>OY787639.1:0-4800000 GCA_963678965.1 Cruciata laevipes
GTATAAGATGACATACTTTATTAAGAATCAATTTGTTCCTTTATGTTGTGTGACAACTGACAACTGACAGGGAGGGTTAATGTCACAGCACATTCTTTCAACAGCTAATACACAACCCCAAAGTGTCCTACTTCAAGTTCAACTGTCACTACCTTCACACAAGGATGTGCAGGATGAAATGGAAAGCATAAAAAATCAATCTTTCACTAGCGTAATATCAACATGTTCAGGATTCTTGAATACTTTTCCGTTTCACTTACAGAAAAGACCATGAAACAAATACTTGAGAGTGGAAGAATTAAGTAGGAGAGTAATAAAGTGACACACACACACTTATAATAATAATAATTATTAGCAGCAACAAGGGCAGTAGTAACATGTGTTGCTTTGGCGGTGCTGGTAAAGATACGTAACAGTCTTACAGAGAATGAATGAATGGATATAAAGATGCGTACTTGAGAGCCCAAACAAGCAAACATGAGAATTTCCCATAAACATGAGATAATGATGAGAATATCCGGTGGGCTATAAAGATGAGATTTTTGAACACAAGAAGAAGAAGAAGAAGAAGAAGATAATGGCAGATTCTACCTCATCAACAGTAATACGAGTACTGGGAATATGAATCATATGATGGTGGACCGGTGGGCGCCGATCAAGACTGAAGCTTGAAGCGGCGGCGCGTCCAGTTGATTGAGGTTCTGTGTTATCCGGACCATGACACCAGTGTATATTTGCCCATCCAATGACAAGAGAAACTTATTTCTGAAGCAGAGGGCTTTTTAATTTGATGCATCAAATGAAGATTTGTCTAATGACGTTGCATTTCTTTTTTATCATCAACTTCACTAGTAAGATGTAAATACACTCTCCTTAGAATCCGATTTAAAAAGTTTTGGCATATTTTATCTATTAAGAATTCTATTTGATATCAGTATTTGCTACAATATCAAGTTCACAAGCTTGATTCGATTGTAGTATTATGCTGCCAAAGATGGTGTACAAACTCCAAGAGCTGACCGGTGAAGGAGATGAAAGCAAATTTTTAAACACTTTGATCAGTCAAAAAGTGAATGCCCTGTAGTAAATTTGCAGCATAAAATCTACTGCCTACCTCTATGCCACACGGGCGCATTTACTTTTGGCACATAAAAATTATGATTCTGTACAAAATGTATTATCAACTTGTATGTTATGAAAGCGGAGCAAGTGCTGGTGGAGCTCTGAGAAGTTGTTGCAGAAAGCGAGCTGCTAGGCGTTGAGTTATTCCACCAAACACACGACCACCTAGACTGCGAGCTTCAGGATCTTGAAGCACCTGTCAGTAAAACCGATAGTCCAAATGCGTTATCAATCCAAAGCAACTGCATTGCAATACTCAAACTTGAAACAAAACACACCTGTACTATTGGTTGAAATAGAGCAGGGTCAAAGTTCTGTGAAGTTCGCAAAAGTTCCCAGACACGCAGTACTTGCGCCCTAAGCTCCATCATGGTTTCCTTTTCAGCAGTGCTGCTAGCCAATGGATTACTCGAAACAAAGGCCCTCATAAAAGGTGGTACAAAATTGTAAGACTCGAGCAATGTGCCTAACATAACAGCTTCAGTCACAAACACTGCCTCCTTAACAACTAAGGCCCTTAGCTTTTCACCATCTTCTCCAAGTAAAAGTTTGAGGACTGGCTGCAATGCATCTTTTGCTGAAAAATCCCTGTCTTTTTTCCCCTGGACAAGCAGATTCTCAAGTCTGTTCCACCTGAGACAAACAAACATGCATCAGCAATTTTGTCCACAAAAATGTAACTCCCATCAATTGTACAAATCTAGTTCAGAAAACATGCCTGAACCTCCCATCCTTGAAAAGTAACTCGATCAGAGCATCTCTGAGGTATGGATTAGGATCCGTGAGAAGCCTTTTAGCAAAATATGGATATGAGGCAGCCAACACCTTAAAATTGGGATCAGCGTACAGAGCTAAGCCTTCTAACACAGTGAGGGACCTCAAAATCAGCGCATAGTAGGCTGGAACTGAAAGCATATGAACAAAACAATGACATAGTGATCGTAACAGACCAACAGCTCACTGTCAAAAATAACAGAAACCAACATATTATAATCAAGTATGCAGCTCACCATTAAACGGGTACTGATATAAAACAGCACCCAGGCCATCCACTAGAGTTTTGAAGTTCAATTCACTGACTGTCAAAGTAAGTGCATCATCAAAGAAGTCCCTCAGTGCTGGAACGATGGGAGAAACATCGACATCAGGGGCCAAAAAATCTAAAGCATAGTAATCCTGGGCCATAGCTTCGTAATCACGATTAACTAAGTGAACAACATGACCGATAATAGCTACCCTTGCTTTCTCGGGAGTTTCACTCATCATCCCAAAATCAAGAAATGCAAGCTTGCCATCAGGGGTGGCCAAGAGATTGCCAGGATGAGGATCAGCATGGAAATAACCATACTCGAGTAACTGTCTAAGACTACATTGGATGCCGGTGTTGACGAGTTCCAATACCTTTAGACCTTGTCCCTCAATAGCCTGCTGCTCATTCAACTTAACACCTTCAATCCATTCCATTGTTAAGACTTTGGCACCTGTGTAGTCCCAGAAGATATCGGGGACGAGGACATCTTCTTTATCTGCATATAACTTTCTAAACCGCCTTGCATTCTGCCCCTCCTGCACAAGCCTGTCAAATTAAAATCAACTCCTAGAGTAGACTCTTAGTATTTAATGTGGAAGATTTGAAAGAATGAAACATGGATGATACCTGCACATAGTTGAGCTCTTGGTAAACTCTGCGAGCGAATTCGTCAATGAGAGCAACGACATCGCTGGTGATGATATCAACATAGTTGTTGACAAGGAAACCTAAGCCTCTGATGAGGTAGAAGTCTAGTCCAATAGCCTCTTCGATGCCAGGACGCTGCACCTTAACAGCAACAACCTGGGCGGAGTATTTTAACTGAGCTTTGTAGACCTGCCCTAGACTGGCTGCTGCGATAGGAGATGCAGATATTTCCGAGAAGATAGACTCCAGAGGGCGTCCCAGTTCTTGCTCAATGCATGAAAATGCATCTGCGTCCGGGAAAGTAGGCAGAGCATCCTGGATAGCATATCAACATCATCAACTTAGCATCATCATCTACTTAGCATCACATCTACTATCATCATATCAACTTAGCATTATCATCTACTATCAACATCATCAACTTAGCATTATCAGTCATCTACTATCAACATCATCAACTTAGCATCATCATCTACCATCATCATACCAACCTGGAGTTCCGAGAGCTCCTCCAGATATTCGGCAGGGCAGAGGTCGGGTCGGGTGGACAAGCCCTGGCCGATTTTGACGAAAGTGGGGCCCAGCCTGGTGAAGATTTGCCGGAGCTCAACCGCCCTCAATCTTCGGTTGTTTGAGCCCTTGAGCTGGTCGACCCAAACCTTGAGAGCAAACGACCCCAGCCCCGTCAGAATTTCTACCGCCCTGCGTATCACCTGACCGACCCAAACCTTGTTAGCGTTTCATCATTAGCAGGATTGATCAAATCAAAGGGTGGAGGGGGTACCTTGATGGGCCGGGAGCCGTACTGAGTGGCCAGCAGCTGGGGACTGTATACCGAAGCATTGGCCGCACGGGTCATCGCCACCGACTCCGCTTGCATATCCTCCATTCGGTCCCTCGACGCCGCCTTACCGGTCGCCGGAGCTATATTATCCTTTCCGGTCGCCGGAGCCTCCACTAGGGCTGCTCTTACTCTTAGTGTTGGAGTTGGAATTGGGGGCCTTGTCCTCCGCCGGGCCCAGCTAGGCAAACCGACGGGAACCGACGCCATTGAAAGAGCATTATTCATTCCTCGGAGTCCACCTATCTTCTTCCTCCTCGTCTCTCCACCTCCTTCATATAATCAATAATCAGCTATCACGTGTTCATTTATCAGCCTTGATTTTTTTTCTTCATTACCTCCTTCATTTCCCTCACGCAACTCTTCTCCAAGGGATAAACTTTGTGCACCTCCAATTTTATTTCATTTCCAATCAAGAACGGTATGTTTTATTTATTTTTTTTGGGTGATAAAGTGGACCGACCCGTTAAAAAACCGTAAGACTCAAACTCGACTCATACTTGTTGGGTACAAATGAACAAAATGTCAAGTCAATCAAATGTTCATGTCATTCCAATGAACACATAAGGAGTATTCTTTATATATTGTTGGGATAAGTGACTTGAAGGATAAGTGTCCTTTGTTTTGGAGAGGAATCGGAACCAACGTCGCGGTAAATAAGGTTATCAAATTGAGCAATATTCAAACAAATCTCAAAACTTTATGGTTTGTGGTAAGAGAGAAAATATGAGGGATAAAACTCGAATTGGTTTACTTATTATTTATATATCTCTATGTATGTTATAATACTACTACTTGATGAGTCTTGGGTCGGGTCTGAGTTATAATATTTAAGATTCGGACCCAACCCCATTTAGTAGACATGGGATCCAAACTCGACCCGAACCCGATGGGTCTAAGCCCGCAAGTCTGGGTCGGATCCTAAACCTATGATCATCCCTAGACTTTATGTTTATTGTCTAACGAATTCTCAATTGAGACCTGCTTAATTAGTCCCAGTGAATGATTATGCTTAGAGAAAATCTCCGGTGAGACCTGTGCTTGTGGAGACCAAGGGCCAAAGGCATCCTACAAAACTAGCAATATAAAAACGGGGGTCAAGATGTAATTACAAAAAACTCGGTGCCATTTCATAATTAAACAGAGCTCAGGGACCTGCTCTGCAAATTCAAGATCAAGCAGCATAAAATATCATGCAAAAACATAAAAGAATCAGGCAACATAAAAGATCATGCAAAGAATATAAAAACTCCGGCAAAACACAAACAAAATGAGGCAACATAAAAATCATGCAAAGATCATAAAAATCCAGGCAAAACACACAAAAAGATCAGGCAAAAAATAACAGATCATGCAAATAACATAACAACTCAAGCAAACACATATAAGAATCAAGCAATATAAAAAATCATGCAACATTATAAAAAGGATCAGGCAACCTAAAAAGGTCAAGGATATTTTAGTAAATGCTCAAGCATATAGAGTTAATCATCAAGACATCACACTAAAAAGGTCAAGCACATTAACTAAAAATTCAAGCACAACAACTAAAAGATCAAAACATCACACTAAAATCTCAAGCACATTGAGTTATGAATGTTCAAGTAAATTGACGGAATGCTCAAGTATAGTGACTAAAAGATCAAGATATCACAATAAATGCTCAAGCACATAGAGTATTAAATGCTCAAGCACAATAAATGCTCAAGCACAATAATTTTCTTGAGCATTTGTTGTATTGTATTGATCCTTTAATCAATTTGCTTGAGCATTCTTGTTTTATTTCAATCTTTCAATTTCCTTGAGTATTCTTTGTTATGTCTTGATCTTTCAATTCTCCTGAGCATTTGTGGGTTAAGAATCAAATATAATAAGATCAAGTTCAAGTGATAACTAAAAAAGATCAAACAAAATATCAAAAAGATCAAGCGGAAAAAAATCAAACTCAAGTTATAACTGAAAAAGATCAAGAAAAAATCAAAAAGATCAAACATAATAAGATCAATGTCAAGTAAATACCGAAAAAAAATCAAAGAAAATATCAAAAAGATCAAACATAATAAGATCAAGCTCAAGTGAATACTAAAAAGATCAAAGAAAATATCAAAAAGATCAAATAGAATAAGATCAAGATCAAGTGAATACTAAAAACGATCAAAGAATATATCAAAAAGATCAAACAAAATAAAATCAACCTCAAGTGAATACTGAAAAAAGATCAAACAAAATAATATCAAACTCAATTGAATACTGAAAAAAAATCAAAGACAATATCCAAAAGATCAAACACAAAACCGCCTGAGCTGCAACGCCCCATCGCCGTCCTCCGCTTTTGGACCCAGCCGAATCCTCAATTGATCCATCTTAATCCGACAAATTCAATGGCCAATCGACCGTAATTCAGATTGGTTTCCAACGGCAGAAGCGAACCCATTCGATCCCAACCCAAAGCTAGGAAAACCAACCACCGGAAACATACAAATTGGCAATTTACATCCACATTTGTACTTCAATCCCCAGCGATTACATCGGTCATTATCCGGCCAAATCAATCCACCATATACATATGGATGTCTTCGGGTAACTTCGTTGAAAAATTTATGAGGAATTCCAGTTGTATTCCGTGCAGGAAACGAGCGCCGAAGTTGCAAACAACTGACGGGAATAGAGAAAGAAGAAGATAAAAACTTATTTTGCAACTAAACACCTATATTTAGGCGCGTTTTTAACTTACGCCCATATTTCTTGAAATATTTATGTAGTCCCTGGTCTCTGTAGAGACAGGTCTCAAATGAGAATTTGTATTATGCTTAATATGTAAAAAATCAGTTTTGAAAGTAACAAATCATACATGAAATTGAGAAAATCAACAATAATTAAATGATCATGTTTAATACGTAAAATGTCGAAATTAAAAGTGAAAAGATCAACATTTATCCATAAATTCGATTTAGACAGGTCTCTCAAGAGACCTTATGTTACACCCTCTACCCCAGACCAAATTGCAAGAGAGAAAACTAGGCGATGCAAGACAAAAGTTTAACTATTAGTATCTTTAATTATTTATGCAATTTAGAGAGTGTTTTGGAGTAGTTTGTTAACACTCACTTAATAATGGTAAAATGATTGTTCTATAACATTACCCTTTATGAACTTTGTAGTTACATTTAATATGCTACTAGAAAGAAAGAAATATATACATCATCCTTGAAGCACACAAAAGAGCTTTAGCAGCATTGATGTCAGTTCACCATAGTTGGAGTAATTTTGTGTCTTTTTTTACTAATCAGTACAGAAAAAGCCTTGACCAGCTCTTCCTTGATCATGAAGAGTACAGAAGCAGCAAGAACACTCTGAACAATCTTTGTGCCCATTCCCTTGTAGAAGCTGCGCAATCCTTCATGTTTAATCATCTTCATCACAGCATCAATTGTACCTACACAGAAACA
The DNA here is from genome assembly GCA_963678965.1 of Cruciata laevipes. Lineage (NCBI taxonomy): Eukaryota > Viridiplantae > Streptophyta > Magnoliopsida > Gentianales > Rubiaceae > Cruciata > Cruciata laevipes. The sequence continues at coordinate 7,091 of OY787639.1, forward strand.
AAATTACCGGCTGCAACTTTTACACAGCATTTGGCTTATTCACAGTCAGTTTCATAGTATATTAATCAGGAAATGGAAGAGCTAGAGAGACAATTTTAACATCAGCCATTGTGTTCCATGTTGTGTCATTAGTTTTAAAATACCTCAAGTTTCTGAATGTATATTAGATACAAAGTACTAGAATTAGGGGATAAGGTTGAGCCAACCTGAATATCTTTGGGAGATATTTCCACCTATTTCCTGTTTTGCTTGCAGCCTTGACTGCAAAAGTATTTCAAAAAAAATTACAAGTTAATTCAAGCTCTAGCAAACAGGGTCTAAATCATTCTGATAGAAGAGTAAATTAATTTCACCTTTACAACTAACAAGGGGTAGGTTGTGACAGTTGCACCTAATTTTGCGAGCGCTCCCAGTAAGAAAACCTGACATTAGCCTCACCTGAGCAGTAGGAAATTGGAGATAGAAGCATCACAATTCAAGGTAAAACTGAATACCTCCAAAGCAGAGAATGATTTTTTGTTGTATGCGCGTTTAGCCTTGAGACGCCCTAATGAAGTTTCATATATCATGAACTGGATGGAGGGGTTGCAAACCTGCATAATGAATACATACAGCATGCATTAAGAAATCAAGATAAGTGTGTTTCCAGTCCTCTCAAGAGAAGAGACTTACCATGATTAATGTTGGTATGATGCCCTTCCAGAACCCTCTCACTCCTGACTCAGCATAAACTTCAGAAGCCGCTTCCAAAGTTCCATATGGCCTAGGCTTTAATGACTCCAATTCAGGCAGCAAATATGGATTATCACGGAGAGCATCCCTTCTGGCCTCCACGATCTTTTCCTCAGCTTGAGTATGAGTCTAAAGAATGAGCAATGGAACATGGAGATGATATATATATAGTTGAGTAATTGAAATGAAGATCGATATATATATATATATATAGTTGAGTATTTGAAATGAAGATCGATATATATATATATACATAGTTGAGTAATTGAAATGAAGATCGAGAGAATCAATGAAACCTGCATCCGAGTGACGAGAACCCAGATCGGGTTAGTGAGCAGCACATTCAAAGAGCCGGCAAGAGCTGCAACAGCAAGCCAGGAAAACAAACCAACGGAGCCATTTCCGCGCCCTTTTCTCAGGTTCAGAGCTGCAATCGACTCTGCCTTGTTCTTGAAGACCTGGTAAAAGTAGTAATAAACGCCCTGCTACCAACGAATACGGAATCAGTAATCAGTAACAATGAATATGGAATCATCAGTAGCAAATAGCAATGAATGAATCGAAGAAGAGCACCAGCGAAGTAGCAGTTCCCAAGAGAGAGGGCTTGAGGCCGCTGTAGAGCCCACCCAAACCTTCGCTGCGAACAAGGTCGAGAATCAGAAGAAGGCTGCCCCTTCCTCCTCCCACCGTCTTATTCTTCGCAACTCGCTCCGTTTGCTGCCGGGTATTCACCTGCACGCGCTCAATTAGTACATGATCAAATTATTAATTCACCTGCCGGCCAGAGACCATTTACCGTTTGAAGAGGGTAAGTGATAATCTGAGCAACGATACCTCCGCCGGCTCCGGCCAGACCATTCACCACCGCGTTCGACATCCACTTTTCACTACCACCACCCACTCATGCTTTTTCACGGCTTATCCCGTAGCGGTGGCGGTTTTCATTTGTTTACACCAGCTATTTAGTTTTAGATTATTTTCTAAATATCAAATTTTGAATTTAATTAATATGTGTCACTCAAGTTATTGATTGTCAAATAGTGTGTTAAATTTAATTACTATATGTAACTAGCAGTTGGGTGTACAACTACAAGAATAAAATTATGGTTTTAGGGTTACAACTATTGATTTATCTCCTCTACAACAAATAACTACTTCACTTTGCAAGTTACTATCTCATTTTCTCAATCATATGATGATATTCAATGCCCAATACATTAAGGGTTATGATTTGTTTGATTTATGCCCTAACAACTAATTGAATATTTTGTTTAGATATTCGACTACATTAAAGAAATATCTTTGATAAATTAATTATGGGTGTTGTAGAGATCGTGTGTTCCGGTCGTGATTTATGGATTTCAACATGTTTGCAATTTGAAGAACGTAGATCATGTTTTGGATCAAAGTGGTGTTGCTGTTGTAGCAATCCCTGATTGGTAACGTGATTGATGCGAAGCGGGTGTGGTTTTATCATTTGTTATATAATACTCCCTTAGGGCGGTATTACACTTTTGTTGGATATTTTAAGTTGTAATAGTACAAACTATAATTCTGGTTGACATGTTGTTCGATTATTCATATATAACTCAACTATATTTAAATAAATTTAGTAAACAATATAATGTATAATAAAATACAACTCATAAAGTAAACACTTAAACTATAGTATAAACATATTTATAATATTTAAATAAAATTTTTAAATAAATAAATAATTAATTAGAAATAGATAAAAATGTTGTAATACTCCTGAATTATTTGTTAGGTGTCATTTATCCCCGAGTTTTTGAAAAATACTCCTAAACTGACACTGATTTTGTAAATCGTACACTTGAAAGCTCAAATTTTTATTTCTAAATTGTAGGTGATTTGAAAAGAGTTGAAAATAAATATTTTGATGCCGGTTAGAGTGTTTAGGTGTAAAATTTTCAAAATCAATATTGATACATTGAATACCCGAGCAATTTAAACACACATGGGTATATGAGTATTTAACAAAGAACTGAGGCGTTGGATTACATTTCTTTTAAAAAAATGGGGACGGATTGGATAAATTTGGCGAGTGGGCACGGAAGCAAGGCCCCAAGAAAAGTCAAGGGTTGATATTACTGGGTGGGGCGGTTAGTGAAGTAAATCAGTAGTCAAAGGGAAGGAAGATCATCGGAGGAGAAGAGATATGGTGAAGGAGACGGAGTATTACGATGTTCTGGGGGTCAGCCCAACTGCCACCGAATCTGAGATTAAGAAAGCCTATTACATCAAGGTTCTTCTTCGATTACTCTCTATATATCTATGTTTGCTGTTTATCAATTGATTGATGCGCCATTGACTACTTGGATTGCAGGCACGTCAAGTTCACCCAGACAAAAATCCAAATGACCCCCAAGCTGCCCAAAATTTCCAGGTAATCCAACTTCTGAGCGTGATCGTGTGTTTAGATGCTGTCTGATGACTTCTGAGCAGGATCATTGATTACTTCGTGTTATTATTAGACTCTTGGAGAGGCTTACCAAGTGCTTAGTGATCCTGCACAACGACAGGCTTACGATAACTATGGAAAATCTGGAATTTCCTCGTAAGCTCTCTCATTAACTTGTTCTGGTACCATTAGCAACTCAACAACTTAACCATTTCCTATGTTTCCACAGAGATGCTATCATTGATCCTGCTGCAATATTTGCCATGCTTTTTGGAAGTGAGCTTTTTGAGGAATACATTGGCCAGCTTGCCATGGCATCAATGGCTTCCATGGATATCTTCACTGAAGGTGAAGAGTTTGATACTAGGAAGCTGCAAGACAAAATGCGGGTATGTTGCACTTTCTTTTCAATAGTATCTTTAGTCTAGAGACTTTGAGGTGATAAGTGATCAACTGTAACATTTACGCCAGGTTATTCAAAAGGATAGAGAGGAGAAGCTTGCTGAGATACTAAAAGGTAGATTAAATTTGTACGTGCAAGGCAATAAAGAAGACTTTATCACTCATGCTGAGGCCGAGGTCTCAAGGCTTTCTAATGCGGGTAATATAGCTTTCAATACTAGAACGACTCAATATCTCTGAATTTCCATTGACATTGGCAATGTTTTGGGTGGTTGTTGTCTGTTATTGTCTATCTTACAACTAAATATGGTTCCTTTCTTTTGCTCTAGGATGATTTAAATTTGTGGAATTGTTCCTCACGTCCTCTCCCATTCTCATGGCTTGCATGAGTCCGTTTTTCAGTTTTTCGTGGGCAATTACCTTCATTAATGATGTAATTGTAGCATCCCTATTCGTGGGAAAATTTATATTCATTTTTATTCTTCCCATTTGCTGAGCCGTGTGTCTGTATAGTCTAACCAGCCCAGTCGCTCTTTCATGCCCTTTTTCCCAAGAAAAAGAAAAGTTGCTACATTGGTTGTCCTACCTTTCGTTTGGCTTCCTGGTAAATGAATTGCCCCTACCTGTGTGGTAATTCACTAATTTGTTTTCTTGTTTTGCTATCTTAAAGTCTTTAGACCAGGAAGTTGGCTGATCTCCTCACTCAGATTTATCTTAGTCTTCAATATCTAATTTTGTCAGCATATTATTGTTAAACCCGTAGGCACAAAGTATTTTGTTAGCATATTATTGTTTAACCCATAGGCACAAAGTATTTTGTTAGCATTTTGTTGCATTCACAAAGTATCGTTTCTCATTCATTTTGATTCTCTCACAGCTTATGGTGTTGACATGCTGAACACAATCGGCTACATATATGCAAGGCAGGCTGCTAAAGAATTGGGAAAGAAGGCAATGTATCTTGGTGTGCCATTTATAGCTGAGTGGTTCAGAAACAAAGGCCACTTTATTAAGTCCCAAGTGACTGCAGCAACAGGTGCGTATAAAATAAACTGTATTTCCACTACGTACTTAAATTTTTCACGATTTAAAGTTTGATTTTTTATTATTTTGTGTGTGTAAAGCATGTGACTTGATGCTGAATAGTTCTTGGTAATGTGGTATATGAAGCACCCATTTAATTGTGAAATGAATTACACCCTGAAACTGTTTTTGTATGTTTGAGTATTTGTGTTCCATTACGCAGTCGAGAAGATAGATCTGTTAGTCAGTCATACTATACACCCTTTTAGCATTACCGGGATCAACCTGAAATGAAGTATGGGTTGTCTCTATTAGGTGCAATTGCTTTGATTCAGCTACAAGAGGATATGAAGCGGCAGCTCAGCGCGGAAGGAAACTATACGGAGGAAGAGCTTGAGGAATACATGCAGTCTCACAAGAAGTTAATGATTGATTCACTATGGAAGCTAAATGTTGCTGATATTGAAGCTACTCTTACCCGTGTTTGTCAAATGGTGAATTGGGTTATTTGATTTTAATTGTTATGGTTTCCTTTGTGTTTGCGATATTGAAGTAGGAGTTTTGTAGGTTCTACTAGACAGCAGTGCAAAGAAAGAGGAACTGCGTGCAAGAGCAAAGGGGTTGAAAACTCTTGGAAGAATTCTCCAGGTGTGTAGCATAATATGTATGTCATTTTCACCTGGCTTGCTTGCTGATCAATCGTCCATATTACTGTATTGTTTAGAGGGCAAAATCTGGGAGTGAGAATGAAGCTGACAAGGCAATAAACAGTAGTTTACATGAAGTGAATGGAGGGGGGGAAGCAGCAGGTCAGTCGAATAGATCAGCAAGTGATGAAGCAGTTTCACCACAGGTACTTAATTGCATTGAAAGTTAGAATTTAGGGGATTTATGGTTTGTCTGACAAGGGTTTTGTGAGCAGAGCCCATATGTGGAGGCGCCCCAGTTCTCAGGTGGTGGTTTCAACTTTCCGATGCCAACAGCCCCGCCGGGTGCTCAGAGACATTGATAAGCGTGCTAGGAATGTGATGTATGATTGTGTGACTCAATATCTATTCTTGTTTATCCGTGGTTCCAGAGTGTGCTTGAGTGATGTCTGAGGTTATGGGAGTGAAATTGTCTTGTATCAGATTCATATTTATGGTGAAGGGAGAGCTTTCTGCCCCATTGTTGCATATTCATGTGTCATAGGTTTATTATTATTATTTTTTTCTTTTGATACACAAATTTATAATCTGGAAATATTTCACATAATAACAAAATTTTAAAATGTTGAAATTCAGTCATGCTGATTTTTTTTTAATTGTATATTAATTTTCAGTTTAATCCGGTTCAGTAAAAAATAATTTGCAACAAACAGGGCCTAAAACATTTTCCAATATAAATAATTTAGCTTTGCTCCGTGTAAGGGATATTTATTTTAATTAAAAAAAAAAAAAGTAGAAACAAGTGAAGAAGAGGAAGAAATATGGGAAAAAGGAAAAGAGGTAAGTAGTAAAGACTAAAAGTACGGCAGGGAATAAGATGATAAAAGCAGTCCAGATCTGCCTCCTGCTCTGATTTACTTCTTCTTCTTCTTCTTCTCTCCCAGTCTCTCTCTCTCAGGTGAATCACGTTGGGCAGAGCAGTGGCAGCGGCGTTGGCGTTGGCGTTGGGTGAGGCAGCGCGCAACGCATGTTCGGAGAGCATACCCCCTGCGTGTGGCGCAATCAAATGAGAGGCTAACTCTCTCATAATAGACTCTCTCATCCATTCATATTGGCATTGTTGGATCTGCGATGATGGAGCCCCAGAAGAAGAAAGCGGCGGTCTCTGACGTGGGGGCATGGGCTATGAACATCGTCAGCTCTGTTGGGATCATCATGGCCAACAAGCAGCTCATGTCCAACACCGGCTACGCATTCACCTTCGGTATGAACATGAACATCCTTCTCCTTGTCTTTCTCTGATTGATTGATTATTGTCATTGATTGATCTGGACTGTGCAGCGACGACTCTGACCGGCTTCCATTTCGCGGTGACTGCGCTTGTGGGGATGGTGTCCAATGCCACCGGGATGTCTGCCTCAAAGCACGTCCCCTTCTGGGAGCTTCTCTGGTTCTCTCTCGTCGCCAATACGTCCATTACCGGCATGAACCTCAGCCTCATGCTCAACTCTGTTGGATTCTACCAAGTACTCCTTCTCATTAATTGATTGATTAATTGTATGATAGATGGATTGTATCAACTGATTGATTGATGGATTGCGATTCAGATCTCCAAACTGAGCATGATCCCCGTCGTCTGCATCATGGAGTGGATAATTCACAACAAGCACTACTCCAGGGAGGTCAAGGTTTCCGTTGTCGTTGTCGTCATTGGTGTCGGTGTTTGCACTGTTACCGATGTCAAGGTCAATTTGACTGGCTTCCTCTGTGCTTTGATCGCCGTCCTCTCCACCTCATTGCAACAGATTGTAAGTCCACCTACCTACTGATGCTTCCTTTTAGTGTGATGAATCTGATGGAGAATCTGTGTTTAGTCAATAGGATCCCTGCAGAAGAAGTACTCGATCGGATCGTTTGAGCTGTTGAGCAAGACAGCTCCCATCCAAGCAGCCTCCCTTCTTGTGCTTGGGCCTTTCATCGACTACTATCTATCCGGGAGAATGATATTAGAGTTCAACTTTTCGACAGGGGCTCTTGTAAGTCACTCTTTTCCATTGATTATTGGCTTGGATATATATGATGATGAAGGTCTAATACTGGTGTGGTGTGGTCTAAGCAGCTGTTTCTGGTTCTGTCTTGCTCCCTGGCCGTGTTCTGCAACGTGAGCCAGTACCTTTGCATCGGGCGGTTCTCAGCAGTATCGTTCCAGGTGCTGGGACACATGAAAACGGTGTGCGTGCTCTCCTTGGGATGGCTCTTGTTTGATTCGGAGCTGACGGTGAAGAACATCATGGGAATGCTGGTTGCAGTTCTGGGGATGGTCATATACAGCTGGGCGGTGGAGGTTGAGAAAGCACAGTCCAATTCAATAAAGGTGACCACCAGCGGAAAACACAGCATGACAGAAGAAGAGTTTAGATTGCTCAAGGCTGGAGTCGGAGATTCCCCTACCAGTAAGGACGTTGAAATTGGCGCGCCAAAGGCCTGACCTCATATTATACTTGTACCAGAATGGTGATGGGGATAGAGGGGGTTTGCATTTTTTTAGGTAGACATGATTAGTTTGATTTTTTGTACTGTACCAGAATGAAGAAGAAAGGAGTCAAGTAATTTAAGTTTTAAATAAAATTTCATGTTTTGGTTGGTTTGTCATCACATCAATGCCTCACATTCCGGTATATGTCTTGGTTTTGTGATCACCCAACATTATTACACTATGGATGGGTGCATCAACATTTCTAGTCGAAGACCACGCATCACACGAGTTTTGCATGTATTTTGCTTTATTTACTATTTAAAATAAAATACAAAGGTTAAGATTGACGGAATATTACAAAATATGGAAAATGTGACAATGTTAGAAAATCAGCCCTTAAAAGCAAAGTACGACAATGTTAAGAAACTAGAGGTAATATAAGATGGCAAATTCTCATTTGGTCTCAAATGAGACCAAAGATTATATGAGACTGCTATTGATTGAATTTGTCGTTGGTGAGCTTTAAATCCGCCGATTTCCTTGATTGAATTTGTCGTTGGTGAAATTGACCAAAGAAATGATCAAGAAAATTGACCGAAAGATCAAATTAACTGAAAAATCAAGGCAAAACAAAAATACTCAAGGACATTGATTGAAAGATCAAACAAACTGACTAAAAGATCAAGCAGAAACAGTAAATGCTCATTCCCCTACTCTTGGTCTCCACAAGGACAGGTCTCACCCAAGACTTTCTCATATAAAATACTCCCTTTGTCCCAAACATTTGAAACCAGAGACAATTGTTGATTTTTTCACTTTCATGTATGATTTTTTCATTTGCAAGACTGATTTTTTTTTTGATTGGGCACACTGCCCTTTACAAAGACCGAATCTGATACAAGGATCCTACTATATGCTAATCTAATCCTACTCTAGCCTAGTCTACTGATCTCGTATGTCGAGTGGACTAGGTCCCCTTTTTGGCTTTGAGTGGGTTTGAGGACCCCACTTACACCCGCTGATGCAGCTCCCGTCACTCAGTTGAGCACGCCTCTTGCAGATTGGAGGTGATGGAGACTTGAAAGACTAGGAGAGAAATCCCATCCAGCCCAAATTGGGGGAGTTGGGGTTTGAACCCTGGACCTCTCCTAGCCAAGGCAAAGCCTTTGGCCACTTGAGCTACCCCAAGTGGTTCAAGACTGATTTTTACATATTGAACATAATCATTAAGTGAGACCATGTCTCAATTGAGAATTTGTCTGTATAAAAATAGTAATATATTCATTTTTACACTTATAGCACATGGTGAAAAACAGTAAAATACAAGTTGCAAATAGCTAAAGTGGGCTTGAAAGTGATGATGAAGCCGGAGGCCCATATTTGATTTAAAAAGTGTGGCCCAATCATTAGCTGGTTCCGAAGTAGAAGAAGAATGGAAGCGGGGAGATGTGGCGGTGATTGGTGGCAATGGCTTCACAGGAGGAGGAGGATATGGACTCTCTGTTTGAGGGTATGGTTCTGTTTACTGCAACTCCGACGCCGACTCCGACTCCGACACCAACACCAACACCAACACCAACACCAACACCAACACCAACACCAACACCAACACCAACACCTGTGTCCGATTCTCCGCCCCTTGATGAAAACTTATTCGCCGATCTCAGTCTCCAGAATCCGCCTGAACCCCAGCAAGCTTCAGCAGTAGAAGAATCCGCCGCCGCCGCTACCCTCCAGAATTCCTCCTCCCGGAAGAAGAAGAGAGCTTCCGGTCTGAGGGTTGGATATGGCAGAGATAGAGATAGAGTTGCAGATCAAGAGGCTCTTGATTCTCCTTCCCCTTCCCCTTCCCCTTCCGAATCACTTGGAGCGGTTGAATCTTCGGCCAGATTCGAAGAAATCAGAGCTCTCATCGCCCTCAAGCTAAACACCGCCCGTGAAGCTGTATCTCGTGTCTCCGCCGCTCGAAAAGATGCCATCAGAGAGCGGAGAAAAGCTGCTCATCTTCTCTCTCAAGCATCCGCCCGATACTCCCAGCTGGAGGCGCTACTAGAGGAAGCCTGTGAGGCCGAGGACTTCGACACCGCCGACCGCCTTGGTGACGATCTTGCTTCCGCCGACAAGGACAAGCAAACCCTCCGCCTTGCCCTCACACGTGCCGAGGCCCGCTGTGATGATCTCGAGTACCAGATGCGCCAGGCTTTGGAGTTCCAGATTCAGAATGAGGACGAATCTGCATCTCTGCTGCACAACTTTTCCCTGGTTAGTTCCTCTTCCAATTTCAATTGAATTACAGTTGCCCTGTTCAAAATTATAGAATCATGTTTGTGCAGGAATCTTCAACCACTGCCGATTCTGTCCAACACAGTGCCCAAGCTGTGCTGACCACAGCAATGGACAACTGGGCATCCTCAACTGAGGAGGTGGAGCTCAAGAGGCTTCAATTGGAGATTGAATCTCATTTGATCAGTCAAGCACGCTCGGCTTTACACGACTCTATTCTCCACTTAACCAAAGACGATCATACCGAAAGAGACCGCTTTTACCAGACCAGGCAAACTTTGAGTGATCAGCTACATGAACTCCATGCCTTAGTCAAACAGAAGGAGGCTGAGATTGCTGAAAATGATGTCAATATCGAAAGGGTCGAGATGAAGATTGCCAGTGCCGCCTCTAACGTTCAAGAAGTGCAGTCTGACCTGGATGAAAAGATTGCTAATCTTGACTCAGCCCTTCATCAGGTGGATTTAGATTACGAGCTTTTATCTCAAAGGAAAAATCAAATTGACAACGATCTGGCTATGGAGGAAGCAAGAGGTACAAAGGTGAGGGAAATCTCCAAAATGGCTGCTGATGAAGCAAACAAATGCCAGCAAGTTGTCAGGCTTCGCAAGAGCCTCATGCACCTTAGTTTGAAATTCTTGGAAAACAAAATGAGCCTTTCCAAGACCGAGCAGCAGCTTACTGAAGATGTAAGCGTTCTTCAGCAGGAAATTGCTGCTGCCAGAACTTCTCTCCAGGTAGTTTACTTTTCTATTCCCTATTTGTGATAATAATCATGTTACATATCATTAGACTTGTAGAGATAGGCGATGTTGGAGTGTCTCTGAATAGATAAAAGTCATAAACTTTGTGTGTTTGTAGGAGCTATCGTCGTTGAAGTCAAGCATCCAAAAGGAAGTTGAATCGTTTAAGCAGAGGATGTTGTTCATAGACAAAAGAGTTCCGGAGCTGGAGGGTGAGAAGAAAGCTGCTGCTAGTGCAAGGAATTTTAAAGAAGCAGCACGTATAGCTGCAGAAGCAAAGACACTTTCCACGGAAAGAGAGGGACTGGGGGTAAAGATGGAGGATGCAAGTTTGCAGCTTGGGAATGTAGAAGAAGAGATGGGCAAGATAATGCGCAGAGTTGAGGAAACTGAAATCCAGGTGTCATCAAAGACAAAAGAGTTGGAGATGGCCAGATTCAAGAGGTTGATTCTGTTGAGTGATGCTGCTAAAGCAGAGAGATCAGCTGCTTTAGATGAAGGTGACGTTGAAGAAGCAAATACATTAAGTGCAGAGGCTGACGCCGCAGCTGCTGAAGCTAGTAGACTCCAGCTGATTTACGATTATAGCCATAGGGACGAAGATGAAACTAATAAGCAGTTTGTTCCCTTGGAACTGGTTTCCAAGCTTGGCGTCGAGCAACTGGCAGAATTGGCTGCTTCTTTTGATACTTAGATCTTTTCTTCTTTCTGAAACTTTTGTATGAATTGTCTTCCACCTGATAGGGGTTTTACTTGTTCATTCATTCTCTTCCACCTGACCTGATAGGGGTTTTACTTGTTCATTCATTCTCTTCCACCTGACCTGATAGGTGTTTTACTTGTTCATTCTTGTGCCATCAAAGAAAAAGTAATTTGCTTCATTTTCTTGCCAGTAATTTCAGTCCAAATTGTGGCATCATGTTTTCCTTTGCTAATACTAAATCATTAAGTGAGCTTATTGCTTGTGAAGCATGGATAGCTTCCAAAAGAAAAAAAATAGGCTATTACTCCTAACCATTAACAAAACCTCTACTAGTAGCCTCTTCCTCCGAACAAATTAGAGATTGTCACCAAAACTCAACTATGTCACAAAATCAGCCTATTTTCTGGTGCAGCAGTTGGGGTCCCCTATTATGAAGGCCAAGAATTCCATGTGTGGAGTGATGCGAACAACAACTGAATCCAAGCAAAAAAGGCTGAATCCAGGGCTGGCAGTAGCAAGAGTGCCAGTTAGTTGCATTTTTATCCAGCAATGACCCAAAGAGGTGATCCGGAAGTGTGCAGCCTCCAAGAAACTTAATCAGTAGCAGTAATCCTAAAACTATAAGTAGCCATCTGTTCCAATCTGATCATTCCTTGAACTGTATTTGGAAGTGAACCAAAGCTAAAACTGGAGTCATTTTTTTGTTTTTAAACAGAGTTTAGTTATGACATCAACATGCAGTATATTATGAGATATATGAATAAAAAAAAACTTCTCTATGAACATGCAGTATATGAGAAATCACTCATCCTACATAGTCTAATGGTTTATTTAATCATTCATTTTTTTTTGGATAATATTTTATTTTAATCATTCATGAAAGTTATGGTTTTCAAAAAAAAACAGAAGAAATAGTAATAAAGGAATGTTGAGGGTGAAAGTAGCAATTAGAATCAAGTTGGGATTCCTAATCAAAGAAAGATGCATCTTTTCAGGTTTTAGTCCATGGGAGAAGTATGTCCTGGAGCTGGTCGGAAGGTTTAACCTATGAGCAGCGCCTTTAAGGTAATAAGATTCCGGTGTCGCAATTCGATTTGATTAATTGATGGTTACAGGAAGGGAGTGATGGTTTCAAATAAGAAGATGATGACCACCCACGCCCACAGGTAAACATCCTCTCTCTCCCGTAGAATGTTATTCTATGATTGATTGTGTGAATGCTATTGTTTTGATTGACTGTGTGAATGTTGTTGTTTGATCGACTGTGTGAATGTTGTTGTTTGATCGACTGTGTGAATGTTGTTGTTTGATCGATTTGTGTGTTTGGGCACGTTTGCCTGTTTAGCTGCATGAACGCCGGTGTGTCTCCGTCGCCGGCGTCGTACGCGACGGGGTGGATGTACGTGAACGAGAAGGGGGAGATGTGTGGGCCCTACATAGAGCAGCAGCTGTATGAGGGGCTGGCAACTGGTTTCTTGCCACAGGACCTTGTTGTGTATCCCATTCTCAATGGCTCTCTTTCCAACTCTGTACCCCTCAACTTCTTCAACCTCTACCCTGACCATGTCTCCACTGGCTTCACCTATTTACGCTTCATCCCTCCATCAGTTCCGCTCAATGCCGACTCTTGCTGGTTGTACGAGGATGCTCAAGGGGTTAAACACGGTCCCCACACTCTCGCCCAACTATACTCATGGGCTCACTTTCGGTACCTCCACAATTCCCTCAAGGTCTATCACCTCCACAACAAATTCGAACCCTTCACTCTCCACTCTTTGGTCAATACCTGGGAAAGGCCTCAACCTGCCAACCTCTCCTCTCAAATCTCTCACCAACTTTCTCTCCAGCTTCACTCGGGGATCATGAAAGCTGCTCGCCGCCTCTGTTTGGATGAGATTGTCAGCACCACTATTGTCGACTTTTTGGCTACCAAGAAGCACTCTAAAATCCATCCACAGGTTTGTAATCACACTCTTGCTCCGTGCTGTGCAATTAATGTTCTTTCTTGTTCGAAATCCATATGCACATCTTCTTATCTCTACAGGCCAATGCTATTCATGATAAGATGGGCCACGCTTCTGCCGTTCCTAGCCTTCCAGTATGCTTGAAATCTGTTGGCAGTTTTGAGAATTTTCAGGCTGCACACTCCGTGGTTTGCAGAGGGTTACTAGATGCTTGTAGGGATTCCATGTGGAGTGAAGTGTTTTATGATACTGTAGAAGAATCATCATCCAGGTGGAGAAAGCGCAAACACTGGTTCACTCCAACTTTTTCTCCTGAATTCTCCAGTCTGCCCAACCAGCATCCTGAAACCCCCACTAGAATTTCAGATGAAGAGGTGAATTGTGTGCTTTGCTTTTTCTCATCTTATCATATGTTGATTTGATTCTGCATTTTGTCTCAACTGTTTGCAATGATGCAGTGGCATGTAGAACCGGACACTTCTGAAACTGACTTCCCACCTGGATTTGAAATGGCGGCAACATTGGGAGATTCAAATTTCTCTGATGGCATTTTTGACTCGTTGTTGTCTGATCTGCATTCATCTGTAAAGATGTCACTGGTTCCATACTTTGAAGAGCTTTTGGAGGAAGAAGTGAGGAAGCTTGTTGATACTCCAACAAATGTGAAACTTGTTGAGGTGAGGAAATTTATATCTTTATTGTCTATAATTTCATGCCTTTTTCCATACTGCTCTCATCTTTTCTCATTTTATGATATGTCTAAAGGGGATTTTTTTCCAAGTACCACTACTTTCTCTTTCATATACTCTTCTTTTCCAGCTGCTTCATTTATTGACATTTGACAGGTTAATGTTTATATCAACAGGTTTCTGAACCTGCTTCTTGCTATGATGAGGCTATGGTTAGACATGATCCTGCTGTGGCCATTTCTGTGTCTAATGATGTTGAGATGTCATCTCAATCTGAAGAACTCTTTCACCAGAAAGCAATTAGTGAACATCAAACTTCTTTAAGTAGTATTTTGCCAAGTGTCTTTAATAGTTTGACTGCACCTCTAGGAAATACAGGGAGTGATGCAGTCATAGATAAGCTACAGCCTGTCAAATTTAAAGGCAATGTCAAAACACGCTGGTCTTCTCCAGCAACTAAATTTAAACCCTCTAGATCAGATGAATGTACTCCAAGGATAGTTGTTGATGCTGTCTTGAGGTTATTCAGGCTAAAGGTGCATGATGATGTGGTTAAAGAATTGAAACTACTGTTGGTCGATGATGCTATGTCAGCAGCCTTAAGTAGAGTGTTAAAGAAAGTTCCCAATGTAGATGAACATGAGGTACTTGATGAATTCTATTTTAATTGTTCCATATGTGGTTTTCTCGTTTTCTATCATGTTGAGAGTTCCAAATAGAAGGTGTATTAGCAAGTTTCTCTCTTAGCAAATATTTACACTTCAATTTTGTAGGTGTTGGCTAGTGGGAGACTTGAGGGGAAGAAATCACCTACTATATCTGCCTTGACTGGGAGGCAGTCATACTGCCGCAATAAAAGGTCAGCTGGTAGGAATTCTGGATCTCTTCCTCACCCTTCTGCCTCAAAAAAAGTTGAAGTTTGCACGCAACCACTGAAGAAGTCAAAGAAACGTGAAATTTCTGAAGTGGTGCCAACTACCACCAAAAGGAGGAAAGTAACTGTGAGGTCTGAAACATTTGAGGGACAAAATTCAAAAAGTCAGCATGGCGATTGCCCCTCATTAGGAGGCAAACCTAGTAAAAAATTGGGAAAGGAGGCTCAGCAGGCTAAAGGTACCTCCCTTTATCTGTTAATGGGGTACATTTGTTTTGGAGTTCGTAGAAGCGAGATTAAAGTTCCCTCTGCTTCATAATTTACAGGAATTGTTGATGTTCCAAGCAGCTGCACGAAGAACAATTCACTTCCTGCTGACGATTTCCAATATGGTCAAAAGCTTTCCAGTTTCCGGAGAAAATCTGCGAGTAAAGAAGTGTCATCTTCTGTTTTGGAAAAGATTCCTAATCGTAAGCTTTGTATTGCTTTGTTTCTAATGTTATCTTGTTAATTGGTCTGTAACTATTTACTGGATTTTTCTAAATACAGCTAGTAAAGTTGGAAAGCTAAAAGGAAAACAATTGGTGGAGGATACTGGACGACCACAATCTCAAAAACTTAAGAAACTCCAGAAAGGGACTGTCAAGCAAACAGCTTCTGATGTTGGTCCCCCAAAGAAAAAGACAATGGATAAATCTAGCATGTCAAAAACTTGTCCTCAGTCCAAGGGATGTGCTCGATGCTCAATCAGTGGCTGGGAATGGCGTGAATGGTCTCTCCATGCAAGCCCTGCTGAGAGGGGCCATGCCAGGGGGACTAAAAGTATCTATGCTAATAATAGTTGTCCAGATGCTAATGTTTCTCAGTTGGTCAGTGGTAAGGGACTTTCTGCCAGAACAAACAGGGCTAAGCTGCGCAATCTTCTTGTTGCTGCCGAGGGGGCCGATCTTTTGAAAACTACTCAGTTGAAGGTAACAAAGGCCATGTTAGCAGCATATATATATATATATATATATATATATATATATATATATATATTTGTTAGTAGCTAATGAATTTATGTTGCAACATCTCAGGCAAGGAAAAAACGTTTACGCTTTCAGCGAAGCAAGATTCACGACTGGGGTCTCGTTGCATTGGAGCCAATTGAAGCAGAGGATTTTGTTATTGAATATGTTGGTGAATTAATTCGCCCTCGCGTAAGTATGCTTTTTGTCATAGTTGTTTCTCTTTAACTTTTGCTGCTATTTTAAATTTTTTTTGAGTTGTGTTCTCTCTCTCTCTCTCTCTCTGTGTCCTTTTGGATCTTCTGTGTGTTAATTTAAGATTGATTAAATTTTCTAGATATCGGACATACGGGAGCAGCATTATGAAAAGATTGGAATTGGAAGCAGTTATCTTTTTCGATTGGATGATGGCTATGTGGTGAGTGAGATACTGCAAATTATTCAATTCCACCTTTTTATCTAATTCTCATGTGACACAGTTGTTGGGAGTCTTGGGACTTTGAGGTCGTCAATATATGGGGCTACTCTTTCCTTTCTTTCTTCATGAAATATATACCTGGCTTGTCTGACTAAATTCCTCATGGTGTAGTATATTATCATGAAAAAAATCTTTTCATTGTTCAACTTCTAGACTCCTGTAGTCCATGTGTGAATTACCTGTTTCTTTTTGCTTTCTTATTTTCAATTCGTCATCAGGCTTATGCTCAGTTTAGTTTGTTTTATTTTAACTAATATTAATGTAATAATATTGTATTAATGCAAAAACTGTTTTTACCCACAGGTTGATGCCACTAAGCGAGGTGGGATTGCTAGGTTCATAAACCATTCCTGCGAGGTATTTCATTTATTATTAAATAAAAAACAGTGAAGTAACTGTTCTAAGGATAATGGTTTTGATATGTGGCATAATAGACTTCATGTTTACATCCTTAATCACTTCAAAATTTTGTGCTACAGCCTAATTGCTACACAAAGGTCATAACAGTGGAAGGTCAAAAAAAGATTTTCATCTATGCTAAACGTCACATTTCTGTCGGTGAAGAAATTACTTACAACTACAAGTTCCCTTTGGAGGAAAATAAAATCCCTTGTAACTGTGGCGCGAGGAGGTAATCAGTGATTTCAGCCAAAACACTCTTTTTTAGTAGTACATGTAAAAACAACTGATTTAAGAATGAGAAAATTATCAACCTAACGATATGATTATCATTCTGAAAAAGAACTTTTTTGTACCTAGCTAATGAATGATTTCTACAAATCTTACTTTTTTTGTAGCCTGACTTTCTTCATGGCTTGTGTTCTTTTTCAGGTGCCGCGGATCACTCAATTGAGATGTTTGAAGAGCTGTACTGGTTTGTTCATGTACACAGTTATCATTTTGGGAAGTATTTTCATATTTAACCAGGACAACTTTCTTTCAAGCTATTGAATAGGTTTGTAACTGTTAGTTTCTTCTCCTTTCAGTCCTACTTTCTTTCTTCTGATAACGTGTATCTTTGATGCAACGATATACAAATTTGTATGGATTTTGCAAATTTTAAACACGTGTAGAACATATTTTCTATGATGGTGGGTTTGATTTGACTTTATGCCATGAGTTATGACTATCACATTTGCTCTCTGGCCTGGATATTATCCTCTTTTATATGAACCTTTGTAACACCAATACATAGCAAAAAATGATTACCAGTACTGAAGCAATGGAATTCAAAATAATCATTTTTTTGTTTTCTTTAGGAAACAAAAGGTGAAAGAGCGTTTGGAATGGGTTTTTTTTAATCTTCAACACAATTCTAAACGAAGTGAATAATGGGAATAGTTTGACTACAGTGGAAATGAACTAGTTTCCCACATTTTGTACACGGGACCAAAGGGTGCGAGAGTTGCTTTCCCCCCTTTTTGCGTGGAAACCACATTTTGTAGGGACTGCTGAAAATTGCATAGGCGGTGAGATCTGACCTCTGGATGTTGATGTCTTTTTTACTTTTCAGGTTAGTTGTAAAATATTTCCCGCATTAGGTATGAGATGGCGGAATTTCCAGATTTGAATGTTTGTTATCTTATGAAGGATGAGTTGTGCATATTTTTTTGTAGATATCTCAAAGTTTCCCCTCTTTATTAACTGGAATTCGTGTTGCTATTTATGTTTCACTCTGGCATTGCTATGTAGCATTACTGACTTCAAACTGACGTATGAATTTGAAAAGTACCAGCTGAACGGAACAAGTTTGTACTGAAGTCATAGTCTAAAAAAGTTTTAAACATATTAACACAAGTACCATTTAAATATTGCCTTTCCCTAAACTAGCATTATCTTTTATGGAGAGCATTTATACATGGCAAAAAAAAAAAAAAAAAAAAACTAGAACGATAAAAATGAATCATGCTCCCAGTCTCCTTGAAGGATGGAGTTGGGAGAGTTAATTTTCGGAACAAGATTTAGGTATATAATTAACATAGGCATAGAAACAGGAGAGTTTTTGATTTGCAATGTATATGGGATATGATTTACAAATCCCAATTATTTGTTGTCTTTAGTATTTATGGCGCAGGGAAGAATCGTGGTAAATGAAGCTTTGTGAGGGCTATTTTGGTGGTATGTGTTCTACCTTTTACTCATAACTCATCCTAAATCGTAGTTTATCAATATTCAAGCACACATGCTAAACATAAGTAGCAAAGGCATCTATAGTTACTGAACCAAATATGGTATATACTATATATTGAGCCAGCAACCGACATGTAGTATGGATAATAACACGAAGCAGGGGCGTGTATATGGTAAAAATATGATTTTAGACTGACCGGTACCTGTTATCTGTTTTATGTATGCAGCTAGCATCTGGAATCATGGATGCATTTCATTTCCAAAAGTAGTTAAGGCAGGTGGAAAAAAGAGATTTGACCAGCTTACTTAGTTAAGCTTTTGTAATATGATTTAATGATATGGATAATGTTTGTATATATATTAAGTCTCAAGTAGTTGCAGTTTTGGGCGTCAGGATGTTATTTGGACGTTGCAATATGGCCGTGTTTTGATTTAACGATTGAATATAATGACTAATAAAAGGAAGTCAAACAAAATAGTAATAATGAAAGACATTGTTGCAAATAAAAGATGATTATTATTCAGGTGGTGTGTACAATGTCCATGTATTCATAATGTTGGGATGAAAGAAAGTGAAGGTTAGATGCCGTTGAGGGTGACGACAATGTTGCGAGGAGTTGCAGAATCGCGGTGTTCACAGAGCCACACACCCTGCCAAGTTCCCATGTTGAGCTTTCCGTTGGTAATAGGGATCCTGCCAACACCAAAATGTTTGTATAAAATGCAGCCCAACATTGGATTTCAATTGATGACTTACGTTAGGGAGCAGCCCAACATTGAGGACTTGATATGAGCAGGCATGTCATCAGGACCTGCAAACACACACCCCTAGTGAGCTTCCATGGACTCAACAGCATAAGAAGAAGAAGAAGACACCTAATCAGCATAAGTATGATTCATAAAAACAACAAGAAGAAGAAGTGACCTTCGAGTGTATGCTTCCATGGAGCTGAATGACCCTGCACATTCATCTCGAATCAGCACAAGAACAGGGACATGTATGTATGTATGTGTGTATGTGTGTATGTATGTGTGTATGTATGCGTGTATGTGTGCACCTCTGGGACAACCCTGTTGAGAAAGGTCTCGGTATCATCGCGGACATCGGAATCGTAATTCTCATTGATGGTCAGGGACGCACTCGTGTGCTGCACTGCAAACGTCCACACCAACTCTCTCTCAATTCCACTAATCCACTATACATACAAATACAACAACAAGGAAATCAAAGGACTTACAGAAGAGATGCGCCACACCACACTGGAACCCACCCAAGTCTTGCCCTAGCTCCTTTATAATCTACCAATCCACCATTCTCAGATTTCACTCAGAGCACCAACAGAAACAACAAGAATCGGGAATCGGTAATACCTTGGAGGTGATGAGATGACAGCCTCGCCTCTGAGCCGGAATCCTAACTGTCTTCTGGACCCATTTAACCATGGAACCCGTACCCGTACCCGTTGCTGACGACGCCGCCATAGCAGCACTTATACTAATATTGATGGATGGATGCTTGCGCCGGAGTTGAATCGAGGTGGATAGAGCACCGCCGCCACCTGAAAATAAACTTACCCGCTGGGAAGGGAACGCCGACGTGTACACCGATGATGATGCTGCTGCTGTTTGAGCTGGACCTTGCATTTCTGCGGCTATTAATTAGAATTCCAGAGTCCAAACTATAATAAGGTCCAGTCCAAATTGGACCATATTTCCCTTAACATCATTTACCAAATCGACTCCCTCCCTCCACAAAATCACATACTACTATTAATTAATTAATCATTAGTACCACACACACACACACACACATATATATATATATATATATATATATATATATATATATATATATATATATATATGAAACTATAATGAAATTATATTATTTTTAATTTAATTCAGTTCACATCATCTAAAATATAATTTGATCATATCATTTTTTATATGGAAAGATTTTTCTATTAATAATCAAATAAAAGTTCTTGGCCATTAATCTAAACCAACATAAATTTACTGCTATTTTACATATCATAAATCCACAATTTTACAATTTATGACATACAATTTTTGTACCAAACGACCATCGAGTAATATTACCCTAGCTAAAAGGAAAGATAATCATGTTAAAAATCAAAGATAATGAATTAGCATGAGCCACTAAAGAGTACTGCAAAGATGAGAGGGAAATTTCTCTTCTGAAGATAATTAAGTATCAACAAATATCTTGCTTGATGATTCCACGGTTCTTGATGCACGCACCTACAAGTACAAGTTCAAGTAAGCCAGGCACATGGCAAAAATGACACACAAAGTATTCTACCATTCCAGTATAGCAAATAAGACCTCCTATAGCCTATGGATCTTGCCACAAAAATAAAATAATTCTAAGGTGAGAAATGATTTACCTTTAAAAACTAAGGTAAAGAATGTACAGGACAGAACACATGAATGTACAAGGCGGAGTTAAAAGGTTTTTTTTTTGTTTTTTGTTTAGACTACTTTTTTATTTTTTTTGAGTAATAAAGACTAAGGGGGGCGCTTGGTTGGGGTTGGTTGTGGGTTGGGGAATGAGTTTAATTGCATATTTAGGTCTTTGGTTGAGGGAGGTGAATGGTAGGCCCACGTCTATTCCCCAAAAGTAGTCAATGAAGCATACCTTTCAAAAAGGTGTGGAATGGGTTTGATTATAATGATTCCCTCTATAATCATTCTCCACTATTATCATTCACATTCCAACCAAGCACCTTCTAACCTTTATTTTAGAGCAAGAAAGACTAACTTTTTTTTGGGAGTAAGAAATACTAACCTCTTTTGATGGACACAAATGCAATACTGCCCAAGGGCTCTTGGCTCTAAATAAATCACAAGATCAGACAGAAATATTAAAATTTGGGGTCTACAAAAATATTAGAGACCTGAACGGAATTTGGTTTATTAGAATTCCAAAAAAATCTTTTCATTCATTTATTAAGAATAGCAACCAGAAATAAATAAATATAGAGAGAAGCAACAAGATTACCTTTCTAAATGAAGAAAACCTAGTTCATCATTTACTTCTTCTTATAAATGAAGAACTTTTGGAGTTAGTTATGTTGTTCATAATTTTCAAACATCGTTTCGTACAAACCCATCATTACTGTTGGAATTGTTTTTGATATTTCTTCAATAACTTTCCTTGGAGTTCTACCGATGGTCAACTGACAATTTAGAAAAATTTGATATTAATAGATGATGACAAGCAAACCAAACCAAAACAAAAATCAATCAGTGAATGACAAACAGAAAATCACCTTAACATTATCCTCTCCCTCATGATAATGACAAATGAGATTCCGAATTCCTCGAACAAAATCCATCACAAAATATTTATCTAGATGTCTTTGGAAAAACATCTTTGATAACCATTGAATTTACAAATCCATCATCTTCCATGTCCTCTTCCTTTTTCATTGAATTTTTTGAAATGGTTGCTCCCAATAATATTTTCCAAATCCACAAAGACTTGCGCATTTCCTTGAAAAACTTCTAGTATCTCTTGAGATGTGCCAACGCAGTCTAACCATGTATGAACTTCCCAAAATATGGGATGTTCCAAAATTTGTTCAGTGGTTGGGATTTTCATGAACAAATACAATATTTATTCATATTAATCCTCGCATTCGAAGAGAATACCAATAACACTATTTTTAGTGTCTTACGAAGGGTGCAACCTGGAGCTAATTTTGGGACCTTCCACCGCAGCAGCAGGGTCTGCCGCAGCAGGATCCACCGTAGCAGCAGGGTCCGCCACAACAGGGTCCTAACAAAACATAGCAAACATGGTTTAGAGAGGGAATTGATTTGCCACATAATTCAAGTAAAAACCAAACTTGCCACAAAAATAAAATAATTCTAAGATGAGAAATGGTTTACCTTTGAAGATGTTTGATTGCCCTTGTTCCCAAAAAATGTTTTCCTTCACAACAAGATGACAAATATGTGCCAGGGCTTTTTTCCATGTAATAATTGAAGCCAAAATCAACCTCAAGACTCCGGACAGCACAAATGAGATGCTAACATAAAAAAAATTTATGTACTACTTTTCTCTCCTCCTTTTTTCAGGCTGGAGACCGGCAATACACATGAATGTACAGGGCGGAGTTAAAAAGTTTTTTTGTTTTTGTTTTTTGTTTAGACTACTTTTTTTTTTGAGTAATAAAGACTAACCTTTTTTTTAGAGCAAGAAAGACTAACTTTGTTTTTGGGAGTAAGAAAGACTAACCTCTTTTGATGGACATAAATGCAATACTGCCTCAAGATTAGACAGAAATATTAAAATTTGGGGTCTACAAAAATATTAGAGACTTGAACTGAATTTTGTTTATTAGAATTCCAAAAAAATATAAAAAATCATTCATTTATTAAGAATATCAACCAGAAATATATATAGGGTTTAGGGTTTAGAGAGGGAGAGGGAGCGGGAGGGAGGGAGGGAGGGATTACCTTTCTAAATGAAGAACACCTAATTCATGATTTTCTTCTTTCTTCTTATAAATGAAAAACTTTTGGAGATTGTCATGTTGTTCATAATGTTCAAACATCGTTTCGTACAAACCCATCATTGTTGTTGGAAATTTTTTTGAGAACACCTAATGCAATACTGCCTCAAGATTAGACAGAAATATTAAAATTTGGGGTCTACAAAAATATTAGAGACTTGAACTGAATTTTGTTTATTAGAATTCCAAAAAAATATAAAAAATCATTCATTTATTAAGAATATCAACCAGAAATATATATAGGATTTAGGGTTTAGGGTTTAGAGAGGGAGAGGGAGAGGGAGAGGGAGAGGGAGCGGGAGCGGGAGAGGAGAGAGGGAGGGAGGGAGGGAGGGAGGGAGGGAGGGATGGATTACCTTTCTAAATGAAGAACACCTAATTCATGATTTTCTTCTTTCTTCTTATAAATGAAGAACTTTTGGAGATTGTCATGTTGTTCATAATGTTCAAACATCGTTTCGTACAAAACCATCATTGTTGTTGGAATTTTTTTTGAGATTTCTTCAATAAATTTCCTTGGAGTTCTACTGATGGCCAACTGACAATTTAGAAAATTTGATATTAATAGATGATGACAAGCACACCAAAACAAAAACAAATCAATCAGTGAAGGACAAACAGAAAATCACCTTAACATCACCCCCTCCCTCATGATAATGACAAATGAGGTTCCGAATTCCTTGAACAAAATCCATCACAGAATATTTATCTAGATGTCTTTGGAAAAACACCTTTGATAGTGAACCATCGAATTTACAAATCCATCCTCTTCCATGTCCTCTTCTTTTTTCATTGTATTTTTTGAAATGCTTGCTCCCAATAATAGTTTCCAAATCCACAAAGACTTGCGCATTTCCTTGAAGAACTTCTAGTATCTCTTGAGATGTGCCAACGAAGTCTAACCATGTATGAACTTCCTAAAATATGGGATGTTCCAAAATTTGTTCAGCTGTTGGGAGCTTCCTGAACAAATACAATATTTATTCATATTAATCCCCGCATTCGAAGAGAATACCAATAACACTAATTTTACTATCTTACAAATGGTGTAACATGGAGCTAATTTTGGGAGCTACCACCGCAGCAGCAGGTCCGCCGCAGCAGCAGGGTCCACCGCATCCTCAAGGTTCATATCTTGTATCAGTTTCTTCATTTGTCCAAACTTTCGAGACTTTTATAACGAGCTCCGTGATGGCAGCAGAAGAAAATGAGTTTACCTAATTTTCGAATGTCATGAGCCCGCCTCTTTTGTGCCTTCTTTATTTGGTTGGTCGTGTCACTTTTCGCCTCTACACAATGCCCAAAACCACCTATCTTGGCAATCAATCCTTCAAATATCATGACATTCTTGGCTTTAATCTTACCATGTCGGTATCCATTAGAGTGGAGATGATAAACTCCTTTAACCACATCCCTATTTATAGTTATAATTAAAAATATGATCAATATGAGAATGAATAGGCTTGATGACAAGGAAATTTCTCTTCTGAAGATAATTAAGTATCAACAAATATCTTGCTTGATGATTTCACGGTTCTTGATGAACGCAAAGTATTCTACCATTCCTGTACAGCAAATAAGACCGCCTATAGCCTGTGGATCTAGCCACAAAAATAAAATAAAATTCTAAGGTGAGAAATGGTTTACCTTTGAAGATGTTGGATTGTCTTTGTTCCCAAAAAATGCTTTCCTTCACAATAGGATGACAAATAAGTGTTAGGGCTTTTTTCCATGTAATAATTGAAGCCAAATCAACCTCAAGACTCCGGGTCCGGGTAGCACAAACAAGACGCTAACATAAAAGTTTTTTATGTACTACTTTTCTCTCCTCTTTTTTCGGGCTGGATACAGACAGTACACATGAATGTACATGGCGGAGTTAAAAAGTTTTTTTTTTGTTTTTTGTTTAGACTACTTTTTTTTTCGAGTAATAAAGATTAACCTTTTTTTTAGAGCAAGAAAGACTAACTTTTTTTTGGGGAGTAAGAAAAACTAACCTCTTTTGATGGACAAAAATGCAATACTACCTCAAGGGCTCTTGGCTCTAAATGAATCACAAGATCAGACAGAAATATTAAAATTTGGGGTCTACAAAAATATTAGAGACTTGAACTGAATTTGGTTTATTAGAATTCCAAAAAAAATAAAAAATCGTTCATTTATTAAGAATAGCAACCAAAAATATATATCGAGAGAGAGAGAATCAACAAGATTACCTTTCTAAATGAAGAACACCTAGTTCATCATTTTCTTCTTCTTCTTCTTCTTATAAATGAAGAACTTTTGGAGATTGTCATGTTGTTCATAATGTTCAAACATCGTTTCGTACAAACCCATCAATGTTGTTGGAATTTTTTTTTAGATTACTTCAATGATTTTCCCAGGAGCTCTACCGATGAGCAACTGACAATTTAGAAAATTTGATATTAATAGATGATGACAATCACACTAAAGCAAAAACAAATCAATCCGTGAAGGACAAACAAAAAGTCACTTTAACATCATCCCCTCCCTCATGATAATGACAAATGAGGTTCCGAATTCCTCGAAAAAAAATCCATCACAGAAAATGGATCTAGATGTCTTTGGAAAAACACTTTTGGTAGTGAAGTACCATTGAATTTACAAATCCATCCTCTTCATTTTTTCATTGAATTTTTCAAAATGCTTGCTCCCAATAATATTTTGCAAATCCATAAAGACTTGCGCATTTCCTTGAAGAACTTCTAGTATGTTTTGAGATATGCCAATGAAGTCTAACTATGTATGAACTTCCCAAAATATGGGATAATCCAAAATTTGTTCAGTGGTTGGGAGCTTCTGAACAAATACAATATTTATTCATATTAATCCCCGCATTTGAAGAGAATACCAATAACACTAATTTTAGTATCTTACGTAGAGTCCAACAGGGAGCTAATTTTGGGAGCTTCCATCGGAGCAGCAGGGACTGACCAAAACATAGCAAACATGGTTTAGAAAAGGAATTGATTTGCCACACTAATTCAAGTAAAAAACCAAACTTTTTCAAGTTAAACTTAAACATCAGATTGTTTGAATTAATCGACGGGGATTACCTTGGTCATGGTGAACAGTCTCCCCTAGGTTAGTGCCTCGTAAAATAAACAGATAAAAACATATGTTAGATTCGTGGGAGGAAACGTAGTAATTGACAGGGTCGGGGAGTACCTGGTCGGCTGGTCGAGATTTGGTTTGTGTTTTTCGGATCTGATTTTGGAGATAATATTAGGAGAGTTGCTAGGGTTTAACGTTTATATTTTTCGGATAAAATTTTGGCGATACGCGTTATATGTTTTCTATATATTTCTTTAAATTAGACTGTTTTCTTTAAGTTTATTTTTGATTGATTGCTTAATATAAAAATTATTTTACTAAAAAGATTTTATTAATTTAAAATTAAAGATGTAATAGGACCCACAGGTATGGAAAAAAGGTAAGCATATGTGTAAAAATATATTACCGAAATAAATAAGTAAACATATTCTGTCATGTAATATTTTGGTTCCATATACTGTATGCATCATCACCTAAAATAAAACATAAGATATGTATAATTAATTAGAGTGAATGTTGAAAGTGGGAAAAGCAGTCGGAAAAGGGAGAGTATGGTCGGCGGCGGCGATGGTATTAGTCGGAGCGACAGCCATATAATACTTCGAAGCTTGAGCCATATATGGAGAAGCGACGAGGAATGGAGTGCCAGAATCGCCCAGAAGCACCACGGATTCACCGAAATCAAGCGCGTCAACTCTAGCAAGTGCTTCATATATGTCTTCGTCCTCATCTTCATCTCCTGCATCGCCGCCTTCGTTTTCGCCGACTTCCTCCTCCTCGCCGCCAAGCCCAAGCTCACCCTCCACGACCTCCGCGTCACCCACCTCAGCTCCGCCGCCGCAAACAATGCAGCCTCCCTCAAGCTTACCGTCGCCGCGGGGCTCAACCTCCACAACGACGACCTGGGAACTTTCCGGTACCGGACGGGGACCATAACCGTGATGTACGGGAACTCGACTCTGACTCTGGGCAAGGCTAACATCAAAAGCGGGGTGGTGCCGGCGAAGACGTCGGCGAGGATCAACGCCGTGGTGGAGATGAACGCGGAGACCAAGGACAACTGGAGTTTAGTGAGCGACGTGGAGTACATTAAAGTGGTGAAGATGAAGATGGTTGCTCAGATGAGAGGCAACGTTCGAGTGGTGAAGCTCATTCGCATGCATAGAATCTCCTTCATGACCTGCACTTTGACCCTCAATTTAACCTCTAAATCTCTTCAGGATTGGCTCTGCTAATCCTTTTCTACTCAGTAATTCCCTTGTTTCTCATACTTAACTATTCTTTGATGATTGTACCATTCTGAATTTCTTACTTTACCCATCAGTTTTCGGTATGTTAGATCATTTCAATCTCTTCAGGATTGATAATATAACTTGATGGAATTGGTTAGATCAGTCTTTTTTTAATACAGTACATTATTTTCAGATCAATCAAGTTCAGGAATAGAAAACGCTTAGTTCGGAATAGAAAACATCCTGGTATAACTCTTTCAGAAGAACAATTCTTTGAAACTAATACGTAGGAAGAACACAGCCAAAAGTCTTCAACTTTCACCGATAAACTGGTCGGTGGCTTTCTTAAGAGCATTCCAATACCTGAGAGAGGAGGGATTCAAGTGAATTGCTTGAAGAATCCATCTGACTGCACTCTGTGGCTCGAAACTCGACAGCAAATGCATTTGAAAATACACCTCTGCAGGCTTCATTTCTGCCAAATAATATAGCTATGAGTACATTATACTCTATATCATGAAAATAATTAGTACAAAAAAACAAACCTGTTGGCCAAGAAAACCATTCATTTTGAAGGCTTTTCTCCCATTTCACTCGAGACCCGAGGCTTCCTTGTGCTTGTGCTAGGAGCAGTGCCACCATAGGAGTGTCCCTTGCTTTCTTAAGACTTTGAACAGCACTTGACAAGAATCTCGAATCACACAATTGTCTCGCAAGCTCCATGCAAACTATACCTGCTCAACAACCAAATGTTTCAAATGAGGCCAGATCCACAACATAACATATAATAATAGCCAACTCTTACCATGACACAGAAAAAAGCAATTCTCATCACCAGCCAATGAACAAGCTTGCGCAACAAAATCTTCTGCCCCTAGAAAATCGTTTGTCTGAATGGCAACAAGTCCCTGCACAAATTGGAATACAGCCATCCACATATTCCAACTACCCTTCACTTCTCTGGAGCACTTCTCAAACCCAACTGCCAACGCAGTATCTTCAGTCTGCATTCTGTACTTGGAATGGATTATCTTAAGAATAATCCAACCAACATGGCAATCAGTTTTCAGCTCCAAACATCTCATATACTCTTTGCTCAGATCGACTAAATTATCTTCAGCAGCATAGGCACGGCAGAGTAACAAGTGAGCATGGAAGAGATGGCTATCACAAAGTGTAAGCTGTGAAGCACGCACCGCATGCTTCACACAGCCCATGTGATCTCCAACCTGTAATCTAACTTCTGCAGCACAAAGTAGAAGTTGAAACTTTTGATATTCGTAGGACTTGTCTTCAGCTACACTCACAATTTCAGACAGAGTAGCAGAAATGAGCCGCTCAAGAGTACTGCAAAGATGACAGGGAAATTTCTCTTTGCGCGCCTTCTGAAGATAATTAAGTATTAGCAAATATCTTGCTTGATAATTCCACGGTTCTTGATGTACGCACCTACAAGTTCAAGTAAGTCAGGCAGAAGGCAAAAATGACACACAAAGTATTCTACAGGGTTAATACCATTCTAATAGTGCTGCCACTACAACAAATAAGACCGCCTATGGATCTTGCCACAAAAACAAATTATTTCTAAGGTGAGAAATGATTTACCTTTGTAGATGCTGGATTGCCCTTGTTCCCGAAAAATGATTTCCTTCACAACTGGATGACAAAAATTTGTCAGGGCTTTTCCCCATAGCATAACAAGCTACAGCCCCAGCGCCAAGAACCTCAACTGCAGATCTCAGTACTTTAACCTTCTGATGTTTGACATGATTCAATGCAGAACATCTAGCCGCAAGATGGATATCATTCCATTCTTTTCTAGAAAGTAAGAGGTAACCGAGAAGATTCCTGCAAAAAACAAGTTTTATCACCAAAAGCTAAGATTTGACTTGCACATTATAAACAAATCCAAAGAGTCCACAGTAATGTCACGAATATATTCATCTTTGCAATCAATTGGTTTTAGGCTACTGCTATAATATAAGGAAACCGACTTTCAAGGAATGACACCAAAATCCCACCTAAGATTATTCCACACTTGGAGGCTGTAGTTAGTTAATTACACCCATACAATCATCATTCTCATACATGTTCTTTTACCAAAACTTAATCATTGTTAGCTACACAGATTATAATTCTCTAGAATGTTGAATGAAGACAGAAAAGTTTCTCAGCCATTAATAATAAGACAATAAAGTTTCAAAAAGGGGAAAAAGAAGTCACAAAATGCTTAAGTCATTATTCAGCTATCCTAGCAAAACCATGCTAGGAACTAGTTACCAAATATCAAGACGAAAAAATAAGAGTGGTTATATGATCGTCAATTTTCGGCTACCTCAGCAAATCACTGTTAGGGTACATGTGAAGAGCCTTTCTCAGATGATCAATCCCATTATGTATTCCAAGGGTATTGCCAGAGGCATGTTTCACCTGTCAAAACAAATAAAAATGATTAGCCATCTCATCTATAAAGTCACATCAGGGAAGGGATAACTGAACATGTTTTCAAGGAAATGTGAGACGGGACATACTAGTTTACCAAGTGCTATAAGAGAGTGCATAGAAGAAATCTCTTCACTTGATACGAGAGAGCGACGGCTAAGAGAAACTAGAGGCTCAAGTTGATATCTTGGATCCAAAACATGCATAGCAGATATGACAAAACACACTCTCGAACTCTGAAAAAGCTCCCTAGGCATCTTCAAAATGTTCATAGAGACCAATTCCTGTCCCAGTATATAGTACATCATACAGGTGATAAAAACTACTGAAACCGCGGCGAGACAAGGTTCCAAAGATAAAATGCTTCCGGCAAGTTTCCTAACTGCTGATAACGCATTGTCATTCTCACCAAGTTGCCACAGAGAAAAGGCATATATCTGCCATCCCTCCATATCGAGCAGACCTATTTAAGAAAAAAGCAAAGAGAGTATTTAAGGGCTGCCACTACATGACTTCACTAGCCAGATAACACTTTAAGGGCACATCCAATGAGATGTACTATCTTTTGAAATCAACTCATACCATCTATCTTCAGTCGCTCACATTCCTGAACGGCTTCACTTGGACTCCCTGCCTGCATGAGGAGGAACATGTCACATCCAGGAACCAACTATGCAACTTGTTTGTGAAAATGGAGCATGTCAACATATGATTAGGTTTGATCATACCTTGCAAAGTGACCGCGCAAGGTTGATAGAGATAGCCTTAAGATAAGCTTCCGATCCTCCACCAAAAAAGGAGTTCACAGCATGTCGTGCTAACCTAAATGAAGCAACGGCACTCTTATGATCACCTCGTGCTTCGCATACAAGTCCATTAAGATTATGGGACTCGGGATAATGGGGTGCACGATGCAGAGCTTGCTTGATGGCTCCAAGAACCTGTAATAGCAGTATAAATCAAATGATTGCAAATATATACAATGGTGGTCACATTTGTCTTAAAAGAATTTGCTAGTACCTCTGAAGATGATAGGTGACTTGAATACAAAGCAAGCTTTGCAAGACCAACTTGAAATTCAGCAATCTGCTTCAAAGCATCAGTTTTAGATAACAGTGTTGTAAAACTGAATAGCAGCAGTTCAAAAAAAACACACTAGCAATAATCCCATTGAGCGACCACCCATAGTCCCATACCATACATAAGAGAGGAAAATAAGAAAATAAGAAGACGGGAAAATTACTGGCATTATCTGTATGGATCGCAGGCAGCACTCATACGCTTCATTTGGTTTCAGATTCCTGGTATATAAGATAATAAATTCAATGCCCGATATGAAAATGGTTTTGGAGTCATCTTTTCACCTATATCACTATCATTCCACATACCTGACATCTGCATCAGCTGACATACCTGCCCAGGGTAGTCCAAGGGCCGGATCTATGCTCCTGGCACGATCAAACGCTCGTTGAGCAAGTTGTTTTTCCCCTTCTTTCCTGTAGAGCTGCAGCCACCGATATAAACCTGAGTTAAAGTAGTTTCACAGTAGCTATAGAATGTTGTTGATACATAACACTTGCATACAAGCTGCAACGGCAGATGTCAAATTTCAAGTTCATCCAAGGTCTCATGAAGTCATGATATTAATCAAGTAATAGAGCAACACAACTAAAATGATTTAAGATTATAACTGATCCTGAACACATCTAGGGTTAATCTGATAGGAGGGGAAGCATTAAAAATAAATGAATACAGATAAAAACAATGCAGTTCCTTTGCGTAGTTACTGCTGAATATAAACAAAGATAGCTCCAATACAATAAATTATATTTGCTGCAGAGCTAGTACATTACCTTCCCAGCATATGCCCAAGCGACAGCAAGAGAAACATCCAACTGAAGTCCACGGATGAGAGCATGCTGTTTCAAGGCATAATGATCTGACAAACATCCTAATGTCACCCAGAAATCCGCGGTGTCACCCTCAAGTAGTAGGCCACCTATGCACATTTTCTCACTTTTTGACCTGTTAAATTAGACACTGATTTAGAAGGAAAACATGTTTACTATCTCCCTTTGAGTTAATGGTGAATCAGTACCAAGAGCTGAGGTCCTCTTCTTTAGTCTCCGCTGAAGAGAGTATCAAATCTGATGCTACAGCCACGTCTGCATACAGATTAGCTTGCCAGGGAACCAAGTGCAAAGCCCGTTGATAGGAACGAGAGGCAGAACCAGCAGCTAGATAGCAAGTCTTTTTCCATGTAATAATTGAATTGTCAAAACTTTTATCATCAGCCTCGAGATTCAGGGCATCTCCAAGCCATGGAAAACATTTTGCGTATAATAGCTGAAACACAACATTCAAGTCACTAGAAACATTAAAAAAGACAAATGAAACCAACACATTATAAGATGCCAAGGTCAGATTAGAAGACGTTTTGTACCTGAATATCACCATGCAGCTTCCATATAGAGGATATATTACCAGCTAATGACATCATCCTTAGTAATACTTCAGAGGCCTCCTGCATGCAAACAAATATAACCGAACTGCTGTTTCAGAGAATGCCAGAGGCACCAACTAATGAAACAATTACACAATTATTATTTTCATAACTCTCAGGGTAACTAACCTCCAATAGTGAAGCACCCCATTTACATGCACCTGAATCTACACATTCCTTTGCTAAGCCAAGTAAAGAAGAAGCAAACCCATAATTTGCAGCAGTGTTTTGCGGTGAGATTCCTAAGGCTTGCTTAAAATGCTCAACACCCTTCATGACAAACCAGCAGGACATAGAAACAATAATTACACGTATGAGATCTACCGATGGAGGAAGGTGACTATACCATCAATGGTGACTATACAGATGGTTTATGAGAATTCCAAAAAAAAAAAACTTTTTAACAATAGTAACGAGAAATATAACAATATTACCTTTCTAAATGAACCTAGCATCAAAGAAACATTTCCACTCTGAATCAAAGCAAAGATTCTCGAGTCGTCTAACTCAATGGCTTTTCCATAAGACTGTTAGAGAAAGAAAGAGTGGGTTGGGAAAGTTGATTGAATGGCAAAGCAACAATAAATGGTGATAAAGACCTTGATTGCAGCAGTAAACATGCCCAAATGGTGATAGGCAAGTCCCAAGGCCTCCCAAAGATCGGCAGAGGTGGTGTAGCCGCGGATGGCATGCTGAAGACTGTGCACAGCTTCAGACCACCTCTTGTCATGAACCTGAAAATGGAACAAACTTATGAGTGTGAACACTGCTTATTGTGGAATGACAAGGAGGAATGGCAGTTGTGTTGTACCAGAAGGAATCCCAGTCGGCGAAAAGCCCAATAGGCTGTTGAGGACTTGTCGGAAGCTTGAGTGCAAACAGAGAGCTGCAAGGTGAGGTTTCCTTGTCGGTCCAGCAAGTCGCAAAAAGGTTCTCCGGCGAGCGAGTCGTCGGGATTGAGAACGACGGCGCGTTGGTAGCACTTGAGTGCCCTGTGGACATCCGCAGAGACGCGGGCATAATAATGGCCCAGGTACCGGAAAGCGTCTCCGTTTTGGGGGTTGAGTTTGGCCGACAAAAGAAAATGCTCCGCCGCCGCCTCCCCGCCATTCTCCCACAGGAGCAGGCCCTGAAACGTAACTGCGATGGTTAGGCACAACAGAGGCAAGATAAGGCGGTGGTGGTGGTGGTGGTTGAGCTTACCAGGTTGAAGTGAAGAGAAGGATCATCTGGATCCGCCGCTAACGACTCCTCCAGTTGCCGCCGCCGGCTTCCATCTTCGCCGACCTCCATAAAACTCAAAATTTACAGTGGGACTTGTTTTGGGGGACAAGTTCAATTCGAATTTCAATCAAAAGTTAGTTTGTGGAATCAATTTTACAACTTTTAACCAATTCTTCTTCTTTCGTTATTTTAGGGTTTAATTTTCGCGCGTTTCATCTTCTTCCTTTTTTTTTTTTTTTTTTTTTTTGAAGCACGTTTAATCTTCTTCCTTGTTGCAATGTTGCAAAAATAAAATTTAGTGAGTGTAAATTAGAAGATAAGACTCCAATTTTCACACAGAAACACACAGATAGAGTCACACAATGTGCAGTATAGCATAAACTTATGGACATGTTGACTCAAAAAAGGACTAAGTAAGTAAGTAGATGGTATGATGTTCCTTGTGAATCAAAAACTTGAAAGTTGAGCTGATAGGTATCCATGAAACACACTTGATCGTCTTCTGCTGCGCCTGATGTGCAACACAGGAGCACGCTGTTTGGAGCAATTCATCCATGCTCATTGACATATCCCTCCCATAATGATGCACTAGCTTAGGCAGGTAGAGCTTGGATTCCTTGTGGATGTCAAGTGTGGCACGAATAAACTCGTCTCTAGCGAGTTTCAGATCCTGGAATACGCTGTCTGGTGTGTAAACCCGAACCTGCATCCATCCCAGGATGATGAAGATAAACGGGAGCTAGCTGAAGATGAAACATGAATTGAGATGGCGTACCAGAGGATCGGAGCATGATCCTGAACACAGTGCAAAATGAACCAAAGGCTCCGGGTATTCGAGGCAGTAAATGTGCTTCGTGGTCTTCTTCTTCTTTGGGCTCAGCAGCGTCTGTATCCACTGCGAGTCATCATTCACACAGGCTAAGACAGGCATCAAATGTTCAAGAATCCATTCATGTAATGATGCACTTACAGGTGGTGAGTAGTGTGAGCGGATTCCTAAAATACAAGTCTGTATGATGTGAGCATTTATGCAATGTCCACCCACATTATAAGCTGCCTGAAAAGGTTGTAAGTATGAGTTGAAATTAGCATGCTAGTAGTATGAGTTAATAACATACCTTGAAAATGGAAGAGTTATGGGTTCCGTAGGCCAAGTATCCCTGAAATGATAGGTTGCAAGTTTTCATAAGTGATGAGGAAAGAGAATTGTTTGTTATAAGTGATGTGACTGACATGCATGACCAGGGCATTGTGGATGTTGAGCCAAAAGGCAAGCTTCTCCTCGCGCTTCATCTTCCCCGGGTCAACAAATTCAAGACTCTCAACAAGTGACCTGAACTTTTGGAGCATTGTAGCGGCGTACTTAAAAGTGTGATCGTCAAGAGAGATGCTTGTAACTTGTATGGCAGCAGCATATGACTGGTCGCTGAATTGAGGACTCCAAGAGGAAAGTGATGGAGGGGCGAATTTGGAGTAGATGGAACACATGCATGTGAGAATGCTCTGAGAGAGCTTGGCGGGATGAGTGAGGGCATGGAGCGTGTGTGGAGTGCCAAGATGATGGGCAAGGCTGCGATGTTGAACCTGTACAAGAAGATGACTGAGGAAACAATTGAAGAGATTGAGAGATTGAGGAAAAACTCGGTACCTGAGGATTGATGTTGCGATAGAGAGATAGAAGATGTGACTCGAGATGAAGGATTTCAATCTCAAGGCTCGCAATTTCTTTCATTAGCTGTGCTGCACATGACTGCAAGAGCTGAGTTAGCTAGCAGGTGACATTCAACGATTATATCTAAGGTGTAGCTTACCTTATCGGAGGAAGAATGCTCCATCCCCTGTGTCTCACAGTCCATTGAAATTACAGTCTTTCGGTTTTCTTGTTTCTGCTAAATGCTAAGTATATATGAGAGTGATGAATGAATGAATGAAGTTGACCTGAGAGTCTGAATACAAAACTCCATTCAGTATTTGATCCCACCGACAACACAACCCCTCCCCTCCTCCTCCTGCTCCACCACTTAATCAACTCTTTCTTTATTCATACGGAGACTTTGATTTTTCATTATTAATATTTGGGAGAGTCAGAGGAATTGATTAGCTCGAATCCCAAAAACCCTGCATTTAATGCCTTCTCACACACACCCCGCCCATCCCATGTAAACTTTTACAAATTCCTTGCTCTTCTTCTAAATTCTAATGATGATGCAGAAATGAAATAAATGAATCATGACAAAATAAAACAAACAAACATTAGAAGAAGAAGAAGAAGGTGGACCTAAAGTATTCAAGGCAAGCAGATCACCTAACTCTCTAGTGAGTGGCTATGGACTCAGTATATTGATGCACCAAACTCATAATTTAATCATCAAACTAGAACCTACTGAATCACCAGCATAAGTGGATTAGGCCACCCTCTGCCAAAACACCAAAACAACTCATTTCCCAAAACTAGTGATATTTATTTATTGTCCTCTTAAAAAACAAAAAAACAAAAAACAAAAAATCAAACAAGCAAAGGTAATGCAACCTGCACTCATCTTTCTCATGCTTGCATTGCAATCAACCATCTGTAAAGACGTTCAAATTATTTTACTTTTCATTTTTCTCCCAGAATCAGAATCAGAATCACATTCTTGTACTATTACTTACGTTGACCCTTTCCCAGCAGTTTGTAGTTTACATGCATATATAGTAATAAAAAAAAAAGTCTCTTCCTTTACTCCCTCTGCCCCTTGTTTCAATTCATCATCAACACTGCTTTCCAAAAATGGAAGATAAAATGATTGAATTGAAAATCAGTAAATGTTGCAACAGAAATGATAATATGAACCTGGATGGATGGATATGGAGAAATGAAATCAATGCTTGGTCTTTAGAGTAGACAAGGAGAATAATGCTGCTATTGACTTTATGGCCACGAATGGCATAACTTGTACTCTCACTTATTCCCCAACACATTTTTCCACAATCTCAATCATTATCATATGCATTCTGCAAAATATAAAATGTTAACTGTAAAACCCATCACTCATATTGCCACTCTTTCATAGCAACCAGTAATGTGCACAATCCATAAACACAGGCAATACAAACCAAATGCCTTACTATTCGGTTTCTTCACAGCCTTCACCCATCACCCTCACCACCACTAGCGGTCCTCCGCACATAGATTTTCCGACGTCCCCTCAATCTGCTTCAGCTGAAGATGAGGTGACCATACACCACTTCATCCACCCTAACCATCCCCTTGCTCAGATTACGGTTCCCGCAGATCTGTACGTGTGTGCAGGCTGCAAGGAGTATGGCGCAGGCACCCGCTTCACATGCCACCACTGCAACTTCCAGCTCCACGATTTCTGTGCCCTGTCTCCCCCCGTGCTCAGGGGCCACGCCCTCCATCCCCAGCACCACCTCATCTTCTACGCAAAGCCCAAACAAGGTAACAAACTAAAAACACCTACCTAATTATTATGCTCAGAATTGTACTAAATCATGATGATGGTGGTGGTGATGAAGCTGGAATCTCATGGTCGAAATGCGATGTGTGTGGCAAGTCGGTCAAGGGGTTTACCTTCAGATGCAGAGCCTGCAACTTCCAGATGCATCCATGCTGTGCCATGCTTCCCGCTGAGATTCTGTTTCCTCCCCTCCAGGAGCCGCTGCAAGGCGCCACCCACCGTCATTCCATGAAGCTCTTACCTGCCGGCGTAACCAGCAATTGCGGTGAGTGCAAGAAGAAGATAGCGGGAGGGAGAATGTACCGGTGCACGGTTTGCAGTTACCAGCTGCACGCGCAGTGCGCCAAGGTCATCATCAACGGGCTCCGGGCACAAGGGATGACTGCGCCGCCTGAGAAGCCCAAGTTCATGGGAACCGCCGCCCGTCTGGCATCCCAGGTGGTGGTTGAATTCATCGGAGGAATCATCGAGGGCCTGGGTGAAGGCGTTGGCCAGGCCCTCCTTCAGGACATCGGAAGGGGCCGCCGTCGTCGCCGCACCACCACCACCTGAAAATATGCACACTCATTTTGGTTCATGCAAAACGCGAGAAACACGTGGACCAATTAAACTGATGAATCTCTTATTTTGGTCAAAAAAATATATATATATATTTCTCCTCTGTCAAGAACTAACTAGCTACATAGTGATTCCTACCCATTCTTTACATACACAAACTAAGGTACACATCTCCGATACAACGTAAATCAAATCAAACACGCATAGAATGGCATGGATTACATAGTCAAACAGCGTCAGAATCTCATAGTAATTAGATTATTTCCCTCAGTACAACCAGAGGGAGCTCGACGTTCATCTTCTTTTATTCAACGTGTTTCTAAGTTTACTGAGTGCCATACCCCAAGTTCTCCCACTTGAAGGGAGCAACCAAGCCACAGTCCGGGGCACCACGCAGGAATAAGCACACGCAGACACACACTGCAGCAATAGCTAGCATCGAGTGAATGTAAGGCCGGTCCAGCAAACCTCGAGAACGGGGAGTTCTTCTGTATCTCACTGCTGCAGAAGCACACTTTGAACACGAATCATTGGCCCGTTTTGTGACTGAGTCCTGATTTCTTACTGTCTGCTCAATTTCAAGTCCAACTGATACAGAGACATGTCTGTTTTCCTCGTGGAATAGCTTCTGACCAACAAGCTTACTGTAAGAGTGGTTGTTGCTCATTGCAGCATATGCAAATGGAGAATGTCCACTGGCATCTTTAAGGGATTTCCACCCATTCAACCCAATCTACAAAAACAAAGAGAGAATAAATACACAGTAATTAATATTAACAGGAAACTAATATATGGAACAAGGGGTTTACCTTCTGTGGGTCACTTGTCAAGGCATCGACCATTTCTTCTGCCCTTGAAATACAGGCAGCCAAATGCAGAGGCGTTACACCACCAGGTCCAACAACATCAGGTGCAAATAGATACATCCTGGAGCCATTACTGGGATCTGGTACAGAATAGTTTAAAAGTAAATCAACCATGCTTCTAAACTTCCTCTTAACAGCTCTGTTCAGGAGGTGGATTTCTGATAGCATTTCCAAAGACTCTTTCCTCAAACTTTCTTTGTCCAGGTTCATTTCAACTAGGGTGCCTAGAAGATTTTTGAGTAAAGAGCAGAAGTTGTGTTCTACTGAAAATATCAGGAGAAATTTGAAACGGCTAATCTTGTATTCTGGACTCTCGAGAAATGAGGAGTTGCATTTCCTCTGAAATAGCCATCCAAGCTCATTTAAGAAATGAACAACCTCTGCCCTTGATCCCGGTCTCCTCTGACCCTGAAGATTGTTGTTCGCCTTTGAACTTTCGCCTATTTCATACTCTAAGAGCCTCAGTTCTTGACAGATGAGCTCATCAGCCATAATCACTGGAAAGCTGGAAACTCTCAAGCTGTTTTCAACCTGCTCAGGACATCAAATAACTTCAAGAGTTAATAGCAATTCAGAATATATATATATATATTGGTTTCCATACATGTTTGAAACAATAGAACTACCTCAATGAAACAACGACCAACCACAGATGAAGCTGAGGCACAAACTTTAAATTTACACAACACAATAGCATCAAAGTCGGAGTCCAGACATTCTTGTTCCGAAACATCCCCGATCGTGTAGTCAGCTGTGTGAGAGCAATTTATCCTGAAAGATGGCCAAAGCAAACAACTTTGTTAAGATACCTACGAGGGGTAAACAGAAGAGCCACTCTTTCCACATGTAATCTACATACTTTGTTCCAGAGATATTCAAATTCCGCCCCTTCAGCAACATAGAAGTCTCTTGGCCACTGACAACTGCTAAAGGTGTGACATAGAGCAGTTCCGGGGAACACCATGCTTTAGGAGTCTTCAAAATACGAAGCTTGCCTGTAAATGTTAAGGAACGCCCCATATTAAACACATTTCAAGTCTCAAAACAATAACTAACGGAAAAAAAATTGAAATGATTATGGAGTAGTAATAAGGGTGGCACAGAGGTGGTCTCATTGCTTATGAAAAATGTTAAAACTCAAGCACTTGTTTCTCTGAACGACATATAGATCTAAGACACAAATAATTACACTCAGTTAATACTCACCATCGATATGAGAAGCTAACTGTTTTTCTGTGCATATCAAAAATCTCCCAGTTGCCCAGAAGTCAGTACCGAAATCACTGATTAATGACTTGAGATGATGAAGCAACTTTTCATCAAACTACAAAAGAGAAGCCAAAGTAGAATGGTCAGTACAAACCAAACAAGTAAAGCTTATATACTCCTAGTCAGAACTACACTCACTTGTTCCCACGAAACTAATGGCATGGATGCATATACGGACAACATCACACAACCAGGCCTTATATAGCTTTCCATTTCGGATGGGCTACTCAAAAGCCAACTGTGAATCTGAAAAGACACAACAAATGCTGTTAAAGTTCCAAATCTAATGGCAGAAGTCACCATGTAATCAGAAACAAATACATATTCCATACCTGTTTCCTTAATGTTCCAGGCAAATGACTTGGATCCTTGTCAAAGAGTTTGAAAATTATCCTCCCAGTACGATCCTGGGGATTTGACATATTTCATTCCGAGTTAGAAACATCCAAAGCTACTAATAAGTCAGCAACAAGAATACCATCAATCAGAAATGTCAAATACCTGGGGGTCGGAGTTCATGCTTGAAGGTGAGTGATCGGATCCAGAAGAAGAAGTGTAACCAGCCTGGAAATGAGAATTTTGCACTGAACTAATGTCAGCTCCTTGGGTCGAACCAGCAAAGAGCTGAAGTGATGTGTTACAACCAGCATCGTCAGTAGCTCTGAGATTTGCATCATCATATCTTCGGCTTGAAAAACTCACAGGCTTCAATGTGTCCCCAGCATTATGTACTGGAAACAACTTATGCGCAATAGGTGGTGAATATGAAGGTGATCTCCCCTCCGAGGGATTACTGCTATCAGAGGAGAAATACTTTCGACCAGCAGGAATTTTCGGAGGGTAATACTCCTCTGGCGAAGAACTAAAGAGCTGTAAGGGTATATTAGGGTGTATCTCTTCAGCGTGACAATCTGAATCATCAACAGGAGACTGATCACATGAGCTGCTTCTCTCTCCAACACTGAGAGAGTTCAATGCTGGGGTATTCAAATTGAGGCATGTAACTTGTTCAGAGCAAGCAGAATTAGTTTTCTCTGAGTCACTGCCCTGGCTGCTTCTCTCTAGTGGTGTCTCCACCACCTTAGGTGCATGAGGAGCACTTCCTGAAAGGGCGGCAAGTAAGTTCATAGTGGAGGGAGAAGAAGTTCCATTCTGTGGACTGTAATTTGCAGGCGGTGATTGATTTGATACACTCCTTGACTGATTACTGAGAGTGGGCAATCTGGACACTAAATTAGGGGGCAGTGGTAAGGTGTTTATTTTGGTAAGAATTTGAAGAAGCTGATCCTTGTCCGGCATTGATAAAGGATTAGTGCCCTTGTCCTCTGTGTTTCCTGGAATAAAAAGAATAAATATTTTAGTAGTCAATGAGATGAACTACAACTTTACAGACAAGGCAGCAATTACAGCACCTGTTCAGACTCAAACATTCTATATTGACATCAACAAGCTAGGCAGCAAAACAAAACTATACAAAAAGTAATGGCATTCAGAAAAAATACAAACCTTGAACTTGTGCCTGAGCCTGAGCCAGAACGGTCAACAGATTGCTGATGTTTAAATGACCATTGAGTTCAGGATTGCCAGAGGACACAACTCGCGAGGCAGCCTCCTCGGGTTGTGTTTTCCTTCTTCTCCGATTGTGGCCAGCAAGTCTTCTTCTGCAGCTTCGCTTGCCCTCATCAAATTCTGTAAGAGGGTGGAACCTGCAAAAAGACAACACAATCATAATTTATGTTCATTCAGCTCCACAAACAACATGAATGATTGATTAGAGGTAAGTTTGGAAATATACCTGCTGCACTGCTGGCAAAACCTTTGCATCTGTTTAGCAACTAAAGCTTTAGTAGCCTTGCTATGTAACTCGCACACCTTGTGGCGGCGGTGATAGTCTTTGGCATGGGAAAGATCCTCTTTACAGTGGTCAACTTGACACATGGGATAAGTAGCAGTTCCAGGAGAACCCGATCGAACTTTTTTATTGGGTCTAGGGGCAGCTTCTTCAGCAGAATTTAAGCTGCTGGTGGCAGCCTGAGCCTGAGCCAGAGCCTGAGGTTTAGCACCACCACCGAGCTTCAGCTGGAGATCATCACGGCCCCGGGTTTGTCCTCCTTCCGGAGCTGGTGCTGCAGCGGCAGCATCGTGCATTTGCAGGTCAGCTGTGGACTCCCTTTGAGTGGCGACGAATTTGGAGCTATCCCATTCCCAGTGGCTAGGGTTCCAGTTGGTGGGAGGTCTCTGGTGGGACTGTGACTGCAGTGACGGAAGGCTGCGCTTCTTGGGCATGGGATGGGGGTCACAGAATCTGGGGGCAAATGATGGACGCCCCATGAAAGCTATCTGGGTACCAACCTCTTCCATTACCTCCTTTGTTCAAAAAACTATCTCTTTCCTTCTGCTCCAAAACATTTTACTGATAAATACATGTCCAAATATAGCACAAATCATGGACCAGTAAAATAGACAGGCCAAATAATCACTAAATTAACATGATCTGAGCAGTAAAGCAGCTATCTGGGATTTGATGAACTTCAAAAATAAAACTAAAAGATATGACGATGATGATGATGAAGGTAGAAAGCAGGCACCTTTTTAGGGCAGAGCAGAATCCATAGGCAGAGCAGCTCCGGGGAAATCCAAATCTCGGCAGGAGCGGTCAAAGTCAAAGGGGGCGCCGGAAAATGAAAGGAGTTCAGATCTGAAAACTGAGACTACAGTCGTGGAAGCAATAATTGAAATGGAGAAAATGAGAGAGAGTTAGGGAAGAAGATTAGAGAGAAGAAGAAGGAGAGGAAGAAGATAGGCAGATGCAAAGCAGTAGTACCAAAAATTCTGTCGGCACCACCACCACCCCCTCTCCCTATTTTTACCACCCTCTTTTTCTTTTTTCTTTTTAGTTTATTTTTTGTGGAGTTTCTTTTCTTGTTGAGAACCCAGAATATTAATTAATGCTCCAATCCTGAAGCAGCAGTACGGAAGGGAAAGAGTTACAGTAACAGTAATAATTTGTCTGCATCTGCTTTGTTTTCCGATTCCATTTCTTCGCGGTTGTCTTGCTTTCTTTCCACTTTTTCCCTTTTGACCCATCATTTTTACATTTCCTCTTATCAATTATCAACTATTACTAACTCATTATTATCAGCAACTGAACTCGTGATAACAGCCGACCTCCCTCTGATGTTATCAGATTCTATATTTAGGAGCATTGCAAATTGGAGACTACTATATTTAGAATATCATCTCCTCCATATTATCATGACTTTATTTCTCTACTAAATAATAATTTAGGAATCCTTATCAGATATCCATGTGATGTTAAGACTCCATCCATCCCACCCAAAACTGTTTTGTTGACTTTTCAAAGTCAAACAATTAATTTCTATAAATATATATATTTTTAGATTCATTATACATATATTTTCAAATTATTATTTTTCAAAATAAAATTTAAGCATAAAAATGAATATATTCCTGTATATTTTTGATTAAAGTAGATTATAGGAGTGAGTACAAAAGCACAAACTATTGGGGCATGTTGGCGACTTGGTCAGAGGAATCCGAAACATGGGGCCATGTTCTTTGTTGCTAAATTGTTGCAAACGCCTAATTGTTTTATACTCCAATTGAATTTACCCTTTATGTTCTTAACTAGTAAATTACAATTATAATAAAAAAATTGTACTGTAACATATTTTGTGCATAGCAAAATAGGAGATGCAAATATCAAAGTTGGGTTTTATAAAACGCACATGGGTGATGGAGAGATGGTGGGGAGGACCCCCGGTTGTGGAGTTGAGTGAGGAGAGGACCATTGCATATGCATATGCATATGCTGATAGTACAATTATACTTGTTGCTATCAACTCATCCTAAAATACCTAAACAAACCTCACTCACTCCCAAGATACATGCATCTCATTCTTTCAAGCTTCAACCGATATATCATTTCACATAAAGACTCTGTTCATATATCATTTCACCTAAAATACCAATTGTAATTTGTAAACCGGGCAATGTATATAAAATGCGACACTCACATGTTCTGTATACTCGGTGTTTCCAAGGATATAAAACCACGCTAAATGACTCTATGAATTTTTTTAAAAAAGGAGGCGCAAGAATGGCCTATGAACACAGTCACTCCCGGAGTTGGGTGAATATCATCAGAAGCCGCCGGGGGTCTTCCTGGGTTTAAGGTTGGAGAGATTGGCAAAGAAGCCGACATTTCCCAGGACGAATAGAATGATGACCATCACGCAAGTAATGGATACCCACATCCACTGCTGCATTTTCTTTTTGTTTCTGTTGCGAAGTGGCGGAGGGATAGTGGCTTTCGGCTTGTTTTGTGCTCTCAC
Source organism: Cruciata laevipes (assembly GCA_963678965.1). Taxonomy (NCBI): domain Eukaryota; kingdom Viridiplantae; phylum Streptophyta; class Magnoliopsida; order Gentianales; family Rubiaceae; genus Cruciata; species Cruciata laevipes. The sequence continues at coordinate 51,190 of OY787639.1, forward strand.
TGCACCTCCCTTCTGTGCTCTCTTCGACTCCTTCACTGTTTCTGCTGCCTCCTCCTTCACTTCTTCCATCTCTTGAATCTCAGATACAGGCGCCTTCTTCTTCTCCTTCTTCCTCATCCTCTTCTCTCGTTCCTGAAAACACAAAATCAATATATGTCACCTTACATTTTCATACCACAAGCAGCACCACTGACAATCAAAATACATACCTTCTCCCTCTGCTCTGCCTCTCTCTGTGCTCGCAACTCAGCCCTTTGCTGGGCTTTCTCTGCATTCTTCTTCTTCCTCTCCAATGCTTCATGAGCCTTCGATATCTCCTCCAACCGACGCTGCTCTTTCAGCTTGGCTGCTTCCTCTTCCTTTGCCTTCCTTTCCAACTCCAGCTCCTCCTTTGTTGGAATGTACTCTGCCTCACTAATAATCTCATCCTTTGTCTCCTTAACTGGAGAAGGTGGAGCTGAAGTCATGGGATGATTTACCACCCCTCTAGTCTTGACTGTTTGATTCTTTGCTTCTCCATCTTGTGCAGTGATGGGATCATCAATGGAAACAACAGTTTTTGTCTGTTCAACCAATGCCGGGCTTGGGGCATGCACCACGGAGCTAGCATTCCTTTGGTTGGCAGTCAATCGGTCAGGCCTTTCAACAACAAAACTTGCCGGCAACACAGGGGGTTCCTCATCAGCGCTTAGAGATCGACCATCCAGCGTGCCCAATCTTCTGGCAGTTCTAATCATATTAGACTTCACATATTCGCTCCTAAATTCATCATCATTCCATGCTTCCATGAAGCTCGCCACCTAGATGAAGAAGGATAGAGAGATCATGAAATGGATCTATGGCTTCATTCAAAAAGACACAACATCTCAATAAATGTCAAACCTGATTATGACAGATATGATGCAGGGCTTCTCCGTCTCTGCGTACAGCAGGAACTCTAGTTGCACTTGCCACATCTTTATACATGTAAAATGGTTTATTCTGCAGTTATCAACCAAGACACCTTTAGTCTCCATGCAAACTAATCTCTATAAAACAGTTTATATAAATCCAAATAAAATCATGGTACTAAAAACTAATGCATACCTTCTCGTACAACTCTTTTTTCAAACTCTGCAAATAGGAAAAAGTAGACTGGCGAGCGTCATTTGCCTCATCACGCTTTTTCTGTACTTCCCTCAGTTTTTTAGTTTCATCATCATACTTCTTCTGTGCTACTTGGACAATCGCTTCTGATTTTATATAGTCATCTTTCAATCGATCCAGTTCCTTCTTCAAAACCTGGAAAGGAAGAATGGAGAAAGAGTGAAATTAGAACTACTTGCAATGCATTTTCACGAAAAACAATATCTAACAGCCAAGGAGAACAGATCGATTTACTTTCAGGGGCACATTATTCTCATCAAAAGAAACTGACCCCAATCAAAGGCAGCTGATAAATTTAATCAGAAAAAGGCAGCTGAAATTTATCCCATTTTGGATAAAGAAAAAAGAAAAGGAGAAAATAGAATACCTTCAAACTACGTTCAATTTCTTCTCTCTCGTTTACAGGAACTTCATCGTTGTTACCTATATTTGAGGATAACTGCTGGCGATGCTGTTTCAACTGCTTAATTTCACGAATACCTTGTTTTTCCTCATTTAGAGGCATAGTCTCATGTTGCATCCTGAATTCCCATCTCTTAATCTGCAGCATTAAGTAGCAACAAAAGTTTCTCAATATCTAAAAGGAACGAAATTTATAGGTACATAGCTTTACCGATGATGCTGTATATCAAGAACTTAAAGAAATGCAGGTCTAAGAAACAATGCAATATAGTGAATGCTTACCAGGGCATTAATATCATTAATAGACATTGCATTCTTCACTTTATTCAATACGTCTTGGAGAGAATCTATCTCTTTGCGTTTAGAGCGCACCATATCTTTGCAATACTTTGCATTGGACTTGGCAGCCTTACATTCAGCAGCGTAGCCATGGCGATTTGCCTGTTTATGACAGCATCACAAGGAAGCATAAGTAGACAGCAGATCAACATAACAGAATTTTGCAGTAGGTGAGCTTTACCTCAAGTTTCTGGCATTCATGTCGAAAAGCATCCCTTATCTTTGTTTGCTCATCAATCTGTAGTTGAACTTGAGCTTGTTTCTTCTGTTCTCTGTCTTTTAATTCTTCAAGTCTAGGTACCCGAGCAATATGCTGGGAGGGACTAATCACGAGCCTTGCAGCCACATCCTGGCCAGCCAATGACCCAGAAGCAGAACTTTCAACCACAGAAGTAGACGACTCCTCACTGTGAGGTGTCTCCACCATCTCACTCTCTTTCCCTACTACTAGCTTCTCATTGTCTTGGACATTTAGAACAGTCAGTTGATCTCCCTCCACTTCAACACCAGGAATAGAGTTTGGCACAATTTTTTCAGTAACAATGGAACTGTCAGAAATCTCTAACTTGGATGCAAGAGCAGTATCACTATCCCTGCCAGAAGATTTTACGTCCTCTACTTCAGGTTTTATTTCAGCATGGGATGGAGAAAATTGCGCATTAGAACTTTCAACAACCAGAATATCAGCTTCACAAGTGTTGTCATTTACAGAGGGAACCTGGTAGCTCAGACTTCCAAACTCAATACTGGCGGAATCACTAGAACATGTATTCATGTCGTTGCCCAAGTCATTAGCACACACAGCTTCAGATAGCAAAACTCCTTCTTCTCCCCTTTTGTTGCTAAGGGGAGAGGAATCAGTAACTTCAGGGTTCTCTGATACTGCACCAACATGACCAGTTTCAAGTTCAAAAGCCCCATCTTCTTTAACCACAGTGATTTCATCTTGAGCAAATTCAGTTTCTTCGTGACCAGTTTTGAGCTCAACAACCTTGTCTTCATCAACCACAGAAATTTCATCTTGAGTAGTAGCCTCAATGTCAGTTTCATTTTCTCCAGGAAATTCTCCCACAACATCATTAGTGAGAGGTGAATTTTCATGTTGGCATTTGTCTTCTGCATTATCAGTTTCTTTTTCAAGAGCCACTGATGGGGTATCTCCATGGGCCTCAAGTTCACTGGGTTTATCACCACCGTCAGGGTTTTCACTCAATTCCTTCATATCGTCAGCACCGGGAACTGGTGAATCTATTAAATCAACAGATTGGTCAGCCTTACTCTCCTGATCCATATTGGACATACAATTATCAGCAATCACAACAACAGACTGCTGCTTTTCATCTGCTTCAGGCAGAAGCTCAACCGTTGCCTCCTCTTCAGTCCTTTCTTCATTCTTATCAACCTGAGAGGAATCAAACTCCTCCAAATGGGTAGGCCCTCCTTCTGCAAGAGAAACAATCTGAGTCTGAACCCCAGCCTTTGCCTCCTCCTCAATCCTTTCTTCACTTTTATCAAACTGAGAGGAATCAAGCTCTTCCAAATGGGCAGGCCCTCCTTCTGCAAGAGAAATCTGAGTCTGATCCTCAGCCTTTGCCTCCTCCTCAATGCTTTCTTCACTCTTATCAAACTGAGAGGAATCAAGCTCCTCCAAGTTAGTAGGCCCTTCTGGAAGAGAATTGGGATGAGCCAGAACCTCAGCCTGCTGCAATTCAGAGTGGGTATCATCTGACTGTGCATCCACAGATTTTTCAGAACCAAGAGACTCATCAGATATCCTGTGATTCTGCTGGTCTACGGTGGAGGACTGACTGATATCAGCTTCTGATGATTCACTGGTGACTGGAACTAAAAGATCTTCTTGAGGTTCATGAGAAACATCAGAAGATTCAGTAACATTTGATGCAACAGCTGAATCGGGTTCAGCACTGGTAACCAAATCTACCTCCGACTTGAGAAGTAAATCTGGGACAGCTGCAGAAGAGGAGTTTAATACAATCTCAGGATCAACCAAATGGTGAAGGGCAGATTCTTCGATTTTCCCATTCTGGTGGCCGACATCAACTTCTGACGATTTGCTACCAACTGAGACAGAATCTTCCCCCTGAGCGTCGGAAGATCCTCTATCATCTACTGAAACAGCTGAATCTGACTGCTGCCCATTCGGAGTGAGCTCCAAAATAGAATGTTGAACCAGAGAATTATCCTGTTTAGGCGAATGGGTGCCGTGGTGATCATTATGCTGGTGCGGTGGAGGGTTCCCATTTTCATCAGAATCATCATTTTGGGGGTTGATGGCATCGGGTTCTGATGATTCAGTCTTCTCCATGGCTACGTGATCGGCATCAATAGGCTGAAGGCCAGCAGGAGCGGAAACCTGAGCAGATTCGGAATCAAGTGATCCATTTCCATTAATGGCAAAAGGGAGGCCAACCGTCGCAGATGCAGTCAAGGAATCCTGACCAACCACCTTGTCAACGGAGCCGTTGGCGGCAGTTATTCCACCGTGGAGGTCCACGTGAGACTCGTGTGCTGTTGTTGTACTTGCATTTCCAATTAAGTCGCTGGCTGCATCATTAGTGGCACTTGAATCATCAATTAAACCGTTGGCGGCATTAAGGAGGTCCACACAAGACTTGTCCAGACTGGCATTCGAATCGTCACTGGCGGCATAAGACTTGACCTGACTGGCATTCGAATCGTCACTGGCGGCATTGGGGAGGTCCACACAAGACTTGACTGGACTTGCATTTAAATCACCAGTGGCGGCATTAGGGAAGTCCACACAAGACTTGACAGGACTGGCATTAAAATCCTCCTCAATTAAACCATGATCCTCCTTGGGGGCCACGAAAACATAGGAATTCTCCTCAGAATCCTCCTTGATCACCCCACCATTGCCGTTGCAGGCAGAAGAAAGCAAAACAACAGCGGTGGGAGGATGATCAACAAGGGTGGGGGAAGAGGCATCCCCATTGGGCGATGCATGGGTCTCAGCCGTCATTTTGCTAAATCAAACACAGAATCAACCTACTACTCCTTCTCCTCTATCTACAGAATCAGAACAACGCAGAAACAAGGACAGCAATCAAAACGAGAGCAGAGCAGCATTACTAATCAGGCAAAATCAGAATCGGGAAAAGGCCAATGCAGGAACAAAACAAACCAGATGAACAGCGATGAAATCAGAGGCAATCAAGTGCAGAAAACACAACAATGGAAGCAAAAAAAAGTGCAGAGAGACAAAAAGAAAAATCGAGAAAAGCAAAAAGGAGAATTGGAAGAATGTACTTACGCGTAGGGAGAGAGAGTGAGTGGGAATCGAATCGGATCTGGGATCTGGCGGTGCCGGAGATGGGAATTGCGTTGCGTAATTGAGAGAGAGATGGTGGAGAGAGGGCGAGGCCTTGAAGGTGAATATATTCCCAGCAGTAATCCCTCCCTTCTTATTATTCCCTCTCAACAATTACCTTCACTAGTAGTACCAGTAATCTTCAATTACTGCTTGGTGGGCCCCGATTTCGTTGTCCTAATTCTATCCCTTTGGGATTTTTTTACCTGTTTCTATTCCCTTTTTTACCACAGCCTTCCCTATTGTTCATTCTTTACTTCCGTGTTTTTTAACTTTTGACCACAATTAACCTCTCTTTTTTAACTTTATGGGCCAGGAGTTACTTGCGTCAGGAAAAGGAATAAAAAGTACCAACTCAACTTTTATGATTTTGGACTCGATCCCAATCCAAAGCTACTAGATCCACCGACGTATCAACTGTTTGATCCGATGAAAAGTCATCCGGTCAACTCTCGTGTTCATTCTTTTTTTTAATACTATCATGTTTTATGTTCGATGGCTTTACTATACTATCTTAATTGACCATGCAATTTATTCCCACTAGTAAACATATATTATGGGTGGCCAATATTATAATAAATAACCTGAATTTCACAGAACTGAACTGAACTAAACTAAATTGAAATAATTTATTGAAAACTCCGCCAAACAGGGCCTAATTAAAAACGAAAGTCAACCCACGCCACGCGTGAAATTTAGAATATATATTCTTGACAAAATCTTAGAAGATACTTAACATATTCACAGAATCGAATTGCTTTAGCTCATTTATTTTTTTCCTCCATGAATGAACGCCTTTTAATACACATATTTTACGGATGCAAAAATCTTATCAACCAAAAGCGGAAGAATAACATATGTGCAATTAAAAAAGTGATGATAAAAACAAAAAAATTACTAGGCAAAAATGGAAAACAGTAGTTGAGAGTAGAGAGTAGGCATAAAAAGGAAAGGGTGGGTTATGGACGCAATTGATTGCGTATGCGTAGGGTGGGCAAAGTATTATGCAAAAAAGAGGTTCCGTTTTTGACGTCATGCCAGCATATCCCATGATCCATCCTAAACTAAAAAATCAACAAAAGCAAAATGCTAAGTTTGTAGGTTGGTCCCATAATTGCAAATAACAATATTATGGGTGGCTAAAACTGTAAGTCAAGATTTAACAGTAAGAGCCAGCTATCACATACTCATATTCATGCATTTCCCCTCAACACAACTAACAAGTTGATGAATCCATATTCCTACTAATTTTTACATTTTAATGTCAAACTTTCACACCCTAATCTTTCCTACACTCCAGCCCAACAATCCATTTCCATACTTTGGCCCACAACTATCTTCTTTGCACATCACTACCAAACATCACATGATAATCAAAATTCATCCAAACATAAGCCACAACAATCACTTCACTGACAGAAAGTAAACACATAAACAATGTATATCAAGATATGTACAGTACAGACAATGTAGTTACATACTCGTAGTCGTAGATGTGAGAAGGGAAACCAGATTGTTGTGGATGGGGTCTGAGATGTGGTCGAGCAAATTCTGTACAGGGCCTTTACCAGTCACGGCTGCTTGCATGTAAAACCCCAGCCAGGCTACCATTGCTAAACGCCCGTTTTTTATTTCCTTCACTTTTAGTTCCTCGAAGGCTATTGGGTCTCGAGAGAGGTTTAGAGGATCGAAAAGTATACCTCCTGGATAGTTTACGTCACCTGGTAGATATATTCCTAAAGGCTCTAAAGCCTCTATTCCACAATATCGTGCATACTCTGGTCCAACCTATTCAAAATCGAAGCCATTTCCAATTTACTTCTTTTGCTCAGGAAATTAACATTTAAGTAGAGTTTGTGCAAATAACATTCCTTTGTGAACATATAACTAGAGTACTCAAACTAGGTAAAAATCAAAAGAAATCTGCATTTACAGCTAGAGCAGATAACCAAGAGTTAAGGTACAAGTCCCTTCATGCATGTTGACATTGCTTATGGACTATTTGAAAAGAAGAGCTAATTATCACCATATTCTAGCACCCCCTTGGTGTAAATTCAAACATCATTTGACTAACCAAAATCACTCAGAGTGTACAAAACAAGTGTGGGTAGATAAAGCAAATATTAGACAATGAATGTGCATTAATTCAATTTGGCAGATTGCCACCAAAAAGAGTATGAATTTACCATCAGAAGAGCCTGGCAGATGGCTATAATAATCACCCCTTGACCTCCAGCAAAATGAAGTCCAGGTATACCAAGGTAATCCAATGTATCGCCCTTTAAAAGCATAATAGCAAATCAATTATTATTTTAAAAAAACAGCAACAGAAATGCTTCTCAGATGTGTATACATGTCATTCGCAATCAAAATATTATAAATTGCTGAGTTTAGTTTGATATGAACTCGGCACAATTACAAACCAACCAATTATATGATGATATTCTATGGATTATACACTACACAGCCATCTCCAAATCATTTATGCAAAAAACACAATCTGCTGCAAGTTGCATTGCAGAAGGTGATTGTTCAAAAAATTAGGGGAAAACGGGTTTTTCATACATGCAAGAGGATTATTGGTGATTGTTCAAAAATTATAAGATTACAAAATAAATCTGAAATTTTCTTGTAAAAGAAAAAACAACAAAGCAAGACAGGGAGAAGCATAAATTGAGATTGTAGTTAGACTAAATGTAGCTCAAAATAACTCACGTGCAAGCAAAAGAAACACAAAAACTTCCCAGACAACTAACATGATTGCTAACCATGTTCACGACATGACATCATAATGAGTACTTAAAATTTGAAACTAATCAACTAGACATTATAAGCTGACCTTGAGCTTGGAATAGCCAACAAGCCACCATACAGGTTCAGTGAAATGAAAGGTTCCTGATAGCTCTAACACTTCAGGAATCAAAGCGCCAAGAGCTGCAAGCATTGCCCAACGAGCGTGAAGCACTTCAAAGCTGCAATATCAAAAGGATGCTTCAGCTCAAACACTTTTTTCTACAGTTTAAAAGCAAGAAGCCATTGAATTGGAACTTCCAATAAAAGGAAATTTAATGGATACAATATATGTATACATGTATATATCGAGCCTAACTGTGAACTATACTGGTACAAGATCCAGAAACGAGCCAAACAAGCAGGAAAGATATATATTGTATACAAATTCATACTTGAAATACTTGGAAAACGCAGCGGGATCCTTGCCAAGGCCAGCAATGTCAAATCCATAATCCCCGGGCAATTCTCCAGTCAGATATGCAGGATAATCAAACGTGATAGGACCGAGCCAACGAGGACGGCCTTCACCATACCACATGCTGTAGAGTGACAAGTTAGGAGGATGTAAACTGAAAGTAGGACCATATTTCAAGGTATTAGACATAAACATCCTTGTTTGTTGAGAATGATGTACAATTTGATTCCTATCCTATATAAAAATCACCAACGAAACCCTCTCTCCAAATAATAAGATCTAGACCAAATTTAAGGCACGGGGACATTTCAGTTCAGACCAAACTCAAGTACAAACAAGGTAAATTGTAACTGTAAGGAATCAGCTAAACAAGACATTATAGACAATTACCTGTCCAGTCTGGCTTGCTGAGAAAGCTGGTTGAGCTCGGAAGACTTGAGAAGCTCGGTTTTCTTCCTCGCCGCGAGCTGCTGCCGGAGCGACTCCCCAACCGGACTGTTGGCGACTGCTTTGACGGCCGTGAATGGTACGGCGGAGAATATCAATACTCCGGCGAGCTCTTCCCACGAAGCTTTGAAGCGGGAGAATTGACGAGCTCGCCTTTCGACCTTTTGCAGAGTCCTCGTCAAATTGCTTCCACCAAAGGATGGGAATGAGGAATATGATAATGGGCGGTGGAGCTCCATTACTTACAGTGAAGTTCAAATAACTCTGAAATTGTTTTGCCGGGAAAACCACTGTGCCCAAATTTTTGCGGCGGGAGAACACTATTTTCCTCGAATTTCCGATTTCAATTTCAAGCGTCACTTTGTGTGGATTGAAACGTAACACGTGTTGCCCCCTTTCCCACACATCGGAGGTGAAAACTGTTCCATGTCATATTTTAAAGTATAATAATAACCTCTTTATCAACAACAAAAATAAAATAAAATAAGTAATTCATAATAAGTTTAAAAAGCTTAGAGCAAGTCCAACAAAACCCCTAAATTTTGTTCAATTATAGAGATTCAAATCAAACTTCTGTAAAAGCAATTCTATCCACTTTATTAGCTCCAATAGTTCTGCAAATTATGGATTCTTTTTGAATTAAATTAATATTTTAAAATTTCTAACTCAACTCTAAAACGCAAAGTGCATTGGAGATGGTCCCAATCCAAATCAAATCTTTTCTCAATTCTTCTTCTGTGTTTTTTTGGTTCAGTAGAGCAGAGAAAAATGGAGATAACCATGATCAATCTTCTCTGAAAAGTATTGCAGTGAATAGCCCTTCTCTCGGGTGACTAGATTCCGAGTGCCGATCTTTGACGTAGCTGGATTTCGAACGCCGTCGGTGCTTTGAGATCATGCCAATTCAATCGCCGATGATGAGCTACGAGATTGCAACCATGAGGACGAGTGGTATTATGTAACAGCGGCGGTGGAGGGCGGTGGAATACTGGCGGAAGGATGGCGAGAGGAGAAAAGATGGAGAAGAAAGAATATTTTAATCCAAAATCACCCCCTATAATTCCCACTCTATAACTTTGCATAATTCTTCTTCTCTCTACAAGTTGCAGATTTATTTAAAGGAGCTGTTGGAGCATTTTTCTAACCAAAACCATCAAAAACTAGAAAGTAGGGGATCTGTTGGAGTTGCTCTTATAAGTAAGTGTCTGGGATGAAAATTCTTGTAAAGATAGATAAGTTACATGATAACTAAATTGACTATTATCAATTACTCTATCTATCAGTTAATATTGACTCTCAGGCAGGTTAGCGAATTGAAACAGAAGATTGCTCATGAATGATATTCATTACAGACCGTTGTGTAGAGAATCATCTAATTCACAAATAGATATTAATTACAGACCGTTGTGTAGAGAATCATCTAAGTTTAACATCCTGGATATATTAATTAACGTCAATTCACAAATAGAGAGAGCTAATGTTACACGATTTTACCTCCATACACTCCACAAGGACCACAACTCCTTGTCTAGCCTTTATTCATGCATGTTAATTGATATCTTTTGTAGCTGTTTGTTACCTCGCTCATAGCAAAGTATTCGTGTAAAGTCTTCATGTCACAAAGAAAATGACCAGTAAAAAGTTCCAAATAGTATAACACGGTTGATTATTTTGTCCTACGGTTATGGGAACTTCCTACTATATAAGGATATCAGTCCTTTTACTATCATGGGGGCATTCGAATGATTAAACTCTTGATTAGTTTTTGAGATACTTGCTAGTTTTGTAGATGAGTTCGTAACATAATTAGATTCTCTATAACATGTGACACTGTGTTTATATGGCTCTATAATAAGGCCCTGTTTACTAGAGTTTATTTCTTGATGTACTGAACTGAATTGAACTGAAGTGAAAATTGATGTATTGAAAAATGGAATCAGCATGACTGAATTAAACTGAATTTAATCAAATTACATTTTCACTGAACTGAACTGAACTGAACTGAATTGAACTGAATTGATCTACAGATAAGCTCTGGTAAACATGGCCTAAGTGCGAAATAAAAAACTGTTTTGTAATAATTGTAGTACTATAGTATTTCTCTTAAAGTTCATCAAATTTTGAGTCATTAACATTCAGTGCAGTCACCCTTAATGACGAACAAGTGCTTAAAATCTAAATAATTGGAGCCTAAGGGCCAATTAAATTAAACCATTATATTTTGATTGATATCTTAATGATAATTATATTTTTATTTTCTTGTAATTAAGTTCATTTTATTTTTGTAATTAAGTTCATTAATTTAGCCGTTTATTATCACCAACTGAGTTGAACTAAAACGAGAAGTAAAGAAAATTTTATTATATATATATTTTTTTATTTTATTTTTTTGCAGATTGTTGTTGAGACTTGAGATACAGTTTTTTATTTTGTAAAAAAAACATACAATTTGGCAACTTTACCAATTCGAGAACCATCTTTTAAAGGGGACTGTGAAAAATCAAGGGTGTTGCTATTTCACGCCCTGTATTTTACTAAAACACGCCCTAGCATAGTGTAAATACATACATTATTATTTACCCTTTTGGAAGAAATTCTAAAATAAAAGTTGGTTCTGAAAACTCAGACTCGCTGAGTTAACTTGCTGAGTTGGTTCTAAAAAACGTTCTCGTCGCCGACCGCCGGAACTACATCTATGGTACGGGTTCAATTCATCCTGTTCCGAATTCCGTTTATTCATTTATTTCTAAACACCAGAAAACAATCAGAATTTATCACTGGAGGTCATTCTTCCCCGCCGATCACTGGCGAGGATGTAACCGCGCGGTTCACAAGAAAGGCCCGCTCCCTGGGCAAACTACGAACTATGACGATCTGGAAATTCAGATCCGTATAGATTAAAGAATTTTTGGCTTAAGAAGATATTCGGACACAGGAACTCAGGATAAGCACCTGAACAGTATGATCGGAGACTATGGCCAACGAACTTTTTCACATAACCGACCGCAAGTACGCCCTATGTGCCGATCGCTAGCGGCCGGAATTAAACGGATCGCTAGCGGTTTAAACCTGATTTGTCGTGTGAAATAAGGACCGCTAGCGGTTCGTTGTTTAATAGAAAAACCACTGCAACGCTAGCTGCTGTTACCGTGCCTTGTTCCGAGCGGTTGGCTAAAAAAACATGAAACATAATTATGAGTTCTGCAAGATGCAGGGGAAAAACAAGAAACACGGATACTGCCAGATTGGATTACCAAATAATTAATTATGGAGGAAGGAAGGAGGTATGATCGAAGATATGTAGAAATATTGAATGGGAATTAGTCCCACATTGGAAAATTAGAAAGAAAATGTCTAGTTTATAAGCTCTTGACTCACACCACACATAGCCAATTGGTTTTGTGATGGGTATGTGAGTTCAAGTGGCCCAATAAACTAGGCCCATAAAAATTAGATGTTTAGAATTTCATTAGAGTCGGCAGAAATAAGGACGTCTCCAGAAGACTTACATTTTTGCTTTAATTTAAACTTAAATCTGAATGAATATTTATTTACTTTACGTTATGGAATGAAGATCTGTATAGATCAAGTGGTCAGATTATTGGAAATTTTGGAATCCACCCGAATTCGAACCTAACCAATTTTAATTTTTTTAACTGCTGTGCATGTTTAAATAATCAATATATTTAAGATTTTCACTCAAATTTAACCAACCCATACCTGATTTAGTACAAACATATGTTTCGGAAAATATTACATCGTTTATTTGACAAATACACACTTCAAACTGAACGTAAATCACCCGTTACCTTGAATTTTCAAGAGTCAAACTTGTATTTAAAATAAATTTCAACGTATAACGCACATTCGTGAAATTTTAACTCAATAATATTTCCTAATATAGTATAAAAGTACTCGTACAAATTTTTGAATTTTTCATAGAAGCAGAAATAGGTGGTGTAGAACAAATCAGTAGTGCTCACTAGTAGCGTTTACTATTTACGATACAAGGTTCAAGAGATTAACATATTGACTCTTTAGTGTTGTAATTCGAATGAAAATTTGATGGTGTTAAAGTACAACATTGTTAGGATTTTTTTTAGAAATTCCTTCAAACGGATTTCAATTTCGGCATTTATACAAACTTTTTACTTTATTCACCTACGTCCCTCCAAGAAGGTTGGAAGTGTCGAATTTCAAAATTCAGTAGTCCGGAACTTAATTGAAGGCTTACGAAATGTGAAATTTCCATTTTAAGGTTTTTTGGGTCAACGTGGATGGTAGAAAAAATATTTACATATGTTGCCCGAAAGTTCCAAAAAATGTTGTTGTGGCCATTAATTTTTTTTTCAAGATTTTCCACTCAAAATTAACCAACCCACGCCTGATTTAGTATAAACACATGTTTCAAGACATATTGCATCGCTTATTTGACAAAATAACACTTCAAACGGAGCATAAATCACCTATTGTTGTGGCCATTGATTTGTTTTTTCAGGATTTTCCACTCAAATTCAACCAGTCTATCTCTGATTCAGTTTAAACACATGTTTTAGGACATAATACATCCTTTGACATTGACAGACACTTTGAACTGGGGACCATATGCAGAAGTTCGATTGTTTGGTATATATATTAATTTTTACAAATATGACACATATACTTAGTTGGCAGAGTGTTAACTGGTAACGGCTTCCACATTTTGACTCCGAAGGCTGATATTTTGGATCAAGCATTTTTTATTTAATTTATAGTTAATCTCGCATGAACATTAATATTTTCTTCACAAGAGTGTATCAATATGTAAGATGGTGTGCTGGTTATAGCTTTCCATATTTGGCGGACAACCCGGGTTTGAACCTTGACTCATTCTCATGAGTTGTTTTGTCACTTTAAAAGTGTTACAAAAGTTTTGCTTCTGGATGTTTGAACCCTGGCGACCTCTACGCAAAATTAAACCTCATCCACTGAAATAATTAGAAAAGCATGAGAAAATACACCGTGTAATATAAAACTACCGGACATATTACTACAAATATCATGAGAAAATACACCGTGTAATATAAAAAAGTTAAGTTCTGAGTACCAATCAAACATAGCAAAACTCTATATGTCAGTGCTTCTTATCAAGTCTTTCTGATACTGCACATACATATCGAACAAAGTGGACAACACAGTCTGCCATTGAGGAGGGAGATTCCTTTATCAGCCACGGGCTCCATAACACCCATCAGATTGGATAACATCTGTAGGATACACACATAAACAAATAGTTGGTAAATTTCATAAACACGAAATAGACAAAGATGAAAGTCAATTAATTTGCACTTACTTCGTCCGATGTGTTGCCTCTCAAATTCGGATTCACAATAATAGGATGAGAAATAGACAAAAACCATGATATGTAGTCAAGGGTGGAAGCAAATGGGATGGTAGCTAATGGATGTGCAAATTTATCAGGCAAATACCAACCAAGGTTTGATTTCCAAATCTGACGCAAATTAGTTACCGAGAAGGACACTACATATTGGGTAGCTTTTGCTGGTCTACTTGCATGATCCGGACGGTAGGGTTCATCTGGGATCCCCTGAATGTAGCCAAGCTGTCGAACACAGCGATCAGGAAAGTATGGCTCAACAACATCAAATATATATGACAATATCAGACCAGGTTTCTTAGAGCACACTAAAACAAAGAACTTCCGCCAGCATACATATTTATATGACATATTTCACGCATTTTAAAATCTGAACTAGAAAATGTGATAACAACTCTAATTCTAAGTCATTTTATATATCAAATATATATTGCAAGAACTGCATACAGAAAGCGGATTTCTGTTTTCGTATTTTTTGTTTAAAACACATGCATAATACATAAACGCCAAATCGCCAATAAATAAGATAACAGCATACCGATAGATTATTGGTTCTTGGATGTCTTTTGCTTGAGAAGAGCACCCTGAAAAGGACAACATGTAATTGCAGGAAAATATGTATAAATAATTCAGAATATACTACACTCAGATTAGTAAAAGAAGAGTTGAATACAAGCAAGGATATTAAAGCAAAACAAGAGGAATCAAGGTTATGCTGCTATTGAAATGTAATAGAGCAATCAAGGCTGTGGCGCTGTGCTATGAAGAAATGCAAGTATATTCCTGTTTACACAGATCAAATGGAAGAATTTGTGGGCAAGAGAAATTAACTAACAAAATTCCAATTACCACCGCTCCAAACGAAATGGGGAAGAGAAACTGAAGAAAATAACACGATTTCCTAAATCAGAATTCACCATCGACGTACCCAGCTCCCAAACGCCGCCGCCGCCCCACACACCCTGGTCACCGCCGTCCGGCCTCCCAAACGCCAACCCACCTCTGTTTTCACCACCTAATAACTACCACCATCCCCACTCCCATCCTCCAAACTTCGGCCATCTGACCAAATCCATCTCACCCCTCTTCCCGACCCACATAGCGGTGAACACCAAATCAAACAATTGAAATACTTACCGTTATATGAGATTCGACATATTTCCGGTGAAATTTCACTTCTATGATCGCCGGCCGAAACAGAGCGAGTGAGAAGTTGGGTTTTGGGGTGAGTCAGAAATGAAATTTGGGGTTCCGAAACTCGAGTTAGTTTTAATCTCGAAAATAAAAGAAAAGTATATGTGGTATTTGTATTTTCACTATTCTAGGGCATGTTTAAGTAAAATACAGGGCGTGATTTAGCAATTCTGAAAATGAAAGGCTGTCAAAGCTCAAGAGGCTTTAAAAGCGCCCATTGGGCTTGGCCCTCAAATATTAATCCGAATAGTACGACCCGAGAAGCCTTATATAGAATCTACATCTGCCATTCGTAACCGGTAAAACTCTCACCGGCTCTGTTGTTCCCCTAGGGTTTAACTCAATTCACACTGGTACGAGGATACAAGAGCTACTCAAATTTCCCGCGCTCCGTAGCGCTCGCTTTCCGCTACACTTCCGGTGAGCTTTTCTCAACTACTTTTCCGATTTCTGCTTTATATTTGACCTGAATCCTAGAAGTAAATTGTAGAGTTAAAACCCTAGTATTTTGAATCAGTGCTCTGCAAATCATAGGTTTTGTTTTGCTTCATTAAACCCTAGCTCCTGTTGTTCTGGGTTTTGATTGTTGCGGTGGTTTTGTTTGTTAGATGTCGCACGGCGGTGGTGCTGAAGCTCATGCTCGTTTCAAGCAATACGAGTATCGAGCTAACTCCAGTCTGGTGCTGACAACCGACTCTCGGCCTCGCGACACCCATGAGCCAACGGGGGAGCCTGAGTCTCTCCATGGGAAGATTGCTCCAGGGCAATTCGGGGACCGTGCTGCCCGGGGCAAGCCTCCCGCATTGGCAGACCACAAGAGCAAATCTAAGCGGAAGAAGGATCGAGGAGGAGATCTGCTGGATGATGATGCTATGGCCTCTAGACAGAAGAGGAGGCGGTATGTGCAGGAGGAGAGTGTTCTGACTTCTACTGACGAGGGCGTTTATCAGCCCAAGACTAAGGAGACTAGGGCGGCTTACGAGGCACTCCTCAGCTCCATTCAGCAGCAGCTCGGTGGACAGCCCCTCAACATTGTTAGCGGTGCAGCCGATGAGATCATTGCTGTTCTTAAAAACACGGGCCTCAAAACCGTTGATAAGAAGAGGGAGATTGAGAAGCTCTTAAACACGATTCCCAACACTGTTTTTGATCAGCTGGTTTCGATTGGGGAGCTGATTACGGATTACCAGGATGGTGGGGATTCCCCTTTAGCTGCCAATGGTGATGAGGCTCTGGACGATGATGTAGGCGTTGCTGTTGAATTTGAGGAGAATGAAGAAGAGGAAGATGACAGTGACTACGATCTTGCGCCAGAAGAATTAGAAGAAGATGATGATGCAGTTGATGCTGAGGGTTCCAATGCTATGCAGATGGGTGGTGGGATTGATGATGATGATATGCAGGATGCTGATGAGAAGATGACTTTGAATGTTCAGGACATTGACGCCTATTGGCTTCAAAGGAAGATTTCACAGGCATATGATCAACAGATCGATCCTCAGCAGAGCCAGACGTTGGCCGAGGAAGTTCTCAAGATTCTTACAGAAGGTGATGACCATGAAGTTGAGAACAAACTATTGCTGCATCTGCAGTATGATAAGTTTGAACTCATCAAGTATATGCTGCGAAACCGGTTGAAGATAGTATGGTGCACTCGGTTGGCTAGGGCTGAAGACCAAGAGGACCGGGACAAGATTGAGGAGGAGATGAGGAAATTGGGGCCGAATCATACTGCAATCTTGGAGCAATTGCATGCCACCAGGGCCAGTGCAAAAGAGAGGCAGAAGATTTTGGAAAAGAATATTAGAGAGGAGGCTCGCCGGTTAAAGGATGACCATGGAGGAGATGGGGATCCTGCAAGGAGAAGGATTGTCGATAGAGATGCGGATGGTGCCTGGCTGACAGGCCAGCGTCAGGTTCTTGATCTTGATGCCATTGCCTCAAGCCAGGGCAGTTTTCTTAGAACTAATAAGAAGTGTGAGCTCTCAGATGGTACATGGAAGCACCATGGAAAAGGGTATGAAGAAATTCACGTGCCTGCTCCAGCCAAACCAAAGATAGATGAAAAACTTGTGGAGATACGCTCCTTGCCTGACTGGGCACAGCCAGCTTTTAAGGGAATGACCACTCTAAACACTGTTCAAAGTAGAGTGTATAAGACTGCCCTTTTCAGCGCAGAGAATTTATTGCTGTGTGCCCCTACTGGTGCTGGGAAGACGAATGTTGCAATGCTCAGTATCCTTCATCTGTTAGGTTTGAACATGAATGATGATGGATCTTTCAACCACAACAACTACAAAATTGTCTATGTGGCTCCAATGAAGGCTCTGGTTGCAGAAGTGGTTGGAAACTTGTCTAATCGTCTTCAGGATTATGGTGTGCAGGTGAAAGAACTTAGTGGTGACCAGTCTTTGACTCGTCAACAGATTGATGAAACTCAGATCATTGTAACTACCCCAGAGAAGTGGGATATTATCACAAGGAAATCTGGAGATCGCACCTATACACAACTTGTGAAATTAGTAATTATTGATGAAATACATCTGCTTCATGATAACAGAGGCCCTGTACTGGAAAGCATTGTTGCGAGAACTGTGAGGCTAATTGAGACCACAAAGGAGCATATAAGGTTGGTAGGGCTGTCAGCCACCCTACCAAATTACGAAGATGTGGCTAGGTTTCTGCATGTTGATATGAAGAAGGGTCTTTTTCACTTTGACAACAGTTATCGTCCTGTGCGTCTTGAGCAGCAGTATATTGGAATCACCGTGAAGAAAGCTCTGCAAAGATTTCAGTTGATGAATGACCTGTGCTATGAGAAGGTGGTCGAAAGAGCGGGAAAGCATCAGGTCCTGATTTTTGTTCACTCCAGAAAAGAAACATCCAAGACAGCTCGTGCCATAAAGGAAGCTGCTATTGAAAAAGATACTATTGGTAAATTCTTGAAGCAGGACAGTGCGAGCCGTGAAATTCTGCAGAGTCAACAAGAGCTGGTAAAAAGCAACGATCTCAAGGAGTTATTACCATTCGGATTTGCTGTCCACCATGCAGGGTTGGTGAGGGCAGATCGAACAATTGTTGAGGAACTCTTTGCTGAAGGACATGTACAAGTTTTGGTTTCCACTGCAACTCTTGCTTGGGGTGTCAATCTACCTGCTCACACTGTGATTATTAAAGGTACCCAGGTGTACAGTCCTGAAAAGGGACAATGGACCGAGCTAAGTGGTCTTGATGTAATGCAAATGCTTGGTCGTGCTGGAAGGCCCCAGTTTGATACCATGGGTGAAGGAATAATCATAACCTTACATTCTGAGCTACATTATTACATGTGTCTGATGAATCAGCAGCTTCCCATTGAAAGTCAGTTTGTGACCAAGTTAGCAGATCAGTTGAATGCAGAAATTGTTCTTGGAACTGTTCAAAATGCTAAAGAGGCTACACTTTGGCTACAATATACGTATCTCTTTGTTCGCTTGGTTAAGAATCCCACTCTTTATGGCTTGCCTGCCGATGCTTTTCTTTCTGCTGCTCGTGACTCAGAGGATGCAGCGAGGATGGGAGGAGAGGCTGTAAACCTTTACTTGGCTGATCTGGTAAGTACACCTTTTAATTTATTCTGTGTATAATCATGTCATTATTTAGTCTAAGTGTACTTGTCTTTGCTGCTTGTATTTTCTTATAGTGTCTTTTTCGTGACATTTATCCACCTTCCTTTCAGGTTCATTCCGCAGCAACTATACTGGACAGGAATAATCTGGTGAAATATGACAAGAAGAGTGGGTATTTCCAGGTTACTGATCTGGGACGCATAGCTAGCTATTATTACATTACCCATGGTTCTATATCTACATACAATGAACATTTGAAGCCCACAATGGGTGACATTGAGCTGTGTCGTCTATTTTCACTTAGTGAAGAGTTCAAATACGTGACTGTGAGACAAGATGAGAAAGTGGAATTGGCAAAGCTGCTAGAACGTGTCCCTATACCCATTAAGGAGGGTCTTGATGAACCTAGTGCCAAGATCAATGTTCTTTTGCAAGCTTATATTTCACAACTGAAGCTTGATGGACTCTCATTAACATCTGATATGGTCTTCATTACTCAGGTTTGTTTTTTCAGATACCTTGTGACCGCCAGTTTGAAATTTCCATTGTTTTTTTGACATTGAGTTTGCATTGCTTAACTGTATCTAACATTTGTTCCCTTTTGCAGAGTGCTGGCCGGCTTATGCGGGCTTTGTTTGAAATTGCTTTGAAAAGAGGGTGGGCCCAGTTATCTGAGAAGGCTTTGAAGTGGTGTAAAATGATTAACAAGCGTATGTGGGGTGTTCAGACACCTCTTCGTCAATTCCATGGGATTCCAAATGAAATTTTGATGAAGTTGGAGAAGAAAGATCTGGCTTGGGACAGGTACTATGATCTCTCCTCTCAGGAGATCGGAGAGCTGATACGTTTTCCTAAGATGGGGAGACCACTCCACAAATACATCCATCAGTTCCCGAAGCTTAATTTGTTTGCACATGTCCAGCCAATCACTCGATCTGTTTTAAGGTTTGAAGTTACAATTACTCCGGATTTTCAGTGGGATGACAAAGTACATGGATTTGTTGAGCCCTTTTGGGTCATCGTGGAGGATAATGACGGGGAATACATTCTTCATCATGAATACTTTTTGTTGAAGAAGCAGTATATTGATGAGGACCATCATCTAGACTTTACAGTCTCAATATATGAGCCACTGCCTCCTCAGTATTTTATACGCATAGTATCAGACAGATGGCTCGGTTCCCAAACTATCCTACCTGTTTCATTTAGGCACATCATTTTACCTGAGAAGTATCCTCCTCCCACTGAGCTGCTGGACTTGCAACCTTTGCCTGTTACTGCTCTGCGGAATCAATCTTATGAAGCCCTGTATAAAGAGTTCAAGCATTTCAATCCAGTTCAGACTCAGGTTTTCACAATACTTTACAACTCAGACGACAATGTCCTTGTTGCTGCACCAACTGGCAGTGGTAAGACGATTTGTGCAGAATTCGCCATATTGAGGGACCACCAGAGAAGTTCTGAGAATGCCATGCGAGCTGTGTATATTGCTCCTATTGAAGCTCTTGCTAAGGAGCGATATAGTGACTGGAAGAAGAAGTTTGGAGATGGACTGGGCATGCGAGTGGCTGAATTAACTGGGGAGACAACGACAGATTTGAAACTCCTTGAAAGAAGCCAGCTAATTATTAGTACTCCAGAGAGATGGGATGCCTTGTCTCGTCGCTGGAAACAGCGGAAGTATGTCCAGCAGGTTTCTCTCTTCATTGTTGATGAGCTCCACCTGATTGGTGGTCATGGTGGACCCATATTGGAAGTTGTAGTCTCCAGAATGCGACATATCACTAATCAGCTGGATAAAAAGATCCGTATTGTAGCTCTGTCTACTTCTCTTGCTAATGCAAAAGATTTGGGAGAATGGATTGGAGCTACCTCTCATGGTCTTTTCAACTTTCCTCCAGTCGTAAGGCCCGTGCCCTTGGAGATCCATATTCAGGGTATTGACATTGTGAATTTTGAAGCCAGGATGCAGGCTATGACAAAACCAACATATACTGCTATTGTTCAGCATGCTAAGAATGGGAAACCTGCAATTGTCTTTGTTCCTACAAGGAAGCACACTCGATTGACGGCTGTGGATCTGATGACTTATGGAAGTTCGGATACAGATGGAGGTTTATTCTTGTTGCAGTCTGCTGAGGAGTTGAAACCCATCCTTGAGGGGATCCAGGAACCCACGCTGAAACTGACACTTGAGTTTGGTGTGGGTTATCTGCACGAAGGCTTAACTAGCACTGATCAAGATATTGTCAGGACTCTGTATGAAACTGGACGGATTCAAGTGTGTGTTATGTGCAGTACGATGTGCTGGGGCGTCCCCCTATCTGCGCACCTGGTGGTGATCATGGGAACACAGCATTATGATGGCAGAGAAAATGCTCATACGGACTACCCAGTGACTGATTTGTTGCAGATGATGGGTCATGCTAGCCGACCTCTTGTTGATAAATCGGGGAAATGTGTTATTTTTTGCCATGCACCCAGAAAAGAATACTACAAGAAGTTCTTGTACGAGGCTTTCCCAGTCGAAAGCCACTTGCATGAATATCTGCATGATAATTTGAACGCTGAGGTTGTGGTTGAAGTGATTCAGAACAAGCAAGACGCAGTGGACTATTTGACATGGACCTTTATGTACAGGAGGCTCACTCAGAATCCAAACTACTACAACTTGCAGGGTGTTAGTCACAGGCATCTATCAGATCACCTTTCAGAGCTTGTTGAGAATACCATAAGCGATCTTGAATCGAGCAAATGCCTTCGTGTTGACGAGGATTACTTGCTGTCACCTTTGAATCTTGGCATGATCGCATCCTACTACTATATTAGCTACACAACCATTGAGCGTTTCAGCTCTTCTCTGACCTCCAGAACAAAACTGAAAGGTTTGCTGGAAATCTTGGCCTCAGCTGCGGAGTATGAGCAACTTGCAATACGGCCCGGTGAAGAAGAGTTGATTAGGAAGCTGATCAATCACCAGCGATTCTCCTTTGATGATCCGAAATGCACGGACCCTCATGTGAAGGCAAATGCCCTGCTACAGGCCCACTTCTCTCGGCAGACAGTTAGAGGAAACCTGGCTGTGGACCAGCAAGAGATTGTTGTTTCTGCTTGCAGGCTTCTTCAAGCCATGGTTGATGTCATTTCCAGCAGTGGTTGGCTCAGCCTTGCCCTTCTTACAATGGAAGTGAGTCAGATGGTGACTCAGGGGATGTGGGAGCGTGATTCCATGCTACTGCAACTCCCACACTTTACCAAGGAGTTGGCAAAGGAATGTAATGAGAAGAATGTAGAGACTGTTTTTGATCTGGCTGAGTTGGAGGATGAAGAGAGGGTTGCACTTTTGAAAATGGATAAGTTGCAGATGGCGGATGTTAAACGGTTTTGCAACAGGTTCCCCAACATTGATTTGGAATTTCAGGTTCCCAACAGTGGCAATATAGTTGCCGGGGACGATGTTAGGGTTGCTGTAACCCTTGAGAGAGATGTTGCGGGCCAGACTGAGGTGGGACCAGTTGATGCTCATAGGTTCCCGAAAGCAAAGGAGGAAGGATGGTGGGTTGTGGTTGGGGATGTGAAGAACAACCAACTAGTTGCCATAAAGAGGGTGACAATTCAGAGGAAGGCCAAAGTGGTGCTTGATTTTGAGGCTCCACCTGAACCAGGAGAGAAGTCTTACACTCTGTACTTGATGAGTGACTCGTACTTGGGATGCGATCAGGAGTACACTTTCACCATTGATGTCAAAGAGGCTGAAGCTGCTGTAGTGGATATGGATCAAGACTGATGCCTCTCTTCTCATCTTGTTCTTCTTCTGATGGTGAGTTGTCTTTTTCTTTTTTCCTTGTGGATAATTCGTATGATTTACGATTAGGAAGTAATCATATTGTGTTTGTTGTTTTAGTTGCTGGTTTTGGAGGGCCGCAGCTGGACTCGTCTTCAGAATGTAGTTTGCTCCATCAACTTTTGTATACTTAAAAATGTATTGCAATTCTCAACACCTTCTGTTTTATGTTATAAACAAGTGGAGTTTTGAGGTGGCTTTATGATGCCCAACTTTGATATGCTCTGTTTACAAGTAAACTGTTTTCCGTTTCATGTAAGTTGCCCAACTTTGATATGCTCTGTTTACAAGTAAACTGTTTTCCGTTTCATGTAAGTTGCCCAAAGTAGTACGATGATGATATAAATTTGTTTTTACAAGTATGTGCTGTTTCTGTTACAGCTTTATTAGGCAGAAATACGATGATAATGATGAAATACATGATAGATAAGGTAAGAGACTATTACAGTAGAGTAGTCCTCGGTGTTGATCAGTCTTGGTAGATGCGGCACTCGTCGGTTTCAGGGTTTTCCCGGCAGAAAGACTCGAGGGGATCCTGGTGCATGATCTCGAGCTTGAGGCGGAGATCGGCCTTAGCCTGACTCACCTCCTCAACCTCGTCCCAAGCAACCTTGCATCCGTCGCTGTTGATGTCTTGGCCGCAAACCGCCTTGGCTTCCATCACCTTCTTCTCGATCATCTCCGTCAGCTGCTTCTCCCTCATCTGCGTCCCCTTGTACTTTGCCGCAACGCTCCCTGGTTCCGATCCCGATCCACTTGCCTTCACCGCCATCACCACCGGCTTTCTTGCTCCTGCAACGGGAGCGAAGCCCATGATCATGCTCGGCGCGGCCGTCATGTGTGCTGCCATTTGTTGGATCTAATATGAGTTTGGATGGAGATGGTTTTGGATGGTAAAAGGACGAGGCAGGAGTTAGGTGATATAGGGTCATTGTCATTATTGGATGCACGATCCGACTTATCTACAAACTGTACAAGTGCTTGCTTGCTTGCTTTTTCTACTTTCTCCAAATTTCCATCCCTTCACCAAATTTCCTTCATTCAATTTTTATCATTCAAGAATAAGAATAAGAATCTAGCAACAAGCAAGATAGAATCGAACCAAATCATTGTATAGCTTGGTCGAAGCGAACCAAATTGAGATATCGGTTGAATCGTGTGCATATATCATGTACATGGTGATTCTATTAACACATCATGTACATGGTGATTATCATGTACATGGTGATTCTATTAACACCCCTGAATTATACTTGCATCCATTTTTATACCCACGAAGTGGAAAAATGAAATTCTGATTGGCCAGATAGTGTTGCAATTATCAATATCGATGTGGTATTTACATGAAGATGACTTACATTCCACATTCTGGTCAAATGAGTGTAAATAGTAATCCTCCGTCCCATCCAAAACATCTTGGTCATATATGGACAATTTTGACCATTAATATTTATTTAGTTCGTTATCATGTAACGTGTTGTTGGATTAATATAACATATATTTTAAAATAATAGAAAGAATAATAATTTACATACTTGAATAAATATATTACCGTTAAAGTTGTTTTAAATTTGACTTTAAAAACTAAAATTAAGACATTTTGACTAGAACGGAGAGAATATATGTATTTCTAGATTAGAATAATCGTATTTTTAAACTACCCGTTAGAAAATTTGTTTCAACACTCATCGTCATTTTTTATTTAATCAAAATTATCTTCTTTAGTCGAAAATGAATAGTGATAGAATATTTAGGTCATATAATAAACCTTGATTGTAAAACATATAAATTTTCAAATCGTATATTTGCCTTCTAAAATGTTCAATAAAGAAAGTTAAATTCTGGTCATAAATTTCATTTAATTTTCATGATACGTGTTGATTTTTATTCGGCAAATGTTAAGTTAATCAAAAGTATTAGGGGGTCAAGTGAGGTTTTGCACAAAAAGTGATATTATATATACGGGGTTTTCTACAATATTATTGGGAGCCTCATCTGCTAACGGCTAGTCGAATACTCAGAAGAGAAGAGAAAAGCGCACTTGATTTCAAAAATTCAAAATCGCCGTCATCGCGACCATGGCCGCTGAGGCAATCAATCGGCCGGAGACGATGAACTCGGAGCGCGAGGCGTTGCTGGATCCGGAGACGGCGTTTCTTGCGTCGAAGAAAGAAACGGGACACGAGTGGGAGCTGTTCAAGGAAAACGTGCGGCCATTGAAGCGCGGCCGCAAGGTGGGTCTGCTCAACCACGCCCTCAAATCCCACACCGATCCCATTTCTCGTCTTTCCCTTCTTGAACAACGCAGGTCGGCATCCATCCATTTCTCTTTCCGTTTTTCGATTTATCTTGATTGGGGATTTATTTGTTAATTAGGGCTTACCGATTCTGACAGGAAATTGATTGAAGCCATCGATGAATATCAAGGGGACGATCCCCTCCAACCATGGATCCAGTTAGTTGTTTTCTTCTTGGCGATTTTATTTTTATATAATGGTTACTGGAATTGTTTTATGAGAAGGGGGAATCTTTTGACAATCTTTGTTTACAATTACAGGTGCATTACATGGATCCAGGAGGCTTTTCCTCCTGGTGGTGACTCATCTGGGTTGGTAGTCATTTACGAACAATGTGTACGCACTTTTTGGCACGAGCCACGCTACAAGGATGATTTTCGATTTCTCAAAGTTTGGCTCGAATATGTGAGTTCATTTCTGCCGTTGTCTTTTTTTTCCATTTTTCTCTTTGATTGTGTTAATTTGCTGATATATGTTGTTCGGATGACTTCCCCTTGTAGGCCGAGAACTGTATGGATGCCCAAGTGATTTATGGTTTTCTTGAGGCAAATCATATTGGCCTCACTCATGCTTCCTTCTACATATCATATGCTCTTCATATGGAATCCAAGAATAAGATTAGAACTGCAAATGAGATCTTTAATCGAGGCATATCTTTGTGAGTTACTGCTACTAAATTTCTTCATTCTGGTTTTCTGTATATGTGCTTCTTTCCTTCAGTTATTTGCTGTGCTGACCTCCTAGTTGAGTTTGCAACTGATGTTGTGCCTTAGTCTTCATTTGGTTCTTCTTCTTTTTTGAATTCTTTGGATTTTCTGATTGACTGAGAAAGTTGCTTAAACTGCCTAATGACTTGGTATCATGCATGCTTCGTTTACCAGAGATGCACAGCCAATAGAAAAGTTGAAGGCAGCATACAAGAAGTTTATGTTCCGGTCAATGGGAAGACCCAAGCCGGTGGAGGTACACACGTTAACATGCTTGATCTAATTCACTTCCATTTCCTTTGCTATCTCTTTTAAATAATTGTCAACTTTTCCAATCCTTTAGGAGGATCCAGCAGAGGATAGAGTCCCACCTAGGATCTTCGGAACTGTATTGACCAATGGAAATCCTCGTAAGTCCAACTTTTGTATTTTTTGCATTATAAAACTTTCTCTCAATCCGAGTGTTAATCATATCTTTACTGCTGGAAATCAAATGCAGGTGTTTCAGATACTGCCAGGGTTAAGAGGAATGGGTGAGTTTGCACCTTTTTGTCTGCTTTACAGCATTAATCTATCCTATATGCTTGCATTAGTGAATTGGAGTAGAATCCAAATATGCCTTGAGCAGGTGAAATTGATAAAAGTATTTGCAGCATTCACTATAAGACAGTACTAGTATGCTTTAGTGGATGATCCTCACATTATTGTGGAAATGATTAGATTTCCACTCTGAATATGTGGTATTGTAGGGTGTAGGTTCTCTTACTTAATATGGGGTTTTGTTTTGGCCAGGTTAACTGATGTTACAAATATTTGTGGCCGGGCTGGTGGAGCCCCCCCAATAGCTATTTACAAAGATTCTGGTAAAGATTCAACAGTGAGCCAGAATCAGCCACCAACATTCAAAGCATGGCAAAGTCTTGGTGGTCTAGCAGAGAGAAACAAAGAGAACAACCAAATTCCTTCAAAGTGGACAGCACACAAGGTTAGATTTACCCTTACAAGTTGCAAGTTGCAACCAATGAATTATGCAGAGTAGCTACTAACTATGGAACCATCTTATCCAGATCCCTCAAAGGTTTGGTCATCGAAGTGGAGGAGGGGCAAACCCTGTTCCAACAATAGAGATATTTGTGGATGAAGAAAGTAACGAGTAAGAATTAGAACTGTGAATATGTGTTATGAGTCAAATCTGTTCTCTTACTATTGTTTGGTTCTCTAGGGATCATAAGGTGGAAAAAGATACCACGGGGAAATCATCTGCACTGAAGCTTAGAGACACTGAAGATAGAGAGCTCAAGAAGTAAGTTGCAAACACACAAGTTGATACTCAGATGATGTTTTGTCATGCTGTATAATAATGTTTTCATGTGTATACATTGACAGGGAAACAGAGTTACTGAGAGAGAATCCGTTGCGCCATTTCCCTTTAAGCTCAATGCCTAGATAGATGATGATGATCAAGGCTCATTTCTTCTTGCTGATATTGTTGTTGGCCTGTTGTATCCCCAGATTAAGACAATGTACAAGGATCATTGTTTTGTCCTCAAAACTCTGATCCTCTTCATTTTTCAATATTGTATTGTGAGAAGATTGCAATGTTATTGGTATTCTGAGGATCATTGTTTTGTCCTCAAAACTATGATCCTTTTCCCCCAAAGATTGTATTGTAAGAAGATTGAATTTGATATATCAGAATATTGGTTTGAAGTTTGAACATGTGAACATTTTGTCCTATATTACTCTCGTTAAGCACAGATTGAAATTCATTAAGAACTCAAAGCTCTGACCTTTTTCCCTTTTTCCATTGATTGTATTGTAAGAAGATTGAATTAGATATCTGCAAAATTATGATTTGCTTTTTCATTAAGGAGTAAAGTATAGAGCGAAATTCATCAAGTACTCAAAACTCCGAGGCCGTTAGGACAGTTAATGTAATTATAAAGTACTAGAAGACAAAAATGTGTTTCTTAGTATTTATAGGAAACACCCTTATTTTTTAAAATATTTCTATCTACCCCTTCCTTGAATTCGTTCTGGACCCGATTACGCTAGACGGACCTCGGCCCACTTTGGCCCAAAATGTATCGCTGCCTTGCTGGAAGAGATGGATGACGTGGCCGACTCTGGTTGGCCCTGCCACGCAATACTCATAAATGGGAAAAGTGGAAGGTTGAATTGAAAAGGGAAGAGGGTTATCTTGGCAGTTAAGGGTTTGCAAGAGGAAATTACGGAGAAGATTCGGATTTCTCCTCCGACTACCAGTATATCTATGGACGGAAATCCTATATCTCTGTAATTTTATTTGTAGAAAGATCGATTTCGTAGGTAGTGAAAATTTCATCAGTATGACAGACGTAGAAGGAATCGGGATGAGTGAGGATCGAATTGATGATATGCTGTTTTTTGATGTGGACGATCATGTCGATCTCGGTTTTCTCATGGACATGGACGATGAGCCCCACTCTTGCTCCTCGTCCTCGTCCTCGCCGGCGCCGCCTGCTCTCTCCATCGGCCAAATCGAGAATATTCTTCTCAACGACGATGTGTCCCCGGAAGTAGACGGCGCCGATGATTTCTTCGCCGACATCTTCT
Source organism: Cruciata laevipes (assembly GCA_963678965.1). NCBI lineage: Eukaryota > Viridiplantae > Streptophyta > Magnoliopsida > Gentianales > Rubiaceae > Cruciata > Cruciata laevipes. The sequence goes on from OY787639.1 coordinate 79,703, forward strand.
TGGATTCGCCGGTTCCGTCCTCCACCGTCTCCTCCGACAACCACCCGCCGTCCCCTGATATCGCTAGCCTCCAGCAGCCGCAGTCGCAGCCTCTCTCCGATGAAGAGGCGGCCAAGGACTCATCCGCCTCTGATCTCAGCCCTTCCCCTTCTCCCGAGGAAGCTGAAGCGGAAGAGGAGGAAGACAACGATGACGATCCCCAAACCAAGAAGCGCAAGAGGTATTAACGACTTGTCCTTCTTCTTCTCCATCATGATTATTATTGCTAGATTATAATTAGGGTTGTGGTGGTCACAGGCAATTGAGAAATAGGGATGCGGCGGTGCGATCGCGGGAGAGGAAGAAGATGTACGTGAAGGATCTAGAGGCGAAGAGTAGGTACTTTGAATCAGAATGCAAGAGGCTGGGAATGGTGCTTCAGTGCGTGATGGCAGAGAATCATTCCCTCCGTCTCGCGATGTATAACAACCAGGCGGCCTATGGCGCCTCAACAACCAGGCAGGAGTCTGCTGTGCTCTTCATGGGTGAGCCCTCTGCTCTTCTCCTTCTCTTATGTGTGTTTTGTCTGTAAATTCTGCCATTAGAGTTTCTGTTTAAGTTGTTGTGTATCTGATGATGGATGGTAATGGTGTTGGTGTTGCAGAATCCCTGCTGTTGGGTTCCCTGCTATGGTTGGTGGGAGTCATGGGCCTACTCCTCTTGCTTCCAAGTCGGGTGCTGCTTCCACTTCTGGCAGCACGGCCAGGAAGAAGAAGAAGTCTGGGCCTAGAAAGTCCAAGAAAGGAGGCGCCGCCGCCGTGTAAGGCTATGGAACTCCGCCAGGCTGAATCTTATTTGATGAGCAAAGGATGCCGGGGTTCCTGGAGGAAGATGAGATCAATGCCGCCGGCCGTGATTTTGCTCCGGTGGTCACTTAGCTAGTTGGTAGCCAGCCCTCTTTTGTTTGAGGGTTTAGTTTCAGTTTATCTTCTGGTGGTGGTGTGTAAACTGTGTTTTGCTATGTCCTGTGGTTCTGTAGATGAGTGAATGTTTGAGAATTTTAATAAACCAGATGTTACCTATTTTCTTTGTCTGTAGATGAGTGAATGTTTGTACTTAATTACAGACTGATTCCATGTATTAAGCTTGTACTGAATTCATTTGCAGAGGACTTAACGATAATTAAGCAAAAAAAGTTACCTTAATTCTGAAATCCAAAACTTAAGTCCCAAAACATGTTCTACAATAAAAACCTCAAAAACCATTATATTTGGCCAGAACCAGTGACGTATATTGCGACTTGTGGTGTTAGAAATGATCTTCGTGTTAGAAATGATCTTCATGTGATCCGGAAAACACATAAACTCCGTCTAAATGTTAGTCAATAGAGTATTTAATCAAGTTTATAACCAGCATCAAAGATTATTAAAGTACGTCAACAGATTTTTAAAGAACATAAATTCCTTAACATCACAAGTTAATAACCAACTCAATATGTAATCAACATCAAAGATTATTTAAGTACATTAACAGATTTTTAGGAACATAAGCTGCTTAACATCTATAGAATGAGTCACATTAACTAACATTTACGTGAAATATTACGTATTATCAGTTGTCTAACATTTAGGTGACTGATATATTACGTGTTGATAAAAAGAAGAAAAAATAAAATAGTGATGTGGAAAGAGAATATATTGCAAAATGTTAATAGGGTATTATCCATAATTAATTTGGAAAATAAAGATTGATGAGAAAATGGGGTTGGTAAAAATGGCGATGGATCCAAAGACAAGAATATGCTATTTATATATTCTGGACTGCCCCAAGCAATTTTATAGAGAGAGTATAGTGTTCCTCACTCAACCCACCTACCTTATATCACAGTCATTGGCATCACTATAAAACCGGCGGATTTCACAAAGGCCCTCTCTCTTCCGCTACTTCCATCCATCTCTTGTTTCTTCCCCCAAAGAAAAAAATGGACGCCGACTACGGAATTCCCCGCGAGCTCTCCGATCTCCAGAAGCTCCGTGCTCAGTACCAGCCCGAGCTCCCTCCATGCCTCCAGGTATCTCCATCAATCATTGATCCGTCCAACGAATCCAATCCATGTTTATGTTTTTTGTTTTTTGAATAAATTGCACGTAGTAAGTAGTATAGAAGATATGAACACTCGTCGGATCCTTGTTTCTGCTCAGATCGTGCGATTAGTGTAGGATTATGCTGTGTGTTTAGTTGGTGATTTCATTGCTGCTGTGAATCGCAATGCGGCTGTAATAGGGTTGCACTCAACGTGTTTGTTCGGTGGTTTTTGGCAGGGAACTGCTGTTCGAGTTGAGTTTGGTGACGGTACCACCGCCGCGGACCCTGTTGGTGCCCACACCATAAGCCGATACTTCCCTCACACCTATGGCCAGCCTCTGGCTCACTTCCTCAGGTCCAACGCCCAGGTCCCTGACGCTCAAGTCATCACCGACCACCCTGCCATCCGGTACCTTGTTTGAAATTGGAATCTTGTGCTGTGCTGCTCTTGCTATGCTAGATTGCTAATGTGCATTTTGTTTCCCTCCAGAGTGGGTGCGGTGTTCTGTGGCAGGCAGTCTCCCGGAGGACACAACGTTATTTGGGGACTTCATGAAGCTCTCAAAGTTCACAACCCCAAGAGTGTTTTACTTGGATTTCTCGGTGGCTCTGAAGGTTTATTTGCCAACAAGACTCTGCACATAACTGATCAAGTCCTTGCCACTTACAAGAACCAAGGTCATAATCTGCTCATTTGCGATTGATATTTTAAATTCTCATACTGACATTGTTCGTTGTGGTCTTTAGGTGGTTATGATTTACTTGGAAGGACAAAGGATCAAATTAGGACCACCGAGCAGGTCAATGCTGCTCTGGAAACCTGCAAAACTTTGAAGTTGGATGGCCTTGTTGTCATTGGAGGTATTCTTATTTTTAATGCACCTACTGCATTCTATGTATATTATATTCCATTGACTTCCTCTGATATGGTTTGTTTACTGTGTATGTAGGAGTAACTTCAAACACTGATGCTGCTCAGCTTGCAGAAACTTTTGCTGAAGCAAAATGCCAAACCAAGGTATACATGAATAGCATCCTAATCACAATGCAGCATGCAGTTTTCTGTGTTCCTCTCTTTTTATACTGAAAAAACGCTTATAAACACTTCATTGAAGTATTGTAACTGTATGCAGAAACTCATGGTTGACTTGATCAATGCAGGTCGTTGGTGTCCCAGTTACGCTAAATGGAGATCTTAAGAATCAATTTGTTGAAGCTAATGTTGGTTTTGACACTATATGCAAGGTATGATTGCTCTCTAATATCGTCATGGCTGTAATATTCTTCTCTACCAGGGCCTGCTCCTGTTTTGGATTGTCGAAACGAAGTATTTAACCCAGTCAATGATTTTCTACCTTTTCAGGTTAATTCTCAGCTTATTAGCAATGTCTGTACCGATGCACTTTCTGCTGAGAAGGTAAGAAAACTCATTTCTCTTTTTCTAGCATAAATTTACCTCTATCTATTTCTTCTATAGCAAGCTTTATTACAATATCCTTCCTAGTTCCTATACTTTTAGAGTTGATAGTCATTTTAGCTCCTCTTAAATTGCTCATTGTTTTTCTTCTTCCACTGAATTTAACTTAACATCTATCCTGATATTCTCTTACAGTATTATTATTTTATCCGACTCATGGGCCGTAAAGCTTCTCATGTTGCCTTGGAATGCACCCTACAGTCACATCCTAATATGGTTCGTTCTGATTCCCTTCCACTGACCAATTATTTTCATTATAGACTTTAAACTTATGCTTCTCAGATATTTTAATATCCCAACACTATTTTTACAGGTTGTTCTTGGTGAGGAAGTGTCGTCATCTAAACTCACTCTTTTTGATATTACAAACAAGATATGCGATGCAGTACAAGCTCGATCACTACAAGGTTTGCCGCCTTCTTTTTAAAAATTGTTGTTGTTTTGCCAGCTTGCCATTTCTAACCTAAGTTTTGTTTTCAGATAAGTACCACGGAGTCATTCTACTACCAGAGGGTCTGATTGAAAGCATTCCTGAAGTATATGCTTTATTACAGGTAAGTCATGACACAATACTCCTCTGTTTACTTTCCTGTTATAGGTGATTTAATTTTGAGATCATTGTTTTTCCCAATTCAAGTTTTAATAACGTGTGTGTGGCTCTGATTTATTTTCTAGGAAATCCATGGTTTGCTCAAGCAAGGTGTTTCTGCTGATAGCATTTCTTCTCAACTGTCACCTTGGGCATCTGCATTGTTTGAATTCTTACCACCTTTCATTAGGAAGCAGGTACTTCTTTTTTTCTCTTTCATCAGGTTTCCTTCTTTCTTTAATTGTTTATGAGGACCATGATCAAATGCGTATGGCATGTTGTGTTTAACAATTTGTTATTTTTCAGATCCTCCTCTCTCCAGAATCTGATGATTCTGCACAGCTGTCCCAGGTAATTAAATCTATAAATTGGATACCTTTACATAATGCTTACTCGCTGTGTTTTGCCTAATTGTTGAACGTGTATCTTTTTGATTGCAGATTGAAACCGAGAAACTCCTGGCACATCTTGTTGAAGTTGAAATGAATAGGCGAACGGTAAACACTCTAATCTTGGCATGTCTTTGTTCAATTTCAAGTGAAATATTTCTTGTTTGTTATTTTTTGCACACATCATTTAAGGGTGGATTTGTTTTAACTACGTCTTCTTCATTGTACAGAAAGAAGGAACTTATAAGGGAAAGAAATTCAATGCCATTTGCCACTTTTTTGGTTATCAAGCTCGGGGGTCATTACCATCAAAGTTCGACTGCGATTTTGCCTATGTGAGTATTAGTCTAGAACCTTTGTGAAATTTCTGGGAATTCTTGTAATGTTCTCAACCCCGCCCCCTAAAAAATTTAAGGAGAAGAAAGACTAGGGAAGCAAGGCCAAACTGTTCATAGGATAATTTGTGATCTGACAGAAGCTCGTTATTCTTGCAGGTTCTTGGTCACATCTGCTATCATATTCTAGCCGCTGGCCTGAATGGTTACTTGGCAACTGTTACTAACCTTAAAAACCCAGTCAACAAGTGGCGCTGTGCTGCTGCTCCCATTGCTGTAAGTTCAACAGTTTTAATAAGGCTCTTATTTTCGGTTTTTTGCCATCCCAAGGACAAAAATTGATGATACCTCATTTGCGTACTCCAGGCTATGCTGACCGTTAAGGGCTATGGCCGTGGTCCAGGATCCTTGGCTATTGCAAAACCTGCTTTGCATCCTGCTACTGTGGATTTGAAGGGCAAAGCATATGAGTATGATATTTCTGCTAACTTTTGAGGAATTGAACATTTATTTGTTTATTCAATTAACTTTTAGAAAGACACTTTGGTCAACTGTATGAGCACAGCTGGTCCATCTCACTTTGCAACTAACTGAACCACTCCTTATTGGCACAGGTTGCTGAGGCAAAATGCCACAAAGTTTTTGATGGACGATGTTTACAGAAACCCCGGACCACTTCAATTTGATGGAGCTGGAGCCGATTCCAAGGCTGTGACCTTGTGCGTTGAGGATCAGGACTACGTGGGCCGCATCAAGCAATTGCAAGAATACCTCGACAGGGTGATGATCTTCACCATTTTTACTGAAGAGTTTTTCTAGATCTGCACAGCTGTGTCTTAATGATGTTTGTTTTTTCTTTTGTTTCCCAGGTTCGTGCGATTGTGAAACCAGGGTGCTCACAAGATGTTCTCAAAGCTGCTCTTAGTGCCATGTCCTCAGTGACAGAGATCCTATCAGTGATGTCCGGACCATCAAATACTGCTGGCTCCCCCTTTTAGATGAATCTAGGTTCAGTTTTGCAGTGCCAACGGCTTTTTGTTTATGCAGAAAACATCTCTGATTTGCGTTTGGTTTCAATTAGATGTTTAAGAACTCATTTCCATGTTTGTAAGTCCAACCCTGCTGAATGATTTGTTATTGGAGACTTCTCTTACAGTTTTTTTGTTGTTCTGGTTGTAAAAAGAAGTGAGCTGAAAAATTGTCAGAGTCTTTCTTGCATAGATGGTCATTTGCAAAGAATGGTTTCCCAATTCTTGGATGAATGAAATCCTTGTTGCCTGCATATAACTAAAAACCTATGATTTCTAAATACACTTGTTGTAAATTGGTGCTAAACCTAATGTTGAGATGAAGCCACAAGCCACATGTAGAAGGTGGACCAAAAGGTGAGCGCAACGGAAGCCAAACCATAACACCACAGCATTATGACTGAGCATTCACTTTCACCGGCGCCGAACAACTGAGTCATTGTTCCTGCCATTCAAAACAACCTTAATTTAAACAACTGTTGAGAAATATGTGTGTGCAGTATTAATTTATCATATGACTTGCCTATGTTCATTGCCGGAGGAAGTGCAAACTGCAGCAGCAGAACAAAGTGATAGAGCGGATTGCTGTGCACCAATCCCAATCTCACTGCCAACTTGAGAATCCCTATGCCTGCCAGCGGCATTGCCATGTATCTCACCACTAAGATCCCAACGATGATAGACTTCGGAGTTTCCAAACCCTTCAATCCTGAGACAGCACAAACACAGGTCCATTGTTTGTCAGTCATTTCAACACATGTCAATCTGGACTTTGTAATCGCGACTTGCCTTTTAGCAGATTTCCTCCCATGATCAATGTTAGACATGGAATGGCTCCATCCCTACACAATCAATCCATCATCAAATATAAAACACACATATATATATTTATCAGCAACTGAGAAGACAAGGATGAATCCTTTGTACCCGAGCAGGAGAGCAGTATCCTGAATCACATGGAGAGGAGCCGTGTCACCAATCATACTCCTGCGAACGATAGGTACAAGTCCTACTGCAAAACCAGCCATCTGAAACACACATTATAATATGATTCAAAATGGCTACAAAGGGATTGAATTATAGAGTAGAGCCATACTGCTGCTAGAGTTGATGGTGCAAATAGCCTCTTCAGGTTCAGCTTATTCACAACCACTCCTGCCTTATGCATTACTCTGCTTAATATTGACTCCTGCCATCATATTTTTGGCCATCAACAACTGTAGATGAGAACACCGAGGCAAAATCAGAAAATGGGGAAAACCTGAGGTCTGAGTCCATGTGCATTGGACGGCGGAGTGAATTGGGGAAGCTGGTCCTTAGATACATCGACATCTTGAAGCAATGGCTGAGTAATCGAGCTTCCATCATCGAGCAGTGCAGGGGACTTGGGGACTTCCTTGCTTGCAGACATGCGCATGATGTTATAAACATATGACCACAGGAAGATGGCTCCCAGCTGAAATCAAGACAGACAACAAATGAGCTCAGCCATATGTGTACACATGGATTTATGACAACAAGTGAAGTAAGGATAGCAACCGCCATTGAGAGGGAAGCGTAGGCCATGCCGAATGAATGGCAGACATCGGGAGCTCCAAAAGGGCTGCCTCTCTCTTTACAGATTGCCGGAATGATGATGAGAAGCATGTTCCCCAAATTCCCTGTTCAAACACACACGCACACAAACAAACATTAATACATCAAACATTCTGCCTTTGTACTATGCTGACCAGTATGCATAATTCAACAACCTGCTGCACAGCATCCGACAACAAGTCCTCGTAAGTGCTGTGGTGGTCGGGTAATAGCAAGGAGGAGCCAGCCAAGAAGTGTTCCAATGATGAAGGTGATGAGGACATTGACAGGCATGAACCACCTTCAACCATTTCAAATTTTCATTTCAGACATACATACATACATACATACATACATACATACATACATACATACATACATACATACATACATACATACAAGCAAGGGAACAACCAAGAGTCTTACAATTGGGCCATGCTGTGGAAGGTTATGGTCTTAGCCAGGTTGCTGGAAACAAGTGCCGGACTGAAAACGAAAAACACAATCTGCAGCAGAAACATATGAATTACAAGTGTATGTATATATGCAGGGGGGTTTTAGTAAACTCGCGCGGTCTTACGTTGTTGAGATGCTTCCGGGAATCGGGTCCGAGCAGGTCGATACGATCGAGGGCAAGAAAGGAGCCGAGGGCGGTGATGAGCAGCACCTTGACCACCGGAATAGAGGAAGCGACGAAAAGATCCAACAGCTCCATTCATATGGCTGCTAAATCCCTTTTTTTCTTCTTTCCTTTAATAATAATTACAGCAAAACTCAGAGAAACGGAGAAGAAGAAGAATATTCAAACGGAGAAGAAGAAGAATATTCAAACGGAGAAGATGAAGACGAAGCGAATTTGGCTTTCCAAATTGGTACGTAAACAAAGAGAAGTAGTGACGTTGCCGTACGTGGTGATTAATATGATTGGAGATGGATTATGTGGTGTTAGAATTCCGACAAAAGAAGCCAACCTCTGCTTGAATCACAGTAAGGGAAGGCGGGTAGGTTGGAGAGACGACGTTGCAGCAGATGTATACGAATAGCCGCAGGTTTTGTTTTGTTTTATTTTATTTTATTTTAAATGATCTGGCATTCTGCAATGGCAATGAATGCCGCATCAGCATCACAGCATGTAGAATTTTAATATCATCACGGCTCTGACTCCGCCTCTTTATTATTTTATGTTGGGTCAAATCCTCTAACTTTCTTCTTTGAATATTCCCATTTCCATAAAAAGATATATGTTCATCAATATTATTATTTTAATAAAAAATATTCAATATTATAAATTAAACAAAAGTACAATAATTTTTAAGATATTTAAAATTTAATTTTAATGTCAAAATTAAGAGATCTAACTTGATGAATAATCAAATTGGATAAATAACTGGACAGATTAGGCCATCATTAGCACAAAATTACAATTTTACCCTTACTAATTAAGAAAAATTAAACCACTAGTGTATCTGCCATTCCACCACCACCCTAGCGCCTTCTCCCACGACCGAACAACCACAAACGTCGCCACTGCCTAGCCTTGAGATCTAAACATGTCGGCAATCTGAACCCGACACCAATTGCCACTACCCAGCCCATTTCTTGGTGAACGTGCATCTGGTTTTTAACCTCAGCCCGTACACGGTACACCTTGCCGGATCACCACCACCTGCAAAACTTCAACAACAACCCAAAAACTCCCAAATCAAATATAAATTGAATTGACCAAATACCAAACTCGTACTGGTATTGAACGGTGTAAATAGCTAGCGGGTTTAATAGATCTAGATCGCCGGAGATGGTAAACACATTACTATTAACTCGAGATGGATGTGTTGATTTTGATAACTCGACTGAAGAGATGGGAGAAAGAGTTTTTAATTCATTGCAAGACATGTGTTTTATAAGTTGAGAAACTTAATTGCAAGACATGTAACAGTCGAAACTACTTTTAAAGAAAAAAAAGTTAAACACAATTAGTCAATACTTAATATACTTAAATTTATTAAAATGACGTACATTCATAATTTAGATCATATTCTCTCGAGATTACCGCTATACAATTAAGTTTAGTTGTAAAGATATGAATACAATCCATCTTTAAGTGAGTGAACAAATATTACATGGAACTTGGAATAATATCATGTAATATTTTTCACCTAATCCAATTTAATTCAGAAAAAAAAAATGTAACATAACCTTAGTTAAAATGATATTACATGTGATATTATTCCCTCAAAAACATTACTATTAGTGAATTTCCTCGGAAAATATAATTGGTGAATTGAGGGGTGATTTGCAAAATAAAACAAGTAGAGGGATGAGTAGGGAAATAGGAGGCAAACCCATTCTTCGTGAAACAACGCCACCACTAGAACCACCCAAGGTGAATTAGGGTGTGAGATTGTGAGTTTGTTTTTGTTCATCGTCGTTAGACTGATTGCTTACTGAAAAAATAGCGGAAATAAAGTATAATTGGTTAGTTGGCATTATTGACTCCATCAACGTTAAGATCAAGTCACGGTCTTTCTTATTAAAATCTTTTGCCGATGTAATATTAGAAGAATATAACCTTGATCAAATGATATTACATTACATTACACGTAATATTACTCCATCAAAAACATTACTCCTACTTACAAGTGGATATCCATTGAAAAATGTAATTGGTGAATTAGGGGAGTATTTTGCAAAATGGAACAAGTAGAGGGATGAGGGGGGAAATAGGAGGGAAACCCGTTCTTCGTGAAACAACAACACCACTAGGATTCCGCAGAGCCACCCACCTCCTCCTCCCTGCTCTCTCTCTCTCTCTCTCTACACACTTTCTCTCTCTTGTCTGTAAAATTATTTGCAAATGGCTCTAATGTTCTTCCTCCAGACAACGTAAGACGATTCGAAAAAATCATAGTACTGGAGAGGTTGGATCCAAATTACGCAACATTACCATAACTGAAACACAGATTACCAAAATATGGATTACAACAAATTTTTCTTTGTCCTTATCTATTTAATTACCTCCTAACCCCATCCTATTCTCACTACAAAACCCCCCGTTTTCCGCCCTAAACCTTTCTCTCTTCACTCCCTTCTGACTTTCTTCTCTCTTCCGGCAACTCTCGATCAGCTCACCTGATTTCCGTACACCTCTTTGTTTTCTTCCGTTACCGACGTTACTCATTTGTACTAGATTCTTACGTTTCTTGTACAAATCGCCGGAAACCCCCAAATCACTCAACCACACAGGTGACTGCGCCACCACTCCACGGCCAGGTATTCCCCCTCTCTCCCCCCGTCGATTTTCAATTTGTTTTATGTTTTTTTTTAATATATAAAAGATTTTCACCATGAATCCATCAATCACTTGTTCATTCGCATGTTAATCGGTTTTTCCTCTTGTTTTTGTTTCGCTTTTTGTTCTGTTCACGATTGGAATGCAGCAGCATTACCAAATTTGAATTTTTTTTCATCCCTAATTCACCTCTCGATTCCTATTCCTTATTAGGTAGATTTTACGAGGGTTTGCGTGGCCATTATTTAGTGGTTTAATTGGGAAAAAAATACGTTTGTTTTTATAAAAGAAGCATATTAGGGTTGTAAAAAATATCTTCTTGTAAAAAATCTTGTTTTAATACTGTATGTATGTAGACGTCACATGAATAAAGGCGATATTGAAATGGAGGATGTTGAGCCACAGTCTCACACAGAATTAGAAATCGTTAAAGCACCGGACGACAGCATTGCAGATGGGGCTGATGTCAAAACAGCTCCAACACTAGAAATGGATGCTTCTCTTCAAAACGCAGACGACAGCAAAATACCACTCGAGGTAGAAAATGGGCATGAACCACTCTCAGTGGACAGTGCTGTTGTGGAAGAGCTAAAAAAGACCGAACTTGAGCAGGGACAGGAATCTTCTCTACCTCGCAAAGAAGAAGAGAAGGAAAAGGTAGTTGACATGGTGGAGGATCAAACTCACACCTTAGGGGAGAAAATAAATGGTGATGGAGAGGCTGAGCAAGAGGATGAGGCCAAGGGTGAAGCCAATGGAGCTGCAGAGCAACAGGACAGTGCCAAGGTTAAGGCTAATGGAGATGCAGAGCTACAAAACAAGGCCAAAGATGAGGGCCCACACGAATGTCCTCCCGCTGCTGAGACGACTGAAGCAGATTTCACAAGTGCTGTGCTAGAACAAGGCTCTACTAAGAACGGGGAAGAAATTAATGACTCCTTGGACACCGTGATGGAGCAAAATCCGGCTTCTGAAATTGCAGTGGTGGAAATGGGGGAAAAGCCTGCTTCTGAAATTGCTGGGGAGAAGATGGGGGAAAAGCCTGCTTCTGTGGATGAACTTGGGGAAAAGCCTGCTCCTGAAATTAATGTGGAGGAAATGGAGGAAAATCCTGATGGGGAGAAAATTGGGGAAAAGCCTGCTTCTAAAATTGCCGAGGAAGTAGTTCATAGCCACGTTGGGGAGCTGCCTTTTCAGTTACCAGTTAGTGAGATCCCTCCAAAAAAGAAAGAAGCCTTGGATGAGGTTCATCCAAGTCGCAGTGGAGAAATAGCCAGGGGACTGGCACTAGAGGTTAACCATAATGACGGTCTGGTAAAAATGGAACTTGAGAATATACCAGTCCCTGCGGGTACCCCAGTAACTAAGACAGCAGCTCCCGGCTCTCCTTTTGTGAATAAACCTTCACCTGCTACACCTGATTTGTCTCTGAAATATTCAAGTAGAAAGTCTGCTGGCTACCATGATGCTAAGGTAACATAAGAATAATAATGATTTGAATTATTTGATTAGACTGTAGTGATACCTGAAATTACATGTGGTTATGTTTTTGGTTAATTGTTGTGAAATTTAGATGTCTGATATTGAGGGGACACCTGAGCAACAAGCTGCATTCATTAAGGAACTTGAAGTTTTTTACCGACAGAGGGGTGTGGATTTTAAAACTCCCAAATTCTATGGGAACCCACTGAACTGTTACAAGTGAGTTTCTTTCACTCCATGTGTTGTATTTATTGTTATTGCATCCCTTTGAGGTGTTTGTTGGACCCTTGACCCTTGTCTCCTGGTTGATAGGCTGTGGACATCTGTAATAAGACTGGGTGGCTATGATCTGGTATGAATTATGATTACAGCCTTATTTTCTAGTCTTTTCCCTATTTTTGGAAACTAGTACTTGTACCACTATTATTTTACCATGATCATGACCTTACCAGTATTACTTGTGTACCCATGTAGGTTACTGGAACTAAGTTGTGGCGGCAAATTGGAGAGTCTTTTCATCCTCCAAAGTAAGCTTATTTCTTTTATCATTAGGAGGGTTTCAATATCATCATTAATACTGTGAAAATCTCCCTTGTTGGATCTATTTCTATTTCTTCTTCGATCCTATGAATGTGTACACTTCTTGCAAGAAAATCTTTTACTTTTTTCCTTACTACCACGTTTAAAAAAAATGATGGATTTTTGAGCCACTGCATTTTTCAGGACATGTACAACTGTTTCCTGGACATTCCGCATTTTTTATGAGAAGGTAACACTTTAGCTTCCACCTGGCTTAACATGTCTGGTCTTGTTGCTTGTCACTATTGCATGAATCTTGTGAATTCAATGCTTCTGCATGCACTGCATCATAAATTGAGCTACTCTTACACGAAATACTGCTTGTATCTTGCTGTCAAAAATTGTTCATACTTCAATCTGTGTATGCTTCACCAAGAGGATACACAGTTTTTATGGATTGATAAGAAATAGCGACTTCATGTAGCTTTGATGACCTGTTGCACTTGAATGCATTGCAGTGTATCGATTTCTTATATTGGTGTTTTTGGTTGATCATGATATAATGATATGTGCTGACTCTCCCAGTAACTGAATATTTTAACATTGTTTGCCTATGATAGTCATTGCTAGATTACGAAAGGTACAAAGTGCAAAATGGTGAAGTTGAGCTGCCCGCTGCTCTTCCTGAACCACCAAGTGCTGACAATGAGGTTTGTCTTCTTGTCCTTGACTCTAAATTTTGTACAGTGTACGAAAAGGTTATTGACCAGCTTGTTGGTAGAACCGTAGAACCAGTCAATGTTGTCAACCTAGTGATGATTCCAGTAATGGAAAACCAGTAATCCTGTAAAGTTACCATGTTTAACATTTAAATATTTGACCATTGATCTTCAAACCCTTAACTTTTTCAACCAGAATTGGTTTGGGTTCCATAGTTGATTTCTGGATCATGTTACACTTGTACTTTCATCAGGGATTCATCCTGCTCATGCCTTCTGGATCCTAATGGATAAACTGAATTATTCTGCAGGGCAATGGTCACCAAGCTTCGGGGTCTGGTAGGGCCCGGAGAGATTCTGCTACTCGTGCCATGCAAGGTTGGCATGCTCAACGTCTTTATGGTGAGGTTAGTCGAATTAACCTAATGAACTCAGGATGCTCTCTCCATAACCTTGGGTATATAGTGCCGCATGGGCTCAGCTTGTTACTTCCATGTTTTCTGATGAATTATATTTTTGTAGGACAAAAGCCCTGTCAGTATGCAAAAGCGTGAAAACAAGATTAAAAGCATAGGTAAGAGTGAGAAGGCTATTACTTTTGTTACATCTCAATAAAGGGACTTCGGTTTTAATTTTATTTCTTTTACGCCCAAAGCGCATTGGTATAACTTGATAATCCAAATTCCTCCTCTTGAATCAGGCTCTCTTAAGCAGAAGAGACCAAATGAAGGAGATCTTCAGCCTTTTGTGAAGACACCAAGAACTGAAACACCTAAACAGTTAAGTTTCGATAGTTGCAATTTTCTCTCCTTTTTAAAATGTCATTGAGTAACTGATAGTAAGTTGAAATGAATGAGTAAGATTTACTGGTTTTCTTCCAATACTGAACTATTTTAAATGCCAGACTGGTCCCAACCATAGCTGATGTTGGTCCTCCTGCTGATTGGGTGAAGATAAATGTTCGTGAAACAGTAAGTTTTGGATTGACCTTTGACACTTATTTTTCCCCCCTTTTCTGGTTTTCCTTGTTTTCCCTTTTTCCTCTGACCATTTAATGTTTTTATTTGCAGAAGGATTGCTTTGAAGTTTATGCTCTTGTACCTGGTCTCTTACGTGAAGAGGTTGGTATTATTGTGATGCCTCTTATTGAGCTCCATTCAATATAATGTGGCTATAGTATATGCTTGAGTTGATAGCGTTATCTGAAGTTTATGTTATTGATAGCATTAATAGAGTGTATGTCATTGATGAGATGAGTTACATGAAAACACCAACTGTAAATTTGGTCACAAGTATGCTTCTTTTTTGTCACCTATACTTCTGGATTATATTCATCAATGCTGCCTTTTTGTGATGTAGAATATCCATGTCTTCTCTTCCACATAGAATATTGGTTATGCTTATGGTCTTTTAATGTGATGGAATTAGGTGCGCGTTCAATCTGATCCAGCTGGACGTCTAGTCATTACTGGTCAACCCGAGCAGCCTGAGAATCCATGGGGCATAACATCATTCAGAAAGGTACGTGTTTTCTTATGAGGAAAATTGCTTCTTGCTACTTTGTTCTTGTTGTTGTTGTTGTTACTTACGACTGTTATTGCTGGGGTTGTGGTTTAACAGGTTGTCAGCTTGCCTGGTAGAATTGATCCACTCGGGACTTCAGCCGTGGTTAGTCTGCACGGGCGGCTCTTTGTACGTGTCCCGTTTGAGCAGGCACAGGCACAACCACAGCCACAGGCGCAGGCAGCAGCAACAACAAACTAGAAGTGGACTTAATTTCTAAGTGATATAGTGAAGAAGGAATTTGTAATCATGAGTAGGTCCATGCTTACTTGATTTCTTGCCTATAGATATGGATTGTGGGTTACTAGTTTAGTTTAGTAGCTTTTCCTGTCAAATTTACTGATTTTGAATATCGTTATATGAAACGGAGAATGTTAGTAGTTGTAAGTTTTCTCGTAGGCTTGTGTTGGAAAACTCGGTTTAGTTGTAGAAGCATCAAGGTAGGAGTATCATCCCAGATGTAGCGGATTCTTTTGTCTATTGCAGAGGATTTTGGTTTTAACATTTTCTGGCTATATAGCATTAAGACCAATGGAGTTGAACTACCGGACCCATAACCATTTACAATAGCTCATTTCCAAAGATCAAAACTCATTAAAAGGGAATGGGTTTGAGACAAATTGACATTCATCTGCTTGACAAATTGATCATTCATATTAAAAAGTCATGTCCTAAGAGAGATTCATTCATCTGTTTGCATAGGAGAACTCAAGTATAGGAGAAAATATCGACAAGAGAATCAAGATTGTACATGTCAAAAACACGATCCTCAACAGTTGATTTGATATAGTGATCCCAGAGAAAACCGAAAATATGATTCTGTTGGTGCTACTGGAATACTATTTAACTTGTTGAATATGAGGAATGGTAATATGAGGAATGGTAATATGGAGAGCATACAACAAGAGTGGAGTATAGTCTACAAAATTGGGCTGTGACACTCTATTTGTCGCTGCTGCTCTTCTCCGGCGTCTTCTCCTTGTCGTTATACGCAGCAGCAGCAGCCAGCGCCGCCCTTTGCTGAGAGATTATAAACCCAGAGATGATCATCAATTTCTTTCTCATCCACAAATTAAATTGTACGCAGAGAAACAGAATTAGGGAATACCTGCTGGTCCTTCTTGAGCTCCTGCGACGGCTTGACCCAGAGGAAGTAGGCTAGGGTTCCGGCGGCGATCCACGATGCCAAGTTGGCCCGACCCTTTAACCCGCCCATCGAATTCCCCAAGAAGGATCTCACGTTCCCCATACCTCTCTCCCAACCGCTCCCCATTACTCTGTTACTCGATCCCGGATTATGCTCTATTCTCCCGATTCCCAATCTACTAATTTCATTCCAATTGATTGACAAAGGGGCCACCGCCTCACTCCGTTTTGGGCCTTTCGGCCCAATATTCCCTTTGACCTTTTGACTTTTTTTTAGGTTCACTCAGTTCAAACCGGTTAAAAGTTTTAGTGCTTGGTTCATGAAATAATCATCTGAATAATTATCATCTGAATCTCCTCTTTAAGATTACAACTCAAACAAACAGAGTCGCAATAAATTATTACATGAGCAAAGAATACCACTAATCATCAAAGCTACCATGTCAACAAAACCAGCACTCCTCTTCGTCAAATGTTGTCATGTGTTTGTGGGGTTTAACATTGTTATTTCTTGTCTATGCTTTTCCATCAGCAACCATGTTGCTCATGTCCCTGCTTGACCTGTTGTACTTCATGTGGCTCTTCACCAGCTGCCCCGCTGCTATGGCCGACATCAGCGACAGCTCACCCGCCAGCACAGCTCCGGCTACTATGGTAGCCAGCAGCCTCGCGTTTGATCCCGGAGACTCTGCATTTGCACCCTTCACTCCCAGCAAGTTCAGGCATGCCGACTGGGATGCCAGCTGAGTTCCGCCACCAACTGTCCCGACCTACAACAAACAATTTCATAATGGCATTACATCATCTAACCTAGCAACAATGTACAACCAAACATATGACTCAATCAAAGATTCAACAAACTCCTAGTAGTACCTCGATGGAAGGCATGGTGACGGAAACGTGGAGATCCTTGCCGTTGTTGACAGCCTCCATCATGGTAATGCAGTGGGAGCTTTCTATGTTTTGCGCCGGATCCTGTCCGGTGGCTATGAAAATGGCAGACACGATGTTTGCAGCGTGCGCATTGAAACCACCCAAAGCTCCGGCTAGGGCAGAGCCAGTCAGGTTCTTGAGCATGTTGAGCTCTACCAGAGCAGGCACCGTGGTTTTCAACACAGTTCTCACCACCTCTTCGCTGATGATCGCCTCACAAACAACAGATTTCCCACGGCCCTCAATCCAATTCACGGCCGCAGGTTTCTTGTCAGAACAGAAATTCCCTGCAACATTTTTTAGACCAATTAGGATCATTGCCCCTCTCAGACAACTTAAGATAAAGTTACTGACCGGAAATGCCAATGACATCCATGTCTGGGAATTCGGTGAGGAGGAAGTCTAGAACGTTCTGGACACCTTTGGAAACCATGTTCATCCCCATGGCATCTCCGGTGCTGCAGTTGAACCTGATGTACAGATTCTTGCCTGCAATAGAGCACTGAATGCCCTGCAGCTTAGCAAATCTGCTGGACCTGTCAATTCAATACATCCAATAAAACCACTTGATGACAAGAACAAATCTTTACCAAACACAAAATATACATAATAAAAACAAAGCAGCTCTCACTTGTTGAACATGATTGAGAGGGATTCGAAATTGAGAGGATCCTCCAAGAAGAACTTCAAAAGGGTGGCCCTTTTCGCAGTGGGGAACCTGACCACCGGAGCTCTGGTCATCCCGTCTCTGAGGAGGATGCTGGTGGCACCGCCGCATGCGTAAATGGCCTTGCATCCCCTGTTCGTGCTGGCTACCAGGCATCCCTCCGTGGTGGCCATGGGGACGGAGTATTCATACCCGTTCATCAGCAGTGGCCCCGCAATTCCCACCGGAATCTGGACGTAGCCGACGGGCATCTCGCAGCACTGCCCCAGAATGGAGTCGTAGTCGAACCCATCAAGAGGCATCCCGGCGAGCGATCTCCCGGTGATCCTCTGCACGGCCTCCCGCCGAACCAGCGCCGCCTTGAAGCAATCGCCGGTGGTAGATTCCAGCGAATACGACGGCGTGCGGCCCGAAACGACGGAGTTCACGAGGTCCTCGCTCTCGTCGTCCAGCTCCAGGTCCACGTGTTGGCGTTCCATCAAGACAGGGGGGAAGCGAGGCCGCGGAACGACGTCGTCCCAGGGATCGTCGGAGGAGGGGCGGGGAGAGGCGGTGGACTGGACGAATTCAATGCCGAAGAATCCGAGCAGGTAGATGAAGGAGGCGATGAGGGAGAGGATAGCGGCGAGCTCGGAGAGGGTGAGGACGTGGAGAGGGGTATTGGTGCGGATCTTGTCGCGCCACCGGTGGAGGAGGAAGTAGGCGACGGAGAAGAAGAGGGTGAAGAAGACGGTGTTGGTCAGGTAGAGAGGGAGGGGAAGCGCATCGGAGGCCTTGGCCAATCGCGGCGGCGTTGCGGTGGTGGGAGAAGAGGTGGAGGAGGAGGAGGAAGGGGGTTTGGGAGGTCTCCGGCGTATATCCATGTAAGAAAAGGAGAAAAAGGGAAAGCGGGTTCGGGGAGGATCCGAATAGGGATTCGGGTGGAATGTGGAATGAGAAAGACGGTGGACTGGGGAGGACTGGCGGTGGAGAAAGCTGTTGAGAGGAGATGACCCGAGTTTTCAGCTCTCTCTCCAGATTTTGCAGTCACTCACCCAGTCTCCTATTTCTACTCATATTCTATTTTAAAAAATTAGTATTTCGTATTTGACTGTATCAATAATAGTTTGACTGCCATTATTGCCACTAATTAAACTCCATCCCCTCAATTATTTTGTTTTTCAATTTCTTCCACATTTTAGATCCGTTCAATTCAGATTAGTGAATTTGGGTAAAAATAATGTTATTTACTGTCGATAATGTTACTACTTTTAAAATATATTATTGAAATTAGTTCAGTAAAGTTTAAGACCTTATACCTACCATGTAAAATTTTGTTAATATTTTTGTTCAATTAGTTTAAAATAAATTCACTTTAGTAAATGTGTTTGAATAGCATTATTGTTTCCAAACAACAAAGAGATTTGTTAGATTATCTTTTATTTGCATTTCCTCAATTAAAATCATTGATTAGCTGAAATTAAGATTAAAAATGGTAGTTGCACCCATAAGTTAACAAATCTTTTGTGTTTTTGAAATATACCCATTGTGTTTATAAAAAACTTACTAAAAAAAGGTCGGCCAGCAAAATGTGGAATTGATAATAACGTCAATCCAGGTTGGATAGGGTCACTCTTTGTCACATTATTTGGAGTAACTCAATCTCCCATTAATATCATTTGTTTTCTCCTCCGACTAATTCACTAACTTTGCTTTCTGTTTTTATGATTCATAATTTCATCTTTCTTAAATTGATTTTATTTAACGTATTATCTTATATTCCAATTATATGTAATCAAATCCTTACATGTATAGTACTTTCTCTTTCCCAATCAAAAATGCTTAGTTGACTTTTCAAATTCAAATGAAATCTTTAGTCCATTTTGACCATGAATATCTTCATTTTTTATTTTTTAAATTTAAAAATATATGATATGATAAATCTAATAAAATGCATACTTTTATCAATTCTAAATACATATTAACATAAATTAATGGTCAAACTCGCCTCAGTTTTGGCCCAAATTATGGAGTAGCTTCCAAAAATAATTAAAATATCCATACATGTATAACGTAACTGTATACTACAATTTTGACCATTTTGAACAGAGTACTCGTAGTATATAAGAAAAACAGGTGGCAGCATCCTGGGTCATCTTCTTCAAACTGACTTGGGCGTGTTCTAACCCGCCGCGGATTTATCTGCAGAAATCAGTGCATTCACTTTCAACACGAAAAATGGATCAGCAGAAGAGCACCGAAGACGACAACAGAAGAGTTTGCGTCACCGGAGCCGGCGGATACGTGGCCTCCTGGCTCGTCAAGCTTCTCCTCTCCCAAAACTACACCGTCGTCGGCACCGTCCGAAACCCTGGTATGACGGTGACTCTTTTGTTTGATTTGACTTTAGTTGTTGTTTTAAGGATTGATCCAAACAGCCTTTGAATCCGTATCAGATGATGAAAAGTACGCTGATTATAAGAAACTAGACCAGCAGAACCTCAAATTGGTGACGGCCGATTTGCTGGATTATCCCTCCATTTCTGCTGCCATCACCGGCTGCCACGGTGTGTTTCACGTTGCCAGTCCGGTGCCTTCCTCCTCTGTTTCCAATCCCGAGGTTCTTTCTAATTCATCATTTCTCGTCTTCATGATCCTCGGATTTTTGCTACCTATGTATGGGAGCATGATTGTGTTGTGTCGGGATTAATTATCTGTTCAGGTGGAATTGGTGGCGCCGGCTGTGAAGGGCACCGAAAATGTACTCAAAGCCTGCTCTGAAGCAGGGGTGAAGCGCGTGGTAATGGTTTCCTCCGCCGCGGCGGTTATGCTCAACCCTAGCTGGCCGGAAAATCTGCCCATCGACGAGACTTGCTGGTCCGATCCCGACCACTGCAAGGCTACCAATGTAAGACGCTTGATTCTTCCTTCATCAAGCTTCGCTAATGTCTGATTATCATGGCTCTCAACTCTGTTGTGTTTGTGTGTATAAATTCAGAACTGGTATTTTTACTCCAAGACTGTTGCTGAGCTTGAGGCTTTGGAGTATGCGAAGCGCACCGGTCTGAACCTCGTCACCCTGATTCCATGCCTTGTCTGGGGGCCTCTACTGCTTCGCCAACCTCCCAATGCCAGCACTCTCGTCCTCCTTAAACACATCAAAGGTCCTTTTTTTCTTTTCAACCTATGTATTTAATTTCAGTTCAGTTCAAATTAGAGTAAAAGAACATGCCTTTAAGTCTTATCATCTTTGATACTGATAGAAATTTTTGACTGGATCTTGTTTGATCATATGATACCATGTGTGATGTGCAGAAGGATATGAAGAAATAGAGGAAAGGGTGCGTACTATCGTAGATGTGCGCGATGTGGCGGAAGGGCTGCTGATGGTTTATGAGAAGGAAGAAGCTGAGGGGAGGTACATTTGCGCGTCTCACGAATGTTCAACCTCACAGCTGGTGCAAATCCTCAAGAAACGCTTTCCCGATTCCAACTATCCGAAGAGGTGACACTTCCATCAATCATGATTCTTGCTGTTTTTGTGTGCTTTGGAAATGTGGTAATCTGCAATGTACTTGTTGAATTGTGCAGAGTTGTAGGAGACATAAAAAAGAATAATGCTTTTTCATCGGAGAAGTTGGAGAAGCTGGGATGGAGATTCAGGTCACTGGAAGACACAGTGGTGGACTCTGTTGAGAGCTACAAACAGATGGGATTGATTTCTGCAGATTGAAGCAGACTTCATCAACAATTGTTGTTGTTGTTTTAACCTTTAAAGTTTCCATGTAGTTTCAATAATAATATGATTTAGACTCCACTGAGTGGCCTACCACCTTCAACGTTGTATTCTTAGTGGAGTACATACAGAATCATACACTTCTCCAACTATGTCTGTTATTTATTTCTGGGCTCAAAGTCAAATAGGAAACTTTTTCTTGAATTTTTTTTGTTGTTGTTGTGGAAATCGTCTAGGAACGATTGATAAAAAGCTCAGAAAAGAATTCTATATGACTCGACTTTGCAAAGTTTGCAAGCGTAGTTGGTCCCAAAATGAAGCTTTGCTAGTTAGTAGTTATGTTATGAGTTATTACAGTATGGTATGGAGATGGATGTTGAAAAGCAGTAAGATCAAAGTATGGGTGAAGATTAAAAGCAGTGGAAAAAAGCAGAGGGCAGGATTCATGAGTAGTGATGGTCCATGACTCTCCAATGGAGGTTAGGGACCCTACTTCCAACCTGTATCTGCTTCATCATGGATAAGCATAGGCATCTAAATACAAATACCAATTGATTATGTTATAAATATGTTGATTTTGGCCTTTATAAAGGTTTTTGGCCTCTTTAAATGATTGCTCTAGTTTAATGAATCTCTTAAAGACTGAATTGGGCCTTCATTAAGAGTTTAAACCACAATTTCTTCACCAACAATATATGTTTACATGAGAATTTTATACAGGCCCCCAACGTATCCCAAAATATCAGTTTGGCCCTCATCAAATTTTAGTGTCAAAGCGGCTCCCCAACCTTACGTTTTTTGCCTCATTTTGACCCCCTAGTCCTAACTTTGCCATTAAATCATTTTTCCATCCATTCTTGGAAGGGTATGACTGTCTTTTTCCCCCCTAAATTGTTTGATTCATGCTGCATTTGGCCCCTTAAATTTTTTTGACCCCCTAATAGTTGTGTTTCATGATGTATTATCCAAAATGATTGTGAAATGTCAATAGAATTAAATACCCTAATGAAATATTTGGAAAATGCATTTTCTACCAATGCATTTTTTGAAATATTTAAATAATCAATTTCTCTAACAAACTTTATTTTTATTATAATATACACTAGCTCGATTTATTAATTTATTTTTGAACTCAAATATCTTTAATTTCAACATCAATCACGTTCACATTTTTAGAATTTTCTCACTGTACATGCTCATGTACAATTAGGGCTGTAAACGAGTCGAGTCGAGCTCGAACAGATCTGTGTTCGTGTTCGAGTTCGAGTTCGTATTGTATGTTCGTGATCGAGTTCGAACTCGTGCGTGTTGAGATATTTTAGCTCGAGCTCGGTTCGTCTGACTTTTAAAAGGTTCGAGCTCGACTCGTGAGCTCGATAAAAAATCGAGTTCGAGCTTGTTAAAACATTAATGAATAAAATTTAATTTATTTATATAAAAATTCTATATAAAATTATATTCAACCTGCTCGACGAGCCTATCGAGCTGGCTCTTATGAGCTCGAGTTCGAGCTCGTATATAAACGAACGAGCTCGAGTTCGAGTTCGAACTGGTCAAACCGAGTTCGAAAACGAACTTTGACCGAGTTGTTCGCGAGTTGTTCACGAACGGTTCAGTTCATTTACACCCCTATGTACAATCACACCGAGTTTGAACGATATTGGATAGTCTCTATGAAATTGGAGGTGATATATGTAAATATGAAGAGATCCTTTACAAAATTAACAAAGGGGTAGAATTTTAACAATAGACTATATGATCAAAAGTGAACTTTTATACAAGATCTATATGAACAAATGCAACATTATTTAATATGTAAATTTCAACTAATAAATATACAACATAAATTACATTGCATAATCATACAACATCAATCGCCTAACTTTTAAATTGCATAATTATATGGTGTTAGTATTAACTTAGTATAAATGGAACGAATATCAATCAATAATTTAACCAAACATGATGAACATGATTAGTAAAATTTGATGATAACCATATTTTGCTAGATAGAATAGTTTCATTGACTCAAGAAAAAAAGGGAGGGAAAAAGGAAGAAATGGGAGGGAAATGAAGAGGAAGAGGGAGTTGGGCCTCAATTAAACTTAACAACAACCGGGCAAAGAAGCAACACAACACAACACACACTATGCTCACATTTCATCATCATCACCATCATCTTCCTCCCTCTCTCATCGTCGTCATCATCATCGCCATGAACAGTAGTTTTCTTGTTCAAAACTCAAATTCTGATCCCTCCATCTTTCCCCTCCCTTTTCTCCTAAACTCCCGCTAACCACCTCGTACACCACTACTCTACCCTTATCCAACAAAACCTCCGTACAAATACTCCCTTCTTCAACTGCTAATCACTCTCTCTCTCTCTCCTCTCTCTTTCTCTCTCTTCTTTTTGATTTGTACAGTTGTTTAGGACCCCTCTCTGCCTCTTTCCTCCACCCTTCTCAGCCCCACCTCGTTCAATTTTGACCCACCTCCAATTCTAGGGTTCTCCCAATTTCCCCTTCATTTCTTTTTAAAAAAAAACAATTTGATTGAGGAAAGTAAAATCCTTTTGTATATTCTCCTTATCTGTCTCCTTTTTACCGGGGGAGGGGTCACAGTCACCACCACCATCATCATCGTTCAATGGCGTATCAACAGCAGCAGCAGCAGCCACCGCCGCCGCCGCCGGGTTCTGGTTCGGGGCTCCAGTTTCTGAATTCGCCGTTCGGGGACACCACCTTCACCAAGGTCTTCGTCGGAGGGCTGGCCTGGGAGACGCAGAGCGAAACCATGAGGCACTACTTTGACCAGTTCGGCGACATTCTCGAGGCTGTCGTCATCACCGATAAGAACACCGGCCGATCCAAGGGCTATGGCTTCGTGAGTCTCACCAACCCTTTTCAAAGTTCCATTTTTTATGCTGTTTTTGAGAATCTGTCCACCTGTACATATCAAAACAGTGATTTTTGTCTTCTTTTTTTCCCCACACAATTTAAAGTCTGTATTTTTATCAATTCTTGTTGGTCATTGCTATGAATGTGAATAATTGAATGGTTTTGTCCCAATTGGTGGTTCATATGGAGTGTTTTAGGTGACTTTCCGGGACCCTGAATCAGCTAGAAGAGCCTGTGCGGATCCGGCCCCAGTAATTGACGGCAGACGAGCTAATTGTAACTTGGCTTCATTGGGGCGTCCCCGCCCTTCCTTGCCTTACGGTAATTTACATATCTTCTCCATCACTTGTCAGCTCTGAGTCGGATTCTTTGTGTTCTTGTTAGTGGAAGCAACACAGTTAGATATGACACTCAATGTGTTTACATTTGAGTGTCAGCTGGATATGGTGCCTGAACTGTCTGGATATGGTGACTGAACCGTCTAGATTGATTTAGTTTTAGAAATTGGGATTGCAAAACTTTGTTCATCTTGCTAGCTCATCGTTTATCTTGCATCTTTTTTAATTCCTCTATGATGTTGTTTGTTATCTTTTACTTTGTGGGACACAGGGAGGCTTAGGTCACCAACACCTTACATAGGAGGAGGTATTCCTGCTGCTCGTGGTGCTTACATTGGGAACTTTGGCTACCAGCAACCTGCTTCTTTTGGCTATCAGTATTCCCCTTACGGGTAAACTATATGTTATTGTTAGCTTATTTACTTCTTTGAAATGTTCCAATTTGTCTCTCAACTGGATCATATGCTATGTCTTTGAATTCCTAGTGCACCACATGTAATTTAAGTAAATAGGGCTTGTGAATATCTTAAGGCTAATGATTACTGCTGATTATCTTGTGTGGTATTCCTTTTCTTTCCTCTGAGAAGTTGGTGAATTGTAGCTTGCTTAAACTTTTGACATTTACAAATATGTCTCTAATAGTGCAATTTTGTTTTCCTCCCATATTTTAGGTATGCAGCGTATGGTCAAGAATATGTTTATCCGCAGGTCAGTGGCATGGTAATTGGTTATTGAAGTATTTTATTCCATTCTGTTACAACCTTTACAAAATCCTTCTTTGAGAACATTATTTGATGCTTACCCTTCATTTTCCTTTGGTAGGGGGTTTACAATCCTTACGGAGGGCAGCAATATGTTCAGATATATGGTCTGCCCGGGACAAGTAACACAAATGTGTATCCTTACAGCCAGTTGGGCCAGGCTGTTCCAGGTAGCCATGGTTATACGGCGCTGCATGGTTACTCAATTCCCGGTCATCAGCTGATGCATTTAGGAGGACCTGCTTTCAATGCCATGACCGCATCATCTATGCAGACGGTTCAGGCACCATATCCAGCTGGTATTAACCCCCGGAAATCTCATTTTGATACTAGAGTAATATTAGCCATGAAAGTATGAAAAACTTTATTAAATACTAATTTACTCATATGTCAAATATGCAATTTTCATGTTTCCCCCCTTCTTCATAAGAAAAGGTTCTCATTTCCTTCTATGTGGGCAGTTTATAAAATTTTAATCCATAATATTGAACCACCAGTCGTGATTGAATGAGCTCTTATTTCTCAACAGGTATTGCTACACCTGTTCCACCCCAACCTCACTTCATACTTCCTGCTCACTCTCCTCAGTTTATGCAAGGTAGCGGTTCTGACCAAAATGCAGGGTGAAGGTTTTATTAAGGTGGGTTCAGTCTAAGGTTTTTATGCACTATTCAGTTAAAAGATGGCTTGCTTTTCATTTTCTTTAGTAACTTTAAATTGAGTCATTATTTCGCAGTTACCATTTGATCACAGCAGGACTAAGAGCAGCAGTACTGCTACTTGAGTGGCGGGCTTCAAATCTAGCCTTGCAAATTGTTCATTTTGCATTCTAGAGGTATGTGCTGCTTTTGTTTTGAGATATTAATTCAAGGTATACATGGTTTGGACTTTGGAACAAGTGTTGTGGCCATTTCAACTTTACTTTAAAGGCTGAAGTAACAAGTAAAATATGCGTAAAAACTGTATAATAAAGAAATCAGCAGTTGTATTGACCTGAAGAAATGAAAACATTGTTGACCTGAGATTCTGGTTCGGGTACTTGCATGCAGGTCATTATTTAATCGTGCTCACCGGATAAGTCATGTCTGAGTCACTCCAATTGTGGAGAGATAGAGACCTGGAAGATGCAGATAGCAATCCTTCCAGCTCTGTCTGTCAACATCATTATCATAACATCATTGTCTGTCAAGTATCTAAGCATGCTTTCTGTCGGTTGCAAGGGGATAACTGGCGGAAAGGGAGCGTCATCATCATCATCATCAGCAGCAGCAGCATCAGTCAAATGGGAGGAATGCTGGAATGGGTTTCCAGCATCCTCCCGAATTCCATATAGGAATAAACACTGTACAAATTGAAAGATGATTTAAGAATCAATATATGATTCTAGCTATTCAAGTCACTCAGGAGAAACCATATAGTCCCAGCCCCAGCCTAATTTTGGGGTGTGTAGATAGATTAAGACTCTGGTCTCTCCATCCATATATAATGTTTTGGAGAGTGCATTGTTCCTGCATTTGGTCTGCATGTAAAAAAGCAACTTGCTATTTTAGGTTGTGAGTTTCACTTCTTTGTTTACTCTAGAAGCTACTTCAACTTCAGGTGTGTTTGTAATGTGGATCAGAACTAATGCCTGCACTTTTATCATCAACAATTGTTTTAGGATTCATGTTGTTGTTTTATATTCATTCAAAACTTTGGTCTATACATTATGGAATTCTTGCATTCTACTATCTGTCAAATTTACTGTGCAAGTTGTAAGTATGAAACAGCAAATTATTTAGTAGACTATCCTTGATAAAAACAGTGGCAATGGTAGAGTGATACCGTATTTGGTTTGTGTAAAGGTTGATTCAGGCTCTGCTTTCTGAGCTTTCACTAGACCAGATCAGTTAAGTTTAATAAGTATATTCAAAACCGACCAAAGATATGAATATAAGTGATATTCAACAAGGAAAATATAACCTTAAACCAACTAGTTGTGTTCAAAATTATATCAATATGCTCAAGATTTCCAACAACTCGTTGAGGCCGCTCTTGATAAAAAGCTCGTCCATCCAATATGCAAATTAACACCACCTTCCAAATGCTCCCTGAGTAGGGTACATATTTCTCTAGAGAGGAAAACAAATGGTATGAAGGAACCAGAAGTACACATGTATGAAATTATTATACAAAAGGTGTAACGGAAATTAAGTATGGTCCATAGAGAAATCAGGAGGGCCCGTCAATAAAAAGCCCAGTTAAATATGGGCCAGAAGTCTGTATTCACGACTCCGGACTTAATATATCGCCGGCGAAGGACCGAAACACCGGCGGCGATTTATTTAAGGAGCAAAGCAGATGGCGTTCGCCGGCTTCCATAGTAAGTCTCCCACCGCCTTTACTTACACGAATTCCAGACAAGATGCCGACCTGCTTGATCCAGCCGACGTCGTCTCCGTCCCCAGCTATTCCCGTAAGTTTATCCCCAATTTTTTCCCGCTCTAATTTATACTCTCTGTTTGAGCTTGCGTTGATGGGAAAATTCGATTCTGTTAAGGATGGTTCTCGCGGGACGGAATCCATGAGTGCGAGGTCCGAGCTCTGCCGGAATTCTTCCGCGAAGAGCAATCTGCCTCGAAGAACCCTGAGGTTTACAAGCATTACAGGAATGCCATGGTTCGCAACTTCCGGGAGAATCCGAACAGAAGGATGACGTTCACGGAGACCCGCAAGTCCATCGTCGGCGACGTAGGTTCCATTCGCCGCATTTTCGAATTCCTCGAAGAAAGGGGTCTCATCAATCACTTTCCTCCGCCTACCAAGGGCCCTCCGGAAACCGCCTTCGTATCCACCCCTGCCGCCGCCGATGTTGCTCCTGCTGATGCCACCACCACTTCCCAGCAGCCGCTCAAGAAGCGTGTTTGCGGTGACTGTAAATGTGTCTGTTCCTTTTCTTGCTTTACTAATGACAAGGTAAAACCTCGATGAGCCACATTACTAGGATAAATGTCTTTTCTTGTTGGCTGATGATAGATGTTTGGCTCATTTTCTGGTGTTGTTGCATTGTGCAGCTTGACTTGACTCTGTGTGCGAGATGCTATGTTAACCAGAAACCGGGTGTTAATATTTCGGAGTTCAGGCGGGTGGAGATTTCAGACGTTGTAAAGAATGAATGGACCGACAAAGAAACTCTGATTCTTCTTGAAGCTGTTATGCATTATGGTGATGACTGGAAGAAGGTGGCTGATAGAGTCCCTGGTAGAAATGACAAAGAGTGTGTGGCTCGTTTCCTTAAGCTTCCTTCCGGCGAACAGTTTGTTGGGACCCCTGATTCAGTTGACGTGGAGCATGGATTCAATAGCAAAGACTCATCCTTTTCGAACAAAAGGATGCGGCTCACACCACTTGCCGATGCAAGCAACCCCATAATGGCCCAGGTATACTATGTTTTATCTTAATTCCAAGTACCTTATGTATGAAATCCCCAGTGTAAGAAAATTTCCCTCTTCATGCCTGTACAGTATATTTTGGAATTCTTTGTCGAAAGATTAGGATAGAGCATCTCATTTTTGCCAATGAAGAAGGAATTTATAGGAGTTTAAATGAGCATAATAGAGTGAAGTGAACTAACATAAATTGCTAAGCATTGTTAGAGAAGTAGATATTTGTCGTTGTTTAGAGTTCTATGATGCCATTGCTTCGAGGAGTTTACCTACACAAAATACTTATCCTGAATACTAAATGTCCAGTCTTGTTGCTCTTGTTTCCCTCAGGCTGCTTTTCTTTCAGCGTTGGTTGGAGCAGGAACTGCAAAGGCAGCAGCAAAGGCTGCCGTGGAAGCTTTATCTGATATTGGCCCGGAAAAAAATAAGGAGAATCCCAAAGCTGTTGTTTCTGGTGTTCCAGAAAATCCGGGTATGTCTTCATTAACCGAGTGATGTTTCTATAGTTTTTATTAGTTAGTGAAAACGTTTAACTTTGATAGGTGATCTGTTTGTGAGGTGGTGATTTTTTGGTGTCGTGCAGATTCTGAGGTTGTGCCTGCTGGAGAGACCTCAAATAGTATGGACAGTGCTCTCAATGAAGCTCAGTTGCTGCTGGAGAAAGAAGAAGCCGATATAGAGAAAGCAGTCTCTGACATAATTGCTCAGGTTAGTTTCCTCTTTTTTGATGATCTGTGCCATGATCCTGGTGTTCCTGATTGTTTGACTTATGTTTGACATGAATTCTCGGTAAACCATTTGCAGATAAAAGAGATAAAAGAGAATTTAGTTCGTTTTGAAAAGGTAGATTTAGAAGTGGGGAAGGAATTGCAACATACTCAGCAACTCAGGGATGGCCTCTCTGCCGACCAGTTAACTTCACTGTTTAACGAAGCTTACGCAGAGAGGACTGGCAACAGCATTGTGGAAATCGATTGAGGAGAATGATGATGTTGTCGAAAATCTCCTTTAGTGAGGGAATAAAAACTTATCAGGCCACATCTATTTATTGTGATAGCCCAAATTGTTAGATCTGCAAATGCTTGCAGTGTTGTTGTTCGCATTGTTTACTTGTGTTGTAGTACTATAATGTAGTGAGCTGATTTGACATTAAACATCTTTGTATTCATAATTCTATATTTTCAACGTTATCTCAGTAATGTGCAACATAGTGTATGCGATAGAAACTCAAAAATACAAGAAAATAGTCATTCTGTTAAACATCCTGTTCAGAACATTTCAATCTTTCACAGTTTTTCAAAGGTTTGCCTGGCTTGTACTACCAATCTCTATGCAGTTTTGCATCTCAGCAAGAAGGCAGACATATAACGCAGTCAGTCACGTTACTCTGAAAGAAGCAACAGCCTGCAAATGGATCAACACGATGCTTTCCTCTTTAATACATTGTTAGATTAACGGAAAAGAGAGCACGAAAATCCTGCTGTTATATACAGTACATTACCTTCTTGATAGTGGAACTGTATTTCTCTGCCTCCTCGTCTAAATACTGCATTGTATTAGAATTCAGGTTTTGCATCAGAAAAAGGACACTTAACAGCAGACCAAGCAACAGTGATAGCACGAAAGACGGTTTCCTCATACCTGGCCTGTAAGGGTATATAGTCTGTTGTACACGCCATTGTCCGAGATTCCAAGCACAGAAAACAGATGTCTACGGCTTTCACCAGGATTCTGTAGTGTGTACTCAATGTAATACATTCCTGACATACACGAGACCTACTTAACATCATACTATCTGAGACTCTGAGTTGCCTATGTCATAAAGTCATTGATTAATATAAGATTACCATTAGAGGATCTGGAATCGACTAGTTTTGCAGCGACACCTGCTGGCTTCTGCCAGCTTCTATCTATCCCACTAACCTACAGAAGTCGTATAAAGGAAGCAACTTCATAAGTAATTCAAATTCCTACAAACTAACTCTGAAAAAACGCTATCTACAAACTGTAAATCTCACCAAAGTCTGAGCAAATTCACCAACTTTTCCAAAGGATTCCAGTTTCGTGTAGTCAGCACCGAGGAGCGTGATCACTACGCTGACTGTGTTAATCAAGTATAAATCGAGTGAGACCGAGCTAAACTCACATTTATACACGGGAAAGGATGCACACAAACCATTAGAGGTAGAGGACGGGTCTTCCGGGTAGAAAGCCGTGAGTGACCTTATTCCATCACCTTCTCCACTCCCAACTTTCCAATCTGGACAACTGGAAACCATTCATTAGTGATCATTAAGTATTACCCCTATACAAGGAATCCGAAATCAATGCATTAATAAAACTCCCTTCTTTTCTTGTAAATAGTCTTGTTTCTAAAACTGTTGCAGTGCAGAAGATCGACTATCTACGTGAAAATGAGGGAGTATCTGCTTTCAAGGCGCACCTGGAGGAATCATTAGCTTGAACTTGTTGGCATTATCAACATACAAACTAAAATCTTGGGATGATGGATCATCATCTGAGACAAACGCTAACTCATTCAAATCAACATATTATCAACCTTAAAGCATATATGATCAACCTTAAAACGAGAGAGACGGGTTTACCTGCAAGAGCAAAAGGCGAATTCATCACCAGAGGAAGAGAAACCAATCCAGCAGCTAGCTTGACCAGAAGTTCTCTCCTTTGGCTTTTACTGGGATTACTTTTCTGCAATGGCACTGCTTCTTCTTCTTCCTTAATCCTCACCGTTCCTCCTACTTCAATCAACGTCCAGAAATCAACAGACTAATCACTCCACTCTTATCTTAAATGTAGATGAACACTGACCTTTAGTTTTGGTGAAGGACAAATAGGTAGCATGATGAGATAGACAGGTGCCGGCCGCCGTGTTGCTGGCGGCAGAGATCCTCCGCCGGAGATGGAGGTGGGAGGAGCAGCACAAAGCTGCCATTTCCTTCTTCTTTGTTACCTTTCTGGCCGCAAATATAGATATAGTACGGAGTACCAAATAAATATGGACCAGAAGATTTTTAAGTCTGTTACTTTTCTTGGATTTTTCATAGAAGGACATAATAATAATTCAAGATGGATAATGTTAGTGCTAATATCCCGTCAAAATTCATCCGTTTTTAATGTATTTAACTCATAATAATTCAACAACAGAAGATATTGTACAGCACATCTAGTGCCACTAAAACCTGAAAACTGTCTATTTTTTGGATCTCTTCAACAAAAGACGCAGAGAAAAGAATCCCAAAGCAGAAGTTTGCCAAAACCATCCATTGGCATTAGCAGGATCCACCCTCTTTGCAAGCTTCCATGCATACAGGCCTTCACCGACATGGGCTGCTACTGCTGCTATAAAAACCACCTTCATGGCCAACATCGAGCGGAAGAAGAAGAGAGAGAGAGACCTTATCAATGGGACTGGTCCAAAATCAGGCAGAAATGCAGCAGCAAATAGTGACAGCATTCCCACTGTTACATAGAGCCATGCAAATAAGCTTGGGCCATCCAAACTTCGCCTTTTCCTCTCTTGCCAGTACGATATGGTTGCTGCCATGCCTTCCTTATGGCTCACCATTGGTATGTATTTGAGCTCCTCTTTTGCTTTCAGAAACGAGAAGTAGTGAGTCACTCCAACCTGTCAACACGAAAAAGAATCGAACATTCAGATGTAGTCATGAATTCCACACTCGAAAACAAGAAAGACGGTTCAGAAATGTACCTTGAATATCTCAGCAGGAAGTATGAAGGGCTGAGGAAGCCAACTTTTACCTAGCCAAGGGTACATTATAGTGTACAAAAACCAAAAGAAATTTCCCAAAACCATGGCATTAGGTACTGATATTGACCTCTTCGGGAGCTCATAATCTAAACCATTGAGAAGCTCGGACAGGAACTCAAAACTATTGATTGGGTGACCTGTGAATCAATGAGATCACGCATTAGGTATTTGAGTATACTAAAGATTGAAGTTTGAGATTGTAAACCGGACATTAGGGAGCACACACCATCTGATATGAAGTAAGGTTGTCCAGCAGCTACCGGATATCCTTCTTTTCCCGGAATATTATCTAGAAGTCCCATGCTTGCTAACAGTAGGGCTAACACAAGGTTATCCACGTAAACCCAGTCAGTTTTCACATTTGCATCACCAATACGGAACGGCAGAAGACCTAACTTGGCCAACTTCACAATTCTTGGTAGATGTCGTTCTTCTCCTGGTCCATAAATTGCAGCAGGACGCAATGCACATGTGTACAGGCACTTCCCACTTCCACTAGTATTCTGGTTCCTGTACACATAGACAAAACCATTCTATTATGTATTTGCTCCTTTCCAAGTAAGTTCCTTGTAGTTCCATCAAGTATACATTGCCAAAAACAACAAACACACAAGACAAGATTGGCAACCAACATATAAGCATAACCATGCAGGCTTACAAACAAAAAGAGGAAATAATGCACAACTAACAGTTAAGAATCGAAGGGAAAGATTACATACTTAAATGGGCGGCCGTTACTCTTCAGCACTAACTGCTCAGCAACAGCTTTACTACGGCCATAGGGATCAACATGCTCATCAATGGGGAAGTAAGGGAGAGCCTCATTTCCATTCACTATTTCCTTGCCACCAAAAACGACATTGTACGTGCTGACATATACAAGCCTACTGATACCATGCTCAATGCAAGCATCCAAGACATGGCACGTTCCACTAATATTCACCCGATCAACACGGCTATACTGGAGCATTTCCTTCCCTGACATACCATAAGAGGCAAGGTGGAAAACACAATCTGCCCCCTCTAATGCTTTGCTGACATCCTGTTTGGATACAACATCCCCTAAAGGCCACAAAACATTCATCCAAATAAAACATCTCGAATCCACACAAAAAATTTACATTCTACGTATTGTCTGATAACTAAATAAATCAGATAACTTTATAAATGGTAGTATACTGGGTAACTTTTTTCCCATCCATTATTTTAGATATGAAGGAAGGATTTTCATTGGGAATAGGAAATTAGCATAAAACAATCAGCTGAAAGCTAATTAACCTAGCCAGAAGGATATAGTACTAAACAAATACTAGCATATACATACTGAACATTTCAGTAACAATAAGCTCTAACTGTATGATAATTTCATTAATCTCCATAAAAATGAAACTTTTCTGACTTTGCGAACAACAAAAAAGGGCATAAAAAAATCAACTCAAAGCTAATCAAAGTAGCAATTCAGTAACAAGAAGCTCTAACCATATAATAATTTCACAATCTCCATAAAAATTGAAACTATTCGACTTCTTCAACTGCAAAAAATGGAAGCAGACAAAGAGAGGGGGTAAAAAATGGACCTTGGATGAAGTAAAAGGCGGGGTCGAGGAGGAGACGGTGGGACCAAGGAGTGTCTGATTTGAGATCAAAGGCGGTGACCTTGCGGGCCCCCCGCCGGAGAAGCTCGAGGCATAGAGCAGAACCCACAAAACCCAAACCGCCGGTAACCACAAAGCTCTTGTTCTCAATCCCTTCATTCTCACTCAGATGCATTCTTCTTCTTCTTCTTCAATGGATTGCAGACTTGCGGTAAGAAAGATTACAGAGACTTCAAAAGATGTTTGGGAAGACGATCTGGATGGAACAGGCGAACTGGGAACGGTGGCGGTAAAGGGGTGGCCGACGTGGCGTTGAATTTCCAGAATGTCCGCTGCTTCCGTGGATATGCTTATGGATAGCCACGTAGTACTTTAATTAGTACACTGTATTATACCCACCGATTTTTTTTTATTATTATTAAAAAAAACCACTATGATATCAGATTTTCAAAATCAAAATTGGCTAAAATGGTACAGATTTCCATTACATTCACAAGGATTACTAGTTTGTCAGTCAATGTCATAACCTCATTCTTAATTTACATTTAGTTACTCAACTCATATTTAATTTTTTTTCATTTAGTGATATAGTTTTTATTAAGTAGTTCCAACTAAAAAGATTCTCTGAAATCTATGTAATTTGATATTCGTAGTCAAATAAAAACCGACCAATAAATACATGTGATTATTCACTTTTTAGATTTTGATTTACAGGGATGTGTGAAATTTCTTACTTAATTAAGAATTGGTTACCTTTTTGTCGTGTTTCACCAACCAATGAATGCATGTGATTTCATATTTATTGTTTTTTAGTTTTTAAATAAATGTAAAAAGTGATTTTTAATATACATTTTTATCTATATTTAAAATATGGCACATGAGAAAAAAATATGGCACATTTAAAATATGGCACATTTTTATCTATATATATTGTATTTGTCATTTAATAGAAAAAAATATTTTGGCTACGTACCTTAATTTAGTCCAGAAAAGCATTTCACTTGTTGGTTAATTAATCCCCTATCAATGGCATTTGCAGTCCTTCCAGAAGATATCTTCATCGGCAACATCCTCGTACGCCTGCCGGTTAAGTCCGTCGGCCGATCTCGGTGTGTATCAAAGCCTTGGCGTCATTTTCTCTCAAGCCCTCAATTCCTCAAAGCCCATTTCAGATTCCACCTCGACAACCCGCCGGAAAACTGCCTTTTCCTCACAGACCACTACAGCCCCGACGTCTGCATCTGCACCGACATCAATGGAGGAAATGGCTGTGTTTCGAACAAGGTAACTCATGTTCCGCATCTCAAAAACCACGTAGTCCTAGTCGAAGGTTCATGTCATGGTTTACTTCTCCTCTCCGTAAGGAAGTATAGAGATGATATCATGGTTCTGTTTAATCCCATTACATTGGATTCGGAGAAAATCACGGAAGTTCCTCGTGGTCGTCGTTTCTTCATGTCGGGTCTTGGCTACGATCGGTTGAATGATGACTTCAAAGTCGTCTCTGTTACAC
This sequence comes from Cruciata laevipes, assembly GCA_963678965.1. NCBI lineage: Eukaryota > Viridiplantae > Streptophyta > Magnoliopsida > Gentianales > Rubiaceae > Cruciata > Cruciata laevipes. The sequence goes on from OY787639.1 coordinate 115,512, forward strand.
AAAAGGAAGAAAAAGCTGCATATTCCGTGCAGGTTTACAGTGTGAAAACTAAAGTTTGGACAAAAGCTGGGAATTCTGGGTACCAGTTTTACAATCATCGTGGTCTTGACTATGGAGATGGCTATTCTGGAATGTTCCTGAATGGCTGCGTTCACTGGCTGGCTTATGATCCCGACAACGTTATCGCTGCGTTCAGTATGGCCCGAGAGGAGTTCGACACTGTACATCCTCCAGAAGCGCTAAGCCTAGCTGGAATTGATTCTACGATGGTTATGTCTGTTATTGGTGGATGTCTCACGATATTTATGACGGCCGACAGTTCCACTTGTGCCGAGGTTTGGATGATGAAGGAATACGGCGTGAATGATTCTTGGACGAAATTCAACATCGTTTTCCCCGCAGCTAGAGTGCCTCGATCTGGGCTGATTCAGCCATACAAGCTCGTTTGTTTTCTGGGAGACGATGAGATCGTCGTGCTGATGCCTTCTAACTACAAGCAGTTGGCTGCATACAACGTTAGAAACGGATCTTGGCGGAGGGACTTGGTTATTGCTGGCCTTCCTCTTTACTTTCTCAGCTTTGCGACGCCATTTACGAGCAGTCTTGCGTCTCCCAGCTGCAATCGGATAGAGCACGAATGATCGAGGAAATGAATCAATCAACAAAGAAGATAGAAATAACTATTATCCATTCATATTTTTAACATTTGTTTTTTGAAGAATTCATATTTTTAACATGGTATATGTATGAGTATCATTATACATTAATTTAGTAGTATCATTTCACATTAATTTTCACATATAATTACTCGCTCTGCAAACTGAAAGTTAATAATTGCATTTTCATATCTTACACATTAAACTAGTTAACTAACTACATAACTACTAGTTAACTAGTGCAAAAACGTTTGTAACTTTCACCTATGTATTTGCTTTTAAAAAAATGTTTTGCTTGCATTTCGCGATCTTGCATACATTTTACTTTTATTTCAAAATGGTTGTCTTGGTATTCCATTTTCACTAACTGTGGCATTTTTGGATGAATGCAATTTTATTAATTAGTGTTATTATTTTCTTACCCGAGAATCAAAATAATTGAAATACCCTATGTGAAATAAGATGACATTAACCCAACTAACCTTAAATCGAGACCTTTACATGTCATTTCTTCCCGTTTCGATTGAATTGTGGAAATTTATGTATGTACAATGTAGGATGAACCGTTCAAGTTAACACTAGTTCATAGGAACACACTGTGTACATGATTCGAACACGCTAACCACTGACATTGTGAAGGCCTACTTTTGAGGTATTAAAACATATGTATATGTATTATAACCATTAGTTATTGATCAAAATAGGACGTACATATTAATCTACATACAGGCATATTGAGGATAAAACAATTCTTATACTAATATATAGTTGGAAGTAAAGAAAATAAATAAAAATAGAATTAGCATTGACTTTGGGGTCTAGGAAAAATACGTAAAGGGGGGGTGATTAATCACTTTGTACAGTTATGAATCTTATGATAGAGAGGTGAGGAATATCCCAAAATATTTCCCTAGAAAGATTAAATCTGTATTCTGGGTGTAATAATATGATCACTTCTGAACTCTAGCTGTACTTGTGTAATGACTCATTTTGGTCAATGGGTATATAAACACTTATTAAAAAACTCATATATGTAATTGAACAATTACTCTCAAAAAAATTCAATAAAAATACTTTACAAATGGTTAATTTCCATCCCTAGTCGTGTCATCAACTCAATAGTGTAAGCCATGCAAAACCACACGTGGCAAGGATCTCAAAGTCAAAACATCCTTATCGTTTTTGACTCTTTGGACCCACAGTCTAGCTCAAACAAAATTCAGGAACCATCTGCCACCGCCGGAAGCGAAAAACTGATCGGGGAATTTCCGTCATCGTCGTTCTCGAATACAGGTGAAAATGAAAACGTCATGTCATTTCGATCATGGTTAATTGGATGGAATCAATTGATTGTTAATTTTCCGAATCTTTCGAGTCATCAAATGCGTGTTCAGCTGTTCTCCCGGTGGCGCAGCCATCTGCTGCAGCCGCCGATCGGAGAAATGCAGCCCTTCATGTTTGCAAAATTTAGCCTTAATTAGTGTGTGTGTTTGTGAATGTTCATGTTTGCAAAATTTAGCCTTATTGTGTGTTTGCGTGTGTGGATGTTTATGTTTGCAAAATTTGCTACTATCTGTGCTGCTGCAGCAAGCGCAAACTGGTGCTCGGAAAAATTCAGCCTTACTTAGTGTGTGGTTCATTTTTGCAGATTTTACTTTTTCATGTTTCAACTAATTAATTAGGTTACTTTAAAGGTATAAAAGATTTGTTGAAGACTGTCATAAGTGTAGGATCTGGTAATTTCGAGTCATGAATCAGGGCTGTTTGTTTAATCAAGTTCAAAGTTTCAGAACAGGTTGTTTTTGCAATGGCTGGTCATGTTTAGTAGTAGCTCAACACCATTATACCGATATGGTTTGATAAAGTTGAAATTCATGCTTGTTTAGTTTGTTTTGAGTTGTTCAGGCACAATCAGGAATTTAGGATATGCTCACTAGTTAACTCGATTCATTTTGTTTTGGGGAATTTCAGTTGGTTACCTTGTTTGAAGCTGCGGACAAAATATGACTAGAATAAGAGCTAGTAATCGACCAGTGATCACATCCGAGGATGAGAACAACCTGAACAACCTGAACATCAGCAATGATGGCTATCAGATTCAGGTGGCTCCTGAAGATGATGTGCATCTTCTCTTCCATTCTCACAATGTTGGTAGCAACAACTCATCCAATCTATTCATGCTACCCCTTGTTCCTGTTCCTGGCCAGCAAAGCTCCACTTCTAGTTTGCCAAAGGTTGTTGTAGGTGGAGCAGCCGAGGGAGCCGTGGGACCTCCTATCGGATCAGTGGATATCGGCACAGCCAAACTGGCCTACTACTTCCGCATATCTCTTCCCGGAGTGAAGAAGGATCCAGGTATATATATAAAACCTTCCTTGATGCTTTCAAATGCCTTCTCTGTTAAAGACTTGCATTTGAAGGATGATAGGCTCTATCTGCTGATATCCTGTGATGTAGTTTGCTACTATCATGATTTCATTGATTTGTGTCGAAGAAAGATCCCCTTCCTTCATCCGACATTAATTGCTTTCAAATGCCTTCTCTTCGTGTACTAAGTTGAGATATGATAGGCTCTGGCATCTTAATGCTATCTGCTGATATCCTGTTAAATATATAGTTTGCTAGTTACTATCATGAGTTGTGTTGAAGACTACTCTATAGATTTTTCTTTTTTGGGATTTCAGGTCAGTTTAGCTGTGTGATTGAGAGCAGTGGGAGAGTCCATGTCCGAGGTGAGACAACTACAGGTGGTGAACCAGTGAGGAGGGAGTCGGGGGTGTTCACAATGAGGCACCACAACCTGTGCTCCTCGGGACCGTTCACTCTCTCCTTCGCTCTTCCAGGACCAGTGGATCCAAGGATGTTCTCCCCCACCTTCGTTAATGGCATTTTTGAAGGTGTCGTCCTGAAAGCCAAGGAGTAATAGATGCATTAGGCGTTCGAGAATAAGCTCACCTGTTTTCTGATCATCAGACCTAGTTAGACCTTAAGAAGGTGGGTTGAAAAACTCGTTTCTTGTTGTAGTGATGAAGAATGCTGTTTTAAGTACTGTAAGACCTAGAAAGACAAAATGAAGTGCTATCAGACAATATGTTGTTTTAGTACCTGGCCTACTCATAATCGTGAATTTTACACCATCTATATGTGCATTTAGATTAGTGCACATTTATACGTCGTATTATCATAATGCACGAAAACTTAAAAAAAAAAGCACAATTAAACCAATTAAAATGCACAACAATACCAATTAAATTCTCTTTAATTATAATCCTCCAGCTCTACGTCCTCATCCATAACACAACACGAACAACACACCACCTTTCTGTTAGAATGCAATACTGAATGGCTGAATTGCTCATCTGAGCTTTCTGTATTCATTCATATAAATAGAGGTCTGTACAACTAGATTACCTAATATAACAGATAATTACAGAAAGAATATATTCTAAATATGCTAGCTAATATTCAGTAAATATTCTATTTACTAACACTCCCCCTTAGTCGAAACAGGAGCAGAGCGAATGCAAAGACTAGAACGAAAATCTAGAAACAAAGGTGATGGAAGTCCCTTGGTAAAGATGTCAGCATACTGATGAGCCGATGGAACATGAAGAACACGAACCTGTCCGAGAGCCACCTTCTCGCGAACAAAGTGAATATCAATCTCCACATGCTTAGTACGTTGATGGTGTACCGGATTAGACGAAAGGTACACGGCAGAGATGTTGTCACAGTAGACCAAAGTAGCCCGCTGAAGAGGAACACGCAATTCACAAAGTAAGTTGCGCAACCAGCACGTCTCAGCTACAGCATTAGCAACTCCTCGATATTCAGCCTCGGCACTCGATCTGGAGATAGTGGGTTGGCGCTTGGAAGACCATGAAACGAGATTGTCACCAAAGTACACACAATAACCAGAAGTAGACCGACGAGTGTCTGGACAGCCAGCCCAATCCGCATCTGAGTAAGCAGTGAGGGCTGAGGTAGAGGATGCCTGAAGATGAAGACCAAGAGCAAGAGTACCCTGGATGTACCGGATAATCCGCTTGAGAGCCTGAAAGTGTGGTTCTCTAGGGTCATGCATAAAAAGACAAATTTGCTGCACGGCATAGGCAATGTCCGGCCTCGTGAAGGTGAGGTACTGAAGAGCACCGGCAAGACTGCGGTAAACTGAAGGATCAGCTAGAGGGAGCCCAACATCAGCAGCAAGTTTTGACTTGGTGTCCACAGGTGTAGTAGCAGGCTTGCACGAAGTCATCTTGGCGCGATCAATGATATCCCTGGCATACTTCTGTTGAGACAAGAAAAGGCCTGACTCGGATCGAGTCACAGAAACACCAAGAAAGTAACTCAGAGGGCCGAGATCCGTCATAGCAAACTCAGCACCAAGCAATGATGTGAGGCGGTGAAGCAGGGCATCAGAAGAGGCGGTGAGAATGATGTCATCAACATATAAGAGCAAGTATGCTGTCTCATTCTGGAAGGTGTATATGAAGAGCGAGTGATCGCTCTGACTGCCACGGAAACCAATCCTGGAAAGATAAGTAGCAAAACGGTGGTACCAAGCTCGGGGTGCCTGCTTTAGCCCGTAGAGAGACTTGCGCAGAAGACAAACCTGGCCTGGATAACGCTGGTCCGAAAAACCAGGAGCCTGATGCATATAAACGGTCTCATGCAAATCCCCATGTAAGAAAGCGTTCTTCACGTCGAACTGGTGAATAGGCCACGACCGAGAGACGGCGATGCTGAGAATGAGCCGAATGGTAGCCGGTTTAACCACGGGACTAAACGTCTCATCACAATCCACTCCGACCTGTTGAGACTTACCGTTAACCACCAGACGGGCTTTGTACCTCTCAAGTGTGCCATCAGACCTGTACTTATGCTTAAATAGCCACATGCAGCGAACAATATTAGCACCAGCCGGCCTCGGAACCAAGTCCCAAGTGGCTTTATTGAAGAACGGAAATCTACGTTTGAGCTGGTCCAAAACATGATCGCCCGGGTGACCCAATCGAGCATGCCATGGCGGTGGTTGGGAAGCGACAAGGGCGGTGGGTGAAAAGGTGTTGGTGGTGACCGGGTACAAATCCCCAAGGCTATTACATCTCGTTTTGATTTTCCCCGACTCTAGGTCCTTGACAGAAAAACCGATTGGGTCAAACTCCACACTAACATTGTTATCAGTAGTAAATTTACGAACAAACACTAGATTTTTAACAATGTCGGGAGTATGTAAAACATTCTTTAGCTGATAAGATGGGCATGTGGGTAAAATTGCAGAACCGTGACCAATGACAGGAATATTATTTCCATTACCAACATAAATGGGAGCTAAATTACTCGAATTAAAATAGGTACGAAGGGTACCTGGATTTGCAGTGAGGTGAGAAGATGCTCCGGTGTCCATGTACCAATTGTCGGAAGGTGTTTGCAGCGAAGTCGTGCTGAAAGCCGGAGAAAATGCTGGTGGACTGGGCTGTTGTGGCCCAAAACTCTGCTGCTGGAGGGGCCCAAAATGCTGATAAGTTGGCCCAAGAATCGGCTGGCCCAGATGAGACCCAATTAGGGCCTGACCCGCGAAGTACCCAGGACCCGCGGCCTGACCCGCAAAGTACCCAGGACTCGCGGGCTGAAACGGCCCAAGGCCCAGCTGCTGGCCTGAAAGAAGTCCAGATCCCTGCGCCTGTGGAGTCTGCTGCGCCGCCGACGGGAAGATCTGACCGCCCGATGATGCCGCGGCAGTAGGGTAAGCGCACGGCGGTGGGGCCCATCCACTCGGCCAAGATGCCGCCGGCGCCGTTGGGAACCAGGCCGCCGGTTGCATTGGTCGCGGACCTGAGTTGAAAGCTCCGGATGGCAGCCGATTTGTGCTGTTTTGGCCGGAATTTCGACGGCCGCGCGATCGGTTTCGACGAGCCGAGTTGTGCTCGGCACCAGTGGACGGTCGCGGAGTAGTGGCTGCAATCATGACGTGGTTCTCCTCCATGTGGCGGCTCCGGCGAGATTCCTCCCGGGTGAGCATGCTCCGGGCGACGGAAAACGAAGGAAGAGGCGACATCTGACTGATGATGCTGCCAACAGTGTCGTATGATGAAGACAATCCGTTGATAAGTTGCAGAACAAGGCGTTGTTCGCTAACTGGGGCCTCGACATCTCCAAGCTGATTTGCCAGTGATTTCAGAAATTGGCAATACGCTGAGACGGAGGGAAAAGAATCTAAACGAGCATTGATGAAATGACTTTCGAGATCGGCTGCTCGAGCGGTGCTGTTGTCGTGGAAAATACCCTTGACACGAAGCCAGGCAGCACGCGCAGATGATCCGACTTGGATGACGGTGAGGAGAAGATCCTCGCTGAGGGTACCGTAAATCCAGCTGAGAACTATGGCATCAAGCTGGTTCCAAGTGTCTTCAGAAACATCAGAAGGTCGAGGTGAGCCGTCAATGTGATGAAGCACGCTGTGTGCGCGAGCAGTAATTTGGAAAAGTTCAGCCCATGTGTGGTATTGGACCTTATGGAGATCAAGAATAAGGGGAATTTGATTTCGGATGTTGGTGACAGATTGCGCGGAATGGAAGCTTTGTTTTGGTGGTGGTGGTGGTGGTGGTGGAGTCTGATCACCGGTGGGAGTAGTAGCCGAGGCCATAGGATCAAAAAGAGAAAAAGATACAAAAAAATTGATTAAGGCTCTGATACCATGTTAGAATGCAATACTGAATGGCTGAATTGCTCATCTGAGCTTTCTGTATTCATTCATATAAATAGAGGTCTGTACAACTAGATTACCTAATATAACAGATAATTACAGAAAGAATATATTCTAAATATGCTAACTAATATTCAGTAAATATTCTATTTACTAACAAAGCTTTCTGTATTCATTCATATAAATAGAGGTCTGTACAACTAGATTAGCTAATATAACAGATAATTACAGAAAGAATATATTCTAAATATGCTAACTAATATTCAGTAAATATTCTATTTACTAACACTTTCGTTATTATAAATCCAGACATTCCGCACAAATTTGGCACAAAATGATTGAAATTTAATAGACTGAAAATTTTAATTCATCAAATTAATTACACAACATATATTTATTGCTAATTTCAACGTAATTAACAACTTTTAAAGTTTATCTGTGAGTTTAGTGATTTTCTAGAAAGTTTTTTTTTTTTTGAAATCGTGATTTTCTAGAAAGTTTGTTGTATTTTATAGTTCAATAGACCTTTAAAAAGAGTTCATTCATGTGAAACGAATGGTAAAATGATTCCATTTAAAAAAAGCTCTCAAAGTTTGGGTAATTCTGTAATAATTTCATATTCGGCGAAATAGTCATATTAAGTCTAATTACAGGGACTATTTTGCAAACTTCACCTATTTCATCCCTTTTTATCCCCAATCTTCGCCGACGATTCAATCGTCTCCCTCTCCGGTCTCCGACGAGTAGCCCTGCAACCTCTTCGTTCGTCGCCGACTTACCCAACGGAAACCTACAATCGCTCCGTCGCATCCGAATGGAGTTGGTGATTTCATCATATCCAGCCGCCGGTCGGAGCGTTGAGTTTGTCGGTGGTTTCGTCCGTGATATGCAACAAGGCGCTCATGAGCTGTGATTTACTGTTGAAATTCAGGGTCTTGCTGAGGCTTGGTTGTTGTTTGATGGTTTAAATTTTAGTATCTTGAGAAATGTAGTAATGAAAGTAAATGTAATACTGGATGAAGTTTTGTGCAGCTACTACTTTGACAAGCTGGCATTTGCTGATTTTGAATCTTCTTGGTGGGTTTCTTGATATTGTTCATGCAGCTGTGATAGTTTAAGTCCACAAAAGATTAAATAGAAATCCTATGTTTTTGATGGAAAATGTTGCTAATCTTATGGCTGAGTCTTATTTGCTCAAAAGCAACATGGCAATGAGGTTTTCCTATGGAACATCAGTTCCAGAGAACTGGCCTATGGTTGCCTATGTTGCATCATTTCTTTGGTCTCAAAAGCATTCAGAAGTAATATACAAATATGCTAAATAGAACTCATAAAAAACTCAAGTGATGATTGGGAAAAAAATCAAAGAAAATATAAAAAAGATCAAACATAAAAGTAAGATCAAACAATAAACGTAGATGATCAAGTCATTACTGCAAAAGATCAAGATCAATGAATAACTACAAATGATCAAAAAAAAGATCAAAATGCTCGAAGCAAAGATCAAACAAAAAAAGATCAAACTCAAGTTATAACTGAAAATGATTAAAAAATATATCAAAAAGATCAAACAGAATAAGATCAAACACAAGTTATAAATGAAAAAGAACTAAGAAAAAAAAAATCAAAAAATCAAACTAGAAAAAGATTAAACTCAATTTATAATTGTAAAGATCAAACAGAAAAAGATCATACTCAAGTTAAAACTGAAAAAGATCGAAGAAAATATTAAAAAGTTCACATAGAATAAGATCAATCTCAAGTGATAACCGGAAAAGATCAAACAGAAAAAGATCAAACTCGAGTTATAACTGAAAAAAATAAAATAAAAAGATCAACCAAAAAAAGATCAAATAATAAATTTAGATGATCAAGTCATTACTGCATACGATCAAGGTCAAACGAGAACTGAAAAAAAAATCAAAGAAAAGTTCAAAAAGATCAAATAAGGGAGGTGTTCTATTCACTCCATTATTCTCACTCGAGATCTTGACCATTCAATCTACTCATCCAATGGTTAGGAAGGGGTTCTATTCACTCCATTATTCTCACCCAAGTTTTCACTCAAGATCTTGACCATTCAATCAACTCATCTAATGGTTATTATCTTTTCTCATCTATTTCTATTTTTAGAAATATCTTAACAACCATTTTTTACTGTAATGCGTATAATATATGACTCTAATGCGAAAAAAAAAAAGAAGTTTATTTATTATTTAAAAGAAAAATAAAGTGATTTAAGTCAAATAGGCTTGATTTGGTAGAGGTGAAAGTGGGCAAAGTTTGATGGGCTATATAGCCTGTGGAAATTCAAGCTAAGGGAAGACCAAGTTTGGTCCAAAAGCATCCAAAGTCCAAAAGCTTCTTTTAGAAATTAATCAAAAAGGAAAAATTTGTTCAAAAAAAAAAAAAAAAAAAAATCAAAAAGGAAAAATAGATGCCTATCGTCTTCTTCGAATCGTCTTCTTCAATACAGGCAAAGCTTCTTAACAAATACTCCATCATTGAATGAGTTTTGCTTGTACATTGTGTTTTACTTGTATGATGGAGTACAAGTATGAGTTTTTTAACTTCAAATTAGATCTAACCCACCCATCATTGAACTATGTTTTCATGGCATTGGTAAGTTAAGAAGACGTTGAATCATTCACGGATGTAGTAATAAAATAACAATCGAACTAAATTCTAATAAATGAAAGTGAATTGGATTGAAATTAAATAAAGATATAGTTGATGATAATCGTGCTATTAAATTTTATATTATTGTGCAAAAATTGTGCAATTAATTTTTAACTTTTTTTGTGCAATTAATTAATTGAAAAATCGTACTGTGCAAACTCATGGCAGTTCAAAAATGAGTCTTTGGCGCAATTTCTTAGAAAACTAGTAAGTTTGAACAAAACATTACTAACGTTACAATTTTATTTTTATTTTTTTGAAGGAAACATTGGCATTTTCATCTCCCAAACTAACAATTTCAATACATCTCCGGGGCCTGAGTCAAGGTGACGTTCTCCAAGCGGCGTGCGGGTCTCTTCAAGAAGGCCCACGAGCTCAGCGTCATGACCGGCGCTGAGATAATAAAGCAACCTAAACATGTTAACCATCAGCAATGATGAATATCAAGTAGCTCCTGAAGATGATGCGCAGCAACAATCTAAAAAGATCCATGTATATATACCTTCCTAAATCCAACGTTAAGATAAGCATCATTGTAACACTGAATTTTGTCCGTTGGCCTGCTAGAAGCAATCTGCACGTCATGCAAGCCCGCACGACCCGTGCACAAATCAGACTCTCAGACTCAAATCTGCACGTCATTCAACTCGTGCACAAGCCCGTCCCTTGCACAAATCAGACAAAGAAAAATTCAACAATCAACTGACAATGAGTGTTTAAACGTCATGTCAAATACATATGTTGTCAAACGAGATCTATGTAGTTCTTAATAAAGAAATCAATACATCAGATACTTGCAGTTTGAACACAAGGAAAGAAATTTACCAAAAATATTAGTCAGACTCCTCATCAGATAGAAAGCTTTCTGTACAGGAAGACCCTGGTACCAGAAAACATACATCAGTTACTTTTCCTCAATTATAATATAACTGTTTAAGATTGATTTGTACAAGAATAAAAGAGGTTGAAAGTTGAAGCAAACAGAAAAAAAAGTACCTAAGACAACATAATCAGCACATCTGGAAACTATCTATCAACAAAAACTAAGATCAGATTATATATATTACAAACAAAATTTAAGAAATCGAACCTGAGAACGATCCTTCTTGCTTTCCTGAGATAAATTCTTCGATTGCTTCTTTCGCACAGTCTAAAAATTTGTTTCAATAATTTGTATGCACGGTGGCCCCGAATGCTGCAGCTTTTTTTCCACCATCTACAGCTATCAAATGCATGCTAGCTATCAGCGTAAATATAAAAGACTCTGATGAAAAATTCTGCTCTACAGCTTGGAACTGATAAAGAATCAATCAAACGAGAGAACAAGAACATACCCTTGAAGTATCTCTCTGCAGCTTGAAACTGATAATTCCTCGTGACTATCTTTGCCCACTGCAAAGCCAAGTTCAAAAGTACCTTGAAAAACTGAGTCATATACCGAGACCTGATTTCAACCAAAAGTAACCATGATAAACCTGATCAGATTATTAAGTACCTCGGGCTCCTCATCCTTTTGTGAAATCAAATAGTACTCCTTGGACATTCGCTCACCTGTAACAGTAGGGAGAAGGAAAAAAAATTGTTGAGGGCATGAACACAAAACAAATACAGGATTCCAGAATCTGATAGCTTAAGCCAAACACGTGTTTCTGTCATAGACTCATAGTATATAGCTTCAACAACTCTGCCACTTATCAACAGTCCATTTATTTAAACCCTGAAAGATTTGAGATTGAGCAAAATAAAATAGATGCTTTATTTGAAAATAATGAAAAACAAAAACTCTGCCACCCTACTACTTTGAGACCTATGTACTACAGCGAAAGTTGTAGTAAATCTCAGAGGAAAATTTTCCAACACTATATGAATTATTTACCATACAAAGATACTAAAGGGGCGGCATTATATATGAAGCTCATTTCAGAAGAAATAAATTATTTACCCTGATAACGGAAATTTCAGATTGCAGTAATTGTGCTAACACTGATTTAGAAACTTTTTCCAGCTTAATAGAGCACATCATATATGAAGTTTGAATCTCGGATCTCAACTCGGAATCCAGATAATCCTCCTTGATCACACTGCAAAGATATTCCTGGGGAGATAAACAGATTCATGTTAATGGTATTTATATATACAAAAAGAATAACAAAATTTTAACAGACTTTTCTATCCTAAGTACATGCCGCCTGCACCATCAATTTGATGCATTCAACTATAAATAAGGTATTTTCAATTTTCATAAGTTCACTGCACTCTCGTATGAATAACAGCAAAGAACAATTTTTTATCGGCTTTACATCTATCCAACCTTTCATGGCAACGAAATCTTATTCCTAACTACAGGAAACAACCTACAGTAGGCAATGTGATTTTCTTTTCTTAAATAAATAACCTATTTCCAGTCAATTACAAGCAAATACACAATGTACATCAGCTATGAACTAACATTAACACCACTAAATCTTGTTCCTAACCACAGAAAACAAGCTAGAGTAGCCAATACTATATTCCTTACCACGAAACTGAATATTATTACCAGAGATTTCATTTTCACATGCTGATGCGTGAAACCAAGGATTGAGTCTGCGGATCAAAAATTCATGTTTACCTTAAATGCATCAAATTTCCGGTTGCGCGTCGAGCGGTGGAGTGGACGGAATGTATCAACTGGATTTCATTTTCACATGCTGATGCGTGAAACATAGGATTTGAGTCTGCGGATCAAAAAATGATGATTGAGATGTTGGGATAACCTTAAACGCATATAGAGTAGTTTTGACCCGACCCCATTTCGGAGAGGCCCAGAAGTCGGCCCAAAATTGGAGTTGTGAATTTCTTAAAAAAAGATTCTCAAGTCAAATTCGTTTTTCAGTCGCTCCTTTGACTTTTGAAACAGCAGCTCCCAGCGCCGTCGATTCCATTTCCATTTCCATCACCGCCGCTGCCGTCGTCTCTGTGTCACTTTTCAGGTAAAGCTCTTCCATTTCTAATCTTTATGGTTTTTCCCGGTTGAGCTTTGGCATTGAATGGAATTCTTAGGCTCGTTTAGAATTAGGTTTCAATTTCGTACTAGCTAGAATTAGCTGAATTGGAAACGATGTAATTGGTTGAATTGAATTGGGAACGATGGAATTGGTTGAATAATTGTGAACTTTTGTGTGGTTTCCTAGCTCGAGCTGCTTTCAAACTGATTCATTTGATTGCAATTACTCAAACAGTGTGTTGAAAGATAGCATCCCACGTCGGATTCTTACAAGCTTATTGGTTTTTGGATGGAAGCCTGAAATCCCATATTATTTAATACAGTGTCTTTTTTTTTGTGTTGCATTTGCCATTTTGCAGGGTGAAAATGGCATCCACCTCAAAGCCTCTAGTTAGACAGACAGGAGCTGGTGCTAATGGGCTCGTTGGACCTTCCCTTGGAAGAGTTGATATAGGCTCCAATGATGGAGCCTATGTCTTCCGCGTAGCACTCCCCGGCGTCAGAGGTGCTCATGTTTTAGGATCTTTCTTTGTTGTTCTGTTGTGTTTTATTTAGAATGGTGAACTATAAAGTATGTTTTAGGATCTTTCTTTGTTGTTCTGTTGTGTTTTATTTAGAATGGTGAACTATAAAGTTGAAGCATGTTCTGTTGGCACACTTTTGCATTAGAATGGTTTGTTTGTGCTCATGTTGGATTTGTTGTTCTGTTGTGTTTCGTTACATTGTTGTGCTGAGACTTATCGTTATGCTCTCCTTGTGGATTTCTGTTTGATGTTTCTGAGTTGTTAAATATGTGGTCTTTTGAGATATGGCACTTGCCTGTCTCTTGTGTGATTATGCCACATGCTGGACAATCTGAGCATTTATTAGGTTATTTCATTATTCGTAATCTTCATCCCTTTCTGAATGGATTATTATTTAAGCAGATTCCTTGAAGTGCAATATAGACAAAAGCGGCAGGGTGGACATCGAGGGTGTCATTAGTGCACCCCAGCTAGTGAAAACCAGCTCCAAGGCTGTGTTCCAGATGGATGTTCAGCAGCTCTGCCCTCCCGGGCCCTTCACTGTGTCTTTCACGTTGCCTGGACCTGTGGACCCCAGACTCAGCAACATTTCCTTCAAGCCCGGTGGTATCTTAGAAGGTGTGGCCTTCAAGACCAGGGTGCCTCAGCTCGCCGCTGATGGAACAACGTTCCAGAAGTGGTATGATGTCATTGATTAAGGTTTAGGTACTTTTAGCCTAGAGGTCCCAACTACGGTTATCTTGTTGTGGATTATAAACTACGGAACTTGTTCTTGTTGTTGTGATGTTGTTTCGAGTACTCAGCTAAACTCTCATTTGTGCATCGCTTTACGCAATGCCAGCCACGTTGGTTTGATCCAAGTTTGCATTAGATGAATGGCTAAGGTTGACAAATAATTCTTCAAGTATGCTCTACTTCATATTCTTGTAGTACAGTGATTTGGATACCTCTCAACCCATACAAACCTTGAACAGCAGCTGTCACATTTCATTTCAGCCTTCAAACTTTCTAATTAACCCCCTATTCCCTCATTTGATGGAAGTAAACATTATTCACTAATTTACTTTTTAAGTAATCCAACCGTCATGGTAAATTCACAAAGTTCAGGCAACCAAAATCTAAACAAACATGCAAAACTACAAATCCAATCTACACTCATTTCATCTTAAACGGTCAAATTTACAAAAAACTCTATTTCTGCTCCATCTTACAAAATGCTTCAAAGTTTTCACCATCTCAAGGATTCTGCATCTCCTCAGATGTTGCCGGTCTTTTCATCGACACATTCTGAACATTTTCCGCATTGGACTGCTTGGATCCAGTTTGGCCGCTAGAGGGACTCTTTTCAGTCTCATCTTCAGACCTCAACAGAGGCTTGAATGGTCTCTCGAAATCTCTGGCTGCTCCACCATCTATCACTAACTTGTCGAGTTTCTGATCCTGCAAATCATAACAGATAATACGAAGCTTAGAACAGCAAGTCTAGATAAGACATTCAACTCCACATAATGATCATATGACCTTTTCCTAGTATACTTACATTTTGCAGTGCTTCGAGTTTCTTCTGTAGCGCTTCATGCTCTGCCCTGATACGAAAAGGAACACCATGCTTCTGATACACGTTACTCTGAGCCATACCTTCATCGATGTCACTAGTAGTGGTTGCAAAGGGATGGTTTGCAGGAATCCACCTGACTGAATCGGGATCAACATCTGGTGGAACTGCGTCTCCTTCTTTAAGAAACACCTTCGGTCTCTTCCACTGGTATGCTCTCGACCTCCTCTTCTGATGGATTGTTTGTTGGTCCTCTGTAAGGGTTACTGGCGCCAAACGATACACCTTGCCACACATCTCAACAGTCGAGTCACCATTTCCCATCTTCACCATTGGATTGTTGAACGGATCGTCATACTTGAGGGGTGTCGAACTGGAAACAGATAACATAGGAAAGCAGTTACTACATTGTACAAATAAGTCGGTAAACCACAAACATGATATCAATCTCCATTCAAACAGTAGCTTAGATTCTAGTTAATAATATACAATGAACCATCTAAGACAATACATATGGAAAGCTCAAACATAAAGGGTTGGAAACATACATGCCTCTTCTATCGTGTTTCAACTGACCACGACGAACAAGATCAGATACAGAACCAGGTGGCTGGCTGTAACTCGACTTCCTGGCAGCATAGCTCCTGATTACAAACAGCAGCAAGGCTGCAGCAGCACATATTCCAGCTGTAAAACCAGCATTAAACTTTGCTTTCATCTGAAGTAAATGCAGCATAACATCAAACTATGAGCAGAAATAATGCAGCAAGAATCTCAATAACTTCAAAGACTGGATTTAGAAGAATTACGGAGAAAATAGCTGGAGGAACTGAAGCAATGGCTTCCTGCAGCTTGAGCTTAAATACTGTATTTTTGGAGGCCTCGAGCCTGGTAGTGGTAACTATGTTTCTCTGGGGGTTGTAATTGACCATAACAACCTCATTTGGAGGGGTTTTGCTGAAACCATCATCGCCGACGTCGCCGGAATTGCTCATCGCGCGGAGCAAAAGCTTGGGGCGGCCCTCAAAATTCCGGCAGGAAAGAGTGGCAGTAACTCGGCATTTCAAAGGGTTTCCGGTAACCGGACTGGAAATGGAGATGGAATAGTGGAGCTGTTGCAGAGCGCCGAGGGCAGCCATGGAGGGCAAATATGGTAATTGGGGGAAATCGAGGAATCATTCGACCTGGAAATGGAAGGAAAAACTAAGCATTGCTGAATCGTGTGGAATTTGGGGTTTCTGACAAAATGAGTGGAAAAGAGAGGCTACCACTCTACCACCGCCATCGATATGGCTGAGCAGCATCCATACGGCGCCGTTTGGTCTAGTGGTGAAAATCCCTTCTGCTCTGGTTCAAGATACAGCTGGGCTTTTCAAAACTTTTACTACCACTTCAATTTGATGCTCTTCGGCCCTGTTTACCAGAGTTTATCTGTAGATCAGTTCAGTTCAGTTCAGTGAAAATGCAATTTGATGAAATTCAGGTTAATTCAGTCATGTTGATTCCACTTCATTTCAGTCAATTTTCACTTCATTTCAGTTCAGTTCAATTCAATTCAATTCAGTTCCGTACATCAAGAAATAATCTCTAGTAAACAGGGCCTTCACCCATTCAAAAAATAAATTAAAAAATTTGACGCTTTTCACGGGCTCCGGATTGTTTCTTAAGAGCATTCACAATAGTTTGGAGGTAAGAAGCACTCCTTAAATGTCACACAATCTCTTTTCGTAATAACTAGGTAAGAAACAACCATCAACAATGGTGGTGTACTTTTCACTACTTCTTTAATGCAAAAAAGAAATGTAAACATGTAATAAAATAAATAAGAAATGTAAAATAAAAATTGCTTATTGGTTGGCTCTTGCACAATAAAAGAGTTGATATTAAATGGCAATAGTTGATTGGTTGGTCTTGTAAAATAAAAGAGGTAACAACTCCTTCTTTAGAGAGTAGTTCCCTATTAAGGAGTGATCCTTAAAAATCCACAATGGTCATATTAATATAAGAAGCACTCCTTATTAAGAAAAACACCACTCTTAGTTGTTTTGTTAAAATTTATAAAAGTTAGTAGAAACGTTAAGGAAGATAATACAGCGATAGGGCTGAACCGTTTGTATTTGTAATTTGGTTTCGAAGTCGCAAAAAGGACAGTGAAAAGGCTATTAAATGTAGTGCGAGCTCAAATCTAAGGAGAGGTCTAATACTACTACAATGAGAAATACGATGAGGGCGATTAGGTAATCTTCAAGGGTGACCCCTGGCTCTTGTTCACGTATGCGCCTCTTTCTTTTGAAGAGGGATTTCATTACGAGTAAGGCGGTTCGCCAGAGGGTCTTTGGCTCTTCTTCTTCTTCTTCTTCTTCTTCAGAGGAAGTGCTTGAATCAGAGTCATATCCAGACTCATATTCATGACTTATCTCTGACTCAGACTCATATTCATGCGCCACGAAAGAGGCTTCAAATATGCCCCTTTTTCGACGCTTGGCATCCTTCAAGTCCAACCAATCCAGATTCTCCCAATCAAAACTGGGAGCTTCTGTCTTCTTCTTCTTCTTCTTCTTCTTCTTCCAATACTTTTTGGCCCGCTTCTTGTTCCCGGAAGCAGCATTGTCTTGTGCCTCTTTCTCGGCTTCAGACTCCTGTAAAGCTCCATACTTTTGCGCTTCCTTCAAGACCGACCAATCCAGATTCTCCCAATCCAAAGTAACATCAGGGCCCAAGATGGTCTTGGCGTATTTCTGTGCCTTCTCCAAAGTGGCTCGACGAGCAGCATCACGCTCACTAGACAATGCCTTGTCATTCTGCAAATTATGTTTTTAAGAAACACACACTCGACAAGACAATATACCAGATACTAACCTTTGAAACGAAGCTCTTCATAGACTTCATCAAAGGCTCGAGAAACCAGCGATTCTTGAGCAAAATCCTCCTCCATTTAACAGACAAACGTCTTAAAATGTAAGCGCTCCCCTTAAGGTTCTCCAAATATGCATCATCCTGGTCCAAGTAAATATACACAGTTTCATTTTCTGTGTGGCTTTTGTGAATTGTGACCAAGGTGTGCTTACCCATTGAATGAAAGAGCTCAAGTTGATCTCTAAACACCGTATGAATCTGCGCCTTGCTTCCTTTGCTAGATCATGATTATCTGAATAATATCAAATAATTAGAACAAAGAAAAGAAACTAGAAGAAGGTGTCAGACTTCTAAACTGAACTGACCTTCTCCAGCTGCTTTAAGGAGAAAGGGAATTAACTGCTCACAAGCTGCTTCTACATCATAGGTTAAACACCACTTAGCGTATTCCACTTCACAATACGCGTGCCTCACGTAACTTTTGAACTCCTCCAACTGACCATCATCAAGTCTTTCGTACTCAACCTGAACCAATAATTATGTCAGGAAAACTGATTTTTCACAAAATATTAGTTAAAGGAATTGTTGGATCTGAATATTTACAGATAAGGCACTGTCAGCTGGAACCCTGCTATTGTGCAAATTCCTAACATTCCAAAAATCCAAAGCTATTGCAGGACCCAGAATGGTCTTACAATATCTTAGTGCCTGCTTCAAAGCCACTTGACGAGCTGCATCAAGCTCGCTTGCCAATGCCTTCTCATTCTGCAAATATCCTGTCAATTAGAGAATATGACAAATGAAAATATGGAGTAGCAGTTAAACTGTACATGTATGTTACCTTTGAAACAAAACTCGCCATAGTTTTCATCAAAGGACTAAGAATACAAGGATTCTTAAGCAGCAACTTCCTCCATTTAAAAGACAATTTTTCCAAAATGTAAACGCTCCCAGCAAGATTTTCCAGATACATATCATCCTGGTCCAAGTACAGATACTCACGAGTTTTTAACGGCTTCATAAGGAAATATGTTGCTTCTGTTATAATCAAAAGGTGCTTACCCATTGCTTGAAAGAGTCAAGGTTGTTTTTCAAACACCAAAATAATAACCGCCTTGCTTCTCTTGCTAGATCAAAATTATCTGGATAATATCCACATATCAGAAAATGCAAAGAAAAACAGAAGAGGACTTCAGACTAGTTATCTGAGTTCCTAAACTGACCTTCTCCAGATGCTTTAATGGCAAAAGGAATTAGAGAATCTGAGATTCGCTCTGCTACTTCAGGGGGATGATCATGAACTCTACAGTTCATCGCCCAATACCCCTCAACAAGATTCTTTAAAATGTACAGAACACGCGAAGGGGATCAGAATCAACAGACAGAGAAAGAACAAAATGGTAACTAAGTAAAGTACATTTGTCTCACCCTATCTTGATTCAAATTTGCAGGAAATGCGGATCTTGCTAAGTGTTCAATGATTGATCGAGGCAAAGCAGATTCACCCTCTCCCAAGACATGATCGACTTCATCAATGTTAAGGTATGTAAAGCCACCAAAACTACAAAATCACGCATGCTCAAATATCATTTCAGTTTTCCTTTGGCATATGTACTAATTAAAAGGATGACAGCAACAAGAAAGTCTAGACATTTACCTTTCCATCACCTTATAATTTAATGCATTGGATTCCTTAATTGCTGAACCACCATCAAATAGCAATGGGTATAAATATTTTATCCACGTGAACTCCGCAACGAACCGATTCACCTGAAGAGCCTACAAGACCAGTTCCATAAGTTGAGGCAGAAGGTCTGAATGTTTTCATTTAAACCCAATATCTAATAAATAAATAGTCCATAAGAAATATACCTGAGAGATGACCCAAGCAAGCACACGATTTTTGTCTTCTTCCTTGCACAGGAGCTTTGTAGTCTCTTCTAGTTTTGGCCAGACACTAATCAAGACATGAGGCTTGCACTGTAATACCATTTGCAAAACGAAAAAGTAACCAACCTACATCAAAACAAATACTTCAATATGCAGAAAGTGCTTAGAATGCCAATTCAATGAGATTGCAAAAGTACTCAATGAGAGCTGAAACATATCATAACAATATCTGTCATCCCGAATAAGACATCAGATAAGAGAGATGCATACTTGGGCTTCTGAAGATTCACATCGCAAAGGAATCCGCCCTAGATCATAACAAATGCTACTCAGGGTCCTCCAAACAAAATACTCAATGTCTTTAACGGAAAACTGGTTCAGCCAGTTTCTTGATACCTCAAGGACACCATTGGGAACCTTGTCTGAAGGTATCTGCAAGATAACCCAAACAATTCCTATGATTAAACTCATCCACATGCACTAACACGGACATGAAAGTTCCATATTCCAAACAGTTGCATCAATGAAAATAAGTTTATGAATTACATACATACTTCAAGTATAACTTTTTTAATCCGATTGTGTTCGTCTATCTTAAGCCACCGAAACTGAAACTGTGAGGCTTTGGACAATGCAGACCCAATGTGATGCACAAACTTCATCAACTGATAAAGATGGCGCTCATCCTAATCCAACAAGCAGAAGCGAGAAATCAAATTTTGAGTAAAAAAATAATCTCAGAGGAGTGAATTAATTGGATGTGGAAATTAAAATTACCGAGATGTCAAGTAAAAATTGGGACAGCTGATTGCAATCGAGTTTGAGAGTCTCCTCCTCGCCATCAACGATCTCCTCCTCAGCCTCGTCCTCAGCGACTATGCGTTCATCACTGTCACAGGATGTCCGGCGCGAATCATCACTCGTATCCCAGGAGGAGGACTCGGTACTACACTCAAAAACGCCGCCGACGCCGCTGCCGCCATCCTTGGCCACTTCATAAATGTCTCTGAATCAAACATGAAAGAAAAGCAAAAAGTTTAAAACCATACGAAATTACTTTCAACAAAACTGCATAGTGATAGAAAGATAATTACTTAATTCGGATGCTCTGCAATTTTCTTTTGCTCTTTAATTTCGATTTTGATTTCGGCATCGTGAGAATTTGTTATCAACGGTGTGCCTTCCTATCAGAGGGTTAGGGTTAGGGTTAGGGTTAGGGTTAGGGTTGGGTTGGGGGTTGGAGTTGGGGTTGGATCTAAAACTTGTGACTTTAACATCAAGTCCAAGATATCTCTATTGTAGGGTATTTTGGTAAATTTTTAGGAATTTTGGTAAAACCTTACATCCAGTTTTTTCATTACAAAATTATTCAAAAATCCTTTCATCTACTAAGAGCATCTCCAATGCTACCTTCTCTTTCAAAAATATCAATTGACACGTAGGATTGAAAGTGAAAAATTGTAAAAATCCTCTCCAACCTAGGCATCAATGTAGGGGTCAATCATATGTGGCATATGATGTGGATTGAAGGTGTCAATTACACCCTCTATATATTGATGCTCACTTTGAAACCTTCAATTTGACAACTTAACAAATATAGAGTTTTAATCATTACATCCTTCCATTTTTAAATTTGAAACATAAATGCAATATTTAATTTAATGATATTTTGTGACAATTTGATAGTTGCATTGGAGAACCAAACTTCAAAATGAAAACCTTCAATCCTACATCATATTGACACCCAATAAAATTTAAACATTTGGCACCTATTTTTACTCTTGACCCTCTCACCATTGGAGATGCTCTAAGAGGTCGTTTGGTTCACGTGGGAATTAAGTTCCCACAGATTTTGTAAGTACTCAGAATTTAATTCCTTGAAAAAATCCTTAGAATTTGAAAAACTTGTTTGGTTGCACGTGCGGATTTTGTCATTACTAGGATTTTATTTACTACCCGTTGTTTGGTTGATTTCACGTGATTCTTTAAAATCTAAGGATTTTGTATTTTAATTTTTTCAAAAATAAATTCAAATTAACTCAACCATCACTTATCGTAAATTTTCGAACAATATTTCACTAGAATCTTTAAAAATAATTTATAATTGTCTTAAAATAAATCGAAAATAAATTGAAAGTAATCACGTGAATAAAATATTCACTTATCATAATTTTCTAAATAATCAAAAAACTCTCTCGAATCTACAAAAACAATTTACTGTTCTCTAAAAAAATTAAAAAATCCATCCGAAATCTAAAAACCAAAAATAATTATATAGAAATTCAACTGATTGATCATCCCTCAAATATTAATATTATGTATACCGAACAAATATTTGTAAGCACAGTCAAATAAACCAAAAAAAAAGTTATTTACAGTGATGATATTGGATAGTTATAAAAGAGTTTAAGATTTTGGGGGAGGGAAATGAAAAAATTTGCCGCCGAAATAAAATAGGGGAAATAAAAAAAATTTACGCATGATTGTACAAAAATTACGTCAAGTTGGGAGAAAATGGTAATTTTATATAAGATTCAACGCGTATTTCAATTCGACCGAGATAGTGCTCAGTAACAAATTTCCCACGTTGTGTGGAAAATTGAAATTCCGCGGAATCATCATTTACCGCGTTTTAACAATTTTACGTTAACCAAACAATCGTCCAAAATGTTAAATATGAGGATTTTGTAGTTACTGCGTTTCGTACGCGAAACAAACGACCCCTAAGGCCCTGTTTGCTAGAGCTTATTTCTTGATGTACTGAACTGAACTGAATTGAATTGAACTAAACTAAACTGAACTGATAAGCTCTGGTAAATCAGGCATAAGGCTCTATTTACCGGACCTTATCATAGATCAGTTCTGTTATGTTTAATTCAGTTCAGCGAATTATAGATTGAATTATAATTCTTTATTAATAATAATATATCTAATAAATTGAAAATTATTCTTTACTAAAAAAACACAAATATACAAGAGACAGAGACAGACGCGTTCAACAGAAGCCAAGAAAAAAAAACATAACAGAGAAACACCGCCGCCTTTGTGTGCCGATCGGCCACCAAAAGTGATTTTTTGAAGTGTGTTTTCGAAGTGGGTTGCTGGAGATCATTCAAATTGGTGTTTAAGTTATTGTTTACTGAGGTGAGGTTTTTTCTAATTTGATTTGAAAATCTTTAGTTTTTGAGTAATCTCTAATGAATACATTGGTGTTTATGATTAGGTGAAACTAAATTGGGCGGTTGGAGTGCTTGGGTTTTAATTTGCAGCTCAATATTGTTTTGAATGGTAAATCATGTTTATTTTTCTTGGGTTTTATTTTGTATGTGTGTGTTCAGTTTTTGATATTCAAATGATTGTTTATAATTAGATTGAGAAAAGGTAGATATTGGTGTGCCTTGATTTCAAGATTGTCTTCAAAAAGGTATGGTTTGAACTTGAATAATTATACAAATTGAAGAGAGGAATGAAGATAACTGATAACTGATCCCTGGCAAGATAACTGATCCATTTGAGTTCACAGGCTGTCATGGAGAGACTTCTGTATTCAGCTTCAGCACTGGACTTAGAAACAGTGGCTTGTTTCTTGGATTTCCATGAAATTAGAGCAGATCCCAAAAACACTGTATAACCTGTGATGGATCTTCTGCTGACTTTGCAAGTTGCCCAGTCAGCATCACAATAGGCATGCAATTTCAAGTCATTATCACTGCTATAGAAAAGACCCTGATCTGTATGATGACTTAAATACCTCACTATATGCATAGCACCTGACATGTGGTGATGAGTGGGAGCTTGGACAAACTGGCTCAGCTGGTGCACTGCATAAGTGACATCTGGTCTTGTATAATTCAGATATAGCAGCCTTCCTATGAGTCTTCTGTAAATAGTGGGATCAGGTAAAAGTGGAGAATTCTCATCATGCACAGGCCAAGTACTGGGAAAGGGAGTAGTTGTAGGCTTGCACTGCATTAGACCACAGTCCTTCACAATGTCTCTGATGTATTTACTCTGGTTGAGATGGATACCAGAAGGAGACCTTGCTAACTCTAATCCCAAGAAGTAATGTGCAGGGCCTAGATCCTTGATAGTGAACTTCTGATGGAGGGACTGTTTTACAGAATTGATGGCATCAACAGAAATTCCCATAACTAGGACATCATCAACATAAACCACAAGGGCCAGTATGTAAGTTTGAGTGAACTTTAAGAATAGACAGTGGTCATGATGAGATTGATCAAAGCCTAGATGAAGCAGATGTTGAGTAAACTCTTTGTTCCATTGCCTAGAAGCCTGCTTTAATCCATAGAGACTTTTGGTGAGTTTACATACCAGCTGAGGATTGGAAACTGCATAGCCATCAGGGATTTTCATAAATTCACTACCATTATCAGATCTTACAAATTGTATTGAAGTCTTGAAATGGTTTTGCACCATAGACAGAAAAGTTTTAAGAGTGAAATGGACTTGGTCTTTGGTTTTTAACAGAAAAGTCCAGGTGCTTCTTGAGAAATCATCAACTATAGTCAAAAAATACTTACAGTTGGAGATAGAATTAATTTTATATGGACCCCATAGATCAACATGAATCAAAACAAAAGGAAACTTTGTAGAAGTAAGATGGAAATGGTAACCTATGCTGTTTTGCAAGAGGGCAAACAGTACATAGATTGTCTTTGACATTAACATTGCTCAAAACACTGATATATTTCATGACATCATAAGATGGATGTCCCATTCTACAATGCCATGATTTTACAGAAGGATTCAAAACTGCTGAAACTGTATTGATTAAAAGATGACTGAATTCTTTGACTGATGACTGATGGCTTGAAAGAATGTTGATCCAAAATATAAAGACCATTCCTCTCTTCAATTGAATAATTTCAGCTGGTACAAATTGAATAATTTTTTAGGTTATGAAGGTTAATGTTGAACTTGGTAGAATAAATGTTTGAGTATTATGTTATTTTTTCATTGGTTTTGGCTTATAAGGATTTCTTGTCCAAGGTAAAACCGCTCTCTTAGCTAATCATTCAACCTTAATTTGCAGATTCTCTTACAACCATTGAATCTAGATAGGAATTCTTTGTTTACCAATGTTTTTTCAAACAAGTAAAACACGGCTGATCGCATTCTAACACAGGATATTACTGTATTTTCTGACTTAATATTTTCGGGAAAAAAATTAATTGATTTAGTCCATGGTTGAACGAGTTAATTGCTACGGTTGGGTACATGAAAGAAAAAAAAGTAAAAATTAAATAGATACTCGGCAGATATCTGCCGAGTTTACCTGCCACATAGGCAGGCCAAATACGTCATCTTAAAAGTAAAATTATCTATGTTCAAATACATCATTTATAGTAGTTATTAAACAAACAATTATGATATCAGCTAATTTTACCAAACACATATACAAAATCAGCTAGTCAAATCAGCTAAATCAGCTAATGCAATCAGTTAACAGCTATCTGCTAATCACCAAACACCCCTATATATCTTCCATCTTTATACATGCATGTTAAAAACAGAAGATACTACTAACTATTTCATCGTCACGGAGGTCCAATGTATAAAGCATGTCTTGAGCTTTGCATCAGCAACACACAAACTGTTTGAATACTGAAAATAAGGGACAAATTAGTAAAATAACAACGATAAATAAATGTTTAAATTTAAATATGCAATCAGTTCTCACATATCAAAAACCAGTAAAGCACGTGCACAGGACAGCACTCATGTTCAGACATTTGGGGGCATATTCATACTCATCGGGGGATCTCACAAAGCTTCCCAATCCAGAGCAATAGCAGGGCCCAGACTCGGAGTGCCTGTCTTCATCTTCTTCTTCCGGGCTTTACGCTTCCTGGCTGGTCGAGCAGCACCATTAATCTTCTTCTCGGCTTCACACTCTTCCAAGTCTTCCCACTCTTCCAAGTCTTCCCACTCCATTACTCTTCTCGGCTTCTTGGCTTCACGCTTTTGCGCTTCCTTCAAGACCAACCAATCCAGATTCTCCCAATCCAAAGTAACATCAGGGCCCAAAATGGTCTTGGCGTATCTTTGTGCCTTCTCCAAAGTGGCTCGACGACCAGCATCGCGCTCACTAGACAATGCCTCGTCATTCTGCAAATTATGATTTTTTATCAGAAAAAACACACAGTATATCATGTACCTACTACCAGTACCAGATACTAACCTTTGTAACAAAACTCTTCATACACTTCATCAAAGGCTCAAGAAAACAGCGCTTCTTAAGCAAAATCCTCGTCCATTTAACACACAAGCGTCTTAAAAGGTAAGCGCTCCCCTCAAGATTCTCCAAATATGCATCATCCTGCTCCAAGTAAATATACACAGTTTCATTTTATTGGGTTCATGTGTGGCTTTTGTGAATTGTGATCAACGTGTGCTTACCCATTTAATGAAACAGTTCAAGTTGCTCTCTAAACACCACATGAATCTGCGCCTTACCACCTTTGCTAGATCACGATTATCTGAATAATCCCCACTAATTAGAACAAAGAAAAGAAACTAGAAGCCGGTGTCAGTCAAACTTCTAAACTCACCTTCTCCAGCTGCTTTAAGGAAAAAGGGAATTAACTGCTCACTGGCTGCTTCCGAATCATAGCATAAGCTACGATCAATCATCCAACAACAGCAGGACCTAGCCCTCATAGTAGCATCCTTTCAGAAACAAAACACCATATAAGTGATGGATCAGCAGACACTGTAGGAACAAAATAGCAACTCAACTACCAAGTACTTTTATCTTTAAACAGCTTACGGAATCTCGTGTTGAATTCGCTTCGTATGCTGATCTTGCAATTTTTTCAATGACTGATGAAGGCATAGCATGTTCACACTTTTTGCCATGATCCACTTCATCAATATACGGACGTGTAAAACCACTAATTCTGAAAATCACATCCCAAACTTTGAATCTGGAATCATCACTTATATCTGATTCATACCCGGTTAACAATGAGTACAAATATTCAACACTAATTTTATTCAACACTGCAACAATCCAATCCCCTGGACGAGCCTGTATGATCAATTCAAAGTTAGGCATGAAAACTTACAGTTACAGTAATTTACAAATATCTAAAGTAATATGCATTCCGAAAGAACAATATACCTGAGATATAAGCCAAGCAAGAACAATAATTTTGTCTTGTTTCCGGTACTTCGTATCCTCCTCTACTTTTGGCCACACACTAATCAAGACACCAGGTTTACATTGTAATACCATTGCCAAAACATAAAAAGTGCCAACCTACATCCAAATAACCAAATCAAGAACATCCAATTGCTTAAAATGCTAACTCAGCCGTAAAAACAGTAACTTTCATCAGCCATGACGGTAATTATGCAACAATTGACATTTTAACATTTGAGAGTTGAGAGAACACCAGCGTTGGTGGATTAAATTAATGAGAG
Source organism: Cruciata laevipes (assembly GCA_963678965.1). NCBI lineage: Eukaryota > Viridiplantae > Streptophyta > Magnoliopsida > Gentianales > Rubiaceae > Cruciata > Cruciata laevipes. Next base: position 142,813 of record OY787639.1, read on the forward strand.
CTGAGCACATTTCAAAACATGCAAATAGAACACTTATCATCCGAAAATTTGACAACAAGGTTTATCATTTTCCCTACAAGAGAAAATTACAAAAGTACCTCAACCTCTGCCGGAACTTCTTTAGCACTTTTCTCGAGATAACAAAATATCTGTTCCAGAGTACTCAACATAAAAGACTCAAGTGCCCCAACGGACACCTTGTTTAGCATTTTTGTTGATGTATCATAAACCTCGCCGGGAACCGTGGATAAAGGTACCTGCAGCAAAATTCAAATTGTCCAAATTAATCTACCTTTGTTCAGAAGAGAAACACAAAGTCATATCAACTAAATCCCACTAAACAATAGATTTAACTTCGGATCACAAATCGTAGGCATAACTCTAAGATTAAAAATCATGATATAAATGTACCAAATATTGAATTCATTGTGAAACACAAAAAAATGTACCAACTTCCAAGCAGTCTAAAAACATGTTTAAAAATTGACAAAGTCAGTTACTTACTTCAGTCACACTTCTAAAGGGATCGTCTACATAAGTTCCTTCCCCTGACTCCAACCACTTAGAGTATTCCACTTCACAAAATGCATGCCCCACGTAACTTTTAAACTCCTTCAGCAGACCATCATCAAGTCTTTCGAACTCAACCTGAACCAACTAGTTACCATATAATAATGTCAGTAAAACTGTATTTTTACAAAATATTAGTTAAAGGAGAACTTGGATCTGAGTATTTACAGATGAGGCAGTGTCATTGGTGCTATCAGCTGGAGCCCTGCTACCGGTCCAATCTGCTGAAGCACTACTATCAGATGAGGCACTGCTATTGGGGCTATCATGCGAGGCACTGCTATTGGGGCTATCATGCGAGGCACTGCTATTGGTGCTATCCGAAAAGGTACTGATATCAGAAGACAGAGAACGAACGCTATCCTTTTTGGTGATTTCATAAATCCTTGATTTCTTACCCTTGGCCACCTCAGAGACAACTCTAAAAAGAAAGGAAAAGAAACAAAAATTTAAAACCATAAAATTGTCCTCAGTAAGTGAGTTCATGACTATTCACTAGATCAACACTACATCTGAGAATTTTCTTACTGGTGGAGGGAAGATGTTTCATCGTGGAAGGCTGCAACATTATCTAATGCCTTCTCCTTGTGCGAATTCCTAACATTCCAAAAATCCAAAGTAATTGCAGGACCCAGAATGGTCTTAGAATATCTTAGCGCCTTCTTCAAAGCCACTTGACGAGCAGCATCACACTCGCTTGCCAATGCCTTCTCACTCTGCAAACGGCCAATAGGTGAATATGACAGATGACAATATGGAGTAGCACTAAAACTGTACATGAATGCTTACCTTCGAAACGAAACTCGCCATAGTTTTCATCAAAGGACTAAGAATAGAAGGATTCTTAAGCAGCTCCTTCCTCCATTTAAAAGACAATTTTTTTAAAATGTAAACACTCCCAGCAAGATTTTCCAGATACATATCATCCTGCTCCAAGTACAGATACTCATGAGTTTTTAACGGGATCATAAGGAAATATGTTTCTTCTGTTATAATCAAAGGTGCTTACCCATTCCTTGAACAAGTCAAGGTTGTTCTCCAAACACCAAATAAATAACCGCCTTGCTTCTTCTGCTAGATCAGAATTATCTGGATAATATTTACATATCAGAACAAGCAAATCAAATAAATAGAACAGAACTAGTTATCTGAGTTCCTAAACCGACCTTCTCCAGATGCTTTAATGGCAAAAGGAATTAGAGAATTAGATATTTGCTCTGCTACTTCAGGGGCATGATCATGAGACCTACAGTTCATCGCCCAATACGCCTCAACAAGATTCTTTAAAAAACAGAACACGCGAAGGGGATCAGAATCAACAGAAAGAGAAAGAACAAAAATGGTAACTTAAGTAAAGTACATTTATCTCGAGGGAACTCACCCTATCTTGCTCCGAATTTGCAGGGAATGCGGATCTTGCTAAGTGTTCAATGATTGATCGAGGCAAAGCTGATTCACCCTTTCCGAATTCATGATCGACCTCATCAATGTTAAGATATGTAAAACCACCAAAACTGCAAAATCACACATGCTCAAATATAATTTAAGTTTTCCTTTGGCAGTATATGTACTAATTAAAAGGATGACAGCAACAAGAAAGTCTAGGTATTTACCTTTCCATCACCCTATAATTTGCATAGGATTCACAATAACCTCCAACATTAACTAGCAATGGGTATAAATATTTTACCCACATGAACTCCGCAACAGACCGTTTCACTGGAAGAGCCTACAAGACCATATCCATAAGTTGAGGCAGAAGGTCTGAATATTTAAGTTTTCAATTAAACCCAATATCTAATAAATAAATACTCCATAAGAAATATACCTGAGAGATGACCCAAGCAAGCACACAATTTTTGTCTTCTTCCTTGCACCAGAGCTTTGCAGTCACTTCTAGTTTTGGCCACACACTAATCAAAACATGAGGTTTGCATTGTAATACCATTTGCAAAACGAAAAAGGAACCAACCTGCATCAAAATAATTACTTCAATAAACATGAAGAAAGTGCTTAGAATGCCAACTCATCTAAAAACAGAAACATTTATCCAGAACTTGGAAAGCATTTGAAAGAGATTGCAAAAGTAGACTCAATGAGGAGCTGAAACATATCATAACAATATATATCATCCAAAATGAGACACCAGATAAGAAAGATGCATACTTGGACTTCTGAAGATTCGCATCGCAAAGGAATCTGCCCGAGTTCATAACAAATGTCCCCCAGGGTCCTCAAAACAAAAAACTCAATGTCTTTTTCATCCAACTGGTTGATCCAGTTTCTTGATACCTCAAGAACATCATTGGGAACCTTGTCTAAAGGTATCTGCAAGATAACCCAAACAATTCCTATGATTAAACTCTGGCTTAAATATCTACATGCACTAACACAGACATAAAAGTTTCATATTCCAAGCAGTTGGATCAATGAAAAATAAGTTTATGAATTACATACTTCAAGTATAACTTTTGTAATCTGAATGTCTTCGTCTATCTTAAGCCACCGAAACTGAAACTGTGAGGCTTTGGACAATGCAGACCCAATGTGATCCACAAACTTCTCCAACTGATAAAGATGGTACTCAGCCTATTCCAACAAGCAGAAGCGGGAAATCAAATTTTGAGTAAAACAATGTTAGAGGAGTCAATTAATTGGATGTGAAAATTAAAATTACCGAGATGTCAAGTAAAAATTGGGACAGCTGATTGCAATCGAGTTTGAGAGTCTCCTCCTCGCCATCAACGATCTCCTCCTCAGCGACAATGCTTTCATCACTGTCACTGGATTCCCGGCCCGAATCACTAGTTTCCCAGGAGGAGGTGTCGTACCAACTAGCCTCGGATACGTCGTCGCCGCCGCCGCCACCATCTTTGGCCACGTCTCTGAATCAAACATGAAATAACTAAAGCCATATGAAATCGTTTTCAACAAAATTTCATAGTAATAGAAAGATGGTTACTTGATGCGGCTGCTCTGCAATTTTCTTTTGCTCTTCAATTTCGATTTCGATTTCGGCATCGTGGATTTCTTCCAATCGGAGGGTAAGGGTTGGGGTTGGGTGGATCAACGAGTTCTTAGTTGCAATATTCAAAAAGTTGCCACTTTCACGCGCGAGCGCTCGAGCAGAATCATACGGCGCCGTTCCGGTTCAAGTACAATTGGGCTTTTCAAATCTTTTACTTCGATTTTCAAGACACGCAGCCCATTACTATTGTTAGGTTTTCATGCCATATTAATAAATTTTCAAAACAAAAATTCATATTGATGAAATTATTATATTATATTATACATTGTTGTGATTATTATTCAATTTGTGTTTATTTAGTATTATTGTATGATTTAATATTATTAAGAGTCACAATTTGACCATAAAAATCTCTACATGTATGTATTTAAAAATATAAACATTCCCTTAGGATTTCAACTCCAAAATTTAGAAATCTGAAGGAAATCAAAGGGAAAATATAAATTATAATAAAAAGAAATGTGAAGGTTTGATCTTTTTCATATTAAAAATGATTACTCGGTGTATTATTGTTAGTCTTCTCGATTTTATATATGATCTTTTCACTTTTAGTACTATTTTTTACATATTGAACATCATTATTCATTCGGTTTGATCAATTAAAACAAATTTAAGTTGAGAATTTTATCATCATGGATATACTTCCTCCGTTTCTCTTATTTCGTCACCCTTGACCAAAACAATATTTTGACGGCAACTTTGACCATTAATAACTTTAGTTACATATGTTAATTCGTTCTAAAATTTTGATACATTAAAAGTATAAGTTAAGAAGAATCCAAAAGTATATCATACCATCATATTATTATTCATATATTTCTTTAAATTGATGGTCAAACTTGCAAAAAAAAATTATGATAAATAGTAGTGTTACGTAATTAGAGAAACGAGTATAAGGCTTTTATATAAGTAGCATGAAAACATATCTTAAAAGGTGTGTACTTTGTGGTCATATTTTGTCCACAACTAAACTGGGAGTGGACGTGTCGTCATGTGACGTAGGGATGAAAAGGTTATATTTCATACACAAGATTTTGCTATTAAAGGGTGGTCATAATCCCCCCAACAATTTCCCCACTTTTGACAATGCAACAAACAACGGCTCATATTAAGCCACTAATGGCAACATAAGACACTAGTGATGATTTATTTACACAATAAAAAAGGCTTAAAATATTTCATAAGGGTCATAAGATAAGCCATCCATGTCAAGTACTAATAGTATATCCTTTATTCTTCCAACTTCTAGGAACTTACCTAATTCATCATTACTTCCAATTCCATCCTACTAATTCATTAGTAAACAAATTGAGCCGACATTTATAATATTACTATTTTCTTAATCCAATTAAATTTCAACATATATCTCATTATCATTGGCATATTATCAAGTATTTTTTATAAAAAAATTAGGTAACCATCTTTATAGCTTCCATTTTACAATTTTCTTCCATAAAGCTGTTTCATAATATTATTATCAAAACCCTGTAACGTATATTTAACATAATTTTATTTTTGAAAGAATTGTCGATTTAAACACTCACTATTTTGATATCTAAAAGTGTAAAATTTAGTTTATCAACTAACTAAGATAGTAGTTGTTTGCACACAAAAAAACTAAGATAGTATTTTCGCCAAATTAAACTGCAAAACACCAAAGTAGTGAGTCATACAATACAATTCACACATCTTACAAAATTCAATCGCATTTCACTAATTTCGCTAAATAATTACGTTAAATGATATACATTAAATCCTAAGACTATCAAGGCAAAAATGTGTTGATTTCATATTGTCTAGAGGACTCCGCCGCCATGCCATTTACAGTTCCGGCGGTGGTAGGGGAGCTCGCCGGGGGAAGCTCACCGCACTTGTGACACCTGGCGGCCGCGGCCGCCGCCTTATCCACCGCCAGGATGTGTTCTCGACACGAAGGACAGGAAGAATGAGACTTGAGCCACGTGTCAACGCATCCTACGTGGAAAACATGGCCGCACTGGGGAAGCAGCCGGATTTCATCACCGGGAGCATACTCCGCCAGGCAAATGGCGCAGTCGACGGAGAATTTTCCACATCCGGCGGCGTCTCCTCCGGAAGGCGGCGCGTAGGTGAGCTTGGGGAGCGAGTTGAGCGCCTTCTTCTTCAGTCCTCTGTTGGTAACAGCAGACGAAGGCTGCGCACCAGAAGCAGTTAGGTCGGCGATGCGGCGGAACCAGGCGCAGCGAGCGACGGCGACGAGGCCGAGCACGCAGATGAGGGCGCAGAGGAGCGCGGCGAGGATGACGACGAAGTCGGAGTCGACGTGGTGGATGCCCGGAGCAGGAGAAGCGGTGGACGGTGGCGGCGAAGAACTAACGCCGTTAAGTATGCGACGGAGAGTCATGTGACGGCGATTGTTGCAGTGAAATAGAAACAGAGAGAAAGAGAGTAATATCAAGCGAGGAGGAGAAATACAGTTTATGTGATGATTTATATAGCAATTAGATTAGAGAAAGGAAATGAGAGAGAAGGCGGTAGTTGGCAACTGTTTAACTAACCATCCCACACTAAAAAACAAAAAACATAGTAATAAAGTCACCTTTTAAACTTCACACGAGTTCCACACAATGTTTATATAAAAAGTTAAAAACTTTTCATACCAGAAAAATCATTGGCAATTGCGGTGGAACTACCCAACACAGTAGTATTTATTTATTTATCAAGATTGCAAAAATGAAATAGCGTTAATGTACTAGGTTGTTCATAAAATTATTGGGAAAGTGGTGATATCATTTCAATCTGATTAAATTTATCTCAGATTATTTCAGTGTTTGACATAACTGTTCAGCTGATGTTATGCTTACATACAGAACCATTTTTAGTGTTTGATAACAGAAACTAACTGTCGACGGTAAAAGTAAAAGTTATATAAAACTGTTTATCAAATTGATAATGGTATACGATGATATTTTATCTTTAAGATAATTCGGTTGATTGAGAAAGTAAATTAGGACTAAATAAATCACAAGCATTTTATCATTTACTCACCAAACCTACCACCATGAATTGGTATAACATGCAATCTAATCCAATGCACAAAGGGGACCAAAGAATTGGACTGCATATAAGTCCAGACTCCAGAGCATTCTATACATAGGCTTATCCATAACATAAATAGAGGCCACAAATTCTTCTGGTTCACAACCAACCAGCCAATAAGCCATACAGACACAGTCCTGCTCAAAACTAGACAACAATTCTTGGCTTGCATGGAACTTTCTCATCCCCTCATCTACTTTTTGTCCTTAAACCTTAAAACAGCAAAATCCCCACTGATAAGCTTCGTCCCAAAAGCGTTGCATCCATCGCCGGAAAAATGGCAGCGGAATCCAACAGCAAGAGGACTTCCAACAGCCACATACTCCAAGAGCTCGAAGCGCTGAGCCAGTCGCTGTACCACTCCAACGCCGGCTCGATTCCTCCCCTACCGGCTGCTCCCCGGAGAACCGCCTCCCTCGTCCTCCCCAGAAACTCCATTCCTCCGATCACCGCCGCTGCAAATGACGATAAGCCGCTTATCATCAATCCGAAGCCGCGGTCCAGGCGCATGTCCCTGTCTCCCTGGCGCTCCCGTCCCAAGCTCGACAAGGAGGAAGAAGATGACGGTGCTGACGGTGGAAGGAGAATCGCGCCCGCGGTCAGTAAGTCGATCATGGAGGACGACAATTCAGGCCCCGGTAAGAAGGGGATATGGGGGTGGAAGCCGATTCGCGCGCTTTCCCACATCGGAATGCAGAAGCTGAGCTGCTTGTTCTCAGTCGAGGTGGTGGCTATTCAGGGGCTTCCGGCTTCCATGAACGGCCTCCGCCTCTCCGTCTGCGTCAGGAAGAAGGAGACGAAAGACGGCGCGGTGCAGACTATGCCGTCTCGAGTTCAGCAGGGAGCGGCCGATTTCGAAGAGACGCTCTTCATCAGGTGCCACGTGTACTACACTCCCGGAGCTCCGATGAAGCTCGAGCCCCGGCCTTTCCTGGTCTACGCGTTCGCGGTTGACGCCGGGGAGCTGGATTTCGGAAGAAGCTCGGTTGATCTGAGCAGGATGATTCAGGAATCCATCGACAAGAGCAATGAAGGAGCCAGGGTTAAGCAGTGGGACACCAGCTTCAACCTCGCCGGAAAAGCCAGGGGAGGAGAACTCGTCCTCAAGCTCGGATTCCAGATCATGGAGAAAGACGGCGGCGTTGGGATTTACAGCCTGGCTGAGGGGCAGAAATCGGCGAAAGCTGGAAACATGGGATCATCAAGTGCCCGGAAACAGTCGAAATTCTCCTTCAGCGTCCCCAGCCCTAAGATGACAAGCAGAGCTGCTGAAGCATGGACTCCTTCCCAGTCAGGAGGTGGAAACTCGAGCCTGCAGGAAATCGACGACCTGAATCTCGATGATGATGATGAGCCACCACCTCAGCAGAAGCCTGATGAAGTGCCTGATTCGAAGATGGAGGATGATCTCCCAGATTTTGAGGTTGTGGACAAAGGAGTTGAGGTTCAGGAAACGAATGATCCCAAGACTAATGAGATCAAGGAAGAAGAAGATGATGATGATTCTTCATCTGAGGTGAATTCGGAGAAGAAGTCTGAAGAGGTTGTCAAGGAAATCGTCCACGAGAAAGTCCACCTCACGAGACTGACAGAGCTGGATTCACTCGCTCAGCAGATTAAGGCTCTCGAAGCCATGTTGAAGGAGGAGAAAACGGATACACGGGATGAAGAGACCGAGTCTCAGAAGCTTGATGCAGATGAAGAAAATCTCACCATGGAGTTTCTGCAACTGCTGGAGGATTCAGAGAGCAACGATGGGGCAAAGCAGGTGAAGTCAGAAGGACACCACGAGAAGGGCCTGCAAAGGGCGGAATCAGGCAGCAGCGTATACATACCGGATCTTGGCAAGGGGCTCGGGTGCGTGATTCAGACAAGAAATGGTGGATATTTGGCAGCTCTGAATCCTTTGGACACTTCCATAGCCAGGAAGGACACTCCGAAGCTGGCAATGCAGATTTCCCAGCCGATGATCCTTCAGTCGAAGGCAGCCAATGGATTCGAGCTTTTTCAGAGGATGGCAGCTCTCGGCCTCGAAGAACTCGGGTCTGAAATCCTGTCCTCCATGCCTATGGAGGAGCTCAAGGGCAAGACAGCAGAGCAGATAGCTTTTGAAGGGATTGCTTCAGCAATCATTCATGGGAGGAACAAGGAAGGAGCTAGCTCTAGCGCTGCTCGTTCCATTGCTGCTGTTAAATCTATGGTCAATGCAATGAGCACAGGGAGAAAGGAGAGGATTTCAACAGGGATATGGAACTTGAATGAAGATCCACTCACTGTCGATGAAGTTCTTGCATATTCGATGCAGAAGCTGGAGGCCATGTCAGTCGAAGCTCTAAAGATTCAAGCTGATATCACCGAAGAAGAAGCTCCATTCGATGTATCTCCACTAATCATCAAAGGACAGGATAATAGCAACCTCCTAGCTTCTGCAATTCCGATAGAGGAATGGATAAGCAGCAAGTCCCTGAAAGGCTCGGGCGAAGGAGATGGGGTAACGATCTCAGTTGTCGTCCAGCTGCGGGACCCTGTGAGGGAGTACGAGGCAGTTGGTGGCCCGATGATAGCATTAATCCACGGAAGCTGTGCTGACATAAAACCTGGTAAATACGACGAGGAAAAGAAGTTTAAACTAGCAAATTTGCAGGTTGCAGGGTTTAAAGCAAGGGATGCAGAGAAGAAGACTCAATGGGACAGTCAGAAGCAGAGGCTGACTGCCATGCAATGGCTGGTAGCCTACGGGTTTGGAAAGGCAGGAAAAAGAGGAAAACGTCAGGTTTCCGAAGGACAGGACTTCTTATGGAGCCTCTCCTCAAGAGTCATGGCTGATATGTGGCTCAAAGCAATAAGAAATCCTGATGTCAAATTCACCAAGTAGAAGAGAAAAACCAACAACGAATTGTTATTCTTTCTTTTGTGCCTACGTTGTTTCACAAAGTTCTCTGCAACTCAATGATTTTGTTTATTGTACCTAATTAGGATAAGATTCATGAATAAACTTGAGAGATTTGAAGGATTATACAGTCTCACCTTCTGCTTCCCCAAACCAATCAATACTGGAAATTATTGCGAGATTTCAGGCAGTGATTTAATCAAAATTAAAGGCAATTTGCATGGCAGAATGAAACTGCCAATTTGCATTTGAACTTTCATGGCATCAAGCCATCAAGTATCAGTGATATGGTCTTTAGGTTCTAATGAGTACCATACCATGCCATGATATATTATTGAAATGTGAGAAAACGTAATTTAGGGCACAATAGATAAATAACATCTGAATTTCAAAAATAAAGTCGAATAATGTTGTGACAACCAAATAATTTCCAGCTCATCCGTCATCATCTTCATTTTCAAAATGTTCCTATATACTTCTAAGAATACATGAAGTTGAGAAAATTTCTCTGCAACTACAAGTTGTTAACCTTTTCCTCCAGAGTGATTCTGTTCATCTCACAAATCGTACCTCAGATTCCATCTACCCTTAGCATCAGCGTTGAGTGTCCAATTATTTTCTCTGACCTGCATGTATGGAACCTGGAACAAAGTCGGATGAAGGCAATTATGTTAACACGACACGATACAAATGCATAACAAAATAGGGCAATGTACAGGCATATGGAATGACAAGGTTTTCCAAATATTCTGAGACCTTAACTATCAGAGTCCATGAGGAAATGAACAATCTAGTGATCCATTAAGTGAACCTTAACATTCAAATTACACATATCAGGCTCGGTCCTCGACAATGAAACAAAATATTATCTTAGTTGCTTATCAGAAGCAAAATCAAACACAATGGAATAAGTATTATAACATTAACTTCAATATCTCTTTCTCACTGTAAAGAGCAGAAGATTAACCTTAGTTAGAACTTCATAACCAACTTTGAGCCTCACATCTTGTTCCTTCTTGAAATCATAAATGATCCACGACAACTCAGCTGCTCCACGAGACTTCTTCTGTGAATGCACAGCAATAAATATCAGCATCCAGGCAACAGCATAAGCACGAAAACTACAAAACAAGACATGAACGCTTACCTGTTTAAACTCCTGGTCAACATCACATTTCCCCTTAATGTGAAACTTCAAGAATCCATCGGTAGTGACCGGAAAAGCTTTCTTTGCACGCACAGTGTAATGGAGCTTGTCCTGCCTATTGTACTGCAATCCAACTCCAATATTCGCCGAAAGCTAAAAAACATCCAGACCACCAAATTCCATAAATTGCAAACAAAAACCAGCCAATTAACAAAAAACCGAACTTTAAAACCAGAGGGAAAAAGAAAACTAACATTAGGATAGAAATGCCTGATGACAGCACTCAAGTAAGTTGGGGCAGCAATCCCAGTATCGAGCTCTCCGTCAAGCTGCAATTTTTTATTTTTTTTGCATTTTCACAAACAATAATTGGACAAATGAGATTTCTTTCTAGCATTTCAAACCTGAGCATCAGTGAATAACAATAAACAATGAAGAAAAAACGAGGAAATTTGAGGACCTGCAACGTGGTGTTGGTGTCGAGGGGATACTTCTCCTTGGCGCGGATTCTGATGGCTTTCGATTTCGCGTCGACGCCATATCTCAGTGAAGTCTCCATATTCTGCAGAAGCCCTAACCTCAATTTGCTCGAATCAAACCTATGCAACTACTACTGCTGCTGCTAAAAAACTGTTCCAGTTCTACAACTAGCAAGACGGAGATAACCCAATCCCTTTTTAGTTTTATATTTTTTAATTTTTTCCACATGGACCTTTTTCTGCACATTCACTAAGGCCCATGCTTGTTTCATGACTGGCCTAGGCCCAGTCAAATATCCAAAAATATGGTAGTAAAAGCTATGCCGCCACCAAATTCTGTTACCATCAACATCCTTGTGCAGATTTCTAATTTGAATCCTCCTAGAAATAGTTTAGATGTAAAAGAGGAGACAATGTGGAAAATCAATGTTTCATATCCTACTGGGATGATGAGAGATTGTGTTAAGATGGTGAAAGGAGAGAGATTGGAGATGCTTTTACGTGTACGTTAAAGTTAAACCAAAATATATAACGCTCCTTAACCTTCCCCACAATGATAAAGCAACATATTAATTAATCAAATAAAATGAATTTGTCCCTTTTCACATCTTCCTATGATACTATCGTGTTGAGTTTAACGATTACTGTACACAATCTAACAGGGTTTGTTCATTAACGATCTTGGTGATGCCATAGAAATTAATTACAAAAATAAAAAAAAGTAAATTGGTTAAAAGTTAAAACCATCATAGACACCCCTTCCACCACCGCCTGCACAATTCATTTTATTCCTCAAGGTGGAGTTCCCCTACCGGCGCCCGCACGGCAAGCAGATGGCGTTCATGAACAGGGTCATATCCACCGCCGCACCGGTAAAACGCCGGTGTCGGTTCTCTTCTCATCAATCGCGTGGCAGCAGAGTTCCAAGTCAATCCTCTTATTTTGAAAGCCATGGAAATAGACATTAAATGATCAATTATCATTCTCGATGAAGCTCAATACGTGGTGAAACATTTCCATTAAACATTTTATGTAGATCGATAGTCAGAGCCAGCATTTTTGTTTTCAAATTGTTCTTTAGGTTTGCAATTTCCTGCCCCTAATTTTTCATCTCATGAATAGCAGTACCAATAAAACAGTTCAGCAGTACCAATAAAACAATCAGGCTGATGAACTGAGGAGAAAATGCATTCACTCCAGAGAGCTTTAATTAGACTATTCATCTACAAAATGTACAAAATGGATCATAGAGATTTTGAGTTCTTCACCTTAAAACATTATGATTGACTTGACCATCCAATCGCCTATCGAAACCGAAATACATATACATACACATACATTCACATGCAGGCAAACACATATGTCGTTTTCTTTCAAAGAAACTGAGCTTGCTTGACCATCCTTCTGAGCAGCTTGATCTTCTTTCTGAGCAGTTTGATCATTCCTTCATTTCTGAGCAGTTTCTTGACTAAAAGCTGCGGTTTAACCATAACTGTCTAATTATTTTGGAAACTAAGAGTGTGTGTGACTGTGTGTGTGTGTTTATTCCTTGTCGTTTTCGACACCTGCCTGACGACACGGGGCTACTAATAGTCCTGCATCAATGAACCACCAAACTTTAGTTAACACATAAGCTTAACGAACAAAATATTTGTCTTTGTAATGTACAATGTATAAACTGGTAATTAAACGCCCTTAAAAAAACTGATTATTATGTACAATATTAAGCACACCATAAACTGAATACAGGGAAGAAGCTACGTACCAAATGATAGCTCATTAGACATTGTAGGATTTCTTTATGGAGAGTGTCAGCAAAGAGTTTGCCTTCATCTAGCTGCTCAAGAGCATACATAGACCGAATGCACCCATCGTCCCCAAATGCAAAGACTCCAGGCTGTTTTCCATTCTCCGGAAATATTTCATCAATTACAGGCAACTGAGCAACTGCAGCGGGATGAGGAAGCACGAGCCACGGCATTGGAGGACACGGGCCATGTTCCGGAAGCTTCTCATCGAGTGGACCAAAAACCACTCGAGAATCAGGATGATCCTTCTGTATTTGCTCATAAGAATCAAGCATCCACCGATGGTATGGATCAGGCTGCTCGCCTTGAATGATTGCATCATAATAGTCCAAGTAAATCACAACATTCTTGCCCTTGAGCTCACACACATTGATCATGACCTTGGAACCATCAGATGAGACATGGATGAGCTGATTATGAGTGCCCAGCAATGAGTCTAGTGTGACTGACCTCATACGCCGCAACACTTCATCTAGTATGCACTTTCTCGAGTAGGGATAAGGGTCATCCGAGAAGTTGTACATTAAGTCTCTTCCACGTATTTCCCCGGAATTGCCACCATCTGCTACAAACATCCACTCATCACGCCAAGGTGAACTGCCACACAACCAGCACAGCCGCCACAGACGCCTGTTTGCTTCCCAATCATCTTCTTTCACCGGCATCACCCACCATGACGATAACTCACACTTCTCCATGCCAGCCTGGACAGCATTCACATAAGAGGTTGTGTCGCTCAAGAAGGGCGTGTGTACCAGCACTATTTCAAACTCGCGATTTTTAGCCACGTGATACTTACGAGTCCCCTCCAGAGTAGACATCCACCGTCCATCCACGCAGAGATACAGCAACACACACTTCTTCTTGCTCAGTTCTGAAAGACTGATCTCATCACCACCACCACCGAATCTCGAGAGAAGAAGATCAGAGCCGCCCAAAATGTCCACTAGAGTCACTGGTTCACGGCTGAGCCACGGCATTCGCTCACTTCCAAATGAATGCCTGCGAAAATAGTCCAGCCTGCATCTGATCATCTCGTCTTCTCCATCAACATGACTCAGCTGAGCATCACTGTAGGGAAACCCGGCTACTCCATAATCATAAAACTTTTTCCCAAAGTTATAAGGCCTTTCCTCATCCGTCTGCAACACCATTTGATCGGGATCGAGAACAAGAGCAGCAAAGTGCGTATCAGGATGAATGAGGCCGATAGATTTGCAGACAAAGTCACGGGACTCGGAGTCCCAGAATGGGATCGCAAGGCAGGGAAACGCATCAAAGAAGCGGTTGAAAGCACTCTCTTCTTCCTCTGCAACTATCAATGGAGCACCTGCCATCTTAGCAACCATAACCATCTCGAAATTCCTGTCCTTTACCAGCTGGGAGTATGCTGCTATCATCGAACGGCAAGCGTTGGTGGCACGGCCCCTGATCGGAAGAGGGACCTTGAAACAACAGATGAGGAGGTATTTTCCGGCAAGGCTGTCCACTGAAACCTTGTCACCGTTGTTACGAACCAGGTAGTCCCTCTTACCGCCATTCGACAACAAAGTTAAAACATCTTCCTCCAATCTCTCTCCTTTCACAATCGTAAGACAGCTCTTCATCCCCGGCGGATATTTAACATGGATCTCTGAGAATGATTTACTCTTGTAACCCTCCAAACTATTGGTAGGGAACGGAAAGTAATATTCCAAATCAGATGAATATGAACCATTGTATCTTCTAGACATGAATGCAGTAGTCATGATAATCCTAGGATTTGTCAAACAGGTATGATCACCCACTACTTTCCTCAAAAATAAAGAGACACGATTACCAACTAGACGTCCAAACATCATGACACCGATCTCAACCAACCAAACAAACAAATACCAAAGGTTCGAATCTGAACTTAATAGAAAAAAAAAAATCGAATCTGAACTTAATAGAAAAAAGTTCTGTTTTTCGTTAATAAACTTTATATCGAACACACACGCAATATATGGTAGTGGCCGCAGAAGTATACTGTAATAAAAATACATCCCAAAACAACTTCATAAATAATAATATTGCAAATCTGAATACTACTGCAATTAAACTACGTACTACATCCAAAACAACATGGTGTTTGAAATAAGGTATATATTCCACTTCATGGCAAAATCAAAATCACACTACCAGAAAAAAAAAAGGTCTTTCAGCGGTCCGCACTGTTCCTGTTTCAGCGGTTATTAGTGTTAACCGGTGATAGAGAGTGTACAGTAAAAATGTTGACGCGGTGAAACAATGTTTCAGCGGTTGGAAAATGTGGACCGCGGTGCAACTTGAAAATTCAAAGTTGGAATTTTCAAAGTTTGACTGAGAAATATTATTTTAATAGTGTTGGCCCACGATATTTCAGTGGTTCCTTCAAATACCGCTGAAACATTTTGCTGACTGGATCATTCAGTTCAGTCAAACGTTGAATTTTTCGACGGGTCCTACCAAAACCAAATTTTTTATAATAAAAATAATAATTCGAGTGGGCTTTTTCAAAACCCGATTAAAACCCAATGACGATTTCAGCGGGTCACCTTCAAACCGCTGAAACATGTATTAAGTAGCATCATAATACAGCTGCTACTAAGCATGTTTCAGCGGTTCAAACTAAGTGCTGAAACATACTTAGGTTCTACAGAATTTGATGTTTAACACGTGTCATGTTCCCAGTTACTTCAAATGATTGAAATATGATGTGGCATCGTCCCATTGGTGAGCCGTCAAATTGTTTCAGCGGTTGTTCATTACCGCTGAAACGTATGAAATTAGCAATAATTTCAATATTTAAGCAAGATAATCAAAATTTTGGATCTTAATATCCATTTTATTGTATATGAGGAACTTTTCATATAGTTTTTATAACAAAAAACACATATATGAGGGGACTTATAGTAAGAACGATGATGTCTCAATGAACACTCACTACTTATACATTAACTCATTACTTAAACATATATACTATGTTGTCATGATTTCTTCTCAATTGTGATTAATTTATATACACTACATATGATTTGACTTATATTCTACATTGTGACAATTTTCAAAACATCTAAACATTATATAAGTAATGATCAAATCATCAATAGTAGATCATAATGAAAATTAACACAAAATGTAATTGAAAAGGTTAAATTGTGAAGTTATATATACTTATTAGTGTTCTTTACAATCATATAATGTTTATAAATGCTCCCTTGCTTATTATATTTACATATAATCACGTTTAAAAGTTTTTAAAAAATTATCGGGGTCAATTTAGTATTTATCAAAAGTTCAATTGATGGCTTTAAATTCAATTTTTTTTCACTTCCATTTGCATGAATCATACAAATCAAATAACATAATACAAGTAAAGATTAGAGAGCAAATAATTTGACTGAAATTAAAATTTATTAAAATTTTTAGTTCCTTTTTAATATTTCAGAAAAGTTAAGGGGCATAAGTGCAAATATCAAAAATTATTATCTAACCAAAGTTTTTGATCTATATAATTAAACAAAGCACCATCCATATTTTTACACATTTTACTCTACTTCAGTTTGACATAAATAATTTTAAATTAGTTTAATTGAACTGATTTAAATCAAATTCAAATGACTTTGATAAATATTAATGAAACTGGACTTATTTAAACATTAACTACGAATAAACTAAATTAAAATTAAATATTCTAATTGAAGTCACAAAATTCAAATAAATTTAAGGAAAATGCTGAAATCCATCCAAATCCAAATAGAGAAGGATATTTATTCCAAAATTTAATAACTATATCAAATTATATTGTTTTTATTTAAGTTTGATCTCAGCCGTCAATAATTTTCATCAAGTCATCTCAGCCATTAAAACCCCATCTTATATAACCATCTTAAACCCTTCCCCTCAAATCATCTTCTTCTTAGCCATCGTTTTTCTTCCTCCGCGATCCCATTCCCATCGCTTCAGTCCGAAACCCAAAACTTCTCCGGCAACGGCGCCACCTTCCTGGGGAATCCCGCCGGCCGCTGGTCAGATGGTCGGGTTCTAACAGACTTCATGCCGAATCGCTCACCGAAACCACATCCATCTGCAAAAAGTAATTCGGATCATCAAAGTCGTTCGAGTGGTGATCAAATGCACTGCCGCAGGCTGCGGGATGTTGTCCCTCTGGAAGCTCCAGCAGTTCAGGCTTCTGACTCAGTGGCTTCTTCCGCTATTCCGACGGACCATCGGCGGTAAGTCAAAGAATAACCCGATCTTGAATTTGTGAGCCGTGATTTTTGTTGAATTGCCCTCTGAAATTAGTTAGCTTCTATTTGTCAAAGTTTAATTAGGGTTTATGCAGCTGATTGTTGATTCGTGGAAGCTTTTTGTGATGGTGAATGGATTAATTCTTGCATTTTAGATGGATTTAAATTTTGCTGAGTATGTTGTTCATGTTATGTTTGCAAATTCTAGATGGATTTAAGTGTTAGTTTTTATTTTGAATCTGTTTGTGGTATGGCAGAGGGAGTATGCTATGCAAAGAAGGACTCTAACCTGCCGAAGCATCCTTAGATTGCTTAGATGCACTACTACTAGTTCCTCACCGACAAGGGCATTGAGTTCCTCAGAAACTACCTCAACCCCCATCCGAGATTGTCTCTGCCACGCTCAAGAAGTCTGCCAATCCCCTTGGCCGAGCACCTATGGATGATCGCCCTCGGTAATATTCACCTACTTTTCTAGCTTGTGCATTATGATTTGTTTTGTTTTGTGGTCTAAAATTTATTGTTCTTCTAAGAAATTCAAGTAGTTTGTAGTAAATAAGCTTATACGATTGATTCATTCCCTCCTCTTTGTTGGACAACAGAGGTGTGGATTGTTGCATGATTAAATCAGATATTTTGTGTAGAGTACTGTGTTATTCTGTGATGTAATTATGTGTACATGAGTGTATGATTAGTTTACAGAGGGATTAACACCTGAACTTCTACTGTAATCTGAAAAAGTTTGTCAAAAAGAACCACTGATCTTTGAAAGGACGTATTTTTTGAATTCATTGGTCGGTTTGGACTAAATTTGGTAGATTCGGAAACATGAGATTTTGAACTACAACTTAGAATCAAGAATGAGTCGATTTGGTTAAGAAATGAATAAGAAAAAGGCTTTTGAAACTCTGCAATTTTTAGGCTTAATTTCTGCTTGCATCAGTTTAGAGCTAACTTGGAAATTTCATAACTAATAAACCGTAACTCCGATTTTATTAAATCTCATACTGTTAGGATCGTTGTAAGATGAGCTATATTCTGTATTCAAGAACTATATGGATATTACAAGAGTGAAGCAATATTACAGAGGGAACTAAGTGGATGCATATGATTCAATGCATACCCTTTTCTGGTCTAGTCTGAAAGGTTAAGATTATGATGCATGGTAGATTTTTGATGGATGTATGTAAATGATATTGCAGGTGTCGAAGGGAGTTGTGAGCTGTAGAAATTGCGGTTAGGGTTTTACTGTTTTTCAATACCTTTGCAAGAAGAACTTTTGATCTGTGGTTTTACTTTTCTTGAATGAAATGGTTTAGAATTAACCTTTCCATGCATGTTTTTGGTTGATTCAGTAATTTGGCAAGAAATCATTTCAGCTACAATATCCCATATTCACTGTCCCAAATGCAGAATCTATGTTATCTGTAAGTTACCCATCTTTAGACATCTTTCTCAGTCTCAGTGAATTTGTATCATATTTTGATTTGAACAATTTGTATTTCAACATCTTCAGGAATCTTAGCAGCAACCAATTATCTGGAGTGTTGGGAGATTTCTATGGTGGCCATCACCATCTGAAAGAGATGTATGATGATCAACTCCTGCCATTATCTTTGAGGTTACCAAAATGATGTAGGCTACTTCATTCGTTTGTTTGAACATTTGTATTGTTTGTAGTGTAATTTAGATTTATAAGATTTAGATAGGTAGTTCATATAGTTGTATTTGACAATTTTGAATTCAATTTAATTTTGATAATTTTGAATTCTATTTATTTTTAATTTTAATTCCATTTTTTCTGCCCAAAATTTGTATTTTGTTTTTTTTTCCCAGCTATGATGAGGCGCTGAAACACAATGAGGCGCTGAAACGTATAGGCAAGACTCATTCATAAGTCCAGTTAGCATGGGAGACTTCTTGTGGAGCCCAGGAACGTGTTTCAGCGGTCTAATTTTTTTTTTGCGTTCCACCCCCAACAACAGCGGTCCGGATGATTTTTGGACCACTGAAACACCCCATTTTAGACCGCTGCAAAAGCCATTTTTTCTGGTAGTGTCAACCCTCTACGTTGAAAGATTAAATAACCATTTATGGAGTGAATAAACATAAAAAATGCAGCTTATTTGGCATGCTGATTCTAACTATCATTACCTTTTTAATAGAGCAGACGCTGCTCGTAGTTGAACCCGGACGGTAAGTGGCTGGAGCCGGCGTGGCGGTGGTGGAGCCGAGCATCAGCACCGGTGGCGGTGGTGGAGGCAAGCATCCGTCCATCAATAGTAGTATCAGTGGTGCTATGGCGGCGTCATCAACAGCGGGTACGGGTACGGGTTCCGTGGTCAAATGGGTCCAGAATACAGTTAGGGTTCCTGCTCAGAGGCGAGACTGTCATCTCATCACCTCCAAGGTATACCCGATTCTTGTTGAATTGAGCGTGTGAGTGACAGAGCGGCAGAAATTGGGGGAAACCAAAATTTTTGCTCTTATAACCAAAATGCATGATGAAATGACAAAATTACCCTCATTTTTAAGTTTATGAAAAACTACTAAGGTCATGTTCTCTTCACGGTATTTGAACTTATCTGAACTTAAAAAACTTTATCTGAACTCATCTGGATTTAAAAAGTTTATCTGAACTAAAAAAATTTATCTAAACTTAAAAAACTTTATATGAACTAATTTGAACTTAAAACTTTATCTGAACTCATCTGAACTTAAAAAAATTTATCTGAACTCATCTGAACTGAACTCATTTGTACTTAAAAATTTTAGCTGAATTTATTTGAACTTAAAAACTAAGCTGAATTGAAATATATAGATAAATTGAATTGAACTAAATTGAAACTAACTAAAAAATATATGATCATTTCCAATATATTTGAAATTCATTAATCTAAATATAACATAATACATTTAATATTAAAATATACTGAACTGAGTTGCACTGATGTAGATAAACTGAACTGAATTGAATTTAAAAAAATATGATCAATTTCAATATATTTGAAATTTATTAATCTTAATATGAAAATATGTAGAACAAAGTTGAGCTGGAATATATAGATCAACTGAAATGAAATGAAATAAATATGATATTTTCAAAACATTTGAAATTTAATAATTTGAGTATAACTTAGAGTTTGATAGAGTTTATTTCTTGTTCAACTGAACTGAACTGGATTGAATTGAACTGAAGTGAAAATTAATGTATCGAAAAAAAGAATCAACATGACTGAATTAACCTGAATTTCATCAAATTACATTTCACTTTAATTTACTGAGCTGAACTGAATTGAACTAAACTGAACTGATATATAAAAGTTCTGGCACACAGGGCCTTAATGTTAAAAAATATGATAATGTTTGCTAGCTAAACATATTGATTTGAGTTGAGTTGAAGCATATAGATAACTGAACTGAACTGAATTGAAAATTAACAAGTGTGATGAAAATAAACGGTAAGAATAAATTAACCCTAATTAATTGCACCAAATTATACTGTTGTTGAGCTAAACTGAACTGAACTGCAGTGAAATTAATGTATTGAAAAAAAGAATTGGTATGACTAAATTAATCTAAATATCATCAAATCATATTGAAACAGAACTAAATTGAATGGAATTGAACTGAACTGATATGAACAATTAAGCTCAAAAGATTGAACTGATTTAAACTGAACTGAACTAAATTACAGATAAGTTTACTGAACTTAACTTATCTGAAAACTAAAAAACTCATCTGAACTGAAAAAAGATTATCTGAACTCATCTGAACTGAAAAAAAGATTATCTGAACTCATCTGAACTAAAAAACATTTATCTGAACTAAAAAAAGTTTATCTAAACTAAATTTTTTTTATCTAAACTAAAAAATATTCAAGTAATTTCTAGAGAACACATAACCTAATTGTATAGGGTATTATTGTCATTTAGTTTGATTTGGGATTTAAGAATTCATGTAATATTACGATAAGGCTCCTGAATTTTTGCGTAATGAAGTAGTACTCCTATTAATAACATTTAACTGCTTAAGGATCTATTTGTCGGAGCTTTTTTTTTTTTTTTTGCTGAACTGAATTAAAATTAAATAAATATATTAAACGGGACTGAATTGAAATTAAAATTAAAATTAATATAATTTTAGGTTCGGCTTATTTACAACCTTACTACAAAGGTTTTGTTTGTATGAATATATTTCTTCTTGAACGGAAATGAACTGAAATAAATTGAAATTATTTAAAAATTTGAAATGAAATAATTTAATCCAATTTTTTAATATAAAATTTGTATTAAGGACAGCAAAGTCCCCACTGAACTTTTGCTTGAAGCAATTAAAATAAGCGGTAATAATTTAATTAGGGGTTTGCTACATGCAGGACCATTTTTCTCATGCAGGACCATTTTTTACCAAAATGCCCCTTTTATTGTGGAGGCAAAAAAAAACTACTCAAAATGCAAAGGTACATTTAGGGGTATTATAGTAAAAAATCAGTTCTGCAAGAGAAAATCGGTCCTGCATATAGCAATTGAGTTTAATTACAATGAAGTAAATTCTACGTATCTGTGGATGATTGGATGCCGGAACGGAACTCTCTTATTCAGGGATTGGGTTTGGGGGTTTTAAAATCACCGGCCAACTGGAAAATCCGTCACCGATCAGGTCAAAGTTGCAGCGTATTTGTTTGTTTGTTAATTAATTTTGGAGATGTTTAGTTTGCAAATCTCTCGCATGTGTTTGTTTTTCATTGACTCTCAGCTGTCGGTAATTTTAGCTTTCACATCCAATTAATTGATTATTTTACTCAAACTTTGATTTCCCGCTTCTGTTTGTTGAATTAGGCTGAGCACGGAGAATGCCAGCTGATGGTGAAGTTTGTTTATCAATTATCACATGGGTTCTGCATTGTCACAGTGTCACAGTTTCAGACACTTTAGTGAAAATGTGAAGCTGACAAAATGATTATCGTTCATTGCCTAAAATCCAAATCCTTTTGGGAAACGGATTCCAATGGATTCAAAATCCACATCCAGTTCCTTTTGGGAAAGGAATTCCAGTGGATTCTTAATCCGAACTCCACTAGGATTCGGAAATATAAACACTTCCATTTTTCCTATATATACCATGCAACCATTTCATTCTCAATCACATTAAACATCACAAGATACATTTTTACAATTATGATGAGAAAATATTTGAGCCAACTTTGGGTTAGAAATAGGCTCAGATGCCTTGGAACCACATATAACCTTGTGAACGCAGTTCACGTACCTGCTCGTTCATTTTGGGACATACAAAACCCGTTCTCTAATGTTATTGGTTTTTCTTCGCTTCTGCCAACAACATTCTCACGGGGCTCTGCATCGGGACCGCAACATGGATCACGGGGTGCTGCATCGGGATCAAAACAGGGATCCTGGAGGAGGGATGCTATTAAATTGTCTATTGGCTATCCTATGGACTGCTATACACTTGGATCTAATTTAGATCCAACATCTATGCATCTCCACGCCATCTTTGAGATTAAGGATGCCAACCAAAATCAAGCAGGACGGACAGTAACAGTAACCGAATGGGACCCGAAATTATGCACTATGGTGACAAAAGAGAAATTGACTGAAGCATTTGAGACAGAGCTGAGAGGAGTGACAGCGCCTAAGTATTTGAAAAAGATGAAAAAAATTGTCATGCACAACAACAAAGATAACAAGGATCTCACGGATGCTGACGTTATTGACTACATGATCAAAATGTGGAAAACTCATGGATGCAAAACACCATATGGTCCGGATGAGTATTACAAAACGTGTGTGGATTTGTATGAAAAATACAAATGTGAGGGATTGCTTCCATTTTTGTGGGAGAAGCTTCTTGGTGATGAGAATGCTAGGGAGAGAGATGGGTGCATTGGAATCCACGGAAGAGCTCTATGGAAGTACGTAATCGAGTATTTTAATGTTCCAGAGAATAAGATGATTGAAATTCGAAGTAATATTGACGATGAAGGCTATCACAAGGTCAAAGATGTGTTTATGTTTTTTCATTATAATACCAAGCAGTTACTACAAGAACGTAGCACCCAAGGACGTCTAAGAGGCGTAGGCATGAACTGGACAGTGGCGGAGAAAGAGTTTGTATACATCCGACTACCTACTACTTTTTGAAGAAGATCAGTGACCATTAGTACTTTTTGAAGAGGGCTTCAAGATTTTAAATCGTGAATTAGTTGAATCAATGTGTATATATGTTTGTTTTAATCATTTGAATAAAAGATATGTTTCACTTGGATATGAAAATCTGGTTCAATTTTTGTCCTGCAAAACAGGATATTCACAATGATGTGTTTTCATAAATCACCTTAATAATACATGGCCTGCTTTGATTTCATCTTGGAGAAGTTGGCCAGCACTGAGATGCGTATAACTCTTATCCAACAGAAGGTGCAAAAACACAGATATTTATCATGAAGAATTTAAAAAATCTAGGCAGAAAAATACAAATATTTATCATGAACGAAAGAGTTATTCTCCTTGTTGGAAGAAAAATTGCGGAAATCAAAGAACAGACATAACTCTGAAGAAGAAAGTAAAAACGTAACAGAAACCAGTATTGATGAGTAGCTCAATCAACTAAGCTCCTACCATACTAGGAACTGATGCAATCAGTTAGTAGAATCAAAACGGTTATGACTATTTCAAAAACAAGAACCAGCAGAAACTGAACTTGCTTGACCATCCTTCTGAGCAGCTTGATCTTCTTTCCGAGCAGTTTGATCATTCCTTCATTTTTGGAGACTAAGTCACCTGCCTTGTCATTTTCGTACACCTGCCTGAAGACATGGGGCTACCAATAGTCCTGCATCAATGAACCACCAAACTTTAATCAACACACAATGAACGAAAAACTGGTTATTATGTACAAAATTAAGCACACCATAAACTGAATACAGTGAAGAAGCTATGTACCAAATGATAGCTCATGAGAGAATCAAAGATTTCTTTATGGAGAGTGTCAGCAAAGAGATTGCCTTCATCTAGCTGCTCAAGAGCATACATAGACCGAATGCACCCATCGTCCCCAAAAGCAAAGACTCCAGGCTGTTTTCCATTCTGCGGAAATATTTCATCAATTACAGGCAACTGAGCAACTGCAGCGGGATGAGGAAGGACGAGCCACGGCATTGGAGGACACGGGGCATGTTCCGGAAGCTTCTCATCGAGTGGAACAAAAACCACCCGAGAATCAGGATGATCCTTCTGTATTTGCTCGTAAGAATCAAGCATCGCCCGATGGTATGGAAAAGGCTGCTCACCTTGAATGATTGCATCATAATAGTCGAAGTAAATCACAACCTTCTTGCCCTTGAGCTCACACACATTGATCACGGCCTTCGAACCATCAGATGAGACATGGATGAGCTGATTATGAGTGCCCAGCAATGAGTCTAGTGTGATTGACCTCATACGCCGCAACACTTCATCTAACATCACCTTTCTCGAGTAGGGATACATTTCAGTTTCACCCGACAAATTGTTCATGAAGTCTCTTCCACGTATTTCCCCGCAAATGCCACCATCTGCTACAAACATCCACTCATCACGCCAAGGTAAAGTGCCAGACAATGCGCACAGCCGCCACACCCGTCGGGTTGCTTCCCAATCATCTTCTTTCACCGGCATCACCCACCACGACGATAACTCATGCTTCTCCATGGCAGCCTGGACAGCATTGACATAAGAGGTGGTGTCGCTCAAGAAGGGTGTGTGTACCAGCACTATTTCAAACTCGCGATTTTTAGCCACGTGATACTTACGAGTCCCCTCCAGCTGATACATACACTGTCCATCCACGCAGAGATACAGTAGCACACACTTCTTCTTGCTCAGTTCTGAAAGACTGATCTCATCACAACCACCGAATCTTGAGAGAAGAAAATCAGAGCCGCCCAAAATATCCACTAGAGACACTGGCTCGCGGCTGAGCCATGGCATTGGCTCACTTCTAAATGAATGCCTGTGAAAATAGTCCAGCCTGCATCTGATCTCCTCGTCTTCTCCAGCAACACGCCTAAGCTGGGCATCACTGTAGGGAAACCCGGCTACTCCATAATCATAAAACTTTTTTCCAAAATTATAAGGCCTTTCCTCATCCGTCTGCAACACCATTTGATCGGGATCGAGAACAAGTGCAGCAAAGTGCGTTCCAGGATGAGTGAGGCCGAGAGATTTGCAGACAAAGTCACGGGACTCGGAGTCCCAGAATGGGATCGCAAGGCAGGGAAACGCATCAAAGAAGCGGTTGAAAGCACTCTCTTCTTCCTCTGCAACTATCAATGGAGCACCTGCCATCTTAGCAACCATAACCATCTCGAAATTCCTGTCCTTTACCAGCTGGGAGTATGCTGCTATCATGGAACGGCAAGCGTTGGCAGCACGGCCCTTGGTCGGAAGAGGGACCTTGAAACAACATATGAGGAGGTATTTTCCGACAAGGTTATCTACTGCAACCTTATCACCGTTGGTACGAACCAGATAATCCCTCTTACCGCCATTCGACAACAAAGATACAACATCCTCCTCCAATCGCTCGCCTTTCACGATTCTAACACAATCTCTCATCCCCGGTGGATATGTAACATGGATCTCTGACAGTGATTTACTAGAATCATATTTCTTGCATCTCCTCAATTTATTGGTAGGTGACGGAAAGTATTGTTCCAAATCAGATGAATATGAACTTTTGTATCTCTCGTCATCTCTATAATATCTTCTGCACATGAATGCAGTACTAATAATCCTAGGATTTGTCAAACAGGTATGATCACCCACTACTTTCCTCAAAAATAAAGAGACACGATTACCAACTAGACGTCCAAACATCTTGACACCGATCTCAACCAAACAAACAAATACTAAAGGTTCGATATCATGTTCTTTAAAAAAAAAAATCGAACCTGATTGGGGAGTTAACTACTTTTCGTTTATATTAAACCCTATATATATCGAACCTTTATATTTAGACATAACACATAATATATGGTAGTAGCTGCAGAAGTATACTGTAATAAAAATACATCCCAAAACAACTTCATAAATATATTGCTTATCTGAATACTACTGCAATTAAACTACTACCGTACATCCAAAACAACATGGTGCTTAAAACAAGGTATATTCCACTTCATGGCAAAATCCAAAAAATCAATCCTCTACGTTGAAGTCCAAAGATTAAATTATTTAAAAAAAACAAAAAAGCCCAAAGATTAAATAACCATTTATGGAGTGATTAAAATTGAAAAATGCAGCTTACTTGGCATGCTGATTCTAACTATCATTACCTTTTTAATAAAGCAGACGCTGCTCGTAGTTGAACCCGGACGGTAAACGGCTGGAGCCGGCGTGGCGGTGGCGGAGCCGAAGTAAGGCGAGGAGTCAAGCCACGGCAGGAATGTGCACTACTCTCAATTTCTCTCCGGCCGTACGCCGATTTGCTTCCGACGATATGGATGTCGAAGAGTGGGGCATCATCGCCGCCGAGCAACGCCGTGAGATTACGGCGGCGAATTAATTAGTCGCCGACTTGGCATTCGCCTACCAGCTTCAATTCCAGGAGTCTGGATCGTTCGGATTCATAAATTTTAGCCTCGAATTGGACCATTCGGAGCTGAAATCTGCACCGGAGGCGGTGGTGGTAGCAGCGTGTGAGTGACAGAGCGGCAGAATGGGGGGAAATTGGGGGAAAATGACCTAATGTGTGTAATATTACGATAAGGCTCCTGAATTTTTGTGTAATGAAGTAGTACTCCTAATAACATTTATGCATAAGGTCCTATTTTGCTAGAGCTCATTTTTGGTTGGACCGGACTAAACTAAACTAAACTGAACTGAACTGAATGAAAAAAAAAATGTATTAAAAAACATTATCATGAATTTCATCAAATTATACTTTCATTAACTGAATTAAATTAAATTGATCTACTTAAAAAACTTTGGCAGACACGGGGCCTTTAAAAAATAATATCTGCTTATTTGGAATCCTAAACAGTAATATTCCCAAACAAATGTACATAATTTATTACTTGAAAATTCAAGCTACAAAGTGTAGTGTATTAGCATATGTATGGCTATATAAACAGAAAATCAAGAAGAAAAGAATCAGAGATTATCAAGATGAATTCGATCATCCCAAAACTCATAATCCTTTTGGCTGATGATTCAGGAGCCAATCAGAGCAACAACATTAATGAAACGAATGAGAAACTTAAGCTTCGAAAACTTTACACTCCTCCTCAGAAGGGTTATCCTTGCAGTAGACATCCAACGGGTCACCGCTTCCCTCCACCGCCACCCCCGGCCACTTGCTCGCCACCAGATGCGCCAAATCCACCACGCGCTGGCTGCAAATTCAGTTCAAGTTAAGGATGATGATGCAGCAGCTGAGGAAACTAATGTAAGGTTTACATTTTACCTGTATCCCCACTCGTTGTCGTACCAGGCTACAACCTTAACCATGTCATCTCCCATAACCATGGTTAAGGAGGAGTCGATGGTTGAGGAAACATCGGTGCACCTGAAGTCGACAGAGACGAGAGGAGCGTCGCAGACATCAAGGATGCCTTTGAGGGGCCCTGCTGCTGCTGTCCTGAAAGCAGCGTTCACATCCTCGGCTGACAGTCCTTTCTTCTCCACATTCACCACGAGATCCACCACCGACACGTTGGGGGTT
The DNA here is from genome assembly GCA_963678965.1 of Cruciata laevipes. NCBI lineage: Eukaryota > Viridiplantae > Streptophyta > Magnoliopsida > Gentianales > Rubiaceae > Cruciata > Cruciata laevipes. The sequence goes on from OY787639.1 coordinate 170,788, forward strand.
GGGACACGAAGAGCGATGCCGTTCAGCTTCCCTTTCAGCTGAGGCAGCACTAGGGACACAGCCTTTGCTGCTCCTGTGCTTGTCGGAACAATGTTCAGTGCTGCAGCTCTCGCGCGCCTCAGGTCCCGATGCGATGCATCCAGAAGCCTCTGCATTTCTCACACAATTCAGACCAGGATAACTGATTCTAGTGTTCATCAAATGCAGCATGAAATTAGACACAACATGAATTTCTCACACAATTCAGACCAGAACAGCTGATTGTAGTGTTGATCGAATGTTGTATCATGTATTACTGAAAATGTATTAGTTACCTGATCACCAGTGTAAGAATGTGTTGTTGTCATTGTACCCTTCACAATGCCTGAAAATTCAGTTATTTGATCAGAAAGTTGGGATCTTGGGGGGATTTTTTAACAGCCTAATTAATCTTCTGAAAAGATGTTTATATATTACTGAAAATTACTCACCCAATGCTTCATCCATGACCTTCACAAAAGGAGCTAGGCAGTTGGTGGTGCAAGAAGCATTGCTGCAAAAATGAAAAGTTGAAAAATGCTATCAACTTCTTTCCCCCCAATTTTCGATCATTTAAAGGTATTACAACTTAGTACATGTGTATGTGTTTTATCAGTCACCTTATGATGTCAGCTACGTCGTGACCGTAGTCTTTTTCGTTTACACCAATAACATAAGTAGGAATGTCAGCTCCTTTCGCAGGAGCGGTGATGATGACCTTCTTAGCACCAGCTTGAAGGTGCTTACCAGCTCCTGGTCCATCCACAAACACACCTGTTCCCTGCATTTCCCCGATTCGAGTTAGAATCATGGCTCATTACTAATGTTAGTACCATGTCTTGAGAAACATTAAGGTACCTCGATGACGATGTCAATCCCGAGTTCAGCCCAAGGGAGCTTGAGAGGATCCCTGTTGGAGACAACCTGAATGAGCTTTCCATCGACGCTGATGGTTTCATTGTTGACAACCTTAACATCTGCCTTGAATGTTCCGAGCATTGAATCGTACTTCAGCAAATGTGCTGCCTGTGCTTAGGTAGATGAGACATTTGTTCAATGATCAGTTACTAGTAGTTGCTACAACCTCATTATAATGCAACCTAGGAAGCTAAGGACAACTCACATTCTTGACACCAGCACTGTCATTGAGGACAACAACCTCGAGTGGCGAGTCCTTTCGCCCGTGCCAGCATCTAAGGAAGTTTCTGCCAATACGACCAAATCCGTTAATAGCCACCTTCAGTTTTGCCACAGTTTCTCCCTTAACCGGGACTGATCCTGCACTCTTTAAGCAAAAAAGAGAACATACATATTACTAACAGAAAGTATCTGTTTTCCAAATATTCAGCCTCACATTTGAAGATCAGCCATTAATTTTATCTAGTACATAAAACTTAAAGAATCTGCTGACATTTATATATGTGCTTGAAGTGATCAGTAAATTCAGAATGTAGCTACATAATAACATACCTTGACAGTAAGCTGGGCAGCAACTGCATCGAAGAACGAGGTCTCCCTCGAGTTGGCAGCGAATGTAACACATCCGTTGGATCGTAGGCCGGAGAACTCATCTACTTGCAGTTTCTGTACAGCAAAATTGGGCATATGATCAGACTAAAATGGAAAGTGTGTCGGTTTTAAGAGAACGGGGAAAGTAAAAGAAGAGATGACTAACCTTGGAGAAGCAATATTGAGTAGGGATGGAGGCCTTGGCTGGGAGCCTGGCATTAGTTGGGATTCTTGAAGAAACAAGAGCTGCATGAGTGCTTGCCATGGCTGCAGTGAAGCAAATGTTTCTTCTTGCAGTTGTTTATGTATCATAATCTAGAGCCAAGACTATGGTTGCAAATGAGTGATATAAAATGAGTGGTGAGGATGATATGTGCAAGATAAGATCACATATGGATCAAAGTCTTTATAAGCACCATCAAAAATTGAAAAAAGAAAAAAAAAAAACACATTCAATCCTTGCTGATGTTTTTGCCCTTCCAAAAATGATTTTTTGCCACCGCACATTGAGCTTTCTTTCCCCACTTTTATGTGGCAACATGAGGATGTGGTGATATTGGCCTTTTTATCACCCATGAAGCTCTCTTTTTTATCTACACTGTTAAGACTTTTTTGCACCAGTAATTAAAGGAAGTAATATTTGCACTTAGAATAGAAAGATTCAAGAAAGTGATACAAATCCCAAATCATAGTAACCATGGCATTAAGACAGCCTTCTTCAGAAACATCTGGAAAGGGATAAAGAGGAGGAGAGCCCCCCTAAACTACAAATATTAAATGTTGGCTTTTCAAATACAGTTCCGGTGTTCTTAAGCAAGAGCTTCAACTTCATCGGACTTGAGGTCTTCTTCATTCATGGAAATTTCTGGCTGCAGCTGGTTGGAAACATCATCAATAGCAGAATTGAGCTGTTCAATCTTCTCAGCCAGTTTCGTGCGCTGCCTCTGGAAATAGAGCATCAGAATTAACACATCAAATATTTAAATTAGGTAAATTATACATATTGATTCAGAGAAATCCACAGAAAACATGAATCAAAATTTGCTAGCTTTGCACATTCACCACTATCTGTTACAGGTATACAACTATCAACGCTGCTATGGAACAAGTTGAGCCATTAATTCACTATTTCAATCAGCTAAGCATGTAGATACATCAAAACAATTAAAATGTCTATATAATGTTACTTTCTACACATACAACTTCCTGTTTTTAACCTACGATTGGGTAATACAAGATACACTTGAATATTACTTCACAGTGTCAAAGAAACTTGCATCATGCAGAGAGCAAGAGCTTAAAATAGGTTTGGAGGAGGGGGATTTAAAAAGGCTATCTGACCATTGAAGCTCTATGACATAAAAAGCTTACCTCCAAAGCTTTGTCTTCATCGTAGATGAATTTCGGCAACTTTCTCATTAGATCCTTTTTGTCAGTTTTAGATACAGCCTTGCTGATCTATAAAACAGGGAGAAGGAGTTTTTAGCAACCAGATAGTAATGATATTCAATCAAGTAAGCTCATAGTGACAGTTAGTCTTCACCAAACAGGACAATTAACATTCAGATAGTTCAGCTTGATATTACCTGAGGCGCATACACAGCTCCAAGTGCCCCCATAACTAATCCTCCCAAAATGAAGCCACCTATGAAAAGGCTCCCATTGCTTGATCTTCCATCATCCCTGCCATCAAATAAGAGGAATTTTGCTAACGTTATAACTCATCTTCACAGTTACAGCAAAATACACTCTTGTATAACTGCGAGAATACTTTCACTAGTTCTGTAAACTAAATAATAACTATGCTAGGTTTGCAGACTAACTAGGTACGATACTCATAAGATTGCATTCCTCTATCATACGCCATCCTCTTAAAACTTTGCTTCCATTTGAAACACAATAGAAATGACACATTTTGATGAAAGCAACATGATGAATACATATTAATAACCCTGATCAAGTAGGCCATTAGGCGACCTGAAGAACTAGGTGGTAATAGGTATATGCCCTATCTCTACAAATGAAACGAAAACACCATCACAAACAGAGTAGAATGAAGACCATACCCATAGCTAGCATGAATAGTCAACTGCCTTTTAGAGATGGTTGGCTTCCCTGGCTGTACCAGATCAAAGGACAACTTACTGGGAGCCTTCAAAGAGGATCCTAAAACACCAAAACCAAGTGCCAATTAGATATAGCTATTCTTTCTTTCACACTACAAGTTTGTAAATTTGGGCATGGATTCGAATAATTCCATTAGTGGGATCTCATTACAATATTCATCATTAATCATTCAAACTATTTCTTCAGAAAAGCATCAGCTAAATGGATCTTCATTAACCAAAATTTCTTGCCTAGGCTAAAATAACCTCCTATTAAGTTCTTTAGTGATACATGGTGAACAAAGCAATCAAATCCACAAACTCATTGAAGAAGCAGTTTCCTAGGAATAATCGAAACTCAAAAAGAAACTATCTTTTCCCCCTTTCTTATGGCACATTGCAATTAACAGCAGACATGAATTCTGCTCAGAAAGCTCAAAAAGTGATGAATTTATGATCTTTGAATTTGAACAATATAAAAAAATGAATCATACGAAGAAGGATGAGTAGAAGAAGTACCAGGTGATGAGGATGAATGTAGAGATGGACCCCTGGAGGAAAGAAAGGAGCTTGAAAGAGCTGCCATGGCGGATGCAGAAGAAGAGTATGATGGAGAAATTTATCAGCGACGATGGATTTTGATTGTTTTTAATGGGTGTTTTTCTCTGGTTCGATGAAATCGATGAGGCACCATGTTTTCCAAGAAAACACCATTTTTGGAGTGGTGTAAGAAACAATATTTTCCATCAACAGGGCCGCTTTAGGCTCTAAGGCCCAATAAGTTTTTGGGTTAGTGTCCAAAGGCCCAAAACCGAAAGCCTTGAAGGAAATCAAAAGAAGCTCATTTATAGGATATGAAATATGTGAACCAAAAATTGTAATTCACTTTTTGAAAACAAATAATTATTCAGGTTGTCATTATCCTCATATATTTTTACAAAAAAATAAATAAAAAAATTCAGTTATTGGAAACTCCATTCACTTCACATTATTTAACTTTATTAGAGCAAGTCCAACAGATTCTCCAAATTTTTTTCTAAAATAGATAATGAAACCTTATATTCTCCAAATATTTTTTACTCAAATCCAACAGTATCTCTACTTTAGAGATTTTATTAATAACTTTTTTTCCTTTTTTCTTTTTTTTTTGCATTAAGAAATTTGCCAAAAATAGTTTTTTTTTTCTTTTGCAATGTCCATGAACTCCGTTCCTCAAAATTTATTTGTCATTCTGCATATTTAGCAAAGCAAATCTTCTCTCTCATCAATTTTGTTATAATAGCAAATGGGATAGCAAATCTGTTGGAGTGGAAAAATACACAAAATTTCTAAAAATTGACAAAATCTCTATTATAGCAAATCTGTTGGACTTGCTCTTAGAGGTGTAACGTTTCATGAGGAATGTATAGAAATTATGTAATGGTAACTCAAAATTTAATATAAATGAAAATGGTTAACAAAAAACTGTTAAAATTAAATTAATTAAAAAATTATACCTATAAAATATATATTTTTTATAAAAAAAAAAAAGGCAGGTCACAGTGCCTAGGAATGTACTTGATTACGTGAAAGTTGAAACACGATTGGAGAAATGAAAAAATGAAATAAGTTATAATGCGAAAATTGTTATCTTTTTCTGATGATTGTATTGGCTCATGTAGATCGTATTTTTAAGTTGCGTCTTTAAATAAATGAAATATGACAATAAAAAATCAACATATCATAAGTAATAAAAAGAATGTAAAATTTTAATTTTAATTTTAATTTTTTATAGCACTTTCAACTTCAAAGTAGTAAACGGTTTTATTAGACACTTTGGCCATGTTTGCTAAAGTTTATCTGTAGAACAGTTTAGTGAAAAGTAATTTGATGAAATTCATGTTAATTCAGATATGCTAATTCCATTTTCCAATGGATTAATTTTAATTCAGTTCAGTGCAGTGCAGCAAGAAACAAGGTCAAGCAATCAGGACTTTCACTTGTTTTGTGGTAGGATTGCTTTGAAATCAAGTTTTGATTACTCAATTACCCATAAAATTGCCCTTGAAATGTTTAGCAGTAACATTTCTTAATATGAAAACGGGATTTAGAACTAGTCATTTTCTAGTTATACATAATTTGATAGTAATTTTCTCTATTAGCCAGCTTATGCAAACAATATTAGTTTGTGGAATATAAAATAGTTATAAGTAGGTCACCTAATGTAGCTATGTAACATCATTAATTCATTGTATATGGTAACTAATAGCTCTATATTTCATTTAAATCATACTTTAGAATATATATATATATATATAATATTTATTTCATATAACAAACATTACTATAATGTATTCTATCCACCCCCAATGTTTATTTTCAATGATGGGAAAGAAAATCATGCAAATTGGTTACACACTATCTCATGACTCATATGCATGAATCATGATTATTTATTTTTGACAGCATGAATCATGATTATGATTCAGTTGTTATCGTGATGGGAACACATTATGGTAAATTTTGCTTTAAAATAGGTTATCTAATGTATCCATGTAATATCATTATATAGCTAATAACTTTACATTTTCATTTAAATCATAGTTTAAATTATATAATATTTATTTTCACACAAACATTACTATAATGTATCTTATCTATCTACTACTATCCATTCCCAATATTTATTTTCAATAATGGGAAGGAAAAACATCCAAATTGGTTACATATATCATATGCATAAATCATGATTATGGTTCAGTTTTTATTGTAATGGGCTCTTTAAATATGTAACGTAACTAATTTGAATTCATATGATTGAAGTAAAAAAAGTGATATTTTGAAAATCATAACCGTACAATTAATTTTAATTGAATTTCATCAAAATTGTAATAGGAAAAAAATCTAGATAAATGAAAAACACATGTCCTTAGCGAGATAATGGCCCTTTTTGTAACTTTCCGTTACAGTTTGTTCCAGAAAAGCTCAACTTTTTCATTGCAATTTACATAGTACTCAATTACACATGAATCATGATGAAAATGGAAACTAGTTGCTGCCAATGATACACGGCAAAACCGTTGATCCAAATTTGGCAGTTTTTAACTTTAAAAGGAACGAATTTAGCGAATATAAAGCATGAAATCTGTGAACTTGATTACGGAATATTGAAAGAAAGAGCAAGAAATTAATAAAAAGGAAAAAAATGGCCGAAATCGATGCGTTTTGGTTAAAATAAGGTCGTGTTAATGTCTGTTGACTGATTACATACGACAACAGAAAAAAACACTAAACTAAACTAAGTGGGTTTCCGGCACTACCTCTGCTACTCCATCCACGACGCTGTAACCTCCCTTGCCACCTAAATCAAGCACGTGCTTTTTTGGCATCTGGCCTTTGCGTGATTTGACCCCATCAATCCTAATTCGAGGCTCTGATTTTTGATGGATTTTGCTGCATTTGCTTGAGAATCGAAGCTTCTTTGAGTGCTGCTTAACAATGGCTCGGCGTCACGGATGGCAACTTCCTGCTCATACGTTTCAGGTGTGTGTTTATGTGTGTGTGTGTTTTGGTTTTTGTTTTTGCTTAGGTAAGTTTGGTTTTATGCAAATTTGAGGAACTGGGTTGAGGAAAGATGCGGTCTTTGGAGAAGATGGATTTGATTTTGACATTTTTGATTTTTTGGCTTCTTTGATCGAAAAGCCTTTGACTAGTTAAATGATCACAGTACAATGTAGGTTTTGTTGGATTCTTGTCTTTTTTGTTATAATCTTGCTGATACAGTAGATTGCTAGTTTTGATGGAGTAGGCTTCAACCTGGTATGAAACTAAATGTTGCAAATTTTAGAGCTGAAAATCCTACTTTTAGAGTAACTACGATTCTGAGGTTATGCTGGAGTAATTTTTAGGTCTAGAACTTATGGTCAACTACAGTTATTTGGTACTCGTAGAATTTGTTTCTTTATAGGCTAGCTTATGGTTAAGTGCTGTTCTGTGAGTAAAAAAGATTGTTTTTTGTTTTCCCTTTCTTCTTTGGTAGTACAGTTCTTGCATGCTTTGTTTGATTTCCTCCTTTTGGTACAGTAAATGCTGGTTTGTAAATTAGCATTCTCACCTTACCATTTTTATGTTTTTTAGGTTGTGGCGATAACCGTTTTCTTCCTACTGTCTGTTGCTTTCTATGCTTTTTTTGCTCCCTTTCTCGGGAAGGACATCTATGAGTACGCAGCTCTTGGTATCTATTCATTTCTGGTGAGTCCGCGGATGCCCGTCTCCTGGTTGTTGCTTTGAAACAATCTCAAGTTCCCTTTCCCTTGTTTACCGTTTCTTTCTTTTCTTAATCTTGTTTGCTTATGATTTCAGGCACTGTGTGTATTCATACTTTACGTTAGATGCACAGCTATTGATCCTGCTGACCCTGGAATTCTCATTGAACCTGACAAGACTCAACATTCACAGAATTCTGAGATTCTTGGTTAGCTCTTTTATATTTATCTTAGTCATTAAAGACAGTGATCAAAGTTTTAGCCTAGTACCTAAAGTATAGGTTGTTCGAATCTGATTACATAATTACCATATATTGCAGAGCCAAGCAAAGGTGCTTTAAGAAATGGAAGTGATACTGAACGATACAACTCAAGATCTTGTTCTACATTCGGAGGGATCCTTTGTTGTATCTTTGTTAAGGATGATTGTAGAAAAGATGACTTTAGCGAAAACGAACCAAGTGCGGAGGAAGATGCCTTGTTCTGCACACTGTGTAATGCAGAGGTATTAATTTTTTTAAAAAAATGCTGTGCCTAGACAGAAATTGATGGCTGCAGATTCATTGGCATACATGTCACTTTCTGATATATTATGTCGGCCGAAACTAGATTAATCAGTTATCTTTCATTCCCATTTTCTTTAGGTTCGCAAATTCAGTAAGCACTGCCGAAGCTGTGACAAATGTGTGGATGGGTTTGATCATCATTGTCGGGTTGGTTTAGCATTTAACTTTATTACATTCACAAAAGTGTTCCACTTCTATTCGTGAATAATTCCACAATAGTGTTACATGTCATTTGACACCTGTAATTTATGCAGTGGCTGAATAACTGTGTGGGGAAAAAGAATTATATTACTTTTGTGTGCCTAATGGCATCAAGTCTTGCTTGGGTAAGCTCCAATACTGATACTGATCCTATCCATCTTAATCACTGCCAGTATTCTTCTTCCTGATTTTTTTTGTGCATCAGCTTGTTTTCGAGTGTGGCATAGGCATTTTCGTCCTTGTCCGTTGCTTTACCAATCGACATGCTACCGAGAATCAGATAACTGAAAGGCTCGGGGATGGTTTCTCTCGTCCCCCATTTGCCACTGTGGTGGTAAGTCGGCATTTTTGCCTCTATAGTCTATACATAATACTTTCCCCCTGTAGTATTCATTGCTTAGATTGGCTGTAGATTGATTGTTTCCCCAGTTACCCATTTTTCATTTGTCCCTTTTCAGGCAGTATGCACATTTGTATCTTTTCTTGCCACTTTGCCCTTGGGTGAACTTTTCTTCTTCCACATCATTTTGATTCGAAAGGTAGGTCCCAGTCCCACAACCCCCTAAATCTCTCTCTCTCTTTCTCTCTCTCTCTCACTCTCTCACACACACACGACGTATCATGGCTAACAGTTCTGCCTTTGTAACAGGGAATCACGACCTATGAATATGTTGTTGCCATGAGGACCCAGAGTGAACCTCCAGGGCCCTCAATTGACGGAGATGAGCTGAGCATGCCATCATCTCCAACAAGCTCTGCTGTAACAGCGTTAAGTGGTAGAAGCTCCGTGGGAAAGGGCCTCCCGTACAAAGGTGCTTGGTGCACACCTCCGAGAATATTCCAGGATCATCAGGTTGGTTTTCAGAAATCTTTAGCTAACTTATAGTACAACTTAAACTCAAAAACTTTTCTCATGCCACTGTATCGTTTACACTCAGGATGAAATTGTTCATCTCGAGCCGGGGAGATTACCATCTACTGTTGATCCCGACACACATCAACCAGACAAGGGGAAAAAGGTGGCTCAACGTCCCGTGAGGATAAGCGCGTGGAGCCTTGCAAAGCTAGACTCCAAGGAGGCAATCAAAGCTGGCGCTAAGGCAAGAGCTTCATCTTCTGTTCTCCGTCCCGTGGGGTCCACACATCATCAATACGATCCCGATCACCTGTCGAGCAACATGAGTGGCAGAAGCAGTCCAACCAGCACATACCAAGGAGGAGGAGGGGGTGGATTTTTCATGAGGACGAGGATGTCTTCTGCCAAGAGCTCGTATCTTCCTAGTCGAGCTAGCAGAGATGATGTCGAGACATGCAGTCATACAATGAGCAACGTTAGCAGTCCACTTGTTTCAAACCTCAGCCCTTCTCCCTTAGGACAGGAGTTCTCAAGCAGAGGACACTTCAATCCAGCATATCAGTCATCGGAAAACCAATCACCGCCGCCAACTAGCCAGGTTACAGCTCAGAAAAGCACTCAAACGGGCGGCATTGGCGCTTCTTCGGTTTTCTGGGATCAGGAAGCCGGCCGCTATGTGTCTGCCGCCACGAGAAACACCGGAACAGAGCTCACATTCACCGGACAGTCCATTTTCTTCGGCGGGCCGCTCGTGAATGAGCCGACAAGAGGCGGCAGCAGCGCGGTGCAGCGGGGTCCACCGTCAAGTTATTACCAGCAAGGGAGGTCTCAGAGGGGAGGTCAGCTTCCTGTGTTTGTTCCTAGCGATTCCCAGCAGAATTCTTCCCGTTTTCAACAATGAGACAAAAGTTCAGTTATTATTATTGTAGAGATAGATTAAAACAAGTTTTAGCATATTTTCATTGTTTCTTGGATGCAATATTCATGTTGTAGTAGTATTGTTCCTGACCTTAAACCTGATCTATCTAGTTAATCTCTAACATATATAGCCATTTATGTATGGATCATATTTAGAGTTTTCGTTAATAAAATACAATTTACTAATTTGTTTATGCACAAGACAACTTTTCAATTGATCTCAGTGAATGATAATGCTTAATATGCAAAAGATTAGTTTTGAAAGTGAGAACATCAAACATGAAAGTAAAAGATCGAGTTTAAAAGTGAGAAAGATGAACATTTCCATTTAGTCCTCGCAAGAGATTACGAAGCCTATCAATATCATTATTTCCCAAAAAAATGACTTCTTGATGACATGTCATAATTTTTTAATGAAATATTTAGATTCTTTTTTTTCCTTTTTTTTTTGAGAGCAAGCTCGTCCGCCTCATGCAATCCGTAGATATCGGTGAAGTTGTTTGTGCAATATGTCAAAGTCTTGTTTTTTCTCTGACATTTCCGTTCTTCTTGTAAACAACATTATTATGACATTGTAAATACTGCTAATATAGATACGTAGAAACATCTGATGCATTGCATGTAATTAATGTACTGTTGTGTTTGTGATCATCCTGATTAAGGTTGAGTTGCTGTCGTGTTTTTGTCTGTAATCAAATGAACATTGTTGTTTTCCCTGTCGAGGAATAAGGCGGTGCCGGAGGAAAATGGCAGAAGGTCGTTCTGGAAGGGATCTGAATTCGACGCCGACATGGGCTGTTGCCTGTGTATCTGCAGTTATTGTCCTCATCTCCATCCTTTTGGAATTAGCTCTTCATAAAATTGGCAAGGTAATTATTTTCTTGTCATTTTTTCATCATTTTTTTTTTTCATTGATTATGGCTGATTTTTTCCCTTTTAAGACTTTTGAGAGGAGAAGGAAAAAGGCTCTGGGAGATGCTTTGGAGAAGATCAAAGGAGGTGTGTATTAATTGTTATGCTGAATTAGAGAAATGTTTTTAATTTAGGAGCTGAATTTGCTATATCTTTTCTTGCAGAGCTTATGGTGTTGGGGTTTATTTCCTTGCTTCTGACATTTGGGCAGAACTACATTGCGAAAATCTGCATCCCTGAGCATGTTGCAAACACTATGCTGCCATGCCCCTTGCCTGAATATCTCAGTGAGGGCGGGGGAGATCACGCCCCACCTCTTGCTGGTGGGGGCGATCACAGCCCGCCTGTTGCTGGCGGAGGTGACCACGGCCCACCAGTTGCTGGTGGGGGCGATCACGCTCCGCCAGACGATGGTGGGGGAGGCCCTAAAGCCGAGGGTGGCCACTCTCCACCGGATAAAGGTGGAGGAGGAGGAGGAGGTGAGCATGCTACACCGACGGTTGAGGTTGGAAAAGGAGGAGGGGAAAAGGCTACACCGGGAGGTGCCGAACACACGCCAGCTGGCGGAGGTGGAGAGGGCCACAAAAGAAGGCTCCTATGGTATGAACAGCCTCGTCGGTTTTTGTCTGGTGACGTGGCAACAGCCTGCCCTGAGGTGATGCTCTTACCTTCTTCTTGAATTGCCATTTTTAAAGAATTTCTCAAAAAGATGCAGCTATGGAATTTCCACATTATCACTCTAACATTTCATGCATCTGAATCTTGTGGCCTGACAGGGAAAAGTACCCGTGATATCCATCAACGGGTTGCATCAGCTGCACATCTTCATCTTCTTCTTGGCTGTGTGCCATGTCATTTTTGGTGCCATGACTATGAATCTTGGTAGATTAAAGGTGAGTTTAAGTTAATCTGAACGAAATCGGAAATTTTTCTGCTTTTTTTGACTTGTCTTCTTTGATTCTTTATGCTTAGATTCGCGGATGGAAGGTGTGGGAGAGAGAAGGAGCTCAGGAGGAGGAAATGGCCACCGGTACAGTTTCTTTACGCGTGTTTGCATCAATGAAATCGATTAGATTGTTGCTTCTTTCATCTTCTGCATATTAAGGTTTCAGATTTTAATTTTCTGTCTGGCAGAGGCTTCGAGATTCAGGCTTACTCATCAGACAACTTTTGTAAGAGGCAACACTAGTTTCCTAGCTACAACACCATTCTTGTTCTACCCTGTAAGAACAGCCTGATTTCATTTGATTATTATTTACATTTCCAAGTAAAATGTCAAGATAGCAATTATCCTCACCTTTGTTTGGTGATTTATGAACTCAAACCTTTCAGATATGCTTTTACCGGCAATTTTTTAGATCCGTTCGCAAAGCTGACTACTTGACAATGCGCCACGGATTCATTGCAGTAAGGTTTCTCAAGATTCAAAATTTGGAGGCATCTGGGAGTTTTGAGAACTGTAATTTTTTTTTTCTTTGTTTAGGTTCATTTGGCTCCTGGAAGTAAGTTCGACTTCCAAAGGTACATCAAAAGGGCATTAGAAGACGACTTTAAGGTAGTGGTCGGAATCAGGTAAGCCAATTTTCTAAGCAAGTTTGCTTATGAAGTAAACCAATCAAATCCTGTCTAACTCGCTTTCCCGGTGTGTATCCAGTCCAGCATTGTGGGCTTCTGCAGTGATCTTTCTGCTTCTCAATGTACATGGTATGTTTTCCTTCTCCTAGGTTTGCTGTCTTAAGCTAAAAAGTTTCTGAAATGTTTTGGATTACATTTGTTTCAGGATGGAAAGTCATGTACTGGCTCTCTCTGATGCCTCTTGTGGTAAGAACATAAGTACTTTTATTTCCATCATGCTTTAAAATCCTTAGTTTCCCCGAAATGTGAAGATTATGATTTATGACTAATATTTTCCATCTACCAAAAGACCATCTTAGCAGTCGGCACGAAGCTGCAAGCGATTATAACACAGATGGCTGTTGAAATACAAGAAAAGCATGCTGTGGTCCAGGGAATCCCTCTCGTTCAAGTCTCGGACAAACATTTCTGGCTCGCGAAGCCGCATTTAATCCTACATCTTATCCATTTCACTCTCTTTCAGGTATTCTTAACATTAACAGTATCTTTCTCTTCCAATTGTAGTATGTGAGTTCATTTCGACTGTCTTGTGTTTGCAGAATGCCTTTGAGATAACATACTTCATTTGGATCACGTACGAGTACGGCCTCCATTCTTGCTTCCACGAAGACTTCGAGATCTCCCTTGTCAGACTACTTATCGGGTGAGTAACCAGTTTTCCCTAAAACAAAGTATGTTTGGATTAAGGTTTGATGTAAGAACACTGAATGATGAGGTTTGTTGGAGCAGGGTAATGGTGCAAGTAGTCTGCAGTTACATCACACTCCCACTCTATGCTCTAGTAACACAGGTCAGTCTACTGTCCACATTTCTTGCTGATTACATTGTTTTTCGCGAACAACAAATGACTGAACAGCATGATCATGTTTTATCAGATGGGATCCAACATCAAGAAATCAGTGTTCGACGATGAAACCAACAAAGCGCTGTCGAAATGGACTCTGCAGGCTAAGAAGAAACGGCCTCCACTGAAGCCAGGCGCCACGCAGGCCACGCGAACACTAGGAGATTCGGTAGAGGACTCGCCCGACCTGTCTCCTGGACCAGAGTCGAGGCTGGAAATGTCGTCGGCAGCCAACATCACAGCTAGTGTGGACATCCCTGATGAGGACCATCATTCTGGTGGTGGTAAAAAGAACAATGGTCATTTTCCTGACCTCCTCACAGGACCTTAATCTCTGCTAAAAAAGACACATTAGGCCATTTAGACACAGTCAGTTGTTAAGGTATTTTGTACTAGTATAGACTCAACCTACTAAATACGCACTTCTTTTTTTACCTTTCAAACGTGAAATTCCATTTTGATTCTCTGCAATGCCATAAAAATCCATGTTTGCTAGTATATCATTTGCATTTCAATAGTTTGAAAGAGGGAAATTTAAGAAAAGAGATAAACTAAACAAAATAAATGTGTGACGTGGGAGGACTCCCAACTATATAAATAATGGATTGGATAAATAGGAAATTTTGCTGGCAATTTGAAAGCACTTTTTGTGCTGTTTTTGCCATGGCTTCAATCCACAACTTGAATCCATGCATTTCTGGGCAATCCATGGCAAGAAATTGCTCGGAGAAGCAGCAGCAAGATGTCGGAATAGCATGGCCGGCGCCGCCGCCTCCGCCGCCCATTTCCAGAAGGTCCGCCGCCATTTTGATGTCCCTGCTGCCGCTGAACCTTATTCTTCCCGCTCAGCCATTGCTGGCTAGAGAGAGCCGCAAGAGAAAAATTGTCCCTTTGGAAGACTACCTAACCACACGTCTGTCCTCTTCTCCTTAATTTATGCTAAAACTGTGTTTTTCATGTAGTTAAAATTGATAAAGTTTTCATTTTTCTTTATTTACATGAAGATAGCCTATGATCCCTTTTGATAATTTCCGATTTCAAGCTACATTCCATGATAAAGTTGGGATTTTTAATAAGATTAGAGTACATGAGATGAAAGTAGTTGTGCACCTCATTTTATGCTATTGTTGTTATTAGTGCATTAAAGATTCAGCATTTTGTATGATTATGCTAAACAGCTTCTTTTGGCACAGCTGATGGACTGAAATACTATGATGTTGTTGAAGGAAAGGGTCCTGTTGCCGAAAAAGGAATGATAGCGCAGGTGAATACCGACAACTAAGCCTTTTATATAAGGCTGGTTGTATGGAAAGACTTGACATTCTGTAAATGACATCTTTATAGGTTCATTTTGATTGCATATTTCGAGGGGTCACTGCATTGTCAAGCCGAGAGTCTAAGCTTTTGGCTGGAAATCGCATCATCGCTCAGGTAGAATACATGGATAGAATGTGCTAATTTCTGAGTTCAGATGTGTAGAATATATGAATTATCTATCTGTTTCTTGATTTTAGAATGGATAGAATGTGATCACTTCTGAGTTCTGATGTGCTGAAACTTGCTTTGTGCTTGGGTAGCCTTATGAGTTCCAGATTGGTGCAACTCCTGGAAAAGAGCGGAAGCGTGAGTTTTCAGAGAACGCGAATGGTTTGTTTTCGGCTCAGGCTTCTCCCAAGCCTCCAAGAGCCATGTACTCCATAACCGAAGGGATGAAAGTTGGGGGAAAGGTGATCATTCTTTGCTCATCAACCTTTTGTGCAAATTCCGGTGTTTTATGTGTGATCTGAATCATCATCATCATCATCTGTTTGTTTTTGTGACATGTTCTTGGTTGTTGCTGTGAAGAGAACTGTGATTGTTCCTCCAGAAGCCGGATATGGCCCCAAGGGAATGAATGAGATTCCGGTACAAACTTCTCTTTATTATTCACCATTTGTTTCTGAACAAAGCTAACTTTTTTATGCCATTGATGATGATAAATATGCATGTAATTTGCAGGCTGGAGCAACATTTGATCTGAATATTGAGCTATTAGAAGTGAGACAACCAGAAAGAAGTTAGAGATGAGCAAAGAGTGCAAAGTTCTCCCTTTTGTTTTTCTTATTTTCCTTTTTCTGGGAAGATTTTTGTAATCAAGTATAAGCATATTATTCAAAAAAAAAAAAAAAACTATTCATACATTCATACCCTAGTTATGTATTTCAGTCAAAAAATCTTATTTTGTCTAAGTCGCACCACTAACTTAAACTTAAACTTAATTCCGAAATTTATGATTTTTTTATTATAAAATATATACTATGATTTTACATCCTTTCCTTCGTGAAGATCATTTAAAAATAACTTTTAATTATTGATAAAAACTTAATGAAGCTAAAATACGCTAGCAAATATGGCGCAAGATAGCAGGCGATACGCTATTGGTTGACGCTACCTCATCACTCTCAGTATTGCACTCTAGTCGTCCGTATAAAACCAGCTGCGTTTAGCTCCGGCGATGCTCCGTTCCCATTTCCGGCAATCGTGATCCGCGTATTTGATTGGTTAAATCCCGTACTTGCTCCGGCGAACTGATAATCATGGCGGCGGCTCGTCGTCATCTGCTGCTGCCACTCTTATTCATCAGCTCCTGCCTCATGATATTGACGCCGGCGGTGATGTCTGATCTGGTCATCTCCCGGGCTGATCGGAGGGTACGTTCGATTCATCTCTCCTCCATTAATCTGCATTTTGAATTTCAATTGCTTGCCTTTTTTTAAATCTCCGTATCATGTGCTAGGGTTTAGTGGCAGTAAATCAGTTTCTTTCTTCTGCAGATTGATTTGAAATCGCAAATTGTGCGCTCCTTTACAACTCTAAAGGTCAGCTTTTTTTGTTCTATGTTTTAAGCTTTTTCGAGTAATTAAGCTGTTTCTTAGTTGAAGTTTTATTCATTGTTTGAGAGTGTTTTCATCCAGGTTGAAAATGATGGGGCTAACAGTGTGTCAGAGGTTTTGTTGTCATTCCCGGATCATCAAGCCAAAAATCTGGCCTTTTTGAATGCATTCGTGATCGAAGAGAAGGGGAAATCAAAGAGTTACTCGAAAGCACTTTCTGTTAATGCTGTTAATCCAGAAGGAGTTCCTGCCTCGTTAACTTGGTATGCAGTATCGCTACCAAAAGAGCTGAGGAGTGGGGCAAGGGTGACTCTGGAGATTAGGGCGGTCTTCACCCGTGCTCAGCGGCCATTCCCTGAAAAAATCACTCAAGCTGATCCCCAGCTGATTCTCTTCCAGGAGAGTGCGTATTTTGTCTCTCCTTATGCAGTGAAGGGGCAGTCACTGACAATCAAGTTGCCTGAGCCTACTAGAGCTGACTCCTATACAAAAATCGAGAATACCAAGCTTTCTGGCTCGGAACTTAAATATGGACCCTATGAGAATCTTCCCGCCTTCTCGTTCAAACCTGTTATGGTGCATTTCGTGAGCAATGCACCTTTTATTGTTGCCAGGGATTTGGTGCGGGAAATTGAGATATCGCACTGGGGTAATGTGCAGATTACCGAACATTACAACCTTATTCACGCCGGAGCTCTACTCACTGGCGAGTTTTCGAGGTACTTACCTTCTTTCGCAATGCTACTTTTAGTTTGGCAAGTGTAATCCTGGTCCTTTCTGATACCGTTATATTTGTCACTCTTATTTCACAGACTAGACTATCAGACCCGGCCTCATCTGACAGGTGCATCAGCAGTCAAAACTCTTGTTGCCAGATTACCCCCTAGGGCCCATTCTGTTTACTACAGGGATGAAATTGGCAATATATCGACATCTAACCTATGGAGTGATTCATCCAAGGTTGTCATCCGTTACATACTTTAGAATGCAACTTCTTTGAGATGGTTTAGCTGATTTTAACTAACATCACCTCTTTTGTTAAGGCAGACACTACTTGAAATTGAACCCAGATATCCAATGGTTGGTGGCTGGAAGACTGCTTTTACCATTGGCTATGGCTTACCTCTGCATGATTTCTTGTTTTATTCGGAGGGAAAGCGCTATCTCAATATCTCTTTTGGAGCTCCCATCAATGATTTGGTCATTGAAAATCTCACTGTGAAGGTAATTCTGTTGTGAAGCTTAAGTTTTGGTTTTTGCATTTTGTTCTACTCTGCTATCTTTCATTGAGACTGGTGAAAGAAAACAAGCCGCCCCACTGCTTTTGATCCAACTTGCATGTTCTGCTCTTGCATTTATTTTCAACTAGTTGGACTTGTTCTCGTGTGTTTCCTGTGCTGTTAGCTAATGTGATCTGTGCAAAGGCTTCCAGCATCTAACATCTTCTGAAAATAGGTTGTTTTGCCCGAGGGTGCCAAAGAAATAACCGTATCAGTGCCATTTTTATGCAAGCAATGGGAAGAGGTATGATAGGTTTTAACTGTTTCTGCAATACATGCTTTTCTTTAGTTGGTCTTGGCAATTATACTTTGAATTGCTGATTGTTCTATTGTTCACTCTTTACAGGCAAAACTTTCTCACTTAGATTTGGTTGGAAGACCAGTGGCTGTGGTGGAGAAGACAAATGTTGTCCCAGAGCACAACCAGTATTTCCAGGTGATTACATGTTTTCCACTCATAGAGTTAAGTGCAGTTGGACTCTACTACATTACTCTTATCAGAAAATGATGAGATGTATAAGTACCTTTTGGGATAAAATTCCTATTATGAAATTTAAGATTGCTTTCTGCATCGATATGTTTTTGTTTTGTTGCTCTCCTGTTTTTTCTCTCTCTGTTCAAGCTAGTCTACACTATAGTTTTTTGTTCTCAAGTTAGTGTCTTTGTGTATTTGGCAGGTTCATTATAGATTCAACAACCTTTCTCTGTTTCGGGAGCCACTGATGCTAATTTCTGGGTTTCTGTTCTTCTTTGCTGCCTGCATCATATACACACATGCTGACTTGACAATCTCAAAATCTTCAGCTTCTTATTTGGCAAAATTGCAGTGGGATGAGGTGAGTTGCTTGATATAAGTTTTGACAGCTATCTCCAACCGTCCAACTGCAGTTGTTTGTAAACTGTGCACTGTCCATGTTTCCAGGTGCAATCTGTCGTTCATCAGGTTCAAAGTATCGTCAAAGAATTCTTAACAGTCCATGATAAGATGGAAGCGTCATTGCGTGATCTCTCGAGAACAGGTGAAGTCCAGCCTTGCAAAGCAGCTCGTAAAGCCGCTGAAAGTTCACTGAAGGAGCTTTCCAAGGACTTGAAGCCCTTGTTGGGATTCTTGCAGTCATCTGGCCAGGCTTCTCACATTCTGCCCAAGGTCTTCTACTTTTCTACTTTTCTAATGTCGGTTGACTTGTTGGTATGGTAATCATTCTAAAACCGCGCTTTATGCTTGCCTCGTGTGTATAGGTGGAGGAACTTGTTGCAAAGGAGAGGGAGCTTGCGGAAAAGCTATGGCTGAAACACTCGACCGTGGTGGAATCATTCGAGAGGAAGTCGAGTGCCAAGGATGCGGATAGTCGCGTGGCAGCTATCCAGCAGAAAATAACCGCCTTAAGACAAGAAGTTGATGATCTCCTAGATGTCCTAGATGAGATCTAATAAGCTGCTGGAACTTGTTTTGTTTTTAAACCATATAGAGGCTAGAGAGACCCCAGCTGGTTTTGTTGTAACTGAGCACATTATTAGCTAAAATATCTTGAAATTGTTTTTACTTCCCAGAATCATCTTCTTCTTCATTGTTTTTACTTCTCTTTTAAGTGTTTCTGACCAATAAATATGACAACCTTAATTCCAAAGAAGATTGGATTTTCATCAAATTTTTTTGAAAGTGGATATTCAGCCTCATTGGTCATCAAATCTAAAACACATTCACACAATTATTGTTGATTTTGTAAGGCTTAGAATTTCTGGTGGCGGAAAATGTATATATATATATATATATATATATATATATATATATATATATATATATATATATATATATATTCTACACAATTTTATTTTTTCAGATGTAGTTTAATTACAGTTATACATATGAGCAGCAGAGAATATTTATTTTAAGAAGTTGCTTTGGGATGTAGTTTAATTACAGTATACCTCTTTAGTTAATATGCATATATATATATATATTCTACACAATTTTATTTTTTCAGATGTAGTTTAATTACAGTTATACATATGAGCAGCAGAGAATATTTATTTTAAGAAGTTGCTTTGGGATGTAGTTTAATTACAGTATACCTCTTTAGTTAATATGCGTTTCCCATATATATACACACATATACACACACACACGCTGACACGCATAAAAATTGGGTTCAGGGTTTCACACATAAACTAAAAACTGTAAATCCGAGCGCGCCATCTCCTGGATCAGGTTAGAGTTCCATCTTGATCGATATTGAACCTTTGGTTTTTCATGTTTTTAAGATGTTTGGACATGTAGTTGGTAGTCGTGTCTCTTTATTTTTGAGGAAAGTAGTGGGTGTTCATACCTGTTTGACAAATCCTAGGATTATGACTACTGCACTCATGTCTAGAAGGTATTATAGAGATGGTTTCGAGTTTGTGTATCCCAAGAATGACGAGGATGACGAGAGATACAAAGGTTCTTATTCATCTGATATGAAATATTACTTTCCGTCCCCTACCAGTAGTTTTGAGAGATTCAAGGAAGGTGATTTTAGCAACACATTGTCGGAGATCCAAGCCACATACCCGCCGGGGATGAAGAGCTGTCTTAGGATTGTGAAAGGCGAGCGATTGGAGGAAGACGTGGTATCCTTGCTGTCGAATGGCGGTAAGAGGGACTACCTGGTTCGCAACAACGGTGATAAGGTTGCAGTGGATAGCCTTGTCGGAAAACACCTCCTCATATGTTGTTTCAAGGTCCCTCTTCCGACCAAGAGCCGCGCCGCCAACGCCTGCCGTTCCATGATAGCAGCATACTCTCAGCTGGTAAAGAATGTCAATGAAAGGGAATTCGAGATGGTTATGGTTGCGAAGATGACAGGTGGTGTTGGGGAGGAGGAGCGTGCTTTCAACCGCTTCTTTGACGCGTTTCCCTGCCTTGCGATCCCATTCTGGGACACCGAGTCTCGTGACTTTGTCTGCAAATCTCTCGGCCTCACTCGTCCCGACAAGCACTTTGCTGCGCTTGTTCTCGATCCCGATCAAATGGTGTTGCAGACGGATGAGAAAAGGTTTTACGATTATGGAGTAGCCGGGTTTCCCTACAGTGATGCCCGGCTGAGTGGTGTTGCTGGGGAAGACGAGGCGATCAGATGCAGGCTGGACTATTTTCACAGGCATTCATTTGGAAGGGAGCCAATGCCGTGGCTCAGCCGCGAGCCAGTGTCTCTGGTGGAGATTTTGGGCGGCTCCGATCTTCTTCTCTCGAGATTCGGTGGTGGTGATGAGATGATAAGTCTTTCAGAACTGAGCAGGAAGAAGTGTGTGCTGCTGTATCTCTGCCTGGATGGACGGTGGATGTCTCATCTGGAGTGGACTCGTAAGAGATGTGTGGCTAAAAATCGCGAGTTTGAAATAGTGCTGGTGCACACGCCCTTCTTGAGCGACACCGCCTCTTATGTGAATGCAGTCCAGGCTGCCATGGAGGAGAGCAAGTTATCGTCGTGGTGGGTGATGCCGGTGAAAGAAGACGATTGGGAAGCAACACGACGGGCTTGGCGGCTGTGTAACGTACCCCGGCATAAAGATGAGTGGATGTTTGTAGCAGATGGTGGCAATTCCGGGGAAATACGTGGAAGAGACTTAATGTACAACTTCTCGGATGACCCGTATCCCTTCTCGAGAAAGTGCATACTAGATGAAGTGTTGCGCCGTATCAGATCAGTCACCATAGATTCATTGCTAGGCACTGATAATCAGCTCATCCATAATGTCTCATCCATGATCAATGTGTGTGAGCTCAAGGGAAAGAAGGTTGTGATTTACTTTGACTATTGTGATGCAATCATTCAAGGCGAGCAGTATATTCCATACCATCAGGCGATGCTTGATTCGTACGAGCAAATACAAAAGGATCATCCTGATTCTCGAGTGGTTTTTGTTCCACTCGATGAGAAGCTTCCGGAACATGCCCCGTGGCTCGTGCTTCCTCATCCTGCTGCTGTTGCTCAGTGGCCGGTAATTGAGCAAATATTTCCGGATAATGTAAAACAGCCTGGCGTCTTTGCCTTTGGGGACGATGGGCGCATTCGCTCTATGTATGCTCTTGAGCAGCTAGATGAAGGCAATCTCTTTGCTGACACTCTCTATAAAGAAATATTTGAATCTCTGATGAGCTATCATTTGGTAAGTCGCTTGTTCCCTGTATTTAGTTTATGATGTGCTTAATTTTGTACATAATAATCAGTTTATACATTACATTATCTTCCATTAAGCTTGTGTGTTGACTAAAGTATGGTGGTTCATTGATGCAGGACTATTAGTAGCCCCATGTCGTCATGCACGCGCACTGTTAGTTTCCAAAATGATTAAATCGTTATGCTTAAACCACCGGTAACAACTGAAGGAATGATCAAACTGCTCATAAGGATGGTCAAGCAAGCTCAGTTCTGATGGTTCTTGTTTTTGACTGGAGATCGAGCTTCAACGGTCATCAGCTTTCTGATCTTGTCAACAACTTTACAGTTTTGAGTAAAAGGAGTTGTTTTTTATAGTTAGTGATGTTTAGATTCTTGGCTTTATCTTGTATGAGTATTTGATTTATAGTCAGTTGGCCCTGGCAATGGGAAAGAGACACAATGTTCTAAAATTGTTCAAGAATTCGGTTATACGCATATCTCAGTGCTGGCCAACTTCTCCAACATGAAATCAAAGCAGGCCATGTAGCATTAAAGGTGGTTTATGAAAACACATTATTGTGAATATCCTGTTTTGCAGGACAAAAATTGAACCAGATTTTCATATCCAAAGTGAAACATATCTTTTATTCAAATGATTAAAACAAACATATGTACACATTGATTCAATCTGTTTACTTGATTCAACTTCACGATTTAAAATCTTGAAAGCCCTCTTCCAAAAGTAGTAATGAACTCTTCTTCAAAAAGTAGTAGGTAGTCGGATGTATACAAACTCTTTCTCCGCCACTGTCCAGTTCATGCCTAGGCCTCTTAGACGTCCTTCGGTTTTAGTAGTAGGTAGTAACTGCTTGGTATTATAATGAAATATCATGAACATGTCTTTGACCTTGTGATAGCCATCATCACCATTACTTCGAATTTCAATCATCTTGTTCTCCGGAACATTAAAATACTCGATTACGTACTTCCATAGAGCTCTTCCGTGGATTCCAATGCACCCATCTCTCTCCCTAGCATTCTCATCACCAAGAAGCTTCTCCCACAAAAATGGAAGCAGTCCCCCACACTTGAATTTTTCGTACAAATCCAAAGAAGTTTCGTAATACTCATCCGGATCGTATGATGTTTTGCATCCATGATTTTTCCACATATCAATCATGTGCTCAATCACGGCATCCTTGTTGCTGCACATAACAACTTTTGCCATTCTTTCCAAATACTTAGGCAATGTCACTTCTCTCAGCTCTGTCTCAAATGCTTCGGTCAATTTCTCTTTTGTCACCATAGTGCATAAATTCGGGTCCCATTCGGTTACTGTTACTGTCTGTCCTGCTTGATTTTGGTTGGCATCAGTAATCTCAAAGATGGCGTGGAGATAAAAAGATGTTGGATCTAAATTAGATCCAAGTTTATAGCAGTCCATAGGATAGCCAATACACAATTTAAAAGCATCCCTCCTCCAGGATC
Organism: Cruciata laevipes; assembly: GCA_963678965.1. NCBI lineage: Eukaryota > Viridiplantae > Streptophyta > Magnoliopsida > Gentianales > Rubiaceae > Cruciata > Cruciata laevipes. Next base: position 194,379 of record OY787639.1, read on the forward strand.
CCTGTTGTGAACCCGATGCAGCACCCAGTGATTTGTGTTGTGGTCCCGAAGCAAAACCCCGTGAGAATGTTGTTGACAAAAACGAAGAAGAACCAATAACGTTAGAGAACGGATTTTGTATGTCCCAAAGCGAACGAGTAGGTACGTGAACGGGGTTCACAAGGTTATATGTGGCTCCAAGGCATCTGAGCCTATTTCTAACCCAAAGTTGACCCAAATATTTTCTCATCATGATTGTACTAACTAATGTATCTTGTGATGTTTAAAGTGATTGAGAATGAAATGGTTGTTGCATGGTATATATAGGAAATCTGGAAATGTTTATAATTCCGAATCCTAGTGGAGTTCGGATTTTAGAATCCACTGAAATTCGTTTCCCAAAAGGATTTGGATGGGATTTTGGATCCATTGGAATCCGTTTCCCAAAAGGATATAGATTTTAGGCAATGAACGATAATCATTTTGCCAGCTTCACATTTTCTAGCCGTCAGTAAACCAAATACGCTGCAACTCTGACCTGATCGGTGACGAATTTTCCAGTTGGCCAGTGATGTAAAAACCCCCAAACCCGAACCCTGAATAAGACTTCCGTTCCGTAACTGTAGAGATATCCGGCATCCAATCATCGACTGACACGTATAATTTACTTCATTGTAAATTAAATCATTACGCTTATTGCCGCTTATTTTAATTACTTTGCTGTCCTTAATTCACATTTTATATATAAAAAATTGGATTATTTTGAAATGTGTTTTAAATTTATTTCATTTCAATATTTCAAAGTTTAAAATAATTTCAATTTATTCTCGTTCACTTCAGTTCAATAAAAAATAAATTCATGCAGACAAACAAAACATTTGTAATAGGATTGTAAACGAGCCGAGCCTAAAATTACAATAATTTTAATTTTAATTTTAATTCAGTTTAGTTTAATACATTAATTTTAATTTTAGTTCAGTTCAACAAATAGAGCCTTAAGCATGCAAAAATTCAGGAGCCTTATTGTAATCTTAACATAATACTTTAATTCCTCTTAAGCATTGCCAGTCAGTGAAATAGCAGCCATTGGATTATATCAATGGCTGTGATCCCTCCACGTGGATTCATTCCTATTCTAGATCTATTCCCTGCATTCTTCCCAAACGGCGTCTTCTCTAACTGCAAACGGTTTCATCCAATTTCTCATCATCCGCGTTTCACTGAGCACGATGCTACGTGCAAGGATTTCGGCAACCCACGACCCATGATCCACGTGAGGGTCTTGTTGGCTTACTTCTCAAAGCCCAAATATTAAGTTGGGTTAGGGTTTAATTCTTGATGGGTTATGTTAGGCCCAATAGATTAAGCCTAGGGTTTAAGAAGGTGTTTAGTATAAATAGACATGATTTGTGCTATTGTATTAAGACACCATCTTAGAAAAATAGTTAGGGAGGAGAAACTTGTTGAGTGTTCTTCCTCTTTAGCTATGGTGAAGAAGGGGATTGGTTAGTGAGTGAGAGCTTGATAGATTAGATATAGTTAGGGCAAACAATTGTAAGGCTCTTCTATATTCTAGTGGATTGGAATCGTTGATTCCCGTGGTTTTCTCCCGATTTGGGTTTCCACGTAATATCGGTGTGTTTTTGTTCTTTGTTTTGTTATTCGTTGATTGTTGTTTATGGGACCACAAAGGGGCTTTGATTTTCGACTATGAACGAGGTCTGGGTTAAAATCCCCAACAACTGGCATCAGAGCTGGAGTGATGGGATCGAGATCAAAGGGAGCAAGAAGATTCGAGAGGCACGAGATCTGAGAGAAAAATCGAATCTTTTCGGTTTTGCAGGCGCAGCGTTGGGAGAATGGCTTTATCTCGAGATCCGACCGTTGGAATTGGCTGAAAATTTGGCAGGATGTTCCCGGGCCATGTTTCTACAATCTGAACAGCTCTTCCTTCTTTATCAATTTGAATATCATAGTAAAATTGAGGATTCTCGGCTTGTCTTTTCTTAAAGTACAGGTGCAACCATTGAGCATCTCCAATATCTAACCTCTGACGTATATCACGAAGATGATTCCAACAATCCCGATCACTGATTCCAATCGCATCTCCTCCAACAATAGAGGTTACTTTGTTTACCGGCAGATTCTCTTGACTAAACAATTCAACCATAGCTTTGGCTCCTTCGGGGAGTCTAGTTCGGCTCGTTTTCATCAGCGTTTTATTCGGAGTTCGCACAAGGTCATGGTTATGATCATCCACAAACTTTCGAACTAACCAATCCTTTGTTTTAATATCAAGAAGAATGCTCATACTAGCCTTGCACCCCCATCTCATTGTTGAAGTATTCACACGTCGCTTTTCTACTGGCACATTCTCATCAACTTTTTTGTCATACTCCCCATAGTGAGAACAAACGAAAAGAGCTGATGTTGGCTCTTTATAATGATTCCTAGTACTCTTGGAAGATCTCAGGAATATCGGAAAGCCTCTCTTCTTGGCATATTTTTCATAACAATCTCTAGCAGCTTCAATCGATTCAAATAATTTCCCCACAAAAGGATTTTCTTCAGTATCAACAATGGGAGTTGGCGTTCCACAATTTGTATCAACAATGGGAGTTTCCACAGTATCACCCATCACATTGAACTCACCCAACATTACTGTGCCAAGAAATACAAAATAAAAATACTCGCATATGATAATTAGAATGTCCAAGTAATTTCCAATCAAACTTACAAAGTAATGTCCAAATAATTAGGCAGTGTTGCGATTGGAAGCGATGATGGAGATCGCCGGCGACGGTCGGGGGCTTTTTTTCTGGAATTTGAATTGGAATATTGATGGGCACGAAGGAAACAGTTAAAGTAAGTCATTATTACTATTTTAAATTAATCAGAAAATAGGATTTAACAATGGCTGAGATCAGATGCAATCAAGGGTTAAGATTTGGTGTGCAAATGGTGTGTAAATAAGGGAGTGTATTGATCCCTTCCCTATATATATATATATATATATATATATATATATATATATATATATATATATATATATTCTACACAATTTTATTTTTTCAGATGTAGTTTAATTACAGTTATACATATGAGCAGCAGAGAATATTTATTTTAAGAAGTTGCTTTGGGATGTAGTTTAATTACAGTATACCTCTTTAGTTAATATGCATATATATATATATATTCTACACAATTTTATTTTTTCAGATGTAGTTTAATTACAGTTATACATATGAGCAGCAGAGAATATTTATTTTAAGAAGTTGCTTTGGGATGTAGTTTAATTACAGTATACCTCTTTAGTTAATATGCGTTTCCCATATATATACACACATATACACACACACACGCTGACACGCATAAAAATTGGGTTCAGGGTTTCACACATAAACTAAAAACTGTAAATCCGAGCGCGCCATCTCCTGGATCAGGTTAGAGTTCCATCTTGATCGATATTGAACCTTTGGTTTTTCATGTTTTTAAGATGTTTGGACATGTAGTTGGTAGTCGTGTCTCTTTATTTTTGAGGAAAGTAGTGGGTGTTCATACCTGTTTGACAAATCCTAGGATTATGACTACTGCACTCATGTCTAGAAGGTATTATAGAGATGGTTTCGAGTTTGTGTATCCCAAGAATGACGAGGATGACGAGAGATACAAAGGTTCTTATTCATCTGATATGAAATATTACTTTCCGTCCCCTACCAGTAGTTTTGAGAGATTCAAGGAAGGTGATTTTAGCAACACATTGTCGGAGATCCAAGCCACATACCCGCCGGGGATGAAGAGCTGTCTTAGGATTGTGAAAGGCGAGCGATTGGAGGAAGACGTGGTATCCTTGCTGTCGAATGGCGGTAAGAGGGACTACCTGGTTCGCAACAACGGTGATAAGGTTGCAGTGGATAGCCTTGTCGGAAAACACCTCCTCATATGTTGTTTCAAGGTCCCTCTTCCGACCAAGAGCCGCGCCGCCAACGCCTGCCGTTCCATGATAGCAGCATACTCTCAGCTGGTAAAGAATGTCAATGAAAGGGAATTCGAGATGGTTATGGTTGCGAAGATGACAGGTGGTGTTGGGGAGGAGGAGCGTGCTTTCAACCGCTTCTTTGACGCGTTTCCCTGCCTTGCGATCCCATTCTGGGACACCGAGTCTCGTGACTTTGTCTGCAAATCTCTCGGCCTCACTCGTCCCGACAAGCACTTTGCTGCGCTTGTTCTCGATCCCGATCAAATGGTGTTGCAGACGGATGAGAAAAGGTTTTACGATTATGGAGTAGCCGGGTTTCCCTACAGTGATGCCCGGCTGAGTGGTGTTGCTGGGGAAGACGAGGCGATCAGATGCAGGCTGGACTATTTTCACAGGCATTCATTTGGAAGGGAGCCAATGCCGTGGCTCAGCCGCGAGCCAGTGTCTCTGGTGGAGATTTTGGGCGGCTCCGATCTTCTTCTCTCGAGATTCGGTGGTGGTGATGAGATGATAAGTCTTTCAGAACTGAGCAGGAAGAAGTGTGTGCTGCTGTATCTCTGCCTGGATGGACGGTGGATGTCTCATCTGGAGTGGACTCGTAAGAGATGTGTGGCTAAAAATCGCGAGTTTGAAATAGTGCTGGTGCACACGCCCTTCTTGAGCGACACCGCCTCTTATGTGAATGCAGTCCAGGCTGCCATGGAGGAGAGCAAGTTATCGTCGTGGTGGGTGATGCCGGTGAAAGAAGACGATTGGGAAGCAACACGACGGGCTTGGCGGCTGTGTAACGTACCCCGGCATAAAGATGAGTGGATGTTTGTAGCAGATGGTGGCAATTCCGGGGAAATACGTGGAAGAGACTTAATGTACAACTTCTCGGATGACCCGTATCCCTTCTCGAGAAAGTGCATACTAGATGAAGTGTTGCGCCGTATCAGATCAGTCACCATAGATTCATTGCTAGGCACTGATAATCAGCTCATCCATAATGTCTCATCCATGATCAATGTGTGTGAGCTCAAGGGAAAGAAGGTTGTGATTTACTTTGACTATTGTGATGCAATCATTCAAGGCGAGCAGTATATTCCATACCATCAGGCGATGCTTGATTCGTACGAGCAAATACAAAAGGATCATCCTGATTCTCGAGTGGTTTTTGTTCCACTCGATGAGAAGCTTCCGGAACATGCCCCGTGGCTCGTGCTTCCTCATCCTGCTGCTGTTGCTCAGTGGCCGGTAATTGAGCAAATATTTCCGGATAATGTAAAACAGCCTGGCGTCTTTGCCTTTGGGGACGATGGGCGCATTCGCTCTATGTATGCTCTTGAGCAGCTAGATGAAGGCAATCTCTTTGCTGACACTCTCTATAAAGAAATATTTGAATCTCTGATGAGCTATCATTTGGTAAGTCGCTTGTTCCCTGTATTTAGTTTATGATGTGCTTAATTTTGTACATAATAATCAGTTTATACATTACATTATCTTCCATTAAGCTTGTGTGTTGACTAAAGTATGGTGGTTCATTGATGCAGGACTATTAGTAGCCCCATGTCGTCATGCACGCGCACTGTTAGTTTCCAAAATGATTAAATCGTTATGCTTAAACCACCGGTAACAACTGAAGGAATGATCAAACTGCTCATAAGGATGGTCAAGCAAGCTCAGTTCTGATGGTTCTTGTTTTTGACTGGAGATCGAGCTTCAACGGTCATCAGCTTTCTGATCTTGTCAACAACTTTACAGTTTTGAGTAAAAGGAGTTGTTTTTTATAGTTAGTGATGTTTAGATTCTTGGCTTTATCTTGTATGAGTATTTGATTTATAGTCAGTTGGCCCTGGCAATGGGAAAGAGACACAATGTTCTAAAATTGTTCAAGAATTCGGTTATACGCATATCTCAGTGCTGGCCAACTTCTCCAACATGAAATCAAAGCAGGCCATGTAGCATTAAAGGTGGTTTATGAAAACACATTATTGTGAATATCCTGTTTTGCAGGACAAAAATTGAACCAGATTTTCATATCCAAAGTGAAACATATCTTTTATTCAAATGATTAAAACAAACATATGTACACATTGATTCAATCTGTTTACTTGATTCAACTTCACGATTTAAAATCTTGAAAGCCCTCTTCCAAAAGTAGTAATGAACTCTTCTTCAAAAAGTAGTAGGTAGTCGGATGTATACAAACTCTTTCTCCGCCACTGTCCAGTTCATGCCTAGGCCTCTTAGACGTCCTTCGGTTTTAGTAGTAGGTAGTAACTGCTTGGTATTATAATGAAATATCATGAACATGTCTTTGACCTTGTGATAGCCATCATCACCATTACTTCGAATTTCAATCATCTTGTTCTCCGGAACATTAAAATACTCGATTACGTACTTCCATAGAGCTCTTCCGTGGATTCCAATGCACCCATCTCTCTCCCTAGCATTCTCATCACCAAGAAGCTTCTCCCACAAAAATGGAAGCAGTCCCCCACACTTGAATTTTTCGTACAAATCCAAAGAAGTTTCGTAATACTCATCCGGATCGTATGATGTTTTGCATCCATGATTTTTCCACATATCAATCATGTGCTCAATCACGGCATCCTTGTTGCTGCACATAACAACTTTTGCCATTCTTTCCAAATACTTAGGCAATGTCACTTCTCTCAGCTCTGTCTCAAATGCTTCGGTCAATTTCTCTTTTGTCACCATAGTGCATAAATTCGGGTCCCATTCGGTTACTGTTACTGTCTGTCCTGCTTGATTTTGGTTGGCATCAGTAATCTCAAAGATGGCGTGGAGATAAAAAGATGTTGGATCTAAATTAGATCCAAGTTTATAGCAGTCCATAGGATAGCCAATACACAATTTAAAAGCATCCCTCCTCCAGGATCCCTGTTGTGAACCCGATGCAGCACCCAGTGATTTGTGTTGTGGTCCCGAAGCAAAACCCCGTGAGAATGTTGTTGACAAAAACGAAGAAGAACCAATAACGTTAGAGAACGGATTTTGTATGTCCCAAAGCGAACGAGTAGGTACGTGAACGGGGTTCACAAGGTTATATGTGGCTCCAAGGCATCTGAGCCTATTTCTAACCCAAAGTTGACCCAAATATTTTCTCATCATGATTGTACTAACTAATGTATCTTGTGATGTTTAAAGTGATTGAGAATGAAATGGTTGTTGCATGGTATATATAGGAAATCTGGAAATGTTTATAATTCCGAATCCTAGTGGAGTTCGGATTTTAGAATCCACTGAAATTCGTTTCCCAAAAGGATTTGGATGGGATTTTGGATCCATTGGAATCCGTTTCCCAAAAGGATATAGATTTTAGGCAATGAACGATAATCATTTTGCCAGCTTCACATTTTCTAGCCGTCAGTAAACCAAATACGCTGCAACTCTGACCTGATCGGTGACGAATTTTCCAGTTGGCCAGTGATGTAAAAACCCCCAAACCCGAACCCTGAATAAGACTTCCGTTCCGTAACTGTAGAGATATCCGGCATCCAATCATCGACTGACACGTATAATTTACTTCATTGTAAATTAAATCATTACGCTTATTGCCGCTTATTTTAATTACTTTGCTGTCCTTAATTCACATTTTATATATAAAAAATTGGATTATTTTGAAATGTGTTTTAAATTTATTTCATTTCAATATTTCAAAGTTTAAAATAATTTCAATTTATTCTCGTTCACTTCAGTTCAATAAAAAATAAATTCATGCAGACAAACAAAACATTTGTAATAGGATTGTAAACGAGCCGAGCCTAAAATTACAATAATTTTAATTTTAATTTTAATTCAGTTTAGTTTAATACATTAATTTTAATTTTAGTTCAGTTCAACAAATAGAGCCTTAAGCATGCAAAAATTCAGGAGCCTTATTGTAATCTTAACATAATACTTTAATTCCTCTTAAGCATTGCCAGTCAGTGAAATAGCAGCCATTGGATTATATCAATGGCTGTGATCCCTCCACGTGGATTCATTCCTATTCTAGATCTATTCCCTGCATTCTTCCCAAACGGCGTCTTCTCTAACTGCAAACGGTTTCATCCAATTTCTCATCATCCGCGTTTCACTGAGCACGATGCTACGTGCAAGGATTTCGGCAACCCACGACCCATGATCCACGTGAGGGTCTTGTTGGCTTACTTCTCAAAGCCCAAATATTAAGTTGGGTTAGGGTTTAATTCTTGATGGGTTATGTTAGGCCCAATAGATTAAGCCTAGGGTTTAAGAAGGTGTTTAGTATAAATAGACATGATTTGTGCTATTGTATTAAGACACCATCTTAGAAAAATAGTTAGGGAGGAGAAACTTGTTGAGTGTTCTTCCTCTTTAGCTATGGTGAAGAAGGGGATTGGTTAGTGAGTGAGAGCTTGATAGATTAGATATAGTTAGGGCAAACAATTGTAAGGCTCTTCTATATTCTAGTGGATTGGAATCGTTGATTCCCGTGGTTTTCTCCCGATTTGGGTTTCCACGTAATATCGGTGTGTTTTTGTTCTTTGTTTTGTTATTCGTTGATTGTTGTTTATGGGACCACAAAGGGGCTTTGATTTTCGACTATGAACGAGGTCTGGGTTAAAATCCCCAACAACTGGCATCAGAGCTGGAGTGATGGGATCGAGATCAAAGGGAGCAAGAAGATTCGAGAGGCACGAGATCTGAGAGAAAAATCGAATCTTTTCGGTTTTGCAGGCGCAGCGTTGGGAGAATGGCTTTATCTCGAGATCCGACCGTTGGAATTGGCTGAAAATTTGGCAGGATGTTCCCGGGCCATGTTTCTACAATCTGAACAGCTCTTCCTTCTTTATCAATTTGAATATCATAGTAAAATTGAGGATTCTCGGCTTGTCTTTTCTTAAAGTACAGGTGCAACCATTGAGCATCTCCAATATCTAACCTCTGACGTATATCACGAAGATGATTCCAACAATCCCGATCACTGATTCCAATCGCATCTCCTCCAACAATAGAGGTTACTTTGTTTACCGGCAGATTCTCTTGACTAAACAATTCAACCATAGCTTTGGCTCCTTCGGGGAGTCTAGTTCGGCTCGTTTTCATCAGCGTTTTATTCGGAGTTCGCACAAGGTCATGGTTATGATCATCCACAAACTTTCGAACTAACCAATCCTTTGTTTTAATATCAAGAAGAATGCTCATACTAGCCTTGCACCCCCATCTCATTGTTGAAGTATTCACACGTCGCTTTTCTACTGGCACATTCTCATCAACTTTTTTGTCATACTCCCCATAGTGAGAACAAACGAAAAGAGCTGATGTTGGCTCTTTATAATGATTCCTAGTACTCTTGGAAGATCTCAGGAATATCGGAAAGCCTCTCTTCTTGGCATATTTTTCATAACAATCTCTAGCAGCTTCAATCGATTCAAATAATTTCCCCACAAAAGGATTTTCTTCAGTATCAACAATGGGAGTTGGCGTTCCACAATTTGTATCAACAATGGGAGTTTCCACAGTATCACCCATCACATTGAACTCACCCAACATTACTGTGCCAAGAAATACAAAATAAAAATACTCGCATATGATAATTAGAATGTCCAAGTAATTTCCAATCAAACTTACAAAGTAATGTCCAAATAATTAGGCAGTGTTGCGATTGGAAGCGATGATGGAGATCGCCGGCGACGGTCGGGGGCTTTTTTTCTGGAATTTGAATTGGAATATTGATGGGCACGAAGGAAACAGTTAAAGTAAGTCATTATTACTATTTTAAATTAATCAGAAAATAGGATTTAACAATGGCTGAGATCAGATGCAATCAAGGGTTAAGATTTGGTGTGCAAATGGTGTGTAAATAAGGGAGTGTATTGATCCCTTCCTATATATATATATATATATATATATATATATATATATATATATATATATTCTACACAATTTTATTTTTTCAGATGTAGTTTAATTACAGTTATACATATGAGCAGCAGAGAATATTTATTTTAAGAAGTTGCTTTGGGATGTAGTTTAATTACAGTATACCTCTTTAGTTAATATGCGTTTCCCATATATATACACACATATACACACACGCTGACACGCATAAAAATTGGGTTCAGGGTTTCACACATAAACTAAAAACTGTAAATCCGAGCGCGCCATCTCCTGGATCAGGTCAGAGTTCCATCTTGATCGATATTGAACCTTTGGTTTTTCATGTTTTTAAGATGTTTGGACATGTAGTTGGTAGTCGTGTCTCTTTATTTTTGAGGAAAGTAGTGGGTGTTCATACCTGTTTGACAAATCCTAGGATTATGACTACTGCACTCATGTCTAGAAGGTATTATAGAGATGGTTTCGAGTTTGTGTATCCCAAGAATGACGAGGATGACGAGAGATACAAAGGTTCTTATTCATCTGATATGAAATATTACTTTCCGTCCCCTACCAGTAGTTTTGAGAGATTCAAGGAAGGTGATTTTAGCAACACATTGTCGGAGATCCAAGCCACATACCCGCCGGGGATGAAGAGCTGTCTTAGGATTGTGAAAGGCGAGCGATTGGAGGAAGACGTGGTATCCTTGCTGTCGAATGGCGGTAAGAGGGACTACCTGGTTCGCAACAACGGTGATAAGGTTGCAGTGGATAGCCTTGTCGGAAAACACCTCCTCATATGTTGTTTCAAGGTCCCTCTTCCGACCAAGAGCCGCGCCGCCAACGCCTGCCGTTCCATGATAGCAGCATACTCTCAGCTGGTAAAGAATGTCAATGAAAGGGAATTCGAGATGGTTATGGTTGCGAAGATGACAGGTGGTGTTGGGGAGGAGGAGCGTGCTTTCAACCGCTTCTTTGACGCGTTTCCCTGCCTTGCGATCCCATTCTGGGACACCGAGTCTCGTGACTTTGTCTGCAAATCTCTCGGCCTCACTCGTCCCGACAAGCACTTTGCTGCGCTTGTTCTCGATCCCGATCAAATGGTGTTGCAGACGGATGAGAAAAGGTTTTACGATTATGGAGTAGCCGGGTTTCCCTACAGTGATGCCCGGCTGAGTGGTGTTGCTGGGGAAGACGAGGCGATCAGATGCAGGCTGGACTATTTTCACAGGCATTCATTTGGAAGGGAGCCAATGCCGTGGCTCAGCCGCGAGCCAGTGTCTCTGGTGGAGATTTTGGGCGGCTCCGATCTTCTTCTCTCGAGATTCGGTGGTGGTGATGAGATGATAAGTCTTTCAGAACTGAGCAGGAAGAAGTGTGTGCTGCTGTATCTCTGCCTGGATGGACGGTGGATGTCTCATCTGGAGTGGACTCGTAAGAGATGTGTGGCTAAAAATCGCGAGTTTGAAATAGTGCTGGTGCACACGCCCTTCTTGAGCGACACCGCCTCTTATGTGAATGCAGTCCAGGCTGCCATGGAGGAGAGCAAGTTATCGTCGTGGTGGGTGATGCCGGTGAAAGAAGACGATTGGGAAGCAACACGACGGGCGTGGCGGCTGTGTGGGTTGTATGGCTCTCTGCCTCGGCGTGATGAGTGGATGTTTGTTGCAGATGGTGGCAATTCCGGGGAAATACGTGGAAGAGACTTAATGTACAACTACTCGTATGACCCGTATCCCTTCTCGAGAAAGTGCATATTAGATGAAGTGTTGCGGCGTATGAGGTCAATCACACTAGACTCATTGCTGGGCACTCATAATCAGCTCATCCACGTCTCATCTGATGGTTCGAAGGTCATGATCAATGTGTGTGAGCTCAAGGGCAAGAAGGTTGTGATTTACTTCGACTATTATGATGCAATCATTCGAGGCGAGCAGCCAGATCCATACCATCGGTGGATGCTTGATTCGTACGAGCAAATACAGAAGGATCATCCTGATTCTCGAGTGGTTTTTGTTCCACTCGATGAGAAGCTTCCGGAACATGCCCCGTGTCCTCCAATGCCATGGCTCGTGCTTCCTCATCCTGCTGCTGTTGCTCAATTGCCTGTAATTGATGAAATATTTCCGCAGAATGGAAAACAGCCTGGAGTCTTTGCTTTTGGGGACGATGGGTGCATTCGGTCTATGTATGCTCTTGAGCAGGGCAATCTCTTTGCTGACACACTCTATAAAGAAATATTTGAATCTCTGATGAGCTATCATTTGGTAAGTCGCTTGTTCCCTGTGTTTAGTTTATCATGTGCTTAATTTTGTACATTATCTTCCATTAATCTTGTGTGTTGATTAAAGTATGGTGGTTCATTGATGCAGGACTATTAGTAGCCAAATGTCGTCAGGCAGGTGAGGAATGCACGCGCACTGTTATAACGAAATCTATAACCAAATCTTTGAATCTCTCAAGAGCTATCATATGGTACGTCTGTATTAATCATAATAATACAAATATTTTGTATTCCATTATCTTCATTATGCTTTTGTGTTGATTAAAGTTTGGTGGTTCATTGCTGCAGAGGTACAATTGAATGATAATATTTTTGTTCACTTGTCTATCCAAATATGTTGAAGTAATTTAATATATATTGAGGTAAAATTAGTATTTTTGACATTTTGTGCAAAAATAATTGGTCCAGAATATTTGAATATTTTATGAACAACGTTGTTTCAGTGAGAAATTGTACTGATTTAGAATGAGTGGTTACTGTTATTATAATTTAGAAGTGGAACATTTTTCTTGCATGAAAAACTGGATTGTTTTTTTCAAACCAAAACCAGTAAAAGGTGCAGCAATTTTGGAGTACATTCTGCCCACCACAGAGTGACTTTTTTGACAATTTGTAAAGCTTTCACATCTTTTGATGGAAGAACTTGAGTTCACATATATGAACACACACACAGTCACACACTAGATAGCTCATTTTCACCTTCCCAGAATGGCTCCTCTCTTCTTCCTCTTCCTCCTAGCTCTGCTGCAGCCTCACCGGTGGCCGGAGGTCGTTTCCGGCATCGGGATAAACTACGGCACCGTCGGGAACAACCTGCCGTCGCCGAAGCGAGTGGCTCAGCTTCTTCAGTCCACGCTCATCGACAAGGTCAAAATTTACGACACAAATCCCGACATCCTCGACGCCTTCTCCAACTCCGGCATCGACCTCGTCGTCGGCGTCGAAAACAACCACGTGTCCAACCTGAGCGGCTCCATCTCCGCCGCCGACGCCTGGTTCTCCGCCCGCGTCGCGCCCTTCATCCCCGCCACCTCCGTGGTGGCGATCGCCGTCGGCAACGAGTACCTTACCGCCGACGATGATTCGTTAGACCACAACGCACTGGTTAAGGCAATGCAGAACCTTCACCAGGTTTTGCTCTCCCGCGGTTTGGACCGGAAAATCAAGGTGACGACGCCGCACAGCATGGCGGTTCTCGCTTCTTCGTTTCCGCCGTCGGAATCCACCTTCGCCGCCACGCTCCTCCCCACCATGACGGCCATCGTCGGGTTTCAGGCCGACACCGGAGCTCCGTTCATGGTGAATTCGTACCCTTACTTCGCGTTCAGGGACAACCCGAAAACGGTGAACATTGATTATGCATTGCTGGGGAATGCAACCGCCGTGCGAGACCCGAAAGGCTACGTGTACGGAAACATGCTGGATGCTCAGATCGACGCGGTTCGTGCTGCCGTTTCTGCTCTCGGATTCGGAAACCGGAGCGTGGAAATCACCGTCTCCGAATCAGGGTGGCCGTCGAAAGGCGATGCCGGTGAAGCCGCCGCCACCCCGGAAAATGCAAGGACCTATATTTCCAGGCTCATTGACCGAGCTCAGTCCAATAAAGGTAAATGCCTCTTTTTTATATATAATCATGAAAATGGAAATCAAGAAATGAATATAAATTTCAGTTCCTTTTTAAATTCGCACCTATTTTGTTCCAAAAAGGGACGCCGATGAAACCAACGGACAACGTAGAGATCTTCGTGTTCTCCCTGTTCAACGAGAACAAGAAACCAGGCGGCGCAAGCGAGCGGAACTTCGGCCTCTTCAACTCCGACGGCTCCCAGGCCTACGAGCTGGACCTGAGCTGCCGGTTTTGCACCAACGGCGGCGACAAGATGGCGTTCGGCGGCAGAGCGTCGCCGGCCGGAATCGCGCGGGGACCGTCGGTCTGGTGCGTCGCAAAGCCTCACGCCGACGAGAAGCTGATCCAGGCGGTGCTGGACTTCTGCTGCGGCCCCGGTGGCGTTGACTGCCGGGAGATCGACGAGAAAGGAGACTGTTACGTTCCTGATAAGCTTCATGCACACGCTTCTTTCGCCATGAATGCGTATTATCAGATGCACGGAAGGAATTACTGGAACTGCGACTTCAAGTCCGCCGGCCTCGTAACCTTCAGCGATCCAAGTAATTCTAGCTAATCAGCACTTCAATTTAGTTCGATTCAGTTCTATACATTTCTATATGAAATTAACTGTTTTTTCACATTTGCTATGAATCAGGTTTTGGAAAGTGCAGATATTCCCAGCAGTGAATTTAATTTGCTGTGGATCTCAAGCTTTTGGTTGCAAATTTGATGGAATCCAGATTGTAATTGTCAATGATTTCTTGTGGCACTTTTGACTTTTTGCCTTTTGTTGTACAGTACTAATATTGCATCATTTCAATTCAAAGAACTAATTATTTTGATGGAAATTCAACTTTCGGCCTGTTTTCCCCCCAGTAAATGGCAGAGTGCTCTATGATCAATATATGGAGCATTTTTTTCATCATAACAAACAAAATTCCCCCTTTTTTTCTTGGCATACAATCTTTTGCTAAAGCAAACTAAATTGTGTGACCTTATTTTCTATTAAGTTGAAATGAGTAAAATTTAATATATTTTAAAGTAAATTTTATGGAACTAATTCAGTGTGCAGATTTTGTTGGGTCCAATGTTCACTCCTGGAATCATTTTTAGAGTCAAGATTCAACATACTCCCTCCGTCCCAGCCGAAGTTGTACACTTTTTAGTCAACTTTGTCTGAGCAATTTTGACCGTAAATTGCAATTGGCATATGTGCTATAATAGTATCATATGGGATATAGTTAGATTTACAATGCGCTCTATTTTTTAACTATAAAATTTTTAGACCATAATAATGTATAAAAATAAATTTATTTCCTAATATTCTGTACTGCTACTATTATCTGCAAACCGTGGTTTCATTTCATTTCATCTCAACTATCAGAAAACTTTATATGAATGTCACCAGTTGAGCTTGCCCTCTCTGCTTTCCTCTTCTTCCGACCCGAACCCGATGGATCCACCTTCTCATCCATCACAGACAGTATCGTCTTGAGCCGCTTTGATCTCGAGCCCCCTCCTCCCCCATCCTGGCTGGAAACCGAGTCCTCCCGAGCATCCCTGCACTCGCGCATGATCTGGAAGAAGTATATCAGCAGCGCGATGGAGCACGCGATCCCGCACAGCAGGTACAGCCCGAAGAAGCTTGTCAAGTGCAGCCTCTCTGAGTCTATCTCAGCGTTGTCTGTGCTGCACGCGCTTCTCGTCAGCCACTTGTCGTGTATCCTCTGCAGGTCCCCGTTCTCAGACAGCGCCAGGATGGCGGTTGAGAGATCAACCGCCAGTGGAGAGTCCCGAGGAAATGCCTGAATCCAAGAAAGACAGTGCTGATTTTTTCGGTTCTGAGATTCTGAACATTTAATGATTAAGAAAATGACATGTGTTAAGACTATATGGGCAGATGTTTCAGTTCTGAGTTTCCAGTAGACCATTAAGGAAATGACATGTGTTAAGACCATAGGCCTTGTTTGCCAGAGCTTATCTGTAGATCAGTTCAGTTCAGATATGTAATTGATGAAATTCAGGTTAATTCAGTTATGCTGATTCCATTTTTCAATACATCATTCTTACTTCAATTCAGTTCAGTTCAGTTCAATTTAGTTCAGTACATGGTGGAAATAAGCTCTAGCAAACAGGGCTATGTGCAGATGTTTCAGTCCAGTTCTGAGTTTCTGATACTAAATCATTAAGAAAATAATATGTGTTAAGACTACAAGCATGTTTCAGTTCTGAGTTCCTGACTCTAAATCATCAAGAAAATGACATGTGTTGAGACTATAAGCAGATGTTTCAGTTCTGAGTTTCTGACACTAAATCACTAAGAAAATGACATGTGTTCAGACTATATTGCAGATGTTTCAATTCTGAGTAAATCATTAAGAAAATGACATGTGATTAGACTATATGCAGATGTTCCAGCTCTGAGTTTCAACCACTAAATCACTAAATCATTAACACTGTTTGCAGAATCGCAGATGTTTCAGTTCAGTTCTGAGTTTCTGATGCTAAATCATTAAGAAAATAACATGTTTCAGGACTATATGCAGATGTTTCAGTTGAGTTATTGACAATGAATCATTAAAGAATGAAAGAGAGAACACTCACGAATCCCCAGCCGCTTTTGGTGAACTCTTGTCCTATGATCCTGAACCTGCATTCCTTTGACAGGAAAAGTTCGACGTAGGGAAGTTCATCCACCACTGCAGCCACGCCACCGTTTTTTGGACCGCGTTCTAGTGCCCGAGCATATGCTTCCGGTGATCCGAGGGGAACCAGACGGGACTTGTCTATACCGATTTCCTCTATCAGATAGTTTTCTGCAAAAGAACCGATTTGGAAGCCGATAGGCTCGTTGGTTTCCTTCAGACTATCGATTCCCTTGATAGGCGAATACAGCTGCTGGACGGTGAGTATAGAGGTTAAACTTGCTGTATAGCTCGAGGTTATTATCAGAACCACGAAGAGCCAGATGAGCAGCACGAGTCGTCCCAATGTACTCACAGTATTCTCCCCTGCATGATGCCGATGAATAAGACTATTGTTTGTCGAAAAACAGGTAATAAATCAGCCAAACAGTTTAAGGTTGTTCTTACTGTGGGAGAAAAACATGGTTGAGAGGCTGAACCTGCAACAAGAGGGAACAGTTCTTTAGAACCTAGTACATATCTAAGAATATGGTGTTAGAACTTAGAACTCACCATATCATTGTTATCAGCTGCTTTCTTGGAGGTCCACGAAAATCATCGTTATTCCTGTGTTCGAGAATCCACACGACAAATCCAACGAAGAGAAAGAAAGCAGCAGTCACTCCCCAGAGAGATCGCGAAAATGGCCTCAGGAAGGCCCAAGCACCTGTATGATGCTTTATGAATGGTGCCACGACAACAAGCCCCGATGAAACATAAGGCTGAGAGAAATCCACGATCCTTGTCCGGTTTGTGACAATCGCAATGTCCCCAACAGCACCATCAAAATCCTATGCAAATCGACAACAACAATAGGCTAAGTAAACAAAACCTTAACTTTTTTCCATGACAAAAACATATTTAACTATTCAACATACCCCTGTAGTGATCAGACTCACAAGCTCGCTGTAGCTAGGATTTTCGTGGCCATTCCCGAAAGGGATAAATTGATATGGAACAGCATAAGGCAGTAAGTTCACAGCAGCAATAAAGACATCAACACAGTATCCCTTAAAAACATTGGTTTCAGGAACCTGGGACAGAAACTCCTTGTAACTTACCCTTTTGGGAACAGCAATCTTCAACAACCTCCCATTGCTCGGGAAAACCCACCCTCGAGGCTTTGTAACAGTCTCTCCAGGCCAAACGACACTGAACAAATGATTGTTTGCGCTGGAGCGATTTGGTGGCTTGGAACTCAGGCTCTCAGGAGTCACTGTGGATAAGCCAGAATAGTTGGACCAGAAACCAATCCTTCGAAAACCAGTTCCACCGATGTTAATGATGTCATAAGCTGGAAAAACTATTGATCTATCGTGATCAAACTTGACCTGTCCTGTTAAGCCAACAAAATCTGTCTCCAAGATGTTTTTCAACAAATGCAGGCCTCCATCGAAGATCTTCATTGCTTCAAAGTGCATGTGGCTCCCTGCCACAGACTGCAGCCTAGAGTCATTGGAAAACGTAATCTTTCCACCTTGACTAAGGAATGAATCTATGGCATGAGCGAGCAGCCAAACAGTATCATAAGCATAGAAGGCATAGGAATTCAGACCTGGTGAACCACTGGTGATCTTATTCCACCTCGATGAAAATGCAGTCTTTTTCTCAGAATCAGGCGTATGCTGGCGCAGACAAAGAATCCCCTGCATAGACTCCATAGTTTCTGAAGGTAGAGGAAAGGAGGAATCCAGTACAGAAGAAAGCCAATCTGTGGCTATCCAAGCATATCCATCCCCCACCATTCCAAGATATCGAGCAACTTCAAAAACCATGAACCCAATCCTAGGATATGCATGCAGAACTATAACTCGAGGCTCTAGTAGTGCAACCTTTATAAGAATATCCATTATATCAGTCCTATTGATACCAGGTGCGGGAGGAATGCCGGCTTTGTATGATATCTTAGCTCGTTTAGCAGATAGTGCATCGTCTAATGCAGCCACGCCATTCCTTCCATAGTCATCATCAAGAAAAATAACTATCACATCTCTCCACTCATAAAACTCGATAATTTCAGAGATAGCATTCATCTGGTGCAAATCACTAGTGGTTGCCCTAACAAAGTAAGGGAATTGAAGGGAAGTGAGAGTAGGGTCCGTGGCAGCGAATGATACTAGAGGTACTTGAAGCTCATTCGCTACATGAGATATGGTATGTGCCACAACAGATGATTGTGGCCCGATAACAGCAACAGTTTCAGTCTCCATGAACTGCAAAGCTGAAATTGAATGCTAGCATTTTCACAAACTAGGAAATGCATAAAAGAAAAAGCTGTAATCAATGAGCAAGGAGTAAGAAAAAGGGCTGCACATACCTCCAACCATGCCGACAAATCCACTGCAATTAGAACTGTGCATGTTTACGACAAGTTTGGTCCCCGAGAGGACAGATGAATCCATGTTCACATCTTTAACCGCTTCCTCAATGGCAATCCTGGCAACTCTACCAATGGTGGAATTATATGCAAAGATAGCTCCGACATTCACCACAGCAGGTCTTGCAGAAACGTTTGAACTCAAACTTTCTGCTAAGGTTCCAAACAAAAGCCACCTTAACACTAGAATTGACCACATAGCATACATCCTAGACCAAATGCTAGAACACAGATATCCGTGCAAGCGTGATCCGGACTATTAACAGTGTTTTTCTCATCTTTGTAATGTAGATTTTCCAGCAAAATCAGATAAAGGTCCTGAAAGACCAACCAAACACAGTTTGCATCTTTAAATCTTCATGATAAGGACATCAGAAAAAGAAACCATAATGTCATGTGCAAGCAACAGAAAAACAAAAGGCAAGAATAACTTACAGTAACAGGTGAGAGAAACAAGAACCAGATTCTATGCTTTCAGACACGAACTTTAATTAAGAACAAGAGACATGGGAAACACGAGAGCCACCTGGGATAGAATCTAACAGCCAAATAGGGCATCATTCATCATCAACCAAGTACTATACTAGCTGCCATAAAGTGATGAAAATATCAGAAGTAACAATCAAACACTTGAATAATACAAGTTGAAGTGGCCCTAAATCAAGAACAAGGCAATAGCCAAAAGGGGATCTCAAACTTGAGGCCACAAATCCACCAGAAAATTCATAATGCAATGAGTGGGGCAGCTTTTGTTTTTGACCTTTTGGGCAGTTTCAAGAACAAGTTGACCATTGATGACTTGAAGTCAACTCCCATACTATACACTTCGTGTAAAACGATGATCAAATGGAGCTGTACTGTACAGCTTATGTAATTTAATGGTCAGTTAGACATTTAATCAAACGTTTATTGTCCAATGTCCACGTTGATTGACTTCAGATTAAGGTAATCCTCCAATTTCTTAACGAGGAGAAGCTAATATGTGAAATTTAATCGATGTGAGAATGGAAAATTAAAATTTGTCAATGTTTTAAAAAAGTGCAAATATTAAGAAATCGAAGCACTTCAACAACATTTTCATCAAAATGCAAGCTTTAGCAAATTCCAGAAAAAAAAAAAGCTGATGTCAAAAGCAAAAGCAAAAAATTGAAGAATATTGAAAATTCAATGTCACGCATTTCCATTTATAGTAAATAGTTTATTCTGATTATTGAAGAATACTGAAAATTGAATGTCAGTATGTCACGCATTTCCATTTATAGTAAATAGTTTAATTTTTTATTCTTTCTCATTTTTTATTTTTGTTCATTTTTATCTTTCAACTCTCTCTGGAATCTTCACACGATTCACATTTTATTTTATTTTTACCGCCGTTGACGATTTGACACAAGATCCGACGGCCAGGATGCGCCGCCCGCCTTATTAAAAACCTTGTTACCAGAGTCTCCGGTCAACCTTAGAGTCCACACCTGACACATATCCACGTGTCAGTTGACCATGAGTTTTGCGTACCTTCAATTTCCGGTTACCCACTTCATTGACAACGTCGGCCATTTTTATTCACTTTTCTATTCATGTCCTAAAACCAGAAAATAAAACCAAAAATAACCGATCTTTTCAACATTTCTATCATTTTGTTCTTCTTCCCCATTCTTCTTTTTCTGCTTTGCTGAGTTAAATCAATTGATCCCATCTGGGATTTCGATTAATGGTGTAAACTTTACTGTTTTTGTTGCGGTTTCTTATTCTTTAATTTATCATTTTTTTGTTGAGGTGGGTTTGTGATAAAGTTTATTGCTTGGATTCTGGATTTTTCGATTGTATGAATTTGGGATACCTGGGAACTGATCGGAGTACCTAGGAATCAATGAGAAATAAGGGTTCTTGAGGAAAGTGGTGGTTTGTTGAGGTGTGTTTATTAGGGGTTTATGTTATCTTGCACATGTTGTTTAAAAAATAAAAGGGAAAATTAAGTTCATCAGGAAAAGTTTTATCCTCTATTCTTGGAATAAGAGAGTTTTTTTTGGTTGAGGGGATTTAGGTTTTAGTTAGATCTTTGAGTTTTAGGGAGAAGAATATTGATGTTGTGGAATATGGCAGCTGGAACTGATTGTTCCTCTCCATTTATATTAGAAAGTAGTTATGTTAAAGACAGTGTTCCTACAGAAGTTAAGGATATTGCTGAGCAATTCCAACAGGCTTCCATTGGTAAGCCTCAGAGGCATTTATCCTCCATTGTCCGGCATCCAATAAGCTCTCCCACTTTGGCACAGCCAAATTGCGATGTAAGCAAGTTACTTCTTACCTATTTTTCATGGTTTAAATTTTCTTTGTATATGTAGGTTTTTTTTATATATACTTAGAGGAGTGAGTTTTATCTGAGAGTTGACAATCTATTTTTACTTCATGAAGGAATCTGATCTCAGTACATCCGAACATTCGTCCCCTTCCACTGATGGAAGGTCAAGCTTTCTACCGGTTTTGAGATCAGGATGCTGTGCTGAAAGAGGGCCTAAACAGTATATGGAAGATGAACATGTTTGTATCGATAATGTATTTGAACAGTATAGCGAAACTGCGGATTTTCCCTCTCCTGGAGCTTTCTATGGGGTGTGTGACTCTTCCTTATTCTAACTTTTTCGGTTCATTTCCACTAGATTGTTAAATAAATATTCTTATATAAGTCTTGCTAAGGCTTGAAGTTTTAAACTGGAAATACTTGCATAAGTGATTCTTGGAGTTTTATCAATCCTTCTGTGGCTGCAAATGATCTATTTTGACCTGTATTCGTCTTAGAGATGGTTCTACGGGTATTTTATGTGGCAAGTTAGTGTCTTGGTATACTGTTTAGCAAGTATTTTTGGGATATATTCTACATGCACGTCTATAGAAAGATTCTCTTTTTGACCCCTTGGAGACATCTTTTGACTTGTGCGTAATATCCTTTCTAGTTTTTTTCATTTATTGCAAAGTGATTTGATTCTTAATTAACTTTTCTTGTGAATGTTCTCAATTTGCCACCTCTTCATACATGGATCATTAGGATACTCCTTAGGCAGTCTTATACACTCGCTTTCTACACTTCTCCGTGAGCTAATTTGGACATGCAGCACAACGTATCCTAGGTTTTAATAAGAATCCTAGGGTTAGAACGTTGTTCTAGAGTGGCTTTGGGTAGGTTTTATGGCTGTAGTTAAGAATAACACTTCAGAAAACTTGGAAACAAGAATGATATCTATATAAACACTTCTTCAAGAGCTAATTTGAACATTGTTTGATGCAGCACAA
Source organism: Cruciata laevipes (assembly GCA_963678965.1). Lineage (NCBI taxonomy): Eukaryota > Viridiplantae > Streptophyta > Magnoliopsida > Gentianales > Rubiaceae > Cruciata > Cruciata laevipes. Next base: position 216,429 of record OY787639.1, read on the forward strand.
CGTAGTGTAGGTTTTAATAATGAATCCTAGGGTTAGAACGTTGTTTTAGAGTGGCTATGGGTAGGTTGTGTGGCTGTAGTTTAAGAATAACTCTTCAAAAAACTTGAAAACAAGAATAAAACACTTTTCCGTGAGCTGATTTGGACATTGTTTGATGCAGCACAACTTAGCGTAGGCTTTATTAATGAATTCTAGGGTTAGAACGCTGTTTTAGAGTGCCTATGGGTAGGTTTTATGGCTGTAGTTTAAGAATAACACTTCAGAAAACTTGGAAACAAGAATAAAATCTATACAGACCTTGGTAACTTCACTCAATTTATGTGAATAGTTTCAGAATAGTCATTCTCATTCCTCATCATCGTTCCTGCAGGTATTTGATGGACATGGTGGTACAGATGCTGCGGTATATATTAGGAAGAATATTTTCAAATTTATAGTTGAGGATTCGTCTTTTCCTGTGTGCATGGAGGAAGCAATTAAGAATGCGTTTCTGAAAGCTGATCATGCATTTGCTGCTGATAGTACACTAGACATATCCTCTGGCACCACAGCCCTAACTGCAATATTATTTGGAAGGTAGGTTTGAAAAAAAAAATCTGTACTGTTTTCTGTCTGTGTCTGAAAATAGAAAACCTCAAGTTTTTTCTTACGTATTTAAATAATCTGGAAAGAATAAAATACCTCATCTTATTTGTGGAGCTTTGCAAGTTTCATCTGCATTTTTTCATCTTTCTACATTGTCCAGTATGCTGTTAACTTGTAATACTGTATCGTGAAATACCTATGAACTTAAGTTGGGGAACAAATATACTATTGCCTAGGTTATTTTTGGATTGTTACTGACAGGGTTATCCTTCTTGAAGGACGTTGGTTGTTGCAAACGCAGGTGATTGCCGTGCTGTGCTGGGTAAACGAGGTAGAGCTATTGACCTCTCAAGGGACCATAAACCCAACTGTGCCTCAGAAAGGATCCGAATAGAACGACTGGGAGGTGCAGTTTATGATGGATACCTGAATGGACAGCTGTCAGTTGCACGTGCAATTGGAGACTGGCACATGAAGGGGGGCGAAGGTTCAGCTTGCCCTCTAAGTGCAGAACCAGAGGTGCAAGAAACTGTGCTAACTGAAGAAGATGAGTTTCTGATAATTGGCTGTGATGGTCTTTGGGATGTGATGAGCAGCCAGGGTGCAGTATCAATTGCCCGAAAAGAGCTCATGATTCACAACGATCCAGAAAGGTGTTCCCGAGAATTGGTTAGAGAAGCACTCAAGAGAAAGACTTGCGATAACTTAACTGTCATAGTAGTTTGTTTCTCCCATGATCCTCCTCCTAGGCTCCGCGCCGAGTCAGGAGGAGCATATCAGCAGAAGGACTGAAGGGGGAAATGGAAAGCAACTTCTGAGTTCTGACATGATCATGAATTTAGTCTTAGTTCATGGATCGAGCTGGCCTGGATGTGTAGCTGTTCAATGCTTTTTTGCATTTAGACATGTAGTATGATGGTGATGACTGATGAGCATTCAATATTTGTTTGATGTACAGAAAAACAGATTTTCAGTTTATTTAGGTGGATGTTATTATGGGATCATATATTTATAGAATCAGAATCTTATGCATGGCAGGAGAAATATGTCTTAGATTCAATTTCGCATAAATTGGTTTTGGTAAAAAATGAATTTTCAGATTAAAATGCTTTACATTTTTGGATTTGGATCATATTATTGATCTGGGCCTACTGTTTTACCATTTGGAGGTGTTTTGTTCATTTCGCGTTGCTTGTGCCCATAAAGATTGTTGGGCTTTCCTTAAAAGGCAAGGTAATACTGTCAAGCACCGCACCAGGTGTCTTTCTTTCCATTAATGGGTAGGCCAGACCAATTTTTAGGCCCACTGATGTAAATCCATCATTGATTAATGGGTCGGGTCATTTCATCTCACTACATTGCCGCGCATTCCGGCTTATTGTACGGTCTCCACGTGTTCACCCATCATATCATCATGTTCATTGTTTGCCTAATCACCTTCATGGTTAGTTAAAAATTTTGATCACAAAGTAGTCCCGGCACATTTACTTTGACACAATTGTGTAGAGGAGAAAATTAGTTGATAAAAATTGATGAATTTTATAAAAAAATGTTAAATGAGTGGTTATAGTTTATAAACAATATATGTATATATAACAATATATAACAAAATATATTATAAAAGTGTGACAATGCTAGTATATAGTATCATATAAGCTTGGCTAGCGGTAAGGTGAATAACTATCATTATCAGTAAAACTTTTGAAGTTAAACGAAGCATACTTTAACATTTTGTCTGGTAATTTTATTCATATTTTATATTATCGTAATGTACATTTTCAAAATGATATTAACAATCAAAATCTACTCATTTTAGTTTTGAAAGTCAAATTAAAGAAGTTTTCACTTGAATAGGGGAGTATTTAAGTAAACACATAAAATCTTAAAAATTTCAGATCAATATTAATAATGTATAAATTAAAATATTCATCGACTAAAATAATTAAATAAATATCAGCAAAGATTTTAAGAAACTTCAATAATACTGTCATACTTTACTTTCATAACTACAAGAGTTTATCTCAATTTTAACTGGTACCTTGTAATGGATGTTTGTAGTCTATGCGGGGAAACGGGAGAAACAGTACAACATTTATTTTGCAGATGCAATTTCACGGTCGAGCTCAGTAAATGCTACAAAGTAGAGGCTGGAGGAAATTTTAGAGAATGCTTGAAGAGGATGAGAAGAATGTCAGGATGGAGAGGACGAAAGAAATTCCATCGGCTAGTTAGCATCTTCTATAATGTATGGCAGGAGAGGAACAGAAGAATCTTCCAGGGAAAATCTTTGACTTTAGATGCAGTGAAAGTACGTATAGAAACGGGATATGATCCTTATGACTGCAATTGAAGATGTCGTTGTTATGACCCTAGTATGAAACTTGTACATATGTCGTAGGTACCGCACTGACTACCTTTGGTATTTCAGAGGTGTTGGACTGCTGGTGTAAAAACTGGTTACCCATCCTTGGCCCATGACACTATCTAAGGATTTGACGGGCTGGATCAGGGTTATGGCCCTAGTATGAAACTTGTACATATGTCGTAGGTACCGCACTGATTACCTTTGGTATTTCAGAGGTGTTGAGCTGCTGGTGTAAAAACCAGTTACCCAACCTTGGCCCATGACACTATCTAAGGACTTGACGGGCTGGACTGAAGGAGAGCATGAATGGCTTATTTGATTTCTCTGTGGGGATTACTCCGGGGCAGACTTGTGTCTTGACATGTCAATTCGCAGATATGCTACGGAGGTAAGAACAGGTAATAAGATAAAGGAACGGTGAAGACATCAAAGCTTCTAAAGTGGGAGCGGATCTAGTAAGATATGCAGGGACAGAGATGGAATGAAACTCTAGTATGAAAATCCTAGCAACATATTGATGAACTTGTTATGATTACTGCCAGTGTACCTTCCGTGGCGGTAGAATAGTTGTTTCGATTTTTCACATTTGTTAAATGTTGGCTTAGAGTGATGGCCAAATAGTTGTATGAACTTTTTGAGCGTTTAATAGAATAAAATTTTACATTAAAAAAAAAAAAAAACTGGTACCTTGTTTTCTAATTACAAAGCAATGACTTTGGTACCAACTTCTCATTAAAGTCCTAAAGATGAAAGATTAATATTGTAATCCTTCCATAATTTTGTGTGGAATTGGTACGTTTGACCCAATTATCCCTTTCACCGTCAGGTTTGAATTAAATTATATTCCCAAAATATTGCACTATTTTTTTTCTACTTTTGTGACTGAATAATTAGTGTGATTAACATTTAATTTAATTATCTTTGATCAAATAAATAGGTTAGATGTTGATTGTTTAAGTTGTTGGTGAGAGGACACTGGTGGCAGCACAGTGGTGAAATGGTAAGTAACGTTGTACGACATGTTGTGGTGATAGCAATATAGGAAAATGTGTATAAATATTTAATATTTATATTTATATGAATGGATTTTAATTTATACTTATGACTATGAATTTTATGAATCATTTTCTCACCACATGTGTCATAAGAGATTTTCTAATTCATACACTACGTAAACTGTTTTTTTTTTTAATAGATGGGAATTAAGTAAATTAAAATCATTTTTTTAGGATAAGTGTAATAAAAATTATTAACATCCAAATAATAAAAGAGAGAGTTTATCATTCTTGATCGAGATTGTTTCCTACTATTTAAAGAAAGTGACTATAGTATTATCAAATGATTGAGGTATATTAGGGCTATGATTTTTCAAAAAAAAAAAAAAGGTATATTAGGGCTATGATGAAAAACAAGAAATTATAATAATTTCCATAATCAAAAGTCAGAAAAGAAAATTATAGAAAAGGTGGTGGTGAAAGAAAGGTGAGGAAGGTGGGAAGCTCCTGGTGCAAAGTGATGATAATGGAGCCCAACTGCTAATAATTAAATTCAACAAAAAATAAGCAAAACAAAGAACAAAAACAATTGGCAATCCTACTGTTCTTCACTTCTACTGCTGTTAATGCCCCCCAACTTTCTTTCCATTCTCAACCAACAAATTCTCCTTTTTTGAAGAAAAGCAAGATAAATTATATGCTAGCGCAGTAGATATTCTCCATTGGAGCTGCTTCTGTTTACCTTTTTTAAATTTGCAGTTACTTTTTGTGCGCATTCTCTAACTGATTCCGATCAGAAGGGAGCTCAAAGATTGGATTTTTATGCGGATTGGATGGGATCCCTCTCTGGGGTTTTCTCTGTGTTCAGCTTGTGATTTTGATGAGGGATCTTTCATGATTTTGATGAACTCTCCACCAGGTGATTTTCTTGCTTCTCTTTTCCTTTTTTAAAGTTATTTGGGTTGTGTCCTGTGATGTTTTTTATGGTATGGGTGTTTGATTTGGCTCGTTGTTGCTAATTTTTGCTGTTTAAATACAATGTCGGAGAGTATTGTTGAAGCTATGTCCAAGTTGATTAGTAATTAGGGATCCGCGGCAGCTGAGTTTGTACCAATTGGCTTCAAGTTTTGATCTTTATATTTTGTTTTTCTTGATAATTTCACTGCCCTTGATCACACGATGTGATGGATTTTGCTTTCTTAGGGTTATAATTGGTTGGTTTTTCCTCAGGTAGCTGAATGATATAGCTGTGTTTTACTGGATGGTTTGTGGGAGTTAGTTGTGTTTTACTGGATACATAGCTGTGTTAATTGATGGGGGAAGAAGCGTTTTGCCGGGATTTGGAATCCCTGAGTGTATCTAAGCGCCTGGTTAGAAGTGTGAGCCAGAGGTTGAAGAGGCACCAGAGTCACAGAGGTGAAGGGGAAGGAGATGATGATGACAGTGGCGGTGTTTCCTTTAGCTGTCTCTCTTTGTATGGTAGAGGTGGCGGTTGTAAGGTTGGAGCAGACACTGGGGAAGAATTCGGTGAATATGGAGGTCGGAGAAGATCGACATGTGAGGAAGCTAAAGGGTACACCACAATGTGTGGACATGAAGAAACAGCTGTGGACTGCTTCTCATATGGGATGAAGGAGAGGTTTTGGAGGAGGAATAACCGGAAAATTTTGCATATCAAAGCTGCCCCACAAATCAGTGATGGAATGAATTTGTTTCTTCCCGATGACATACTGGAGATGTGCCTAGTGAGACTCCCTCTTACGAGTCTCATGAATGCTCGGCTTGTCTGCAGAAAGTGGAAGAGCCTGTCTTCAACGTCTCGTTTCATGCAGATGAGACGCGAAAACTTGTACCAGAGTCCATGGTTGTTTTTGTTTGGAGTTGTTAAGGATGGCTTTTGTTCCGGGGAAATTCATGCACTGGATGTGTCCCTCAACCAGTGGCATAAACTAGATGCTGAGATTATCCGAGGAAGGTTCATGTTTTCCATTGCCAGCATGCAGGAAGATGTTTATGTTGTTGGAGGCTGTTCTAGCCTGACCAATTTCGGTAGAGTGGATAGAAGCTCTGCTAAGACGCATAAAGGAGTTTTCGTATTCAGCCCCATGACCAAGTCTTGGCGAAAAGCTGCAGCTATGAAAAACGCCAGATCTTCCCCCATCTTAGGAGTTTCCGAGGTCAGTCCCGATTGTTTTGTCATAAAAAGCCAGCAAAGTAGACACGAAAGGCGTTTCCATCGCTCAAGAATCGGGGGTGTGTCTGATGTTTACGAAGATCCTCACAGGCTTTCACTCAGGCGCCAGCTGAGGCACTCTCTTGATGAAAACGATGTTTCGCGAGTGCCCAATGTGAAACAAACCAAGACATCTGGACATAAATCTGGCTATGGAACTAACAAAGCTCCAAAAAGATACATGATGATTGCTGTCGGAGGGCTTGGATCCTGGGACGAGCCATTGGATTCCGGGGAGATATATGATCCTGTTTCAAACAAATGGACTGAGATCCCTCGTCTGCCTGTAGATTTCGGTGTTGCCTGTTCTGGAGTTGTTTGTGGTGGCATTTTTTACGTGTACTCAGAAACTGACAAGCTTGTCGGGTTTGATGTGGAAAGAGGCTATTGGGTGAGAATCCAAACCACGACATCACCTCCTCGGGTTCTTGAATACCACCCAAAGCTTGTTTCCTGCAGTGGCCGGATATTCATGCTGTCGGTTTCTTGGTGCGAGGGGGAAGGGCAGATCGGGAGGAGAAACAAGGCGGTTAGGAAGCTGTGGGAGCTCGATCTCATGTACCTGAGCTGGAGGGAAATGTGTGTGCATCCAGATGCACCAATGGACTGGAATGCTGCATTTGTTGCTGACAAAGGTTTGATTTTCGGGGTCGAGATGTTCAAGATTTTCGGACAGGTTTTGGACTTCTTTACCATGTTTGATGTTTCTAAGGAGAAGAAGACAGCAACAACCAAGTGGAGTCATATTTCCAGAAATCAGGTGGCTCATGAATTGGATTCAGCTTCCTGCGTGACCAAAACCATGGCGGTGATGCATCTTTGAGTGCAAAAAATGGTCCTTTTTAGGCCACATTTTGGCCTTTCCTATGTATTTATCACGAGTACATTGTCATTCATTTATAAGTAACTTATATAATTCTTGTCTTATTCGATTTTGTCCATCGCATTTTCGGATCAACGTTGGAGTAAGTACTGAATTCCGCCGACAAAAAAAGTACAGTTTGAATATAATTTGAGAGTTTACCAGAAATACTACTGCATGTATTATGTACACATTTAGTAAGAAACAACTCATTCATATTTGGACCAAGAAAAGCCTAAACATCACAGCTTGATTCAATCATCAATGGAAGAAGTGGGATCTGCAAGAAAGCCATTAATGAAGGCCTTGAATCCATTGTTTCCATAGTCCAACTCCGACTTCTCTACAGACACTGCACCACTTCAACTCAATCATCTCAAGCCTTAAGCCGAATGCAGCCTCGCACGACTAGCTGCTGAAGGTTGGGGATCACTCTTCACACTCCACTCAGCAATTTTAAGAGATTCCAACTTCAAATATTCAAGACGACGGAATTCATCATCTTTCATCTCCCACACTGGACTGTCAAAAGAGATGGATTCCAGTTTGAGAATGTTGAGGTTGGTAGTTTCCCGATGACAGAGAAATCATCCCATTTTAGCTTAAAGTACGCGAGTGACAGCTTTTTGAGGTTCAGTGGCAAGCTTGCCCCGGTTAACTGACAGTAGTGACGCGCACCACCATAGTATATCATCTTCAGCGACTCGCGTTCCTCCAAATAGTCCAGTGCTGGAAAGTGAATGCTTCCTTGAGAAAACTTGCCAGATTCAGAAAAAGTGCATCTTAGTTTCTGAAGCTTGGGGAACAACTTCATCATCTCTTCTGAACTATCTCCATGTGAAATAGCAGGGCAGGAAAGGCTGGCCATATTATTCAACTGAGAGCAACTCTCAAGGCTTCCATCTTTCAAACTGAAAATGGCTTGAGTCCTCACATGGAGATGCCTCAGCCTCGACATGCTCCACAGTGTATCCGGTAATGCCACTTTCCCGATCAGGCCTTTCACCACAAAACTTTACAGATTCCAAAGCTTTGCTATTGTTGATGGAATGGATCTTATGTCTCCACAAATTGTCAGGTATCTCAATGGATAGAGAAACTCAATTCCCTTGGGAAAAGAAGAGCCAACATTGATACTCTTAATGTCAAGAATACTCAGAATCTTGAAATTTTCAGTGATGAAGGAGATCTCATCATAAGGACACCTAGGGTGAGAGTCACTTGTGGCAGAATACAGTAGAGTACGAACAGAAGGTCCAGAAGGCTTTAACATGACAAAATGATTTCTCTTGGAACAAATACTCACTCGATGCTGCTCATATGATATCGAAACAGGTGTATATTCAAAATCAACACCGTAGTCTAGCTGACTATCAGAAGAGGGAAAAAGCTTCTCATATCCATGAATGTACTGCAGAAAATTTTCTTCCTCAACCTTTCTCAAGCACAAGTGATGCACCATATCATGAACCTTGCAAGCTTTGACCTTACCACTGGATCCTTTTTTGGCAGACATAGGCAAGCTTCTACTAATGAGGTTCATCACATAACTCTCTGCCACATCTTCTTTTCTGACAAATCCCTCCGCGAGCCATAACTGTATCAGCTTCTGAACGGGAATCACACCGTCCTCTCCAAATGCTGCAAAGTAAAGAAAGCACGGCTTTAGGCCATTGGGGACAACTTTTTTGAGGATGCATCCGGAGAACATGAATCAAGAGTGGCTTGTACCGAGCATAGCCCCTCGGACACGAATTCAAAGCATTTCTCACTGTCACAGTGGAAAAGAAGCTCAACCTTGATGAGCTCAATGGTCCGAACCGGTCTCAGAAGCAGATGATCATCATCTGGAGCTGCTAGGAGGTAGGAGAAGGGGAGGGACACTACATTCGATAAAAGGTCGATAACATCATACCACAACATCCCCTTATGCTCATTCTTCAGCAGCTCATACTCATGATCCACAGTCCCTCTCTTCTTGAATGCATCCTCAATGCTGCTGGCAACATCTCCAACCTTGTCAAAGACAGTTTTGTTGGTGTAGCTCCATTTCCGGGCAAAGACATAGTAAATATGGATCCATAACACCCCCTTTTCTGTTGATTCCACCTTGTGGCCGTCTACAGCGGCGGCGACAATTTCTTTAAAACGTTGTGCGAATACTTCTTCTGCCATATTGTGGAAACTAAATGTCAACTAATCAACCAAATTGTGTGTTTCTTGCCATGCAGGCATTCTATCTATAAGTGGGAAAAATTAATTTTGCATACGTAATTATTATATGTGCAGTTTAGCGTAGCATTTTCAGAACCCCAAAGATTCAAGTTAAATTAACTGAACTGCGTATGGTAAAAAAAACTAATGGACGGAAGCTTCATATATGGATCGATTCTTATGGATAAGTTCATTCTTTTGCTCCCTTTCACAAAGATCTGCATTTTTCACGCATGTAATGTAGTATAAGATATAGAAGTAATTAACTCAAGTAAGCAGTAAAATAGTACATGAGCGGAAGCTTTACCAGGATCCCAACATATATAGCTGCTCTAGTTTCCGATCACCCATTTATTCCGTTTAGCCTGGATTTCTGAATTCTGATACGCCAAGTTCAGAACTGCAGTTCACGGCAGAGCTTTATTTTATTCTTCAGTTTCAGTAATGCCATACATTCCTTATCTTCTTCTTTCCTGAATTGGTTGTTAGCAATCAACTTGATTGAGCTGCTGTGGGAACACGTTCAGGTTCAATTTCGCAAACATCGTTTTTGACAATTCTTCGGCATCTTCACGACTCAGGAGTCGTCTCTCGACACTTGCGTTTTCTGGTACGAGCCACTACAGAGTAAGATTAATTTAATTTTTAAAATATAATTCTAACTCAATATTTACATTTTTTAGGCCCAGCTGGCAGCTTTTCTGTACATTAGATTAGTTCATCTCAATACAGTCAATATAATTTAATGAAATTCAGGTTTAATCAGTTGTACTGATTCTTTTGTTCAATATATTAATTTTCCCTTTACTCAAATTTAATTCAAATTAGTTCATTTCAACAATAATTAAGTTCTAGCAAAGAAAGGCTTTATTTATACCTATGCTCTATTAAAAAAATAAGATATGGAGACAATAGTCTTTACTTATACTACTAGGAAACAAACTGTATAATTTTTAATGCATGTCATTTTGATGGCGGCATGTGCAACGAAAATAAGCAAAAAGTTGCCAGTTTCTGAAAATTGTATTTACACAGATGATTACTTACCAGTAAAATATACACAGCTACTTGATACTAACAAAAGTTCTTCGTCGTCAACTTGCAACCTTCGCCAGTGCTGAGCATCCACGGCCAACATCATTGAAGCCGAATCTACTACTTCACAGCTACGTACATCATATGGTTGTAATAAATTGTTCTTATCGTTACTAAAAGAGCTTTTATACAGAAAGAAACATGTCTGGCTTCTGCATCAGCTGTCTGATGTTGACTTTAAGCCTCTCTTGGGAAGTCGCATCTGTAACATTAGATTAGCATAATCAGTTTCCTGGCTGAGCTGAACTGAAATGAAACGAATGCTGACAAGTTACAGTTCTTCACCTTTGATTTTGTAGTCCTCCACCCTCCTAAGTTTTGCTGCTGAGGGGAGAAAGCAAAATTCTCGAAGGGAGTCAACCCGCCCATTTTACGACTACACGAGCCAGGAGATGGAGATGACTCCTAACAGCCAAACACAAGAGCTAAGTAAATTTTCGTAACAGTCAATGTCGAATCAACCAAATAAAAACTGTCAGTTTCTGTTAAGATGAGCTATACCTCAGGTTTTGATGAAGTGGGAGTCCTGAGTTCCAAACGATCAGAATAAAACAATACCTGTAAAATGGTAAACATATCATGTACAAGTGGTTTATCTATGCAGATAAAGCTTAACAGATGGTAAGCATTTAATACCTTGTCCTGTAAGTGCGTATTTGATCCATCTGTGGCCATCACTTGCACACCAAGACAAGTAGCGGAATGAGAACAGAATGGGCAAAATATTGTGTTGTATACACAGCCGTCTGCTTTGCACCAAACACCATCTTCATGTCCACCTGGAACAGCTTTACTGTTTCTTTCAAATAGCCGTTGGTCAAGAGATGAAAGATTCGATATTATAACAGGTAAACTTGGGGAACAGTCATCTGCATTCTCCATTTCCTCCTGATGAATAGATCTCAAATAAACCTTGGAAGAGGTAGTTTGAGCACACATAACACGCAGATTGTGCTCAGGAATACCCAATGGGCTTTTACACATTGAGCAGAAGATTTGCAACTGCTTGTCCATTATAACACCACTAGAAGGCGCAGATGCAGCACCATTGAATGATGACCCAGGACATCCTCCATATTCCTTGTTCAGATCCATTGCATTGCTATTTCGTGCATCAACTTGTGATATTGAGCTTTCCATGATACCAATCGAATCAGGAGTTCTAGCCAAATGCCGAAACTGCTCCAACCGACTATCAGATGCTGAATACAAAGATTTTCTCTTCTGTGAGCATGAATTGACACTCAAATTCCAAGGCGAAACTGTTTCTGTTATATCTGCATCATTGCCACTAGTGACTCTTTTCGGAGTAGCCAATGAACCTGTTGACTTAAGAGTCGGACTTGAATTCACAACAGATACAGGACTAGAGGAAAACTGATCCGGAATCTCATTGGAAAATGAGACAGCAGTGAAACTAGGGTTTTCATTCAAAAGATTTTCTGAAGTCATCAAAGAGGAATCATACACCAGATCCGGAGTTTCCTTGACACTGGTTAAATTGCAGTCGCTAGGGGATAGCACCACTGATGCATGCATGGACAACCTGCATAGGCAATGTTGCTTTCAAGATACAAGGACACGGTAAAATTTAAGTTCTTGCAAAGCATAATGACACAGTAAAATTTTTGAACAATTCATATTTTCTATCACTGACAATCTAAAAAATATTTATATTAACTGAGTCGTCAAAAAAGAAAAACACTGACACTAAATTGAGCAAGGTGACAAGTTAGGCAGAAAAATGATAATAACCATTCAAAAATAAATAGCAAGGCAGAGCAGCAAACTTCAGAAGACTTAGTGCTCTATTTTTAAGGCTATCTACACTTCACCTGGAGTCTTTTTCACCAACACTGTCCAGGTCAATACACTCTCTGCTTCCACAGGTGTTATTCTCGTTAATTGACATCAACCCTTCAGCACAAGACACTTTTCGACTGAGTAGAAGTTGATAGTCCATTTCAGATGGTCCAGCTGGTTTGTGACAGTGTTTTGCCATAATCCCCTTATTTATAATGGTAGAAGGAATTTCTTCAACCTTAACATCAGAAATTTGTGATGATTTACCAACTCTCTCAACGTGATCCTGCATGACCTTAGATTCAGAATTCACAGTACTAAACTTATCATACACCATCTAAGAAGGTAAAGTTTACCTTAGCAGCTCCAAAAAATGTTTTCAACTCGTCTAGAGAGCTCTCTAAACAGTCATGATGCCTAATTGATCTCCTAAACCACTTTGAAATGTATGCTCTATTTCTCTCTTCACAAAACCGTTCATCTGCAAGTTAAGGGTATTTTTTAACCAAAAAGATCAGTTCTATGGAAATCATTACAACAACAAAAAAGATTTAACACAGATTAAATTCAAAACAAAAGAAAAGGAAGACATCATGTATATTGTTAGTGCAACCAAGAAGATGGAATTTGAGAATTGGTAAGATATGCTTCCTCTCCTTTTCCTCACCATATTCTATTTTCTCATGGAAAGTCAGTAATTAATCAGTGTCTACTTTATTCCTTGACTTTTCAAGTTAACTCTGGACAAATTATTGTCACAAAATGAAGTAATAAAAGATACGTGATAAAGGTAAGTAGTACCTAAGAATATGATGCCTCCATAATCATATCTATGCCGTATGCACCGTCCTACAAAATCCATCAGAACAAATTTCATGGTAGAGAAAATATAAGGTGAAATAGAAGAGTTTAAGTAAATCACATCTGATATAAAATACTAGAACCAAGAAGCAACATAGCTCTTGCAAGTGATAAATATTTGGCCCTACGCACATCTCAACAAAAACAACTACAAAAATCTCGGCTAATGAACATGTACTATTTAGTATTACTACATTAAAGGAGTACCTGTGGCTTGGTTTAAGGCTCGGAAAGCTTGATTACAATACCATTCACTCCCACTAAGGAGACCTTTAGAAAATCTGTACGTATCATTATATTTCTTCTTTTGGCCAACTAAAATGTCATGTCTGGCAATGATTAGCAAACAGGTTACTCATTTAGAATAAATTTTGCAATACCTTCACTAATCCACGTGAAAGAAGAGATGCCTTACATGTTTGGGAAGGGAATGCCAACAACTATCTGAGATAGTTAAGAACAACAAAGTAAAAAAAAATGCAGGAGAACGAATCACTCTTCCTATTTTTCACATATCATCTGCAGACCTTTCCCCAAAAACAAAGTTTTAAAGCATTTTATATTGAAAGGGATGGCTAAAAAGTTTAAGATGGGAAGGATACGACAACTCGAGCATTGTCATCAGAGAAGTCAATGCCTTCAGAGATCTGCAGAAATTATTACAATTTCAAGATTAACAACTTTCTGAAAAAAAAATGTGAAAAAGCATGTCATCAGTAAGTAGTATAAATTCAAAAGATGAAATCATGTAGAAGAGCAACATGCTTATATTTTTCAGCAGAAAAGAACAAATGCCAGAAGAAGCTAGAACATATTTAACAATGAATACCTTTCCTCGGCAAACAGCAAGAAAGGCAGCTCCCTCTCTCTTATTAGTTGGTAATGATTCTGTACTCTTACAATCCATAGCATCTGACTTTTTGGCTCGCTTCTTTCTTCCAAAGATGGGTATTTTCTTTTGATGAATAGAATTATAGTATCCCTGCAATACTGGCTCAAGTGTGTCCTTGTTCCCCCCTCTTGGCTCTAAATGAATCACATGATCAGAGGGAAAGATAAATTAAAATGTGCTCATTCCAGATCCCCAAGTCACGTAGTAAAGAAACACAATCATATTCAATGCAAGTGATTAAAGGAACTTGTTGGTTGGATCAATTCTGAGTTAAAATGTAGCTAAACAAATATGTAGTGGAATGTACCAATGAAAAGAGGTTTATGTGCATTTAGCCGAGACCATTGACCAGTTTCTTCCCAGCGTCGGCATAATTTGTCCATCAGCTTGTAGCTAGGAAAGAACACCAGGCAACCCCCTGGGACAATTTTGAATGTTTCTTCTAAGGAGGTGCCAAGTGCATCCTTCAAGAGATAGAGAGGTGAAAATATGGCATCATAGAGATGAAAGAAAAACTACATTTAAGATGTACAAGCTATTTAATACAGAGCATTAATCTTACCTGGAAAGTCAATGCTTCTGCTGTTTTGTAGCTTGCATTTAGTGGATAGTTCTGTGGACGTGGACCTCTAGAAATCACTCCTGCCCATAGCTGCAACAGAAAGATGAAAACATATCTTTTAAGGGAACGTTCACTAGCAATCGATTCCAAAGCCAAGATATGATGCATAAAATAGAAACTTACCTGTGAATCAGTATCTACAACATGGGGAGCTTCCAGGCAAGTTCCAAACTGAACACCAAGTTCAGATGAAAAAGAATTCATGGGTGATAAAGTGCTGCAAAATAGGGGAAAAAAAGAAAAAAAAAAAAAGATCAAGCTAGGAAGCAGTAGACCATTTTTTGACAAAAGAAAAAGGAAGCACTAGATGAAGAACTGCAGTAATGCCATCAATATGAAATAAGGTGGATGCCAGTAGTGCTTACCCTGATGTTAAAATAACTGATAGGGAAGCATCAGCAATGCCTTTAAAGACCACTGCTGGATTCAAGCACCACAAACTGAACAAATGAGTTCGATTCAAACCACCTATAGATGGACATAATTAGCTATATGGAGACAAAATATAGACCGTGAAGTCTTACTTCACCACACTTTAGTTGGATTTGCAGACTTACTGCCATACAGTTGAATTGAGTGGACTGCGTTTATGTTTAGGTACAATCTAGCCTAATTTCCACTTAATATCTCAACTTATGCTCAAGTTAAGCACCATGAGTAAGAAAAGCTTTTAAACAATCTATGGAAGGAGGGTTTTAACGGACTTCAGCTAGACATTGCTTAAGTTTAGCAAATTATGCAACTCTAATAGATAGAAAAACTGCAAAAAATATGTGAGTGTGAGCAAAATATCCCCAACTTTTGAGAATGTAACAAAAGATTATATCATTATAATACCTACTTACCACCCTCTCTTTTGTCAAATCTCTGTAATGCGAGGAGAAAATCGTTTACATGAATCCCATCTCCAGAGAAAAAGTAACTTAACGAAGAAAACAATCCTGAAACAATAAAAAACGTACATAAAAAAAGTTTGCTTATTATGCACCACAAGATCAGTCAGAAAACTTTAAGTACCTTCAAGCAATGTTGCTGGTACACCACTCAAACAAGGTACTCCCGGTTCTGCATCTGAGGCAGCTTTTATTGCCTTCCAGAAAATAAAATTAGAGGATGCGAATATGATCAAGATGAGCTTCCCAGGCAGATAGAAACTCATTGAATGAATCGATCAAGTACTAGAGCTAATTACCTTGGTCACACATTCTTGCAATATGGGGAAGTACTTCCTCGTTATACTAGCTTCTTCTAGCTCAGTTAATGCTTTATCACCAGTCCAGCTGCAAAAATAGATTTGCACAAAGGTATGAGAGCTCACTCACAGCAAGCAAGCTATTATCTCACCGTGTGAAATTTTTGGACATCAGTTTTTTTAAAGAATCAAAACTAGATTTTAAAAATTAAAATTAAATTAAATTAAATTAAATAAAAAACTTGCTGACTTCATTCATAGCCATTATGTTGTTTAAGTGTCAAGTTCCTAATATAATTAGGATCAATTCAGATCAAATAGTTCAACAGTCTCAACAGACTATAAAGAAAACTAGTTAAAGGAGGGACCCGTGTGATCATTATTGAGCTCTTGTCTTACTCTTTTTCCAAATAAATGAACAGTGATGAGATAAATGAATTCACGTGTAGACTAACCAAGAAAAGTAATGTTCAAAGTTCTGTTTCTGCAAAGTACTTTTCTTCCGCTCAATCCAACTGAAGAGGTTCTACAGAAGAAAAGACATTAGGAACAGCTATTTATGAATTCTGTTAGAGAACTTGAAATTAGAACCTATGAATACACTTACCTGAATCATTTCAGCTAGTGGCTGATATGTCGAAGGATCAGTGACTATAAGCTGTTCCAATTCCGTTTGCAACCCTTCCAGAACTTCCACTTGAGCATCAAAACTACCAGCTTCACGGGCAACATCCTCTATATTGCTAGAAATGAGATGAACAATCAGGGGTGCAGGAAATTGCCAACCAAAAGAACATTTTGGAAAAGAACAAAGGTGCTGACTCTTATTATCTATATAAAAGAAAGGAAATTTTTATCACGTACTGAGCTTCATCAAAAATGATAATTGATCCTTTAATGTCTATTTCCATGGCTTTCCGTATAAGAGGATTGATGATATAGTTGTAGGGGCAAAAAACTAATTCTGCATCATCAGCCATTGAACGTGAACCAAAATATGAACAACCTGAAAAAAAGAGCACTTTTGTAAACTGAAAGATCACATAAGTAAGACACGGAGAGTGGTCTTGGGAAGGGGGTAGGGGAGAACCTTTTACAGCTTCCCCAACTTTAACAAGATCTTCAATGTCATGGGCCTCATTACAACCTCCTTTTTGTACAGAAGAGTGACCTTTGACCTTATGAGCATTTCTGAAGAGGGAAAAAAAAAGAGTGAATAACACTCTCAATTCGAATCATAGTGTGTAATAGAGTAAGCTATAAAGCCAAATAAAATAAAATAATAACTCACTTGAATTCTGAACAACCAGCTTCTCCATCTTTCAGAAGCAGCTTACTGTATTTTTTAACCAAAAAAGACATGAGCAAGAAGAACAAAATGCTACATTAGATATTTTCATGTTAAGATACTCACCACTGCTCGTCAAGATTAGGACTTCCCCGCACATATGGATTTGTACAGTAATGCTTTCTTGATGCCTATAACATTTCAGCCAGAGAAGACATAGGTTATACATTGGGATTAGCCACACATTCTCAACCATTTCATGGCTTATAATGAAGACTACACGCAAGGCAATAACAGTTTTTCCATACATAGATTAGATAACATACCAAAACTGCCATTGGAACCCGATAAGCTGTTCTTCTGTACTCTTTAATCACTTGCTGTATCTGTGAATGTGTCCTCCTGAATTACAACAATTACAAAATAATATAAACAGTTACAGTTCATGCTCAATTTATTTACAATTGAATAGGCGTAAAATGAATGAAGGCCAATAGGATAGAAGCTTACGAGGCATAAAAAATGGTGGGCGCCAACCGTTCCTTCTTATTCTTAGCATTTCCAGGACCCGACTCCGCCCCCTTCCCTGAGAATAACATTTACAGAACCACTGTAAAATCACACCATTGTACTCCTAATTATTCTACATTTCAACGAATAGTTTGGAATCACAGTGAGAAACCTGTTAGAGGCTGCTGGGAATGAGCTTGGGTTTGTGATTCGGGGATAAAGCCGCCGCCGCAGTTGATGGGATCGATCATAGCATCTGGATTAGCCTTGGAGCTAGGTCCGGAGTGAGGATTTCTCGACTTGAAACTCTGCTGCCACGCGAGAGAGGAGCAGAGAAGCGACAGCGTTTTACCAGTCCCGGTGGGCGACTCGAGGAGCGCGTGGCAGTGACCCTCCCGCTGCGCGCGGTCGAGCGTGGATATGACGCGGTTCATGAACGCCATCTGCGTGCCGTACGGGCGCCGGTAGGGGAACTCCACCTTCAGGCCTCCGATTTGGAACGAGTTCTTCGAGGCGGCGGCGCTGGGTTTAGGGTTCTGCGGGGCGGGGGCGGTGAGCGGGGTTGGGGGAGAGTACTGGGTCTGCTTCTTCATCTTGGAGTTGATTATCGCCGGCTTGCCGGAGGAGCGGATCATGGTTATGTCGTCGGGGAAATGTTTGTTGTTAGGGTGCTGTGCGGAAATGGAGGAGTGTTTAGTAGTGCCGCTGTGTTTCTGGCGGGATGTTTTCGAGTTTTTGGCGGGAAAGGATCATATAAGTGCAGCAGTGGCGGAAGGGAAATGGGCGGCGACGGCGGTGAATGGTGGTTTGCGAACTAATTGGATGGTTTAACCAATTTAACATTTTTGTTTAGTACACTAGTATTTGTTATGCAACACATCCAATAGATTGTAAAATGAAAAAAGTGGAAAATTAAAAAAATTGTTCCTAAATGAAATTGAACATACAAATCTACATATTAATGTGTAATTAAAACTCAAACAGTTTTATTTTGACTTTTTAAAGTCAAAGTGAGATAACTTTGACCGTTAATATATTTATTTAAGTGCATGGAAATTTTAGAAAAATATTATTTGAAAATATATGTTATTAAGAATCCAACAGTACATGATAGTAGTTTAGCATATTAATATTTATTGGTCAAAATCGTCTCTATTTGACTTTGAAAAGTCAAACAAGACGCTTTGGTTGAGACATAATCACATAGGAAATACATTATAAAAGATAATAGACAATTAGTGCTAACCACTATTTTCACAAAAGATAAACATAAAAATAAAAGTATAATAACAGTGCTAAATGATTTTCATCGTGTAATATTACCTCCAATTTTAATAATATGCAAAATGATTTGAGATTTTACGTACAAGTCATTAATGAACTAAATTAAAAATCAAAATTTTAAACTAAAATAGTACAAATAAGTATTTCTCATATGAGACGGTCTAAAGATTAAACAATCTAAAGGTTAGTTAGTTGATGTTTCAAAATTTTATGTTGATGTTTTTATACAATATATTGACGTTGGAGTGTTGTGCATTTGCTTGTTGAATTTTACTATATTTGTAATGGTTATTAATTAATGTAGTATTTTTTTTAAAAGAATTAAATGATATATATGTTGACATGGAGTAGAATTTTCAATTTTAATGATATTTGTAGTTAAATGGCATATGGCCTAATATTTAGGATGCCTTATACGAAAGTCAAAATAAAGGAAATAAAATAGCAACATGGATTAAAATTCCAATTTACATTTTAAATATAAAAACTCAATAATGAGATGGATTGGTAACATAAGCAATTCCATTCTCATACTATTACTATCTATTTTTTTTATTTTTTTTTGAAAATCTATCTTAAAATTTTGGGAAATATTCCTAAAGAGGTGAAAATGGATGGAACATGTAAAATTTTTGCATGGGATTAAATTTTTTATGGAAACTGAAAAACTAATTACTCATCGGTAATCGATTAAGATCCGACCGTAAAAAAGTAAAATAAAATACGATCTGACCGTATTTATTTAGGGAAAATTTGCATTAAGGGCAGTGGAACTTTCATTATTTGAAAGAAGAGTGTAATTTTAGTATAATTTCTAGAAAGGGCAGTAGTTAATTAATTCATATTTTCTTAAATAAGAGTAATTAACTAAAGACACTAATACCCTTCTTTTGGTTATTTTTGTTTAGTTTAAATTAAAATCAATTCTAGTCAAATAAGTTTAGTTAAGTTCCATCCAAAATATTTATATTAAGTTCAATTAAATTAAGTTTAGTTCACTTTATTAGCATTCAAAAAATTCCAATAAATTCATTTGAATTTAGTTAAATTTAATTTAATTTAATTTATTTTAGTTAATCTTAATCAAGACAAGAATATATTCACTTTATTTAGATTAATTCAGTTTAATTAAATTAAGTTCATTCAAATTCATCTTTGCTACATTAAATTTAAAATTCAAATCCATTAAAGTTTCGTCTTTAATTTAAAAAATTATTTTAATTAAACTGAATTGAACTTAACTTAAAATTAAACTTAGCCAAAATTGAATAACTTAACCTAATTGAATTAAATTGAAACAACTAAAAATGGGATGAAACTGAATTGAATTTTACTAAAATTTGTCTGAAGATGTACTAAAATAAATTAAACTAAATTGAACTGATTTCAACCAAATCTTAATAAACTCAATTTATTTTTTTAATATCAAAAGGTGAACTTAAATTAACTAAACTAGAACTAAATAATTGGGGTAAGAATAAATTTAATTGAACTAAAACTAAAAATTTGGGATGAAACTGAATTTAACTGATTTGATTAAATTTTAATTAAATAGAAGTAAACTTAGTGAAACAAAACTGAATACTTAATTGAATAATACTAGAATAATGAAAATAAGGGTATTAATGTCTTTAATTAAATAATTATATTAAGAAAAAATTAACTAATTAATTACCGCCCTTTCTAGAAATTATGATAAAATTACACCCCTCTTTCAAATAAAGAAAGTTTCACTACCAGAAAAAACATATTTTCCCATTTATTTACTTGTCGGTAGGGGTGTTCAACGGTTGGTTAATTGGTTTACAGGTTAAACGGTTCGGTTTCTACCGGTTTATCAAATTAGAAAGAAAACCTTTTAACCAACCAATAATATTATCGGTTATATCGGTTCGGTTTATATCGGTTTCGGTTTATTTTTTCGGTTACACGGTTATAATCGGTTTACACATTTATCGATCACTTTGACAATAAATTAAAAAATGAAATACAATACAAGAGGAAAGAGAAAATGAACAAATTCACTGTAGAGGGGAGACTACCACAAATATCAAAATGTCACCACTAAAATAATGCGTTGTGGTAGAAATTTTTACAAAAGTCCATGATTTAACTACGAAAAATTATTTGTCAATTCAACTGCCATACAAAATGATCAAACATCAAATTCTTGAATAATCTAAATACTACCCAGTGGGTGTGGGCGTAGGTGCGGTGCGGCGGAGGAGCTCTCAGTCTCGGAGGTCGGCGGTGGAGGAGCACAAAATAAATGGTCGGCGTACAATTACAAAGGGAATCCGTGGATGGTTGGCTAGTTGCTAATATAAAAGGGTTTAGGAATTTTGAAAGTCAAAGGGTCAAATCTCATTATAAAAGGTTAAACTCTATGAGATTTAGAAAGTCTTAATATATATATTAATATATAAAATATTAAACGGTTAAACGGATAAACCGTTATTAAAATTTTAAATCCATAAACCGAACTGATTAACCTGCAAATCCGTTTAGCCAAACCGCTTTAAACCTATTAGCCTGTTAACCTATTAACCTATTCTCATAACGGTTCGGTTTCGATCGGATTGCGGTTTTCCGGATTTTTTGAACAGCCCTAGTTGTCGGCATCCCTTTTTTGATATTTTGACTGCTTATTTACACTACAGATCCATAATTTTATGTTCTTTTAAAATTTAAATCCATATTTCCCTGCAAATATTCATCGTCAAGTCAATCGCCACTTTGAAGTTTCTGCCAGCTAAATTCTGCTGAAATCAAAACCGTGCGGAAGCAAATCGAATCTGTTAGCAGCTTGGATGATGATGCAGTAAGAGATGGCGGGCTCGACTCCGATGAATAACCAGTTCGAGGCGTTTTTCCAGCGAGCCGATTTGGATCGCGACGGGAAGATCAGCGGCGCCGAAGCCGTGGGGTTCTTCCAAGGATCTGGTCTGCCCAAACAAGTTCTCGCTCAGGTCCAATTTCAATTTCTATTCATCTTTTAATGCTCACGGTTTATTTTTTGTAATTTTGATTTACGCAAGAAGAATATTTTGCTGCAAATCAGTTAAATTTAATGCATTTAGGTGTTTTCTTCTGTTTGAATGATTCGCGGGAAGTTTGATTCGTTGAATTTTGTATATAGTTGTAAAGCATGTAACTTTTTACAATTTGTAGTTACACTAAACTATATATGTTGAAGAATATGAAAAAGCAGATGTTTTTGGAATGTTTGCTGCTCATTGTAGGCAATTGTGATATCATGATTCAGTGTGATGGTTTTGCCTGTGTGGCTGAATAGTTTGAAATGATATTGGTTGCAGATATGGATGCATGCTGACCAAAACCGCACTGGTTTCCTCAATCGGAATGAATTCTTTAATGCCTTGAAACTTGTAACCGTTGCTCAAAGTAAGCGAGAGCTAACACCTGAAATCGTCAAGGCGGCAATATATGGCCCGGCTGCTTCCAAAATACCACCCCCGCAGATTAATCTTGCAGCAGTACCTTCTCCTCAGGTGAATGCAGGTGGTGCTGCCCAGGCAACTCAAGTTGGAGGAGCAAGCTCTGCTCCTCCTTCTCAAATCGCTGGTTTTCGAGGACCATTGCCTCCAAATGCAGGTATGCGCCCTCAGCATCCTCCGTCTCAGAGTGCCCCAGTGCCTCGCCCTCCTGTTCCTACTCCTACTGCTCAAGGTTATCCCAGGACAGGTGGTCCAATGGGGCCCACTCCTCCGAACACAAGTATATCAAATGATTGGCATGGTGGTGTTTCTGCTGGGAGCTCTGTTAGACCCGTTACAGGACAAGTTATTAGTAAAGAAGCTGCTCCTGCAGTGGTTCCCGTGCCATCAAAAGTGCAAGATCCGATGTTAGCATATTCATCAGCTACTAATGATGCAAAACTGCAACCTGGTACAGGCAGTAGTTTTATGTCAGACTCGATGTTCGGAGGCAATGCATTTTCTGCCGCTCCAAGATCCACGCCTCAGCAACCTCCTTCTCCAGCATACCCTGGAAGCAATCCGATTCCCTCTTCTGCTGCCACGCCTAAAAGTGGAGCTCCAGAATCTTCTGCTAAAGCAGATCCTTTTGCAGCGCTGCGAAGCACTTATTCATTGCCCTCAACAGGGAGTTTGCCTCATCAGACACAACCAGCTCCTAGACCCAGTCAACAAACAAGTCAAACTACGCCATCATTTTCATCACCTGGGATGGGAGTTGGTGTAAATTCTACTCCAGAGCAGTCACAGCCTTGGCCAAAGATGACACGCCCTGGTATTCAAAAGTATGCAAAACTTTTTGGAGATGTCGACTCCGACAGAGATGGAAAAATTAGTGGTGAACAGGCACGCAATCTTTTCTTGAGTTGGAGGCTGCCAAGAGGTATACATTATAGTTTATTTTATTTAGCTTCTCTCAGTCTTGCTTTGTAGTGTTTCAATTATTGCTGAACTCGTTACTTCATCTTGTTGAGATGATTGATATATAATACTGTTGACCATTGGCAGAGGTCTTAAAGCAAGTCTGGGATCTGTCGGATCATGATAATGATAGCATGCTTTCGTTGAGGGAATTCTGTGTGGCTCTCTATTTGATGGAACGACATAGGGAGGGCCGCCCATTGCCATCTACACTTCCTTCTAGCATTATGCTTGATGATGCTCTGATGTCCATTACTGGTCCTCCAGCTGCTTCTTATGGAAGTACTGGGTATGGACCTAATCATGGTACTTTTCTACATTGCACATGTTTAAACATTCATCCTTTACTTTGTTATGATGATGCTAATTACTCCACAATTATGTTAAGGCCTAAGACCGCAAGGTCCACAACAAGGTTTTCCTGGTCCTCAGCCTCTCATGCATACTGGTGTAAGACCTGGCATGCAGCCTGTGTTATCTCAAGCTGATGGGCGATCAATGCAAGTGAGTCAACCGAATGCTAGAGGGCCTTTGATGGCTAATGCCCCTGGGATTGTGCAGAGTAACGGGGAGCTCAAAGGTCAGGGGGCATCTGAAGCAGAAAACAAGGTACAAAACTCCTGATGTAAAGGTCATCATTTTTGCACTCAAATACAAAAAAGTAGTCCCTCGTTGAAACTTCTGTTCCCATTCTTCATGCGTTTACTCTGCTGGCCTTTCTTTGAACTCACAAATACACGTCCGTCTGGGTTATGGAAGTTGTTTTTGCTCACTGTTGACCTTTTTTAAATTTTGTTTTGAAGGTTGAAAGTAAGGAGAATTTGATTCTAGATTACAGGGAGAAGCTTGAATATTACCGGTCAAAGATGCAGGATTTAGTGAGTTCATACATCTTGCGTTTCCAGAATGTTTTTGTGAAGATCTTTATAAATTTTGTTTTTGCATGTTTCATTATTGGTCTCTCCTGCTGCTAGGTTCTGTACAAAAGTAGATGTGACAACCGACTCAACGAGATCACAGAAAGAGCACGGGCAGATAAGCACGAGGTAACTTTTCTATTCATAGATACGTTTTTGAAATATTTTATATTTGTTTCTATCATCCAGTGTAAAGGAAATATATGCTTCAATTATTTCAGGCTGAATCTCTTGGAAAGAAATATGAAGAGAAATATAAGCAAGTTGCAGAGATTGCTTCTAAGTTGACAATTGAGGAGGGTGCATTTCGTGATACCCAGGTATACATCATGAGTTTCTTGTTTGTCTGCTTTCCCAATGTCACGTATCCTTTTTCTTTTAACTATATTCTTTCATCATAGTATACTTGCACGTCAATTGATGACATCCAAAATTCTTCACTGGCTTGACTCTTCACCTGACTAAGACTAGGTTATCTTGTTTACTGCTGTCAAACGTTTCTACTAGAAGAATGCAATTGGATCCACAGTTCTCTTGATGTTTCTCTCAGAAGTTGATCTGCTATTTTATTTTATTTTGAATTTTTTAGATAAGGAAGATGGAATTACAACAAGCTTTAACTAAAATGGAACAAGGCGGTAGTGCAGACGGTATTCTACAGGTGAAAATTTCAGATTACTGTTTTGAAGAATCTGTTCAATAACTTCTGAGGATAATTTTCACAACACACTCTATACTTTATTTCTAGGTTAGGGCTGATCGAATACAATCAGATCTTGAGGAGCTGTTAAAGGCTTTGGCAGAACGCTGTAAGAAACATGGTGTACAAGTGAAGTCAGCTGCATTGATTGAACTTCCTCCTGGTATTCTCCTGACCTCTTCTGTTTCTTAGCCCGTGTTTTCCCTTTCTTCCTATTGAATATGTTTTTAGGAAAATTCTTCATCTCTTTCAAGTTTTAAGATATTTTTCAGTTTATATTTCTATGACCGGCTCATTATCTTCAATTGTAATCTTTTACTTTCGGTCTCAAGGTTGGCAACCTGGTATTCCTGAGATAGCAGCTGTTTGGGATGAAGAATGGGACAAGTTTGATGATGAAGGTTAGTTGGAACTTTTTCTGCAAGCGTTAGTGCATATCTTTCATGTGTGTTCTGACCTGTATCTTTGTTGGCAGGTTTTTCATTTGACGTCTCTGTACCCACAAACTCCAAGATGCCTCCCGAGAATGAAAGTTCTTCTCCTGATTTAATGTCGGATGGCAATAAGTCAGATAGCACTTTCAGTAAAGGTGCAAGTGGTTTCGAGGCAGACTCTTTGTATAGCCATAGTGAAGTTGGAACAGAAAGCCCACGTAGTCCACCAAGGCAAATTACAGTTGAAAGTCCTACCCAGGAATATTCAGATAACCACTTCAGGAAGAGCTTTGAAGCAGATTCAGAATCTCATGGGTATGAACTATTGATTCACTTTACTATTTACCGCCCTATCGTTCCATGTTCAATATTTGCCTTCTCGTATCTGACATCTTTCGTATGTTTGCATGGTCAGAGGCTTTGATGAACCTAGCTGGGGTTTTGACAATAACGACGATGTTGATTCTGTGTGGGGCTTCAGCACTAAGGTGGGCAAAAATATGAAATAATGACGAAGTTTGATTTAGTTAATCAAATTTGTACACTGATATCATTTGCCTTTGTACTCGATCTTCTGCAGCCTTCTGATGATAGGAAGCCTTCTGCATTCTTTGATCAAAGTGAATTTGGAGGAAGTCCAACGAGGTCAGAAATATCCCAGGTAGATCATTCCTTCCAAACGCACACTCGGTTTGCCTTTGAGGATTCGGTTCCTGGGTCTCCAGTATCGAGAGCTGGAAACTCTCCCCGAGGTTTTAGTTCCGGAGCAGGCACTTCCTTCTTTGACAGCTCTTCAAGGTTTGATTCATTCAGCCAACAAGATTATGGCTCTCCACGAAAAGAAACCTTCACCAGGTTTGACTCTATGAACAGCACCAGAAGTTTTGACCATGGTCGAGGATTCTCATTCGACGATGCAGATCCATTTGGCTCGAGCGGTCCATTTAAAGTGTCATCTTCGGACAGTCAAGCTCCGAAGAAAAGTTCTGATAATTGGAGTTCTTTCTAATAGACAAGATTTCAGTTGGTTGTAATTGTATTGTTTGCTGTTTGGCTTGGTATAGTACATTTTTGTGACTATCTGTAAATCTATTTTGAGTGTTTGTTTGCCTTTCATTCAATTTTGTATAATTGTATCTGACCAAATGATTACAAATTTACAACAAACACTCTTATAAAAGGAGATTTTTCAAGTTCTCACTGATTGAGGGATACTAATTTTTCATTTTTCATTTCTCATACTTTGTATTATATTATCATATAAGTCAGCTTTACTCTTACACAGTTTATCTTTCATTAATAACATTTTAACTTAATGTACTAAAAAATAATATTTTAACTTAACTGAACTGATCTACAGCGTGAGTTATATTGAACAAGGCTTTATTATAATCATGAATCTAACATTTGCTTTCAAAAAAATAAAAATGAATCTAACATTTGAACTACTCATGCACAAAAATGATTTTAGTAAAATGTAAATTAGTGTTGAAAATGAAGAAGAAGAAGATTGATTACTGGTCAATCATTAATAACAACTGTACCGTACGGATTTTAATACAGCGGACAAAAGAGGATAGCAGAAAAGTAACAGGGGCGACCAACAAGAGCTATAGTCAACCTTCAACCTCATTTGTGTTTATATATCCACTAGCTAACCATTTGATTCTTCTTCTTCTTTCAATTCAACCCAGCTCAATTCTTTCTTCACCAAAGACTAAGAAGAACAACAATCTCTGTAAAAAAAAAACACACACACACACACAGTAGAAGAAGGAAGAAAGGAAGAGTCTTTTCTGTTTTTGTTTGGATTTGGAGGAGTTGTTGCTTTGCTTCTGCCCTTTTCTTATGTTCATATTACAAGCTTGCCTGTCCACTACTTCATCATTTTGAAGTGGGGCCACCGTAACAAACCCTAAATCCAGTCCATTCATGGAAGAGTCAGAATTCTGTGTTTAGTGCTTATCCTCCTCTTGATCTATCCTCAACAAGAGTGTTTTCAAGGTAAAGTTTTACTTTTTTCAAGTCACTTTCTTGTTCCTTTTAGGGATTTTGGAGGATATTGATGTGGATTTGATTTGATTGATTTGGAAAGTGTTTTTAATCCAGTTGTGTAATTTGAGGATGAAAAAGCTTTATTTTTTATAGAAATGGATCCTATATGACCAACCTTTGTGTTGGGTAATGCAAGTAATGTAGCAGGAGTACAAGGATTTAGTGTCGGATTGTCACATGTTATGTGTTTGAGAAATTATATCATCTTTCTTTGTTCTTCTTCAAGTTGAATTTGATCAGTATCCAATGCCACCTTCAATCATCATGTTGTATATATTCCATCTACAGTTTTGTATTTGATGTTTGTTAAATGTGTTTTTAATTCATTTTCTAAATTGAAAGATAGAGTGTAATCTTGATTCTGCGTTTAGATTCTGGTGATTTAATGTCGGGAAGCCGTGATGGAAGTAATGGTCGGGCTAGCTGGTCAGATGATAGCTCCCATTATGAGAGACAGCATGTAGATCCTGTTTATGATGCATTCAGGTGTCCTTTGACAAAACAAGTAATGCGGGATCCCGTTACGCTTGAAAATGGGCACACTTTTGAGAGAGAAGCCATTGAGAAATGGTTTAGGGGATGTCGAGATGCTGGGAGAAGGCCTATATGTCCAATATCTCAAAGAGAGTTGCGGAGCACAGAGTTGAATCCAAGTATTGCTTTGCGGCATGCCATTGAAGAATGGAACGCGAGGGATGAGGCTTTTAAGCTTGATATGGCACGGAGATCATTAACTTCAGGCAGCTCAGAGCAAGATATATTGCACTCTTTGAAGTCTATCCAGCAGCTATGCTTCAAGAGCCGGTCAAATAAGCATGTCATTCGCAATGAGGAACTGATCCCCTTGATAATTGATACTTTAAAGAGCAGTTTTCGAACCACTCGGTTGAAAGCCCTGGAAACTCTTAGAGTTGTGGTTGAGGAAGATTCCGACAATCAGGTATTTCAATCCTTTCATTGATCATTAGGTTTTCCCCTTAACTTGTGTAGTTGTGTTGCAAAATGCAAACTGTATATTCTCATTTCTTACATTGCATATATTCATCTTTCAGGAAATTATTGCTCAAGGTGACACTGTACGCTTAATAGTGAAGTTCTTATCGAACGAGCAGTCAAAAGAGAGAGAAGAGGCTGTCTGTTTGCTATACGAGCTCTCCAAGTCTGAGGCTTTATGTGAAAAGATTGGTTCAGTCAATGGAGCGATTCTCATATTAGTAGGGATGGCAAGCAGCGCATCAGAAAATGTTGTTGCTGTTGAGATGGCTGATAAAACTCTCGAAAATCTGGAGAAGTCCGAGAACAATGTCAGACAGATGGCTGAAAATGGTCGATTGCAACCACTTCTGAGGCTTATTCTTGAAGGTACTCTCACAAACAAGTCTCTGATTTTGAGCCATATATGCATTTTTGCTCATCACCATCTTGATAATATCGTACAATTGACATTCTTTTGAGTTTTATGATTATAGTAGTTGTGTCTTTTTTTATCATTTGGAAATACTGAAGATGAGAGATATCCGGAACTCAGAAATGTTAATATATTTAACATTTGCAGGATCTGCCGAAACCAAGCTATCCATGGCCACATTTCTTGGTGACCTGGTTTTAAACAACGATGTTAAAGTCAAGGTGGCTAGATTCGTAGGTTCATCTCTTATCAACATCATGAAGAGTGGGAACATTCAGTCCAGGGAGGCTTCTCTGAAAGCTCTGAACCAAATATCTTCCCACGAGGTAAGCGCGAAGATCCTGATCGAGGCTGGTATTCTCCCTCCACTGGTGAAGGATCTCTTCACAGTAGGGCCCCACCAACTTCCCACCAAGCTCAAAGAAGTTTCTGCAACGATTTTGGCCACCGTTGTCAACTCAGGATATAATTTCGAGACTATCGCGGTTGGACCAGATGGACAGACCCTAGTTGCAGAGGACATCATTCACAACCTTCTTCATCTTATCAGCAACACAGGTCCCGCGATAGAGTGCAAGCTTCTTCAGGTGCTTGTTGGGCTGACTAATTCTCCCACCACAGTTTCCAGTGTGGTTTACGCTATTAAAAGCTCTGGTGCCACGATAAGCTTAGTGCAGTTCATTGAGGCTCCACAGAAGGAGCTAAGAGTGGCTTCTTTGAAGCTTCTGCAAAACCTATCTCCACACATGGGATCAGAGCTAGCCAACTGTTTGCGAGGTACATCTGGCCAGCTCAGCAGCTTAATCAAAGTCATATCTGAGAACATTAGTGTTACGGAAGAGCAAGCAGCAGCTGTCAGGCTCTTGGCCGAGCTTCCCGAAAGAGACATGGGCCTAACACGACAGATGCTGGACGAAGGGGTTTTCCTGCTCATCATCGCTCGGATTGTCAGTGTCAGGCAGAATGAAACCCGAGGCACCCGATTTCTGACACCATATCTTGAAGGCCTGGTCAAGGTGCTGTCCAGAATCACTTTTGTTTTGGCCAATGAAGCTGATGCCCGAGCACTCTGCCGCAACCTGAATCTGGCTGCCATCTTCATCGACCTTCTCCAGACCAACGGGATCGACAATGTTCAGATGACATCAGCAATGGCATTGGAGAACTTATCGCAGGAATCCAAGAACCTGACCAAGCTGCCTGAAGTACAACAACCTGGTTTTTGCTTATCCATTTTCCCCTGTTTGAGCAAGCCAGCTGTCATAACCGGACTCTGCAGAATCCACAGAGGAACTTGCTCCCTGAAAGACACCTTCTGTCTTCTTGAAGGTCAAGCTGTGGAGAAGCTGATAGCCCTGTTAGACCACAACAACGAGAAAGTGATCGAGGCATCGCTGGCAGCACTGTGCACTTTGCTGGATGATGGTGTGGATATCGATGCAGGGGTTCAGGTTCTGTGTGTTGCAGAAGGGATCAGGCCAATCCTCGATGTTCTGATAGAAAGACGGACCGAGAATCTGAGACGAAGGGCAGTTTGGGCAGTGGAGAGGATTCTGAGAACTGATGACATAGCCTATGAAGTTTCGGGTGATCCTAATGTCAGCACTGCACTAGTTGATGCTTTCCAGCACGCTGATTATCGGACACGGCAGATTGCCGAGCGTGCCTTGAAGCACATCGACAAGATTCCCAACTTCTCCGGCGTCTTTCCGAACATTGCATGAGCATGGACACTTTTATCATTTTTCTCATTGATGATATGCTCTTTTAGTACATAGTATAGCTGTGTTTATATGAACTAAAACCTTGTATTGTACCACATTGTTTGGATCCCACTTCTGCAATTGATTGTTGTTGTACCATTTTTCCTTAATAAATTGGTTTTTTGAGGAGGTAATGCTTGGAAGCTTCACACCATTTTAGTTGTGTTGAACCTGACTATTTCTGTGGAGACAAATTCTTAATTTTCAATTGGTCTCACTGAATAGTCATATGTAAAAGATCAGTCTTAAAAGTGAGAAGATCAGCAATAATACACTGAATGATCATGTTTAATATGTAAAAGGCTTGAAATTGAAAAGATCAACATTTGTCTCTAGCCTTCTCTTCCGTAAAAGAATCATAGCAGATGCTGCAATAATAAGTGTTATTAA
Organism: Cruciata laevipes; assembly: GCA_963678965.1. NCBI lineage: Eukaryota > Viridiplantae > Streptophyta > Magnoliopsida > Gentianales > Rubiaceae > Cruciata > Cruciata laevipes. The sequence continues at coordinate 247,315 of OY787639.1, forward strand.
CCAAAGGGATTCACAAGAAGAAAACAATTAGAATCTCGTTAAACTAAAATCCTCATATATAATCAAACAGTATGCACCAGTAAAAGCTCTAGTTCATGATTCTGAATAGCAACAATATCAGATGAACGTGAAGGAAAAAGAACATGCTCTTTACAATATGCAGTAAGAAATTCCATGCTGCAAAATATACAACACAAAACATCCTCGTACAGGCTCAAACATTAACGCATAACGTGACGATCCTGGACGAGCTTATGAGCAGGACACCTGCGTACAACAGCGAACATGGATGGTTTGTAATGGACACATCCTTTCCGGTCACAACCTCTCTCAGCATCTAAAGCTTCGATCTTTGCCTTCATCATTGCCCGGATCTCCAATTCCCGCCGCTCCGTCGCCGCCTCCATCTCCCTCCTCTTACTTTCCCTCATTGCCTTAAAACGCGCCTTACGAGCTTCAAGCCGCACCGTACCGATCCGCCGCCGCCTCACCACATTTCGCCGCCGCTGCCTTCAACCCGCTCCGTCTTCAAATCCTCCGCCGCCGCCGTAGGAGGATTTCGAATAGGCGGCTCTTTTCCCACGACCTCCTTCGTCTTCAAACCCTGCTGCTCATCACCCGCCGCCGTCTTCTCCATTATCGATCGAACATTTTCTTTAATTTTGGTAAACCCTGTGAATACGGGATTATATATATAATCTTTCTTGATTTTTTTTAAAACATAATTTGTATTTCATTTAATTTCTTCTGCGACTTTCCACAGATTCTCTCAAGTCTCTAGTGCAGCGACAATATCACACTAGTATCTAGGTTTCTTGGGGAGATAATTGAGAAGAGAATGAAGAAGGTGGACTGGACGGCGGCGGCTGAGCGGCAGGATATGAAGACACTAGATGCTAACAGAGGATGTGACAGTGTCAGTTTCCGGACATCCCGAATCAATTGGGTATGCAGCTGTCCTGCTCAAATGATCCACGGTTCATTCTGATAATGATGCTATTTTGTTTGGAGATTGAGATTGAGATTATAATCTTCATTTTCTACATCCACATACATATTTGCTTGTTTTTGACGGTTTTATATGATATGGATTTTTTTATTTTTTTAAAGAGATGTTTAGGGACTTCAAAAGGTCATGTTTTGTGTATATTTCCTGTGAGCAACTTCTTTGTTAGAGCTCGATTTTGTGCACGATTATATGTCTTATGGAATGATAGTTGATGCTTGATTGTGCACTTGATCTGTGCTCAATCTGTAATCAGTTTCTGGTTGTTGTCGTATTTTTGACTGCTATTCTGTGGCTGTTGTGTTGGCTACTGATCATTTTGTTCACTTGCTCAAAAGAACGGTGAAAATGTATTCTCAGTTTCTCATGATATATAATTCATGGTCAGTTTTTTGTTATAATTAAGACCTTGAGTTTTTTGTCTGCATTTGGCACCATTATTGAATATGATGAATCCAAATAAAGAATGACAAGTCAGTTGGACCACTGTGAACAGTTAGTCATAGATGATAGCTTGACTCAAGACTTTGGATAGCCTTGAGGTCAACGCACCACACATTTATTTTGCTGTACTAATGTTTTCCTGCTCCTCGTACTGGTCTCATAACTTCATACACAGCAATAGTATGTCCTTAACAATCACAGGTGCTGTTTTTGTCTGGCTCAGTTTCATTTCTGCATGTAGCTTTGTTTGCATAACTTTGATTAATGATTTCTTGTATATGCAGATAGGAGGTTTCTGTACGATTTTTTCCCAGATAATGTGAAGCGTGGATGGAAGAAATGGGAGGTCCAAAGCTTGATTCTCATCAGCCTCATCTTCCAAGTTGTGCTCATCGTGTTAGGACACAGGAGGAAATACATGGCGAAGAAGGCGAGGATCAGGTTCTTGATCTGGTCTTCTTACTTGCTGGCTGACTGGATTGCCACTGTAGCCCTCGGGGTCATTTCCCAGGACACTCTTGATCGAGAGTGCCCTGGGAAAAAAACCGACCAGGTGGCTATGAACGAGCTGATGTCGTTCTGGGCGCCTTTTCTGCTGCTCCATCTTGGCGGTCCTGACACCATCACAGCATATGCTTTGGAGGATAATGAGCTGTGGCTGAGGCATTTTGTGGGACTCGTTATTCAGACTGGTTTGGCTTTCTATATCCTTCTTGTTGCTTTGCCTGGAACTTCTTGGCTTCCAATCATGAGTATACTCGTATTCTGTGCTGGTTTGATCAAGTTTGTCGAGAGAGTTTTGGCTCTCAAATCAGCTAATACGGAGTATCTCAGGCAGTCGATGCTCACGCCTGCTGATCCAGGGCCCAATTATGCCAAATTCATGGAGGAGTTTACATGGAAGAAGGCTGTAGGTTTCCATGTCAAAGCTGATGAGGTTAGAGAGCATCCTATACCTATTGATAATGAAAACTCTAAGCCTACTGATACAGATAAGTGGATAATTGTGGCATATGATAGGTTTGAGAGATTCAAACGTTTGTTCGTAGATCTTATCCTAAGTTTTCAAGATAGGGATAGTAGCAAATCCTTCTTCCAGGATCTTAACTCGGAAGAAGCTTTCAATGTTATCGAGGTTGAACTCAGTTTTGCATTCGATATGTTCTACACTAAGGTCCCTGTAGTGTATTCTGTAGCAGGCTGCATTTCTCGCCTCGTCACCTTTTCCTGCACTTTCATGGCTTTCATCTTCTTCGTGTTCTGTGAGAAGGATAAGTATCACATCATCAACCTGGTTCTTACTTATTTGCTCCTGGCAGCTGCTATGCTTCTGGAAATTTACGCTCTGATCACTCAGCTGAACTCCGACTGGACAGTTTACTGGCTTCATAAACACGATAAGCTTCGTGAGTATCTTACATTTGTTCATAAACAGAGCAGCACAGATGGGAGAAGGTGGTCTAATTCTATGGCACAGTACAACTTTCTGAGCTTTTGTTTGGATGAAAAGCCTGCTGTGTGCTATAAAGTTCAGGAGCTTCTCGGAATAGCTGAGATTCGTGAAAAATATCGTTACAAGACGTACCAGGATGTTTCTTCTGGTATGAAGGCTATGATTTTCGACCAATTAAACGAGTTCTCAAAGAATAGGAGCCAGCCTGGTTCTCAAAGAGATAGTTTCACCCTTCGAAATATCTCAACTGAGTTGACTAATAAGGAAGAAACCGAGTTTGATCTGATCCTTCTCATGTGGCACATTTCCACTGATCTCTGCTACTGTTTGGAATCAGATTCAGGTTTGGACAGCGAAACTAAAGAGAAACGGAGAGACAGCAAATACTTATCAGATTACATGATGTACCTCCTAGTCCATCACCCTTTCATGCTGCCTGTAGGCATTGGGTTGATACCGTTCCGCGACACGTGTGCTGAAGCTAAGAGGTTCTTCAAGGAGAGGAAGCTTGGAAAGGAAAGAGGAGAAGCTTGTGAGGCTTTGCAACAAGTGAACACTGAAGTTCCACCGGATAAGGTCAAGGGCGATAGGAGTAAATCCGTGCTGTTTGATGCCTGTAGGCTGGCAAAGAAGCTGCAAAGTCGGGGGCCAGTTCAGAAATGGTATCTGATCAGTAAATTTTGGGTGGGGATGATTGCTTATGCTGCCACTCGTTGCAAAGGAAACCATCATGCTCAGCAGCTTCGAAAGGGTGGTGAGCTTCTAACTCATGTCTGGCTTCTGATGGCTCATTTAGGGATTACCGAGCAATTTCAGATTGATCATGGCCACGCCAGAGCTAAAATTGTCGTGAAATAGGAGCCATCACATCCTTGTAAGATCTTGGAAATCAGTTACTAATAAGTTTCATGTTCTATAATGTGTTTTTTAGCAGAAGTTTATAATTATCACATTGATCATCAGAATAAGGCCAATACTTTTGTATACAAGCAAGATTCTGGCCTGTGAGTTTTTGCTCACAAGTCAGTTCTTTATCCCATTTTTGAGTATATGATAAATGCATTTAACCTGGTTACATTTGAGAATTTGTTGCAATTTAACAGCATCATCTTTCATTTTTTTGCTTTTATTCCCTTGCTACACCGATCCTTACATATTTGAGTGTTGATGTTTTTGCTTGTTATTGTATCATATGTTAGTATTTCAAAAGGTCATATTTTGTGCATGTTTACAGCATAAGGTCATAACTCATGTTTTGTTTTGCACTCATAAAAACTTCTGACCATATCTCTCATATTCTTGGTCAGTCTCATACAGTAACTTTTCGTACTCAGAATTTATATATATTATGTCCTTAAAAACAATAAGTTTTTATGATTTTGCTACAAAGTAAGAGAGAAATTAAGTACTCTATATGCGAAACTGCTAACCGAGCTTCTGATTCTTCATATTGACATGGAACTCGCCTCACGTGTCCCACGGTAAGGGAGTGAATTCATAGCTATGCTTGATTGGGGTAACTCCATTCCCATCCTGAACTTGTTGTCTGAAGTCTTCACTCATGTTTGTCAATGTCAGCTCTTTGATTTGTTGCAGCAGTTTTTCTGGTATCGATTTCAGCTTATTGCAGCACCTGATGTTGAGCTCTTTGAGCTTCTCCATTGCTCCTTCCTTCACATCCCAGACTTCCAAGTTCTTCAGGAACCAGAGCTTTAAAACCCTGAGCTCTTTGAACCCTTCTGCAGAGCAGGTCATTGTTTTGCCCGAGTAAGAGTTTGCCAGAAGCCTTAGTGCAGTCAGATTCGGAAGCTTGCCAAGAATCGGCATAGGATCATCCCTCAGCTCGGAAACTGCCAGAGTGAGTACTTTCAAGTTGGGAGGGAACTCCTCTTCGCCAAGAAAGTGCGGTAGTTTTCCCAGCAGATTAAGGTGAGTGAGTTGCTCCAGCCCTGACAGTGATCTTAAAAAAATGCTTGAAGGCCGCCCGATACGATCCTTGGACCTCAGCCTCAGTGCTTGAATGGCTGTTAACCCTGAAATCCAGTCAAGAAGAACCGGATTAGAGTTGCTTAACTGAAATGTTATTTCCAGCTCTCTGATTTTATCAAGCCCCTTCAAGGAGCTGTCTTTCTTGAAACTCGTGTCCACAGAGAATCCGGCTAAGGTCAAGAGCGGTGGCCATGATCCCCGGGGATTCCTAGGCAGGTCGAGGTGAATCCCGTTCACGTTCAGATGCTTCAGATGCTTCATCTTCCAGATCAAAGGTGGCAGAGTAGTTATATTAGTATGCTTGATATCCAATGTTTCGAGGTAATAAAGATTGCCAATGGATTCTGGGAGGGTATCCAAGAAAGTCCATCTCAATCCCAAGTACCTCAAGTTGAAGAAATCGCCGAGATTATCAGGCAAGCTAGGTTTATACACTCCCTCCAGATCAAGAACCCTAAGCAACCTCTTACCATTGCTTAGGACACCGCTAAGAAGCTTTCCCACTTCTGTAGCAGGAGTATCCTTTTTCTTGATGTTGAAGGACATGTAAGACCTTAAACTCCCCAATTTATCGGGATTCAGGGCACAGTTCTTGATATCTGTGGCCTCCACGAGCCTGCGAACGCAGACTGGATCTGCAACATCACAACTAACACTTGAATAACTGTTATGGACATGGAAAAGACTGATAACATCAGCCTTTGGAACCAAATGATCATGGAGACTTCCAAGTAATCTACATCTTTTCGGGCTGCCATCAGACGTCAGCTTTGAAACCTGGATCAAGCTCCTGTTGACTAGGTTGTCGAAGTATTTCTGAACATCTTCCCCCAGGATCACGAACCCCTCAGCCATCCACAGCCTCTGCAGCCTGCGGACAGGAATATCGAACTCCTTTGGAAAGAGCACCATGTATATAAGACAGAGCTTCAAATGCGCAGGGAGATCGTCATAGCATAGTGAAATGAGGTCCGAGGTTTTGGACGGTAACTTAGGCCATTCCTCGAACTCCTTTGTGTACAAGAGACTTCCAAGAAGCATCAAGTTCAGAGGCAGACCATTGCAGGCTTGAATGATTTCGTGCTTCTTATCTTCATGGCCATTTACACAGCCTGCCTTGTTCAAGAACAGTCTCCAGCTGTCTTCATCATTGAGCTTATCCACCTTCCATTGCGTGTAAGCACGACAGGCTGCTTTATCATCGCGAGTGATGAGCAGAATCTTGCTCCCTTTCTGCTCCTGTTGCTCCGGGAAAGCCCTTCTCAGATCTTCCCACATTTCACAGCTCTCCACATCATCCAAGACGATGAGATATCGCTTGTCCTTCAAGAGCTTAGAAATCATCACCTCGAGTTCGGAAATGGAGCCGCCACCTGAAAAATCATCTGAGCTGCGAATCTGCCTCAGCAGCATAAGAAGAAGATGCTCACTGGTTGCTCCAATGGAGGGAGTGATCCAGGCAGAACATGACTTGAACCGATCCTTCACTTGCTTGTTGCCATAAACCGCCCTAGCCAGGGTGGTCTTTCCTGAGCCCTTCTCCCCACGAATCACAATAACCTCAGGGCCGTGAAGAGGTGAGTCGCCTCCTTCTGCAAGGTGAGTTACATCTTTCACGAGGTGATTCACGAGGTGAGTCATACTCTTGTTGAGCTGTTCTTCGTCAAAAGAATAGTTGAACATCAGCTTAGACTGATTGTTTCGATCTCTTTTGAACGAGACAACAGTCATAGGCTGACCATTAACCTCAGGCGAATTTGAATGTGCTGAATGAGAACTTTCCTCATTTTGCCTTCTTTTGTTTTCCAGGCCTTGTGGCTTTTTGAGCTCTAGTATCTGGCGCCTGATCTTCGCAATCTTCCTGCAGAGACGTCGGTTTTTCAGAAAAGCCAGGCGGAAAGTGAGCTTACTCGTCCTGCCGCGGAATGCTAAGGTCTCCACTGCATCTTCTGCTCCATAGAGATGCTTCAGAAACTCCTGAGACCAGACCTTGACTTCTGGATTGCTCCATTTCGACTCTGCGTCGAGAAAGTAACCGCCCATTTCTTCCAGCACCTCCTTCATCACCTTCAGCTCCCTGGCCGCCTTCTCCACCGCCTTTCCACTGGCCACCAATTCCCGGGTCAGCAAGCCGGTCTGCTCCTTCTCCACCGCCTTTTCACTGGCCGCCGATTCCCGGGTCAGCAAGCCGGTCTGCTCCTTCTCCACCGCCTTTTCACTGGCCGCCGATTCCCGGGTCAGCAAGCCGGTCTGCTCCTTCTCCACCGCCTTTTCACTGGCCGCCGATTCCCGGGTCAGCAAGTCGGTCAGCTTTTGCATCACCATGGATTCCACTGCTTCAACCGCCATTGCTGTTGCTTTTCTGCGCGTTCTTTTCCTCACTATGCTAAGATAGTAAGATATAAAAAGAGCAGTTTCTGTGAACAACGATATAAAAAGACGAAGAACAAGTAGTAGTAAATGTAGTTTCTGTGAACATGCTTTTTTTGTGACTATTCTTATTGGCCAAGCCAGGACTCTAGAGACGACGACTCTAGAGTTGACACCGGTTGGAGGCCAATTCAGATTTGAAGACTTCCTTATTTTTCTTTCAAAATAAGTTTCCAAATCACACAGATTAGGTGACTGATTTAAACATGCATATCATAAAGCTCAACTGCAACACTGGTAAATGGCAATTGAAAGACGGTAAAAAAAAACAGAAATGAAACAACACACAGGAGATAAATCCTGAAGCCAATAAGTTTTGCCATTGCAAACTAAAACCATGATGATAGATACTTCCACTACAATGTGCCAATGTCACCGCACAGCCATACTTCGAACAAGATCCCAATTTAAAGCTTGCTTACATCTAAAAGTTTAAGCCATAAACGAATTACACTACTACATGCTTATCCAACTAACATTGCTAAGTTCAGTAAAACTGGTAAAAAGTTTCCAGATGCCCAGCATTTACAGACCAACAGCAATCCAGCAATGCTCATAAAGTTCCATGCTTAATCATCATCCTCATCCTACATTCATAAGCCAGCAGCAAACAGAAAAAAGTATTAATCTACCTGTTCAATCACATCTATACAAATGAGGATTAAACAGCACTAGGGCACAAGGAACAAACCTCTCCACTGGCCTCATCATCGTGCACCTCAGACTTGGACTTCTCAGATTCATCAGAGTTCCCTCCCTCCTGAAACACACCATCAGAGTAAGCCATTGATTCAGCAACTAACTAATCCTAACAGTGGCTGTGAGATCAAACAGAAAGCTGAAAAACGGTTATGTAACATACCAGCTTCCTGTTGTATGCCTGTATCTTGCAGTCATACTCCTGCTTGCGAGCCGCAGCCTCAGTAGTGAAAGGAGCCCTTTCCTGAACATAGGTTAAAAGGGTACAAACACAACAAATGGTCAAGTAGTGTAAAACAACGATTCGCTTCAAACTACAGAGCAGTAGCAACCGTGATAGGGATATACAGTGAGACCATACAGATAACTATATATGATGATTAACAACAGGATCTAAAAGCAGAAAAGGATCAATGCAATTTCAAACGAGATCTAAGCAATGAGTACCTCATCAGTGAGAGACTTCCACTTCTCTCCACCAGCCTTTCCAACCTGAATCAACACATTAACCATTCACCTTATCAGATCTAATCTAATCAAATCAAATTCAAACAAACACTCACACACACATACACAGTCACCCACACACACAGAGAGTCACATATAAACAGTCACCCACACACACAGAGTCACACATCTCGGAAGGCAATTCAAAATATGCATATACAGATCTAGATTTACTCACCACAGCAACAGATTTGTTTCCAGGATTCTCTGCCTTAAATGTGTTCCTGAAACCCTCCCTGACAGGTGAGCAAAACCGCACAATCAGATCTCAATTCAAAACCCTAGAGACTCTCCAGAACAGCGCGGAATTAAATCGAACATGCAAAACGAAACTCTAACTCAACAGTAACACTTACATGAACACGAGGAAGGCGCTAGCAGGCCTCTTCGGCTTGTTCGGATCCTTAGCCTTCTTCTCCTTCTTAGGCTGCCTCTTCCTCACAGCAAGGCTGTCGTCATCACAAACAACAATCACCGATTCAGTCAACAAATCAAACTCATCGCAAACACAACAGCACACGCACGCGCGCGCACAGTCAAACCACAACAGGAAATTGAACACGATTGCATGAAATTCTACAGGGAAAAAATCAACGCGAAGGAGGAATCGGAACACTCACTTGTTATCACCGCTCCTGGATTCCGCCTTAGCTTGTCCTCTTGCCATCGCAACTGCTCTTGAAGCCTGAAACGAAATTCGAAATCGAGGCGTCAAAAATTAGGCGAAACAGAAACGCGGAAACAAAAACGAAAACGCCGTGAAGCGCGACAGAGAACACCGCCGGAAAATCGATTGAAGATGAATTGACGGTTGTACTTACGCTGAAGATTCTGTACTTTTTTTTTGGCTCTGCGAATTCAATTTCGGAATTGGGATGAATGGGGTTTTCTGCCTATCGTGGGGTTAGGGTTGGGGGTATATATATGGTAGGAAATCTGATTTTCAAATCTGGTTTTTTGGGGATATAAAAATATTAAATCCTAATATAAACTATATATTTTTCCCGGTTTCGTGATTTTAGGCGGGATATGAAATTTTTTGTGCCATGTCATCGATCCGCGTGATGCTGATCCTCATGGATCTAGTTTCGACGTTTAGATTAATTGGGCTAATTGGCTTCTATTGGGCCGCTAATGTGCTTTTGAAAATTATCAAGTAATGGGGCCGGTTTCGGGTCCTAATAGTTAAAGGGGTCAATTGAAAACAAAAATGACAGATTTTGTTTCCGATCTATAAAGATGCGATGATAAAATTGCAAATAAATTCATTTTCGATCTTTACTTGAGTTAGAGCGGGCTTCAACCCCCAAAAAAAAACGAAATTTAACAAAATAATATTTACTCTGAAATCTTTGCTAAATAGATGTTCGTACCTGTGATGATGCGGACTGGTTTAGCTGCGATGGCTTAGGATGCCACAATCGATTTATCAGCGCCAGCCTTTGGCGCTGCACATCGTACTTGGTAGTAATTTTCTGTGGCTGCGGATGCATAATTATCTGTAACAAATATTTAGGCTAAAAGATGCAATTATACGAGCAAAGGAGTGGAATCTAGATAGGCAGGCCTCGAGTGATTTTATAACATTTTTACTCATTAATGCGTATAATATACGCTATACTAAGGAATATTATTTAATTAGTCTATCCAGCAAAATATTACTTATTTTATTTTTATTTTTATATCCAATGTATTTTTTCAATTATTTAGGCTTTATTTAGAAGTTTTCCTTCAGCATTTGGCATATTTTAATATGGACCAATATTTTTATTTTATTTTTAAACTATATTGACCAATCAAATGCTAATTTTTATTTTATTTTTCAAAACTAGATTGACCAATATTTACAAGTCACAACTACCAACCAACTACTATATTTGAAATGTAAGTGATCCATTAATCAAAGCCCACCTCTAAAATTTATATTGCATTATTTCAGTAGTCGTAAGCCCATAATATGAAGTGTCAGACTAATTTGTTTCCCGACCTATATTATTTGGGCTAAGAGGGAGTTTTGAATGAGACTTGTCATTGGAGAGATCATGGGCCAAGGCAAGGCAATAATAGCTACAAATTAAAAACATGGGATCATATGATAAATATTTCAGACTCGGTGCCATTTAGTGATTAAGCTAAAAGTTCATGTACGATTGTGCAATTACTGAAACTTGATGACATAAAACTAAAATTTCAGCATCGGAGACCATTACTCCGCCACCATTCTTCCATCTTCGCGCCGTCTTTCGCCCATTCACGCATGATGAAGAATCGAATTGCCGGGTGAAGAATCGACGATGAGGAATCAAAAGGGTTGGTCTTCAATCCACGTTTATCAACGGATGAAGAACCAAAGCCAGAGCCGCGCGACTGCCTGAGCATGGATCTCGAGTTTTTTCTATTGTGTTGTGGGTTGGAATAAGGGTGACTCTTGAAGGTGTGGATTTATAGCTTTGTTATGGATTCTGGTAAGATAAGATTGCATCTCATTCTATTCTTGGCAAGTTGTTTAGCTTTCAAAAATGCATTAGATTCTATAAGTTGAGTGGAGGAATTGATCTCTTCAACAGCGCCTTCGAAAATATAAGAGAATATCTATGTTGGCTACATTTTAAACCAATACTTTTTCTATGTGCTTGAGGTTTTACTGTGATGTCTTGATCGTTTAGTCAATGTGTGTGAGCTTTTGCTGTGATGTCTTGATCTTTTAGTCAATGTGCTTGAGCCTCTATTGTAATGTCTTGATCTTTTACTCAGTGTTTTTACCATAAAAGAGCACTCTTCCCCCTTCTGCAAAACTCATGATATTTATACCCTTTTATCAGATACAATATCATATTCGGCATCGCGGAAGTTCGAATCGATCTATAATAAAATAGAATCGTCAACAATTTACGTGCGATGGTTACTACTACTATCAACACTCCCTGCAGCAACCGGCGAAGCCGAACGGTTGCTGATGCAGAGAGCAATTTGCGAACACTCGACGGTTGCTACTGACCGGTGGTGTGGGCTTGGTGACCAATTAAGTAGATTCTGCTGCTGGAGAGGAAGGTGTTGGAGTGGTGGCCTGCGATTCGCGGTCGGTGGTGGAGGATTGACACGGCTGTGAAGATTCAAGTCGCCGGAAAGTGCAGACAACGACAGAGAGAAGAGGGAGAGAAGATCGAGGGAGGAAGAAAGAAACTTATTTTGCAATGGAATCCCTATATTTAGGTGTGTTTTTCAGTTTGTAATCATAATTTTTAAATTGGTTCTACCGTTCTATGGTGTCTAGAGATAGGTCTCAAATGATAATTTGTATTGGGGTGATTGGTTTTTATTTTTATTTATTTTACGGAGGGCTAATTGGTTCTTATATAAGTAATAATTGAAATGATTCAAGGTTTTTTTAATATACATCACAATGAAAGATGCAATGCTTTTTATTTTAAAAATATATATTAATGAAATGATTATTAGCATACTACTGTAGGTAAACATTATGTTCTTAACTTAAGTAAATATACTACTGTATCACATATCGTTGCAACTCTTCCTTCTCACATTCATCTCATCTTCTCTACATTATTTTTATCATAAATTTACATATTGTTCACATATCATGATTATTTTTTACCACTTTCATGATGAATTAGGGGGGAAATAGTTATTTATAACATTTTCACAAGTTTTTTTTGAAGTATTGAATTTATTGGAATTTCAAACACATATTTCCAATGGCCACTTCTTATCAATCAAGGAAAATCATATCACTTTTGAATGTAAACCATTTCCAGATTGATGAATGCCACAATTTCTTCACACATGTGGCTAAAAGTCATTTATTATCATTAAACATTGATCCAAAAGTAATGCAACAATAGTTCTTCAGCTTAATGCATTATTTGTAAGTTGCAGCACCATATTTGAGGTTCATATGGCATTATTATTACATTCAACACACAAAGGGCCAACAAACAAGTTGAACTCCATAAAAGCAGACAGCAGCCTCGGAATCGTGCCCCCGCTTAGAAGGATTAAGCAGCAAGCAAGCAAATTCATGGATCCATTATCTTCACAAGCTTGTAAAGATCAGTGCATGCAGTAGCGGCTCTCCATGAACGCAGCATCGATAAGGAAAAGTGCAGGCTGTGAAGAATTTGCAGCGAATCCATACTTGGAAGTGCTGTATTTCCTGTGGACAGCAGTGTTCCTGCCAGTGCCTGCCTTCTGATGGAAAGTGACCATCAGCTTCGAGCATTGCCTGTAAAGAACAACAAAATGGTTTTGTTTAGTCCGAAGTTTTGATCATCATCATCATATATGGATCAGAATGAGGTCAGGTTAAGATAGACTTACAGAAGCTGCTCTTGAGTGTAGTTTGAGTACTTCTCACAAGTCTTGTTCCAGTTCTTGCAGCCACTGATGGAGCATTGTGCAGTAAAGATTGCAGCTGCTGCTAGAAGAGATGGCGGGAACCTGAGCATCTCGTACTCCACAAGGCACAGCTCGACGATGAAAAACGACAGGAGTTCCAGCTGATCATGAAGAAACCAAATCAATCAATACTTAGTATATGAACTTCATTTTCGAATGATTGCTTGAACAGAGAAAGAAACAAACCTTTTTGTCAGACTGAGCGGCTTTCAGAAAGCGTTTCATGAAGACAAGAGGAGTAGGCACAGACAGGTTGAACTGTAAGGTATTGACCATTAAGCTCTCCTGCAAAACAGCAAGGATCAGATAAGGTTATGAATATTGGCAAAATCACAAATGGCTATTGTAGCGAATTGCATCACACATGTCAATCAAAATTACCATCTGGAGCACTTCATCTCGGCTATAAGCCCTGTCGGAAATCAAGATAAAGTCTTCAACAACAGGGACCGAAATCTCTTCATACTTGCAGGCCAGAAGCATGGCTGTAACTCCAACAAGCTGGAGTCTCTTTCGCACGATGGAAGACCTTGCTAAGAATCTATCAATCAGGTTGATAGTTAAGTACAGGGTCTCTTCCATCAGCTCAAACTTGTAATGCACCTACATATTGGGAGATAGGCTGGTTCATGAGTCTGGTAAATGAGTTGCAATATATAACAACTCAGTAATAAAGAATCACAGCATTTACCTCAATCAACCAATCAATCAGAATACTTCTCATCCTTTCATTGATGTCATCTTGCTGCCACATGTAGTTTGATGAAACATGCAGCTTGCTGGAAGTCTGCAATGCAAGAAAAGAGAAGAAAGATTAAATATGCTGCAACTGCAAAAAACCATAAAATTCTGAAGAGATCAATAAAACAGTACCTCAACTCTTCGGTAGTAAGAATATATATCATTAATGTACTCTGTGACAGCAAGCGGATCCTTCTTATCAGGACTATCAATATCCATAAGCTGTTCCTCAATTTCCATCTCAAACTCAGCATCCTACACAAATAAAGCAATGTCATCAAAATTCATTGAATTATATCTTGCTAGACTGTAGTTTACCATCCTATCACAAAAATAACTGTAGTTACCATCCTATCAATCTCATCCAGCATAGCTTCTGTGTGCTGTATGGACATTGGCACAGGGTAGTCATCCTCATCAATAATGGCACAATCTTCTGATTCCTGTTATGGTTCCACAGTTACAAAAAGTTATATTGGAACGAACAAAAACTAATGATCAATACAATGATTGGATGAAAAAAATGTACCTGTACAACGGATTGCGGCTCCTTGGTAGCCATTTGAGCAGCGAGCTTCCTATTTAATAAGAACCCGAAATGGAAAAAACATTAAGATCGCTCACTGAACAAATCCAACATAAATATATCAGTGATCAGACTCTACTAACCTAGTGATCGGGCGTTGAATCGGAACAGGAGGGATCTTACTCGCAACCGCATTTTGACTAAATAAAACAGCAAGAATTTCAGAAATCCAAAACACACACAAAAAGTAAGGAAATGACAGAAAAAACCTGTCTTGAATAACCAGACAACTACAGCCTACAGACTCTATCGAAGATCCCCTCTCACCTCTTGAGAACAACGTTGTTGCCAAGATGACCTCCGATGATGTTCCGATCAATTGTACCCAGAGCCATCCGATTCTGCCCAATTGCAGGTTCGGCCACCATCCCTCTTCTCGGCCCTTCAGTAAAAGAATCCGATTCAAAATGTTAACCTTTCCGTCAGAAACAATCAAAACGATAACAACAATCAACTGAACGAACAACTACTAACCCTGATTGTTGGATCCTGTCATTTGCACCATCTTCAAGAACACCTAAATCTACACAACAGAAAACAATGGCATCTGATCTGAGTATTAATGGCGGACAAGATACCCAGAAAGGAAACAGATGAACTAATCTTGGATACGCATGCAGCAATAATCAACATTTCAAGAACATAAAACGAAACCCTGATCCCCAAATCCTAATCAAATCAAACGAAGATCAATGGCGTCGATAATCAAAACAAGAACGCAATTTTGAAAAAACCCAGAAAAAAGACGAACACCAACCAGATTGACGAGGACGAACAGCCAAATCTTGAATCAGAAACTCGCAGAGAGAGGATTCACAGGGTTTAACTCATCCAAATTGGCCAACGGATTGGCCAATCTTGAATAAATCACGTCTGCGTCTATCTTTATCAGATTGTTCTTGGGGTTTTGGTTTTTGGTGAAAGCGATTGGGAATTTGGGGATTAAAGAAAGGGAGAGAGAGCGGATACGGAATGGAAATTGCTTCGGACAGCCCTTTTTCGTTATTATTATATTTGAATGCAACGGCTAGTATAATCTGCCCGTAAGATCAAAAGTTGCCAACGGCTATTATGGTGGCATTTGTGCTTTTCGAAATCCTATTCATTTACTTTGCCATTTAATTCACTACTCTCCTTTGACTAAATAAAATTCAGCTTTTCGACATTATACTTACTATAAAAATGCTAGCATTTGTTAATGTCGGTGTTAAAATATACATTTTATTTAGTCTTGATATATATGTCAATCAGTCAATATAATTGTTTATTGTGATTTAATGTATGTGAGTTTTCTAACTTATTAGATGACTTTTCAGTTGGAAAGTAACTTTAGTATACCAAAATGCTTAGTTGTGACATGTGACATGTGATATGTGAGAAGTTAATATTTGTAGCCAAACTTTATCATCCATAATTATACATTATCAAAATAAATTGGTCAATTTAAAAATGTCATTTTATGCAAAGTAGCTGAAACATTTTAGACTACTTTTTAGGAAGTCTATAGACTTTGATAAATGCTTAATAATTTGAAAGTTGTTGGACTGAGGACGATGGAATCTCAAAATTTGAAAGAATGATATAACATTTGCTTAATTCCTAATAAGATTAAAGTGTCAAAAATTCAATTGGAGCATACTCCCGTCCCATCACATAACTTTTATGATTTCTTCGATAATTGTAGATTTCTTTCAATCAATTCACATTGTTATTCTTAACTGAATAATTTAATTCAGTATAGATTTTTTGATGAATTTTAGGTTGAATCACAAATATCAATCCCAACCATTACTCTAATATACAATTAATTCATTTTGATTTAAATTTTGTAAAATAAAATATAATTTATTTAATTTCAATTTGAGAAAGTCTTGGGTGAGACCTGTCCTTGTGGAGACCAAGAGCAGGGGAATGAGCATTTACTGTTAATGCTTGATCTTTTAGTCAGTTTGTTTGATCTTTCAATCAATGTCCTTGAGTATTTTTGTTTTGCCTTGATTTTTCAATTAATTTGATCTTACGTTCAATTTGCTTGATCTTTCGGTCAATTTTCTTGATCATTTCCTTGGTCAATTTCACCAACGACAAATTCAATCAAGGAAATCGACGGGTTTAAAGCTCACCAACGACAAATTCAATCAATAGCAGTCTCATATAATCTTTGGTCTCATTTGAGACAGGTCTCAAATGAGAACTTGCCTTTCAATTTAGTTAAATATAAATTAATTTTTCTAGTTGAGCTCAATAAAATATAATCATATAAATTTACTCATCGATTCCTACCAAATGCTAATTCACACCTCATTAATCAAAGCTCATCCATTCATGTTGTGCTATCCATATGAGCCCATGGAAATGAAACTTTGCCACGTCATTAATCCGGGTGCTTCTGGTTTTCATTGATTTGGTCCCCGGCCTTTATTAGTTGGGCTAATCAGCTCATAAAGTTCATAAGCCCTTATTCTAGCATGAAAATCAAGGTTTTCTTAATATTTTTCACTTTAATTTTTTTTACATATTTTTTTGGAGTATTGATTTTACTGGAATTTTCAAACACACACAAACATTGATCCAAAGGTGTGCAACAATAGTATTGATTTATGTATTATTTGCACCCATATTTGAGGTTCATATGTCATTACATTGATGTATTTCAATTCTTCTATCAAGTTCATCATGAAAGGCCAACAACAAGTTGAACCATTAAAAAAAACCAGTCAGCATCCAAATCCATCTCTTCACAAGCTTGTGAAAGATCAGATGAGTGGATTTAGCTCAGCGGGCGGGTCTCCATTGACGCAGCATCGAGAAGGAAAAGCGCAGGCTGTGAAGACTTAGTAGCGAACCCGTATTTTGAAGTGCTGTACTTCCTGTGAACAGCAGTGTTTTTGCCAGTGCCTGCCTTCTCATGGAAAGTGACCATCAGCTTCGAGCATTCCCTATAAACAGCAACAACAAGATGGTTTTGTTTAGTCCAAGGTTTTGACCATCATCACATATTTTGATCAGAATAAGCAAGGTCAGGTTAAGAAAGACTTACAGAAGCTGTTCTTGAGTGTAGTCTGAGTACTTCTCACAAGTCTTATTCCAGTTCTTGCAGCCACTGATGGAGCATTGTGCAGTAAAGATTGCAGCTGCTGCTAAGAGAGATGGCTGAAACCTGAGCATCTCGTACTCCACAAGGCACAGCTCGATGATGAAAAACGACAAGAGTTCCAACTGATCACAAAGAAAGCCATTACTCAATACTCAAAACATGAACAAAAAAAGCCATTTAGGACAAAGAAAGAAACAAACCTTTTTGTCGGATTGAGCGGCTTTCAGAAAGCGTTTCATGAAGACAAGAGGAGTAGGCACAGACAGGTTGAACTGCAAGGTATTGACCATTAAGCTTTCCTGCAAAACAGTAAGGATCAGATAAAGTTAGGGAAAATCACAAATGACTACCATAGCGAACTGCATCACACGTATAAATCAAATTTACCATCTCAAGCACTTCAGCTCGGCTATAAGCCCTGTCGGAAATGAAGATGAAATCTTCAACAACAGGGACCGATATCTCTTCATACTTGCAGGCCAGAAGCATGGCTGTAACTCCAACAAGCTGGAGCTTCTTTCGCACTATAGAAGACCTTGCCAAGTACCTATCGATCAGGTTGACGGTTAAGTAAAGGGTCTCTTCCATAAGTTCAAACTTGTAATGCACCTACACATTGAGAGATAGGTTGGGTCATGAGTCTGGTGAATAAAGTCACAATATTTACCACATTGGTAATAAAATCACAACATTTACCTCAATCAGCCAATCAATCAGTATACTTCTCATCCTTTCATTGATGTCAGCTTGCTGCCACATGTAGTTTGCTGAAACATGTAATTTGCTGGAAGTCTGTAGCACAAAAAGTAGAACGAAGATTAAATGCAATGCAACTGCCAAACACACACACACACACACACACAACACAAAGTAAAGATCATTAAACTAGTACCTCAACTATTCGGTAGTAAGAATATATATCGTTTATGTACTCAGTGACTGCAAGCTGATTGTTCTTATCAGGGCTGTCAATGTCCACAAGTTGTTCTTCAACTTCCATCTCAAACTCAGCATCCTACACAAAATGCAACATTATCAAAAGTCCTCCAATAATATCATACTAGTACAATGCTCAACTTTGACATAAGAGAAATAACTATAGCTACCATCTTATCGATCTCATCCAGCATAGCTTCTGTGTGTTGTTGTAAGGACATTGGCACAGGGTAGTCATCCACATCAGTAATGGTGCAATCTTCTGTTTCATATGCACTAGGTACCGGTTTCAATGGTGGTTTTGGCTCCTATAGCAGTGAAGTTCCACAGTTATAAAAAGTTATCTTGGAACAAACTAAAATTCATGATCTTTACAATGCTATAAAAATAATGATATTTGCAATGCTATTTCATAGGATAAAGAAATGCACCTGAACAATGTGTTGCTGCTGATTGGTAGCCATCTGAGCAGCGAGCTTCCTGTTCGAATAATGGGTAGAAAAGTAAGAACACAACATTGGGAAAAAAAATCAGTTCTCTTATACATAATTACATCAGTGATCAGACTCTACTAACCTAGTGATCGGTCGATGAATCGGAACAGGAGGGATCTTACTAGCAACTGCATTTTGACTGAATAAAACAGCAAAATTTTTCAGAAATCAAAGAAAAACCCACTCTTGGATAACCAGACAACTACAGGGTTTAAAGAAATTTACTCTGTTGAAGATCCCCTCTTGAGAACAACGTTGTTGAGAGGGCCTCCGATGATGTTCCGATTGATGGTACTCAGCGCCCTCCGATTCTGCCCCGTTGCAGGTTTGGCCAACGCCCCTCTTCTCGGCCCTACGAATCCAATTTCAAAAGTTAATCTTTCCAACAGAAACAATCAAAGAGATACACCGTACACGTAATCATTAAAACCACTCACCCTGAATGTTCTCATCGGATCCTGTCATCTTCACCATCTTCAAGAACACCTAAATCTACACAACAGAAAACAATGGCGTCAGAATAGTGTTTGCGATAAAAGAGAAACCCTAATCCCCAAATGTCAATCAAATCAATAGCCTCAGTAATCAAAACAGAAAAGTCAATCAAAAGACCAGAAAACGTATGAACACGCACCAGACTGAACAGAAAATCTTCAAATCTTGAATCAGAAATTCACAGAGAGGATTCACAGGGTTAAAAACTCATTCAAACTGGCCAACGGATTGGCCAATCTTGGTTAAATCACTTCTGCGTCAATCTCTGTCAAATGATTCTTTGGGGTTTTTGGTTTTTTCTGAGAAAGCGATTGGGATTTTCGGGGGTTAAAAAGGGGAGAGAGAGAGAGAGACGGGGAGAGCGGATACGGAATGGAAAATGTTTCGGACATGGAGCCCTCTTTTCATGTTATTTGAATGCAACGGCTAGTCTAATCTGGCCGTAAGATCAAAAGTCATTAACGGCTATTATTGTCGCATGTGCTTTTCAAAATCCTATTCATTTAGAATATAGATTTAATGGTATTTGATGGCCCCTAAATATGTCAAAAAGAAGATTTGTGGCCCCTAAAAAAAAATGATTAAATTGATTTTTATAGCCCCAACTTTGATCATTTGGGCAATTTTTAGCCCTAACAATAAAAGTGTTTAATTCCTAGCCCCAACATTATAATTTGATCTATTTAGAGTGATTTTGATTTTTCATCACCATTCTTTTGTGTTTTAATAGTTTTGGTCACTAATCTTTCAATCTTTTATTTTTAGTCACCATTCTATCAACATCTTTTATTTTTAGTCACTTTTATACGGTTCAATCGTTAAGTCTCAAACCATGCATCGTTAGTTGCCTTTTGGAAGGGTAAAATAGTAATTTTTGATTCTATTTTAGTTTTATTTATTTTTTAGATTTAATTTCTCATCCACCTTTAATCACTCACCCCCTTTTACCTCTGATCAGCTTCACCTCCGATCTCCATATCTCTCCCCTTTTCTTTTTAACCTTTCTTTTCCACCATCTCTCTACCATCACGATTGAGCTCGGAAATCAACCATCGATCAAATTCAGGACCTCTTCTACCGCCGGAGAGACGAAGACTAGGGCTGACGGGGATGATATTACTTCCTCGATCTGTATATCTCCGATTATAAGCTTCCTGGTATCACCTTCACTGAAGTGCGCGATGTTGTTGCTTTGCTCGGACTCGAACTGCGTTCCCGCTTCGACCTGGAGCTTAATGGTGGTGGTGGTTTCTGAATTCTGACTTCTAGTTTGTTGGTTTTTTGTTATGGCCATGTTCTTGTGACTTGTATGATCTCGATTAAATCACAAAGATCTCTTTTTGTTATCATTATTAAGTTATGCATAGGAAAGAATGGGGATTCACTTTGAAGATGAGTTGGTAAAGGTCAAGTTCTTAAATCTGGGGCTGCAATGTGAACATGATTTCTCTTTTAGGTTATGAAATTGATGGGCTGAATTAGAAAATCTTGATATAAGAATTTTCTTGAATTTAATATGCACATAATCTTGTCCATATTGTTGTGATCAGAATATACTGGGTTCGTGCGGCAATGAGGAGGGGATGATACAGAGGCCGGCGGCAGAGGAGAGATGGCGCGCATATGATGGGCAGTGGGAGGATGATGTGTAATACCCATTTTGCCCTTCAAGAAAAGCAGCAAATTGGACATAATTTACACTAAACGATAAATAGTACAAAAGTGACTAAAAATAAAAGATTTTGAGAGAATGGTGACTAAAAATAAAAGATTGAAAGAATGGTGACCAAAACTATTTAAACACAAAAGAATGGTGATGAAAAATCAAAATCACTCATCTATTTATAGCCCCTGAGCCATTTTCTGCAAATCTCAAGGGTATTTTTGTACTTTCCATCCAAGAACCAGTATTTGGTCGGAAAGCTCATCGATTTGCCTGCAAAAAGATTAGATTTTTTATGTAAGAAGGTGAAAAATGGATGCCAACAAAATTAAAATTTGATCTGATTGAGAATGTTACCAGATATCCACGGAAGACGGCTTGAATTCTTTTCGCAGCCCAATTCTCCTCCCGGTTTCCACCGTCCGGGCATCATCGTTCCCGGCCGTGGCTGGTCAGCCTGACGACGGCAGCCGCCGCATGTGCTGCAGCGATTGCGGCGTCGACCGCAACGGCAGTGGCGGCTACGACGGTGATGGCTTTCTTGCTCTGTTCCTTGTTGGAATCGGAACCGCCACCGCCGTAGAACGACCCCAGCCACGTAGCCTCCCCCGGAGTTATAGTCGACGAGATTGTGTTCGGATTCCATCTCCGTCGCTGTCTCTGCCGGAATGTCAGAGTTTTCCCCGCTATCTACCATCTTTCTGGCTGCCGGAATTCGTCCTATCCCTCTGTTCTTGAACCTTATCTCTTTTGATTCTGAATAAGCCTTTCAGCCACCTGGTGGCTCTCCCCATTTCCGTCCAATCTAGTCAGAGATTCAATTCTTCAACGTCATAAACCTGTGTAAAATACAGAGATTTAGAAGTGAGAAAAAGAAAGAGATGATTTTGTGAAAACTTAAATTGATGATCTTTCCGACCAGATACTGGTTCTTAGATGGAAAGTACAAAAATACCCCGGGGTTTGCAGAAAATGGCTCAGGGGTTATAAACGGATCAAATTATAATGTTGGGGCTAGGAATTAGGCACTTTTATTGTTATGGCTAAAAATTGCCCAAATGATCAAAGTTGGGGCTATAAAAATCAATTTAATCAAAAAAAAAATGAAGCATTTGTAACCCCTAAAAACCAAAACGCATCATTTGTTAGAGATGTTCATTTCCGGTAGGGGTATTTTAGTAGTTTTATAATTTTAACATTTTTGTAAATAAATATTAAAGTTATATGGTGGCCTGACGTCATCATCATCTCCACCCTGGCTCTCACCAAGTTCAAACCACCACTTCACCGGCGAACCTCGTCGATCTTCTCCGCCATCAGGCAGCAAACCTCCATCGGCAGCATCACCGGAAAACCTCCATTGCTGCGATTCAAATTCCATCGCGGGTAAACCTCGTCGATCTTCTCTGCCCTGGTTCTCACCACGACATCGATCTAATTTGGGCAGCAAACCTCCATTGGCAGCATCACCGGCAAACCTTCATTGACGCGATTCAACCTCAAACGCCGGCGGCTCCAATTACACAAACTTGCTCGCCTCACCGGGAAAGCTCCATCTGCCGCCGTAAAACAATTGCCTCGGCGATTTTTCCCGAAACGGAGGTCGGCAGGACGTTGATTTGGGCATTAGCAGAGGTGGCCAGGTTGACGAAAAGGTAAGGGAAGATGGTGATGATGCTGCCGTCATCATTTGACTTAAATTTTTATTTTTATTTTTAAATTTCTTTAAAACATAAAAAATATAAAATTATTAAAATACCCCTAACGGCATGTAGAAATGTAACGGAATTGAATTTGGGGCTCAAAAGATGCAATTTAACTTTTAGGGGCCACAAATGATTCACCTTTTTTTTAGGGGCCATCAAATACCATTAAATCTAGAATATATTATTCTATAACTTTCTTTTTCTTCTATATATATGTAATAATTTTAAAAAAAATTACACAATTAAGTTTTAAATACTATGTATTTTATCACATCACATAGGACTACATTAGTTCAATTTAAATTAGAATAAGTCTTGGAAGTGACGGTCACTATATAGTGACCAGAATTATATTATAACTTAAAAACGCGGAGGGGTTTATGCTGCAATTTATTGGAACTTCTGTAACTCACGCTCCGCGCGTGTCTTTTTATCCTTCTAATTTCGGTAGTAAAGAAATGGTAGAACTGGGTCTTTCTCTTGACCGAGTACATGTGCGTGGAACAATTTTCTTTTTTTTTGGCTTCTTGTCACGAATTGGAGCAATTACTTACGCAGGAATTGTTTTTAAAATTTTGAAGTCTCCCTCTTTATCCCACAACTTTTTATACTCAAACCTTCCTTCTTTTTATCCTTCTTTGTCCTAAAACAATTCAGCTTAAAAAAAATCCCACTTTAAAATTTAAAATTGACAATCAAATCATTTAAACTAAAAAGGTTATGGTTTTAACTTAAAAGATTGATACTTTAACTTGAAAGTAGTAATCACATATTTTAATTTATAAACTTCATGCTTGTTACAACTTTAGATTTTAATATAATTATCACTCCTTAAAAGTGAAAGGTTGACAATTAAGAGTGAAAAGTTTGTATATGCATTTTATCTTTCTTAAAAGGTTGTTGTTTAATAGTGAAAAGTTGACATTTAAAAGTGAAAAGTTGATTGTTGTTATTTGTATATGCATTTTTATCGTTCTTAAAAGTTTGTTGTTTAATAGTGAAAAGTTGACAATTAAGAGTGAAAGATTGTCTGTAGTTATTTGTTTATGCATTTTTATATTTCTTAAAAGGTTGTTGTTTAATAGTGAAAAGTTGACAATTAAGAGTGAAAGGTTGTCTGTAGTTATTTGTTTATGCATTTTTATATTTCTTAAAAGGTTGTTGTTTAATAGTGAAAGGTTGAAATTTAAAAGTGAAAGGTTGTCTTGTTAGCATTTATATATATGCATTTTTATCGTTTTTAAAAGGTTGTTGTTTAATAGTGAAAAGTTAACATTTAAGAGTGAAAGATTGTCTGTTATTATTTGTTATGTATTTTATCTTTGTTGAAAGATTACTATTTAATAGTGAAAGGTTGTTATTTAAAAATGAAAGATTGTCTTATTTATTTTTATTTTTTTTATCGTTCTTAAAAAATTACTGTTTATTAGCAATTATTCATTGGGCCATATGCATTTGCTGGAGAAGGGAAAACGGAAGACAAAATGTGAATTATTCTCATGGGTGCCCATATATAAGTTGGTGAGAATATATAATGGAAGAAAAGTCAGGTCATCATCAAATGTAGCGCGTGTGAGCGTGATTTCTAAAACTTTCTGAAATTGCACATGAAAGACCTCCGTGTATTTGAATTCCTTTAATATTTGCTCTCATTTCCTCTATTTACAGTCTGCTCCTTGGTCACTATATAGTGACGGTCACTCAAGAGACGGACTCTTTAAATTATTAGTTAAATTATTTATAAAAATTTAATATTAAAATTGTATTTGATTTATATACAAGAAAAAATAATTAATTTTATATGCACTTTACATTTAGTATGAATATAATAAAGTAATAATAAAATATAATATTTAATAATAATATTGTTTTAATAATTTCAAGTTCAATCATATATCACTCGGATTTATTCAATTCTATTTCATTAATTACGAAAGTAACCTAAAAATATACATGTAAATAAAATCCACATATTCATTAATTAAAAATATTTGAAATGTCTCAAATAATTAATCATAAAATAATTTTCCAATCATTTTAGTTTACATTCATAATCAAAAATGGACAAAACGATAAACAGCGTATGACTACAAGACAAAAATATTCAAATCCACAAGAATAAAATAATCCCTCACCAAAAAATGGCGTATGCTACAGGATAACACACCAAATATGGTGTTTCACTGCACATCACAACAAATATAAAGCATGGGTTGGAATGTGAAAAAATATAGAGAACAGATAATGTCCGTTAGACACGCGCTATGTGTTGGAGAAGCTTTTACCCATCTCTTTTCTCTTTTTGTCAATAATCTTATTCATTTAAGTTGGCATTTAAATCACTTGTAATTCAACCTTCAACATTAAACCTCTATTAGTACACCGGAAATTTTACATTATAATCATATAATGTTGTTATATTACTCAAAATGAGCTGCAAGCTTTCCAAAATCCTATCCATTTACACCTTTTTTTTTTCCTCTTTTTGTGAATAATCCTATACATTTGATATTTAATTCAAATATTCTTGTAATTCAAGGTTTAATTATACGCAATTCAATTTTCAAAATTAAAAATCTATTAACACAATGGCTACATTATAGTTATATTATTATGCCAGTGTTAAACTTCACGACAATGGCTCCATAGCCGCATCACGATTGAAAGTTGCCATATTGTTTGATCTCGGGATTCTAAAACTCTATTTCACAAATGGACTTAAAAACGTAAAATACATGGTACTGTTCACGTTTATAACATAAGCTATATAAGCTATATATAGTGTTTAACGTAACATGCATGTTATTGTTCACGTGATAATGTTACGTTTAAACGATGTCGATAGTTCGTCCATTATAAAAAGTTTTGACATTAAACATTTTTATATATTTTTGGAATTAAACATTTTTATAGTATGTCACACTTTTTGATCATTTACAAGTTTGGTATCAGAAATTGAAGCCGGGAAAAGTGATTCAGAAGCTAAACACGCGCCGAATCCAATAATTCATTCCATCTTCAAAATCATTTTCCATCTTCTTCACAATCAATCGATTTTTCAAAGTTTCCCCAATTTTTTTTACAGTAAAATCCCTTAATTATCCATCCCGCGAAACCCGCCTGGAATGGTGAGCGCCGCCGGCGGCGGACCTGACCGGACGGAGATACCAACGCCAATTAACCAGCTGCCATGGGGGATTTGGTCAAAGAGATCGTAAGCGCGGTTGATTACATGAGAAACATCGCCGATTACCGGAGATCTCACCGGAAAGAGTGCGGCAGCCTTGTCCGGAAATTGAAGGTTTTGCTGCCTCTTTTGAAGGAGATCAGGAATATGGATGTCGATGAAATGCCGCCGGCCGCCGTCGATTGCCTGTATAAATTGAAGAAAGCCTCTCTCTCTGCTAAGAAATTGCTAGTCACTTGCCATTGCGGAAGCAAAATCTACCTGGTAAATTGCCCTTCTAAAAAAGTGTTGCGTTTTCGTAACTTTTAGCTACACTTTTTATGGTCAAATTTGTGAGATTTGATTGTTTACGAAAACAGGCTGTAGAAAATGAATCTATAATGGGGAGATTTCATTCGGTTTCTGGAAAAATATGCAAAGCTTTGGATGGAATGCCTTATGATGAGCTTGGTATTTCAGAGGAAGAGAAAGAACAGGTTAGCATTTCAATCTTTTCAAAATGCTTTTTCATATTGATTATTAGGCTTTTTTTCCCCTTTTGCATAACACTATTGTTAAATGTTGATTCAAGAAAGATACTGGCAAATAAGTTGTAGTTATATCTGATTATGCATAGGTTGAGTCGATGAGGGCTCACATAAGGAGAACGAAAAAGCGAATTGATACGCAGGATATGGAGTTTACAATGGATGTGATGGTGGCATTGGCCACGGAGAATGATCGGAATGCAGATTTCGCGAGTGTGGAAAGGTTAGCGAATAAGTTTGCTTTACGCACGCCTGAGGAGCTTCAGGCTGAGACACTGGCAGTGCGAAAGCTCGTGGTTGATAGAAATGGCCACCATGCAGAGAGTACTCAGCAGATCATTGATCTGCTGAACAAGTTGAAGAAGGTTGCAGGTGTTCCAGAAACCGATGTTCTTGATAATTCAGGCATGCCTAAATCCCCTGATAGGTCTCCCGATAAATCCCCCTCTCAGTCGATCCCCCATGATTTCCTGTGCCCCATAACATTGGAGATCATGACAGATCCTGTAATTGTCTCTTCTGGACAGGTGATTTCTATACCTCCTGGATTATGTTTTTCTTTTGTACCTACTTACATGTTGGTAGAAAAATGATGTCATATTCCATATTCGTCCTCGAGTAGTTTTGATTAGCTGTTTGGCTGGTGATTGATAGTTGTTTAGAAAGGTAATTTGGTACTCTTCTTGAGTCGATCCGATATAAGACTTAGGGGTAAAAACCTCAAGAACTTGGCCAAAAGTCTTATATGAATCCCTAAATCCTAAATTCTTATATGAATCCCTAAATCCTAAATTCTTATATGAATCCCTAATCTGAACTATCATGATTGTCAAGAAGGATACATTAGTGATTTGTAATGAGGTTGACTGTCACATCTAATCTTAATGTTTTATATGATTTACATGTTGCAGACCTATGAAAGAGTGAGCATACAGGAGTGGTTCAATTCAGGCCATCAAACCTGTCCGAAATCAGGCCAGGAGCTGAGTAACCTGACATTAGTCCCAAACTTTGCTCTCAAGAACTTAATCCACCAATGGTGTGCCAAGAAAAACTTCCAGCTTCCGACAAAGGAACCCCCAGCAACCACAACTGCTACCACTAGCCCGGAGAAGAATCCAACCGATGCCACTTCCTCCAACGACGGTGGAGAGACCCTATCCATCGTGCAAGAACTCTCCTCGAGCCACCTGGACGTGCAGAGGCGGGCAGTTGCTAAAATACGCATGCTCTCAAAAGAGAGCCCAGAAAACCGAACCATGATAGTCAACGTTGGTGGAATCAAACCATTGGTTGAACTCCTTTCCTATCCAGACTCAAAAATCAGGGAACACGCAGTGACAGCCATCTTAAACCTTTCCATCGACGAGTCAAACAAGAAGCTCATCTCCGAGGAAGAACCGCTAGCAGCCATAATCGAGACTTTGCAAAACGGAAGCATCTGTGCACAGGAGAACTCCGCAGCAGCATTGTTCAGCCTGTCAATGATCGATGAAAACAAGGTAAAAATCGGTGAGATGGACGGAATCCCACCGTTGGTAATGATGCTCAAAACCGGCACAATCCGAGGTAAAAAAGATGCAGTGACAGCTCTGTTTCCCCTCTGTCTGATCCAGTGCAACAGAACAATCGCCATCGATGCTGGGATCATACCGATACTGATATCCTTGCTCGACGACAAGAACGTTAACATGGTTGATGAAATGCTGTCCATAATCTCACTCCTTGCCTTGAATCCAGAAGGAAGGCAGAACCTAGGACAGCTGTCGTTCATCGAAATGCTCGTGAACATGATCAGAGATGGCACTCAGAAGAACAAGGAATGTGCAACCGCTGTTCTTCTCGAGCTGTGTTCAAAGAACTCCAACCTTATTCTGGCTGCACTTCAGTACGGTGTTTATGAACACCTAGTCGAGGTTTGCAACGACGGGACAATTAGGGCGAAGAGGAAAGCGAATGCTGTGTTGCAGCTGATGACTACAACAGAGCAGCTATATTAGTTTTTCTTCTCTTTGGAACAGTTTTAATCCCAGTATTTGGAGGTTTTATGACTGTGTCTGAAAGAAGGTGTAGGCTGGAAGCTGTAAATGTTTATTTCGTTGTAAAAAACTCCTTGACTTTTTCTTACTGCCGTAAATACAACTGTGCATATTTTATACCGTGAATGAGGTGGGCTGTAAGTTGATCCAAGCCCATTCATGTGGACTTGTGGAGAAGGTCCAGTATTTTTTAGGCATTCAAATTTCAAATTCCATTTGCATGTCATTATTTGGTAAGGTTTGGACTAGAAATTTTTTTTTAAAAAAAAATCTCTTTTTTTTTAAAAAAATTACATTAAATGAGACCTGGTCAATTACAATGAAGGAAGGGAAAATGGTACTCCTTGTGTGGCCTTTGAATGCATATATGCATATCCCAAATTTTGGCATTCACCTTACCTAACTTTTTATCAATTCATATAACATGTTATAATTATGTAATTTTTACTAACCAATACTTCTTCCGCCTCAATTAAAGTATCTATCTTGACTTTTAAAAGTCATCTCTATCAACGTTTAACTATTAATATCTTTATTTGTATTAAAAGTTCTAAAAAAAATTATTTCAAATTATACGTTATAATGAATCCACCAATCACGAATAATAAAACTACTAGATTTTTTTATTTTAAAAAGATTGAAGTTAACCAAAAAGAAAATGTCATGCACTACACTTTTTGGGGACTACAAAGGTGGGAATGTTATTTTCCCACTAAAATTATCCATGGAAAATAAGATTCGCCCAATTTATAAATACATATAGACTTCCATCCAAAAAAAAAACTACATATAGACTACTGAGTAGTTGCCATTTATAGTAATAATAATTAATGCTCCTTGAAAGATACTACTCATAGATGGAAGTTAAATCACCAAATTCAGTAATAGTCATTAATTAAAAAAAAATAAAAGTTGTGGATTTTTGGATAATTAAAATACGAAATATAAATACCCTTTGGAGGCAAATCTCTCTCTTTTGAAACCTCCTCAGACCCAGTGGCGCCGTCTCCATCTTCTCTCTCACACACTCACACACTACTTTCTCGGATCTACACCGCAGCTCCCGAATCCCGCCCAATCGGTAATAAAACCCTTCTCTCAATCTGGGCTGCGTTTCGAAACCTGTTATATTTCTTTTAAGCGCCGCCTTCTCTTTCCTGTTCTTGTTTGTTTGTGCAATTTTTGTTTTTGTTTTTTGAATTGTGGGTTTGGATTTTTTTCCCGATTGTTGGCGTGGTTGTATCCGAAGTGCATTTTCGATGGCTGTGATTCGATTTTCTTGCTGTAATTAGTTGTCGAAAATTTGATTTTCGATGGTTTGGTGGATTTGTTTGCGAAATTACGGAATTTAATTGTTGTTATAATCTGTAAATGGGGTTTTTGGAGTGGGGAAGGTTAATTTGCAGCTGACAGGTTTTATATCCGCAGCCCATTTTATTAGCAGTGGTACAGATCTTTATTGTATATGTTTAGCTGAGATTCTTGTTGATAATTTTCTGTGAATTTAGTGGTACTTACTAGGTTTTCAAGTGATTTTGAAAGTATTTGGGAATTTTTTGTCTGCAACATGGTAGAATTATTCGTCGTGCTTGAGCACATTGTGTTTAGATTTGTGCATGAATTGAAGTAGCCTTTGAGTGTTTTATATACATGGGTGTTGTGGTCTAATGAAGCTAGGTGCTGTTTTATGGGTCTGGTTCTCTTTCCCCGTTTTTCTATAGAATCATTTGACTGCTTTGGAAACTGTTTCTGTGTTAGTGAGACATGTTAGTTTGTATTGAATAGCTTGTAATGAGAGGGTAGGTATTGTGTTATGGCCTCTATAGTTAATGCATTACACATTTGTGTTGTAACGAAATGAGATAATTGTGGGCATAGAAATTGTTTCCCTTGAATCGCTATTCTTTTTAGCATGCATGTGCTGCAGCTGATAGTGGAAGCCTATGGAGTCATGTTTCAGCATGTTTGAGTTATGGTTTACTTTGTTTTTTATGGATGTTAGTTTAACGGATTATCTTTGGTTCTATACCCAGGTATCTTCTGAGAGTGCAATCGTGTATATCTGGACTTAAGCTTAGTGTGATTGATGACTCAAATGATCAATACTGAATCTAACAGTGGTGGAGTTGTTAACGGTGGAGTTGCAATTCCTACTTATAGTAAGCAAGGCAATGGTGGTATCGGCTTCCCTGCTCAAGCTAAGCTGCCTCATGGTCTGCTGAAAAAAACAGCACTCAGAGATGTGCAGAATCAGCACGCCGCTGGGGCACCAAATCATCAAGAAAAACCCAGCTTTCTTACCGGGACCAAGAGACTCACTCCAGAACTCCCTTCAAGCGCTCCAATTCAGCCTGTCCTAACAAAAGCCAGTACAAATGAGCAGATCATGAATGCTAATAGAAGGTTCGATTTAGAACTGGGCAAGGGGAAAATTCAGAGCAGTATGAGCAAATTCACCAGCTCCCCTCAGCCCAGTCAACCCCCCCACCAAGAAACTTCCGAAAAGCAGACTCAGCTGAAGACGAGTGCTCCCGCTATACCGAATAACATCCTACATGCTAATAGTTCTTTCGGTGCACTATCAGGCCCAAACCTCCTTGGCAAGCCTCCTACTCAGATACAAGCTGCTCAGGTACAAGCTACTCAGGTGGATTCTGTTAGGGTCACATCAGAACCTCCAAGTTCTTCTGATTCCAGTGTTGCTGATGAGCTGGCAAGGACAGAAAGGTTTGTTCGCCTGCAGAATTTTTTGAAGAAATGCGACGAGTCAGAGTACAAGGATTACCTTGAAAGTAAGTGCACGGACATATTTTGCGTATCTGATCTCATATTTTGCTTTGCTGTTTGACTGATCATCTGAAATCACTGTTTTATTTAGTGCTTCGAAGGCTAAAGCCTTACCAGCTTAGCCGCCATGCAAAAGATTTGGAGAGTAGAGTTTGTCAATCAAATTTGGATGAAGGTAAGCGTTTTTTTCTGCTTCATACGAGTATCCATTCATCTTCTTGCCTGCTCATCTGTGGTATCGAGCTTACTGGCTACTGTTCTTTCTTCTGAATGACTGTAGTAAAGGAAGTTCGTCGGACAAAATCCCTAAAAGTCTTGCAACATAGGAGACCGAAACAGAGTGGTGGAAGCTAGCCTAGATGTTCCCCCCTTTTGCCGTCTCCATTCTTAACTCGGCACGATTCCTGCGGTATGACATTAGCTATGTGGTGGTTTGCAAGATTTAGGCAGTTCTTGGTTGAGTTGATTTACCGTCTCCTTCTTCTTCTTCATTCTCAGTATTATGTTACTAGGAAATACTTTCACTATTTTACGAGATTGGAGATGTACATAAGTTCTAGAGTTAATTCAACAACTGAATATGTGGATTCACCAGATTCGTGTTTCTTATTCTTCTTGGATGGAATTAAACCGAATGCAGTGAGTAGATATTTTTCTGATATGTTTGCATATCATCCGTTGAGAATTTGTTCATATGGAGAAATAATTTTAATTTTAGTGTCTAGTCACCTAATAATCGAAAAAGTAAAAGTACATTTAAATGTGGGTATCCAGAAAGACTAGAAACGCCAATGAATGCTTTCAATTTTAGATAGAGTAGCTTATATGTAGATTAGTGAAGTGAATTGAAGTGAAAATGTGATTTGATGAAATTCAAGTTAATTCAGTCATGCTGATTCCATTTTTCAATACATTGATTTTCACTTCAGTTCAATTCAATTCAATACCGTAAGAAATAAGTTCTAGTAAACAGCGCTTAATTTAACTAAATTGCTAAATGTAGCCAAATTTTTTACTCTTCTAGCACATAATATCTTACTAAATGAAAATAATGCCCATGTATTTATCCTAGTAATTTTTTATGAACTTAATATGTTGGTAATTTTGTAATTTCACCCGATATAAATAACGGATCATAAATATTAACGCCCTAATTTAAAAGCCAGGAAGTATGAATAGGTTTAATGGATCAAGGTCAAGGATTGAGAAGTATTGGCCCTTGAGTTGCGGCCCCAAGTCCCAACAACACAATCCAATTACATCAACCAAGAGCATATTCTGCGTTCACACCATCTCTCAATCCTAGCCGTTGACTTCCGCCCTTCCGTTCTGAATCACACGCTTCAAGGCGTCCATTGTGTACGTGTCATCATCGCAACCGTGCAACGTCACAGTTTCTGATGCGGCTCAGATAAGTTCCAAACTCGGATAAGGAAGTGTCACCTCTTTCCCACCTCTATTTGTATTTTCTGAAATTATTCACCTTTTTGTTTTTTCCCCTCAATTTAATTTATAAAATTAAATAAATAAATGTGCGTGTTGGTTTATTTGATAAATACGCACGATTTTATTCATCTCCTAAAAATAATATTCACCACATAATTTGTACAAAATATCAAATAGTTAGATCCTTCTAGATTTTATCACATTTTTATGAATTAAATAATTTAAATATATGTAATATAACGTACACTTCTCATTTCATTATTCAACCTAATTTACAATATTTCAATTGAAATTACTAAATTTAAAATTAAATCACGAGATTTGGTTATTAGAGTTTAATACTATAATTTAACAAAATTTATATTTATTTTATTCTAATACAATTTTTTTTTACTTTCATTCAATTCAAGTTTAACATGGCTAAAAAAGAATGTTGATTAAGTAATTTTAAAGGCTCACCCTTTATCCATCGAGTTTCAATATTAGATTATCCACCCTATTAAAATATGATGATTGGTGATTAGATAATAATATTATAGTTCATGTGAATATAAAAATAAGGAAAATATTATTAATACCAGTCATTTTCAGTCCTTTTTGATTGAAATAATCGGATGCAAGTAAATAAAAAATATAAAAATGCGGGCCAAAAGTTGACCCCACAATCCTATATAAATACAGATTCCTAAAAGTTTTATCTCTATACAGTCTGTGTCAAACACGCGACGATCAATTCACCGCCTTTTTTTCTTCCCCGCCACCGCCTCTCCGCCGTCCAATCTCCGTCAACTCGCCGTCTCCGCTGCCATGGATCCCCACAAGGTAAAATCTCCTTCTGCATGCTTCCTTTTTCCGCTTCATCAATCAATTCATATCATATGTTGCTTTCCTGCAAAATAATTTCGAGCTGGAAATTAGGGATTTAATACACCGTTCATTTTTCACAGTTCCGTCCATCTAGTGCTTACAATTCCCCGTTCTGGACCACCAATTCCGGCGCACCTGTATGGAACAACAACTCCTCTCTCACCGTTGGAACCAGAGGTAATTACTGTGTGTTTTAAAAAAAGAATTATTTGATTTGATTGCAGTTATTATAGCTCATATGATGTTATTTTGATAGATAAATTTGAATCTCACTGTGTGTTGTTTTTGAAATTTATTTGATTTAATTGCAATGATTTAAGCTCATCTGTTGTTATTTTGATAGGTCCGATTTTGCTTGAGGATTATCATCTGGTTGAGAAGCTAGCGAACTTTGACCGGGAGAGGATTCCAGAGCGTGTGGTTCATGCTAGGGGAGCCAGTGCCAAGGGATTTTTCGAGGTCACTCATGATATCTCCAATCTTACCTGTGCCGATTTCCTTCGTGCTCCTGGAGTACAGACGCCTGTGATTGTTCGATTCTCTACTGTTATTCATGAGCGTGGAAGCCCTGAAACTCTCAGGGATCCTCGTGGTTTTGCTGTCAAATTCTACACCAGGGAGGTAAAGATCAGGCCCTAGCTATCTAAGCCCTTTTCAGCTCATACTTTTACTTGCTTAGTTTAATATGTAGTTCCTAGGCTATTTATATGCAAACTACAATTGATCTATTCCTATTTTACCTCATTGCTTCATTTTCAATTAGCTCTGAGTACTAAATTTATATAGATTTAATCTTGCTGTTGTCCGTTGTATGTGAAAAGAATGGATTATTTGAATGAGTGCTTGATATGGTTCTTTGTGGGACAGGGTAACTTTGATATGGTCGGGAACAATTTCCCAGTCTTCTTCATTCGTGATGGAATGAAGTTCCCTGATATGGTCCATGCTCTGAAGCCCAACCCAAAGTCGCACATCCAGGAGAACTGGAGAATCCTGGATTTCTTCTCACATCATCCCGAGAGCCTGCATATGTTCACATTCCTGTTTGATGACTTGGGTGTTCCGCAAGATTACAGGCACATGGAAGGATCTGGTGTCAATACCTACACTTTGATCAACAAGGCTGGAAAGGTTCACTACGTGAAGTTCCATTGGAAGCCAACTTGTGGAGTGAAGTGCCTGCTTGAGGACGAGGCTGTTAAGGTTGGAGGATCGAACCACAGTCATGCTACTCAGGATCTTTACGACTCCATTGCAGCTGGGAACTATCCCGAGTGGAAGCTTTTCATTCAGACGATCGATCCTGATCTCGAGGACCGTTTTGACTTTGATCCTGTTGATGTTACCAAGACATGGCCTGAGGACATTATACCTTTGCAGCCAGTGGGACGCCTTGTGTTGAACAAGAACATTGACAACTTCTTTGCTGAGAATGAGCAGCTTGCATTTTGCCCAGCACTTATAGTTCCTGGTGTGTATTACTCAGATGACAAGCTTCTGCAGACTCGCATATTCTCGTATGCTGATACCCAGAGGCACCGTCTTGGGCCAAACTATCTGCAGCTCCCTGCAAATGCACCCAAGTGCGCACATCACAACAATCATCATGATGGTTTTATGAATATGATGCACAGGGATGAAGAGGTAATACTTCCTTACTGTTTTGTTTGTGCTAGAAAAGCATAATGTGTCACATAAAGATTGGTTTTGTTTGTGCTAGAAAAGCATAATGTGTCACATAAAGATTGGTTTTGTTTGTAAAGATGGCATAAAAGTTATCATATTATGCTTGTTGTGACTTAACATTGGTCTGTTAATGCAGGTCAATTATTTTCCTTCAAGGTATGATCCCGTTCGTCATGCTGAGACACACCCCATCCCCCCTCCTATCTTGTCTGGAAAGCGTGATAGGGTAAGTTTCTATCACAATATCTTATTACAGTAAGCGAGATTAGATTTTTATGGTTCTAAATGCATAACTATGTGATCTGGGTTGGTTCGTGTAGTGCATTATAGAGAAGGAGAACAACTTTAAACAGCCAGGAGAGAGATACCGCTCCTTTGATCCTGAGAGGTACTTATCTCATCCTAACACGACAATCTTTTTTTTTAAAAACAGAGATTTGGGAATGGATTTGAAGTAGGTTTAGGCTTTTGCTTGATTGATGCTCATCATATTCTTCCACAGGCAAGAGAGGTTTATCCAAAGGTGGATTGATGCCTTGTCTGATACAAGGGTGACTCATGAGATCCGCAGCATCTGGATATCATACTGGACTCAGGTCCGATTTCTAGCCCCTTAAAATCACTTGCAATCTTATAATACATTATGTAAAACCGACACTAAAGAAACAGCGTTTGTTGCTATTGTTGCAGGCTGACAAGTCACTGGGCCAGAAAATCGCATCCCGACTCAATGTGAGACCAACAATGTGAATGTTGCCATGAATGACTTACCTACGTCGTGAATGATCGTCTCTGTGTCCGTCTGTATCTGTTTTTTGTGGTTGTTTTTCGAGGTGATATGGAAGAGTCTGTAAAATTGTTTGGTGGTGTGAAACATTTATATGAATAAGTGTAATGTTGGTAATAACTGGAAATGGTACTGTGTTGTAAGCTTTAATGCTTTCTATATTTGTAAACCAACACAAACTATTTCTCATATGATGACAGCTACTGTTGTTTTGTTTACCTTGATCATGTCTGCATCTGGATCGATTATAATTTGTTACTGTTGTCTAATTTTAATTTGATCATTTAACTTTTATAACGGCAAATTACTGGGATGAAATAATACAAGCAATCTTGCAGATGAAAACCTAATATTAGTAAAAACATAGCAGTGGTAGAATTGCTTGGTAATTCGACGAGTTTAAGAAACTTACAGCTTGATTGCCATAACGTTATGGCTTCATGTCAACCTCAGGGGAGTAGTATATCTGAAATGATCCTACAATTTCACAATTCAAATTAGCTTTTAGAATCTCATCATACAATTTAATTTAATTTTTTGATAACATCATACAATCTTTAATCCAAACAAAAATTAATTGTTTTCCTTGGCTTAGCAGAATCTATGATCCCCTAATCTAAAAAACACCTATCCGTCTGACATATAAGTCTCTCCCTATTCTTTTAACAAATCTGTGAAATTATGTTTGATCACATGAAATTAAGCTATATATGTTAGTTTTGTATAAAATTTTGATCATCGGAATATAGATGTACCATAGAATCACAAAATCACACGGAAACATGGTAACCATTACACGGATCGAAATTAGTGCTCGAACATTGCTTTAGAAATTCGACCAATATATAGGAAGTCATTTTTGGGACAGAGACGGGCAATTGATCATCGATGACAACTCTTTTTTTAAACCCGATCTTGTGTCCTTAACTAAAGAAAACCGACTTAATTGCAATAAATCTACAAGGTGAAACTAAGGAAGCCGCACTTATACAGTTATAACAAAAACTCCTTGCGAGTGCAGTAAATACGAGCAGTTAAGCAGGATCAAAACGCGGCAAAAAGGTAAAAGCAAAAGCTAGTCGAGTTCGCAACACTTACAAACGATCGCTGATCGACGGCGAATGTAACAGATCGCCTGAAAAAATGGTCGAGCAAAGCTCATCGGCGATCACGCAAGTACGTAGCAAAGAATATGTTCCAAAAGATCCCGGTGAGATTCACTTACCGGCGATGATGATCTCTTCGGAAAGTGCAACCAGAAATATGCATGGTCTGCTGATCCCGGCCATGCCACCGGCCGGAATATGTTGTTTACGGTCGTAGCACTCTTCTCTCTCCGGGGTACGTGTAATGAACTACATTTTCAATGCTAATAATAAGTTTGGCTTTATATTAAAGTAAAGTTTTCTAAATGTAAAATGGAAATTCATCTTTTGTTACTATAAAACTTGGGAAAATTGAAATGAGTAACATTTTCATTTCGGTATAAACGGCCAAGAATGAGTATATATAAGAATGTGCTCGTGTCTCACACACATACAAATTAATATACTATTCCATCACTTCAAATACTTCAATAATTCACATAATCACTATTGCATGAATTCAACATTATTACTCATTGGAATTTAAGAGCTTAATCCCACCAACTTGTCCCAATTTGTCACCCCCTTCGACATTGACATGTGCGCACCATCACTAACTATTGTTTAACCTATTCCACTTTCTCTTAATACTGAATTGTTCCACCATAAACTGTACACTATATATTAAATAAATATAAAAAATGTGGGCTAAAATATTTTTTCAACATAGTGAAATAATGAAATAGATGGAAAATACCGACTAAAAAATATACGATTTATTTGAAAACATAGCATGAAGATTGTCGACCACTCTACTTTTTATTAATCAAATAATATCTTTCATGTCCTACTGATTTATATCGTTTAGTTTGCTAGTCAAACTATTGGTCTATTGCCCTCCCCTTTACGTCTCCTAATTATCACTTCTCACCCCTAAATTTCATTCATTTTAAACAAGTTTCCAA
The DNA here is from genome assembly GCA_963678965.1 of Cruciata laevipes. NCBI lineage: Eukaryota > Viridiplantae > Streptophyta > Magnoliopsida > Gentianales > Rubiaceae > Cruciata > Cruciata laevipes. Next base: position 285,353 of record OY787639.1, read on the forward strand.
TCATAGTTTTATCCCTCAACCTCCTTAAAATTAAATAAAAACCATAAGCCCAATATTCAATATATTTTCATTTAAGAGAAAATATAGTTACATTTTTTCTAAAATCATGTTTATGTTCAAAAAAATTATTTGAAAAAAATGTTCCAAACAAAAAGGGAAAGAAATATTATTTTGGCATAAATAGGATATTCCATTAAGTACAGATTGTCCGGTCCCGATCGGGTTTGGGTAGCGGACCCGGACCGCAACCAAACGTTGTCCAGTGCCAATCGCCCATTTGTGGCACATTTGAAAATTCATTCACTTGGTGGTCCCCACTTACTTTTTCACTACAATTATTCGCTGCACTACATCTAGGACCTCAATCTCAGCCGTTGGTTCGTTCTCTTGTAGGGATCTGGATAAGGTTGAGATCCAAATCCCGGATAAGGCCATGGTCCAAAATCCAATCAATCAGATCCGACCAGCCCATTCCACCTTCCTTTAATTATTTACCTATTTATTTATTTTTTGAAATTAAAATTGGCGGTCCATGCTTTAATGTTTTGATAATTCACTATTTTAAAATTCATTTATGTATATAATTATAATTTTAAATTTAGCCCGCTATACATGATGGTTTAACATCTCTTAAATAGAAAGTGAGATACTCATTTTTCTCATAATACATTATGATGGACTCCGACCAAGTTTAAATAAATTTGGTTGGATTTTAATTATAAAAAAACAAAGGTGAAAATCATTTTAAGGGTGAAAATTAAATAAAATATTTGTATACATTGGGTATTTATTTTTGAACTCAAGTGTAGAATTTTTTATAATTTTATTTTCATGATTGAAGAGAAATCATGAATTTGATGAGCCTAAATCATCACACAATAAGTTCTCACCGTTGGATATTTCTGTTAAGAATACAAAGATTTAAGATTTGGTTTGAAAACTAAAGTTTATGATTGAGTTATTAATTTGTTGATTCATAGTCTAGAGTTTTATGAATCATCCAAACTTATCAAATCATCTCGTAAGCGATAAGTTTGTGGAAAATAGGGTAATATGGGGCCCAATTATTTTGTTGTTTCTTCCAAATTTTCCACAACGTGCACCATGGAAAAATATCTGCCCCTAATATTTGGAGTATTTATTATTTTGTTGCTATACAAATAAAGAATTTTTTTGAGACCAGTTTCATTTTAGAATATGTACGGTTTTTTTTTTTTTAATTACGATCTTTTATAACTATGATCATTTAGTATATTACTTTTTTTTTTCTTTTCACTTTGATTTTCTAACTCTCAAAATTGATCATTTACCTATTAAACATGATTATTTAATGAGCCAACAATACTAATAAAACATACACAAACAAATCATATGTTAATCACCTCCTCCATGTAAAATGTAATAGGACAATCATACACAAAACTTTGTAATATAAAATTAATATTTCAGTGATATAATGCGTAGATAACTAAGTTAACACGAATAAGTGAAAATTAATTGAAACAAGACTCAATCAATTATCATACTTAATATAATATGTAAAAATTAGTTTTCAAAATGAAAAGACCATGTATAAAAGTGAAAAGATCAACAATTTAAATGTTCATGTTTAATAGATTAAATATTGAGTTTGAAAGTATAAAGATTAACATTTATCTCGAGATAAGAAACATTCTCGAAGTTTAATCAGAATTCTAGTTAAGTGTGGGATGAGTATTTTTCTATTTTTCGGCAGAGCATTCTGTAACAATAACATGCGCTATTTTTAGGTACAAAATGAAATCAGGCCACTCCTTATCTTTTCTCAAACGATCGAACTTTATTTTTAGCAAATTAGTTGGAATTTAAACATTTATAATTAAATTACATAAAAGACATGAATTATTAGCTAAAAATAATATATATTATGTTATCGCCATGCATGACAGTCGCAAGTCGCAAGGTGATCCCATATACGTCGCGACGCAAATCGCAATTGGTGATCATGTTGGTCCATTTTATTTGTATTTTTCAGAATCATCAAGATTCCAATAAGGGAGATTAATTTATGCGTATTATTGATTCATAATTCAATGATAAATATTAAGATACAGTTATAATCAACGTGTTAGTGTTGTTGCAAACGTTACATATCTTTGCTTAAAAATGTAAATCATACTTGAAATGTGGATTTTGTTAAGTAGTTTATAACTTTCGACTGTCTATACAATATTCATGAGGATACAATTTTGTTTATTTTTTTAATAATGTTTGATAGAGTTTATGTCTAAATGAATTGAAATTAGATATCTTTAACTGAATTGAGACAACTGAACAGAATTAAACTGATCTACATATAAGTTCTGGCAAATAGGAAGTTAGTTTGATTAGCAGTATATCTTTGATAAATTCAAATATTGTAGTTGTTGCTAATATTATTTCAAAAAGGAAGATGAAGTGTCACTAACATTTTCATGTTTGAAAATATGGCATCTATACCAAATAGGTTAGTCCACAATTTCTTTCCATGATCATGTAAGGTTAGTTGAGACTTGAGAGTGCCCATTTTTTCTAAAAATAAAGTAAAATCCAATAAATGATAAACTCGTTGATAAGATCAATAATTTAGGTGACATTATTGTGATTGGTTTTGTAAATGAAGTTAGTGGAATTCATGGACAAGTTGTGATGGGTACTTTACTAAGATCCAAATAAAATAATTGATGAGAAAGAAGGAGAAAAGTAAAAATGCATGCGGGTGGAATTTTTTTTTGTAAAGATGGTGAAATTAAGAACAGTGAAAAACTCAGTCTCTAATCCCATTTCTGCTATAAATACACTATTTGTAAAGTACAATCCCCCACACAGCTCGTTGAGGGCACACTTCTTCTTCTTCATCATCTTCTTCTTCAAGCCCTTTGATCCCTCCATCCAACCATGGATCCAACCAAGGCAAGCCACTTCTTTCCTCTTAATTTTTCCGATCACAATCGAAACTCTAAAATTAATAGTGTTTGAATGAAAATATACTTGATTATGCTTTCATAATGTTTATCTGAAGAAGTTTTATCAAAACAAAAAGTTAACTTATTGAAAATGATTACAGAGTGCTAGAATTTGTCATTCAACCGATTCTAAGTTTGATCTCTGGATATGCATGATCATAACAAATACATTTATAGGTTAGTTTTAGTATTACTGATAAGTTTGCTATTTGAAACGTTTACAAGGTAAAAGTAAAAGTAAAACTAAATTTTAATATTATGATCATTTTATACCTACTCTATATTTATAGAGTGGATCAAATGTAGTTTAATGAATTAAACCTAATCTAATTAGTACTATTTTTTATTTGAATTAAGTAAATCTTATCATGAATAAGAAATACCGTGAAATTTCATTAGTTCACAAAGAAAGGATCGGATGGGTAAATATATAAATACACCAAATTTGAACTATTTATACCTGCCGCCATATGCCCATGACTGTATCCACCGCTCGATTTCGTACCGCCATGAGCGTCCGTCGTTTCCGGCCGGCGATGGCGACGGCGACGTCGAAATCTATCGATGCCAAGCATTTCTTATTTCATATATTGATTTCGAGGACAATTGAGGTGAATGATTTAGTTTCTGGGTGCAGTTCCGGCCGTCGAGCGCTTACAACACGCCGTTCTGGACTACCAACTCCGGCGCGCCCGTGTACGACAACAACTCCTCCCTCACCGTTGGAACCAGAGGTAAAACGCCGCCGATTATTAGCTTTGTTCGCATTCATACTGTGATCTCATAGGTTAATTTTCCATTGATTATGAGCTAGGTTTTAAGTTGGGGATTTGTTTAATTGATTGATTTTCCATGTTCTATGCACAATTGAAGTTGAATTCCAGTTGATCTGCATGAAGATTTCAAATTTTCCACTTAATTTTGTTCTAGATCATATTTTTTAAATGCATTTTTTACAGTGATTTGGCTTGATTTGCACTTTCTGGAGATTCATATGCTGCGATTTTGCAGGTCCTGTTCTCCTTGAGGATTATCAGGTGGTGGAGAAACTGGCCATCTTTGACCGTGAGAGAATCCCAGAGCGTGTAGTTCATGCCAGAGGTGCCAGTGCCAAGGGATTCTTTGAGGTCACTCATGATGTTTCGAACCTGACCTGTGCCGATTTCCTTCGTGCTCCTGGAGTTCAGACCCCTGTCATTGTTCGTTTCTCCACTGTCATCCACGAGCGTGGAAGCCCCGAAACCATCAGAGATCCCCGAGGTTTTGCTGTCAAGTTCTACACCAGGGAGGTAAGGATCATTTCCCAGTTCAGTTGGTTATTTTAGTTTGGTTTTGTTCTGTTGAGTTGATTTCAGTTCTGATGAAAGAAGTGTGTAGTTTTTATCCATTAACTGTGCATTTTGAATGAGTTGTTGATTTTGTGTGTGTGTTTTTTTATGATTAGGGCAACTTTGATCTGGTTGGAAACAACTTCCCAGTGTTCTTCGTTCGTGATGCTATGCAATTCCCTGACTCCATTCGTGCCTTGAAGCCGAACCCCAAGTCCCACATCCAGGAGCACTGGAGATACCTTGACCATTTCTCCCACCACCCTGAGAGCCTGTCCACCTTCATGTGGTGGTTTGATGATGTCGGTGTTCCAACCGATTACAGGCACATCGAAGGCTTTGGTGTCCACACTTTCACTCTGATCAACAAGGCTGGAAAAGTCAACTATGTCAAGTTCCACTGGAAGCCAACCTGTGGAGTGAAGTGCATGCTGGAGGAAGAAGCCATCAGAGTCGGAGGCACAAACCACAGCCACGCTACTCAGGATCTGTACGATTCCATTGCAGCTGGGAACTATCCCGAGTGGAAGCTTTTCATTCAGACAATGGACCCTGACCAGGAAGACAGGCTGGACTTTGATCCTACTGATATCACCAAAACCTGGCCAGAGGATGTTTTTCCTCTGCAGCCTGTTGGGCGCTTGGTGCTGAACAAGAACATCGATAACTTTTTCCAGGAAAATGAGATGCTTGCCTTTAACCCTGCCTATGTTCCTCCTGGTATCTATTACTCCAACGACAAGATGCTTCAGGTTCGCATCTTTGCTTATGGTGATACCCAGAGGCATCGTCTTGGCCCAAACTACATGCAGCTCCCGGTGAATGCACCCAAGTGCGCGCATCACAACAATGCTATTGATGGTGCCATGAATATGGTTCACAGGACTGAAGAGGTAAGGAAACACTATGCATTCATCGTTGTTGAAATTCGCCTAGTTTGTGTTTGTATAGTGTGGTACTGAATTCGGATTTGTTCATCCTAGGTTGATTACTTCCCTTCACATTATGATCCCGTGCGCCATGCTGAGAGGTACCCGATACCTCACAACAACCTGAATGGACAGCGCACAAGGGTGAGTTTCTACTTTGTTCACGAAGTTCCATTTTTGATACTCAGAATGCACGATGTGTAATAACGAGCGTCTATTGTACAGTGTATCATTGAGAAGCAGAACAACTTCCAGCAAGCAGGAGAGCGATACCGTACCTTTGATCCCGAGAGGTATTTGCATACTGCAGTAATTAACAGCCTGTATGATGTCTTGCAAATGAATTCGCTTTTGAAATTTTGAATGTGCTTAACAGGCAGGAGAGGTTCATCAAGAGATGGATTAGAGCCTTGAGCGATCCCAAGCTCACACATGAAATCCGCAGCATTTGGATTTCATACTTGACTCAGGTTTGATTCTGATTCCCTATACTTCCTCAACAGAAAATGTCGGGATCTTGTGTACTTATCCTGTTCTCGGTTCTCTTGCAGGCTGATGCTGCTCTCGGCCAGAAAGTTTCCAACCGGCTCAGTGTGAAACCAACACTGTAAATGCCATGTGGTCAGGGAAGGAATGAGATCCATATATGTGGCCTGGTTAAGTTGTCATGTTGTGTATTCTGTTTTCAAGAAACTTGTTACTGTATAATGTTGTTTCCTTTTGTTGATCATCATTGTATCTATTTCTGAGTTGTATGATGTTTATGATCTTCAATAAAACCATGGCTTTTTATGTATCAAAATTCTCGAGCCTGACACATGATTCAGGGGGACTTAGATTATATAACAAACACAAACAAGTGAAAAAGGAGTGTCGGCTTCTACCTCCTCCCAAGCTCCCACGTGGTTTAGGGTTTAAGCTCCCAATAATAATAAGCACTAATACCCAAACAGGTTTATGCGGATAAAAACACAAAATTGAAGGTCATTCATTCACTCAATCCACTGATGGCCTCTTGATTGTCGGGTAGGTCATGAGAATGAGGCAGGGCTTTCTACACGTGGCGGTGAGGAAGGCACCATTTTTGTATTTACCGGTAAAAGATCCAGCTCCTGTCTCCAATACAAATCTCCTGACATAATCCTCATCGGATGCAACCATGATATCCCTAGAGTACCGAATACCGGCAATGCGTATTGCCGCCCCTACAATCCTTTCCCACATCGTTTCAAGGTCAAGCTCGTAGTAACCCTCTAAACAAAAACACTACCAGAAAAAGAAAAAAAGGCCTTTCAGTAGCGTTAACTGCTGATATATCGTCTACGGTGAAACAATGTATCAGTGGTTGGAAAATGTGGACTTCGGTCCAGCTTGAAAATTCAAAGTTGGAATTTTCTTAGTTTGACTGAGAAATATTATTTTAATAGTGTTGGCCCACGATATTTCAGCGGTTCCTTCAATTTTCGCTGAAACATTTTGCTGACTGGATCATTCAGTTCAGTCAAACGTCGAATTTTTCGACGGGTCCTACCCAAACCAAATTTTGTATAATAAAAAATTTTAATTCGAGTGAGCTTTTTTAAAAACCCGACTCGTTTGTGATTAAAGCCCAATGACGATTTCAGCGGGTCACCTTCATTTCGCTAAAACAATTATTAAGTAGCAACACTAAGCATGTTTCAGCGGTTCGAACTAAGTGCCTTTACTGTAAATTCTATAGTATTTTCTTGCCGGCCAAAATCGATTTGAACACACAAAATTATCCAATTGATGTGTGTCGCGTGTGTTAAATGTGCTTTAAATTTAAAAAATTTGGGTATTTCGTTTTCAATTCTCTTGTCTCCGCTCCAATGCTACATTATAATACTTCCTCTTTACAAATCAATTTGTTATGATCGATCAAAATTCAGTCAAATTTACAACAAAAAAAAAAAAAGTACAGTATATCAATACATACCCAAGAATTCATGATACAATGTAACTTTTTTCATCTTTTTAATTAGGATGATCAAAAGTTATAAAGCAAAACCAAGAAACATATAAAGGTGAAACAAGAAGCAAATTGGGTTACCAGGGTCAAGGAATAATCTTGGCTTAAGAGGAACAAAGCGGAGATAAGGCATCATCCGAGGGGAATAAGAAAAATCAATGCGGCCATCCATGTGGGCCATAGATTCCTGCATCAGAGCGATGTCCATCTTCTTGGTGTTTTCCGACTGCGTCATCATCTTCTTTTCTGGTGGCGCCGCCATATATTCCCACGGATCTTCTTTTCTGGTGGAGATTTGCGGAGATTAGCGCCAGCTTAACTTGTGTGTGTGTGAACCGGGTCATATTAAAATTTTCGCGGGTCTAAACCGGGTCATATGTCAAATCTGGGTAATTTGCAAATTCAGGGTTTCTCGCCGGACATCTCCCATGATAGACTGCTATAGGGTTAGGTGTTTTAGGCCCGGTTTTGCTAGAGATTTATTTTGGATCAATTCAATTTAGTTCCGTTTAGTTCAATTTAGTTCAATTCAATTAATAAACAAAAAATAAAGTCAAGCAAACAAGGCCTTATAGGGTTTCAGCCAATTCCTTAATCCCCACCGCAGCACGCCTCAGGTGAATTACTATATTCCGGCACCGGACTCTAACAGGAATATGTGTTCGGTTAATTATACGCTCTGGCAATTTTGCATCAGACTAGGCACAGTTTAAACTAACATTCTAAAGAGCAAATTTTCCTTATCATTCCTTCCTCCAGATCAATGAAAAAACCATTATTATCCACGCTTAGTTCTTCCACATATAGGCTAATTAACACGCAAAACTAACTTTCTGCAAACTAGAGTAAGCTGAAACCATCTTGAAATACTGCACATCATATTCTTATAACCACAATATTCTCCAACACCACAAGCTTTTAAATATAGGTCCACAACCAAAGAACCTGATCTGAGTGTTGCAAGCAAATCGAACATGGCTTAAAAAGAAGAAAACAAGCTATTGATGTTTGGAGGAATTTGGATGTTTATGGCCTTCCTAAGAAGTTTAGTGAGGTGTTGAGTTTCAGGGATTGCCTATCCTCTTTTGATGCCTTCTAATGAAAGGTTTTTCTATGGCTGTGTTTGGTACGTATTTTTCAGATGCTGTGTTATAATGTCTTTTATAAGTACAACCGTTTTTAGTGTTTATGAGAGCCGCTTTCAAACTAAGCACTTTTAAGTTAGATTTACTTATACCTTATGAGCACAATTTCACCAAACATGCATAATGTATTTATGATTTGTTAATTATGTTCTTGATCTTTGGATTTGCTATGAAGTAAGAGATTAAAACAAGGTAGTTTTTTTTTTTTTTTTTTTTTTTTTTTTTTTATGTTTGATGATTTTTATGATTTATGAAATTTTTTTTTTCTTCATCTGTATAGTTACATTTACGCCATAGCATGCACACGGCCAAACTGGTAGTAGGTGAGATGGTAAACGTAAACACATTATTTAAAAAAAAAACATACTCCCTCCGTCCCCCAAAGGTTGTCCTAGTTGTTCAGTCAAACATTTTTATACCGTGTTTGACCATTAATAACTTTCATTATACTTAATATTAGAGTAAATAATTTTGATTTTTAAAAAGTACGTCATACGAGGATTCTAACGATATCTCATGTGAAAATATATCATTTATATATTATAAGTTATTAATGGTCAAACATGGTGTGAAAAAAATTTACTATTTCAGTAAGACATTTAAAAGGGGACGGAGGGAGTATTTTATAACTTTACCAAAAATTACTATTTTCTTATACTATCAACCAAAAATGAGAAGGTCTTGGGTGAGACCGTCCTACCATAAGATTATGGTAGCACGAATGATAGTTCATGTGTTTAATGGATTTGTTCATGTGTTTCACAGCTTTGTTAATTCATTTACATATTGTTACAGATTATAACAAACAAAATTGTCAAACACATAAACCCAGCTTATAACAAACAAAACTGTGAAACACATGAACAAATATATTAAACACATGAACTATCATTCATCCTCCCATAAGTCTCACCCAAGAAAGAATTTGTAACCAAAAATTATCTTACCAACTTTGAATAGATGCGATGTGCAATTGCATTGGGAATATTACAAGATATTTAAAAAATGCATGGTTTAAAAAGTGTGAACATATAAAAATGTTTTAAAGAAATATTACTTTGTAGTTAAGCATTGGAAAAAGAAGAGAAAATCTCAACAAGAAAGATGCAAATCCTGATAAACAGGCTGGAGGCAGGGGAAGACTGGAGAAGCAGTCGTGAAGATGATAAACTGTGGGAGAAGATTCCAAGTTCCAATCAAGAGTGTGCCACGAACACATCATTCAAGAATTTAAATAATTTAATTCTTTCGTATATCTTTTGTTGTTGTCATCCCAAGAATAGCAACCCATATTTTACTATTATTAGTAATCAGCATTCATAATTGTCACCACAACCTAATTATTAATCTTAGAATGTCAAACAATCCCATGTCACACACAAACAACCCTCATCTTGATCAAGATGTTAGCAAACTTTAAGAATAGGTTAATGTTTGCCTATTTGATCTAGCATTGCTAGAAGGATGAACACTTCCTTTTAATATTTGTGTGGATGAACATTTGAGATATATACAAATGAAAATGGATAAAGTCAACTTCTTGATCAAAATGTTACAATTTAAACTTTATGATAATAAATTTTTACTTATATAAAATGAAGATGACGATATGGTTATGAACGATAAAAATGTGTTTGTAAATTGATGGTGTACGAAACCCTAAAGTTCAAACTGATGGAAATGATCTAATATTGGGTAAGAATGGTTGCAAATAAAACAATTCAACTATATTAATGACGTTTAATTTCACATCACTCATTAGCGAATGTGTTATTACATAGTTAAAGAGTTTTAAAATCTGGAGTGTGGATTGAATCCATGCATAATAGGGAAAATTCCGCCCATGATAATCAAATTGTTCAAAAATATGCAATTTAAAAATGAATGATCCAGTATAAAAACGACATTTTCCTACCTAAAATGTTGCCTTCCATAACTAGAATACTCCGTACCAAACAACTGAACAAGTAGCAGGTTCTCACTGTAGCAACATTATACGTACTACCTGCAAGTTGTAAGGAGGGATGAACAGTGTACGGTAGAAAACATGAATGCATAAATAATTGAGAGAGCAAAAAGAAAAAGAAAAAGGGAAAAAGATATATATTCCTTCTCAGTGACCTCAGCAATCACTTGAAAATGCAAGAAGGATTAAACAAATCCCTTCTAATCTACTGCTAATAATACTGCTTATTACATCATCAAGATGGGATCTTTGGGTGATTCATTCCTTAAACAATAGCCAACTTGTGTTTCCTGACTCATCCTCCGCTTCCCCGATTGGCTTTGGCATTTTTGGTTTGTGTTTTCTCTCTGTTGACTTTGTGCGAGATTCCCAAAGGGGTGGTGGGGCCCTCTCTCTTGCTCTCAAGAATCTTATTCATATTCATATTCATATTCTTGTTTTTTGTTATTGTGATTTATTTATGATACACTTAACCAGCTGTCAGAGGCATAAAAAGATTGAAGCTTGGTGAGATTAGGAGGTGTTTTGGGAGATTTTAAACCCCTAATCTTCATGCTTAGCTGATCTGTTGGTTCAGGACAGACAGAGAGGTGGGTATTTCAGGAAAAGTACAAGTCTTTTATTGTGTTGTTGTGTGTACAGTTGAGGGAGACAACAAAAAATTCCCCTTGTTGGAATATCCAAGAATCAGGAATCTTCTTCATTCACCAGTCTTATTGAGTGAGTTTTGCTCAAACTCTTAGCTTGCCTCTCAGCCCTTTATTTTTTGTGGGATCAATCTTTTGCTTGTGTGGTCTGTGGTATTTTTGGGTCACTGCCTTTTTTGGTACTTTCTATTTTTACCCCTTTTCTTTACTGGCACACACAGTCACACACACAGGAATCAAGAATTGATGGAATAGTAGTAGCAGAAAGATGGAGTTTTGACTTTGTTCAGATGCATCTCTTTTGTACTAGCTTCTTTCTGTGTGTTTGGTTGTTGTTTAGTACTTCTTTGACTTTAGCTTTGTAGTCTATGTAGGTAGATTCGAGTTGCTTAGCTTAAACTTGGTGGAGCAAATTGCTTCAGGAATATTCTTTTGATTGATTCTTTTCATATTTAGATTGGGTCTGGATTCTTGCAGAACTTGAAATCAAGGAAGGGAATAGCTTCGTAATCGAATAGTGGGTAGAGGCCTTTTTTAGATCCTGAGGTCTGCAAATGTTGCTATTTTGAGTCAAGATTGATTGCTGAATTTGCTGCAATGAATGGAAATGGTTTTGGTGAGGGTGCAATGTTGGGGGCTCCATCTGATTCCCTCATGGATATGGATTACATGGATGAACTGTTGTTAGAAGGATGCTGGTTAGAGACAAGTAATGTATCCGAGTTTTCGCCTCAGAGCCCTTCTAGTTTGAGTGCTCTCTTCGAAGCTCCATTTCCTAGGCCTGCTATTGAAGCCGGTGATCAGGAAGAGCGGCAAAGGCTATCATTCTCTGAGAATCTCTCGGTTAGTCAATCTAGGGAGGGAAACTCCTCAAACTGGGAGTATCGAGATGGAAACCTCAGCAAAGTAGTATTCCCCTCGAGTGGGGGTTCAGAACTGAGCAGAAGATGGTGGATTGGACCAAATTCTTCCACACCTGTGATGGATAGACTCTTCAGGGCTCTTAAGTACATCAAGGACTGGTCAGTTGATAAGAACATTCTAATTCAAGTATGGATTCCAGTAAACAAGGATGGCAAACGTTTTCTTACAACGAGCAACCAGCCTTTCCAATCAGATGATTGCCAGAGCCTTAAGAGCTACAGGGACATTTCAGTGAGGTATCAGTTCCCCACAGAGGAGGATGATTCTAGAGAAAGCGTTGGATTTCCTGGCAGGGTTTTCATGGGGAAGGTTCCGGAATGGACCCCTGATGTTCAGTACTTTGAGAGTGCTGAGTACCCTAGGGTAGGGCATGCTCAGCAGTGTCATGTTCGTGGAGCGCTTGGGGTTCCCATCTTCGAACAAGGCAGTCGTAATTGTCTGGGAGTTATTGAGGTTCTCTTGACCACTCAGAAGGCCAACTACCGGCCAGAGCTTGAAAATGTCTGCAACGCTCTAAAGGTTTGCAACTGAACTGATTTCATCCTCATGTTACTCAATCATGTGATGTACTATGTACTTTATATCTCGACTTCAATGCTCATGTTGCTTAATCATGTAATGCACTATGAGCTTTATATTTTGTCTGCTATTCTCATGTTACTCTCATGGTTTTTTGAAGTTATTTGTGCTTTTTTTTGGCCTTATAACAATAATGAGGAAAATGTTGCAATATTTCTGTGAAAATTTGACAATACACATTAACTATGGAATGAATCGATGGTTATATAAGTTCATTTCATGAATTAATCAACTTCATGAAACAATTTTCTCTTAGGTTCTCTGAGTACTTTGTTTGCATATCCTTCTTGTAAAACTTAAAGACTAAACTTGATGTACTGTGAGTTTCTGATCTGACTCTTACTGTTTCTGTTAGGCTGTTGACCTAAAGACCTCTGATGTTTCAAGTAGTGAACCCCGCGAGGTAGTTTACTGGAACCTGCTAAGATTGCTTAAGGCTATCTGTATATTAAGTGACTGTAATATTTATACTCTCCATTTTGTGTTAGCAGGTAAAAGACTTTTCATATGAATCAGCACTTCGAGAGATTCGTGACATTTTCAGAGAAGCGTGTGGGACCTACAACCTGCCCTTAGCCCAGGCATGGGTATCCTGTACTGTTCAAGGTAAGGGAGGTTGCCGACACTCTGAAGAAACTCTTGCTCGTTGTGTTTCAACCGTCGATTCTGCTTGTTGCATTGCTGATCCTCGCACTCAAGGCTTCAATGAAGCATGCTCAGAGCACCACTTGTTAAAAGGTCAGGGAATCGTTGGAAAGGCTTTTATGACAAACCAGCCATGTTTTTCACCCGAGGTTTCCACATTTACAAAGAAAGATTACCCCCTTTCTCACCATGCTAGGATGTTCGGGCTCTGTGCTGCTGTTGCCATTCGCTTAAGGAGTATCTATAGCAGCAAAACCGACTTTGTTCTCGAGTTCTTTCTGCCTGTTGACTGTAAAGATTCAACAGAGCAGATGAATTTGCTCAGTTCCTTATCCCTAATCATCCACAAAGTTTGCCAGGGATTGCGTGTCATTACTGATGAAGAGTTGCAGGGAGAAGCTCCTTTGTTGCCTATTGGGACACCTGTCACTTCCCCTGAGGAATTGCCAAAAGCCGAATTCAAAAATTCACCCGACAAAGTGGTTGATCACGAGTGTGCTAATGTTGTTGCTTCAGAGTTTCAGAATGGCAAATCCTCGGAATCTCTTCAGTATCAACCCAACATTAGCTCAGCAAAAGAAATCACCTTCGGTGACAGCTTTGCCACTTCTGGTGATTCGAGTTTCATGAGCACAGTCTCCAAGAATGGAGAGAAGAGGCGAGCCAAGGCCGAGAAGACCATCACTCTGGATATTCTCCGACAGTATTTCGCTGGCAGCCTGAAAGATGCTGCAAAGAGCATTGGTGGTAAGTTTTCATTCTACATAGCTACACCACACTTCATTCTCAGTTCCCTAGGTTATCATGCTTAGTTTTTCTCTTCTTTTCTTGCGTTTACGTAGTTTGCCCGACAACATTGAAGAGGATATGCAGAACTCACGGGATCAAACGCTGGCCTTCCCGAAAAATCAAGAAGGTAGGTCACTCCTTACAGAAGATCCAGCGGGTGATCGATTCAGTAGAAGGTGCTTCTGGTTCTTTACAGATAGGATCATTCTACACAAACTTCCCGGAATTAGCAGGAGCCTCAAACTCATCACCAAGAACCGATGTTTTCCCAGGCTCGAAGATGGCTGATCATGCAAAGCCATTAAACACGCAGCCTCTCATTTTTGCATTCAAGTCACCTTCTTCTTCCTGCAGCCATAGCTCAAGCTCGAGTCAGTGTAACTCGAGTGGAACTCAGCCGAATTCCCAGTCAGTAAACCTCTCGGGTCAGGAAGAAACTCTGCCACTGAAGAGAGTAAGAAGCGATGCTCAGCTCCATATATCGAGTGAGGGGCCTAAGCCCCTGGCAAGATCTCAGAGCCACATACCTCTCGTAAACCTTCCTAAAATAGAAATACCTCCCAAAATAGAAACCCCTCCCATTCAGTCACAGACAACCCGGTTCTCGCGTGATGCTAGTGCTCTGCGGATAAAGGTCACGTTTGGGGAAGAGAAAGTCAGGTTCCGGTTGTTGAACAGCTGGCGGTATGGCGATCTTCTCATGGAAATCGCTAGACGGTTCAGCATCGATGATGTCAGCGGATTTCTTCTGAAGTACTTGGATGATGACTCCGAATGGATCCTGCTGACGTGTGATGCTGATCTGGAGGAGTGTTTAGACGTGTATCAGTCGGCACAGAGACAGACGATAAAGCTGTCCTTAACTCGGGATTCTCAGACACAGCAGCAGTTTGGAAGTTCTTCAGGCAGAACTTACCTGTGATGGATATGTTAGGTTTCTCCTAGGTATAATATAATGATGTTGTAGATAATGTAAGTTGTGGAAGAACATTTTCATGGTTTACTTTGTGGCTGGAGTATAACTCAAGTTGTGCTCAAGTTTTAGTGTTGTAAACTTAGACAGGTTCTTTAGATTTGAACTTTGCTGCTTTTGTCCGAAAGGATAAGATTTTAAGAATACGTCATTTTGTATAATTAGTGTTGAGTTGTATACATAAACTCTGAGGTTTTTGTGTAAATCCGTGTTTCTGTCTGAGCATTTCCACTAAGTGTTTATAGCTGTCTACAAATCTACACAAACTGCTGCTATGTTTTACAGCAGATTCTTGCTACACTATGGTATTACATTAGACAATTGCTAACGAAAACAAAGATCATACTATTCGTGGACTGATTGTATATGTCAGAGTCAGATTGACGATGTAGATGGCCGGTCTTCTTGTTTCTCGATAAGCACACATCTCGATGGAGGACCGAACAAACTCAAGAACACCTACGTTAACAGAACAAAAATCCTAAGATTCTGATTTTTAAGGAAAAGAACACAGAAAGGGGAAAAGTGGAAATCTTACCGGTAGGAACACGAGTCCATGTAAAAATCCAAGAAGAACCAACGCAAGGTACATTTTGAAGTAATAGACCTGTAAAATGAGGTAACAAGATCAGGGTATAGCAGAGAAAATGGTATTGTTTGTAAAACACGATATCGAGCAATATTTCTGACCACAAAAACTTCTGTCCTTGAGAAACATAGGACCAGAACCCCGACAAGCTTTGTCAACGTGATTCCACTGCAACAAAACAAAAACATAAACTTGTGATTCATTCACTTTGGACAGAACAAACAAGAATGTGTCTTAATGTGTGTTGAAACAAACCTGAAAACGGAGGCTCCCATTGTTGCCAGAGCATCTCTCATTCGGTTGTTTCTATCCCCGCTACTAACCTGCAACGCCTCACACAACCAATCAGAATGGGAACTTTCATCGGGAAAATAAAGTAAGAACGAGCTGGAAAACCGACCAAGAAAGCATGCGTTATATGAACACAGAACTCTACAGCTATGCCAACCGCCATCACAAGGTTAACAACTGACACTGCATTCAGCTGTATATTCAAGACTGCCATCAAACCCTGTTGAAATTTTCAGTTAAAGATGGCGAAATGGCATCAAATCGGCTGCATTTTTTATGTACAAAAAAAAACGTTACCATGAGGTCCACCACAATCATTGCCAGGACTAACAAAATGATTGCCGACGTCCACAAGCTAATTTAGAATAAGCAGAATTTTATATCAGTATATGAATAAGCATAACTTTGGAAAAAATTGTAGGTGCAGATAAAGTTGCTAACCTGCAAGTGATTACCCAGCACACAACAAAAACTGCACCTGTTTTATCATAAAACGTGATCTTTCATTAATGCCCAGAAATATTTACCATGCTTAAGAAGGACAAGAATTACTGAAGTGACTTACCGATAGCTATTGCAAGGTTGATTAATGCTGTACTCCATATATTGAGATATTGCTCAAAGAAGGTGTAAAATACGGCATATGGGAAGACCTCAATCTGCAGATTATATTGAATTTGTCACCATTATTCCACACGGGTGATTCAAAAATGATATCAGATGTTTAAAAATCCCCAAAAATCAGTAACATTACCTTTAAGGAATCAGAAACCTTTGAGCTGAATTCCCGAGCAGCTCTCATCGAGTTAACAAAGTCACTCTGCCCAAGTATGTTCATAATTACACTCAAGAAGAAAGAGCCAAATAACGGAATATCAATGATCATAAATAAAATTCTATAACACAAACATGTCATACTTGTTTGTTCAGAGGAGTGTGGTATGTACGAAATGAAGATGCCTTGATAACTCCACTCTCATATCCTGGAGATAAATTACAAGAACATGTGAGATAATAAACTCTGGGGAGTATAAGTGCAGTTGTAGAAGATTTGTTTTGTTAAGGAATATGGGAAAGCAATAATCAACCTTCAAGCTCCACACTGGTAGTATATGCTCCTTTTCCACCCTTAGAACAATCGGCTGAAGGCAACGCATCAAGGAACCACGGCAGTTTCTCCTGGAATTGTGGCACAGATGGACGACTGTTCTTCAATTCTGAGGAAAAGAAACACTGAAACTCCAAAGGTTAGTAACTAAACTGAATTGCTAAATGTAGCCCATAATTTTACTATTTGTAGCCAAAAATACTCATCAAATGACTATAATGCCCCCTGTATTTAGGCAACTAGTTTTTCATGAACTAAAAAATAAGGGCATTTTTGTCATTTCACCTGAATTTTGGGCTACAAATAACACCACCCCTAACTAAATCACATTCACTAAGAAACAAACGAACAATGATTAAAGAGAAGAATTACCGTTGTACAATCCTTACACGCTGCATTTATGCCACAGGGTTGGGAAGAGCAACAAGGAGGCTGAAAAAAGGTTCAATTTTTTCACATCAGAGAAACGGCAGTAAAAGAAATTTTAACCAGACTGGGTAGGGAAACCCTTACTTGGTCATCTGGAGCACAATAACTTCCATTGGTGAATTTTCTACAGCATCCAAAAGCTTGCGGGGACAACCAAACAAGAAAATCATCGAGCCAGGAAGCAGCAGGTTTCGCGATGTAACTTGTCTCGGGTGACAAAGATGCATCAGCAATCTGCAAATCATGGAATTTAAGATACTTTGGATATGAATACTGAAAGTGATAAATCAAAACTACCATGCTCCAAAGACAAAAGGCACATACCTGATTCAAAAGAGAATTTGAATCACATTGGCTGATAGAACACAACTGATTTGTTTGATTTGATTCTGAACTGGGGAAATCACATGGTACTCCAACTCAGAACTTTACTGATATAGCTTATGTTCTTACAAGATGAAAATGATACATACCTATAATTGTAGTTTTTCACGACAAAATAAAGAGGTGGTCCGACTCTGAGATACTCCGTAATATTGGTGAAGTAGCCCTAAAATGAAAAGTTATTATCAACAACTGCTAGCCATGCTTATATAATTTAAAAAGGGGTGGTTTTCGAACCTGAAGATAAGAGTCTCGAGGAAGGACAATTTGCTGTTCAAGACCAGGTTCAATCCTCGTACATAATGCCTTTGAAAATCAAAGAAGAAGAGACCGAAAGGATTAAGGAAATATAGATTAAGTAGTTCTTGTTATAAAAAATAAAATAAAAACCATTTATTAAGTAAATTCAACTTACAATGCTTGCCAATACAAAACCAGCAAAGACGCATACAACCACGACTTTGACTCCCCATATGTTGAGGATAGGTGCATGAATGTCCTTAAAGAAGAGCAAAGATGAACAATTGTCAACCAGGAATCTTAACCACAAATTCAGTAGCAGATAAAGCATCTACTTTACCTTCATATAACGAACTAGCAATCCCGGTTTCCTCTGAATTCTACCTGAAAAAAAAGACAGTAATTGTTTTCATTCAACCATGAAAGAATTATTAGTAGACATTGATTTCTAATCTGTAACAAGCATGGCCACATACCAGCATCAGTGTCGGAAGTTGAACCAGACATTTTAGCACACGGGAAACAATCAACTCTATTGTCCTCAGCTCTTAGAAAATCAAAAACTATCAAGGCAACAAAAGCAGTAACTTGAAGAAGAAAGTCCAGAAGAACGGCTAATGCTGCAGACAAACAGAAAGTGTAGGTAGATTCAACAAGGAGCAGAAACAAATATAAAAACCAGTAAATTGTAATAAGTAAAACCGAGTCTAACCTGCAAACATGGAAAACACACGACAAGCCGGCATAGGAATAAAGCTTCCTACTGCAAAAGCCAACACTTCAGATAAACTAGCAAGAGTGATTGAGGGTCCCACTTCAACGAGCGCATTACTAATCCGACCTTCCAAGGGCAGCTCCAACGGTTGCCGTTTTACAGAATGCACAAGTATGCACATGTTATCTACCCCAACCTGGTGCAACATCGAAAACTATAAGAGTAAATTCAAAGCTTGAAAACTTTGACCGAATTAAGGATTAAATACGACTTTCACTCACTGCTAAAACAAGGAAGGGGATGACTTCCATAATAATGAGCGTCGACTTTACTCCCACTAAGCTAAAAAATCCTACCGAACCAAGAACAGAAAGCAAAACAAGCACCACTCCTGCAAGTCCAAGCAGCACCTAAATGGACAACCAGCCAGATAGAAGTTTAACGACAAAAACTTTGGAAAATCAAAAGTACAGACACTAAAAGTTGTCTTTACCTTGGATGAAATATAGTATGCAGAGAAGCGAGGTGTATCTCCCAGTGTCAACGATATGTAAGCAAACATCACCAGATAACTTATCTAGAAAGTCATATGAAGACGATAAGAAATCAAAAGTTTCCAACCATTTAGTAATGTATGTCAGTGTGTGTGTGTGTGTGTGTGTGTGTGTGTGTGAGAGAGAGAGAGAGAGAGAGAGAGAGAGAGCAGCTTACCATGATAGTTATGACATCTGCAGTGCTTTCTCTTTTCAGTTCTTCCTCGACAGAGCTCTCAGATGAAAAGGCCAGGGTTAAATTGTTGGATTGAACCAGAGGCAAAAGCTCTTCCTGCATTATATTTTCAGTTCAACACATTAATCTTTATTTCTCAAAGTATGTGCAATCGTGTTTAATGATTTGACCAAGAATAATAAGAGTAAATGCATGCCTTCGCTAACTGAATAAAGGCCTTCTCCCAAGCCACTGCCTTTTTGGTATCATTGGCTTCTCTGTCAACTGCATTGTTTACTGGATAGGTCACAACGAATGCAGAGGCCTGTCACAGAAATATGGAGAATGTTGCTAAATCCATAACTTGGTTTTTAATCATAATAAGCAGTGGAATTTTACCTCGGAATAATTGTTCCCGGAGAAACCACCAAGCGCAGTGCTTGGATCAAGTGGTCCTTCAAAGGCACTCATGCAAGAATCTGCTGAGGTGTATTGCTGAAAGAAAATGTAAAGAGGGGCTCTTATTTTCATCAAGACAGAATATTTGACAAACAAGGTATTTGGAAACGTGAAAACGATTATAGAGTTTTTTTCTTGATATAGATGGGAAATATTGAAAAGACAAACAAGAATTACCTGAAAGCAGTAGTCAAGATGATCAACACCCCCAAAGTCATCAAAGTTGGCGGAATCCATCTTGAAATACTACAAAGAAGAAACACCAAAATAAATAATAACCAGTCTGCTTCTCTCTTGAAACATATACATAATAGCAAAAGTCTTGAGCAATTATGTGATGAAATTACCTGCAGTACACTTTGTGTGGCACAAGCTTGGCCAAGTGGCTTCATGCAAATGTCTGTCAAAGATACCATTGAACCAGAAAAATTGGCTCGAATTGCATCAACCTGTCAAAATGGAACTCATTTTCTTTCTTGAGGATAGTGACCAAGATACATTTTTACTGAATTGCAAATATAGAACTGAAAAATACCTTCTTTTGAATCTCAAAAAGCAACTTGATATTATTTTCTGTAAGAATACTTGGTGGCTTTCCAGTTGTGCCGGGATTCGTTGCTATTATGAGCTGCATGGATGTATGAGGTTAACTGTCTTTAGCAAGAAGATGAGGAGTTTCATAGTCTGAAAGCTCTTGAAAGAGTCTCAAACTGGAATAAAAGTGGTATCGAAAGAGAACTGCTAAACACATAATCTTAGCATACTATGCAAAACCTGCTCAATCCTGTAAAACGGGGCTAGGTGTTTGTCGAAGAACTGCTTCTCCTCTGCCGCTCTACTTCCAGGTCCAACCCAGAGCTGAGAAAGTTCATTAGAATTAACAAATATATTCACACGATTTAGTAAATCGTTGAAAAGAAACAAAGCACCTGAAGCATCAATTTTCAGTATATATACCTTTTCTGGCCTTGTTTCAACTTCAAAACGGATCAAGCCCAAGCAAAGTACAAATACAATGGCCAGAGATGAACACAAAACTAAAACTGGATTTCTAGCAACCCATGTACCGTATTTCCTGAAAAACAAATGCAATAAACAGCATCAGCAATCCTTCTACAAACCATACACTTGATTAACAACATCATTCTGAACATGAAATAACCTGTAGAATTTTGCCATGTAACCTTGCACAATTGAAAGCTGGACGCCATTTGTAATTTGAGGGACATCCTCAAGCGTCTGATCATTAGAAAAATACAGTCATGCTTTCCAGTGGAGTATTCTTTCAAGCAAGAGAAGTTACATAAACAGTTATTGGATCTTACCTGCATGGGAATGTTATCATCTTTTTGACTGTTGGTGCGTCGAACAACACCAGTGTTGGTAACGTTAACCAACGGTTTAGTTCTGAAACTCGGAGCTTTTTTTACTTTTCTGTGCCAAAAACCCCACCCAAGAAATATTGAGACCAGCACAATGTATAGAATTGCTACAGAAACTTCAACACACTTGGCCTGCAGTTCACAAGATCTTTCTGTATCAGGCAAAACTTCTTTACACAGTTAAAAGGAGTAGATTCCAAAAACTCAAAAATCCCAGTCAAGTCATTGTTCATAACCTTGATTGATCCGATTGTAATCGTACAGGAAGCTTTCTCATGAGCAGGTGGAGAATGTGAAGAAGTGCAGGCCGTAGCTGCTGGACAGTCACCGCATGAACAGCCGAGTGTAGTGTCACCACATGAATAAGCCGACACATTCATAGGCTTCATTCCAGACAACTCAGGAGCAGTAGAAACAAAGTTTATTGCATATGGTGATCCTGGTACACCAAGTGGCGCTTTCCTACCAACGAATGCATACCAATCTGCCAAACTCAGATCATTATTTCAAGTCCAATACACTCCACATACTTGCAATGCTGAGGTTGTAATATAATAACCACAAATTAAACAGAACAGACAACACAAAATAAGAAAGAACTTCACCTCTAAAAGTCTTAGCACCAGCACCTATGAAATCTATAGCCCGTGTATTCATAGAACCAAACTTTACCTCCTTGCAGGAATCAAACAATCCTTCCCCAAAATTGTCGGTAATAAAAAAATCAATGCCACCCACAGTCAAGTTGCTACCAATCTGAATGACATAAACAGAAATAGGGAAAGGTAAGGTTTTTTTATAAATTCCAGATAGGACTGATGCATTAAAAATGTACTCACCTTAACAACAGAGGTCACATTAATAAACTGACTTTGATTCGGAGAGCATGACAGCTCACAGAACAAGTTCAAAAAGTTTCGCATGCATGCTGGGCAGCCAACTAGAAAGGGGACAGCCTGCAAGAAATATGAGAAGAATAAACAAAGAATCGACTCCCTGAGATCACAGGAAAAAGAATAACTAAAGGAGACTACTTACTTGCTGAACTTGAGCTCTTAAGGTATCAAATTGAGCCTCTGTACAACAGACATTTCCAGTAATTGTTGGACACAAACTTTGAATCTTTGAGGAGAGAAAATTGTCTGGCTGTTTCAAGAAAAATACCAGTCATCAGTATGAGAAACTTGGTAAAAGGAAACTTAAAAAATGCATTTCTAATACTTAAGTTAATGATGAATCAGAATCAAGACATCAAACTGCAACTCAATTACATAGCTTAAGATTTTATATCCGAATATACCTTCACTGCTGGGGAGCCATACGGGCAGTTTACTACTTTCCCATCACTACGTGTTCCACATATATCATACATGGCGCAGTATTCCTCCTCATGCGTTTTCCTAGTCAACATGAAGAATAATTGTAAGTAATGTAAGCATTGCAATTGATAGTCTTTTTTACAGTAAAGGTAAGACAAACACAGATGAAGAGATGGCCATAGAGAATGAAATACAATATGTACAGAAACCACAACAATGTGATCTTCCCTTATCTTGATTTAACATACTTAAAAACTGGAAACACTTTAGCTGAAATTCCACCAACGAAGCAAATTGCCCAACCACAAGAAACCAGCTAAAGATTATACAACAAACAGTCGGCAAAAGGCAATCGCTATAGACACACACACTCACACAATCAATTAACCAAATGTAAAAAAAGGCTACAAAATCCTGAGGCTCTCGTAACAAAACAAAAAATCAGCTTAATACAAAGCTCAACACTAGCAATCTGCAAACAGTAGAACATACCCAATAGTAGCATTGGAAGTCAAAAGAAACCTCTGCTCGGACCTTTGTGCAGCTGCAGTAAATACCAGTAACAATAACGCCTGCAAAACGGGATTCGATCAAAACAGATATGAATTACCCCCCAACATATGTACTATTCCACCTACCTACCAAACAGTAAAAGTAATTGTGGAAAACTTCTCTCTCTCTCTCTTCATTCAATTTGTATGCAAGCAGCAACATTTCATAAAAACCATTTTCCCAATTTAATCAAACAAAGCAACTTTGGTGGTCAATTGGTTCCATGCATTATGCAACAAGCACCCAAATCATCAAAACTCAAAATTCCAGAAAATCAAACAAGTAATAATTATGCTAAACTTGATGGAAATTTTCAAAAAAATAATCAAAAAGCTTCTAGATAAAGTCAAGCAATCAAGCTGGCATTCTCTTCGAAGCAAGATTCCTTGAAAACACACACACACACACACAGAGAATTTGAAGGATGCAGAACAGTTCTTACCGGTAAATGAAGAAGCAGCGTTGCTGCAGCCAGGCGGGGCTTCATACTGGGGAAAAATGCAGAGCTCCTGGTTATCTATACTAAAATGATAGTGCTTGAAGCTTCTTCTTCTCCTTATGTTGTTGTTCTTGAAAATCTTGTCCTCTGATTTCTGGGCTATTGTGTTTCCTCCCTTTAAGGAAGAAAGAACAGAGAAATAGAGTGGCAACAGAAATGGAAAGTTATTAACAGAGAGACTAGAGAGTACTAGTATGAGGAGGACTGTAGAGTTGTACCTTGCGCTTTTATAGTTGTACCTTTCCATCGGCACAGCTGTAAATTTTCGTGGAGCTTCTTAATTTGCCCATTTTCAAAGGAGGATTTTTAAGGAAGGTAATTACAAAAATTATTAACAAATCAACGAGATGGTTGACTAATGGTTTTCCATTGGTTTGACTTTATATGTGTGTATTTATTTATGGCAATGATAGATGTTGATTGTTTCTTTAAATTACATTCATAATTATTTATTGACATTCTTTAATATTTTGAAATGTATAAACGTGTAGATTCATCTTAATTTGATGGAATGAGATTATTTAGGCATCAAATAAAATAAAATTCAGAAATTATAAAAAATTGCGTGGTAAAATAGTTTGATGTTGCTTTACAAGAAATCACTTGTATGTTATTAATGGTATTTTTCGAAAATTAATCTTATAGTTAAAATGAAATCATTATAGTCAAACATGTTATTGAATGAAACAACAAATATTTAACGATTAAGATTCTTTGCCAAACGTATACACAATCTGTTTAAGAAAGAATTAATAAGGCTTGTAAAAAATATTTATTTCAGTTAAAACTACCCTGGATTTTTGTCCTTTTTATTGGGGTAAAGATTTGGGGTGAGTAGACGAAAATGGCCTCAGCTTTCGGCTTGCTTTTTTGGGGCATTCGATTTTGTGGTGTGGCCGGAGGAATAAATGTGAGTGATGTGATAATGATGTTTTGTTCATGCTGTGCCATTTGGTTTCACATTTCAGATCTCATATTTGCAGTTCATATTCAAATTATAATATAAGCTATAATAAAAATAGTAGATAAAGTCTAGTTTGATGCAATCAAATTGTTTGTACGAAATAAATTGTCTATAAATTTTAGTTTAAAATATATTTACTACGTATTAAAAAATGGTTTCAAAATATGAGGATCTTTCTACGAGTTGTAACTATATTTCTAATTCATTTCTTTTGACTCTGGCGAGGAGTATATTATGTAGCATTGAGGTTTGGAATTTGGATAGTTGGGAGAATTGAGATTCCGAATCGAGCCTACTTAATTTGTTCTAGAAATGCTAACCAAGTGGCACACTGGGGCCATGGGTCATGAAAGAGGTTGACCTGACCTCCGGAAATAGGCCAATAAGATAAAGGCTAGGGGAATTAGTCAAATAAATACTCGGGAAGAAGGGAAGGGTTCACTTCTTTTTTATATAAGCAGTCAAACAAGATCAGATGGAGGCTAGCCTGACATTCTATTTTTGCACGGGTATTGGCAGCGAATCTGATAGAAGATAGAATAGGTAATTGTTCCATTATGTAGAAGTAACCGGTTAGGGCTTATATCGTGATAGTGGGTGATGAGGTACCAGCAACTCAGCAAGGGAAGGGAAGGAGGAAGAATTTACCGTATAAAAATGGCATATATTAGGTGTTATACTCTAGTCCAGTTCAGTTCGATTAAAATGACAGTTTTTAAAAAAATTAGGTTAACATGGGTTTAGTTTTGGGTGTTGAAAATAAATGTATTTTTAGAAGAAAAAAAAAGATTTTTTTAATTGTGAGTTTGGGAAGGAGAATGAACAAGGCAGTTAATTCCTCGGGAAAAGGGAAAAAAGTGGAAAGATTTAGGAATACAAAAAGGGTGCGAATAGAAATGGCACGACGCCACAAGAGCGCTGCAGACTGCAATTGCCAGCAGGAAGGATTGGTTGCCTGAACTAACAATAAATACACCCAAAACTAACAACAATAAAGAGGCCATTTATTTTGGTGTTTCACAGAAATGGAAACATTTTCGTACATTGGAATTTGGTCATTGAGTGTTCATATCAATGTGAGTTTGTGACCATTGTCCAATAGTTCTTGACCATCATGTTTCCCC
The DNA here is from genome assembly GCA_963678965.1 of Cruciata laevipes. Lineage (NCBI taxonomy): Eukaryota > Viridiplantae > Streptophyta > Magnoliopsida > Gentianales > Rubiaceae > Cruciata > Cruciata laevipes. The sequence continues at coordinate 311,015 of OY787639.1, forward strand.
TTCCAAATTCACCTCCCCATTTTCAATTCTCAACCACTATCAATACATATTGGAGTTTATATGATTGGAATTCTATGTTAGACATGTTTGAATTTGGTAAAATATGTAAAATTAAATTAATGATTTCAACTATACATCTCAATACAGTATAACCGTATCAAAATTAAAAATAAATGGTTCTGCTTTACTTACAATAAGGTTGCCTCGTAAACTTCCGTTGTCAGTATTATTAATTTTTATAATATTTCCCACATTTAAAAATTGTGTACTCCCTAAACTTTTGTAAATTACTGATATACCCCTAAATCGATGAAAACTTTTAACTATAATCCTGGAGTGTTTTTTGGGTAAAATTCGATTTGAAAAAACAAAATCACCTTGAGTCAAATTTAGTGGTCATTTTTTACCTAATTCATTCAATTCGCATGTCCTAATTAAATTGTTGAGTATCTAGTTTCAACTCTCTCGCTGCAGTTGTGAGTCTTATTTTTCACAAGTTAGCACATTTGATCGACCACAATTTAATAATAATTGTAAACGAGTGGTATATTATACCACACTTTTTGAAGAAAAAAATACATGTGTACACATAAACATAAAGGTATAAACGGATATTAAAATCCAAAATGGTACCGTTTTATGTAGACGAATGGAGTGATCTTCAATATCTTTGCTTTGGTCACTTTTGGGCCCTTGAGTTCAATTAATACAGAGAGGGGTGGGAGTCAATTTTGGATGTGACCTGCAAAAACTGTGCATATGCTTTCACATGGTTGTTGGTGAGAACCTTCTCTAAGCCAACACTTCACAACCCCCCACTAAACACTCTTTGCACTAAGCAAATCACTTTGTTAATTCTATAGTTGAATTCAATCCTCTCCACTATCCATTTCAACTTAGCATAACTTGGAATAGATGAGTTCGAGTCATCATTCAAGTTTGATTATAAGTGTGTTAGTAGTTGATTAATGACAAATCTAAACATAAGCGAGTAGTTTAGCGGCAAACTCAGATTATCTGAACGAAATTGAATTGAACCTCTACTTTTCTGTGTTTCTTTTTAATTTGGCCGTAAGAGATAAATGACTATATTACCCTTATAAATTCGGTACAATTGCAAAAATTGAATTTCGTTTGATGACCATTCTTGTCTTTTTCCAACCCCAACAGAATCATATGGTGACGATAACATTTTACTACATCACCACTTTTTCTACGTTATGGTGAAGCAAATACATGATAAGTACATAATGGCTTTGTCTGATTGTAGAGATGGAAGTTTTAAGTGGTAACAATGTACAAAAGGAACTATAAGATGCTCCTAAGCATTGTGGTTTAACATCATTTTGATTAACAATTACCAACCCAACTTTAATCAGCCAAATTCAACAATTTGAGATATCCTACCAAAAATGGCAATAGTTAAGTCGATGGTGATGAGTACCTCAATCTTGTGGGTAAGCAAAGCCATGCCTATCCAACACGCCTCTCGCTGCCTTGCGTGTCTCATCAATTACTACTCACCAATTCCGGTATAATTTAATTCGATTCAATTCAGTTCAATTCAATTCAGTTTAACTGAGAAAATACATATATCACCAAAATAACATGGTATTGTTTGTCTCACTCTTCACACTCCAAATAGAAGGAGAAAATGATTTATCATTCATCTTTTTAGTCATCTTTGGCCTCTTACCACAAAACAAAATCGATGAACCCTAGCCCACTTTTAGTGTACCTTGTGTTTCTATTCTCACCATGAAGTCAAACTTAATTATCAACGTATCCCTAAAGACAAATCATTGTCACACTTCTATTACTTCCAATGCACTTTTTTTTATTAAAAAAATTGTCAATTTAGCTTCATAATTTCATTAGATATGAATGATATTTTTGATTAAAAAAACCACAAATCCATCCACTAGCCAAAATAATTTAGGAACAATTCATAATACGTCGTATTTTATTGTGAAATGATCTTTGGCAATCTATTATTGTTACAATATTAGAGTTTACCGGAAACATGGTATTAAAATAAAGTTTTGAATTTTCAACGTCGCAAATAACACTAAATCCCAATCATTGATGATAATGAACATTTCTGATGTGCAATAAAGAAAAAGGCTATTAGAATGGAATGATGAAGCTAGTCGTTTTATTTAAAAAAAAATTAAAAAAATAAAAATCTGCCGTTTGTGAATGAACAAAGGGGAGCATGGCATGGCCATTAATCAATGACCCATTATTCAAGCTTGCCCAAACCTGGCCTGCTACAATATATAAATTTATCAAATCCAATAAATATTTAAATGTGTGTCGTATTTAAAATTAAATATGATTATTCGCCATTACTTTTCTTTTTAATTTGTTAATTTAGTTTGAATATTAGAATTATAATTATTCAATTTTTAATATTGGAGTATTTGATATCAATTTCTAATATTAGTATATTTTACTTTTTTTTTTAGCAGATTCATGTTTGTCTGATATTTTTTGTAATCAATTCAGATTAATTTAGTTATACTGATTCTTACTTAATACATTGATTTTTAATTTCGGTTCATTTAAGTAATAAATAAGTTATTTTACTTTTATAATCTAATCAGCTAATCAAATCAACTATCGATTAATTCAAAAAATTTATACAAAAGAAGACAATTAACTATCATACTTCACAAACAATGCCAATGATTTGAGATATATATGGACCTCACATCACATGGGGATTGGAGAATATTCATGTACTAGTTATACATAGTTTATCAGGATCATCATGATCACCATCATTATCTTACAACTGTTTTGTTTGTGTTATTTTATGTAAGTTATAGTATTTATTGCCCTCCAACTGCAAAGATTTTTTTAAAAATTCATAAGAAAAGTGAAAAAAGAATGTGGGAGAATCATGCTCACTTTCCGTTTTGGCTCTTTGAGAGTTTTAAATTCAATAATTATAATTAAATTAAAGTAGATCAAGGAAAATGTATAAAAAAATTAATAGAATGATAATAGAAAAAGTTTTGGGTGAGACCTGTCCTCGTGGAGACCAAGAGCAGGGGAATGAGCATTTATTGTTTCTGCTTGATCTTTTAATCAGTTTGTTTGATCTTTCAATCAATGTCCTTGAGTATTTTTGTTTTGCCTTGATTTTTCAGTTAATTTGATCTTTCGTTCAATTTGCTTGATCTTTCGGTCAATTTTCTTAATCATTTTCTTGGTCAATTATTCAATCAATTGCAGTCTCAAATAATCTTTGGTCTCATTTGACACAAGTGTCAAATGAGAATTTGCCATGATAATATGCAGAATTGATTAGTTTACCGGCAGAGCCTGCCCGCATGCAAAATCCCCAGCCTCCCATCAAAGATAATATTCCATCATCATTATTAAAAATTGTACAAACCGTAAATGCCAAGGATAATCAAAATCTTCCTCTTCTTCTTTTGAATGCTTATTATTGCACACCAAAGCACTCGTTTCTTTTCAACCATTTATGTTTCACATTGACAGGATAGTGACATTTGACTTACTTTAGTTTGACTTAAGTATGACCAAGGAAACTCAAATGTACAACTTCATCTGTACCAGTTAATGTTATATATATGCACACTTTTTAAAGTTTAACTGCTTATATCTTTAACTACGTATGTTAAACAATATTTTTGCTCCGAATACTCAGTCAAAAAATGTAGTATTTTTTACTGGAAAAGAACTTCAGACATACAACAAGTAAAGAGGGTATTAGAAATGAAAAGCCTCTTTTTTTTGGGAAAATAAAGAATTACATGTAATGGGCTGCCTTCAAGTAGACTAATTTACAACAGGCTTTTATCAAATAGACCTACCTATAAATAATGGGCCAAGATTCAGCCTCGCTTTGGTGTTTTGAAATTGAATGATTAAATCACTAATTTTTTGTTGTTGTTGTATGTTGGATACAACAACATTAAAATGACTAGTATGACCTTTTGGTGATGGGAAGCTTATGACGGCCATGGACCTCCATCGAGCTGTCACTCGGGTTCTTGGACCTTAGTGGTGACGGAGATGGGTGGTGGTGGTGGTGGTGCCGATGACCCGGCGGTTTTTGCTTCTTCTGGGCCTCCTTACTGGACTGGGCCTTGGGCTTTACCTGGATGGAGCTAACATGTTGAAGGATATCAAGAACTTCATCCATACCCGGCCTTTTCTTCGGGTCGGGTTCAAGGCATTTCAGTATGAGCTCTGCAATTTGGGTCACCGCCTTGAGTGGATACTGCCCTTCCAGCTGCAGGTCCATTAGCTGCCTCAACCTTCTCTTTTCAGGCAAAAGAGGCTTGGCCCAATCCACAAGATTGCACTCCACAGCGGGCCGGTTAACGTCCACTACCGGACGGCCCGATAGCATTTCCAATAGCACCACTCCAAAACCATACACGTCACTCTTGACATAGAGATGACCTATGAGAAAAAGAAAAAGAAAAAACAAACCATAGTTGAGATCAACAAATCACACTATAATGTTTGGAAAAAGTTAAATATTTTCATTTCAAAAAAATATCACGTAATAAGTTTAATAAAAAATTATGGTAACGTTGAATATCACGTAACGTAATGGTAGATCAACTAAACTGAATACAAATGATCTGAAGTGCAGTTACGTTGAATAAAACACGGCAGTTCAAATCATATCAGCTCAGTTGTTACTATTAACGGTTCATGTTATACTATCACCGGACTTCAACTGATAGTGACAACATTCAATCTAACATGTGCAATGTATGCAAAGAATAATGGCTTTGGAGATGGAAATAGTGGAATATGATTTGAAACCATGATGATGAATCAGCAGCACTTACCAGTAGCCATATACTCAGGTGCTGCATACCCATAAGTGCCCACCACCTGTGTGGTTATGTGAGAATCACCATTCACAGGCCCCAATTTAGCAAGCCCAAAGTCTGAGAGCTTTGCATTAAAATCCTGCATTAATAGTAAAAAAAAACCATGAAACCGAATCAGTAAAAAAAACCTTTCACTGCAGATTAGCATTTAGCAGATTGAGCATGAAAAAAAGCTTGATGTTATTTACCAGATCGAGGAGAATGTTGGAGGCTTTGAAATCGCGGTAGATGACCTGCTTCTCGGTAGAGTGCAGGAACTCGAGCCCTCTGGCTGCATCCACCATGATTTTCAGCCGTGTTTCCCACGGCAGCGTTTCTGCTCCCTCTGATAAATGCATACAATGCGTCAACATATTAACATAAATAAAATGTCCCAATCCAACTGCGAAGTTTTGACTTAGTGTGACAACAATGGTTTGTGGACCAAATCATGACTTGAGGTCTATGGGAATAATAAATAGAAAATTTGGTTTAAAATTTCACTAAACTAAAATGCTTGAAAAAGTTGATTAAAAAGGTTAAATCAGAGAAATGGGACTTCGACACTGTACTTTTGAAGATCCGATAGTATATCAGTTCAGCTCAGCAACATTTTTATGAAATTTAGGTTAATTTTAGTCATGTAGTATACATTTTTCATTCTAGTTCAGTAAGAAAAAACGTATTTTCGTTCAGTAGTTCAATTCAGTTTAGTTAGAAAAGAGATATTTCCATTTCAGTTCAATTCAGCTCGGTGAAAAAAAAAAAAAAAAAAAAAAAGGATTAGGAGAAAGGGGGCATTACTTCTGAAAAGGTGGCTCTCAAGGCTTCCTCTCTGCATGTATTCATAGACGAGCAAGAACTCTCTATCCTCCCAGCAATATCCAATTAGCTTGACTAAGTTTGGATGACTGAACTTTCCAAGGAACCTCACTTCTGCCTGCAACAACATCATCACATCAATTTTTTTAATAATGATATTACTTAATTAGCTTGACCAAACCAAAAATATAATATCACGGAAAATTAATAGAAAATGCACCCACATTTTCTCGCCGGCAATCAATTAAATATTATAGACTTTTCAGCAAAATTCATATTCTATTGTTTTTCCACAAGAAAAAGAGCCATCAGATTCTTCAATCCACACATAAAAAGTTGATTATTGTAAATAAATTAAGGTCAACAGTTGACTCCAAATCTGTTTCAATGTGTTTGTGTCCTAGCTGTCCTAAACCAGGGATTCACACCAAGAACTCGCTAATATCTATGTATTGTTTCAATTTATATGTATATTTTGGTAAAATAACATAAGAATTATCATATTTGTCCTATATCAAACTTATCAAAACAAAAACATAACAATGCAAAAATTGAGAAACAGAGAACTACAGAAAAGGTCAACTGCCACAAATAACACGTAGTACAATATTAAGAGCAAGAATTATTTTGATTTGGGACACATAATATTATGTTATCTTCCTCAAAAGCCAAGTCAACGATGCCAAAAACATTAATTTTGTCAATAAGTTCGGCAGCCTCCCATTTCTGCAACCATATATGTTGAGACCAACAACGATTTTTCTACTAAATTTTCTTCATGTCTCATTTTAAACGTTATATTTGCTAAAAAGATAAGTGAGGAGTTTCTATGAAACTATCATCTTTGACTAAATATTTGTTACTTTCACTTTCTTTTCACTAATATCATATATATGTATTGAAAAATATATGAAAATTATGAATTCTGGGTTAAATGTTTGGCAGAACATGTTTTGCCTAAAGCAGAAACTAATCACATTAATGTTCAAAAGTGTTTATTCACCAAATTTGTTTTTAAGCAATATATATTAAGTCCTGTATTGTTTTATATTTCAATAGTTTGACTTGATTTTATTATGGTTACAAATGTAATTAATAAAGTAAAGTAATTGGTAAGCAAATAATTACCAACTTATAAAAATTTATTGCAATTATTAGTGAATGAATATAGCATACCACATGGTGTATTGACTAAATCTTGAAAGCATAGTTAAATTACTAAAAGTAACCGTTAGTTACTACATGCATGACGCACGTTGACCAAGAATTACTGTTGAAACGAATTATTTTACCACGTCGCAGGCTTCATTAGAAAAAACAAACAGAGAAAGGTGACGTAAGGGATGATGAAGTACCTGCCACTCGCTGAGGCCCTGCTCGCTATCGGGGTTCGACTTCTTCACGGCCACCGGAATCCCGATTCCGACCTTCGACGGCGCGTAGGTTTTCTCGTCCACCCATCCCTTAAAAACCCGGCCAAATCCCCCTTCTCCAAGCACCGTGTCCGGCCGGAAATTCCTCGTCGCTGTCTTCAGCTCATGGTAACTGAAATTCTTCATCGTCCTCGGACTCATATGGCTACTGGTACTACCACTACTACTAGCAACGGCCGCCGCGCTGCTTACGTTGTCATCTCCAGTCGCCGGCGGAGGAAGAGGCAGAGCCGCCACCGCCGCCGGTGGTTTTATATTCCGGTCGTGAACATTATTGCCCTTAGGATACGCCGGATTCCGATCAGCCTTGTTCTCAGGATTTCTCCGGTTAAAACCCGGCGGCTTGTTGAAGCCTGGATAAAGTAACGCCGGCAGAATTCAGAATTCAGTTATGATGACGAGACTGAGTAGAAATGATGACGTCATGAATGGAGAAACGTACCTGAAGGAGAAGGAGTGACGGGGAGATTGTCTATGGGCTTCGGCCAGCAGTTTCCCATAGTGTGTTATGCGCCGCCGGAGCTCTCTGAAATTCTGGTCGTTGTAATATAATAAGAGTGGTTTAGTCGCCAGCAACTTCACACATATATATTGATGAGAATTTGGCATTGATTGATGATAGGAAGGAGACTTTATTTAATAAGTCGTTTTCTTTCTCTATTTATCTCACACTTGTTTGTGTTTTGGTTAATTTGTCCGTAATTTTATTTAATTTTACATGTTTTTATATATTTTACTTTTGTTTTCGTTCGATTAAAATTTTTGAAAAATTAATTCAACAGAATGGATCACAACTTTTTTTAACGAGGTCGTGATGTTCTCTTGAACTTATCTAGTTTAGTACAATTCACTTTTGTGTATATATAGTGATAAATTCTCAATTGAGACCCGACTCAATTGGTCTCACTGAATAATTATTCTCAATATGCAAACGATCACTTTTAAAAGTGAGAAGATCATACATGAAAGTGAAAAGAACAACAATAATGCTGAATGATCATGATTGATATGTAAAATGTCGGGTTTGAAAGTTAGAACATCAACATTTGTCCTTGATCTCAATTGATACCTTCTTATAAGTAAAAAATTGATGAAGTTTTAGTTAATTCAGCATGCAGATTTTTTTGTTCAATACATTCAGTTTAAAAAAAACAATAAAAACTCATAAGATCTTACCTGGAAACTTAAGAAAATTAAATATCATAAGTACAATAGTGATATAACAATAATCTTGTTGATAATTTTCAAATTTAAATAAATAATTAAAAATTTAAGTGTTTTTTTAATTGAGAAGATCTTGTATGAGACCGTCCTACCATAATGTGTTTAATGGATTTGCTAATGTGTTTAATAGATTTGTTAGTTTATTTACACATGAACACAAATTATAGCAAACAAAGTTGTGAAACACACGTACAAATCTATCAAACATTCAAACACATGAACCCAACTTATAGCAAACAAATTTATGACACGTACAAATCTCGGTTTCACCCAAAAATTTGTATTTTTTTATTAGAGAAGTGAAACATTAGTTTGAGTGTGTAAGAGGGAGCGTGGAAAATTACTCCGGTAGCCCGCCACGAAAGTTCCTTTGTGTCCTTTAACGGAACTCGGCTTTATGAAATGCGTGGGAAAAATGAATTTGATTAGTTTATCTAATCACAGCAATAACCGAGGAAATCAAGTGTGCTGTTTCTTTCAATCAACAGTTAGACGATTATAATTATAAATTGCCATTATATAGACAACTAATTCTTAGAAATGCGTCAATGTAATAGAATTATGTTTGGATTATGGAGAAATCATTTATTTTATGTTATTCAATTTTTATATAATCTAGAGTATCTATGGCTATTATTTTATAATCGATCCGATATGTACCTTAATAACTAAAGAGGCTATTGAAACATTTTCTTTGTAATTGGTTTAAGATAAGAGACCAACTGATTTACTTTGGGTATGGTGAGATGAACCAAGTTGTCATTAATCAAGATTTAGGTGACGTTGATCTGAACACTTTAACCTTAGTGGGATAAGAAAGTTGAAACCTTAAAATAATATTCACAACCAGTGATAATAGTTATTCATTCTATCTAAAAGTTTAGTGGCAAAAAAGTAACGTGTATATTATTTTTAGATGTATCATTTGGAAAATAACTAAACTATGTTGTATACTATTATAACTCTAGTTAGTGACTAAAACGAATACTATGTCATTCTTTATAGATTTGAACAACATTAAATACTAAACATAACTCCTTAGAATTAAGATTGACAAATTGATCAACATTCTTTCTTAGTGAAAAATATTAAAATTAAAGTCCATATTTCTTCACACACAAGGTAAACAAGTCAAGAGTTCCAGGTCATGGCAAGAAATTTAATTGAACTTTTCGTTGTGATGTTAAAAGGTGTTAGGCTTTTGACTCTAGCTTCATTTTGACATCTTCATACATACGTACTATTGCCATATCTTGTTTTTGTTTCTCATTTCATCCATTCCATAATAAGTTAATAATATAACTCTCCTTAAGTTTGATATTTTTTACTTGTCGTCAACGTCCACTCTCTAAATGGATATGACAATAAAACATTTATATAACCACACTCGAGCCAATTCATCGGATCTAGAAGTTAAACAATATTAAACACATTCTTTTTTATATTTTTTATAATTTGAGTTTGAATTGAGTTAAGTTAAATTAGTCCTTGTTTGCTAGAGTTTATTTTTTGTTATACTGAAGTGAACTGAAATAATTTTAAATATATTTAACTGAACTGAACTGAAATAAATATAAATATATATTTATATAATTTAAATAATCTGAATTGAATTGAGTTAAATATCATCAAATTATAGTGCAGATGATATGAACTTATCTAAACTGAACTAAATTAATCTAATCTAAACTGAACTAATTAAAAATAGTCATATAATGAAGACATATTATATTTTTTGAGCCATGTATTTTTCAGGGGATATAAGTCATTGAGTTTATATCATAATATTATATTAAAGATGATATGAGTCATTGAATTGTATATCATAAAATTATATTTAAGAGGATATGAACTTAACTGAACTGAACTTAACTGAACTATTTCCAAATTGTCATATAATGAAGACATATTATATTTGGTTGAGTCGATTTAAATGAATCATGATTCAAATAATTATATTGGATGTATAAATTAAAAGTAAAGCTTATGATATATTAAAGAAATATATTGAGTTGAATATCATAGCCATGTATTTTTCAGGGGATATGATTTATTGAGATTACTAAAGAGGATATGACTCATTGAGTTGTATATCATAAAATTATATTTAAGAGGATATGAACTTAACTAAACTGAATTGTTCTGAACTGAAACGAACTGAACTGAACTAATTCCAAATTGTCATATAATGAAGACATATTACATTTGGTTGAGTCGATTTAAATGAATCACGATTCAAATAATTATATTGGATGTATAAAAAGTAAAAGTTATGGTATATTAAAGAAATATATTGAGCTGAATATCATAACCATGTATTTTTCAGGGAATATGAGTCATTGACTTGTATATCATAATATTATATAAAAGAGGATATGAGTCATTGAGTTGTATATCATGTATTGCGAAATTAAAATTGAGTCGAATAATATAATCTTCTAGAGACATATTATTTGCACTAAACTAAACTAAACTAAACATTGGAAATCAAAAGAAAATTATGTATAAAAAAATGTTTACACAAATTTATAAAAAAATAAATATTTAGGAATACACTGAACTGAACTGAAATAAATTTAAATTTATGTAACTAAACTGAACTAAAATAAATTTAAATTTATGTAACTGAACTGAAATAATTTTAAATATATACTAAACTGAACTGAACTGAACTGGAAAAAATTTAAATTTACTGAACTGAACTGAAATAATTTAAATTTACTGAACTGAACTGAACTGATCTAAAGATAAGGTCTAGTAAACAGGGCCTTAGAGAAGATTGGTAATAATAGGACTATTAATAGATAGTTTTTTGAGCTGAAATGAAAACCAATGTAATGAAAAAGACAAAGTATATATAATAGGTGAACGGAATTCAATCAAATTTAATTTTATCTAAACAGGATTAAAATGAACTGAAAATACTTTCTATAATATGTGAAGAATAAACTAGATTTAAAAATGTGAATCACTCAATAAAAATGCAAGTAAATTGAAAGTAATGTGATGATAATGTCGAATTTTATATTTAAGACCCTATATTAAAATCAAGTACAAATTCAATATATCGAGTTTATTCAGGTATAGATATCGTTAAAAATTCATACAAAATGATTATGAACAAATTCAACAATAAATAACAAAACTTGACAATATATTACAAAATGATATCATTTACAAAAAAATCATTATAGTGAACAAACTAGTGCTACTAAACTATTGTTTTCACACGCCACATCGAGTCACCGACTACCAATTTGTTTGTTCCAATGTGAAAGCGATCCGGACCAGCTACCACGTAATGACGTAATAATTAACTTTATTTACATGCTAAAACACAATATTAACAATTAAACTGTTCATAAACAGCGTGAATAAAGAAATTTCCCACACTTTGTAATTTGTAAGGAAAAAAAACGTGGGTCCACGGCTAGATTAAGGATCCCGCCAAACATTAATCACCAAATCTGTATTACACGGTTTGTGGATTTTTCCGACCGGGTCTCCGGGGAGAAAAATGCCTTTATAAAAATAGACAAGACAGATCCCATGTACTCTCAGCGCATCAAGTCAGTCAACCCCAGTGGACCTCATCACCATACATTTTTCTTCCACAAAAACAAAACCTAAGTTTTTCATTTCAATCTTTGACAGGTTCCTTAACAAGATCCGGTCTCTTGAGCCAGGTCCATGTCTGATACTATAAAGTAATAAGGTCCCCGTTCCCGAGATTATTTCTCGTTGGATGGAACTGAATTGAATCGAAATGAAAATTCAAGTATTGAAAAATACAATTGGTCCTTGTTTGTCAAATCTTTTATCTTTTATATTGATCAGTTCATTTCAATTCAGTTCACTGAAATGTAATTTGATGAAATTCAGGTTAATTCAGTCGTGCTGATTCCATTTTTCAATACATCAATTTTACTTCAGTTCAGTTCAGTAAAAATTAAAGTAAAAATTAATGTATTAGCATCTATTATAGTAACTAAACTTAACTTAACTTTGTAAATTATATTTCAACTTAAATGTTTGTGACATCAAAACAGGGTGGGATGATGATTAGGTAATTTTATGATTGCAGCTTTATTCTTCATCAATAACCATAGTAAGAAAGAACAGAAAAGAAAACAATCCTAAAACAATATTATAGCACCCCATGTATATGTAATATATACGGATTATATAGCTGCAATCATAATCATAATCATAATCATCATAGTTACATTCTTTTCTTTTCCCATGAGGCCACTTGTCGGAACGAAGGCCGGAAGAAACCTGCAAAACCCCAAACCTCGTTAAACCGGCATCCAACAATTTACAGAGCCCGTGGTTCCACAGAGCAAAACTTCCATACCTTATGATTTACTCATCTTTAGCATCTGACAACGTATTTCAAGGCAACTTGAAATGGTCAAAGGTTTAAAAGCCAGCAGAAAAGTTGAGTAAATTTTGATTGTGAGCAGCAGCAGCATTTCCAGGTGCGTGAGTAGCAGGGGATGTCGGGACATGGCCGGAAAACGCGTCGGTCTTGCTGTTCGCCACCGAGAAGAGGTACTCGAGAGCCACGACGATGTCGTCGATAATCGGGCGGTGATTCGGCTCGTCCTGCAGGCACATTGCTGCAACTGCAACCGCGTGCCCCAAACTGCGGCGCGAAACTCGCCCTACTATCAGAGGATCAACCATATGGAGGAAATTTTGCTTGTTCTTCAGGAATGGTTGGCACTGAAAAAAACACAGAAATGAATGAAACAGGTCAAATTTAGATCAGTTCAGTTCAATTTAGTTCGGTAAGCCATACTGATTCCATATTTCGAAACATTAGTTTTCACTTTACTCCAGTAAGAAAGAAGCTTAGGAGAACAAGGCCTAACTGCAAAACATCACTAATGTAGTAACTGTGGAATGAAAGCATAAAACTGCAAAATGAAACAAGTGACCATACAAAATAACCTCGGATTACCAAAGATACAAATATACTACATCACAAAATCCATCCTTTATCCAGAAACAAAACTGAAATTGATTCATAAGTAGAACACTCTCAAAACTTCACAGCATAATCATCATGAAAACCGACATTTTTACAGCAAACAAAGATAAAAAATCTGCCAAAACATAAAAAGTTAAAAAGAAGAAGCTGTAACTTACCCACTGAACCACGCTACGCTCTCGATAATCCTTACTGCAGTCAACCGCTCTTCGGCCTGTGATGAGCTCCAGCATGACAACACCGAAGCTGTAAATATCCGACTTCAAAGTCAGCTTCCCACTCCCCATGTACTCGGGGGCGCAGTAGCCTAATGTTCCCATCACACGCGTAGAGACGTGCGTGTTGTCACCAACAGGACCAAGCTTAGCAAGGCCAAAATCCGAGAGCTTCGGGTTGAAGTCCTTGTCCAACAAAATGTTCGAAGATTTCATGTCACGGTAAATGACAGGTGGATTTGCAGTGCAGTGGAGATACTGCAGACCACGAGCAGCACCAAGAGCGATCTTCAACCTCGTACTCCAACTCAGGACCTCTTGATCAGGTTCCAACTCTAAGTACAAAATCCCATTTCAACACTCAATGTGATCATCATATAACAAAGATGAATATGGAAGAAATATACCGAAAAGATGATTTTCCAACTCTAAATACAAAATCCCATTCTAACACTCAGTATGATCAAACCACATCAAATATTCAAATATATACAGAGAAGAAACATACCGAAAAGATGATTTTCCAAGCTGCCCCGAGCCATATACTCATAAACCATTAGCCTCTGATCTCCATCAGTGCAATACCCGATTAAATTCACGAGGTTGGGGTGATGCAAGAGGCTCAACATAAGGACCTCAACTATGAACTCCTGATTCCCCTGAAGGCCGTCGAGATTCAGTTTCTTGATAGCAACAATCTGCACGAAAATGCAACCGAAATCACTATCAACAAGTTCTAAAAAACCAAAACTGTACTCAAATCATCGAAAACTTACCGTGCCAGATCCAATTAGGCCCTTGTAAACCCACCCGAAGCCACCTTCACCGATCAAATTAGCCTCTCTGAAATTCTGGGTAGCTGTTGCCAGCTCCTTAAACGTGAAGCTCCGAGCCACATTTCCCTTCTGGGAAGCACCCCTCATTTGCCCCCCTAAACCTACACACAAGTAGAAAGTTGATGATCAATTACCAAAACAAGTTGAAAATTTTAAAAATAAAATCACCTAAAAGGAACCAAATTTATCCATATTCAATTCAATTAACATCTTCCTAATACAAATTTATAGCTTAACAATAAGTTATCCATATTCAATTCAATTTAATTAAGCAGTGTCATAGCTTAATATAATAAAGCAAACAATCTAGTCCCTAATCACCAGCTAGATTATTATTCAGCTCAAGCATTTGATTCAATATAGTATGAAAATAATTATGAACTCAGATTTGCAGAGTATTTATATAATATGCTATTAAAAAACCTTAAAAAAATCAAACCTGAATCAGATCGAGGTGGAACTTCCTCCTCCTCATCGTAATCCCTCACATCCTTCCGGCGAGGACTGATACAATCAAAGCAACTCATTTTCCACCGCCGGCACGATAATTCACCGGAAAAAGAACACTACATTCAACAAAACCAGCCAAATCACAATGCAGCTCGCCGGAATCTGAACTGAGAAGAGAAGGAGAGAGATTTAATCCCCAGCCTCTTCTCCCCTTTTTCAGAACGGAAAACAAAAACCCTAACCTACAGATCTACGAATCTGAGCGCAAAATGCACAACTAAAAAGGACACGAAATATTATAAAATAAGCAAAATTGGGGAAAAATATCATAAAAATGGCATAGATAAGCTAAAGAGTCCCCCAAAATGAGGGCGCAATTAAGACCATTCCATTCCGTTGCATAGATTGCTTTACCTTCCAAAATTAAATATGGGATGAAATCTCCGTTTCCGCCATTAACGGCGATTTGAGACATCTAGTATAGTTCTTGCGAGGAAGACGACGGCGCTGCTGACGGCGTCATCAGCTGGGTTTTACTATATTTAGGGGGGAGTTAAAATTGAGGGAATAAGATTTTGTGGGTGGGGCCCAATGGAATTAAATCGAAAGCGCGGGTAAGTGATGAGTTGTCATTAAGGTGACGTTGAATGTCGCTCTCATTCCCTCCTTTTTTTCACCGTATTTGAGATTTGCGTTTAAACTGTGGGGTTAGGGTAGGGCTTTTCGTTCTCCTTCAACTTATTGATTCGTCATGATTTCGTTCGATTTAGACCAATTTAGTTATGTTCAAATCAGATCAATTCAGTTAAAATTAGATGAAGTCCATGTCCTTTTACATTAAACAAAGAGAAAATCATAAACAAATAATGTTGATTGAGAAAAGTGCTAATATAACCCTCAGTTATGTGATAAGTGTAAATATAACCCGAGTTTTTGATAAGTGCAATTATAACCCTACACGGTATTTTTGATGAGTTTCTAAACAATATATTTGGATGATTTGTGAAATTCACTTCAAATTCAAAGAGAAATAATGTTTACTCAAATATGTGTATACCTGAATTGGTCATATCATCATGTTTAGGGTTATATTTTACATAAATTTGATCGGAAGATGGTCATAATCGCACTTAACCAAAAACTGGGGGTTATAATCGCACTCAACCAAGAACTGAGGGTCACAATTGCACTTAACCCGTAACTGGGGGTCATCTAAGCATTTTGCCCATGTTGATTTTCTCACTTTCAAACTATCATTTTTACATATTAAGAATGATTAGTGTATTAGATGATATTCTTACTTTCACGTACGATATTCTGACTTTTAAGATTGATTTTTATAGATTAAGCATAATGATCCAGTAAGACAAATTGAGACAAGTTTTAATTGAAATTTTGTGTTAACCGAAGATCTGTCACTTGTTTAATACATGTAATATTGTTATTACAAACATGATACTTGTAACCTGTGTGCTGGTGTTAGACTATACCTCTCTGAATCTGAAACTGATTTAGGTGTATCTGGTTGTATGAATATTGATTAAGTTAGTAGACGCACACCCGATGTGTGCACACCCCTTTTGTCCAACCATTAAACGCCATGTGTAGGGGTGCACACAGCCATCGTAGTCTAATTACAATTGAATTTTTCGGAAGATTAATTGATCATATTTACTTCAATTTGTGCTATTAGGCCTGTTTGCCAAAACTTATCTGCAAATCAGTTCAGTTCAATATATATTTAAATTTTTTTCAGTTCAGTTTAGTAAAATTAATTTTTTTTCAGTTCAGTTCAATATATTTAAAATTATTTCAGTTCAGTTAAATAAATTTAAATTTTTTTCAGTTCAGTTCAGTGTATTTCTATATATATATATATATATATTTTTTAGAAATTTTTGTAAACATTTTTTTACTTAATTTTCTTTTATTAGGTATGTTTAGTTTAGTTTAGTTTAGTTCAGTCAAATAATATGTCTCTAGAAGTTCATATTATTCGACTCAATTTTTAGTTTACAATACATTATTTTTGTTTCAGTTCAAATTAAAATTGTTCAGTTTGGCTCAGTTCAGTTCGAATGAAATATAAGTTTATGATATTTGGCTGGATCTTTTTATTATTTGTTTATTTCCTTTTACATTTTGTTTTGTTTCTAAAAAGCTTTCAGCTCACGCTTCAAAAAAAACTTTCAGCTCAAATGCTTCTGGAAAATGTCAAAAAAAATAAAATTGCTTCTGGAGAATATGAATTGGGCCGAGTGAATGTTCGCTAAGTCTGTCTTTTTCAGTCTGCCAAGCGAATTGGAAAACAAATCATCTTACGATAGTACCTTTTTAACATAATCAAATTATCTTTTGTTCTTATTTGGTTCATTGCAAATTGAATAAATAGTGGCGATCGAATTAGTGATGATAAGCAGTAGTGATAGACTAATAGTGATGGTTGAAATGACGGGATGGTAATAGTGTTTTGTAGTATTAAAAAGATAGTGATCGTTAGTTGGGAGTTGGCGAGAGTGGTGGTTGTCATGGTCAACGGAAAGATAGTGATCGTTAGTTAGGGTTACTCTTTTGTACATCAAGAGTACAATAGAGTTTTCAACATTTAACTAAAAATATGAAAAATAGTATTATAATACATGTTTCAATAAATTTAGAGTATTGCACCATACATGACCAGTTTACTCATTCCAGAACAAAATTAGAGTATATTTGACTATAGTGTCCTGATATGATCACATAATGGTCCTTCATGAACAAAATTATCAGGAACAATATGGTCAAACATTGAGAACACCGAAATTTAACAATATCATAAATTACATGATTATATGTTAGTTGAATTTTAATGTTAAATATAACCAATTTCAACAAAATGAAGAATGCTCAAAAATTAAACTTTCAATTAATTAAATAAACACTATTTGATTTTTAAAAAACTTATCATTTTACACTATATTAACATGGGACAATCAGGTGCGTTGCACGTGTCCATAACCTTAGAATCAATTAAAGTATATTTTCAAGCAGAATAAATTTTATGTTTTTTTTAAGTGTAACTTTTAGTTAAAATACTTTGTAATTTTTAATAATCTAACTTTGAACAAGAAAATTACACTATGATAAATTAGACTTTATGTGTAGCTCAAGTAGCTTCAAAAAAGGGCATGTTTAAGTGAGACTAATCCCCGCCGCCTCATAATGCAATGTTTCTTAACCTGTTTAGGCCAAGTAGCCACCAATTACTAAACTTATTAGCAGATTCATTAAACATTTTGTAGCACTTAATCTATGTATAGTAAGCTACATTTAGATCAATTAATGCTAGACAATTTCTCAGATGATCAATTAAAACATGTTTTAATTGGTATGATCTTGTTTAGTACGTAACAGATCAATCTCAGATGTTAGAAGATGATACATAAAAGTGAGATCAATAATAATACACTGAATGATCATACTTATATAAAATGTCGAATTTGAAAGTGAAAAATTAACTTTTATCTCTGATCTCAATTGATATTGTTCTCACCAAAAACCTCTCAAAATATTATAGTGTAGGATATTAGTACATAATAAATTGGGTTAAAGAAATGTCAAAGGACACATACGGGACAAGTTATAACTAACCGGTATTTAAAATTAAGAGCACCATGAATTATTATTAATTAGTTAGAGAAGAGTTGGTATTTATATACCTATAAATATAAAATTAAAATTAAATGGGTAAATTGCGTATGAAATCGAAGTTTCTTTCTTCTTCTTCTACATAAATTAAATTAAAATAAGAATAATCATCTTAATTTAATTTCTAACACCTAACCAGTCAAAATCATACAAATCTTGCACCAACAGATAAGTTAGGCTTTTCAATTATAACCCTTTTCCATGAAAATTAGTCAATTCATTTGAAAACTATGCATGGATCATGGAAATCAAAGTTGGAAGCCTTATCCACGCTTTCATAATAATTAATAAATCCAAGAAAATCAGTATTTTTTTCAACTAATAAATCCAAAACATCAAAAACATTATGTATATTAACAAACAAAAGAAGAGAGTTTTGAAATGTCTTCTTATTTCATAATAATTAAAATTCCATTAATTCCAGCTAACAGCTACGTTACAAATTACAGTACAACATACATACGTTGCAGTCTCCAAAAATAGTATAATTTCTGAAATTCATGATGATATCACCTTTGACCGAACTTCCACCGTCCGGCAGCTTCTCCGGCACCAATTTCATCGCCAATCGCCATGCATTGTTCCATCGTCGTCATAAAATATTTCAGATCATGACCCATGCATGTCATTTGCCGGTCGGTTTTTCCAGCATGCTTTCGGCCGAGAGACGGTGATGATTTAACGTTGCCACGCCAGTTTCTCGCCGGCGGCGAACCATTTCCGGGTCAGGTTTTTCAGCCCGTCGTCTTGGACCTCGCAGAACTTCTCGGGCCAGCCCGCGGGCTCCACCGCCACGAACCCTAACCCGGGAGCCCGATCGTTCGAGTTCGGGTTCACCTGCCGGGTCCAATCCACCACGTACGCCGAAACCCTTCGCCGGAACTTTGCTTTGAACTCCGGCCACGCCTGAAACTTGTAGTGGTTCACGATCATGCTCCGGACGCTCATCTTCCTCCCGTAAAAACCCGGCTTAGTTACAAAATGGTGGATCATGTTCTGCAACGAATCGTCAACGGCGTCGTTTCGGACAATCGATTTGTGGCGGTTTTCGCCTCTCTTCCGGCAGGTGTACCCCTGCGTCACCCCCTCCGGCGGATGCTCCGATCTGTTCGACGGCCCGAATTCCCTGCACTGGATGGTCACTTCCCCTAATTGAAGACCCGACCCGTTTTCCTGACCCGAACCCGTTTCCTGGAGTAATTGTTGCAGCATGGAATTCGACGGGGAATCGAAATCGGACCACGCCGGAGAGTAGATAAACTCGTCGACGTCGATGTACGCCGTCCACGTGCAGGAGGATTTGAGATACATCACGCTGTGTGAGAATCCGGCTTCCTGAGCTTTCGGCCACAGCCAGAAATATGTCCGAACGTCGTACCCTTCTCCGACGAGCTCTGCGACGACGTTTTGCAGGTTGTCGTCGCTGCCGTTGTCGTAGAGCATGAAGGTCTCGACTCCGAGGTTACTGTAATACATGACCCACTCCTTGAGGAATTTCCCGACGTTGTACACCATCGTACAGGCGCACAAAAGCGACTTCTCCCGCCCAGCCCTACCCGGCGCGCTCGCTAACGTGCGCACCACCGCGCTGTAGTACGCTATGGAAGGGAGGGCTTTTCGGTCCTTAACAATTTCCACCGTGACCTTAATTTCTCCGACGCCGCTGTCGCTGGTTATCATTTCCGGCCGCTTGCAGCGGAACACCTCCTGCATGGAGCTCGTAACGGTCGTTCTCACGCCGTTTGCCACGTCATCGTTCCTGTAGAAAACGCAGTTGAATTCCGTCGGCTTTCTGTTAACTCCCTGACGCTTGTTGAGTCCCTTGGCGAGCACGACGACGTCGCCGTCCTCCGTGCTGAAGGAGTCGTACACGATGGTGCTCCACCGCAGCATCCCCGCCGCCGCCGGAGCCTCGTCGCTCGCCGGATTCCTCGTCAGCAACGGCTTCGGGAAAGGCATCCGCCGCCGGCTCCTCTCCGGCAGAACACATTTGAACGTCGCCCTCTCCGGAAAATGCAGAATTCCCGCCGCCCTCGCCGGCGTCGATTCCTTACTCGGAAACAAACAAAAATACTGGTCAATTTCACCGCCGGTATATGATGACGTCACGGTGGCAATAACGAGAATCTCCCAATCCGGCAACAGAATCGAAACGGAATCCGCCGCGAAAGGGAAATCAACGGCGGTGGAAGGCTGGAGGCTGTAGGCGGTGAGATTCTCCTGAATGACCTCGAGGCTGAAGGCGGTGGATGGCGGGAAGGAGGAGAGGCGGTGGTCCACGGCGGCGACGACGACATCCTTGCCGGAGACGACAGCGGCGCGGTGGTGGTGGAGATAGTGGTGGGAGAGATAAGCACAGAAGAAGAGGGAAAAGATGGTGTAGAAGAAGAAGTTGGTGCGGAGTTTGAGGGCCATGGATTTGGGATCCCCAGCTTCTTCTTCTTCTTCTTCGTCTTGCCCTGTTTTTGCTTTTCGGTTTCCATCGCAGTTTTATCATCAAATCCAGATAATTACGTTACGGTTTTTATTAGTAATTAATTAATTAATGGTTTGAAATATTACGTAGAGTCAAATGCTTTGGAGAAATATGGAATTGGGAATGAATGTTTGGGGCTTGAGTCAATTTTGGGTAAAGGAATATTTACCTTTTCAGTTACTTGTATTGGTGGTTTTGAAAATTATTCTATATTCGGTTGAAATGTTTATTTGACTTTGGAAACAATAAATATCATACATTGAATACATTAAAAACCATTAACATATATGGTGGTTGTAATTCCAAAAGTAATATTGACTATTTTTATATCTTGGAAAAGGTGAATGAAATTTTTATAAATTGGTTATATATGAATTATACAAAATTTTAAAAGATTTGGTGTTTTTAAGGGGTAAAAATAGTCGGTTGCATATTTTGTATTCAATCGGTTTCATTAATGAGGTTTGACCAGAAATTAAGGTGTTTTTGATATTTTATTTGACAATTCAAAAGTTGAGTTGAAATAATATTCGCTCGCGCAAGAGATTCTACGCCAATGTTACGCAAATATGACTGTTTGCCTTTCTACAGTAAATTTCAATCATTTATTAATCTGACTGACCTTCTTCAATATAGATTACTTGCATATATTCAACCATCCCACATTATTTTCAATAATATCTTTTACGAATGCTTTTTTAAAATAGTTAGACTTGGTATTAGAATTGGAAGAATGATAAATTTGCTAAGAAAGAAACACGACAACAACAACAAAATATACCTATAGAACGATAAATTCATACATTTTATACCATGGAAAAGATAAAAATTATGTATTTTATACCAAAGAAATATTTATCATTTCAAATATATAATTGTCGATTAATTTATTTTCATTCTCAATTTATTTAATAAAAATATAAATAAAGTTAATTAAATATAACTTAATTAATTTTTATTTAATATTTTTAATTTATTAATTTATAATATTTTTGTTTATTATATTCAAAATTCTAATTAAACATTAATTATAGTTTTTTTGATAAAACAAACATTAAATAATATTGTGTTAAGCAAAAACATGACAAAATAGTTTAATCTAGACTCATGTGGATGTTTGTACGTAAAATAATTAACTTATGAATTTACATAAAACATAAACAATTAAAAACGAAATTATGGTTAATGTCCGCAGAACATTTTATTTGATAATTTATTGCAAAAACACAAACAGCGTCGTTTTTGCGTAATGTTTGCGTAGAATATTTGCGCAGAGGATCCGACTTGATAATATTGTATGAGTTACTGAGATTTTATTATAGTTTCACACCGAGATTTGACTATAAATTAAGGTGATTTTAATGTTTACAGTTCAGTTGAAACAATGTTGTATAAGTTAATGAAACGTGCTGAAATTAAGTCGACATGGGTAGATCTAACCAATTTGCTTGATAAGTGTTCATCAAAGTTCCCTAAAAAAAGTGTTTCATTAAAGTTTGTTATTTTTCTTCTTCAAATAATGTAAGCTCTACTAGGGAGGGGGTGAATAAGTAGGTTTGTTGATTTTTCAAATTCTATATTGCTTCGTGCATCATCTTTAGTACTATATCTGGAAAAAAATTCAGCTACTACATAATTTTTATAATAACAAAAACAAAATAAAAGTCAAAACTGTTATCCTGAGAATCTTGAGCAACTTGCTAACGATATTTCTCTTTGCAGATAGCAACGTTTGTGATTTGATGATTCCGTGTAACCGACATGAGGTTGTTGTCCAATTGCTTATTATTATCGAACTCTTTAATCTTCCAATACAATACAACTCAACAAAAGTTTCAACAGTCTACATCAAAAGGTTTCATCATCCAAACATTACAATAAACTTCTGTTTCTAGTTCTTTTTTTTCGCCTAGAATGTTCGAATTAGTACATTTGTTTGATCTGTACATCTTTATAAATGTTTCTATCCTACAGGCCAATCAAAATAAGGGAAGCAAAAACCTTACTAGTATTGGTCAAAGCTGAAGGGCTAAATCTGGAGGAGGAGAACCAATTGGTAAACTCGAAGAACTCGGTGACCCCGAGGTTTGTGCTCTAACGTTAAGATCAGGCTGTTGCTGAACTGCATTCGAAACCTGCTGTTTTAGGAAATTCCAGTTCTCCGGCAGTTTTGTTTCCTCGGAATTGCTATTCTGGTACGGAATCCCATGTTGGCCGGCTAACCTCGACATACCTGCTGTTTGAGATTGCTGATCAAACCCGAACATGCCGTTGAAGCCATTTCTTGGAACCTGGAATGTGGATTTGTGTGGAACTGGAGCTGGGAACTCGTTCTTGCATAAAACTCTTCGTCCAGCTTCAGACATATCTCCCGGTGGCCTAGGTTGTACAGAACGCATATCAGGCGCACCAGTGTTGTTGTTGGCAGTGGGAAATGAGCCATTCGTGAGACTGCTTTTCTCCGGTGAAAAGGGCAATGGCGTGTCGTTCTCTTCCACCCATCCGGGCCCAAACGGAAGCCCATCGGGCAGTGCGTTCTTCAGTTTCTTACAAGCCACAGCCCAAACAGCTGGCCCGAGATTGGCAGCGTATCTTGCCACACTTCGTGCATACGCGTGTGGATCTACGTGAAGACCAACCTGCATAGGAAGCCCCAGAAGAACGAGAAATATGAATACCATGAAATGAAATATAAACTGAATATATATACATACATACAAGTAATATACATTTATAAAGCACATACCGCAATTAACCGCTTTGAGTCTTCAAAAGAATTTGAGAAATAAGATTGTTGGCTGCTAGTTGCCGATGGATGGAACTGCTTATAGGTGTCCCGCCTGCCCTCATCCACATCAGCAAAGTGCTTCTTTCCATACTTCATGTCAGCTCTTAGGATGGATGCTACAAAAGGAAAATACCCAATGATTACACAAACAGAGAATAGGACAAAAATGTGATGTCTGAGAAGTTTCATGTTACAGCATATGAATTTTGTCCAATACCTGGGAATTCACTATTCCAGTCAACCAGCCAATCCGAGTAATTTTCACCATTGCGTGAGCGAAGCGGTGTTCCATCGTTTGAACGGAATTTATAAAACATAGGAGGGGCCTTTCTGAGGTTATAACCATTAGATCCACCACTAGGTCTATCTTCACCGCTAGCAAGAGTGGCAGAACCTGGGGAGGCTTCGATACCAACACGATCAGCAGCAGGTGAAGTTTCAGTGACAGGTTTTTTTATGGCACTCTTGTTGCTAGGAGGCCTCCCTCTTCGCACTACTTTCGGCGCTGGTTCACCATTGTCACCGTGATTCCTCAAATTGCCAAAATCCCGCATTGCCAAATCTTGTATGGTACGAGCCTGATATATTCCCCCAGAATTAAAGATAAAACACGAACAGTTTTAAAAGTAAAAGTTACACACATTTAAGGAGTAGGGAATCTTTATCTCACCTGTCGATAATAAACAGTATCTGCTGAGTTGTACTGCATAGCATTAGCACATATCAACATCACATCAGCCTGCGTGAACAAGATTTAGAGAGCCGTCAAAATATATTCAAGTATGACAAGTTCAAGCATGCCAAATCAACTTGAACTACACAAGTATGTCAAAAACAATGAAAACCGAGCAAACTGTTATCTCACTACTTGCAAAATGAATACTACTAGGAAAAAAAGGAAACCAGCTCTACGCATCTCGGATACCAGAAAACAACAAACTACCCATGCATCCCATGACCTCAATACCCCTAAAACATTCCCCATGCAACTTTATAACACATTAACTCAAGACCATGTGCCTCATAGACCGGCGTAAGAGGAGAAAAATAAGCACACACACACATACAAACAGAAAAACAAAATGCTACTCTGACCATGAGAACCTTGTTGCAAACTTTCCAGCTCTCATCATAATATCCAAACAAAACTGAAGGGGGGAAAGGGATTTACATAATCCGAGTGGACAATACTACTATAGCCAAGATTTTCTCTTTATGCCATGAGAACTCAGCTGTGAACTGAAAGAGATAGAACAGTTCTGGCAGAACAAACAAGAGATCCAAACTGAAGTAGATCGTTCATCAGCTACATTCTATGCAATACTTGAGTTGGAAATGAAATCAAAGAGTTAACTTAAACATTCACCACTATCATGTGGCTCTGAACCCCAAACCACAAACGCAGAATGTGAAATAAAGCTTAAGAAGGTAAACGTGTCCACAGTCTGAAGGCATCACTGGCAATTTACGGACATCCACAATTCAAAACTACCACTTCAAGTTATTACCAACAGAGAGAGGTACACAACAAACATCAGCAAAACCAGTAAAAGTCAATTTCTCCAGGCATTAAGGCAATTGGGTAACACCCACAACCAACATAAACTATAGAAATGAACCAACCTCTAATTCTTCCAGTTTAGTATAAGCTCCACCATTGAGCTTTTTCCGCACGGTTCCAAAATCCATAGGATTCTGTATAAGCTCATGATAATCAGGAAGCTGCACCCAAACCAAGAACAAACACATCAGTAAATGGATTACAGACCAAGTGCCATAACATAAAATACGCCATCACAAACATAAGCACCTCATTCGGATCAACTGGCTCCGAAAAGACCCCATAAGTATCCTTCCTGCATCCAAAAGGGATTATAATTACCTTAAAACGCAGAAGGACAAAAATGAAAACCTGGAGAAAATAAAGAGATACACAAAATAACTAAGTGTTAGTGCATACTTTTGAAGTCTGTCCAGGACGAACACCAGCAAGGCTTTATCTGGCAAAGGTGTTGTGGGTCCAGACCCCAGAGAAGACCCTGTCCACAAAACCAGATGACTACAATCAGTCCTAAAAAAACACACACACACATACTAGTTTTTTGTTGGTAAATTCCCAACAAAAATATCATCCAAAAGGCTGACATCCTTTGACTCACGAACCTCCTCGTACAGTAGCCATCGCTTTCACCACCTTTTCCTCCTGCAAAAAATTGCCAGAAGTCAGTACATAAATATATTCAATCATAGGATCATTAAGAAGCAGCTCCAAAACAACATGAGCACAGTCACACACAATAACTGTGCTTCTGCAGATACCATAAATGTCAAACCTTCAAACATCAGAAAAGACAAACCTCGACTTTCTCAAAAATATCTGATTGTAAACATAAGTACTCCGTAGGAGGAATTTATATAATAAAATAAAGGCACCAGCAGTAAAAAAGATTGAACAAAAAGGGAAAAAGGAGATGGGATTGGATTGCGCGCGAAGCCCCAAAATACAGAAACCATAAATTCTTCAGAGCACAGAAACCTTAACAAAAAAATCGCCGCCTTTAATTTTTATTACCGAAAATAGAAATGATAGAGAAAGCCATTGACTCAAAGCTCCAAATTTCAAAAAAGATTCCAAACGAAAAACAGCTTAGTCTGTGTTTTACCGGACCTGATCGGGGCCGGCGTCGGTAGATCTACGGCCGGCGGCATTGATCCCGTTTTCCCGGCCGTCGGAATCCTCGCCGGAGGACGCCGACGCCGACGAATTCCTCGAAACGGAATCCCTCGGCTGGGAAGATTGGGGCAAACGCACGACGAGCTTGACCTTCTTCTGCTCCCTCTCGTCCTCATCATCATCGTCGTCGTCGTCGTCATCCTCGTAGTCGGAATTGAGAGGGTTCCGGCGAGTAGATCGACGGACCTTGCTCGCCGGGGTGGAGGCTAGGGTTTTATTGGAATTGGGGGTCGAATTAGCCTTCTGCAGCTGTTGCTGGCGTATCTGGAGATCTAGGAGAGAAGGTCGCCCCTTCTTCTTCTTCCGCTTCATGTCGCCCTGTGGGGTCGTCACGGCGGCGGAGGATTTAGCGGAGGCGGCCACCGTGGGGGAGGCGGATGACGACGACGCTCTTCTTGTTGTCACTGCTGAGGAAGAAGAAGCCTTCCCCATTTCTTCTGGGATTAATTTTTTTAAAAGTTGGATGAAGATATTGTTTTTTTTCGGGTTTTTTTGTTTTTGTTTTTGTTTTTGTTTTTGAGGCCTTTTGGGCTTAAGCTTGGCTGAAAATGGACTAATGGCTGGTTTTAATTAGTGCTGTGTTCAACCAAGTCTTGAAAGGGAAAAGAAAAGAGAATGTTGCTTTTCTCCTCATATGGTAGTTTTTCTCTTTTTGTTGTCATTCCTCCCAAATGAAGGTTGGAATCCAACTCTAGATCTCTCCTTCGGTTGCCGGAATCTGGCCGATGATCGGTGAAAGAAGTCATTGTAACGATTCTCAGACTGGATACCCAAAAACAATGGCAGAACCATAACTTATTTTTAGGAGCTGAACGTGTCATCTTTTCTGATGTGTTGTGCACTGAACGAAGGCGAGGGTTGAGCAAAGGTGCATCCCTGAAATATGGTGGCACATCTAAACTACAACATTTGACACCAGATTTCATACAGGACCTTAATCTCTACCACTATAAGTGGTAGTTCCTCCCATGGCTAAAAACCTGTAGAGGCAGTTTCTAATTTCTATACATCATATTATTTGTTACTTAACAACTCTAATTGTGTAAGGAATATTAGCGATCTCGGGAGATGCCTTTATTTATAGAGAGTAATCAGTAATATCGTATGAATCCACCTAATAGATTATCACAACTAACAAGTAATTCTAGTGTAAGATTATATATTGACAGATATGCTTTTTAGCAAAAGATATGCAATGTTTGTCTTAATTTTACACGTGCACAATTGCTTATAATGCAGTTTGCTTATGGTGCTCTAAACTCTATACAATACAAATATTTGGAAGTATATTCTTTCAACTAGAGATAGTATAAATTTAATGTATCATATTGTGTCAAATATAATTTCTTATAACAAACCAGATCTTATAATTTCTTGCAAGAAGAGAATTTGTGTCATTATATACAAATAAGTCCCTGTATTTTTTGTAGATATTACATTGTGACATGGAACAAAAATACTTACGTTCTTATAAAAAAACTTTGCAAAAAATTAAAAAAAACTCCGTCGCCGGGACTTGAACCCGGGTCTCTCGGGTGAGAGCCGAGTATCCTAACCACCTAGACTACGACGGATTTTGATAAGGCAACAAGAATTTGTAATTATAACAAAGTCAAATAAAGTTGCTTATCAAAATGCGTGGGCCCGGTTGGCGGTAAAAACACCTCAATCTGACGAGGATGGTTTGCCAAACTGATCGTCTCGGCATTCTAAATATTCTCGAAAATTGGAAAGTGAAATGATTTGTTCCTAATTTAGAAACAGTATCACTGTGCAATATATGTATTTTATGGCGGGCGGCTCTCTCAAAATCCGCTAAAATAACCGTTTCCCAAGGATTCCCAAAATACCGATTCCATCGTTTTACTATTGCCATGTAAGAAACCAATCCCAGATTTTCGCAGGAATCCCATGTTAGTGTTCTAAAGGAGCTCATAAAAATCCAGTCTTTATGCTAGCAGCTGGTTAAGGAAGCTGAGGAGGAGTCTTCGAAGGATTCCTAGGTAAAAAATGAAATCCCAGCTGTAATTTTTGGATTGAAACTTGAAAGCCATCAACTTTTCTGTTTCTTGCATACTAATGGTTTGAGTTATTTGTACTTTGTACTAGTCTTTGTTAAATTTCGTTACTTTATTTGGTATGTTGAAAAAGATCAGATATTTCTCTATGTGTAGTGATAATGAACCTTTGGAGATTGGCTTTAGAAACGCGTTCATTTTGTGAAAACGTGGCTTTAGAAACCTTTGGAGATTGGCTTTAGAATTAATGGCCAGTTGTTGATCAGCTGATATTTGCACTTATACCCGGGCCTCTTGCTTTAGTTGCAGCTGTATTTTGTTAGGCCTGTAGATAGTGACATTTGCAAGTTGCAAGATCTTGACTTTAGTAGTAAGGAAATTTGGGGTTCACTGGATTAGGATCACGGATTTTGCATTTTTGATATTTCCACTCGATCACTGTCCTTTTTTGTGGTATCAGTTTAGATGTCGAGATATGATTCATATAGCCGATAATCTAAGGAGGAAAAGTCTTCGTTGTTGTAGTATGTCCACAATAATGCTGCTTGTTTTGATGCTTTATTTATTCATTTAAAGCTTTCAATGTAGTTTCACTTGCTGAGACTTTTAGTAGCATGGCATTGGGTTCAATGGATAAGGAATTAGTATGGCGTAGACCCCCCTTGTTATTTGTTTTCTAGTCTCCACTTGATCACTGTCCTTTTTTGTTGTGTCAGATGCAATATTGTCTGCTTTCGCAATTATGTCGTTTGTTTTAAGGATCCTATATTAACTTGAACCTTCTCACTTCTCAGTGTAGTCTTTACCAATTGAATGAGTATAGAAAGGAGAAAAGAAGGGGTTTTTTTGTATCCTGTAAGGATGGAGAAGAAGGCCAATAAGTTTCTCACTGTTGCGCCATTTGAGTGCGCGTGGAGAGATGACTTGAGGTTCAGAGAAGCAGGGAGGGGATGCGTGGCTTTTGATGCTTTTGCTCACAATGATGTAACCATTGTTTTCAGAGAGCGAGTTGGTAGTCAGCAGTACAATTACAAAATGGACAATAATCCACACTACACTGTGATCATCGGTAGCCATAAGAACAAGAGATTGAAAATCGAGGTTGACGGGAAGACAGTTGTGGATGTGGCTGGGGCTGGTCTATGCTGTTCCTCCGCGTTCCAGAGCTACTGGATCACTATCTATGATGGTCTGATTAGCATTGGCAAAGGAAGGTATCCTTTTCAGAATCTGTGTTTTCAATGGCTTGATTCTAATCCCAACTGCACAGTTCAGTATGTTGGATTAAGCAGCTGGGACAAGCATGTCGGCTATAGAAACGTGAGTGTCCTGCCTCTCACACAAAGTCACATGTCTCTGTGGAGGCAAGTCGACTGTAATGAGTATGATGGGATGAGTCCCTCTGAGGAAGAGATGGAAAATGAAAATGGAGACTATGAGAAATGGGGTCTTGAAAATTTTCTTGAAAGTTGGGAACTTTCCGACATGTTTTTCATTGTTGGGAAGGAGGAAAGAGTTGTCCCGGCTCATAAGGCAATTTTGGCTGCTTCTGGTAATTTTGAATTTAGTTCTTCTGGCACTGATGTCATTCACCTCTGTGATGTGGAGTATGAAGTTCTACATGCATTTCTTCAGTACATTTACAAGGGTTTTACACAGGTCAGTTAAAATTCAGTTTGTTTTTCTCTGCATTTATCTCTCTTGTTATGCATATTTTGGTTATGATTTTGATATGCTACATGCCTATTAATGCAGCATTTCTTTTATTTGCATGTGCAGATATCTGAGTCACATCTTAGCTCATTGAGGGCTCTGAGTTTACAGTTTGAAGTTACCTCCTTAACAAAGCAGTGTGAGGAGATGACCGAGAGATTTATTTTCAATAAGAAGTTGTTTGACTCTGGTAAGAATGTCGAGCTTTCTTATCCAAATTCTCGGCTCCACCGCAGTGAAAGCTTCCCAAGTGGCCTTCCCATCAATGCAGAAAGGCTCAAGCAGTTTCAGTTGGACGGTAAATACTGTGATGTTGACCTACACATAGAAGGCAGTGGTCTTGTTGTGCGAGCACATAGAATTGTTCTTGGCTTATGGAGTATTCCTTTTACCAAGGCATGTCATTTTACTCACACAAATTTTTTTATCCAATCATATCAGAAAGTATTTTGTTCTTGTGCTTTGAGAAAGTATTAAGTGTGCTGCTAGGTTTCGTCACATAAGTATTGGCTCTATAGTATTGCTTTATTTACTTATCTTGTAAAAGGGGAAAAGTGTAGCCTTTTTTCAACATTCAGTATTGTTTCTGAAGAAGCAATAATTTTTCTTTGCCATTTTACAGATGTTCACCAATGGAATGAGTGAGACTGCTGCATCAAAAGTTTGTTTGAAGGACGTATCAATCGATGCATTTCAAGTTATGCTCGAGTTCATGTATAATGGCCAACTGACTAAAGAATACACCTTGGACACCGATTTAGCTTTGCTGCAGCTTCTCTTGTTATCAGATCAGTATGGGGTTACTCTTCTTCACCAGGAATGTTGCAAAATACTTCTAGAGTGTCTTTCGGAGGTAACTGTGATATTTTGTTGCATAAAGTTTGTCCCTTGTATCTTGATAAAATGTTCAGTGTCATGTATTTATATGTGGTATGCATATCAAGCGGCACTAATCTTTAGAGATGGAGGAGCTGTACGGTTCAGACTTGTGAACACAAACAAGCCCTTTGTTGGTTTTGAACTTAAGAATATTGATACTTCTTATCTGCATATTACATGCAGGGATGGAGTTCTATTGGAAGAAGGTCCTACAACCAGTTTTTCTTTAATCCAAGTTTTATGGACGCGGAAGCCGGCATTTATGGAACCTGTTTTTGTTTGCTTTCCAATTTTCTAACCGCTGAACTTTGTTGCAGGATTCAGTATGTCCCGTTCTGCTAGTGATTGCATCAGTTTCATCATGTAAGCTAATTGAAGAAACATGCAAGAAGACATTCTCAATGCACTTCGATTATTGTACTACTGCAAGTCTTGACTTTATTCTGTTAGATGAAGAAACATTTGGTGACATATTACAGGTGATTTTTTTTATTGAGTCTCTTTTTGTTTATTCGTTGAATCAACATAGTAATTGCTGCTATATAAACAGTTTGCATAATTTTACAGCATCCAGATCTGACTGTGACATCTGAAGAAAGGGTTCTCAATGCAATCTTGCTTTGGGCTTTGCAAGCTAAAGAGTGGTGTGCATGGGAAAAAGTTGATGAAATACTGGAAAATCCCCTGCCAGAGATTATTTTTCGAGAGAGGCATAAGTCCCTAGACGTCCTCTTACCTCGTGTGCGTTTCCCACTGCTCCCATTTCCCATACTTCAAAAGGTACTAGGAACTGTAACCTTTTCTGTTTGTTTTCCCGCAGAAGTTTTTTTTTTCCTTTCTACAAGAAGCTGATTACAATGACTTGTTTTCTTTATGCAGTTAGAGAGTAGCAAACTTAGCAGGCGGATTCCTGTTTTTGATTGCCTGGTAAGCAAACTAAGCAAAATGAGTCACAATTATAGAATGCAAATGAATTGCATTTTGATATTATCAGTTAATCAACAGGTGAAAGAGGCCTTGTCTTTTCTAGAATATGGAGTCGTTGCTCTGGGGAAAGACCAAAGGTAAGGGAATATAGCCTGATAATATTAACATGGTATTTCAAATATGTTCTCGGGAATCGTTCAGTTGTAGCTTAGTGCAAGTTTCTTTTTAAATCTGTGATGTTGGTAGGAACATATTTACGCTTGCACTGATTGCCTTTTGTCCGTGAAGTGTCAGATTTCAACATAGGCAATCAAGTTTTAAGGAACTCCAGTACATATGCAACGGAGATAGCAATGGGGTCCTTCACTTTTCCGGCACATCATATGGACAACACCACTGGGTAAACCCTGTCTTATCTAAGGTACATTCCGTGACGGTTCAAAGATTTGTTTCTTCTGTTGTTTCGTTGTTCTTGGTACTTATGTAAGACTTTAATCTCCCAGAAAGTAACTATTACTGCTAGTAGCCCGGTTTCAAGGTTCACGGATCCAAAGGTTTTAGCATCCAGGACTTACCAGGTATATACGAGTTGCAATCATTAAAAAATCAGAGATTTCTCAACTAGAATCTAAGATGCACACATAAAATATCAGGGTACGTCTTTTGCTGGGCCAAGGATGGAGGATGGAAGAAAGACATCGTGGTGGATGGTAGACTTAGGTGCTGATCATCAGGTTCGACTTTTTTACCTCATAAAACATCTGTTTTTCTCACTGCAATTTGATTATTTCATGTGATTGCTTATAAATTAGCCAACAAAGTGAGAATAATGGAAGCTTTTATGATTGAGATAGTTTCCGGTTTGTGCAGCTTATGTGCAACTATTACACATTGAGGCAAGACGGATCAAGGGCCTTCATGAGATGTTGGAATTTTCAGGTACCACATTTTTTGCAAATATACTCGAAATGCTAGTTCAAATCAGGCGTAAATATTTGGGATTCGATATTTTTTTAGGGATCTTCGGATGGGAAGAACTGGACAAACTTGAGAGTACACGAAAACGATGAGACTCTGTCCAAGCCAGGACAGTTTGCATCATGGCCAATCACAGGCCCCAGTGCACTTCTTCACCTGAGATTCTTCAGA
The DNA here is from genome assembly GCA_963678965.1 of Cruciata laevipes. Taxonomy (NCBI): domain Eukaryota; kingdom Viridiplantae; phylum Streptophyta; class Magnoliopsida; order Gentianales; family Rubiaceae; genus Cruciata; species Cruciata laevipes. The sequence goes on from OY787639.1 coordinate 344,224, forward strand.
GTTACCTTAACTGCTCCCACTACTGATGATACTAACCCTTGGAACTCTTGCATTTGTTTCTTGGAACTCTATGGCTACTTCCATTAGCACCTGTCCAAAAGTCTTGGAGTCGATACTTTCACACTTGTACCATGTAATGACCCGAAAACATGGGTGTTTCTAAACTTCTCGTCGAGTATTTTCTTACTTTTGCCCTAATACGTATGTATAGGTACACCCCCTCAATCTCCCTATAGACGGTTGAAGCTGGTCGGTCGGAAATTTTTGTATACTTGAGTTTCACAATGCAAAAATAAGTTTGTTTCTTTAAATTGAGAAAGTCTTGGGTGAGACCTGTCATTGTGGAGACCAAGAGCAGGGGAATGAGCATTTACTGTTTCTGCTTGATCTTTTAGTCGGTTTGTTTGATCTTTCAATCAATATCCTTGATTATTTTTGTTTTGCCTTGATTTTTCAGTTAATTTGATTTTTCGTTCAATTTGCTTGATCTTTCGGTCAATTTTCTTGATCATTTCCTTGGTCAATTTCACCAACAACAAATTCAATCAAGGAAATCGGCGGGTTTAAAGCTCACCAACGACAAATTCAATCAATAACAGTCTCATATAATCTTTGGTCTCAAATGAGAATTTGCCCTTTAAATTTTGCTTGTTTTTTCTTCCTTCTAGTGGGATGATTATCATTTTCATCAATTCCCTTTTGACCAGGGACTACAATAATCACGTTTGAACGGCAATTTTAGTGATCTCTCAAGCAATTTTAGTGATGTACAATGTGGTGTTCATTGTTTATAATCATTGTCAACAAGATATAGTGGATTTTACTAACTTATTATACATTTCAATTCGTTTAACATTCCTCTTTTATGTTATTTTTCATTTGTATCAACATGATGTGACGAATTTTCGTAATCTATCGTGCATTTTAATTTTTAACCCACTTTGCATCAAAATTTTCACCATTTTAACAGTCCTATGATTATTTCTCACCGTACAAATACCCATCAATTGTCAAGATCATTATTATCTGGGACTGGCGGCTCGGATCCTAGAGAGGGACGTCGAGATTTTTTCTTTTTACATTCTATTTTAAATTTTTTGGAGGATCCTTTTGACGCTGGACGCAGTGACACGTGTCACGGTGGCATGTGAAGTAGGTCGGGAAATCATGGGTTCCTTTCCCCATATGCTTTGCTTCAGTCAATTCCTCAAGGAAAGAAACAAATGCTGTAATAAGATGTTCCCTCCTTTCTTCACTCAACCTCGTACCAATACATTTAAGCCTTCTCATTTTGTGCTCGAATTTTGGGAAGAAGAAGAGGAAGCAATATGTACTCTTGTTCTTGGAGCTTAAAGCCCTCATCTTTTCAGGTAATCTATTCGCCATTTTCCCATTTCCACTTTTAGCATAAAGCAATGCTTAAAGATTGCAGAATGCAAAACCCTTTTGGAAAAAGATGTGATTTTTGGTATTTGGTTGTTATTCCCAAAACTTCAATTCAGATCAGTTGAGCTGGGGTTGAACATTTTCTGAGAAATCTTAATTAGTTAGTTTCTAGTTTCTAGTGCTCAGTGGAATTCAAATTTTGAATTTTGGTTCTTGAATTTCATTCCAGATCAATTAGGTCCTTGAATTTAATGATTTTGAATTAGTGTTCGCTTCACTTCAGTTTGTGTGTTTGTGTGGCTAATGACAGTCTTCGAATACCAATTGCAGTTCTTTTATGTATTTGCAGGCTTTAACCAGCAGTACCACCTGTTTTACATCTAAGCATCCCGCTAGACGCTTATTTTGTTGTTCGTTCCAGCCTGCACAATTTTCTTCACCACCCCGGATTATCAGACATGGAAAGGTATGTTGTTCTAGTCAGCTCATGTCATTGAGATTGATTTTTCACTTGTTGTTAAGATCCAGTTAAGCATTGTTTTCTCAATGTGTGCTATATTAAAGAATTGATTGTATAATGAGGTGGTTTTTCATTTCTTTCATCGATGATTGAAAATTATTACGAGTTCGTCATGTTTAAAGTCATGTTCTTGAATTCAAGGCAAGTTTTTGCTGGCTGTATTTTCACTCTTGATTTTTTTCGTAGATAAAGAATGCTTCAGATATCCAAGCTGTTTTAACCGATAAAAAATCTACCATGCCTACTGTGGAAGAAAAGACTGAAATCCTAGCTCTTTTTGCTGTTGATCCTGCATTGGAATCATATGGTGATCACTTCAAATATAGAATTAAGAGATACTTGGACCAAAAAAAGCTGATTGAAACATATGAGAAGAGCCTTGCAGAATTCACCCAAGGTACAATGTTGGAATTTTGTGCTGTTTTCAGTGTGAAAATTCATAGCTTGAGCTTTAGATCTTAACTCCTTCTGTAATGCTAAGACTATGAAATATTCTTTCCTGCCTCCAGGTTATCTCAAATTTGGATTTAATCGGGAAAAGGGCTGCATTCAGTACAATGAATGGGCGCCTGCTGCACAGTAAGTACAAATGTTTCTATTTGAACCGAAGTTCCCTGACTTACAGTGTTATGATCAAAGTGAAATCATATCAAATGCAGAGAAGCAGAAGTAATTGGTGATTTCAATGGATGGGATGGATCCAACCACAGGATGGAGAAGAATGAATTCGGTGTATGGAGCATCAGAATTCCAGACATAGGAGGAAATCCTGCCATTCCTCACAACTCAAGAGTCAAGTTCAGATTCAAGCTTGAAAATGGATCTTGGGTCGATAGAATCCCTGCTTGGATAAAGTATGCAACTGTGGACCCTGCAACATTCGCTGCACCTTATGATGGTGTCTACTGGAACCCACCCCCTTCAGAGAGGTAAGATGCAATTTCAAAATTTTTTTTTTTCACTTCAATAAATTTGTGTGTAGCTAGCTCAGTGACAGTGAGTGATAACTTTTCTCCATTACTTAAGCAGGTATGAGTTTAAATACCCCCGTCCCACCAAGCCCGAAGCCCCACGAATATATGAGGCACATGTTGGAATGAGTAGCTCAGAACCGCGAGTGAATTCATATAGAGAGTTTGCTGATAATGTCTTGCCTCGAATTAAGGCAAATAACTACAACACAGTCCAGTTAATGGCTGTGATGGAGCATTCTTACTATGCATCATTTGGTTATCATGTTACCAACTTCTTTGCAGTCAGCAGTCGATCTGGAACACCCGAGGACTTGAAGTATCTGATAGATAAGGCTCACAGCCTAGGCCTGCGGGTTTTAATGGATGTCGTTCATAGCCATGCAAGTAACAACATAACCGATGGCCTGAATGGATTTGACATCGGGCAGAGCTCCCAAGATTCATACTTTCATACAGGAGAACGAGGCTATCACACCTTGTGGGACAGCAGGCTATTTAACTATGCTAACTGGGAGGTTCTCCGTTTCCTTCTGTCGAATCTAAGGTGGTGGATAGAAGAGTTTAGATTTGATGGTTTTCGATTCGATGGAGTGACTTCAATGTTGTATCATCATCATGGGATCAACATGACATTCACAGGGAGCTATGATGAGTACTTCAGTGAAGCCACTGATGTTGATGCTGTGGTTTATATGATGCTGGCTAATGATCTGGTTCATGAAATCCTGCCTGATGCTACTGTTGTTGCTGAAGATGTTTCTGGAATGCCCGGACTTTGCCGTCCTGTCTCTGAGGGAGGGATCGGGTTTGACTATCGCTTAGCAATGGCTGTTCCAGATAAGTGGATCGACTACCTAAAGAACAAAAAAGATGAAGAATGGTCAGTTTCAGATATAAGTTGCAGTTTGACAAACAGGAGATACACTGAAAAGTGCATAGCTTATGCCGAGAGCCATGACCAAGCTATTGTGGGTGATAAGACAATCGCATTTTCCCTTATGGACCAGGAAATGTATTCCAATATGTCCTGTTTGATGGAAGCCTCTCCTGTAATCGAGCGTGGAATAGCACTTCATAAGGTTGGGAATATCTTCCATTGGTCAAACATGTAAAAATTCAAAATTTGATTGATTTTTTATAGTTATAGTTTGCGTATGCAGATGATACATTTCCTAACCATGGCACTAGGAGGAGAAGGATACCTTAATTTCATGGGAAATGAGGCGAGAGCTTATTTCTCATCCCTAATTTTTCGTGTTTTAGTTTTTTTTTTTTTGAACAAGAACTCCCATTAAACGAATACTATCATATGGTTTAGTTTGGTCACCCTGAATGGATTGACTTTCCGAGAGAAGGCAATGGCTGGAATTATGAGAAATGCCGACGCCAGTGGAACCTGGTGGACACAGAGCACCTGAGATATAAGGTTTGGATATCCTGTCCTGTAAACTTTTTTTCACTGTGCTTTTCAATCTCTCACAAACTTCATGTTTTGGGCAGTTCATGAATGCTTTTGACAGAGCTATGAACTTATTAGACGAAAAGTTCAGTTTTCTTGCTTCATCGAAGCAAGTAGTCAGCAGCATGGATGATGAAGACAAGGTATAAAGATAGTCCTCCATTTTTCATCATCTGTGAATCATTCATTTGGGTAAAAACTGCTCCCTATTGCAGGTAGTCGTGTTTGAACGCGATGATCTGGTGTTCGTGTTCAATTTCCACCCAGAGAACACGTATGACGGGTACAAAGTCGGGTGCGATTTGCCAGGCAGGTACAAAGTTGCCCTAGACAGTGATGCATGGGAGTTTGGTGGGCTTGGAAGGGTAAGATCACATGGTAAAACTGTAACTCTGTTCTGCAAGACTGTAACTTTGTTCTGCAAAACTGTAACATTTCTGTTCTCGACAGGTTGGACACGACGTGGAGCATTTCACCTCGCCTGAGGGGATTCCCGGTGTTCCTGAGACGAATTTCAACAACCGGCCAAACTCTTTCAAAGTTCTTTCCCCTCCTCGAACTGCAGTGGTTTACTATCGAGTTGAAGAAACATTACAAGAAATGGCAAACAAAGGGGTCAATTTTAAGGAAGAAGAAGAAGAATAATCTGATGACTTCAGCAAAACTGTGTATGAAATGTGAATATTATGGTTCAGGCTTTTATTTTTTTCTGCACAATAATACTAGAGAATGCACTAGTTTTTTAATTTGATTTAATGGTATTTGATGGCCCCTAAAAATAAAAATGAAGCATTCATAGCCCCAAAACAATGAATTTCTGCTAGGGGTATTATCAAAATTTTGAGTTTATAATTTAAAATACTAACCCAGAAATCAATCAAGTTTTTTCAAAAAAAAGAAGAAATCAATCGAGTTCAACACGTAACGGTTACAAAATATATGTATCCATTTTAATAAATATAATTGTTTTCCAAAACATAGAACTTTTGTCCAATTACATGGAGTTTGTCCAATCAAACACAATATAAAGCGCTAAACTTATCGAGAGAAAAGGTAAATCAAAACAAGAAAATTGTCCATAAAAACTCCCGCTTGGTAAGAATAACACTAAGAAGAATTAATCTGGATAACAAAATAAAAATAAAATCTAAATGACTCTACAGAGACCAGGGACTGTATGAGAATTTCAAGAAATATGGGCGTAAGTTAAAAACACGCCTAAATATAGGGGTTTAGTTGCAAAAAGAAGTTTTTATCTTCTTCTTTCTCTATTCCCGTCAGTTGTTTGCAACTCTGGCGCGCATTCCTGACATGGGAAATAGTTGGAATTCCTCATCAATTTGCGGACGAAGTTACCCGAAGACATTCATATGTAGATGGTGGATTGATTTGGCCAGATAATGACCTATGTAATCGCCGGGAATTGAAGTACAAATGTGGATGTAAATTGCTAATTTGTAGGTCTCCGGTGGTTTGTTTACGAGCTTTGGATTGGGATCGAATGGGTTCGCTTCTGCCGTTAGAGCTCAGACGGTTTCTGTTCCTCGAGATAAAGAAGGGGATGAAAAAACCTTGAGAATTTCTTCCAGATTTGTGCTAAAAGGGCTTGAGAAGAATGACATGTGCGTTCGGGGCTTATAAATTGAACTTGGCCATTTCTTTGATCAAAAGAAGCAATTTGTTTGTGCCTCTATTGTTTATCTTTTTATGTTTGATATTTTTGATATTTTCTTTTGATCTTTTTCAGTATTCACTTGAGTTTAATCTTATTTTGTTTGATCTTTTTGATATTTTCTTGATCTTTTTCAGTTATCACTTGAGTTTAATCTTTTTTTGTCTGATCTTTTTGATATTTTGTTTAATCTTTCAGTTATCACTTTAGTTTGATCTTTTACTGTGTGATGTTTTTGATATTTTTGTTTGATCAGTGATGTGATGCCTATATATATATATATATATATATATATATATATATATAAATAAAATATAAATAAGTATTATATAATAAGATATAAATAAATATTATCTAATATTGTCAGATTTTAAGTTTGCATTAGATTGCATACATTTAGCGTTGGTAAGTATCTGAACCTATAAGACGGTTGGTTAGCCCATTGATGTGGTGGTCCACGCATGGTAAGATATGTTCCAGTTAAGTGTATCATAATCTAGTTCAAAGAAATAAATTAGACAATAAAGGATAATATGGCAGATAATGTTAAAAGGTTCTTGTTTGGAGAATCTAGAGTTCCCCGTTTAAGGGCAGAGTCTAGTTCTTCAACATCCTCTAATATATTACAAAGTCATGAAGTTCAAAATGTATTACCTGGCCGAACAGTTAATTCAATATATCATCATGGAATATTGGAATTTAAGAAAGCATATGCAATTAAAATTCATGAAGAAGTACTTCCAATGAATGATGAATTCCAAACAATAAAATTATTGTCACAACAAGCTATAAATCATTACAAAAATCAAAACTACAGATTTTTACATTTTGGATTAATTCAAATAGCATTACACCCATTAATGAAAAAAGGAATTGATACTCCAATATTTATGGCATTAAGAGATGATAGGTTAATTGAATATAAAGATTCATTATTAGCAATGATTCAGACCAATATTTGTAGTGGAACTATAAGATTTGATTGTATTCCAGATTATTCTGTTAGTTTAACAGATCCAAACCTTATGGATTCTCTGAAATTAGATGTTCAAATAAAACAAAATAAGATAGCATCGGATACTGAACATTTTGTACTAATTTATAGAATTTATTTTAAACTTATGAAATCTATGATTCCTACAGCATTAAAACTACATCCTACAGATAAGGATGAATCTGTATATGTTACTACAAATTCAGATAACACTAAAATACAACCTGCAAAACTGTTAAAATGGAATGAAATAACTATCCCTGAAGAGGTAATAATTGAAAGACCAGTAAGAATACAGAGAAATGTAAAAATAACAGAACCCACATCAATTGAAGAACAAAAAGATGGAAAAGTATTAATTAAATTTAGTAACAGGTCTATGTCTAGTAGACATACAGAAACTAGTAGGCATTCTTTTGATCAAACTTCTAGATATTCAATAAATAATAATTATCAATTACCTAGAAGTTCAACATCAGATTTTCAAGATTCTAGAATTAGATACTCAACTCCATTACCAGAAGTCATTCCAGATTCTAATTCGTCAATAGGATCTCCTACTTATAGTCAAATGAGAAATTCTGAATTAAACTAATGGAAAACAAAGAAGAAATTTCAATAGACAAAGAATCATTAAATAAAGATTATTACAGTTTAGAAAATTATAATTTTAGGATAGAATTTGAAAAATTAGATAGTCAGATTAGAGAAAAGATAAAACAAGAATTTTACAAGGAATTAATTACTAAAAAATTAAAGAAAATGAAATTTTTTATATGGCTAGAATATTACTTTAAAAAAGAAAAGATAATAAACTCACAATATTTAGAAGAAATCTCATTAATTAATGTCCAAACTAATTTATATAAAAAATGGAAATTACCAAATAACACAATAATAAGTTCAATTCATCCTCCATTAAAAAATATTGAACTTACAATAGATAATAATTCAGTTGCAGCATCTCCTTTTAAAATAGGAAAAGAAGATCCAGAACCAGTAAATTCGGAAGATATTAAAAAGATCTATCAACAAAATAATTATTCAAATCAAATATTACATACTATAGCAAATCAATTAGATCTTGTATCCACTAAGTTAGATAATAAACAAAGTAAGTTCCCTAATGAAATTTCAAAACCTCATTTTCAAGTCTCCTCATTTCCGAAAAAAATGGAAAATTCAATTTCATTAGTACAAAAGGATATAGCAAGTACATCACATAACATAGGAGCAATATCCCAAATGAATCCACAATATTCTAGTAATTCAAGTTCTTCTTCGGAGTCAGAAGAAGAAGAAATAGGAGAACAAATAGATTTAATAGAACAACAATTTGAAGATTATCCAAAGGAAAATCTAGATGAACCAGACTTACAAATTAATAGAATAAGAAGTAATAGATTTCAAAGATTTTCAAAAAATTGGAAAAATGATAGAACAAAAAATTATTATCCTAGGCCTACTCCACCAGACATTCAATATGAAGAAGTAAATAATGCTTTAAACAGTTATGATGGAGCATCTTTATATCAATGGAATATAGATGGAAAATCAGAATATCAAATATTAAACATACTTCAAGAAATGGGTATGGCCAGAATGGCATACAAAACTAAAGTTAATGTAACTGAACCAAGTATTGTAATGTTATTAGTTACAGGATTTACTGGGCAATTAAAAGGATGGTGGGATAACCACCTCACTTTAGAAGATAAACAAGCAATAATGAATCATGAAACTGAAGAAGTCCAAGGTGAAGGTAATGAAACAGTATATGTAATGGTTCCAGATGGATCAACATATCTAATTTATGTCATATCAATGTATTTTATAGGAAATCCAGAAGAAGAATTAACCAGCTCAAAAATATGCTTAACAAATTTAAGGTGTCCATCTTTAACAGATTTTAAATGGTACAAAGATATATTTTTAACCCAAGTCATGAGAAGAACAGATTCAAACTCATCATTCTGGAAAGAAAAATTTATTACAGGATTGCCAAATTTATTTTCACAAAGAATAATTACCAACTTACAAAAGACATTAGGAACTGAAAAAATAGACTATAATGCTATAACGTTTGGTCAAATATTTGCATTCATTAAGAAAGAAGCATTAACTCTATGCCAAGATTTAAAAATTCAACATAAATATGGATCAGAAAGAAAAGAAATGGGTACTTTTTGTCAACAATTTGGAATAATGGGTATCAAACCACCATCATCCGAATATAAAAGAATATATAAGAAAAATAAAAGTTATAAAAGAAATAGGTATTATAGTAAAGAAAATAATAAAAAATTTAACAAAAATAATTATAAAACACCTTATTATAAAAATCAGAATAAATATAAAAATATTCAATGTTATAAATGTAAAAAATTTGGTCATACAGCTTCTTATTGTAAGACAGAGAAAAAGATCAATTCAATATTTGCAGAAGATAAGGAATTAAAAAATAAATTATTATCTCTATTAATAGAAAACTCAGAGAATGAACAGACAGATTATGATTCATCTTCAGAAAATTCAGATAATTCAGAAATTTGTCAATGTAAAATTCCAACAATTAATATGTTAAATAACACAAGAAATAGTAAAAAAGCATTATTAGAGATCATTGATAAATTAGGTGATTCTGATAATAAAGATGAATACATAAAAAAACTTAAAGATTTAGTAGAAGAAGAAGATAGACCTAGGATAGAAGAAGCTTTTAGTTTAAGCAAAATAATTAAAAAATATTCAGAAAAAGAAAAACAAAAGCCAATAAAATCAGATGATTTAAGAATAGAGATTAATAAACTAAAATCAGAAGTTAGCATAATTAAAAAAGAGTTAGATATGTTAAAAGAAAAAGACTTAGAATTAGAATTAAAATTTAATACAAAATTAGAAGATACACCTAGCACTAGCTCAAATATTATTCAAATAGCTAAAGATACTCCATCAGATAGTCAATTTTTCAATGCTATTAATAAAATAAATATGGAAAAATGGTATTCATTAGTTACTATAGGTGTAGAAGATTTCAGCACCACAGTAATAGCATTACTAGATAGTGGAGCTGATCATTCATGTATTAGAGCAGGAATTATTCCAAGTAAATATTTGGTAAAAACTAAAGAGAAATTATCAGCAGCAAATGGTACTCCAATGACAGTCAATAAAAAGTTACCTAATGGTTTTATATGTAATAATGATTATTGCATCAAACATTCATTTTTAATACTAGAAAACATATCATATGATGCTGTATTAGGAAATCCATTTTTATACCAAATAACTCCTTTCAAAAAGACTAAAGAAGGAATTAGTACTAAAATATTAGGTAAAAAATTATTATTCCCATTTATTGATCCACCTAGTCAAATAGAATTAAATTTATTACAGACTAATTCAATATATAAAAAAATATATTTATTAAATACAAAACAAAAAGACCTCTCATTCTTAAAAGAGGAATTAGAATATTCAAAGATAGAAGAACATATAAAGGGTAAAATAATACAACAGAAGATTTCAAAATTAGAACAAGAATTTAAAATTCAGGTATGTTCTAGTCACCCTAATGATTTTTGGAATCGTAAAATGCATATTGTTTCTTTGCCTTATGAAAAAGAATTTAACGAAAGTAATATTCCAACAAAAGCTAGACCTATACAAATGAATGCAGAATTAGTAGAATTATGTAAAAAAGAAATTCAAAGTCATTTGGATAAAAAATTAATTAGAGAAAGTAAGTCTCCATGGAGTTGTTCTGCATTTTATGTTAATAAGCAGGCTGAAAAAGAAAGAGGAGTACCTAGATTAGTTATAAACTATAAACCATTAAATAAAGTTTTGAAATGGATAAGATATCCTATTCCAAATAAAAGGGACTTATTAAATAGATTATATAATGCAAAAGTTTTTTCTAAATTTGATTTAAAATCAGGTTATTGGCAAATTCAAATAGATGAAAAAGATAAGTATAAAACAGCATTTGTAGTTCCATTTGGTCAATATGAATGGAATGTGATGCCATTTGGATTAAAAAATGCACCCTCAGAATTTCAAAAAATTATGAATGACATATTTAATCCATATTCAACATTTGTAATAGTATACATTGATGATATATTAGTATATTCAAATTCAATAGATAGCCATTTTAAACATTTAAATATATTACTAAATATTATTAAAAAGAATGGATTAGTAATATCAGAACCAAAAATGAAATTATTTCAAACAAAAATAAGATTTTTAGGACATGATATACATCTAGGGAAAATAAAACCAATTCAAAGAGCAATTGAATTTGCTGACAAATTCCCAGATGAAATAAAAGATAAAAACCAGTTACAAAGATTTCTAGGTTGTCTAAATTATATTGCAGATTTCTTTCCCAAATTAAGGATAATTTGTAAACCCTTATATGAAAGATTGAAACTTAATCCACCAGTATGGACAGAAAACCATACCAAAATAATTCAAGAAGTAAAAGAAAAGGCAAAAGCATTACCATGTTTAGGTATTCCACATCCATCAGCATTTATGATCATAGAAACAGATGCATCAGAATTAGGATATGGGGGGATATTAAAACAATTATATTTAGGAAAAGAATCAATAATTAGATACCATTCAGGATTATGGTCTGGAGCACAGACTAATTATTCAACAGTTAAAAAAGAGGTTTTATCAATTGTTTTATGTATTTCAAAATTCCAAGATGATTTATATAATAAAAAGTTTTTATTAAAGATTGATTGTAAATCAGCAAAAGAGATTTTACAGAAAGATGTAAAAAATTTAGTTGCAAAACAAATTTTTGCAAGATGGCAAGCTATTTTATCAGTATTTGATTTTGATATTGAATACATTAAAGGAAAAGATAATTGTCTTCCAGATTTTTTGACTCGTGAATTCCTTACAGGGAAACATGAGTAAACAATCAAGTCCTGCAAGTTCTTCGAATTCAAAATCACCAAAAGATTATGAAATTCCAAAACCATTAGCACCAAGAACACCTACTTCAGATTTTCCACCACTTACCTATTCAACAATAGCACAAACACCATACTCAAGACTAATTCATACTCCCATCCTATCACCCAATTATACAGTTCTTACACCCAACAAACCTACTACTCAAACTACCACTCCTCCTTCCACTCCAGATTCCAAGAATCCCAGCCAATCTTATTTCAATAAACCAGATCTAGAATATATCTTATTAACCCAATTCCCAACCGAACCAGACATTCCTCAATTAAAAAATTTTGTATCCAAAATATTCATGCCTACTTGCCAATGGATGGCAGAAGATATTCAAAAAACCCAAACCTTTTATGAACTCATACTAATAGATACTCAATCCATTGAGATTACTCATACACCAGCCCAGTATGATTCCACCAGAATTAGTCATTCCAAAGTACAGATTAAGCAGATTCTTCACCTTAACCAATTCAATGGTATCCATACTCCAAAGAGATTTTCAGTTAGATATATTCCCCAAGAATACAATTATGCAGATTACATACAAGCCTGGTATAGGACTTTTTACATCAGGTCCTTTGACCACTCATGGTTCATCAATTTTCATCAACAATTCAACACAAATGTTCCAATATGGTTCTACGATTGGTGGCTCAAATTTGGGCCGTCAAAGGAGATACTCCCTCAACCAGTAGCAGAGGGATTTGAAACATTCATCAGACTCAGCAGGGCCAAGCCCTTTGAGAAGCCATTACTTTTCCATGCAATTTTCAGGGTTCCCTGGATATTTGCTTGGAGTTTCCAGATCAAACAGATTCATAAGGATATGCCGTGTTCCCTTATTCGACAGTATAAAATTAAATGGTGGGCTAATTATAAAGTCCAATTTTGTTCCACAGAAGCGGTAACTCATTATTTACGAACAGGAGAAAAATTAAGAATAGTTTTAAACAAGGAAGAAGCCATCAGCCCTATGAAGATCAAGACCCCGATTCAGCAAGCTTTAAGTATTCAAAGAAACAACAAAAGTCCAATTCAGCAGACACTAAGCATTCAACCGTCAGAAACTCAAGCACTTCTGGAAGATGAAGAAGAATTCAGGAAGATGATGCATTTCTACAAAGAATTCAAGAAGAAGGAAATCAAGCAAGAAGAAAACCAAGAAGATGATCCATTTGGAGGTCCACTGGCCCAAGACCCATTTGAACTCTGAAAATTATGTAAGCAATGACGCCAGCCAGCATTAAGGAAAAGCAGGAAGAAAATGGAGGGTCCCAAGCTCCATATTTCAGAACACTCATTCATGCTCAAAGTAAAAAAGCAGGGGGTAGTGGAGGCCAGACTTCACTATCATTCAGAGCACTCTTCACTACATTCAAAGGCAGAAGAAGATGGAGGGGTCCAAGCTCCACTCCGGATTTTACTCACTACATTCAAAGGCAGAAGAAGATGGAGGGGTCCAAGCTCCACTCCGGATTTCAAAATGTAACTCAAATTCAATGTAATAGAATAGCAACCTCTCCTATAAATAGAGAGGCATTCATTCAGAAGGAGGCACGCTGGAATCACAGCCCCTTCTTACTCTCTACTCTCCACCCTCTAAGTTCTCAGAACTTCCCTAAGCTTTAAGCCTACCTTATGTATCCATTCTAAGCTTTATTCAATACAAGAAATTCATTCAAGGTAACTTTGTTCTTATGTTCTTAAATTAAAAAAAAAAAAAAAAAAAAAAAAAAAAAAAAACTCTTTTTAATCATGTTTAAGATTAAATTATTTTGTTAGATTACCTTTATTTTATTTTATGAATTCTATTGTTGTGTTAAGTGTTTCTACTAAGTATCAATATTTTAATATTTTAATTATGATTAAGCTAATTAATTATATTTTAATTACTATATTAATTAATATTTTAATTGTCATTATTCAATATTATATAGATATATAATAAAATATATATCTAGATGTCCAGAATCCAGATTTGCAAAGTGGGGAAAATCTGAAGTTCAACGTTGCAGAATAAAGATATAAAAAAGAAGAAAATCAGCTCTGGACCTCGTATAATTTCTCCATGCCGAAACAATGAAGACGAAGCCTAAACTGGTGAATTCTAAACCCAATCGGCGGTGATTTAAAGGGGGTTTTCGACATGGAAGCGAGCCCAATCGATCTCAAGCCACAGATACGAAATTGAACCACCGGAGACTTATAAATCTCAACGTTTTACCCCGTCGATAATTTGTCGGAAATCTAGGATTATACACTGGAAACTCTGAATAATTGGTCAAGGCGCGGGTGAAGGATGTTTCCGGCAACGAAGTTGTATTTTTTATGAGGAACTTGATCGGGAAAAGTTGCAGGTTTCGCCGGGAGTCCGAGTTCGCCAGAATCACGGTTTGAAGGAATGACTCGTTTCTGTTTTGAGGTTTTCTTTTTTTGCATTTAACCCCTCTATTTTGAGGTCTTTTATACTGTGGCACTGAGATTCTAATAATTACAAACTGAACCCCAAATTATGGAATCTCTATTTTTATTTATATAGATGGAGAAGGCATGTCTCACCCAATATTTTCTCTCTATCTAATAGTTTACCGAAAATTTTAAGAATCCCTTGAATCCTCTTGCCAGCATTTTGGACCACTAGCCCTAGCCTCTTCTTACTGCGCTGATTGGATTTGTGGCCCTTCCGGTAGGTGAGCATCTTCTTACTGCACTTACGGTCATTTGTACCGGTTTTGTTTAAATGACGCCGTTGACCAAATCACTATTTGACGGCAAGTTTGACCATCAATAACTTTATATACATATATTAACTAGATTTAAAAATTTTATTTTTAGAAAATACTCCCTCCGTCCCCAAATAAATGTCCTACTGAAATAGTTCTTTTTTCACACCATGTTTGACCATTAATAACTTTAATTATACTTAATATTAGAGTAAATAATTTTAATTTCTAAAAAGTGCATCATACGAGCATTCTAACGATATTTTATGTGAAAATATAATATTTATATATTATAAGTTATTAATGGTCAAATATGGTGTAAAAAAATTAACTAAATGAGTAAGACACTTATTTGGGAACGGAGAGAGTATGCATTAGAATCCAAAACTATATCGTACATGAATATTATTACACATATACTATTTCAAATTTATGGTCAAACTTGACACATAAATTATGATGAATAGTACGGTGTCATTTAGATGAAACTATTATATGACTTCAATTTTATATAATATGATGATTAGATAAAAGTTATTTGTTGGGTATGAGAATTTTCTCATATGGTTCATTTATCTAATTTGAATATATATTGGTATTTAAATAACTTTAGATATATACAGTTTTATTATGATTATTTGAGTAGTTGAATGTCACTATGATAAATCAAATTTTTGTTAATAAATACCATTATATTTAGTCTATATTTTAAGTGTTAGGATTATTATGATTTTAAATTTAATACAATTTGATGTTTTTTGTTACCCTTTTATATTGTTAACATCACTTTTTTCTTTGGTTTACTATTTGGTTCAGTTGATTAGTTTTTTGAGCAGCCTACAATTAATTAGTTAAATCTTTTTAAAAATTGAATTAATTTTGAAATTTATGCAGTAGACGCCGCCGATCAAGCTGGCACTCATACGACTAGGGGTGTGTATCATCACACTATGTTGCACACTCATTCTCGTATGAGTGTTTAACTCTCAGGTCTACGGTAAGGGACCTGGGAGATGTCTCTACACCTCACCATTCAGTATAATCCTTCTCATTAATACATTTCTATCAATCATAGCCATATGTTATAGTAGGAGTCATTTGGCTCCTACTTAAGAAAAATTATCTATTCCTACATTTTTCACTTTTCATACCATTTTTTTTCTTTTTCGCCTTCACATTCGTTTTTATGTTAATTTACCTTTATTATCATACACACATTGAACTTACCTACCACGAGGACTGGCTCACTGTCTTTCAGACTCAAACTTCTGTCAATCATATTCAGAAAAGTCTCGTCCTGCTGTGTCATGCCAGATAGCTATCGAGTAGCTCCAAACAGCCAAGACTGTTCCAAGTGGGATCCATGAGAAGAGAAAAAGTGTTATGATTGCTTCTCCTGTGTAGAAGCGATTTCAGCATTCTCCGTTGGGCTGAATTCGCCTCTAATAGTTTTTTTCTTATTTTTACTTTTGTTATCTATTTTAATTCAGTTAATAGAACTGCAAACGAGGGCTCACCTCGAGTAAAAAAAAACTATTTGTTTGTGTTCCAACAGCAATTTGTGAAATGCACTTTATAATATAAACTATTTTTATTTTGCGTGCAAATTTTTAAATTACGTGTAGAATTTTTTGTAAAATTCACATACAGAGGTTGATGATTTCAATGAATATTACCAGAACAAATGAATCACTAAGGGTTGGTCTAGGCGTGTCTGGTGCATATTCGATAATCCGATATAGTGATATAGAGAATCTAATAATATCGATATTATTGACTTTTCATATATGATATAGTGAATCTAATAATCTATATGATACAGTGTCAATATATATATATATATATATATAATGGTCAAGGTTAGTACAACTTTGAAAAGACGAACTGAAGTAAACAAAATATACTGGGAAACAAACAAATGATAAACAAATTAAGTCGAATATTATGAAATATATTTCATCTGATTTGAACTATTTTGATATAAATCGAAAGAACTAAAACAACCATAGTCAAATATTATTAGCCAGCTTACTATAATCCAAGTAAGAATCAATATCAAATTTGAATATATCCATCCATTCAAGAAAATAAAGGATATGGATCAATATAACCCATTGTAAAATCATATTAATATGTAACTAAAATGCCCATGATCAAGCACTACTATATTAATCACCATTTAAGCTTACTTTGGACCGGCCAGTTCATCGCTAATCCGAGTGATCAGGTACATTTCTTTTCTTCTTTCCTTTTTCATTTCTTGCAACTTTTCAAATTACATGTTAATGAAACTGAAACGTCATTATCATTGAATTATATATGCAGAGATCAACACATAATGAGTAGTAAAAGTATGGCTCAAAGCATGATTTTAGCTTGGTTCTTGTTGGTTTCATTGATCGAATTCGAAAACCACGTGGAAGCTGCTTCATGGATGGAAGAGCTGTGCAGTGTAACCGAACCGACATGGATTTTCTGAGATTGCATGGGTTGTTTCAAAGGTCCGGATGCCGATTCCGGCCAAACGATGAACGGAGAAGATGAGTACT
Organism: Cruciata laevipes; assembly: GCA_963678965.1. NCBI lineage: Eukaryota > Viridiplantae > Streptophyta > Magnoliopsida > Gentianales > Rubiaceae > Cruciata > Cruciata laevipes. The sequence goes on from OY787639.1 coordinate 361,490, forward strand.
GGGGAGGCAAAGCGATTAGGTGTGCTCACCGTTATGCCGAGATGGGCCGGAATGTGATGGTCGAGTATTCCAACAACTCTACCGGAAAACTGAAAGATGCGGCGTCATTTTGTATCCCTAAACTTACTAGTGCAGTAGGTGAATATAAAGAAGCGATGGGATTTTGGTCATATGTGAAAAAAGATCAGACGGTGGAAGCAATCGGTCAAGGGATAGATAATTTTCATGATTGCGGAGATGAACTTGCATGGGTTCCAATAACATCAAGGGAATTGATTAGTTTCATGTATCATGTTAGAGCACATGGAACTAATGCTTATTTAGTTATCAAATCCATAAATGTTACAAGTTTTGAGTGAAGAATCAACACTCATTTTCTTTCTAGATTTTGGACTTTGAATTAATTTTTTTTATATTTTTATGAGTGAATTCTCTAAAAGATACTAGAAAAATTGATAGTAGATCCAGAGTTAAAACACTAGTTAAATTACTTAGATGTTCTAGGCTCAATTCCTATTAGAGGTCATGGGAGTGTAAGATTTTGTTGGGGTTTATTTGGATTAGTACCGGAAGAGTTCGGCTTTCCTTGTTTATAATTTAAGATTTTGCTTAGTTGGGACAAAAAAAAATTTAATTACAAATTCATCCCCTTAAATTTTAACTCTTATCTTCATTTAACCTAGTTTAACTCTTAAATGTAGCCCATGTTTTTACTCTTTGTAACCCAAAATTTCCATCAAATGACTATAATGCCCCCTGTATTTAGGCTACTATTTTTTCATGAACTAAAAAATGAGGGCACTTTCGACATTTCACTTGTATTTTGGACTACAAATAGCAAAATGTTGGGATACATATACCAAGTTACCAACACCCTTTCAAAATGATATTAGTACCCTAAAACATGAAAAAGATATACACCCAAGCCATCTTCTTCATAATACTATTCACATCTTTCCAAGACCAAACACATATCCAATCCTTCACTTCTAAATCAACGCATAACAACAGCCATTTCTACTTGATGTTTCAAAGAACCGTTAATTAAAAGAAAAGTAAAGAACATAATCTTTAACACTTTGAAAACAGTCAAAACAATGGCCATCATCATCAATTCATCAATTCAGACAATTTTTTCTGGGATATATTTGAGGATGTTCAAATCTGTAACAATCACACAAAAGCTATGAGCTACATAGCATCATCATCATCATCATCAATCCATCAAAGTACTCTACTAAAACCTTAAAAAAAAACACACCAAGAATCCCAAATTGGAGAAAAAAACCATCCAAAAAGCACCAAATATTGATCAATAACAACATGAACATCAATCAGATCTTGCGGCCTCTTCTTACTGTAACTTTCTTCATCCCAGTGCCAGCAGCAGACATCTCACCACCATACGCCGCGGAGGAAGGCGGCTTCTTCGTGGCGGTTCTGCTCCTGAGCAGATACCTTGAAGTGGAAGGAGGAGGAGCAGCAGCAGCAGCCGGAGCCTTGACCCGCTCCGCCATCGGAGTACAGGGGACAGTCTTTCTCAAGCTGCTGGCACATTTCTTCGCAGACTCGACTCGAACACCGAGGCAATGGCCGGAAGATGCAGCCTTCTTCCTCTTCAGCATCTCATTCCTCCTTGCAGAGTACTCTTCATAGAACCTCCCCCTTTCGAAGATCGGGCTTCGGTTCGCATCCATCCCGACGTCGTCCTCACAGCCGCCGCCGAGCTCTTGCTGAACCATCTTCGCCAGAGCACTCAGTTCAGAGGAAATTGTGCGGTATTCCGGCCGGATCTCGGGTCCCACCGCGTCGGAAAACAGGGGTTTCACCAAAGATCCTTTTTTTTAATTCAGAACATTTATCAAACACCTTGCAATCATGAAACAGAAAGAAAAATCCTAACTTCGACGGAATAAAAAATACCTGGCGGGGATTGATTGGCGTTGGTGGTCGCCACCGATTGGAGAGGGCGGCGCGAGCGAAGGCGGAGGTTGATCGGAGATCGGGGCAGCGGCGGTTTCCGGGTGGATTGCATCATCCTGAAAAGCTCTGGAAATTTGCTTGAATTTGAATACTGTAATTTGGGGATTTTTGTAGGGCTAAAGTGTGAGGAGTTTGAATTTATGCGAAGAAGATGTACTGGAGCGGGGGCAGAATCCAACGGTCATATTTATCGTTTTTATTAAGAATTTAATATTTTGATTTGCCATTAATTGAGTTTTATTGCGTCATTCAAAGAATCATTTCCAGTTGATGACTGGGCTGGGCTGGGCTGGGCTGCATTTCAAATCTGTTGGATTTGCCCAGACTTTGTTTTGCAGAGAGGAAGACTTTATTTATATGAATATGTTATTTTAAATGAATTTTATCCTTTTTTTTAAGAGAAGATATTTGGTGATAGGACGGTTTCACCTAAGACTTTATATTTTTTTAATACATTTGATACATGAGGTTGGGAAATTTGAGATTTTTCTTTTTTTAAAAAAACTTAGATACCATTTCTTCATTTTTTTTTGGGCTCAACATTTTAAATTCACATGACTCTTTACATGACTCTTTGACTGAAAATTGTTGTTCCCATCATTTCACGGTTTATAATAAATCGAGTTCACGTCATTTTTATTGTTGTTCCCATCATTTTATATCAATATTGATCTGAAAAACTATATCAATTAATCATTGTGAACACAGCAATCTAAAAACTAAATCAAAATTATGTGCTTGAAAGTCTAACTTGCCTTTGCAAAACACACACAAACTTCAGAAGGTGCCAGAATGTATTAATGGCATTGTGCAGAGTGCAAGGAGAACTTGCCACCAAGTATCAGCACTTGAAACTTCTAGCAGGACATTACAATTATCAATTAGTACTCTTCTGCTAAAATTTTCACCAAAAATGGATCAGAAACCAAAAACCATAGCAATCATAGGAGCAGGAATCAGTGGCCTTCTAGCATGCAAACATGCCCTCCACAAGGGCTTTTGTCCCACAGTCTTTGAAGCCAAGGGTTGCATCGGAGGAGTCTGGTCCAAAACCTTAAACTCCACAAAATTGCAGGCTCCCAAGAACCACTTCCAGTTCTCGGATTTTGCATGGCCTGATTCAGTCACACAAGATTTCCCAGACCACAACCAAGTGCTCAGCTACATTAACTCCTACGCGGTTCATTTCGAATTAGTTCCACTCATAAAGTTCAACAGAAGAGCAATAAGCATAGAGCATTCAAGAAAGTCAGAAGATCATGAAGTACTGTGGGGTGGCTCTGGTCATGCCTTTCCGCTTCAAGGAGGCAAATGGAGTGTTATTGTTCAGGATATGCTCAACAATTCATTCGAGGTAAGAAATTTAAGTTGCGGATCTAGTATTATAATACAGTGCAGATGCATGATTGATGTAAATTTAACTAAGTTTCACAGTTCATGATGAAGATAGTGGGGTACTAGGTAAATTTTATGTAGTACAATATAGTTCACATGAAAAGTCGTGTTTTTCTTTTTCAATTCACTATGCTGCTCATTGCAGGAATACCAGTTTGATTTTGTGATCTTGTGCATTGGAAAATACAGTGACCTAGCCAACATACCACATTTTCCAGTAAATAAAGGTCCAGAGGTCTTTGAAGGCATGGTTTTGCACTCCATGGATTATGCTAATTTTGATAAGCCAGCTGAGTTTTTTACAGGGAAGAAAGTAACCATAATTGGGTTCCAGAAAGCAGCGATGGACATAGCAGCAGAAATCTCAGAAATCAATGGTACTAAATAATAAAGCCTTGAATTTCAAGATAGTTTCATTTCATAAAACTGAGAATTTTTTTAGTTGATGTTTTTGTATTTGTGTTTGCAGGGATAAATAATCCATGTACTTTGGTTTTTAGGACAGCACACTGGTCAGTCCCTGAAAGCTTAGTACCCTATATTTTCAGAAACCTGAACAGATTCTCAGAGCTCATGGTTCATAAGCCTAATGAAGGTTTCTGCCAATGGTTATTAGCAGTTATGCTCTCTCCAGTGGTAAAATAAAATAAAATCAGTACCTAATGTATTTTGTCCAAACATTGATCTCAACGAATCACATTTCTGCTATTTCACGCTAATGAACTTTATCAACATGCTGTCAGCTATGGATATTTTCAATGGCCGTGGAAAGTTACCTGAAATGGATATATCCCCTGGCTGAGTACGATGTGGTTCCAGATCATCCCTTCCTCGCGCAGATACGCTCGTGTAAGTCAACAGTTTTGCCCGACAAATTCTACGACAGAGTTAAGGAAGGCAGCATCATCCTTAAAAAGTCAAAAACTTTCAGCTTCTACAAGAAAGGGATAATTGCAGGAAATGAAGATGTGCCTATAGAAACAGATATAGTCATTTTTGCCACTGGATATGCAAGTGAGCAGAAACTGGCAAGTATTTTCAAATCAACTGAGTTTCAGAAATGCATGACTGAATCATCAGCTCCTTTATACAGGTAAGAAAACTGCCTCAGATCTTCTGTAACACTTTTGTATGGTGAGCACTAAAACGAGCATAACAACAAAGGCTAAAAAAACATCGTATCATATCATTTCACTCATGTTATCTCAGTAAATTAAATTCTTGAGTTAGAAACTGAGAGCACTAATTGACAGGGATTGCATTCATCCAAAAATACCACAGTTGGCGATAATGGGATACCAAGACAGCCATTCTGAAGTGTATACAACTGAAATGAGAGTAAAATGGCTAGCCTGTTTTCTTGCCGGAGAATTTCTGCTGCCAACGATACGCGAAATGGAGGAAAATGTCATGAGTTGGGAAAAGTGCTCAAGAAAATACACAGGTGAAAGTTACAGACGTTTTTGCACCAGAGTAATGCTGCATATATACAGCAATGATGAGATATGCAAGGACATGGAGTGCAATCCAAGAAGGAAAAAAACCATTTTTTCTGAGCTTTTTGCACCCTATGTGTCATCAGATTATGCAAACATAGAATGCTCAACCAGCAAATGTTCAACATAGTTTCCTAAAATTTATCGTTAATCAACTGAATTTATACTTGCTTTTTCTACTTTAGTTTAATTCTGATCCTTTCAACAAGAAGTGAACTCAGATTGAGTTGAAAACATTGTTGCAAATAGTACATGTTTACTTCCACAATTCGATAAATAAAATGTAATCTAAATTTGACTGGCTTGCCATTTAATCCTATCAACCATTCATCTAGATTATCCCTCTACCTATTTTCTTTCGAGGAGCAGCAATAGTCTCTTTGCGCCAATCTAGAAGGATTTATTCTCATTTCAAGAACTAGCTAAAAACATTCATCCTTAGGTTATCCAGAAAACTAATAGTATATCAAAAGCTGAATACAATGTGATTCAACAACAACAGACAGGATATGCAGAGAAAAAGTTTACAATAATCTAAAGCTTAGTCAATGAATATCAAAATACACAAAACTAATTCTTCCTTAAATTGGGAAGAATGTTGGACTTAGAGCAATGGAAATTCAAAGCAACTAGGGAAGAATTTGCTCATGGTAGTACATTAATGCTCGAATCAGAAACAATCAAACTAACTACAATTGGTCACAGAGGAGTATGATCAAGAGATTTATCATTTATGTGGAACAAACACAACTTAAAATCATAATCCAACACATATTATAATCTCAAAACACAAAAAATTCCCAAACCAACAAGAGACAACAACACTCTATCAACATCAAAAACAAACACAGCTCGATTGAAGGAGCAAAGAGAGCTTCACTCCCATCAGTTTCGACAACCACGTGTTCAGGAGTTGATTGATTGAGTCATTACCTCGGATAAAACATCTTCAACATTATTCATCTATTCCGTAGTTGTTGGGAGACGCAAGACTGCTCGTAAAAGTCCTTGCACAACGAAGAAAGTAAAGAGGAAGGCCAGCGATAACCAAATTCCTCCAAGATCCATTTCCCAAGTTGTATGCAGAAAACTGCTTACAGTTAGAATGCCTCATCAAAACGATCTCATCATCTCCCAAGAAACAAACAAGCTTATGTGAATGAGTAATACTAGGAGGCCGAGGATAAGCAACACTAGGATAAGTAATGCTGAATTTCATCCAAGACTCTTGCACACCATAAGCCTTCATCATCCAAACCTCGGCGGAAGTGGAACTTTCAGTTTCAACCACAAGTGTGAGACATCCACCAAGATCAGACAGGATCACCGGAGAATCAAACTTCGCTGTAGGAAGATGTATGCTCTTGAATTCCTGTCGAGCCAAACTGAACGCTGCGATAACATTGCAAGGCTTACAAGCCAGGCTAGCCAGCCAGTGAATGCATCCATTTAGAAACACTCCAGATAAACAAACTTCATCATGTTTGTAAAAATTGTAATCAGAATTGGCAGCTTTCTTCCAAACCTTAGTTTTCACACTGTAAACATCCACATCATCAGCAGTATTTCTTACCGGGTTCTCGGAAGTAAGGACAACTTTGAAGTCATCGTTCAAACTATCGTAGCCAAGAGACGCCGTGTAAAACCAAAAATTCGTGATTTCCTCGGCTTCTAATGTAACAGGATTGAACAGAACCAATACTTTCTCGGAATTATATGTCTTTTGGGAGAGGAGAAGTAAACCATGACATGAACCTTCAGCTATGACCCTGCTAAAGCCTTCAATGTGCGGAACAGTTACCTCTCTCGAAACACAGTCGTTTCCGCCATTGATGCTGATACTGCTGCAGATGCAGACGGCGGAACTGTGGCAATCTGTGAGGACGAGGAGGTTTTCCGGCGGGTTGTGGAGGTGGAATTTGAAGTGGGCTTTGAGGAAATGGGGGCTTGAGAGCAGAGAACGCCATGGCTTCGATACGCACCGAGATCGGCCGACGGATTTAACCGGAAGGCGTACGAGGATGTTGTCGAGCAGGTCTTGGGGAAGGACTGGACAAATTTCCTCCATTGTTAGGGTTTAAGCTTTGCTGATGGACTGATGGTGATGGTTCGAGCAACAAACGGAAACATGTTTTATAGAACTTATTTTTTGCTGAACTAAACAGGATTGAACTGAATTGTACTGAACTAATGTAGATTTAATGTATTGACAAAAAGAATCAGTATGACTGAATTAATTTGAATTTCATCAAATTGAATTCCGCTGAACTAATGTGAAAATGTGAAAAACGTTCACTTTTTAATATAGTTGTGTAAAGCCATGTTTACTAGAGCTTATTTTTTGATGTACTGAATTAAATTGAATTGAACTGAACTGAATTGAATTGAACTGAACTGAAGTAAAAAAATGATGTATTGAAAAATGGAATCAGCATGACTGAATTAACCTGAATTTCATCAAATTACATTTTCACTGAACTGAACTGAATTTAACTGAACTGAACTACAGATAAGCTCTGGTAAACAGGGGCTAAGATGTGAAAATGTGAAAAACGTTCACTTTTTGGAGCAAGTAATTAAATGCGAAAATTAACATGTGAATATCAATTAACACGAAAATGATACTCCTAAATTAATGTAAAACCTCCTATGTACGTAAACATTTCTAAAATTTCATTTCTTTTATTAAAAAAACTTCCCATGGAATTTTTGAGAGTCAGAGATTTTGACAACTCAATCAAAAAAGGAAGAAAATGATAGGTAAAGATCTCGATTTAGCTTCGTCGATTTAGTGTCATATTATTTCTAATATTTCATACATGTTATCTCACTTATTCAGATTCTCAAGTAAGAAAAATGAAAAGCACATTTAAAATATATCCAAAAATACCATAGTTGGTGGTGATACTCCAACTGATAGGATATAATGACCATAACATTGTCTCACAAAGAAAAATATCAGATTTTTTGAAAAGATGGTGATATTTTTTTAGATTAATTCAGTTTAGTTTAGTTCAATTCAGTTAATTTCAGTAAAATATAGTTTAATGTAATTTTGTAATTAAGTTTAGTTTAATTCAGTTACGTTCTTTTGACGTTTAATCCTAAGAAACCAAACACCTAGATTATCATCCGCATATATTTGTTTCTAGAAGTAGCAATATTCTCTTCGTTTACCATTCAACAAATATCACACGGATTGGATTGCATCAGTATATCTTTCTTTGTCACCCAAATGCACGAGTGCAGCTGACGATCCAGCAGACCAGCACCACGCAATACTACTGATTATTAGTCAATATTGGCACCTCAACCATATGAATATGATGGTTAATTTGGTAAAAGTCCACTGATTTTATCCATAATTATGAGACGGTCTCATTTTAGACCTATTGATGTTAACAACATATCATTTTGATGTTTTTTTAGATAATCATTGAGGTTATTAATAATACTTTTACTACAATTTGTCAAACACTATCAATATAAAAATTTGAAACATTAATTTTATGGATTTGGACTGCCTCAAACAAAAAATTTTGACTACAATATTGCACGAAAATGAAGATAAGTACAAATGAAAAATTGATTACGGTTTTAGGATTCCATTTTACAATTGAAAATGGTGCAAATGAATGGAGGAAGGGGAGAATCAGACCATGTTTGATAGATTTTATTTTTTACTAGATTGAACTGAATATAACTTAAATGAAAATTAATATTTTAAAAAATCAGTATGACTGAATTAATATGAATTTCATCAAATTACATTTTCACTAAATTGAACTGATCTACTGAAAAGATCGGGCAAATATGAGAATTTGTCGTTAGAATGATTGACACAAAATTATTAAAACTTTACCTATAATACAAATTATCATTTGAAACATGTCTGTACAGAGACCAAGTACTATAAGGGGCCATTATCAGTTGAAGTTGCGGTTGGTGAGCTTCAACCCCGCTGCCGCTGTTAGATTTTAGGTTGTTGATGTCGCCAGAGCCCAGTCGTCTCACATGGACCGACTCGAGACTGAGTTTCGGTGTGAATTTGTATGAAATAACAATCATGTACCTAGGATTAGGATGATCAAGGAAATTGACTGCAAGATCAAGCAAAATGAATGAAAGATCAAATTAACTGAAAGATCAAGGTAAAAAAGGAATGTTCAAGGGAACTTACTGAAAGATAAATCAAAATCACTAAAAATTAAAGTGAAAATAGTAAATGCTCATTCCCTCGATCCTTGGTCTCCACAAGACATGTCCCATCCAAAACTCTCTACCAATAATGGAATGTTCAAAAAAAACATTGAATGAACCAAATTTTATATTATTAAAAAAATGTAACACCTAAAACTCAGTCATTAAATTGATGAACATGAATTTCTTAGACCATATCAACTTGAGTGAGTGGGTCGACAAAATTTTACCCACTGATTAGTGATTAGCCAAATTGGATGTTGGTTAAGACCTGGACAACTTGATAAAGTGACAAACCTAAATATCATGATCAATATTATAATTTAACTTCACGTTTGTCAGTTTTACAAATAAAACGAAAATAAAAACAATTTTCATACAGCAATTTAACAACACTTGTCGTTGTTCTTAGTGGCAATCTGATTCTTTTTCCTGTTCGTATTCAATATTTTGTGTTTTAAAATGCGGTTTAATGCTCAACGATGAATCTGATGAAAATCATTGAGCTTCTAATATGGTCCCAGAAAATGAAACCTCAGTTTAAATAATCCTGCGTCCAAAAACGGCTTTGTTGTTAAATAGCGTGTCCTTAGCCGTACAAGTGGAGACAAACTGGGATTGCACAATTTGGTTCTCAAATTCCAAAATTATTAACATAACATGAGATATGTTAACAAAGAAATATATTCCATAAAAAATATATATATATATATAATATATATATATATAAATAATACTCATTCTAGATACAGAAGATAATATCAAAGTATACACTTTGGAGTGAGTATGTTGAAAATAAAAATAATAAAACGATGTATAAAATTGGAAAAATATTGTAAAATTAGTGTATGCTTAATCGACTGCTCAATCATCTGTGAGCGGTGATTGGAAGAGTATAACTTCACAACTCATTCACTAGCAACTTATGCTAAATCGAGTCATTTTTAACACATGTGATATTTTTTACCTGAGTTGTTTGTAGAAAATTTAAATATTAAATTTAAACTAATCGATATCGATATCGAGTAATTTAGTATCATAAAAACTTCCACAAATCACAAAATGGTTCCACAAGACTTGACTGTGATGTATCTTGGTGGCTACTGAAAATAATGCCGGAAGCTCCAACGATCCGGCGGCAGCGGCTAACCCATTTAATTAAGATCTGGTCACTGATTCAGACACTCACAAATTGCTAAGAATAAAAGTAACAAGATTTTGCTTTGTGGTGTAATAATAAACAAAACATTTCCATACAATTTTAGAAAGCATAATGATTGATAAAACATACTTTTTGGGCGGTTTTCCACTTTGATTTTGAAGTCAAATTGTACTCATTTCTACTATTAGTCATAGTTAATTACACAACATGTACAAATGGAATGATACATCTCTATACCATGATTTCACTTTATTGTTAATCTAAATTGAGTTGAAAAATAAAATAAAATTGGTTTGTAACATGTACTAGCATAGTAGCATATGCACGTTGATAGCAATACATCAATACAACCCCAAATTGAGATATATAAATTGATTAATCTGTTATCTGCAATTTATTCAAATTTTTAGTTCGGTTTAAATTCAGATATCAGTGTAACTCTAAATTATCAATCATGCTGCTAGACACAACAATAAATAGGACAAAAATTACATGCCCCAACTCCTAATGATAGTAACAAGCATAGCTCCACATCATCATTAACTATTACCAAAAGATCAACATAGGATTGGCTTTGATTTAGTTGGTGTAGAGCATGGCAAGGCTTGATAATGACTATTAAGCATGCCTTAATATCATATTAAGATTCCTTCTAGCAAATCAACATGCTGACAAACATTGCACCATCAAAAACTCAATCAAACACCCTCTATGCCACATTCAACCTTTCAAATCATTACCAAACCAACTTCCTTTTTCTTTTTTTTGTCGAAATGTGATTGATAATTTGCATTAGGTTTTAAGCACTCAAGCAACATTTACACTTTAGTACATAATTCTTCACATTTAGTAAAACATAAATATTTTCACCTCTTTACTAACGTACAAATTAATATGACAAATTCTCTCAGTAAATAATCATGTTTAATATCTAAAAGATCAATTTTGAAAGTGAGAAAATCAACAACAATACACCGAATGATCATGGTTAATATGTAAACAATCGGAATTAAAAGTGAGATTTTCTCAATTAATATATTGAAAAAAAAATCAATATAACTGAATTAACATGATTTTTTTCAAATTATAAATTTCTAAACTAAATTTAACTAATCTAATACAGCTAAGTTCAATCCAAATAGATTATTTTAGTGAACCGAAATGAAGAACTACTATTCTATAAGGTTTCAATCATTCAAAAAACATTCATAATTCTAGAATCCGGACAGATTTTCAACCATTAAAAACACATCTACACAGTAACATTCCAAACATTGTTATCTTCTAGACTATTAACTTCATTTTGTAATCACTCAATCCCAACTTTTGGATTGTATAAATTAACTCTTCTTCTTCATCTTTCCATCATTCTTGATCACTGCAGATTATTTCCAAACAACAAAAAGAAATGGAAACTCTGATAATTTCCGAAGCAATTGTTAAACCTTATTCTCCAACTCCATCAAACCTTAAAATCTTCAAACTCTCTCTCCTGGACCAGCTCATCCCGGCTCCATACGCGCCGATCGTGCTCTTTTACCCGAACTCAAGCGGGGCGAATCATGCCCAGATCCTTAAACGGGTCGAAAAGCTGAAGAATTCCCTGTCGGAAGCACTTACTCTGTTTTTCCCTCTCGCCGGAACGATCAGGGATGACCTGACCATCGAGTGTAACGATAGCGGCGCTTACGTGGCGACCGCGAGAGTGAACTGCCAGCTGTTTCAGTTCCTCAAACGGCCCGACCTCGAACTCATATGTAAGTTTCTGCCTTGTGATGTCGGGTTCGTCGGGTCCATGATCGGAACCCGAGTCACTAATGTTCAGGTGAACCTGTTTGAGTGCGGAGGGATGGCGATCGGGCTCTGCATTTCTCACCGGATTCTCGACGGAGCTGCGCTGGACAGATTCCTGCACGGCTGGGCTGCGGCGGTGACGACGGTGGACGGAGGAGCGGTGGAGGTTCCCGACCCAGATTTCGCCGTCGGGCCTGCTATGTTTCCGGCGAGTGATCTCTGGCTGAGGGATTCAGCCATGGAGATGTGGGGAGCCTCGTTCAAGGCGGGGAGCTCGGTGACGAGAAGATTCGTATTTGATTCTCCCGCCATAGCTTCGCTGAAATCCATGGCGGCCGGGTCGGGTTCTGCTCCGACCCGAGTGGAAGCCATCTCTGCTTTCCTCTGGAAATCCATCATGGCTGCCGGTGGGTCCCGCAAGAAGGCCTCCATGTTGACCCACGTGGTGAATTTGAGAAAGCGGGCCGGGCCGGCCCTGTCGGAGCATTCCATCGGAAACCTCGTATGGATTTCCGGCGCGAAGTCGCCGGAGATTACGTCACTTCCCGCCCTTGCTGACGCGGTCAAACTCTCCATATCTCAAGTCAACGTCGACTATATCAAGAAAATGCGCGGGAAAGACGGGTCGGGTCTGATGCGAAAAGCGTTGAAAGAAATCGCGGAGTTCGGGTCCGGATCCGGGGCGGATTACCTTGCGTTCAGCAGTTGGTGCGGGTTCGATTTTTACGGGGTGGATTTCGGGTGGGGAAAACCCGTATGGGTCAGCAGTTATGCAATGTCTGCCCCGGTTTTCTTGAATCTGGTTATTCTCATGGAGACCAAATTTGGTGATGGAATTGAAGCTTGGGTGACTCTTGATGAACAAGAAATGGAAGCATTGCAGCATGATCAAGAATTTCTTGATATGGTCTCTGTTGATCCAAGTCCTCTGGAGATGTGCTATTCTCGTACACTAATGCAATCAGAACAATTTCATATGGTTGACGACAACATTAAAATGACCCGAGACTGTAAAAGTATAGGAGAAACCACGTTAAAATTTGTAAATGTCAAAGCTCAAGACTAGATTTTTTTTTCTCATTTTAATACATACAATAAAATTTTGATTATCTCCATCTTTTTATGGCAATCAATTGTTTTTATTTAAAATAGTGTAATACCTTTTTAGTTATATTAACTTTGATGACCATTAAATCATAGTGAATTAAATAGCAAATTTTTTATGATCATATGTTAAACTTGATAAAATAGCTAAGTATAAAATATTAAAATATTGAGATTTTATCTTTTATACAGCGCGTAGAATTTTCACTTTTATCCACAAATCCTGTGTATTTGGTCAAATTAAACAATTCTTTGTTAGTTCCACATTGGTAAATCTGAATAAGTTATGTAAATATTGTAAATGGTTGAGGTGACTTTATAGGAAAAAAAGTTTGACTTTAGATTTTTCTGATGAATATGTTTTTTTAAAAGCAAAATTTTATCAGTAGTTGTAAGAAATGGGGTTGTTAAATTTGTGGATATTGAGGAAATGGGTAATTATAATCTTTTATGGTTGAAAAATTGCAATGATGATATTAATTTTGATGGTCGTGAGTTGAAATAATAATATGAGTGAAAAATTACAATATGTAGTGAATATAATTTGAATCATGATTGCTAGAAATAGTTATACAAAATAACAATGATATGATGAATGTATTTGTTCGTATCAATATGTATTTAGTTGGCAACCATAACCACAAACAAAAAGTATTACTTGTTTGTTTAAATAATTCTCTTCAACCAACTTATTTTCATGTATCCATTAGATCATATTTGCTAGAGCTTATTTGTTGATGTACTGAACTGAATTAAATTGGAGTAAAATTGATATATTGACAAATGAAATCAACATGACTAAATTAACCTGAATGTCATCAAATTACATTTTCATTGAACTGAACTGATCTACAGATAAACTCGGGCAAGCAGGGCGTTTTGTGTCATATAATTTTGTATGTGTCATATAATAATTTTGTCACATATATTATCAATCTACTTTCATTATTAGTTTGAGATAAAAGGTACTAGTATACTCGAACTATTTCAATTCTATTTCCCATTTTTGACTCCTCGGAAAATGCCCAATGATTGGCGTACAGGTGCTGTTAAATCGGGTAATTTCGACAAACCGATAAAGAAACGGGCTTGACCATAAAAATCCCAAATTAGCGAGTAAATTTCGCAAAAAGGCAAAGTACACATGTTTTCGTGCATGTCGCGTGATCCCGACCGTCCAACGTGCCACACGTTCCAAGTCCCAGCGCCTGAATTCCACCCGGTCTTCTCCGATTCGATCATTCAAACAATTTCAGGGAATGAAAGCTCAGATTTAAACAACACCCCAATGGGCCACCGGCGCCGCCGTCAAAAACCAATCTTTCTTGTCGCCGCCGCGTCGTGGCTGTTCTTCCTCTTCGCTGGGCTCTGTTTGGCCGAAGAAAATGCCATAGACCAGCATCAGTCTTCTTCTACCCCTATCAATCACGATCTCTACCACACCAGGTGATTATAGAGTGTTTATGGTTTATTATAGATCCGTTTGTTGTTGATTTAACGTCAAAGTTTAAGTTTTTTCCTTCTGGGTTTTTTTGATTTGTGTATGTTTTGAAATTTGAAGTGATCATGGCTGATTTCAGTTGGAATGTACTGTTTTGCAAGTCAAAAGGCTGGAACTTTACTTTTACTTATCTGAGAAAACATTTTGATTTTGTTGGCTAATTTTGCTTGTTCTGGTTGATGAACAAATTAATGCAGTGGGGCTTTGCTGGAAGAAATTGAAGGCTTAGTGCATCGCCACCCAGATAAACTATCTGTAATTTCCTTATTGAGTATTTTCCCCAATTGAATTTAGTTAAGTTTTCAGTTGCTGTCCTGACATGAATTATTGACTTGCTTAGATTGAGACGGTATCGAGTATGAACAAGGGGTACCAAGCTCAGATGAGTGTAGTAACTTATTGTCGCGAAAAGAAAGATTGTGATGGAAAGGCGAAGCTCAGGATCCTTCTGGTAAGATTTCCTATGAACACATTTTAGTAAACACATGGAATGACAATATCAGTACAAAAAAAATGAGCGATTTAGGTAGCAGAAGATTTTAGGGAGAAAGAGGAGTAACTGTCGAGAAGATAGATATCTTGCATTGTAAAGATAAAGAAAAGAAAAATATGTGCACTGTTCTGTTTGTATCTGACTTGTAGTGTTTAGAAAATCTCAGATTTGTCATTGCTGCTGTTTTTGACAGATGATTACTTGTATTCCAGAGTTTTGGTCAGCATGGAAGGGAGCTCATTACGTCTGAGTTAGCATTACGGATTCTTTCTATATTAAGTGAAGAAGGTTTTTTACCAAATGCAAATAGAAATTCACTTAACCGCACACTTGATAAGCTTGTTATAAAGGTAATCACTCTACGTGCCTTTCTAAATGACCCGTTTTCATACTTTTATATTATCTGCATCTGAACAAGATATTATCTTTCAGATTGTGCCTGTGGAAAATTTAAATGGTCGCAAACTTGTCGAAGGAGGGGATTTTTGTGAGAGAAGAAATGGTCTTTCAAACTGTCCCTCTTTGTGCTATTGTTGCATATTTCTTCAATTATAACTCACTGATTAGTTTACCTTTTGCAGGAAGAGCAGTAGATTTAAATAGAAATTGGAGTGTAGATTGGGGAAAAAAAGAGAAGGTATGTTTGTTCAGGTCATGATGTTGATGTTTATCCTTCTTTCCATGTCTGCCTCATCTGCCCCATGTGATGATCTTAATAGATAACCGTGTCTCTAGATGTCATGCTTCTTCTGAACTGTAGTTTGCAAATCTGGGTTCTTTTCTGTTTCAGGATTATGATCCTTATGAAGAAAACCCTGGAACTGGCCCTTTCAGTGAGCCGGAGTCACAATTTATGCGGAAACTTGCCATGTCTTTTGAGCCTCATATTTGGGTTAATGTGCACTCAGGAATGGAAGTAAGCTCCGTTTTTAAATTTTCTTTTGTATTTAGGTGGAAATTTATGAACATTAAGTTTTCTAGGTGAGAAATTTTAGTGCTAGGCCTTGGATTTAATCACGTTATGACTATTTTCTGAGTTCACTGTCTAAACATGAAAATGCACCAGTGTATGAAACTCAATTTAACAAGTTTGATGTATATCTTATTACTCCAAATGAATTTGTCTACGGGCATGTATAGAAGCAAATTTTTTTTCTTCAAACAGGGAAGTGAGTTGATATGCAAATTCAAATTTGACAACTTGTGACTCTGCATCTATTCATATTTGCAAAGTTTTCTGTGTGGTCTCACCCGATTTATGTCATTTTCTGTGCTAGTTCTGAATCCTGATTACTTGTTGGTATAGGCCTTGTTTATGCCATATGATCACAAAAATACAACACCAAGTGGAACACCCTCCGAGAAAATGAGGTCAATTCTTCAAAAGATGAATCGTCTTCACTTAGGAGATCGTTGCCTGATTGGATCTGGTGGAGGTTCTGTCGGGTGTGTATCTGTCACGCTGATCTGCTGTAATTTTTATTGCACTAGTCCCTCAACTTTTGACTGATATGTTTTTTTTCCAACATGTCTAGATATCTCGCACATGGTACTGCAACAGATTACATGTATGATGTAGTACGGATACCAATGGCCTTCACCTTCGAGGTTTGACGAATCACCAGTTATTTTAACGCTACAGATTCAGTTGTGCTAAATTTCAGCTTATGATGAGTGTGTTCTGCTTGCAGATATATGGAGATTCTGCAGCCTCCTCGAAGGATTGTTTTAGGATGTTCAATCCCATGGACATCACCACCTTCAACGTACGTTAGTTCTCTTTATGAAAGATACAATACTTTGACTATACGACATGTATTGACATTGTTGGTTTTGTGAATTCCAGAAAGTTCTCAATGATTGGTCTGCAGCATTCTTTGAGATGTTTGAGTCGGGCGCATCTCAGTTGGATGGGCTTCATTCGGGCACTATTTCATCGAGTTTTGATAAGTTGATCTCCATAGATGACTATCTCAATGGTTATTTGATGGAAAGAAGAAATCGATACGGGAAGAAAATGGAGGTAATTGAACTGGGAATGCAGGAAATACGAACGTATTTCCGACTGTTCATGTTATCATCAATCCTTCTGATGTTCATGTTCTGTTCAAGAATATCTAAGAGTGCTAGACCTATTGTTTCAGCAATCTCGTCGTGAATACATTCCTGCCCCCTTTTTAGAACGGTATATCGTAGAATAGCACTTTTTGTTGATTGTAGATTTCGTTCTCCCCAATTCTTTTTGTACCACAGAAGATTAGGGCACCCTTTCATATACAGGTTAGTGAATTGATGTAATCTATATTGATTTCCACGACATTTGTCAATACAAAAAACCTTGGCTTAATGTGCAAAAATGAAGTTCTTTTAGTTATTTACAGTGTAAACCAACAAAAAGAACCCGAAATACTCAAGTTTTCTTGAGGTAATTTATAATCAGAGTTGTCATTTCTTAGTTTATACAAAAGAGCTAATCTGAGTATACATAATTAATGAATTATACAAGCTGAATGCATTTGCATCAGAATGTCAAAATTTTGGTCATATCCATCCACATGATCAACCTAAATGAAGAACTAAGTGAATATGTACTGGAACAGTGTGTGACTGTGTGAGCGATCATAATTTCATCGAAGACTTCATGTATCGCAGTGCAGATCGTAACATTGCTCTTGATTTCCTATCCGGTTGGCATCCAGACGATAGCATTTCTTCATAAACTGCCGGAACCTGAACAAACAGTTATTTTGCCAAAAATTTAAAAGAAGAACGAAATAAGTATTGAAAGGTATTATTATGCATCGAAGAAACCTAGGACTAACCTTTTCGAATCTCTCCACGCGAATTAGAGCTTTCATAAGAGTAGTGTAAGTAACCACATCCGGCTTAATACCCTGCAAGAGTATGATATGACGTTAATGATTAACCTAGGAAAACAAGAGAGAACTCATCCTAGTACGATCAAAAGTTCGACTCACATTTTCCTTCATATACTGTAACACAGAAAAGGCTTCGCCTTCCCTCCTATCCTCGCCAAATGCATTAATTAACGAATTCAGAGCCAATTTACTAGGCTTCAGACCTTCTCCCCGCATAATCCGAAATGCATTCACTGCTTGCTCAGATAATCCCTATCAAGAAACCAACAATTTGTTCGATAAACAGGTTTTTTTTCAAAGACAACATTTTGATCCGTAATCAGAGCAACATAATGACATAATAATATAAAGTCCCGGAAAAAGAAAACCATACCCTCTGAGCATAAGCATTAATCAGCGCGTTATACATGGTTGATGATGGTTTTAAGCCAGCGGATTTCATCACCTCCAAACACTCTATAGCTTCACCAAATCTCCCCGATTTCCCATAAATGTCGACAAGTGTGGTATAAGTAATAACATTAGGCAGCAAACCTTGGCCTTGCATCTTTCCCAGCAAATCCTTCACGCCGTCCCACTTTTCCTGCTCCCCGAAGGAATGAATCATTATATTGTAAGTAGTCGTGCACGGGGAAACCCCACTCCTCTGCATCTCCTTAAACAGCTCCTCGGCTTTATTATGAAGCCCTTGTTTACAATGACAGTCAATGAGCGTATTCCAGGTGACATCGTCGGGTGCAATCCCCTCGAGTTTCATCCTATGAAAGGTGTCCATTGCATGGTCCAAACAATTGTACTTACCAAATGCATCGATCATTACATTGTAAAACTGTCTGTCTGGAGTCACCCCGATGTCCTTCATCTCCCTCAGCACCTGAAACGACTTCTGCCACTCTCCTCTATCTCTATAGCTAGCTAAGATCCTACTGAAAACGTACGAGCTAGGTTTTACATTATTCGACTCCATTTCCTTCAAAACTATCCTAGCACTCTCCCACCTACCTGCATTTCCATAAGCGTCGATGAGCAGGCTGTAGGTGAACTCATCAGGTGCCACGCCACTTTTCTCCATTTCAGACACAACATCCTCGGCATCTCTCAAAGCTCCGATCTTTACATAGCCTTTGAGAAGGGCATTGTAAGCTCGAGTCCTAGGTCTCAGTCCACCTTCTTTCAGCTCCTCGAAAACCGCCTCAGCTTCACTAGTCCTGCCCGAATTCCCTAGCTGAGTAATCACTGCAACTAAAGTGGCAGTCTTGGCACTCAAACCACTCCCCTGAATCACAGACAGGAAATACAGCGCCCTATTTACATCACCGCTTTTCGAAAATCCGACAGTCATGTCATTCAACAGCTGCCCATCTAGCTCAATCATATCCTCTTCAATCTCGAACACGAACTTCTCTAACAGCGCGGAATCAACAGTATTGTTCCTAACTAACGACTGTATAATCAAGCTGTAATTAACGAAATCGGACTGATAACCGTCACCTCGCATTTTCGCCATGAGGTTGAGCGCCTTCTCGATGTCGCCGTTCCGAGCACAGGCGCCGATCAGGGCGTTGTAGGTCAACGGAGTCAGCGCCTGCCGTTGGGACAGCAGGAAAGCCTCGTACAGCTTCTCGGACCTCCCCAGCGCGTGGATTAGGATCGAGTAGAGAAGCTCGTACGAGAAGCATAGGCGGTGCTTCTGCAGCCACGTCACCAATGCGTACGCCGTTGTAATGGACTCGCCGGAACCGGTGCCGGTGCCTTTTCCGGTGACGAGGGATTTCAACAGAGAATGCCATACCGGGGCGGGTACGGCCCGGTAAGACTCCACGAGCCGGAGCTCCACCGGGTCGAGCTGGGACCCGTCTTTCTCTTTGTTGCTCGGAGACGGAAGGAATTCGAGGAGTGGAGAAAAATCATACCTTTGGGTTTCGTCTTCGTCTTCTTCTTCGTCGTCGTTGTCCGAGGTTTCTGTTGTCGGAGTGTATTTTGGAGTGAACTTGGCGTTGGCGGCAGCGGCGGCGGTGGGTAAGAGTGGCGGCCGGAGGATTATACGGCGGAGGAGAAACGGGGAAGTGAAACGGATTGGACGGTGAAATGGACGGAATTGAAACGGTGGAGGCTGCAATACAGAGCTTATCATCTTCTTCTTCCCCCTCGGCGACTGAGGATTTTTCTGTCACTTAACTTACCATGTCATTTATTTTCTTTATTTTTTTGTGTTTGTTATTGTGCCAGATTGGTGAAACTTCAAATATATCACGCTTATATATATGGCGAAAATTTAAAATGAACCTTGCAATATTTTTATTTTTAGAAGAAATTAAAGGGCAATTGACCTCACTAAAGTTTAATAACCTAATAATTATGTAATATATTATTGTTTTCAAAAGGTATTCCAAAATTATCTTTTTAGTTGAATGGGTACCAACTACCAAACTATTCAAAATATCATGTTTTAAAATAACATGTTTACATCTATAAAAAATCTATAAAAAGTCTAAGAAACACATATTTTGTGATCTTATAACTTATTATTTGAAAAGTAGCGTTTTAATTTTCACCAATGAATCGCGCTCTTTAATTTAGTTTTATTAATATATATGGATAATGAACTTTTATAAATTGTATGTATTAAAGAATTATTATAATTTTATCATCTAATATATACATTTGTTGGACTAGTATTATTATTATTTTTTTTGAAAAATTTGTTGGACTAGTATAATAGTATTGCATGTAATTGTATGTGAAAGTTACACCAAATAAACTAAAAAATATTTTAGGAAATCACACATAGGCCTAGTTGATTAATTATGGAAAGGTTTGAGGGAACAGCTGCAAATTCTTCAAAATTCGAGGAGTTAATAATGAAAATATTTATCATATGTCATGTATACAAAACAATCTGTGGAGCTTAAACCCTAATTGCAAAATGCGCCATGTCGTTGCAGAGTTGAAGGGTTTATCAACAACCTTAACAAATCAGCTGAATTGATACACTCGAAGAAGCGATTCTGCAATGACGGCGGGTTCTCGGCAAGCTAATAAGAAGCACAAAGGCGATGCCAAGGCCAAGCGCAATAATCACAAAGTTCCCGGCGAAAGTGAGTTTGATTTCATCTTCTTTATGTGTTTGAAAATGCTGAATTAGTATCTTTCAGAGATGATTTTGCTGAATTTTGCTGTTGTTTTTTTTTGTTTCTCAGAGAAGCTTAAAGTCAATGATGGAAGGGTTAAGAAAGGAAACAAGGCAGCTCGTGTACAGAAATCCAAGATGGTATGAAAAGTTTTTGAATTTTGTATAAATTTCGTGTTTTGCATAATGGGTTGTGTGACCGGGTGAAGTTATAATCTTTTGCAGAAGCGTAAGGAGCAGGCGGAATTGCAGAAGCAGAAAAAGGCCTCTGCTGCCACTTCACCTCGAATCATTGTGAGTTTTCTCCTGTGTATAGTTTATGATTCTTTCTTGTTTTTCTGAAAAGAGTTAAGTTATTTTTATTTTTACTTTGTATTATTAACGAACGCCTTTTTTTAAACCCTGGAATGATGATCGTATTGAAATATCTAGGTTCTGTTTGGCTTGTCATCTGCCGTGGACTTGAATTCGCTTGAAGATGATATATTGAGTGTTCTGTCGCCGTCTCAGAGGAATGGGAATGAGTTTCCTACCATTGCTTCCACTGAATTCAAGCTGAGAGCATCTGTAAGTTTATGAATGTTCGGTGTTGTACTAAATATTTTAAGCTACTTTGAGCTGAGCTTTTATTCTATTTTTGATATATGGGGACATGGGATGAGCGTTTTGGCCTTATTTTGCTTGAGAACTAACTGCAATTATCAACCTGTATGTCTTGTAGATACTGAAAGCACCTCATGGTAATTTGTCAGCCTGCATGGAAATGGCTAAGGTATTTGTCAATGGATTACATGTCTAGCAAATTTATAAATCAGTGTTGTTTTTCATAGACGGTTGTTGCCCCAGGTTGCGGATTTGATTGCTTTTGTGGCATCGGGTTCTGACTCATACATTGATGCATTTGGTACTGAATGCCTCTCAGTGTTTAGAACTATTGGTCTACCTAGCACTGCTGTCTTTATTCGTGTAAGTTCTTGCTGCTCTCCTCTGGTCTTTGTTATATTCTTAACTCTTCAATTCACTGACTCCATCGCTGTACATTGAACTTTTTTGCATTGTATAGAATTGTCAGACGGTACCAAAGAAGGATTTCACTTCACAATTTCCTGAAAATTGTAAGTTTTATCCAGCAGATACAAGGGAAGATTTGCGGAAGGTAATTTTAAACTCATAATTTGTTTGGACACATATTCAAATGCTTTTTTCTACCATAACTTTTATGCACCATAACCTACAGTCATGTAGAATAATACATGTGTTTTCATATCACAGTTCATGTTGGCTTTCGAGGAGCAAACACTCAAAAGTCCTGTTTGGCGCACACAACGGCCTTATCTTTTAGCTGAAAAGGTATCTCTCCTGGTCCACATGTTTACAAATCGTTGCCCTCATTTTCTACTTTTCATTTCTCAGATGGTTAATTTTAAAGTACAAAAATACTTTTCAAGTTCATTAGTACTTCTATTTACAAATGATTTAGTTTTTTTGATTCTCTTATTTCTTTATTTACTCCTTTTGTGACTACTATCTTAATTGCCCTAGGCTGTTTGCATATTGAGTTGGTTCTACATGTTGCCAGGTTGATTTGGTTAATGAAGATTGCACTTCTGGAAACTGTACCATGCTATTGACGGGTTATTTGCGGGCACGCTCTCTGTCTGTTAACCAGCTGGTAATTTAGTCATCTCTCATTGAACTTGTCTACCCTCCTATTGGGTTCCATGTTTGATGTATATATATATATATATATATATATATTTTTTTTTTGGATTAGGTTCATGTTTCAGGTGCTGGTGACTATCAATTGTCAAAAATTGAACTTCTCAAAGATCCATGCCCCTTGAGCGTGAAGAAAAGAAATAATGTTATGGATTCAGATGATATTAACAAGGTATTTTGTGAGACTTGGAATGATAAGTAACATCGTGTGAATAATGATTGGGAAGTTAAAAGGAAATAAGCACTTGCTTCGTTAGCTTTTTCATCAATTTTCTCAGCTCTCTTAGATGAAGCTGGGGTTATCCATGGGCGTCCTCTTTTCCTTTGTAATTATTTAAGGATTTCAATCATGAAATATAAATTGGTTGAAATTCCATGTTTGGAAAGACAATTTATTGTGATAACCAAAATGGACTTACAACATAAATCAATTTTTATTGCATTTCAGCTCATAAGGTGCATACTACCTGATCCTATGAAGCAAGAAGCTTTGGTGTTTGAAAATGTTCCTGATCCGTTGACTGCAGAACAGGTAACTTGATTTCAGAACTCTTTTAGGCCTCCTTTATTTTCAGTAAAAAGTGTTTTTAGTAGGATTAACTTGAAGTGTGAGTTAGTTACTATTACTGTCACATGAATGAATATTGGAATGTGAGCTTTTCAGATGCTTTAGTTCTTCTTTCCTTTCTGAAGACAAGTTCTTCCACCAGTTGTGCAAACAAATCTGTATGTAAATGAGGGGAAATTTTTCTTCTGGATCTTGAATTATTCAATTTTGCATATGGTTTATTATAGTGGTGCTGTAAATTATAATGAAATCACTGCCTGGCCTTAATTAGCTTCCCAAGAATTGTATATTTGGTTGACTTTAATGTATGTGTATGTTATGTTATGAATCAGACATGGCCGACGGATGCAGAAATGGCTGAGGCAGACAGAAACCACAAAAATCAAAAGAAGAGGAAGCTTCCTGCTGGGATTAATGAATACATGGTCAGCTTCCATGTAGTTTCAAAGATATTTTTGCCATCCTTCTAAATTTCTTGTTTATTAATTTTATTTTTGCTGAACTGCTATGTAAATGATATGCAGGCTACTTGGATTGTTGATTCAGATGATGACCATTCAGATACCGATGACAATGAACCTGATGATATGGAGCTTGAAGGCACTGTGAATGGATTGTCTGGTATTGATAATGGGAATGACTTTGAGCCTGATGACGATTTAACTCTTCTAGATGATAAGACCGATACCGATTCAGTAATGATGGTGAGCCTCACGTCCTTGATATAGAATTAGAAAAAAACACATGCCAATGTCCCTCATTTTCTTATCTATGCATAATCAGAAGTTTTGATCCTTGCCAAAATTATTTATTATAGTTCTTATAGCTATGTATATTTTTCTCCTATAGGAAGGTGAAAACCTGACCAAAGAGCAAATTGAGGAGGAGATTAGAAAAATTAAAGAGGCACATGCTGAAGACAAGGGTAAACAGATTTAAGCCTTTCCTTTTTATTGTGCTTTATATGATGGTGTTTGATTATGTACATCTTCTGATAATATTGCCCAAGATAATTCATTGAGCTCTCTAATTTTCTTTTTGACAATCAGACTTCCCTGATGAAGTGGATACACCAGTTGATGTTCCTGCAAGAAGGCGCTTTGCCAAGTATAGAGGCCTCAAATCTTTCAGAACCTCTGAATGGGATCCAAAAGTATGTAATCTTTATCAAGAATTTTTGCAAGGAGGCGCTTTGTCATTTTCTTACTCGTTTGATGTTTCCAGGAGTCTCTTCCTGCTGATTATGGTAGAATTTTTGCATTTGACAACTTTAAAAGGACGCAAAAACATGTTCTTGCAAAAGCCGAAGAATTGGAACAGGGTGATTCTGATGAGTGCATAAGAGCTGGCTCATATGCAAGGCTACATATCAAAGCTGTGCCTAATGCTGTTGCATCGAAGTTATCTGACCTAGCAAAGACAATGCCTATTATCTCATGTGGTCTGTTACAACACGAGTCCAAAATTTCAGTCCTTCACTTCAGGTCCTCTTTTTCTGAGCCCATCTTGAATTATACGTGGCTTCCTCATCTGTGTTTCAATGCTATAATGTAATTTGATTTTGTTTGTGCAGGGTACAGAAGTATGATACTTACACCGCCCCAATAAAAGCAAAAGAAGAGCTCACTTTTCATGTTGGCTTTCGGCAATTTGTTGCAAGGTGTGTGTTCTTGATGGAATTTTGAAGTGATTGAGTTAGCATAGCAGATTTTTCTTAGTCCTTCATCAATCACTATACCCGATATTTACATACTGTTGCAGGCCATTATATTCATCTGACAGTCTCAGAACTGATAAGACCAAGATGGAAAGATTTCTTCATCCTGGGGGTTCTTCTATAGCATCTGTTTATGCTCCAATTTGTTTCCAGTCTCTGCCACTAGTTGCTCTCAAGCACTGTGGAGAACTTGCTTCACCTGCTGTTGCTGCTCTAGGCACGCTAACTTGCGTGGACCCCGACAGGATCATTTTGAAGAAAATAATTTTGACTGGGTAAGAATTCTCATCTTCCTGGTGAATTTTTGAACCATGTCCATTGACAAGATCAGTTTTCCGTTTAACAGTAGAAGTAATTGTTGTGCAGGTATCCTCAAAGAGTCTCGAAAGTAAAAGCAACCGTACGGTTTATGTTTCATAATCCCGAGGATGTGAGATGGTTCAAGGTAAGAACAATTACCACCACTTGCAGGTTAATTTTTTCCAGAAGCATTTTACTGATGCTGTAACTTTTCACAGCCTGTTGAACTTTGGTCAAAACGTGGACGTCGTGGCAGAGTGAAGGAGCCAGTTGGTACTCATGGTAAGAAATTTGGTTAAAAACTAAGTAGAACTCCTAAACACAGAATTCTTTCATATACAGTCTCTGATCATTACCTGTGAACTGTCTTGCCGTACAATTTCAGGTGCGATGAAATGCCTCTTTAACGGGATCGTTCAGCAGCATGACACGGTGTGTATGAGCTTGTACAAACGCTCGTACCCGAAACGGCCACCACAATGGTTTCCTCTGCTTGATGCCTGAGTGATATAAGAGTCCAAGCTCGGACACTTTTTAACTGTGGCTATGGTGGGAATGAAGCTCAGGTTCAGAAATTAGGGAAGTCGATAAGAGATTTCCAAAAGTTTTGAGTATATTTATAATTATTGTTTAGTACTCTTGATTTGAGGATTCTAATTGTTTGTCAACACAAAAGATTCATAAGTAAAATAGAGATTTTAGTTTTGCTTCCCATTTGCATTCTATAGTAGGGAGTATATATATATATTTGAGGTAATCATATACTATAATTAATTAAGGATGAAAAGCGTGTTTTGAAATCTTTGTTGTGCTGAATAACACGTCACACGTTACTTTCAAGGTAAAATATATAAGATATCATATGACCAGAACAAACATTGGCAAAGAAAATAGAAAATAAGACAATATATAATTTGTTCTACAATAAATTTTTGTTCGACAATAAATTTTATGTGGTTGAAAGAAAAACACCTCAAGCTTCGAAAAGTTCTAACCATTTATAACCACTCATTTCACCATTCCTATCTTTTTAATCTATACCACAAGTTACTCCATCCTGAATATTTTGAGTCACCAAGTAAGGTGACAATTATAAGAAAAACGAGGGATGAATTAAATTGCCCAATTATATGATTAATCCTGAATTATTACCATTTTGACAAATTAGTAAATAGTAGGGGTTCCATTGTTAACCTACAACAATTTTAGGGATATATATGTAGTTTCCAACAATTTGAGGACAAAATGGGCAATGAAAGTGGATGTACAGAGACGGAATCGTCCGCTACGCCGTTTCAGCCGACCCCTGGTTTTTATTTCGTCTCGCTTCGCCGGAAACCTCCAGAACTCAGCCACGCGCCGCGCCTATGCATATTGGCTGAGATCAAGTTTCGGCTGATTTCTAACGTTAGTTAAACCCTATGCTAGGGTTTTGTAATCTCCTCACTCGGAAACAATGCGTCAAACGTAAGTTCACTGGAAGTGTTTATGAATCGCATTTCTCGATCAGACTGCGGCTACATTCATCGTTAATTGCTTGTTTGAATGAATTTAACAGGCGTGGAGTTCGCTGTTTGCAATCGATAGGCAGCTCAGTTTTGAGGCACAACTTCCCTGCAAATGTATTTCTTCGTCATTGTGTGCGTGCGTGTGTGTGTGTGTTTTCCCGCCTTTTTTTAGTTCCTAACTTTCTCCAATAATCTAATGTGTAGTGGTGGAGGAGTGCAGCTGCTGGTGCATTTTGTGGATGGCGAAGTTATGGAACTTCTGATGGTATTGAACTATTGATCTTTCTCTCTTTCTTTGTTATAAGAAAGGGAATGTGAATTTGGGGTTAGAGAGTGATTTTTGATGTCCTTTTCCGTGTTTAGGTTATTGGTCGTATTCAGTAACCTTGCAGGAGCAGATAGTTAATGCTCTTACCTCGGGGCAGAGGAGTAAGGCTTCTAGTTTGTTATCAGAGCTTAGGCAAACAAGTGAAGGATTGAGACCTAATGATTTTGTTTCCGTTCTTCAATGCTGTGCAAGACTGCCAGATCCGCTGGTATGATTGAGTTCCGTATTCTAGTTGTTTTTCACACATTACTTAGTTGCAACATCCAGTAATAACATTTTGGGTAGAACTTATTTTTTCATGCTAGCTTTGATCAAAAAAAATATAGATACAAGGGTTGAGGTTGGGGTTAGATTTAGAGGGATCAATTACATCATTGTTAAACATGTGGGGCTGAAATGACAGGTTACCTCCAAAACTGATTTTATTGTCATCAGGTGGCCTTGGGTAGAAAGATTATCAGTGAAGTTAGCTAGGAAAGGCTTTCAATGATGAATGTGAATATGCCTGTTTTGTATATTATATTTATAAGATCTTTTGTTTATAAAATTACATGTGGATTAGGTATTTATGGTTTTTCTGACCTGGTCCGACTTAATGGATTTCTGTGTCATTTAATCAATGTCGATTTGCATGGTGCTGCTGCAGTTTGCCTTGCAGACATGGAAGTTCATGGAGGAAAAAGAAATTGATACTGGTGGCAAATGTTACTTTTATACTGTCCGGGCACTCTGCAAGGGAGGTTATTTAAAAGAGGTATTGGACTTTGGTTATGGGGTTGTTTTAAATACTGCTGAGACGAACGATTTTTTTTAACTTTTCTGTTCATTTAGGATTATTTTTTGACATTATCCTATTGCACTTCCTACACTTTCTAAGCTTATGTTTTGTGGATTCATTTAGGCATACAATATGCTTTGCTTACTGAAAGAAGGTCCTGCCACCTATCCTCTTTTGCCTGCGTGCAACAATTTCCTGAGTTTTTGTACTCAAGTTCACACTGTAAATTATGCTAATGACTGCCTGGACTTCATGGAACACCAGATGGTGGGCAAGAATGAAATAACATATTCTTTGCTTCTTAAGGTATGTAAGAGCTGCTTCCTCCATCCCCTATGCCGTTCGCCAATCTCAAATGCAGTTCTGTTAGGAGGAAATAAACGTGTGGATCAAAAAAATAGGGGAGAGAATGAATAGAAATGATTAAAAGTAGAATTATAAATGAGTGGATGTGAGAGAGCTGACTTTTGCCAAAATAGGAATAAAGCAATGGGATTATTTTTGTGGGATATAGTAATGTGGAAAGTGTGAACAACCCCATGGGATGGAAGGAGTATATATGGGTAATGGTTCATTTCCCACTTATCTGTGTATCTGCATTGCCTTATTGAAGTAGGATAATATTGCCTTATATGAACATGATTTGGAAATGTTACAGCGTTTGATCCTGTTCTCCAATTACTCAATATTACATTAACTGCTTGCTTAAAGTTAGTGTATGCATTAGTATACTATTTTCTAAGTCCACTATTTCAGCTTGCAGTTTTACAGCAGAACCTACCTGCAGTGCATGAAATATGGAATGAGTGCATCCAATACTATAGGCTGAACATGATATCTCTTCGAAAGTTTATATGGTCCTTCACAGAGCTGGGAGATCTGGATTCTGCATATGAGACCTTACAGTACATGGTGGATATGGCCTTTCGAGGAAACTTTGTCATTTCTAGAACTGCTGAAGGAAAGCTAACTGATTCAAGGTTGGACATACCAATTCCTTCTAAGAGGGACTTGAGTCTACAGTGTTTTGTCAAGAATAATGGTATTCAGCCTTCTGTCTTCGACTATCCAGATAGGATGGATGTAAACTCAAGTAAAAACTTGTATAGTTCCAGTTTTGCTACAGACTGCTATGATTTTAGCGAGCATAGTAACAGTGTGCCAGCTGAATGTGTAAATCTTTCTGTCATGAAGCTACTAAGGTGGTCATTTGGTGATGTTATGCATGCTTGCGCAAAAAATCAAAATTGTGCACTGGCCGAGCAGTTAGTTTCACAGGTAATTTAGTTACTATAACAATCATTTTCTCGCTGCCTCCTACCATTTACTACCCTGTTTTGAGTATCGGCCTGTTTGATATAGATGCATAATCTTGGGCTGGAACTTTCTTCTGGTACATATGATGGCTTCTTACGGGCAGTTGTAGCTTCAAGAGGATTCCATGATGGCATGAAAGTGGTAAGATAGGGTCATTTATACTAGATCTTTATTCTTAAAAGGACGAGTCATTCAGAACAAGTCTGCTTATTGTCTCTATCTATTATTAATGGACCACCATTTATGCTTTATCTTCCTAGGATTTAAGTATACCATTGTCCATGTTTGCTGCTGTTATTTGAACAGCCTGTTTTTCTTAATTTATGCAGCTGGAAGTTATGCAACAGAAAAATCTGAAGCCTTATGATTCAACTCTCGCAGCTGTGTCTGCCAGCTGCAGCAAAGCCTTGCAGCTAGATTTGGCTGAGGCCTTGCTGGATCAAATTTTAAAATGTTCGAGTCCTTATCCCTACAATGCCTTTTTTGAAGCATGTCATACTCTGGTAAGTGGGTGGTTATTTATTATCTGAAGCCTTTTTTGTACAGCTTGTGGTTGTAAGAAATAGATCACTGGGATATTCCCATTGAAATGAAAATAAAAAAAGATCTCATGCCATTTGGCCGTATTTTCTCAATTTCCTTACCCGTGGTGGTCCATTGGATACAGCTACTGATAGAGGCTGCTTTGCTGATGTTGTCACTGCTAACTCTTCTGTGGAATTCCATTTGTAGGATCGTCCTGAGCGTGCTATTCGAATGTTCTCTAAAATGAAAAAATCTAACGTGCCCCAAGATATTAGGACCTATGAGTTGCTCTTTTCATTGTTTGGTAATGTAAATGCACCTTATGAAGAAGGCGATGAGTTATCTCAGGAGGATGTGGAGAGGAGGGTTAATGCTATAGAAATGGACATGATGAAGAATGGCATTCAACATAGCCAAGCATCAATCAAGAACATGGTTGGTTTAGCATCTTATTTATTTCTACTTAATAGAATTGTCCTGTTACACCATAGGTCAATAACTGATATGAGGACTAAGTGAAGACTTTGAATGTGAGGCTCTTCTAAAATTTTAATTATGCTGAAACTAATTATATATTTTGGGTTCTTTGTTAGCTAAAAGCATTTGGACTGGAGGGGATGACAAAGCATCTTCTTCGATGTTTGCGTAATGCAGAAAATCCTCTTTCTGGTGCTTCTTACCTTCTGAGCACACCTGTTTACAATGTCGTCTTGCATTCTCTTGTGCAGGCTAGAGAAGTGAGTACGCTGAATTATTGATTAGATCTTTCTGTATTTGGTTTATTCTTTTTCTTTTTCTTATCAGTGGATAATATTATGTCTTGTAGCTTTTATTGCTCACTTTTATCTGACTTGTTACCCAGGCTGGTATGGCTGTAGAAACCTTCAAAACCATGAAATCATTTGGAGTTCCCTCTGATGCTGCTACATACACTATCATGATTGATAATTGCAGCATAATGAAATGTTATGAATCTGCTCGTGCCCTGTTATCAATGATGATTCAAGATGGTTATATTCCCCAAACAATAACTTACACCAGTCTCATCAAGGTACCTTTTCAAGTCCACCTGCTTCTCTTTTCTAATGTATGAGTGATATAAAAATAAACGAATCCACCACTCTTAAAATGATGCAATCATGGAAGTAGTTGTTATATTTTTAATTTCTTATGTTTCATCTTGCTTGAATTTGGTATCATGTTTTTTAGTTAAGGACTGGATTACCTTTAGGTTCATCTTATGTTATTTCTTTCTTTCTAGACCTTATTGGAACTTGAAGACTTTGATGAAGCTCTGAAGTTGGTTAATCAAGTGAAGTTGGATGATGTCGAAGTTGATTTAATGTTATACAACACCGTTCTTCAAGTGGCATCTGAAAAGGTATAGTAGTATCAGATATGCGCTATAATCATTGTCGTTTAAAATTGTGTGTGTATATGAATTTCACACTTAAATGAGTTGGGCTTCTTCTTAACAGGGAAAAATTGATGTGGTTGAGCTTATTATCGAGCAAATGCACCAAGAGAAGATCCAACCCGACCCATCAACATGTCATTTTGTTTCCTCTGCATATTTAACCCAAGGTTTTAACAACACCGCGATGGAAGCATTGCAGGTTCTTAGCATGCGTATGATTTCTGTAGATGATGACATTCGTGAAGAAATAAGGGCAGAATATGAAACCTTAGTAGTCACAGAAGCTGAGGAATCTGAAGAACAAATAATGGAGCTTTTCGAAGATTCAGAAAATAGTTTGCCATATGCATTGCTGCAGTTGAGATGGTGTGCGATGTCTGGGTTGGAACTATGCTGGCTACCTGATGAGAGTCCATGGGCAAAGAGACTATCACATAATTATGCATCTCTAGCTATTGCTCAATGATACCAAATTTTTTTTCTATTCTTTCATCCATTTGATAGAGTTAGTTTTAGGCATAATCCAGTTCAACTCAGTTTTGGAGTATGAACACTCAAGCCAACAGAAGCAATTTTGTACATGTAACTTGTAATTTAAGTTGTTCTATGTGGGAATTGGAACAGATTCCCAGAAGACTAGAAGAGATGATAGATCTCATAGAACTGATTCTGCCATTTTGCAATAGTAGCTTGTAACAGGTTGAATCTCAAAGACACTCAAGAGTTCGATATAATATTTGTGACATTTTTCATACGAGCCAACACGACCATTTCTAGACATACTAAGATAGTAATTCAGACTAAAAAATAACACAAAAAGAAGGTAACCAAAGACAGCTCCATAACTTGAAAAACATAATGGAGTTTTACCTCATGATTACAAATGGATACTACTACCAAATACCAATTATATGGTAGCAGTTTTCTCCATCAGTTATTGATCTCAACCTACCTTGTATGAAACTAGTTTTTCTCAAGTCTGCATAGTCGACTTTCATGTCCTAAATCCTCTTTTACTTCTGTAAATTGCAACTATATGACAAAAGACGGGCTTTATACCCACAGAAGAAGCGCAACAGCAGGCTCTTATAAGTTCTCACCAGGTGGCAGCTCTGCAAGCTTTGGCGGGACCCCCAATATCCGTTCCATATCAAACCGAACTTCAATGTTACGGAGACTATATCCGACCACCATGAGCCAGTAAAGCAGTTTACCGAGTTCTGGCGCACTTGTCTCTGTTACACTGGTCTGTGTTGCATAAATAGCATCAACAATGTGGTCACAAAGTTTCCAAGATGCTATTTTACAAGTCAAAGATGGTTGAAATAGGTTTCGGGAGAGGTTACCTTCATAAGACTAGGATCGGAAACAGCTAGGAGGCGTTTGATGAATGTGTTCATAGCAAATGTAACATCTTCCCCAGCAGTGCTAGTTAATTCCTATATTAAAACTGTCAATAACAGTACTATTCATGTGTGCCAACTAATACATACTCAAAGAATCAGATTCAAAAAACAAGACCACCAATGAATATTTAAAACTCAGGTTCTAAACGAACCTAGTAATCGACATCCCAATGAGATTATGAAAGCGCTATCTAAATATTTAAAACTAATCCATAATCAAAGGCTCGGGTTCCAACCTGTATATTATGGGGCTCCAGGGTCTTTAGATATTCCATTATGTCATTGGAAGTGTTGGTAGATTTTCTCTCAATCTGACGGTTGAGTTCCTCTATTTCCGTTTCCAGCAATTCAATGTATTTCACTGCATCTAGTTTTTCAGGGCCAGTGACATTGTTCCACCTGATAACTTCTCCACTCACGTTCTTCTGTGTGCCAGGTGCAAAATCTGGTGAATCCTGTGCCAACAAAGAAGAAAGTTTAATTCCACAACTAGAGGTGAAAGATTGTGATGCAGTAAACAAGTATTGTGAAAGTTTTTACATTAGAGCAAAGCCACAAGATAACTTCACCAAGCTTATGTCAACAATGCATGCAGAAATTTCACAGTTCATTTCAAGAAATAGCAGAACCATGATAGCACGTGAAAGAGGAGAAAGAAATGAGTAACCTTCTTTTCTTGTGGTTCAGGGAGCGCAACTTGCTCCAAACTTTGTTGCAATTCTAAGCGAAATTGTGCATTCCTGAACATGTATCCAGTCATGAGGACACTGTACATGAGCTGAGCTAGATTCTCAGCAACCTACAAAAAATCTCAAGAGATTGCCAAAAACATGTAAGAAATCGACAATTCTATGGAAACACATATACCAATCAATCAATCAAATGCTCACTATAGATACATACCGTTGAGACGGTTATTGCAAAAAACTGCGGAGGCAGTGTGCCTATCATATTCGTCACAGTTATTCGCATTGCATCAACCACCTAAAACGGGCGACAACGTCATCAGAAAACGTAAAGACCACAAAAATGTTGCTTACAGGATGATCCATATCTAAACCAGAACTCAAAAATAACAGCTCAGTTCAATCCTTTATTAAAAAATGCCAATTGAATTCGGAAAAAAGTACCTGCTGGGGCGCCCTTTTAACAAACACTTCCATGAATTCTGGCTTCACATTCTGAACATACTCCAGCAGAATATCTTTCCTAGTTGGCTGCCAATCATTTCCACGCAAAAAACCCCGTCAGTGTGTGTTTGTGAACACATTCCACTCTAACTTTTTACACGCAGCAGTAAAAATAATTGCAGACGGAGAGAAGGATAAGGAAATACAAAACCGTCTTTTGGGGGCACAGAATCGCCGCCATTGGGGTCCTCCTTCTTCTTCATCGCTCTCAAAATCAGCCTCCCGGAACTCCTCCTCCGCCACGGCACCAGTACCATTGAAAACCGCGAGCACGACGGAGCCAACACCGCCGCCGGCGACGCTGTTGCAGTCCAGCTCGGCGGTGACAGCGCCAAAGACCACATTACAGCAACTAAAGTTCAGTTGGCTTGATTATGAAGCAGTAAAAACTGAGAAATTGAGTTGCTGCTGGGTAAATTTCCTGCCTTAAGGCTTAAACCCTATCAGTGCTATCTTGTTCTTCTTCTATCCGCCATTGACGATATCTTCCAAGGAGGGCTGAGCAAACAGAAGAGTGATATCACCGGTGCTTCCGGTTCCCGGTTGAACAGTAGTACTGGACTTAATATTGGGCCGTTGGAGCCCACTAGTCAGGCCCACTTATTTCCGGAATTTGCCCCGGTTTTGATTTCTCGTTCAAACGCCAATTTTATCATTTCCCCCCTCTCACTCCAATCATTTACTGGATCATTTATTGTAGTTTTAGCATTTTGTTTTTTTCTGCTTGTTTGATTCGCAAAATCTATTCTACCTGATGACTTTTCACATATTTGAGCAAATTCCCACTACTATAAAGTGATAATACTTGTATTTTATTATTTTATGATAATATTTAATATCAATTTCTGTGACATATCCATAGTTATAACTTATAAGAGTAATGAACATTATCATTAAAAGAAGTATTGAGATAAAATTTCATATATTAAAATGTCTATTTTTTCTTGAATGGTGTTAGCCACTGATTATAAAAGTTATATATTAAATATCGAAAAATTTGGTGGAATTTTTTGTGGACAAAAGATAATTTGAAATTTGTTTATGACATTTGACCCAATTTACTAATATTGGTTGTATTATTTTAAATTACTCATGTATTTGTTAATGTTAGTGGTTAAGGTGTCATTGTATTGTGATCATTTGGAATCAATAAAGAAAACCAATGTTCCAGAACAGGACGTACGATTTGGTCTATCTTTTGCTTTAGTTTTCCATTGCTTTCTTCCTTTAAAAAAAATATGTTGTAAAAGTAATTAGCATTTCGATGAGATAAATAAAATGTAATTATACAACACCACCCAACATATACGTTGTTCCTAATTGTTACCTAATTTGAGTAACAAATATATTTATCCCACCACTTCTATCATAATTATTTTGAAAAGTCAACCTAGTGACACTTTTATTGAAAATTATAAATATTTTGACCTTGCTCCAAAATCTTACCTAATTAGCTCCTTTTTTAATGCATAAGATGGAGTAATAGTCAGATATGGTATAACTTCTAATCAAAATTACAATTTTGACATCTTATTAGTTTGTTTTTATGAGAATTATAACGGTTTTGATATGGTACCCACCCCTTTTGAAACAAAATCTATATTATTGACCTAAGTTTCCAATATGTTTAGGTTCAGTTTTCCTAATTTTATTTGGATTTTAATTTAATTTAGATTTAATTTAGTTTAGTTCAACGCAACTTGATAAAATTTAAACAAATTCTCAGTTGAGGTTCAGTGAATAATCATGTTTGATAGGTAAAAGATCATGTTTCAAAATGTAATGATCGGACATGAAAGTAAGAAGATTAACGGTAATGCATTGAATGGTCATGTTTAAT
This sequence comes from Cruciata laevipes, assembly GCA_963678965.1. Taxonomy (NCBI): domain Eukaryota; kingdom Viridiplantae; phylum Streptophyta; class Magnoliopsida; order Gentianales; family Rubiaceae; genus Cruciata; species Cruciata laevipes. The sequence continues at coordinate 397,240 of OY787639.1, forward strand.
ACGTAAAATTTAAGGTTTAAATTGGAGAACATCAATATTTCCCCTCAATTTCAATTAGAACCGTCCTACATAAGACGGTCTCTAAAATTTATATTGATTTCAATTAACTAATTATATTTTAAATATACTAATTTCACATCAGTTTAATTCAAAATTATTAATAATCTTAGGGAAATAGTCATAATTTTTACTGTTGACTTTTGTAATTTTTAAAAAAACATATTTAGCTTGTTTTTATGAATCATAATTACAAATGGAGTAACTTTAATTTTATACAAATCCTAGATGGAGAAATAGTCAAAATTCACTGAAATCAGTACCACGTTTTTACACCAGTCTAGTTAGATTGGGATTAAAACAAGAATAAAAAGAAAAAACAAGGATTAACCAAACAATATTATCTCCTCCTAGTACACAGTCACACCGTGAAAGAAGCATCAGGGAAAAACACACAAATAAACAAAACCGTATTTTCTCCATCTTCTCTCTCACACACTCACACAGTGAAATCCCAGGAAAAAAAACACGATTAAACAAAGGACTGTATAATTTCTCAAGCTTCTCTCTCACACAGACGCACAGGGAAAGGAGAAAAGCATAAGCAGCAAGCACAAGGCATGGAAGTGATGGAATCAACGCCGATCTTTGTCTTCATCCTCCCGAATGTAATCTCATTACAGTGACTGTAAACAGTAAATCGCGCATTCACCCCGTGAACGCATTTTCACCGCATTGATTCTGCTTTTGCCGCTCTTAAGTCTGATCGATAAGCATTCGATTTTGTCTGTAATTGGAGCGGCCGGAGGTAGCTCCAGATGCCTATCCATCGCCGCCGTCATCAGCCTCCGTTTTTCCGTGGCCGGTTCTTAATCACCGCCATCTCTGTGTTTTCCGGCGCCATCCTATTGCTGTTCCTCTTCCTCGCCCCTTCCCCTGTCGATAAGAACGATCACCTCCGCCATTCCCGCGGTGTTTATTCATCGGTATGTTTTTGTGTTCTTTGTTCTCTGTTCATTGTGAAATTGTTTCCCCCCATTCTGATAGGTAATTTGTTTTTGTTTTCCAGAAAGTTGAGAATGGCAGTTTAGATGAAACTAGGGCGCCTAAATTTCACTTACCGGTTAGGGTTCTTCTTTGCTGTGTATTACTTCTTTATTGCAAAAAGTATTGTAATTTAGTACTAATTTGTTGTGTATATGATTTTGGGAATGTAGACATCTAAAGGGATAGCTTATCGTGATCTTTGGACTACAAGGAATTCTAGGTTTTACTATGGATGCAGCAATGCCAGCAGTAAATTTGCAAGTGAGTCGGTATACTTTAATTTTAAACAAACAATCCATCATTCAGTGGATTCATTTTTGCTGACTACAAAATTGATCTTTAACACAGAACCAGGAGATATCACCCGGCCGAATCGGTATTTGATGGTTGCAACAAGTGGGGGTCTTAATCAACAAAGAACGGGGGTAATGATTTGTTTGTTTTGCTATGTTTTCTCATTCCCTGCTAGCTGCATAGCTTTCATAATTATTTAAACAATCCTACCTCAGTTGGTGATATTTTTTCTTCGATCTATATCATAGATCTTTCTACTGGTTGACAAATAGTGAGAAGCTGCTTACTTTGTAGTTAGTTATATTTACTCCTTTCTGTATGTGTTTGTGTGCCCTCTTTGATTTTTATGAATTCATGTTTAGAATGGTTACCCAAGTATTTCACTGTCAGGTGTGTAAAGCTGAGGATATGAATAAAATTAAACTCTTAACTCTATTTCATCTAATTATCTGAATGTAAGATCTTTTAGGATTTAATGCATATGATATGTGTTTGTAAACTGATTAAAGTTTCAGCCTTTTGAAAATTGTGCAGCTGTACCTAGTTATTAGCAGCCATCTTCCCATTTTTGTATAGGACGATACTGACTTTGGAGTACTGGTTTACAGATAACTGATGCTGTTGTTGCTGCTCGTATATTGAATGCTACCCTTGTTATACCTATACTAGATAAGAAATCCTTCTGGAAGGATTCAAGGTTAGTTTTCTTGCTTGAGCATGCACTTCACCTCTCAAAGATAACTGTCGATTTGATGTAGTTGCAGTAACATGTGCTGCTCAACCAAATTATAACATTATGTTCATAAACCTGTTCTTTTTCTTGCAGTAACTTTTCGGATATATTCAACACAGAGTATTTTATGTCACATTTAGCCAAAGATGTTAAAATTATTAAAGAGCTTCCATCAAGGAAAGGAAAACATTGGAGTCCATACACCATGCGAGTCCCAAGGAAATGCAACCAGAAATGTTATATCACTCGCGTCTTACCCGTGCTCCTAAAAAAGCAGGTGACGGTCTACTTGCTATGAATGCTTATTTTTTTACTGTCATTGTTTGGTAAAATTATATATTGTAGAATTTTTTCAGTATCTATTATACTATGCTTATCTGGGGTAGAGTTTTACCGATAAATTGATGACTTTTCACACCTCTGTGGAAACAACCTTAAGGTATTACTCAAATATGACCCTATTGTCCCTATATTCACATCTCACTTGTTAAATAAGTAAAAGACATGCTTATGCTCAAATTTAGGTGAAATGGGTTAATTTTGTTTGGATTGAGTTGAAATGTAGGCCATGGTTGAAGAAAAGCACAATGGTAAAATAAAATATCACTGTGTGTTGTTGCTGTTTACCCCTTGCCCTTTGCACGTCTTAAATGTCGGCTTTAGTCTGATTTTGAATTCGATCACGGTGGCTTTCTTAAAGCTGGTCATCTAATATTTTTTACTTTGGGAAATGTGTATTTAATTCAACATTTTTGACAGGCTGTTCAGCTAAACAAGTTTGACTATAGACTTTCAAATAAGCTGGACACGGATTATCAAAAGCTTAGATGCAGAGTTAATTATCACGCACTGAAGTTCACTAACCCCATTATCAAAATGGGGCAGAAATTGGTTCATCGAATGCGTAGGAAGAGCAAGCACTTCATTGCACTTCATCTGAGGTATCTACCAGTTACGTTGTCCATTATTCTGCTTTTATTGGTATTTAATTTTTTACAAATTGTATATGCTTGTGTTTTACTCCTCCTCAATATTCGAACTTAGTGTTAGTAGTTGACTGACCTCCTGTGTTTGAGGAAGCAAGCTATTTACATACTATGGCTTTAGCATACAAGTTCAAGATCTTGTCTATTTGACAACTTTGAATGACCAATATAGATGACAGACACTTTTGATCTTTTATGGAGAGTATTTATTCTTGTGATCTGGGGATGACAACTTATGTTCTTTATTCAGGTTTGAGCCTGATATGCTTGCATTCTCTGGATGTTACTATGGTGGAGGAGACAAGGAGAGAACAGAGCTTGGTAAAATACGGAAAAGATGGAAAACTTTGCATGTAAGTACCTAATTATGATTATCATCAGGTCCACTTGGCTAAAATTCATCCATAAGTAGTTTAGCAAGCCTTTCAAGAATTTTACTGTTGACAGTCATCAGTGATCAGTGAATGATATCCTCTCCGGGGTTGTGTTTTCAATTTTTTGCGGCATTTATGAAAAATCTGATATCACTTGAACAATTATTTTTAGATTCGAGATCCAGAGAAAGGAAGAAGGCAAGGAAGATGTCCTCTTACTCCTGAAGAAGTCGGACTCATGCTCAGAGCCCTTGGATATAGTAAAGATGTTCACATCTATGTAGCATCAGGTGAAGTATATGGTGGTGAAGAGACTTTAGCCCCTCTGAAGGCATACTTTCCGAACTTCCATTCAAAAGACACACTGGCCAGCAAGGAAGAATTGGATGTCTTTTCTGAATACTCTTCCCGCATGGCTGCATTAGATTTCATCGTGTGTGATGAAAGTGATGTATTCGTTACCAACAACAATGGTAATATGGCCAAAATTTTGGCAGGAAGAAGGTATGTGTCTTTTATCTCTCTAGAAATCATATCAATTTGGGTACTTTTATCAGCTATTTAAATTGCCTAATTTCATGATTGTAGGAGATACTTTGGACATAAACCTACCATTCGTCCAAATGCTAAGAAATTGTACAGGGTTTTCCTGGAGCGAAATAACATGACCTGGGAAGAATTCGAATCAAGAGTTCGTAAATTCCAGCGAGGTTTCATGGGGGCACCCAAAGAGTCGAGGCCTGGGAGAGGTGAATTTCATGAGAACCCATCAACCTGCATATGTGAAGACTCGGCGGCCATAGCAAAGGCAGACTCTCAGCCACAAAAGTTAGTTAAGGGCAGTGCTGAACGAAAGGATGAGTTAGGGAGTCTGTCTGATGATGAAAGCATAGACGATGAGCTAGAATGGGCTGAGCCCGAAGATGAAGAAGATCTCACTGATCTTCAGTCAAATTTACTGCCTAATGGAACTACTTTTGATTATGATGCTGCTCTCACCGAGGAACCTGAGTTGGATCTGTCTGACTGAACATGTGATCCGACCAAGTCTTCGTGCTTCATCCGTGATGAACTTAACAAGGTAGAGTCCTGCAGACTTAACTGTCAAATGACTTGATACATGTTGAAGTTTTTCCGAAACGGGTTCATGAGATGGATGAAGATGCATCCTTATAAATTGCAACAGGAGCCGTTTGCAAGAAGGATATGGGAGAAATAGGGTTACAGGATCAGTGGTAATTAGATTTAGAACTGAGTATAGTTTTCACTTTTTCTTGGCTTTGTTTTAAGTTATTATTATTTTTTCAAATCGAGAACTGAGCATTTGATGATGAGGATGAGGTGAAAAGAGTCGTCCTAATAATGGTTTTCCGACTCTTTTCAGATGGGAATGAGTTAGTCTCTGCTAGACTGCAACTAGGATATGTACATGTAAATTTATGAGTTACATACAGTTAAATATATTTTTCATCTCTTGATTATTCAGAAGAGATGCCATTCTAAAACAATCTATGTTCTGTGCTTTTTCTTTTTTCCCCCTTTTGTCTCTCTTAATTAAGTTCTAGAAAATGACCGTTTTGGGTTGAGATTTCATATTCCCCCCTTGATAATTTGTTAAAATTAATTAAAAAAATACTAAACAATATAACATGAAATCACGAAATATCGAAATATCAAACATTCGAAACCTTTGTTAAGCGTTTTTGAAAGGTGTCCTTGAAATAGTATTCACTTTTAAAGCGTAGATATGTTTGGATGACATCACGTTGAATTGAAAAGATGAAATAAATCTTAACTATGTACCAACTCGATCTTTGGGGATAAAAGACCAATATTTCACAAGGATTCTCGTCACTTGTATAAGTCTAAACCAACACTATGTATACCGAATACCTTTTAGACAAATTCTTAATTAAGAGATGGTTTCACTGAATGATCATCATTAATATGTAGAAGATCATGCTTGAAAATATAATAATTAGGCGTGAAAGTGAGAATATCAATAGTAATACACTGATTGATTATGTTTAATAACGTAAAAGATCATGCTGGAAAGTAAGAACATCAACAATTATTCGAGTACACTACAGGCACGTCTAAAATAAAATAACAATATCCTAGTATTAAATTCCGCGGTAAATCGCCAAGAACTAAACGACGTAGCACCTCGCAAAAGACTGTAACTCAGCTGACCAGAATTTCCGTCGGTCATCTGCACATCGCGGCCGAAATGCAGGGAGGACCTACCGGAATCGGCTACGGCCTCAAGTATCAAGTAAGCAAAGTCGCCAAATACATCCTACGATTCAATGTATAATCTGAAGATATTCACCGATCTGTTTTTCTCCGTTCTCAGGCTCGATGCATTTCCGACGTGAAAGCCGACACCGATCACACCTCTTTTCTCACCGGAACTCTCAGCCTCAAGGAGGAAAACGAGGTTGGTATCATACTACTGAATTTGCAGCTCGTAATCTCTTACTGCAGTAAGTTTGCTGAAAGTTGTGATTTTGTTAGGTGCATTTGATTAGGGTTTCGTCCGACGGTAGCGAGTTGTTCTGTGAAGGCTTGTTTTCGCATCCTAATGAGATCTGGGACCTTGCTTCCTGCCCTTTCGATCAGCGAATCTTCTCCACAGTCTTCTCTACTGGTAATTTGATTACATACTTAATTTATTTTGTTTTCATGTTATTATTGAAATGCTGATGGGAAAACTGCTGATTCTAACTTGTTGTGATGAAGGGGAACTGTTTGAGGCAGCAATATGGCAAATTCCAGAGCTTTATGGTCAGCAGAATTCCCCTCAGTTGGAGCGAATAGCCGCCCTTGATGGACATGAATCCAGGATTAAAAGGTGATTTCTCAATTTTCATCGATTTCCTCAGAATGTAGTATTCTGCTCATAGTGTGTGGCATGTGTCCTTTCTTGTGATTCTGCATTTCATTTTGTTGTTCTTGTGTGAATCTTAGTGGCGTGGTGACTGTGTGTGTGTGTGTATTTGTGTGTTTGTTTGAATAATTGAGCTTATGTAATGGCGAGTCCTTTTTGAAACTTAGTACTTATCAGTTTCATGTATGAGGTTTTTATTGACCTATAGGAACTGTTTAATTCACGGAGTTAATGTTAAGTTGAAATAAGTAGAAGAAAATAACTTGCTTTGGTGGTCTTTTAGTGACTCTTGAAATTGGTTGCTGCAATTGACAGTGTGCTCTGGTGGCCTTCTGGAAAACATGACAAGCTGGTCTCTATTGATGAGCAAAATATTATTTTGTGGAATCTAGACACTTCAAAAAAGACTGCACAGGTATGACAAACATATATTGTGCAGATGGTATTCTGTATGCTATTATTTTTTGTAATGCTTGGGCAGTGGCTTTTCACCATTCATTAGGTGCCAAAGTTTTTATATTCTATGCTACCTACTGATTTGATGCTGAATAAAAGGATAATTTGTGAACTTTATTTATGTAGCCTGTCTCTACTTTTAATTTTCACGGATTTTCTTTGATAACAATAATCTAAAGATTATTCTACTTTCTTTTATTATAGACTCATAGTCCATATTGTAATGTGTGCTAAGAGTTATTCTTGTGATAAATGATTGCTAAGGCTGTTAGAAACTGGATTCTGATTGTTGTATAGTTGTAATTGTCATTGTTTTTGGGGTTATGTCTGCTTGTGTTCCAGTTGTGCTCTTTCCGCTGTATGGACCAAAGATTTGAAATCTCTGTATTGTTGCTTTTGATTACTTGGGCTAACTGATATTCAGGCCTTGCTGCAAAATCTAGGTTCAATCTAAAGAATCAGCTGGCCTTCAACATTTATCCGGTGGAGCTTGGGATCCACATGATTTTAATAGTTTGGCCTTAACCTGTGATTCATCTATCCAATTCTGGGACCTGAGGACTATGAAGTATGTTTTTTATTATGAATTCTGACCACTCTTAATTAAGGAAGTAGAATGTAATCACTCTCTTTTAAAGGGGAAAATCAGTCTCTGGGTGGTGCATATACAGAACTTAATGAGCTATAACAAACTTAGTAGAAGAAATTTAAAGAAACAACAACCATTATCAATTTATCAGTTATTGGAATGCTTGTACCTCCCTTAATTACCTTATGTCACTCATCAAGTTTGTGTGCTTGTAGGAAGACAAATTCAATTGAGCATGGCCATGCCCGCAATGTTGACTATGACATCAAGAAGAATCATATGCTTGTACGCACTTAGCTTCCATATGGCACTGTACGGTTTTAATTTGTTGTATTGCATGTAAACTAACATGTGTGGAATGCTAAAAGGATAACATTCTGGATTCAACTCTTTTTTTCCTTGACAACATTCTAGCTTATGAGTTTTGTCTAAGTCCACCTCTTTTGAATCTTCATAGGTAACTGCTGAAGATGAGTCCGGGATATACATTTGGGACACTAGAATGCTTAATTTTCCCATATTGGAACTACCTGGGCATGCACACTGGTATGCTTTTCTGAAGTATGTTTCATGTGATTTACTTTTCTTAGGAAATAACTCTGCTTTGAATTTTGACAGGACATGGGCTGTAAAATGCAATCCTGAGTATGAAGGCCTGATTCTGGTTACCTCCCTCTTTTTCTTTTTTTACAAATATAATTTAGAAATGTCCTGCTGTTCTGGTTCTTGGGCTAAATGTTCTGATCCAAATAATTTAGAAATTTCTGGTTCTTGCACAACATTTCCTGCTGTTCTTTGTTGGCAATACATTTTCAAAGCTGATATTAGAAAATTGTGTGTAGAGTGCTGGGACTGATTCAGCTGTCAACCTATGGAATTCTTCGTCACCGATTGGTGATGATACAGAATTTGAAAGGTGCATTCTGATTCAATATATTTCATTCGATGCTACAGATTGAATCTCATCCTGATTATCATATTATATATTTTGAATGTTGCAGCTCGATGAAGTCATCCAGTAGGCATGTAGATCACTTGCTCAACTCATATAATGACTATGAAGACAGCGTCTATGGTATTCGTTGCACTTCATCGACTAAAAATAAACTCCCTTCCAGTGATTGTGCTAAATTAATTCTTCGGAACTCAACTTTCAGGTCTCACCTGGAGCTCTCGGCAACCCTGGATTTTTGCATCATTATCTTATGATGGAAGGGTAAGAGCACCACAACCCCCAATCTTTTTCATGCAATGAGATACCCGAAAAAAAAGTGTTCGTATTGTTTAATCGTCGTAAATGACATTGGTGTCAGGTGGTTGTTGAATCAGTGAAGTCCCATCTCCCTAAGCAACGACCTTGATCCAAAAACGCCTTTCAGAATACTGAACAGGCCATTTGGGGAAGCTCGGGATGCTCAATCTTGATTCTCTAACCATGTAAGCTCTGTTGATCTGCAGTTTTGTGAAGTAGTCCTGATGCTCATTTCAAAGGTTTTGTCCATCTTATCTCAATTCTTAAAATACCTTATAGTTGTATACTATACATAATACAACATACATTTTAAGTAATAGTTTGCACAATGTTGTTTCTCATTTGAATGGCTAGATTAATATCCCATTCCTTGGAAATTCTTTCATGTGGAGAGAGAGGAAGAACATTATCCTCTTGTTCTGTACAATGTTGTTTCTTATCTTTGGCATATTTGGAGAATAGACAAAAGTGACTTGAAACTTATCCAAAAACGAGAACAAAAGAGGAAAGTGGGAGAATTGGTTTCCTCGTTGGAATGCAGAAAATAGAAATGGAGATTCTTGGCCACGAAGGAGGCGTGAATGTACGATGACTCACCAAATCTTTCACCTTATCCTCTTTTTAATTCCTCGGAAATATCTGGTGGTGACACGTGTCAATAGGGACACTGTAGATTCCTTTGGCCCGCCCAGTAGCCTTTTTATTCTCTTTCCGTTTCTGGCTAGCGTTGATTGAGATGAAGTCGGTGGAAATCTTGGGTAATGTGGCAATTGGGCTTTGGGTCCAGGACTTGTTTCAGCCACATAAAATTGTTTGGGTTGACCCACTCTTCATGGCCCAATGTTCTCAAACCTCACACACCTTTACTATGCCACGGAGACTCCACCTCAGCTCCGAATCTAATCCTCTCGGTTTTATCCGAATCTCCATGGTAAACATGTGCGGTAGCTTTTCATCTCATGCAGAGCGGATCCAGAACTATAAGAGTGGTGGTCAGTATTAAAAATTTCTAGGCATTACAAACATTTTTGAAAATAATATATACGGCTCTGGTCTTATATGTCGAACTTGTAACTCATGGTTATTGTCATCTTTCCAAGTTTTAAGAAACGCTCCCAAAAAAGTCAGGAATATACAATTACTTAATATACTCAGTGTAGAAGAACATTTTTCCTACTTTCCATTATTTCTATTATGTTAAAAGGACAATAATTTCTTCTACTCTAGTATTCGTGCATTTAACTTAGGATCCAAACATATAATGTGAGATTGAGGTTGGGTCAAGGGAATCTTTATGTTATATAAGGGCCAAACGGAAGATTATTTGTGTATTACTGCGGAATATGATGAAATGAAGGGAATATAGAATTGTAGGTTCACTAATGTTACGTCAGCCCGGAAAGGTGATGAAAAACTACGGCACACTTGGCAAATACGGAGTGGTGTGACGAGGTTTTGTGGAGCCTGAAAGCTCACCCGTCCGTTCCATGGTGGTCCACCGGGTCCCGGAGATCGGGTCTTCCACTTGGATTCGGCCGGATCATCGTGGCCTTCATCTCTCACCAAATCAAGACTCGAAACGTTGATTCGACCTCATTTATATGGACAATCAATTCACATCACGATTCACCCATCGCAATTGTTTCCAAACATAAGGCCATGGATGCCAAATTGTTTCAATAATGGGAAAAAATCAAAAGTGATACAAATGCATACTATTGTTATGATTGATGCGTATCTATTCATGAAAGAGATAATTGATAAAAGGAAGTTGTAAAATAAATTAACTATGTCTAAAATGCCTACTCACTTCAAATATAGAACCATGAATTAATAGGGTAGTATATTATAGAAGAATGGTGTTGGTATTCACAAAAATGGTGTTAAAGTGACATTACACGTGCAAATACATTGTTAATTATATGTGTTGAACATTTATTATGATTTTTGTTTTTCTAAATTGTATATTGAAAGTTTCGTTGACGTTAACTGTCAGTGTATGAATGGTCAGTGATTTGGAGGGAGCTTTGTTAGCGAACAAAGCTCTTCCATTGACAAACTGTCAATATATGAATGGTCAGTGATTTGGGTGAGGTTTTGCTGACGTTAACAAGCTCTTTCACTAATAGCTGTCAATCCATGATTGTCAGTGATTTGGGGGAGGTTTTGCTGACGTTAACAAACTCTTTCACTAAAAACTGTCGATCCATGATTGTCAGTGATTTGGGGGAGGTTTTGCTGACGTTAACAAGTTATTTCACTAATAAACTGTCGATCTATGAGTGGTCAGTGGTTTGGAGGGAGATTCGCTGACGTTAACAAACTCTTCCATTGACAAACTAACAAACTGTCGATCCATGAGTGATCAGTGATTTGGAAGGAGATTCGCTGACGTTAACAAGTTCTTTTACCGCCACTCAATGAATTGTCACTAATTTGGGGGAGGGTTGCTACTTAAAACCTAAAATCTTAAACATATATTAGTATGGATCATTTATAAAAATAAATACAAAAATAAAAGCACATCAACCATCATTGTTTTTAAGTATAATTTTGGTAGAATGTAAATTGTAAACTTAAATTTATCAAGTATTACTTAAATATAATATACATTTATATACATTTTGTTGTTGATGATAAAAAAAAGAGAGTAAAATATGAATTGTTTTGACTTGTGAGGGGGGAATAGTAATATAGTAAAAATGTCAATTTTGATTATAATATATTTTTTTTAAAGTGAATTGATATGGACTGGGTTTTTTACAGTTTACTAGTAGTGTGTAGACTGGGGTCAAACTCAGGAGGTCCATTTCATTGTTTCTTCCAAAGTCAGAGCAGAGCAGGCACCAACATTTATAAGTATTCACTATTCTCTCACCGCTTTCTCATTTTTAGCACTAAAACCTCCCCAAATAATAATGCCATAATCTCTGCAATAAATCCACAGAGATGACGCTCGAACATTCCAGTAGCTAGGTTTTCCGTTCCCCGGAATTTTCATGCTCGCTCGATTGCAGCTCCAAATCAACAATGGCGGCGAGCTCGAAAAGTCTGACGCCGTTCGGCTTGGTCGTTCGCGCGAGGAGAGACCTCGATAACCGCTCCTCCGGTTCCGTGCGCCTGTTTCCGGGGAACACTGGCGGTTGGCGGCGGCGGTGCGCGGTGGTGAAATGCGGCTGCTCCGACTCGATTCGGCGCTGCGGTAGCGCGGATAGGTGCTCGGAGGAATGCCGGTTCGATTCCATAAGCAGCCGGCCGAAGTATCGGTCTCGTATCCAGCATTCATCTTCGCTAGCGTTCACCTCTCCTCAGTCAGTCTTCTCTCTTTTGATTTTTGATATGTAGCTTAAAAATTGAATGTAAAACTGTTTGTTTATGTTGATGACTGTCTAATTACTATCAATTTTATGAAAAATTTTAGTTGTTAGACACAAGCACAGATGTTATACATTACTATTATCTTTGTTTGAGGCAAATGTAAATACTGTTTTTCTAATGAATTTTACTCTTGTTTTAGCACTGAGTATGAAGTTTGATGATATGGAATTTTTAATCAAGCAATACTTCTAAAATGCTTGTTGAGTTTGTGATTATGCCTAAATTTTGAGAGATTTATTATATCCTTTTGTTGCCGAAATGCCGATGAAATGGTTATCTGCCTTTCTGGGCTAGCTTTTCAGAATTGAGAAAACACATTATTGCCTCATTATGATGATTGAGACTAGCCATTAGTGGGGAGTTTTGATAGGTTATAAACATTTTAGGAGATAGGAACTGGGCGTGCACCGGGCCGAGAGGAAGTTATGGAGTTAGTTTGAGTTATAAGCATTTTGTTTAAAAATTAATTATTCCTGGCATAGCAATACACATTTTGTTACATTGTATTAGATTTTGATCATCTGCTCATGGGCTCCAAAATTTCTAAAAGTTCCTTGTATTTCACAGGTCTTCATTTGTTTCTAAGCAAGACAAATTCTTCTCGCGCTGCACTCCAAGGACTACTGGTCCTCAGTCACGCGATTCACCACCAAAACGAGGTGATCTGCATTATCATTTATTAATTTCCCTCTTCAGAATTTGTCTGAATTGAATGATGGTATAAGTTTCCGTATCAAATGTGGTGTTTTTCTATTGTATGCATTTTTTACGTTTCTGGTACAACTTGATAAGGGGTATTATATTATTTCCTTTTACTTCAACAGATACAGGTATTGCAAATGAGAAAGATTGGGGAATTAGTCTGTTACATGAAGATGTTAATGAAATTGGTACAAATGAAGATGGGAGTACTTGGTATCAGCAAAGTGGAGAGGATATTGGAGAAAATGGATACAGATGTAGATGGACCAGAATGGGTGGACAAAGCAATGACGGTTCCTCAGACTGGAGGGAGACGGTAATTAATATGTGCCCCTAAGCTCTTAATTTTATGCATTCTTGCAGTATACAATTACCTCGTGTTAAACCCACTTTGGCAGCAACGGTTCAAATCAGTTGCTTGTCATGTAATTGTGTGTCATCTATATGTACCAGTAACCTGCAGCTCGTCCCATTTATCTCTATTGCATGCTTTGATATGTGAACTCATGTGTTTTTTGCTGATTATTTTTCTCTTACATTATTAAGTATCATCCCAGGTGGATGCATTTAATTGGATTTGTTCCTCTCCTTGACAGTGGTGGGAGAAGAGTGACTGGACTGGATACAAAGAGCTAGGTACATTTATGATTTGGTTTTGTCCATGAGCTAAGTACTTTTCTTGTCCTATCACGCATCAGCGGAGGTCTGGCTTTCTGATGGTAGTATCCTTGCATAATTCTAGTTCTTTATTTGCTTTCCTATAGGTGTTGAAAAATCAGGGAGCAATGCCGAAGGGGATTCATGGTGGGAAACATGGAGAGAAGTTCTTCACCAAGATGAATGGAGGTTTTGGATTCTCTTTATTGTATCTTACGAGTTTTATTCAATAAACAATCTGCCGGTCTAGAAAATTGGACTTTCATTACCATGACAGTGCTTTTCTACTTCTTCCAACCTGCAGCAATATTGCTAGCATAGAGAGGAGTGCACAAAAGCAAGCAAAATCAGGTTCAAAAAACGCAGGATGGTATGAGAACTGGTAAGTAGTTTTTCAATCATAATCCTCTTTGCATCAAGCTTTGGACAAAGCAAATTACTGGAATTTGTATTTATTATGATTAATACCAAACACAGGTGGGAGAAGTATGATGCCAAAGGGTGGACAGAGAAAGGGGCTCATAAATATGGTAGATTGGATGAACAATCATGGTGGGAGAAGTGGGGTGAAAATTATGATGGAAGGGGATCTGTATTAAAATGGTATTCTCTTCTTCCCTTATTGTAGGACGGAATAGGGAAGTGTGTAACAGTGTAGATATAACGTGTTCATGATATATCACTATATCACTGATGCTGGAATATGTATTTGAAAATCCAGTCTTTGGGCATTTTTAATGAATTTGGATTTAATTATGTTCAGCATGGAAGTATCAGTGATGAATTTCGTTCTGTGTCTGTTTTATGGAATGGAAGGGGAGACTCGGTGCAACAATTGAGCTTGCTGCCACTTATATTGGAGGTGATAGGTTCGAGCCATGAAAGCAGCCACTTGCATTCAAATGCAAGGTAAGGCTGTCTAATGTGGCCCGACCCTTTCATGTACCCCATGCATAGCAAGAGCTCTTGTAGCCCATGGCACCCTAAGCTATTTTTATGGAGTGGAGTTGCACCCAGATTTAAACTAAAGCAATTTTAGTTTAATATCTGAAATAGTCTGCTCAAAACCTGGTTGGCTGTTTACTGTAGAGTGTTGGAAGACAAGAAATAATCACTTTTGAAACTAGCTTGATTGGACTAAGAAAGTTTTTTTTTCTCCTTCTGTTTGATTTTTGGAATTTCTACCTCCTTTTGTTCTCAGGACAGACAAATGGGCTGAGACTGAACTTGGAACAAAATGGGGGGACAAGTGGGAAGAAAAGTTTTTTGCTGGTATTGGTTCGCGTCAAGGAGAGACATGGCATGTCTCAAACGGTGGTCACAGTATGTAACAGCCTTCCTGTCCTCATGATGATTGATTTCTCTAGATTTTGTTTCTACTGCTAGAAAATAAGTTTTGAGTGCTCATCGAAATTTACACTTTTGCATCTAAAATTTTATTAAGAGATAGAGTTATGCTTTAATCATTATATATCCTGATGAGTTTTACATTTATCCATAAGCATGCTTTCGCTAATTCAGCAGTCAGACCTAAGATATAGTTGCAGTTTGATAATGCAAGAAGATAATTTACTAGGGCCAAATTTATTACAATGTGTTTGTCCCGAGGATCTTAACCAGGAAAATGCAGCATTTAATTTCATAGGCCATTACATGTAATGACTTTGTGATGATGATCATTTATCTACTTCATAACGCATCCATTAACCATTTGTTGTCTGATTTAGGATGGTCGAGGACATGGGGTGAAGAACACTTTGGAAATGGGTAAGACTAGCAACACTCTGACTCAAAATTTCCTTACTGAGGAGAATCATACACTTCTTCATATATTCGTATTATTTTCATTCGTGCCTGGAATTTGACTCAGGTTTCTTAATATATCCAGTAAGGTGCACAAATACGGCAAGAGTACCACAGGTGAAAGCTGGGACATTGTCGTAGATGAGGAGACTTACTATGAGTAAGCTGTTCACCTCATATATACTTATGTCCCTAATCTCTATCTATAATTTCCAGTTCATGCTTCTGACATTGGTGAAAATCTTGAAGGGCTGAACCTCACTATGGATGGGCGGATGTCGTAGGTGATTCAACCCAACTGCTGTCTATAAAACCCAGAGAGAGGCCTCCAGGCGTTTTCCCAAATATCGACTTTGGCTCGCCTTCCTCATCTTTTCCCGGTCCACCGCCTGTAGTACCACCACCACCACCTCCAGGTGATGATGATGATGATCAACCTCCTCCCTCAGTCCCTCCCCTTTGATAGAGTGACATATTTCAAACTGCGGTTTTGGTTCAGTTACTCTTTTTAGGGGGGCAATATGGTCTATCTGTAAACTTGTAATGGTTAAAAGTTTAGATGATGTCGACTGGTTCTAGAAACAGCGAGTTAGGAAACGGTCATTATGGATGTTGCAGTTGAATCTTCTTCCTTTTCTTCATCTTCATCCAAATGTCATGGGAATTTCGGTTGCTCGCCGTTATGAACAAGTCTAAAAGCAGAAAAGTAAACGCGGTTTTAAATTTCCAGTGTTGGATTTTATTAGTCAACCTTGGACAAATATTTTGAAAATATTTTCTATTTTTTCATATGCTATTTTTTCCTTGAATTTTTTTTAGCGTCCATAAGTTCCATCTGGGTTTTAATCATTTTTATTTTCTGATCGGAAATCTTAAACAGTAGACCAAAATTATTAGAACAGGTGAAAATGAAATTATTTAATATTTAGTACCGACGTGTTATAGTAAAATACAATAAACATTCTCCTAACCAGATCTCGTGTTGACATATGTCCATTGACGATTGGATCCGCCGTTGAATCATGCTTTCATAATTGACTTTCCACTCGTTAAGCCTTTTTCTTTGAATATATTAATCAGCCCCCTCGCATGCGCTAATCACCATTAATTCTCACTAATTGTGCTATTGCCCCCATCACCCATGCAAGGAAGGACCAAGCATGACGATCACATAGTTAGGGACGTTTATTGAAATTTTCACCATTTATAGCCATTTCAATGAATTATCATATCAATTTGACGTGTAAAACACAAAGGTTTAATCCTCCATATCACGTCCAAAAATACATTGATATCACTTTTTATAGTAAATATCCTTTCAAATCTAAACTTTGGAATTCAAAATGATCAAGTAAGCTATCTATGTTCTTATCTGATTTAAACTAAATTTAACTGAATCAAACTGAACTAAGAATATATGAACTAATTCAACAAATATAGTAATTGTGCATATATTCATTCAATCAAATACCATATAATATCGAAAATTCAATCATATTAAATTTGCATATAATTATAATCTCATATAAAAAGCAAAATTAAGAGTAGTTAAGGCTGAAGAAATCATTCATAATTAAGAGGATAATGCTTCAAATCAAAGGTTGTTTGTTGCATATAGTCAAAGCAAAATCACCTTCAATAAACCAACCTTCCTTTGCTCCTCCAAATCCTATATCCTTTCCTATTTTTACTGTTCATCCTTTATTACTATATCGCCCATCCAATCCCACCTTTTCAAACCCCTCTCATTCAATCCCAAAATCGCCATGTAATATGAGCTGATTCATCTTCTTTCCACAGACAATCTTACTTGGGATCTTCTCTCTTTTCTGATTGGAGAAGACGACCCAATAAGGTTTTTGCAGAATCATAACGAGAACAGCAGAATCGATAAATTCAGGACGACGACGACGGCGGCGACGGCGATGAAGAATCCGTTGAAAGCCGTGCTGCTACCGTTCACGCGGCGGCTGTCAGATCGTGATTGGCGGCCATTTTTGGTGTTCCTCCCTTTTCTGTCCGTCGTCCTTTACCTAACCCTCTCGTCCTACGTTTCCCCCGCCGCCACCAGCTCCGCAGCGGCGTCGCTCCTCCAATCGTTCTCCTCCTTCAAATCCATGTTCCAGGGTGTGCCAGCGGCACCGCCGGCGAGGAGGCCTCCGCCGGGCGGAATCAAACCCAGGGCGAGAATCGCTGTTTGTTTGGTGGGTGGGGCCCGGAGGTTCGAGGTGACCGGACCGTCCATTATTGAGAGGATTTTGAACGTTTATGAGAATTCCGATCTCTTTCTGCACAGCCCTTTGGACGCCAATGCGTATAAGCTGTCGTTGCTGAAGTATGCGCCGAGGATCGCCGGAGTGAAGATTTTCCGGCAGCAGCACATACCGGAGACGGAGTCGCAGCGTCGAGTCCTCACGGCTCAGAACTCACCCAATGGCATTCAGGTAAAAAGTTCAAACTTGATGGTTGTCAGTAAAGTAGGCTAAAGTTGATTAGCCACCACATGCTAATAAATTCTCTGTTTTCTGGCCTGCTTCTTTTTATAAAAAAAGAACAAAAAAATCTTTAGGCTTAATTGGTGATTTTTCATCTGGTAAAAAAATATGATTAATTGACTTAATGTTTAGAAAATACAATTATAAAGATAATAAGATTATGTTTGGTACTTTTAGTTCTTGGTTGATCATCCACCTTAACCAAAAATCAACTAAAAAGTGTTATTATATGAAAAGGATGTCATTTTATGGTGTTCATTTGCTGCCCTTTTTTATTTTTCAAGGAATAACATGATGATGGTATCCCATGACCATGACATTGAATTCATATGAACCGACTTTTATCCGTTTTTTCGATTAACATTTAAACTCGGTTATGAAAGTGATAGTTTTGAATTCCATTTTGCTTTCTTTGAACCTTTATTTCCTTTAAGATAAGATAAGAGACAAACTTGTAGGTTTTGCACTCAATGCATGAGGAAATTTCATTTGTAGCTACAACAAGATTCACAGACCGTCTTCAAGTTTAAAAGAACAAAGACAAATTGACCATTTTGGCCATTTGTACACCTTTCATGTTTGAGTTTTGGACTCTTGTGTGCTTTTCTTTCTTATAATGCTTTCAACTTTATAGGATGAAACTAAATTCCCTCCATGTCTCTTTCTTGTGCCCTTCTTGTGCCCTTCTTGTGAGGCTTAACCTTTCAATTTAGGTTAGTTAGTTAGGCACTCTATCTGAAATAAGTTGACATTAATGAGTTAGCTATACTACATTATTTTTCCCTGTTTTAGTCGTTTTTCACTTAAAAAGTCATTAAACCGTGATTGTAACGCATATTTAAACTGATCATGAAGATATACAACAATATTTTACAACGTAATATAATTATCTTTTTAATCAGTTTAAATATGTGTTACAATTATAAGTTAACGACTTTTAAGTAAAAACGGCTGAAATAGTTAAATTTATATAAACATGCAATTTAGTTTGAGACAGATAAGTTGAATTTAGATGGAAGTATTAAAATAGTAGCCCAGCACAACATTCTCCCTAGCCCCAAGAAAATGCTGCGCATCTCATCTTTTTTCTTTATTCCTCGCACTTTTTTATTAGCTTAAACATAGTACTACACTTTTTTATAAGCTAGTATCAATTTTTTAATGATAAAGATAAATCTGCTTATCAGTACTAATGGCGCGAATAACTGAAATTTGCAGGGACTTCTTCAATACTTCAACCTGGTGGAAGGCTGCCTGGATCTGATCAACCACCACCAGCGCCACCACAACTTCACCTACGACTGGGTGGTCCGAACCCGAGTCGACACCTACTGGGCGGCGCCGCTGAGCAAAGACAACTTCATCCCCGGCTTCTACCTCGTACCGCCGGGATCATCCTACTTCGGCCTCAACGACCGCCTCGGCATCGGCGACTACAACACCTCCGTCGCCGCCCTGTCCCGCCTCTCCCTCATCCCGGAGCTTGACGCCGCCGGCTACAAGCTCCTGAACTCCGAGTCGGCGTTCAAGGCGCAGCTCGCCGTGAGGAACGTCTCCTCCGCCACCTTGCCGCTGCCGTTCTGCGTCGTCACGGACCGCCAGTACAGCTTCCCGCCGGGGCGGTTCGGCGTTCCGGTGGCGGCGATCGCGACGCCGGGCCCGCTGAGCGGGGCGAAATGCAGGCCGTGCAAGCCTATCTGCAAAGGGGCCTGCGTGGCGCAGGTGATGGCCCAGGTTTACAAAGGATGGAGCTGGACTGAATGGTCCAGTAACGGCTTGCAACTCTGTAATGCGAGAGGGGAATGGGAGCTGGGCTGGGAGGATAGATTCGATGAGATTGCTGGGCCGAAATATGCTGCAGAACGGAAGAGGATCCAGTCGTTGGATTTGGATCAATGCGTGAAGGATTTTGATGAAATGAGGGCTAAATCGGCCCACTGGGAAGCTCCGCCGGCGTTGTTTATGTGCGGGATGCATTCCGGGACTGAATAGTAATATAGGAAGAGTCGGATTTGTAAATAGGGGCAACTTTTTTTGCTAAATAAATATATACGTAGCGAGTTAGGACTTAGGGGGTTTATGAAGAACAGAAATTAATAATAAATTCTTTGTAGAAAGTTTATTTATAATGGATTGGTTTTGCATATAAACATTCTTCATAAGTGAAACTGATGTATTTTGAAAGTGTTGATAATTTTCCTTTAAATACCTTTATAATTGAAATTTTCTGTATACTATATTTTTAAATTATAAATTTCCTAAACATTTGTAAAATATATAAATAAATATGTTCATAGCCAAAAGGAGCTTAATTTGGCCTTAAAAGTCAATTAAATACTTTTGATTGCGACAAAGAAAGTAAAGAAATGCAAAAACTTCAAAAAGAAACGTGGCCTTATTCTTTTCCAGAGCATCTGAGTTTCTGGCATGGTTAAAAAATTCATAAATCATCACACTGTTTTTTTTAGAGTGTCATAAATCAGTGTTTTCGCTCTTTTAAGTGCCATCGAATACCATTAATAATTGATTCAAAGTACAAATGATTTATGAGTGTTGATTCATCACTTAAACATTTATGGATTTAATAATTAAATATGCATTAGTTTCATGTGCTCTAACACGATACATGAAAGTGAAACAAATCAATTCCCTTGATGTTATTGGAATCCATGGATATTTGGCTCAATTTGTTTATCATTTGTTTGCTTTCCAGTATATATTGTTTACTTCAGTTTGGCTTTTCAAAGTTGAACCAACATTGACCATCATTATATATAAATATATATATTGAAACTATATCATATATATTATTAGGTTCACTATATCATATATGAAAGTCAATAATATCGATATTATTTGATTCAGTATATTATTATATCGGATTATCTAATATGCACCAAACACTCCTAGACCAACAGCAAGATGAAGTCAATTGCCACGATTCTTAGTGATCATTTGTTCTGGTAACATTCACTAAGATCGTCAACCTCTGTATGTGATTTTAAAAAATTGCACGCAAAATGAAAAATAGTTTATATTATAAAGTGCATTTCACAAATAATTGAATCATTGGAGATAAAAAAAAAAGTAACATTACACAAAAAACTATAAGAACGGTATCTAAGCCATTGTGAATCATTGATATCTGTTTTAGACATGATACACAACTGTAACGCATGACGTTTTCATGCGGGTTCCACTAAAGACACTCTTCGTTATTAGTATCCTCCTGGCAACTCCTAGGCATCGTACATCAAGCTGGAGCAGAAAGGGAATGAGCGCTACAAAAACGTGAACGCGAAAGGCACTGGGAGACTCCCTTCCATTGATTGAGATTGATAGTTTGGATGTTGGGTTGGTGGTAGACGAAAATTATTAGAGAGGTGAAGGTAAGAGCGAAGAAGAAGAAAATTGGGATAAAAAGGACAAAGTAGAAAAAGATGTAATTTTCTTTAAGTAGGAGTCATTTGGCTCCTACTATTGAATAGGGCCTGCTATAGTTGCTAAAGACGTATTCATGATAATAAACGTTGGAATTTCCTCTGTGTAGAGGCATCTCCCATGTCCTTTTCTGTGGACCTGGGAGTTAAATACCTCTACACAGAGGAGTGTAGAGATTAGGGTTACAAAAATTAAAAAAAAAAGACGGATTAAAACAGTCTTGATCGACATCGTGAACCTGTAAAATTGAACAAATTATCTATAGGGTTATATTAACCAAATAATATTAAAATATTACTACAATAATCATACATTTTTGTATTATTTTCTTTCTGAGGAGAATCATACACTTCTTCATTAACATGTAATTTTTTATTTTTTATTTTGAAAATAACACTAATATATTAATTAAAGGGTAACATTACATCATCTAGGCCTATGGCCATACAAACTAGCAAAGCAATAAAAACACAAACCAACCATAATACAAGCTTAATGGAACTAGCTACTTGGAACTAAGAGAATTGAGTTGACAGGAAAGCATCTGTGTTCCCTTCAATGGGCCAATTCTCCTGAGGCATTGACTCGTGATGATAGAGTGCTGGCCGATTAACGGATAAAACCGTAAGCAAGTCAACATTTCGGGATGAGACCCTGGTTGCTGCTTTGAGAGTTCCCCAACAAGCTATCAGATTTGCTTGTGATTGGGAGATGCAGAAGGTGAGTCCTGAATTAGTTTGCATCACAGGTGTATACCAGTAGAATCCTCTATGTCATTGGTTGCTCTTGGTTTATATGGCACTTTGAAGTTCCAAATCTTGCTCCAGAGGTTTCTTCTCATATCATTTACCCATGCAAGACTATAATGCCTCCAGTTATAGTGAACCATCAACCTCTTGAACTGGTCCAACAGCTTATATGGAACCTTGAAATTCCAGATCTTGCTCCACACCTTCCTCCTTCTCTGATCTTCGTATCCTTGGTAGCTTGTCAATCTGGGTCCTCGACCCTTTTCCTTTCCCTTACCTGCTACCTATGTTTGTTGCAATGCATCCTCAAATTCCATGTTAGAAATCACTTGCAACAGACTACATAAGTAATATGTTAGCATAATGAGAATATCTATCCATGGCTCTGTATTTTGTGTTTCATTCTTCTCTCTACTATGCACCACAACATCCTTATTCCAGCTTTCCTTCAAGACAGTCAGCTCCCAGGCTGTATTTATATGTGGTCCTCTAAATGGGATTGTGATGCTCCATAATTCTTTATGAATTTCCTTACTGCCTGAATTGGGAGCTTGGCAAAGTTCCTTGTTCATCAGGCTGAATTTTGAGAACACTTCCTTGAGAAGGAAATGCATATGCCAGAATATTAAGGCTGCATTGTCTCCATTAATAAGCTCTCGATTTCTACTCAATTTCCTGTCACCCAAACTGTCTGAGTTGGCCTTCCTGGAGGTAAATTCTGGAGATCTTCTTGGTTCCTTCCCCCGTAATTGGAGCAGACAATGAGAACACCTTAACATATTTCTGGCCATTTTCTCGATCTTTCTTTTGTATATCAGCTTTCCTATTCATCTCAGCTCTTGGACTATCATATCGGTTTTTAGCACCTTCAATAAGATTTCCATGATTATTGTTCAGATCAATCTAGCTTTCCCGGTGCTGCTTGGACTTATGAAAAACCTGCTGAAAATTTGGACTTCTCCTACTCAAAAGATACTGAACTCCTCTACCAATTCCACTCAATTCTTTCTTGATAGTATTCTCAGACCAAGAATCACATTTAACATGTAATTTGAAAGTGTGCAAGAAATGAAAAAGGAAAGAAGAAAAAGAAATGTACCTGATCACTCGGATTAGGTGATGAACTGGCCGATTAAAAGTAATCTTAATTGGTGATTGATATAGCTAGTAGTGCTTGATCATGGGCAATTTAGTTGCATATTATAATGTGATTTTACAATGGATTATATATTAATCCATTTTTGTTAAAATCAAATCATCAACCGCCAAATGAGATTTCTGCAAAGATTGGATACTTAATTGGATGCTTATGGGGACTGCTTGGATGTGTGGCCAAAACACGGAAGTGTTTCGAAAAATAAAAAACAGCACATAATTACTACTTAAACCTAAATGTTATTTTAAGACGAAAAGTTTTGTTGTTTTAAAAAACAACACTTTTTTTGTTTTGTTTTGTTTGATTATTGTACTAGTGAATTGAATACTATGTTTATTATTTGATATTTTTGTAGTAATAACTTTATGTTTATATTTACAATTTAATGATATGTGTTTATTAACGGATGATTTATGCTTATCAAATGATTTTGATGCTCTATGGTCATGGAATGATTATTTACATTTTTCACTTGATCATTTATAGTTTTTTAAATGATCATTTATGCTTTTGACTAAGTATAGATATTTGTCTGACTTAATCTATGTAACTTTTAAGGTAGTAGTTATTTTGTCCACTAGTACACATTTACTAGTTTTCTGCAAAACTACAAACATTTTGACCGATTAAAGTGTTTAAAATTTTATCCTTCACCGGTCAGCATAAAGTGACATTTACTACATCTACAAGTCTACAATCAAACTTGTGAACTTGATATTGTAGCAGTTCATGATCATAATCTTATTCATATATATTTACCGGTTTCAAGATATTACCATAGACTAAGCAACAGCAAATTGAAACAAAAAGACAAGCTAGACACTGTTAAAACTACTGGATGTAGGACTGGCCGGTGATGTCGATGTCGCGGTCGCCGGAGGACGGCGGAGGCTGGTGTTTGGGCGGCGGAGTGGGCTGAGCAGGGCCGTCGGCGCTATGGGTGTCGCTGCCCTTGAGTTTTCCGGCGGCGGCGGCGGCTCTGTCGATGTCGGCGTCTTTCCCGTACAGGCCGCCGCCGTAGGCTTCCTGGGTGTAGGGCACCATCGGCGAGATGTTGGGAGGCTGATGCACTGTCTTTCCTCTCTCGCTCTGCTTCTTCTTCTTCTTCTGCGCGTCGTCGTTTTTGTCGTCCCAACGTTGTTGCTTCTCTTTCAGCTCTGCCTCGGCTTCCATGGCGGTTGGTGAAATTAATGAGAAAGTGGTTCTCTGCGTGGGTTTTAATTGGCGGTGGTGATGAGTCATTTGGTCAGGTGGTTTGGTTGGCTGACACGTGTAGGTGTGGAATGTGTTGGAGGTTCTCAAGGTGCCACGTATTACATAGGTGTCATCACCTAAGCCCAGACTGTTGGTTGGGCTGGATTGGCCGGCCCGTCTACAACCCGAGAATCATCTTCATTTTCATTCAAAACTAATTATGAGGATTTTTATTTAAATTCATAAGCACGGTAACAAATTGTTACTAGGTGTTTTCACTGACTAATCTGCTTAGTAAGTATAATATTTGTCTTGAAAGTGAGAAGAATAAACATGAAAATGCGAAGATCAGTAATAATATATTAAATAATTATACTTAATATTTAAAAGGTCGAGCTAAAAAGTGAGAAGATTAACATGTGATGTGAGACATTCTCAAACTTTGTACTTATCCCTAAAGGGAACTTGAAAAGTTATTGACTTCAAAAAGTGTGTGGAATAAACGACGTCGTTTCATTTCGTATAAAGTAACTTTTTTTGCCCCATATATTTTAAATATAGTAAATTAAAAATTGGACATATAATGATATATATCTTAAGCAATCATTTTATAAATATAGCAAATTAAAAATTGGAATATAATGATATATATCTTAAGCCGTAATTTTATAAATATAGTAAATCAAAATTGGACATACACGATATTATGTATATACCATAATTTATTGATTACCGTGGATATTTTATGTATATTAAGTATTTTAAATATTTGTACGACCGCTGAGAATATACGAAATATTGGAATACTAAATATGTGTACGACCGCTGTGAATATACGAAATATTATTATACCATATTGGAAACGATATGGAATACGTCGTTTTGGTGTTATACATAATTTGGGGTTATATTTTTCCCGATCTTCTTCTGTTTTTGATGTTCTCTCAACTCCGACAACCTCATTGAATTGCAATCCTAATCCACAATCCCTCATTGTTTTTCAATTGGACTCCAATTGCTTGGCGAAATCGGTGAAACAATTGTATTCAAATTGAAAAACAAAAAGAAGGATTGTAGTCCAAGGAGTCAGCTCTATATAATTCGAACTTCCAACCGCAATCTACAATCGTAGAGATATTCCAAATTCTCCAGCTTACTGAAGGACCGGAAGCACAAAAGAAAACCGTCTTTGCCGTTAGGAGCTCCTCGGACCTCGACTTATGTTTTGATTTGATTTTTGGAGGATGATATGTTCTGTATGTGTTTGATGAAATAGGTGAATGATCGAATTGTATGGTACTGCATATGTAAGACGGTAACTTCTATCTGCTTAAATTGTGGTGTAGCTGATAAAGTGAATGTGCAGAAATTGCCTAAAAAACATGGATCAATACAGCTGTTTGGAATATATCATGGATCAATACAGTTGTTACAAAGCTTTTTACCTCCTAAATTGAGAGAGTCTTGGATGTGAATTTACCTCCTCTTCCACGATCTGAATCTCTGTGTACATGACGAGCCTTGGTTGAAATTCTGGCAATCTGAAATGTATATGACGAGCCTTGGTTTAGGGACACGAGATATTTCTGGAAAGGATCTGGAGATGAGCTTTGCCCAGATCAAAAGATGAAGTAAGGCTCCTTTAACATATGCTTCAAAATATCTGTGTACAGATGTGCTAATTAGTCATATATAATCCTTTATTTTTCAGGTTTAAGCTCAAGCTTTTCCACATGTATTGTGGAGGATACTACGTTTATGCCATCTTTGCTGTGCTTTTTTGGGAAACAAGGTGTTCTGATTTTATCGCCTCGGTTGCTCATCATCTAGCCACAGCAATGTTGATTGTTGTGTCATATATATTCAGGTAATTAATTAAGCACTTTTCTTTTTTCCTGAAATTCCAAAAACTTATACATGTTTTATTCATGATTCGAAGTCAGTTTGTGAGTGAATTGCGAATGACTGCAGGTGTGGTCGTGTCGGATCAGTTATCTTAGCCCTCCATGAAGGAAGTGATGTGTTTCTTGAAACTGCTAAGATATCAAAATATATTGGCCTTCAAAGCCTTGCAAACATTTTGTTTGCGCTTTCTTTTTGGAGTCTTTGGCTTTTTTACTAAGTGGAAGAGAGGAAGAAAACATCGTCAAGAAATACCCGGAGATTGGAGATGATATAGTTTATCCACCAGGGGATGAGGCGGCGTCGGAAATCTGTGTTTAATCTGTGTTGTTTTTAAAGGAAAAAAAATGAGGAGGGAACTCTTGATTTATAAACCTGGAAGTGATTTACTTTGAAAAGAAGTTAACCAGTATTTAGTTTATTTAATCTTAAGTTAATTTTTGATTAAATCTGAAACCTAAACCGGCTGAGACTCTAAATAAAGAGTAAGGCCCTGTTTACTAGAGCTTATTTCTTGATGGACTGAACTGAATTGAATTGAACTGAACTGAACTGAACTGAATTGAACTGAACTGAACTGAAGTGAAAATTGATGTATTGAAAAATGGAATCAGCATGACTGAATCAACCTGAATTTCATCAAATCGCATTTTCACTGAACTGAACTGAACTGAATTGAACTGAACTGAACTGAATTGAACTGAACTGAACTGAACTGAACTGATCTACAGATAAGCTCTGGTAAACAGGGCCTAACTGTAGAGAGGCTACAATTTATGCATTGATTTAGTTCTATCATAAACGAAGAAAGTAAGAAAAAATATGGAAAGAAAATTATGCCAGAAATAAGAACAGAATGTTAGAAATACAAATATAAGGAAAGGAAAGAAAAATGGTAAGAACAAGGAAAGATATGAAAGATCATGAATGATTTAGGAAATCTTTAGTAAATGGAATAGCTGGACTAATTAGTTATATAATCAAGAAAAAATCAAACTCATATTTTAGGAATGCTTTTATTTCAGATTTTAGTAAATTTCCCTAACTTGAATTAAAAGAGGGAACCACTCTTTAACTAAGGAGCAAGTCCTTAGTAAGGAGTGGTTATTAAATTTTCATAATGGTCATTGTTAAATAAGGAGTGGTCATTATTAAGAAAAAACGTTAAAAGGACCTCCA
Organism: Cruciata laevipes; assembly: GCA_963678965.1. NCBI lineage: Eukaryota > Viridiplantae > Streptophyta > Magnoliopsida > Gentianales > Rubiaceae > Cruciata > Cruciata laevipes. Next base: position 424,514 of record OY787639.1, read on the forward strand.
GAAGACCTCCCTTCCGCATTTTCAAGGTGTTCTTTCAAGGTTATTTTGAAGAAATGTTTGATTCATGATTTTTAAGTTTTAATTTTTGTAAATTAATAGTCCAATTCAAAATATTAGGTTTGTACTTACTACCATTTGATATTTGGGAACAGGTCAGTGGTATAATGTAACATTTTGAGGGTTGGATTAACATCAATTTCGTTTGTTTGTCTTCTCAAACACATCTTATAATTTATGCCGATTCGGAAAGTGATCAATTTTCTTTATATGTGCAAATACACCGCGCATCGCGCGGTGAGTGCCTGCTAGTGTATTTTGAATAGGTTTTAACTGCAGGTGACGATATCTTTAGGTGATATTTCACAAAAATATCATTACATTACCTGTACAAAGTGTTTCTATGCAACAACTGCACCATACGGTTACAAGAAACAATTTGCAACACCAAGGTGTCGTTTTGAAGCAACTTTGAAGGACGACAGCGGAATGATAACTGCTTCCTTTTTTGGGGAAAACGCCAAAAAAATACTAGGCATCATGGCTCAGGTACATCATTTTCAATTCTATTTTTACGCATTCTTATAATTTTACAATTCTAACAATTACAAAATTTTCAGGAATATATCATGGATCAATACAGCTGTTGAAACTACAACTTACGTAGTTCAATTAAGAGCCACAAAACTGAAGGACAAACCAAACAAACAGAAGTATGCAGTCATGTCTTTGGAAGAAGATTCTGAAGACGATATTCTAATCAAACATATATGGAATACCAAATTAAACGCCGATGAAGCAGGCCCATCAAACACAAAAGATGTGGAAGATATTGAATCGGATTCTGATGATGATATTCCAATCAATTAACTCTTTAAATTTTTATCAATCTCATTATTCATTACTAATGTTTGGATTTATCATCAGGAACTTAAGGAAAACACCACAATCCCAACAAAAAGCTCAAATTTGGATGAATTCTTGGTGGTCAACAATTTTTAGTGCTTTCTCACTTTTATTTTAGTATAATAAATTTGAGGATTTTTGTTTTATTTCGGTTGTCATTTCATTTGTAATAAGTTTGGATTATTTTGTTTGTTTCATTTGGGTGGAATACTTTATTATTTCATTTGTAATTGTTTCAATTTTAAATTTAAGATTCTTTTTATTCAATAATACAAACAATATACTTAATAATATTTGTATTATTTTACTTTACTTCTATTAAATTTATTATCTTATCATAATATATTATGTAACTTTTACGTTCATTTACAAAAACAATATTGCTCAAGCACACTGCGCATCGCGCGGTGGAGCACATCTAGTTTAATTGAATAGTTTTGGTACGACTTTGATAACACCGATTTGCTAACAAAACTGTAAGAAAATTATTTCTTTCCTATTATCGAGTCTTATATTAATCAGTTTTCTTATTGGAATATTGTTATTCCATGATATATTTGGTGACTTATTAAATTAAGTATAAAGAAATATTTCCTAATAATCTCCACTTTGATGGACGGTTGAGATTAATTTTACAGAAACCTGATGAGAATTTATGTCATCTCTCCACCTATAAATTAACGTCTTTGTTCCATTGAAAAGACAGGCTAATGACAGACTTATGGAATCCTTATGAGCACCTGATTAATTTTTATGATCATCCTTATGAACCCCGATGAATCTGATGGCTGCCGATTCAACAACACATAAAGTTCATAGGCAAGGGGAGAGAAACCTAAACACCTACACAAAGCTGGCGGATTCAGGATATCGACCTCTCCACTACGATGAATGGAGGTAAGTAATTTCATATAAAATCTTCATGTTTCTATTACGTGATTAATCTAGATGTTTAAAGATTTTAGGGACATTTATGTCATGCCAAACCACAATTACATATTTGTAAACCATATATAACTTGAATAATCGTAGAAAGAATTATCGACACTATACATCATTTGGTGAAAGTATTTATCCACCATCATTTTGACTCCTCGTTTATTAATTTGTTACTATATTATAGACAAATCCTAAACCTAACAACATTTTTATTTATAAAAGTCAAACGTTGTTTTATTTTTAAAAAAAAGAAACGTAGGAATTTGTAGACTTGTAGTTGTTTGCATGGCATCCAAGTCAAATGCGGGGTGAAACAACCTCAAACCGCCCATGTCATGTGGAGATGACAAGATGTTATTTCTTCCCTACAATATATCGAGTTTGGTAAATAAAACACAATTTCAAACCTATTAAAATAATGGATTCTTTTGACCTTCAAATAATTGAATTTATAAAAAAGCGGGAGGACTAATTGTGCGTGGCCGACTTACTACTCCACATAAGCCTCTCATAATTCACCCATTTGTGTGTGTGTGGCTAATGAGAATATAATGCATGTGAATGAGCTAATACTAAGTAGGATTCATCCTCATCTAGACATCAAATGCCATCTAAAATATGTCCAACTATCCTAAAGGGCCAAGCTACAACACCATCACAAGTTCACAACATATTCGATTTCTGATCCGTTCATTTGGTCAAAATTGATTGTCAGATAAATTTTCTACTAACAGATTAAATCTAATTTTACAATTCATGAGTTTGATGGAACTTGAAAGTTAAATAGTTCTAGTTATTTTGTAAAGGGCTAAAAATGCATTTATTTTGAAAGATTTGAGAAAAACATAAGCTTATCATTAGCTTAATACTTTTGAAATAAGTCATATTTATTCAGGGTGTTACTCCATGCAGGACCAGTTTACTCGTTGTGGGACCAAATTAGAGTAAAATTAACTATAGTGTCATGATATGATCAAATACTGGCGCTGCATGAGCAAAATTAGCGGGGGCAATGTGATCAAATATTGGTCCTGCATGAATCATGCATAAAGCAAACACCTATATTTACCAATAAGGTTTAGACACAGCCACATTAGTTTCCAACTATAAAGGGAATATTCTCTCCAAAGTTTGGGTGAGATGTGATTTATGTTGTGTTGTGACTGAGACTTTGAGATGACTGTATACAGAGGCACCAGCAGTGTTACCTGCTTACCTGTTTGGTTTGGATTATACTTAGCAAACTATCCATTCATCACGTTAAACAACACCTTTTCATCTCTATCTTGCTCATCTTTGTCTCCAATATCCAACCCTAGCTCTATATATGGATTATATTTTATGTAACCACTCCCTTTGTGAAAGGTCAAACTGATTCTGATCCCTTCAATTGGTCATAATTAGTCCATATGCAAATGTTTTTTTTTTTTAAGAAAAAAATATTTCATTTCACATAATCGTTAACGTCCAGTAGCATTTGATGGAAAAGACGGAGATTTTCAAATAATACTCTCCATTAACTAGTGTTTCGAAACCTCCAATACTTTCGACAATGATGCTGCAATAGTCAAACAGTACCTCCAAATTGGCCCCTCATCCATAATACTGATAATAGTGGTGCCAAAATGGGAGAAATGAAATACAAAATTCCAACTACAAATTTGAATTCTATTCACTTTGCTAGAGAAAAAAGAATCTCCGCGCCCTCCAAATCTTGAATCCGTTAACTAAAAGATACGCATGACGACTTTCTATCAAAGTCAACGAGCGGCATTGTTAAATGTTAATACTATTTGAATAATTGAAACATAAAACTTTTTACGAAATAACTACACTTAAGAATAGTGGAAGCCCATAACACTGTTTGCGAGTTTTTGTTTCTCAGTGTTTACATTAATCGATCGCAAAAGTCAATATGCATGCATGGTACTTGTTGACCAACTATAACACCTTTTCTTAAACTGAATTTGCTAACTAACTAATTCTAATACACTCATTTCATAATTTCTTATAATCACATAGAAATGATCGAGGATTCAATCAAATCATTTTAAAAAGTAGATTTATAATATCATGTTAGGGAGTTCATTTTCAACTACAAGTCTGCAGCGCAATATAACTCAAACATGTATACATACGACTTATTGTTAAAAATTTAGAAATATATAAGCAGTAGTTTATATATTTGTGTGCATTTCCATAGTCGATCTTTATAATTGACTAACTGAGTTTTGCATTATTCGGAATATTGTTTCACTGGGCAAATGATACATTCAAATTCTTTTCAGCTACCAATAAGGCACATAATGTTGCTTCTACCCTCTAAAGAACGACATTGGAGCTTTTTTATTATGCCATTAGCTTCAAAAAATCCCTTCTTTTCCAAAGTTCATGGAATGTAGTTGGACTCAATTCACTCAAAAAAAAAAAAAAAAAAAATAAAATATATATATATATATATATATATATATATATATATATATATATATATATATATATATATATAAAGGAAACAATAATTAAATACAAGATTTCGGTTGAATATGATCCCACCATTTCGAAAGGCGCAAACTCACATCCTGATCCTAGTCATCGTTGAGATTCCATAGGCATAGTGACAATCAGTCAAATTACACGTTCTGCAAAAATTGCAAAAGCCAAACTACCACAAATAATAATAAAATAATCCCAAGCTATCTTCATATATATACACACATATACAATGCAAACACAGATCATATCAAAACTTCACTTCCATCTTCCAAGATCCAAGCATCCCACATGAAACACAGCCTAGCATAACAGAAACTGCCTCCAACTCCAACACAAACAGCTGGACTTATTCTCCATCCACCCCGTGTGTGTCCGCCTTCTCATACTACTACATTATTCATAACTTTTCTCCGCTCTCCCAGTTCAACAGTGTTACACAGAGCGTTACAGAACATCAGAAATACCAGTGTTTTCGCTCTTTTATAGATCGAGTGTCACAGTTTGACAGTGTTACACAGAGCGTTACAGAATATCAGAAGAGTAGTGGTGTTTTATCTCCCTTCCTTTATAAACCACTAAATTCTTCCCATTTCGAAATCATAGAGAAGCTTGAGATTTTCACAATGGCCCAAAGAATGGTTGCTAGCTTTAGGCGATCTCTCTCTTTTCCAAACCCTCCAAGCTGTTCATCAAACTCCAATTCATCTTCTTCACCATTTTCAAAGCCCTCCAAGAAAACCTACCACATCAGATCCGTGAGTCTTCCATGCAGATCATCTCATCCGTTGATTTCCCACCTCCGGGACCAGGTCAACTACCTCAGAAGCTGGTCTTCATCGTCCCAAAACAACGTTGATTGGCTCTGCGACGGGTTGACCCGGCTCAAGGCGGTTCAGGAAACCGTGGATGATCTTCTCAACCTCTCACAAACCCTAGAATCTCTGCGCAGTCGCCGTGGATTGATCGAGAAGTTTCTCAACGATTTTCTAGGGTTTCTCGATGCTTATGGGATCTTTCAGACATTGATACTTACCTTAAAAGAACAGCATTCCTCTGCTCAGGCTGCCCTGAAGAGGAAAGACTTTCTTAAAATGGCATTGTGTTCCAAGAATGTCAAGAAGATGGGTAAAGAACTCGCCAGACTGGCGAACTCTTTACCGTCTATCAAGAAACTCGAAGATATTCATGAACAGCTCGACGACTCTGAGGAGATCGTAAGAGTCATTAGGGATGTCGTTGAGGTCACGTGTTTGGTTTCATTCGCACTATTCAACGGGCTTTCGGTCTCGTTATCAACACGAGATCGAAAGCTGGCTTGTTTTCCTCAAATGATCGTCATGAGAAACTCTCATGTCATCGTTCGAGGAATTCAAGAGTTGGAAGAGGTTCGTTTGGACAATCTCACAAGGAAAAAGCATGATGATGATGTGGAAGAGGTGAAATTGAGGTTCAAGAAAATGCATGAAGTTGAAGATTGCATCAATGGGATTGAATTTGGTAGTGAGAAAGTGTTTAGGAGTTTGTTCAACACTAGAGTTTCTCTCCTTAATGTTCTTACCGCTTTGTAACGTAAAACTCATGCATGATGGATTGTTTGTTCCCAAACTAACTATTAATTACTTTACTTTTACACACGAATTTCTAGCTCTTTTTTACTTATCTTTAATTGATACAATAGTTTATAACTTAATTTTTTCCATAACTTAGTCCTTATGATCTATGTAATAACTTAGTTTTTACCACAAATTTACATTAATATTTGCTTGAAAATCACTGGACTGTAGTAACATATCATGTTAATTATTCAGTCGGTCAAATAGTGGCAGTTTCAAAAAAATACTATAATGATCAGTTTTGAAGATGAAAAGACATACATGAAACCAAGAAGATTAGCAATAACACACTAAGGATCATGTTTGATACTGAAATATGTGAAAAGTCAGGTTTAAAAGTTAGAAGATCAACATTTATCCCCAGTCTCAATTGATCTTAAAAATTATGAAAAGTTGATATTGGAAATTACAGTTTATGTGCATTGTATACATTGATCATCATCGTTGTTATGATTTTTAGGTATTTCCACAGAATCAGCGGCGGAGATATCACTGTGCTATGGCAGGTCCTAGCCATTTAAAAAAATAAAATATTTTTTGGCTTAATTCTTTTTTAAAAATTATATATATAATTCTTTTATTAACAATTTTTATTTATATTAAATTTTGATCTACCATTATTTAAGTTCTATCTTTCAAAGAGAAATTACCTGAAATTGAATAATCGGTTAATTGATTTAATAATTATATAGGTTGATTAATTGGAAATGCATTTCGCTAATAACATGACTGCTTTAAGTTGAAACGCGCACTGCATGCCGAATGCTGATGCATCCTCAGATTAAGAAAAATTAATTGTCAGAAAATCAAGAAATAGCTGATATTTCGGAACTCCAGCTCGTTATTATCTTAATTATTGCACGGTTGTTAGCTGATATATTGTTGCACAAATATATTTATTCAGTATCAACATCGTATTTGATGAATAAGATTCATCTATAACATGCAAATTCATGCAAAAATTCAAATACAAGAATTACTTAATAACCGATAATTTTTATCACTTATACCATTTTTCTTCTTCGAAATGTGCCATAATAGTGCTTTAATTTGCATTTTAAGTTGCGTTTTTTGTCTTAAGGACATTCTGGCAAAAGCATATACGAGAAAAATAGACATACATATAGTAACCATATACTATTTTATTTGAACAGAAAGGGAAAATAAGGCCAAATAAAAAATTAATATTTGTGTTTTGATCAATAATTTCTTCTCATAAAGGAGGAGGAAGACATGAGAAGATGCAGAATATAATGATTGAACTAATTATTAATGGAAAGTGTTGATCAAATTATTAAAAAGACACAAAAAACTTCACTATTATTAGATTTATATAATTGAGACGTTAAACTATTTTTGGTGGTCCAATTAAACAATTAGTTACAACCAGTTACGCATATGTGTATATTAGAAGTTAATGATATTTTTAAGTGCAATCATTAAATTTCCTCGTTAAAGTTGTGGGATAAATTAATTAATTAACTCAAAGGGGACATCATGAACTAAATAATTGGCCTTTCCCCCTACAATTTGCATTTTAGTTTTTGCCATACACATCATTGATCAATGGGCCACCTTTTGTAAAAAAAAGTTTTAATAATTTCTATCTAGAATGTAAGAATGGTTTGAATCAACATTACTATTTTTGTATCTAATTAATTTTGTCTTTTTTTAAAAACTTAAATTTAAATTAATGGGCAAAACTATATTATATTAAAAAAAACTATATTGTATTATGATGTGAACGGGTAGGGAGAGAATTCTACCTAAGATTTGATTGTGAATATAATTAATTTAGTTATAGTATTTCATCGAATTTTAGGGTTCCATCCTCTTCTGTTTTGTGTAGATTTTGAAAGCAGTGTTTCAATATGTTCAGAATTTCAGAATTTAATACAAATCAGACAAAAAGAATTGAAGAATTTATACAATTTCATTTCATTTCTTTATCTGATATTAATATAAATGAATAATACATGAATCGCCAAGTCAAAAACGTAGGTTGAATTTTTTAAATAAAAATTAATATTAACTCAATGTTCAATAACAATTACAATGAAATGTCGACTAAACTATCTTCAAAGATCGATAATCGATTTAATGTCAACCAAACCCTAGTTAAATAATTTGCTAAAACTCAACTTGAAAGAGAATATTTATAAAATTTGATTAATTAACGTCTGAATTATATCGATCAGAGCACTGTTTATGTACAGTTAGCTAATTACGAGGAATCGAGAAATGGACAACTCAGCAGCTGGATCGTGCATCAAAATTCAAAAGCAACTCCCAGAGAAAGAGAATATATTAGTCACACAAGATTTGATATTAGATACTCCAAAGGACAACCTGGAACTGATTGTGATATCATTATGCATTTTGATTTTATTTTATTTTATGTAAGTAGTCAAGAAAAAATTCGGAACTAAAAGGGACTCAAGTAATTAATTACTATATTATACAGTTTAGAGGCTGAAGTAACTATTAATAGACAGTTGATTGTTTATTCTCCTTGACCCCTGTTTACTAGAGCTTATTTATTGATGTACTGAACTGAACTGAACTGAACTGAACTGAACTGAATTGAAAATTGATGTATTGAAAAATAGAATCAGCATGACTGAATTAACCTGAATTTCATCAAATTGAATTTTCACTGAACTGAACTGAACTGAATTGAACTGAACTGAACTGAACTGATCTACAGATAAGCTCTGGTAAACAGGTCCATAATTTAAACAATATTCAGAATGATATAATCATAAAAAAACAATATAATAAGATGGATAACAAAACATTGATAAGAGAGCCACTTAATCATAGATTTACCATAACTATATATTATTATCACTAAATCAATTACTCATATAAATGGTAATGTTGATTTTCCAACTTTCATGCTCGTTCATTACTTGTTCCGTGTTGATTTTTTCATAATTTTAAATTTGGATCTTTTACAATATTAAATATGATCATTCAGTGTATTAGTGTTGATATTCTCACTTTCATGTATGATCATTACATATTCTGTGCTGATCTTTCACTTTCAAAGTCTGATTTTTTTTCATAGCATGACCATTCATTGTGTTACTGTTGATCTTCTCACTTTCATGTCTGATCATTACATTTTTTGTGTTGATCTTCATGTCTGATGATCATTACATGTTCAGTGTTGATTTTCTCACTTTCATGTCTAATCATCATTTTCAATGTATAATATTATACATATCAAGCATGATCATCCACTTTGTTACTATTGATATTCTCACTTTCATGTGTGATCATTACATGCTACGTGTTGATCTTCTCACTTTCAAAATTCGAACTTCTACTTATTAACCATAATTATTCTGTATATTACCGTTAATATTCTCAATTTCAAGTCAGATCCTTACATATTTTGTGTTGAAGTTCTAACTTATCTTTTATACAATTTGTATGATCAAATTGACAAATGAATCCATCCAAGATCCAACCAATTTATCGACCCTATCCACACTCAATTGCAATTGAGATTGGGGTGGGAACGAGGTTGGTCTCATTGATTGTCAAGATGGAGACTTTAGCTCAAAAAAACCTTTATTCAGTTTGCGTGTTTGACATTTATTAACTCAAACCTCATTTTCATTTCAAACTAAAAAAATATCACAATTTCCCGGTAATTCATGGAACAAGAAGAAATTGTGGAAGCTGCCACATCATCCCATATGACGTCACCGAATCATTCTATCCAGAATTTTGACCGCGACAGTTAATGTAATTAATAACTCCATTAATTTCAACTAACATATAAAAAATTAACTCGATTTAGTAATTATTTAATGTTATTAATCACAAGTCAGGATTTAATTATACTGATAATTATGGGGCAGAAACAACGTGCGCGGCTGCAAGGCTGCCAGCCGAATAAAACAAAAAAGGTTAAGAATCTGATTGGACTTTGCTGCAGACAGCCTACAGTTAAAAAGTCAGAGGTTAAAAAACTAGTACGATGATTCTTTTACTATTTCATTTACTCCCCCTAAGTTTTTGATATATTATCAATTCACCCCCCAAATTATTAATCACCTACTAATAGAGTAATAGTTAGCAACACTAATACACTATTGTTAATTGATTTTATGACGAAAATCGCCAGGCAAATCTCATAAGATATATAGACACATTGAAATTCTAAAAAGATTATTTCTTTATTCCATTTTATGCTATAAATGGTAGCATTTCAAATGCATGTTTTTATTCAGCTGTTTTTGCTTTTATTTCCAGAAATCAACATGAGTAGCATTGAATCTTCCAGAAATAATCATGAAAGTTTTAGTGCACTTTTCCTCCAATCAATTAGAATTATTAATAAATAAATTTTCAAAAAAATAAATTAATTAATAAAAAGATGTTTTTTTTGAAGAAAATAAAAAGAGGCCTTTGACATGTTTCTTTGACGGTGAAGTTCACAAAAAACACATGCTCCGAATTCATATTTATCTGAAACTCGAGGAAAATTCATGCAATTCACACTATTTATCATTTAAAAATATAAAAAACATAATCCGTATTGACTGTGACATTTCCCGCAATTCATTTTCACACGTATACAGATTTTGACAAATAAATTCAAAAAAAAGTTATAAATAACATTTCCGTTTGTATCGAATTTCCTCAAATTCCCTTTTTTGTTTTTCCAAATATACTTTTAATCCGCACGATTACACTTTCAGATGCCCAAAAAGCACAGAAAAACACAGAAAAGCACAATCTAATCACACAATTAGTATCAAATTAATTATTTAGGCTCCGGATAAATAAATAATAAGAAGGAGCTTTTTTTTCTGCTTTCCTTTGATAGTATTAGACTTTCCAGTCCCGAGTCAACTCGGTCGAGTTATGGGCTGTTGCCAATCCATTCTGCCGTGGAGCTCCGCCCGCTCCGACAAGGATCGCCGCCGCTTCTCCCAGCTGAGCAACCCCCGCGCCTCTAATGGCACCACCGCCTCCGCCGTCGCGGACGGCGGACTTGGCCCTGCTTCCGCCGGAGGAGTCCCTGGCTTCTCCGAGTACTCCCTAGCTGACCTCAAAACCGCCACCGGCAACTTCAGCTCCGACTCCATAGTCTCCGAGAGCGGGACGAAGGCTCCGAATTTGGTGTACAAAGGGCGGCTGCAGAACCGGCGGTGGATCGCCGTGAAGAAGTTCACGAAGATGGCCTGGCCCGACCCGAAACAGTTCGTGGTATGCGTGTGATTGCTTGCTGAAATGCTTTTTTATTTTTAAATTTATTTTTGCTTTTTTGTTTTCTGAGATTTGTTTGATTATTTAGCTGAAAGATTTGATTATGATGAGAATAGGAGGAGGCGCGTGGAGTTGGGAAATTGAGGTACAAGAGGCTGGCGAATTTGATCGGTTACTGCTGCGAAGGCGATGAGAGGCTGCTTGTGGCTGAGTTCATGCCTAATGATACTCTTGCCAAACATCTTTTTCATTGTATGTGTGTTTTAGCTTCATTTATGGTGCTTATTACAGTCAATTTTCTTGCGGTTTCAAGTATGTTTTTTTCGGGAACAGAGCTAGGAAGATTAGGTTGAAGATTAGTTGTTTAGTTGCTAGCTTAGGTCGGTGAATATTAAGTAATATGTGAAGGTGTTTATATGGTAACTTGGGAAATATTTCAATGGCGAAAAAAATCATTAGGTGCTAGAGATAAGAGATAGAATCACATTCATTAATTATGTGGTTGGTTTAAGGATTATGGTTTTGGTCTCTATGTGCCAAACAGTTTACAACCTATGCTGCATGTTTAACTGTGTTTGGATTTTTTCATGGTAACTTAGGTAGGACATTTGGATTCTTGCTGTTTTCTTGGTTAAGTGTATTCTTGTAAGTTTATTCATGGTTTCTCGGATTTTTACTGGAATTTTTCTTAAATTATCCCAGGGGAGAATCAAACTCTTGAGTGGGCTATGCGTTTGAGAGTGGCTCTACATATAGCGGAGGCATTGGATTTTTGCAGCACAGAAGGTCGTCCACTGTACCATGATTTGAACGCGTATAGGGTTCTCTTTGATGAGGTGTTGCTATATTTCTTTTTTTGGCTGTCCCTTCAAAAATATGATGTTTGTTTTGTACTTGTATTTTTAATTTTGACTTCAATTCATTTCTTGGCCCGTGGCCGTGGCACTTTTTAACTACTTAGGTTGTTGCCTTCATTGTTTTTAGTCGTGGAAATGTTAATAAGTAGGCTTCTTTCTTACAGAATGGTGATCCCCGGCTCTCTTGTTTTGGATTGATGAAAAACAGCCGTGATGGTAAAAGCTACAGCACAAATCTTGCTTATACCCCTCCCGAGTATCTTAAAAATGGTAAATATACGAATCTTTCGAGCATTAAAGTGTGTTATATTAATTAGCTTTAATTGTCTGCATTGGGTAACTGGATGCTTATTGTCTCCTCTGTTCCTCAATTATATATTATCAGCACACTTGAATGCTCTGCCGTAACTGAGGACCAATGTTCTTTACTTCTTTTTAATTGTAGGAAGAGTCACTCAGGAAAGTGTTGTTTTTAGCTTTGGGACCGTGCTTCTAGATCTTCTCAGCGGAAAACATATCCCTCCGAGTCATGTAAGTTATAGAAATGCATCGTGTGTAGCTTTATGCCATGGACTTGATTATTAGGCAGATTAGAACTTGTACTTGGTGAGCCGTAATATATTTTACTCTCACAGGCATCCTTATTCTGACCTTGCATGTTATAATCTTACACTTCATACTTTTAAACATTTAAGAAAGAAATTTGAAAGCTTGATTCTTTAACGAGATAAAGTTACTCAATGAATGTAAAATCTGTTTGGTTTTTTAGGCACTTGATATGATTAGAGGCAAAAACATACTTCTCTTGATGGATTCACATTTAGAGGGAAACTTCTCAGCTGAAGAGGCAACGGTTGTGTTTGATCTTGCTTCACAATGTTTGCAATATGAACCTAGGGAACGTCCAAACACGAAAGATCTTGTTTCAACACTTACTCCGCTGCAAAATAAATCTGATGTGAGTTCGATCTCCTCATATTTTACTCAAATGGTTCAAAGTAGAATCGGTCCAAGGTTCATATGTAAATTTTTACAAATTCTAATTTGCAGGTTCCATCACATGTTATGCTTGGAATTCGAAAGCAGGATGAAATGCCCGCCACTCCTCAGCACCCGCTTTCACCAATGTGCGATGCCTGCTCTCGGATGGACTTAACTGCTATTCATCAGCTCTTGGTTGGTATACACTATAAAGATGACGAGGGCACCAATGAGGTTACGACTCTCTTGAGCTATATATTACCACATAACAATCCGTGTCTAAATCACTCATACTTATTCTAAGATGCTCTCGGAATTTGCAGTTATCTTTCCAAGAATGGACTCAACAGATGAGGGACATGTTGGAGGCAAGGAAGCGCGGAGACTTGTGCTTTCGGGATAAAGATTTCAAGACCGCAATAGACTGTTACACATCGGTAAAATCTGATATTTCTGTGATGTTTTTGTTTGTAGTCACATGTTTGCAGAAAGCTTAGGTTTTTCTCGTCGTATTTGCAGTTTGTGGATGTCGGAACAATGGTTTCCCCGACTGTGTATGCAAGAAGGAGTCTCTGCTATCTGATGTGTGATCAACCCGATGCAGCCCTTAGAGATGCAATGCAGGCTCAATGCGTCTACCCAGATTGGGCCACGGCGTTTTACATGCAATCAGTTGCCCTGGCGAAACTCGACATGCATAAAGATGCAGCTGATATGTTGAATGAAGCAGCCATGCTAGAAGAGAAGAGACAAAAGGGCGGCCGAGGAACCTGATATCACAACCTTGTAACATTCTTGTTCATTTGTTGTTGTCAGTTGTCACAATACTATGTTTTGCACTGTATCATTTTGGTTTGGGGTTGTGTAAGAAATCATTCGAAAGGTGTACAATAGAGCGATTTCGTGTTAAAAATAATAGCTAATTAATCAATGTGTATATAGTGGAACTTTACATTATTATGCTACATACAATTCCGTCTTGCCGTCGATAAACAGGCTCATGAACTCTTCGCCATCAACGGTTTCTTTCTCGATAAGAAGCTGAGCGAGCTTGTGAAGAATGTCGATGTGCGTGTTGATGATTTCCGTTGCCCTAGCATATGCCTTCTCCACGAGCTCTCTAACCTCTGTATCGACTATATCTGCAGTTGCCATCGAGTAGTCTTTCTGGGACGACATCTGCAAATTCAAGCGTTTTTTCTAGTTAGACACTAAAAACCTCAATCAAATGTACAATTAGACACTAACATCGTTAAACATCACGAACCTGTTGGCCTAGGAAGGGATTTCCGCCACCACCTCCAACAGCAACCTGTCCGATCTTCTTGCTGAAGCCGAATCTTTCCACCATCTGTCTTGCCACACGGGAGACTTGCATGAAGTCGTTTGATGCTCCCGTTGTGACATTCTCAGTTCCAAAGATAACCTCTTCGGCAACCCTAAATTCAGACACGATTAAGAATACTTTAAGACCATGTTATTTGTTTCCACCTACAATAAAAACCCGAAAGAAAATGAATGCCTCTCACTAACCTTCCGCCTAGGGCAACAGCCATCTGGTTTTCGAGGTAGCTCCTGCTGTACAGACCAGACTCGAGCCGCTCTTCACTCGGGGCAAAGAACGTGAGACCACCGGCCTGTCCTCGAGGAATGATGGAGATTTTAGCAACGGGATCGTATTCAGGCATCAGAGCTCCGACCAAAGCATGTCCAGCCTCTGCACAATTCATCAAACGACAAAAGTTATGTCATAGAATTTAAGGATAGTACTAGGTTGATGTTTTCTTCTCATATGTACCATGATAAGCAACTAGCTTCTTCTTCTCATCCGACACAACAGCGTTTTTCTTCTCGGGGCCAGCAATGATTCTCTCCAACGCGTCGGAGATCTCGTCCTTGCTTATCTCCTTCAGTTCCCGCCTTGCTGCCAGGATGGCGGCTTCGTTCATCAGGTTCTGCAAATCAGCACCGGTGAAACCTGGTGTCCTCCGCGCAACCTTATCAAAGTCCACATCCTTTGCCAGAGCCTTTCCTCTCGAATGCACCTACCCAAAATAGCAAGCTACTTCAAAACCAAACTAATAAAAATAAAACAAACAAATCCACTTCACTACATGTTACACATTGCAGAAACCTATCAATCAATCATCAAATCAAGAACATAATCATCGAATGTAGATAATCAAACATTAGCATTTCGAAATCACAAAGCAACCTGATCAAATCAAGAACATAACGACGATAATTCTCAGCATGAAATCAGTTAAAACTCCACATACATTAACAACACAAAGCAACCTGATCAAAGATATACCATAATCATCAAATGTAGATAATCAAACATTAGCATTTCGAAATCACAAAGCAACCTGATCAAAGATATAATCATAAACATCACATGTAGATGATCAAACATCAGCATTTCAAAATCGAGCTAGCTAGCTTACCATAAGGATCTTGACTCTGCCAGCAACATCAGGCCTGTCAACGGTAACCTGACGATCAAACCTCCCGGGCCTCAACAGAGCGGAATCAAGAACATCGGGCCTATTCGTAGCAGCCAACACAATGACACCCGAATTCCCCGAAAATCCATCCATTTCGGTCAAGAGCTGATTGATAGTCTGCTCCCTCTCATCATTTCCACCTCCCATTCCAGCTCCGCGCTGCCTTCCCACAGCATCAATCTCGTCGATGAACACAATGCAGGGCGCCTTCGCCTTGGCCTTCTCGAACAGGTCCCTAACTCGAGAGGCACCCACCCCTACGAAAAGCTCCACAAACTCGGAGGCGGCACAGGAGAAGAAGGGCACACCTGCCTCTCCTGCAACTGCCCTAGCTAGCAAGGTCTTCCCTGTGCCGGGAGGTCCTACCAAAAGGCAGCCTTTCGGAATCTTGGCGCCCAGTGCAGTGTACTTATCAGGGTTCTTCAGAAAGTCCACAACTTCCTGAAGCTCGAGCTTTGCCTGATCAGCTCCGGCCACGTCAGCGAATGTGACGCCGGTTTCTGGAACCTCCTGGAACTTGGACTTCGACCGGCCGAAGTCCATGGGCCCGCCGAGCCCTCCGGGCCCACCAGGCCCGCCCTGGCCCCGCCGGAAGAGGAAGAACAGTCCGGCGAAGGCTATAACCGGGAAAATCAAGTTCCCGATGAACCCTAGGAGGCCATTTCCGGTGTCTCCTTCGGAGACGGAGATATCCACGCCGTTCATCGCTAAGATGTCGATCAAATCCGGGTCGTTGGGGACGATCACTGAGGCTCTCCGGCCGTCGACGGCGGTGAGCTGGAGGGTACTTCCGTCTTTACTGAACCTCACTCTCTCCACCTTCCCTTTCTTCACTGCGTTCAGGAACTCGCTGTACCGCCACTGGGTCCCATCGGGGAGGTCCGGAGACTGCTGCGCCTGCGGCTTCGGGGCGTTTAAGATTAGATTCTGGGCAAAAGGGGATGAATTCGCAACCTCGGATTTCTGCGCTTCTGCTTCAATCACCGGAGCCGGAGGCGGCGGGGCGTCTATGGCAAGAGCTTGCGGAGTGATGGCGGCGAACAGCAGCGCGGCTAACGCAGCCTTGTTCGACGAATCGGAGGTTTTTCCGAGGATCGACTGAGGATTCAGAGCTCTCCTGGGCAGGAATTTGGTGGAGGTTTTGGGAGTTGGCGGGGAGAGGTAGATTTGGGTTCCGAAGAAGTTGGAGGATGCTGTAAACGCCATTGAAGGCTCTGAGATTTTAGTGATCTTTACACAGGAATGAAGAATTTCGATTGTTTTAAGGAGGATGAAGTTATTTTTTTCAAGACATTTGAGGTGGTTTTGTGGTTCAAGGGAAGCCGTAGAAGAGTTGCTTGGATGGATTGCTTCTACGTGTTTTTAATGCTATCCAGAAAATATGGGCCGCTTTCAATTTTCCCCCTTTTATTTTTTCCATAGATTTTTAATTTTTGCTTTTATTCAATCACTATTCACTATGGAGTATCACAAATGTAACAATATTTTCATGTAAAGCAAAAAAAAAAAAAATATATATATATATATATTCTCCAAACTATAGACATCTTAAAAACGTACTTCAAAAAAAAAAATAGACATCTTAAAAATGTGTTCCCTTACTGTTTGTACTTGATACTTTGATCAGTTTGATTGATTTTTCAGTCAGTTCCCTTAAGCATTTCTTTTTTACCTTAATCTTTTAGTTAAGGTATATACTTGAACCTTCCATGCACTTTATTCACGCACTACTATTCCGTTACAAGTTACAACTCAAGTTCACATATGATGAAAATGAATGAGTGAGATTAAGTTTAATAGAATAAAAGAAATAAATGAATTTTCACCACAAATAAAATTGTGCAAATTGAAATAGGACGAACAAATTAATAAAGAAGTGTGATGGTTCAAATGGGACATGTATATGATATCAATATTCTTTTTATATTCAGAAGAATAGTAGGAAAATATGGTCTTTCAGGTGTGTGGTATCTAAATCCTTTCTATCAAGAAAGGATTTTGAGAAAGTCTTGGGTGAGACCTATCCTTGTGGAGACCAAGAGCATGGGAATGAGCATTTACTGTTTCTGCTTGATCTTTTAGTCAGTTTGTTTGATCTTTCAATCAATGTCCTTGAGTATTTTTGTTTTGCCTTGATTTTTCAGTTAATTTGATCTTTTGTTCAATTTGCTTGATCTTTCGGTCAATTTTCTTGATCATTTCCTTGGTCAATTTCACCAACGACAAATTCAATCAAGGAAATCGGCGGGTTTAAAGCTCACCAACGACAAATTCAATCAATAGCAGTCTCATATAATCTTTGGTCTCATTTGAAACATGTCTCAAATGAGAATTTGCCAAGGATTTTTTACTATCATTGCCAGTTTTTGTCTAACATCAAGCATTTTATCCTTTTCCAATTGAAAAAGTAGAATGTCAAGCGTTTCAATACTTTTTCTTATTTTCCATTTTAGTTTTACTTTAGGATTTCTTTAAGATTTTTATAAAAGTATATACATTAATTCAAATCCGTTGATCAATAAAATAATTTCTACAACTACGTTTTTCGGTGTACTTCAAATTCCTTTGTGTATTCAGCGTCTGCGATTTCTTACGAGGTCACTTCATCCCATCATGTTCACCCGTACAAGGTTAAATCCTAGCCTGTATTCAAAAAAGAAGAAAGTGGCTAAAAAAAGAAAGAAGATCAGTGAACTTCCAGAAGAATTGCAGTTCGAAATTGCTCTTCGCCTCCCCATCAAATCGATCGGCAAATTCAGGTCGGTTTCAAAGCAATGGAATCGCTTCCTCTGCAGCCCTGAATTCGTGAATTCCCACGTCCGCCGGCGCCGCCGCGCATCTGATCATCATCCCGACAATATCAGCTTCCTCGCAGACGACTTTTACATCCTCCCCCACGTCATCACCCTCGCTGCCGACGGCAGCCGCGGCACTTCAAGAGCGTTACTACCGGAGGGCGGCGGTCGTCTTCGTAGACCTGAGAAAACCTTCGTTCTAGGTAGTTGCAACGGACTGGTTTTAATCCGCGACAAATCCGCGAGTTTGGTCGTGATGAATCCCATCACCTTGGTAGCTACGACGGTTCCGAATTCTGACAATATTTCCAGATTTAGTCAAATTGGAACTCTATATCGGTCTAGGCTACAACAGTGTTGACGATGATTACAAAGTGGTCGCATTCCCGTACAGCGATGTCAGAAAACCGGTCTTAAATTTTAAGGTTTTAAGTCTCAAAACAATGAGTTGCAAGGAATATTCGGTTGACTCTCCGGCGGCGTTCGGAGCTCTACTCGGATTTGACGCGGATGCAGGCCATTTATACTTGTCGGAAACTAGTCAACACCAGCCTTTAAAAATCATTGCTTTGGATTTGTCGACTGAGAAATTTGAGGAAATTCCGACACCGACTGGTTTCGAAGAACTTGATGATCATCATCATTGGATCACTGACATGGGAGGATGTGTTGCCCTAGTGAGTCGGGATTGGAATCGGCAGTTACAGTTGCCGATTCATGTTTGGATTATGGAAAAATCGGGATCATCAATATCTTGGACAAAATTCACCATCGCTGACTATCCTGGCTCGAAACGTGATCAGTACAGTACTGTTATTTGCAGGTTGGGAGAGTTTGAGTTGGTGCTAGCAAAAAACTTCAAGCACTTGGTTGCATATAATTGCCAAACTAGGGTTTGGAGGAATCTCGACATTGATGGCCTTCCCAGAAAGTTACACGACTTGACGGGGATGAATTTCAGGGGAAGCTTGGTGTTTCCTAAAATTAGATGATAGTCATATGACTTGATCACATGGTTAATTTCCATCATATCAGGTTATAAATTATGAATTTCAGGCTAGAGGATTAGTTTTGTTCAGTTAAATTCAGTTCAGTAAAAATCTAATTTAATTATATTCTCAACCTTCACTACATCACTGTAGACGACCCAAATCCACCGAATTAAAACCGTCGGTAATTGCAACCCCTCACATATGTGGTACTCCCTCCGTCCCCAAAAATAAACGTCCTACTGAAATAGTCAATTTTTTCAGACCATATTTGACCATTAATAACTTATAATATATAAATAAAATATTTTTCACATAAGATATCGTTAAAATCCTAGTAAGATGTACTTTTTAAATATCAAAATCATTTACTCTAATATTAAGTATGATTCTAATATTAAGTATGATGAAAGTTATTAATAGTCAAACATGATGTGAAAAAAATTGACTATTACAGTATTACATTTATTTGGGGACCAATTACGGGATTCCAAGCCCATCTCGTGTATGATATGATATCTAATACCTTTTAATATTCGTCATTTTAAATCCTTTTTGTATTCGACTACATATCACAATATTTACAAATACACATGTATTTATCACATGTATTAAAAAGAAAAAAAAAAGTGTATGAAGAGAAAGATGAGTGAACTTCCGGAAGATTTGCAGTTCGAAATCGCTCTTCGCCTCCCCATCAAATCGGTCGGAAAATTCAGATCGGTTTCAAAGGAATGGAATCGCTTCCTCTGCAGCCCCGAATTCGTGAAATCCCACCTCCGCTGCCGCGCATCTGATCATCATCCCGACAATATCAGCATCCTCGTCGACGTCCACGCCGACCTCGATAACGATTTCACTCCCGCCGTCCACGTCATCACCGTCGCCGCCGACGGCAGCTGCGGCACTTCTAGACCGATACTACCGGAGCACAACCGGTACGCCGAACTTCTAGGCAGTTGCAACGGATTGGTTTTAATTAAAGTCGATTACTGCAGTTCGGTCCTGATCAATCCCATTACCTCGGCAGCTACGACGCTTCCAGTTTCACCAGTCTGCGACCTAATATTCGGCCTAGGCTACAACAGCGTTGACGATGATTACAAAGTGGTCACATTCCGACAAACCGACAAACCGCCGGCGCGGGTAACCGTTAAGGTTCTGAGTCTGAAAACTATGAGTTGGAAGGAATCGGCCGAGTCACAGTATTGGCCGAGTCCAGATTACCTCGGAGTTCACGTGGATGGCCACCTGTACAGGTTGGCACATAAAGTTAACGACAAATCCCGTTTTATGATCATTGATTTCGATTTGTCGACTGAGAAAATTAAGGTTGTTCCACTCCCCGCAGGTGTCGAAATTCACTATCGCGCTCATGATTATGTTTACTACGAGCTTGCTGTGATGGGAGGATGTCTTGCTCTAGTGAGTTACGGCGGCGACGACAACAATATTGTCTGGGTTCTGGAAAAACCTGGTTCTTGGAGAAAGTTCATCGTTGCTATTCCTAACTCCAAATCTTACAATGAGTACAAGGTTATTTCCAGGTTGGGAGAGTTCGAGTTTGTGCTAGCAAAGGAACATCGAATGTTCGTTGCGTATGATTGTGAAACTGGAGTTTTGAGGGATCTGATCATTGATGGCCTTGCAAAGTATTTTCAGGCGAGGGGGATGAGTTTCAGAGAAAGCTTGGTGTGTCCGAATAATTTGTTTAATGCTTGTCCAAAGTATGAGGATATGCTTGCATTGCGAAACTCGAGCTTGGATAAGCTTCAGAAAAACAATTTGGAAATTCAAGAAACTTGTTTCAATCTAATGCTGTTGATGTGATCAAATTAAGGTTCTTTGTTAGCATTTATGTTTTTGTTTGCCTTCTTTGTTGTCCTCTTCAAGTTTCAATTTGCTTGGATTTGGAAATTCAAGAAACTTGTTTTGGTTTTTGTTTATAAATTTGCTTGGATGTTATCAATCCTTTTTCAGTCGTTTTAGGTTACTGATGATATATACTATATAGGTTTGATTTAAAGGTTTAGTTATGGAACATATGATATGATCTGATATCAAACTGTATTAGGAGAATATATATGTCTGTCTTGTCTAAACCCTATTGACAGAGACTAAACTGTAATAGGAAAATATGCTGTCTTAAATTTGGAATAATTTAAGGTATCACACAATTATAAATACATATATGTATGATGAAGGCTTATTATCATCATTGAATCCACTGAATTTCGATAATGGCTCTTCAGTTTGAGATTGTTGGAAGGTTTAACCGAGCTCGGGCAGCGAATCTCACTCTGCCTCACTACCTCTGTCAGACTCCTTTGTTCATGCCTGTCGGAACACAAGGAACCATCAAAGGTTTGACAAAGAGCCAGCTCGAGGACATCGGCTGCCAGATCATCCTCGGAAACACCTACCATCTTGCTCTTCGTCCAACTTCCGAGCTCATCGACGAATTAGGAGGCCTACACAAGTTCATGAACTGGCCTAGGGCACTGCTCACCGATTCCGGTGGCTTTCAGATGGTTTCCTTGTTGCACTTGGCTGACATTACCGAAGAAGGCGTGACGTTTCAGTCCCCGGTGGATGGAAAGCCGATGCTCCTCACCCCCGAGGAATCGATACAGATTCAGAACAGAATCGGGGCGGATATCATAATGGCGCTCGACGATGTTGTCAAGACCACTACAACCGGGCCCCGAGTTGAAGAGGCGATGCATCGGACTCTCCGCTGGATAGACCGGTGCATCGCCGCCCACACAAGGCCGAACGAGCAAAACCTGTTCGGCATTGTCCAGGGCGGTGTAGACACCGTCCTGAGACAAATTTGCGTCGATGGCTTGGTTGAGCGGAACCTCCCCGGGTATGCCATTGGTGGCCTATCCGGGGGAGAGGATAAGGACACGTTCTGGCGTGTCGTCGCGCAATGCACCGCTTCCCTGCCGGAGGATAAACCACGCTACGTCATGGGCGTGGGTTATCCTCTCGACATCCTGGTCTGCAGTGCATTGGGCGCAGACATGTTCGATTGCGTGTATCCAACGCGCACTGCACGCTTCGGCACAGCCCTCGTCCCCGAGGGGGTGCTGAAGCTGAAGCATCAAGCAATGGAAATTGACGTTCTCCCAGTCGATCCTACTTGTGAATGTATGGTGTGTAAAAACTACACGAGAGCTTACATTCACTGCCTCCTCGCGAAGAAAGACGCCATGGGATCTCAGCTTCTGTCGTATCACAACGTGTACTACATGATGAGGCTGAGCAGAGGCCTGCATTCGTCGATTATCGAAGGACGATTCCCGGAGTTTGTCTGCAACTTTCTGCGGAGGATGTTTCCCGGCGGTGATGTGCCCCGGTGGGTTCGGAATGCCATGGAAGTTGCAAGGATTGACATTTCTCAATGTTGTCGTGATTGTGAAGCTGAATCTGTTCATGATACAGCTGAGGAAACAAGTTTAGAATCTGTTGTCTGATTATCTCTTCAAATTCAAGTTTCAACAATTTGTCATCTTAGCATAAAAGAGTGGCTTCATTAATTATGATAGTTCGAGATTCTTGCCCTACTATACCAAATCTTGTGCTCCTAATTTTATTTCTTACTAAATTATAATTACAATACGACTAAATTAACCTGAATTTCATAATCTAAATTCTAAACTATTATATTGATGATTAGGTCAAGAAAAAAGAGACTAAGGCCATGTTTGTCAGAGCTTATATGTAGATCAGATCAGTTCAGTTTAATTCAGTTAAGTGAAAATGTATTCGATGAAATTCATGTTAATCCTATCATGCTAATTCAACTTTTCAATACATTAATTTTGTACTTCAGTTCAGTTCAATTCAGTTCGGTTCGGTTCAAGTGCAGTGCAGTAAGAAATAAGATCTAGCAAATTATTAAAAACGTATCTAAAATAAAAAAGATTTATTCAAACCCAATTTTTATAGGAAAATATGTGTTGTGATATTTTCCTATACAAGCTAGATTTGGGAATACATCTAAAGGTTTCATCATAGAATATATAAACACCATAATATTCACTTTTTAAATTCAAATCAGTTCAGATAAGTTCAGATAGAATGGAACTTCCCAAGGACTTGTTGATTGAAATCGCTCTACACCTTCCCCTTAAATCAATTGGCCGATTCAAAAGCGTTTCAAAGCAATGGAATTTCTTCCTCTCAACCCCCGAGTTCGTCAAATCTCTCCCCCAACGCGACGGAATCATCCTCCCCGGCAATGTCAACGGCGATCTCCTCGTCATCACTCTAGCCACCGGCACCGGCGGCGACGGCCGTTCGAGACGAATAAGATCTTGAACATGTGTGTTTCAAAGGATTCTAGGTTGTTGCAACGGCTTAGTTTTACTTGGAGGACGGAAACCTAACCGCGAGTACAGTTTGTTCGTGATCAATCTCGTCACCTCGACAGTTACAGAGGTTCCGAATTCCGTTTTACCTTTTAGTTTTAACACAGCGTATGGTCTGGGCTATAGCAGCGTTGACGATGATTACAAAATCGTCACCATGTTCCTTAACACTAACGAAGGATGGGCCAAACCAACGGAAGTGAAGATTTTCAGTCTCAAAACACAAACTTGTAAGAAATCGGCAGACTCTCCGTTCCGGCCTGATTTACATTATCCTTCCGGAACTTACGTCGATGGCCGCCTCTACTGGTTTGCGTACGAGGATCATAATTTATCACGGAAAAATGCAATCGTTGTTTTCGATTTGTCGACAAAAAAATTCGAGGAATTGCTTCCTCCGCCTGGTTTTGATCGGAGCAGGTTTTACAATTATAAGCTTAGTGTAGCAAGAGGATTTCTTGCTCTTCTAAAAAGAGTTGATTATGCTTCACATGTTGTAAGTGCTCCAACGTATGCTTGGATTATGGAAAAACCAGGATGTTGGAAAAAGTTGATCACCATTTCCAGCTATCCTCCATAGATGGGGGATAAGATTGAGGATGTCTACTATCCCGTTTGTAGATTGGGAGAGTTTGAGTTTATTCTAGCGAAGAGAACATATACTAAGAACATATTGGTTGCATATAATTGTGAGACTCGAGTTTGGAGGGATCTAGATATTGAGGGCCTCCCCGAAGCATTCGAGGCTAACAACATATTGACTT
This sequence comes from Cruciata laevipes, assembly GCA_963678965.1. NCBI lineage: Eukaryota > Viridiplantae > Streptophyta > Magnoliopsida > Gentianales > Rubiaceae > Cruciata > Cruciata laevipes. Next base: position 448,957 of record OY787639.1, read on the forward strand.
TCACAGAGAGTCTTGTATGTCCTGAGAACCCACTTAATATGTTATAAGTAGATTCAGTTGTCATGGTTTTGGTTCTGTGTTTTAAATCTTCTAAAGTTTGAATCAAGATGTCTATGTTTTAACAATAAATGTCAACGTATTGCAAATGTTACAGATCTGGTTAATAAGATGAATTATACTTATGAGGTGCTTGTTACATGGTTTGATGTTTTCGCTGGTCACTAGGTCATATACTCGATGAAAGTATCGTGGCTTTATTAGATCTATTATTTATAATATGACAATCAGCTTAAATTGAATGCTATAATTGATGTTGGGTGAGTCCGTACATTATTAATAATTGCTTCAAAAAAATTATAATGAGATTTAGACATATTTTTCCAATGTTATTTTTCACTCAAAAAAATTGTATTGTTATTTGACTCTTTTCCCAAAACTATGAATAATTGATTTAAAAAAATATATATATTGGAGATATTGAGACTCTATTCTTCTTATCTTATTTCACTCAAATAAATTATATTTTTTACTGAATTTAACCGAAATGAAGTTGATATATAATAGTTTTTAAAATCATGCTCTTCATCAAGTTTGAACATGTACGTCATCTCTATGGCCACTGACGTCAGCGGCAGTTTGAGAGCGGTTCAAGCTCCAACGTTAAGGACATTGCAACGGAGTTTAGACCTATTTTACCAGCGAACGGATTTTGCCGCCCAAATTCGACGCAATTCAACGTTTTTCGATCGAGTGCATTAAAAATCACGAAATCGAAGACCCCACGGCGAGCTTATACCCAAATTCAATTGACAACGTGTACGGATCTGAAAGCTTTGAATCTCCGGCGAATTTTATTCCTCTAATCGTTATTACAGAGAAATCAGAAGGATTGGATGGATTTTCCGTCAGGAAAGATGGACGCGCCGGCGAGAGTTGCAGAGGGCGGTTGCTTTCTTTCATCTTTATTTATTTTCAATCTAGTCCCTGAAGTTTAGAGGCTTTATACTAATGTGCTGAAATCAAAATAATTATAAAATAACCTCCAAACTCTGAAATCTTCTACTTTGTGGGTAGGAGTAGATGTATTAATTAATGTAGATTGAATGTATCCCACATATTTTGATTGTAGTAGGAGATTCACAACATTTTAAATGACTCCTTAAAAAGAATCATATTTAGATTCAGACTTTCATTCTTCCAATCGTTTTTTTTTAAATTTAAATAAACCGAATTGTACTGAAATAAAAGTAAAATTTTAAAATAGTAAAAATAGAAACATCTCAACCATACTTGTCATCAACGTAGTAAAAACGAATAATTTCATTAATTACGTTATTTAAAATTCTTCCATTGTCAGGTTTTAAAATGAATACATCAACAATCCGAATTAGTACTTAGTAGTACTAAAATTAATTATGATTTTTTTTTTTTTGAAGAAAAAATTAATTATGATTTACTACTACAAATAAAATATGAAAACATACTTAAATAAAATAAAATTCTTTTACTCAAATCCAATTTCGTATGTCTTTGTGATATTTTCCGATAAAAAGCTAGAATGGAGAATCGATATAAGGGTTTCATTATAGTATGATTTTGAAAAGTGAAACTCATTAAATGAAGATAGCTAAGGGATGGATATGTAATTTAAAAAATCTAGAAAGAAAATGAGATTTTATACACTGATGGATTTGATTATTACATAAGCATTAGTTCCTTGTGCTCTGATATGATACATCAAACCGATGAGTTCCCGTGATATCGTTGGAACCCATGCAATTTCATCAGCGCAATCATGAAAATAACCCAACCCTACACTGATTGATGTAACCGTCTGATCCTTTTTCACATACGACCAGAATCCCATCGCTTCTTGATACTCACCGACTGCACCATCAAGTTTAGGGATGCAAAACGACGCCGCATCTTTGAGTTTTCCGGTAGAGTTGCCGGAAATCTCGACCATCACTTTTCGGCCCATATCGGCAAATCGATGAGCACACCTAATCGCTTTGCCTCCCAAGTATTCATCTTCTCCGTTCATCGTTTGCCCGGAATCGGCATCGGGACCTTTGAAACATTCCATGCATCTCAGAAAGTCCATGTCGGTTACACTGCACAGCTCTTCCATTCGTGAAGCAGCTTCCACGTAGTTTTCCATCAATGCAACCAACAAGAACCAAGCTAAAATCATGGTACCTTTGCTACTCATTCTATGCATAATTTAGTGATAATGATGTTTCAGTTTCATAAGCAAATGTAAATTTAATTGAGGGGCATTTTATAGATAGAGCTTTAGGTACATATTAATAAAAATATATATACAATATGGATTATAGTAATTCATTCTCAAATTTAATTCCTCTATATTTTATTAAGTGCACATATATATTCAAATTAAATATGATGTATGTCTCAACCGAAATGGATTATTTGACTTTTTATTCAAGCTGGTCGACTTTGACTTTTTATTAATTTTTAGATTTATCATATCATATCAGACTTTGTTTTGCAAAAAATTAAATCATAAAAGATATTCATGATCAAAGACGACTCAGTTTGATTTTTAAAAGTCAACCAATCAGGTTTGGTTGGAATAGATCCTTAGTTCAGTTCAGTTCAACAAGAAAAAAGTTCTGGCAAATAGTGCCTTAGAGATTCTTGCCCTACTATATTTGTGCTCATGAGTTAATTTCTTATTGAATCATAATTATACTACAATTAGAACTATTATATTGATGATAATTATACTACAATTTGGTGGAGATTATATCTTACTGAATTGATTTGAACTGAAATAAATTTTAATATATTGAACTGAACTGAAATAAATTTAAATATATGTAACTAAACTGATCTACGTACATAAAAGCACTAGCTAGAAAACATGGCCTAACTCAAATAATTACATTTTAATCACCAATAAATATTAAAAACTATTAAAATTTTATCTAATCTAATAAAATAAAAAATATTATTCAAACCCAATTTTTATAGGAAAATATGTGTTGTGATATTTAATATTTTCCTATACAATCTAGACTTGGGAATATATTTAAAGGTTTCATTGTAGAATGTGATCTTTGGACAACAAATTGTACTAGGAAAAATCAATTTTGCTATACATAACATAAAGGTTCTATACATAAATACCACAATATTCTTTTCTCAATTCAAATCAGTTCAGATAAGTTTAAGCGTATCAATGGCAGAAGATAAGAAGGAACGTCCCGAGGACTTGTTGATTCATGAAATCGCTCTACGCCTTCCCCTTAAATCAATTGGCCGATTCAAAACCGTTTCAAAGCAATGGAATTCCTTTCCTCTCAACCCCCGAGTTCGTCAAATCTCTCCCCCAACAACGTGAGAGAATCTTCGTCTCAAACCGTAGCGGCTCTCAATATCACGTCATCACTCTAGCCACCGGCACCGGCGGCGAGGCCGTTCGAGACGGGTAAAATCTAAAACACTGTATTTGCGTAGGATTCTAGGTTGTTGCAACGCATTGGTTTTACTTGAAGGACGGAAACGGAAAACTTATGGCGATAAAAGTTTATTCGTCATCAATCCCGTCACCTTGAGAGTTACAGAGGTTCCGACATCTGTTTCACCTTCTTACCAGACCGGCTATAGCAGCGTTGACGATGATTACAAGATCGTCACAATATCTCCAACATTGGAAGTGAAGATTTTCAGTTTCAAAACACAAACTTGTAAGAAATTAGCGGACTCTCCGTTTTGTCCTGATCTCACGTGTCCTTATGGAGTTTACTCGGATGGCCGCCTCTATTGGTTGGAGAACAAGAAGGATCCTAGTGAGTGTGGGGAAAAAGCAATCCTTGTTTTCGATTTGTCGACGGAGAGATTTAAGGAATTGCCGCTTCCGACTGGTTTTGATCGGAGAATGTTTAACTTGTGTAAGCTCGGTGTGATCGGAGGATGTCTTGCACTTGTAATGACACGTTTTTATTATACAAAGAAAAGAAAACGGATGAAAAACGAAAGAGCCAACGGATGCTTGGATTATGGAACAACCAGGATGTTGGAGAATGATCATCGTCCGCAGCTATCAACAACTTACTATCCCGTTAATTTGCAGATTGGGAGAGTTTGAGTTTGTTCTGACCAAGGAAACAAATCCTAACAAGATATTGGTTGCATATAATTGTGTGACTGGAGTTTGGAGGGATCTAGATATTGATGGTCTACCGACATATATCTATGCTCCGAGGATATTGATTTTCTCAGAGAGCCTTGTGTGTCTGTAATGAAAATTTTGAAACTTTCACTCAAACTTTAAAATTTGCAGTGTTCAATAAGTATTTTTGTTAGAATGGTGCTGCAAAATCATGTAAGTTCTTTTGGTTATGTTATTGTCATGGGATCTGCAATCATCTTTAACTTTAGTTTCAGATTCCTTTGTCGTGTTCTTGATGCTTGAACTTGATATACGATGATGTATCCTTTATGTTAATATATGAATATGTATTAGCAGAGTGATTTCCTACTTTGGTTTTTGTGTTTTTATTCTGATGGAAGGGTTTTTGTGTTTTTGAATGATCTGAGTTGTCATGTGTTTGTATTATTCGATAAAAAACACCCAAAGAGAAGAAGAAGTTAAACTAAACTGAGTCATTGTTGGATGATATATACTAGGTTGTATTCATATGTACTTTGCTAAGATAGTTTATGTACATATACTGTCTACAAAATTGGAGTTTCTTGAATCTCTCTAATGACTGAGGATATTGAGAAGTGAAACTCTGGATTTCACGACTTGTCTGAAAACTGCTTCGAGCAACTCTTCCGATTCTTGAATGCTTGAGTTGATTGCCTCCAGCTGTTTTAGAGTACTTTGGATCTTGTCTGAACTCTTGTTGTCCAAGAGGGATTCGATCTTCTCGACTATGGAACCTTCGAGTTTTGATGACCCCTTTATGAACTTGGTAACGAAAGAGACACCCTTTGTGTTTGAGGAAATGAATGAGACGGTTGACTCGAAGATCACGACACTGATCTTCTGGATTTCTTGAATCAGGTAAATCAAGCTGCTTCCTTGTATTGCCAACGTTGTCATCTTTTCTGCTTTCCTTAGCTCCTTGTAGCATTTAGAGATCATTTTGTTCAAAATATTTGTGGAATTCTTGTAAGCCGAGACTTCGTTGGAGATGTCTCCGCCTCTTTTCCTTCTTAGAGATGATTCGAGTTGTTGTATGTTTTCCTTCATCTGAGAATAGATCTCTCTAACTTCGCTGCAGATGTCCAAGATCCTTAAAGATCCATCGACAACTGCTTCTTCATCGGACAGAATCTGCTGACTTTGGGACAGGTGGAGGACATCGTCAAGACACTCATACACATTCCTCAGACCATCTAATCTCTTACAAGTTGATGTATGTGAAGATGAGACATCTCCCGATGACCTCAGCCTTTGGAGATGTTCCTCAACGGTTGAGATGAGAGGATGAGATGAGGTAGGCAAGCTAATGGAGCGAGAATGGCTCGAGAATTTAGGGATTTGAGCTGCCATTTTTTTTGGAGAAATTGTTTTCTTGGATGTGAATGTGGAAGATGAAAAGGTTTGGAGTTGTTGATGAATCAAACTCTTGAACCAAATGTATATATAGGAAGGTCAAGCAAACAGAAGGAATAAAACCTCATCTCTCTCTGTTTCATTGTTGTCGGGTTTTGAATTGAGAGATCTCATACAGCCATTACAATGCATGTTATGACAGACGAAGGACACGAGGTATCTTTTCTGTTCGTGTCATTTGATTATTACGAAAATGCATGTGTTATAGCTGCCCAAGATTTAGATCTGATCAGTTTGATTAAGTTAATGTTTTTATAGTCAAATCTTGTCTCCCTATAATACAAGAGCATATGGTTTAAGTTATGTTGAAACCTTGTTTTAGCTTTAAGGGACACAGCAATGCGTGCAACATTTAAAAAAATCTGTTCATCTGGTGGTAGCGCTGTTCTAACATCGTTGTTTATGTTCATTAGTTATTTCTTGTCCGCTTAGGTTATTAGAGTTGACCTTAATTAGCAACATGTGGAAATTTAAGTGACCTGAATGGTTTTTTACAGAACTTATCTCAGAACTTACATTTGTTCTTAATTTGAGCATTAATTGATTCGGATAATTTCTCGTAGTTGGAGGTTTATGATGGCTCATTTAAGTCAATGGTTCATGAGCTCTTGCTACTTTGTCCATGTTCTTTGTTTATCTATAATGCTGTGCATGTGAATTGTACTTTGTTTACTCATACATTATTACACACAACCAATTTTTATGCTGTGAAGATTCCTCGTGTCTTGTATTTGATCCAAACAGACCTTAAAAAATACTTCGGTTGATTAACTTAACATGCAGACTCATGGGAACACTGATGTGTAAGATTCTTGAATTGTTCCCCCACAACTAAACATGACAGCATAGTTAGAAATTCATAAGTTAAAACAAAAATGACTTGGAGTTGGATGAATAATGAGACTGTAAGTTTTGATAACTGTATCAATATTTGTATAATCGATCTGAGGTAATTTATGTACATCTAATATCTACAAAATTGTTGTCTCAAATCGATCTCTAGTGACTGATTATGTTGAGAAGAGAAACTCTGGATTTCACGAGTTGTCTGAAAACTGTTTCGAGCAACTCTTCAGATTCTTGAATGCTCGAGTTGATTGCCTCTAATTGTTTTACTGCTCCTTGGATTTGTGAAACGCTGTTTGAATTCTTGTTGCTTAGGACAGCGTCGATCTTCTCGACTGTGGAAACCTCGGATTTCCTGTCCTTGGATGCCCCCTTCATAAGCTTGGAGACTAAAGACTCCTTTTTGTTTGATGAAATTAATGAAAGACTTGACTCCAAGATAGAGAAACTGATTTCCTGGATTTCTCGAATCAGGTTAGTCAAAGTGCTTTCTTTCGCTGCCAACGTTGTGATCTTGTCTGTTTTCTTCAGCTCCTTGTAGCATCTTGAGATCATTTTGTTCAAGTTCTTTGTTGATTTCTTGTAAGCTGTGACTTCATCGGAGAAATTTCCACTTCTTTTCCTCCTTAGAGATGATTCGAGCTGCTGCACGTTTTGCTTCATCTGGGAATAGATCTCCCTAACTTCCCCGCAGATGTCCAAGATCCTTAAAGATCCATCGACAACTGCTTCTTCATTGGACAGAATCTGTCGGCTTTGTGACATGTGGAGAACATCGTCAAGAACATCGTACAAGTTCTTGAGGTCATCCAGTTTCTTGCACGCCGAGGAATGCGAAGACGAGGCATCTTCCGAAGACCTCAGCCTCTGGAGATGCTCTTCGACGTTTGAGACGAGAGGGTGAGATGAAGCCGGCAAGCTGATGGATCGAGCATGGCTCGAGAGCTTTGGAATCTGAGCTGAAGCCGCCATTTTTTCTCGATTTTTTTTCTTAGGATGTGAATGTTTTTGTTGATGAATTGAATTCACGAGGCAATGTTTATATAGCTAGGAAGGTTAAGAAAACAATGAATTTTTTAAGGATGTATATATAATGTATGTCTGAGAGGTGTGTGTTTAGTTGCTGTCGGATCTCAGAAACAAAGTAAGACAGTAGGAATATTTTTCTGTCCGTGGGATATATATGTTTAATAGGTAATTCACATGTATAATCGAAGTGTGATTGATGCTAATGATGCTATATAGTTTATGTTTTTATGGTCAAATCTTGTCTCCAACAAGTTGAGGAATCATATATGTTGCTGGTGAACTGATGATTATCTGGTTGTTCGTGTCTCGATCGTGTTTATATATCGTGCAAAGGTCAGCAGGGAAGAACAGCCATGCGTGCGAGGATTTAAATTAGAACTCAATAACTCTGTTACCCGGAAAACATGGCTGTGATTGAAAATTGTTCCATTCTAAGTAATAAATATTTTTTCTGACCAAAAACCTATGATTCATGAAAAAATTATATATATGAAGCTGAAATGATCTAACTATTTATATTTTGACTGGAGCAGCATTTGAATTTGTCTGACAGGGCAGATCATACTGATTATTACTGAGCAGCATTTTTTTAATAACAACAGAAGTCTAAGATTATTGAGCAAATTAACATGAACGGTTTTTGATCGACACTGCAGGAAAATTTTGCTGTTTTGGGTTGAAAACTAAAAATCTTTCTAATTTTGTGATGGAAATTAGAAGGCTTTCTAATTATAGGGTTGTTTTTGAATGAGTTCCAAGAATGTATTACATTCTAGTCCCTGCTTTTATTTATTATTATATCTTTACCCTTAAGGTTTAATCAGATGGATTTGATTCATCTGATTCTGTTTCACTGGAGCTAGAATTTATTTCTATGATGTAAACTTTTTCTATTTCATCATATTTTTCTTCAATGGGTTCGTATCCCATTTTACACGCAATTTCTAACAATTTTATCTTGTTATTATCTTGCCTATTAGGACATTCATTAGCGTAATGTCCTTCTATGTTGCAAATCCAACATCTACAATTTTTCTTTCCTTTTGGACAGAATTTTTGTTTTTCTGATCTTGTATCAGACTTTTTCTTAAAGAATTTTCCTGGTCGGAATTTCTTTCTCTTTTTAATAAACCTATATTTAGAAGATTTTTTCTTAGAAAAGAATTTTTTCTTCTTTTTATATTGTGTTTTGCAACCATATTCTACCGGATTTTCTCTGATATTGCACAACAGTTTTTATTAAATTTTTTAAGTTTTTTCTGAATTCTTATCAGTTCACAAAATTTTGACAGTTCGTCTTTTACTACTCTCATAGCATAACCTAGACTGTAACTAGTAGTTCTACTATTGAAAGTTTCAATTTTAAACCTTTCTAAAGCTTTTTCTCCTACCAAAGGGATTTTTCTTAGATACTGAAGTATCATTTCTGGAAATTCATTTTGTTCTAATTTATAAAGATTTACTTCGTAATCACAATTGAAATCTTCTAATTCACATATGTCACAGAGTTGTAGCTCTGTTAGCCGTTTTTTAGCTTTTTCTTGTACTAATTGTTTTTCATGTTCTTTGTCACCGGAAAAATCAATTCCTAAGAACATGGTATATAATCCATCTAGAACAATATCTAGAATATTATATGGAATGTTGTTATTAGCATCCGTCCAGAAGGTGTTTTTTATAAATTCTTTTGCTATTCCCAGACTCTTATGTTCTATTAATAGCAAAATTGTTCGTGATTCTGTATAGGCATCAGGATTAGTTTGAATTACTAAACTTAATTCTGCTGCCCATTTATCGATGATTTCTTTCCTATTATTTTGACAGTCAATATTTAGGAAATTATCATCTGATCCTTTTGAACTATTAACTTTGGATTTTGCACTTTCTGGAAAATACCATGGTTGATTAGTTCTTCTTCTTTTAGAGCCCATATATGAGCTTTCTCCTTCTTCTCTTTTAACATTTATGTTAAAGTTTTTTGATGTATAATCTGAGTCACTATTTTCCTGTTCACTTATTTCAGGTTCACTAGCTGACTCTTCATTATTTAAGACTTTTAAGTCTTCAATTCCAAACAATTGTTTTAGTTTGGGATTGTTTTCTATTTCTTGGTTTGCTAGTTCATCATTTTCTAATTCTAGCAACCTAAGAGCATGGTCAAGTAAATCGAAGTTTTCTTCGTTTACTTGTAACTCATCACCTTCTAGATGATCCCAAAAGATTTTTTCAATCTTTGGTATATAATTGGTCATATTGGTTGTTTGTCATTTTTACCAAATGGCCAAGTTAATGCTTTAGGATTTCCAGAGGATCCTAGTTCTGCATTTCCTACTCCATAATTGGGGTAGGAATATTTTTCTAAACCTGTAGGTTTAGGTTTTTCCTTGTCGTCAAAAGGAGTTATTTTTAAATCTTTTTGCTCTATGGCTTCTAAGACTTTAAGTTGGTTTTCTTGAATTATTATTTTTAATTCAATAATAATTTTTGCTGCTGCACCTTCTAACTTATTTTCCTCGTTAGTTAGGATATTTAGAATTTCTTCTAATTTTGTTTTTAAAGAGCTTATATCTTCTTGTATTTCTTTAAGACTCATCAAGACATTTGTTCAAGTTGAATTTCCATGTCTTCTATTCTTTTTGAAATTCCTATTAAGAGATCTCTCTTGCTAGGTTCTTTGGAAATACTTTTTCTGGAGGGTTCTCCAATTATAAGCTTATTTCTTTCTACTTTTGATTTATAACGTTCTCCCAGGAGTTTTTTATCTTTAGCTATATCAATAGCCCAAGAATTATCCATAGGAGAGACTTCAGAAAACTGTTTTTCTTGAACAGTTCCTATTTGTGAAAATACATCTTCTAGTTCGATGTATTCTTTCTTTTTATAGTCAATACTGTGATGACTATTGGTTAAAGCATAAGCAACCAGATAGGTTAAGCTAAATACTTTATCTCCTTTATTCATTAAATTTTCTCTTTCAAATTTATGAACGAAAGATAATGTTTTGTCTAAATTTGCTGTATCTATACTAATACCAAATTTAGGATAAACTGTAAACATGAATTTTTGGTAAGCTAAATTTCCTCTAGCTGCACCTAAAATGCAATCTTGTCTATCATTTATTCTGTTGTCTATCAAGACCATTTTGACTGGGGAATCTATTCCTTCTTGAAATTCTGATTTCAATAGGATTTTGACGGCACCAAAGTGTACCATTGTGATAGTATCTCTGATTTTACTATCTATTTTATTTAAATTTTCTTTAATTTCTTTTAAAGTAATTAAAGGTAAATATACTTCTCCTGTAGTATCTTTGATATCTACATGCATTTCTTTAGTTCCTACAAAATAGAAGATGCTATTTTTCCTTTTTAATTTCTCTAAAAGAGATATATTAAAAATATTTTCTTTTCTTAAATTAAGTCTTGAGGACCTAATTTTTGAAAGTAGTTCTTGTTTTATCAAGAAACTTCCGTTGAATCCTTGATTAGATTCAAAGGTTTGAACATTAGAAACATCTTGATTTTCATCAATTGTTTCTTCTATATCATTTAAATGATTCATTTTAATATTGAATCTTTCAAATAATTCTTTTTATTTTAAACATGGCTCTGATACCAGGTTTTTTGTGAGGTTCATCCTCATGCGGAATTTTATTTTTCTTTAATACATTTTATACATCCTTTATAGATATTTATATAATGTACAAGAGTTTGATGTTTTTCACAAAATCTTGTTCCATAACTATATCTAGATTGACTATAAGGGCCAATTCTACGGAATTTAGATAATTTTTTATCTTCTTTAGTTATTTCTCTGTCAAGAATTAATTTACAAATGTTTTTATTCATTTGAATGATTTTAAGAATTCATCTTTTTTGCATTATCTTGAGCTTCTTTTATACATTTTGTGCATACTTTAAAGGTTTTCACAAATTGTACATAAATTTGAATTTGATGTTTTTTACAAAACTTAGTTCCAAAACTATATCTGGATTGACTATTAAAGTTAACTCTATGAAATTCAGATAAATTTTTATCTTCTTTTGATATTTCTCTGTTGAGAATAGATTTACAAATATTTTTACTCATTCAAGTTTAGGTATTTTATTTGATGTTGTTTATGACTTTATTGCTTTAGAACCCTAAGTAATTTATGCAGGCTTCTTTTATCTTCTAGGCTATATTATTAAGAGTGTATGATTATCATGCTTTCCGTTTATGATTTAACCAATCCTACGAATCTTGTTTCCCTAAACGGCCACCTGCCTAAGCGGTACTCCCTATTCTACGGACTCCAGGTTTCATCATAGCAGATAAGCATGTATACAACAATCAATAATAAAACAGAAGATAAAGATTATAGAAGCTTACATGAAATTACAAGAGGGCCCTAAAGGGCTTTTTATTCACACATATTGATCAAAAGATCAGACAGAATCCTGGACGAGGTTCGTCTCCAGGGGCTTACAGAGGTTGAAAGTAAAATACAATGAGGCGCAGAAGTGAGGGGCGCTCCCATCTTACAAGAAATGAACTCCCTTTTATAGGTAAGGAAGGGTCTGAATTATTAAAGAGGGGTGCGTCATCCCTTACGTACAAACGCACTTACATTATTGCACCTTACTAAAGCAGATGCATTATTGGATCCATCTAGAGTAGATGCATTATTCTCCACTACCTGCTGTCACTTGAAGTGGAGGGGTCCATTGAGCTGTCGGCAGCCTTGTTGGTGGAGAGGTCACTATCTTCTTTAGTGGGTGATCCACTTTCTTCTGGGCATCTACCGCATAGATAATTACTGCGGTAATTCTTCATCCTTTTACAAAGGTCTGGTATGTGATCTCCCAAAATAAATGGATTGACCAAAGTATTTTGGAATTTGACAAATTTGTCTTCATCGGCTTCGCTGATCTTCTTGGGTGACTTGCTGTATATCAAGATGGTAGCATCTTGATAGTTGACAAATAGTCCATCATCTGAGCTGAAACTAAAAAGTTTTTGAATGAAACCTTCTAGTCTTCTTATTGCCAAGGGTAGCAGATCGCTTGCCTCGAGCTTGCACTCCATGGGCTGAGACGGTAGATAATGATCTCCTTTGCAAATACCAATTTGGATTAAATGCTGAGGATGATATACCAATAACCCCAATTCATTCCAGTATGGACCGGAACTATTAATTTTCAGGAAAATTTCTTGCCCTGGCTTGGTGCATTTTTTCCTGAAAGTCTTAATTGTGTCGATAACAGCCTTAGGGAAATGGCTGATTTCTAACAAATTAGGACTTGGATATATGGTTTTTACCAAACCATATTGGAATGCTTCATAAACCTGTTCAGGATTAGCATTTTTAGTGAAGTTGTAATAACTTAAATTTTTGGAATCTGTGGTGAAGAATTTTTCTTCCAAAAATTTTTCTTCGTTGGCAGATCTTGCATATCGGTAGCAGTATTCAAAACCTGCTTCCGTGATTTCATTAGTGTAATCTACTTTCGTAGATTTTGCCATATCTTCCCTTGGTTTGCTGGGAAGTCTTCCTAGAGAGGTCAATGACTTCTTTTTGGACAACAGAGCTGCACTGAAGGTGTTAGGCTTCATCATCTCTCCATTGGTAATTAGCTCCAGAGGTGCTAGTAAAGATGACCCAGTATATAAGTCTGCTGAAGTTCTTGCTTCTTGGAAGGATTTGAACTTCTTGTGTGCAATGTTGGAGACTCCTTCAGTTGCTTTTTTGGCGAAGCTCCAATCTTCATAGATCCCGGCATTAGGGCCATTATAGACCACATAATATGTTTTAGATCTTTTTGGGATTTGAATTCCCTCTTCGGATTTCTCCGATGCTAAAGGTGTAACTTTAGTCTGTGGGATTGGAATTCCCTGATTTGGCTTTAAACAGAATTCTACTGGACTGACCAGTTTAATGGAAGTTTGTACTTCCTTCTGGATTTTTGGCAAATCCACAGCCTTCAACGGATTTGTTGATTCTTTACCAACTGCCGTTTGCGTTGGAATAGTCTTATCTTTCTCTTTTGAGGGAGAAGGTGATAAGATAACCTTTTTTACTTCATTTTCAGAAGCTTGCTCTTTTTCTTTACCCAATTTGATCAGGTTAAGATATTTGAGCTTGGCTCGGACCAACTCCAGTTCCTGGACTAAAAGTCCTTCTTGTAGCTTTAGCTGCTCCATTTCATTCATGCTGGATGCTTCACAAAGAAACAAACATTAGAAACATTTGTATTATTCTTTATAATCTTGCTGAAATTCTCTGGTAAGAAAATCTGCAAAATAATTCTTGGTACCTGCAATATGAATAACATCAAAATCATATCTAGATAACCACATTTGCCATCTAACTAGACGACCTTGTTTATTATTTCCTTTTAAATTTATCTTTAGGAAATAAGTAAAATTTTTATTATCTGTTCTTACTAGAAATCTGCAAGGAGTTAAATAAACAGAGAATTTCTTAATTACTCTAATAACAGAAAGGTATTCTTTCTCGTTACTATGATAATTCTTTTCAGCAGCCTTAAAGCTTCCTGAAGTGTATCGGCAAATGTATTCTTTACCATTATTTTCTGCTTTAAGAATTCCTCCCCAGAATAAATCTGATGCATCAGTTTCTATGATTAGTTTATCCTCAGGTTGTGGGTGATAAAGCTTAGGAAAGTTTTTTAAACTTTTCTTTACTTTTACCATATAGTTGGTATCTGAATCTTTCCATTCCCATGGAATATCTTCCTTAAGCTTTGCTTGTAATGGTGCTCTGACCTGGGCAAGCTTAGGAATATAATCAGAAGCATAAGTGAGGATTCCTAAGAATCTCTGCAACTGTTTTTTGTTTTCAAGGATATCTGGGAATTTTTGAATATGTTCCAAGATATGATCTTGAGGTCGATGAGATCCTTTTTCAATTTCTAGTCCTAGAAAATTGATTTTAGTTTTAAAAAGCTGTGTTTTTTTTTTGAGAGTATTATTCCCAGAGAAGCACATTTTTTTAGTATTGCTGCTACTTGCCACAGATGTTCTGTCTCATTATTACTGAAGACTAAAATGTCATCAATATAAACACAACAGAATTTTTCAAAGGTCCTAAATGCGTTCTGCATATGTCTTTGAAATATGGCTGGAGCCTGTTTTAATCCAAAGGGTACAACATTCCACTGGTAATGACCTTGTGGACATGTGAAAGCAGTTAATAATTGTGATTCTTCATCTAGCAATACTTGCCAGAATCCCGATTTACAATCAAAACTACTAAATATTTTCTTTCCTCTTATTAGAGTTAATAACTCATCTTTATTAGGGAGGTTATGACTGTCTCCTATTGTAGCTGTGTTTATAGCCTTATAGTTGACCACCATTCTCTTTTTTCCTCTACGTTTCTCAGCTTCATTTTCTACCAAGAAAGCTGGAGACATGTGAGGTGATTTGCTAGGTTTAATTACTTTTAATTCTAGTAATTCCTTAATTTGCTTTCCAAATTCTTCTCTATCCTTAGGACTATATTGCATTGGTTTAACCTTTACAATTGTCTTGGGGTTGATTAATTTTATGGTTGCTGTCATCCAATATTTTGACTTGTTAGGGTCTATTGGATTTTCTGAACACACAGAGTCTAAAAGTGTTTCTATTTTACAAAGTTTTGTATTTTGAAGCACAAAAAGTTGTTGTTCTTTAGTATATATACCCCCCCTCCTTAAAAGAGAAGCAATTTTATTAGGGCTAATATTTAGCGCCTCTGGTTTTGGTAATTTAGACTTCTTTTTCATGTATTCTAAATAACCTGGAACTCCTACTTTAAGAGCTTTTCTTATTTTTCCTATATGTACAGGATTATTGTTTAGAGTGAAAATTATCCTATCTGTGTATTGGACAAATGGATGATACAACAGACAGAAATTATTTCCAATAATAAAATCTATTCCAGATTCTTGTTGATATACAGTTGGAATATGAAATATTTCACCTGCTATCATTATGTTAAGATTTTTACAGACCTTAGAGAGTATAATGTGGGATCCATTTCCAATTTTTACTCTTATTGGTCTTTCTACATTTACCCAATGTTCCTTGGGTATTACATTTTTGCTAGCAACACACATGCTTGCACCGGTGTCTACATAGCAATGTAACTCAATTTGTTTATATCCAGAAAATTTTAATTTTCCTTTTATATAAATTGAATTAGAGTTGGTAATATTATTCATTACAAAGTTTGTGGGTCAATTTATGATTATCACAAACTTTGAGGTGGAATGAGTAATATTCATAACTCTAGTTTGCATTTGCCAAATGCGAACTACCTAGAATTAGAATTTTCCAAATTTTGAACCTAAAATTTGAAACCTCTTTCATTTCAATCCCATCTTGAGAAAGTCCTCGACACTGCAGTTCATGATCATACGTACGAGAGAACCTCAATATGCAGAACTATATTGGTCCAAACTCCAAAACAAAGGAATTCAAAGACTTACAGAATTCAGTTTTACAGATCAGTTTTAAACCAAGACATAACCCAAACAAACATCATCCTATGAAGTTCCAAATGACAAGAACAGAATCACTTTAAACCTAATTATGCACAGTTTTTTCATAAACGGCGCTGATATATATAGAATTAATCTTCTTGCGCCGACATCGGAAACTGCAGAAATACTTGTCCGTAAATTTTAGCCCTTCTGCACACGACGAGAGATCGAGATGGCAGAAATTCAACCTGCGGAAATTCCACACGAAATCCATGAAATTTACGTTTAACACATAACAATGACTATCTAAGACACACGTTAGATATATATGTAATTAAAGAACAGAATTAGCTAGCTTCAGGCAACATAAAAAACACAGATATATATACTTCAGTCGATCTTATCATGGCAAAAATTCAATGATCCACCATTGAAATCCATGAAAACGTTAAACACATATAATCACAGTAATATTATTAGACACACACTGGATCTGGTTTCGGCCTAGCTAGGGCACAAAAGATGCGACAGCAAAAAACATGCACGGATATATATATATACTTGAGTACTCCTTCTGCATGCACGATTTAACCTCATCATGTGCACGACAAACATATGAAATTATATATAGGCACAAACGTTAAAGAAGCCAACAGATATCATGACTAGGGTGATAGATTAATCTAGTTGTTTCTAGAAGTTTCTATATTAGTTTAGGAAGTTTAGGAAAGTTTAGGAAAAGTTTATTAAGGAAGTTTTATTTACGAATTTAGGTTAGAAAAGGATTTATGTTTTCAGGTTTTGTAATGGTTTTTTGTCTATAAATAAAGATAAAGAAAACGACGTGGTTATTTGCGTCACAAATTATCCTTGTACTTTTATGCTATGTGTTCCTAAGAATCGTGTTCGTCATCCAAACCGGGGCCGAAAAGCTAACAATTGGTATCAAGAGCTAGTTTTAAGTCTTAGGGGAAAATATGATGGTTGGCGACAAAGAGTATTTGAAGAAGGGAGCTGAAGGTCAAAGAAGGTCATCCAATGGAGGCGAAGTTGTCAATGAGACAATAAGGAGCTTCATAGTTCCGTTTCAATATCCGATGTTAACTGAAACGAACTACAGCATATGGGCTGTCAAGATGAAGATAATCTTGTGTTCGACAGGGGTATGGACGACAATTGAAGAAGGACCTAAAGACGTGTACAAGGACCAAGGAGCGATGTTGATCATCTCTCAATCAGTGCCAGACTCTGTAATGATGGCAATTGCAGAGAAAGAAACGGCAAAAGAAGCATGGGACGCAATTAAAGTGATGCGAATCGGAGACGATCGTGTCAAAAAGGCTTATGCAAAAGTGCTTAAGCGGCAATTAAATCAGTTGCAAATGGGGGACTCGGAGACGATTGAAGGTTTCTCAACGAAGCTTACCACGGTGGTAGGAGAAATACGTTCACTTGGCATAATCCTCAAAGAGAGTGATGTTGTTGAGAAACTATTTAGTTCTGTTCCTGATCGATTCCTCCAGATAATTGGAACGATTGAACAGTTCGGAGATGTTGAGAACATGTCCCTACAAGAGGCGATAAGTCGTCTTAGGATATTCGAAGAAGGGCTCAAAGGGCGGACACACACAAACGACGAGGGATATATTGACATGTCTCTACAAGTCGAGTGGGAAGCAAAGAACCCGAAGAAGAATGAAGGTTACCGAAACACAAAGAAGAAAAGACGCGTGAAAGATGAAGGTCGTGATGATAGTGATCGCATGGTCGACAAACAAAAGTCTCGCAACTTCGATAAGTCGAAGGTCAAGTGTTTCAACTGTAACAAGTATGGACATTTTGGTAAAGATTGTCTGAAGCCTGACCGGAGAGAAAAAGTTAATCAAAGTGAAAGTGATGAAGATGAAAGGTTGATGATGGTCAAAGAATGTGAACTTATGAATGGAGCATCGATGCCAGAAGAAGAAGAAGAAGAAGAAGGAGAAGAAGAGTTTTTGCATGAAAGCATGCAAAAACTAAGTGAAACCAAAAGGAAGGAAAGGTATCCAGATACCGGCACAAGTAGAAGTACTATGTTCCATTCGGAAAAGTTAAGTAAGTTCGATATAAAAGAAATGGTTGAACATGAAGACAATGGGGAGAAGCAAAAAGTTGCTGGAAATAAGAAAAGGAAAAAGAAGAAACGAAGAAAAGAGGTTGAAGAAAAGAAGAATGAAGAAGCTGATGCTAAGGATGGTGATGGTGAAGAAGCAACAAGAACGAAGAAAGAGGAAGAAAAGTTTGAACTAGTTCAATCAAAGGTTGACGATGCAAATGACGGTGATGATGATGGTATCTGTGAAACTAATGACGGAATGGAATATATTAGTGAAGATGAAGCTACCGAAACAAAGTTGAGTGCACTGGGAGTTTATGAAGTCCAGTTAGTCAAGGAAGAGACAGCAAGTTATGAAGAAATTAAGATACAACCAACTCATAGAAAAGCAATGAAGGAGAAGCAGGCGTTGGTTCAAGACAATGGAAGATTGGAACTTGTTTCATCGCAAGCAAGTCTCCAATACAAAGATTTGGAGTGGTTGTTCGAATTCAAAAGCATTCAAGGCACGAGTGTAAAAGATAAAGAAAGGTTAAGGGAGTATGCTCAATGTCAAGGGTTTGATGTCGTTGTTGATCATTCTGAAGGATTGGAGGCTTATCATATGGGTGCTAAGTTTGCATTCCTAAATAATGTTCAACAACAAGAAGTTTATGTTGTGACATCTCAAAGTTTTGAAAAGAAAGGTGGGGAACACAATGTGTTAAGATTTCACAAAACAACAAAGGTGACTAGCAAATGTGGTATGAAGAAGTACAGTCAAACTAAAGTGCCGATGAAGCATTGGCTGAAGTCAAGAAAGAAAAGAACGAAGACGGATTTAGTGTTTTCAGATATCATGGTAAGCAGGTTTATGAAGGAAAAGTCAAGAAAGAAGAGCACATGGAATTTAGCATTTTTAGATGACACGGAGATCAAGTTCATGGAGGAGTTTACAACGAAGACAAAGTTCATGAAGGAGTTTACAATGCAGACCAAGTTCATGGAGGAGCTTACAATGAAGAACGTATGCACGGTAAATCATATACGAAAGATGATACGAAAGAGAAACCTTGAACTATGGGTGTATCTACGAGAAGAAGGATAGCACGGAAGATCGAACTTGGAAACAACAAGTTTAAGGAGGAGATTGATAAGTTAATCTAGTTGTTCCGGATCGTAAGTTAGAAACAACAAGCTTAAGGGGGAGATTGATAGATTAATCTAGTTGTTTCTAGAAGTTTCTATATTAGTTTAGGAAGTTTAGGAAAGTTTAGGAAAAGTTTATTAAGGAAGTTTTATTTACGAATTTAGGTTAGAAAAGGATTTATGTTTTCAGGTTTTGTAATGGTTTTTTGTCTATAAATAAAGATAAAGAAAACGACGTGGTTATTTGCGTCACAAATTATCCTTGTACTTTTATGCTATGTGTTCCTAAGAATCGTGTTCGTCATCCAAACCGGGGCCGAAAAGCTAACATAGGGCACAGAAAACGATTACCTTAATTACGTACGGACCACTGTACGGATCGAAAACTATGCTTCCTGCAGGGATTTGAGAGACACAAGGCTCCTCCGAAATGGGGTAACTACTTCTTTACTTGAATTCCGATAAAGATCTTCAGAAATATTTCCCAGAAACCTCCATTTCTCAGTTCGCATATTGTACGAGAAAAAACCGGCCGCCTTATCCCATCTCGTGACGATCTCATCCCCATGCAAACTGCAAATAACACTATATCCCGACCTAGGATTCAGAATGTTCCTCGGATCCACCATGTCACACGGATACTCGATGCTGGCGACGTTGGTCCACGCGCCGCCGTGCTCTTGCATCACCCAAACATGAACGGGATCGATATATCGACCCCTAAAAACCAGAGCGAGAGATCCATCGAGAACAAAGATTTCGTTCGGACATCTCCCGTCAAAGCCGCACGGAAGTGGCACTTTCTTAAACTCCTCGGTTTCCAAATCGAAAGCAATCAAAACGAAGAATTTCTCACCGTTTCCATCAATGTAATAACCGCCCTTCCAGTAAATATAACCATCCACAAAAACGCCATTGATGAACAGATTATGACTACGGCGCAAGTTTCTCAAATTGAGGAGATTGTAGGGAAATCTCGAAATTGCCCTCCAAGCCTTACTTCTGACACTATAAACCTCAGCATATCCGCTAAACGACAGCCCAACAACCTTATAATCGTCGCTAGACTTATCATAACCCAAACCTAGGCCGAATCTCCGATCACCACGAACACTATGGTTCGGCAAATCAAGACTCTCTCCAGTCAAAGGATTCAGAAGAGCGGTGGAAATCTTACCGATAAAAGGAGGAGATATCGAGATCAACAACATTAACGCCAAGCCGTTGCATGAAGGTCCAAGCTGGAAGATTCGCTGTTCGCCTCCTTCGTGACTGGCCATTAGTGTTGCAACGCTGCCGCCACCACCATCGCCACCACCACTGAAACTGATAGAATCGATTCCGCCGGTGCCATGATTGTTTCTCAACAAGATTTCTTCCGGATTGTTGTTGTGGTGTTGGAGATGAGCTCGGATGAACTTCGAGCTCGAGAGCCTAGACTGCCAATTTTTTGAAACACACCGGAACCGGCCGATTGATTTGGCCGGAAGCCGGGTGATTATGTCGGCGATGACGAGATCTTCCGGTAGACATGTACTCGCCATTGATGGAGATTGAGTTTTGCGCTAGGGTGTATGGAACTTTAGGTTGGGAGGACGGAGAAAACTAGCTAGCTAGGGGTGGGTCGTCGGTGGTTTGGTTTATTCGGTTCGGTTTGCTTGGTTAACCCCTAAAAATTTCAAACCCGAAATGGTATAGATTAGGAATCTGAATTCCAAATTGCTGTGAACAAGACTTAATTTGAAGGATCAAAAGGGGAATTTACTACTGACATCACAGTACAAATTACAGAGAATGTGAGCAAAAGGAGATCGAGTATAGATTCAGAAGAATACCAAAATTTTGTAACTTGAAATACAGGAGGAAGAAGATGATTCTAGAAAAGGAAAATACTTAAGGAAGGAAACCGTCACACTATTTGTCGCCTTGCACCGTTTTTTCAACAACTTTTTCTTCTACACTATTCCAGTATCTTGTAAAGTTACTATTTTACCCTTGGGCCATTTCAGGTATATAGCACGAATTTGGTTTCACGTAATTCACGTTTCGGTTTGAGCCCAAACAATTCAATTGGTAGTTGATGGATTGCCCCAAGAACTTATAAACAGGTCATGTGAATTGTCTTGAACCAATGTGGGATATTGTTTCAACACACTCCTAGCGTGCAACGTGGAATTAGTCCACACCCATTTCGGCCTGATTAGGGAACCCCACACCGGCCCATTAAGGCTCGCTCTAATACCATGAAATTTTTTTATATTTTACAAGGTATCTTGGGCTTCTAAGTTAAAACCATGTCATGGTCTTAGCCTAAGGGCAAAATGGTAATTTCAACTATGAATTAGTTTAAGAGGCAGCAACGGCAGTTCACGGGAAGGCAATGTCGGGAGCAACTAATCCTCCCATTTTATTCGTGGTGTATTCTTTTCTCATCTCAAACTGTGACTTTTTTCTCATGTACTTCTGAGTCTTTGTCTCCAAATGTTTACCGTTCTTATTTATTTTACGTTTTAATCCCAATTGATCTTCAAGGTCCTGTCAAACCAATTGGTAGCAGGTGGATTGGCCCAAGAGCTTATAATTAAACTGGTCATTTGACTTGTCTGAACCGATGTGGGATATAATTTCAACACTTCTACACGTGCGCTCTTCCAGCGTCTTGTAAAATTACTTTTCTATCCTTTGTCAATCTTAAGAGTATGACATGAATTTGGATTCACGTAATTCATGTTTCGGTTTGAACCCAGACAATCCAAATTACAACTTTAATTTATATTTTAGATAAATTTATTAAACATTTAAAACACAATCTCTCTCTCACCCACACACACATATAATTCCAACAATGAAAATTAAACACATGATTCAAATGAAACCAGCGCAATTTAGTTTCACAATTACTTTAGTTCAAAAAATTTAGCCTTTGATTCTTCATCCGTGACTTGTAAATCATGCATCGATCGAGGAGGACGAATCTAATAATTAAATCGATGAAAAAACGAAGAACAGATCATGAAACCTAATTTTATGCAAGAACTAGGACATGCACTTACGTGGAAACTATATATGTTCTTCTCATGAAATAGGAGATACGAGACTCTCTCTAAACGGTATTAGTTCATCATCATATTCAGACGGAAGATCAAAAACATCCAAAAACCTCCATTTGTTACTTCTCAGATTGTACGCGAAAAACTTCCTGCTATCACATAATTCCAAGACAAGCTCATCATCATCACCCCCATGCAAACGACAAACAACGCTAAATTTGGATCCACTAACAATCGTCTGTCCCCCAACACGAGGCCTCCTCGGATGCTTGACGCTGCCAACGTTGGTCCAAGAATCTTGCACACCATACTCTTTCATCGCCCAAACATGAAGGACACGTTGTTCCCTAAACACCAGAGCAAGAAATCCATCAAGAACGCAGATTTCCATCGAGTTTTCTCTGTTCAAACCGCTCGGAAGTGGCACTTCCTCAAACTTCTCGCTTCCCAGATTGAAAGCAACTAAAACGTAGGATTTCTTGTCCTTAACTCGCAGCCAATATATGTGGCTGCCGATAAACAATCCATGAAGTCCATTACACGAGTAGGAGGCATGGTAAGTATTAAAACGATAGGGAATATTTTTTACCCACTACCAGGAAAAAATTCCATACCAGCGGTTACATTTCAGCGGTTTTAGCCATTATCCGCTGAAATAAAAAAATATCAACTGCTGAAATGAGTGTTTCAGCGGTTTGGTACTGTTCATGAGTTGAAAAGTCCGAATTGTTCTCGTCAGCCACGTCATGTGATGCGGAAAATTAAACGGCACAATTAAACAATTATTATCCATTTCAGCGGTTAAATGAAAAACCGCTGAAACGCCTGATCGAAAAACTATTCATGCGTGGAATATGTTGACCGGGCCAAGAAATCAAATCGGGTATGAATGTGGGCTGAAATGAAAAATACACTGTAGTGGCCTGCATGACGGCCCAAATGTCCATTCCAGCGCTTTGACTTCTGTTTGACTGGACCAGCCGTTAACGCAACTGGTTTTGGTTGCTCGGATACCGCTGCAATATAAGTACACACGTGTCGTATCCCTAGGCTTGCACGTGTACTAACACTGACATGCAAGCTTCCCATTTCAACACTTGGGAGTGTATATACTTGACACGTGTTTTATTTCAGCGGTTATGTTACAACCGCTGAAACAGATGCAAATTGGTTAATTCCTTTAATTTTGAAATTTTGAACCGTTTTTAACCCAATTTTTTTTGTGATTTACCATTTCCATTTATTTTTTACACATATAAATGATTATATCCAACAAATTCATTGTGATTAGGGTGGTTGTTGTTGAAACCTTGAATGTCACAAAGAGGTTTCACTATGAACAAACTTGTTAGTACCTTACACTTGTACTCATGTAGCTCCGTTAGTGTACATCTAACAATTTGAAACATGTTTATTTAAAAAGTTACTTACCATATCAACATCCTATAACATTTAGTATTGCAAAAGTAATGATTTATATAGAATTTTAATGCATTTCATATTTTACAATCAAAAGTCTTTAACACTCAAAATATCTAATCGTCAATTCATTACTTTGTGTTATAGGCCACAAACGGGACAATGTGTCATAATCTCAAAAATACACATATGAAAAGGGAACTAGCTTGTTCCTTTTAGATGTAAATGCACAAGATCCCTTGAACAACTATTATATTTGGGCCCTAGTATAATTTTGTCAAACTTTTGATAATCCTATTTTGCTCAATATTTATGAATGGATTTTGTTGAAAACATATACATGTGACTTAAAAAGCTATATTCATGTTATGGTGTGAGTTATTTCATCAAACTCAACTTATTATATTTAGAGTTGGTCCTTGAGTGGGATTATCATAAAATGAAGGGGTACAAAAATAAATTATATTTATGCATTAAAGGGTCTACTGGAATTAGCGGGAAGTCCTTCATTTATGGCGGTTAACTGTACATTTTTGAATTTTCGCGTTTCAGCGGTTATTGTCGAAAACCGCTGGTATATACTTAGAAAAATTCCCAACATTCGCTCTCTTAAAGTTGGGTTCCGTTTAAGCAACCACATTTGATTGCTCTACTTTTACTATTATTATATATACCATACAACCCTTCATCCTCCGCCACATCTCTCCATCTCCGCGACAAAACCCTCACCAACCCCCTTCGCCGTCCAACTCCTCTGACCAATTCTTCCGACCAACTCCGCTGCCATCTCTGCCAACTTCCTTAACAGATTCTACTCATTCGATCAACCAGCCTCATCACTCTGATTTCCTCACACATGCCCAATTGATTCAGCTCGAAACCATCTATCTCTATCCAAATCGTACCAAAAATTAATAGAAAAAAATACAAAACCCGGTAGTTGAAGAAGAGGGAGCGGGGGAATGGATGATTCAGCGTGGCTATCATATCGGCACAACACCAACTCCAGCTCTTGATTATTCAGTTCAGGTAATAACCAAACCATTTCGGTTCAATCACATCATAATCCTAGACATCGAATACAATCAATTGGCAAGAGGTTATATTGCGCTTTAAAGGTGTTCGATGAAATTCCCATGAGAGATTAAATCCCTTCAACTGGTGTACTTTTTATACCTGGAGATTTGGTGTTTGTTAACCATGGTTTTGTGCATAAAATTTGTGGGTATGAATATTCAGGGATTTCTGAAAGGAAAATTGATGAAGGGGAAACATGTTGAAATCTGAAAATTTTAGTTAAGCTTAGGAGTACAGAACTTTTAATACATGCATCTCTGAATCTACAAAACTATTCATGTGGATAGTTAGATGTTTAGAAACTTTGGTGTTAGACCTACAAATGAAATCAAGAACTGACCAAATCGGTTAAGAAATGAGTGAGAAAATGAATTTCAAAGTTCTGAATTTCATATTTAGTTTTCTGTTTGCAGCAGGCACGGATTTACTTTAAAAATCAATATCTGATAACCTGTAGCTCCTATTATGTTGATTTTTGATCCATTACAATTCTGTTACTCAGGACTACAAATTAGAAACAAGAATGGACTTATTTGGTTAACAAATGAGAGAGATAATTGATGTCTAAATCTGCTGTGTTTGAATGAATAAATAGTTCGTCGAACTTAACTTAGAAAAATCATATCTTGCTATCCGTGACTTCTCTGGGATTGATTTCTGTCTAGTTGCAATCCTAAAACTCTGATCTACCCACTGAACTTAGTGAATGACTGATTTGGTTGAGACACTAGTATTGAAAGTGACTGTAAATCCACTACTGAAAATTTATATGTCAGAACTGAATTTTAAACATACCTTGCTAGTGAATGGAGGGAATCCAGGTCTGGGAATCAAACCAACCTCCGTGCTGTTGTGGAAGCTCCTAGAGGGAATCCAGGTCTGGGAATCAAACCAACCTCCGTGCGAATCCACTAAGAATTCCCTCACAAGCTGAGCTGGATGTATTCTTTGCCCGTGAGAATCAGCAACAGCAGCAACGGTTTATGGAGAAGTACTGATCTGAAACACTCATATGCTCAAGCTCAGTAAGTGAAGATAGCAGGTTTCAGTATGCCTTTTGAGTATTGAAAGTAGTTGGGTAGAAATTAGAATAATTGCAACCTGATGAAAATTCCATGGATTTAATTTGATTGTCGCTTGATTGCTGAATTTTTAGTGTTTGAATTCAATTTTTTCATGATTTATGCAGAACCCCATTCTTAGATTTAGTAGTTGAGTTTTGCTAAATGGCGCTTTTAATTTATCTCTTGATTTGATAATAAATTCTGGATGATGTTTTTACTTTCTGTTACAATTTGTTCTGATGTCATGTTTTTCGATTAAGATATGATATCTTTGCTATGTTTTAATCTTCATTTTGATTCTTTAGAATTATTTCTTGAGGCTGCTTGCTAATAATTCCTTTTGTGCCATGATTTGTTGCTTATCAAATGGAATTGGATGAAGAGTAAAAATGTTGAAGCATCTCTTGATGATGATTGTTCATGCAGTATATTGAAACATGAAAGTGTGAGTTCAGTTCTTGGCATTCAATATATAATGTGTTTTGTGATTGGAACAATAAACTGCTTTTTGGTACCTATTGAAGATGATAATCTGGAACAATAATTTTGTGCTTCTAGCTGATGTTGTGATTCAACTAGCTAGTGTAGCTTCTTTTGTGATTGCTGTATCTTTTGGTGGCTGCTTAGATGATGTTATATAGCACATTTTGGTCTTTTTGAGGCATATATAGCCTAGCTGCCTAGACAGTTGCAGTGTAATGAAATGTTTAAATTTGAATGATTAGTGACTTTAAATTGGTGCAGCTTCAAATTGTATTTCATAGTGCATTGGATTCAGCTGGGATTTGGCCTGAAATGAACAGTGAACTGCATATATTGCGGTGGCGTTGCTAATTCAGCGGTTTTAAACGTTCCAGCACTTACCTTACAAATTTAACGTTGCAGCGGTCGAATTTGAGAACAAACTGTTTTAACGCTTCGATTCCAAATTTTATGTTCCAGCGCTTTAACATTGTGCGGGAATCGAAATTTCAAACGAAATTTCAAATTTTTTCGTTTCCCTCCAAAACAATTTCGTTTCCCTCCAAAATTTCAAAACCGCTGGACTCGGCCCATTTCAATAACTGGGCCTATGCAAAGGGCTTTTGTTTTGTCTAGCCCGTATACCGAGCCCGTTAAAACACGTTTCAGCGGTTTCTTAAAATGTCACAACCGCTGATACACAATTATTGACCGTGGAATGTCCAGTCATATGTGTGACTTGTTGACCGAGCTCCAGGAGGCAATAACCGCTGAAATGGTTGCTGCGGTGAAAATAGCAGCGGTTTCCGAAAACTCCAGAACCGCTGAAATGGGTGCCCAAAAACCGCTGCAATACCGATTTCTCCTGGCAGTGACCCTCTTCCATTTTTTCATTTTCAAGCTATAAACCTTAACTTTGGCATATTCATCGTAGGAAACAATATTGTAATCATCGCTAACATTATCGTAGCCCAGACCAAAGCCTAATCTGATATGCCTATCAAAATCCGAATAGCAGTCCCGAAAATCCACAGCTTCTCTAGTAATAGGATTCAACAAAATGTAGCAGAACTTACCGGGAGGATACCGATCTCTGAGTGTAAGTAAAACCAAACCTTGGCATGATGGTCCGAGCTGAAAGATTCTCCGACCAGAATCATACGGGTGGCTGACAATTTTCGTGACGCCGAGGTTTCTGCTGAAAGTGATCATGCGGAAACCGTTGTCATCACCGGTTTTGGTTGCCGATAACATGTGTTCATCATCCGGGCCGTTGATGCAGCCTTGGAGATGGGATCTTGCGAACTTGGGGCTCGAGAGTGAAGAACACCAGTGTTTTGATACACAACGGAACCGGCCAATTGATTTTGTCGGAAGCCGAGTGAGTATGTCGGAAATTATGAGGTCTTCCGGCAGGTTTGGAATATTCATCCTAGGCGCGTTTTGTTGTCTGCTGCCTGCGCTCTATTTATAGCTATATATATATGAAGTATTGTGTTTTATAAAAGATAAATAGGATAATACATAGATATTTTATGAGACCTATCATATATAGTATTTTTATGTCAACCTCTTTTAATGTTTTACCTCATTAAATTGTCCTGTGAAAAAAACATGAGACTAAATAAAATATCTTCTTTTTAGAAGAGAAAGTGTGAAACAACCTATAAAAAACTTTAAATTTTTGTTATCTACTTTCTAAATTCATGTATGAGCATTAAAGTTCAAGGGGGAATACAGGTTAGAATGTTCTCATGTAAAATAGTTGGTTTCTAAAGATCAAAGTTTATACTTTATATACAAAACTAATATTCAAACATGACTTCTGAGATTTGTCGAAAAACAGGAAATTATATGTGGGGCAGATGGAGTATGAAGCCTAGTAAAAATATTACAAATAATGCCATATCAAATATTTTTGGAAATTATACAAATATATATATATACTATTAAATATTTTTATTAATAAATGCATGTCATATCACAAACTCTAAATAATATATATGATTAATATGTAAAAGATCAAGGATAAAAGTTTGAGAAAATCAATAATATACACTGGATGATCATGCTAAATATATGATCATGCTAAATATGTAAAAAGTCGGATTTAAAAGTGAGAATATCAATAACGTACATTAAATGATGGGTAAAAAAGTTGGATTTAAAAGTGAGAAATCAATATTTGTCTCTAGTCTCACGGAAGACTAGTCTCATGGGAGACCTTCATTAATATATTAAATAAAATTTTTTGGAGATTTGTACACTCTGTCAATACATTTCGTCAAATATGAAAGAAAAAAAAAATTGATGGTCTACCTTCAGACGTCTCAGTTGAGAATTTGTCATTTTTGATATATAGGATGTTTTTGTAATAGTCGTTAAGCCTACCTACACACAAGTCGATCTGAAGGTAACAACCTGATAAATTTTTAATTAAATTGGAACTCATGGATTACAAAAGAAAAAGATTGCAATATGTAATTAGTTGGGGAGATTTTACTCGGAGGTACAGCCAAACCATGTTTTGATCTTGCGAAGCCATCTTCCGAAGTGTAACTTTTCATGTAAATTTGACCCGTATAATTCTTGTGCCCGTTTTTGATCTTCAACGGTGAGATTCACGTTCCTTTTCCGGCAATACGAGGTCGGGAACATCACCGATTTCCTGTCCTCTGAGTGGCCGGTTAATCCTAGTAAATGTCCGATCTCATGAATGGCGATGGATTCTAAGTCATAGGCATTGGTTGACTTTTCCTTCTTGAAATCAACGGCCCAGATTTTGTCTGCATTTAGATACATATTCCCTTCTTCCGGATACTGAGCGTATGCCAGCATGTTTTCCTCCTCCCCGACGAATGGATAAACGTTGTTCCGGTAAAATCCGATTTTAATGTCTGCTTCCGACAGGTTTCCGACCTCTGCAAAACACACCGGAATAACTTTCGACCAACGTTCGAATGCGCGTCTGAAGGCAAACCTGATGTCATCCGAACTGAGGTTCTTAACTGTGTCTTCTGTCGGGAAAGTGTAGTACGTCAGCATCATCGGCGTCGGCCGGGACCACTTGTACACCTTTTCCGTTGATGTCGTCATCCTTGGCGACCCTAACGTTCCCGTTATAGGGCAGTCCGGAAAATCTAGACGTCACCGCGACATTATAACGTAGTCTCGATCCGAACAGGCTGCTGGAAGCTGGATTAGACGGCGACTTCTTGACGGTGGTTTTAAGGAATGAAATTGTAGTTGTGCTGATCGGGATAATACTGCGTTTGGACGCCATTCCGACAATATGAATTTCATATATATCGATAAGTTGATAAATATTGATCTTATATTACCACTTGGTTTTGCTCCAGAAAACGTAGTACCAAACGGAATTTGAATCTTTATAAATAGACATTGTTCATTCACGTTTACGCATGAATATATATAGAGACTTTGAGTCAGGTATGAAATTAAAACACCAAAGCTCCCTGTCAATGACGGACAAGATAATTGTCGATTCCTTCCCGAGGATCTGCTCATCGACAACATCCTCGTACGACTGTCTGTTAAATCAGTCGGCCGATGTCGGTGTGTATCGAAGCTATGGCGTTTTCTGCTCTCAAGCCCACAATTCCACAAAGCCCACTTCGGATTCCACCTCCGCAACCCGCCGGAAAACCATCTGATCCTCTCAGACCTCATGTCTGAGTACGTCTGTGTCTCAACGCTCGCGACAGAAAGCCGAAACGACGTCGTCGTCGACGGTGTTTCGAGAGAGTTAACAGTTCCGGCTACGCATTATAGAAGTCCGGTCCTGGTTGAAGGTTCGTGCCGTGGTTTAGTTCTCCTCTCCCGAAAGTCAAGGAAACTGGTTAAGGTTCTGTTAAATCCGACGACTTTGGAATCGGAGAAAATCACTTTGAATTTCCGGCATGATAGTCATTTTCACACGTCTGGGCTTGGCTACGATAGTACAAACGATGACTTCAAAGTTTTCATGATGCCGTTTTTCCTCTTTATAGTTGCCTTAAGCCTAAACAACGTTTTGTTTGTGCTTTGGGATCGAGATGATGAGAATGCCAACTTTAAACAATTGGCTGCATACAACGTAAGAAATGGATCTTGGAGGAATTTGGCTATCGATGGTTTTCCTTGTCGTTTTTTTGGTAGTGTGAGGACTTTTACGAGGAGCTTTGTGCCTCCCAACTATAACTCGGAATAGAAACGGAAGTAATATGATATAAACTGAACTGATTTGAACTGAGGAGGAATATTGATGCTCTTTGCATGGTTTGGATTTTTGTCTGGGATTTCGTTGCTTGTCAAATTAAACAATCTAGGGAGAGTGTTATGTGGCTCTTGATTACTGTGTTTTCTCATACTTAATTATGTGTTGGATTAAGACCATGTTCTCGTGAGCTTATTGCTATATCGGTTCAGTGGAATTTAGCGAGAAGATAATTTTTGTAAATTCCAGGTTGATTTAGTTGTGCTTGATGATATTTTTCAATACATTATTTTTCACTTCAATTTAGTTCAACAAAAATTAATCTCACTAAAACCGGCATGAGTTGAATGAATCAATGAGAATGTTAACATTTTGTTTAGGCAACATGTGATATCTAGCTTCACTTCTCAACGTTCTCAATCAATGGAGATTGATTTGAGACAAAAAAATTGTACCATGCATTAGTGACACTTGATAATGACAAAAGTGTCCCCGCGTTAGATTAATGCATACAAATTGAAACTTTTCAACTAATCCTCCAATCATTGCTCACTTGTTGTTCTCTTAAATATATTATCTCGTGTAATCACGGTAGTTCAGTTGAGTCTGATATGAATCGAGTTAAACTGGATTAGAAATAATATTGTTTTAACTATTTTAAGTTACATTTTGCTAGTTTAACTCTTTGCCCCACTTGTTCTTACACAATTCACTAAAATTCAAAAAAATGTGCATTTCAAATTTTTTTGATTATTTTCAATATTACTAGTGTTGTGAAAGGCGAATTATATAAATGTGTGATGTTGCTACATTATGGGGCATCCGGGTATGCAAGTTGGGCTACTGGCCCATTTTCCAGTGAACAGTCGCTCTCGCCGTGTCCGTATTTGGTCCAGGTCCAAGTACCGTGAACAACTTTATCCAATTTCCATCCCCATCAGGGCCCACTCAACAAGGAATTACATGACCTCTCAACTTAAAACAAGAAAACAAGAAAATTCTAATATTCTTATTTCCACATAGCAAAATGTTTAGTTTCCTATGTAAAATAAGTTAATCTAATTTTTACTTGTATAAATTTATGAGCTCTATTTGCCAAATAACATTTCCGTGCAATAATTATAGTTGGTGGATCATAAAACAGTCTTCTTTCTTAAATTCCATGTACTAACAAAAAGGTCTCTATTATTATGTGATGCTTCACAACTTCAAGTCTAAATTTAATAGGACATTTTTTTCAAAAAAAAAAAATTTTAATAGGACAATAATAAAATGATTCATTCAATGACAATCATAGTTTATATGTATGATAGCATGAAAATATAGAAGGATTAATTATCGATTAAACTTGTCACCCGTTATTGAATGTTAACGAATCTAAACAGAACTAGAGGAAATTTTCATGGTATGCTGGTATCCCAACTAATTAGAGATACTCACTCGAACAGGGTTAGTGAGCTGTGTAATAAATATCTATTTCACACGGTTCGGGACACTTGAGCTAAGCTGTTGGTGCGATATTATCTTCATTTCGTCTAACTTATATAAGTTAAAATTCTGACTGTTGCAATTTTTTCTAGTAGCCCTCATAAACAATAGATGGTGATTTTAAATTCCAAAAGAAAGAGAAAAGCATGTACACATAGTAGATATTCAACTATCCATTGCTTCTCCATCCTAAATACATACAATTTGGGAGGAATTTAAGAAAATGAGAAGAATGGAAATGTGTGGGAGTAGTACTAGATACTTGAAGAAAAGAAACCCCACATTGAAAGAAAAGGGCAACAAAGTTTGGCCAAATATTTTGTCAATATTCTAACGAGCTATTAATTCATGAGACTGCAAACAAGCATTCAGCTCCACTTGTTCCACCTCCCACTTTGCCTTGGCCACCACTTCTTCATGCACCGCCACATACTCCTACAATTGCACACACTCAATAAATAACCCCCTCCAAAATTCATCACCGTCTGTAAAACTGTAAAAAAAAAAATTGAATCAAACTACACTACACACCTCAAGTTTGTGCACAAGTTCTTGAGGTGTTGATGCAGAGACTATGATGTGGCGCTCCGATGGCTTGATGAATCCATCCTCAACCGCCTTGTCGATGAAGGTTAGGAGGTGATCGTAGTATCCATCCACATTCAACAAACCGACCTAAATCACAACCTCAAAAATATGATTCATGTAACAAATAATAACATACTATAATTTACATATTCGACTTCACTTACCGGCTTATCATGAATCCCGAGTTGGGCCCAAGTAATAACCTCTAGGAGCTCTTCCAACGTTCCATATCCACCTAATAGTTGGTTACACTCATTCAATTATTTTGATAATCAAATATTTAGTCAGAACTAACATTGTTATATTAACCTCGATTTCTTACTAAAAGGAATGAAAGTTACTTAAAGGGGCAATTAAAATTTTGCAACCTATTATAAAATTTTGCAAATAAAATTTGAAATTTCTTATCAGCAATCAAAGGGGCAATTAGACTTAAGAGATTCATTGATTGGGAATAGTGAAGAGCAAGTACAGGAAGAGAGGGACAACGGGTGTGGTGGGGCCCAACCTGGTAGGGCAATGAAGCAGTCAGAAAAGCGGGACATTTCAGCTTTCCTCTGGTGCATGTTGCCTACTACTCGTACCTCCCCTACTGTTTCCCCTGTTATCTGAAATAACCATTCCCATTTCCACAAACATCTCATTCATCATTCCAATTCCATGCCAAATTTCAACGGTGGTAAACAATTGCACAGATTTTCTTACCTCTTTCGCCATCAGAGTTCTTGGGATTATTCTGCAAAAAAAAAACAAACGCAGAAAAAATGGGTAAAAAAAACAGAGCCAATGGCACCAAAATGACCAAATCAATGAACAATGGTAAAAAGGTGAAAAATCATACCCCAAAACATGCCTTCCACCGAGATGAACCTCTTTTGAAATCAGTCCCATCAACCCAATACTTCCTCCTCCGTAAACCAAATCCATCTTTCTCGAAACCTGCAAAAAACCAAAAAACAGGGGCTTAAAAAATTGCATCTTTTTTCACCCTTTTGACAGTAAAAATTGCATCTTTTTCCTACCCTTTTGGTACAAAACCAATCATCACTGATTATAGATGAGAAAATCATGAAAAAAGATGACATTTTTATTACAGAAGAGGAAATCTTGAAAAAGATGGGACTTTTATACCATTTCCTGGCCCAATTGGATTGCGGCATCCCTGTAAGAGTTCTTGTTCCCGGAACTGCTGCCGCAGAAGACACAGACGCTCTTGAATCGGGACATCTTTTTTGGTGGGTTTGATTTTTGAGGTTCGGGGAATACTAGGTAGGTTGGTTCCAGGAGGCAGGGAAAAGGGGACGAGGAAACAACTAATGTATGGGTGGTATGATGATGATGATTATGGGTAAGTATTTGATTCCTCGGGAGTTCTATTTATGTTTGTGGGAATGGGACCAAAAAAGAGAAGAGCATATGAACAGTAGCGCAGAATGTGAGGATTTGGATTGGGTGAAGAATGGTGGATTGGAACCTGTTTTGCCACGCACATTTAAGCCCACTTGCTGTGTGACTGTGTGTAAAACTCATCAGTACTATGTATGATATTTATCAACTACTCTATCTGTCTCACCCAAAACAAAGTCAAATTGAGCTCAATTTAACCATTAATTTCTATTAATATATAACTATGTTTGATGTAGTATATATATTTTTAGATTCATCATATCATATATTTTCAAATTATCATTTTAAAAAATAATTAAAACATGAAAATGAAGATATTCATGGTCAAAATCGACTCAGTTTGACTTTGAAAAGTCAACTAAACAGTTTTGGTTGGGACAGAAGGAGTATGTGTACTATTCACCTTGTTAGTGTGTTTTTCAAATCAACGGTTCTCAATCATTTTACTAAGGAATACTAATTTATTTTGCTATGAACTAATCATATACTAAGTTTGTACTTAACATAATGTTGGATTTCAAATGATCGGATCGATGGTCAATAAACTCAGGTGTATTTTTTTACTTTGACGGATTAAAAAAGAGGATTTGAAGTAACTAGGTCTGAACCACTAGTTAAATGGATTCGCAAAGATAAACGATTCTTTTAACTTATCACTTATATATGAACATGGTTGGACATTTACCTGTTGATTGGATCAAATTTCGTTAAAGTCTATTTACATGTCGTTTGTAATGATAGTTATGCTTTATCAATAATATTGATCAAATTTTCATCACTGTCAAGAAGCTATCAATTGAATCTTTTAACGCTAATGAATTGATATCACTATATTCAATAGACTGACTTGTCTTGTAAACTAATTTAAGAGGCCAAAACTGGTTGAAACATGGACGATTTAATCCACACTCAATATTTGATGGATTAACCTTAACCCATAATAACACAACACATGTTATTTTCAAAAACAAAAACAAAAAAAAAGACAACACATGTACTCCCTCTGTCTAACCCAAATCTACACAGTTGACTTTTCACGGTCTTCAATAACCGTGCTTAACTGTTAATATCTTTAACTACATATAATATATAAAATCTTTTTGAAAAATAGACGTTACAATGAATCTAATGATATCTCACTTGATGCTTTATCATTTATATATTAACTTATAATTACAGTCAAATTTTTCGAAGTTTGACTCTGAAAAGTCAACTGTGCAGTTTGAGGTGAGACAGAGTAGGGGTGTAAATGAACTGAACCGTTCGTAAACAACTCGCGAACAACTCGGTCAAAGTTCATTTTCGAACTCGGTTTGACCAGTTCGAACTCGAACTCGTTCGTTTATATACGAGCTCGAACTCGAGCTCATAAGAGCCAGCTCGATAGGCTCGTCGAGCAGATCGAATAGAATTTTTATATAGAATTTTATTATAAATTAATTAAATTTTATTCATTAATGCTTTAACGAGCTCGAACTAGCTCGAGTTCGAGATGGAGTTCGAACTCGATTTTTTATCGAGCTCACGAGTCGATCTCGAACTTTCTAAAACTCAAACGAATCGAACTCGAACTAAAATATCTCAACTCGTTTGAGCTCGAACTCGATCACGAACATGCAATACGAACTCAAACTCGAACTCGAGCACAGGTCTGTTCGAGCTCGACTCGACTCGACTCGACTCGTTTACATGTCTAAGACAGAGGGAGTATGCCTCCTCCTCTTCTTCTTCTATTTTGAAAATTTATAAGTGAACCACCTACAACAGATCATTTGCCCTAAACAAATTACACGTGGGGCTTTGTTAACCCATGTTTAACACGAAGATTATAAGTAATGAATCTAATGATGGTGCTGATGATATAACTCTTTATTATATATTTAGTTCACATCTTTCTTTTTTAAGGTAGTCTTAAAAATACTCTTTATAGAATGGGGCTTGATTATCGTTGGTAGTGTGAATATGAAAGTGACAAACACTTTCCACTTATACAGTGACAACTCATAAACCCCAAAGAATTTACATACTGCCCCTCCACCATTTGGTGTGTAGTTGACCATAATTTTATTCCCACTATGACCAATTTAGCACCAATTTTGGTCATCTTCATAAAAAAGAAAGGGACAATTTCGTAACCGTCTTGATTTCATCGTTGAAATGTAATCTATATCATCAAAAAGTAAATGGAGTCATGACTCATGCATTTGTCTTCCTTCAAAAATAAGTTATACTTTTCAAAAATAAGTTTTACTTTTAAAATAAGTTGATTTTTAGTAGTTGGTCAAAATTAGATATTTGGATGGACCATGTTATCTTAAATTTATCCCTTATATTAAATTAGTTGAACATGAAAAATAAAGTTGATATGAATGAATTTAGCTGAACTTTAACAATTATATTTTTTCATAACTAAATTGGAGACTAAACTAAAAGAAAAACTAGGAACAACAGTAACTTCTTCTTCTTCTTTTTTTTGGAGAACAACAATAACTTTAAAGTATTGCATTTGATGGAAATGTTTAAAATAAAAAACAGTGATTATGAATGAACATTATTAAAAAGTAAAGAAAAACCTTTGGGTTGTAATGATAAATTTGAAATGGGCCAATTCTTCACTTTTGGCCCATTTTCTAAGCCATGATGGAAGTAGCCCATTCTACAAATCATTTCTCTGGGCCCTCTTGAAGTGTAACTGCAAAACGAAATCAGCCCAGAAACAGAAAAGACAAGCGAGGAAATTAGTCAACAGGCATACGATAATTTCTTGGAAGGTATAGATCTCAATGTCTCGCGTAGATCCTTAATAAACAAATTATAGTCTAGCAAAACTTGTTTTAAAACGTGGAACAGTTGGGATTGTAGAGAAATATTTATATGAGTTGGTCTCTTGGGTAACCGTCACTATATAGTGACCAGATTAAATTGCAAATAGGATATAAGTTTAAAAAATACGGAGGGACCAATTTGCAATTTCAGAAAATTTTTAAAAATCACGCGCTACAGTGTCAAGCCACGCGCTACAGTGCCGAGCCGCTACAGTGCCGATTTGCTACGGTGTCGAGTTGCTACAGTAAAACATAAAACATGAACATTTTGACTTAAAACATGTACATGAACATTTTAATTTGAAACATAAAACATGCACGTTTTTTTTTCAAAAAAAAAAAAAAAACATGGACGTTTTAACGTGAAACATGAACATTTTAACTTGAAATATAAAACATAAACATTTTAACTTAAAACATAAAACATGGACGTTTTAACGTGAAACATGAACACTTTAACTTGAAACATAAAACATGGACATATTAACTTGAAACATTGAAGTACACTGTAGCGCATTGTAGAAAAATACTGTACACGCGCGGCAACACTGTAGCGCGTGATTTTTTTTAATTTTTAAAAATTGCAAATTGATCCCTTCTTGATTTTCTTTATTGCACTATTTATAATATAGTCCGGTCACTATATAGTGACGGTCACTCCCAAGACTTTTCCTATTTATATTGCATTCACTTAAAAAAGTGAATGAAAACAACATAGCATCATTTGCACCACTTCTCAACTGTGGTAGTTTTAGTGATATGCATATTCGGTAAATAATGGCAATTCATGGTCATGAAAATATCAGATTAGTTTTCATCCACTTGTTTTACTCAACATCGTCGCATAATTCCATAAAAGTTCTTTAAAATAATCGTTTTTAATATGTAAAAAATAATATTAAAAATGAGAAGATTGAACATGAAGGTAAGAAAGATCGACAATTATACATTGAAGATCATGCAAAAATATATGAAAAGTTAGAATTAATAGAAAAATCAACAATTGTCCACATACTCAAACGATTCTTTTTATATAAAATGGAAATATAAATTCTTGATAAAAGATTATCGGTGACAAATCCAATTTTTTTGATGACCATAATTAGTCAACCCAGAAATTTTAATGGTCGTGTGGATGGAAACAACAACAACAACAGTGAAAGCTGGCCTCTGAACTTTCTAATAGTCGCTCGTGTTCGTTCATGTACGGCTTGCTGGTAATCCAATCTTCCAAACAATTCCACAATTTTTAATCAATTTATTTTTAAAAAAATTGTCGCAGACCACATTTTATAATTCTCAATTTCCCCACCGAAGCCGCACAACGTTGTTTCTCGTCAT
Organism: Cruciata laevipes; assembly: GCA_963678965.1. NCBI lineage: Eukaryota > Viridiplantae > Streptophyta > Magnoliopsida > Gentianales > Rubiaceae > Cruciata > Cruciata laevipes. The sequence continues at coordinate 487,053 of OY787639.1, forward strand.
CTTCCTAACAATTTTCGCCGCTGTTTATCCACCTGTAATTCCACTCCACTCACCTCTATAAACCTTGCCCAATTCCCATGGATTCACAATCCTAAATTTCTTCGAAACTATTTCTGAAACTTATTTTCAATTAAGAAAAATCTAGAAAAGTCAGAAATGGCAGTTTCAGGATTGAACTTCAGAGCTCTGAGAAAGATGCACGACTCCGTGAACACCCTGCTCCACTCGCCGGCGATCAAATCCACGGCGGCGCACCAGGAGAAGCTGGTGGACGAGGTTTCGGAGGCATCGCTGAAGATGGTGGAAACCTGCGGCAACGCCAGAGACGTTCTTCTGCTGGTGAAAGACCACCTCCACCACCTCCAGTCAACGTTCCGGCGCGTGAGCGTTGACGCCGCCGGGAACGAGATCTCCGGCTACACCGAGGAGAGGAGGAATCTCAGGAAGGCCATGCTCCAACGTTTGAACTCGCTGAAAACGATGAAGAACAACGCGAGATGCGCCGAAAACTCGAATGATCTCATGATCGTGATGAATGTCCTAAGAGAGGTGAGGATCGCGACAATGGCGATTCTCGAGTCGCTCATGTCGCTCATGTCCATGCCGGCTCCGGACAGCGACCGGGTGAAGATCAAACCGAGCAAGTGGTTTTTCGAGTCGCGGTTGACTCGGGTTAACAGCTTGAGTTACTGGGAAAACTGTGATAGCACCACTCTGCAAACCGCCACCAGGAGATTGGCGGCGGTGGAGGCTGACCTGGAAGATCTCGAGGAGGAGCTGGACTGTATTTTCCGGCGACTTATTCAGACCAGAGTGTCACTCCTGAACATACTCACCAGCCATTAGAGCTAGAATTCCGGCAAACCCACAATTAAATGGGATCAGATTCCGGCAAAAACAGAAAACTAGCTTTTGATTCATTTATTCAATTCTTTGATAGTTTGATTCTTTCACAATTTTGAAGCAATAAAAGGTTGTGCCACATTGGTATACAATAGAAGCAAACAGCAATTTTAGTAGTACAAAGTTTCACTTCGAATAAGATTGAAGCTTATTAGCATTCATGTTCAAAATCAAACAAATCCGAGAAAATGAAATAAAACGTTTACATATGATCTTTCGACTTGACTTCAGCAATATGCTTTCTCCTTTCGAGTTCTTGAAAGAGCACCTGCAAATGGATCCAACTCGGTTTATAAGCGATCGAGCATTCACAACTTAACACAATCATATAAACTAATAATTATGCTGTACTAGGTTTGTTTTATACCTTGTCTAATGATCATGGCTGTCTGAGTGGTCACCATGTCCGTGACCATCCCAAGGATGCCTCCATCCCTTGAAATCAAAGGATAGATCAATACAGCAATCTATTGCACGAGTTAAGTCATGAAGAAACTGAAGAAGCAGAAAGGAAATCATACCAAAACTACAGGAGCATCTTGCTTAGCTCGGTACAGAACCCAAAACCTAAAATATCGAACGGAGAGGAGATTTAGATTATACAGAAACACTCAACGAACAACGAATGCATACTGTCATGTAGTAAGTAGAACACGAGAGATGAAAATATTGTGCTACATTACAAGATTGTCAGAAGAAGAGACATTCAAAACACAACTCAGGAAAGTTTAAAATCTAAGAGCCGAAATAGAGGAAACCAGCAAAACATCAACTTCTACTATCCCAAAGACGGTTTTCCAAGTGCTAAATTTCTACATGTTCGATTCCCTAGGAAAACGTTCTCCAATCTCCAAATTAATCCATCATCCTAATAACATAGAAGTGCACGTTCTTACATGCCATCATTAGTCACACATGATTAGAAACAAGGAAGGACACAATTAGATAAGCACAAACTGTGAAAGGGATTCGATTAGCCCCTGCCCAATTGAGAACTCATATATTCAGATACTTCGAGCAAAACAAGGAGAAATCACAGCCAAGGTAACAGACACATGTAGCATTTGATCCTGTTTAACCTAATACATTCTGTACCTCTAACATCAGAAGTAGATCATGTACGGTTTCCAAGGATCCTATACAAACCTAAACTCTACCTCAAATTCTTAAGCTACAAACACCGAAATCCTAACGATATCCAGAAAGCAGAAAATACAATACAAATCGCAAAGCCAATTCTGCATCAAAATCAAAATTTGACTTCTCTATTCCCTACTAATGCAATGAAAAAACGAATCAAAATCAATTCACCCAGAAAAGCCTAAAATCAACTAAGACCCAATCTGTTCCTCAAATTGTAAAATCCAATTGAGCATAACATAACTGTGAGAAAAGAACGAGATCTAAAAATTGCAGGAACATTACAAATCCCCCAAAGTCTTCAACTTCACCAATCAAATCGACGATTAAAAACAGCACGCATCGAAAATTAATCATTGTAATTCTGATTCGACTGAAAAATATAGCTACGATGAAGGTTAATCGGTGAAATGCTTACCACATAAGGGCGCACATGCCCTTTCCGGTGACCACGTGCCACCGCTTAGGGGCGTGAACCGTCATGCCATGAAAGGTGGTGCCGTGTCCTCCTCCGCCCATCGCGACCGCTGTTTCTGTACCAGACGACGGCTTTCTCCGATCGGAAATCTGCTCAGAAATGATGGCAGCTAGGTTTTGAAAAATCTATCGACTCCTGACTCTAATCGCGACGACTTTTGGTGAGGGTTCTTTCTGTTTGGGCAAAACCGTCATTTCGAATAAACTCTAAAAAGAATACTATTGATTTACTACATCTATCTTTTTTTTTCAGCATTATATTTTGGGCTTGAAACGAAATAATTATATTATCAGGGAAACAGTGAAATATGCATAAAATATATGGATCTTTATCTTTTAATTTTCACAGTAAATTTAAATATTTATCTGGTTCAACTTCAATTTCCAATTGAGCTCGAATAATTCACCACCTCTGAATCAAAAATCTGCTATTGAAATCACATCAATATGAAGGCAACACTCCACTCCACATTTCGTTGTTTGGCAATAACATTACCGTTTAGCAATTGACAATGGGTGAACTATGTTCGTAGGAAAATATTGGATCATCCAATTAAAAAGCATGGCAAAAAAAGTCGGTTCTCTTAAGATGTTAGGTACCTCAATCGACATAGATACCAACTACGAGATACTCTCCGTCTCAACTAAAATTTCTTAGTTGATTTCGGTTTGAATTTTAAGAAAAATATTTTTTATATCTTATATGTGAAGTTTTAAAGGTATAAATGGAATATCACTTATTGTTATGGTTATTTGTAAGAATTCATTAAGTGTATGTTTGTGTTTTTTAGTTGTTTTTTTGCCAAAAGAGGAAAGAATGAAAGTAAGAAATTTTGGTTGGGACAGACAAAAAAAAGTAAGAAATTTTGATTGGGACGGAGGGAGTAGTAGACAGTGAAGTAAAAAGAAGATGGTGTGAAAAAACTAAAAGATTAGACACAAAATATTTACTTTTTGACATCATTGACTTGTTCTTTAACCTATGGTATATTCTTAAAAAAAAAAATTAATATATATTTTAAGTAAACAATGTATCTAAATAATAAAATCATGATCAATAACATTATTAAACTCCATTTTAAACATGATACTCTCTCATAGATATTAACCGTACCAATGATTCATTTATCACTTGCAAATTTAAATTTGCACAAGTCAAACATAACGCACTACTATTATGCGTTCAAACCTACATTTAAATCATAACACGTACTCCGTCCGTCCCTTTCAAATTGTCTTATTAAAATAGTGAACTTTTTTCACACCATGTTTGACCATTAATAACTTTTTGTATATAAATATAATATCATCATATGCAATATCTTTAGATTCTCGGTGTGAAACACTCTTAAAATATTAAAATTTCTTAAATTATTATTAAGTATAATTAAAGTTATTAATGGTCAAACATAGAATGAAAATATTTGACCGAAAAAGTAGGACAATTAATAGGGGACGGAGGGAGTAGAAAATAAAACCGAATTGAAATAAAGTTTTTACACGTTTTGAATGCACATGATATTTCTGGCGGCAAAATTCAACTGATTGGTCAAATGTAACGTATAAACCAGGGCCCACCAACTTTTTCCCATACAAAACCCCCCACAGTCCACAGAAACATTATAATAAACGCTTCCAGTTCCTTCAGTTCACTCTTTCAGTCAACGATGGCTTATTCCGGCAACAACATTCACCGGCAGACGGCGGCGATCGACCGGAGAAGCGGCTTCTGCAAGTCCAACTCCACCTTCTACAGCAAGCGCCCGCCCATCCCGCAACCGTCGCACCCCGCCGTGGACTTGACGACATACATTTCGTCACGTGCTCATTACGGCAAGGTGGCGTTCATCGACGCCGCCACCGGCCGCCAGCTCACCTTCCCGGAGTTCTGGAAGGCGGTGGATTCCGTCGCCGACTCTCTTTCAGAAATGGGGATTCGGAAAGGCGACGTCGTTCTTATCCTTTCCCCTAACTCCATCTTCTTCCCGGTGGTTTGCCTTGCCGTGATCTCCATCGGCGCCATTATCACCACCACCAATCCGCTCAACACCGCCGGCGAAATCTCCAAGCAAATCTCCGAGTCCAAGCCCGCCCTCGCTTTCACCATCCCTCTCCTCCTCCCCAAGCTCGCCGCCGCCGGGAAGCATCTCCCGGTCGTCCTAATCGGCGATGTAACCGATTCTCCGATGAACATCGTCGGAAATTTAGAAGAGATGATGAAGAAAGAGCCCGGAGAAACTCGGGTCAGGAACCGGGTCGGGCAAAACGACACCGCGACGCTGCTCTACTCGTCGGGGACGACGGGGGTGAGCAAAGGCGTGATTACATCGCACGGCAACTTCATGGCGATGATCGACACCATTGCGGCGCGGTTCGGAGTGAACAGCGCCGCCGCGGAGATCTACGTGGCGACGGTGCCGATGTTCCACGTGTACGGCCTGGCGGCGTTCACGATGGGGCTGCTGGCGCTGGGGTCCACCGTGGTGGTTCTGACCAAGTTCGACATGGACGAGATGCTCTCCGCGGTGGCGCGTTACAAGGTCACGTACCTGCCGCTGGTGCCGCCGATCCTCATCGGGATGGTGAACAGGGCCGACGAGATTCACCGGAGGTATGACGTCAGCAGCCTGAGGACGGTGCTGAGCGGCGGCGCCCCGCTGGGCAGGGACGTGATCGAGGGGTTCGTTGGGAAGTTCCCGGGGGTTACGATCATGCAGGGGTACGCGCTGACCGAGTCAACGGCTAGCGGCGCGTCGACGGACACGATGGCGGAGAGCCGGCGGTACGGCACGGCGGGGCTGCTGTCGCCGAACTTGGAGGCGAAGATTGTGGATCCGGACAGCGGGAAGGCGCTGGCGGTGAATCAAACAGGGGAGCTGTGGCTGAGGGGCCCGCAAATCATGAAAGGTGAGTATATGATTGAGCAAATCGTGAAAATTACAGAGTCATTACAAGAATTGACAAAAAAAATACATTTTACAAGAATGTCCAAAAAGCTTTAGTTTTTGGACCTTTTTGTGTATTTGAATTGTTAAATCGTAGGATTGTTAATTGTACGTAAGATCTTGATCGGAATTCTGCAAAATGCACTGATCATCGGAATCTCAGGTTATTTCAGTAATGAAGAAGCGACGGCATCGACTCTGAACTCAGAAGGATGGTTAAGGACAGGGGATCTTTGCTACATTGATGAAGATGGATACCTTTTCATCGTCGACAGGCTTAAGGAGCTCATCAAATACAAAGGCTACCAGGTTAGAATTAGATTACTAATCATTCTTAAAATTCGAGGTTAGGCAATTCATCAAATTGTTTTGTTAAGACAGAAACATAAACCGACGAATCAAATGGCTTCTTAATCTGATCGGATGACAATCTGATATGCTTCTAATCTAATTTCTGTCTATCACTAATAATTTTAATTTATTTTTGGGATTTTGATGTGATTAGGTTGCACCAGCTGAACTTGAAGCCTTGTTGTTAGGTCACCCTGAAATTGCTGATGCTGCCGTTATTCCGTAAGCATTCATAATTCTCAAGGTTTATAAAAATCATAAGTCTATTGAGATCATCCGATTAAAACATGATAACACGATATGATTCATGTGACTGATCATCGAGTTTGACTCTGTTTAGACACTAAAACGATAGTTTTGTCATTATGATAACGTAGGATTGTTAGGCCAACTAAATTTAACTGGTCTAAATTGAATTGAACTAGAGTAAAATTTAATGTATTGGAAAAACAATCCACATATGATTGAACTGATTAAGTGTTTTTATGAAACTAAATGATTTTGTTTGAAAATGATTTATAGGTTTCCTGATAAGGATGTCGGCCAATTTCCGATGGCCTACGTGGTAAGAAACAAGGGGAGTGCAACGTCAGCGTCAACAGTGATGGACTTCATTGCCAAACAGGTAATTGATTTGATTGTTGAGTCTTAAATAATAAATATGTAATTATATTTAAGTCCATGTAATTGATTAATATTGCAGGTGGCTCCTTACAAGAGAATCCGGCGCGTGGAGTTCATATCCGCGATCCCGAAGAATCCTTCCGGCAAGATTCTCAGAAAGGACCTCATCAAAATTGCTACTGCCAGTCCCAAACTTTGAATTAATTTTCCAAATGCAAAATAACATCCACGCTTCATGGAGTAATAATTGATTAGCATTATTGCTTTTCTTTTTTGAAAAACATTATTGCTTTATGGTTTTATGCATTTTCATTACCTTATTGTTTCTGTTAACGATGTTGAGTTTGTGCTAATTAACAGATTTTATGCTTTTTTGTGTCTCTTATTTTAGACCATTAAGGCCATGTTATCTGTAGATCAGTTCAATTCAATTCAGTGAAAATGTAATTGATGAAATTCAGGTTAATTCAGTTATGTTGATTCCATTTTTCAATACATCATTTTTACTTCAGTTCAATTCAGTTCAGTACATGGTGGAAATAATCTCTAGCAAACAAATATTAAATTAGGTATATCACTATTAATGTAATGTGTCTTAAAATTTGGTGCGCATCATCATTAGGGCCTTTTAGTCTTTTCGTTAGAGCAGGGATTGCTTGAAAATGAGTGTTATGATGGAAACGATTATGGAGTAATAATAAATTCAAATTAGTAAATGATTATTATTGAAATTTATTTTGAACTAAATTAAATGTACATAAACCAGACCGTCACAAAATTAAATGTACATAAACCAGACCGTCACAAAATTAAATAGAATGGCGGAATTCATGTGTTTTTGACTTTTTTGTATTCCTGTTTTAACTAAATCAAGAAAGCATTTAAAGTCCATAAAAGTCAAAATCACTTATGCACTGTCAAAAAAAAAAAATCACTGATGCATTCCAAATGACAATGGAAGACAAAAAAAAATTACAGAGTCATTACAATAATTGACAGAACCTTAAAACAAGAAGCATGATTCAGGACTTCGATACGAAATCAACTAAATTATATATATATATATATATATATATATATATGTTTTTTTTAAAATTCCTATAAAATATAAGGATTAAAAATAAGTAAATACTCGTGTTCAATATCCGATTTTTCTTCCATGTCGACAACACTAGATACAAACCAAAATGTTTAAATTCAACACTGGCGATCCAAATGGTATTACCGATATCGAAATCTCATAGTTGACTGAACTCCGACAAATTCAATTATTTTATTACAAAAAACCCTATTTTCTAATGAAATTCACAAAATACCATTAAATAATAATAAAAATAAAATAAATTCAATCAATCCCAACATTTACCACCCAAAAAAATATACAAATTAATAGAACAATTAATTATATTCCTTCTGCTTAAAAAAATTATATTCCTTCATCTAAAAGTGTTAAAAGGTTACATGGTTAAATTGACCTTTTAAAGTCAAACTAACCCAACTCTAACTATTAATTTATATTTAATATTAATATGATGTAAATTATTATTTTTCATCATGTCATTTATTTTTAAATTATTATATTTTTAAGTTTCTCAAACTTAAAATTATTTATGGACAAAATCCTATCGGGTAAATATAACTTTGAAAAGGTAACTATCGGTTTATATCATATTATTTATTTGGAGGGATCATGAGAATACGGTTAGCAAGTATATTTAATTATTTATCCAGTTCTATTTTGTACTCTAACAGTAATATACTTTTGATTCATTCAATAATTAGAAACTTTCTTCTTTGAACAGATGCACATTCTTTGTTTTCAAGTCAATTAACGTAATTTTATCCGTTGCCGAATTATTGCCGGCCTCTGCTTTCACCAACTCTATTTAAACCTCAGACAACAACCTTAATTCTACACCACTGCGATGGCGGAAGAAACGCTTCACCGACATGAAAACGCCGATCGCATGATTGATCCCAGAAGCGGCTTCTGCAACTCTACCTCCATCTTCCACAGCAAGCAAAAACCCATCTCTCCACCGCCTCTGGATTTTATATCCTTCATTTCCGAATCCCACCGCCGCAGCGCCGCCGTGGCCTTCATCGACGCCTCCACCGGCCGGAGCATCACTTACGCCGAGCTATGGCGCGCGGTGGACTCCGTCGCCACGTGTCTCTCCACCGACATGGGGATCGGGAAGGGAGACGTGGTTCTCATCCTCTCTCCGAACTCCATTTTCTTTCCCGTCGTCTGCCTCGCCGTGATCTCCGCCGGCGCGGTGATAACCACCGCCAACCCGCTCAGCACCGCCGGAGAATTATCCCGGCAGATTCACGATTCCGAAGCTGCACTCGTCTTCACCACGTCGGAGCTCCTCCCCAAACTGCCCTCGTCTTCACCCGTAGTGCTGATGTACTCCAACCACCAACGTCGGGATCTCCGAACGGAGCCTCTCACTACATTGGAGGAGATGATGAGAACGGAACCCGGTCGAAACCGAGTTAGCGAGCGGGTCATGCGAGATGACCCGGCGGCGATTCTCTACTCCTCCGGTACCACTGGAACGAGTAAAGGCGTGGTTTCGACCAACGGAATCCTCACGGCGCTGGTCAGCACGGTGGGCCCACGTTTCAGAATGGAAGAACAGAACCAAATCTACATGGCTAGTATTCCGATGTTTCACTCTTTCGGGTTTTCAACGTTTGTTCTGACACTTGTTTCTCGCGGCTGCACGGCGGTGGTTATGCCGCAGTTCGGAATGGACCAGATGCTGTCGGCGGTGGAGAAATTCGGTGTGACGTATATACCCCTGGTGCCGCCGATAATGGTGGCCATGGTGAACGATGCGGAGAGGATAAATAGGGAATACAATTTGAAGAGTTTGAGGTATGTTTTATGCGGCGGCGCGCCGCTGAGCGAGGCGGTGAAGGAGGCGTTTGCCGGGAAGTATACGATGGTGGATGTCTTGGTGGGGTATGCGTTGACCGAGTCAAACGGCGCCGGTGCTTCAATGGCCTCGGTGGAGGAATGTCGTCGGCGGCGGCCTGGGGCTGTGGGGATTCTCACGGCGAGCACGGAGGCGATGATTGTGGACCCCACCAGTGGGGCGGCGCTGCCGGTGAACTGCTCCGGCGAGCTCTGGCTCCGATCGGCGGCCACTATGAAAGGTAACGGTAGAGTGTCATGCTCATGCAGCAACGTGGCGAAATAGATTATTGTTGCTTTGACTTACATCATTAATTGGTTTATTAATCATACTATAAACAAACAAATAAAAAATTGGAAGACGTCGTATTTTAAATTTTAATGCAAGAAAATGACATGACATTATTTTGCCGCACAAGGGTGGGTTTTATTTTTATGTCACCTAGTATTTGCACGACCAACAAAAAACAATTGATTTAATTAGCTGTAAAGATTTATTACATACAAATAAATAATAATTTTAGGTGATTAATTGACAGGATATTTGAAGAATAAAGAAGCAACAAAATGCACATTGAGTTCAGATGGATGGCTTAAAACAGGAGATGTATGCTACATCGACGATGAAGGCTTCCTTTTTGTAGTTGATAGGCTGAAAGAGCTTATCAAATACAATGGCTATCAGGTATATTTTCACATATGATAATTAGAGTACAACTCGACAAAGAAAAAATAATCAAAATTTCGATAAATATTATAAAGTAGGATGTGCTTTGGTTCATATTTCTATTTAGGGGTTCATAAATCTTACTTAAAAAAGACTTGAGTTACAATATTAATTTATGAATATTATACTGTCATAATCATGCATATTTTAAAGATCATCATGAAAATATTCTTTAAACGATCATATTTTTAAGATCTTTATCATAATTACGAATATATACTCCCCTTAGAAGTTTATTGGGCGGTGCAAATTATGAATAGAGCAGAAAAAGTAAAACGAAAAACTGAAGTGAAAATGTTACTAAAAATAAAAGTAATTAAATGACGTGTCAATGAAATGTAGGTTGCTCCAGCGGAATTAGAGGGCTTATTACTTACCCATCCAGAAATCGTTGATGCTGCCGTTATTCCGTAAGTTTTTTGGCCCATTTCATATTATATTAAAATAATTTATACAATATAATATGTAAAAAAAAATCCAATACTACAAGAACACAATTAACATAATATTTTCATTAATTAAGAAATAACCTTCATTAACTGTGTTTCAATTAAGGTTTCCTGATGACAAAGTTGGGCAGTATCCGTATGCATTTGTGGTTCGAAAGAAAGGAGGCTCCGTAACGGAAACTGACATCATCAATTTCATCGCGAAACAGGTTCAATTATTAAAATTATTTATTTATTCATGTATATATTTATAGATGCAAATAATTGTTTGTATTTTATAGAATAATTAATTTTTTATTTAAAATTTCCAGGTGGCGCCGTACAAGAAAGTCCGGCGAGTGGCATTTGTGGCTTCCGTACCAAAAAATCCCTCCGGCAAGATACTCAGAAAAGATTTGATCATCCGTGCAACTTCTAAAATATGAACCTTTGTTTTTCTAGTATTCAATTATTTCAACCACAATAAAATGTACCATACCAGTTTACATAATAATATGTTGTCGGCATATTACATGATTACAGAAATTCATATACCGAAGTTGATTTGTTTTATGAGAAAAATAATATTATTTTAGAGTTAAAATACGTGTATGAAATTATATGTATTAGAATTATTAGTAAAGAATTTTTATTAGGGTGATCAGATTGGAGTGAGAGTGAGATTCCTTTTTTAGACAAGGGGCTTTATTAGGTCTATTCGATAAGAGTAATACAGTTCATTGGCACATAGTTTCCAAAAAATTATATTTTAGCTTTGTTTGTCAGAGTTTGGCCCTGTTTACCAGAGCTTATCTGTAGATCAGTTCAGTTCAGTTCAGTTCAATTCAGTTCAGTTCAATTCAGTTCAGTTCAGTTCAATTCAGTGAAAATGTAATTGATGAAATTCCGGTTAATTCAGTTATGTTGATTCCATTTTTCAATACATCATTTTTACTTCAGTTCAGTTCAGTTCAGTTCAATCCAGTTCAGTTCAATTTAGTTCAGTTCAGTTCAGTTCAGTACGTGGTTGAAATAAGCTCTAGTAAACCGGGCCTTTTTCATAGATCAGTTCAACAAGAAATAATTTCTAATGATTAAATTTATAAAAATAAAATAAAAATTTCTTCAATAGTACGTTTTCTAAAATTATTTTAATCATTTGTTGTGAGATTGGAGTGAGAGTGAAATTCCTTTTCAAGAAGGGAATGGTAGATTTTAGAGTTTACTAGCACACATTTTTCAGAAAAGACAGAATTTTTTTTGTGGATTAATTTAATTTAATTCAGTTCAATTCAATTCAATAAGAAATAAATTCTAACAAACATGACATGTTTACATGACTATTGTGCGTTAGATTTATAAAAATTAAAAGTTTCCTCAATATATATCTTAGTTTTTACCAAGTCAACGTCAGTTTAGATATACATTTTATTTATAAATTCATATAAGTATAAATTAGTCAAATAAACTTATAAAATGTAGCCCTTTCTTTTCGTAAATTAAAATGTAGCTTATGGTGGGGGTGGGGTGGTTTTCCTTGTATTACCTGTGGAGTAAAACCACGAGGAGCCCACTGGCCCATTATCTGACGGCTTTTCAGCCCCATAAATATCATATCCTTTTGTTCAAATGGGACATGTTTCACTAATCAACAGCCCACACATAATTGACCAATAATTACTGAGCACTGTGTAATTACAGTGAGAAAATTACTATACCAACTTAGACTAATATTAGTTGTTTTAAAAAAGAGAGACTAATATTAGTTGAAACTTGGTCGACAGCTAGAATTGAGACAAGAATCGGGGCTTTTACATCACCCATAATTTGTGTGAACCAGTAATCAGAATATGTGATGACATCTGGTTTCAGCGTAATCAGCAAGTTTTCAAGCAGACTCACTTATCGGCTGAGGAATTTATGCATTGGCTTTTTTGTTTATTGTTTGTAATTTTGCATCCATGCTTTAGCTTTTTTGTTTATGGGATATTTTTCATTTTGGTGTAGTAGTCAGATTGCAGTAGTAATGCAGAATGGCACAAGAAGGAATTAGGTTGGTTGGAACTTAGCTAGAAAGAAACCATTGATAAAATTAAACATCAAATAGAAAAGGAAAAAAAACTAAAGGAATCCCAAATTCCATTCCTTGAACCACATAATTTCTATGCAACTTCAAGGATGCTTCATCCCATCTTATTCTTGCATCATCATACTACATCACTAATGATGCAAATTTGCAAGATATCAAGAGCAACTATAATGGAAGAGCCTAGTTTAATCTTTGTTTAGCTACTTAATTAGCAATGATTCATCCACCATCAAGAAATCAATTAAAAACATGATCCCCTAAAAAGAAGGTACCAGTAGGATCAAATCTTTCATATATTAATATTAGTATTCACTTTCATTTCTAGCTATTTAGCATATTCATTTGCATGCGTTCCCCTTTGCTTTTCTAGCATAATATATAATGTTTATTTAAATTGGTGGATTCTGATCTGTCAATATCATATATCTGATATAAATTTACTCATTATATATTACATCGACTTTATTAAAATTACCATTTTAAGCAGACAAAATAACTTATCTTAATAAAAACGAGCCGACATCAATAGTAGTAATTGTGCAAGAATCCATTAAGAGGAACATAATGTGGAATGCATAGTGATTAGATTGAAGAATTTGATGCTATAATTAGTAGCATCTGATCTTGTTTTGGTTAATTTGGTGGCTTTTCTCCATTTGATAGAATACACAAAAATTTCATTTTCATGACTTGTAAAGCTTTCCTTTTGCTTTTGAATTTCTATGGTTTAGCATTGAGTCTTAGTACTACAACTAGAGCAGCCATTCCACAATTAGTCAAAACATTGAAAGTTGCTTACTTTTAACCGGTCTTACGTCATCACCATCCACTCAATGACAAGTTAAAACATGCTGTGGAATAATCCGAATTGAAATATTATTGGCGAAATGTGGAAGAATCCGAATGAAAATCTCATCAGCATTCAGTTGGAAATAAGTAGAGTGGGAATGTTTTGATAATAGTGATCAACGTTTAACTCATCATCCATAGCCTTGGGATTGTTCATATAAACAAATCTGGCTAGTAAACACTTATTTTGAAAAGGTGAGATCAGAATACGCTTTTGCGCCAAAAAATAACTCCTGATTTTACATGTTTTTTTTTAAAAACATTTTAACAAATATTATACACCGTACCAAACATCAATTAATCATCAATAAAACTGTGCTTGTAAGTACAACTCCACCAAACACTCCTATTTCGGGTGAAAGTCATAGATTTCAAATCATGCACCTCTATCAAAAGCTATGCAAAAAAAAAGTGTAGTCCAAAGTGGCTCCCATCACTTGCTAACCTAGAATTCATGATTCAGTGTTACTACTATATATATACACCATAAGATGCACCTAGCATTCATCAACAAAACCTTTCAATCCCACCAAACACACATTCTTCTTCCAACTCATGCATGATGGCTCAAGAGGTAGAAGCCATGTCTAGCCCTAGAAGCCCTTTTGCCTCACTCATTAGGACACCTATTGCTAGCCCTATCAAGAAAGCCCTTGATGGCATGCAAGGCTATTTGGATGAATTAGGTCAATTCACTAAACTTAGCCATCCTCAAGAATCTTGGCTCCCAATCACAGAATCAAGAAATGGCAATGCATGGTATGCTGCCTTTCACACCCTCAGCTCAGGCCTTGGGGCACAAGCCCTTGTCCTCCCTCTTGCTTTCACTTCCCTTGGCTGGTAAGTTTTATTCATAAAACCTCGATTTCTGTATACTCCTTCTGTTCCAGCTAAAAGTAGCAGTCTTGCTGAATTCGTCATAACTCGTAGTTTTAATGACAGGACATGGGGAGTTTTGAGTCTCACACTGGCCTTTTCTTGGCAACTATATACCCTATGGCTGTTGATTCACCTTCATGAATCTGTGCCCGGAACTCGATATAGTCGGTATCTGTGGATATCAATGGCTGCTTTTGGTAAGAATCAAACCAACGAATCAACAATGTTTTACAAAATCGAGTTTGATTTGTGCTATGATTTGATTTTGAACAGGTAACAAGGTTGGGAAGCTTTTGTGTCTGTTTCCAACCATGTATCTATCGGGAGGAACCTGTGTAACCCTGATAATGATCGGAGGCGGAGCCATGAAAATGTTTTTCCAGATCGTGTCCGAAGGATCATCGACGGACTCATCAAAACTCAACTTGAACCAACTAACCATGACAGAATGGTACCTTGTTTTCGCAATCTCAGCAGTTATTCTGGCACAGCTGCCGAATCTAAACTCCATAGCTGGAGTTTCTCTGATCGGCTCGCTCACTGCTGTATCTTACAGCACCATGGTTTGGGTAGTTTCCGTCGTTAAAGACAGGCCAAAGGATATCTCTTACAAGCCATTCTCATCGGGGGATCACAAATCCGACATAGGTAGGATATGCAGTGTCCTAAATGCCCTAGGTATTATAGCATTCGCTTTCAGGGGTCACAACCTAGTCCTAGAGATTCAGGGCACCATGCCCTCTACTCCAAAGCATCCCTCTAGATTGCCTATGTGGAAAGGAGTGAAGATTTCTTACCTCGTAATTGCTCTGTGCTTGTTTCCTTTAGCAGTTGGAGGCTATTGGGCATATGGAACTCAGATTCCTTATAATGGAAGTATAATCAGTGCTCTGGAAAAATACCATGGAAATGACACATCAAAGGCGATTCTCGCCATCACGAGCCTCCTCGTAGTCTGTAACAGCCTTACCTCGTTCCAAATCTATGCAATGCCTGTCTTCGACAACCTGGAGTTCAGGTACACCAGCAGCACCGACAAGCCTTGCCCGAGATGGATACGGGCGGGTATCCGGGTGTTCTTCGGGTGCCTGGCATTTTTCATCTCAGTTGCACTTCCGTTCTTGCCGAGCCTGGCAGGCTTCCTAGGAGGGATTTCATTACCAGTAACCTTTGCATATCCCTGTTTCATGTGGATCATGATCAAGAGGCCTGGGAAATATACCTCAATGTGGCTTCTCAACTGGTCACTAGGGTTTCTGGGGATAGTTTTGAGCCTTCTTCAGGTTTTCGCCTCCATATGGACCATTGCAACCAAGGGAATTGATGCAAATTTCTTCAGGCCCCGATGAACAGCTGATACCAAACAGAAATGCATATATTTCAAAAAAGAAAAAAATATTGCAGCAAAATTGGACTGTAAAAGGTTATAAGAATGAGGAGAGAAAGGTAACATTTCTCCGATTTACACTGTCAAGTTGGTCAGTATAGAAAGAGAGTACGACATTAGACTGATAGCCGTTTACATTGACAGAGGAAGAAGCATTCTCCGCCTCTTTTTTCTAGCTAGTCTTACTTGCTTTGCAATTTTCATGCATAAAAGCAACAACAACGTGATGCATAATAAGATGAAAGCAAGCCTTATTTGTCTAAAATATACTGAAATGGCTGAAAAAACCAGAAATGCTAATATGACAAGCTCCCATATTACAAACACTACAACGTCCACCCTGCAGAAAATGGAAAGAAAGGGAGGTAAGGTAAGGAAGTAAAAAATTCAAATTACAACAAAAGCCTTAATTTCCTACGAACACAGTAACTTCAGGGACCATGAAAAAAAACACACAATGACTCGACATGCAGTTGTAAAGCAGAGGCTTTGAAGTTAGATTAGCCAAGTACTCTATTTCATTTAGAGACTAATAATCCCGAGTGCAAAAATTTCTCAAGAGCCTTAAAGAATCGTCCTTTCAACAGATATGCAGACAGAGCACGCAAGTTTGAACATTGCATGTGAGTGATGAATAATTGACTGACATTCCTTCATGTCTCATTATAAGCACACTGATCAGATTATGGATGCCATTTTAACTATACGTACCAGCTAACACATAAAATATCTTGTAGCAGTAACTGTTGTAAGAACAAATGCCAAATTACCATCTAGATATGGAACCAATCACAGTAGCCATTAAACTTTCAACTGACCTACACATATAATCACAAACCGGAAAATGAAACAACTTTAGGACTTTACAAAAACCGAGCCCCTGATTCTTCAAGATAGCCCGAGACACGACATTTCAGCAATCCAAACAAGCACCTTTAAACAGTAATCTTACTGTTTAAACACAATTAGCTACCTAAAAATTCTTTATGCAATCTCACATTCTCACACTTAAAACTTCTCTAGACTCTAGCATATGTGATATACCAAAATCTTCATTCTAATTCCGTTTAAACACATAATCTCGACAGTAAATTACAGCATTAAATCACAAAATGAAACTGCTCAATTCATAAATAAACACCCTAATCAAATAATTTCTAGCTTCCCATCAGATCACGTAAAAATGGGAGATAAAGGGATTGAATTACCGGGAAGATGATAGATTGGAGGTGGAGGAGAAGAAGGAGACGGAGGCCCAGTCGTGCTTGGATCGGACCTGGTACTCCCGGAGCTGCTCCGCTAGATTGGATCGGGTAATCATGTCAGCCGACGGCGGCGGCGGCGGAGCGACACCGAGAAGTATGTGGCAGGATGAAACGAGGTCGTTTAACGGGGAAGACGGAGTGTTTGTTTTGATCGGAATGGCTTTGTCGTTGGAGCTTTCTTTGCTTTGAGCCCAACCGATATGCTCAGAATCGACGGTGAGTTTAGACTGAGGTAACCAAAAAATGGAAAATTAATTAAAAATTGATAATTAATTTCCAATTTTTATACTCCATGAAATTATGTTTGATATGTTGAATTAAGAAAATATTAGTTATGAAAAAATATTATTCGTGGAATATTTTTTATTTGCTAAAAATGATGACAATTATTTCGTGTCATAAGTCATAAAGTATAAATTCTCACATTAATCAGATTAATAAAGGAAGAATTATTTTTCAAAAAAATAAAAATAAAGGAAGAATTAAAATTAATAACATAAAAAATTTTCAAAAAATTAATTAATTAATAACATAAAATGGTGAAATATATGATATTTTTAAATTATATAAATATCTAAATTAGTTTAGTTTTTATAATGATTGGGAATATTTAAGAGTGATTTTTCATTTTAGTTTTAAAATTTTAGATAACTTGAGGCTAATTTTTGTTTTTTTTTTTTCTTCTTCAAATTAGTGTGAAATTCCATACCAGAGAATTAAGCCCAGCAGAATCTGAGACCTTAAATTAGAAAGTACGGGCTTTCAGAACACAAGTCCAATACGCAGCCCAGTAAGTTTGAGAGGGTGTTGAGCAAATTGGTTTTCCCTTTTAAGGGTTTTCGGCTTTTTGCCAAAATGAAATAGTTTGATAATCATTTTCAAACATAACTTTGATAGTCAACAAAAATATATACTTAGGCAATTAAATGAAACCGTCAAAATCTTACACCAATTTGTCAAATATAATTCTGCACAGGAATTAAGATGTTAAATGAGTGGAGAATATAAAATTGGAGATAGGAAAAACAAATTGTATGGTTGAACCAAAATATGTTTCTTATAATATGGATTTTCATTTATTTTCGGAATTGTGGACATTTTTTCATCTCCAACATCTTCATATCCAGGGACGAACTCCGCTCCCTCCAGATTTCAGGTAACAGACTAAATTATAATACTAATTGGACGTTTAACCTTTGAATTTGGAAAAAGTCTTGGGTGAGACCTGTACTTGGGGAGACCAAGAGCAGGAGAATGAGCATTTACTGTTTTTGCTTGATCTTTTAGTCAGTTTGTTTGATCTTTCAATCAATGTCCTTGAGTATTTTTGTTTTGCCTTGATTTTTCAGTTAATTTGATCATTCGTTCAATTTGCTTGATCTTTCGGTCAATTTTCTTGATCATTTCCTTGGTCAATTTCACCAACGACAAATTCAATCAAGGAAATCGGCGGGTTTAAATCTCACCAACGACAAATTCAATCAATAGCAGTCTCATATAATCTTTGGTCTCATTTGAGACAGGTCTCAAATGAGAATTTGCCTTGAATTTTTTGAAAAATAGGCTTATGTAGTGCAATCTCGTGTTGGAATAGTGTCATTCGATAAATGTGCATTGTCCTAAATAGTTGGAGGATTAATTACGGAGATAATTAATTCAGTTATTTAAGTGATCGGAATGTTTAGCTGGAAACCGCTTTCGATCGGCTAGCATCAGCTTATTATAACTGAACATACTAAGCATGAAATTGAACAGAGTAAATATCTAATTAGACTTGGATCACTAAGCATAAAATTGGAAGAGTAATTATCACTATAGGGTCATATTTTTTGTTTACATCACTTTTGTTTACTTCAAAAAAGTTAACCAAGAAATGGTACCAAAGATCCGATTCCAATGAGAATCGGAAATGGAGAAGGAGACATGGGAAGGATGGCACGTCCTCGTTAAAGGAATCAGGGTGATTGAGTATTTGCGTAGCTGTTCCCACGTCCATGCCGACCACCTGTCTAACGCCTTGACCCACCATCGCCATCATCATCGTACCATTTCCACCACCCCCAATACTCATTCTCCTCTTTTTGAATGATGATCCATTTCCATTCCCCTTTTTTCACTTTATTTTGTGCAATTAGTATCACTTGTAAGTCTTCTACTTCACAATTTTGCACAAATACATTATTACTATGATACAATAAATCATGAACAACCATATTTTTATAAATTTAGTGATGCTGAACGCCTGCCAAATATGAGAAAACGGAGAGAATATTTTTTTAAAAAAAATGGTAATACGTCTTTATAATAATGAATCTTAGAATTTGTTTCCAATACCTCGTTACTTCATTTTTTTTCTTCCATATTCTTTTTAGTTTATCTATGCTTAAATTTCACTAGCTTCACTAATTAGTTGTTGATGATACTTCTATTATCTTTTCAATTTTATTCTAAGTGTTTCATCATTTTGATGAGTTCAAAAGGCAAAAGTTATGTTATGCATAACGAACAAAGGAGCTACACCTGAAAATACCTTGAAAATATGATTTATTCTCCAAAATTCTAATCCGAATCCATACAAATGAAAACAACAACGAAAATGAACCTTTATACGTGTGATTGATAAAATGACATTTTTTTCCAATATCATTTTTGTAGTATCAGAATTAGAAACATAATTATCGAATCCAAAAAAATGAAAATGAGAAACAAAATAAATTGTGAATCTCAAAACGCCGTGGTCGATCACACAAGCTCCTCTCCAAAAACAAGACAACCGACCTTCCATAAAAGTTATCCAATCAAGGCCGACAATTTTCGATGCTACGTCATCCTCACGTTTCAGCCCTCCACTTGTCCACCGCTCATTGGCCCGATTTGCTTTCCCGCCAGCTTGTCAATTTAAAATTATTTTCCAGCATCTTCTTCGGGTCCCAATCGAGCAATATTCATTAGCCACACGGAAGTAAGGAATAATCACTGATTAGGCAACTAATCTTTTGTGATTTTCCCACTACTCCTATACTTTTCTTATGCAAAGTATTAAATAAGTTTGATGCGCCTCTTTAACTGTTTTAAACTAGACATAATTAGGATTTAAGTTTTATGGAATGGATCATGGGTGATAAAGTTGTGGTGACGTAATAAAAGAGCCATTTTATTTTCCAATCCACCTTATTTTGTATATTTATTTTGGTTCATTTCCATTTAATTTTATCTTTAGTTATTTTTTCATAAATTATATATAATAAAAGAGGTTGTGGAACTTGATATAGTGTCATATACATCTTCCATCTCATTTTATATGACACAAAATATTTTTTTCGGATCAGATATGTTAAAGTTGGAGTAAATATTTGTGCATGTATAAGTAAAGACCAATTCTTGGGTGAAACACCCAAGAGACATGACCAAATAAACACTTTTTTTGGTGAATTTTGATGAATTGGCACAAAAATTTTGATGAGGTGACATGTTTGATGAATTGACACCGAATTTGATGAGGTGGCGTCGAAATTTGATGAGATGGTAGCAATGAAATTTTCCCTATTTGGAGAATTACTCATAAGTAAAATGTTATTATAGGTAAAATGACTCTAAAAAGTAGGTTTTTTGCCCCTAAAATAAAAGTGCAGTGTTTATGGCCCTTAAACAGATTCTCCAAAAAAAATCTAAAATAGAGAATGGAAACCCTATATTTTCCAAATATTTTTTACTCAAATCCAACAGTATCTCTACTTTAGAGATTTTATTAATAACTTCTTCTTTTTTTGCATTAAGAAATTTGCCAAAAATAACTTTTTTTTCTTTTGCAATGCGCATGAATTCCGTTCCTCAAAATTTATTTGTCATTCTGCATATTTAGCAAAGCAAATCTTCTCTCTCATCAATTTTTCTATAATAGCAAATGTGATAGCAAATCTGTTGGACTGGAAAAATACACAAAATCTCTAAAAATTGATAAAATCTCTATTATAGTAAATCTGTTAGACTTGCTCCAACAGGTTTTCTAAATCTTTTTCTAAAGTATAGAAAAAAAGGTGATATTTGCTATAAATTTTTCCTTCAAATCCAACAGTTTTGCTATTTTAGAGATTTTAGAGAGAAAATGGAATGTTTTTTCAAAAATTTACTAAAAATAGGAATTCTAATTCAATTCCCATAAATTTCGTTCTCCAAATTACTCTCTCATTATGCATATATAGAGAATGAAATCTTCTCTCTCATCATTTTTCTATAATAGAGATTGAGATAGCAAATCTGTTGGAGACAAAAAACTCTAAAAATATAGAAAATCTTTATTATAGAGATCCTAAGAGCAAGTCCAACAGCTTTGTTATAAGTTTTTCTAAAGTAGCGATTGAAATCCAATAATCTCTATATTATTTTTTCTTAACTCCAACAGAATCTCTATATTATTTTGAATTAATCTCCTATTTTTGGCATATTGTGTGGTGGAGAATTTGATGAGAATTAGAAAGGTAATTTGATTCCTATTTTTAGTAAACATACCATAAATTTAGTTCTCTAAAAATTTGTTTACGATCTGCATATATGGAGATGTTTTTCTTCTCTCTCCTCATTTTTCTATTTTAGAGAATCATATAGAGATTCTGTTGGAGTGAAAAATTTGTCAAAATCTCCAAATTTGAATAAAATCTCTATTATAGCAAAGCTGTTGGACTTGCTCTTATAAAGTTAAAATGAGTTTTTGTTGCCCTCCATATTTTCACATTGATGTTTTGTGGCCTTTGGGCCATTTCCGTTACAACAGTTAATTTTCGTTAGGGGCATTTTAGTAATTTACTGTTTTATAATTTAAAAAATTCATAAAAATTTAAAATAACCTTTCCGAGCGGCCATCATTGCATATCAGCTCTCGGGAAGCCATTCCAGACCAAAAGGCAATCCCCGTTGAATCCTCTGTTCTTCCTCGCCTTCTCCAGCTTCATCTGCCGATTTCCAGTCTGATGTGTGCGGCGTGCCACCCCAGAAACTCGTCGGCCGGAAAATAAACAAAACTAACTTTAGTACCATAGCTAAATCATCAAATGGACTAAAATCTTGATTCTGAAATTTGCAACTTCTGCATTAAAAAAATCAAAATTTTACTTTGATGCACCTTGCTATTTTGATGATTGAAGATCAAACTCACCATCTATATTCTCGTCTTCATGGCCACCTTGCTGCACACCATTACAATCAACAACTATTTTATATAATCACCTTGCTGAACACCACTAAAAACACACATCCAGAGACACAAAGAATCACAGATTCATGCTCTGTTTTTTGACACTCACAATTTAGAACTTTCTCTTAACAACCCGTCAAGCATTTTTCAAATATTTCTAGATTTCTGGAGAATATGCAAAGATCAGATTCAGATATAACAGAGCCCAGAAGAAGGGTACAGGGACAGCTCGCCGTCACCGATATGCTACCGGATTTTGCAGGTGACGGCTGAGTCAGCGGCGTCTCCGATGTATCCGACATTTCAAGTTCGATTCATGAGTTAGTAGGTTAATCAATTCGGGTAAGTCGAGCCCGAATTCCATCGCCAACTTCAATTGGCCGGAAAAGTCAATTTTTGTGCCTCTGTTTCAACGGCGGCCTAGGCTGATGATGATGATATCAGCTCAGAATTTGTATTTTATTTTTATGTTTTTATATTTTAAATTCTAAATTAAAGAAAATTACTAAAATAACCCTAATATTTAACATGAGTTATAACGGAATGGTTTTGGGCCATAAAAACTCATTTTAAACTTATAAGAGCCAAAAACACTGCACTTTTTTTTAGGTGCCAAGAAACTAGTTTTTAGAATTTTTAGGGGCCATAAAAACCTTTTAGTCTAGTTAAAATTGTTGAATTCGTTTTTGTATGTAATGTATTAATATTCATTTTTGACAACAATGTAGTTTTTTGTCAGTTTTTTAAGAGCATGTTTGATGTTCAATAACTTTATTTGAATGTATCAATACAATCTAAAAATTGATAGTTCAGAAATAAATATGTGAATTTTGTAATATCTCCTATGAAACAATTATTACACATATACCAGCTATTACAATTTATAATTAAACATTTTTTATAAATTTAATTAAAAGTGTGCAGTTTAAATATTGGATGAAAGCTTATTAATTCATTTGAACCTAATCCTCATTTCAAAAAGCATGGCTTGAAATCAGTTTAAAATAAACTCATCGTGAGCAGTTTAGTGATTGTGGTTCAAGACTTTCCACCTGTTTGATGATACAGCGATGAAGAAAAAAATAGATGAATTTATCCTTAACACGTCGGTTGATGTCGGCTAAAAATATTACGTGGACCTAATTAGGCCTTGTCTTTTCATTAATTAATTAATAATTTAATAAATATACAAACCCTTTTTTAAATAAAATTAAGAAAAAAGTTCTCTTGTACCCATGAGTTCTTATGTGTGTATTAATATACTCCTGAGTTCTTGAAAAGTGCTGATATACCCTTGGTTTGTAATTTTGATTGAATTTTGATCGATCATACATGGTGATTCGTAAAGAGGAGATCTTATAATTGCAGCACTGGAACGACGGCAAGAGAATTGAAAATGTAATACCCAAAATTTTGAAATTTAAATTACTGCTAACACATGCGACACAATTCAATTGAGACAAAAATGACTATAAAATTCGTCATTGGGTGATTTTATCTTTTCAAATTGATTTTGATCGGCAAGAAAACACTATAAGATTACAGGAAAAAAAAATCTTCATCGGTCCAGGGGTATATCAGCACTTTACAAGAACTCATGGGCATAATAATACATACCAAAAACTTCGGGGTACATGGGGTTTTGCTCTAAAATTAATTAGTCGCGTAACTCCCGCGTCAGCAACGCCTATAAAAACCCCGCCCCCATTTCCATTAATCTCATCAACACATCACAGTTTCCATTTACACACACTCACACACTAATACCCCTGTTTTTCACTTTTACACACAGTCACGCACTAAGATATGGCCGAGCAATACGATCAAGCCCCCGCCCCCGTCGATTCTACCAGCCGTGGCCTGTTTGGCCTCGGCGGGAAGAAGCCGGAGGATCAGGTTCCGGTGGACGCCGGTGAAAAGGTTCATGTTTCCGAGGAGAAGGCTAAACCTACGTTTGCCGCCGCCGGCGGCGAGGAATCCGTCGAGTCCACCGATCGTGGCCTGTTTGGCCTCGGTGGAAAGAAGAAGGAAGAGGATGCGTTGAACTCGGAATTCGAGCAAAAGGTTCAGGTTTCCGAGGAGCCTAAGAAAGAAAGCTTGCTCCACAAGCTTCACCGCTCCGACAGCTCTTCTAGCAGCGTAAGTACCCTTTTTGTAGACTAGTTCAACCTTTCAATTTTATTCAATTTATGCTGAATCACATTGAAGTTGAACTGTACTTAAAAATCAAGCCAAAAAATTTAATTTTAAAATTATGAACTGAAATAAATTAAATATGATATAACTCTTTTTGTGAAAATTTATGTTTGAAATTGCAATTTTGATTTCTTAAACGCTTTCAGAAACACGACTCTTTAATGTTATTCAATTTTTTTTGCTGAATCGAACTGAACTGAAATCAATCTAAGTTGTGATCAAATCATGCCAAACTTTGAACTGAACTTAATTGAATTTAACACAACTCTTTACTTTATGTGAAAAAATCGAGGTTTGAAATTGCAATTTGGATTTCTTTAGCGCTTTCAGAAACATGACTCTTTACGTGAAAACTAGAAACTAAGATCTTTGATGTTTTGATTATACAGTCAAGTGATGAGGAGGAAGTTGAAGAAGGAGGTGTGAAGAAGAAGAAGTTGAAGGAGAAGATCAAGGACAAGGTCAAAGGAACCGACAAGAAACCCGAAGAAGACACTTCTATCCCTGTCGAGAAGTACGATGAGGTGCCAAAGCCAGAGGAGAAGAAGGGCTTTATGGAGAAGATCAAGGAGAAGTTCCCCGGGAGCAAGAAGAATGACGAAGTTGCCCCTGCTCCGGCTGCCGCCGTAGCGCCGCCGCATGTGGCGGAGCCCACCACGCCGACTGAGGAGAAAAAGGGGTTCATGGATAAGATCAAGGAGAAGCTTCCTGGATACCAATCCAAGACAGAGGAAGAGAAGGAGAAGGAGAAGGAAAAGAATCAATACTAATTATGTGTCATCATGTGATTTGATTTTTTTTCCCATTCATTGTGTGATTTCTTGCTTTTGCCTTTTGCTTTAGGCATATACTTTCGAATTTAGTTTTCATTTCAAAAGTGTTGGCTTGCTAGTATTTTGCAAGTATGATTTTATTGTGTTGTATTGGACTTTGTATTTTTATTATGTAAATTAATATATATTATCCTTTGAATACATGTTTGATTTTAAATTATAGAATTTAGATTTTTATTTTTTTTTGTTTATGATGCTTTGTCGAACGTAGATTGTACATATTTATCGAAAATAATATGTAATCATTTGAATAAAAGTGCTTATAAAGAGGAAAAATTAGATGAATTCTATTTTATCTATTACTATTTTTTAAGTTTGACTCAATTTGATATTATGAAGAATTTCTTGTGACCATCATTTACCTCTCAACTATAGTGTGACCTAAATTTACCTCCAAACCTATGATATTAATTACGAGTAGAAACTTTAGTGATTTCTCTTCTAGTTGATTTGACTTCAAATAGCTAATTCAGTGTTGGTTTGTCTCGCATGAACGTCTCTCTTCCACTCAATCGAACTTCTCATACGATAACTTTTCAACCAGTTTATTTTATAGCTGCTCGTATAAAGTGTCAAGAAACAACTTTATAATGTCCCATTCTAGTTCTAAATCAAAATATTGCATAATGACAAATATTACGGATGAATTGACTTTTTAGTATAGTCGTATGTCGTATTTTACTCCTCGTGTCTAGTTGTGTGATAACATATATTTGTTTGCTAAGAAACTTGTCTCACATAAAGAGGAGATGCAATTGATATTAGTTCTCATTTGGTTCATGTGATAGTGAATTTAGCGAGTTCAACCTTCTCTTGAACACATTTTAAAAGAGTCATTTCAGTCATCAATATCATGTTTCTTAGGTCCAATATATCACTAACTAGTACTCTTCTCTTCACTTAAAATTATTAAGAAATGTTTGAATTTTGTAACATTTACTTTTCTTATTCATCTTTATACTCTATTGTAATCATCAAATACACACATCTACCATTTTGCGTTAATTTTACATTCTACAACCTAGAATGCAAGAATTTCACCGTTTATTTTTATTTTCCGCCAAACTTAAAAAAGAGAGTAAACTAAAACAAATGCTCGTAAACCACGTAAGGAGAATTGGAAATAATTAGCTATGCTCCCACGCAACAACGATCAGTCGACCACCGTACGATTTCCACCGCCCCTTTCCTCTCCCCCCGATACGTAATTTTCTAATTTCCACCGCCTCTTTCCTCTTCACCTCTAAGTTTTATCACACTAGGATGTCTACTTTCAAGGTTTTTAATGATGTGCTAGCTAGGGCTATGAATATAGCACATATTAACCAATCACATTATTCGTTTTTTCGTCGACTCAATTTTATTTCGTATTTTTTAAAAAAAATCAAAGGTAGGTATACTATAATTATGTTTGATATAGTTGTGTTTAAAGTGAATTGAGCATACAAAGTACCAATTTTGAAAATTGACCTCCCAAATTTCTAAGCCAATTCTTAAAAATAACTATTACTTTTATAATAAATTGATATTCAACATTTTTCACCAAATACCGAAAAGATGTTATAATTACATTGATACAACACATGTATTGAAATTCTACCCACCACTCTTAACATACAAATTCTCAAATAAAACATGTTCTCGAAAGTTTAATACATAAAGATCATACTTGAAAGTGAAAAGATCAACACGGAACAATAAATGATCAAGCATGAAATGAGAAGATCAACACTGAATGATCATGTTTAATTAATATGTAATATCAAATTCTAAAAGTCAGAAAATCAATATATATCATGAAAAATAAAGTGGGTTGATCAATATTTGTCCTTCGCCCCAATTAGAACTCTCCTACATGATACGCTCTCAATCTTAAAAATATGCCATTATCAAGAAACTGAATCCGAACGTTATTGTGTGAACTGTGGGATTAGTAGAAACATAGTTATAGAATTTATAAAAATGAAAATGAGAAACAAAATAAATTGTGAATCTCAAAACGCCGTGGTCGAATCCACTAGCTACTCTCCGCAAACAAAACAACCGACCTTCCATAACAGTTAAGCAATCAAGGCCGACAATTTTCGGTACGTACGTTCATCTTCACGTTTCATCCCTCCACTTGTCCATCGCCCATTGGCCCGACTTGTTTTTTCCGCCAGCGTGTCCCCCTTTAAATTATTTTCAACCATTTTGATATTTTTCCCAACCGTACAATATTCATTTGCCATTTACGAAAGTATGGAATAATCAAGGATTATCGAACTAATCTTTCCTGATTTTCCAAACTCCTTTTTCCTATTCAAGTATCGAAAAGAAATGTGATGCGCCACTTCCAACTTGACATTTGTAGAATTGAAGTTTGGGATGGATGTTGAAGCTGTGGTGATAGCTGTCTTTAAATAGACATAACCCACATTTAGGAATTA
Organism: Cruciata laevipes; assembly: GCA_963678965.1. Taxonomy (NCBI): domain Eukaryota; kingdom Viridiplantae; phylum Streptophyta; class Magnoliopsida; order Gentianales; family Rubiaceae; genus Cruciata; species Cruciata laevipes. Next base: position 514,692 of record OY787639.1, read on the forward strand.
GCAAATAAGTTGAATGTTAACTAATTGTATTAGTGATTTTAATGAGCAACTTTTATTTTTGATGATATGTGTTTGCACAATATTGTTGAATGAGTCTACGTAATCACATACCTAAATATTTATAAGCATTGATACATACAGATCCATATAGATATGGAACTACCTAATCTTTCTTCACAATATTATTTCCTTCAAAATCCTATATTATACATCTCAGAGATAAGATATATTGAAATTACAAGTAAGGAATTATATTTTTTCAATTACCATAAGCGTAAAATGATGAGATATTCATATAAGTTATTATATGATATGTGCTCGCTTCATAATGGATGTTTATTTTTATCCCCAGAGTCCGAATTAACTATTATATTTAAGGATAGAATTTGACAGCCCCTATCCTCGAATTTACTAGACACATGCAATCTACCTAACAAAAATGATATTTTCAGTTACATTACTTTATTTAGTAAACTGATCAACTAGGGATGAAGATTTTAACTATAGAGATTTTGAACCTAAAATTTTTAAATAAGGCTATCAAACCAGAACGTTAGAAGAATATTAAATCGTACAAATAAAGTATTTATTACAATGGAATGGATAGGAAGATTCTTAATCTATAACAAACAAAATTAGAGGATTTGCAATAATACAAAAGTCAGGGCCTGAAATTACTTTAAAATTGGTTTTTATTTTATTTTATGTGGTATTAACAGTGATTGTGGTGCATGACTTTCCACCGGTTTGATACCTAAACAAAAAAACGAAATAAAAAGACAGAAAAAAAGGAGAAAAATAATCATTTATCCACCACGTCGGTCGATGTCGGCTAAAATATCATGTGGACCTAAATTGGGCTGTCACTATTTGGGCCTTTCCGATTTTTTATTACTTTAATTAAACCGAAACCTTTAGTCGCGTAACTCCCGCGTCAGCAACGCCTATAAAAACCCACTCCACTCACCATTCATTTCATCAACCAACTCTCACAGTTTCCATTTACACACACTCACACACTAAAACCCCTGTTTTCACCTTTACACAGTCAAGCAGTAGAACATGGCTGGTCAGTACGATCAAACCTCGCCACCGGTCGAGCCGGTTGAGTCCACCGGACGCGGCTACTTTGGCTTCGGCGGCAAGAAAACAGAGGACGTCGTCGAATCCGACAGCGCCGCTGATAAGGTTCACGCTGCCGAGGTTGAGCCTAAGAAGGAGTCCGGCGGCGGCATCCTCGGAATGTTCGGCTTCGGCGCGAAGAAGAAGGAAGAGGTCCCGTCGGAAAACGAGTTCAGCTCGGAGGCCCCTGACACGGTTCAGGCTACTGAGGTTGAGCATGAATCCTCTGGCCGTGGTCTGATCGGGACCAAAGACGAAGGAGTCAAACCTGGCAGCGCATTCAGCTCGGAGCCAGTTGAAAAGGTTCACTTTTCCGAGGATGCTGAACCTAAGCACCATTCCGACACCGCGCCCGTTGAGTCCACCGACCGCGGTCTGTTTGGTCTTGGCGGGAAGAAAGAAGAGGAGGTCCCGACAGCAAACAAATTCAGCTCGGAATCCGATGAAAAGGTTCACTTCCCCTCCGAAGATGTTAAACCTAAGAACCCTTCTGACACCGGGGCCGTGGAGTCAACCGATCGCGGTCTGTTTGGTCTTGGGGGGAAGAAAGCAGAAGAGGTCCCGACAGAAAACAAGTTCAGCTCGAAATCCGATGAAAAGGTTCACTTCCCCACCGAGGATGTCAAACCTAAGCACGAAAGCTTTGGCGAAACGTTGCCCACTTCCGACACCGGATCCGTGGGGTCAACCGATCGTGGTCTGTTTGGCTTCGGGGGAAAGAAAGCAGAGGAAGTCCGGACAGAAAACACGATAAACCCAGAATCCGATGAAAAGGTTCACTTTTCCGAGGATGTTGAGCCTAAGCACGAAAGCTTGGTCAAAAAGCCGCATCCTTCCGACATCGGATCCGTGGAGTCGGCCGATCGCGGTCTGTTCGGTTTTGGCGGGAAGAAAGCAGAGGAGGTTCGGACAGAAAACACGTTCAACCCAGAATCCGATGAAAAGGTTCACTTTTCCGAGGATGTTGAACCCAAGCACGAAACTCTGGCCGAAAAGCTGCACCCTTCCGACACAGGATCCGTGGAGTCCACCGATCGCAGTCTGTTTGGCTTTGGCGGGAAGAAAGCAGAGGATGTCCGGTCGGAAAACACATTCAACTCAGAATCCGATGAAAAGGTTCACGAAACCCTGCTTGAGAATATGCACCGGTCCGACCAGGAGCGAACCGATGAACGAACCAGCGACCGCGACGCATTCAGCTCCGGACACGAGACTAAGCTCCCGGTTTCTAAGGTTGAACCTTATCAAACCGGCGAATCAACCGATCGCGGTCTGTTCGGTTTGGGTGGAAAGAAGAAAGAAGAGATCGACTCGGAACAAGCCTTCAACTCGGAATTCGAGCAAAAGGTTCAGGTTTCTGAAACCGAGCCCCAAAAGGAAAGCATGCTCCAGAAGCTTCACCGCTCCGACAGCTCTGCTAGCAGCGTAAGTACTCAATTCTTTTTAACATTTGATGTTTAATAAATGCATTTGGTTATTCTTACATATTTGAAAAACATAATTAGTGGTTTAGTACCAGAAACACGACTCTTTATGTGAAACCTGATCCCGGAATGTTTTTGCTTTTTGCAGTCTAGTGATGAGGAGGAGGTTGCAGAGGGAGGTGTGAAGAAGAAGAAGCTGAAGGAGAAGATCAAGGACAAGGTCAAAGGAACCGACAAGAAACCCGAGGAAGCTAACATATACCACGAAGAGCAAACATCGATCCCTTCTTACACCGAGGTTCCACTCCCGGTACACCAGGCCGCACAGCCGGAGGAGAAGAAGAGCTTCATGGAGAAGATGAAGGACAAACTTCCAGGGCACAAGAAGAATGACGATTCTACCCCTACCTCGGCCGCCGTGGAACCGCCGGTTTCCGCCGTGGACCACGGCCCCATCAGCCCAGTTGAAGAGAAGAAGGGGTTCTTGAGCAAGATCAAGGACAAGCTTCACCACTCAAAGACTGATGAGGAAAAGGAGATTGAGAAGGAAAAGAATCAGTACTGATTAATTACCTATCATGTGTTTTTTACTTTTACCGCTTGTGTGTTTTCTTTGCTTTTGCCTTTTGATTTAGGCATGGCAAATTGCAATCATGTTTTGTGTTTTTATTTTAATTATGCTGCTTTGCCCTTTTGATTATTGTGGTATATAAATGTAAGAATATATGAGTACGATTGTGTGCTTATGTATAAATGTATCAAGGTTCTTGGTTGCTTAATACCATGTTATTAGTTAATATTTTGGTTCAATATATGATTTCCACCTATTCTATTCTGTTAAAAATAAACTGCATTATTAATTTGTTTTTAGAAGTTTTTAAATTTGATGTTTGATTATTAAATATTGCTTGTATTTATTTATACTATTCGAAAAAATGTCCAATATTTATTTAGTTTACCGACTTTAATGGTTTGATACATCCTCTTTTTAGTGATCACTTGTTTTTTATCATAAATAATTAAAAAGGTAATGTGACATATCCTTGATAACTAATAAGGTTTGGTTGAATAATTCAAATATGCCATTTGTGAAGCAAATAGGATGGGGCCAAATTGCACAAAAGTCACAAAATTTATAAAATTTGAATTTATAGCAAAAAGCATCATTGATTAAAAGATTACCATGGCCTCAATTTATGTCCACTAGACTAGTACAATAATTCTTGTTGCACCATAAAGTCTTTCCCCTCATTCATCTCCCATGAAACAAGAACAAGAGAAAGTATTGCTATCATCATTTTTGAATTTATTTAATGTCCACTAAAAATATACACTTATTTAAATATATTTAACCTTTTGTTTTATTCTCATACATTTCTTGTAAGTATAAAAAAAAGATGATTTAGGACAACAACATGAAGCACAAAATCAAGATTAACATGCAAGGCTCATTTGTCCATCCATATCACACATCGGATGCTCTTTCCTTCCAGCAGTAAATCAAAGGCCTTGTTGATGTCCTGAAATCCAACCTCATGCGTCACGAACTTGTCCAACTCTAGTTCCTGAAAACCGCGATTTCTTATACATTTTAGTGTCGATTTTGTGCTGACAGTCGATTTTAGTTCAACTCGCGAGTTAATGATCAAACATACCTTGTTCAGATATCGTTGGATGAGAATGTGGATGTCGGATTTAGGTTTGAGCCCTCCATACAAGGATCCTAGGATTGTTTTCCCACTATGAAGCACCTCAGATGACTTGAAAGTAAGGTCTGTTCCTGGCTTGTCCACTCCAACAACAATAGTCTTTCCCCATCCCTGAAATTCAGTCCCTCACCTAGTCAGATTGGAAGGCTAAACTGTTTCTGACCCGACAACTCGATTTACATAGATAATCAGTTCATTTCAAATCAAACGAAAACAACATGACTAGCGGTTAAAATTGTAGCTTTTGACCCGACAACTCGATTTACAGAAATAATCACTTTTTATATCAGCTCAGTTCAGTTCAAATCAGACGAGAATAACAGAAGTGGAAAAAAGTGTACTAGAAACCTTTCTGCAGCTGGCATAAGCTTCATGCACCAATGCTGCCATTCCAACACACTCAAAGCAATAGTCTGCCCCTCCATCTGTCATCTCCGTAATCACCTGCAACCATCAAATGAATGAAAAATAAAACAAGAAAGTGACAACATTGAAGCAATAAACCTAGTAAAAAACCTGGCTAACTGGTTTATCACCACACTTTGCAGAGTTCACAAAATCAGTAACACCAAATTTCTTTGCTGCAACACAGCAGAAACAAACAAGTGAGTTTGAACTGGACTTTAAGAAAGATGAACAACAACAATGTAACATGTTTACATATTTCATATTTGTCAGCATTTATGTCCACTCCTATGATTCTTGCAGCACCACACAGTCTTGCACCTTCTGCAACCTAGAAATTAACACATATCATTCATTACACATTGTTTAAGGAAGGAAATGACATTGGATTCGAGCAAATACCGCCAATCCAATCGCTCCTAAGCCAAATATCGCGACAGTAGAGCCTTCTTCCACATTCGCCGATTTCCAAGCAGCACCAACTCCTGAAAATCAACAAATTGTAAAGCAAAAACCAGCAAACAAAAAAATCATTGAAGAAACCTTAAAAAAAGGAAAAACCTGTTGTAACTCCACAGCTAAGAAGGCAGGCTCGATTCGGGGGAATGGCGGAATCAATCTTTGTCAGGTTAGCAATATCCACCACAGTATACTCACTGAAACTAGATATATTTAGAAAGTGGTTTATAATCTCTCCTTTCAAATCGGTAAATCGCGAAGTCCCATCTCTGTGCATTCCACTCTTTATCATAAATGGAAACTTTGAGCATACATTGCTTTTCTTGGATTTACAGTCTGTGCACTCAGCACAATCTGTCAAGAATATTGGGATCACTGTGTCTCCTACATTTAGCCCCTCAACATCCTCCCCAATGCTCTCCACAATCCTAATTAAATTCAGTCCAATTTAGTTCAATTCAATTCAGTTCAGTTAAGTATAACTATAAACCAGATGAAAAGAACAAAGTTTTGAATCATCAAATTGTACCCAGCAGCTTCATGGCCTAATATCCTGGGAAAACAAGCTGGAGGAACCTTGTATCCAAGAACAACAACAATAACAAGCAATCCGAGATAAGAATCCATCATCATTTAGTACATTAATGCAATCAAAAGGAAGAGTTTGTAAGAAAACAGACATTCAGTCTCCAGAAGGTAATGTCACTGAAGCAGAGAGAAGTGCAGATGATCTTAATCCGAGCCTCCTTCGACCTCGGCGGCGCCACCATCACCTCCTCCACCACCAGCGGCGCCCCCGCCTCCCTCGCCACCGCAGCTGCACACACACACACAGTGACCACAGGCGTTGACCGTTGACCGAGACCGACATATCAAGAAACTGAATCATGAGTTGACTTTTGTGTCCTACCTCTGCATCTGATGGGCTGGTTTCGATGAGCGTCCATTGCGTTCTTGGTGTTTGATTGCAATGTTAGTGTGTGACTGTGTGTAAATGGCTCCCTTGAGGATGATTGTTACGTAACGGTAAGCTTCTGCCTTATTTTGGACACTTTCCTTGAAATAGGATTTCCGGACGGCTGAGGTTGGGTCGTTAGTTGTGTTACCCGCCTCTTCTTAAGTTTGTCCGAGTGGGTCACTGATTGATTTTGTAATCAAGATTAATTTTGTTCATATATAGATTATTTGTTAAAGTTATTAAGATTGATTTTGTATATCATGATTGATTTTGATTATATATATAGATTAGTTCATTTGACAGCTTTAACGTTAAAAATGAATGATAACCTTAACTAATTTATGTATAAATGTATTTGCCGGATTAGTTATATCACATCTTTATCATAAAAACGCTTGAAGCCATGTGAATTTCCAGATAGAAGATGGGAGAACATGAGAATGTTTGCCAGTTTTCGTAAACCTACCAAATTATAATCCGATTGCACAAATCATAGATGATCAACTACAAATTTTATAGATGCTGATTCTACATGTATTTTAGATTCGGTTTGCTGAAATTTTTAGTAGATCAGCTCAGTTCAAATCAGTTATATTTGTACTTTTTAATTTAGTTTAGTGTACGCATTTAACTTTTTTCAGTTTATAAATTTTATTTTTTTCATTCATTTCAATAATTTATTTATCAAATGTTAAATTTTTACTACAAATTACAGTAATATATATAAATTTTAAATTTATTTCATTTCAGTCTAATTAAGTTGGGTTGTCAATCTAAACGAAAATATCATGACCTATTCATAGCCGTGTATTTTTATTTTTTTTTCACAAGCAGCCGTGTATCATTTAAGCGTCACGGATATAAGGTGATGGTTACATTTCTATCACTTTTTTTTCTTCAAATCACATCTCATTTATTGGATGATATCTCATCTATTGAAATATAAATGGCATTTTGGCAAGACAATTTGGAAATTTTTTTTAAACCACAATTTGGACTTATTATATACGTGACCTCTATTTAGGGACGAGTATGGTCTAGGACCAGACCCGGCGGGTTTAGACCCATCGGGTCGGGTACGGATCTAATTTTTTAACACTCGACGGATTTGGGTCGGGTCTGGATCCAAGATTAAATGAACGGGTCGGGTTCGGATCTTAATACTAAGACCCTAACCCAACCCAAATCCGACCCATAGACCCATCAAACTATATATTGTAAATAAATAATCAATAAAATCATTCTATATTTATATTAAATAAACAGCATGTTGAATGGACTAAATAAAGTATGATGCTTAATTTTTACTCTTCACAAGCGTAACAACCAACAAGATAAGGCTAGAAAAAGTTAATTCCATATTTCCATTCATTTAGTAAAAATGAGTGCATTTTTCATTGTTATTGCATGTGCAGATCCCTAATATTGTTCGGCGCCTAATATTGTAAGGCTAGAAAAAGTTAATCCCATATTTCCATTCATTCAGTAAAAATGAGTGCATTTTTCCCATATTTCATAACAATGAGTGCAATTTTCATTGTTATGAAAATATTTTATTGCATGTGCGGCGTCTTAGTGTTATGTAGTTCATGTGCTTTTACATTCTAGTTTTTCTAACAAAACATTATTTCTTCTTTAGTTGGATCACAGTCACAAATTAGAACACTTTAAGACCGACATTGGTACTTGGCAGCAAATTCTCGACTTCTTTAACCATATAAGATATCATTTTGGCTACACTTATTATGCTCTTTTTGGCTACCAATGATATTTTTATTGTATATTGTTGATTGAAATTTAACAACGTCATATAGTAGACCATCTAAAAGTGTCGAATTTGTATTAACATTTTATTCTAATGTGTATTATGGATACTTTTTTTTATTATTTAACAATTTCTAATACCAAAGTTTAATTTTTTACAAAATAATTTAGGGATCCGTTTAATACCCAGCGGATATGGGTCGGGTCTGGATCTTACTATTTTTCAACGGATCGGGTCCGGATATCACTGGACCCGACCCAGACTCTACCCCATGATCATCCCTACCTCTATTAATGATTTTTGTCAGTACTAGTTGAGAGAAAACCTGTCCATATTTCGGTTAGACTAAAAATTAAATTGAACTTAAATTAAATTACAGATAAGTTCTGGCAAACATGCCTTAGTCTCACGAGTTTTTAAAATAAATACTTTGAATCCGGCAAACATAAGTTGATGAATCATGATAAGAGTAAATATCAAAATTTTAAATGATTACAGACACACAAGGGTCTCTGTAAAAGTAAATATCCTCCTAGCATCGAAATATTTTGGGAGGCCATCAATATCTAGATCCCTCCAAACTCTAGTCTCAAAATTATATGCAACTAATATCGTCTTACTATATGTTTCCTTCACTAAAACAAGCTCAAACTCTCCCAATCTGCCAATGGGACCGTAGCCGTAGCAGTAGCCATCGCGCACCACTTTCAACTCTCTCCAGTATCCTGGTTTTTCCATAATCCAAACATCAATTGGCTGATTATTAACACTTCTTTCTTTAATAATAACAAGACATCCTCCGATGAAATCAAACTTAAAGCCATCAACCCAGTGGCGGCTCTGAAGACCAGCCGGAGGAGGCAATTCTTCAAATTTTTCCGTCGACAAATCGAAAACAACGATTGCAAGTTTATCAAGTCGGTGATCCTCGTACTTGTACGCCAACCAATAGAGGCGGCCATCCTTGTAAAGACCAAAAGGATAATAAACTAGGCCGGAACGGAGAGTCGGCCAATTTCTTACTAGTTTGTGTTTTGAGACTGAAAATATTCACTTTCGTTGATTTCGGTGATGTTATATCATTACAGACGATCTTGTAATCATCGTCAACGTTGCTATATCCCAGGCCATACGAATTTAAATCAGAATGAAAAGGTAATTCAGAATTCGGAACCTCTGTAACTGTCGAGGTGACAGGATTGATCACGAACAAACTGTACTCGCCGTTAGGTTTCCGACGTCCTCCAAGTAAAACTAATCCGTTGCAACAACCTAGAATCTGTGAAAACACACATGTTCGAGATCTTACCGGTCTCGAACTGCCGCCGCCGCCGCCGGTGGCTAGAGTGATGACGTGGAGTTCGCCGATGCACTCGCCGGGGAGGATGATTCCGTCGCGTTGGGGGAGAGATTTGACGAATTCGGGGGTTGAGAGGAAGAAATTCCATTGCTTTGAAACGCTTTTGAATCGGCCAATTTATTTAAGGGGAAGGCGTAGAGCGATTTCAATCAACAAGTCCTCGGGAAGTTCCATGCTATCTTCTGGCGTTAATAATTTGCAAAACAGAGGGAGTATTCTATAATAAAATCGTTAGATGTATTCGATCTCAAACCTAACTTTTATATGAAAATATCACCACAAATATTTTCCTATGAGATTTGGGTTTTCATAATTATGTTTTATTCCTATATTTACTCCCTATAACATAGGGATTCTTATCGTTTATATTTTTGGCACCAAAACTTATGGAAAGAGATTTGCTGTTCTTGTCTTCACTATGAAGCATGGTCCTTGTCTCCACAATTTGTGTTTGATTATATACTAATTATAATTTTCAATACAATCATTTTCGTTTGAGTTTGATTTAGTAAAATAAAGCTCAATATAGTAAGGCAAGAATCTCTAAGGGTATGTTCTCCCCAACTGATATTAGTTTTTTCTATATGAGTTCAGATAATTTTTTTTCCAGTTCAGATGAGTTTAGAGGAGTGCATATAATATTTTTCAGTTCGAGTGAATTCAATTTAGCAAACTTTTTTTAAGGTGTTGCTATTTGTAACCCGGTATTTTGCACTTGTAACCCAAAATACAAGGTGAAAATACTTAAATATCCCGTGTGTATTAGTTTATTGAAAAACGAGTATACTTACATGGGCAATATAGTCATTTGTAGGAATTGTTTTCAGTTATTTTTGACTGTAAACTTATTTGTTTTATTTCTTATTTGTTTTAAACGTTTATTTCGAAATGATCGTGCTTTCATAATTCGGTCAAGATTTCTGTGCGAGTTTGAGTTGCCCAATCTCAACTCGTGATCAAGAATGTGTGTGAGTTTGAGCTAATCACGATTATTTAGAAGACTTGAAACTAATCAAGAATCACATAACTATTGAATCTAGAGTTAAATGAAATGAACCGTGAGTGCATAATTCAGTCAAAATTTTTGTGCGAAATTGACTTGTACAAACTCGCTCTCACACATAATAAATTCGAGTCAATATGTTTAATCATTTATTATTAATATTGTAACTTTGAAATAATTTTACATTTTTTAGTTTAGGAGTATATTAGAAGCAAGACAAGTCGGTTTGAAATTCAGATGAACTATTCATGATTTTTAATGATCAATAATTAAAAAAAAAAAACAACACTAGAAAAATTAAAAAATATTGTATCATGTGATAATTAAAATGTAGTAGATTCCAACAAAATACATAGACTTCGCAGTCAAACAACAGGATCGCACAAAATCACACAAAATCGCACAAAAATCTCCCCATTAATTTTCCCCCTCTCTATTTAACTCACCATCTTCATATCCATTTCTCACAGTAATTTCATGAGAATCATTTTTCCAGTTGATTAATTTCGCCGTGTAAAAAATACAATTAATCATTTTTCCTAAGCGTTTTATATGCTCTGTTCTTAGATTATACGATCAATTCTGCGTTGGTAAGATTTGAATTTGCTAGATTTTGGTTATGGATTTTTAGTTTTGATCAGTTTTTATTTTAACTTAAGTTTTGTTTATTAATACATTTAAACGCTGTTCTTCGATTGCGCGATCTATTTGCTGCGTTTTCATGTCAAGTTTTTGTTTATATCTATGCTGCTCTTGGACTGTAAAATTAATTTGCTTTTTTTACTAGTAGGACGGTGAAAATGGCAAAGAAGGGGAAATTGCAGGAGGATCGGTTAAGTGATTTTACCGACGGTATCCTCTGCCTGATTCTCTCATTTTTACCGATAAAGGATGCCGTCAAAACATCTCTTCTGGCTACAAGATTCAGAGGTCTCTTTCTTCAGCTGCAGAGGATTTGTATTGATCAGAATGTGCCAAAGAAGATGTTTCCGTTCATCACTCGGCGGCTTAAACCATCAGAAGGAGATCCGGTGGCTGAATTCGTTCTCCGATGTGCAAGCTTGCCGGAATCGAGGATTCTGATGAACTGGCTCAATAAACTGGTTTCGGGACGCCTCAAAATCATCCAAATCGCAGAGTCATCTCCGGAAGAAGGCAAGGCCGAGCTCACAAATCTGCCGCATGGTTTGTTTTTGATAAAAACTCTGGAAGTTTTGAAATTGCGTGGAAAGAAATTTGTCGTCAGCATTCCAGAGTTTGTCAGCTGCCCGAAACTCAAGGTACTTCATATTAACTGTGCACACGTTAAGAACAAATCCGGCCCGGTCTCAAAATCGAAGGCATTAATATTTGGAGAAGAAGGCTATCCCGCACTCGAGGATATTGATCTGGAAGTGCAGCCTTGTGGGACCTTTTCCCTTCGAATATCGCTAACCACCCTGAAACGGTTAACATTCCGTGGCGTTGTGGCAGTTAAGGGTGCGAGGGTTGAGATTGATGCTCCTTATCTTGAACACTTGGACTTTATGGTTTCCCCGTCCGGGGAGGTGAAGGTGGGGGAATTGCAGTTTCAGAAGAGCGAATCGTTGGTGTCGGCAGTTGTAGGACAGTTCAAACAGGCAAAATGGTGCATGCACCTTCTGAACCGTATCAGCAATGTGAAAGAACTCCAATTTGTAGAGAGCCATCCACAGTTTTACGACTACTTACCTCCAAACTTGCTTCAGTTCCCCAAGCTGGCGCATCTAAAGCTCACAAATTGTGATGGGGGATCGGCGCGCTATTTTCTCCAGCGTGCCCCGTGTCTGAAAACCTTTGTTTACGACGGTGGATGTGTCTCATCCTTCTTTGGCTCCGGCCTATGTCTCGCCGAAAGTCTTCGAGAAGTGAGACTAAGAGGGCTCTATTGGGATGGAAACAATGTTCTTGAGGAGAGTGAAGAATCTAATGCCTTCACAGCAAGGTTTTTCCTGAAGAATGCTGAGGATTTAGAAAGGATTGTTATAAATGTGGCTCAAGAATGGGTAACTTCAACTATGGAGCTGCTAAAGGATGCAAATCCACTCTCAACTAAATGTGCCATTGAAATTCAGGAAGCAAAAATGTAGGATTCAATTAGTTTTGTTCTTGTACTTTATTTGTGTTGAAACATTCATCTTTGATTAGATTGTTTTGTAAGATCTACCAAGCTATTTTCTATATTTATTTTTATTTTTTTGGTTTGCTTTCATCAGCTGAGAAAACTATTAAAATGTATGTTTTTTGTTTTTTGAAAGAGGGTTTTTTTTTTTCCCACATGTGTTGCTTTTCAATTGGACTGTTAAAACACTCTCCATTTCAAACTTTTGATAAATATTGCTAGTGTATCATTTCTACATTTTTTTTTTTGAAAAAGTGTATAATTTCTATTTATTTCACACGATAGTGAGAAGAAATTGGCTTACAATCAACAATTTCTTGAAAATAGGGATTTTGATTTGAATTTAAGGATTGGACTCAGATATTCTTTCCAAATTCCAACAGATTCTGCCTATTGTGATCTATTTTATAACGGTATGCATTTTATTTAGGAAAATCAAATGTTTAATGCTGACAGATCAATCATTTTATGTATGTCAAAAAAATTACCAATCAAATTAAATTAAGATTTCAGAAAAAAAAGAGAGAGTAAATGGTTGATGGTTTCCTCATATATAACGAATGTGCAAAATAATGAAAGAGATATCACTCATTTCAATGAGGCAATATTTATATTTCTATGTTAAAAAAATATCAATCAAATTCAATTAAGATAAGCTTTCCTAAAAGTAAACATTATAGTACTGATTTGTCAATGTAAAAAAAAGAAGTCAAAGTATCATATCAAATTTTAACAAAATTACATACGACTAGTAAAAAAACATACTCCTGGTTCAGATTATATGATAGTCAAAAGTAGAGTAAACATTAGTCAAAATTACCAGCACCGAAAATTACAGCCTGGTTCAGAGAATGGACTGGCACAAAGATGGATCATTTTCCCGCCTCTCCCATTAAACCCTAGCAGGAGCACTCATTTCAAATACCTCTCTCTGCCGCATTTTCTGGAAATGGATTATCTTCGTCTTCTTCAAAAACCTAATTAATCTCCAGTTTGTTCGCAGCGTTTCTGTTCACCGACGCAGAAAGGTACAATCGATCTATTTACAGCGTTTTTGTTTGCTTTGATTACTGTTTCTGTGTATTGAATGAAATGGGTTTTCTGGATTGATGATTATGGGTTTTGAGTAATGGGTTTTGCGTTTCATCTTCGTTCTCTGTATCATATTGAATCGGGATTTCTGGGAATTTAACCGTAGGTTTGTTCATCCATTATTTCACGTTTTACGAGGTTCGATTGATTGTTTCGGTTTTATAAAGAAAGGATTTATCGCTTGGTTATGGAGTTTGCATTTCTGTAGGTTACAGAAGCAGGGTCTCTCGAAATTTTGCTACTTTTGATGAATTTGCTGTGTTTTAGCATGTTCATAAGCAGTGGATTTGCTGTCTTGGTTGTGAAGTTTTAGGGAAACAAAATACAGTACTGAGAAGTTGTTATCTGTCACCTATGTTTCCCAACAAATGATCTGTTCTGAAACTGGATTCTTTGTGTAATAATGGTCTCTGTTGGGTCATGGGTGTGTACTAAAGCACTGTTATTCTTACAGGTGTATTCTGTTAATTGTCATGGAACGTGAGAAGAGAATTTGCATGACCGGGAGTAGTTCATCTGATAAGGAAGATCGTTTCAATGATCTTCCCGAAAGCATTCGCTTACTTATTTTATCCTTGATGCCTACTAAGGATGCTGTGAGGACATCGGTTCTTTCCACACACTCGAAGGGTCTCTTCCTTGGCCTTGGTAATATTCGCATTCTTCACAATGTGGATTCAGAGATGGTTCGTTTCGTCAAGAAGCGGATTTCGTTGTCGGAAGGAAGTCCCGTGGTTGAATTTGTGCTGGAATATGACACTTTACCTAGATCTTCGGTGTTGATTTCGTTGCTTGGTGCTTTGCTCGTGCGCCGTGCCAAAGTTGTCCACATCGTGGAGTCACTGGAAAAGGTCCACCATCATGTGTTCCGGCCACACATATATTTGCCGAGTGAGCTGTTTTTGTCGGACACTTTGGAGGTTTTGAGGCTACGTGGAGGAAGATTTGTTGTGAAGTTTCCCGAGTTCATCAACTGCCCAAAACTCAAGGTACTCCACCTTCATTGTTTTACCGCTTCTAGTGAAATAGCCCCTGGGAATTTAAATTTTGGTGATGAAGGGTTTCCAGTACTCGAGGATTTGAATTTTGGGACGTGGGATATATACAATGTGGGTGTTGTAATTAGCATATCTTTAGCTGCCCTGAAACGGTTCACATTCCGTAGCATTGCTTCTCCTAAGGGTGTTAGTTTTGATATCCGTGCGCCAAATCTTGAGCATTTGAACTTTATGGATAGATTAATGGTTGCAAGTAAGAGTAGTGCATGGATGAGGGTGAAGGAAATGCATATTGATGGTGAATCATTGATGTCGGCAGTTATAAGACAATTTATGGAACCCGAGTGGTGTGTGAGTCTCTTAAGCTCTATTAGAAACGTGAAAGAGCTCTATTTTGAAGAGTCTATACCGGATTTTGATTATTTGGTTGGCCACATTCTCAATTTTCCCAAATTGGCGCATTTGACTTTGAGAAATTGTCATGGGAGATCGGTGCGCTATTTCCTTGGTTGTGCACCAAATCTAGAAACTTTTGTTTATGATGGCGGCCGTGTAAAATCATCATTCTTGGACTCGGGAGATGTAGCTTCAGTGGGCTTTGGTCAAACTCTTAGAGAAGTTAGGCTGAGATATCTTAACAAACACGTGTTTGCAATATCAAGTTTCTTCTTGCAACATGGAGCGGTGCTAGAGAGAATTATTATTGAGCATTCAACCATCACAGATTCAAATCTGAACAAGTTAAGAGATATGGATCGGCCTTCGAGAAGATGTGTTATCGAAATCCATGATGAAGTGTTAGCATTGGTATGAGCATTGCCTAAAATGAATGCTATTTTGATGAAATTTGTCAAAACTTGCTAGTTTACTATAATTATGCAAATGAACATCATGCAGATGGTTTTTTGTGCATTCACTAAAACCTTTTGGTTTGGGAAAATAATTGTTTACTTTTGTAACTTGGAGCAGGATTGTAATCCCTATTTGAATTCCTTCAACAACTTTCAAGTTATGTTCCAGTGACTGTGTAGAAGTAGAACCATAAGTTTTTTCTTACTGTCTTAAACTCTTAATTTCATTAGCAAAATACTTTGTGCAGGCATCATCTTATTATCAGTTCTGAAAACAGGATCTTGGAGATTTTACTCAAGATTTAACCATAAAAAAATTAGTTTCTGTAAAATGGAGATTTGGAGGAAATATGAAAACATGTATTTTTCCATAAGTGAGAGAGAATATGATTTGGAAAATTTATATTAAATGCTAACATCAATCACCTTCTATAATGATGAAATTTCCTTGTTTATTTAAGAAACGTTATCAATCAATTTAGTTAAGACAGAATTTTGTATACGATAAATGCCAAGTTAGGCAAGATATAGAATTTTCTTGGATGAGATAAATATATAAATAATAACGAGTTATGATTTTCTGTTATAAATAGAGAGTTATTTATAACTCCAAAATCTGTGCATATGGAAGTTGTGTTAATAAATCTAAATATCTAATGGACTTGCCTTTAAAATTTTCTTCAAAATGAAGAGCAAAACCAGTTTTGGAATCAATTTTTCAAAAACTCTATCCATAGTTTCATTTCACAAATAATATTAATTTACATTATAATTTTTACAAATATTATTAATCTGTATTAATTAATTGAATACATACTGGGAATGTAGGGAGATGGGAATTAAAATGAGTGGGGTCAAAATAGTTGAAAATTTTCTAAATATGAAAATAAAATATACCAAATTAGTACATTCAAAAACTAAATGAAAAGTGTGACTTTATAAAATAGTGAAATAAAAGTAATCACATGAATTAAATTGAACCCTTGAAAATTCGTGTATTAAACTATAAATGTAATATTATTATTAAATTGAAATGAATTAAATTGTTAAAATGAAGTGGTGCTTTATTTAAAAATCATATAAAGTGTGACATTTTGATGTGGTAGTAAAAGTTTTTCCATATGATGAAAATGTTAAATTACATCTACTTTAATGCCATGGTTGCTGGAGTTTATTTTTACTGTACTGAATTAAAGTGAAAACTAATGTATTAAAAAAATCAGAATAACCGGATTACTATAAATTTTATAAAATTACATTTTTATTAAACTGAATTGAAATGAATAAAAAGTCTACAGGCTTAAATCCATTTTCCTAAACAAAATAGTTACTATTGGCTCCCATAAAACTTGTAATATTCACAATTTCGCAGGAAATTTCAATGGTAATTTCAACCGAAGTCTGAAAACCTCGGCCTCTGAAATCTAGATCCTTCTCGAACACACTGGAATTTCGCGTGCAGAAAACCCATTTAACAAGAATTCAATTCCATTCATCTTCGTCGTTCTAAAATTCCTGTCTCGCCCAAATCATCTCGAATTCGATTACTCCTCAAGGTTAGATTAATCCCTTTCTCTCTGCGTTTTTGCTTACGTTGTTCTTAGCTTGTACAAGCAAAAGGGTTTCATAGCTTGGTAATGGATTCTGAGTTGGTGGGGCCCTAAAAGGCATGCCTTTTGGGTTTTAGGATTGTTGCTAGGATGTTTAACTCAATGACAATGTTGTATTTTGCCATGTGTCATGTGATTTATGATCAATTTTGTTGTTTCGTTTTGTTGTTTGGGTTTTAATGGCTGCTGAAATTAATATCATCGGCGAATTTGTTTGCGTTTTAGCTTTATGAGAAAGGATATAACCTGCAATGATGTTAGACTGCAACTGCAAGTTCCAAGTTTTCTGGCATTTTAGCTTGATTTTGTGTATTTGTTTGTTTAGATACCTTTCACCTTCCAAGTAACATGGCGGAACAGCAACCCAGCACTAGTAATCCATCGAGTGATAGTAATGATTCGTCCGTGGAGCTGAAGATCAAAACTCTGAACTCCCAGATCTACACTTTGACTGCAGATAAGAATGTATATAATACTTTCCATCCACAAAGTTGTCAGATTTAGATTTTCTCTTTTGTTTGTTCATAATTCGTTTTTTGCCTAATGATTTATGTTATAGCAGATGTTAGTTGTATTCGTTTGTTTTAACTTTACTGAAATTCCACACTGCATGAGTCTGTATAGTGATAGTATCATTTATGAAATATGCAAGTCGTCTGATTTAGGTTTGTACATAAGTAGATAGTGGCTGATTTATCCAATCATTGTGTGATGTGCAGATGCTTGTGTCAGCATTTAAGGAAAAAATAGCTGGTCAAATTGGCCTTCCAGTGGAGCAGCAACGGCTTATTTTCAGGGGCAAGGTCTTGAAGAATGAGCACCCTCTCTCTGAATATCGTATCCTCCCCGTGGAACCCTCATGATAAAAAATTATTGTTGGTAGAATGTCGCATGTTTCAGTATTTTGTATGGGCCAAGTTGAGATCTTAAGTGTGTGTTTTCTTGCTGCGGTTAGTTGATCATATAGGTTTATAATGCTCTATCAGAAATCTTATCTTGGTTCTCTCACTTGTGAGTGTTCATTCGAGGCTTTCAGTATTGTTTATCAAGTCAGTGTAGTTGTCTTTTTTGACGAATTGTTTTTTCTGTTTTGAATTTTATCAAATTTCCTTCATAAATTTATTTTACATTAGCAAGGTTCTGCAACTCTAGGCTAGGATGTTGTAGGTCACAGCTACACATTTATAAAAGATTTGGAAAATTATGTGCCCATGGCTTTAATCTCTAGACATAGAGCTGCATTACAATGAATCTGTTCTGGTTAAACCTTCACTCTATCCCAGATGTGGAAAGTGGGCATACACTGCATTTAGTTGAGAGGCAACCTTTGCCGCCACAGCAATCACCTGGTTCAAATGGTGGAGATGCTAGTCCTAACAACAGTGGCAGAGCTGGTGATTGCTTCCCTTGTGCTTACTGAGTTTATTGAGTTGCTGTCATGTCATCGGTCATAGTACTTATCTTTTTCCTATTGTAGGGCTGGAACCTGGTCTTGGTGGTGTACGCAGCCGAATGGGACAAATATCACACAGTGTTGTTTTAGGTTCCTTCAATTTTGGTGAGCAAGGAGACGAAGTCCCAATCCCAATGTCAGATATAAATCGGGTATAGGAGGCTGTCAATTAATACCAATTGAATTTGTGATGATTGTTGTTGATTATTTACTTGAGGATAACCATTCTTGTTCCATGATGTTTGTTCATAGGTTATGGGGGCTGTTTTAAACTCTTTCGGGGTCGGCGGCCAGCCTGGCATGCAACCCAATGGGCAGGTGGCTTGTTTTTACTGCTATTGAAACTCTTGATTTTGTCGATAATTTTCTGCACAGATGACTTGTTCATCTCATGCTGCATCATTTGGTTGCCTGGTTGATGTTTATTTACTCTTTTCCTTCTGTTCAGGTTCCCCAAGGAAATGGAACCGAAGAACCAACCGAAGGTGCTGGCTCTCAAACTCAAGGGGCTAACCAGCCTCAGATGGGGCAGCCATTTACTGGTCAATCTTTGCCAAGAGTGTTTCAAATTCCCGTTGGTGCTTCTATTGCCCTTCCTTCTCTTAATATGGTATACTACCTCATGAATTGTGTACAAATTCCTTTTGTTGAGTTAGTTCTACTTTTGGTTATTGACACCATTTTCTACCCATTGGTAGCCAATTCCTGATTCCTTGAACACTATGAGTGAGTTTGTGGGCCACTTGGAACAAGCAATGTCACAACATGGTGAGAAATATTGCATTACTCTGTTGCCCTGGTCAATTTAGAGGATTTTCTAATTGACGACGATTGTGGTTTCGAATGCTACTAGGGTATTCATCAAACGAGTCTGCTCCCGACTCTGATAATCCACAGACGACTCAATTTCCTTCATCCCCGTCTGGTGCTCCAACTCCAGAGGCATTAAGCATTGTCTTGCGACGTATCCAGCATCTCATGGGTGGTCAGGCAACATCAGCATTATCTGTATGCACTATAACCACCATAATTTGTATCTGTATTGTGAAATATTTTCTTACATGCTGCATTATATTAAGATAATCACAAGAAGCCTTATTTGTTACATTATTACTGAAATTGTTGCCCTGGACTAGAGTAGAAAGGAAGTTGTTGTTTTATAGTCAAATTGCACTGTTTAAAAGGTTATTTGGTGAACTTTTTGACTTGTGTGCTTTTGTCAAGTTATATACTAGTTTTATCCTTTCCCGTCTCATTATTTTTTCTTGATGGGTACTCATGTTTCTAATTCCTGTTTGCTGCAACTACGTAGCATGTTGCAGGTCGTTTGGAGCAGGAGGCAGGCTCTACTGATCCTACTGTAAGGGGGCAAATCATGACTGAGTCTGTCCAATTAGGTGCTGCTATGCAGCATCTTGGTGCACTGCTTCTAGAGCTTGGGAGAACAGTGTTAAGTACTCGAATAGGGCAATCTCCGGTACAGACTGTTTTTTTCATATCCGCTAACTATTACTAATGGCTTGAAGTTTTTCTGTTCATAATTTCTGGTTCATTGCATTGTAGGGCGAGTTTTCTGTGAGTGCTGGGCCTGCTGTTTATATATCTCCATCTGGTCCTAATCCCATCATGGTTCAGGTCTGTAGTTGATAAATTCTTGGTTATTTGGAATATTTTTATTCCGTCTGCCACAACAATAACTGTTATTTTTGTCGATTTTGTAGCCATTTCCTCTTCAAACAAGCTCAATTTTTGGAAGTTCTCCTACAGCTGCACCAAACCTCGGTTCTTTTGGACCTATGGGTCTAGGGAGCATTCATAGAAACGTCAATATTCATATCCATGCAGGTATGGCTACACCTAATAAAAAGCTGTTTTTTTATGTAATTAGTGTGGTAAATAAGTTACCGGGATTGTCAAAACAGGGGGACCTCTAGGGGGTCCTAATGTTCCTGGTGCTGGAGCCGGGACGAATAGTGGAGAAGGGGCACAAGGAGCACAAGGAGAGCATGCTAACGTCTCAATCTCAGGTCAACCACAGAGTCAACCTACCAGAGCTACCAACTCGGCAGCTGTTCCTGCAAACCCTGCTCCTGTTTCAATCCCTAGCACTGTGGAGCTTAGTTCTGGTATTTCTCTGTCAATGCTAAATTTGTTTCCAAGATCATTATCTTCCTGTCTTAATTATACATGAATTTTCACTATCATGTTTCATTTCTTCTGCGTGCTGATCTTTTGTTACTATTATTCAGGTGCTCCTCAAGAGCAAGCTGTGTCTGGTACTGGAAATGATAGCAATAGAGCAGCAGAATCTAGTCAGCCGCTTTCTGGTGCTGGTTCAAATGTAGTTACCTCTGAGGTTTGTTCCTAAATTACTTGACTTTTTTCTTGCTACAGAACTTTTATGATTTTTCATTGGATTAATGGCTGCAATATTTACCTGTCCAGCAGCGTAATGACGAAGCAGCGGGGCCCAGTGAGAGCTCTAAACCGGCTAGCAGTGCAGTTGGGACATCCAGTTCAAGTCAGGGGACTGATAACTCTGCGGGACCCTCTTCTTTTCCTCTTGGATTAGGCCTTCAAGGGCTGCTAGCTAAGGTAGGTTTCTTATAACATTGGGAAGCATCGGCATAGCTGTTTGTGGTTCTTACACATCTGTTGACTGTTTTCCCAGAGGCAAACTAGGCAATCGAGTTCTGTTCGCCGGAGTTCAAGCTCTGTAAACCGGAGTGCAAGTTCAGTGGGCGGCAGGGGTGGTGGTTCTCAGGTTATTTCCCGCCAGTTTTCACAGCCGAGCAATCCTGGACAAGCCGTTTTGCAGTCTCTTGCAGGAGCTGGAGCTAGAGAGGGAAGTAATGATCAGAATCCATTGAGGAGCATTATGCAGCAAATCACTCAGAATCCTGCAATGCTAAACACTGTGAATCAGCTTGCTCAGCAGATGGACAATAACGGTGTAGGAGAAATGATGGCCGGTTTGGGTGGGGCCCAAGGTGGCGGTTTTGATCTGTCGAGGATGGTTCAGCAGATGATGCCGATTGTTACTCAGGCTCTTGGTGGCGCAGGACCCTCGTCAGGCCCTCCTGGCAGAGCTGGACTGATTAGCCCATCGGTCACTGAAAATACGCAGGTTTGTACTCTCAATCTGGACTTATTAGCCCATCGACGTGTGCTCCACCATGCCTTGTCAATTTGATCATATTACTTAATTCTTACAGCAGGTTGACCTTCACCAAGTGGCTGAAAGAATCGAACAGAACAGTCCACCTGCAGAAATTTTCCGATCAGTGGTTGAAAATGCTGTGAATTTGTGTGATGATGTGAACGGCGAAAGTGTTGTGAATGAAATATGCAATGTGGAAGGGCTTTCTGAGGTTAGCATTCTGTTTCAGCATTGTGTTTCTGCTTAGAATTTACATTAGGATTTACGGTTTTGTATGAATTTGCAGGAGTTTATGGAAATGATACGGCA
Organism: Cruciata laevipes; assembly: GCA_963678965.1. NCBI lineage: Eukaryota > Viridiplantae > Streptophyta > Magnoliopsida > Gentianales > Rubiaceae > Cruciata > Cruciata laevipes. The sequence continues at coordinate 536,510 of OY787639.1, forward strand.
AGATATAAGGCAGCGATTTCAGGACGAGGATAACTAGTGGCCACGGCTTGTTTTTGCCTGTGGCTGTTGAATTCAGTTCTTGTTTTTTTGATGTTCGCTTTGGGTCGAATTTGTCTGTAAATCTGAAGTAGAGATTGCAGAAACCTTTTGTACAAAATTTAGAATCTGAAGGCGGTTTGTACAAATGTTTTGAATGGAGCTTTTGTAACTTTTCATGATGTACTAACAATTGCATCTGAAACTGCTGATCCTTAGCCAAACCAAGTTTATTTTTTTACTGTGCCCTGGAAACAATGTTTTAAGGAAAAATTGTGAGTGATAAGATTCCAGTTCAAATGAAAGCATTTGTCAAAAAACATAATTTTTTGTTATTTGAATGTGAAATACAAATATTGATACTAGTTATTTTGAAAATATTAATTTCAGATCAAATCAATTTGAAAGACATTGAGCCAGCGAAGATACCCACGGTTAAAATAGAGATTGGTTGAAGGGATTTTTTATTACATCACATGATAAATTGAGATTTCAACAAACTTGAGGGATCCAATTTGTAATAATCACAAGATTTATATCAACGACGTCGTTTGACAACTTGGCGGGAGTACTTCACACGCCCACTAGGTGAAATCGGTCAGCATTCAGCACACACACAGTCACGACGAGCTCCGCCGCGACACTGCGATTTTCACTGGCGCCGCCGCCGCCGAATTGAAGAATTAAAAGGTATTCCGAATACTGTCACCTTCGTTACTGAGAGGATTATCAGGTTTCTTCGCAGATGGAGGCGGCGGCGACGGCGGCGACGGTGCCGAAACCCAAGGGCCGGCTGTGTGTAATCTGCAACCAACGGAGGGCCGCCCTTAAGCGCCCCAAAACCCTAGAACAAGTAATCATCGTTCTCCCCTCTAATCTAAGATATTCCTTTTTCTTCTATGGTTCTGACGACAGATTTGTTCTTGAAAACGAAAATAGATTTGCAGGGAGTGTTTCTATGAGGTGTTTGAGGAGGAAATTCATAGGGTTATCGTTGATAATCAGCTCTTCAAGCCCGGCGAACGCGTCGCCATTGGAGCTTCTGGTGGAAAAGGTATCACTGTAATTCTGTAAATGTTATTACTTCCTGTGAGCATTTATTTTGGTGCAAATTCGAGTAATGTTGTTTTAGAATAAAGTTTTTGAAGATTAGGGATTCATAGTTGTCTTTTTGGCTTTTACTGAGCAGATTCCACAGTGCTTGCGTATGTAATGTCGGAGTTGAATCGCAGGCATAACTATGGCCTGGATTTGTTCCTCCTGTCGGTGGATGAAGGCATCACAGGTTACAGGGATGACTCTCTGGAGACTGTGAAGAGAAATGAAGTTCAGGTATGCTGATCATCTGCTAACTGATTTATGTATTGTTCTTCTACCATCGTTTTCTGGTGTTTCTGTAATCCGATGGCTGTTCTGTTTGTATTCTGGTTGCAGTATGGACTTCCCCTTAAAGTTGTTTCCTACAAGGACTTGTATGGATGGACAATGGATGAGATAGTAAAGCTGATAGGCCTGAAGAATAACTGCACCTTTTGTGGCGTTTTTAGGCGACAGGTAAATGAGACTGTTATTGGGAGAATGGAAAAGTGATTGATTAGTTTAAGTTGTTAGTAAGTGAAAACGGCTAACCATTAGTGATTGTTTTTACCTCGTCTGTAAAAGGCACTAGATCGGGGATCTGCTCTGTTGAAAGTAGATAAGCTGGTGACCGGACACAATGCTGATGATATAGCTGAAACAGTGCTCTTAAACATATTGCGAGGTGATATTGCCAGGTATTGTATTCTAAATTTCGAAGCTTATTGGCTTAGTTAGGACATGCTGCAATGCCCTTAGACTGTTGGTTTATACATCATTTTCTGATTGATTGACTAGTTTGAGGTTTCATATTTCAGATTGAGTAGATGCACGTTTATTACTACGGGAGAAGATGGTCCAATTCCAAGATGCAAGCCGTTTAAGTACACATATGAGAAAGAAATCGTCATATATCCTCTCTTTTCGCATTTCAGTTTTTTTTTTTTTTTTCATTCAACTTTGCGTAAATGATTATTGGTCCTTGGATAACTTTACATTCTGAATTGATTCTTTCCCAGTGTTTGTTTTATACCTTAACGATTGTTTACGTATGCGTATTTCAAGAAGTTGGACTACTTCTCAACTGAATGTGAGTTTGCAGTTCTACATTTACTTTCAATCTTCCCATGTTCATTAAAAAGCAAACTTTGTTACTCCCTGAATGTTTGAAAACTCATCTTGATTTTGGACTTCAGGTATTTACTCACCAAATGCTTATCGTGGATTTGCTCGAGAATTCATCAAGGATCTAGAAAGAATCAGGTATATGTGTATTAAGTTTATTAGTCACTATCTCATTTCTTCTTCCCGTTGATCGTGAACAATCTTTTTGTCCTTTCAGACCAAGAGCAATATTGGATATTATTACATCAGGTGAAGATTTTAGGATCTCCACTTCTACAAAAATGCCCGAGCAGGGGAATTGTGAACGCTGTGGTTATATTTCCAGCCAGGTAATTTTCCAACTCGGAATTGTGAATTGTGAAAACCATCAAATCACCTGAATACTGTCAAGATGGTTGATTTGTTCTATATTGTTGCTCAGTAAAAGTGGAGATATAAGTTCTTAACCTTTTGATGCTCTTGAATATGTTCAGAAATGGTGTAAAGCGTGCGTGTTGCTGGAGGGACTCAATCGAGGCTTACCAAAGCTCGGTATTGGGAGAAGCCGTGTAAGCAGTGAGCCAATGAAGAATACGAAGCTAACCAATGGAGCAGCAGACAGTATTCAGAGCAAGCCATGTGGAACTCTCGACTTCTGAGGCTCCCATAATAATGTCTGAAACACTTGACGATGTTCTCTCCATCGATAGCTTATGTAGTTGTAGTGAAGTACGCTCATTTCTTACAGTTGCTATGCAAACTTATTTTTCACAGGCACGTACAAATGTTTTTTATACAGCATGTGAATTCAGCTATTTTATCTTGTTACTTTTTGCCTGATTATTGTCTGAGTTTCCAACGTTGTGATTAAATTCATTTTTGTTCAGTTTGGTCTTAAATACTATTGACTTTCACTATGTTTATTTTGGTTCACTTCAGTTTCTTATATAAATCAAACAAAATTCAACCCTTGAACACATTTAAATCGAGAAATTTACCTAGTCTAGACTCTAGAGTCTTGTTTTACCGCATTGTCAAATGCGTGGTTAATGGGCCAATTGTAAGCCCAAAATTCAGCCCAAATAAAAGGTGGACTTCGGCGGGTAGATTGAAAAACCTCTCCATTTCTCTGAAAGCGCCGCAACTTCCCAATTTCCCCCACGGCCGCTCCCGCCATGGCTCAGCCGAGCTCCGCCGCAGACGCCGCCGCCGCCGCCACCAAAAAGCCCAAACTAACTCGAAGCTTCGTCAAAAACGCCTTGCAGAGGAAGCAAAGCTTCATGCAGTTCTTCGTGATGGGCGGAATATTCCTCCTGAGCTGCAGATCGGTGGGGCAGAAGTACCGGTTCGAGGACCTTAAGGAAGACACCGCCGCGCTGAAGGAGGAGAACAAGGAGCTCGGCCATCGGATGAATAGCATCAAACAAGGTCTCCTTGACGAGGCCGCTCTGGACCCCACCGGCCGATTCGCCGACCGCCTCCGCCTCCTCTTCGGCGAAGCCAATTGAACTGCTGCAAGTAATTTAGCATTTCGATTTTCAATAATTTCAATTTCCTCTTTTTTGAGTTGAATTAGGTTTTAATTCATCTCTCAGGGCTTAGGGTTTAAGGGAGAGCTCAACATTACTTTGCAGTTTCATGTTTGCAGCATATTAATCTGAGCCTTGGAATTTGAATATGTTGAATCTAACATGTGTAATGATGATCTTATTTATATCAAAGATTCGATGTATAATTGTTCTTTGGTTTTGCTAAAATCTTTCAGCTCATTCTTACTCTTACTAATTCGCGTTAAGCGATTTACAACTGATCTTTTATGAGAAAATGTTATCACTGTCAAATATCAATGGAAAAGAGCAATGATCTTTGATATTTGAAACATTCTTTTGATCCGAATCTGTTGATTTTGCGCAATGTGTGCTCTAAATCTTAATTGTGCTCTGTTTGTCCCATGACTCTTATCTGAATTTCCATGTTCATCTAGCTTGTTTCTGATGAATATAGTTGATGGGATTCTTGGCCTTTATACATACTTTAGCATGTTAGATTTGGTCATGTCTAAAGTAACCTAGTATAGAAAGTTAGAAACGTAGAGTCGGGGTGAATGCATCGGGTTTCATGGTGATATCACCGAAGAAGTTTATAGCATTCAGCCTATAGATGTTATTCCAATTTTCGGTATACAGACACGTCGATTGTGAAATCTCTGAATTCGATGAATATGATCAATAGTTCGACTGCTCATAAGAGATTCAGAATTTGTGAGAGAATGAGATTATTGTGAATCATGGTCCATTTGTACTAGTTGGTAAAGTACAGGCCAATTCTGGAAGATTTTAAGATTGCTGTTATTATTCTTGTGTACTCAGAATTGAGTTCATTACTATTATTCTCTTTTTTTGGATCTTAGGTTAACATGTCACTGTTTTCCGTTTGTGGTTGTAATGGATTTTAGTGACTATAGAGAGTGCACATATAAATAGAAACTTTGCTGTAAAATAAACTTTTGGCTGTTAAAAATATATACATACATAGGATGAAAAGCAAAGGAAGGATAAAGAAGTGAAAGAATAATCTGTCGGTAGAGAGCTTTTATCTTTGCTTATTTTGGCTGTGAATGTGATTGTTATATGGTGGTTCAAATTCTCTTTATTGGCAGAAAGACAGCCTGTAAAATTTACTCTGATATGTCAGAAATTGAAGGAAAGGGATGGCCAAAAACAGTAGCCATTTATTTGTAGATCAAACTGAGCTCTTCATTGTCATAATTTTGCTGTTATTGTCATATGATATGATATGATCCCTTTCTAGAACAGCCTACTTGCAAATGATAATTTCCGCTCGTTCTGTGATTCAGTTCATTAGTTCGATAAAATTTAAGCATGTATTTCTAGCTTTAGCTCAGTTCAAATCAGTTCGGGCGGAAAGGGAACAAAAGCCTTTTGTGATTAGTGTCATAAATAAATTGGCAATCTAAATCAAGCTTAAAGTGGATCATCGTTCTCTTTTGTTTTTTTTTGAAATAGTTTACTTTTTTTAAATGGTGTTTCCCGCGTTTTCCAAATGGTTACCGGCTTACAGCTAGGTTAATTACAAGCTGATTGACATAAATCATTATGTTTTCCGTGATTTGTTCCAATTACCGCTCTCGTGATCTAAATTGTTAGGCAACTTTTGGCCTCATTTTCCACCAAATGCAAAAACAAGTGAAATTACCACACAATTTCTAGATGAATTTGTATACGCTTTGGTCACAATAATGATCTTAGGCACGAGCATTTTGAGTAATATTACCCACTAATTGCGGTGAAGAAGGTGGATTATGAGTGACCATTGGTTCATTGGAACAAAATCTCCTTTTGCCATAAGAAGAAAGAGAGTTTTGTTTGTACTTTTCACCTCTCTAATTTCATCTACTCAAAACATAGAGAAGGCGAGCTCCAGCGACCACTTTATCTAAATTTTGGTGACAATGAGAGATTAATGCATATTGTTTCTTGATTGTGAAAGTTGAAAATATGTATTGATTCGTCTCTCTTTAAATATGGTTTTTTCATTGAAAATATTACGTGCTCGACCTTTTTTAAATAAAATCATAATTTAAGACTTTAGTACATCTCTTGTGACGTCTAATTTAAAGTTATAACTATTTTATTTTGTTATTATACGTAAATAAATAAATATGTATATTTCTTACGATATCAAATAAATGTGCAGTTTGATCTGAACAGATAAATATAGTTGAGCTACCAACACCATGTGTTGAAGACATTGGGGTTGGGATGGGTCAATGGGTGATGACATGATTCATGTGGGCTGCTCGAGGAGTGTTAGATCAACTTCAAATTTCGTTGAGCTTTGCCGCGTTTGATGCTGCATAATCAATTCTTTGATACTTGTTCGTTTTGTTTAATACGGCTAATCATCAGCACAAACAACAGCTGCCATATGATATGACCATTTGTATAATTGTATTGATGTTTTCTACGTTTGCCGTTTGCGATACTCCTACGTAATTGAACCATCATTAAATTACCATAGTACTACTATCTTGCTACAATAGTCCACTTTCAATCTATTTTTTATCATTTTATTTTCATCCACCATTTTCGTATTTCACATGGGATGAGATTTTTGACGCATTAAAAAACAATGTACTTAATGGTCAATGCCACACCTCCACTGGTTAAAATTCAACCGATTGATGCGGATTCATGTTATTCAAATTTATCTTCTTGCTTTATTATTGTTTAATATTCTAGCATGTTAACAATTTCATGTATTTTGAGAGGATAAAAAGAGAGTGGGAAGTAAGTACAAAGCTATTTTATAAACTTGCTAGAAACACTAAATAGACAATGACTTTTGACTTATAACTTTCAAATTTGAAATAAAAATGTTAAATAATTTATGTTAATCATTATAAATGTTGATGTTATTTAACTGTTTAGTAAGGTGATTGCTTCATGCAAGACTCATTTGCTCTTATAGGACTACATCAGGGCACTATGAATTACAGTAACAATGCTAATAGAAAAAATAGAAATTGTCACATTAGTTAGTTAAATGGAAAATATGTTATCAAACACTATTTTCAACTCAAACAGCCATGCATAACATAAATAATATAGAAATAATTGGAATAATTAACCGGTAATAGAAGTAATACTAATTCTCAATTGAGACCTGTCTCCATTGAGACCAAAGATTATATGAGACTGCTATTGATTGAATTTGTCATTGGTGAGCTTTAAACCCGCCGATTTCCTTGATTGAATTTGTCGTTGGTAAAATTGACCAAGAAAATGATAAGGAAATTGACCGAAAGATCAAGCAAATTGAACGAAAGATCAAATTAACTGAAAAATCAAGGCAAAACAAAAAATACTCAAGCACATTGATTGAAAGATCAAACAAACTGACTAAAAGATCAAGCAGAAACAGTAAATGATCATTCCCCCTGCTCTTGGTCTCTATAAGGACAGGTCTCACACAAGACTTTCTCTAGAAGTAATATTATTAATGGACAAATAGTTTTCAATTGTTTAAACATGCATTATACCTCTCTATAGAGCAAGTTTATATTTTAAAATGGCTTTTCTTTACAATATTAGAAAAAAATATTCATGTAGTTGTAAAGTTTACGTTTGGATCGGGATTAAAACTTGATTGAAGCTAGTGCCCTTCTAGGTGAAGTGCTTGGTCCATATAATTTGGGCAATTTTCCCTCCATTTTACGGCCAAAGTCCAAAGAGAAAAAGGTTGGAAAGTGCAAAATGTGGGCCCTCCACTAACACATGCAGTATCCGTGGTGGCGTCCGAGCTCCTCCACCGCCGCTGCCCGCCACCGATCGCCACCTCCGACACGAGTCACCGGTGGCAGTCGGAAACAGAGACATGTGAAAGAGGGCGTAGGGCGCGTGGACCCCAGCACCGACGCTTTTCATTTTCCTGTGATAATATTCGCATGTAAAAAATACCCTTCGATTATTTTGTTCCTTTGCTTGTGTGAGATACTGTTCACTCACATGCTTAATTTGTTTTCTCCTTCATGTTCTTTTATTATTTAAAAAATCATCTTAATTTTACTTCAATTATTACTACTTAATATGAATAGTAGTAGAATTTGAAGTAGGACATACTTTCAAATAAATCATTTCACTCAAATTAGTGAGAATATTATCAGATATCAAAAAATCTCTATTAATTCAAAAATGTGTTAAGACTTCTAATTTTTTACTAATACATGCAAATCAGTTATACGAATCAGTTACTATTATACGAATATAATATGCAAATCAATTATTCTTCCAAAAGCGTTACCTTAATCAAGAATATATGACACATCATATCATATGTATAGGACTCTTTTGGACATTGCTTTGATTAACTTGTTATTACATTCAAACAATTACCAAAAAAAAAAAAAAACATTCAAACACAATATCCGTACATGCTACAATTGAGATTTGGTTGAATGTAACAGACATCTAAAACATACTAAATAAACTTAGGATAAAATGGATGATTAAGTATATATTGTCACTATGGATACTCAAATTAGTGTTACAATTGGAATGTAAACAATACAATTTCTCAAGTGGAGTTTCATTTTGTTACTACAAAAAGTAATATTTGATATTTTTGAAGACAATAATAGTAATTGGCAGTAGTTATATATGTATTTGTATATTGCACACATTTCTGTACCGCACTTTTAAATAAGCCGCCCCTTCCCCCCTTCCCCCCATCACACATTCACTCTCCTCCTCTACCCCATCACACATTCACTCTCCTCCTCTACTCTACTCTCTCATCCCAACTTCAAAAATCCCGGCTGAATATTTCGCCGGAGAAATCACACGGTAGCACAAAACGATGCCGTTCCGACCACCGGCATCGGCTCTGCTCTGTGCTCTGGTGGTGCTGCTGTTCGCCGCCGCTAAGGCCGAGAATCCGTACAGATTCTTCACCTGGAACGTCACCTATGGCACTATCTATCCGCTCGGCGTTCCACAACAGGTAACTATATTGAATTGAATTAAATTAAATCGATTAGATTAGATTACATTCAGATTCGGCAATAATGTGTGGATTTTTTCGTGCCGGAATCGATGATTTTGGTCGGAATTGCAGGGGATTTTGATCAACGGACAGTTTCCTGGTCCGGACATTGAATCTGTGACCAATGATAATCTCATCATCAACGTTTTCAACAGCTTGACTGAGCCTTTTCTGCTTTCCTGGTAAGAATTCTACGCGCATTAATAAATGTTTGAATCAGCACGATAATTAGATTTGCTACCAGATGAATTAGTGAAATATGAAACACGTGTGAATTATTAATACTTTTTTTTAACATGATCAAATCCTTAATTGCATATTTTTGAGGATTTTTGTGTTTTTAATGTTACCTTTTCTAGTTTGATCTATTTCTGGTTATACTTTGGCACATTTCAATTGTGGTAAAATTTTAATTACACTAAACTATATGTTTTAAATTACTATTTCCTAGACTTATTATTTATTAGTGTTCTATGGTGGAATTGTGGAAATATGAGAAGCTAGCAAAACTAGGAAGTTTATCTTTGTGCTATGGTTTTGAATAATCATATGACTAGCAAAACTAGGAATATATCAATAATCATCTTCTTGTAATTTTTTTGGGTATGAAAATATAAAAATAGCATATCGTGAACGTGGTTTAGCCAATAGAACCGTAGAATTTTCACAAAAGTATTACTCGCTCCGTCCCAGCGATAACTGCATAAAATAACCTTTTTTTATTGACCAAATTTTTTTGACCATCAATATCTTTATATATGTATAATTATGTATGATGAAATTTCGATATTATGAAAGTACATATTACAACGAATCTAACAAAATCTCATACGACCATATTTGATTACTAATACTAGTTCAATTTAAATGTTGAAAATATTCAATTTTGACTAAATGAATAGTGATTTGTGCAGCTTGAGCTAAGACAGATCGAGTACTATATATTGTTTCCATTTATATTATGTGCACGTGTTAAAATTCGAGGTAACTATTCAGAATGTAGTGTATTTTGGGTCTAAGTTGTCACTAACTAGAGGTGTGGATGGAATCACAAAACTCACGTATGTATGATGCTAAAAGTGTGTAAAAATCCAAGTGCCATTCTCAAATTTGAGTTGCAATTTTGAAACAAAAGATTAGAAATGGTTTGGCTACTTTTGGGGAAATTGGGATGAATACTTTAGTAAAAAAAAAAAAAGTGGAAAAGTAGTTGGCTATGGAAATATAAAGTAAATGCCAATTTTTAATTTTATTTTTTAAAAGAAAAATAAGACTTTTATTAATTAAGCAAAAATAAAAATAGATTGAAACAAAGCACATGGGGCGTCCGTAATTGCGATTGCTGTCCGGGGGTAGCAACCCAGTAAGGTAAGGATTAGGAAGGCTCTCGGAGCATATTGCACATGGAATTTGGGACCCTTTCTTTGGACTTCATTTCTGCCGACTCATCACTTTACATTTTAATTATCTTCCATTTTCTATTAACTTCATAACTTTGCATTTTAAATCCATGTCCAATTTTTTATTAAAGAAAAATTATGCACTCCCTTCAATATTCCCAAATTATACATCCGGATGCAGTTTAAACTACACACTTTTATTATCATTTCCAGATATATTTGATCGTAAATTCACAGCACATTGTATTTTTGAACTACTTATCTGTCTGTAAAAGTTTATTGTAGAAATGTGTGCAGTTTAAATTGGAATAGTGGAAGTATTTTCAAATGCTTGTATGTTATCATGCAAGTTGTTTTTAAATAAATTAGAATTATTTGTAACACACAAAAAAAAAATAAAAAATGGAATGTGTGAAGAAGAACGAGCAAGTATGACGTTTTGTGAAGCTAGTCCACAGTGCATTGAATAAAAGCATGGGGAAAATGTCGAGTGTGTGAGTGTGTGTTTTTTGCTGTTTGATATTAATGTGACCGATCACATGTGATGAATGTAGGAATGGGGTGCAGAACCGGAGGAATTCGTTCGTCGACGGAGTGGCCGGAACGACGTGTCCAATCCCGCCGGGGAGAAACTACACCTACATTCTTCAGGTCAAGGATCAGATCGGAAGTTTCTATTACTTCCCTTCTTTAGCATTCCACAAGGCCGCCGGTGGCTTCGGCGGCATCCGCATCCTCAGCCGCCCTCTCATCCCCGTTCCCTTCCCCACCCCCGCCGGAGATATCACTATCCTCATCGGAGACTGGTACAAAGCTAACCACACGGTGACATTTCTATCCTCTTCCTTCCATAACTAAATTAGGTCAAGTTTGTGCTGAACTGTATTGAACTGAACTAATATGACTGAATATATGTGAATTTCATCAAATCATATTTTCTCCTAACTGAAGTAATCTACAGAAAACTCGGACAAATAATACCTTATACATTTAAATATTGTTACATTTGTTTTTTATAAAAAAAAAAATATTATTATTGTCCATTTATCAAAAGTTTCACTCTTTCTACTCAATCCTTCAAGATTCTTAATTTGAGGTAGACAAATTTCATTGTCAAGTCATATATGCTCAAAAAAATGTGTGGGATGGGGGAATTGACCATTAACTATTTAAGTGCCACTTATTGAGTGATGATAAGAAGACAAGAAAACAAAGATGGATTTGTCGAAACTTTATTTTCTGTGGATTTATTCAGAGCATATTTTTTGCTTATTAATTTCTAATAATTTGTTGATTATGATTGGAGACTACTAGTGCTCTTGAATGGTGTCGGTTGGCAATTGCCAAAAGGGCAAGCAATTGGAGTTTGCACATGCCTAATTATAATTTCCCACTTTCCACTTTTAGTATGGGCCCAATCAAAGCTGGGTTGGTGCTACGTTAGCCCAACTACACAAAACGGGCCCTCTTATTAATAATTTAAACCAACCTCAGAGGCCCACATCAACACCAACCCTAACTTAATTGATTTCTATTATGAGAGTCAATTAATTTAATTTTCTTTTACATCACTCACAGTCACATTACTCACATACACTGTTTGTAGAAATATGATTGAGCTAATTTTATTTTTAATAAAGCAATAGCTTGGAGTAAAAAGGTAGATTTTTTTTTTTTTTGAAATTAGGATTGTAAATAACATCATAAACCAGTGTGTGTGTGTGTGTGTGAGTAAATATATGTGATAATGATTTTTTAGAGCTGTTAATCTCAACAAGTAAAAAGTTCTTTTGATAGATGAAACTGTAATTTTGAAATGGATGTAATTTCCCTGAAAATTTTGCAATTCTATGTGAATGTAGGTCTTGAAGGGTATCCTTGACAAGGGCCACAAGCTGCCTTCCCCTGATGGGATCCTCATCAATGGACGAGGTCCGAATGCAACCACTTTTACCATGGAACAAGGAAAGACATACAGGTTGAGAGTGTCAAACGTAGGACTTCAGAACTCCTTAAACTTCCAAGTTCAGGGACACAAGTTGAAGGTTGTCGAGGTTGAGGGAACACACACATTGCAAAGCATATACTCCTCTTTCGATCTTCACCCCGGCCAGTCGTCCTCCTTCCTTGTAACAGCTGATCAGCCCTCCGGGAGCTACTTCTTCGTGGTAAACTCCCGGTTCACCAACCCCGTCCTCACCACCACCGGCATTGTCAAGTACAGCAACTCGAACAGCCCTCCCAAGGGCCCGATCCCATGGGGCCCGACCATCCAGATCGATTGGTCCCTTAGTCAGGCCCGCTCGATTAGGTAAAAATACACTTTTACATCTCTATATCACTTTTTGCAGTATACTGATACGTGTACTTTCACTATAGTGAAGTAGTGAAAGTACACGTGTCAGACATTTTTTCTTTCTTTTTTAGCTAAGGATCTTTTGTATCACTGCATAGATATTGACAATGTCACGATTCTGTGCAGTGATACTGAAGATTAGAGCATTTTTCATACTTCACTATAGTCACTACTATAATATAACCTGATATTTTTATGCATTTTTCATACTATACTAAAGATTAGAGCATTTTTTTCATAGTTCACTATAATATAACCTGATTTTGTGATGCATTTCAGGACTAATCTGACAGCGAGTGGACCGAGGCCAAATCCACAAGGCTCGTATCACTACGGCCTAATTAACACGACCCGTACAATCAGATTCGACAACTCTGCCGGTCAGGTGAACGGAAAGCAGAAATACGCGGTCAACAGCGTGTCATTTGTCATGGCTGATACGCCGATGAAGCTGGCGGATTACTTCAACATTGGAGGAGTTTATAAGGTCAACAGCATCTCCCCTGCTCCTACAGGTGGAGGCATTTACCAGGATACCTCTGTTCTGCAAGTTGACTACAGAGCCTTTGTTGAGATTGTGTTCGAGAACACTGAGGTTATTGTGCAGAGCTGGCATCTCGATGGCTACGCCTTCTTCGTAGTCGGGTAAATATACAGTCTCATTTAGAACTTCTTGATGTTCTTAAGGTTTGTATTTTCACATGTTTGCTTAATGTGGCTGCTCATGAACAACTGCAGAATGGATGGAGGGTTGTGGAATCCATCAGCAAGGAAAAATTACAATCTGAGAGACGGCGTTTTCCGCAGCACAGTTCAGGTAAGTACACAATTATTAACTCATTGAATATCAAAACTAGAAAATGACCTAAAACTGACCTGAGATGTGTGCAAATTGCAATGTAGGTTTATCCGAAATCATGGACCGCGATCTACATAGCACTTGACAACGTCGGAATGTGGAATTTGAGGTCGGAATTCTGGGCAAGACAATACCTAGGACAACAACTGTACTTGAAGGTTTTCACCACATCAACTTCACTGAGAGATGAATTCCCCATCCCGAAGAATGCACGCCTCTGCGGCAGGGCGGCGGGCCGCCACACTCGGCCGCTATAGCTCCGGTGTAGCCGCGCCGGATCTGTTTGAGTGTTTAAGGAAGAGCAGTGTTTGTTTAGTACAGAAGTAAGAGTTAGTTAGCAGCTTGCTAATTAATTAATTTAATGTTGTTGTTCTGGTGAAAGGAAAAGACGTAGATTCACCAGATGAAAATTGGCTTTTGCCACGGCCTTTTTTATCATTCTTTCTAAATTCTTCGTGCCTAGAATTGTAATACTCCGATCATTTTTACATAGCATCTTGCTATTTATCTATCTATATATATACTATAAGTTATGTGTTCTCTCAGATCTTTTGGGTACCATGTTTTTATAAGTTAGATGTACAATGTAGTTTATCATTAATTTAAATGTACAATGTTTTAATTCAAAATATTGTGGTTGATTATGAAAATGTCATGCTTCAAGATATGAGTGAATTCTTCAAATACAAATTCTCATTTGAGACATTTGAGACCAAAGATTATATGAGACTGCTATTGATTGAATTTGTCGTTGGTGAGTTTTAAACCCGCCGATTTTCTTGTTTGAATTTGTCGTTGGTGAAATTGATCAAGGAAATGATCAAGAAAATTGAACGAAAGATCAAATTAAATGAGAAATCAAGGCAAAACAAAAATACTCAAAGACATTGATTGAAAAATCAAACAAACTGACTAAAAGATCAAACAGAAACAGTAAATGCTCATTCCCCTGCTCTTGGTCTCCACAAGGACAGGTCTCACCCAAGACTTTCTCTTCTTCAAATATACAAGCTTAAAATTACTTACTAAACAAAATTTTTAGATTACGAGATGAATATTAATATAAAAATAGCATCTGCAATAATAATTTTACATTTACGTGTAGTGTGCGAGTTATAAAACAACAGTTGTACTTTCTAAAATCTAGCAAAACAATATCATCATACTACATTTCACTTTTCAACCCCAATTTCACAATGAAATGAATATATATTTTGTATTTATTCTATCTCGTTTTAATATATTTTGTTCTGATTTTTTTTTTCATTTCCCATCATTGTTCAATTCACATTTCAACAAGTCAACTTAAATTATGGAATTAACAATTAATTGGCGGGTAAGAATTGGTCAATAACGACGGCGGTTGGATATTACTAGACGCCACCGCCATTTGTACGGGTACTCGGAATTCGGCCGAAAGGATTTGCTGATTATTTCTCCTATTCGATCAGGCTAAAACACCAGTCCCAGCCGAGAAACCCATATAATTGAACCGGGTTTTCTGATCGGTTTCTTGAATCGTCATCAATGGCAGGGAGTTCATATTTCGATCCTCAGCTCGTGATCGATCACAAATTTCCCGAGGTTTGATTTCTGATTGATTCTTGGTTTTGATTACATGAGCAGTTTGGTGTTTGCGAGGTTTGATTTTTCCGCTGTTTATTGGCAGGTTGATTATAGTTATACAGAAAGGGATGCTGCCATTTATGCCCTAGGAATTGGAGCTTGTGGAAAGGATGCTCTGGATGATAAGGAGCTCAAGTATCTGTATCACCCTGATGGCCAGAAGTTTATCCAGGTAAAAAATTATTACCTTAAAGTCATCTAATTCAGTTTCATAGGGTGTAAAAGATTGATTTTTGAGTTCTAGGATTAGGATTAAGTGTAAAGTGATCTGCTTTAATGATTCATGTTCTTGTTTCGGTGATTTGGTTTTGCTTTTACTGATTTGTGTTATTTCTTATAGGTTCTGCCAACATTTGCAGCTTTGTTTTCTCACGGTCATTCTTCAGAAATTAGTAATCTATCAGGCTTGCAGTAAGTTCTTGCTCAGCTCTTTCTGTTCATTTTTCTCTGTCCTGTTTAGAGCTAGGATTTCGTTGGATATTTGAGACGATGAAGCTTTTTATCTTCTCGTTCTGTAGGTTTGATCCGAGCCTTCTATTGCACGGGCAACAATACATCGAGATGTACAAGCCTCTTCCATCTAATGCTTCTGTAAGTAAAGTCTGCAGAATGATTACATTTAGGATGAATTAGTCCAATTATCCCATCTGCGTTGATGTGCTGTGGATTTTACGTGATGATATGAACTAATGTTTTCTTCTAGTCATTTAATTGACAGATTTTAGTAGTAGAACTTTATATTCTGTATGAAATAAGAGATCAGCTTATGATAGTTCTAGAGATTTCCATCTAAAAGAGAAACTGGAGTTTTGGAATTTCTTTACTATCTATATTCATAAACTTTTCCCCCCGCTTTTGGAATCTCTCTGCATTATTTTGTGATATGTAATCATTGTAGATAAAAAGCAAAGCAAGCGTTTCTGGACTACATGACAAAGGTTTGCCTCATAAAGGATCACTAACATTTATAGCTGTTGTCTTTTGGCTTAAACCATTTTTACCTGTTAATAATCCCGTGTTATTGGTTTCTGAAGGTAAAGCTGCTATTGTAGAAATAGAAATCTTAAGTTACGAGAAAAACTCCGGTGAATTAATATGCATGAATAGGTAAGTTGACTAAGTTCCAAACTTCCAATTCTTCCAAATCGTGTGACATTTTAGGTTTGTTATTGCATGGTTTATTCATATTACTAGTCCATTTCAGAATGGCTGTTTATCTGAGAGGAGCTGGTGGCTTTTCAAAACCATCCAAGCCTTTCTCATACTCCAAGCATAAAGCATCGAACCCTGGAATCCCCAAAAGTCGACCATCTGCCGTGTTTGAGGAATGTACACAACCTTCTCAGGCACGTGCAACAATTTGTCTCCTTAATAATCTCAGTGTCAACGATCTACGCTATTGTAAAATCACATGACATCCAAATCTTTTTCCGTCTTGCCATTTTCGCAGGCATTGCTCTACAGGCTCTCTGGAGATTACAATCCTCTGCATTCAGATCCAAAAATTGGAGAAATCGCGGGGTAATTTGTAGCTATTGTGTTTCTGGTTTCTGATTTCTCCACAATTTATTCTGAATATTTTTTTTGTTTTGCGTAGATTTTCTCGTCCTATATTGCATGGACTTTGTACTCTCGGCTTTGCAGTGAGGGCAATCTCGAAGTGCATCTGTGGAGGAGATCAGAACATGATCAAGAGCATCTCTGCTAAGTTTCTGCTGCATGTCTATCCTGGGGAAACTTTGATAACAGAAATGTGGCTCGATGGTCTGAGGTAAATCTTTTTCACTGACAAGGAATGTCTGAAAAGTATACATTCTGCATTAACTGAATCGAAGGGGCTTTTTAAATCGTGCAGGGTATTGTACCAGGTTAGAGTGAAGGAACGAAACAAAATCGTGCTTTCTGGGTTCGTGGATCTTAATCGTTTGAATTCCAACCTTTGAGGTCTTAATGACGAAGTTGTGCTTTCTGGTTTCGTGGACTTTAATGTATTTCGATGCGATGCAGCAGAAAGATCAGTGTGATAAGTGGAAACAAGAGTGTACTAAGTCTGTATAGTTTATGAGTGTTTTTTGGTGAATAATTAAGTTTTTCTGTGTTCATATTTCAAAAATACATTCTTCACATTAGTTCCTAATAAAATACATTTTTGATGAATAATTTATTGGCTTATTTTTCGTTTTTTGACACTATTAATAATCATTTAGCAAAAAACTTAACCCGGCATGTGTCACCACTAAGTAGCAACAAACATGATACTCTCATATGTAAACTTTTATAAATACACTCTAAACAACATTTTGTTGTAAGAAAAAAAATCCCTTATTGGAAAAATAAAATTCTAAAAATAAATAAATCTAAAGGAAATGATAAAATATTGAAATAACTGAAAGCTTGCTCACCAAAGTTTTTTTTACTTTGTCCTATGAAAAAGAAATATGAAATAAATATTTATCCTTTTTCTTTTTTGGAAAAAAATATTTATCCTTTGTTAAGAAACAAAAACTTATGAAACTCAAAACTATAATATGACAGCTTAATACCAAATATCCATATAGTAGCTAAATAAATACTACCAAATTTGCTTTAAGAAATTAAAATAGATGTACCAATTTTTTAATTTGACTTTGCCTTTCTTGAGTTTGTGAGTATCAAATTAATTTTCAAAATTTAACACACAAAAGTAAAACACGTGTAATCTAAAACCCCTGCCAATGAACTCTACGGCGGCCGGAGAAGAAGTTGCGCTACTTAACAGCGGCGAGGAACTGCCGGAAACCTTCTCCACCGCCGCCAATGGCGACGCCGAGAAACTCAAACTCCTGACAGAAACAATAAGCAAGCTGCCGTCCCCCGCGCTCCATGATTTCTTATCAGTTCAGGTACCAGTTAAAATCATTCCCTTGTCTATGCAGAATAATTTTGTTCTTGTTGCTCTAATTGCCATAAAGATTAGTTTTTGATTGCTGGAATTTGTTTCGTTTATGATGATGTAGGCTTGCTGTGGCTGCATTTTTCGGGTTTTCGGTATTCATGAGAATGCTGGTTCTTATCCTTCCTTAATCACCTCGAATGCGAAATCTGTCATACGAGAAGTATTGGGGATACAGGGTGATTTGGAGCCTCAAGTATGCAGAATCTGTTTAGGCATCTTAGAGTTTTCATACCTCGGAAAGGATGGGATTTTGGTGAATAAAGACAGTGCAGCTGAATTTGCACAGAATATTGCAGAAGCTGTAATGAAAGAACATCAAAAAATTCATGGTTTTTCTCTTGAGGTTGCAATGCCATCAGTGGTGGCCGAAAACGAGCAAGTGGTTAGGTAAATAATCTGTCAATTGGTTTTTTGGTTTACTGCAACTTTGACTGTAATGCAGAATATGGACTTAAGTTAAGACTATGGTTTCCAGGCTGTATATGAAGAATAAGTATGGCTCTGAAACGTGGTACAAATCCATGGCTGCCGAAACTTCTGTAAAGGATGCTTTGAAGTTGGCAATAACCGATCGTCTAGAAACATTACTGGTAATTAAGATCTTGACAGTTTTGTAAGTTTGAGATGTCTTCAAACATTTATAGTGTCTTATGCTTTCTAATATGTTGAATGTCAGAAAAAAAGTTTTTTTGTTATTTGAAGTTGTAGTATGTGTCATATTCTTACTGTCTACAGGGAGGCAAATCAAATACAAGCACTTTCCGTATTCGATTAGCGTATGGAACTGAAGAAGAATCTGACGAAGCTCAGAATGATAAGGACATCAGTGGTAGCAAAAGGAGAAAAGTAGGTATGTATACCAAAACACATTTTTAAAAATAATATGCTCAATCATTTGGTTCATAATATGATTGCTTTGATGAATAATTATTTTGACTTATTTGAAAAGAGTAATTTAGAAAAATATGTGCACGCTGTTGATTCTTGACTATGCACATTTACAATTAGCAGGTATTGATAGTTCCGGTGATTCTAAAAACAAACTTAACGAACTGACTAAAGCCTTTACGAAGGATTTCGAAGGCCAAGGAAGTGATTCCCTAGAACCGCTGCTGAAGAAGGTATATTGAAATTTTATGCTACTTTTCCCATAAAAAGTAATGAACACTCTAGTTGGTTGCTGTTGTTCTACTTGTATTCGTGTTTGATATGATGTTGCTGCTTAAATTATGAGAATTTTTTTCCTTTCAGATAAATCAGCCACTGCACTTGGCATTCATTTTTTATAGGTCCCCTATATTCATTGGTGGCAGATATCTTAAGGTGTGTAATTTTTTTAGGTTTCAGTTGTGAAAAAGGAATTTAATTGTGAAAATGGCGCTTGATGATTAATAATGTTTCTGCTGCAGTACTCCAGAAACGTGAGCCAGAGTTGCTGGTTTATTGAAGATGAAAGAAAGGGAGAAGCATCAGTTGAGGTGTGTCTCTATCTCCACTAAGCAGGTGTATTTATGCTAACATTACACAAGAGTGAACGGAATGTATGTATTTGCAGGAAATTATTGGCCGAAACATCCTTCCTTTTTGTCAAGGTGATAGCTACAAGTTTCATGCTGCTGGTAGAGAGGATATAGATGTATGGAGTCACTCTTTCCTCCACACTAATTTTTATACGTATTAGTTTTTGGTAATTTTTCATGTTATTCTAACATCGACTCATATATCAGGTCCGAATGTTGGGGACAGGTCGTCCATTCCTGGTTGAGATACAAAACGCTCGGCAAATGCCATCTGAAGTGCTTGTAAAAGAAGCAGAAATGAAAATAAATACCTTGGAGCATAACTTCGTATGTGTTAGTTTTTGTGAGGTTTTGTCATGTTCTTGTTAGTCCTTCTTTCTTGAACTTTGATTTGATTTAGGAATACCTTTCTTGTTGAATCCCTCAGGTAAAGGTTAAAAATCTCAAAGTTATGGACAGTAAAGTGTGGGAACTGATGCGTGAAGGAGAATCTGAGAAACAGGTTATAATCTGGTGATTCTGAATGGCTAATACTCGGAGTACATATTTTTCATTTTGTAATTTCTTCAAAAAATTTGTGCAGAAGCAATATGCTGCAGTCGTCTGGATTTCCCGTCCTTTGGAGGATGACGACTTGGAAGCTATAGCTTCAAAGAAAGACATGGTGAGCACTGAGCAGTAATAATTAAGTGTTTTTTTCCTTTTAAAAAATAGTGTCTTCAAGCAAATATATATAAATTTAATATTGATGTCTGAATCTTTAATTGATCTTTTCTGCTTCTGCAGCAAATATTGCAGAACACACCAATAAGGGTTCTACACCGTCGAAGTCCTTTAATTCGTGAGAAAGTTATACATTGGTACGGACCTTATTAACTAATAAAATCTTAATGCATGTGATACATATATTCTCTAGAACGATGTGAGCCTTTTCTTAATTATTCAGGATGAAGATAGAAAAAATAGCTGGAAGCAGCCAGTATTTTCTGTTACATCTATGCACTCAGGTCTGCATTCTACTTTGATAAATAATTCAAAATTTTATCTAGGATTTATGAGGTTGGCTCGATTTCTAAATGCTGCTTTCTATGATAGGCTGGAACATACATTAAAGAATTTGTGCATGGTGACCTCGGACGAACAAATCCAAGGTATGAATCTAAACAACGTTCATTTCAGATGATATCTTCATTTAAAGTTGAAAACTATGGTTCTCATATTTTAGCGGTTTGCTGCAGTATCGGTTCAATACTCGGGTGCAGAGCAGAAATCCTGCAACTTGATGTCACAGATGTGAAAATGGACTGTTTCTAGTCCTATTTCTGCGAGGGAGAAGTTAGTTCACCCGTGGCTCGTTTTTAGGGCATATTACCTCTCCCAAGACAGGTAAAAATCCCGTGGCTGTGCTACTGACTATAGCAGTTATTAACAATGATGCAGTTTTAATGAGATCATGATGTCGTTTTTGTCATTTCTCCTTACAACAGGACTGATGTCACAGGAATTGGCGCGGCATTGGAAATTGAGCCCTACAGGCAAGCCATCTTACAGTTATGGAACTCAAATTTCAAAATTTTCCTAACGTTTTAGGCAACACAACATTCGTAGTACATCAACAAAATCCTCTTTATACACGTACTTATAGACACTGGACACACTATCTGTGGTAGATTTCAGATTCATTACTGTCCGATACATCTGTTTGAGATTTCCCATGTTTCAATTCACGTTGGATGAATAATAGACGTGGATGAGAACTTTGAGAAGCATTTTCATGTGTTTGTTTAGTTAGATTATATGAAGTGTCTTTTGTTTTACACAGTACATATTCTGCAAGAAATCATCTTAAACTTCAATATTTGCAATATTTTGAGGTCCCTAAAAAATCCACACGGTCATTTAAGAAAAATCCTCTTTTATGACTAATCTTTCATTTAAAAAAATATATTTTATGAATAATCTTAATGTTATTGCATAAGGCCCGGTTTGCTAGAGCTTATTTATTGATGGTATGGTACTGAACTGAAGTAAAATTGATGTAATGAAAAATGGAATCAGCATGACTGAATTAACCTGAAGTTCATCAAAGTACATTTCACTGTCTGAACTGATGTACAGATAAACTCCAGCAAACAGGGCTAACTCTCATGATTCGTGTATACTTACAAGTTACAAAGATGGATCAATCATAAAATTAATAAATATCGTGTTAGGAAAAAAATACATCTTTCCTACAATACATGTGGCCAACTTGTACATATACTAGTTATAACTTTTAATTTACTCCAAATATAGCCAAAAACTAAAACAAAGGACAATTCCATACTTCCGGAACGTGTCTAATTACTTTGATAAGTATTTTTTCGCAAGAATGGATTTATAAATCATTCATAAATTTATTAATTTTCTATATACTAGTTGATTCCAGATTCACTACTTTTCCATATATTTTGCTGAAACTTCCAATCTTCAACTGTTGAATATGTTTCAAGAAACAATAAGAACATGTTTCTTGAAAAAAAGAAAAAAATGTTTTTTGAAGGTCCAATCTTTCTCAAAGTTTATGAAAAGTTTTACATTTTTAACTTAAACACATGCTAATAAATCAAAGAGAAGGTCTTGGGTGAGACCGTCCTACCATAAGTTTATGGTAGGACGAATGATAGTTCATGTGTTTAATGGATTTGTTCATGTGTTTCACATGTTTGTTAATTCATTTACATATTGTTATAAATTATAACAAACAAAATTGTGAATCACAAGAACAAATCTGTTATACACATGAACCCAGCTTATAACAAACAAAACTGCGAAACACATGAACAAAACTGTGAAACACTCATACAAATCTATTAAACACATGAACTATCATTCGTCCTAGGTCTCACCCAAGACTTTGTATAAATCAAATACTATATTTTCAACTTAAAAAAAATTATCATATTTAGGAATAATACCAGGACTTGTTTCCTAGAACTTATTTCTTAATGAACTAAAATAAATTTAAATATATTTGCTTGAACTGAAATAAATTTAATAATTAAAAAGTAATTTTTAACAAAAAAAAAAACTGAACCGATAAAAATATAAACATATCTAAATGAACTAAACTGATCTACCGAAAATCTCCAGCAACCAAGTGCCTTGATATTATATCAAAAAATTTGGATTCTACGGGGATTGAAAATCGAAATGGGAAAAATGTGCCCTTTACATTCAAATTGATGTCGTGAGACTCACGACATTGATATTCGTGCACAAACGGACAAAAGCCAACTCTTGCATTTAAATTGATTGAATTTTGTATCAGGACATGGCAATATAATCTTGCTTATACACGTAGTTAATTTCATAATCACGACTTCTCAATGCATTTTGATGAAATTTCCCATCTTCATTTATAATTTACTTTTACGACGTTCTGGAGATTTGAAATTGTCATTTGGCCTAGATATTTATTTTATTTTTTAAAAAAAACTTACAATAATGCAACTAAGAGAAAAGGGTTTGAAAAAAAAAATTCAATGTTCTGGGAAACGCCCAGAAGCAATTACAATGAGTGAAATTGACATCCAATTCGACTAGTCTATTACAAAATAACCGAACTATATGGCATAGATTGATTTAATTTAATTTAATCAAATTAAATTTTTATTAAACTGAACTAAATCAATCTATACCGTGGAAATACCTTAATTATAAAAATCCACTCTTTCCCAATTTGGAGTTTTGAAGTAATGTTCACACTTCAATCCTTCTTAAACAAGAAAACTATTTTTCTCATTCGTGCCTCGTGAATGTGACTTTCCTGAAATATGTAAATGTGTCGAAGAGAAAAAGTCTCAAATGGTTCGATCAACTCGGTGTATAAATAGCCAATCTTATACGTACTTTTAATGCAATCCATTTTTCATGCAAAAATATGAAGATCACATCTTATTTTCTTTGCTATAGCTTTCTGTTTCTCTCAGTCACATCATGCATTTTGGCTCAGTCCAATAGCTACGAAAACCATGATAGCTTTCTTCAATGCCTTCAAAACCAAAACAACCAAAATGGCTCCATTTCTGAGGTCATTTACACAAGCCAAAACGCTTCTTACACACCAATCCTCGTAAACTCGACACAAAATGCGCGATTTCGCATGCCATTCCAACCGAAGCCGGAGGTTATAGTGACTCCATTGAACTATCTCCATGTTCAGATAGTCGTGAAATGCGCGCGAGCCAATGGTATCAAAGTTAGACCAAAAGGTGGGGGTCATGACTACGAAGGCCTTTCCACCATTTCCTACTACCGCGAACCCTATGTGGTAGTCGATTTGAGGAATCTGAAGTCGATATCTGTTGATACCGAGGCTCAGACCGCTTGGGTTGAGGGTGGGGTCCGCCTGGGCGAACTCTACCACACGGTCACCCGACTGATCCCCACCCTTGGATTCCCATCCGGGACCTGCCCCACCGTGGGTGTCGGTGGACACATCGGTGGGGGAGGGGAGGGTCCCCTGAAGCGTAAATACGGAGTCGCTGCTGACCACGTCATCGATGCAAGGATCGTGGACGCGAACGGGGATATCCTCGACAGGGAATCCATGGGTGAGGATCTCTTCTGGGCTATCAGAGGCGGTGGAGGCGCGAGCTTTGGTATCATCCTCGCATACAAGGTCGGATTGGTCGAGGTTCCATCTATAGTCACTGTCTTCACAGTGGACAGGACATTAGAACAGAACGCAACAAAGCTCGTCCATCTCTGGCAAACCGTTGCACCTGCTTTGGACAGGAACCTATTCATCAGAGTCATTCTAACAAAAAGAGGAGAAAGCAAAAACAACACAGCAACAGTCAACGCCGCCTTCCAATCCTTGTACCAGGGAACCTCGGACAATCTCCTATCAATCATGCGAGAAAGCTTCCCTGAACTTGGCCTGAAGAAGGAAGATTGCAGAGAGATGACGTGGATAGAATCCGCTCTTTACTTCTCCGATCTCCCGAGTGGATCAACGGTGGATGATCTGCCACGACCGAATCCATACCCAATAGAGTATTACAAGGCCAAATCCGACTACGTAACCGACCCGATTCCCGAGTCGGGGCTCGAGGGAATCTGGAAGCTGTTCATGGATGAGTATGCAGAAAGAGGGCAGATGATCTTCGCGCCATATGGCGGGAAAATGGCAGAGATTTCAGAATCGGAAATTGCATTTCCGCACAGAGCTGGAAACTTGTACCAAATCCAGCATCTGGTGTACTGGAACGAGGACCAAAATGCAAATTCGCAGAGCTATATCAAATGGATCAGGGATCTGTATGAATACATGACTCCATTCGTCTCCAAATCTCCACGGCGCGCGTATCTGAACTACCTGGATCTGGATTTGGGATTCAACGGTCGAGAAAACGCCACGTTTTCCGAGGCTGGGAAATGGGGGTTCAAGTACTTCAACGACAATTTCCAGAGGCTGGCTCGTGTGAAGGCGGCGTCTGATCCCGACAACTTCTTCAGGTTCGAGGTCAGCATCCCGCGCCTCTCGTGAAGATGAAGATGAAACTGACCTTATTGGATTGTAAAAACTGATGCTCAACAAAAATAAGCACTTCCATATGAGATTAGTGCAAATGTTATATTTTGTAAAGGCTTATAATAAAGATTGATGAATAATATTTGTTATTGCTGAATCATTCAAGTCAGATCTTTTAGGAACAAAAAAAAAAAAAATCAAAGAAACAACAATTGAAGATAAACTAGGTGGTGAAAAGAGACATAGATTATGGACCATAGATTTCTTCATCCTAGCCATGTCGTCTGATCTTCGATTAGGGCCATGATCATTGATCAATAACAGCAAACTAAAACAACGGAGCTGCAACAAAAACCGAATAACAATTATTAATCGAACACCAAACTCTATAGTCTATCTCTATCATATTTTCAATAAATATGGACCGTCGGATTAAATAGATGAATGGTGGAAGATAGGTTGTCACATAATATTTTCAAAGCCTTACATATATACTTGTTATTTGTAGCCCAAAATTTTTCTCATGAATAATGACAATAATGCCCAACATTTTCAAAAAATTTCTCATGTAGTAGCTCAAAATTATTGTTAAATGACAATAATGCCCCTGAAAGTAAAAATGAGGACACCCGTATATGTTCGCCCATCACTCAAAGCCTTTCCACACACAAAACAACAAAAAAAACCGTGTGAATATTGTTGTTCAAAATCCGTCGGATTATATGGCGTCTGTCGGAAAACACCAAGAAGATGGACATCGCTCTGATGCAGGAACATATGGCCCATATTGAAACTGATGGCATCATCGTCAGGCGGAGAACTTATCCCTAAAGGGAACTATAATAGTTATTCGCTTCAAAATGTGTGTGGAATAAACGATGTCGTATTTGATTCAGTATATTTATTTTAGGTATTTTGTTAAATTATGGTATAAAATATTAATGTATTTTCTTATGAATTTATGGTATTAAATATTGCACTCTTTTAATTAAGCCTCAATTCAATATTCTCTTCTGAGAACTTGCGTGATAGTTTTTTGAGGAGCTCCTATTTTTTCCTTGTCGTATTTGATTTAGTATATTTATTTTAGGTATTTTGTTAAATTATGGTATAAAATATTTATGTATTTTCTTATGAATTTATGGTATTAAATATTGCACTCTTTTAATTAAGTCTCAATTCAATATTCTCTTCTGAGAGCTTGCGTGATTAGTTTTTTGAGGAGCTCCTCTTTTTTCCTTTTAGAGGTTAAAGAAATCCTTTTTGATGTATTCATAATAAACATTTTCCATATTTATATTTTGCAACTTTATATATATGTATTTGATCTCTAATACTCTTCCATCACAATTTTTTTCTTCTATCATGCCGTAAATTTGTGGAAGTTTGAGGTATGTCTGAAGATTTATATCATTTTATTTTATTTATAATATTGTGAATTTGGTGATTGTCCATTGCTTGATTTCATGTGGAGACGACTATAAACTCACAAAAATGAGTTTAAACATCATCTTTCAAAATCCGTAGGTAGAGTTTTTTTCTCAATTATGCCTAAATATTAAATTTTGATAATAGTGTATCAAAGTTTTTGATTATTATTTTGATGATTTTTGTGCTATCCTTTAATGATTAGAATTCAACATATCCCTGGTTTTTGTTAAGATTATAATATTGTTTTATTTTAAGTCATTTTGCTTAATGTGTACCTTTGTATACATGAATAAACAAAGATTAGAAACTGCAAACTCCAATTCTTATGCGTTTATATTTATTTATAATGAGATGATTTCTTTTCATTTTTATTGTTTCTTGAGGTCAAAGAATTAGTTAGTTTTGATTTCGTTATAGATTGATCGGCATTCAATATTCATTAGTTGATATATTTATTTTATTCTTATCGTTTTGTGCAATTTTGTGTTTTGTTTTTCTTGAATGTAAAGCATGTGATCAATTTTCAATCACCGCAATGAGTACATGTGATCAATTTTAAACATCCTGTTTTTGTACATTTTTATTTGACTGGACGGGTTAATTTATCCAATTTGTTATATTTGTGTCTCTTTACCCACGATAATGATCATTATAATCGATTACTTGATACACTCATGATTCTTAAAATATTGAACACTATACTCAATTTAGGTGATTTAGTTGATTCCTTACTATATTTTAGAACAAGGAGAATATTACATATCTCAGGAAATAAAAAGAACAAGGGGATTTATATATTTTTAGATAGGTGAAATCAAGTATTTCCTATCCTTACCTTACCTTTTACAATATAATCTATTTTGTACCTTTTATTACAGTTTTGGCACATATAACATAATTGATAGACACTATAATAATATTGTTTAAATCTTCGGGAAAATTGGGATTAAAGGCCGTGGAACATTAGATATTAGTAATTAGGGTGTATGTTTTACATAATTTCTGAAAAAGACAGTGAATATTAACTTATTTTTAATCAATATGATTATTAATACAAAAAGATAACAGTACCCTTATTTTTATTTTTATTTTTAAATTCCTTATATTTATTTATATTCAGTTTAGCTTTATTTATTTAGCTCCAATTTAAATAAAATTTATTTCTGATCAAATCATTTCAATTCAGTTCAAAAAAGTCAAATTCATATGAACTTGATGAAATTTTATTCAATTAAATACCAAGGAAGTGAACTAAATTGGATTTCAAAATTTGAAAAAATTATGGAGCTAAATTAAATTGAATTTAGGAAAATCCAAATTGAATTGAATTGACCAAAAAAAAGAGTAAATGTAATTGAATTGAAGTGAACTGTATTGAATTTTTACCAAGATTTTGATTGCTTTTAGTGAAGCGGTAATTTTTTTTTTTTTTGATTAAACCACCATTGGTGGAGGGATTATATTGGCTTCCCCATGCCGTAAATAACAATAAACTGAAAGAAATACAGTTGCCCGAAGGCGATATTTCCTAGGCTTTCGCCCAGAAGCTAGGTGTGGCCCGGAGGCTGTGATGCCCGAAGGCGATAATTCCTAGGCTTTCGCCCGGAAGCAAGGTGTAGCTCGGAGGCTGTGATGCCCAAAGGCTTACATCAAAAAGGGAATAACTCGTAAAAGCTAGGGTCTAAAAACTACCTGACAAGCGTAGCACCTTAACTCGCATTCTAAACTATCTAATCGAAGTCTACCAGTCTAGATACAAATGATACCAAGACCAGAAGCCCATGAGGTTTACCCTCTCGCCAATAAAGGGTTAAGAGGGATGTAACAAACAAATGGGCATGGATGCTCCCCAAGTCTGCCAGGACAGTTCCACAAAAAGGACCAATTCCAAATCATATTCCCTACAACTATAACCTACACTAAAATAAAACTAAAAACAAGGATACAAATTGAAACAATACTACCAACAATTCTGACCAGGTGCTGGTCTCACCGGCTAGATGTTCCAGTAGTATTCAGAAAATCAGACTACGCTAAGATATTGTCGTCACTTTCCGGTAAGTCTCACGGTAAAAGAAACCCCAGTCAGTTCAGACTCTATCAACTCAAAACTCTCACTCTCCAGATCATCTCACGGTAAAAGAGATTTTCCAGAAAGCTATGTGACAGTAACAAGCACGTATGAATGCTATCTAACACGCAACAAACTGAGTAAATCAGTCTCCACGATCTACTAATCTAATGAGACAGATTCGCCAAGAAGTGAGTTAAAACTACTTTTGACTCGGATTTCTCCTACTGCTCAAAAAATTGCTCAAAAAATAGATTAGAAGCCATAACAAAGTTTACCGAACTAAAAAGGACCCGTCGGAAACTCAATTAGGCAAATAGCATTCGTCTAACATTCTAGCAAAAACACACAATAAGCACTTATCCCTGTTGGAAAAAAAGCTTAAAAATAAAACCAGAAAGGAAAAAAAGAATGGAATAAACCACCTCCCTCCTAGCTTGTCCAGACCAAAAGAATCTTCCTGTGAACCAAACCGGTCTAACCCGAAAAAACTAGACCAGGCCGATGACCCAGATCTTGAATCTGCAGCGGTGTGGCCGGCGGCGCTCCAATCTGTGTCGTGGCGATGGCACCGAACTGCTCGGCGGCATGCCAGGACTAGCCGGAAAAATGGACTCCAACGACTGGCCGATCGCGGTAGTCCAGGATGGTGGCCTTATGGTGCTCGTGGGCGGAACCGATGGCCAGATCTGCTGCTCCGGTGTTGACGGAAGGTCTGGCCGGAAAAGTCTGTAAATTGTCGGAGGGGTGGGTATCCGTGAGAGGTAGAGTGGGCGGTCTAGAAGTGCTAAACTAGGTTGGGATTGGAGGCCACCGGCCGGTGGAAGCACCGGCGGCCTCAAAACGTAGATCTATTGTTGGGGTGCTTTTCGGCGAGAGAGAAAGGGGCAGGAACGTTGGAACATTCAATGAATCAGAGTTTGATCAGTGAAGCGGTACTAAATTAAACTAAAGAAAAGTGAACTTGAATCGAATTGAATGCGTCCCATTTTGAATGATCTGAATAAATTTATATTAAATTGAACTAAAGGAATTGGTTTGAATTCAACTAAATTTGAATGAATAAAAAATTTGATGAAAATGAACTGAATTGCATACTACTAAAGTGAACCAAAATGAACCAAAATGAACTGAACCGAACCAAAACTACGTAAAATGACATAGGGCTAACTTGAACTATTTTCATTATAAATACATTTATTTAGAGTGAACTTATTGAAACTAAACTTAATTTAACTAAGCACAAATGATCTAAATAAAAATAATAGAAATAGGGGTATTAGTGTCTTTATATTAATAATCATATCAATTAAAATTAAGTTAATTATTCACTGCCCTTTTTAGAAATTATGTGTATCTTACACCCCACTTTCCAATTTCTAATGTTCTCCTTAATCCCAATTTTCCCTCAATATTTTATTAAATACTTCATTAAAATGTATTTAACCTATTAAAATACTTCATACTATAATAATATGCCTTTTTAAACTCTATTTAACCTACGTCATATCATTATCTTCACATCTTTTATCTTTAGCCGCTAGCTAATATATATAGAATTCATAATATTTTTGCTAAAAATATATCAAATATTATTTTAAATTAGACATGTGCTGATTATATTGTATAGTTAGACGTTGTTAGTATGTTATATTAGTAAATTTGTACAGATATGTTTTTGTAATTATAATAGTAAATTTGTTAATATAAAATTCTACTGATTGTTAAAACATATAATTTTGAAAAATACCTAAACCTCTCAAATAAGCTGACCTTATTTGAGACTTTGTGTTGGGATTTATTTTTTATCCAATTTTGTTGGTTCAGTTCTTTTGAATATGAATATTTTGTCTATTTGACTTGGGAGGAATGGTTCATTATTACATTTAAAAGAATTTTTAATTAATTTTTTAAATTTCGTTTCTTCGATAATATAAAACAAATACATATATTATCATATTTTCAATATTTGGTTTGGTTTCACCTAATATTTCATATTACTATGTTAGTACAAATACTACAATCATTAAATTTATTATATAAATTAAAATATACCGCACAACGTGCGGGTGAGCCCAACTAGTTGATCAGAAAAAATAAGAGAATGCGTGTTAGACACGTGCGTTCAATATGTTTGCTAATATGTATGTATGAGGATTTTAGTTCAATGAGATTACAATTGTTTGCTAAACAATTGATAAGCAAATTGTTTGTCTAAAGACCAATAAAGATTGATAAAAAATATTTGTTATTGCTAAACATTTGGTACTTATTTATTTATATCTATAGCTACACATAAAAACCAATGTATTGTGTGGTTTTTCGAATATTTTCTCTTGCATCATCAAACTTGTCGGATTCAGACAGGGAAACTGCGATCAAGGACATCATCATCATCAATACCTAGTCCAACCACTTCGCTCCCACAACCTTTGCCATGAAAGCAAACGTATCTGCTGCCGAATCAATCTGTTTTAAACATGGACAAAGGTTAATACCTCGATGAAACATTGGAAACCAAACTTTAGGGCAAAAGTTAAACAAGTGTTTCAGATGTGTACCAGTTTCTTAGTCGGTCGCCCGGCTCCATGCCCAGCCTTGGTGTCAATACGACCGATTATCGGGTTGGTTTGTGGGCTGTTCTCTAAACTTTTAGATAGAACATATTGCATGGTCTGCAAAAGAAAGTTCGAAAAAAACCATGAAAACTAAAATTCCTTTCAGAAAAATAAGGTTTGGGAGCTTAACAGCATCCTTCTAGAACATACCGCTAACAGTTTCAGAGAATGCAATGGCACAACCCGATCATCGTGGTCAGCTGTCAGCAGCATTGTGGAGGGGTACTGAACAACCTTATCGGAAGACTGCTCCCACGGTCTTCTAACATTGTGCAGAGGTGAGTACCTTAAAAGAAGAAATATACGATGTTAATACATTTTGTCAAACAAATTCCTGGAAAAAATGAAATGAATATTAAGAGGCGGAAATAACTAACTTGTAAAGCCAATGGAACTCTTCTTCGTTTTCAGAACATCCATAATCAGAGGTCCATGCATGACCTAGACAAATGATGCACAATTACAGTCGGATAACCTTAAGAAATCAAGAAACACTTTTTATTCACACACAAGCACACTTATTCTCACCTATAGTAAACTTATGAAATCTCAGCATATCCATCACACCGACTTGGGCTAGAGCACACCCAAATAGATCGGGCCTCTGCAATCGTGTTTCAGAAATTGAAGAAAAACGATAAAACACCTTTAAAAATCACACAATATTATAGTACTTAGTTTTGAAGTAAAGTACCTGATTGATGCAAGCCGCAATCAGGAGGCCACCGTTGCTTCCACCCTCAATGCACAATTTGTGAGGCTGAGTATAGCCAGCAGAAACGAGATACTCTGAACAGGATATGAAATCATCGAAAACATTCTGCTTTTTTGCGAGGGAACCATCTTTATGCCATTCCTCTCCATATTCACCACCTCCACGTATATTTGCAACGCAAAAGACAGAACCCAAATGTTTTGCAATCACGATACGTGAAACGCTAAAATAGGGCGAAAGGCTGATGTTAAAACCACCATAACCGTACAGCAAACAAGGATGTGATCCATCCAAAAAGATGTCCTTCTTAGACACAACAAACATTGGAATAGCGGTGCCGTCTTTACTAGGAACAAAGACCTGCATTAGTACACAATTCATCATTAAAACAAACATTCATCTATGATTCGTCGGCCTAAATAACTTGTAGGAAAACAACTTGCCTGATCCACTTTAAACTGAGTCCGATCAAAGCCAGGAACGACAATTTCTCTGAAAATTTTCATGTCTGGGACACTGTTTTCTAAGCTGCATTGATAAATGATCCCGGGTACGAGGAAGCTAGTAAACTTTATAAAGATGATACTGTCTTTTCTCCGGGCAGAAATTTCAGACACCGTCCCAATCTCAAACGGGATATCATGCAGAAGGGATCCTGTTTTCAAATCTCTCAACTGCAAAACATTCTTAACATCTCTTAAATAACTCACGACTAATTGATTTCCATTGACAGCAACAGCTGATTCCAGAACATCTTTTTCAGACTGTGGCAGAACTTCAGTCCACGAAGAGGGCTCGGTTAGATCTACTCGGACGAGTTTATATCTCGGAGCATCCTTGTTAGTCCGGAAGGTAAACACGGGGCCGTCATTTGCAACATCCCCATAGTAAGCCTCAAATGTATCAATGAGTTTTACAAAGGGAAGAAGACTGTTTTTCCCTTTGTAACCTTCAAGCCCGCCGGCCAGTGCAGACAAGTCACAATAATAAACTTTGTTTACCGGATCGCAATCCTGATAAATATATTGAATCACGTACTGCATAAAAAGAAAAGAAATTAATCCAGATTTTCGTAGAATGCCGTTCATCGCATTCTAAATATCGAAAACCTAACATGGTTGTAAAGTGGTAAAGATCAGACAAAATCAGAAATACTCAAGAAACTTGTCACTTTTACTTGAGTATAATTATTAGTTTCAGGCCAAGGGAATTCCTAGTATGTATATATACCTTGCCATCTTCTGTTACAGAGATTACTCGAGTATGTTTTGGATTCTCGGGATCTTTCCATACTAAAATATCTTCAGACTGATCAGTACCAAGGAAATGATAGTATATCTCATGATGTAGATTTGAATTGGTCTCCGTCCCGGCATCCAAATCACCTCCCTCCCTAACAACCACAATATGAGCACACAGTTGAATATGCAAAGTCATAACCAAGAAGCATTCAAAACAAAATTATCGTATGATTAAGCTTATCTAGATTCTTTACATCTCAAGTTCACCAATCTATTAGATGAATATCAAGAACTTACTTCGGTGTAGGATACCGGCTGTAGAAGAAGCCTTTGCTATCATGAGTCCAGCTGATATCCGAAAACTTAACCTGTATGCATATAATTTAATAAGAACCCAATAGCAACTCGATTACAGATTAGGCCAGGGAAAAAAAACCACTTTACATGAGACAAGTTATGGCTAAATCTGAAATACTTACCCAAGAAACGGTATCAGGCTCCACGTGCTTATCTGCAATGCGCATGACTTTAATGGTGATCCAGTCACTTCCACTTGAACTGATTCCATATGCAAAATACTGAGCATCCTCGCTGACAGAATATAAACTCAATGCAACCGTACCATCCTCGCTCAACGTGTTTGGATCAAGCAGCACCTCTGCCTCCGCATCCAAACCGTTCTGCATAACAGTGTCACTAAATCAGCAACTCTACTCATAATATCAGTTACTCCCTTGATCCCTAAATTAACTATCTTTCATCTTCTTAGATTATTGTAGATGTATCCGATAAGACCGCTATCAATCAATGTACCTCACCATAAGTGTAACGATAATGATAAAAAGATTACTTGTATGTTATGCTCCTTATGTCCCACATATAGTGCTCACACTAGCTTTTTCACAGTCCTTAAGATAGAGTTAAAACATCAACTAGTTTTGTGCATATAAAACTAAGAAAAAGTTACACTTCAAAATTCAAATCAAGCGATTCTATACTGGCCTTCCTAAGGCTTTCGAGCAACAAATGAATCATGAGTCATAGTAAATACTTACGACAAAGCTAACATGATATTAAACAACAATATTCTTATTAATTTCATAGTAAAAGTCAATCATTAGCCAACCAACCTGAATATAGAGGACACTCTGTGGCTGAAGCCCCGAGTTGTGGAAGTAAAAGAACTTATCAGCTGCCCGGAAAGGAGCATCATAACGTGGGAAATCATACAGCTCAGTAATCTTCTCACGAAGCTTCTCTCTAGTCTCACATTCTTTGAGCACAGAATCCGTCAATTTAACCTGGTTCTCCACAAATTCCTTAGTCTCCACAGAATCCGGATCTTCAAGCCTATGATACAAGATTCAGACACAATTTTAAAAACCTTAACCGATTGAAACAAAGAAAGAATCGCAGCCCAGATATACAAAACAGCTCAAAATCAATAAAGACAACATCTTTATCCACAAGAATCGAAAATTAGTGAGTTTACCATCTGTAGGGGTCGGGCACGTCAACGCCGTGATAGTTATCGACGACGGAATCATCCCGGCGAGCCGGAGGGTACTGCAGGGGCACCTGGAGCGCGGAGAGGGAACCCATTACCGTGGACAATGAGTTTTTGCGATTATTAAGGTTTGATTGGACGAGGTTGGGATTGAACGAGAAGCAACGTTGGGGTTGAATTTTATATGAAGCGGAAGAAATTAGGCGGCGGCCAATTGCGTTAAAAACCAAGGCTGATGTGATAATATGATGAGCGAATGAGGACATATTTGTGTGGGCTTACGTGGTAGAGTTGGAGGAGGAATTCGTCGGTGACGAGGAATCCAATTGGCGCGGGAAATCTGTTGCCATTTTTAGCAGATTGTGTCGTCATTCTTGTTCGGAATATGAATATCTTTCCCGTTTTTGTTTAAAATCCAATACGAACTAGATTCTGATTCTCCACGATTCCGGGTACAAATTACAATGGTATTCGGATTTCGGACAACAATTCGATAGGGGAGATGTCCTAACGAACAAGTGATTTGTGGCTAATTCTAGTGATTTGTGGCCAAAAAGAAACCGTAGTTTTTGGCGATTTTTCCATCTTGGGGGAGATTGGAAAACAATCGTTTATTTGTTTTTTGATTTGTTTTTTGCTTTAAATAAGTGTGAATTCACACATTAATAGTGTTCTTCGATATGATCAATTAGATCTTGTGTGTTATGATGCTCGGTCTGGTTGTTCATGTTGAAGTTTTGTTCGCGATCTAGTTTACAGATTGTGTTTCGTGTTTTTTTTTCTTGTTCTTGATCTGCTGTTGTGGATCGTGTTTCTGTTCGTGATTTGTGTCTTTCAAGGGCTGAAAGCTTGGAGAATATAAATCATGTTTTTTATCAGGTGGTGTTGCAGTTATATCAGATCCCTGATTGGTTTTGTGGTTGATGCGTGATGCTACTCTTTGCCAACCAGATATACTTTTCGCGGCAGCAAGTTAATTTCCCCGATGGCGATATTACAATTTTATTGGATCTCTTTAATGTAATAGTACAGACAGGTAGTCTGGTTGACATGTAGTTTGGTTACCCTTTTTATAGGTTGATTTGATTGTATGTCAATTCCACTGTAAATCGATGTTGGGCGTTTTCTAGCAACATATGAATGATATTTGATTTTTTTAAAAAAATTATTTTAAGACATTCTCATAATTTTAGGAGGGATGGATGGTGTGGATTTTAAGAGTTATGGATTGATTGTGTGGATTTCATTCATGTATTTCTTGTGCACTTAATAAATGTATGGTCGTTAATTCATTGCATAACTGTGATTAGAGTTACATTGAAACCTTTATAAATTAATACTCGCTAAATTAATAATCTCGATAAAATTAATTATTTGTCCATTCCTAACTCGGGACCAGTATTAAATAGGACCTCACTCGATTAATTAATCAGATAATAATTTTTTTTGAAACCCCAGAAAATATATATTGGTCCCAAATAAATTAATAATTATTACAAATAAATTTCATATATACTTCAAAATTCTAAAGCTGTGTATTAAAAAATGATACTATATTAACTTGTCTTTTGTTGAACTTCAAATCTATGGACATTCTGCATTGATCAATTAATGACCATGTTTAATGTAGTGTTTTTTACCATGGACCAACTTTTTGGTACCATGAATTAACTTTTTTACTTATTAAAAAACAATGAACTTGATAAACTCAATTAATTGTGATTGTACAATCATAATGTGCCTTTGAACTTGTTTTTTAATTTATTTTTCATCTCTATTACAATGTAACTAGTCTATTGGACTTGAAAATTTGAAGGTTATTTGTAAAACCTCTTTAAATTAATAAATTATTAATTTATCGATATAATAATATCTCGCTAAATTAATAAAATATTACGGTTCCAACATTATTAATTTATAGAGGTTTCACCGTATTAAACGATGAAGAATTAAATATAAGTACATAATGAGTTATAATCACCTTCTAAATTCAATTATGATCAACCTCTTATCACACATTAGACCTACTATTTACGTCAGTTTATCTATCAGTCATATTAGATTTAACGTTGAGTTGAAAATTATGAAATGAATCTGCTGCAGTACACAACTATAATTGGTTCATTCCACACTATGTGATTAGTTTTGAAGATTGAATCGTATTTTCTTCCTAAAATAATAAATACTAATTCGACATGTCTTCATTGAGACCAAAGATTATATGAGACTGCTATTGATTGAATTTGTCGTTGGTGAGCTTTAAACCCGCCGATTTCCTTGATTGAATTTGTCGTTGGTGAAATTGACCAAGGAAATTGACCGAAAGATCAAGCAAATTGAACGAAGATCAAATTAACTGAAAAATCAAGGCAAAACAAAAATACTCAAGCACGTTGATTGAAAGATCAAACAAACTGACTAAAAGATCAAGCAGAAACAATAAATGCTCATTCCCCCTGCTCTTGATCTCCACAAGGACAGATCTCACCCAAAACTTTCTCAATAATAAAATAATACATAAAAATTAAACAATATATGTAGGCAAATATAACAACTTTTCTGATACTGTAATCTAATCTTGTATCTCGAAAGTGATGTAGCATGAGTTATAGGATTTTTTCCCGGAATAATCAGTTTTCACCCTGTAATTCCGAAAATGTTCACTTTTTTGGGGAAATTTCGAAAATAGGTAACTCGGCAAATGGTTTGCCGAGTTTATCAAAACGACGTGGGCCTTGTCGTTTTGATAAGTGAACGCGGGCTGATGGATTTGGCCGCGTGGCCTGCTGACGTGGCTGGTAAACTCGGCAGTCAATCTGCCGAGTATGTATTAAATTAAAAAAAATCGCCTAAAACTCCATATCTGGGAGATGCGTTAAAACAGAACAAAAACGAAAAACACAAAGCCATCGATTAATTAACTCGGTTCATCCATCGATTAATTTTTTCTCCCAAATATAATGTTAGAAAATACATGAATGCCGATAAAATATATAAATCAATAAATGCATTGATCTTAAAATATATTGTTATAAATTAGATATGTAGAACTAGTTCAAATCATAGAAAGTAAAAACAGGATAACAGTGTTTTAATGTCACAAATTTAAACAAAAAAATATTCTAAATACGACGTCGTGAGAACTGAAGAAATTCTGAATTTTGAGATGATGATCCATTATGATCTTCGTCACTTTGATCACTTTGTTCGTATTGTTCTTCACCAGGGGGTTGTTCAATGCGTCTAGCCTCGCTCATGCAACGTAGGGAATTATAAGAGTAGTCCCTAATTTCCTCAAAAGTAGCTCGGGTCATCGGGTCTTGCAACTGAAGGTTATTCATAGCTCCAGTCACAACATCATATATGTGGTGAAATCCACGAGCCTGCAAAAAAAACATCAACTAATTAATTTTGTATAATGCCTAATAATGATATGTCATATTTAAAAAATCTAAAACTTACAGAGAAATCAGCTAATGAGGCAACGGGCCTAAAACCATGGTTAGGGCGGTGAGCAGGATTGCCTATCAGTCGTCGAGTCCTAGGGCGATACCATAACATATATTCAGAGTTATAGTGCATCACACCATAATTTGGTTGCCCCTGAACTATGTATTGTGCACGGGCATTCCACCAGAGTATGTAAGTAGTATGTCGATGCGACCAGTCACGACCTTTAAGGCCGGTTCGTCCTCTATTGCGGTGAAGTGACAACAAAGTATCAAAGTAAGGTGGAACACCCTGGAAAAGGTCAAACTGGCGCATCACTCTCTGTGGCATGTGGAGCTCAACCACATCAAAGTTGATCAGAGGACAAAAAATGCACCACAAATGTCGATCACTACGACAATAATCAGGCAAATTATGCATCATATCATCAGAATATGGCTGCCAGACAAACTGTACAGTGGCCAACATCAGTAAAAATTAAGTACAAATTTTAGCAAAAGTAATTAAATATATAAGGTCAATTAGAAATGAAAGGTTACCTCCCAGTCCATTAAATAGTCTAGCTGATCACGAAAAATCTTAAGTGTGTGAGATGCGACACGCTCAAAATCCCTCTCAGTTTTCCAACTACACAATAAGTTAAAACATTACCTCCAAATTAATAACCTAAGTGATGATTATAATTTCATCTCAAAAAATAAAATAAGTAACTTGCGGCGAATTTCATACCTTGATCAATAATTATGAAATCCGGCCGATCTGGATGACTCAAATCTCCAGGAGAAATGCGTCTCCGTTTCTGGTTTTTTTTTTTCCGTTTTCGCGTCTGTGTTTTTCGTTTCTGTTTGGGAAACTCGGCAAACCCAGATCTGGAGTTTTAGGCGATTTTTTTTTAATTTAATACATACTCGGCAGATTGACTGCCGAGTTTACCAGCCACGTCAGCAGGCCACGCGGCCAAATCCATCAGCCCGCGTTCACTTATCAAAACGACAGGGCCCACGTCATTTTGATAAACTCGGCAAATGGTTTGCCGAGTTACCTACTTTCGAAATTTCCCCAAAAAAGTGAACATTTTCGGAATTACAGGGTGAAAACTGATTATTCGGGGAAAAAATCCTGAGTTATATACATCTATAAATAGCTTGTGGGTGGAATAGTGCATGTTATTGTTAACCCTTCCAATTGAGAAATAATGCACCAACTTATGCAAGGACATTTGGTATGGGCTTTGACTGTACTCACCCAAACTCAAGATTAGAATAAAGTACTGTAAGATTGGAACTACTCAAATTGATGGCTAACAAATGAAGCAAGAGGAGTACAAGCTACAAAATGTTGGTAATTTGAGTTTTATGAACAAAATAAAACTGAAACTAATTATGATTTTTTTGCCAAAAGTAGCACTTGAATCTCATTTTTTTTCTCAAAAAGTACCAATTTCATAGATAATTTAATAAATTCAGTTAGTCATTTGACAGTCATTTTCGAAGAGTTGTGGATTAAAATGATACCTTCATACTCATATAAGCAAAATGTAACTACAGATGAAATGAACTCCCTCCGTTCCAACCAAAACTTTTTACTTTCCTTTTTGGTCCGTCCCAACCAAAATATACTCCTTAAAACTCCACTTATAAGATATAAAATGTATTTTTCTTAATATCCGAGCCGAATCCAACTAAGAAGTTTTGGTTGGGACGGAGGAAGTATATGAAAATTCAAAGGAAGATTATATTAACAATTAGTACTCAATTAGTGCAATCTATGTCAAACAAACAAAAACGAAAGCCAAAAGAATGTAAGAACAAGGCATGTGAAAGTGGGGCCTCCATGCACAACTTTAATCTAAATTGTTGCATAACTGTAGAGCGCCACCGGCTTTTGAAATACTGCCCTCTCTTCACTCTTTTCTTTCTGCTTTCGGCTTTCCTTTACCTTCTTCTCCATCTCCCTTTACTCTTTCACTGACCGTTGCAACAGTTTTTCCCGCAATTCATGGCGCCGCCCGTCAACGGTAACAATCGCCGCCGCGCCACCGCGGAGGAGGAGGAGCGCGGCGTCGTTGATCGGCGAGGCATGAGCAGCAGCAGCAGCGAGGAAGATGAAGACGAAGGGTCGAGGATTTTCGACGGTTACAGTATTAGTGCTGACGTTAGCGAATCCGACGACGGCGGCAGCAGCTGCCGTTGCTGCTCCAGTAGCTACAGCGCCGCGGGGAGTGATGACCGGGAATGGGGCTCCTCCGTGTGTTGTGATCTTCCGGGGACGGAGGCGTCGGAGAGGTCCGTACCGACGGTGATGTTTCCGGTCGTGGGTGATCGACACGTGTTTATTCCGGCGGAGAAGCGGGACAGACCTGAAATCACCGGTGAGAAGTGAATAGTATAAATTTCTGATTCTTCGTTATCAAGTTTAAATTTCTGATTTGTAATTACGTTTTCTTATCATTCTAGTTTAAATTGCTTGAACTTTGATCGCATAATTTCGGTATTACGATGAACGCGTGAAAATTATGAAATGCATGGTTCGTGCTCTACGACGTCGTTTTATCCACGTCGCAGTGAGATTTCCAGTGGAGTCGGTCGGGTCGTATTATAAATTATCTTTATTGACATTGTGTGTATCATAAATAACAATAAAAAACATCGGTCATTTTGAGTCGGTGATACCAAGTTATTAGTGTCAGGTTCGACAACATGTGTTTATGTGTGATAGTGATACTAACATATGACTACCTCGAGAATTTTCAAAGACAAAAATATGAATTAAGAAAAGTATTGCTAAATTGAAGTATAAATCTTATTTTAAATTATGACATGGAGTACTCTGGTTACAAAATTATGAAATGTAATTAGTTTTGGTCCATCCCAATTAAAGAAATTCAAATTTAAGAATACTTGTAAGAAAAGTGTTGCTAAAGTCTATTTTGTTTCCAATTATGGAAATAAGACATGTTTATCACAAGGTTCCAATATTCCATGTTGTTTTGTGCTTTTATGGGTGAATTGAACTGTATTGATTAAAACTAAGTTAGCTGGAAACATAATGCACTAATTAAGTTTAGCTTTTATCAAATTAAATTGAACTGGTTTGAATTGAATAGAACAGACTAAATAGGTATTTAATCTGAAAACAACATGGCTTAAACCTTGTCATAAACATATCTTATTAATTATTTCCATAAATG
This sequence comes from Cruciata laevipes, assembly GCA_963678965.1. Taxonomy (NCBI): domain Eukaryota; kingdom Viridiplantae; phylum Streptophyta; class Magnoliopsida; order Gentianales; family Rubiaceae; genus Cruciata; species Cruciata laevipes. The sequence continues at coordinate 577,728 of OY787639.1, forward strand.
ACCATGATAATGCTTCACTTTCTATAATTGTTGATTAGTTATCGTTTTGACATAGTTAATAGACTATTAATGGAAATAAAGGAATGCTATAATAGTACTATTGGTTGTTGAGCATGTTTAATTTAGCAACTGTTGGAACAGATTGCTCACCAAACCATTCATTACTGTAGGTCAGAGTGTATGATGTAGATTGTAGAGTGAATTAAATATTTACAACAAACTTTCACAACCACTGTAAAATTTTCATCTCTTCTCAACTAAATGGAACTCAGATTGCTAACTAGCTAGTTTTTACTTTTCACTGCTTGTGGTAAGTGCAGAGCTTGAAGTGATGAAACACCGTTTCGCGAAGTTGCTGTTGGGAGAAGACATGTCTGGTGGAGGCAATGGAGCATGTCCAGCTCTTGCCATTTCCAATGCCATCACCAATCTTGCTGGTACTGATGCCGTTCAATGTCCCCATTCTTTTCGTCTGATCTGATCTAAACTGAATAGAACTGAAGTGAAAAATAAGTGTAGTTGTTGAAAAACAGTAATAATATGACTGAAATGAAATGAGTAAGCTTAGGAGGGTTGAAACATTACTAGTTAGCAGATAAGCTTAGGAGGGGAATGTCTGAATTGGACTAAATCATATCATTTCTTGGTTTTTCATGTTTGACAGCTTCTGTGTTTAGGGAGCTGTGGAAATTGGAATCAAATTGAACTGAATTGGACTGATTCATATCATTTCTTGGTTTTTTATGTTTAACAGCTTCTGTGTTTGGGGAGCTGTGGAAACTGGAGCCATTGTCTCCTCAAAGAAAGTCGATATGGATGCGCGAAATGGAAGTGCTTCTCTGTGTGTGTGATTCCATCGTCGAGCTTGTGCCATCAGTGCAGGAGATTCCCGGCACAGATGGCAAGACAACCGAGATCATGGTTCCTCAGCCACGAGCCGACCTGTCCCTAAACCTCCCTGTCCTTAAGAAGCTCGACGCAATGCTGATCAGCATCTTGGATGGATTTCATGACAGCGAGTTTTACTATATCGAAAAACGACACTGCCATGAATACCAGCCATCTCAGGGCAGGCCTTCGGTCAGGCTCGAGGAGAAATGGTGGCTGCCATTTCCAAAGGTTCCCAAGAATGGCTTGTCTCAGATTGCAAGGAGGCAATTGCAGCAGTGCTGGAAATGCACTGATAATATTTACAAAGCTGCTTTAGCCATCAACAATGGTGTTTTATCAGATATGCAAGTGCCAAAAGTTTATCTTGATTGTTTACCTAAGGTAAATGAGTCTTTTTTACCATACATTTCTTAAAAATATTGACTTTTTAAGACAAAAATTGGATCACCATTGAAATTTGGATATATGCCTGTCTTCTTTTCTTGGACATATGATCTGAACTAGTTTGGTTTGTTTTGTACTATGTTTGTTTCATGGATACAGAGTGGAAAGGCTTGTCTGGGAGAGCCTCTATACCGCTACTTAACTGCAGATCAGCTTCCTACAGAAGGGCTGGTTGAATATTTGGACCAAATGACTGAGAATTCGACCTTGGAAATCGCGAATAAACTCGAGGCTGCATTGTATTTCTGGAGGCAGAAGTACTGCAAGAAGAAGGAATCATATGACAACAAATCTGCAAAGTTGACATGGAGCGCGTCGCTTAAAGGCTTAGTAGATAGCGATAAGTCCAAGGTTGCAGCACGTCGTGCTGAAACGCTGTTAAAGGACTTAAAAGTTCATTTCCCCAGCCTTCCTCAAACTGCACTAGAGATGACTAAGATACAGTATAACAAGGTACATTACATTAAACATTGTCTGAATCTGTTTCATTTAACAAACTTGTAAGAATCTAGGAAGTTTGTAATAAGTACATATGTTTTTGATTCTGTAGGATGTTGGACAGGCGATTCTCGAGAGCTATTCGAGGGTGATGGAGAGCTTAGCCTTCAACTTGATGGCCAGGATTGAAGATCTTCTGTGCATCGATGATGCTACTAGATTACGAGCTGCTGAGGAATCTATGTTCATCAACAGCCATGACTTGCAGCATCGGGTTCATGCACTCGGCCCTCGAGATCTTTCTCGGAGGAGGTCCATCTTTCAGACAGCAACATCTGCAGAGGAAACTGCAGCCAAGTTAGAAAGATTGGCATTTTAGTAACTACTAGGTATTAGTTTGACTTGTGAAATTGTTAGCTTGTCAGTAATGTACTTAAAGCAAGATCTATTGAATTGAATAACACTATCTATTGTATTGTTATATGTTTTACTAAGATTATTACACTCTCTTTTCTGAATCATCTATAAACTTTTCAATTTGCATAAAAAACCTATACAAATCAATAAAATGTACATAAATATGTTTTTCTCTGCTAGCAAATCATCAAGAGGTCATTGAGAAGTAAAATGATGAATTTATTCACAACTTTGAGGAGACATCATAATTTAACAAAATTGATGTAAGTGATTAAATATGATTTCAGCCTGCTGATCTGGTCTAATTAACGTTCTAATCTAACAACATTAGTATGTAAGAACATCATAATTTCCTCCACTACTTTCTACTCTTGCTTCAAAATTTCAACTCAAAATCTTCCCTTGGAAGAAGAATTAAAATCATTCCTAGCATAACTAGCTTGCACTTTAGGTTGACTATATCTACATTGACTCTAGCTTTAGGTCACAAGTTACAAGAACAAAATCATTAACGTTGTTTAAAATCAGTTCCCATTCTATCTTCCTGGTTAGCCTAATCATCTCAACCACATTACCTGAACAAACCTCAAAAACACGGTACACTTTGCTATACAAATTAAATTGAATTTTTAGTTTTAAATTTTTTATCAGGGAACATTGTCTTATTAACAAGAGAAATCAAAGTTATCAACTTATCAAACGGAATCTTGCTTATATGGATCAATCTAAACATATGGAATCTTGCTTAGAAAAACATAAGTTAACAACATTAATTTGCAATGAAATTGCAAGAATGAGCACCACAAAAAGTACAGTCCAGAATCATTAACTATAGAGTGGATTGCTTATCAATGTTGGTAAAGATTATAGCTTTAACCCAGATTATAACTCACAAGAAGCAAAAAAAATCAACAATAAATTTACTGGTGGATGAAAATATCAACTTAGTTTAGTCTTATCTTATGCAACTGAAGTTAATGCACAACTAAAGGAAAGTAGACAAAAAGATCAAAGAAAGTAACTTTTGATGCACCAATGCAGTAACTTTGAAGAATTCGTGAGGCTAAATGTCAGGCATACAATCATGAGCATACAGACTTCGGTAAGCTCAAAAGCATCAAAATCCGGCTGCAGCATCATCAGGTCAAATCAAACAGAAGTAAATAACAACAGTAAAACTGTCAAAAAGTACTGCATCAACTCTCCTCACCATCTTCACTGTTTGCAAAGCAAGACTGAAGAAAAACTGAATCTAAGAAGATCATCAACCACATGAAACCATTGGAGATGAATGCTGTAAGAACCACAAACATCAGATCTTTGCAAACCTGCGACCTGATCAAAACCTTCCCAGAAAGATCGATGCATCACGAGGATTCAACAAAGAGAGGCCAACAGAGCTCCGTTGGCAGTATGCCCACCTCCCTTTTCACACAGTGAGCGTGTGCTGCGTGTTCTTGCAGGAACCGAGAGGTGGACAGAATGCCAATAAACTCTGTAAGAAACCCTTTGTCGAACCGCCATGACAATATTAATTCTCCAAGAAAACAAAACATGCAGGAAAACTGCACAGATTAAGGAGCTAGACAAAAGGGTTTTTCCTCTGTGTTTAAGGATTCTCCAAGGAAAGAGATCAGCACTATTTAAGGTGGGAGGAAATGGAGTTGAAAGATGAGAGCAATAAATAAGGATGGTGGATTCAGCAGCAGAGGAAGAAACAACATAGGAGCTGGGAGATCTAGAGAGAGAGAGCTAGAGAGAGAATGGATTGGATGGATCATATAAGCATATTTTTAGCTGGGAGATGGAACAGAAGAGAGAATGATGATGATCATCTTCATCTTCTTCTTCTTCTTGAAGAAAGAGAATAAAAAAAACACAGCAAAAAAAACCACTTTTTGTGAATGGAATTTATGGAAATGGAGAGGCCTTTCTTATTCTCCTCCTCGATCCTGATGAATCTCGTGGACTAGTTGCGAAAAAGGTATAATAGAAGTTTGTTAAAAAGAAAGAAAATTAGGGTTTGGATTTTAGTGTGCCTTCATCATGTTTTTTTTTGTGACAGGCTTGCATCGAGCAAAATGTGACTAGAAAAAGGTTTGGAAAATGCGTTTCCTCTTTTTAGAGCAAGTCCTTAATTTTTTAGAGATTTTGTGTATTTTTCCACTTCAACAGATTTGCTATCTCATTTGCTATTATAGCAAAATTGATAAGAGAGAATATTTGCTTTGCTAAATATGCAGAATGACAAATAAATTTTGAGGAACGGAATTCATGCGCATTGCAAAAGAAAAAAAGCTATTTTTGGCAAATTTCTTAATGCAAAAAAATGAAAAAAGTTATTAATAAAATATCTAAAGTAGAGATATTGTTGGATTTGAGTAAAAAATATTTGGAGAATATAGGGTTTCCATTCTCTATTTTAGAAAAACTTTTGGAGAATCTGTCGGACTTGCTCTTATATGGCATCTAAAAATGAGTGAAAAAGTTGTAAATATTATGAATGATTTAGAATATATATTGAAATTTTTTAGCGCCATCCATCATTATTTTGCATAATATGCTATTTCATTGTATAATTATACTTAATATATATAAATTTAGTTTTAAAAGTGAAAGATCATAAATGAAGGTGAGAAGATCAGTAAAAATACACTAAATGATTATGATTAATAGATAAAAGGTAAGGTTTGAAAGGCGAAAATTAACACTTGTCAAACTGGTATCACTGAAAATCTTTTTTAAAAATTCAATTCAATTATGTTCCATTATAAAAAATTGTATATTTAAAAAAAATAACTTTAGTCCAATCCACTTATTTCTCAAGTCATGTTTTCTTAAATTAGTTCAGATCAGTTTAGTAACATTATAATTTAATTAAATTCAAACTAAACAAGTTATATGGTTTTTTTCAGCTTATTAACTTTCACTTAAGTTCAATTCAGTGAAAAATAAACTCATTGTAACGGATTAAACTTACCATTTTCAAAAAAAAAAAAAAAAAAAACTTACCAACTTATTTGTATATCTATGGGTTAAATAATAAATTTGAGAAAAAGATGGGAGAAAATAACGTTGGAGGGAGCATTCATTTTGGTTTCGTTAAAAAAATTAAAAACAGGTCTATTAAAGTGAAAATTTTAAATCACCGCTGTCAAAATATTCGACTCGGCAGGAATGGTCATTCAATCAGGCATTATTGTTTTCTTCAAAGCTGTGAAAATGAATCAAAAGAGGATATTTTGGGATTTATAAAAAAAAACTGCGGACAATATAGTGACGTCATGCACACCGCAAAAAGAAATTCAACTCCGTAAAAAAATAAAATCTTAATTAAATTCCGCCTTCGTGAATTGACTGCACAATTAAAGTTAAAAGAATGGTGGGGCCGGGCAGAGCGTCCACCCAATTGGCATCCAAGGTCCAAATGGAGGGGTTGAAATTGAAAAGAGATGAAAATAGTAGGAGTCATAATTAATTTTTGGTTGCTATAAAGTTTTGACTAATAAAAAGATGGGTAAAAATAGGTCAAAGTCGTATTCAATATATTTATGGTGCATCATCTACCACTTCTTAGCTGGATTTATTTTATTATTTCTCTTTTCCGAAATCACAGATATATTATGGAAATCCTCCCATTTGTCGAGTGATATGTCGCACTCATCACCGCACGACCCAAGGAATATTCCTCCATTTCACATTTACCACAATTTATACTATTTGAAAATACAATATTTTTCCTGATATTAATTATTGCATGAAATTTTTTATTTTTCAAAAAAAAAGAAAAGTTTCTTTGATTTCTTTTATGGTCGATCTTTATTAAGCATAATATTTTTATATTAAGCATAATCATTCAGTGTATTAATTATTGTTGATCTTCTCACTTTCATGTCTGATTTTTTAATTTTCAAGACTGATTTTTAATATATTAAGCATGATTATTCGATAAGACCAGTTTCAATTGAGAATACAATAAACAATATTGGTGGGAATGTGATCAAATGTGAATTTCTTTTTTGACAAGTGAAATGTGAACTTGAATTCTCATTTCTTTTTCTACAACTAGCTAGCTCTTGTTGCTATCATCAACCTATGGATGTGGAGCATTGAAAACAGGAGTCCATACTCCATAGAGTTCGCTGATCATCATCAAACTTGCACTGCAAAATTTCCAGAAATGTAGAGTTGAAAATCAACATGAGTTTTACATATTTATTGCAATAGAACTGCCATGCCAACCATATACATATAGCACATTAATTTCTTGGGTACTCATTTCAAACCCCAAAAGATACCCACAATCCTACTTACTGCCCCTCGAACTTTAACCCACCCCCCTGTCTGACCCCTTGCCATGATTGAATTTCATTGGGACACTCACACCCTATAGAAATTAATTTCAATATCAATGTATTTATTTTATGGTTTTGAGGATTCCAAAAGTTCTGAATTATAGTTTTATTTTAACATAGTACTTCTTCCGTTTTTGGCAGCTTGGTTTTTGTGGCTTAAAGATTTAGGGGAAATAAAGAATAAATTTAAGATTGAAAATATGAAATGATTGGTGAAATGAAGGTGACAAAATAAGACGAACACCTCAATCAAAAAAAGTGGCATATATTTGAGATGAAAATGTGCTAATTGGTGTTGAAAGGTGCTGACTGGTTCTAAGTGCTTACTTGAATAAGCTGAATCGAACAGGGCATAAGAAAAAGAAGGGAGCATCTTGATATAAAAAAAAAAAAAAAAAAAAAGGCTTCAGATCTTGAGGTCTTGTGCTAGATTCTCGTTTGGGTGAAGGTTGAGTGAAATATTTAAAAAAAATTTAATAATCCAAATGAACCCCAATAAAATCTCTACCCCTCCCTTGTTTCCACCAGTGGGGTCATTTAAATTATTATCCAATTAAAAAAAATCTTCAATTACACTTTTGTGTTATACTCTCCAATTGTTTAAGATAATATGGAATCCAAAGGACATCTTATTTGAACTTATATATAATGAAGTGAGGTAAAAAAATTATTATTTTAGAATATGAATAATATGACTAAATAAATCTGAATATCATTAAATTATATTTTATCTTATTTAAACTAAATTGGATTAGATCTGAGTTGGGAAAAATTCAGATAATAAAGTTGGGAGGCATACCCTAAGATCATGTTCTCTATAACTCATTTGAAAAAAGATAAATTCAAATAAATTCAATTACTATATTTGATAAAATTCAACTTAATTTAATTATTTGAACACTATTTTGTTACACTATTCAATTACAATATTTTTTTGTTACCGATTAAATCAGTTCATTTCAGATAAATTCTTAAATCTAAATCCAACCCAAAACACTACTTGCATGCATGATCATGGGAATGGAACCATGCAACTCCTAAAATGAAAACTAATGATCATGTGCTACATGTGGAGTATATTATTGTTAATTAGGGGGAAATTAAACACAAGTCAGAATCCTCTGTCTGACCAATGAACTTCTTTTGATAGAATACAGAATCACTAGCAAAAAACTCAATACTTTTTTATATATTTCCTCTGCTTAATCTGTTCGTTTCTTCTTCTAACCTTTTAACATGAACATGGAGAGTTAGATGGATGGATCGATCGATATTGCTTCTCTGGGGACCAGAAACTTTACTTTTCAATTCTGTAATATCCCCACATGCTTTTATTAACATTAATTTCATTTAGTCCTGTATTTAGAAATTTCTAGTTATGCATGTTTATATCTCTATATCGAAGGATAAACTAAATATAATAGAAACAAAAATGAGAAAGCACAATTTCTCAAAGTCTACTTTGTTGATGAAATTTATCTTCAAGTTTCCAATTGCTCACACGGAATAATCATGCTTAATTAATATGTAAAATATTAATATTAAAAGTGAGATCGATAAGTAATAATACAACGAATTATTATGCGTAATACGTAAAAGGTCGGATTTAAAAGTAAGAAGATCAACATTTGTCACTGGTTTCAATGAAGACCCGTCTCAATTATTTTGTTATTTACAATCATGTTTAATATGTGAAAGATCAGTATTGAAAGTAAAAAGATTGAAAAAAGAAGATAATCAACAATAATAAGATAATCATGCTTGATAAGGATAGAAATATATTATTACTAAATTTGCTTAAAAGTGAGAAGAGTAACATCGTTCATGTATTATTGCCAATCTCTCACTTTCAAGACCGATATTTTAAATATTAAATTTGAGTGAGACCAGCTGAATCATGTTTTCCTGTCACTCAATAACAACATTCAATAAAAATCATTTCATACATATAATTTATAGAGATTATGTTCTTCAAATTCGTGCTGGTGAATCTTTATAACTATGAATAAGAAAGGGAAAAAAATGCAAGATGAAGAAAGTGGAATGGTGTAGGATACTACGTATAAAGAAGAAGGACGACCTTTATGCATCAAATGCACATACACAGTGACAGAAGACATATATATCCTTACATGTAGAGAATGGTTTGAATCAATAGTAATCATTGCCCCTCCTTCTTTAGCCCAGCCCAGCCCAGCCCAGCCCAGCCCAGCTGTGCTCTGTCTCATCAAAAGCTGAGCTCTCTCTCTTCAAGTTTTTTTTTATTATTATTATCTCATCTGCTGCAGCTGCAATTTCCTCATCATTAAATTCCTCCACCTGTCACTTCTCTCCTCTCACGTTCGTGCACTGTTGCGCTGCTCAGTAATTAAGGAACACAATCACTAATTACCCTGCTAACTAATCAATGTGTTTAGCGACCAAAATATTAGTACGCATTATGAATGAACACGTCAGGGATTTTACCGAGGGGTGGGTGAAAAATTAGATAAATCATATTTAATATGTAAAAGATCAGTCTTGAAACTGAAAAGATCAGAAATGAGAGTGAGAAAATCAATGATAATACAACTTAAAACTGAAAAGATCAGAGATGAGAGTGAGAAGATCAATGATAATACAACCGAAAGATCATGTTAGGTAAAATGTTGGGATTAAAAATGAAAGAATCGTCAATTATTCCTAGTTTCGAGACCATAATTGTGCTCCTTACTAAAATTTTCTTTTTGAAAGCGCGCTGAATTAGTAATTAATTAGAGTCAATTATGTTTTTTTTCTTGAGAGCCTAGCTAGTTACGTTGAATTCATTATGCATGTCAAAAGCATCTTAACCTACAATTTAGACAAGTAATGATGGAAGGCTTGTCTTGGAAAATCCACGGAATCACGTGATGGAGAAACGAATTACTGAATAATTACAAAAGTCTTGGGTGAGACCTTCCTACCATAAGCTTATGGTAGGACGAATGATAGTTCATGTGTTTAATAGATTTGTTCATGTGTTTCACAGTTTTGTTTGTAATAAGCTGGGTTCATGTGTTTGACAGATTTGTTCTTGTGTTTCACAATTTTGTTTGTTATAATCTGTAACAATATGTAAATGAATTAACAAAGTTGTGAAACACATGAACAAATCCATTAAACACATGAACTATCATGCGTCCTACCATAAGCAAAGGTAGGACGGTCTCATCCAAGACCTTCTCCTGAATAATTTATGCTGTCGAAGAATCTAATTCAGGAGTTCATTTTCCCCAATCAAAATTGCTTTCACCAAATGCACCTATAGTCGAATTATTTGCTAAATGTTTGAATTGTTCAAGTCAAAATCAAAATAGTCGGATCAGAGTCAGACGATGTTCGGGTGAATTTTCAGGTAGATAAGTTCAGTTTAATTTAATTCATTAAAACTATAATTTGATAAAATTCATGATAAATTAGTAGTTTTAATTTTTTTTTTATATACGTGTATTTTTACTTCATGTCACTAAACTAATAATTTGATGAAATTCAAGTTAAGCATACTAATTTTTTTAATACATGAGGCTCTGTTTGCCAGAACTTCTCAGTAGTTCAGTTCAGTTCCGTTTAATTTAATTTAGTAAAATGTAATTTTATGAAATTTAGGTTAATTTAATTATACTATTTTTTTTTCAATACATTAATTTTCACTTCATTCTATTCAATTTAGTTAAGTGCACCAAGAAATTGATTGATTGGTCAATTTGTTGAATGAAAAACATTTTTAATTTTAAAATTAGTAAGAAAAATATGGTGAAGTGAGTGATGCATGGTGGTGGGGATGATGGACCATTGAGAGAGTTGTCTTTCAAGACACAAATGATTAGGCCCGATGACCAACTTCATGTCGCTGTTATGACTTTATGGCCCCAATACCATCTTTTCCATTTTCCCTTCTTTTCATTTTCATTTTCATTTTTCAAACCTCTCTGTTTTCCCATTATTACCACTTCATTTTTGGACATTAGTGGTAAGAAAATTCCAAATCAATGAAGGAACAGTAAATAATATTTTATTTCTTGAGCAGTAAAAAAGAACTTATTATTCCTTTCAAAATAAAATAAAAATGAACTTATTACAAGTATTGAATAAATTATTAGTATATCACTAAAAACGAATTGAAAGTGTTATTCAAGCAAAAGATTTGCCTCCTTAAAACAGCTACTTTTTCCAAACTGCATATCTGTGGCCGCTTGTAGCCAGCGTCCATTCCTTCCCGGCCGGGCACCACGAGCCGTCTCCGATCTTCACGCTGACCTTCTCACCGACAGTTGCAGCGTACAGGTCGGAACGAGCTTCCTCGATTTTCACACATGATCTGCTGTGTATGCCTTGCGAACGGCGCACGTCCATCTGCAATTGTCATATATTGTGATCAAAACCATGTTACAGAAATTCGTGTTTGTTCAGATTCTTACAGAATGAAGATGTGATGAAGAGCATACCAGCTTCACAATCTGGTCATGGCTGGAACTTCCCGAGTCATAGAAATGGTCATAGAATACACTTGGGATCCCAGGATGTGTTAGAATATATGCATAACCCTGCAGAATGCAACTGTTCAAACCTAGTATCTGCCAAACTCGAAGAAATGTACAAAATGTTACTCGAAAAGTACCTCCATAATATGATGTCCAGGGAAAGGCCAGTGAGCCTGCAATATGATAGGCAGAAAGGCAATCAGATTCAACATTTTCGTGCAAAAAGGCTCGATTTTGATAAATAAACCGGCTTAAGTCAAATACCTGAGTCGATCCAGTGTCGTGATTATCGAGGAAAGTAACCGCTCTTGATGGCCACCATCCCATAACACCGGGTGGTTTCCCTTGAGCATCACGCAGACGCCAAAGTTCCCCTTTCACAGCTTGCTGAAATTGAAGATTGAGGAAATATTTGCTCATGCATTTCAGAGTCGATTCTTGATTACTTAACCTAGTAGCACAAAGGCCTGTTTTCGATACATACCTGAAGGATTCCCTTTGTTGTGAAGTCAAAAGCAGTAGAAATTTGGCCGGTGGCATCGATCCAGTTAATGATCCTTTGCCTGTGACTGTCTGAATTTGGAGTTTATATTACAAATACTGGTTAAAAATGGACATTTAAAACTGTAAAAGCAATATACAAGTTATAATACCTTGGTTGTAATCCAAGTAGCTCCCTTTATAGTTACAAGTATCCCAATATTCCCCCACAGAAAATATAGGTTTTGCACCCTCTAAGTACTCCTTCACATACTTCGGCGAGTAGCTAAAATAACAAAGAAAGAAGGCAGTATTGGAAAATGAGAAATCCACATAGATGATTGAAAGAAAAGAGGACTAAGGACTTGTAATTAGATAGGATTTTATACCCTCTAGCGAAATCAAAGCGGAAATCTTGGAAACCGACAGTGTTGCGTAACCACCTGAGCCAACCGATGATGTCTTTCCGGACAAAACCTTGAGAATGATCAATATTTGGGACTCCATGAAAGTTGTCCCCTGTGCTTTTGTTGCCCTGAAGGATATTATTGGTGTACAGTTGGTTGAGTCAAACAAAACAGCCTAATTTAAGTTGAAGATGACAACCTAGTATATACTTACCAGACCACCAGTGCAAGACGTAACAGCACGTTCATCCCATTGTGGGGAAATCCCGTCATAACGATTGTACATTCCACCGTGTCCTCTAGTAGTTCCACATCGATGATTTATTACTATATCTGCCATTGCTCTAACCTTGTACTGCTTCATCTTACTGATCAAAGCCTTCAAGAGGTGTTCAGACCCGTACCTTGAATTCAGAGAATACAGGTTCTGTGGAAGATAGCCTGTTGCAGATAACGAGATAGGGATTCATAATTACAGAAAGATGAGAAAATCGCTAAAAAAATTTTGAAAAAAAGATTCTCTTCACTGTACCTTCAGCTGCAAGTGATTGACTTGGTGGAGGCAACCAAGCTGAGGTAAATCCAGCTTTTGCCATATCGGGAACCTTGCTGTCCAGATTTCTCCACCAATCGTGCTTATGAGACTCCCAGTTGAAGGCCTGTCAAACGATCAAACTCGTAAAACATATTAGCATACATTTATTAACAAATTGTCAAATTCTCTGAACTACTGCTCATAAGTCAAAAAGAAGAAAGTAGCAGAAGAAATCACCTGCAGTAAAATCTCTTTGCCATTCCTTAACACAGCAACTGCAAAAATACAGAAGGATCAAACCTAATGGCATAAATCTTAACGCTGCTCCATTAACTTGAATCACGAGAAATTATAAAGTACAAATCTCAAAGACCACTGAACATAGATACATGTAGCAATTTGTAGTTCTAAAATCAGCGTATGCAGAGAACAATCCAAGGAATATTCCCAAAATTTTCTTGGTGAAACACAAAAATAAAAGGACTAGGAACACGAGGGAAGTAATACCAGATTCCGACTGCTGTGCATTGTCATCATTTCCCTGCATTTCAAAGGAGAGAAAATCATATAGAAACACTGATAAGCATGCGATAACCTAAAAATATATTTATGGGATAATACTCAATACTTACATTGCTCAGGTGAACCATGACTAATTGCTGAAAACTTCGTAGATATTTGATTCTCGGTCAAATGAGGAGGATGAAAACAATCTGCACTCAAAGTTAAGCTCATTACACAATCACACGATCGGAAACTCACCAAGAACATAATATCAGATTCAAGCATATGGATCATAGGACTTAAGCCTGGATCCTGAAGCTAATCTAACACTTCTATTACCACTATCTAACTCCAAGTTTCAGCCACTAACCATTGATTAGACTGATGAAAAAGATAATATAAATGATCCTGATATGCTCTTATGCACATACTCCATTTGTTTCACTAATATTTTCACACTTTCTTTGCACAGTCTTCAGCAAGAATATTTAACCAATATCTTAAAAATCACAAAATGTCGATATTTTGAAAATGTAAACTACCACTGATCTAACCAGATCACACACAAAAACAAGCTGAACATGATCAGAATCCATACTTCCCAGTTCCCAATTACAGAAATATGCAAATTTGCCATAAAGAAACAACCTTTACATAATCACAATCAAAAAAACACATTCTTCACACATTTCACATACTAAAACATACCAGTGAATGAAACGGATTGAGGCAGATTATTGCAATTGCACTCATCCAAATGCGTATTTATAGAAGGGCAGATGAAACGGTTGAAATTCCACGGAATCTGAGAATTGGGGTTTGATTCTTGCTGGGTGGGAAATGCAAATTTCCAGCCGCAGAAGATAGAAAGAAGGAATCACTGACAGAAAGAAAGCGAAATATATACAAGGCCCCAAATTATGTCAATCGAATACATAGCTGTTGAGCAAATTGGGGGTGGGATTCGATGTTCCTGACGTTGTACGTCATGTGGGGCAGGAGGAGGAACGGTGGTGGTGTTCGAGTTGAACTATGCAAGAGAATTTGATTTTGGAGTGATCGGAGAACCGACCAATCAGCCAATGCGCGGGAATCAAACCTTTTTATGCCATGCCCTGTTTTCCCCAATTGAAATGGAACAAGAAATCTTAGAAATGGGAGTTTGGTTAGTGCTCAATGAGAGAAAGGGTGTCCTTCTATGGTAATTCAAAAATAGTTTAACATTTTTCACTATTATCATTGTCAACTATTTGAACTATTCGAATTAGAGACTTGTGTTATTCATTTTTAGTTTATTCATATCTCGTCAAAGTTTTTCATATGTTTTTGGTATTATATATTGCACGGTTATAAATTTATAATCATGTGAGAGTCATATATGATCATGAGTAGATTGAAAAGTGAACTTCGACTATGAGTATGAGTAGATGAGACTCAAATAATTTCTTTGGCATTTATAGATGTGAGTCATGTGACTATCTAGTAGAATTTTGACTAGCCATATTATTATTTGAGTATAGGCAGCTAAGAGTGTCTACATATTAAGGGTGGCTTGTGTGTATAAATGTAGTTATCTACTGCAATTTCGACTAACCATATAATTATTTGAGTTTACGTAAAGAGTGTGTATATTATAATGGTGGCTTAACGGGTCAATTTTACTTTGGATCCAACCCTTATTTTTAAATATGAAGTCCGAAAAATTAAGGTGGATTTCACACAATTTTAATAACTCTTCCCTTCAATGATAAATTATCACATGTGTGCCAAGAACAATAATAAACTACTTAGGTAAAATATACATATAAAATCTATCTATCAACTTTATAGCTAAAATTTTGTATTGAAACAGTTGAAGAAACTCAATACCCTTTAAAAAATGTGAGCCTCGTTCACATTTTTCTCTATGCAACTATTTTTCATAATTTTCCTTGCAATATATTTCTCTTCATAATAATTCAAGTGTAAACCACATAAAGGCGTGGCCAATAAGGAGTCAACATGGAGCGCCTTCTGTTCATTCCCCTTTTGACTCCTAGGGTTTTACCAATTTACAATTTTAAAATATTCCCTTTCTTCAACCTTTACACACAGTCACACACTTGAGCCTCTTTACTTGATCATCACCCGCAATGGAGAATCAAACCACCGAAGCTCACCCTTCTCCACCACCACAGCTAGAAGGAGACCAAGAACCCGCTCCCAAGAAGCTCAAAATGTCCACCACCACCTCCGACGAAGAAAACAACCACCCTGCCGATGGCTCCCAGAGAAAACCCAGGTACAAGCGCCGCAAAATCGCCATCTTCTTCGCCTACTGCGGAGTTGGCTACCAAGGGATGCAGAAG
The DNA here is from genome assembly GCA_963678965.1 of Cruciata laevipes. Classification (NCBI taxonomy): domain Eukaryota; kingdom Viridiplantae; phylum Streptophyta; class Magnoliopsida; order Gentianales; family Rubiaceae; genus Cruciata; species Cruciata laevipes. The sequence continues at coordinate 593,049 of OY787639.1, forward strand.
AATCCCGGCGCCAAAACCATCGAGGGCGACTTGGAAGAAGCCCTCTTCCACGCCGGCGCCGTCCCAGAGCAGGACCGCGGCTGCCCCAAGCGGTTCGACTGGGCACGGTCCGCCCGGACCGACAAGGGAGTCAGCGCCGTTGGACAAGTCGTCTCCGGCCGGTTCTACGTCGACCCGCCGGGTTTAATCGAGCGGCTGAACTCCATTCTCCCGGAACAAATTCGGATCTTCGGGTATAAGCGCGCCACTGGGTCATTTAACGCGAAGAAGTTCTGCGATCGCCGGAGGTACGTTTATCTCATCCCGGTTTTTGCTTTGGACCCCACGCGCCACCGCGATAGAGAGAGCGTGCTAGCTAGTGTAGGTTCTGGAAGCGAGCTCGTTAAGTGCGTTGAATGTTCTGAGAGAGGCCGGAAAGTGTTCGGAGTAATGGGGAAGAAAGGTGCTGTGCAGAAGAATGACGAGTCGGGCATTTCGTCGAACACCATGAATGCAGAAGTTGAGGATGGAAATGGTGTTGTTGACATGGAGCAGGAGGATAAAGTGGAGGAGAAGGCTGAATTTTGCTACAGCGAAGAGGTTAAGGAAAGGTTTAATAGGATTCTGAAGTGCTATGAAGGAACACATAACTTTCATAATTTTACGACTAGGACTAAAGCCGAGGATCCCGCTGCTAAGAGGTACATTATCTCGTTTCGAGCTGATACTAAGCTTGTGGTTGATGGTGCTGAGTTTGTTCGATGTGAGGTTGTCGGGCAGAGCTTCATGCTTCATCAGATTCGCAAGATGATCGGTCTTGCAGTTGCCATTATGAGGAACATTGCTCCTGAATCGTTGATTGAATCCGCTTTTAGCAAGTACGTTTGTCTGAGTTTTGCATTCCTGTAGTTTTATGTTATTATGTTTTTCTTGTTGCATAGTTGTAAGTTTGGTGTTTTTGAAATCAGGGATGTGAATATAAACGTGCCTATGGCGCCTGAGGTTGGACTGTTTCTGGACGAGTGCTTCTTTTCCTCGTACAATCACAAATGGAAGGACACTCATGAGGAGTTGTCCATGAAAGATTTCAGAGAGAAGGCTGATGAGTTTAAGATGAAGTTTATCTACTCTCACGTTGCCTCCATGGAGCAAAAGGAAGGTGTCATGGCCCTGTTCTTGCATTCTCTGAATTATCGTAACTACTCTGATTTGCGTGCTGTGAAGAAAGATGATGTCAAATCTGATGTTGCAACTGTCGAGAATGTTGTCAACCCCGATGCTTCAGCTCTTGAGGATGACATCAAAGCCGATGTTGCAATTGTCGAGAATAATATCAACGCTGATGTTTCAGTTATTGAGAATGACAATAAGGCCAATGGTGAAGTTCATGAGGATGACATCAAAGCCAAAGTTGAAGTTCTTGAGAATGACATTAAAGCCGACGTTGCAAGTATTGAGAAAGATATTCAGTCCGATGTTGCGACTCTTGAGGTTGAGTTTCAGGCTGGGTAAGTTGATATACTGCATATTCTGCTTTTGTGTGATCTATACTATGCATTTTGTTATCTATTTGCTTGATTTCATATTTAAGGATCGGTACATTGCTATCTTTTCAAGAATAGGTCCATTTTCCCATATTGCTGTAGTCAACAGATTTTTGAAGTAGAAATAAGTGGTTGTGTGATGGGAATGTAATTAGGAAATGATTCTGAGTAAATTGAATGGATGCCTTGTCGCATTTTTGCCAGATTCTTGAGTTCCATGAGTTTTTCTAGCCGAAATTTAGCATTTCTTGAAAGATACCGTGGTTTAAAGTTTGATCACTTAAGCTGAGTTCCTTTGTTTATCTCCCAATGATGATCATTTCTCGTTTGCTGAAAACCTTTCATCTGAATTCATGACAGGGTTTAACTATACGGCTCGGGAGATGGTTTTCAGCTAGGGTTTTGTGCTTGATGAAAGAGCTCATGGTTTCCGAGCTTTCAAAGTATGCCCCGCCCTTTCAAATATACACTCTTCCGTGGCAATGGCCGTCCAGGCATACCGCATTTGCTGCAGTGGTCACATTCTGCGATTTTTCTCTGGAAATACATTTGTTTTGTGCAATAGATCATTAGTTTTGATTAGCAAGGAATAAGTAAGAATAGAAAGCTTTCTTGATTCTTTTTAACTGTTGGGATAAAGTGCCATTTGGTCAACAGTTCATAATATTCAGAAAACATCATGTTCCATTGTTTCGGTTTCTGTGGTTCAAATGTCATTTCTAACTTATTGTTATGACCATAACATCAATTACATCGTTTTCCAACCAAACAACTATTTCATCTTCTGATCTTCTTGATTGGAATTCATCGTTCACAATTAAACCACCGCTTCTCTGAAAAATGGCCTCTGTTGACGGCGGCGATTGGTCATCGCTTCCGCCGGAATTACTCTGGCAAATAGCAACCAACATCAAGATCCTTTCAGACTATGTAAGATTCCGGGCAGTCTGCATCTCCTGGCGGTCCTCAGCTCCGGCCACCCCTACCCACCTCCCTAGCCAACCACCCTGGCTCATGCTTCCTCACGGCGGCGATCACGGCGGCTCCTCCTACAACCACCGCGCGTTTTTCGACATCGCCGTCGCAAGATACCACTACCTCCGCCTCTCGGAACCGCTCCACCACCATCGCCGCTGCCGCGGCTCCTCCCACGGCTGGCTCGTCATCCTCGACGAGTCCCCCTCCGTCGTCATCCTCAACCCTCTCACCGGCGCTAAACTGAATCTCCCGCCGCTCTCCGCCCTGCCGCAGGTTGCCCGCTTCGACTACTCCAACGTCGGCCGCGAGTACGCTCTCCGATCACCAGATCGGCCACCGCCGCCGCCGCATCCTATGAGCTTGAGGGAAATGCGCGATCTATTCATCAGAAAATTCATCCTCTCCGACAGCCCGTGCCGGAACCCTGGTTTCACAGCTCTGGCGATCCTCAACCGGAACGGCGATCTGGCCTGCTGCAAATCCGGCCAAGATCACTGGACTCTGATCCCGGAACTCCGTAATATCGAGGATGCAGTTTACTTTGAAGCAATGGTTTATGCAGTGGACAGAAAAGGCTACATCACCATCTGTGACGTCAGCTCTGATTCGCCGGATATTGTGGCGGATATGCTGATCACCGGCTTAGGCCACGGCGGAGACACCTACTATCTGGTGTCTGCGTGTGACAAACTGCTCCTCATTACGAGGTTTTTCGATGAGATCGAAATGGGCGCTTTCCAAACTCGTGAATTCCAGGTTTACAGGTTGAATTCTAGTGAGCAGAGATGGGAAAAAGTGACTGATTTGGGGGATTTAGCTCTGTTTCTTGGAGGCAATTCTTCTTCATCGGCTCTAATGGCGTCTGGTTTTCCGGGGTGCAGAGGAAACTCCATTTACTTCACAGATGACGACGGCGAGCTGGATTACAGCAATGGTTTTCCCGGTGAACATGATATGGGGATTTTCAGGCTGGAAGACGGAAGTATCCAGCGATTGCCTTGCGATCATCGTGTATCGCTTGCTCATCCCGTTTGGATTACTCCTAATCCTTTCTAGATTGCAGTTTCGGTTTAGCGTCAAAATCAGGAGAAAGTGTTCTTGAGTGTGTCAAATAACATTTCTCCATGTGTTATTATAAAATAGTTTGTACTACTACTCCAATTATTATTTTTATTGAACTTATAATTTACAATTGCATAATTCATATAGTTGTACTTATAATGCATTTTCTATATTTTTCAATTTAATTTTTTTCAACCACAACTATTTTTCATCAAGAATTATACCGCCATCAATTTCATTATTTGGATGACTAAATATAACTCACTATTTCAATTTTATAGTTCAAAATATCATACAAAATAATAGTATTGTTCTCTTGAGATGTAAAAATTCGCCATAAACTAAGTATAATCAAAGGTATATTTGTACATTCATATATAGTATAATAGGGATTCAAAACACTCAACTATTCCGTCCAAGATCAAATTGCATGGAATTTTTTTTCACACTTGCCAGCACAGACGTTTGGCGGAAAATATCTTTTGTTACATGTAATAGCAGCACATAAAAATTTGATGATATATTGAAATTAATATTAATATTAAATATGATGAATCTAGTGATATTAAATACGATAAATCTAGTGATATCAAATATGATGATATATTGAAATTAATATTAATATTAATATATTTAAATATATGGTCAAAGTTTAAAAGTAAATAATGACAAATATTAAATTGTGCGGTTTAATTTGGCAGCGAGGAGTATTGAGCAAAAAAAATTTAGCGTACCAGCTGATGAAGAAGGCACAACAAAGTGGATGAAAGTATAGCCAAAGATTGATTGTTTAGACATGGTGTTAATGAATTATTCTTTGAAATATTTTTATTTTTGAAATGTTCGTGCTGGAATAGATGATGAAACTGAGTTTGAAGAAGATAATGTAGTATAATAGAGCGAAATTTGAGTAAAAAATTTGCCATAAAATAGACAAATCAAATTAAAAAATAAGGTACAATATAATAGACTAGTAAAGTGATAAAAATTAATTTAAGTGATGACAAAAATTTGTCCAACATAAAATTTAACTAGTGAACAAAGAGTGCAATAGTAATAAAATGCACAACCACTGCGATTCTCACATCGGAACTGTCAAGCATCACATTCACACCACTAAATGCATACATACCTCAATCAAAATTTGTCAAACATCAACTTTGGCATAAGATTTACGACGGTTTTGCTACACAACACGACAACAAACATGAGGATTTTGATAATCTATTTAACAAAAGAATAAAGAATTTTGTATCTCATGGATTTTTCCGTCACAATTGAAAAACATAACTAATATTCGGCCACACAAATATGCAAAAATATACCGTCAATACCCTTGCGAAAATTTATGGCGGTATTTTTCCCGCTCCGAAATTCGAATCTACCAGAAAAAAAAAGACGAAATTTCATCCCAAACTTGAATAAGACAAAAAAAAACACAAAGAAAAGTAAAATCTCTCTCTCTCTAAAAGAAAAGAGCGACGGGGAAACTTCTCTCTACAACAGAAAATCTAACCAGAATTTTAACACAGTTTCTTGACCGGATTACAGCGAAAAAATGGCCGGAAATCAGTCGAACCTTCCGAAGGCCCCTACCCAGCTCCCAAGGCTATTGTTGCCACATGATGGAATCTCCTCCTCCGATGACCGCCTCTCAGCTGTCGAGTTGCTTTCCGGCATACATCGTGAATTCCGCCCCCAAGAACCCGTCGGCCGCGGCTGGCGCTGCCGCGGCTCCTCCCACGGCTGGCTCGTCATGCTCGACAAATCCCCCAAGGTCGTCATCCTCAACCCCCTGACCTTCGCCAAGCGCATCCTCCCGCCGCTCCACAAACTGCCGCCGGTCACCGACTTTGACGGCCGGGAGTATAATCTCGATCCTGACTATAGGGGTCCGTTCAGACCTTGCACGTTGAAGGCTATGCGCGATCTGGTCGTCAAGAAGATCATCCTCTCCGATTGCCCGGTTCGCAACCCTAATTTCACAACTCTGATGATTTTATACAGCGGCTATGGCACCGCTTTCAGCAATATTGCTTGCTGTAAATCCGGCCAAGATAGTTGGACTCTGATTCCCTTTGCCGATGCTGATGACGCGGTTTTCATCGACGGGGCGGTTTACGCAGTGGACATCAAGGGCAGCATCTTTCAATATGACGTCAGCTGCAATCCGCCGAGAGTTTTTGCGAAGAAGGAGATGATCAAAAGTCCGGAAGGGGATGCCCGCTACTTGGTGCCTGTGCCTGTGCCTGTGCGTGCTCTTGGAGCACTGCTCCTCGTTTGCAGGTTCTTCGATGACGATGCACTTGACAATCATGGGACGTATAAAACCAGGGATTTCAAGGTGTATTCGTTGTACGTCTCTGAGAATAAATGGGAGAGAGTTCGTGATTTGGGAGATTTAGCTTTGTTTGTTGGAGGCCATTCTTGTTCATCAGCTGTCAGGGCCTCTGAATTTCCAGGGTGCATAAGTAACTCAATCTATTACACAGATGATGATGGCCAGATGCAGTATCCCGAAGGTGTGCCGGAAGAACACGATGTAGGGAGATTCTGCTTGGATGGTGATGGTCATATCTATGACTTGCCTTGCAATTTCAAAGCTCGAGTTTCCGGCCGGCCTAATCCCACATGGTTTACTCCTAATGCCTGATCCTGTCCAGAAAATGTCAAAGGTGATTGGGATGTTTGATGCTTCAGTGATCTTTTCTGTAAGTTTCTTTCAAGTTTGATCAGCATGTAATTAGGATATGGTTATGGAGCAGATTCATCGTGTGGTTTATTCTGTCAAGTTCGATACATTTGTGAGTTTTGAAGTTTGATCATATATACAATATATTTCAGAATGATTACTTTTGTTCTTCACATTTTTAGCTTGATGAAAACCTTTCTTCCATGGCTACATGATTCTGGCCTTTGTTGTGGTTTTGTGCGTGCGTGAAATTGTTAGATCATATCCTGTTTGAATTAGTGTGTGTGTGCGTGCGTGAAATTGTTAGAACATATATGCATGGTATCACCATCACCATCCTTATATTATTCAAAAAAAAGTAGGATATTATTAGTGAATAACCATTCTTATATGGTATCCTGTGTACCATTATTTTGAAATGCAGATGTATTATTTTTGTATGTGCATTTTAATACTATATATTGTGCATTTCAATATTTATACAAAAATTACAATCAAATTATTAATAAGCACGATTATATATACAAAAATACGTATTGTTATTTTTAAATGCACAATTGTTAGTGAATAAAATGAATTAATGAGAGTAGATTAATAAACGGATCTGTTAAAATGAATTAATTAGAGTAGATTAATTAACGGATCCGGTCCGAATCCAGTGCGGTCTAGCCATTTCACACATATCCAAACCAAATTAAAGAGCGGCCACGTCAAAAATTTCCCGAAAAATCATGTAAATATGCAAAAAATACCGACAATAGCCTTGCGAAAATTTATGGCGGGATTTTTCCCGCCCGGAATTTGAACCTATCAGAAAAGGGATGGGAATTTCACCACAAAAATTAATTATAAAATAAAGAAAAAAACTACAATAAAACAGCGAAAGGGAAAACCGCTTCTCTCTCTCTCTCTCTACAAACAGAAAATCTAACAGAAAATCTATAACAGTTTCTTCACCGGATTTTCACTGAATGGCTGAATCAAGCCCAAAAATGACCGGCCGTTTGGAAATCTCTCCGGTGACCCCGACCAACACACAGATCCCCTGGCTACTGTTACCAGATGAGGCTGGTGACGTCCTCGAATTTATCCAGGTGATTACCGGCAGAGAGCGTAAAATCCACGTCAATGATCCCTTCTACGTATCCTGGCGCTGCCGCGGCTCCTCCCACGGCTGGCTCGCCATCCTGGACGGAATCTCCAACATCGTACTCGTCATCGTCAAAGCCTCCACCGGCGCCCAGCTCTACCTCCCGTCGCCCATCAACCTGCCGCCGGTTACCCACTCCGACGGAAAGGATCTGCGTGAAGACGGGGTGGAGGGAGTACCACTTGCGACCATGCGCATTTCTCTCATTAAGAAGATCATTCTCTCCGATTGCCCTAGCCGGAACCCTAATTTCACAGCTCTGGTGATTTTTGAAAATAACGGCGAGGATACGGATACCGGAAATCTGGCTTTCTGGAAACCCGGCAAGGACGATTGGACTCTGATTCCGGGTACAAATGCCGATGACGCAGTTTACTTTGATGGGAAAATTTATACAGTGGAGCGCGGCGGCGGCGGCCGCCGGATCTTTACCTCTGACATTAGCTGTGATTCGCCCAACATTGAGGAAATGGAGGTCGGAGGGTTACATGAATTATTCGCGTTACAAATGAAAGCCTTCTACCTGGTGTCTGCGCCTGATGGACTACTCCTCGTCTCCAGGGAATTTAGTGAGGGCGAACTTGATTATAGAACTAGTAGCTTCAATGTGTTTCTATTGAGTTCATCTGAAACTGGGAATAAATGGGAGAGAGTTCATGATTTGGGGGATATTGCTCTGTTTGTTGGAGGCCATTCTTGTTCATCAGCTGTCAAGGCCTCTGAAATTCCAAAATGCAAAGGAAACTCCATTTATTTCACAGAAGATGACATCCTGGCGAAATATCATGGGCTTCAGGTTGAACACGATATGGGGATTTACAGCTTGAAAAGGAAGAAATGCTCTGGTTTTCCTGACATAAACAAAAAGCGTATGGATTCATTACCTAATCCCACATGGTTAGCTCTTATGTCCTAATTAATCTTTCCAGAATGTCTAAGTAGAATTATATGTTGGTGTTTGATTTGAATGTGATTATGATATGGTTCTGAACTATGCAGTAGAGTTCTTGAGATTTATGCTTTAGTGACTTTTGTCTGTAATTTCTGTCAAGTTTTGGAAGGCATGAAAGGGAAGTAGAATCAGTGGCAGTGTGATGCTATGTTGCTATTAGTATAGCAGATTGGTGTGGTTTGTTCTTACATTATCTTTTTCCTGAATGAAAGTTCTTGTAGAAGATGATGTTTTAGTTAGAAGATGTAAGGATGAAATTAGATCCCATGGTTTGAAGTTTGATCATAGTGTATATCATATATCTTAGAATCATGACTTCTGTTCATCTCAATGATGGATCATTTTCAGAATCATATTTGAAAACCTTTCTTCCATTTTTGCTACATTCTGGCCTTTGTTGTTCTGGACAAAGTGCTCTTGCATTAGCTCTTGATAATTAGCTTTGCATCATAGATAGTTCTCACTGATTTTTCTCTTCCAGGGTTTCAATCGGTGTTAACGTTTCACTAGCAACCATGCAAATCAGGATCAGCCGGAAGAAGGTGGCGTCCGCTGCTTTCAAGCAGAGGCTGAGGCTGTACGTCGAGGGGAAAAAGGCGACGGAGGCGGTGGCCTTCGTCAAGGCGGCGTTCGGCGCCGAGGAGGTTTTGCGCGACGTGAGCCTGAAGCGCAAGGTTGACCAGGAGACTCCGACGCTTCTCTCCTCAGAGCTGAAGATCGGCGGCGTAACTCTGTTCGTCTATGGTTCCCCAGCGAAGCCTACAAGGAGTGGAGTGTTTAGGCTGGAGGTGGATGATGTGGACGCCGCCATGGACAAGGCGGTGAAGGCCGGAGCTACTGCTGTTGGCGTGGGGAGGCTCAAGGATCCTTATGGCAACACCTGGCTCATCCGCTCGCCGGACACCACCGCTGCGGTGGCCGAGTCGGAGTGGGAGTGGGAGTCCGAGTCCGAGTCCGAATCGGAATCGGTGGCCGAGTCGGAGTCGGTGGCCGAGTCGGTGGCCGAGTCGGACTCGGAGTCGGACTCGGAGTCGGACTCGGAGTCGGACTCGGAGTCGGACTCGGTGGCTGAGTCGGTTTGACCTCCATATCCGGCGCATTTGACTGGTCATCATTAGTAGTATTAACTACGTAAGTAATAGTAACATTGATATAATGGTATTGGTAGCTTTTGAACGTGATCTCTGCTGCTGGTTCCTGGTGTGTGCTATGCCTGGTTACTGGTTAGTGGTGATGATGATCATCATCTCACCAGAGAGTCTGAGATATTATTTTGTTTTTTGTAAAGGATATTATGCATGCTAAATTCTTACTTCTGTTGAGATACACTCGTGGTAAATGCATGGTAAATTCTTACTTATGGTAAATTAGAAAATAGTGATATGATCCACCGAGGTCTAGTTGCTAAACAAAGTGCATATTTCAGTGTTGTAGAGGGATGTAACACTGATTTTTTTTAAAAAAAATCTTCAGCCGATTATATAACTAACTTTAAAATAATTATATTTTTAATAATACCCTAATTTAATAATTTATGTATAATAACAAATTTATATTTCATATCGTTATTAAAAGTATACAATAAAACTCATTAAACTCGATAAATCTATCGAAAAATACGTAAGGTATTCGGGGTCTAAATTGATTACTAATTAAGTCGACTTTCTAACCCGTCTTATATTTTTATTTGGATTGTTTGCAAGCTTCTTATGAACAATTTGTTCATTTATACTCCTATGTTGGTATGCATATTTCGGCTTCTAACTTAGGAAGAAAACTGACATCTATAATAGGATTGCTTAAATTTTTGGTTGGATTTTACGATAATTCGAAACTATCACAAAAATTAACATATAAGTTAAACTTTGTAAAAAAAAAAAACGGATTTATATTATATAGGGGAAGAACTGGAGGAATGGTTCACAATATTTTCTCATGTATTTTCAATCTATTCAGTTTAATCTATTAAGTTATCAAATAGTAGCATTAATATTTGATAAAAATATTGAAATAAAACTAAAGAAAAGGATATTACTGATACTCCCTCCGTCCCACATTATTCTTCACAGAATTCTTTTCACGCATGTCGATGTAGATGTTTGATCGTAAATATCTTTAGTTACATGCATTATCGGCACATAAAAATTTGATATTTGAATACTACATGTTACGATGAATCTAGTGATATCACATATGATAATATTAATATTAATATATCTATTCAAATATATCTATTTGATTTTAAAGTTTAAAATCAAATAGTGAAGTGTGAAGTTTACACGGGACGGAGGGAGTATTAGACTACAGCACTGGTCAACTATTATCGAACCAATCCATTTCCTCTTATTCACTCAACAATGGCCGCCGTTGACCACCCTGATTGGTCATCTCTCCTGCCGGAATTACTGGAGCATATAGCAACCAGGATCAAGGTCCACTCAGACTACATCCGATTCCGGGTAGTCTGCATCCCGTGGCGGTCATCAACTCCGGCGATCCCGACCCACCTCCCCCGCCAACTCCCCTGGTTGTTTTTCCCACCGGGCACCAATGAAAGCGGCGCCACCAGGAACGCTTTGGAGGTAGATGATGGTGCTAACAAACACCACCACCTCCGCCTCCCGGAACCTTTCCACGACCACCGCAACTGGTCCTGCCGTGGCTCCTCCCATGGCTGGCTCTTCTTCCTGGGAAGATGCCTCTCCGTCGTCATCCTCAACCCCATTACCGGCGCCCAACTCAACCTCCCGCGGCTCCGCGGCCATGATTACAGCAATCACTCCATGGGCTACGGTCCCCACTTTTTGGGCTCGCTACGCTCATCGTATGATTGCAAATTCGTTCTCTCCGGCAGCCCTAGTCGGAATCCCGAGTTTACAGCTCTGGCGATTCTTCATCGGAAGGCCGGTCTCCTCTGCTACAAATCCGGCCAGGATAAATGGGCTCCGATTCCGGGAATCTTTGCCGGCATCGAGGACGCGGTTTACACTGCTGGGGTGGTTTATGCAGTGGACGCAAGAGGCTTAATCTACGTTTGTAATGTCAGCTGCGATCCGCCGGAAGTTGTGATGGAATACGTGCAGGATGTGCTACTCGGCGGCTTAGACTACCGCCCCAACGGGGACACCTACCGATTGGTGCTTGTGTGCGATGAACTGCATCTCGTAGCCAGGTTCTTCGATCTTCAGAACGAAACTTGTTCTTATGCAACTCTTAAATTTGAGGTGCATAGAAGGAATTTTGTTGAAAAGAGTTGGGAGAGAGTGTATAATTTGGGGGATATTGCTCTATTTCTTGGTGGCAACTCTTGTTCATCAGCTGTAATGGCTTCTGATTATCTGGGGTGCAAAGGAAACTCAATCTACTTCACAGAAGATGATTTGGATGGCAATCTGGATCACAACCGTGCTGAACGACACGATATGGGGATTTTCAGTTTGAAGGATGGAACTTTCGAACGATGTTTTCCCGATCTTCGCATTCATGATTCTAACCAATCCATTTGGAGAGCTCCTCATTATAATCCTCATCCCATTTGGATCACTCCTAATCCTTACTAGTTAGAGATTCAGGTTCGTGCATCAAAATCAGGCTATTGTATGGTACATGATGTTATTGTATGTTTTTGAGGTTGCCATGTCAGAATTGTTAGAATAAATTCCTTGTTTCATGTTTATTAATGTATGTGTAATTATACATATTTTGTGTTTCATTTTAACATCAGGTTGTTGTTATAGAAGAAATCTTGATTTAGTTTTACTTGTTATTTGTCTTGAGAAAAGCTATGTGCTAGCAAGATATGAAGATAGTAGTTATTACACATAGTTAATGCATCTGATAGAATATAGATGAGGCAAACAGTGATGATAATGATGCCTGATATCGGTATTTTGTCCATCTCCTCATCTTCATCTTACACAAAATCAGGCAATTCCACCACCTTTCTTATCTCGTTGTCCCACAAGATGTCCAGCCTGCTCACATATTTGCCCTCCGAGTATAACCTGAACTTCAACATCAGTTTCATAAACTATAACCGAAAGTTTCCATGAAAAGCCTTCATGCCTGGATTGGATTGCAGGGCGAAAGAAGAAGATAGTTTGCAAACTGTTCTTTATTTTAGCTGGAATTACATCGTAGATAGCTGCCAGGACTGGAAAATTCTCATCCCTGTTATGGTCCAGCACTGAAACTGGCAGAAACTTTAACAAGAACTTTAAACAAGTCCCAAGCTAAGTTAGAAAAGAATTGTATAATCCAGATGTTCATATGATCCACTGAAGTCTATAAGAACAACTCACTTTATACGTTTTCAAATACGTGAAACAATTGTTTTTCTTGTGTCTTAAATTGTTAAATCAAATTCTGTGCTGCGTGTTTCTTACTGTATGTTGTATTAGACATTTGGACTTCATCATGTTTCACATTTTGTTACTGTTTTAGGGTCAGAAACGGTTAGATGAAATCTCGATGTTGATTATACTTATTTGAATGGATAAGCTATGTGTACATATAGCAGCAGCTGCCTATTACACACACACACACGCACTAAGCAATGCATCTGAGAGAATACAGGCGAGGTTCGGAATGAAATGATGATGATGATGATGCCTTGAGATTGGCCGGATAAACTCGCGGATGATCACTTTCCAATCCAAAGTTTATCATCGGAAACTTGTCCATCTCCTCATCTTCATTGTACACAAACTCAGGTATCTCCACTTCCTTCCTCCTCACGTTGTCCCACAAGATGTCCAGTCTGCTCACATACTTAATCTTCCAGTATAACCTGAATTTCCACAACCTCAATTACATAAACTTTCCGATGATCTTATCATGGTGAATGATAACCTTAAGCTTACTTACCCTCCGGTGAAGATGATTTGCCCAAAAGTCGCCATGAAAAGCCTGGATTGGATTCCAGGGTGGAGGAAGTAGATAGTTTGCAGATTGTTCTTGATTTTCGCTGAAATCGCATCATAGATAGCTCTCAGGGAAATTATCCCCAGGGAAAATATCCCTGGAAAATTCTCACCTCTTTTTACACCTGTGTTAAGGTACAGCACTGAAAACGGCTTGTTTTCGAGTTTTGGAAAGATCTCTTCCTCCAAAAACCTTAAACAAGCCACGACACTAACGTTGTTTGCTGATCCATCAACATAGAAACCGAAGAAAGATCAGAACATAGATGCAAGTATCCTACTCAGAAGTAAGGTGGGGAATGCTCGGGAAATACCTTGAAAGAATTTACCGACAATGCGAAGCAGGGTGAGGCCTTGCCTGTCTCTGCCATTGATGGTGAAGATTTGAAGCTTCTTGATGAGCTTTTGTTGGTCATTTGCAGTTAATGCCATTTTTTGTTGAGTTTTAGTCTCAGCTTGTTGTTTATTTATATTTGGGAGGAAATGAATACAGAGGAGAATATTGTTGTTGGTTGTTTAGGATTTGAATTGAATTGGTTTAGATGAGCATTATAATCATAAATATATTGTAATCTACTTTGTATTTTTATGAAATTAGTTATATTTTCCTATGAAATTAATTTCGAATAATTCCATCATGGTTCTATAATTGTAAGCGGTGACTGGTGAGGTATGCTGAGAAGGGTATATTCTGAGGCATCTTCCTTTAGCTTTAAACCTGTTTTGTTTGCATTTTCATCATCAATCCTGACATTTTGGCTTCTTCATCTTATTTTGTTTGATTTAATTAATGTGGATTTTGTATATATGATGATGGTATGATCTCAGAATTTGTCACCAGTTTGTTCCATTTTATTGTATATTATAGACTCATAGCAATTGATCCATGTAAATAAAAATTTAAAAATATTTTTTTCATAATGATGTAAAAAAGGTCAGCAGCCATTTTAACTAATTTAAGTTTAACTTGCACAAATTGATTAATGAAATTTTGATATTATGAAAATACTCGTTACAATGAATCCAACAAGATCTCTTACGATCATATTTAATTATTAATGCTAATTCAGTTTAAGATAGACTGAATTAAGATAAAATGAAATAATTAAAATTAACATTTTATGCAGCTAACTTATAACTATGTAAACCTATAGCTATACATTAGATGACTAGTGAATTTTAGCAAAAAATCATGCTAAGCATAAAAGTATTTTAAATTAGATGGAATTTGTTTAAAAGTAGAAGTACATATTTTTGAAACACTTTTTAAGTAATACATACTTTAGGATTAGTGAGAATTTTGTATCAAGGGTTTATTCTCCCAACAAATTTTAACGATGATATAAACTAGAGTAATTCTCCTGTGAGGCAGCCTCACCCATGAGGCAATGCCAAATAAGAAAAATTTCATTGCTGCCACCTCATCATAACTCACTACCACCTCATCAAATCTCGACTCCACCTCATCAAACATCGGTGTCAGTTCATCAAACATGTCATCTCATCAAAACCTTTGTGTCCGTTCATCAAACCTCACCAAAAACATTTTTAATTGGTCCTGCCTCTTGGGTGAGGCTGCCTCACCCAAGAATTTGTCTATAAACTAAAGTAAAAATGAATGAATTGAAAATATAAATAAAACAACTGAAATAAGTTAATTTTTAAAAATGATATTTTATTTAATCAAAATGATTTAAACTAATTCGATCTAAATTGAATTGAACTAATGAATCTGAAGTGAAAAAATTTCAAATTACTACAAATTAGATGATCAGATCACACGGATCGACACGATTAAAATGTCCGGAACCTCAGCCGATCAAACTCATCGCCGATCAACCCAATATTCTTCGCCCGGCCGGAATTCACCCGTCGCCGCCCATTGTTTTTATTTTTCCAGTTCGGTAATTAGGTAAGTTTCCGGTCAAATCCATTGTATCTTCATCATTCCAATTTTTGATCAAATTGTAAAAGAATTCGTTTAAGCCATATTAGATTTGGGTTTTTACATTGCTCTTGTAATGAATTGGCGTTCTTCTGAATCTTTGATTCTCAGGTAAATATTGCAGTGTTTGTATTGAAATTGCGATACAATATCATTTTGCTTTTAATTTCTCCCCCATTTTATTTACTGATCACTGTCATTTTATCGAACTAGGGTTTATACATGAGGGTCGGTGAAAAAATTACCACCATTTCATCTTCTCCGGTCGTTCAACAATAATGGCGCCCGTCGACCACCGCGATTGGGCGGCTCTGCCGCCGGAATTACTGGAGCAAATCGCAACCAGCATCAAAATCCAATCGGACTACATCCGATTCCGGGCAGTCTGCATCCCGTGGCGGTCATTAACTCCGGCGAGGCCAACCCACCTCCCCTGCCAGATCCCCTGGCTGTTATTCCCACCAGGCGGCGATGAGGGCAGCTCCACCAGCCCACACGGCGGCGATGCGAGCAGCTCCACCGCCAACAACAGCCGGCGCCACTGCTACGTTTTAGAGGTTGATAGTAATAAATACCGCTTCTTCCGCCTCTCGAAACCGCTTGGTTCCTCCCACGGCTGGACCTTCTTCCTGGACACATCCCTCTCAGGCGTCATCTTCAATCCCCTCACCGGCGCAAAACTCCGGCTCCCACCGCTGACCGGCGCCGCCCAGCGGGTTGACGACGACGTCCTCGCCTGGATGCAGTACTATCATCTCCGACCACGTCCTCGCAAGGAGAAAAGAAAATTCATCCTATCCGATAGCCCGTGCCGGAACCCTAATTTTTCAGCTCTGGCGATCGTTAACCCGAACGGCGTTCTCGCCTGCTACAAATCTGGCCGGAATAGCTGGAGTTTGATCCCGGAAATCAACACCTACATCGACGATGCAGCTTTCTTTAGAGGGATGGTTTATGTGGTGCACGGAGACGGCGATATCACCGTTTGTGACGTCAGCGGGGATTCGCCGGTAGTCGTGGAGGAAATGCAGCTCACCGGCGTAACCTCCGACCATCACACCTTCTATTTGGTGCCGGCCGGCGATGAGCTGCTTCTCGTCACCAGGCTCGTCTACGTGAAGAGTTCTCATCCAACCTGTAACTTCAAGGTTTTCAGGTTGAATTCGCCGGAAAGGATATGGGAAAGAGTGCATAATCTGGGAAATGTAGCTCTGTTCATCGGAGGGAATTCGTGTTCATCAGCTCCGGTGGCTTCTGATTTTCCGGGGTGTAAAGCGAACTCCATCTATTTCACAGGAGACGAATTTGATGACAAGTTCAATCATGCTTGTCACAATATTGGGATTTTCAGGTTGGGAAATGGAAGCTTCCAGAGATTGCCGGCCATTCTCAGCAAACCGTTTCCTCATCCTATTTGGCTCACTCCTAATCCTTTCTAGTTTGAGGTAGGCATATGATCAGAATCAAGTTGTAATTGTTTAATCAGATTGTGGTGTTAGAAATAATCAGACTTCATTTGTGTCAAAACATAAATTTTGCTATGCTTTTGAATTTTATCAGATTGAGAATATTGCTCTTGATTTTATAGCTGGAGCCTGAAATTTATAGTTGACTCGTTGCAGATTGTTTATGATGATATGCTACAACATTCAGGTCAAACTTGGATGAGTATAGAAGTTTAAGAAATGCATTTATAGTTATGTGTCTTTGATTATGTGTTTTATGCATGGTTGCAGACTTGCAGTTGAGGTTTTAGCTTCATGCAATATAATTTTGTGCTTTGGGGATTCATTTCATTTGCTTGAAGTTTTTAAATAATGCAGAGGAGAAAATGGTTGTTGGTGGTTTAGGATTTAAATTGAATTGGATTAGGAGAGAATTAGAATCATAAATACATTTTTTTTAAAAAAAATTAGTTAGAGAATGTATTTTGTGAGATCAGTCTTGAGACTAGCTAGAGACAAATTTTGATCTTTTCACATTCTAATTCGACTTTTTACATATTAAACATTATCATTTAATGTATGATCTTCCACTTTCAAGACTGATCTTTTCATGATTATTCAGTGAGAATAGTCTCAATTGCGAATTTGTCAATTTGTCAATTAGTTTTATTTTTGTAGTTCGAAAATTTCTATAATTAGGTCATGTTCTCTTCAAAGTATTTGAACTTATCTGAACTCATTTGAACTTAAAAAAATTTATCTGAACTCATCTGGACTGAACTCATTTGTACTTAAAAATTTTAGCTGAACTCATTTGAACTTAAAAACTGAGCTGAATTGAAATATATACTAGATAAATTGAACTGAACTAAATCGAAACTAACTAAAAAATATATGATCATTCCAATATATTTGAAATTTATTAATCTAAATATAACATAATACATTTAATATTAAATGATACTGAACTGAGTTGCACTGATGTAAATAAACTGAACTGAATTGAATTAAAAAAAAATGATCAATTTCAATATATTTGAAATTTATTAATCTAAATGTAGCATAATACATTTTTAATATGAAAATATATAGAACAAAGTTGAACTGGAATATTTAGATCAACTGAACTGAAATGAAATAAATATGACATTTTCAAAACATTTGAAATTTAATAATTTGAGTATAACTTAGAATTTGATAGAGTTTATTTCTTGTTGAACTGAATTTGATTGAATTAAATTGAAGTAAAAATTAATGTACTGAAAAAAAGAATCAAAATGACTAAATTAACCATAATTTCATCAAATTACATTTCACTTCAATTTACTGAACTGAATGAAACTGAACCAGGGGCGGAGGCAGGTGGGGGGCTGGTGGTGGTTTCAGCCCCCACCAGAAAATACAATCATAGTGTTAATTTTTTTTAAAAAAATACAATTTAGCACCCACCGGAATTTATGAAATTCCAAAACTATAAATTAGCCCCCACAAAAAAATATTTCTGGTTCCGCCACTGAACTGAACTGATTTACATAAAAGCTCTAGCACACAAGGCCTTAATGTTAAAAAATATGATCATATTTTTGAGTTGAGCTGAAGTATACAGATAACTGAACTGAACTGAATTGAAAATAAATAAGTGTGATAAAATAAACGGTATGAATAAATTAACCTTAATTCATTGCATCAAATTATATTGATGTTGAGTTAAACTGAACTGAACTGAAATTAATGTATTGAAAAAAAGAATCGGTGTGACTAAATTAATTTAAATTTCATCAAATCATATTGAAACTGAACTAAACTGAATGGAATTGAACTAAACTGATATGAACAATTAAGCTCGAAAGATTGAACTGATTTAAACTGAACTGTACTAAAATACAAATAAGTTTATTGAACTGAACTTATCTGAAAAATAAATAAGTTTACTGAACTGGACTCAATAGAACTGAAAAAAGATTATCTGAACTCATATGAACTGAAAAAAGATTATCTGAACTTATCTGAACTAAAAAAAGTTTATCTGAACTAAAAAAACTTTATCTGAACTCATCTGAACTAAAAAATATTCAAATAAACTTTGGAGAACATGACCTTAATGGTAAAGTGGTATAATGTGTATAATTATGTAAGCTAAAATTGCGATATTATAAAAAAAACATATTAAGATCTTTGATATGAATCTCCTTGCGAAGATCCTAGATATGAACCTCCTTACGAAGATCCTGATTTTGCGGAATGATTAAGAGCACCCCCTTTCAAAGAAGAAGACACACTTCGAGATGAACTTGAAAGACACAACTTTTGAATTTCAGTAACACAAGGTCGAATTCCACACGCCAAGCACTACTTGCACCAACTTGAGATGGACACACCTAGATCTCAAAATCGGGGGTTTCAATCTAACGATTGACCTAATCTAGCGATTAGAGGTTAACCTAACGGTTGAATGAGATAAAACTCAATATAAGATGATTGTTGTATATAATTGTTGAATAAATTCGTTCACCACCCTATTTATAAGATTATAGGGTGATTAAAAAGTGCAGGATACAATAAGGTAAGGAATATTACATCTTAACCAAAAAGGAAACACTTAAGGCAGCTTTTGCAAGCTAAAACCTTATTTAACTATAATTAAAATTCATCATACCATAACACAAAGGTATGAACGAATTTCTTAAATAAAAACAATAAAATAACCTAAATAATAAAGCGATAAACTGTTGTTGAACCAACCCACTAATTGAAGGCCCAGTCGGTTCTTTTAAAACACTTCAATAAAACTTTTTCACGACTTCAATCTTCGGAAATGAGAGTAATAACTAGCATAGCCCTCATTTTCTTCTAATATTCATCGCGAACTTGTTTCATAAGAGTATTGAGAACATTGAACAATTTCTTCCTTCCAGACCTTGGCACGGGAAATAATATAGAAGAATAACCTCTGGATATTCGTATCATTCTTTTAGGATCTTAATACATCTTTTAGAATTATACGTTGAAATAACCAATTTTAACTAAATAAATAATAATTTATGCATTTGAAGATAAAATTGAGGGAGTAATTAGAATTATCATTTAACAATGAAAATCTAACCATCGTTAATTTACTAGTAAAGATTAACAATGGTTGTGGTATGTTAATTTCACCAGATTAAGACCCTGTTTGTCAGAGTTTATTTCTTGTTGCACTGACATGAACTGAACTGGATTAAAATTAGTGAATTTTAAAAAAATCAGCATAATTAATTTAACCTAAATTACATAAAATTACATTTTTACTGAAGTGGAATGAAATCATGAATTGAATTGAACTGAACTGACCTAAAAATGAGCATACTCAACAAGTTACTTTAACGAATCTTGATAGTACATCTTTTAGCCCGAGAATTAAAATTACTGTGCAAAATTTGAAAACTGTTATATTTGCACATTGGAAAATTGGAAATGTGCTTTGGGAAGGCATTTATTTTCTTGGATTTCTTGATATATTTGGCCTGCCCCCATTTATTTACTTTGATCATTGTTATTATCGAACTATAGGGCTTATAAATAGAGAGGAGCTAGGCCGGTGAACAAATTACTTTACGTACTGGTCACATTGTAACCATTTCATCTTCTCCGTTACGATAATGGCCCCCGTTGACCGCCGCGATTGGTCGTCCCTCCCGCCGGAATTACTGGAGCAAATCGCAACCACCATCAACATCCAGTCGGATTATATCCGATTCCGGGCAGTCTGCAACCCGTGGCGGTCATCAACTCCGGCGAGGCCGACCCACCTCCCCTGCCAGCTCCCTTGGCTGCTTTTCCCACCAGGCGACGATAAGGGCATCAACGATGAGGGAAGCTCCACCAACCCACAAGGCGGCGATGAGAGCAGCTCCGCCGCCGCCAACAGCCGCCGCCGCTGCATCATTTTACAGGTTGACAGTAATAAACACCGCTACCTCCGCCTCTCGGAGCCCCTCCACCGGCGCCACCTTGGCTCCTCCCACGGCTGGATCTTCTCCCTGGACACATCCCTCTCCGGCGCCATCTTCAATCCCCTCACCGGCGCCAAACTCAGCCTCCCGCCGCTGAACGAGGACCAATTTCAGCGGCTTGACGACGATTTCCTCGCCTGGAGGCAGGACGATCATGAACGAGAACATCCTCGCAATCCGGTAAGAAAATTCCTTCTCTCCGATAGCCCTCGCCGGAACCCTGAATTTTCCGCTCTAGCTAGCCTGGCCGGCGTTCTCGCCTGCTACAAATCCGGCCAGGATAGCTGGAAACTGATCCCGGAAATCAACACCTACGTCGAAGATGCAGCTTACTTCCAAGGGATGGCTTATGTGGTGCACGAATCCGGCGATATCACCGTTTGTGACGTCAGCGGGGATTCTCCGGTAGTCGTGGAGAAAATGGAGCTCACCGGCATAGCAACAGGCATTCACTCCTACTATTTGGTACCATCTGGCAACGATCTGCTTCTCGTTGCCAGCTGGCACATCGTACAGAGATCTGTAAAGAGAACTTATTCAACCTGGAGATTCGTGGTTTATAGATTGAATTCACAGGGAAGGAAATGGGAAAGAGTGCGTAATTTGGGTGATTTAGCTCTGTTTATCGGAGGTGATTCGTGTTCTTCAGCTCCAATGGCATCTCATTTTCCGGGGTGCAAACCAAACTCCATCTATGTTGCAGAGGACGTATTTGATGATCGTTTGAATCATAGGCGTGCTCGACGCAATATTGGGATTTTCACCTTGAAGGATGGATACTTCCAAAGATTCTCCGGGAGAAGTCTCCCTTCGCCTGCTCATCCCATTTGGTTCACTCCTAATCCTTTCTAGTTTGCGGTTCAGACTGGCGTATAGGAATCAGGCTGTTATTCTGTTATCAGATTGTCGTGTCAGAAATAATCAAGTTTGTGAAATCAGGCTGTTATATTGTGTTATCAGATTGTCGTGTCAGAAATAATCAAGGTTGTGTCTCAAAATAAATTATGTTAGAGTATTGTGTTTGCATCAGGAAATTTTGGATCAAGCAACATTCATTCGCGTTTGTTATTTTATGTGTGGTGATTAGAAACAAGCAATTTTCATTCCAATATAAATTTTGTTTTTGCAAATTTTGCTGCAACAATTTCTAACTCTTGAAAAAAAAATTCATTTTCGGCTAAAGTTTCATGACAAAGGCCTTGTTTGCTAGAGTTTATTTCCACCATGTACTGAACTGAATTGAACTGAACTGAACTGAACTGAAGTAAAAATGATGTATTGAAAAATGGAATTAGCATAACTTAATCAACCTGAATTTCATCAAATTACAATTTCACTGAACTGAAATGAACTGAACTAAACTAGATTGAACTGAACTGTACTGATCTTCAGATAACAAGATTCAAATAACCATGAAACTTTAAGAAGGAAAAAAACATAGAACGAAATTAAGAAGAGAATAAAAAAGGCGCAAATTATGCAAGCAGCATGGGTCAATTTCATATTTTAAGAAGAATCAATCAAAGAAAATCTCTGCTGATTTATAATTTCACTCAAATATTGGAATGAAATTTTTTTTACTCTACATTAATAAATGTTTATCTAACAACAAACCAAGTGAACGTACAAATTAAAACATGAAAATTTAAACAGAGCTATCGATCTAAAATTTAAATAGAGATGTCAGGTTTTTTTTAAAAAATAAAATAAAAAATAGAGATATTACGTTGGTGTGTTATCAAATTTGGTGGGTTATCAAATACATATGATACAAATTTGGAGTATTTATGAATTTTGATTTGCACGATGTATGTTGCATTGCATATGATTTTTACATGTATACCTCTAAGAAAACGGTTGTGACTTTGTCTACACGCCAGCATATTCGGAAATTGGAAATTGGACGGAATCATGCACGTAAATTGAAATTTCTAAAACCTGATGTTTTAGAAATTGAATCAGCATATTCGGTTATGTATTGTCTGATGTTTTACTTCTAAAACCTGAAATACGGAAATGAAAAAATATTCATATTTTTAGTTCATGGAAAATTACTAAGCTACATTTGTTTCAAATACTGCTAGATATAATTTAATTGCTTTTTTATATATATTATATATATATATATATATTTTTTGTAGAGGTGAAAAGGCGTCCATTCTTTTCATTTTACAGCTTTAAAAACACCACTTCTTATCAGTAATCCCCATACTTACTCAAAATAGTCAAAAATCACCACCAGTCAACCTCCGGCCATTAATCACCACCCACCCCAATCAATTAATCTCCAGTTCTCCACCATCGCCCGCCCAGTTCATTTCAAGTGAGTTCATCAAATCCCATATCATTATATCAACAAGTCAACCAAAAACCTAGAGTGATTAGTTGATAGCTGATTGCATTAACTGATTTAACTAGCTAATTGTGTTAGATAATTTGGCTAGCCGTTTACATTAACTGATTGTATATAAGTGTTTGGTAAAATTAACTAATAGTTAATAGATGTATGTGTAACAAACAATGTAAAAAGACATTTAAGGACCTACTTATATTTTATTACTTAATCATTTTATAAATATCAATAATAACTTTTTATATGATTTTAAATATTAGAAATATTATGTTTGATTGTAAAGGTAAATATTATAATATTTTACAAATTCATTTCAAACTTTTGTAAGTTTTGCACGAATTATTTTTATTTTCATACTTAAATCTTATAAGCTTTGTACGAATCATTTTTATTTTCATATGTAAGTTTTTAAGTTTGCACGAATCATTATTATTTTCACATGTAACTCTCGTAAGTTTTATTTTCATTTGTTAGTTTTAAAGTTTTGCACGAATATCATAAGTTTTGCACGAATAATTTTTATTTTCGTATGTAAGTTTTAAGTTTTGCACGAATCATTTTTATATGTAAATCTCATAAGTTTTGCACGAATCATATGTAACTCTAGTAAGTATTGCACGAACCATTTTAACTTTCATATGTAAGTTTTTAGGTTTTGCACGAACTATTTTTATTTTCATTTGTAACTCTCGTAAGTCTTGCAAAAATGTGATCTTATTTTATTATTCTTAATCGTCACAAACTGATAATTTGCGAACTATGTATAATTTTTAGATACATGTTTATCGTCGCTTGAAACAGGAGGACGTAGACAGGTTTAAGAAGGAGAAGATTGCGCTTCATGGAGCATGAACTAAGGAGCATTGAGGTAATTGTGTTTGGTGCAACGTTTTTGGATGTGATATTAGCATTAGTGCTGCTAATGTTCTATGTTTGGGTGATATTTGCATTGGTATTGCTCTTCCATGAAAATTTAGAACACAGCAAATGGAAATATCATACTTCATCCATCTAAGATTAGAGACGTGTAAGATAGTGTACCAACATATTTGGCGGAAAAATAAAACGAAATATGCATATGATAGGAAGAAGATGAGTGCTCTTCCACCCTTAGTGCCACTGTGGCTTAGCCTTCTATCATAGGGAGTCATCCTTTTGCCTCTCGTCAGCCTGCTACTACTAAGATGCCTCAACCTTCCGCTATTGTTACTCGGGCTCTATCTGGGTGCCGGTTTAGGCATCTGTTGCTAACCGGTTTGGTTGGAGGAAGAGGAAGAATATATAACTCCGACTAGTTCCACCTAGATTCTTTGTGACCATAATTGTGCTAACTATAAAATCTTGATTTTTAGTATGGATTCTAATTTTGGTTCAAAACACGGTTTTGAGCAAACGCCGC
This sequence comes from Cruciata laevipes, assembly GCA_963678965.1. Taxonomy (NCBI): domain Eukaryota; kingdom Viridiplantae; phylum Streptophyta; class Magnoliopsida; order Gentianales; family Rubiaceae; genus Cruciata; species Cruciata laevipes. The sequence continues at coordinate 617,462 of OY787639.1, forward strand.
CCTTAACTCTTGAAATCCTGTGAAGGGTAAAAGCGTCCATTTTCTTCTTCTTTATATCCCATTTTCTCTCCTTCCTTTCTTTTCCCTTTTACAACACCATTACAAGTTTACAACTACTTTTTTTTTTTTTTGAATTCAAGATAGATTACAACCTACCTATTACATATACACGTCCTAATCTAGGACTAACTAGGAGACACCACATTAGATCCATGTAAGCACAGTGAAGCTATACACGCTCCATCCACGTAGCTCTGAGACGTCCTCCTAAAGGACCCAGCTGCTTGCACCAACGAGCCACCGAACCACCGAAGCCGGAACCACCGATCGCACCATCATGAGTCACCACCTGCAGCATGGGAGACCACAGCGGGGGCCACCAACACGGCCCCTGGGAAACCACCATCGGCCCCTCTACGCTGGGTAGACCCTGACAATAATTGCTCAAATATTCGCAATTTTGTCAGGGGTGTGTTTTGAACCTTGGACCTCTCAGTTATAGAGAGGGTGGATTACCACTGAACCAGGCCCATTACACAGTTTACAACTACTTTAAACCACCACTTCCACTTCAATCTCACAACTTCATTTCCTTGTTATCACTAATCCACATACTTTGCCAAGCTAGTTTCTTCCGGTCAAATGTCAATCACCAGCCAATTCATTTAAACTATGTTTAGATAAATTTGGTTAGAAAATAACCATGCAGTTCTTGTGGCGTAATGGCAATTTTTTTAAAACAAATTTGGGGAGGCCCATGCCAGGTCTCCTTGGGCCTCCCCTGGGTCTGCCACTGCCTATCATATATGGGGACCCAAGTTCGAATCTCAAGTGCTTTTGATGTATTATCTGATATTACTATTATACCCTAACATTTATATATATATGTACATAAATTTGTGCCGGTTCATAAATTTTGCACGAATAATTTTTATTTTCGTATGTAAGTTTTAAGTTTTGCACGAATCATTTTTTATATGTAAATCTCATAAGTTTTGCAAGAATCGTATGTGCCTCTAGTAAGTATTGCACGAACCATTTTAATTTTCATATGTAAGTTTTTAGGTTTTGCACGAATCATTTTTATTTTCATATGTAACTCTCGTAAGTCTTACAAAAATGTGATCTTATTTTATTATTCTTAATCGTCACAAACTGATAATTTGTGAACTATGTATGATTTTTAGATACATGTTTATCGTCGCTTGGAACAGGAGGACATAGACAGGTTCAAGAAGGAGAAGATTGCGCTTCATGGAGCATGAACTAAGGAGCATTGAGGTAATTGTGTTTGGTGCAACGTTTTTTGGATGTGATATTAGCATTAGTGCTGCTAATGTTCTACGTTTGGGTGATATTTGCATTGGTATTGCTCTTCCATGAAAATTTAGAACACAGCAAATGGAAATATCATACTTCATCCATCTAAGATTAGAGACGTGTAAGATAGTGTACCAACATATTTGGCGGGAAAATAAAACGAAATATACATATGATAGGAAGAAGATGAGTGCTCTTCCACCCTTAGTGCCACTGCGGCTTAGCCTTCTATCATAGGGAGTCATCCGTTTTCCTCTCGTCAGCCTGCTACTACTAAGATGCCTCAACCTTCCGCTATTGTTACTCGGGCTCTATCTGGGTGCCGGTTTAGGCATCTGTTGCTAACCAGTTTGGTGGAGGAAGAGGAAGAATGATACGAATCTCCTTGCGAAGATCCTGGATATGAACCTCCTTACGAAGATCCTGGTTTTGCGGAATGATTAAGAACACCCTCCAAAGTGTCGATCGAAAGCACCCCCTTTCAAAGAAGAAGACACACTTCGAGATGAACTTGAAAGACACAACTTTTGAACTTCAGTAACACAAGGTCGAATTCCACACGCCAAGCACTACTTGCACCAACTTGAGATGGACACAGCTAGATCTCAAAATTGGAGGTTTCAATCTAACGATTGACCTAATCTAGCGATTAGATGTTAACCTAACGGTTAAATGAGATAAAACTCAATATAAGATGATTGTTGTATATAATTGTCTATCAATAAATTCGTTCACCACCCTATTTATAAGATTATAGGGTGATTAAAAAGTGCAGGATACAATAAGGTAAGGAATATTACATCTTAACCAAAAAGGAAACACTTAAGGCAGCTTTTGCAAGCTAAAACCTTATTTAACTATAATTAAAATTCATCATACCATAACACAAAGGTATGAACGAATTTCTTAAATAAAAACAATAAAATAACCTAAATAATAAAGCGATAAACTGTTGTTGAACCAACCCACTAATTGAAGGCCCAGTCGGTTCTTTTAAGGCACTTCAATAAAACTTCTTCACGACTTCAATCTTCAGAAATGAGAGTAATAACTAGCATAGCCCTCATCTTCTTCTAATATTCATCACGAACTTGTTTCATAAGAGTATTGAGAACTTTGAACAACTTCTTCCTTCCAGACCTTGGCACAAGAAATAACATTAAAGAATAACCTCTGGATATTCGTATCAAAGAATAACTGCGACTAGCTCCACCTAGATTCTTTGTGACCATAATTGTGCTAACTATAAAATCTTGATTTTTAGTATGGATTCTAATTTTGGTTCAAAACACGGTTTTGAGCAAACGCCGACCCTTAACTCTTGAATTCCTGTGAAGGGTAAAAGCATCCATTTTTTTCTTCTTTATTTCCCTTTTTCTCTCCTTCCTTTCTTTTCCCTTTTACAACACCATTACAACTACTTTAAACCACCACCACCACTTCAATCTCACAACTTAATTTCCTTCTTATCACTAATCCCCATACTTTGTCAAGCTAGTTTCTTCCGGTCAAATGTCAATCACCAGCCAATTCATTTAAACTATGTTTAGATAAATTTGGTTAGAAAATAACCATGCAGTTCTTGTGGCGTAATGGTAATTTTTTTAAAAAAAATTGGGGAGGCCCAGGCCAGGTCCCCTTGGGCCTCCCCTAGGTCTGCCACTGCCTATCATATATGGGGACCCAAGTTCGAATCTCAAGTGCTTTTGATATATTATCTGATATTACTATTATACGCTAACATTTTTATGTATATATATGTACATATATATATATATATATATATATATATATACACGTGTAAGTAGGAGGGTTTCATTCATCACACAACATCTGTATATTAAAAATTCCTTGAGATTCCCGCATGCCTCCGCGATCCATCCTCCGCCGCTGTGTTCCTTCCCCGTCAACTATAGCATTCAATCATCCGCTACCTACCACCGTGTGTATCCTCTTCCGCCATCGTTTAATCCTCCGATGCCATCCATCCATTCTTGGAAGGGTATGAATGTCTTTTTCGCCCCTAAATTTTTAGAAATACAAGTTTAACAACGTTTGAATTTTGTTTTGATTAGGGTTATTAATTGATTTATTATTTAGCAAAATTAAATTCCATAACACTAAAATTAATCTAGAGAGTTAATTTATTCTACCTCAAATAGTAACATAATTATAATTAATTGATGGTTAAATAATTGTATAATAACACCTAATATCGTAAAAATTGATCTCCTTTTGATCAGCCCTTACCGTAAGGTGCTCTTATTTGAGACTTTCTCATTTTCTCAAATAAGAAACTACCCTAATCACCCTAATCAGAATAAAATTAATAGCTCGCGGAAGAAAAAAATTAAAATTAATTACTCTTATTAAGATAAAATTCTACCTGTTTGTTAATTTTGTAAAGGATCTATTCACATTTACATATATCACCTCCAATTTCATAGAGACTATCCAATATCATTCAAACTCCGTGTGATTGTACATGAGCATGTACAGTGAGAAAATTTTAAAAATGTAAACGTGATTGATGTTGAAATTAAAGATATTAGAGTTCAATAAATAAATAAATAGATCGGGTTAGTGTATATTATAATAAAAATAAAGTTTGTTAGAGAAATTGATTATTTAAATATTTCAAAAAATACATTGGTAGAAAATGCATTTTTCGAATATTTCATTAGGCTAATTAATTCTATTGACATTTCACAATTATTCTTGGATAATGCAGCATGAAACACAACTATTAGGGGGTCAAAAAAAATTTAAGGGGCCAAAAGAATTTAGGGGGCCAAATGCAGCATGAATCAAACAAGTTAGGGGACCAAAAAGACAGTCATACCCTTTCAAGAATGGATTTAAAAATGATTTAACGGCAATGTTAGGGTAGGGGGTCAAAATGAGGAAAAAACGTAAGGTTGGGGAGCCGTTTTGACACTAAAATTCGATGGGGGGCCGAACTGCTATTTTGGGAAACGTTGGGGGATCTGTATAAAATTCTCTCTTTATATATATATATATATATGCGTGTAAGTAGGAGGGTTTCATTCATCACAAACCTCTTTGTATATTAAACATTCCTTGAAATTTCCGCCTGCCTCCGCGATCCATCCTCCGCCGCTGTGTTCCGTCCCCGTCAACTATAGCATTCAATCATCCGCTACCTACCACCGTGTGTATCCGCTGCCGCCATCGTTTAATCCTCCGATGCCAGCGCGTGTATCATCAGTCGTCATCGTTCAATCCACCGTTGCTGCCACCTCTCATTAGTCAATTGAAGGGGATCTTCTCTAGCCAAATAGGTACCTCATTGGGATCTTCTCTAGCCAAATAGGTACCTCATTACATACAATTTTATATATATTATATAAATATATATATATATATATATATATATATATATACCGTAAAATTATTTAAAATTATTTTTAATATAATTTTTATTTATTTTTTAAAATATGAGTTGCTACTTAAAAAACCATTTATCTACTATAAAAAATAAATTTTAATTATATATAATAATATATGATATTAATTTTTTATATAATTATTATTGATCAAAAGTATAATTTTTTTAAATATTAATAAGTAGATACTAATAAATAATAATATAAGTACTCTTTTTTGGTAGAATATTGTTCCATCTGATTTGAATGGCGAGGAAATTGTTTTGTCGTTACATACCTATTTAAAAGTTTGTTGACTACTTTCCTTTTATATGCCCGTTTATATATTTTATAATGAACGTTATATTGGAAAGCTCATTTCCTTTTGACTAAGTGATGTTTATTTAATTATATCAATATAAAAGTTCAATTTGTAATAATATAAATTATATTACTCTCTTTGTATGGATAGAGAGAATCTGGAACATTTATTTGATAAATTTACCCTTTAAATTTTAAACTATTTATTCCACCACCCACATCTCCACCATCTATCCACCTCTAACATAGTCAAATTCTCAATTAAATACAAACTCTAACAGATCCAATTAAACTTAAAGCACAAAACCAGTTTAATAGAATTGAAAAAGTCCCAAATTAACAAATATATAATCAAATACCCATCCCCAATCAAATTAGAAAAATCATCAATAACACTTAATTTTCAGTGGAAACTTGGCGGCAAGTGTCCTTGAATCCTGGTTCTCTGTCGCATCCTTCAATTTCAAACGCCGCAGCCGGTGGATTACGACCCAGGATTGATCCTCCAGAAGTCGCCTTCGCATGATGGCCTGCACTTCTGGCAGTTTACGGTCACCGGAATGATAGAACATGTTCCCGGTCAACACCGTGAAGACCCAAATGCAAGCAGCTTAAGTCCGCCGGAATCCGACAGACAATACGGCAGCCAGCTGGGCTCTACCGTGGAATTGCTTTCATCCCTCGGTGAAGGAGAAATAAATATTTGGGATAAAAGTGGAGAATTAATTAAGTTCTAGCCAGACTGATTTTTATTTCTCTGTCTAGCCCAGGCACATTCTTAATTCAGCCACCTGATCAATTAACTATTTCCCTCCTTTTTCACATCAAGCATCATTTACTTCAAAAAATAATATATAATAGTAACAACTTTGTGTGATTAATATGTGGGGTTTAAAATAATATATTCCCTTTCATCAAACTATTTTAATGATATTCCTTTTTAAAAGTTGTTATTTTGTGACGTCATTTGAAAAAATTTCATTTATTAAATTAGATAGTCTTTATTGTAAATTTTGATGTGATTAACAAAATGCAATTATTGATCATTTACTTAAATCTTTTGTTACAGAACATACTATAGTACTATACAGTGCTCCATCTCTTACAACGAATGGCATCAATCAAAGTTTTTGCCAGTCACGATGAAGTAATCTCCGACCATAAACTTTTTTGGCAGACCCTCCAAGATCTTCACAATGAGATTCATTCCAAACTCTCGTAAGTTTTGCTCAAATTATTTTTATTATCATAAAAACTCATATATATTATTTTTATTTTTATTGTTTTTATTATATATTTATAATTATAAGTATGAACTGTAAGTGTGTTTTTGTAAAAATAGGGTTCCAACGGTTGGTGGTAGGGCGCTTGATTTGCACTTTTTGTATGCTGAAGTCACCAAACGGGGTGGATACAGAGAGGTATGCGGTTAATTTGTAAAATTGCTGAAAAAGTATATATGTGTTTTTTTTTTTGGCTTGAAGTCTTTATTCAGTTCAATTTGTGTATTTTAAAAAAACTCAGTTGACTTAAATATATTAAAATTTTCTAGTTCCGTTCAATAATTCCTTTATTAAATTTTATTTTTTACTATAAATTACAATGATATATGGAGAATTTCAAAATTATTTCAATTCAGCTCAGTTAAATTTATTTCAGCTCAACAAAATACATTTAAATTTATTTTAGTTCAGTTATTCACTTTCATCATATACGGTTCAGTTCAGCAAGAAATAAACTCTAGTCAACAATGCCTAAGTTTATTTTAATTATGCTAAATACATTTACTCCTTATGGATTTCTATCTTTGTCTCACTTTTCTATTTTGGACGATTTTTTACCTTTGTCCTACTTTCAAGTTTTGGCAAAATTGATTTATTTTCAACCACGGATTTTGCTTTTCCCACTTTTAAGACAATCTCAACCACACATTTCATACCGTCCAAAAAAGAGGGCTATTGGTACTTGGTAGAAGCCTTAAAATTTAGTGTGTATGGATGTTTTTGCAGGTGGGGGAGAAGAGAAAATGGAAGGAGGTGTCGAGGGAATTTGGGTTCAAGCCGACGATGACAATGGCCTCTACTATTCTGAAGAGACAGTATGCAGCGTCACTCTGTTTGTACGAGGACCTCTATTTCCATAGGGTACCCTACGCAGGTCAAATTCCTTTACTACTTCAAATTTTACGTGATATTTTTGAATGACTAAATTGAATTTTTAGGACATTAGTTTCACACAAAATATTTTTTTTCGTACTTTACCTTGTTTTGTTCCATTTAGATAGCCTTACATTTGAAAATAAAATAAAATTTAGGACTTATGAATTGAAAGTTAAGTCAAATAACGGTAACTAATGCGGCATTGGCAGTTTTGTAATTTTGCATTCCAAGTGGGGAGATTTTCGTAATTTTGCATACCAAGCTAGGGGTGTTTTTGTAATTTGGCATACCAAGCTACATAACTTTGCATACCAAGTGGGGAGATTTTAGTAATTTTGCATCCCAAGTGGGGGCATTTTCGTCATTTGAAAAGGTCAAATATGTGCTTGACCTCAATGATTTTTGTCATCAGAACAGTTCTTAATTCTCGGCGGAGAATTGAGGGGAACTTTTAAGAGGGCTTGTTGAGAAAACGAAAATGATTGAGGCCAATCACATATTTGACCTTTTCAAATGACGAAAATGCCCCTTGCTTGGGATGTAAAATTACAAAACACCCCCAATTGGAATGCAAAATTACAAAAACACCCCTAGCTTGGTATGTAAACTTAAGAAAATGTCCATGCTGCATTAGTTGACCGTCAGTTGACTTAACTTTTCCATCCTTAAGTCCTAAAAAAATGCTTTTCAAAATTGAGAATACCTGAATTGAACAAAATAATGTAAAATCCTATTATTATTACATTTAATATCTTATGACTTTGACAAAGAAATAATAACATTTTTCTTATGATTTGCTTAATTTTTGCTATCAGTCCCAGCAGTGGTGGACCAAACCTCTAGTCTACCATCAGTGACGGAGCGCACAGGTCAGCCCGAGCCCGACCCTTCTTCCATGGTCGTTGCATGCTCGAACCTGCTTGCACTGATCAGTCGGCCCGCAGCCTCGGCCTCAGGTTTGATTATGACTTTATGATGATTAACGATATGAATTTTATTTTTAATAAGTGTATTAGTAAAAAGTCTATTATGATTACATTTAATATCTCATTACATTTTTCTTATGGTTTGTTTAATTTTTGCTTTCAGTCCCAACTGTTAACGTGGTGCACCAGCACTCAAGTCTGCCATCAGTGGTGATGGAGCGCACCGGTCAGCCTGAGCCTGACCCTTCTTCCATGGTTGCAGCAAGCCCGAACCTGCTTACCCTGATCAGCCGGCCCGTAGCCTCAGTCTCAGGTTTGATTCTGACTTTGTGATGATTAATGATATAAATGTTATGATTAATATTTTTTAAAATAAAAAGTCGAATATGATTATATTTAATATCTCATTACATTTTTCTTATGCCTTGTTTAATTTTCAGTCCCAGTTGTTAACTTGGTGCACCAACACTCGAGTCTGCCATCAGCGGTGATGGAGCGCGTCGGTCAGCTTGAGCCCGGCCCTTCTTCCATGGTCGCTGCAAGCCCGAACCTGCTTGCCCTAATCAGTCGGCCCGTAGCCTCGACCTCAGGTTTGATTCTGACTTTGTGATGATTAATGATATATGAGTTTTATGATTAATAAAAAGTGTATTTTTGCTTTGTTGTGTTTGAAAATCATATAAATGTACCTAATTTCTAACAGTTCTGGACTTGACTGCCCCGGGTCGACCCTCAGCTTTTCAACTTTATAGGAGCTACAGACCGCCGGTTTCCTTTGATCATGCAGGTTAGTTTCATACTTTCGTATTCATGTGTTTGAATTTGAAACTTTGTTTTGGAAAGTTTGTGAATTGTATGATTGAAAATGGTTGATTGTGTCTATAAACCATGGTTGTGATTACATCATAATCTGGTATTTTTAGACAAAACCTAAATTTTGTCATACAGTATGTTGTTCACGTTCGACGAAAAACCTAGAGTTTTTTTCAAAAATGATGCGCCGTTTTTCTAGGTACTAGAGTTCCCTATTTTTTTCATGCATACCAACCAACTACTTTGTTTTGCCGTATAAATTCCAACCGTTTAGGTTTTTTTTCAGTTATCTCAAATACATATAGTAGTACGTTTTATTTTAGTGTAACAAAATAATTTGAGAGGAACCTTCTTATATATTATTGTAACAAAATATATATGATCGTAGAAGTTAATAATATATTATTGGGTGTGTCGATTTAATTAAGTCTAAGTTGTTGGTGATGGTAATGATCATATTGATTGGTCTTTATTTTATTTTTTTGTGGTACGAAACCTATATATAGCCTGCCTACAACATATTGTGTTAGGTAGATTGTCTCATTTGCTTTGTCTATACATACATTAGTTTTCAGTATTGGGTAAATGGTCCAAGAACATATTAAACAAAAGTTTATAATTTGGCTTTTAAGACAAAAATTGAAGATGATCAAAGCATATTTCAAAATAAGTGCTCACTAGTAATTACCACGTTTTGATTATAAGCATGTATCCACTATGTGTTGTTGTCACACACTAAACTTTCGCAAATATTATAATTCTTTTGAATTTTACCTTTTTTAAAACTTTATTTTCAATAATTATTAATTGATGTTGCATTTGTTCATGTTAACTTATGTAAGAGTTCATTTTTATGATACATATTTGTGATAATGTTTTCACATGACTTAGCCTTTTTTTTTCTTTTTAAATAATTTTAGGCGATCAGCGTTTTGATCATGCCACAGCTCCAACTCCTTCTGTTGTTCCCTCTCCAGCTCCTTCTGTTGTTCCCTCGGCACCAAATGCAGGTCAAATTCCAGAAACATTAGACACATCATTAATTATTATTTGCCATAGGTTATTATTTTGATTTGCATTATGCGAGTCTGACACAGTTGTTTTTGAATCCCTCTAGGTGCACCAATATTGGACTTCAAGGGAACCGTCGAAGGCAAATTCGACGGCGGCTACCTGGTTTCAGCCCAGGTCGGTTCCCAGGCCTTTAAGGGCGTTCTCTTCCACCAGGCTCAGCCGTCTGCTGCCACCGTGACTCAGACTCCGGTGCAGATTCCGGCAGCGGCTCCAGTTGACAAGCCTGGCCGGAGAAAGAGGAAGATCAGGAGAGGCGGTGATGGACTCCCCAAACAAACCAGAACCGCTTATAACTATTTCATAAAGGAAAAGCACGGCTCATTCAAAGCCGAGTTTCCAAACAGGAAGCCGAGTGAGATACTGAGCCTGGTTGCAGCTGCGTGGAACCGGCTCACTCCAGAGGACCGGACAGTAAGTCTTACAAAAGCTGTGATTTTTTTTATAGTATTCTTAATCATCACAAACTGATAACATGTGAGTTATGTATGATTTTGGACACAGGTTTATCGTCGCTTGGAACGGGAGGACACAGACAGGTTCAACAAGGAGAAGACGGCCCTTCGTGGAGCAGGAACCTCAAGAGCATGATGTTTCCCACCTGATTTACCTATTTAATTGGTGTTTGGTGCAAAATTTTCAGAGTTTGGATGTGATATTTGCATTGGTACTGGTGATGTTCTATGTTTGGATGTGATATTTCAATGTTTGGATGTGTTTTATCAGTAAAAATCAAACATTAGGGGCTGGTATTCACTTACAATATGTAGACATTATGCAAGTCTGAAAACTGAATAATTGAAATCATAAAGACGTTGATTTAAAAGTCTTCAACAGAGCTTTGTAGACAAAGTTCACTAACAACAGCAACATGAACAACACATAAGCAAACAGCTGAAAATCGTTTGTTTGTCAAACAAGCAAACATAAACCGATCCAACGATCATTCATTTATCAAACAAAATACGACTCAGAAAGACTCAAAATCAAGAACTCTTCAGACATGGAGGTTTCACTTACTACAGCAACGACATGAGCAACACATAAGCAAACTCCTCATCAACACAAACTCGAGGAGCTGAAAATCGTTCATTCATCAAATAAACAAACATAAACTGATACAAAGAGCAAAGATCTTTTATTTATCAGACAAAATCAAACTCAGCAAGACTCAAATTCAAGAGCTCTTTGGAGATGGAGGTTTCATCATCTCAACAACTTTCTTCCACGACTCCCGGCTCGATATCTCCTCCCACCATCTCCCCACATTCTTCCTATCCGTAAACATCCCGCCAATGCCAGTCCTCCCCACCAGAATCTGCGCGTTCGGAATGTGAGAGAGATCAGCCAGAGTGAACTCATCTCCCACCAAAAACCTACTTTCTCCAAGCCTCTTCTCATAAACATCAAGAACTTTGGAGAGCTTTTCCTCATTCACCTTGATCAATTTCTCATCTTGCTTGATGTTCATCCTAGCTGCAAAAGCCAGCTGAAACAGCAAAATTGAGCTTGGAGGATTGAAGTTCTGCGATTCAGCCTCGATCCACTGCTCAATCGAAGCCTTCACCAAAGGATTATTCGAATAAAGCCCCTTGTTTCCTTGGTTTTCATACTTATCACAAACATATCTGCATATTGCTCTGGATTCTTCATTTTCCAGACAGATTAACACAGTATCAATATCTATTTACAGCAGGATTAAGCTAAGAAACAAATGTAATAGCAACATTAAGATCTTTAACATATCCAATATCCATTAATTCCATGCATTCTCTGGTATTCTCATAGTAAAGACCTCAAATTTTCCAAAGTTGCAAACCTAACTCAACAAACCATCCATTTTTAACCTGGTTTTTCTCAAGCTATTTCCAAAACCTCTGAAAAATCTCTTCGATATACATTGTTGTAACTAGTTATGATGAAAAGAAACAAGAATATGCATGGATATATTGTCCAAGAAAGCAATACATCGTACACACAATTACATACAATGGGTCGTTTTGAATTACCGAAAAGAGTGATGCTTTCGTCTTGAAACGCCGGAACTTGTCCGAAAGGCTGTACAGAGTGAAATTAAGAGGATACGGGTAAAAGAAATGGGATTGATTAACCTAGGAGATTGAGATTAAGGAATGGGTACCTGGATTTTGAGGTGGTCGGGGCTTTTGTGCTGGCCTTTGGACATGTCGACAGGGACGACCTGAAACTGGACATCTTTCTCGAGAAGACAGGCGAGGACTCTGGAGACGGACGGAGAAAATGGGGAGCCGAAGACTTTCACCGGCGCCGCCATCGGAGAACGTTTTTTTTCCCGGTAAGTTTGAAGATAAGGAGTTTGGAGCGGAGTTGATGATGAAAATCTGGTCAACGTTATTGGTTTATGCTCTCAAATTGATCTTATTGTCGGTCCCGCTGCAATTTGCAATTTTACTAAATAAGAAATGATTTTGAGAAAAATGTGCTCTCGAAATCCCGTTTTATTTCTACATTTGTGTCTAAAGGTCACATTTTGAAAAATGTAACTATAGGTCTATCAAAAACAAATTAATATGCTTGTATCACTTTCTTTGTGTTGGTTTTCTGGTTAATTGAAATGCATTATTATTTATAAGATCGAAAATTCTAACGTTTTTTAAGAAACCTCAGTCACATAATAATGAACTTTATACCATAATAACGAACTAGTTTTAACTTCAGTCACGGAATAATAAACTTTACAAAATTTGAATTCGAATAGAAACTTATCGTCCAAACCATTAAATTTAATCCAACAAATACTGAATTACACGACTTTACCGTCAACTCAAAAAATTTGCTACACTATTAATAGATGGTTAACTTGAACACGTAGATTTTGTTTAATTTTTATAATAAGTGATAATTTTTATAATTAGGTAAAACCACTTACAAAATTTGTTGTTTATTTCTATAACATTTAAAAAGAAAAAGAAGTATTAGAATCCATGATGTCATACTTTACACAAATACATCTACACCAAATGTAGGATGTCAGTATATTCCTATACCAAAATAAATAAATTACACCGACCATAAAAAGGGAAAGAAAAAACTAACAAGGTTCTTACCAAAATCTTCCCTTTCTTTTCCCACCATAACTAAGGAGGGGCTGACAAAGTTCTAGAAGTAAAAACACGTCCCTTGCAAACCTTAAAATCCCAAAAAGGACACCAAATATACGATGCACCAGAATATGTCATACCTTAAATTCTCCAACTATAACTCTTATGAACATACACACTCAGAAAATCACTCGGAAGTACTAGCTTTTCTTCTTCTTCTTCTACTGATAATTATCAGTCCGGCATGGCGTCTAATGGTCCGCACGGCGGCGGAGACACCGGAGATAACGACGTCGTTATCAAGGTCATTCCCAGAGCGGCGAGAGAGACGGCCGAACTACCTACGAACCCAATCTGGAGAGACTCGAGCTACGACTTCTCCAACGATGTTGCAATGTGCGCGATTGCCAACAACAATAAAGACTTGGACTTCGGCACGGATACTCTCTTGCCGAATATACCGGAAGATTCCGCCGGCGGTGCCCGAGTTTCGTTTACTAGCGAGTCGCTTCGCCGCCGGCCGAACGCCGAGGGGAACTCAGTACCGCTTCTGCGAAAGCCGAGTATGATAACCCCGAACAAGCCCAAGTCCCGGCTTACGGATCAGCCGGAGATTGCGAAGTCCAGGCCGATGGATTTGCCGGAGGAGGACGAGCTCGACGAGGAAGAAGACCCTTTCGAGGACGATGTGCCGGAGGAGTACAAAAAAATGAAGTTCAGTAAGTTAACTCTTATCCAGCTGGTGAGTCTGGTTTTGATCCTCGCTTCTCTAGTCTGTAGTCTGAGCATTGGGCCATTAAGGAAGAAGAGTCTGTTCGAGATGAAGCTCTGGAAATGGGAGATAATGGTTCTGGTTTTGATCTGCGGGAGGCTACTTTCAGGGTGGATGATGAGGGGAGTGGTGTTTATTATCGAGAAGAATTTCTTGCTGAGAAAAAAAGTCTTGTATTTCGTTTACGGACTGCGAAACGCCATCCAATACGTCCTCTGGACGGCGTTTGTTTTGGTCGTCTGGATGTTTGTGTTCGACAAAAAGGTCGAGAGGCTGACCAAGGACAGCAACACCTTGCCGACGATCACAAGGATTTGCGTGTGTCTGCTGCTAACTTCCGTGGTCTGGCTCGTCAAGACTTTATGCGTAAAGTCGCTGGCTTCTCAGTTTCACGTCGACACCTATTTCGACAGGATTCAGGAGTCGTTGTTCAACCAGTATGTGATCGAGGTGCTGTCCGGGCCGCCTCTGGTGGAGATGCGGATGAGGGAGAAGGAGGAAAGCAAAGTGATTGATGAGGTTAGGATGCTACAAAACGCGGGAGCGAAGCTGCCTAATGATTTGAAGGCAAGTGTCTTTAAGACAAACAAGAGCCCTACATTTGTAGGGAGGAGTCCTACGATTCTCATCCCGACTTTCAAAGAGAAGGAGAAAGGGAAGGGAAAGGGAAAGGGAATCACTATCAATCACCTGCACATGCTCAATCAGGGCAATGTGTCCGCGTGGAACATGAAGAGGCTGACTAACATTGTGCGAAAGGGCGTTATCTCGACGTTGGATGAGACTCTGCAAAACAACGCCGGCGAGGATGAGACTAGTGTGCAGATCACTAGCGAGAAGAAGGCTATTGCAGCTGCCAAGAAGATCTTTACAAATGTAGCCAAGCATGGGTTCAAGTAAGTCTCAAGCCCTGGTTGCTAACTGAACTGAAGTAAAAATTGATGTATTGAAAAATGGAATCAGCGTTTTTCACTACTGATTTACAGATAAGCTTGAAAACATGGTTTATGAAGGATTACTATATTATGCTAGCTGCTCATATTTGTTTTCTTGATTAGATGCATCCATAAAGAGGATTTGGAGCGCTTTATGAAGATTGATGAAGCTGAAAAGACTATGCACTTGTTAGATGTTGCAAATGATGGCACGCGGATAACCAAAAAAATGCTTAAGAATTGGGTGGTACGTTTTAATTGAATTTAAACTTGTACTTTTTGTTTTGTGGTAATTACTGAACTGAATTAAACTGAAAATTAAGCCAGCATTGAATTAGTTGTGATTGTTATTATTTGTTCCCGAAGGTTAATGCATTTAAAGAGAGGAGAGCTCTTCGTTTATCCTTGGATGACACAAAAACCGCGGTGAACACACTCCATCACATGGTGAACATTATTGTGCTTGTCATAGTAGTGGCCATATGGCTCCTCGTCCTTAAAGTTACAACTACGCATATCTTTTATGCTTTCGGTTCCCAAGCTCTCCTGACCGTGTTTGTGTTCGGAAACACCCTCAAGACAACGTTTGAGGCTATCGTTTTCTTATTTGTGATGCACCCATTCGATGTCGGTGACCGTATTGAAGTTTACATGCAAGGACACCCACAACCAATCCAGGTTAAAAACATTCTTGTTACAAATGTTTACTTGTTTTAAGGTTTATTTAATTAATGTTTCCTCGTTTTTCCAGATGGTGGTTGAAGAGATGAACATCCTAACTACAATTTTCCTGAGATTCGATGGCCTGAAGATCACATATCCGAACACCGTGCTAGCAACAACGCCCATCTGCAACTTCCGGCGCAGTCCTAACATGGGAGATTCAGTTGACTTCAGCATCCACATTTCCACTCCCATGGAGAAGATTGCTCTGATGAAGGAACGAATCACAAGGTCAGTGTATCGTGTACTTCTGTCATATGTTTGTTCATGTTCATGTTCATGTTTGTTTGTTTAACGTTAATTGTATGATGCAGCTGGATTGAGGCCAACAAGGAGCACTGGCAATCGGGCCCGACGATGGTGATGCGCGAGGTGGAGGATATGAACAGGCTGAGATGGTCTCTGTGGCCGACTCACACGATGAATTTCCAGGAGATGGGGGAGAGACACAAAAGGAGATCTCGTCTGGTGGAAGAGATGACTAAGGTTTTCAAGGAGCTCGATATCGAGTACCGCTTGCTGCAGAGTGAGGTTATTGTGAGGAGCTTTCCTTCTGTTACTTCAACCCGAGTTCCGTCGAACTGGTCACGCTGAAGACTAGAGGTTTGAAGAGCGTTACATGTAGAATTTTTGATCGGATCAGTCAACTAATTCATGTGTTTGGTTTGAAACTTTTTCAACCACTTTTGGTTGAAAACTACTCTGAATTCTAAATCTACACATTTTTAAATAATTTAGATGGTCTGAATTCTAAATCTACACATTTTTACTACTCTGAATTCTAAATCTTCAATCCAGCTGCGTTAAAACAAACAAACATGGACAAGAACAAACATTCGACAGAAACATAAGAGATCAGAGTAGTTAACCCATAATCCTCCTCATGTTAACCTCACTCTGCAGCAAGCAATACTCGATATCGAGCTCCTTGAAAACCTTAATCATCTCTTCCACCAGACGAGATCACCTTTTGAATCTCTCCCCCATCTCTAATGGAAGAGATGATTAAGGTTTTCATGGAACTCAGAGCGAGTTCACGAGATTGGACTATATAGGAATACATCTTTTACTTTGATGAATTTTGAGTTTGGCGGGAATCTTTGGCAGTGTTTCCAGTTCCAAGTTGCCATTCCTGAGAAAACTGATAAGGGTTTGGAGGTGGAAATCAAGATGTGGAATGGCTTTTATTTTGGTGAGGGAGATATTTTTGTGGTTTTGGTTCATCGGGGAGTCTATGAATACGGATAATGCATGGATGGATGGAAGGCTTATCTGATAAAAAAATCTCACTCAATGCCAAAGTAAAGATCAGGACCAGCATTTCGACTAACCTTACAGCTAGCCAGCTAGGTTAAAGAAGCACAACTCACAAACATTAGAGCCTAGAATCAGTCATATGTTAAGGCTAACAAGATCCGCCACCAAACAATTGAAGGGATGCATACAAACTAAGAACTAGTCTAACACAGAGACACATCCCGAAACATGAGAAACCTCTAATATGAGAAAATAGCACTGAAGTGAAATTCAGCTGATTATAATAACCAATAGATACCATGATCAGATCACAAAAGTGGATAAGGATCACAATAAACACCACATCACATTTCCAGCACATTTATAAAGCAATTCCTAATGATCAGAGAGTTGGAGTACTATATTTACATGCACCATAACATGATCTACCATATGTTCTATCAGTTTTCAGCAGAGAATGAACACAATGTACACCCACACGATTACCCGGAAACCTCATTGGACTGGGAAATCATCATCATCACCATTGTTGCCGTCATTGAAGTCGATATACTCGAAGCCACCCATATTAGCATTCGCATTCGGGTTGAAGCTCGGATCCACATAGCATTTCATCTCATGGAAAAGGTTCAAGTTGTCCACAAGCTTGTGAAATACATTGCATCCACAGCACTAAACCAAAAACACAGCTTTAAGCCATTAAAAAACTCATAAATTTCTGATAGAATGAATCGGAGAAAGTCCATTCATTTTCACTTCAGCATTCAAATCTCTCCATCAAAACAACTCTTCTCTCATCCATTTCTACAATTTGAAGATCATAATACCATATTTACTATAAATTTTTACCCTATTTAACCTCTCCACGTTTTTTAATCTCAACAAATTGGATAAGGTAGAATTTTTACCTGAACAAAGACAGTGCCATCAGTGTAAGCATGGGGATTGATCGCTCGGGTGGTCCGCTGGCCGCACACGTTGCAGGTGAACGCCACCCGCATACGACGTCGTGGCGACTTCGTGAACAGCGACCACGGAAACGTAGAGATCCGGTCAGAACCGGTACCGGAATCTGATTCAGCCGGAACGGGTGGACCCTCCATACCGGACCCGGTAGTCCAGCCCCGAACATTCGCCGCACCCATCACCAGCCCCATCGCCGCATCCTGCAAATCAAGCCCTAGATAAAAACCCAAATTCATAATAATAATAAAAACGAAAATTCGTTCATAATTGAAGAAGAAATTATTACTCGGGAGATGATCGGAACGATGCTGGTCGAATCGCCGGTGGGGGAATCGGACCGGAGATCCGGCTCGCTACCGTTGTTTTTGGGGGAGATGGAGAAACGGAGGAATCTTCTGGAGGGTTCCTTGGGCTTCAGTGAGAAGATGAACGGTGCCGTCGCCGTCGCCGCCGCCGCGGTAGAGCCGATGCTTTCCATTTTCTGGTTCCGGAGAATTGAAATGGCGGGCGGGGGAAACAGTAAGGCGGTATATATGTGTTTGAGGAGAGGGAGGAGTTTTTAGTCAACTTTTTTAACCGACTTAACTTGAAATGATGAGTGACCACAGATATTTGAGTAATTTCCATTACTGGCCCTCGAGTTTAGTTGTTTATTACCTTTCCAGATAGTTCAGTTTGGATAGAAGCGCAAAATATCATTGAAGCTAAAACATTCAATTAATTGATTATTTTCAATGTACAAGTCAATTTTTAAAATGGTCAATTGATTAAAATATAAAACTTATTGTGAAATGACTATGACCGCCATATTCTAAAAATCTTTTATCACTACTTAACTGAACAATACTTGTTTTATATATTCTATACTTGTTTACACTCTTGTTTTAATTACGTTTGGACCCTCTAAATAGGCACATGAAACAAACAAAAGAGTTCGGTTTTAAATTTTAATATAGGCATATAAAAATTGAAAATAACGATTTCGATCATACTTTTTTTTAAAAAATTGTTTAAAATTTTTCTAATTATGGCATTATTTTAAAAATAAATTGTCAAAAAAAAAAACATAAACTTGCAAATTAATTTCCAAAAGATTATTTGTATGAATGAGAAAATAAAACCTTTTGTTGTTTGCATTGTTGGGAGATAATTTTTCCTGCTTTCTAAACCCTTTTCATACGTTCAACAGAGTTTTTTGGCAAGAAAAAACAAATTTAGGGCAATGATGAGTCTATTATTATTCTTTACATAAAACAAATAATCTTGACAATTCCTAAAATGTTCTGATAATCAGATTCTTCACAGCTCAAAAATATCAACGGCCCTGACATTGATCTTTGGAATGAGCTGTAATACAAACGAAAACATGAAAAGGTACTAACATATTGGCGCGGCTCAATCAGATCAAATTCATCACATGTACGATCGATCATTCATCTGAGTGAACCGGGCCAATATAACAGTAGCCGTTTCAGACTTCTCTCCGGCGTCCATTTCCCGGAGAAACAGAGCATCTTTCCGGCGTCCATTTCCCGGAGAAACAGAGCATCTTTCCGGCGTCCATTTCCCGGAGAAACAGAGCATTTTTCCGGCGTCCATTTCCCGGAGAAACAGAGCATCTTCTCCGGCGAAGACGATCACAGAGTATGAAGAAAAGGCACAGAGAGATGTAGTGAATATATAGAGCGAAGGGCAACGGGAAAAAGGAGAAAGGGGGAAGAAGACGAGACATGGGCATTAATGGCGGGGAATAAATGAGCATCGAATTAAAGTGACAAATACGGCAGGGGCAGTGGAATAAATGCAGAAGGAATCTATCTCTCCGGCGGGACTGTTTTGTCTGGGAGTAGGGTTTATGGTGCATTTTCTTTCCGCAGATGACTTTCAATGCTCTGTTCCTGTCCCATTGCTCTACCTTTGCATTTAAAGCCCCTGCCCGTGTTTCATAACTTCTAGTACCAACTCTTCAAATTATTTTTAGACAGTCTCCTATGGCCTGTGGGTGACTGGGTGAGGCTCATCTTGATTGATATCAGGGACAAATGTGGATTTTCTCGAACTTTCACGTAATAAGCGAATGTTTTATTGTTGATTTTTTTACTTTCATGACTCGTATTCTCAAAACTGATATTTAATCTATTAAGTATGATACTCATTGAGACTGATTTAGACATGTCTCAATTAAAAAAAATTCATAATTTTTATGAGTTTTAAAAAACTTGTATTTTGTTATGTCATGGTACATTTTGTTTTTAAAGTTCATGTAACTAAAATATATAAGAGTTCAACATTATTTCAAAAAATATAATAAATTTTTAGGATATTCTTGATTTTCAAACTGGCGATGTGTTGTTTTTGTTAAAATTATAAATATTTAGATCAAAATACTGAAATATCTAAGTTCTTATAAAGTGCTAACATGCTATTGGGTTAGCGCGTCCAATCACATGTTAGATTTTAAAATATTAAATTAGTTATTTCTTGTTGGATCAATTTCGTTGACATTTTTGCACATATTAAGTTTGATCATCTATCCAAACTTAACAAATGCTTTCCACAAAATAATCTTTTAGGTAATTGGTGACACTGTTTTTATACGCAACCCATAAAAATATAAGGCATAACAAATATCCATCAAATTTGATCCAATTATTAAAAAAAAGTGATTTGTCTTTTCAAATTGATTTTGGCTAGAAAAGTACAGGTATTCATCGATCCTGATGGTTAGTTGTGAAATTAAAGAGTTCATTTCAACTGATTTTTTAACTTTGCAACTCATACCAATGATACTCAACACATATCAACTTTATTTAGCACAACATCAAGTACACCACGAATTACAAGACTCATACACAACAATTAACAATCAACACAACAACTACATGAGAAAGTCTTGGGTGAGACCTGTCCTTGTGCAGACCAAGAGCAATCGAATGAGCATTTACTCTTTCTGCTTGATCTTTTAGTCAGTTTGTTTGATCTTTCAATCAATGTCCTTGAGTATTTTTGTTTTGCCTTGATTTTTCAGCTAATTTGATCTTTCGGTCAATTTTCTTGATCATTTCATTGGTCAATTTCACCAACGACAAATTCAATCAAGGAAATTGGCGGGTTTAAAGCTCACCAGCGACAAATTCAATCAATAGCAGTCTCATATAATGTTTGGTCTCATTTGAGACCTGTCTCAAATGAGAATTTGCCCAACCACATAGTGTGAACTGAACCGGGCTAAATATGGACTATCGAGGGTTTGACTTGGGTTCGATATGTTTGCTTTCAGTTGGCCCAAAAGTTACTTATCTGGGTAAAACTATGGGGCCCGCTGGACTGATTTCTACTTCTGAGCCCATATCTTAATAAAACCCGATTTGGCTTCATGCGTAAAGTGGAGAAGAGGATGATCATTGGAGGATTTATCCACAACGTAAAGTTAGAGGTGGGCCCTGGTGATATAAGCAAAGCATCATTGTTTGTATCCACATCGATTCATTCGTCTATCAACCATTTTCAATGTTTTAAAAAAACCATTTTTTAGGGTGCTAATTTTGGTTTCATTTGCATGGAACCGAAACTAATAAAGTAATAATACTACTAATAAATAGTCTTGGATGATATTAGTATTTTCATCAAGATTTTTTTACTTTCAAACCTTTTCTTTTTGGCAAAAAAATAATTAGAAAAAAAGACATATTTATTGTTTATAGGTTCTTATAAATGATGACTATGAAATATACAAATAAGTGATTTGTCTAACCTAAAATGTGACTTGTACCATTTAAATAATCTCCTGAAAATCCTTGTTAAAGTGATTTAAGAAATTTTAGTTGAGATAAATATATAGTATTTGCATTTCAATATATTAAGATAAGAGATTAAGATTTATCATTTTTTACACTATGAATCGATTTTATGTTAAAATTTTGAGATTTTAATGAATCAATGAATTAAATAACATTTTGAAACTAAAGTTAGCAAAAGTTAAATGAGTAAAAAGATTGTTGAAAAAGGATAAATGATCATTTAGGGTATTATTGTTAATTTTATCACTTTCAAAACTGAACTTTTTATATATTAAGCCATAATTAATTGAAAATTTGTCAAAATTGTTACATAAAATTTATTTTCATTATAACTTCTTTTCCGATGGTTTTGTTACATAAAATTCGAAATCAAAACCTTTTCTAATCATGGCACTGATCTCTAATTTAAGTATGCTTTTGAAATATAACACGGCCTTGTCAGTATCGTCCATATGTAGAATATTGAAAGATATATTTAAACAATATTGTTGAATGTAAATATAGTACTTCCATTTCTTGAAGTGTTTCTTATAATGTTGTATAGTTTGCTCAATTTCATAAAAGGACGTTTCATAGTAAATAGACTAAATACTATCTTATTGTATCTTTCAGCCAGTCATTGTCATACAATGTACTTACTTGTGAATTTGAATGCAATAATTAAGCCTCATAGTTAGGGGGTGCTTATTGAGTCGAGCCGATCGTGAGCAACTCGTGCTCGAACTCGGTCAGACCTCGGTCAAAACTCGACTCGATTTGGTTCGACTCGAACTCGACTCGACTCGAAGTGTTAACGAGTCGAGTTTGAGCAAGGCATTACTCGACTCGAAAACTAGCGAGCAAACTCTATATATAGGTATTATATAGGTATTTTTATTTAAATTTAAACATCACAACTAATAATTCAAATTTAATTTTAATTTTATCTATTTACTTTATAAAATTAATACTTAGTTATTAATTGTATATGTATATTAAAATTTTTGATATTTTTCGTCAACTATTCATCAAATTTTTTGTTACATTACTAGATTATATTTGAATTATATATATTTATTGTAAAAAGATACATATTTATTCGCATTTTATTTAGTTACGTCTTTCAAGCAATAAATTTATTAGCATTATTTTAGAGAAATCAATTACTTATAATAAAATTTATGTATAAATTAGATTATTATATTCAAAAATAATTTTTAGTATTTTTTTATTAATTTTAAGTAAAATTAAAGAAAAATAATAGATTAATTATGATTTTCGAGCTCGAGTCGAGCTCACGAGCAACACTATACATTAACGAGTCGAGTTTGAGGTTCGATTTAAAAAGCTCGCGAGCAAACGAGTCGAGTCGAGTACGAGTTATATGGCTAACGAGTCGAGTCGAGCAAGCATCTGCTTGCGATCGACTCGCTCGATAAGCAACCCTACATAGTTCTAGTAACTTGGGATGCTATATGTTTATTGGAAAAAAGGGTTTTCTTATAAAAAATGTTTTGGTATGGCTACATAAGAAAGACAAATCATCTTAAAAAGTACATAATTTGACAAAAGCAAGAGAAAGTATTTAATGTAGAAATGAAAATGCTATGTTATTTGTGTGATACAGAAGTTAGACGGTTTTATAAAATGTTAAAGTAAGTCACTTTCAGAAAAATATACAAGACCTGGTTTCATAAAACAAGTGGATTAGTGAGAATATATAATAAACATACATCACGTTCATAAAAAAAGACATTTTTAATATGAGAAAGTCTTGGGTGAGACCTGTCCTTGTGGAGACCAAGAGCAGGGGAATGAGCATTTACTGTTTCTGCTTGATCTTTTAGTCAGTTTGTTTGATCTTTCAATCAACGTCCTTGAGTATTTTTGTTTTGCCTTGATTTTTCAATTAATTTGATCTTTCGTTCATTTTGCTTGATCTTTCGGTCAATTTTCTTGATCATTTCATTGGTCAATTTCACCAACGACAAATTCAATCAATAGCAATCTCATATAATCTTTGGTCCTGTCTCAAATGAGAATTTGACTTTTAATATACAAATGAAAAAGTTGTATAAAAGCATAAAAATAAGACGATTTTATAAAATGTAATAATAATAATAATAATAAAAAATAACCATAGGTGATTCAATAAAGCAAGTGAATTAGTGAGAATCTACACGAAAATACATGATATATGTCATTATATCATTTATGGTTTGACATAATTTGACAACACAAATCATAAAAACAAATGTTTCACTCTTGAAGAACACAAGAAAAACAATATGTACACACACTTGGGCACCATGAGCTCCACAACAATTTCCACTTCCTCAAGGCCAGGACTAATGGGAGCCAAGACAGTGACTTCTGGTCTCCAAGGAGGTCATGTCCAAGAATGAACTCTCTTATGTTAGAAGCTACTGTACCCTACCCAGACCTCACGTTGGTCAAACAAATTGTGCTACTGTGTGTTTGCGTGTTTTCCAGAGTGAGAAAAGAAAAAAAGATTTGATAAAAGAATGATGAATTTCTCATTTGTTGCCGTTCCTATCAAAACCCAAATATTATAATCAAAATCCTTTCTTTATGACACAGAGTGAAATGGATAGAACCCTTAAAATAATGAGGCCAAACGCAAAGGACAGCGGTGATATAAGCAAAGCTGAGCATCATTGTTTGAATCCACGTCTGATGCACATCCACAATGAAATTCAAATCCCTCCTCTGGGTAAGTTTCGTCAATAAAGAAAGCTTTTTTATTAGGCCCTTTTCGATTTCATTGGTTTTCATGAATGCATTTTGTAACAACAATAATCAGCAGGCCAAGGTTCAACCACCATCTAGAAATAGCAGGGCTTGTACCTTTCCTTTTTCTAGACTTTGTGTCAAAATGATTGGGAGTAATATATTAAGGTTAGAACTAGAAATTCTAGAATCTGAATCAAAACTGCATATTCCTTAAATAGTATTGGTGAGAGTGGCGTGTTTTTGGGGTTTTGATTCTTGCTTGCTTGTGATATTGTTAATCAAATATCGTGATAATAATAGTACTGCTAGTAACTAGTGAGTGGTTTGAGGGATGGAAGATACTGAGAGTTGCAGTAGTAGAGCATCGGAATTCTCCCCGGGTCCTGGCCGGAAGCGGCGGCTTATGGTGGAGGTGTACCATGAAGTCCTCCAACGGCTCCTGGATTCAGATTTTGAAGAAGTCATGCACCCTGGCTTCAAGGATGAACTGTGGCATCACTTCTCACGCCTTCCTCTCCGGTAAAGATTGTTTGATTTTGTTATGTGTAGAAAAAGATCGTTTCTTGGTTAGTTTAATTGTGCTGTGTTTAGAATAAGATTGGTTCTTGGTTGATCCTAATATTGTTGTGTTTAGGGAAAAGATTTGATTCTTGGTTTAGTTTAATGGTGTTGTGTTTGAAAAAGATGGATTCCTGCAGTGGATAATCTCTTGTTTTTGTCAAATTGGAATGATAGCATATTAGAAAGTAGCTAGTTGCTGGTGGGTAGTGGATAAGCTTTTGTTTTTTGTTTTGTTTTTTTTGATGGTGGGATTTGGCATCTGCAGATATGCCTTGGATGTAAATACCGAGAAGGCGCAAGATGTGCTTATTCACAAGAGATTGCTGGAACTAGCTCATGAGGGAAGGAGGCCGGCATTTGATGTCCGCCTTGTGCAGGTTTTCCATCCCGTGTATTTTTTTTTATATGGTAGTATAAGAAAGAGACTGGAACTCCTTTGTTTGCTTAGTTTTCTAAGTCACCTTTTTAATATGCTATCACTTTGTTTACTTTTCAGTTTTTAGATGTGTGTGACTTTGTTTGCTGGAGACTACAGATCTTTCAAAAAAGTAATATGCCATCACAGATCAGTTTGTCAGTTTGTCACTTTGTTTGCTGGAGAATCACTTCTTCTGTAATTGAATCCTCATACTCACTGATCTGTCGTTTGCACCAAATCTAACCTTAATGACTGCTCACCTCTGGAATTACTTCTTTGCTAAAGCCTTGTAATGCATTTCTTAACGATTTTTCCTTTTCTTACTTTTCAGCCTTGATATATACGATCTTTCTTTTTGTTTATGTTTGGAAAAACTAGAGATATTTTTTCGGTCTAGTCATCTAGAAAGTTTCTTTTATGTAGGTTCATCCTGCCGATAATAATGCTGATGATTCCGATACTATATCAGCAGATAGAAGCGAGAAGGAAAATGACAGGTACAGATATGGTGACCTGTAATTAAGTTTAGGCGTACTTCACTCTCTCCCTCTCTCTCACACACGCTAGATCTGCACTCTGATTCACAGACATCATCCTCCACCGACTTTCAACTAGTCAAATAAATCTGAAAATATATAAGATAAAAATTATAATTCTCCAACACGAAAATAGCTCGGTGAGTGGAAAATCAGCCAATTCCCAGTTATATTCTGAAAGGTTTGAGCCAGTTGTACCATCCCTTTATTTTTATCTTTTTAAAAAAATTCCGGTTTGAGAACAAAACTAGACAAAATTTAATGAGGCCTTCTTGGAAAACATTGTTCAGTGTATACTGTGGTAACCATGGACAATTGATGCTTGCAGAAAAGCTTTTCATGAAGTTATAATATCCACAACTGACAAGCCGAAGCTCCTCAGTCAGGTTGGATACCTGTCTTCTATTGCGCTTATTCGTCTGTGATACTATTCCTATATTTGTGTCTGTGAACTGGAATGAAAGGAGTTTCCTTTTATCTTGAATCCCCAACCTTGTAACTTGTGAATTACGTCCTTTCCCATTTTAGTGGCAAATTTTTCCCTTCCAGAATTATGTACTTATCCTCCAGCCCTTGATTTTTAATCCCATCTCCTCTTTGCTTCGTTTTGAGCCATGGTAATTTACTACCACTAAACTCATGTGTCCTACTTTCCCAGTTGACTTCATTGCTGTCTGAGGTTGGTTTGAACATTCAAGAAGCTCATGCATTTTCAACATCAGACGGGTACTCTTTGGATGTCTTTGTTGTTTATGGCTGGGAAGATGAGGTAGTCTCAGCATTTGGTACTGTTAAAAACTATGATACCATGGTTCTATATTAAAATGACACACGAACTAACAGTTGAATTTCTTTCTTAAATTGTTGTGTGCTTAGAAAACTGATGAACTTAGAAGCCTGTTGGAGACAAAAATTCCAAAAATTCAGGTAAAAGACTTTGAGACTTGTCTGTTAGTATGTTATGTGTACTTTTCTTAGTTGACTCACATCTTTGTCTGCATTAAAAAAGGACCCTTCATTGGATCGAGAAATGTTCCCTCCTAGGATGAGATTGGGATCTAGCAAATTTGATCTACTCAGAGGGCAGGTTGACATACCAACTGATGGGAGTGACGTCTGGGAAATAGATGCTAAGCTGGTGACATTTGAGGAAAAAATTGCATCGGGATCAAATGGAGATCTGTAAGTCAAATGTACTAAATTTGTGTTATCCTTTCATCAAACAAGTTCTATAAGTTTCTTTCTCTAATAAACGTTAAAAATGACCCTAGCAAAGTTGCGACCCCAGTAATCTGTTGATTCTATTCTAATGGGAACGTTTTTTTTGCATTTTACAGATACAAAGGCACCTACCATAGCCAGGAAGTGGCTGTGAAAGTTCTCAAATCTGAGAATTTAAAGGAAAAGGTTCAAAAGGAATTTGCCCAAGAAGTCTACATATTGAGGTTCTTGATTGTTATCTATGCTCAAATCCTTGTTGGTTTATCACTTTTTCACGATTACTTAACACTACTTTCCGTTGATTTTTAATAAGGTAACCTAGAATTATGTGGTAATTATGCTTTGATAAGTATCATGAGTCTAAACTTACAAAAACATAGACGTTGTACAAGGAAACTATAACAATAGTGCCCTTTCCTGGAGATGATGTCTTGCATGGTCCATAGTTACATAATGCCGCTCAACAAGGAAAAATCATTCCATGCTTTTTCCATGTTCAACGTATTTAACC
Source organism: Cruciata laevipes (assembly GCA_963678965.1). Taxonomy (NCBI): domain Eukaryota; kingdom Viridiplantae; phylum Streptophyta; class Magnoliopsida; order Gentianales; family Rubiaceae; genus Cruciata; species Cruciata laevipes. Next base: position 644,971 of record OY787639.1, read on the forward strand.
AATTTAAGAAATAATTTATGTACTTTCCAGGAGAGTTCGGCACAAGAATGTCGTGCAGTTTATTGGTGCATGTACCAGACCTCCACTCTTATGCATTGTAACTGGTAAACATAGTAACTTAATATGTTTTCTTCTGATTTTACGTGCCTCAAAAAATTTACATCTTTGTCGTTTCTGTGTTTCTTGATGTCCACAAAAGCGTTACCAGGCTCATGCATAAACGGTCTTACTTTGTCGTTTCTGTTGTAGAATATATGCGAGGGGGAAGCATCTTCAATTATCTACGCCAACAGAAGGGTGGGCTCAAGCTCTCCACTGTACTTAAAATAGCTATTGATGCTTCCAGGGGAATGAACTATTTGCACAAGAACAATATAATCCACAGAGATCTAAAGGCTGCCAATCTTCTTATGGATGAAAACGATGTAATCAAGGCTTTTTGAAATTGTAAAAGTTTTCTGAATTTATACACGGTTCATTAAATAACGAGTGCATATTTGAGCTGGCAGGTAGTCAAGGTTGCCGATTTTGGCGTGGCTAGAGTGCAGGTTCAATCTGGAATCATGACTGCCGAGACAGGCACATATCGTTGGATGGCTCCCGAGGTTTGGTCATTTTCATGTCTAGCAGTTCTTTTTCCCACCTAATATTTGTATTATAAATGCAAAACAAAAAAAAAAATGTTTGTTTTGGATGAATGAAGGTGATCGAACACAAGCCGTATAGTCACAAGGCCGACGTTTACAGCTTTGGAATCGTTCTCTGGGAATTGCTGACAGGAAAGGTTGTCCCATACTCCATACATGCAAACCTTTGTAAAAAGCTGTAATAACAAGTGTTTCTTATGTATATACCAGATTCCTTACGATCAACTGACACCATTACAAGCAGCCGTGGGAGTGGTCCAGAAGGTATTTACGGCTTCCCTATTTTGTGAGATCTTTTCGAGGAATTAGTCCTGAAATGTTACCGAGGTTTTTCTGATACTGATTTCAGAGCCTGAGGCCGAGCATACCTAGGCAAACTCATCCATTGATGGTGGAATTACTCGATAGATGCTGGCAGCAAGATCCGGCCCTAAGACCCGAATTCTCAGAAATAATCGACTTCTTGCAACACCTGGCAAAAAAGGTACCTTTCATTGCTCCATAATGCAATATTTGCAAAAAACTTCACATTTTAAAACCCGAAGTGTTGCTCGTTTTTCGTGCAGGTTGTTCAAGAAGAGAAGGTTAGCAAAAGGCGGATCATCGGGGAACCGTACCAGGTTGCCGCTGCTGCTGTTCCGGTGAAACGGGAAGAAGGCGAAAACACTACATGATCCCATCACACTTTAACTCACACTTTCATGAATGAAATATACCTGCAACTTTCGCTTGTAGAGTATGTTTGTTTTTCTGAGAACTGATGTTTAGTTTCTGAGTTGATAGTTTCAGTGCACCTATGTTGTATAGTCCATATATGCTGTTGAGGTTTGTTATTGGACATGACATTGGGCTTATGAAATGGACCAAGAACCTTAATTGTCTAAAACAGAAGAGTTTAGGTTTCTTGTCAGTTTAGCTTTTATGTTTTTCCCATTTCCATGTTTTGTTTTCCTATTTATTTCTCCTTTTCAAATCTTGTGCAATTGGTAACGCAAAAAATAATATTTTGCACTAAAAGGAGTTCTGACTTAGTCTCTGTTTGCTAGAGCTTATTTCTTGATGTACTGTACTGAATTGAACTGAACTGAAGTAAAAATTTATGTATTGAAAAATGGAATCAGCATGACTAAATTAACCTGAATTTAATCAAATTACACTGAACTGATCTGATCTACAGATAAGCTCTGACAAATGTTGATCTTCTCAATGTATTATTCTCACTTAAATGTCTGATCTTCTCAATGTATTATTCTCACTTAAATGTCTGATCTTCTCACTTTTAAGATTGATCTTCTATATATTATGAATGATTATTTAGTGAAATCAATTAAGACTGGTTTCAATTAATAATTTCTTTCACTAAACAAACAAAAGTCACATCAATTCAAATTAATGATAAAATAAATTTAAGAACTAAACACATTAATATATGACTGTGTAACAAGAGATTCTCTTTAAACCAATAGTGAAATTGCAGTTTTAAATGAGAAAATGAGTATTCTTCGGGGGAAAAAAAAGAATAGAGAAAAAGTGCACAGTAAAAAACCTTGATTACGCGCTTCAATCACAACTCTGACGCGTGGGTAATTTCTATTAGAGTTGGTCTCTTGGGTGACCGTCACTATATAGTGACCAGATTAAATTGCAAATAGGATATAAGTTAAAAAAAACACGGAGGGACCAATTTGCAATTTCAGAAAATTTTAAAAAATCACGCGCTACAGTATCAAGCCACGCGCTACAGTGCCGATTTGCTACAGTGTCGAGTTGCTACAGTAAAACATGAACACTTTAACTTAAAACATGGACATTTTAACTTAAAACATGGACACTTTAACTTAAAACATGAACACTTTAACTTAAAACATGGACACTTTAACTTAAAACATGGACATTTTAACTTAAAACATGAACACTTTAACTTAAAACATGTTCATATTTATGTTTTATGTTTCAAGTTAAAATGTTCATGTTTTATGTTTCAAGTTAAAGTGTACATGTTTCACGTTAAAACATAAATATTTTAACTTAAAACATAAAACATGAACGTTTTAACGACACTTTAACTTGAAATATAAAACATGAACATTTTAAATTAAAACATAAACATTTTAACTTAAAACATAAAACATGGACGTTTTAACGTGAAACATGAACACTTTAACTTGAAACATGAACATTTTAACTTGAAATATAAAATATTAACATTTTAACTTAAAACATAAAACATGGACGTTAAAACATAAAACATGGACGTTTTAACGTGAAACATGAACACTTTAACTTGAAACATAAAACATGGACATTTTAACTTGAAACATTGAAGTACACTGTAGCAAACACTGTAGCGCACAGTAGAAAAACACTGTACACGCGCGGAAACACTGTAGCGCGTGATTTTTTTAAATTTTTAAAAATTACAAATTGGTCTCTCCTTGATTTTCTTTATTGCACTATTTATAATTTAGTCCGGTCACTATATAGTGACGGTCACTCCCAAGACTTTTCCTTTCTATTATTAACTTTTACTTAATTATAGTAAAGTTAAGTTCAATTGATTTTTTACTAATTCTCAATTGAGACCTGTCTCCATTGAGACCAAAGATTATATGAGACTGTTATTGATTGAATTAAGCTCACCCGCCGATTTCCTTGATTGAATTTGTCGTTGGTGAAATTGACCAAGGAAATGATCAAGGAAATTTGACCGAAAGATCAAGCAAATTGAACGAAAGATCAAATTAACTGAAAAATCAAGGCAAAACAAAAATACTCAAGCACATTGATTGAAAGATCAAACAAACTGACTAAAAGATCAAGCAGAAACAGTAAATGCTCATTCCACTGCTCTTGATCTCCACAAGGACGGGTCTCACCCAAGACTTTCTCTTGATTTTTTCCATCCTAAAATAACATTTTCCTAAATTACATCCATAATAACAAACACACCATATGAACATTTACCCTGTTTCCCAAGCCTGTGAAAAAAAAGGACACCGATATTACTGAACCTTAAAAGATCAGAACAGGTCGTACGGACAATCCAGATCTCAATGGAGCTGTGGACGATTCTGGGCCTGGCTTCGATATGCTTCGTTTGCACCTTGTTCATGAAAACCTGCAAGAGAATCTTCGACGCAATCGTCCTCGTCTTCCTGATTCACCCGTATGATGTTGGCGACTGTGTTGAAATCGAAGGAGTTCAGGTAATTTTTTTTGAATTTTTACTCTTATTTCTTGGTTAATCAATTGTTCAAAGACAAGCTTACGGTGTTTTTTCTCGTTTAATTTCAGATGAAAGTTGAAGAGATAAACATTTTGAGGACAATTTTCTCGAGATCCGACAACCAGCAGCTGAAGATCATACTCCCTCCGTCCCAACCAAAATTTCTTAGTTGACTTCGGATCGGATTTTAAGAAATATGCATTTTATATCTTATAAGTGAAATTTTAAGGGGTATAAATGGAATATCACTTATGGTTATGGTTATTTGTAAGAATTCATTAAGGGTATATTTGTCTTTTTGTAGTTGTTTTTTTGCCAAAAGAGGAAAGAATGAAAGTAAGAAGTTTTGGTTTGGACGGACTGAAAAGGAAAGTAAAAAGTTTTGGTTGGGACGGAGGGAGTATATCCGAACAGCGTTGTATCAACAAAGCCCGTCACCATCATCAGCTGCAGCTCTACTCCAGACATGGGAGATGCAATCGACATGGGAGATGCAATCGATTTCTCTATCCACGTTTCGACTCCCGTGGATAAGATTTCACTGATGACGGAAAGAATTACAAGGTATTGATTCCGCTTCTCACATACAGTCAAATCAGCTAACATAATCATAATACGTTATCGGCGACTTCTAATGCTAGTCAAATAAAGCTAGACAAGTTTAACTGAATAATCATGTTTGATATATAAAATATCAGTATTGAAAGTGAGAATACCAAACATGAAAGGTAGAAGATCAACAATAATATACTGAATGATCATGCTTAATAGGTAAAAAGGTCATGTTTGAAAGTGAGAAGATCAATATTTGTCACGGGTCTCAATTAAGACTTGTTTCACGGGAGACCTTCTTAGTCAGCTAATATAATTCGTTATTAGGTTAAATTACAAACAGCTATATCTAACACGATCATATAATGGCGCAGGCATATCGAGAGCAATAGTGAATATACGTCGCCAATGATAATGCGCAACAAGGATATGTCTAACTGGATATCACACACAATCTGGGTATCGCACACTGAAAATTACAAGTACATGGGCGAGAGATGGAAAACGAGGAGATCTCATCTGATGGAAGGTATCATGAAGGTTGTCAAGGACCTCGATATGGAGTACCGGATGGATGACGTTAACAATGTGAAGATTGTGGAGGAGCTGGCTAATGCTACTTCAAGTTCGACTTCAACTTCAAGTTCATATTGGACTAATAAGATAAACCAACTTAGGAACAAGACTACTTTTGTTTCAACTAAGTTGCACTATATTTGAATTGTTTGTTTGCTATTTTAACTGAATACATCGATCAATCATACATAATTTTAGTCAATTATTATATTCAGGTACATTTTTGATATTATTACTATTTATAAAAGTCCTTCCTCATATTGGAGAAGGTCTTGGGTGAGACCGTCCTACCATAATCTTATGGTAGGACGAATGATAGTTCATGTGTTTAATGGATTTATTCATGCGTTTCACAGCTTTGTTAATTCATTTACATATTGTTACAGATTATAACAAACAAAATTGTGAAACACAAGAACAAATCTGTCAAACACATGAACCAGCTTATAACAAACAAAACTGTGAAACACATGAACAAAACTGTGAAACACATGAACAAATTCATTAAACACATGAACTATCATTAGGACGGTCTCACCCAAGAATTTGTACTCATATTTTATAGGGCGTAAAAAAAAAACACGTGAAAACGTAAGCAATGATCTTTGAAAACAGGCCAAATTGCCGATCCATGATTTGCCTCGAGACACTAACCGTTTAGTGTGTGAAAAAACCCGCGAAAGAGTTCATCTTTTAGACGTATGATTCTACTCCAGCTAATAGAAAGCATGGCAAATTGGACAATTGATACACGCAAAAAAATACTTCTTAATTAATTATTTGGTTAAACAACATATACTGATGAATGATGATACCTAACTATTGAACTGCCCATGTTACTATTTTGCCATTTTCAGCAGCTATTTATTGTTGGTGTAGATCTTTTATTTCTTTAATGTTGCATTTGGCTTTTGTTATGGCATGAATCATGATACTTCCCAGGTGTCAGTTGTATTTTTCAAATTTGTAACTTTCATCATTTTGACTCAAAAAATATTTGATCATTAATAACTTAGGCCTTGTTTACTAGAGATTATTTCTTGATGTACTGAACTGAACTGAACTGAAGTAAGAATTGATGTATTGAAAATAGAACCAGCATGACTGAATTAACCTGAATTTCATCAAATTGCATTTTCACTGAATTGAACTGATCTACAGATAAGCTCTGGTAAACAGGGCCTTAAAGTATGTGCATATATAAAAAATTAATATTTTAAAAATACATAATATTATGAATCCAAAAAGTTCACAGTATTTTTAACTTATTTATCATTTTAATTTAAAAGTCAAAATTACAAAATTGAAAAGAATAGACTTTTATTTTTGGAAATGGACTGGACTTATGCTGTGGGCTGGATCCTAGATGTTGATTGTTGCGGTGTCCAACCAAATTCTAGGACAATTCCGACCAAAGGATCCCTAGTTGAATTCTTTTTCTTTTCTGGTCCACACTTCTCTACTTTACTGAAATGGAAAACACGCTCCGCCACGAACGGCGGTGATGTGAAAGGCACGAATTAGTGGGAGGACTGGAGGAGCAACCTAGAAGTAGGAAAGATCAAAATGTTAGGTGACAAATAAAGTAAAATGGAGGAACTATTAAAACCAAAAAAATTAGGCTGGCTACTTTTGAAAATAGAAATACATCTATTAAAAGATATGTCAAATAATTCATTTGTTGCATATCCTGGCATATGTGTTATTAAAGATATTTTTAATTAGTGTAATTTTATAGCACTCAAATATTAAAATAATAGTGTGTTTATTTGTACAATAAAAATGAGAAGGTCTCATGTGAGAAGTGAGAACATCTCAATTTTTCAACCACGTATCAAGCATGATTATTATTATTGCAGATCTTCTCACTTTTAAGATTAATAATTTTACTATACATATTAATCAAAAAAAAATATTCAACCTACAATAAAATTTGCATATCTGGTAAATTTCCATATCAGTGTATCATAAAATTTCCGTATCAGTGTATTATAATAGTTTGATCTCTTGTTTACACCTCCAATAATGAGCCCCCCATAAACTCTATAAAAAAACTCAGCTCTTTTTATGCCATTTACTAAGGCGGTGAAGAGTGATGACACATGCTATCAAGAAGTCAAATAAACATGACTAAATTACACCCCAAATCATGACACCTCATAACAAACGTCCCATAAACTAATCAGTCGTCTTTCTTAAACCTCGTTGAATCGCGGTCACAGACTCACACGTCTGTCCCAAAAAGATCACCAAATGTTTAGGAAAGTTTGAAAATCTCATTTCCTCATTTAATTTTCTTCACGCATTTCAAAATTTATCAAACCTTGAAATCCCGAATAAGAACTTTCTTGAACATACTCCTAAAATCATTCAGATATACTAGATTCATAATCAGGCTCCGGCGAAAGGCTTACTCCAAGGTGACAGCATGGCGTCTGATGGTCATTTCGCCGGCGGCGCCTCCGGTTCAAACGACGTCGTTATCAAGGTCGCTCCCAGTCCCAGAGCTGGGAGTGATACGGAACTAGGTCCAAATGCTAAAAGCAGCAGCATCTGGAGAGATTCGAGCTACGACTTCTCCAACGATGTTGCAATGCGCGCGATTGCCAACAACAATAAAGACTTCGACTTTGGAACGGATTCTCCCTTGTCGAGGATACCGGAAAATGCCGCCGCCGGCGACAACAACAGAGAGGCCCGAGTTTCGTTTAACGACTCGCCGGGGTCGGTTCGCCGTCGTTCGAACGCGAGCGGCTCCATCTCGTCGGAGGATGTGGTAATAAGCTCCGGGAACTCATCGCTGCAGCGAAGGTCGAGTCTGATGATGCCCAAGCCGAAATCCCGGCTGGGGGATGCGCCGGAGGTTGTGAGGTCCAAGCCGATGGATGCGCCGGAAGATGACCGGATTTCTCAGAGGATACTCAAATCCGGCGAGCTCGAGGAGGACGACCCCTTCGACGACGATCTGCCGGAAGAGTATAAAAAGATGAAGTTTAGTAAGTTGACTATTCTACAGCTGTTAAGTTTGATTTTGATCCTTGCTGCTTTAGCTTGTAGTCTGAGCATCAGTTTTTTGAGGAAGAAGAATCTGTTTGAATTGAAGCTGTGGAAATGGGAGTTGATGGTTTTAGTTCTGATTTGTGGGAGATTAGTCTCAGGATGGATGATTAGGGTGGTGGTGTTTTGCATTGAGAGGAATTTCTTGCTGAGGAAAAAAGTTTTATATTTCGTATATGGATTGAGAAATGCTGCACAGAATGTTATTTGGCTAACTCTTGTTTTGGTTGCTTGGCATTTGATTTTCGATAAGAAGGTTAATAGGCTGACTAACATCTTGCCCACTGTTACGAAGATTTGGGTGTGTCTTTTGATTAGCACTGTTGTTTGGCTTGTCAAGACTCTGTGTGTTAAGGCCCTAGCTTCTCAGTTTCACGTTGATACCTATTTCGATAGGATTCAGGAGTCGTTGTTTAACCAATATGTGATCGAGGTGCTATCTGGCCCGCCTTTGGTTGAGTTGTGGATGAAGGAGGAAGAGGAAGAGAAGGTTATTGATGAGGTAAGGATGCTTCAGAACGCGGGAGCGAAACTGCCTAGCGATTTGAAGGCGAGTGTGTTCAAGACTACCACAAAGAGTCAGCATTTGAAGAGCCCAACCATAAAGAGCCCCACTTTTGCGAATGGCAGGTCTTTTGTTGGGAGGAGTCCCACGATGAGAAGCCCGACGTTCAAAGAAGAGGTATGTAAGAAGGAAGAGGGGAAGGGAATCTCGATCGACCATTTGCACAGGCTGAATCAGGATAATGTTTCTGCGTGGAACATGAAGAGGTTGACTAACATTGTGCGTAAAGGCGTTCTCTCGACTTTGGATGAGACTTTACAGAACAGTGTTGGTGAGGATGAGACCAGTGTGCAGATCACCAGCGAGAATAAGGCTATCATAGCTGCCAAGAAGATCTTCACTAACGTTGCAAAGCCTAGGTCCAAGTAAGTGGAGTTTTGGATTTCTGGTTTTTGAATAATTTCTATATTCTGCTAGTTGTTATTGATATTTGTTTTCTTTATCAGATTCATCCATATAGACGATTTGATGCGGTTTATGAAGGAGGATGAAGCTCAAAAGACTATGCATTTATTAGATGCTGCAAATAATGGCACACAGATCAGCAAAAGAGCACTTAAAAACTGGGTGGTACGTCTTAATTCACTAATGACATTAAACTTGTTAATTCCGGTTCATTCTGAAAATTAGATTGATGCAATAGCTAGCTGTTATTGTTGATTTAGTAATACTTGTTATATGTTTACAAAGGTTAATGCATTTAAAGAAAGGAGAGATCTTCGGTTATCTTTGGATGACACAAAAACCGCAGTGAACAAGCTTCACCACATGGTGAACATCATTGTGTTTGTGATACTAGTGGTCATCTGGCTCCTCATCCTTAAAGTTGCTTCTATACATATCTTTCTTGCTTTCGGTTCTCAAGTTGTCTTGGCAGCGTTTGTGTTCGGGAACAGCCTCAAGATGACATTCGAGGCCATCATTTTCTTGTTTGTGATGCACCCCTTCGACGTGGGTGACCGTGTTGAAGTCTTCATGCAGGGACAACCTCTGCCGGTTCAGGTTAAATACATTCCTTTCTTTCTTTAGAACTGTTTCAAGATGATCTTCTTACAATGTTTTCTTGTTTTAAGGTACAATTTATTCACCATTTCCTCGTTTTTGTCCTCTTTTCAGATGGTGGTTGAAGAGATGAATATCCTAACTACGGTTTTCTTGAGATTCGATAACCTGAAGATCACATATCCAAACAGTGTGCTGGCAACAACTCCCATCTGCAACTTCCGGCGCAGTCCACCCATGGGAGATTCAGTCGACTTCAGCATCCACATTTCGACTCCCATGGAGAAGGTTGCTCTGATGAAGGAAAGAATCACAAGGTCAGTAAAGTACTATTGTGACTCTGTCGAATGTTTGTTCTATCAAATGTTTGTTTCTGTACTAAATTATATAATTGCAGCTGGATTGAGGCCAACAAGGAGCACTGGCAATCGGACCCGATGATGGTGATGCGCGAGGTAGAGGATATGAACAGGCTGAGATGGTCTCTGTGGCCGAGCCACACGATAAATTTCCAGGAGATGGGGGAGAGATTCCAAAGAAGATCTCGTCTGGTGGAAGAGATGATTAAGGTTTTCAGGGAGCTCGATATCGAGTATCGCTTGCTGCAAACTGAGGTTAACATGAGGAGCTTTCCTGCTATTACTTCAACCCGAGTTCCGTCGAACTGGTCACGCTCTTCTAACTGACTTGAATAGGTTACCAACTTAGTACTAGGAATTTAGTATTAGCAGATCTGAGCTTTGCAGAATTTGAATGTGTTTCTATTGAGCTAATTTTGGAGGGAATTTTTGTGTCTTTGGTTAACTAATTTACTGAATTATAATGTGCTAGTTTGTTTGAATCACTAGAAAAAGCATATAGATAAAAAGCTGATGTTGAAATTAAATGTTTCAAAGGAAATCGCCCAGGTCATGGCCAGTGTTTTAAACCTCTCCCTCGCTATTTGCCGGAGATCACAGGTTATTGCCGGAACTTTAACTATTATTTAATTATATTTAAAAATTATTTAATTTTGAAAAATCATGAAATCTATTTAGATCGTGTTTAACTTTAAACAACTAAAGTATCATTTTAGTTTAAAAACTAGAAAATAAATAAATATTTTAGAACGTATTTATATTGCTTCAACTATTTTAGTACGTGTTTAAGTAAAATACAGGACGTGAAATAACAATTCAGAAAATGCACAACGTGAATTTTTACGGGTGTTGTTATTTCACGCACTGTATTTTACTGAAATATGCCATGTATTTTAACTTTAATTTAATTATATTTAAAAATAATCTAATTTTGAAAAATCAGGAAATGCATTTTGATCGTGTTTAACTTTCCGCAACTATAGAATTATTTTAGCTAATTTGGGTGGTTTTGATTATTATTATCCTTATCCACTTTTGTGATCTGATCATGGTCTGTATTGGTTGTTAATCCAAGTTTCTGAATTTCACTTCAGTGCCATTTTCTCATGTTTCAGTTCTAGTGCTTGTCTTTGCGTTAGTCTAGTTCATTGTTCGGTGGATCTTGTTAGCTAACATATGACTGATTCTAGCTGTAAATGGTTAGTCGAAATGCTGGTCCTGATCTTGTGTAAGAGATAATGCTGCTCAATAAGCTTAACTTGTTACTGTCAATGGAACTTATTGTGAACTGGCCATTACAATGCAAGTAGTGGAAACATATTCAACCTAATAATGTTGTGCTTGGGATGAAACCTGGGGATGAACTTGGCTGTGGACTATGATCGGTCGGGATTCTTGACGTCAATTCGTCGTTGAGGTAGTTTCGAGCTGTAACAGAAGCATAGCAAATCCTCGAAAACTCGCCCTAAACGTTAGTACTCTTGTGTTCTTTTTATTTGTGACCAGAATCTTGATGGCACGAAGAAAAAATCCATGCCACATATGACTCTGTCTGAAGATATAACATCCATTTCAGCCAATGAGAGAGATTTTTATCAGATAAGCCTTCCCATACTCATTCTTCCATCCATGCATTATCCATAGAACCTCAAATGAATCGAAACCACACAAACCATTTCAAAAATCTTGATTTCCAAAAATAAAAGCCATTCCACATCTTGATTTCCACCTCCAAAACCTTATCAGTCTTTTCTAGCAATGGCAACCGTAACCTCAGCAGCAGTTTCCATCCCATCGTTCACCGGCCTGAAATGCTCCGGCGCATCCAGCTCCAGAGCCGGAACCACCACCGTCAAGGTCTCCGCCGCCGCCGCTTCGCCGAGGCTCGCGGTGAAGGCCTCCCTGAAGGACGTTGGCGCCGCCGTGGTGGCCACCGCCGCTAGCGCCATCCTCGCAACCAATGCGCTCGCCATCGAGATCAAGCTCGGTGGAGACGACGGTGCGCTCGCCTTCGTCCCCAACTCCTTCTCCGTCGCTGCCGGAGAGGCCATCACCTTCAAGAACAACGCTGGATTCCCTCACAACATCGTTTTCGACGAGGACGAGGTTCCTTCCGGCGTCGACGCTACCAAGATTTCCCAGGAAGAGTACCTTAACGGCGCCGGAGAGACATTCACGGTGTCGTTGACCGAGAAGGGGACTTACAAATTCTACTGCGAGCCTCACCAGGGCGCCGGCATGAGTGGCACAGTCATCGTCAACTAAATTTGTACCATGATTCATGTTCCAGTTTTCCTATTTGTCGGAAGAATTCTAATAATATAATTTGTGTATGATTCATTTCCATGTAACTGAGATTCTGAGCACATCTTTCTGTATTAGTAGATAAATATTTTACAAGCATCTCGTTCTTGTCAAACATTTGTCTTATGTAAGAGCTATGAACATCGACAAAGAAAACGAACCACAAAATTGTTTTTTAAGTTGTCAGGGCATCTGGTAGAGTGGTCTGAGCTCCCATGATCTTGCCTCCAACGTCTGGAAAACTTTCATGGCCAGGCAATGGCTTCACTTTTCCTTCGCTATCGACTTTTAGAGGATATCGAAGAAGATGGCCTTGTAATGGAGTGTATTTATCGTCTGTAAATCGCCTCCAGTTGTCTTTGGCTATTCGGTTTACTTCCTTCACGCATTCTAGGTTTTCCGGCTTTATGAAGCGATCATCGAGCTCTCCCAAATGCTCTGACCATAAGGACATTCTGTACCCATGTATCTGCAGACAAAATTTGATGTTATGTTTCTTGTAAACAAAATGCTTCACTGACATTAAGGTTGTTGAGAACTAACCTGGCCACGAGGATGTCTGTGTTTCTCGGACCATGTGTGATGAGGTTGATACGCACCCATGGCAATCTCTGTGTCTCTTGAACCAGCCATTGATCTTTGGTTGATGTTGGCAGAACCTAGGATCACATACTCATCATCTACTATCATTCCCTTGGCATGAACGTATATCATGAATCGTTTATATTTCTGAGAAGCTGATGCCTGAAAAGCATTCTAATCGATTATCAATGCTAATCAACAAAAATGGAATCAAGTCAGAAAATAAAAGGACACGAATCGTGTTGATCACTACCTCACTAGTGGTTCCATTCGATCCTTCCTCTCGATTGCCAAGACAATAGAAGTTCAGATAGTCGGTTGGATGTGCATTCTCGATATTGGAAGATTTTAGCTCTGCAGCTATTATTTCATACATCATCTGCATTGTCTGCCTCTGAAATTCAAGAACCATGACTTAAGACTTAAGAGAAAAAAGAAAAAAAGAAAAAAATCAAAATATCAGCTTGTTTTGCTCATTTCTGAAAGAAGGATTACCTGCCAATACAAAATTTCTTGCACTGATGAAGAGTTTGGGACACCCTCAGGCCACATTGGAATAACCACGTAAACGGTGAATCTCTCATTTGCCCGTATTTTACTAGCAATCTTTAGTGCAAGCTCCATGGGGATTAGATTATCAGCACCTATAGTGGCCATCGATAACCAAACAGGAGTTCAATGGATTACAGACAAATTTAAGCCATGAGGCATCGTATTCCCAATGTTCATAAAAGCATACCTGCATTTCGGTAGGAAGGCCATGCATAAGATGATCCGAGGAAATACTGATTCTCGATGTATATGAAGTGCTGAGCTGACCTAATCGCTTGAATATATGCTGTCTGAATACTCCGGTCTATTACAAGATCCTTTGCACAAACTAAATTCTGCAGTCAGTAAGCAACCATGAATACTATTTAGCATGCTAAAAGTAGCAATAATAAGCAATCAGCAACCTAATTTTAAAACGAAACAAGTGAGTACCAAGGCCTCAGCTTCTTTAACATTTTTAGGAAACCCCTTCAGAGATCCCGAATCAATTGATCGAAAAATCTGTCAGCAAATGTACAAGAAGCAAATATTCAATAATATGCATATTAAAAATGTAATTTGCATCACCATTTCATTTACAAATGGTATGAAATGTACCTGAACATGCCAGCTTTGGGGATCATCTTCTTGGGAGACCCACAAGGACTGGTCATCCGATGGAGTCGATGGGGATGGACTAACTATCCAAGAGATCCTCTCAACTTTCAATAGAGCATCATCATGCCAGTGAGTAATTCTCTTAAAGCGTTTTCCAAACTCTGACCATCTCGTGGCTTTCTTCCATCGCTGCTCGAAGTTCGTGAGGATGTCATAAGCCGCAGGTCCCTCTATTTTACAATGCAAGTCATGCCATGGTTGTCTGGGAGCCTTAGTTCCTGCCTATTACAAAAATTAGGCAAAACTTAAAATCCTAGACTCTAACACAACATATCATATGCTAACATTGGCAGGATAACAAACTACAAATGATGAGGAATGAAGATGAATCTCTTACAGCAAATGTAGGATTGTGGAAATCTTCCAAGAAAACAGTGTCAAGATCACGACATAAACGATGTTCGGGTGTATCATAACGGCCATCACAGAGGTCAAGACCTCCAATGAAGGAAGTTATCTTCCTGTTATTCCCCTGAGCTTGTGTATCAACAATCACACATTTCTGATGGTGTGTATAAAGAGTACCCACAACCTAAGCGAAATACAAACTCAGAAAATCAACTCGAAAACTTGACCTAGTTCTCAAATGAAGTATAATCAAACATATTCAAACACTACAATCAATAGAAAAGCAGCATGCCTGTTGCTTGAAAACGCTGAGCTTACTACTAGCGTATCGAGGGGAGAGAACACAGGTAACCGAGGAATGCTTGAAGAATTTCCGAGTTTCTTCATCATGTGTCTGCATCACACCTGCCTGCAAATCACAGAAAAAGTCAGCTCAACCAAAAACATACATTTGCAGTTCTTGCTAAAGATCAGAGATCAAACTTACAGTGTTGATGAAGAACTTGCTGTGAGAAGTCTTGTCATCCCAAACCAGCAATAAAACTCGAACACCTTCCTGAGATTTGTACTTGAGAAGCTCGCCGAGAGTCAGGTTGCCGCCGTTAGGCAGAGGCCGGCTCGGCTCCCGGACCAGCCTCACCTTATGGTAGATAGACCACCCCACCACATACACCAAATGGTGAGCTTCCAGTATAGCATGACAGATATCTTCCCAGCATTTATCATGCTTGAAATCCATCCCGTCGTCAAGCTTGATCTCCGGCAGCAATCCGTCCGGCACGTGCGCGTCCTGATACAGCGTCACTCCCCCGCCGGGCCTCACCGGAAAATAGCTCTCTCTCACGCCGAAATCCGCCGTGAACCCGCTCTGTAGCGAATGGTTATCCTCGCATTTCACGAACCTCATTCTTAACCTAACCGCGCAGTCCGGTTTGGGGGTTTTCCCGTAGGAGCCAATTACAGGGAACCACTCGTCGATCACCTCGCCGGAGAGAATCCTGCGCGCGGGGACGGCGGCGACGCCGATGAAATCCGCACCGAAGACATCGTTGTCCTTGACCTGAAACTCCACCTGAGAGACGGGATGCGCCAGCGGTATTCTGAAATGCTCGTCCCAGACCGGGTCCTGCGAGTTGGATATCACCCGGGTTCGGGCCACGGTGGCTCCGGCTAGACAGACGGTGACGTAAGGATCACTCGTGATGATCTTCCCGTGGTGGTGCGATTTCCCTCGACGCCTGAACGGCGTCTTCATGACGTCGAACACCGTGAAGCACCGCCGAAGACGCTCCGACACCAGGTCCATGTTCGGCAGGGAACGAGCCTCCATTATGTTGAGATCGAGGTCGCCGTGGAGGTAAATCACGTCGTCATCGTGTGGAATACGACATTCCTCCGCCATTGGGAAAGATTACAGAGCTCTGAACCTACTCCGGCGACACCGCAAATGCGTGTTCTGTGCGCTTTTTTATATATAATCTGTTTTTTCGATATTCTCTATGCGTAGCTGCGGCGGTGGAGGTTGTTTTCTCCGCCGTGGGTGACGGTTGTGTTGTTGGGAATGGCGCCGGAGCAGGCCGCCTTGTGAGGTTGTGGGGTCGGCTATTTTTGGCAGTTACGGGAATTTCATTAATAATGTGGAAATGACGTACAGAAGATCTGTACACGTGGACTTGCCGTTTAAGTTAAAATTTATTTGTTACCAAAGAGTCAAAGACGGCAATCGGAACTGAAAAGGAGTCAATGGTCAAGGGTCAATGGAAGGAAAATTGAAATTGCAATTTCAAAACATAAATTCACATAATTAGAGCCCCTAAAAGTTTTAAAAAAATTGATAATTAAGCCATGGATTTTTCGCCATAGAATACATTTTACCTATTTAAAAAAATTCAAATCATAAAAGATTATTATTATATAAAATATTGTTAGATTTACAAAGTAATATGTATTTTATGCATTAATTTTTTACATGCAATTAGCTATTGATAATCAAAATACTTGACAAAAAAAATGTGCATGGGACAAAAGAGTATTTTTCATTTGAGAAAATTCTAAATCTCAACTGTCACATCAGGGGCGGACCCAGAAATTAAAGTCGAGGGGCCATAAATTACATAAATTACACACAAGACCTTTAAGTTTTGCCAAACTCATCGAACAACCCCTAAATAAAACTTTGACTATAGAGTACAATCAAAAAGTGTGAATACACTAAAAGAGGCTTCTGTGTCTTGTTTTTCTGGCCAATATAATTAGATAAAGTACACTGCTGAATTAAATTAACTATCTGAAAACCTCTGATCTGAACAACATTAACCACATCTACCAACTGTTTGATTTGATTTAGGAAGTGAGGGAAAGAGTACCAATGTTCTTCTTCTTTGTCTGAGAAAGATTTGAACATCTCTTCTGCAATCTGTACAGAAAGCCAATTTGCATCATCAAGATTTTAGCCCATTTTTCACCTTATCATCAATTCATCATCATTAAACTAAAGGCTCCACAGTGTTGGGATGCTCATTAGTAGTACTGCAACAAGTACTAGGTTCCGGTGTCTTGATCATCAGACTTTGTCCAAACGCGACCATCTGATCCGAAACAAACAGAATCTCAGAAATTTGAAGAGAATTATATCTATAGAGATGTTGTCATGATGAAGCACTTACACCGGCAAAGGCTGCACACATGATAGCGAATCCGGGGAAATGAAATGGTGCACTGTCTGAAAGGAATAAGGCTGAACAGAAACAACATAAACAACTCATGAAGTTAGTAAACTTTAAGGTGGAGTTTCAAATGTAGTGCAGGCAGAAAAACATATGTCAATTACCACTCAAAGGACTGAAAGCTAATGGAGAAAGAACGTGCGCGAATGAACAAATGCCTGTTATGCATCCTTGAGCCTTTCCCTGAGTAAAAAAACATATCTTGTATGATGAACAACTGACAGTAGTGAAAATTACCATTCTGCTTATGTGAAAGTTGTGAAAGTTACCTGCTCACAAGGTCCAATTTCTTTGGATGCAATGCTGCGTAACTGAAACAAAAACATGGTAACTTTGGTAAAAATGAAAGTGATCTTTGCAAAAAAAGGCGATAGAGGTAAAACCGTATAAGACATACACATGGCATTGCAAAAATAGCCACGATAGAGATTAGCGCAGCTGCGTAAGGAACCTGCACATTGGCGCACCATTAGGACAGGAAGTCCGGTAAGAAGGGAAGAACAAAGAACACGACAGTAAAGACATGTGAAAAGGTTTAAGGTTAGAGATAGTAGTTACCCAAGAGGACCAAGCAATGCTGTAAAGCAGCAGCTGTTTTAAGAAAAGATTTGATCAGAACTTGGTTATGAATATGTTTGCTAATATTAAGGATAAACAAGATTCATACATGAACAAAGCCGAAAAACAGCCCAACTGAAAGCAGCCTAGTTTCTCCGATAAGAGGAGCCAAAATCGGCATAAGCAGTAGCTGTGAAGTTCATAACCACGAAAACATGGACTAGGTTAGATAAAGGTGTAAACAAAAACATTAAAGATAGAAAACCAAAGAATGCTGTAAAAAGGATTACTTGTGATACTGTCCCAGCAATTCCACTGATGATCATCAAATCAGCAAACTGATCTTTGCCAAAGTCAAATTGAGCCCTCAAATAGTACTGCAAAAACATTAAAATCCACGAGTCAAAATCAAACAAATGGGACTTTGGTTTCAAAATCGCGATATAGATCGTGTGATCATACCAATAGAGAAGATTGAGCGCCAACTTCCGCGATGGTGCTGAAGAATACAATCATGGCAGCTTGTGAAAATGTAGTGCTGAAAAATCAGACAGAAAAAGATTCATGTTAGACTAAATATCTCAACAACATTGGGAATTTCATAATGAATTAGAATCATCAGATGGATGCAAACCTAGTTCCTAACAAGCTGATTGTGTCTTTCAAAGAAGGCAGTGTCTTGAACACCTTCAAGGCAGCCTTCTTGGGAGCTTTTTCCAAGAGTGAATCAGTCTCCGTGGCGCGATTTGATTCGCTGGGAACAACTTTACCGACAGTGACGGAGTCCGGCAGAAACACTCTCATGTACACCAGCGCCACCACCTGTCCCACCGCCGCGCACTAAACCAAAACCCGCCGGAAATCAGTCAGAAACCACACGACCACAAATAATCTTCTTACATTGTTTGGCCATTACTATCGTTAATTCATTCGAACCTGAAAAGTGGCGGCGGTCGGCAAAAACCGAGCCGTGAGATTTCCACAGACGAACGCACAGGAGGCGATTCCGGACAAGATTCCGAATACGGAAACTCGCTGGCTCTCCGTTACATTGTCAGCCTGAACATCAAATTCACACAGAAAAACCACGTTTGATTAGATCGATGAAATGAATAAGAAGCTTAATTTGCAGACAAAAAATGGCAGAAATTAACGTTAATCCGTACCACATAAGCTAGGGCAAGGCATTGAACGCTGCCCTCGGTGGCCATGTTGATCACTGTCCTGAGGGCGTAGTACACATAGTAGAATTCTCTACTCCTGCTGTACGCTAATATGGCTGCGAATCGACATGATCATCGTTCAATTTCGATCCTGATTAATTTTTGTATGAATTTTGTCCAAAATTTCCCGCCAATATTTTTCACACATTAAATTCGCGCGCGAATGTGTCTTTTGATTGAAATTTCGCGCGTGTAGTCTTTTTTTAAAAAAAAAAAAATTTAACCACTTTGGTGGTAGGATTCGCGCGTGTAGTCGTTAACAGTTTGTTGATGAAATCTTTTTAAAACATTGAGATAGACAAATTAATTAATTAATTAAGGGGAATAATTTTAGGCAAAAGAAAGACAGCGAAAAAGAAAAGCTTATTGCTGGTTAACCAAAAAGACACTAGAAAAGGAAATTATATATTTTTTTGGTGGAAATGAAATTAATTTTTAAAGACAAATAATTTGGGCATCTCCATACTTTATCAAAAAAATGAAACGTGGGCTTTACTTTAATATTTTATCTTTTGCTTTACTCTAGTGGTCAAATATACTATGGTATAAACTTGGCCTTTTAATACAAAAAGTTCATGCAAATACATAAAGTTCCTTAAGAAGATTAATTGGTTTTTTCTTAATTAATTTGGATAAAACATTCACGTTGCTATATTTTGGTTAAAGAATCTCTTTTAAGTGATAATTAAGTTATAGTGGAATAAGTTATTACATTAAATATAGTTAGACCAAGTTCTTTAAACCTTTTCTTTTACTAAATTAAATTGAAGTGAATTGAAAAAAATAAAAAAAATCAAGACTTACCCATAGGGAAAATGTGTAGAGTCATGGGAACAGTGAGCATGATCTTCCTCCCATATTTATCAGACAAATTTCCTAACAATGGCATCATTATTAAGGATCCCATTCCTATTATCTGCAAATTAACACAATAAAATATTGATCATTATATTCACATTTAGGCCCTGTTTACCAGAGCTTATCTGTAGATCAGTTCAGTTCAATTCAGTTCAGTTCAGTTCAGTGAAAATGTAATTGATGAAATTCAGGTTAATTCAGTTATGCTGATTCCATTTTTCAATACATCATTTTTACTTCAGTTCAGTTCAATTCAGTTCAGTTCAGTACATGGTGAAAATAAGTTCTAGCAAACAGGGCTTAATTATAACAATGGAATAATATTAATTTTAATAATCTTCGTACTTATGCATGATTTACAAACTATATATGGGTAGAGATTAGATTACTACACTTTACAAATCAAGTTACTGTTAATATTAATACTAATTTTGGAGTTTAGCTAGGTGACATGAGCCAAATTTAGGTTTCGGAAATGGACAAATTTTCCACCTTAAAACACTAGTTCTAGTTGGTTTACACGAAATTTCCTTTTATTTAAAATGACACACGAAATTTCCAGTTTCTTGTCTCATTGGTCACGAACCACATGTGAATTATAAAATTTGTTTTATTTGCATACAAGGAAATTTCCTAAGTTACTGGGACTCTGCTGCTGTAATTATTCGTACGAAATAAGATTAGGGGCAAAAATCAAACGTACTTCCATGAGATCAACAAGAAAGACACAAATTATATACTCTTAATTCTAGGACAAAAAAGAGAATTCACATGGCTCTTTCCTCACCCACATTTGGCGACCAAATGACTCTCTTATCTGTACATTAGTTCAGTTTTAAAAAGTTGTAACGTGATAAAATTTAATCTAATTTAATTACACTACTCTCATTTTTTTACTATAACAATTTTTGTTTCACTTAATTTTCATTAATATATTAATTTAAATCTAGAGAGACATGTTATCTTTGATGAATTCCAATTAAGTTCACTTCAAATTAGGTGAAAAATATATTTTAATTGTAATTCTAGTATCCTATCATATAATTTACTATTATAAGTTAAAAATATGTAAACACCATTCGAATATTCACGTAATGCGGGTATATTATGAAAAAAAACAGATTCCTAGCTTTATTTGTGAATGTGGAAATCGTTGGTTGGCAAGGAATGTGTCCTTCATTAGTTTAAAGGAAATTCATTCCTTTTTTATTTTCAAAGGAAAAAAAAGGTTCCTTCAACTTCAAGAAATTCATAAAAAAGAAATTCAATTTTAATTAAAATTTCAGATCACCCATCAATTTATTCTCTTGGAACTAACCAAAAACTAACCATGTCTTCCCAAGGTACATTTGACTGGCCAACCATATTCAATAAAAACACTAATTTAGTGTCACTTTCAAACAAAGATTTTTTGAGTCCAATCCAATTCCCTAGAGAAAGTGAAATGTTCATATTCCTCATCTATACTAGAATCCTAAGAAATTGCATCACTTGTAGAATATATTTGAGATAAATCACATCAATTTTTCACATTTTTAATACAAAATCAATATGATCGATTAAATTACACATAAAAAGATACTTCATAAAATTTATGAGACATCGATTATATTATTTGACATGATCAGAATATAAGACTTATCGATAGTGTGGAAAAGATGAAATCGACTCTAAATTTATGTAATTCTTTCCTTTATGCTCAAACGAAAAGCAAACAAGTTTGCCGGAAAACAACATTTGCTATGCACGCAAGGTACAAAGATTCCGATTCAAGTTCAAGCTTTTTTGGACACTTTTCAACCGCAACAACACTTTTTTGAAACATTCGAACCAAATTTCGTGTGTGTTTTCCGATGATCAGAACAACGAGAAGTGAACGTACCGCGTGTTGGATGCCGGAGAGATAAATGGCCAACGAGCACTCGTCCTGGCCGGGGCAAATCGCGGCCATGGTAACGTCGGTGATGGCCGGAATCACCATGACGCCGGAGAAGCAGTAGAGGAAGACGGTGACGAAGAGGTGGCTCAGCCGTGAAAGCTTTCCCATGCTTCCCCGCTGCGTCTCAGAAATGGCTTTCTTAAAATGGAAGAGAACGGGGGGAAAAAGAAGGTGAAGTTTTTGCTTCTAAGTGTTGTCCACTAGCCACTACTACTTCGATAGTGCATATATATAGATGGATACATACGTACTCCTTGAAACATGTAGACAAAATTAATCAAATTATTATATTATAACCGAATCGAAGTAAAATTAATATATTAAAAAATTATATAATTTAAATTAACTTAAAATTTGTTGGATCATGTGAAATGATGTACAAATGAGTTTAAAACAGGTTGGATTGTAGAATTTAATGACGAGATTTAAATAGTGTTGTAGTAGAAAGTTCGGGGGAAAAGTGGTTGTCATATGTAGGTTTATTTTTCTTGTACAGATCATTTTTTAACCAAAATGTCCTTATTATATTGTTAATACAAAAAAAAAACACACTTAAACTACAAAAGTACACTTTAAAATTTTATGGTACTCATTTCAAACTTGTAAGAGCAAAATTGAACCTGCATATACCAATTGACAAGAAAAGTTTTACAGAAAAAGGTAGATGAAGGCATTGTTCTCATTGTTTTATTTAAAACTGAAGTAAATTGAACTCAACTAAATTAAAATTTATTTAGTGCACTGAAAATAGAATTAGTATAACTAAATTAAGATAAATTTTAATAATAATATTTTAGTCTTACTAAAATAAATTATGATAAAGTGGACAGAAACGAAAGAAGCACAATAGCGCATCATATGGTTCATATCACACTAGGGTGTAAACGAGCCGAGTCGAGCCGAGCTTTGGCCTTATCGAGCTTAGACTTGATAAAAATTAGCGAGCTCGAGCTTGTTCGAACATAAAAACATCAACTCGAGCTCGAGCTTGATTAGCTGTAATGAGCTCGAGCTCGGGTAAATCGAGCTCGTTCGAACAAGCTCGGCTCGTTTATATTAATTAAACCTTTTAAAAGCTTTTTTTTTAAATAATTTATATATAATAATTAATTTATATATACATGTACAATAACAAGGCTCAACGAGCTTATCAAACCATAGTCGTGAACCTCGAGCTCGAACTCGATTACTAATCAAGCCGGCTCAAGCTCGGCTCGTGTTCGTTTGTTTCGAGGTTGAACCAAGCTTTTATCGAACTGTTCACGAGTTTCTCACGAACGGCTTGGTTCATTTACACCCCTATATCACACTCTATAAGAAGGGTCTTTTTTTTAAAATTGAGAAATTAATTAGAGCACTATAGGGGATTTAATAGAAGACCGATGTTTTATTTACGTGTCTCTCCATATACAGTATGCGGGATATGAATGTCTTTGTCACGTGAAAAGTTTACCAGTATTTGAAGAATATTAACTAACTGAATTGAGGGTGGATTAATTTTTACTCCATCCCTGTCTTTTATTAACTAAATAAATGATGTAAACAATGCAAAAATTAAATGAGTAGAAAATAAATTTAATTGAATTTTACTATAAAAGAAAGTGACAATAATAATAAGACATCTTTTTCAAAAAGTTCCATACATCATTAACCGATAAAATGACTATATTGACATGCATGATGCTTGAATGTTAAATATTAGACTATCACCGACCTAGATTTTGGACACTATGTTTTATTTCTTTTCTACTTAAACAGGTAATGTTTGAGTAAACAGAAAAGTAGTGCCAAAAATTTCACAAAATCTTATCAAAATATAATGATTTGAGCTAAATTGAGATATAATTATGTTGAAAGAGTATATAAAATGCTAGTATTACTATATCGATCTTTTATTTAAAAAATATTAAACCGGATAACAATTTAAATGAACCCCAATAAAATCCTAATATCCCTCTTACCCCAGCTGGAATTGAATCCACGATCTCTAGATAATTCAGCTAGTATCTTATCACTAGAGTCATGATCAATTTTTGTCTCGATCTTATATCATGAAAATAGTATCATAAATATAATTATTTACTTCATCATATACATAGTCGTATCAGTTTGAGTAGTGTCACCAAAGCAAATTTTATATAGTGAGCTTTTAGAACTTATTTCTTGATAAACTAAACTGAACTGAAGTGAAAATTAATATATTGAAAAAAAGAATCAATATGATTGAATTAACCTTAAATGTCATCCAATTGCAATTTTTACCGAACTGGACCGAACCAAATTAAACTAAACCGATACACATAAAAGTTCAGGTTAACGGGCTTAATATACTTTTACTTTTCTTTTATTTTCTTTTTACCTTGGACTTGTGCTTTACTTCTTTATAAATCAAAAGAAACAAATTTAGCAATTGCCATATTTCAGAGGTGACAAATAAGTCAAAAGGCGTGAGAAAAAACAATGCGTAGCTTGCAAGTTCGTTAAAAGGATTAATCACATTTAGCCTTCATGGCTTTGTCACTTGGGGACCTAAAAGAAGCAAGGAGGCGTGCTGGGAAATATTACGCTTTCATGTGATTCTGATCAGTTGGTTTTCCTGACGACATTTCTTCCCACCAATTGTAATTTTGATAAATCATAACCAACCTTTCAAGGTTTATCAAATGTGTCAATGTATCAATCACTTCATTTGCATTCTTAAATATATAGTATTACAATAGTTGAGAAATATTTCAATTTTTCAGAACTATACTCTCTTCAAATGTTTCATAGATTCAATTGCACACTCTTATTTTGACACTGGCTATTATTAAAAACTTTAAATATATATTTGAATAAAATATATTAATATTAATATTATTAAATGTAAAACTATCCATGATTTTGTTTAATTGACACACTTGCGATTTTGGAAATATTTTGTTTAATTGACACAATTACCATTTTGGGAAGGTTTTTGCGTTTTGTTTAATTGTCACTCTCCCTATTTAGTAAAGTTTATACCCACGAGCGGACCCATGAATTAAATTTGAAAGGAGTCATAATAGAATATACAAAAAATATATATACTGAATTTTAATACATAAAAAATATAAGAACATAAATGCAATTTTTCAATTTTGTTGGATAGTCTGGCCCCCTTGGGCCACCCCTGGGTCCGCCACTGTTTATACCCCTTTATTTCTCTTTTATTGGAACTCATGTTTGGGCATAAGAATTTTTGGTCAGGGAATTGAGTGGAGAAAAATGAGTTTGGAAAGAAAAAAAAGAAGTTAATAGTTGAATATAATGTCTTGGGTGACACCGTCCTATCATATGTTTATGCTAGGACGAATGATAGTTTCTGTGTTTATTTGATTTGTTTGTATGTTTGTAAGATTTGTTTGCTATAAGCTATGTTCATGTGTAAATGAACACACAAACAAACAAAACTTGAAAATACACAAACAAATCTAATGAGTAATAAGCACATGAACTATCAAATGCAGTAAGTATAAAATAGAAATTTTATTTTATAACAAGTGTACCAGTACATCTTAAAAGAAATGTAACGGTACAATAGAACCAAGGGAAGTATTCAGTGGCGGATCTAGAATTTTTTTTAAGGGTAGGCTGCATTCTTCACAAACTTCAAGCCCTTAAAAATAAATTTTTATTTTTTAGGGTTTATTGAAACGACGTCGTTCTAAGAATCCCTTAAAAAAAATTCACTACGCTGCGCCTTCACCGGCGTGGTGGAATCCCCCTTTCCAGCGGCTGAGAACAGTAGTTCCTACCTGGCAGTCGAATTTTAGGGAAGGCGATAGTCTCCCCTAGCCTTCAAATAGATCCGCCACTAGAAGTATTAATATTCTCCACATAAACTTATGGTAGGACCAAGAAGTCCTCGTTTTTAGGAAAGACATGTTTCTGTATGAACAACAAAAGATTATCAACATTTTCTGGATGGCTTTGGTTTTCGTTTGCTGGAAGTTTATTTTTGATGAAAATGCTTTGGTTTTGGTTTGGGAGTTTGTTTTGGTAATGGCTGTAATTTTCCCTTCCCCATACCATCTTCTCCACGTAAGTTTACATTAATCTTTAGAAGATCATTCATCACTAAGAGCTAGTCCAACAGATTTCCTACAAGAATGCCCAAAATAGAGTACTAGCTACATCCCAATAGTCCCTATATTTTTTTTAGCCCAAACTTTTTCATCGCGCTGTTGTTGAGGCTAATTCGTTGGGTTTCATCCGCCTCTTCAATCTAATTTCAGGTGGGATTGAACATTCTAACTTTTGTGAATTTTGATTTGTTTATACTTTTATTTTGGAGGATTCGGTGTTTTGATCTCTCATCTCATCCTTTTAACCTTCTTTTTGTTTGAAAACGATTGTTGTCATCAATTGATTGTTTTTGTTTGATTCAATTTTAGTTTCATATGGCTCTTCGCTATTTACATGATATGCACAAAAATGATGAAGATGATTTTGATGAAGAATGTGAAGAAGTTGTGTGTGTGTGTGTATTGAAGAGGAAGAATCGATTCACAAGAGTTCAAGGAAGCGCCATCGTGGTTCTGTTATGAGTCATGACATTATTGAAAGAGAGTTGAATGAAGGCCATGAGAGACTTCTTCGTGATTATTTTGTTGATCGTCCAAAGTATGGAGCTCATAAGATTTTCCGTTAAATTGTGTTTGATTGAGGAAAATTTGAAAGTCATAGATTTATTTGTGATACTCTGAATCGGTGGCGGACACAGGGGTGGTGGCCCAAGGGGGCCATGCCGCCCCATAAATTTGAAAATTGCGATTTTGTCCTTGTACTTTTTTACCATTAAAATTTAGTACTTATAATTTCTGTATATTCTATTATGGCCTTTCTTAACTTTAATTCATGGGTCCGTCACTGCTTTGAATACTCCTTTTTTTTCAAATTTTCCGTGACCACATTTTAATTTTGAAAAAAAAACACGTAGATGACTTTTCACAAAGAATAAAAATGTGTTATTGTTAGATTTTTTTATTTATTTAAAAAAGCTGATAGAATGATATACTTGCTTAAATGTAAGGGTTTCTGTCTTTTGCATAGTGAAAATTTGAAAATTATCCACGATCCTGAGGCTAAAAAGTACCAACAATGTCAATAATAAGACAGAGAAATATAAAAATCAGGCAAGAAATATTGATGTGGATAGCATTAGCCATAGCCACACACAGCTAAACGAGTGGACATAATCCCACCAATCTCAGATTTTTCCTCATATCAAATTGACAACAACAATAATAATCCTGTTCTCCAACATTTCTCATGGTACAATTCCGGCAGCAAGGTACAACTAATGGCAACAATCACCAACTTTCTGGCTAAACCGCTGCCGGCCGACCACCTTCCGACAGTGACTAGAGCTACCCTTTTATACTCCGGCAACACTGCTCTCTCCTTCAAGCAGAAGAGCGCCGTTTCCGGCAAACTTTTCCGGCATGGTCGCGTTTTCAGTACTATAAAGGCCGCCGCCGGTTCCTCCTCCGCCCCCGCCGGTGTCAAGAGCAAGCTTCCGAGCGATGAAAGAGTGCTCAAAGTCCACAGCGTGGAAGAGTTCGACGATGCCCTTCGGGCGGCTAAAGACAGGTTATATTCTTGTGCTAATATTTTAGTCCGTTATAAATTGCACAAAAATCGTTATAAATTGTAGAAAAATCGTTGCTATAAATTAAACGAAAATCGTTTCTTATTTTCTTTTTTACTTGTTTAGTAATAGGCTAGTAGCTTTGTATAAGTTCATGAAGGTTATAATATATCATGTTCTATTTAATTAATTTGTATATCAATTCATTTAAATTTAATTTAGTAAAAATATAATTTGATTAAATCCACCTTCGTTTAATTAAATTAGTTCTATTTATGGATACATGAAATTTCACTTTAGTTCAATTCAACAAAAATTAAACATAAACATAATCAAATATGGGCCAAGTTATTGTAGCTTATAGTTATCTACTTGTTGATATCGACTAATTTATTTCAAAATAGAATTAGTACCTGAATTTCATAAAAATTAACCATGTGTCCTTCACTTCTTCTTAAGTTATCTAAAAATCAGTTTAATCTAATTTCATTCCAGTAGTTTGGTAAGATTTTGATTTGACAGAATCAATCTGATTCAATTATTCTCAATATCTTTATTTTTTTTAGAATGGAAAATTAAAACAGATAAATTTCATAAATATAAATTATGGGTGACTAATTAACTAACTCTCTTCCTTTCAAAAACAAAATAATTACTCTCTTCTCATAAACAGGCTAGTGGTGGTGGAGTTTGCAGAGAGACAGAGCGAGCCGAGCAAGAAGATCTACCCGTTCATGGTGGACCTGAGCTGGAACTGCAACGACGTCGATTTCCTCCTCGTAATGGGCGACGAGTCCGACAAAACCAGAGAGCTCTGCAAGCGAGAAAACATCGACCAAGTCCCACACTTCAGCTTCTACAAAGCCATGGAGAAGATCCACGAGGAAGACGCCATCGGCCCGGACCGCCTCGAGGGCGACGTCCTCTACTACGGCGACAGCCACGGCGCCGTCGTGCAGCTCCACTGCCGCGCCGACGTCGAGCAGCTCATCTCCGACCACAAGGTCGACGACAAGCTCATCGTGCTCGACGTCGGCCTCAAGCACTGCGGGCCCTGCGTCAAGGTTTACCCGACCGTGCTGAAGCTCTCGCGCCAGATGACCGACACGGCGGTGTTCGCGAGGATGAACGGCGACGAGAACGACAGCTGCATGGAGTTCTTGAAGGACATGGAGGTTGTGGAGGTGCCCACGTTCCTGTTCATCAAGAATGGGGTGATTAAGGGGAGGTACGTTGGTTCTGGGAGAGGAGAGCTTATTGGTGAGATTTTGAGATACATGGGTGTTAAAGTTACATAGATTAATTTAAGGATTGTCAATTCGAGTTGGCATCTGAGTTATAAGTATAAAATGTTTTACATTGATATTCGGTGTTACTGACAATTTAAGTTAAAATTGAGTTACGATATAATCTGTATTTGTAAAAGCAAATAGTGTATTTATTATTCAAAATGGGAGAAAATGTCTAGCAACGCTTCACAAAAGAAACTTATTTTTTATTTTTTTTTGCAAACAGTGGTTCTCATTCAAAAGAAAACTTATGAATTGAGGCACACTAAAGTAATTGATAGTGCTTATTTTAACTCGACCACGGTTTCTTTTTGGTATCCAGTTAGGATATAGATTCTCGTCCTATTAAAATAATTAAAATTGGACAATCCGTTTATTCTTGCACAAACAGTATAAAATTAAATGTATCATTTGTTATTATAACTTATGTTCATCCAGTAGTGTTACCACATGTTTTATAGACAATGTACATTGGCTCTTAAAATTTACTATGCAATTTATCTTAAATCACTTTACATTGGTTTGTTGGAAATGTTATTTGAAATATGAAATGGAATTGCATGCATGAAAACTTAGAATAGTATGAGTTGATTGATTATTATATGGTTAATTATTTATACACGTGACCGAAATCATATTTTTAGAGCATAGAGTGCCTTGATTGACTTGGTCAAAGTTTTTTTTTTTTTCTTTCTCTTGATTATTTATAGTCTTGATAAATGGTAATTGTCAACTATTCTCATTGCGTGCCGGTGCTGTACATTACGACATTTCAAAGCTGTACATTTGGGGTCATTTTGCGCGGATTGAGGAAATGAAGTAATTTTTTATCAAGACGATGGAGTAGAAAAAATCCCTCATATTTCATAAATAATATTTTCTTGTTGGTTTGAGGTAGTAGTTACAGGTTTAGTTGGTTAGTGGATAATGGATATCATTGTTTGATCCGTTATTAATAACAATCTTAACAGCTTGGAATTTTGCTTACCATGTTTGATTAGACTACGTAAACGAGTGAAACAAATTATATTTTCATGGAACACCTTTTCTGGTCTCGTTTTGATTAGGTCTGTGTTCAAAAGTAAAGCAAAATATCCAAAATAATGACATATATAAACTTTACATGAGTGGGGAACTGATGTTTTTTCTCCATATAACACAAAAATGGATACTCCTATCAAATTTGTCTGGAGTCCAAAATAAAGTTATTTTATTTTCAAAATGTAAAATTACATTGTTTTAGGCCCCGTTTACCAGAGCTTATCTGTAGATCAGTTCAGTTTAGTTCAGTTCAGTAAAAATGCAATTTGATGAAATTCAGGTTAATTCAGTCATGCTGATTCCATTTTTCAATACATAAATTTTCACTTCAGTTCAGTTCAGTTCAATTCAGTTCAGTTCAGTTCAGTACATCAAGAAATAAGCTCTAGTAAACAAGGCCTTAAACTCTAAATTAAGTGAAAATCCATTAATCAGATATTGTCAATTTAATATTATGATTGAAAAATCTTACCTAAAAGGCTAAAACTATATGTCCATTTTTCAATACATAAATTTTCACTTCAGTTCAGTTCAGTTCAATTCAATTCAGTTCAGTTCAGTTCAGTACATCAAGAAATAAGCTCTAGTAAACAAGGCCTTAAACTCTAAATTAAGTGAAAATCCATTAATCAGATATTGTCAATTTAATATTATGATTGAAAAATCTTACCTAAAAGGCTAAAACTATATGAAAAAATAGTATATAAGTAATGTTAAGTCTCGTCATCTGATTTAGGGTTTCGCCTCATGCATCTCATTGTTTTACCTTCCTTTGGAGAAAGAAGGGTGGATCAGCCTATTATAAGAATTTTTTTTGTTATTCAACCCTTTTTCGATTTTGAAAAATAAAAATATTATATTTCAAGATTTTGAAAACGTACACAAACACATGACAAGAAATTTGAAAGAGTATATCAAGTGTTATTAATAAGAGACTCGATTTTGCAAAATTTGCTAACAAACAGACAAGGTTACACATTAGGAAAACATGCATCAAATAGGCAAACACAAATTATTCAAATATTGTGGCTTTGAATGGTCATTTAAATTGATAGAGTAACTATAGTGAAACAAGGCAAAAATTATTAGAAACGGATGGTATTCTTTCATTAGCATTAGCAGCATAACAACGAATTTGTAGGTAACAAAAATCAACATTTAAAAGAATATGAACACACCATGCACTAAATCTAACATCATGCAAACCTAATGAAACTAACGCAGTTGCAGAGGTTTAGGTTGAACCATCGTTCTCCGTTTCCACAGATTAATCTCCTTCCTCGGCTGCAAATCTGTCGAAGAAATCCCTCCGTCACAACCGCCTCTCAGAATCGGAGCAGAGAACGGAATCATCGGCTCTTCCCGCTCTTCTTCGTCGTCATCTTCATCTTCTCCGGACGAATAATAGCCGGGATCGCGATTTTCCGGAGCGATCTGGGCTTTGTTGTAATCGAACTTCGAGAAAGTATCTCTCGCGCTCGCAAATCTCTTCATCTGGCTCAAACTCGGCGCCCTATCAGGAATCTTGACATCTTTTTCCGAGTCGGATTGGATATTTTCCGATTTCTTCCCCTGTTTTCCCCTGCTGAATGGATTTCTTCCCCTGTTTTTTTCCTCTGTTTTCCCCTGTTTTCTTCCCCTGTTTTTTTCCTCTGTTTTCTTCTTCCTGGGCTCGAGGATGAAATCTTGAGGAATTAAAGGGGTTTTGCTGAAACCATCTTTCTCGTTCTTGTAGCTCTTCTTCCTGCTCTTTATCTGCCCCATGCATGAGATCTTCGGAGAAGTCGGTTCCTTCGCGAACCGCGAACTCGAACCAGGGCCGTTCGGTTTGTTCCTCGCCTCCTGGAAAACCACGGTGGTGATCGGACACTGCCGGGATTTGACCACCTTGTTCTCGAACGGCACCCTCGCCGGACTGAACAGGTACTGGTTCGGATTCTGGTTCTGGTTGTGCAGATTAACCGCCGTCGCCGACGTGGACGTCGGTTTCGGCAGCAGCATCAAGAACTTGAACTTGGACTTCGCCACAATCCCTGCTCCGTGCTTCTCCATGGTGAAATCTGACAAAAATCTCATAAAAAAAAACTGTCTTTATTTTTCTGAGTGACGATTGAAATGATATTGTGAAACTGTGGATTTAGGGGTTTAAGAAATGGTTTGATTTATGAGAAGTTGTCAAGAAATGTGGGGGTTGTTTGGGAGAATGGTCAAAAGAGGAGGACAGGTAAAGAATGGAGCAGAAGTCTACGGAGAAGATGATATCGAGATTATGGCTAAATTATGAATTAGTAGTTTGCAATTAACACTGCGTTCAAAAGTCTACACGAACAAGCTGTTGAATTGTACCATGCGCGACGGATTTTTTAATACTAGTTTCTAGCTTGATTAATTGATTTCAATTATTTTCAAGCCCACCAAAATTTAGTTGGAAAATCATTTATGACGTCGTACGATTGGAGAGTGACTATTTTTTTTAAAAAAATAAGTTGAAATAAAAGATGATGACTCTTTGTTCTTATCTGATATTTGTGTTTAATAATAATAAAATTATATTTTTATTACACGAACAAGCTATGTTGGTATTTTTTATTCATTTATTGCAAAAAGTAAACCAAATTGATCTTAGGCTATAGCCGCTATACCAAAATTACAAAGATACATATAGTTTAGAAAATTAATACTAGTGTAAACTAATTAATTTCACTATAATAATAATAAGTGCAACGTTATATATATTTGTTTAAATGTAATTGCCATAGTTAGAGCTAAAAGTATATATCATAGATTTCATGAAAATTAAAAAACATGGTTGCAGATTGCAATAGAATCATTTTTGTATGATTTCAATAATTTTATGATGCAATAATTAATGTAAAACTATTAAATTAGATTTGTTTGAAGGTACTTAGGGAAGAATTGAAACACAAGTTGCGATATACTAGTCTATTAAAATGTGTTTTAAAAAAATAGTCTATTAAAATGTAGTGGAAAGTCAACATACACGGTAGGATAATGAACGAAATAATACGTTAACAAATATACAAATGTAACTTTGTCGGCGTAGAGAGCTTAGTAATATACGTGTAGCTTGTAAACTCATACAAAAACATGTGATCAAAAGTTTAGCGTTAATTAATCACCAATTATATTAAAACTCTGAGAAAACAATCACCACATTTTGAGCATGTGAAATTTAATTGTTGAATAATAGTAGTATGGAACAAAACTTATATGGGGTGTTTGGTGGTTAGCTGTTAGCTGATTGTATTAGTTGAGTTGATTAGCTGATTGTATTAGTTTATTTGACTAGGTGATTGTAAAAAACAAATTTGGTAAAATTAATTGAAACTTGATAGTTGTTTGTTTGTTCAATTTATCGTGTAAAATGACATATAAGGACATTGATTTATTTTATTCCTTAACAGCTTAACAAATGTATACTCCCTCCGTCCCAACCAAAACTTCTTAGTTGACTTTGGATCGGATTTTAAGAAAAATGTATTTTATATCTTATAAGTGGAGTTTGAAGGGGTATAAATGGAATATCACTTATGGTTATGGTTGTTTGTAAGAATTCATTAAGGGTATGTTTGTCTTTTTGTAGTTATTTTTTTGCCAAAAAAGGAAAAAATGAAAGTAAGAAGTTTTGGTTGGGACGGACTAAAAAGGAAAGTAAGAAGTTTTGGTTGGGACGGAGGGAGTATTATTTTATCATATATATAATTATATTGCTAGCATGTAGCATAATAATAATAATAATAATAATAATAATAATAATAATAATAATAATAATAATAATAATCCATATCTTTAATAATATGAGATTTTATACTAATTAAAATATAAATAAATAAAATATAAAATATATGTCAAACACTCCTAATAAATAAAATAATCAATTATTATTTTATTTTTTGTTTTTGAAAACAATTATTTCAAGTAAAAGATGTTGAAATCTTAAGAATAAAAGCAAAAAGCAATTTCGACGATTTCACGTACAAGGCAATGCATACTGTATGTTCATAATTTAATTTGCAACTTACCTACTGTTCATATTCTGTTACGAATCGGCAAGGTTTAAGAATTTAGGGGAAAAAAGTAAAAAGGAAAAAGGAAAATAGAATCATGGCAAAAGAAAATATTCTTCTGATTTTCTTCCATTTAAATGCAAAGAAAATATTCTTAAATTTAAAAGGCAATCGTGAGACCATGCGGCTTGGACGGTAGAAATAAAGGGTAAAGAAGGTCATTAAGGGGTGTTTGGTAAAGAGCTTTTTGAGCTCAAAACAACTGATTTGACCAATATTAGCTTATTTGACCATCAAAAAGCTAATTAAAAGTGTTTGGTAAAGAGCTATTGAAATAGCTTTTTGGTCCAAAAAGCTCTTTTTTAAAACGCTAATAAAATGAGCGTTTATGAAACACCTGATTGTACTTACTATTTTATTTACTTCTTTACCCTTTTCTTTTTACCATTTTTTCTTTCTCCATTATTATTTGGACGCATTTGATTTACGTACATCTTATTTTCCCTCAGATTTACGTACGTTCAGTTGGCCTATTCGCCCAGTTTACTTTAGCTTCGTAATTTTTGTTCAGGTTTTTTTTTAAGATGTATTTTGTATTACCAATTTTTTTATATTTTATGAATTAATTTTTAATGTACAACTCTTATCAATTTTAGGCAGTAAGTATTTTGATTAAAATTTAATTATTAATAGTTAAAAAATATATAAGTATATTGGTAAAATATATAATAGTTCGAAAGAATACAAATATATAAGTATATTGGTAAAATATTATAATCTCCTTTTAAATATAATTCACATACTAATATTTACTAGTAATTTAAAAAATTATATAAAAAATAAAGTATTATTACTATTTATAAAATGATTAATTAATAAAATATAAACATGCCCTTAATCGTCATTTTACCTTGTTTGTTAAACAAACATCTGATTACTATCAGCTAACTTTACCAAACACTTATATACAATCAGCTAGTCAAATCACCTAATGCAATCAGCTAGTCAAATCAGCTGATCCAATCAGCTAACAGCTAACAACTAACAGCTAATCACCAAACACCCCCTAAACCAATGAGTACAATTAGCTAATTTTAAAATGCTCTTTTTTTCAGCGTTTTGAAAAAGAGTTTTTTTGACCAAAAATTTATTTCAATTACCTCATCACCAAACACTCCCAATTAGCCTTTTGATGGTCAAATTAGCTAACATTGATCAAATCAGTTTTTTTGAAATCAAAAAGCTCTCCACCAAACACTCCATAATACAATTTTGATGTACGATTTGCACTAGATTTTCATGTATATCATGAATACCACTAGGATAGTTGTTGGTGAAAAGTTATCTACATTCATATTTTTCTTACTGCATCTTATCTAATGATTCTAATCTTAACTAAACTACTTAATCAATAGTACTCGTTGTGTTTGCATATAATTTTTTTTTCAGTCAAAAATACTAAATTTTGATTGGCATTTTCGATGCATAGATAAACAAAAATGTTATTTTATTTTATATTGTTGATATCATCAAAATATGTGTTTTATTAATATCAAAATTTTTTATAGTTATACATAGATAAAGATATTATCAGTCAAAGTGTTTATGAGACCGTGAAATGGGTTGATTTACACTATAAAGTGATGAAGGTGAAAAGAACACATGAATTCTCACTGATCACGGGCTTTTAGATCCACTGGGCCTCACTTGCTACGTTGTCTATCAGACACAAACAACCCGATTTGCATTTCCATCTTCCCCCAGAGAGCAAGAACTGACTGACACAGCTGACCTTGCTGGAACAACAAACGATTACTCCGAACTCGCATTTAAACTTTCTGATTTAATTTTTGTTTCTGAACAATTCATAACAAAGATTCGGAAAGATGTTTCTGGATTTGGGGGATTTTCTTCTCCGAGCTCGAGTGCTGAAGCTCTACCGACACGCTCTTAGGATTGTTCATAGAGCTCCTCCTCAATCCAGAGGTATTCATTTCTTATTTTTAGTGAAATTCAGACGTATCATGATCCTGAACTGTTTTTCATCTGTTATAGTTTCTCATTCCTCTGCGTTTATCCGTTAATTTTCCGGCAAATGATCTAGAATGTACGTAAAGTGTTTGCTGGAATGTCCACACGAAACCTATGGTTAAATTTCGAACGTGTGATTTCGATTCTATCAAGTGTTTGTTGGTGTTCCTGATGTTCCTGATATTGTGTGTATAGTGATGCTCACTTTTTGTTGCAGTTGAATTGAGAGATTCAATTAGACAGGAACTGGAGAACAATAGGAATTGCAATGACAAGCAGAAGATACGGTTTCTGATCAGCGACGGATTACAGAGATTAAAAGTACTGGATGAGACGCTCGATATGCAAGGTCGCTGACAGGATACTAGGTCAGATCATTTATCTTTAGTTCATCGTCCACAACTCCCCTCCTCATCATACTTGCGAATTCCTCAAAGTTGATTGTCCCGTCCTGTTTGATCATATGGCAAAACATTAGTCATAAGTTACTACAATTTGAGATTACTAGGTTCAAAGCTTTGGATATGTGTACTATGTGTTGTACTTACTTTGTTGGTATCTACATCGTTGAGGATTTCATCAATGGTAGATTCATCTCCCATGCCATATTTTGTCATGGCAACTCTTATTTCATCCCTTGTAATGAATCTGGATAATGTAGAAGTAGAATCATTTGATTAGAGAATCCTGTCTGAAATTTGAAAATTGTAGACTAGAAATGCATGAAAGATTACATACCCACTATTATCCTTATCGAAGAATTGGAATGCCTTGTACAAATTCTCTTTATCGAGTCTATGTCGATGCATAGTAGCAGTGATGAACTCGATGTAGTCTATCGTCCCATCCTTGTCAACATCAGCCTGAAGTCAAATGAACTTTCCCATTAAAATCAATAGCTGATATAATTGGTATTGTTTGAATTAGAGAATCTTACTGCATCCATTAACTGCTTCATCTCTCCTTCTGAAAGCTTGGATCCCAACCTGGACAATCCTGTCTTTAGCTCATCGTATGTGATGTTGCCACTTCTATCTGTGTCGATGTTGTTGAACATTTGTTTCAGTCCCTTGATTTCTTCTGATTCTGAAAGGCTTTCCGCAATAACCTTAAAGAAATTTCAATGGTTTTCAGCAACAATCAACTAAACCTCTCAGTACATATAATAACACCCTAAAGAAATATGCAGTCCTTATACCTTGAGTGCAAGCCTTGTTAGCTTGTTCATTGCTCTAAACTGTTTCATCCTGATTTGGACAGCACTGTCCATCGGGGTGTCTGATGCATCACCTCCCTCCTTGAGCCATGGATGTTCTGGTTCCGTAAAAATGTCCCAGAATTACTCCAATCCTTAAAATAGCTTGAATTTTAAGAAAAATAAAGTAAAACTGTAAAACTTACCTGAAGCTTTTGCTGCAGTGATCCTTTTCTTAGGATCCATTTCAAGCATTTTCCTGACCAGGTCCTTTGCTCCATCTGATATAGATGGCCAAGGAGCACATTCCATATCTAGTTTCCCCACCAGGATTTGATCGAAAATCTCTTTCTCTGTGTCTGAAAGTTTCAGAATTAAGATGATCTCATTTTTCACATTTGAACCTTAAAACACTCGAAACTTCAACCTTTAAATAGAGGCCCTCGCTATATTGTTTAACTATACCCGCGGAATAGGGAGGAAATCCAGTGAGAAGAATGTAGAGTATGACTCCGGCGCTCCAAACATCTATCTCTTTTCCATAGCTTCTTCGCAGAACCTCTGGAGCTACATAGTATGCACTTCCCACTATGTCTTTGTAGACCTTTCCTGCAAATCATTTCAGTGTAGATTAAGTTTTTTTTTTCTTCATTAATGCATTGAGTTTATTATGCTCTTGTCTTATTTTGAGTAAAAACAACATTAGGTGTTCAAAGAATTATTATATGTTGTTATATGTTATAATTGAAAATATAATTATTACATTGAGGAAGTTATATTGTCTCGGTAGATATAATTGTCGGGTCAGAAAGTAAAAATCTCTTTTGGTACCATTACCTGATGGAAATGAACTGTGAGAAAAGGTGGACAATAATATCTGACTCTTGACCTGGTGGTTGACCTTGTCTGTTTCACATTATTGACTTGGTAAACTCGACCCCACACAACACATCCAATGATCAGACACTCATGATCAGTTCACTGCCTCTCATCGTATCACTCACGTAAATTCTAGCTTTGGTTCTACCTAGTAAAGATGTGTATCATAAATTCCTAGCTTTGGTTCTGCCTAGTAAAGACGTGACTCAAAAATTCCTAGCTTTGGTTCTACCTAGTACCAATGTGACTTGAATATTAGGGCAGACTCGGTGATCGTGGTTGACTGACCACAAACACCGAAGTACACGGTATCTGTTCATGAACAGAAACCTTGTACGGACTCTCGGAAAAAAATTTTAGTTCATAGCATGATTACCTTCTTCAATGTAGACAGAGAGCCCGAAATCGGTTGCTTTTAGGGGAGAGTCATCGTCCTTGCTCACCATCAAGAAATTCTCGGGTTTAAGATCCCTGTGAATGACCCCCATGAAATGACAGACATGAACCACATTCACAATCTGTCTTCCTATTCTAGCAGCCTCTTTCTCAGAATAGCTTCCCTTAGCGTAAATCCTGTCGAAAAGCTCGCCGCCTGAGCAGAGCTCCATAACCAGATGCAGATTCCTCTTGTCCTCGTAAGCGCCCTTGAACTCGACTATGTTAGGCTGCCCGCTCAGATGCTGCATTATCGAAATCTCCCTTTTGACATCCTCCATGTCCTTTTTGGTCACCAGCTTTCTTCTTGAAATGGACTTGCATGCATATTTCAACCCTGTTGCCTTTTCTGTGCAGAGATAGGTGATCCCAAACTGGCCTCTTCCAAGTTCCTTGTCGAGGTCGTATATGGCTGAGATGTCGTCGTATGGTTTCTTGAGTATCGCGCCAATCTGTGGCAGCAATGGTGGTGGTGGAGGTGGAGGTGGTGGTGGGATAGGCTCCGGTGAAAGCTCCTCCTGAGGCTCTACTGGGATGATCGGAGCAGGCTGAATTGGGTAGCCGTGGAAGGAATCTGAAGAGGAGGAAATAGGGATTTCTACTGATCTTGTAAAGCAGGAAAGACAAGACCCCATTTGTTTGATGTTTTGAGAGATGTTGATGGAATTCTTGATGTTCTAATGAAACTCAGAATGATATTATTATGGTGGTTTTTTTGTTCTGTATTAATGCTTTGTGTGAGATGCCTTGCTTTTGCTGTGTTGGGGGTATTTGGTATCATGCTCTCTATAGCTACTTTTGGGTTTTTATAAGCATTGCAAAAACTAGCAGCACAAACTTTATGGATATTTTGATGTGTGGGAGAAGATGTAACGTGGTTTGTGCAACACGATACTCGTTCTGTTCTCCGTTCTCTTAAGACTGACACCTTATTATTTGGATCGATTTTTTATGCAAGTTGAAATATGTGAAGAACTGAGCATAACAACTCGAAATATTTATGAAATGATGATAATAATCCATTTCTTATCTTATTAGAAAAGATGCTAAAATGAAATGTATTCACAACTTTAAATAAAAATTAATAACTTTAGAAATTGAAAAAATAAAAATAAATGAAAGGTGTGAAAATTGGTTTAGGGTGAGAAGACAAACCGTGGGCTATAAAGTTTGATTCACATGACTCTCTAAAACATGTTCTCTTTTGGTGATAGTAACGCCAAGATCCATCTTACTTTTGATTTGTGTTTGGTTTGGGGTTTTTCATTGAATTTGACTCATAATATTGGGCAGAAATTTTCATCCATTTTTTTATAGACTGAATTCATTTTTTATACTCCAACTTATTGAAATATCATTTTCTCACTTCCTAATATTGAAAACGCCCAACTTTAAGCCCCCAATCTCATTATCACTTGCATGTGTCGATCACCAGAGTTAGGTTCTGAACAAGGAATTTAGTCTTTTTCATTCTCCGATCAAACGCACGATCATATTATTTCAGACAATTATATCAACGGTAACACTACATTTGTTGTCATCAATTTTCATTCTCTGATCGAACTCATAACCATAATCATTTCAAGACATTTAGCAAAACAAGTGAAAACTCAAATTACCAAAAGTCCTGGCAAGAACACACACCATCCTTAAAGTGATGGAAACGGTTAGTGTCTCTTACAAAAATCTCCCTCCCCTCAAACCTAGATATGAACTTGATTGAGGTATGACAATCTCCACAAATCCTAAGGTTCTTCATCACTGTCAAACTAGTCCCAGGATTAGTGTTCAGAATCCCAAAAACCACAGCCAGCTTCTCACTGTGCCCACACAAGATGCCCTCCTTCTCCTGCTCTTCAACATCCTGCAACACAAACTCTGCATCACCCGAAAACCCGGCTTTCTTCATCTCCACGCGCAATCCGCTCACCTTTTCAAGAATCCGATTCATCTGAGGAT
Organism: Cruciata laevipes; assembly: GCA_963678965.1. Lineage (NCBI taxonomy): Eukaryota > Viridiplantae > Streptophyta > Magnoliopsida > Gentianales > Rubiaceae > Cruciata > Cruciata laevipes. Next base: position 685,170 of record OY787639.1, read on the forward strand.
GTGAAGAGTCTCCTGCTAGAAGCACGTGGACGTTGTTCTTGACCTCGATCCAGCTGCATCCCGGGTTTTTCCTGATCCCAGAGGATCTCATCGAATTCCTTACTCTTTGCAGTTCGCTCCATTTTCCTCTGCTGGCATAGATGTTTGATAGCAGGACGTAGTTTCCGGGGTTGCCTGGTTCCAGTGCAAAGAGCTTATCAGCTGCGAGTTCTCCTAACGTCGTGTTGTGATGAACTCGACAAGAACTCAGCAATGCACCCCAAACGCAGGAATCAGGCTCGAATGGCATCTCCTGAATCATGGAAAACGCTTCCTCGAGCTTTCCAGTTCGACCAAGAAGGTTCACCATGCATGCAAAATGCTCCATCCTAGGTTTGATCCCATGTTCTTCAGACATGGAGTTGAAATACCTCTTCCCTTCCTCCACTAACCCGCGATGGCTGCACGCAGACAGAAGGCTTGTGAAAGTAACAAAGTCCGGTTTGTGTTTATGTTTATGTTGCTGTCCATTCCTCTGCATCATATGAAACATACCAATAGCCTCCTCTGCTTTCCCGAGTATGGCATACCCGCCAATCATGGCATTCCAGCAGACCAGATTCCGCTCAGGCGCCATTTCAAAGCATCTTTTCGCAGCTTCAATCCTTCCAAAGTTGGAATACATATCTATCAGAGAGCTGCAAACATAAACATCATCACAAAACCTCCTCTTCAGTGAATACCCGTGCGCGGATTTCCCATGAGCTAGTCCAGCTGAGCCAGCACAGGCAGCAAGCAGACTCGGAATTGTTACAGAATTTGGCTCAATTCCAGCCAACACCATTTCTCGAAAAAGCTCCAATGCCAAGGGATCTCTCCCGTGCTGCATGCAGCAACCGATCATGGATGTCCAAGAAACGACGTCTAGATCCATCCCTTCCACTTGCCAGTTTCTGAAAGTCCTCATAGCTTCATCCACCATGCCAGTTTTCGACAAGCTTGCAATCAGTGCATTGCAAGTTCCAACATCTTTCTGATCCATTTCCTCGAAAACGGGAAAAATATCTTCACCACAACCACATTTGCCATACATATCAAGGAGTGAGCTTATAACATACTGGTCTGACTTATTAAACCCTAGCTTGATCACATAAGCATGAAGCTGAACTCCAATGATGAGATCCTCCAAGTCACCAATGGCAGAGAGCGTGCACGAAATGCTAACTCCATCGCACTGGAAATCACCCGAATGCATCCTCTGAAACGCTCCAACCGCCTCAGAAAACCTCCCGCTCTGGTTGAAACCGGAAATGACACCATTCCATGAAACTGAATTCGGCCGAATACCAATCTTCTCCATTTTCATAAACGAAGCATTCGCATTATCCACGTCACCTTTCTTCGCATAACCAGAAGCCAATGCACTCCAGGAAACCACATCAGGCTCAGCCATTCTCTCCACCACGCTCCGAGCATAGCTCAATGCATCACATTTCACGTACATATGAACCAGAGACGATTCAACCGACAAATCCGACACGATCCCAGAAGCTAAACCATAGCCATGAACCTGCTTCCCCAGCTTCAACTCTAACAAACCAGCACATCCTTTTATAGCACTAGGAAGAATGCGAGAATCGGGGAAAATCCCTCTCTGGAGCATTTCGACAAACACCTTGAGAGCGGTTCCAAAACGGCCGGATTTCGACGCTGCATTGATGACCGTTGTGTAGCAGAAGATGTCCGGGCTGGGAATGGCGTTCAGGAGGCGCTGGGCGGCGGCGAAGTGGTGGTGGTTTGCGTAGACGGAGATGATCTTTGTGGCGGTGCGGGTTTGGGAAGAAACGCCGGTTTTGATGGCACCGGCGTGAGCTTGTCTCGCTTCCGACAGTGTCGCCGTGAGCAGGCATTGCAGTGATCTTTCCATTCGTCAGTTCCATTACTGTTTCAGACAAAGTTGTATCAATCCATGTTGAAATTATTCTCAAATCCTATAATCTACTGATTTTGGAGGTTTTCATTGTAATGAAACTTTCCACAATGTTTCTCTAATATTTAATGTAACTCGAGAATTTGCATAAACATGTGAAATGAAATTTGAATGAAAAATGCTTGACATTCACAATGAGTATCTCAAAATAGTGTAGTTTTTGGATCTGATTGCAAAAATTTATAATGCAAAATATATATTGGCAATTTTCATGATTCATGTAGTAAGAACAAATGTAAGATCAATCAAAAGAGTTCCTTTTGTTGATCCATATGATTGCACTTTTGATGCCATTCAGCAGAAGAGAAGTGCCAACTCTACAATGAAATCTTTCTCAGTTCTCAGTTTCTCACAAGACTACTAGTACTACATTGCTCAGAATCAAACATTAGAAACTGATTTCATAACAAAGCAGTAAAATTTCAGTCCTTATGAATCAGAAAGATAAAAACTTCAAGAAACTTTAATGCATTTGGGATGCACCTCATATCCACACTCCATGCACTGATAAGCCCACCCAAGCCCCTGCTCATCACAGTCACAGCAAATGTAGGCTCCTCCTCCACCACTGCCCTCGGAAACCAGCGCCAGCTCGTGCCTATGGCCCGCGTGGAACCGGTTCTTGGGCAGAAACCTAGCCTCCTCCTCCATCTGCTGCTCGAGAACCGCGGTTTTCGCGACAGTGAACGGATACGCGTTTTCCTGGTACAGGTTCACCAAATTCCTCCCCTTGTCGGTCACGGTTTTGCCATCGGGTCCTAGGATGATCAAGCTCGGGATCCACTGGATGTCGAAATGCCTGGTCAGGGCCTTGGCATTGGAGTCATTGAATGGTAGGGCTAGCCATGGCATTGTCTCGAAGAAGGAGTTGAAGGATGCTTCATCTCGGTCTGTTGAGATGAACACGATTTCAAAGTCTTCTTCTTGATCATCACCTTTCTTCTCCATGAGTATCTGCTTGATCTTCTGGTACATGGAGATGAGCTTGGAAGTGAACTTCACTCCTGGAAAGCACCATTGCGCTGAGAAGTATAGCCCTACAGTCTTGCCCTTCAGAGAGGCCACTGGTACCTGCAGAAGGAGGCACAAAAATGCTAGCTAAACCAAAACCTGTTAGAATTCATAAAAAGGACCCTCCCACATAGTCACTAATGATCTTCAGTATCGCAAATGCGTAACTACACAAGATTCTGACACGTATATTTCCAACCATTTGTGGAATTACACGTGTCATAATCGTGATACACAATGTGATACAGAAGATCAATAACCATAATTTATTTTCTTTCCTTTAAACATCACAAGATAAATTGTTAATTAGGCTATGATACTATCTTGAACAACTAGTTCGAATTAGTTTGTTAAAACTTTATTAGCTTGAACAAGATAACTTAGGCCTTGTTCTCTTGAGATTATCTATTTATCGGTTCTGTTTAACTCAATTCAATTCAGTACAGATATGATTTGATGAAATTCATGTCAGTTTAGTCATTTGATTCTTATTTTCAATACATAAATATTCATTTCAGTTCAATTCAGTTCCTCAAAAAATAAACTAGATATTCAGTAACATTTCAAAGATTGCTGCATAAATTACCTGATTTGAGCGGCTCAGAAGAAACTCTCTGCTTTGGTTGGTAAGCAAATTCCCCAATGTCTGATTTTCACGCTTCTCCCTCTCTTTCTCCTGCAACTCCATAACCCTCTCTCCGGTGAACGGAAAAGCTTGGATTCCGTACCGCTGGAGGAGCTCGACGCCGTCGCGGACGACGCAATGGGGCCCGCCGCCGGGCTGCAGGATGACTAGGCAGGGAATGGCCTCGACGTCGAACATGGCGGTCAGGCTCCTCTTGGAGCTCAGATCGGAGAATGGGATCGCCGGCCAGGGCATGCCCTCCCGGAACTTGCTGAAGGCGCCGGAATCTTCGTCGGAGGAGACGAAGACGATCTCGAAGTTGTCGCCGTCGTGAATCTTGAAATGCTCGTAGGCGTTGATCAGGAGCTGGTTGAACTTGTGGCACGGCGGATGCCAGTTTGCCGAGAAGTAAACGCCGATCACTTTGCCTTCAAGCTCAGAAATTTTCACCTGAATTATCAGACCACAAAAGAAATTAAAGATCAGATTTTTGGTGAATATTGTTATCTAGAGGTGAATTTTACAATCTATCTGTTCAATAATTCAAAGTAACAAAATCTGTTCAAATCTTTCTTCACAAATCTAGCAAAAAACATGATCTTTGAACATCATTTTTATATATTTTGAACAAAATTAACAAGTTTGATTAATTAGCTATGAAAAACTGATGGTCGGAAGAATAAAAATCCAAATTTTGTGCTGTGATATTATTATCACTCAACTATGTTAATATCTGACATAATTTCATGTTCGGAGATTAACTACATGCTAATCAAGAACCTTAATTACACAATATGTTACAACACAAAAACCGGCCAAAAAACACAAAAAGTTTCCAGGATTCCGGCCACCGGAAATGCTACACAACGACAAAAAAACACACACAGTGCTCCGAGAATCAAACAGACCTGATTCCCAGAAGGCGTAAGCAAGAAATCTCGATCCTTGGACCCCAAAATCGACAGATAATCATCATTCAAGTTCTCGAACTCCTGATCATCAACAACGTTAGCATCCATCGTCGTATCTTCTTCCTGTCCTCGCCGATGATCCAGTTCCGGCATGAATCTGTGGAGAGTTAGAGTGGGATTAGCAGCTTCGGTGCAATCCATGAGGAGGATATTAATACGTTGTTAGTGGGGAAAACATTGTTGGGACCAGTTTTTCTGGAATATGAAGCCAACCGCGCACTGACATTTGATTAGTACCGGCGTACGTAACTACGTGTTGATTTTACATGGAGCCAGGTATGAGCAACTTCGTTTCACTTTATTTCTTCCATGCAACTTTTCTTTGTTTTCTTTTGCTTATTTAAATGGGAGATGTATACAAAATCATTTACTTCTTCTATTGTTTTTATGGTCTTTGTCGTTGAGCCTTATCATATTGATACAAGTACTTCCTTCGTTGATTGTTGGAATTCTTTTACATTTTCAAATACTCTTTATGCTCATGACTCGAGAAAGTCTCTAGTAAATTAATGATGTTTTGATATTTTGTAGTAGATGTTACTAATTAATATTTAATACTATACTATAGATTGTTTCATGATAGAATGTTGTGTATGTCTATATTTTACGATAAAAAATAAAGTAAAAGTTACTTCTTGACAACATATACTTGAAGATATATAGATTCTCAATTGAGACAGATTTTAGTTAATCTTACTTCATAATGAGTTTAATATATAAATGATCAGACTTGAAAGTGAAAATATCAAACATAAAAGTAAAATATCAACAATACTACACAAAATAATCATGTCTCATATGTAAAAAGTGAGGATTAAAAGTTGGAAAAAATCATCATTATTTGTCCTCGTTCTCAACTAATAAGACTCTCATATTTGAAATATTAAAGTAATTTGATACACTTAGTCTATGGCTCTGTTTACCAGAGCTTATCTGTAGATCAGTTCAGTTCAGTTCAGTTCAGTGAAAATGTAATTTGATGAAATTCAGGTTAATTCAGTCATGCTGATTCCATTTTTCAATACATCAATTTTCACTTCAATTAAGTTCAGTTCAGTTCAGTTCAGTTCAGTTCAATTCAGTTCAGTTCAGTTCAGTACATCAAGAAATAAGCTCTAGTAAACAGGGCCTATGTGTACTTGCTAGTTTAAACTGCAATATTTTGATCAAATTTTCAGTTAGCACGTAAGCGTACGCACATTTTTTCATTCATGCTTTTATAAGTTTATCCCATTTTCCACAAATCTAACACTACCAAATACAACACCATAGTGATCCAAACAACATGCATAGTTGCAATGGTGTACTATATAAAAACACCTAGTAGGAGGTGTTTGTGTGTGTTGAGTGTTTGTGTGTGCGAGTATCAAAGAAAGGATGAATAAAGAGATAGGGGGCGGAATGAGAGAAGAACACGTAGGGGGTGGGGTTTTTGGAAAGCTGGGGTGCGGTGGTTGGATGCGATTGGGACGTAATTTGACCAACCTGTCCCCCAAACATCAATGAAGTCACTCCATCGGATTGGATCCCTCCCACGTTTCATCTGCCTCACTGTCCTGCTGCCACGCATCCTAGCCTAACATCAATGCTTTCAATCCACCGCATTCCCTTAGTAGCGGAACCAGGAATTAAAATTGGGAGGGGCCAATAAAATATACAGAAAATATAGGTATCAAATTTTAATACATAAAAACGTATAAGGTTATAAATGAAATTTTTCAATTTTTTGGGATTGCCCTACTACGTGTACTTACTTTTATTGTAAATTGAGCTCACATTGTTAAATAGATGTAGTAAATAAATTTAGACTTCTACATTTTATTGATTTTATAGATATATCTTTTTCAGTTTAGTAAAATTCAATCATGAGTTCTGTCTGTTTGGCAGTGGTACACATGATCATTGGTTCATAGACTCAAACAAGACCAACACACAAATTCAGTGTGATTCTATCATAAAACCAATCAGTGTTATGAAGAGTATCCCACCAAATATATAAACTTGACTATTCGAAGAATATGTGATTCTAATATGGAACACATTCTAAAACCCTTCTTCGAATGTAAGGGTCGCGTTAGGGGAGGTATTGCACTTGTACAAACAAATTTAGAGGTTCGGGTGAATTATGAGTTAGGATACCATATTAAAGATTATGCATTTTAAATATTCATCCAAAAATTAACTGGTAATAATTGCATTATAATCTTAACCTTCAATCTTATATTATATCATAATAAATGTAATTTCAAAATATTAGAGAGTCTGATTTTATATACATTTTAATAATTTGACAATATAGAGCAACCTTGTGATTGAGGGTCTTTACTTCTCAAAAAACAAAACTAAACTAATTCAGGACAAGTTCAGAATTTGGCCCTGTTTACCAGAGCTTATCTGTAGATCAGTTCAGTTCAGTTCAGTTCAGTGAAAATGTAATTTGATGAAATTCAGGTTAATTCAGTCATGCTGATTCCATTTTTCAATACATCAATTTTCACTTCAGTTCAGTTCAATTTAGTTCAGTTCAGTTCAGTTCAGTTCAGTACATCAAGAAATAAGCTCTAGTAAACAGGGCCTTTGTCTCTTTCATTTTATTGTTTTCTCATCCTACATCAGTAGTAGCGAGGACCATTTTCTATTATTGGACCCAATCTTGTTGGGTTTTTAGAAAGTAAAGAAATGGACGCGGTGTATTGGATAAATGGGCCTTAAATCAGTCCATCGCAGTTATAGCCCATTGAGTCGTGTTTGGATCCATCACGAAACCTATGCAACTGCACCGCTTTAATGCACCGATCATATCAAAAACAGAACGACAATTCCGATGATTAGTTAGCCTAATGCATATGTTTCGTCACATTCTTCACGAGTGACACATCTCCTATGATTGACTACAAGCTATCATATGATTAGGGATAGGATCGATGCATGGACGGACTTAGAAATTTTAGTACTCCCTCCGTCTCAGATCAACCTGCACACTTTTTAGTCAACTTTGTCTGGGCATGTTTGACCGTAAATTGCAATTGACATATGTGTAATGTGTTATAATAATATCATATGGGATATGATTAGATTCACAATGCGCTCTATTTTTTAGCTATAAAATTTTTAGACCATAATAATGTATAAAAATAAAGTTATTCACGGTCAAACATGCTCTGAAAAAATTGACCAAAAAGTGTGCAGTTATGGATGGGACGGAGTGATATGATAGATTGATAGGTCATAACTGAATATATAAATAAAAATTGTTAATAAAATAAATATTAAAATAAAATTATTTGTAAATTATACATATAAAATTTTATTTTTTTAAAAAAATACATGTCATGCACAGCTACATATTTGCATCTTGATTGATTCAGAATTAATGGTGAATGAGACAAATCTATCATACGTATTATGTAACATTGGCTCTAATGATACTGGACGGAAATTAGTTCTCTTGTGAGGTCCCAATTAGAAAGTGATGGATATTCTAATCAAATCAGAGTTCACGATGCGTGCCATAAATAAAGGTCTTTACTATATGCAGTCCGAAATTACTTTTTGCAGCCCATATTTATACCTAATCTACCATATGTACCCTTAATTAGTTTAATTACATTCAAATTGCTAATCAATCCATTATATTCACATTAATTTCAAATCGGTGTACATAACTGCTGGATTTTCATGACACCAAATAATACTTATGTGTCTCTCAATGAGCTAAGCACATAATATTTATGAGTAGCAAAGTATACGCCCATTCCATTAGTTCATCCAAAATTCCATATTCGTATTCATGACTTATTGAATTGAAATAAGCCATTTTCTTATATCGTTTACATAGTTAATGTCAATATAAGAATACTAGAACATTTTTCAAAAGTTTGGACGTATGCGAGCACATAACAAAGAACATTTAGGTATTCATGGATAGATGATTATTTTTCTTAATAAATATATCATCTATCATTATCGTTGCCTAAAATATGGAGAATGTCTCATATGAGTCCATTCTTAATTGAGACTATTAAAAATATTAATCTTCTCACTTTTAAACTCGATCTTTTATATATTAACCATGAATTCATGATCACTTTGTTAGTAAATAGAATATTTACTGAATATTAATATTTAGAATATATTCTATTTACTAACACACTTAGTGTATTATTAATCTTCGCACTTCCATCATCTTTCTCACTTTTTAAATATGATTATTCATTGGTGTATTAATTGATATTTTGCATAAAAATGATAAATGAGGTCCTTTTCATTTGTGAAAAATCATGAAAACAATGTAATCTTAAAGACAGGGAAGATGTTTAATAACTTGGGCCCAAGAATAGGTCCCAAATGTTCACAGTCCAGTCGTCATTTTAGTGATAAATAAGGGTCCGTACTCATTACAGGTCCACAGTAAAGGTCTACACTACTATTGTCTGAAAATCATTCAATCATGCAACAAATTAAAAATGGGAAAATTTCTATTAAGGGCGTGGTACAAATGTAAATTATTATAAAGGGGCGTGAAACTTGTATATTTATTTTTAAGGGCGTTATGATATTTTTACTCTATATTTTATTAAGAAAAGTCATTTATAACCCTCTCCTCCCTAAAAAAAAATCACATTTCTAATTAATAGGCTTTGTTCTCTTGAGCTCATTTTTCATTTATAGATCAGTTCAATAAAATTTAGTTCAATTCAGTTCAGCAAAAATAAAATTTGATGAAATTTAGTTTAATTCAGTCATGCTGATATTTTTCAGTGCATTATTTTTCAATTTAGTTCAATTTAGTTCAATTTAGTTGAATTCCTTTGATCAGGTTTTTGTTAATAAAAATTATTGTTACTAGAAACATGATCAAAGGAATTCAATTGAACTGAACTAAATTGAAAAATAATGCACTGAAAACAAATCAACATGACTGAATTAAACTAAATTTCATCAAATTTTATTTTTATTGAACTAAATTGAAAAATAATGTACTGGAAAAAAAATCAGCATAACTTAATTAAACTAAATTTCAACAAATTTTATTTTTACTGAACATAATAGAACTAAATTAAACTAAGTTATACTAAATTGATCTACAAATAAGCTCAAGAGAACAAATTCTATTAATTTAGAAATTTAGAAATTTGAATTTTTTAGAGGGGGAGAGGGTTATAAATGACTTTTCTTAATTAATTAAAGGGTAGAAATATCAAAACGCCCTTAACAATAAATATACAAGTTTCACGCGCTTTATAATAATTTACATTCGTACCACGGCTTAATAGAAATTTTCCCATTAAAAATCAGTAGAACTACAACTAAGCATGATCCTAATCATATAAGCTTAGTGTGATAACTGATAAATACAGCTGGAAATGCTGAATCACCAATTGAAGAAAGTGATCGTTTCATTACTGTTTGATTTGAATTTTTCTAAATTTTATAATTCAATTTGGACCAAAATGAAATTATCACTTTTAGGAAAACATTAATTTATGTCATATCCAATGATTTTACGCCCGCACACACCATATATTCATTAAATTGCATCATACTTTTTATAATCTCGATTTATAATTCAGCTGTCACGTATTTTAGTTATTCGCGAAAATCAGCTTCAACAACAAAAAAGTTTAAATTAATTTTGAAAATTTAGACCAAAGTGGTAGAGTGTAAGTAACAAGACGTGTAGATTGCACCTGGAGAAAGAATCCAACTTTTATCTCTTAGTAAAGTTTACATTATAAATGTCAAAAGGGCTTTTATGCTGTGCACTTCAAATAAACGAACAAATATATGGTCTTTTAAGGCCTTTTTCTTGTGCCTTTTTTTAGGACTTTTAGCAACAGAATAGATACATTGCTTGCCTTGAACTTCACCTGCCCTAAAGAAAACAAACACGGCCTTACATTCTTCATATCCCAAACTATGAATGTTGAAAAATAAAAATGCTCATCACTTAGGCTCTGTTTAAGTGATCACGTTATATCAGTTCATTTCAATAACTTATTTTATTAAATATTACTTTGTTTTATACTATTATTGTAATATTCAGTTAAATATATTAAAATTTATTTTATTTCGGTTTATTTCACTTCGTCAAGAAATAAACTCGGACAAATATTGGAGCATTTCATTTTAAAATAATATAAAAATATATTTAAATACCTTATTTATTCTGTTTAACGACTAACAGAATGTCATTTCCTCTTATACGTCATAACTCATAACAACACTGTTTTATTCCCAAAATATGTGTAATTCAGATACATCATGCAGTAAGTATTGAGAAGTGGCGTATGCCGTCCAAATAAGAAGAGTAATTCTCCTGTCATTTCCTCTTGGGTGAGGCTGCCTCACCCAAGAATTTGTCAAATAAGAATTGTAATCTTATAAATTTCATTTCACTACTTTGCAAAAAAAAAAAAAAAAACTTGTTTATTGCTTCCATCTCTTGTAATTAAGAATCTACCATTGTACTCCCTCTGTTTCTTTCACTTTGGCACCGTAAATAGTGCCAACAAAAAGTGAGAAGAGAAAGAAATGATATTTTACCTATGATTACTATATAGATTTGGTTAATTTAAATTATTAGTTGATTAGTATAATATTGTAGTATAAGTTTTATTATTTATTAAAGATAATATAGAGAAGTTTTTAATCTCTCAACAAATAAAATGAATAGTGATATATTGGCATAGGTGCCAAAGTGGTAGAAACGGAGGGAGTAGTATCAATCAACAAATTTAAGAAAGATGGAACCTATTTTTCATCATTAGCTTAAACCAGCAACAAAGTGTAAAGAATCTGTACATTAAAAATGGCAGAAAAGCAGGAAGAATGGCCAAGAACGGGCCTTTTGGTTGATCAAAACAAAAGGCGCAAATATGTCCTTGAATTTGAATTTGAATTTGTTTAAGCCACTTGCCAGTCTTAAAAAGAGTATGAATTTTTATAAAATCATAAAATTAGCATGACAATTGATTCCAAAATTAATAAAATTTAGAATGACAGTCGTTTATCAGTCAATGTAATTTATTAAACCCGTGTGCACAACATCACAACTACACGAGTACATCTAAAACGTACAATCGTGTACCTAATAAATGAAGGCTATAATTTTGTTGGTGTGACAATTTATACTACTTATTATCATCATCATCATCATCATCATCATGGAAAGTACTTAATTTTTTAAAATTTATTTAATGTACACAATCTATTGTATAAAACTGTCTAAAGTTTAAATATGATATTTTCAAATAATATCAATATTAAATCAAAATTATTACCAAAACTTTGCCACACACTAGAATTTCTATTGAATAACTACAATACTTGAGAGAGTGATTGCATAGCTCATAAACCAAATAAGTAAACATATTTACTGAAAAAGCATTTTTGACCAAAAAATAAGATGGTATCGCCAATTTTAGAGAAAGCAAATGTCTCATACGTAAGATGGATCTCAATTGAAATTATGGAAAAATGTTGATATTCTTACTTTCAAGCATGACCTTTTTACATATTAAATATGATCATTCAATGTTTAATGTTGATCTTCTTTCATGTCTGGTCTTCTCACTTTCAAGACTGATCTTTTACATATTAAGCATATTTATTCAATGAGACCAAATGAAACAAGTCTCAATCGAGAATTTGTCTTAAGACTATGAACCAATTTTAATAATTTATAGTAAAAATATAAATTAATTTTTAAGTGTTTATAACTCAGTTTTGCTTGTAAGCAAATGTATTACAAAACATAGTAAATATTGAATCACTAATTTCTTTTTAATTTTAGAAACGGAAAAATTAGTTCGATAATTGATGGTTCATTTGAATTATTATCATTTTTTTTATAAAAAAAACTTGAGTTAATAATTTAACTTCACCTACAAATATAATTTAAAATGGTGCATTATGCTTATTGGTTAATGTTGTGTTAACTTTAGCAATAATCTATTAAGTACTATATTCAACTTAAAAGCCTCTTTAGATTCGTATATTATTTTGAAACTCTATGCTAACTTTTAGCCGTAACCCTTCCATTGGATCTCCATGCACTAAGACCTTTTGTTCTCATTTTACTCATACACTATTATGTATGGAGTGGTCAATTGATTAGTTTGGTCATTATGCAAAAGCACCACTTAAATCTCCTGACAATCACCCAATTAATAATTAGTATGAGCGTCTGAGACAAGTTTAAGCATCCATGGCTATCTTAAACATGCACAATCTATCTTCTTTATAAATAATTTTAACTGTGTTTCGTTTATGTTCTCTTCAACTTGACTAGAAATCACTGATCAATAAAATAAAATAAAAGGATTATGTTACTCCGAACTCAATTGAAGATAAAAAAATATAAATGTGTATAAACTTCATCAAATCATATATTTACTAAAGTAAAGTGAATCGAACTGATATGAAAATGATTTTAATGAGGAAAAAGTCTTAGTTCAGTTTTAATATATTAGTTAAATTTACTTTGTTTTTCAGAGAAAATTCATTACTGTTCAATTCACTCAAAGCTGAAAATCATAGTATAATAAGTTATTTCTAAAGAAAAGTTAGAATTATTAGTTCATATGATGAATGGAATTGAGAAAGTCTAATGAATCTTTTGCTACTGATATCAAAATCCCACTAAAATGGTTTAGCAAATATTATCTTGTCATCAAAGCTAGGGAAAGGGCCAACAACAACCCATGGTTTTGTGCCATTTTCTACGGCTATGTGTTTGGACTCATTAACCACCGTTCATCATCTTCTTCATCACTAAACCCTCTTTTATCATTGCTATTTTCATCACCATCCACGACCCATTTAATTAAAAAAAATTCTAATTTTATATAAAAAGAGTAAGCAATTTTATTTGACAAATTAAATATCCATAAAATGTGATAAATTTCCCTCTTGATTACATCATAATACGAATGCCATTAATGTTACAAATTTGTTCATTTTGTCTTATTATTTCCTCGAGAACTTTCACGAAATAAAAAGACTTTGTTCATGAACCAAACCAACAAACTCAGCCTTATTAATAATTAAAGTATTGATAAAATATTTTCTAAAATATTATTTTTACAATTTTTTAAACAATTTTTTTTTGGACAATAACAACATTTGTCTATTTCTAACAAATTTTCAATTGCCGTGTACGTATATAATCATTATTAGTTACTTCATGATTAGCTGGCAGTAATTTACTAATGTTGTTACTGTTTATGATTTATCATTATTTTGTATTTATAAACATTCAAGGAGATACAATGAATCAAGATGATTTCATGAATTACAATGCTTTATGCTTAATTAATTTCTATATTCTGTATAGTTTTGATTATCAGTTCAAATGCATTTGATTATTTGAACAAGCACTTAAAACAAAAAATTGCCAAAACTAGCAAAAATTTAAAAGAAGAAAGATTCAAGATTTTTTCCACTGACCATACAACCAGAACATCGGAATTATCGTGACTGGTTGAACAGAAATCTATGACTCTTTTCCTTTTTTTGAGGGAGCGTTTGACTGATTATTGATTTTTTTTTTTTTGAAGTAGAATGATTATTGACTAATTAACTCGAGCTGCTGTAAAAATAAATAAATTAACCGCCTGAAAGGACTAGAACAAAAATCACAAAATCGGATCCAAACTACTAAGAGACTAGCCAAACATGGCATAAGCAAAACAACAGAGCCAGATATGCACATTCAAACGAAGCGAGACAAGTCATAGGGCCGCGTTTGGATGGAGGAGGAATTCAGCAAGGACTGTTTTCCGGCGGGTCAAACAGTTCCGGCTGGAGCTTTGACCGGCAGACTGGGCAAACAGAGTGCTTCGCCAGCCACGTGTCCGCACACTGAACATGAAACCCGTGGTGGCAGCCCGGGATCATCCTCGCCGGCTCGTCGCCGGCGATCTCATCCAAGCAGACCGCGCATTCGCCGCCGCCCATCACCAAATCCTTGCCGGCGATCTTCGGCAGCTTCTCCAGCTCCGCCGGCGAGAGCCCCGCCGTCTTCGCCACCTTCACCTGATCAGTACCCTCCACCGCGCCGGTGCTGGCGGCGTACCACAGCAAGCACATGTAGACCAAGAACACCGCGCTCATTCCGGCGCACGGCAAGAACAGAGCAAGAAAAACTCCGACCAACATTCTGAACTTCTCCGAACAAAACCTGAAAAAAAACGAATTCGAACTCGAACTCGGGATCGGAATCGAAATCTGACGAGGTTTTATGGAGGTGCCTGCTGGCGGCGGCGGCGGAGGGCCACGTATATGTAATGGTTGAAGAAGGCACAAACCATGTTCTGAGAAAAAGAAATTTGGTGAGTGGGTTTTTTCGATTATAAATAGGAGGGAGGGAAATGAAAACTGGTGGAATCTTCAAGGAATCTTCTTGCAATTAAAGGAAGAGCCAAACAGGGTGTTATAAATACCAGGTTAGAAACGGCAACATTGGGAAGCGGTAATGGAAGAAAACAGCAGGGAGGGACACGTTTTTCTTGAATGGAAACGTAGGAAGTTTCTGGTTTTTTGTGATGATTTTTGGGCCTTTTTCTCATAAACAGCTGTTGAGCAATATGGTGGAGAAAAATCAGTTTCTGGGCATTTATGAAGGAGGATTTTTGGGGGTTGTTTGTTGGTGTCGATTTTGAATGGGTGAATTTGGAGGTGGCGAAGAATGGTTTTATAAGCAAAGGGAGGGAAAAGTGTGTGAGGAGCAATGAGCAAATACCCCAAACTTACATGGATTAAAGTTAGGCATGGGCTCCGGTCTCAAATATTATTTTTTATTGAATTTAATTGAATTGAGGTGAACGGAAATAAATATTAGAATGGATGAAATTCACTAAACCGAAATAAACTGAATTGAATTGATTTATATTACTTACTTTAATTCACTGCAGTTTAGTTCGATAAAATATGATTTAGTATAATGTAGTCATATTAATTCTAGTTTCAAAAGTACATTAATTTTCATTTCACTTCAATAAGAAACGAAGTCGATAGTACATAACCTAAGATTAACTTAAGTTGAATTTCATCAACTACATATTTACCACCCAACCGTGATTACAATAAGTGGGACCAAACATCTAGATCGGAGTATCCTGTCAAAAGAATAATCAAACTAAATGTTAACTAGACTAATTGTCCTATTACAAAGAAAGTATTCAATAAAAAATAATATTCCCTCAAGAATATACTGCTACAAGCAAAGTCGTACTAGCAAAAGTCATGAAAAGAAAGAAAAAAAACAGTACCAGATTAACTTATCTAATATCAATTAAGCTTCATATGGTCCATTTTTCAATATATTTAATTTGGTTTTCCTAAATAAATTTATAATTGAGTACTAAGGAATTGTGATTTTTTTAATCGGGAAATTGTGAATTTTGGTGAAAACTAAATGTTAGCTAATTATTTGTTTAGGGTGGAATGGATGGTGGAGATTTGTAGTTGGAGGTATCATGGTCAGCATCCAAGACAGTTCAGGGTTTGGTGTTATCATTTATTATTAGTTTTTTTAATAATGGAAACTGCATTTAGAGTTTATAAGATATTTTGGTATGTAACAAATATTTAATAGATGCAGTGCACGGTTTAAATTGGACTGTACTATACGTTTGAAAGAAAAATTTGACGTCATTAATTTGTATGATAATGCATGGCATATTCACATGAACCAAGTAATATTTGACATAAATTGATCGAGTTATTTACCATAAATAAACTATTTTGAAATAATGGACGTCATTGTTTTTGACTGAAAATTTCATCAAAAAATATCATCATTAAATGTACTATTCTCCTTTTACTTGTTACTTTAATATCAAAAACTCATTGATTTTTGTAAATTCCACTAATTAATTGCCACAGGACATTTTCCTACTACCTGAATTAATATGGATTTTTCGGGAAAAAAATCATTTTTATGGTATGCTCACCCATTTACTAATTTTATAGATATTAAACATCAATTAATTTGAATTTTTGCAGTCAAATGATTTACGTGATTTATGGACGAGGCCTATTTTTGTGGCAAATAAAGTATTAATTTTTTATCAATTTAAGAAATTCCTCTTTGTTTTTTTTATATGTTTTTTTATGCTTTTGAATGTCTTTTATGATTTTTTTTTTATCCTCTTTATGTCATTGTGTTTTTTCTTTTTCCCATAAAAACTCAACAAATATACATTTGTTTTATAGAACTGTCTTCACCTCCAACTTAAGATTCCCTCTTAGAAATAAATTTAAAATAATTTTTATTTATCTTTTTTTGTATATTTAAAAGTAATAATATGAAAATTTCATTTTAAATATAACTGTTGTAAGAGAATGTCTCCTATAAGACCAGAGTCAATTGAAATTAGTGATAAATGTTAAGCAGAATCATTCAATGTATTTTTTGTTGATTTTCTCACTTTCAAAACTGATCTTATACTTAATAATTAGTATAATTTGTAACCATGATTAAAAAAAATTGTTGATAGAATATTTTTAATTTGTCAAATCTTAATATAATATAAAAATGTCATGAAAAATATAGAAATAAGGCGTGACAAAGAAAGTAGTGCACAATCCATCCACATAAAAAATGATTAGAGAAAAAGGATAAACATAAGTGGGACGATTTCACTCAACAAAAAAAAGCAGTACGAAATGATCTCCGTTCTCTACTTTAGCCAAAAATGGACCCAACAAACAGAACCTTTCATATTATTAAAATTCTAGTTGTTCCTCTCAAGATAACTTTGCCTCAACTCAACTCCAAAATCCAAATCTAACCTTCTTATTAATCCTTTGATCGAATCCACATCTTATGTGGATTACACCATTAGGGAAATAAAGTCAGATTACACCAATGTGAATAGTATTTTGTTGGATGGAACTATGTTTATGGGTAACGATTGTTCATAAGCATCTATTTTGAACTCACTTGAGATTATATTCCCATCGATCCAGAAGTGAATTTCCGCTTCTATAATAATTTGCTTTCTGACAGTTACTAACAAAGAACCAATCAATAAAAATGGTTGTTACTATAAATATCGTAACTTATAAGGCCCTGCTTGTTGGAGCTTATATTTTAAAATTACACATCACCATCATTTCATATAATATTGTCCTAATCTATTTAGCAATAAATTATTAACTTTCCTCATTAAGGGTAAGTGCATTGTCAAAAGTATGCTGGATCAGTTCACATGCTAAACTGCACACGTTTTATTTAAAATTGTAAAATATTTGGATGTTAATCACTAAAGTACATGTAACAATATGATGAACTGGTTTCTGTAAAACAAAATTTGTTTTCAAATGTGCATATTTTAAAAAATATATAAGATGCTTTGATTTGTTTTGTTCAGAGGTTATCGGCCTTTTTAGTGAGTGGGCTTTGAATAGAAATCGGCTTTATGAGCACATCTGTACAGGTGAAACAAGTTAAACAACCATATCCGGAAACCAAGTGCAGATAGGAACAACCACACTACAGATTCAAGCCATTGGATTAGCTGTGATCCAACAAATCATACTAGTTGTTGATGGAGAACTTGAAAGTTACAAAAGCGAAATGAGAGAAAAGGTGAACATTGTGGAGCTTCAGCACTATTTTTTGTCATAACTATAAATTGAATACTGTAGATGATTTGAGCTGAAGTTTACTACTCCCTAAGTTGCACAAGTCACTATTCATTTAGTCAAAATTGAATATTTTCAGCATTTAAATTCAACTAGTATTAGTAATCAAATATGGTCGTATGAGGTTTTGTTTGTTAGATTTGTCGTAACATGTACTTTTATAATATCAAAATTTCATCATACATAATTATACATATATAAAGATATTGATGGTCCAAAAAAAATTTGATCAATAAAAAAAGTCAATTGTGTAGCTTGGGCTGGGACGGAGGGAGTAGTCAAAATCTTATCAGAAATATATTGTACAGTTACAATTGTACTTATTAAAAAGTTAAGGTTAAATTCACACTTAACTCATAATTGAGTGTTATATGAGAATTTTGCATATAACTTGGCTGTTCAATGGTAAATAATACTAAAGGTTATATTCACATTTAACTCAATACTGAGAGTTATTTGAATTTTTAGTCCATAAATTAAAGAGAAAAATGCTCATTTACTCTTAATTATTTGTTAAGTGCTTATTTACTATTGAGTTCTTAGAAAGTGCTTTGATACCCATTGATTTTGTAAATCGTAACCATGAAAACTCTAGTTGGCCATTCAAATGTGTATCTCCGATCTTTAGGTGACTATAAAAGTTTTGAAAATGAACATTTAGATGTTGGTCAGAGCTATCTGTCGTAAAATTTACAATTCAATATCATTCAGAGGGATAAGAGCACTTTAAAAAAACTCAGAATGACATTTTTCTCTACATTAACATCTAATTCAATTGAAAGAAAGATTTTTATCTGGGCCTTGTTTAGGAATTCGGACATTTGCAGGCTTGGACCCACTTTACATATGAAGAAGCAATGAAGCCTGGCCAGTTTTTAGCATTCCACAGGTTGAGAGTAGAATTGGCCCAACTTTCATTTGTCCTATAATCTTGGGTTTCTACTGTCCAGACAGAAAAAGCACATATTCTGGGTTTTGACTTTTGAGTGATGTGCGATGGTGATATGGGCCATGGTCTTGGTATTAGTCAAATAGAAGAACCATGATTCAGTTTTTTTATATATTTTTTAATACCATTATGCATTTTAATAGGCTTTTCTTCAACTTCCATCAATTAGTTTGAATTGAAATGAAATAAAATAATATTTTGATAAGTTGGTGAAACCATAGATCAGATCATCTTGGATATTAAATTAGAAATAATTTAAATTTCAAGGTTCATATTTCTTGTTTGCCACACATTTTGGAGGATGGATTACACTCCAAAACTTAATTTGGTGCTGAACTAAACTAAATTAATTTGATTTGAAATAGAGAAAAAATTAATATACAAGAATTAGCATAACTTGACTAACTAGAATTGTATAAAATTACATTATTACTTAATTGAACTAAACTAAACTGATTTAAAGTCTAACAGTTAGTGTAACTCAATACATATCTCACATGTAACATACACCCTAACACCCTCCTTACTAGACTAAACTGCACATTTTTCTTATTTGGTTGTCTCATCATAAATTGCACACTTTCCTTATTTAGCAAACCCCACTCATTTTCATCAACTTCTTTCTCTAACTCAATCTCCTCCATTCATTTTACAATCCTTAATTATCTCAAATTTTACCCTTTGTGCAATTTAGGTTGGGACGGAGGGAGTATTTAATAAGGCTTAATAGTAATAGGGTTTTATAAAATTGTATATTTAATAGTCATGTACTCATATAGAATTATACAAAATACATTGCATTTTTAAAGTATACAAAATACATTGTATATAGACATTTTAGACTTTTTTTCAAAGAACATTAACATATTATCTTTTTTTGAAACATTAACATATTATCACGCATATAATGGGATAAGATTCAAATTTGTGACATAATCACACGACCACATTTTCTACATAGGCAACTTCATATGCGGGTTGTTTGAAATATGTCACGCATAAATATTGAGTAACTATTTATAACTCACTTATATAAGTTGTATCAAGACATATAATGAAATATTGACTACATACAATCAAACAAAATAGAGTATCAATGTGAATTCCATTTTCTTTAATTCCATCAAACAAGCAAAATATAGCAAAATGACTTTAAAAAATAAATTGAACCTGGTACTAAAAAACAGCCAAATTGATAATGACACCAGGCTAATCAATGCTAAACCCCAAATCAATTACCATCAAATTCAGTCCTTGACCAAACACCAAAACCCAATCCCTATAAATTACCGTTATCTTCACAACATCGCTGTGCTGCAATAAGCCAATAAGGCAATAACACATGTTTTCAAAGTTCAAACTCTTCCCAAACCCCAAAAGCATTCTATACATAACTTCTTTCCTTTTTTTGTCACTTTTACTTTACGTTTAAGAATCTCATTCATCTCATTTTCTTCATTTCACCAACCAAACAAGGCACAAGAAAGAAAAAAAACAGAGCATTTTTACAGAATGCTGAATCCTCTGTTTCTGCTAATCGGGCTCTTGTCCGTGACTGTAATCAACGCACAGGTTCCGGCAAAGCATGACGGATTCTGGTACCAGAACCGACCCGCGAAGCCGGATTCGGTTCTGATCGAGGCGTTTTTTGACCCGGTTTGCCCAGACAGCCGCGACGCCTGGAAGCCGCTCAAGCACGCCGTTCACCACTACGGCTCCCGCGTCTCGCTTGTCGTTCACACCTTCTCTCTGCCGTACGTTTGATTTCATTCATGTTTGTTTCTTTCAGCTTGTCTGATCTTATTTGAACTGAACTGAATTGAAATTCGTGTAGTTATCACCCGAATTCTTTTCTGAGTTCTCGGGCGCTCCACATCGCTGATAAACTGAATTCGTCGGCGACGTATCCTCTTCTGGAGGCGTTTTTCGATCAGCAGGAGAAGTTTTACGGAGCGCCGACGGCGAATTTGACCAGAACTGTTGTCGTGGACAACGTTGCTGAGTTCGCCGCTCGTACGATCGGAAAATCGTTTGTCTCTGCCGTTAAACAGGGATTTAATGACACCAAAACCGATCACGATACGCGAATTGCGTTCAAGGTATGCCTCTTATTTTGATTTGATGCACATTTTGAATTTATTTTAGTCAGTCGAGTCCATCGATCTAGTGTAATGTCGGCCAAATTTGGAGTTTTGTAGGGTTCATGAATGTTCATGTTTTAGCGTTTATGCTCTAATTTTTACAAAGTCCAAAATATTTAAATATTTATGAAATGATCCTTTAAGGGTACATCAGTCACATTTTATTTGAATTTATCTGAACTAAAATAAATTAGAATAAAAATTAATCTTTGAAAATTGAAATAGCACTACCAAAATAAGTAAAATATTATCAAATTATGTTTCACTAATCAATCTATTATATATCTTATACGAATTCAAACTAAAATAAATTAAACTGATCTAGATTTAAATTTGCTCAAAAATTCACCTAAGTTGAAAGAACATGCCCTAAATGGTAAGAAATCTATATTAAAAGCTGTAATGGTGTATTTTTTTGCAGTATGGATGCTTGAGGGGAGTGTATGGAACGCCGACTTTTTTCGTGAACGGGTTCCCGTTGCCGGATGCCGGCTCTCCTCTTGGCTACAAGGGGTGGACGGACATTATTGATCCCTTGGTTGGCCATGCCGGAAATGTTCATTTCTTTTGATTTCATTAATGTTTGTGTAGTAAATGTACTAGTGTTTCACATTATATGACGATTGACGAAGGAGAATGTTGGTAGTTTGATGTTATGATAATTGATGAGTTGTGGGCCTTAATTGTGCTAAAGGGGTTCTACTTTGTGCAAAAAGTTAAGAGTTGATTTTTTTTGGTTTGTTTAAAGGTCACAAATTGAAGTTAAATGCGATTGAAGAGAATGGACCTGTTTGCTAGAGCTTATTTCCACCATGTACTGAACTGAACTGAATTGAACTGAACTGAATTGAATTGAACTGAACTGAATTGAACTGAAGTAAAATTGATGTATTGAAAAATGGAATCAGCATAACTGAATTAACCTGAATTTCATCAATTACATTTTCACTGAACTGAACTGAACTGAACTGAATTGAACCGAACTGAACTGATCTACAGATAAGCTCTGGTAAACAGGGCCATTATGTTATTGAGTAAGTGAGTTTTAAAATTTTTGAAGTTTTACCTATGGAAGGTTAAATAGGTTTACACATTTCAGTTCACTGTGAATTGAATTTTTTTATTTTGTTTTGTGAGAGCGTACTTCAACAACGATAGATACAATAATCTCCGGTCATGTATATCAAATCTTGTTTGATTATTTCGAGCCTCACACTTTTCATAGATAGTGTTAAAAATCAAATTAGAAGGTTGTAAATGAATTGAATTATCTTTTAACCTATGATTTTCAGTTTTATTTTGGATTGGACTTTTGTAACTTCATGTAGTCTCATGAAAGATCATCGTTTTATTAATCCTTTGCATTTTGAACCTACATTCTAGTATTCTACCATAAAATTTAATTTTGGAATAATATAATATATATTCTCTATTAATCATTTTAATCATCATAAACGAACACATTTTAGTTTTTACACATTCTCGTATATTATATAATATGTTTGAAAAAAAGAAAGATGTCTATCTCTTATCAAGTGTGGGCACCATCAATTATAATACAAATTTGACACGAAATCGACAATTATCATGATGTGGATCCAATTAGGACAACACCACAATCTTAATCCAAAATTTCAAATTAGTGATTAAGTGGCGTTATTAGGAAAAAAGAAATAATTGAATTAAGGATGAAATAAAACAATGTTAAAAAATCCTAGAAAGACAGCCTGTACCGGGTTTCTTTCAGTCCGAATGAGACTACGGTTTGTGCAAAAATGATAGGCCGCCCATCTGTACAGTCCAACCCGTTCAGGATTATCCAGTCCCGAATGCTTTATACTAGTACTGTATATAAAAATATATATATTTTAAAATACTGTGTAAAATATTATCTTCAAAAAAAGGCAAAGTCTTGGAAGAGACCGTCTCTATATAGAGACCGGATTAAATTGTAACATAAAACATGAACATTTTAACTTAAAACATGAAATTTTTTTGAAACATAAAGCATGAACATTTTCACTTAAAACATGAATATTTTTACTTGAAACATGAAATATAAAACATGGACGTTTTAACGTGAAACATGAACACTTTAATTTGAAACATAAAACATGAACACTTTAGCTTGAAACATAAAGCATGAACATGAACATTTTATCTTGAAACATTGTAGCACACTGTAGCAAAACACTGTAGTTCGTGAATTTTTAAATTTTTTAAAATTACAAATTGGTCTCTCCTTGATTTTCTTTATTGCACTATTTATAATTTAGTCTGGTCTCTATATAGAGACGGTCTCCTCAGAGACTAACTCCTTAAAAAAATAAGTACGGTATAAAATATTAAAAATTGTAAAACATATAACCTTATGATAAATCAATATTTTCTTCAATTTTAACTGAAAATATACTAGTTGTTCCTCTCATGATAAATATTTGATTATGAATTTTGATGGTTTAAAAGTCAATAATATCAAACTTTTACATCCAAGAAACTCATGAAAATATTATAAATATTTTAGCGCCATTTTAATAACCGTCGACAAACACATGAATTGCAGGGGATCGCTCATGAATTGATTTTTTATATATTAAATATATTTTTTTGGTATAAAAAAATGGATATGAATTTGAGGTGTTTGACCATTAATTATCTATCATGACACGAATGTAACATTCATGGAAAATTTAGTGTGGAATCATAAATGATTAATGACTTTTTTACACCTTTTAAAAAAAGAGTAAATGTATGGAAAAAGCAAATCTATCTAGGAGTTGACCAAACATTAACAAATAATACCCGCTTATCCGGTCGGACCGGTTCAGTAGAGCCACAAGAAACTAGGGCAGCGGGACAAACCCGGGACTATAAATAGCGGTATATCCACTGTGAAGTGGTCAGGGCTCAACGCAGAAACGAAGCCGGAGAAGAGGGCTCATCGTTCAATCTCGCTTTTCACACACAAATACACTCTTATCTTCACGCACAACCCAATCCGCCGCCGCGCAAGGTAGTTTTCGCCTCGATTTCCCGGTCAATTTATCGCCTGAGATTCGCGATTTCCTGCAAACCCTAACTGCGTGTCTGCGTGTTTTAGAGCTATGGATCGGTACAGGAAGGTCGAGAAGCCCAAGGCGGAGACCCCAATCGATGAGAACGAGATTCGGATTACCAGCCAGGGGAGGATGCGCAGCTACATCACCTACGCCATGACTCTCCTTCAGGTTAATTTGTTTTCCAGATTTTTTTACTGTTAATTGCATGAATTAACCGTGAATCTGTTCGTTCTTTGCGTATGGATGTTTTATTCATCTGTATGTAGATTTATTGTGTTTGAATAGATGTAAATGATGTACGCTTGATGTTATTGTCAAGCCACATAATGTTCTGTGTAGATGCTCCTTTATTACTCATTGTTCTGTTGTTGGAGGTAGTTAATATGTTACCTCTTCTGTATTCTGTAGAAGTCGTGTTTGAAACGATATAAATGTTTTTGATGTGCTTAGTGTGATGTATTGTCAAGCTTACAAGTTGGGGACTACGTTTTAGGTTGTTTGCTCAATGTTCTTTGCTACTGCTCCGTGTAATTATTATGTGACCGCTTCTGTATTCTGTAGAGATGTTGTGTTTGAATTTGTGTACTTGTGATGTTTTGTAGGAGAAGGGCTCTGAGGAAGTTGTGTTCAAGGCCATGGGAAGAGCCATCAACAAGACTGTGACAATTGTTGAGTTGATCAAGGTTTGTGTTAGTTTGTTGGGGTATTATATTTTGTGATTTTTATACTTTTGTGTTCTAGTTTCTGATGGTGTTTTGTTGTGCAGAGGAGGATTGTTGGCCTTCACCAGGTTACTGCCATCACTTCCACTGATATTAATGATACATGGGAGCCCTTGGAGGAAGGCCTTCTTCCGTAAGTCTTACTTTTTATTGGCTGACAAGTGACAATAATGCTCGTATAGTTGCCTTTTTTTTTTGTGTTAGGCCAGCAGGAGATAGAATGTTCATATAAGAATTTGGATTCGTTTTTTGCAGTTTGCAGACAACTAGGCATGTGTCCATGATCACGATTACTCTCTCTAAGAATGAGCTTGATACATCAGCTGTTGGGTAATTCTACTTTCTTGTATTGTTTATGATTTACTTTTTCATTATTTAGTTGGGATTGCAGAGAGATTATGTAGGACCTCTCTGGCCTTCATTCGCTGAAAAAATGGTTACTAACACCTGTATATTGTTTGTGTTTGTCTGTAGTTATCAACCACCAATCCCAGCTGATCAGGTCAAGGTATCTGCAGAGATTGATTATGAAGGACGAGGTATCTTAACATGCTCAACTCTTGATTTTACATGCTTTAATTTGTGAGTTCACATCTGATTTTTTTTTTATGTATGCTTTGCAGCTGAGGGTTCACCACGTGGCAGAGGAAGGGGCCGTGGTAGAGGCAGGGGAAGATTCAGAGGTGAATAAACAGTTTTTGAGTGGTTCTCTCATTTTTGAGATAAAGTTTCTATGGATTCAACTGTTTGACTCTACCAGTGATAAAGCCAAGTACGAGTATAGTTTGTTTTTTGACTCATTACCTCAAATAATTTCAGGTAATGGTTATGCGCCAGCTCCTGCTGAATTTGAAGATGGAGGCTGGGATAATAACCGCGGAGGTTATGGACGAGGAAGGGGTCGTGGCAGAGGGCGCAACTCTCGTGGCCGTGGAAGGGGAGGCTACAATGGAGGCTACAATGGTCCTCAGGGTGATGGAGGCTACAATGGTCCTCAGGGTGATGGAGGCTACAATGGTCCTCAGGGTGATGGTGGCTACAATGGTCCTCAGGGTGATGGTGGCTACAATGGTCCTCAGGGTGATGGTGGTTACAATGGCCCTCAGGATGATGGTGGTTACATTCAGGAACCACAACGAGGTACTGGCTCATTTATATTTGTCTCTTAATAATATGTAGCATTTCACCTTTTTCTTGACAGTGATCCTTCTTGTAAATGATCATCAGAGCCGTATAATGTTATGATGGCAATGCATACTTAACTGTGTGATATTGTTATATGAACTAATAATGAAGGTCTGAGGATGCATACTTAGCTTGTGTTGTTTTTATGTCCATAATTTGTTTATTTCCCTACTCTTTTCTATGTCGATTGTTGATGAGAATTTACATTGGTGCTTGTTTGAAACATTGCATCTTCAACCTTGCATAATAGTTAGCTATCATGTGAAAGAGACTCGTTAATCGTCTTTACCATATCTTGTCTTGTTTGGTAGGCCGTGGGCGTGGACGTGGTCGTGGGCGTGGCAGGGGAGGACGTGGCAGGGGCCGTGGATATGGACCAAACGCTGGACAGCCCCAGGTGTATGCCAATGCTGGAGCTGGCGACGCTTAATGTGTCAGTGTCAAAGTTGTGTGCACGTTGGAGATCACGTTTATCTGCTGCATGAAAGGGATGCCTGCTCCATCTATATGTTTGGTGTTTGCTATTCATATTCTAGTGTTAACGTTAGGATTTTGGATATGTAATCTCTCTTTAGTCTAATTTAGAATTTGGATATGTTCTGCCATGAAGTGGTAAAGCCTTTTTGTTTCCTTTCCACCCTTTTCTAGCGAGTTTAGGTGCGCGTCATCGAAACTTATGTTGAGTAGTGAGCAGCACATTCTTTTATTTTATTACTATTACCTTTAGAAAAGGAGTTTTTCTTTTATGATTTTTTTGACCTTGCGATTCTCACTTTCAAGATTGATCTTTTACATATTAAGCATGATAAATCGGTGTGACCAATTGAGACAAATTTCAATTTCAAATTTATCTTTTCTGAATTTCCTACTATCACCACTACTGAATCTATAATATCAACATTCAAAATCACGGTGTAAATGAACGGAACGTTTTGTGAATAACTCCCAAGCCAGCTTGTTAATAATTTGAATTAAACATAATATTCATATTATATATATTTGACTATTTTTCAAATATAATTCGAGATTCAAATTTATTATTTTTATTCTAGTTTGAACTCAAGTCAAGATTTTTATTGTCTCGAATTCAATCCGAGCTCGAACTCAAAATTTTTACAGACCAAATTTAAGTTTATATTATTCAAGTTCGATTCCACTCATTTACCATCTTTTAAAACTTGTTTGTTGATTCTTATCTCTCGGTAAGCGGATCCTGGAAGCATGGGGCACCATCGGCCTAAACTATCTTGACCAGACCAGCCGACATAGCTTAGCAGCCATATATTATGTTTTCCGACAAATATTAGAATGAAGATGCAAATTTCGACTTGACAAGGACTCAAAACGCTGTTTTTTGACTCTCAATCCTGTCTTTAAAATCCCACAATTTCATGAGTTAAGCACCAAGCATTTTAATGGAGACAGTGCAGCAAGATATTGTGATCGTCGGCGCTGGTCTCGCCGGCCTTTCCACTTCCTTAGGACTTCACAGGTTTGTTCTTCGTTTCATATTTCCCATCTTCTTGGTTTTTAAGGTTGATTTTCTTGAATTGTTTGTTCATGTCGCTGGTTTTTCAGGCTGGGATTAAGGAGCTTGATATTGGAATCATCGGACAGTTTAAGAGTGACTGGCTTTGCTATCACTGTCTGGAGCAACGCTTGGAGGGCACTCGATGCCTTGGGGGTTGGGGATGCCCTTAGACAGGGCTCCCTGCACCTTAAAGGGTAGGTCACCTGACCTTATTACCATCATTTCCAAATTCCAGCTATCGAGAATTCGAGAATTAAGAGTCATATGATGATTATGATGATGCAGGTTTCAGCTTTCTTCTCTGGATAATCCAGAGCTTCCACCTAAAGAGGTTTCCCTTGAACAGCCTAATTTGTGAGTTTCTGTTTTTTTCTCATTCTCAAGAAAATAATTGATCATGCTCTACTTTTAGCTAGGGTGACAATTCGTGTCGTGTTAGGAAAATGATAGTTTTGATTTTTGAGTCTATTGTCGTGTCAGATATTGTCATTGGATTGTTAGTGTTAGCCATGTTTGCAATGGAGCCATTTATCGAGTTTTTGATCGGCATTTGTATAGATTGAGCTAAGCTTCTCGTGTCGTATATACCACTGTAAATGCTAGAAGTTTTGTTAACTAAGCTTTCTTTCTGATCTGATGTTTGGGGCAGTGGGAAGTATGAATCTCGTTGCATCAAAAGGAGGGATCTTCTTGAAGCTATGGTAAATGAGCTTCCAAAAGGGACAATCAGGTATTCATCAAAGGTTGTTTCCATCGAAGAATCAGGTCCTTTCAAACTGGTGCATTTGGCAGATGGATGTGTTATTCAGACCAAGGTCTTGATAGGCTGTGATGGAGTCAATTCTGTCGTCGGAAAATGGCTAGGACTTCCGAAGCCTGTCAGTGTTGGCCGGTCAGCTGTCAGAGGGCTGGTGCATTACTCCGAACCTCATGGCTTTACGCCTCAGTTCCACGCTCATTTTGGCGGTGGAGTTAGGTTTGGTTATGTGCCTTGTGATCCCACAAGTGTTTACTGGTTTTGCACACTCAATCCATCCACCACAAATTGTAAGCCATTCTTTGCATCTTCGAGAAATTGCACACTTTTCTTTTTAGCCTGTCTTCGAGATAAAGTTGCACACTTTGAAATCTTACCTTAAATGGTATAACATGACTTATTTTTTTGCAATGCCTTATGTGTTAAGTTTATATATTGTTATAGGGCATGAAGATATGGCAGAAAGTCCAGCAAGAATGAAGGAATTTGTTCTTAGCAAGATTAGTAGTGTTGCAAATGAGGTATCAGAAGTAGTACAAAAAACCAACCTCGATTCAATCTCCTGCGCCGAGTTGAAAATGAGGATGCCATGGGATATTCTGTTAAAGGAAACCGCGAAAGGAAACGTCTGTGTAGCCGGAGATGCCCTGCATCCCATGACCCCGGATATCGGCCAAGG
The DNA here is from genome assembly GCA_963678965.1 of Cruciata laevipes. Taxonomy (NCBI): domain Eukaryota; kingdom Viridiplantae; phylum Streptophyta; class Magnoliopsida; order Gentianales; family Rubiaceae; genus Cruciata; species Cruciata laevipes. Next base: position 714,422 of record OY787639.1, read on the forward strand.
CGGTTGTTCTTCCCTCGAGGATGGCGTTATCCTTGCACGATGCATCGGAGAGGCGTTCAAGAAGGTTTCAGAGGGAGAAGAAGAAATGGCAGCTATTTACAAAGGTGTCGAGAAATACACGAGTTGCAGGAAATGGAGGAGCTTTAGCCTCATTTCTGCAGCTCGGATGGTTGGCTTGGTTCAAGAAAGTGATAATGTTCTGGTGCGTTTCTTGAGGGTGAAGTTCTTGTCAAAGTATACTATTGCTACTATGCTAAGAATGTCTGATTATGATTGTGGTAAACTTGATGCATTTTGATAATCTGTAAGGTAAAACACTTTAGTTTTGAGAAAAAATAAGAATTTTCTGCTTTATACAGGTCAGCCAGAATTGTTGTCACTAAATCTTAATTAAACCCGTAAACATTTATTTTTCAAAACCTCAACAAAACTACTAGCCATACATAAACCAGTACTCAAAAGCTATAAGATGATATGACGGGGCTGTAAATGCAATCAACAATCTGATTTAGCTCTTGAATATACAAATGGGAAATGAAAGATTCACGATGAATACAATGAATCATGAAATGTAATGGTTGGTACATGACTTACTATGTGGAAATCTTCATGAAATGTAATGGTTGGTACATGACTTACAACGTGGAAATCTTCACCATGTCTACCAACTCTTGAGGAATATAGCGAAATTCCAGCGTGTCAAGAGAAGAAATGAAGCCCAAACCATCTGGGATAGCATGTAACTTAGGACAGCTATCTATAATAAGCGTTCGAAGATTGCGCATGGCTCCTTCTTCTACCACCAATGTTTCCATTTCCACACATACGGAAAGTCGGAGATCTTGAAGTTGAGAAACACCATTTGTGTGGAAACACATCTCTTTTCCCTCAGCACCACTTACGGAGGAGAAGCAAGTGTTTTGATATCTCCCACTCCAACCTATATATAAATCCAAGAGATTTTAAGAAGTGTTGGGTTCATATTCTGGGAATTTCCACTTAGAATTGAATGTCGACAAACTAACTACGAACGCTTCTTCCAAACTGTTTAAAAACCATCACCCCCTCTCCTTTTTACACTGAAATCACAATTGGTGCTGCTTACATCTTCTAATTTGTTGCTGCTTCGTATATATTTCGCAATCATCTCTAAATTTTCAAACCCCTCACATTTAGGACTCGTAGATAAGCCAGCTTGATGAAATCTTTTGTTACATAGATATCATCTCTAAAATTTTCTAGTACATCTACCTTGTTAAAACCGTGAAGACGTACTTGTAGCTGCACAACTGATTTTTTCTTTGGTAAATATGAGTCACTTACATCAATGGTTTGATGATGCTTCAATTTGGCTGGTGGCAGTTTTAGTAATAGATAACAACCTCTCGTACTCAAATATTTCAAATGGATTAGCCCTCCTACTGCTTTTGGAAGTTTCAACACATTCGGTGCTTTGATAGACAGAACACGAAGCATTTCAATATCGTTAATCACCTTTTTCTTGAAATGTCCAATTGGAATCTCATACCTAACCATTCGGAGATACTTTCATTTTTTCTTTGTCCCGAGAAATATATGTAGAAGTATCAGCATCATCATAAAGTACCGCAAAAAGTGATTATAAGTCTACAATATTTACTAATCAAAAATTTCATGAATTCGGTTCACTATTCTTCTGAGTAATGCACGAGTCCTCTGACAGCTGACCGGCCAACACTGACAGGCTTCGGAAGGCCTAGCCATTTTCCGACGACAGAGTTATCCTATGCAAGAGATGACGATTTAATATTTGTTCTTGTGTTGTGTTCAATCTTATCTTTATTTCTTTTGATCAAGAACTCAGAAACATCCTCTCGTAAAATCTTATTTGACTTCATCGTCTGTATTGTTTTTAATTTTTAAATGCATCCACCGGCGGCTTCACTATGCCTATCTTTTTAATTGAGTTTCAAGAAAAAGGCAGTGTAGAATGTCTATTATTACAACCACTTAATATTGAAATTTGTAAGTATTTAACTTCATTGATCAAAATAATTAAATAAACCCATTTAACTAAATAATAACATGATCTTATTGATGTAACATTCACGAGAATTAGATGTTACATGTTCGAACCTTATAAATAGATGTAACCATAGAATTATTTTTCATGCCCAGGACATATTCTGGGTGTGACCGCTACATTGACCTCATTGTAAAATCATATTTAATATATGTAAAAACTATCAATTTTAAAAGTTAAAATATCATACATGAAAATAAGAAAATTAGCAATAATTCGATTATATTTAATATCTAAAAGATCAGAACATCATCCCTAACACTTAATTAAACCCGTGAATATTTATTTGTTTGAACCCCAACAAAACTACTAGTCATATAAACCAGTACCCAGAAGTTATGGATAGGGCTGCAAATGCAATCAGTAATAGCTTGTGAATATTCAAATGGGAAATGAAAGAGTGAAGATGAATACAATCAATAATCATGAAATTTAATGGTTGGTACATGACTTACTATGTGGAAATCTTCACCATGTCTACCATCTGGAGTTCGGATCCTGTCTTTGAACTCTTGAGGCATTCCGTAAAATTGCAGCGTTTCAAGAGAAGAAATGAAGCGCAAACCATCCGGGATAGCCCGCAAATTAGGACATTCTCCTATAGTAAGCGTGCGAAGATTGCACATGGTTCCTTCCTCCACCGCCAATGTTTCCATTTTCAGGCACACACAAAGATTAAGATTTTGAAGTTGAGGAAAGCTATTTGCGTGGAAACACAACTCTTTTCTCTCAACAAAACTTATGCAGAGTGTAAAGAGGTAAGTGAACCTCTCCAGTGTTTTGATATCCTCCACTAAATCCAAGCCCCTCCAATTTATGTTTAACTCCCACAGATTTGAACAAGTGTTGGGTTCATATTCTGGGAATTTCCACTTCGGCCCAGTAGTCGACAAACTGAAAATATTTCTTGCAAACAACACTTGTTTTAGAACCATCAACCTCCTCTCATTGTTTCCACTGAAATCACATGTTGTCGCGATTGTTACATCTTATAATCTGTTGTTGCTTTGTATATATTTTGCAATCATCTCCAAGTTTTCAAACCCCACACAATAGTCCACAGTGAGCACTCGTAGATTAGTTAGCTTGATTAAATCTTTTGTTTGGTAGACATCATCGTTAAAAGCTCTAAGTACCTCTAACTTGTCTAAACCGTGAAGACGCACCTTGTAGTTGTACAACTGAGAGTTTGGTAAATACAAACATACCAACCTTGTCATCTTCAAGAAAATGTTTTGTGCATTCAGTGGTAATTCTGCACCACATAGATCAAGGGTTTGCAAATGCTTCAAATTGGCTAGAGTTGATGGCAGTTGTACAAGTGGACAGCCTCTTGTACTCAGATATTTCAAATGAATTAGCCCTCCGACTCCTTTCGGAAGCTTCGATCCCCATATGGTTTCCCATCGTATAAACAGAACGCGAAGCATTTCAAAATCATCAAAATTGTTTAGATGTTCGATCCCCTTTTTTGATAAATACTCACCTCGAATCTCATATCTAACCATTCGGAGGTGCTTCATTATTTCTTTATCCCGGAAAATGTATGTAGAAGTATCAGTCTCATCTTCAAAAGTGATGACAAGTCTACGAGATGGATTGACACATTTCCCTTTAGAAGAATAGTTAACATAATTCATGAAATTTTCACGTTTGGCCTCAAGCAAGCACAACTCCCGCATTAGATCATGGAGGCGGCATGATTTAAATTTTCTTTTCATCCTAGGCCTGTTAAATGTCTGCAACTGGACCATTCCACGCTGTCCTAGTTCACCCAAGTATTGTTCTGCCAATTCCATAAGTGATTTTGTATTTCCCGAATCCTGTAACACCAAGCCCTCTGCCATCCACGTCAAATATATACTGTGTGCATTAATCTCAGCATCTTCAGGGAAGCAACCCAAATATAGAAAGCACGGTTTCAACTCAAATGGCAAATCATAGTAGCTCATGCCTAAAATCTTTTCTAGTTCACCTTTGCCTTTTCCAAAGCCTTTTCTTTTCCATAGAAACGACTGGATATTTTCATGGACAGTCTCCCACTCACTCAAACTGTTCTTAGTCGAAAGAATTCCACCAAGAACGATCACTGCCAGTGGCAAACCGGCACATTGTTCAACCATCTTCTTTCCCAATATAGCAAAGGCACTCATGTTCCCTATTAAAAAAATAAATTTAAACATCTCATGTACCATAACTTTACTATATCTTAAATGGATGCAATTTAAGTGATGCAAAAGAAGTGATGCACAAATAAGTGTACAACAACCAACAGTACAACATGGAGAAAATGAGCAAACAATTATATCCCTGGGAAGTTTTGAAGAAGACATAGCCAAAAGATAACTTACCAATGCCACTATCTCTTTGCTGTAAAACCTTTCTCTGCAGCAGCTCCCAACTTTCATCACCGCTTAGAAGTCGGGGTTGATGATGGAAGCCGTTGGGACCAATGTGCAAAGCCACCTCTTCGAAACGAGTAGTAAGCAAAATTTTGCTACCGCTCTGTCCACTTGGGAAAGCAGCTTTGATGCAGTCCCATGCGTCAGTTGTCCAGATATCATCAAGCATTTTGTTCGTTGTTGAACATGGTAAAGATGGCTGATCATTTCATCTTCTTTCCATTGCTTTTCAATCTCTTTTCTCTTTCCTGGATCAAGCTTTACCAATATTCTTTGCAGAATATCCTTAGTTTGCCACTGCTGCGATACACAAATCCATCAAAGCACCGTTTTACATCCCGATGCTTGTACACCTTGTTGGCAAGAGTCGTCAGAAAACTAAAATTCTTCGTCAGAAAACTCTTTGAATGGTAAACGCGTTTGCTACTTTCCACCTTGGTCCACACGGTGACCGCCAATCTTCTTTCAGCCCACAACCAGCAATTGTAATTAGGAGGGGACATAATTGGATATAAAAGAAATTATAAGTACCAAATTTAAATATATGATTTTTACTGATTTAGGGTTAAAGATAAATTATAATATTTATTATCTAGTTGATATAGGAAAATGTAATTTTTAATGAAAAATGGTAAACTTTTGGAAATGAATTTATTTTTTCAAAGAAGGAAACAATAAATTTGTTAGGATTGTGATTCTAAGATGCAATCAAATCTTATTAATTTGCTACTAACGTGAATCTTCTTTAATCATTCATTGGAAGAAAACAACTAACCTCCAAAAATGCTTACAAAATAGCAAAATATGTCAAAATTACTGCTTCTTGGTAAATTTTTGGGTAGGTCAGGCACCCCTAGGCTCCCCGATAATCCGCCAATGTTTCAGCCATTCCAAGTTCCAACTAAGGAGAAGGAGAAGGTTGGTGAGACATGTCTCATTGCGTTGATCTTCTCACTTTTAATAATGATCTTTTACATATTAAGAATGATCATATTATTGTTGATCTTTTTTACTTTCATGTCCGATCTTTTAATTTTCAAAATGATATTTTACATATTAAATATGGTTATTCAGTGACATCAGAGACAGTCATAGTCAGAATTTGTCATGTCTAATTCTATAGTACAACATCTATATATATAAGGTTCGAACATGTAACATCTAAAATTCTCGTGAATGTTACATCAATAAATCATGTTATTATTTAGTTAAATAGATTTATTTAATTATTTTGAACAATGTACATTTTGAAATTAAATACTTAAAATTTTCAATAAGTGGTCCTAATAATAGACACAGCCTTTTTCTTGAAACTCAATTAAAAAGATAGGCATAGTGAAGCCGCCGGTGCATGCTCAAGAATTAAAAACAATACAGACGATGAAGCCAAATAAGATTTTACGAGAGGATGTTTCTGAGTTCTTATCAAAAGAAATAAAGATAAGATTGAACAAATATTAAATCGTCATCGCTTGCATAGGATAACTTGTCCTGCCTTTGCACTATGTTTGTATTTAAGCACCATTTGCAGTGGCCCTTTTCAGCACCAATAATGGAGATCATTCACGAAGACATTGTTATTGTTGGTGCTGGAATTGCAGGCCTTTCTGCATCCTTGGGATTTCATAGGTAAGTTTTTTTTCCAAATTTAGATTATATTATTTTAGTTTAGTTCAGTTTAGATCGGGCGAATTATGATTTGATGATAGTTATACCGTAATTATTGAAATATTAATTTTGATTTAGTTTAGTTCAGTTTAATTTATATAAGTTCTTTGACTATCCATTACAACAGATTTGACATAAAGATTTGTTTGACAAAGTCAAGCATATAATAATATTAATATGCAACATATAATTTATTTATTTTTTGAAATGCAACATATGTCAAAAAAAAGTTATTAACATGGTGACTTAGGTTGGGATTGCGGAGCTTGGTGTTGGAATCATACGACAGTCTAAGAGTAACGGGATTTGCTCTCACGGTTTGGAACAACGCTTGGAGGGCACTAGATGCCTTAGAAATTGGGGATGCCCTTAGGGAGGGCTCTCTACTCCTTCATGGGTGATTTTTGTTTCCCTTCCATTTATAAAGTTTTTTCAAAGCATAAAACTGATTAATCAAAATTAATTGTGGTATGATTATACAGGTTTCAGCTTGGTTCCTTGAAGACAGGGCTGCCCCTGTCCGATGTTCCAATACAATCACCGGAATCGTAAGTTCCGTTATCTTGAGATTATTTTTTACTGAACTAAATTGAACTATAATGATGGTAGATAAGCTTAAATAAACAAAGCTATAGGCCATGTTTGCTTAACTTATTTTTTGCTGAACTAAACTGATATGAAAATTAATGTATTAGTTGAATTAACTTGAATTCTATCCTGTACTGAACTGAATTGAACTTAATCAAAATGACCAACTGTGTGCATGTATTGTAGTAAAAAGCATGAATCTCGTTGCATCAAAAGAAGGGACCTGCTAGAAACCATGGCAAAAGAGCTGCCAGAAGGCACAATCAGGTACTCATCGAAGGTTGTTTCCATCGAGGAATCCGGCCACTATAAGCTGGTGCATTTGGCCGACGGATGTGTTATTCAGGCCAAGGTTTTGATCGGCACCGACGGCATCAACTCCGTCGTCGGAAAATGGTTAGGCATTCCGAAGCCTGTAACTGTCGGAAGAATAGCTTTCAGGGGATTTGCAGATTATTCTGATGCTGGTCATACCTTTGAGCCTCTTTTTTACTCACATTTTGGCGGTGGAGTCAAGTTTGGATTTGCTCCTTGTGATGACAAGAGTGTGTTTTGGTTTTGCACTCTCAATCCCGACACTTCAAATTGTAAGATTACGTTCTTTCGAGCTTATTTTCACTAAACTGGACTAAATTACAAATAGTGAAAATACTACTAAATTATTTTCAGGCGAGTTTTCTTACTGAACCGAAATTAATGAATTGAGTTAAAATTAGTGATAAATTGGAAAAATAATCAAAACATTAATTGAAATATTAGGGTTTAGCATACTATTTTTATTGCTTTCCCATTTTTGTAATCAGTAATAGAAATCTTATAATATGATTTATATCAATGAAGTTCGTCCCCTTCTGTCGTGAATATGTAGACAACATTGGATTGTGTTCTTTCTCAAATTCCGGAATAGCACTTACACATAGAAGATATTTTTATATTTTTATGCATCTTATATGTTAAAAGTTTAATGAATGCAGGGCATGAGGAAATGGGAAGAAATCCATCACAAATGAAAGAATTTGTGCTAAGCAAGATCATCAAGGCATCAAAAGAGGTACAAGAAATAGCAGAAAAAACCAGCCTTCAATCAATCTCTTGCGCCGAGTTGAAGATGAGATGGCCTCTAGACCTCTTATTCAAGCCCGTTTCGAAAGGAAACGTTTGTGTTGCCGGTGACGCGCTCCACCCGATGACGCCGGATCTCGGCCAGGGAGGCTGTTCATCGCTGGAAGACGGCGTCATTCTTGCTAGGTGCATTGGAGAAGCTTTCAAGAAGGTGGCAAAAGGTGAAGTTGAGGATGAAATGGTGGCAATTGAGAAAGGGGTGGAGGAATATGCAAATAGTAGGAAATGGAGGGGTTTTAGTCTAATTACCACTTCTCGTGTGATTGGTATGATTCAAGAAAGTGATAATATTTTGGTTAGTTTTTTGAGGGAGAAGGTGATGTCTAGGTTAACTGGTGCTACTATGATGAGGATGTCTGAGTATGATTGTGGAAAACTTGATGCATGACTAGATACTATGAAGATGTAACATTTTCATGTATATTCATCATAATAAAGGTTAGATAATTCAGTCGATGTCAATTCATTTCTAACCAGTAACCATTAGATTTTTTTAACGGTGAAGATAAATTCAAAATAAAGATAAAGCTTTAATTATTTTTTTACTAAACATTTTTTTCATGACTAAACATTGAGTCACATGTAACGAGCAAACAGTAGAATTTTCCCATATAGTAAAATATTTGAATTGCTAAATGTAACTCGTGATTTTGCTCATTGTAACCCAAAAATCCTATTAAATGACTATAATGCACTGGCTAACATCTAACATTGTATTAATCTTACATTTTGAAGGTCATAATTGTCTTTTCACCCAATATTTTTGGCTACAAGAGTAAAATACCGAGATACAACTAGCAACACCCTAAAATAAATATATATTTTAATATCGTGAAACACATTATATATGCAGTTTAGTTTGAGACATCAAGCTGAATCAACCTACGACTTTAGACCTTATTCTCCTAAACTTATTTTTTTATTGAACAAAAATTAGAAGAGATAACACGAATTTCATCCACTTTATATATAAATTCATGAGAACAAACCCAACACTAATTAAGGACACAAATTGAAGCAAGATCTAAGCTTTCTTTTACTATCATCAAAAAAAAAAAAAAAAAAAAAAACTTTCTTTTACAAAAGGTCAACCGTACAACTTGCAAATGTTTGACCATGTTGTACGCTGCAGTACTTTATCAGTTAATCGTCAGCTGTTAATTATAAGTTTATAAAAAATAGATTCCTTGATAATTGCATTCTCGTATTGTTTTCTCTTGATTATCAGAAGCTTAGGTTGGCGGTGAGTCCAGTCAAATACGAGGCGGTTTTTCCAAGCATCCTACTGGTTTTTCCAGTCAAATAATGTTTTAATGATTTTATTGTGTGGAAATAATGTTTTAATGATTGACATTCCTATACTACTAGTTAGGCCCCACCGCGCATGTGCTTTAGATAACAAATTTAATAAAAGTAAAGTAATATAATACAAATATAATTAAGTATATTGCTCTTAATTATTGAATAAAAAAAATCCTAAATTAAAAATTGAAACAATTACATTTAGTGATAAATTTACTTAATCACCCCTCATTAAATTTAATGTTCAATTAACATATATTATTTCATTTAAATCCCTTAAGTTTTGAATAATAAATTTTGGATTCAAGTTTTTGTTACATTTAATTGTAGGCCCAAGAAATCCTCAAAACCTTCAACATTCATAAGTTGTCCAGCTTAATTCAACACTTTCAAATTTAGGCTCTGTTTGCTAGTGCTTATTTCTTGGTGTACTGAACTGAACTGAAGTGAAGTGAAAATTAATGTATTCAAAAATGGAATCAACATGACTGAATTAATATGAATTTCATCAAATTACACTTTCACTGAACTGAACTGAATTGAACTGAAATGAACTGAACTGATCTACAGATAAGCTCTGGCAAACATGATGTGAATTTACTTTTTAATCTGAATAGCTACGTGAAATTTGTAGAGAAAGTTGATAAGAATATTTTATACTATATATATAAAGAGTGGGGTACATTTACATGAATTAGAGTTTGATTATGACTAAGGCCCTGTTTACCCGAGCTTATCTGTAGATCAGTTCAGTTCAGTTCAGTTCAGTTCAATTCAATTCAGTTCAGTTCAATTCAGTTCAGTTCAGTTCAGTTCAGTGAAAATGTAATTGATGAAATTCAGGTTAATTCAGTTATGCTGATTCCATTTTTCAATACATCATTTTTACTTTAGTTCAGTTCAGTTCAGTTCAATTCAGTTCAGTTCAGTCCAGTCCAGTTCAGTTCAGTTTAGTTCAGTACGTGGTGGAAATAAGCTCTAGCAAACAGGGCCTAAGTTTCATAATAATAACTAACTAAAATTAAAATTTAATAAGGGATATTTTAGTAAAATTTACCCTAAATGGGTTGTGGATTTAGAATATTGGGTTGTGGAAATAGCATCCCCCTAAATATAATGAAATTGAAGAAAAATATGGAAATTATAATTAAAAAAATTGAATTTCAAAAACTAATTTAAATTATTACAAAATGTTATAATGAACTATTCCATCCAAATTTAAATAAGAAAATAAGGAAAATCTATTAAATATAGAAAAAGAGCCAAACAAACGCAAAAGTACTATTGTAATATATAATTGTAAGGAATCACTTTAATATCCTAGTTTAACTTCTTGTTACCATTGTGGTGTTTCGCTTAAATTCCTTGAGCTTAGTATTTGATTGATAGTAATATCATCGTCAAGATCTGATTAATGGTCTGGTTTTTTCTTTATTTGATTCGATATTCCATATTTGTTTGATTGAGATTTCATTCTCAAAATTTTCTTCCAAATACATGACTACATATTTTTTTTATACTTTCCTCCATTTTTAGTTTTGTGGTCTTAATTGAACAACTACGAATGTTGTAGTTTCTACAAATTTATTGCATGCATATTAATAATAAATAAATAGCCTAAAGTGTATACTCGTTTTTTAATATTCATACAAAATCAATTATAATATTATAAAATTGGATATTTATTACATGAGATATATTAAACTATATCATACCATATTAATGATATTACTCAACTAAATTAGGGATAGTTGTCAACGATATTACTGTAGCATGGTTGTATTTAAGACTCAATTATATATAAGATGACTAAAATCAATCTAATTAATTAGTTATTAAATGAATGGTGACTAAATTAAGGTTATAAAATATATAACTAAAATAAGTTAAAATCTTAAATTTACTATTGGGAAATTAGACAGAAATGATCGATAAATGTTTAAGGAATTACATATTCCATTTTTATGATTATAAAAGGTAATGAAATGTTGGGTTAAATTATAACGTCTCTCATTCTTTTAATAAATAAATATTCTCATCATACGATAAAAATAAACAAAATAATATTGTATTCAAAAAATAGCATTTTAAGGACAATAAATATCCCTTGATTTTCTGTACATAATTAAATTGCAAGATTGATCTTTTATCCTCGTTTGTTGTAGTTTCTTTTTAATGATCATGTACAAAATCTAGAAACCATATCATGCATAATAACAAAAGTTTTGGGCAGAATATGTTTAAAAGATAAAATCTTCATACAAACTCTAGCTTTTGGTAATCCTAACATGCATAATTACAAAAAATATAGGTAGAATATTCTAGGATGCTTATGCATATAATTCTAACAAAATATAATGACGTATTACACATATATACATGAAGACCTCCAAATTTGTGCAGTTTTTCCAATAACTTTCCTATAAGAAAGAGCTCCTGCAGATTTTTTTTTGAATTCTATAATTTTGTGAGTTTCAAGAACAAAATTCAACGGATCCTTTTCAGTTAATTTAGGAAGAGAAACATGCAGAAAAGCAAAATAATTTTCACAGGGTGCGTTATTATCTGGTTTCAGCATCTCTTTCCCTGTCTTGTATCCTCTCGTGGCTCGAGTGTTCATCAGCACTAAACAACTCGGTACCAAACATGTAAAACGCGAACCAAAACTAAAAGATAAAAGAAATTAAAAGAAAAAGAAAAGTCCAGATATAAATAAACTCTTATGTAGATTAGGGAATAATTATGTTTGCTATACAATTCGGAAAGAGAAAAACGTATCAAATAGAACTCACCAGAAATAACAATTGATCTTGAACAGAAGGCAAATGTTTTATCACACATCAAATTGCAAAGGTTCACGGTAGAAACATCATCAAATTCAACTCGACCATCAGTACCCTGTCAAAACCAAACCACCAAACATTTAAACACGTTGAACCTTGTAAATGATATATATGGTTAATTATAATTGCAAAGAAATCAACAACTAAATAACACAGAAACCATCCAAAATTTTACAAAAGAGCAAAGCAAAAGAAAGTAGAAATTTAAGAATTTAACTATTAAAACTTACAAATACAAAGAAAGCTCCCTTCTTGCTCCCCGTCCTCTCTAAACCCGATCGCCCCGAGTTCGGGGCACTCGGGGCAATCCGTGACCCGATCGCTCCAATTATCCGTGAGTCCGATCGCTCCAATCCGTGAGCCCTGCCATACATATATGTATATATACTATATTACAAATTCTCATTTGATACTTATAGAGATCATATACTAATATCTTATATCATATATTTGCCTACGTAGAATATATATCTTACCCTTAATTAGTGACCTATTTAAGTATATTCTTGATTACACCATGTGAGTTGGAAATTTATGTTATAGTTGGAAACGGGTATTGGAATAATTAAATTATGGAATTAACCAAGAATCCAATTTTATATTTACTATATTTAAAATATTGACGGAAAAAATCTTAAACAATTAATTGATTATGGTAATATCTTAAGAGCATACACAATAAATTTACTATATATAAAAAATGACGGATGTAATCAATAAATTATGGTATATGCATAATATTATAGATCATTAAACGCGAATGTCCAATTTTAAATTTACTATATTTATAAAATGACTGCTTAAGATATATATCATTATATGTCCAATTTTAAATTTACTATATTTAAAATTTTACGGCAAAAATTGTTACTTTATACGAAACGAAACGACGTCGTTTATTCCACACACTTTTTGAAGCGAATAACTTTTCAAGTTCCCTTTAGGGATTATTTCTACTAGGTCTCATCTTAGACTTCTAGTTGGTAGTTAGGTTGGGTTTAATAGTTCTTTTTATACAATTTGTGGTCCTAAAAAATATAGGTCAATCCCGTACTACTTCAAAGTTGATGTTCGATAATTTTTATTCGAAAAAAAATGAGAAAATGATTCAATCATAATTACCTTTATATCAAATCCAAACTATGAGTGATTTTTGACCCATTCTTGGGTGAGACATCATCACCCAAGATGCGGGACCAAGTAAACACTATTTTAGTGAGGTACGATGAATTGACACAAAAGTTTTGATGAGGTGACATGTTTGATGAACTGATGAGGTAGAGTCGAGGTTTGATGAGGTGACATTGAATTATGATGAGGTGGCAGCAATGAAATTTTCCTTATTTGTCAGCTATTATTTTTTGGCTGAACATTAATCACGTAAAATTTACTGTTACATAAAAATAATCTAAACTTTATTTTTAGAGAAAGTCTTGGGTGAGACATGTCCTTGTGGAGACCAAGAGCAGGGGAATGAGCATTTATTGTTTCTGCTTGATCTTTTAGTCAGTTTGTTTGATCATTCAATCAATGTCCTTGAGTATTTTTGTTTTGCCTTGATTTTTCAGTTAATTTGATCTTTCGTTCAATTTGCTTGATCTTTCGGTCAATTTTCTTGATCATTTCCTTGGTCAATTTCACCAACGACAAATTCAATCAAGGAAATCGGCGGGTTTAAAGCTCACCAACGACAAATTCAATCAATAACAGTCTCATATAATCTTTGGTCTCATTTGAGACAGGTCTCAAATGAGAATTTGCCTTATTTTTATGTTAAATTTTAAATTTCTATAATTTACCTTTAAATTAAATCCAAACGATGGGGACTGGAGTATTCCCTATTTCTTCAAAATATTTTTGTTGTTAGTTCCGTTCACTTTAATTACATTTTAAATAATATTTAATATAGCTGTTGTTATTTACTATTATATTTAGTTTGGTGATCTAATTAAAAGCATTAATTATTTTTGAACCGTACCGTTAAGAGGAGAAGAAAAGAGGTGTACGTCTTTGTCCTGATACGACACTTCTCGTTTCCTCGCCGCGCCCGACGGAGCCGACGCAGCGAATATTGGATCAGCCCACAATATATATTGCCCACCGCCACGGCCACCGCCACCGCCAGCAGGACAGAAATGGCTCATTAATTGCCTCATATCATATGTGGGCCTTCAATCACATTTCACATGTACCTGATTAATGTTATTTCTGTACTTTTATTTTATTTTATTTTATGCCTATTTTTTCTCCATTTTGTTTCAAAAAGAATTATCCAAGTAATTTTCTGAGAAACTTTAATATCTGTAGTTTAATCACTATATAATCCTCTCGAGCTAATTTAAATGATTTTGATTCAGATGAAATCAGTTCAGTTTTAAGTTGGTTGATTTTTTGCTAACTGAATCGAACTGAAAAATTAATACATTGATAAAATAACTAGCATGAATTAATCACCAGAATTTCATCAAATTATACTTTACTGAACTGAAATAGTGAACTACTCTACAGATAACAGTAAAAGAACAAGATCTTTCTATTTTTTAATATATTAATTTTTACATCATTTTATTTTAGTTCAATTTACATTAATTTAGTGTTTTCAAATAAGTTTAGAGGACACGAAGTAGTTTACTGTTAGTAAAAAAAAAATCTTATTATTTTTAAACATTTATTTTGTCCCTCTCAATTCTATGTAAACAGTCATATAATTTGGGATAACATATATCCATATTTAGACCAGATACATGACATTAATTACATCACATGTACTTATCAAATGAAAATTATAGGAACCATAAAGTTCTTCCCACAGGCTTTCTTATCAAAACACCCTGTATCTCAAATATCATTGAAGGAACTTGGAATTATTGATAAGGATTCTACATCTGGCATCATTTCCTCTAAGAAAATTAATTATGTAGATTTTGGATAGTATAATTGTACAATTGATGAACTGACTGATTGAATGGCAAGTACATTTCTCTATTCACACATGAACAAATGATAATTGTGCTTGTGAATGATTATTCCACTATTTTGCTGGATTTATAAGATATTTTTATACACAATGAACAAGTTTATACATGATGAAAAATATTAAAATATTACTTTTTTAATATTGAAAATGTTTTTAGAAAAGATACTTTGTAGTAGTACATCACAATTATTCATGTCAATTGTCAAACAAACATTTCCCTCCTTTGATTTAAAGGTTCATCCATGATTTTATTAAATTTTATTTTAAAATAAGTAATAAGGCAAAAAAGTCCATATAACATCAAAGCAAGCATCTGATCTGGGAAAGTAATCAAATCATTATCCTTAACTGAGGGTTTTAATGTCAAATTCATGTGGCTTCAAACATGTAAGGTCAAAGGAATGCCCATGTGATGAGGTTACATCACATGATGATATGTAACAATAATAAATGCATACAACTTTTTATTATTAACAATTATATTTTGCACAAAATTTATGCTAATGTTCATGCAACTTCACAAGGCAACAACAACCCATGATACAAAAACAACAATTTTATAGTAATATATTTGTTACAGATTTTGTTTTCAAATCACGGCTCTTCTGTTGGGACTTCCATGTGATTTCTGGGGAAAACTTGTGATTCGTAAGTTGTAACCGATGAACGTGGAAATGATTGATTAAGGCTGCACAATTCTTCTACAATTCCACCATATTTATTGTATACATTTGATTTATGAATCAACTATTATTAACAATCATTTATGAAATATGCAAGTAACCTAAATCATCCATTCATCTGATTAAACCAGCAAAATCAATCATTTAGATGAAAAAATGCCACCTTAATTAAATGTTTCACACATTTGATGAGAGAGTATGATTGAGACGAACTTATATATGCTAAGGTAACTTGATTTTGTTTGATAATAGAGAAATTCTCGTCCACTGCAAAACCATGTTTAATATGTAAAAGATCGCTTTTAAAAGTGAGAATATCATACATGAAAGTGAGAACATAAATAATACACTGAGGATCGTGTTTAATATGTAAAAGGTCGAGTTTGAAAGTGAGAAGATCAACATGCATGTGTCCCTAGTTTCAATTGAGACTAGTCTCATAGGTGAGATTTATATTTAAAAAATGACAATTTCATCATATTATCAAGCAACATCAAACTCATTTATAGTGACACCGTCTCATACAAACTAATTTAGTAGATTTGATAAAGTTCAACCTTATTGTCATTTTCTAGTATCAATAAGGTTTATAGTGATATTTTCTAATATCAAGCAATTGTCAAAAAGTGCAATTTTAGATATGAAATAGATTTATTTAAACCCCATATTTTTCTGTTTGAATATAATTGTTTCCCTCTCAATTTGCAATTTTTTTGCAGCGATCCCATGTGAGGTTGTTACGTTACAGAATTTTTCCCCTAATTATTTAAATCCCCCTCTTCTTACATAAACTCAACCCCATTAAATACTCACACATTCTTGAATTCAGTTCCTCATCTCACCAATCTTCATCTTCCTTAATTTCTCCAAAAATGGCACACAATCCCACCAAAACACTGTTATTGCTTTTCTCATTAGCCCTTTTGGCAAATCTTGCCAATGCCACTTTCAAGCCCTCTGGATGGACAACCGCTCATGCCACCTTCTATGGTGGCAGTGATGCTTCCGGCACAATGAGTAAGATTATGCTGCTCTTTTCAACTCAACTGCACTCCTGATTCAACTCGATTTGTCACTATATTTACTTTGTTTGTAGTACAGTTCAGTTCTATTCAGGCGAAAATAACAATGCTGTAAATTCTGATGGATATTTTGTTTTGATTTTGACTCAGATGGTGCTTGTGGATATGGAAACTTGTACAGCAATGGTTATGGAACAAGAAATGCAGCTCTGAGTACAGCTCTGTTCAATGATGGTCAATCTTGTGGCCAATGCTACAAGATCATCTGTGATTACAAGCAAGATCCGAGATGGTGTCTGAAAGGGGTGTCCATCACCATCACTGCAACCAATTTCTGCCCTCCAAACTACGCGCTTCCCAACGACAATGGTGGCTGGTGCAACCCTCCAAGGCCCCATTTCGACATGGCTCAGCCCGCCTGGGAAAAGATCGCCATCTACAGAGGCGGCATTGTCCCCGTCCTTTATCAGAGGTTCGATCTTTTCACCAAGCTGCTGGTCAAACCAGCTAAATGAAAACGGCCAGCACCTAACCGTCATTTGCCAAACATGACCTTAAAACATTTTCAAACTAATATTCACATGTTATAGATGTATTTTTCAACTCGAGTTGTATTTAATGTGAGCATTCTGTGATGCAGAGTTCCTTGCAAGAAACACGGTGGAGTGAGATTCACAATGAATGGAAAACAGTTCTTTAACCTGGTTCTGATCACCAATGTTGGAGGGGCTGGATCGGTAAAATCAGTACAAATCAAGGGATCGAAAAGCAACAAGTATATCACCATGTCGAGGAATTGGGGAGTTAACTGGCAATCGAGTAACTCTCTGAATGGCCAAGCTGTTTCTTTCTTAGTCACTGCGTCTGATGGTCAGCAAATGGAGTTTAAAAACGTTGTACCGTCGAATTGGCAATATGGAAGAACATATTCGAGTCCTACACAGTTCTCCTGATCCCACAAGGAGAATGAGGTTCTAGTTTTTGGGTTCTCGAGGCTTATTCAGGCTGCGGCGCGCTTACTATTTGACATAAGCAGCCCGCCGAGTTGCATTCATGTTACTATAAAGGATGTTTATCTGAGGAGGAAACTGAAGTTATTTTTTCGGGTTTTATGATTGATCTGATGAGATGAAGAACCCCTTAACTCGAGCCTATAGATGGTCGACTTGACCTTCAAAACTATTTGTGTATGTATTTAGTCTCTTCATTTGTTTTGATTTGGAGATGATAGAGATTAGTTTGAGTGGAATAAGGTGCAACAGCTCCATAGCATTGTTTGGCATTGGAATTTTCTGCATTTTTGTCTGCAAAATGTAATATTTACAGTTCTTGAAATTTTGAAATATACATATTCATCTTTCTTGTATATTCTGGTTTTGGTTTCTACTTGATTCTTGAAAGATAAAGAAGTGAAATTAGTCTAACATGTTTCAAAATGCAGCTGTTTAGCCTGTTTTGGACATTTTGACAGTACGTTATGGCACTGTTTTCATCAATTTAACTACCCTTCACACTTTTCCTGATTCCATTTCAATTTAGTTTGATGAAATTTAACTTAACTTACTTGAATTACAGTTATAATTCAATTCATATCGGTTGAATTCAGATCAGTTGAAAATAACCGTCAATGGTGTTAAGCTTGCCAGACTATAGGCCACTACTAGGCCATCAAATTCATCTCCAAATAGTAATAAACTAATAATCTTAAGAGGCAAAATGATCCATAAACATGGTCATTCAAAATGTCAACTTTAATTGTTCTACCAAATCCACCAATTGGATGGTGTAACTGGTGGTTTATGTTCAGATTCTGATTGATTTTTCTAGTACAAAACACCATGTTTAGGATGAGCATTTTAAGGTACTTAACCCTTAATAATCCAGGTTTACACCATATAATATAGTACAAATGACCACCTAAGCATTTCTAGCTAGAGTACTAAGATTCAACTACTCTATCCAACTCCAATGGTTTCAGTTCACCTAATAAAAACAATCCCAGTAGTTAATTAACTAACTAATTCTTAATTATATTCTTCTCGTGTCTTCCAAACAGCCCCTACAAGTAGCTGAATTCTGGTTGTAGTTTTTCATCACTAAAACAAGCAAAAACCATCAGTTTTTGAATCAAACAGCATCAATATGGAAGGGCTAAAATTGCTTGCAATGTCATTAATTTCCTGCTTTATGTTGTGTTCCACATTCTTGCCTCTTTCAGCTGCACTCAGCACAAATTATTATGACCATACTTGCCCTCATGTCGATTCGATTGTCACCAAAGTGGTGAAGAGAGCGATGCTGAATGATCCAACGGTTCCTGCTGCACTGCTTCGTATGCACTTCCACGATTGCTTTGTTAGGGTAAGATATCGATCAGTTAAAAAAGATGGTTCAAAATACTGTTGAATTTACGAAAATACCCTCAATTATTTGAATTTTGAACATTTTTACCAACTTACATAGAGTAATAATGTCATTTTAATGGTATTACATACTGTTTTTAATATTAGAAACATGACTCTGATTTTTTATTTGGATTGTATCAGGGATGTGATGCTTCTGTGCTGCTACACTCCACTGCTAAAATTCAAGCTGAGAAAGATGGACCTCCTAATATTTCACTGCATGCATTTTACGTAATTGACCTTGTCAAGAAAGAGCTTGAGGCTCAGTGCCCTGGAGTGGTCTCTTGTGCTGACATTCTAGCCTTGGCTGCTAAAGATGCCGTTGCACTCGTAAGTATTTTACTTGTCCAAGATGAAACTGCACAATTTTTTTAACAATTTTCAATGATCATTTTTGACAAATACTATCGTATTTTTTTATAACATCACCATTTTTTTTTGTCATAGTCGGGAGGTCCTAGTTGGGACGTGCCAAAGGGGAGAAAAGATGGACGATTATCAAAGGCCTCTGATACAAGACAATTGCCTGCTCCCACATTCAACATATCTCAATTGCAGCAAAGCTTCTCTCAAAGAGGCCTTTCAATGGAAGATTTAGTGGCTCTTTCAGGTCAGTCACTAGACATAAAAATAACCGTTGACACACAAGTTTTGATAAAATGACCATTTTACCCCTACACAAATTATAATATTTGTGTATCTTCTGACTTGTCGAAAATTTTAGTTACATAAATTTCTCATTTTGCACATGAACATAAATCTTGAAAATTTTGTCATTCTCGATGATTAGGAGGACACACTCTTGGATTCTCTCATTGTTCATCGTTCCAAAACCGAATCCACCAATTCGCCTCGACACAAGATGTGGACCCCACACTGCAACCGTCGTTCGCGGCGAGGCTGAGGAAGGTGTGCCCGGCTCACAACAAGGTCAAGAACGCCGGTGCAACCATGGATTCATCGGCGACGACATTCGATAACCTATACTACAAATTGCTCCTAATGGGAGAGAGCATTTTCTCGTCGGATCAAGCCCTGCTAACCACTTCAACGACGAAATCTATCGTTGCAAAATTTGCTCACTCGCAAGAAGAGTTCTATCAAGCATTTGCGAGCTCAATGATCAAGATGAGCAGCATTAGTAGTGGGAGTGGGCAAGAAATTAGGCATCAATGTGGAGTTGTTAATTAGTTGATGTTCTTGATCACCCATTATGCTCAAATGAGCATGTGTTTATTGTATTGATTTGATTTTTTGTGTGATTATAAGTCATTGATCAAGATTTGTCCTTTTAATTTGGTGGGATGGATTTGATCTACAAGTGTGTAAATTTGGGTTTAATGGTTATTATTGTGTTCTTATTCTTGACTTCTCATATGTATTGGTTGTGTTTTTCTCCTCAAACACTTATTCCATTACTAATCCTATAGTACTCTTATAATGAAAATGATTTAATATGATTTTCTTCATTATCTTCCACCAAAAAGAGTATTTTAAATTTACATCTCCAGTTGCAAAAGCGCCAGAGGTAACATTGTAATTTTGCAATCCAAGTTGCAAAAGTGACATTGTTTAATTGTTAGCTTTTTCCAAAAAAATATCATCTTTCCCCTCTTCTTCTTTCTTCTCACTTTCTATACACATATTTTGATTGTACGGTAATATATATGAACTGAAATCCCTTTTATTCTTAAAAAATATAAAATTATTTCTCAAACAAAACTATAAACTTAGAGTAAAGATTAAATTTATAATTTCCTGATTTTTGTAACAATTTATAGAGTTTACATGTTGGTCTTTAAAAAAACAAAAAACCCATGTTGGTCTTTTTCAATTTAAGTAAATTTAATTTACATTTTGGAAGGATTTTTATGTCAAAGGAAATAACTACTCCGGCATGACCGACTACAAAGACCCGGCTTGACCGACTTATTTACCCGCCCGCCCTAATTCCCCTTCTTCCTTCTCCACCCTACCGCCAAATTTCCTCTCCGCCGTCGAATTCAAATGACTGAGCCAATCTCCGGCGCCGGAGATACCGTCAGAGCTGAGGAGCTTCAGAACCTAATCACCGAAAGTGTCGTAACGGCGGCGGAAGATAAAGAAGATGACGAACTACGGAGACTCTTAGTTCCAGATATCGCAGACCTCCCATTGACTCCGCCGACTGCTGTTCAATCCAACTTCGTGACTTACTATTTTCCAGATTTCACGAAACCTGGGCACGATCAGTTTGTTCATCGCCATGCTAATGGGTAAGAATTTGATTTTGATTACGTTTTGATACTACTGTACCATTTGTTTGCTTTTTATTGATTTTGTATTTTTTGTGGGGAAAAGGTTGTGTGTCGTTGGTTTGGCTCCTA
Organism: Cruciata laevipes; assembly: GCA_963678965.1. Classification (NCBI taxonomy): domain Eukaryota; kingdom Viridiplantae; phylum Streptophyta; class Magnoliopsida; order Gentianales; family Rubiaceae; genus Cruciata; species Cruciata laevipes. The sequence continues at coordinate 735,862 of OY787639.1, forward strand.
ATCACGTGGCGTTTAAGGATGAAGGTGGGGTTACATCCGTTGATTTCAATGTAGGAAAGTCTGATCGAAGTGGGATTAAGGTTACTGGCAAGCGCAAGAAGGTATTTTTCTCTGAAATTGGATCATGAAATTCTGTGTGTGTTATAGTGTTTGCAACTTTCGTAATTTTTAGTTACACGAATAGCTAAAGTTGTTAGCTATTTCATGGTTTGCAACGATTCTAGTTAATGTTACATATGCATAAAGATGATGTTTATGCACTCATTTGAGTTTTGAGTTTTAGTTGTTGTAAATCATCGGAACTTATGATGCAGAATGCCCAGCATTTTGAACCGAATACAGCACTGTGTAAAGTAATCACCAAGGACTCTTCTTATATTGTAAGGTAGGGTTCCATTTCCCTGATCTTCATCCCTTAGGTGATCCATATAATACTTGTTTTCTGTTCACGTCGTAAAGGTTGTGAAATCCTCTCTGACAGGTGCTGTGTAAAAGGTTCACTTTTGGAAGTGAATGAGAGATTGATGAAGCAGCCAGAAATGCTGAATTCATCGGTATGAATTCAATCCCGTGCAAGATTTTTGGTTTATTCTGCATTGCTATCATGTGTCCGTTGATGCAGATTTTTGATATCAGTGTCGTTTCTGATGGTTCTGTGCCTTTTGCTCTGTAGGCAGATAGAGAGGGGTATATTGCTATTATTATGCCACCAAAGCAAGGAAATTGGCATAAAAATGAGGCATCTTTCCTTGGAATTGAAGAGTATAAAAAGCTGAGGAACATTTCATGAAACAAGCAGGGGGACTGGTATGCCAGGGCCTTAATCTTGTCTGAATATCAATATCTCCACTATTGCTTTCTAGTTTCGACATTTATGATTATCATTATTAATAGACTGTCTCACATGTTCGAAAGCATATATATAAAATTTTATGATTGTATAAAGTAATAAAATATAATGTGAGATCTGGTTTTTAAACATGTTAGCAATCAAAAATGGAAAAAAAAATGCATCCTTGACTTTAATAAAGGGGCAAAGTTGAAGCTACAAAGGACATAGAGGAACTGAGGGAGTATCAATTAGTACTTGATCCAAAATGTAAATTTAATTTGTGGTTTTCCATCTTTTATATGGAAATTAAAATAATAGATAAATGTGCTATGGAATGGAAAATATACTACCTAGGAGTTACAGATCAATATGGATCCAGATTATCTAGACCTATCATTGTCAAGTGAAGCTTTCTTTCCCTTCTAGTGTTATGGAAAAACAAATTCATGATGTATCATTGTTCAGTCTTAGCATTTGTTGTGATAGCACTCTTCTCGATCTATTGATGTTGAGGATGCACAAGTATACATGGTTCTCGAGTTCCTTTAACTGACTAAGCACTCCATCTCTGTTAATCTGAAAATCCCTCACTACTTCCTTGAGTATCTCATCATTCTTTCTTCTAAAGTACAAATCAGCTATGTACTTCCGGTGCTCGATATCATCGCATAACATAGTCATGAGCCGACTCATGGTGTCGAAGTCGTTCATGAGTAGGTAGATCCCTTTGGAAGCCGTGTCAAGTTGAGCTTCGAATCCCTTTAGGCAATTCGTTTTAGATAGAACACGCTTTGTGTTCTTGATCTTCTTGAATGATAATCCAATAGAGCTAGCAGCTAGACCAGGTACAGCAAAAAGGCCTACTGCACTATGAATGGCAATGATTAAGACCGCAATGGCCAATGCACAACAAGTCACTATTAGTGCCCCACCAGCAATCTTCTTGAAACGCTGCACGAGTTTCCATCTTCTTCTCATCTTTCTTCTCCGTGATGTAAATTGTTGTAGTGATAAATGGAGGTTGTCGTGAATCTCCCTAAACTGAACTTGGCTAATGGTAGCTAAGGGATTCGGAAGCAATGCAAAAGAAGCAAGCTTTCTATACAATTCATCCCTTTTATCGTCATCTGTTATTTGTTCCAGCTGATCAAGTATTCTTCCAATTGAGTTATAGTTACCTCTAGTTTGATGAATGCTTCTGAGCATCGACTCGTATATTTTGCAGGCCTCAGAGCTGATTCGGAAGAAGATGTCAAGCAGCTGGTTAATTTCATTGTCGGGTTCTTCAAAGGGGATCTCTGGTAGAGTCGATAGCCTGGGATCTACCAGGCATTGAGAGACATGGAGATCCTGCGGAAGAGAAGGTATTGATGATAGTCTGTTGCTTCTGCTGCTTCTTTTGCTTCCCCATCTACTCTTAATCTTGCTGCAAATTTCTACGAATGAATTCGTCCTAAACGCTTCCATGTATTCTTCACTGACATCGTTTGGCTTGTTCATCAAGTTTCCGACTTGTTTTCCACCCTGTTTACCTGATGAATCAAATGAAAGAAGATTATTAGTCTATTTCCGAAAGTTTTTTTTACGTATATCAAATTCATTTTCGAACCATGATGAACAAACAGGATTAGAATTTAGAATCTGACCTTGTTTCTTGTGCAAGTTGAGTTTGAAGCAGGCCATTTTTTTTCGTAAGCATATTCTGTATGACATGGAAATGAAGAATGTCAATGAAGATAATGTGTGCGTATATATAGAGAGGGGAAAAAGTAGGCATTTTGCATTTAGCAGTTCTTGAGAAATTGAGATTTTATGGCGGTGGGCGCGTTGAGCTTTCATATGACGCAATCATACGTTGGCGTGAGCGTCTCTAACACGCTCCATCTCTCCACCTGTCAAACTGCCAGCTAAGCACCATCTGGAAAATTAGATGGAATTAACCGATCTGGTCCTTTTAATTTAGATGTTCGTCGGTTCACTCCCCTCAACTTTGGCTTGTTGTAAGGTTTGTCTGAATTTAGAGGCAGTGAATTTAACAAATCCTTTTGATAGAGTTCAAACAATGAGGATATGGCTAACTGAACATCTTTAAAGAATAATTTTTCAAAATAATTTGGCATTTTTTATTAAAAAAACAGCACATAACTTTTTGACTGGACTATGTAATTTACAATTATTTTTATTAACAAGTGAATATACTTAAAATATGAAGAATTGATTTGTCATTAGTAGTATGATGAAATTAACCTAAAACTAAGTTGGAAATCATAATGGATAGAATTTCATGTTGTAATGGTTAATTTTTAAGGTAACAAGTGTCCAAAGTTAGAAGAGCTAACTCATTGCTTTGTCCGAGTAAATTTCTTTAGTTTGTTCATGTACGTAATATTACCTGCCGGATGGAGAAGGTTTCCTTCACATGCATCATCAAAAACCAAATGATTTTATCCAAAATACACAAACACCGCCTATTTTTTGCATAGGCATTTCTAGAAAGTGTATAATAAAATATTATATTTCACGTGTTTAAATGAAATCAAATAATAATACTCCATCGTCCCAAAATTAACTTCTTATTTTTTAAAACAAATTAATATAATTTTGTATAGATTTTAATCTTTAGAAAATAGATATTTTTTAAATTGTAAAATATATCACATCATTAAAGTTCAAATATAATTTTACAAAGTTGGTCAAAAAAATAAAAGTTATTTCTGACGAAGTGAGCATTGTAAAAAGATTTACGACATTTAAAGAAGGATAACATTTTAAAACTCGACAAGAGATTGAAATACAAGAAAGAAAATATCACTTTTTCAATAGAAAAATAGTAGTCGCTTATAAGAAAATAATGAAATATGGAGTGTTTGTTAATATTGAGATACAATTCGAAATCCAAGCAACGAAACTGGAATTACGTAGAATGCTTATATTGAACATGAGCAACGTGAATTGACCACAAAATGCAAAGTGACCTTAAAAAAAATTGAATTCCCTTATAGCTTGTTAAGCTGCTGTTGATTTTGGCGGCCGGCGAACGCGGCGGCGACGTCAATAACGAACCGGTACTTGACGTCATTCTTCGCCAGACGGTCAAGAGCTTCGTTAATGTAGTCGGTTCCGACAAGCTCGATGTCGCAGGTGATGTTTCGCTCGCCGCAAATGTCCATCATTTCCTGGGTTTCCTTCATGCTTCCGATGATGCTGCCCTTGATCACCCTCTTCCCGAAGATCAGCGGGAACGACGGCAGGTCGATCGGCTCCGCCGGAGCTCCGACGATGGCCAGAGTTCCGTTCATCTTGAGGAGCTCGAGGTATGCTCCGAGAGAGTGCTTCGCGGCTACCGTGCTTACGATGAAATCCAGAGTCCTTTTGTTAGCCTGTCACGTTCATATCATATCCAATATCAATAGTGATATTAAGTAAAATTCAATCTTGATGTAAATATTCATATTTCCAAGTGCTAATAAAGACTAAAATATCACTTAAACCATATTTTTAATTGAAATGAACTTGTAGTTTGATCTGAACTAAGATGAAGTGATCAATTGAGCTAAAAATAGATGTTACTCAAATTCTTTAAAAAAATTGAACACAAGTATCAAATATTCAAATCGCGTTATATCAGATGTCAGTCATCGATAAAACACTTAAACACTTTTATTCAACCAAACATTTGATATTTGTTCACAAATTATTGTCGCATCTAAATGAACACTTAAATCATCTAAAACATCTTTTTTCCACTTCATTTTCATTAAGTATATAAAAGTTAGCTTGACACACCTATTATATTTCACTTTATTTCAATTTCATAATTTAGGTTTGTTTATGTTTATTTCAAATCAGTCAACAAATTACATTTCTAGAGTCAAACTTTACAAATAAGACCAATGATGAGACCGAGTTTTCAAATGGAATCGGACCTGCATTTGTTTGGAATCGGAGCTGATGACAAAGTCATCGGCGCCCAACCGCTGCCTGGCCTCTTCCTCCTTCGACGGCGAGGTACTGATGACGGTGACGTGGTGGCCGAACGCCTTTGCGAACTTCACCGCTATATGTCCAAGACCGCCGAGACCGATCACCCCAACTCTCTTCGCGGCGGAATCCTTGTCCAGCAGCCCCGCGTCTTTCATCGGAGTGTACACTGTGATTCCGGCACAGAGCAGCGGCGCCGCCGCGTCCATTGCCAGGCTCTCCGGGACATGCACCACGTACCTAATTAAAACAACATATAAATAAGCAATATTTAAAAAAAATTACCATGAATTATTTGGCTAAATTTCTATAGAAAATGATTAAACATTAAAAACTAATATTTGATATATTGTGTTAAAAATGTATGTTTTCTTTTAAAACTAATCATGATTATGAGAGGATTTAAGAGTATTATAGTGAGGGCAGCTATCAGTGGTGATTCATTTTGTCTTTTAATTATTTCTTAATTTCATTGTCCTGGTGGCCACTTTGACGTTTTCCGATGGCAGAGGAATCGATTCTCTGTTTTTCATCCACATAACTACTATAAACAAAACCATTTCGATTTGATTAATGGAGGTTTAGTGATAGAGTAGACTAGGAAATCAAGGTTCAAAGATCTCCTAAACCTAATTCTGACATAAAGTAGTATTGTGACATTATTAGTATTATGTTAAAGGTGACATATATCCTATTTTTCTATTTACACCTTATTTGTACTATACATATTTGATTTTTGAAATTCTCATTGTATTGATCAAGTGAGTGTAAATAACAATACTCGTGTTAAACTGACATCTCACTTTTCATAAAAATATATAATTTTACATCTCCTCGCTATAGATAAGTTATTATGTAAGTGGAAATGCAATTTCTAAGTGCTGACTTAGAATACAAAATGTGTTTGAATGAATTAAGTACGATGAAAGTGATAAAATTTTAAAAAATAAAACATAAAAAGTGTGACGGTATTATAAGAAAGTTACCTTTGATCGGCCACGAGAACTTCAGAGTAGCCGCCATAGGTGATGCTGCCATCCCAAAAGATGCCATTGTAACTAAACTGGACTTGATCACAGTAATTCTCTTGTGAGGATTGGCAACATTCACATTTCAGGCATGTTGCTGCCAAGCACCCTACTCCAACCTTGTCCCCAACCTGGAATCTGCTCACATTGCTCCCAACCTTTGTGATCACACCGGTTATCTCGTGCCTAGTGCACAAAAATTACAATGTTTAAGGTAAAATCATCAACATACTCTAAGGCAGAGTTTTACGACAGCACGAGTGGGACCCACTCGAGCTGGCCTATGAGTGAAGAACACACTTACCCGGGAACAACAGGGTACATGGTGATCCCCCAGTCATTCTTGACATGGTGAATGTCAGTGTGGCACATCCCACAGTACAAGACCTTGATTGTAACATCGTCGATCCCATTCTCCCTGTTTTGCATTCACCTAATTAGTACACTCCAAGCACTATTTATAAAATGGGAAATTAGTGGGAAAATTTGAATTGATTGTAGTGTGAGGTTCTGTTTTTCACTAACTTATTTTCCGTTGAACTAAATTGAATTGAGAAACTGAATTGAATAAAACCAACATATGACTAATTTTTATCAAATTTTCATTTAACAAACTGAATTGAAATGATTTATGAACGAGTTCAAGAAAACAGAGTCTAAATGTAGTGGATGGAGTTAATCTAGACTTTGCCAGAAATGTAAAGTCAGTGTAAAAGGAGAATCCAAATCTTTAACAAGTGTGACGTAAACAGAGAAAAATCGAGGGAGTTATAACATGTTTGTACCTGCGTTTGAAGACATAGGGAGTGATCTTGCCGGAGGCGTCGTGCGCCGCCCATCCGGAGACGGTCAGAGTGTGGTTGGGTGTTGTTTGGGCCATGGGAGGAGCTGATTCAGGCTACTGCGTGACTGTGTGTGGCGAAACAGTATTGTTTTGGAGCGTTGAAGGTGTGTTTTTTTGGTGCGGTGCTCAATGGGATTTATATGAGTTTTCTCGGGAGCGTTTTGGGAGGCTATAACTTTACAGGTCTCGTGCATAGCATTTACGCTGCAACTACCAATGTGGACGGGAGATTCATCGCTTAACTGCCATTTTCTGTCGGTTAGCATGATTACATGAAATTATGTTCATATTGGCCCACGCCATTATTTTTGCTTTACCATATTTGTGATGCTCATTAATATTTATTACTAAAAAATTAATAGTATTAATGGTATAGTGCGTATTTGATTTAATTTCATTAGTTTTGTTCTTTAACCTTTGGGGACCAATTGTAGCCGTTAGATAAACGGTAGTTGGGTCAACGGTGGAAAATTCCCAGTCAATGGTCAAGTGACTAGAAATAGAAGTGTAGAAGGATTTCACAGAAATTGGAGGTGTAATTTCCATAACCAAAAGGTTGACTGAAGACAAGATGGAATATCAAAAAATCTTTATATTCCATAACAAAAGGTTAAAATAATTTATACCAATTTTACATTTTTCACATTTGTGAGATCATTATTACTAAACTGAACTAAAATAAACTAAATTAAATTAAATCATGAAAATTAATGATGAAATGGAATTTATCAAATTGAATTTTTACTGAAATGAACTAATCTAGAACAAAACTTTAATAATGCACGTAATTTATGTTTATTTGTATTTTATCTTTCATTTTTTTTCTTCAACTTAGGCCCTGTTTACCGGAGCTTATGTGTAGATCAGTTCAGTTCAGTTCAATTCAGTTCAGTGAAAATGTAATTTGATGAAATTCGGATTAATTCAGCCATGCTGATTCCATTTTTCAATACATCATTTTTACTTCAGTTCAGTTCAGTTCAATTCAGTTCAGTTCAATTCAATTTAGTTCAGTTCAATTCAGTATATCAAGAAATAAACTCTAGTCAACAGGGCATTAACATTATCATTAAATCCATTACTCTTTATGCTCTTAAATCTATATTATCTATTAGTGATGTATGCTCAGTGCTCTAATTGCATATCTCATGAATGTGACTTATAGAAATAATCTTTCTTTTCCTTTAGATGTTATAGAAATATAACCTTCTATGTATATTTTTAACGTGTTATTTTAATAATCTCCAATTCAAAAATTGTCTCAAAGTTCTATTTAGAAATGAGACTTTACAAAATAAATTTTGGACACTTTCTAGCCCAAACAAATAAATTTTGGCCCCTATACAATTTCTTTTGATTTTCTATCTTTCAATGAGGGTATTTTAGTAAATTTGATTTAATTTATTTTCTGAAAATAAATAATTTGATTTTAATAATTATTAGTGATGATCCCGACAAACAAAATGTGTGGTTTGGGCTTTTGCTGGAGCTTTAATAATTAATGTTGTGCTTAATTAGATCACCTAACAGCTGTATAGTTGTCGGGCTATACTCCACAATACGCCTACTGGACCCCCAGTGTATGAAATGGTAAGCAACACGGCCCAACCAACACAAGTTATTACTATATTTGTTCATTAATACCAAAAAAATACTTTTCACAATCACAATTCACAAAAAAAAATAGACTTTACAGAAGCATTGCTAAATTATTGTAAAAATGTGTTTAGTATTTATAATTTATTTATTTTTTTGTAAATAAGACAATTGAATTAAATGCATAAGTAATGAAAGGTAATTAGTTTAATCTTCTAATTAGCACATTTAGTTAAAAGACAATATGAATTTGATTATCATATGATTTAGTTTACACGTAATAAGCTTAGTTGAATTAGATATTAATTACACTAGTAAATAATAATTGTTACTAGACACTATCCTGTATAAATTTATTGCCATTTTTGAATGTAATTATTGTTAGTTACATGACAAAAATACAAAACAAACATATGCAAAAAAATAATAGGCAATCAAAACGTGAATGGAAAATCCAATTACAAGGGGAAATTGAATATATGTGAAAAACATATATATGGAAATTCAATTATTTTTAATTTGGTAATTATTTACCTTGTTGGTTCTGGGGCAATTTTCAGTTCCCCACCGCAGCAAGTGAAAAGATACGGAGAAAAAGACAGTATCGTACACACTCCAAAATATACCACACTCTCTTTCGTTTGATCGCACACACACAAACACACAGAAAACCCTAAATTAAAAAGAATCTGCCTCCTCAAAAAAACACGCACTCACACATTACCAAGCCTCTATCTCACCGTCTAATTTATCAATTCAGCCTATTTCGATTTTTATTTTTTCGAAATAATTGAAAATCGAGTTTGTTGCTCGGTAATTTTTGGGTTTGTTTTGCTGGATGGCCATGGCGGCCAATTCCTCCGCGCCGACTAGTTCTCCCTCTCCCGCCGCCGCCGCTTCCGGTGGCGGCGATGGCGGTGTGTGCAGCCCCAGCAGCCGGCGGCCGCTCCAATCCCCTTGGGCGCAGGTGGTGCGTGGCGTGGAGCTCGAATCTTCCTGCTCCGGTGTGACGGCGACACCGCGTTCTCCGACATCATCGCCGCCGATTCCCACCGCCGATCAGGTGATCAATGCCGAGGCGGAAAGCTCGGTGCCGGAAGCGGAGAGCAATGACAATGCGAATGCGGATGCGGCTGCGGCTGCGGCGGCTACATCGAAGAAGCCTGTTTGGAGAAAACCCTTGAACGGCGTCGTTGAGGGCACTTCTGTTATGGGTGGGGCTATATCATGGCCGGCTCTCGGAGAGTCGACTCGGCCCACCGGGAAATCATCTCCCGCCGATTCCTCATCCACATCCAGCAAACCTGTGTTAGATGGATCAACCCCAGTTTCTCAGGTATAATTTTTTTTGGCAAATTGCTATTTTTTTTCTTGAGAGTGTTCATATATATACTTCATTAATGTTTATGTTTATGTATTGGATGCTGATTTTGTGTGTGTAAATGTGTTTGTTTTGATGTGATTCATAGGGACCTATAATTGCACAAACGCCTCAGAAACCAGCTAATACTAATAACCATGCCAATGCAAACCATGGATATCCTCGACAACGATCAATGAAGAACCGTGGTGCCTCTCAGGGTGGCTTTAGTAGGCCAATGCCGTCACCACCAACTCCTCCTCCAATGCCTCCTCCTTTCCCTTCGAATGCAAATTTTGTGCCACCTCCTCCTGCTCCTGTGGATTCATCGATAAGAGGAGCTAGGCCAGCTGTCAATGATCATAATCATTCTACACATTCTCAGTCACCAAGGAATCCTAGGAGAAATAACTTTGGTGGCAGACCAAGGGGAGATGGGCAATATCAAGGTGGGAGAAGGGATCATGATAGAAGAGATCATTTACCTCAGTTTGTGCCACCACCTCCACCGGGAAATTACATGGCACCGCCCCCACCTTCTCCCGGCTCAGCTCCTTTTATACCACCACCGCCAATGCGTCCTTTTGTCCCACCAATGGGTTTTGGTTAGTACCCTACAATTTGCTGTTTATTTTCATTTATTTATTTACTGATATATGTAGGCAATTGATTGTGTAGTTTGATTACTTGACTAGCACTTTATGCTACTTTCTCTCTATTTCATAGATAATATGTTTAATTTGCTGTCTAGTTTCATTTACTTGACTGGTATTTGCATGGTGCTTGTAACTACGTCTCTTCTTATTTTATAGATATGCCACCTCCACCTCCGTATCTTTATATGCCAGCACTTCCACCATACATGGCTCCACCGCCTCCACCACCAATGTATTACCCTATGATGGATCCTCCTCTACAAGCGTTGATAATCAAACAAATTGATTACTATTTCAGGTACAACATTTTTTAATTTTTTTAGTTTATTTTGTTATTTACACCATGAGAAAAATGAGACGAAAGATGAGATGAGATTTTTCAATGTTACTTGATATCACGGAATGTGTTGAGGTGCTAGCATATGTCTGCCCTTATGGCAAATGAGAACGGGATAAATGGTGTTCTTACATTTGATTTTATTTTTTTCAGTGATTCTAATTTGGTGAAAGATGACTATCTAAGATCGAACATGGATAATGAAGGATGGGTTCCTTTGGATCTCATTGCTAATTTTCCTCGAGTAAGTTACCACCTGTTAGTCTTCATATAGAATGTTTATGTTTCTTTATTTTGTTAGAGTAATGACTATTTGTTATATGCCACTACATTCTATTGTGTATGTTCAAAAAATAGTTTGTGTTGGCAGCTCATTTATGTGCTAGTTGAAATTTACCCGATTGTATTGCTGATTGTAATAATTGATTGCTCTATAAGATGATGCTGAGATGTGGGTGAGAGTGATGAAGGATTTTCATTTATTGATGTGTGTCATATGTACTGTGGTAAATAGTCTGGGATGTTTTCTACAATTCTCAGTTTTGCATATTTTGAAAAATAGTATTTCTCGTTGGAGGATTGTATGAACGACACAATAGGGTTGTTAAAATCTATAAAAGACCTATTGAAATTGGAATATTTTTGATATACAATCTGCGGCTTCTTAGTTACAAGGTGATGATTGATGATTGAAATGGCAGAAAACTGTGCCACAATGTGGTCAGTAGTTGAAAATTGAGAGTTGTTTATGGTAGGTTGTTAGTGGCCAAAAAATTGAGGGATTGTTTCGTATGCCAGTAAGATTTGCAAGCAGATTAGAATAAAATTGTTGGATTGTATTTTATGATTGATCTTTTATGATTGAGTAGGCGTGATCATATCAACATTCATTTACTTACATAATTAAGATATTATATGGATTCTTATTATATTTTCCAATTATGAGAGAACATGTATATAGATGGAGGTTGTTATCATTGCAGGTACAGCAGCTCACCACTGAAATTCCTTTGATCGTGGAGTCTTTAAAAGGTTCAATGGTCGTTGAAGTTAAGGTAGTTTCTCTCCACACGAGTCTCTTACGCTCTTTACCTAATTTTTTTTTAATATATTCTTTTATTATACGGATCATGACTTTGACAAACCCTAAGCCCAGTAACCTAAAAGCAAATCTGCACAAAGAGGATAAAGCCTTTCTATAATATCTGATTCCTCCTATTTTGTTTTCTGGTCATGCAGGACCGGGGTGACAAATTAAGGAGGCGAAATGACTGGAAGAAGTGGATCCACACTGGCAGTAGCCGTGTTTCTCCCAAGTCAGGGACCGTAGTCCCCGGGAATTCACCTGAAGATGTTCTCTCAAGTTCCGTCAACAAGATCTCACTTACTAGCAGCGTAAGTGGAGATGGAAATGGTGCATTGGATTCCAAGGATTCGGGACTCGAACCTGCAAGAAGTAGTACTTCCCATGATGATTCTTCAGCTGCTTCATCGTCAATTGTGGCCAACGGTGATGCTTCACCTGAGGAGCTGGCTGCAAACTCAAGCTAAAGAGCTAAACCACCCTGAGCTGTGAGCGGGTGAAACTTTTTCTTCACCTTTTAGCAGCGTTAGGGTAAAAAAACAGGCAACTTAAATCAATGGGGGTGGGTTTATTATTTTGTCCTTTGATTGATCCCAAATTTTGCAGCAGTTTTGGCAACACTACCGGAGAATCGAATAAGTACTTACATGTAGAAGTTGCTCTTTTGGGATGCGATTATTTGGCTTATAACTTTTTTGTATACTAATATGGGTAGAATCCGGTGGATTTCGACCTCTGCAACTGCTTGGTGAGGTGAATTTTTGCTATGATTGGTTTTTCTAGATGGAGATTTTTGTGGACAAGAAAAACAGGCACAGAATTGGTAGTTAGGCTGTGATTGGATTTGTGTCCAGATATTCAAGTCAAGTCTCTGTATAACTTCATTGCTCTTGCCTTATTTATTACTCTTTGGTTTTGTTTTTTTGTTGTTTGGGTGATTTTTATGTTCTACTATATTTTATCTCGCGAATCAAATGCTGGATCTAGAAAAAGTTATCTCGAATAAAAAGTGTAAAATTTGAACCACCAAGTACCAATTGATATGCCCAAACGCTGGGAGTGTGGCCAGAAATGAACTGACTTGACAGGTCTCACCGAGCCCCGGAAACCATTCATTTCTCTAATGAAACTGGCAGGTATTCTGTGCTTTCCATTGTAAAAACAGTTCAAGATAACCTAACAAGTTACATGTTTAAAAAAGAAATCTACTGAATAATCATGTTTAATACGTAAAACATCAGCTTTTAAAGTAAGAAGATCAACAATAATATACTGAATAATTACTCAATTCAATTTTTCCCTTTTCTCATTTCTTGTGCAAAATAAAATGTGCTATGGTTTTAACAATCAGAGAGAGTACTTAATCAAAATTTATGATGTCCATCTAATTACACTAAGGGTGGAATCAGTTGGTTAAGTGGACATCACATTCATTGGACCACACCACATGATATATTCAACAGATTTAGGCAGTTTAATAATACTAATGGCACAAAATTCTACCCCATTTCCATACTAGTATAGTTTTATTTGTTCCATTATGATTTATGACTGATTTATGGAATTTCAGTTAAAACATAATTTCAGTTCAATTAACTTAATTTTACTATTTCAAAAAAAAATTAACTTAATTTTACTGTGCTTAACCACGTAGTAACATATGTTTATTTTCAATGTGAGGACACAACTAAGATGAGAAGTCTTCTTACCAAATGAGAAGTCTTGTAAATGGCAATTCGCCCAAGAAATTATTCTTTTCCTAAATATAGAACGAATATGTTAGCCCTATAAATGTACAATAAAGAACCAGACAAGAAATCTATGACATCCTTTTTTTTATTTTATTTTATGACATCCATTCAAGGGAGCACATGAAATGGAAAGAGCCAGCGAATACGGCGGCGACTGTCCTAGCATTTTACTCCCGACACCGCCCTCCGCCGCCAGCCCCGACGGCGGCGGCATTAGCCTGCTCTCCATGGACGAAGCCTGGAAGGACATCTGCCTCTCTCCGACCACAGCCATCACCTCCGCCGCCGCCGGCGGTGGAAACAGAGCCGCATTTCTCCAAGAATTCTTGCAGAGCAACCAGCAGCAGCTGCAGCACCACCGCCACGGCGGCCGGCTTTCCCTTTTCCCGGAGGCTGATCCGGCGACTATGCTCAGATTGAACTCGCTGGAGCATCACGAAGAAGGACGAGAATGTTCGTGGAGTTCAAAGGTGCCGATTCCGGCTAGGAAAAGGGTTCATGAAGTTGAAGATGACAACATTAGGGGCCCTGATCATGGCCGGAAAAAGCTCCGGCTCATCAAGAACCGAGAATCCGCCGCCAAAGCCAGGGCCAGAAAGCAGGTCCGTTGATTACAGGCTTAACTTCAGATCCTCGGTTCGAAATATGTTGTTGATGTTCTTGGTGTTATAGTTGATCTTTAAGTTGTTATCGTAGCACTAGATTTAGCCACAAATTATGTGTCATCGATATTCTATGATAATTTTTATTATGAATGTCGTATATATTTGTGGTTATATTTCAAACAACTATTTTTTTAAATCATTTATCTTCAAATTTAAATACAAGATTAGGGATTATTTTTTAATTTTTAGTGGGTTGAATTTGAAATGGTTGTTTGCTTTTTTTCAGGCATATACAGATGAACTTGAAGCAAGGATGAAAAGATTAAAGAAGGAAAATGCTGAGCTAAGGAAGGTACGAAAATATAATGGCCACTAGCAACTTTCAAGCGTAATGATGTGATATTGCTTTTGAAAAATTAATTAATTATATGCATTATCCAAATTTACATCAATCCCAATCCAACTAGATCAGTCCAAAATTCACTGTAGTAATTTTAAATATTTTACATTATTTCACCAATCTTTTTTGACTTTCTGATTTAATCACCATTACTATTTCAACAAATTGATTAGTGAAACATACTTTTCATTTTTTTCTGAAACAAAAAAAAATAGCATAATCATTATTTCCTTGACCAAAACAATATCATCACTATAAATAGAAAATGGATGTAAGAAATCCACTTTCCTCATCTAGTTTGGATGGTGGTACACTATATACTTTTCCCCATACTTTTTTTTAATCAATATTAAAATTATAGACATTGATTTGTTATGACTAAGAAAAATACAATCAAATGTTATTTATTTTTTATAAATACAGATTCCATTTATTTTAAATTTACAAAAAAAATAAATGCATTTGCTTGTTTGTTACTCCCTCCGTCCCACATTATTCTTCACATAATCTTTTTCACGCATGCGAATGTAGACGTTTGACCGTAAATATCTTTAGTTACATGTATTATCGGCACATAAAAATTTGATATTTGAATACTACATGTTACGATGAATCTAGTGATATAACATATGATGCTATTAATATTAATATATCTATTCAAATATATGGTCAAAGTTTAAAAACAAATAGTGTCAAATAGTGAAGTGTGAAGTTTAATACGGGACGGAGGGAGTATTGGCCGACATATAATTCCAATTTTGTTTTTTGTCACAGCAATGTGTGGAAGCAGCAACGGAGTGCCCAAAAAAGCACACTCTAACTCGAACCTTAACGGCACCATTTTAAGGACGATATCATCCTTTCGCAACAACTTTGTCTTGTGATGATCATTTAGCCTCTTTTGATGAATTTTGTGCTGTGGGATTTAATTAATGAAATTAGTGGGTTAATGGTGGTGGTTAGTGCTAATCCATAGATTGGAGGTTCTTATTTTCTTGGTTGTATCATTAGACAAGGACGGGGGAGGATAAGAAAAGGGTCCCAAATTGTCATTTTTATGGGACATCCTTTTTATTACTAGTACTTGTTTTGTCTGCGCCCTCCAACTTGTGCCACTCTTTTCTCAAATATGTCCTTTTATGTGGATTATAATTCTTCCACCCAACCACCCCACGCTATCATAAAAGAAAGAAAGATAAAATGATAAACTCAACCACTTATCATGTTATTTCGAGTTTATTTCAATGATCGGAATTGAAATGAAATTAATATATTTAAAAGTTATATGTATTTAAAAAGGTAATTAAATCATTCAACTTCAGGGTCCTGTAAATTGTCCATGAAAGCAGCAACGAATGACAAGAAACTTGGGGTGTAACCCAAGAATCGTACAAAAAGGAGCTCGACTTAGCATAGTAAGTCAGAGAGTGTGCTATAAAATTCTCGCTACGAGGAACCCATTATGGACCTAGATAGTGACTATTCTCTAACAAACTCCGAAATCTTTGTTTGAAAGTTATATGTATAACCAAATTAATTTGAAAGTTATAAAACTGTTTTTTGTTGAACTGATAAGATCATATGTGGCGCTTGTAATAACAATGATAACTAGATTGAACTGATAAGATCAAGAGAACGTCACCTGTAAATGATTATGTTATTATTCTGAGAAAAATGCTCATGTACACTTAAATTCTTTGTTACATGCTTATATACCCTTTAATTTTTGAAAAACAATTCAAAGGTATCAGAGCCGACGTTGAATTTATAAATTGTATCACTGAAAATTCTGGTCGGCTAATTACTTGTGTATATTTTATATTTAGATAACCCGAAATGACTTACAAGTCAACATCTTTATACCGAATATAGTTTTTCAGGATTATTGTTTTACAGAATCAATGTTGATTTAGGGACATCAAAGCATTTTACAAAAATTCATGGCTAAATATTCACTTCATAAAGAATTCATGAATTATGAGTACAAATACTTACATAAGTGTGGTATTTTTTAACTTTGAAACATTTCCAAAGTTGTGTTTCAAATCCTGTGAATTATTGTTCGCAAGTTACAAAACAATTATAGAGTGATTTTAATTTTTGGTCACTATTCTTTTCCAAAATATTAAATTTAGTCACCATTCTCTTAAACTTTAATATTTAATCACCATTCTTTCATTTTGTTTAATTTTTAGTCACTTTGTAACTTTGCAACATTAACTCACCGTTAGATGCTTTTCCCAAGCACATTTGAATGAGACATTTACCCATAACTTATATCAGTTCAGTTCAATTTAGTTTAATTTAATTTAATTTAATTAAGTTTAGTGAAAATGTAATTATATTTAATCAGTGAAAATTTAATTATATATGCGGCCAATAATATAATGCGTAGCCTGGTTAATATATAAAAATATTAACCATGCATTTTCCAAATTTTAAAAGATTCTACTGTAATGTTTCTTCTGCATATTTAAAATCTTTCAAGTCCATGTTTTATGAATGTTAAGATTTTAATTCACGCGTCTTTATTTTTTGTTATTTTCTGTTATGTTTGTAGTGTTTTTATAGTTACAAAGTCTTGGGTGAGACCGTCCTACCATAAGCTTATGGTAGGACGAATGATAGTTCATGTGTTTAATAGATTTATCATGTGTTTCACAGTTTTGTTTGTGTGTTTCACAGTTTTGTTTGTTATAAGATGGGTTCATGTGTTTGACAGATTTGTTCTTGTGTTTCACAATTTTGTTTGTTATAATCTGTAACAATATGCAAATGAGTTAACAAAGCTATGAAACACATGAACAAATCCATTAAACACATGAACTATCATTCGTCCTACCATAAGTTTATGGTAGGACGGTCTCACCCAAGACCTTCTCTTTTATAGTTGTGTTTATATGTTAGCTATAATTATGTTTTGTGTAGTTGACTGGGATACATGATTTTTAGTGTAAAGCCCGTGTATCCTCTTCAAGACAGGACAATTACAATGGTGGAACTATTACGTACTTTGATTATGCAATGCTAAAAAGTTCAGTTTGCTTGATGTGAATGCTATGGTACTCAATTTGGGATAACTACCTGGATCTAAGGAGTGGCGTCACCTGACCTGAATTGAAGTCAAAATTGCAACATATTTGTTTTTAGTTTTTCCCTCTTGTACCGCCAACAGAAATAAATTGAAATGAAAATTAATGTATTGAAAATTAATGTATTAAATTAATTTGAATTTTATCAAATTACATTTTCACTGAATTTAATTAAATTTAACTGAATTAATATACAAGCTCTGGCTGAATATCCCATACAGATGTGTGCGCCGAATTTGCATTTGGGAAAAGCATCTAACGGAGAATTAACATTACAAAGTTACAAAGTGACCAAAAATTAAACAAAATGAAAGAATGATGACTAAAAATTAAAGTTTAAAAGAATGGTGACTAAATTTAATATTTTAGAAAAGAATAGTGACCAAAAATTAAAATCACTCATTATTGAAAGTGTCACAAGTTGAAACAAGTGGTTCAACTAGCATGCTTAAAGATCTCGTTAGGCTGTCAGAAGAGTTAACCAATCACGTACTAACCAAGATAATAAGTCATCAACAAAAGGTTAATGAAGCTTTCTGATTTCTAATCTTTAGCAGTCGAGCTGAGCATGCTTCATTTCTCGGATTAAGTAATCAAGTTGTTGCTTAAAGTATGAAATTAGAACCAAAAAGTTATGCTATGATTTGGACTTATTCTTAAAACAAACACATCATAATAAACCAATTTTACAACTAATGGTGGATTCCAAACAAAATAAAGTAGAGGATGACAATTGAGAAGTGGATTATATTTTTATTATTATTGAGGAAAGTGTAGAAATACCTCAACAAGACAATCAAATTACTAATTTATTAATTTATCATTTTATCACCACGAACCACTTAAAACGAGCAAAGAAGCCATCATAACCGCACCATCTGAAACCAGTACCAAAGCATAAAGAATAATATTGAAATAGCATTATAGTAGTAGTCATTATATCAATAAATTGCTTCAACATATAAAAGTTAATGGTTGATAAATACATATCTTGATCTCAAATAGAAAGTGAGCTGTGAATTCAACATGTACATTATTGAATTTTTATATTTTATTTTGAATTCAAAAAAGACACCATGAATCACAAATCGCACAAAAGCGCTGACATGATGTCTTTACGCTGGATATGCTAATAAACTTTTCAAATATTCATAATTCTTGTTAGAAATGTGTTTCGAACAACACTAAACATCTCAAATATAGAGGGGATTAACCCCAATAATGTGAATTTTTTTCTCCTTGAAATTAGACAATCAAAATATATAATATGGGGATTAGGGAGTCTAATCACCAAAATTTTCACTGACTCATACACAACTTGGTCAAACTAGAAAACTGGACCAACGGGGCCGTCTGGATCGAGCAGTCTGCAACCAATCACTTCTTGATCTTTTGCCATGGTCTTCGGTTACTTCTATTCCCATGGTCTTCTCGGACCATATGCTTATCCATGTTGTCTTGCGGCAACAAGACCCTAGTGCTCATCGGAAAAAGAAGAGAAGGGGGTTTCGGTTTGAAGCGCATTGGATCAAATCTGCCGACTGTGAGAAAATGGTGGAGCAATGCTGGGATAGCTCGGATACGTCACTTCTTGACAAGTTACAAAGTTGCAAACTGGGTTTATTGGATTGGAGTAAAAAAGCCTTTCCGATTATCCCTAAGAGGCTAGAGGAGCTCCGGAAGGAATTACACGGTTTTCAGAGTGGGGTTATTACATCCTCCATTCAGGAGAGGATCCTTGATGTCCGGGCGGAATATGAGCTGCTTCAGGAGGCCGACAACATTCGTTGGAAGCAACGTGCCAAACAACACTGGTACAAAGAAGGTGATCGAAACACTAACTTTTTCCATCGATATGCTTCAAGAAGGAGAGCGAAGAACCATATAACTGGTCTTAAGGATGATCAACATGTTTTGAGGTCGGATGAGGAGACTATTCAAAAACTTATTCTGGATTACTTTGGAGGCTTATTTTCATCGTCTGATCCACCGGAAGATCTTATGGAGAGAGTTCTTGGGAGAGTTCATTCTCGGGTCTCTTTGGAGTCAGTGGACAGTCTCTCTCGGCCCTATGGTGCAGTGGAAGTCACACGTGCTGTCAAGCAAATGCATCCATTCAAATCACCAGGTCCTGATGGTATGAGTCCAGTTTTTTATCAGAAGTTTTGGAGAATAGTGGGTTGTGATGTCACTCGCTTTGTTTTGGATTTTCTCAACAATGGCATTTTGGAACCTTCAGCGAACTATACTCATATCGTCCTTATTCCGAAGGTCGATCAGCCGGAATATATCACTCAATTTCGCCCAATCAGCTTGTGTAACGTGGTTTACAGGCTTGCCTCTAAGGTTGTTGCAAATCGGCTAAAAAGTATACTACCAAGTATTATCTCTGAATCTCAGTCAGCTTTTGTGCCGGGACGCCTAATTACTGATAATGTGCTGATTGCTCATGAGTTCCATCATACAATGAAGCAGAGGAAGACGCAGAAGTTGGGTCACATGAGCATAAAACTTGATATGAGCAAAGCTTTTGATCGGATTGAATGGAGGTTTGTTACTAAAACATTATCTCATATGGGTTTTCCGGATGTCTTTGTGAGGATGATTGACCGTTGTCTGAGTACGGTGGCTTTCTCATTTATTTTCAATGGTGGAGAGTTAGGCAACCTTAAGCCCAAGCGGGGTCTAAGACAGGGGGACCCCCTCTCACCATATCTTTTTATCATTTGCTCAGAGATTTTCTCTACTTTGCTGACTGACTTGGAATGTTCTGGGAAGATTAAAGGTATCGGGGCTTCACGTCACGGTCCAAAATTGACCCATCTTTTCTTTGCGGATGATACTCTATTGTTTGGCGAGGCGACGGAGGAGCAGGCTAGCCACTTCAAGTGGGCGATTACTCTTTTTGAATCCATTTCGGGTCAAAGGATTAACTATGACAAATCGGGTATTCTCTTTAGTCCCAACACTACAGTTTCAGTTAAGAGCAAAGTCTGTGATATTCTGAAGATCCCGGAAGTTATGTCCCACGGGAAGTACCTCGGGCTCCCTTCTGAAATAGGCCGGAGCAAGGCTGAAATATTCCAGAATATTAAGGATAGAATTCGCCAGCGGATTGATGGGTGGAGTGAGAGGAATCTGTCAAAGTCTGGTAAAGAAGTGCTCATCAAGTCTGTTCTTCAAGCAATACCTACTTACTCCATGAGTTGTTTCCATATCCCGAGTTTCATCATTGATGACATCAAGTCAATGATCGGAAATTTTTGGTGGGGGGATAGTGAGGTGAAGAAAAAGATCCACTGGTCCTCTTGGAGTAGAATGGCTAGATCAAAGGAAAATGGCGGCCTTGGATTTCGTGATTTGGAAGCTCATAATTTAGCTCTATTAGGCAAACAGGCGTGGAGATTGCTCACCAACCCCTCTGCTCTACTTTCCAAGATTTTTAAAGATAAGTATTTCTCTAATACATCCATTTTCAATGCTACAGTAGGCTACAGACCCTCTTGGGCATGGAGAAGTATTTATAAGGGAGTCCAGACACTATCTCTTGGCGCACGGAAACAGGTTGGACAAGGGAATGGTATTAGCATTTGCCACGACCCTTGGTTGCCAAGGGACGGATCCTTTTTCATCAGAAACCCTGATCATATCCCGAGCCATCTTCGGTTTGTTAGTGACCTGATTAATCCGATAACCGGAGACTGGAGAACAGACTATCTTGCTGATTATTTTGATCCCGGAGATGCTGCAATAATTAAGGACATCCCCCTCACTGGTGCTGGGCGTCGGGATGGCTGGCGCTGGCATTTTACACAGTCGGGAAGATTTTCGGTACGATCATTATATATAGTCTTGGTTGGTCAACCTGATTACCTTATTCGCCATGACCTACAAGCTATCGACCCGGGGTGCTCAGCATTCTGGAAAAAGATGTGGAAGCTGCAGGTTCCGAACCGTGCACATCACTTCGCGTGGAGGTTCGCCGGAGATAGTCTCCCGACGACAGAGAATCTACGGCGCAGAACGATGCAGGTTTCTCCCATGTGCCCATTCTGTGGGGATGCAAATGATCTGACCTCTCATTTGTTCTTCCAATGTCCGTATGCTCACGAAGTCTTTAGGATGGCGGGATTGGACCGGAAAGTTTTGGCTTCACAACAGCAGCGTGGTGAACTTTGGTTTCGCCAGTTCATAGTCGACAACGACGTGAAGACTTCAGAACTATTTTTGATGCTTTGTGATGGAATTTGGGGGCAACGGAATAACAAGCTTTTTGAAAATAAACTCATCTGTAGCAGCGTTTTGGCTGGAATCGTGGCGAACTCTCTGTCTAGTTTTCATCAAGCAAATCACTGGCCGGAGCGCATCTCGGCGGCCTTGAAGGACTCGGTTATTCTGCAGCCCCCAGCAGGCGGAGCAAGGGTTTGTTTTGACGCTGGTCTGACAGCATCTGGAACTGCAGGCCTGGGGACTGTGGCTTTTGATGCAACTGGTTCTTATGTCAGGGGGGAAGCAAGAAACACTCCTAACGTGCACAGCCCGATTTTGGCAGAAGCTTTGGCAGCGAAGGAAGCAGTTCTTTTAGCCTCATCGCTGCCTTTCTCTACCATTATCGTGGGGGATTGTTTGGGTTTAATTCGAATGATCCTGGGCGATGTTGAATGCCATACTGAGATAGTGGATGTTGTGGAGGAAATCAGAACTCTGTTACGATCAAGAAGCCTACATTTTCCCTACTGGGTCCCCCGATCGGAGAATTTTACGGCTCATATGTTAGCTCAATCGGCTAAACATAATGTTAGTTCCTTTGTTTTATGGGACTCACCACCCCCTTTCCTTGTATCAAACGATTCTGGACGAATTCCAGGAATTTGAAATGATAACACGTTTTGTTTTCAAAAAAAAAGAAAACTGGACCAAAATTGTGAACCAAACCCGAATATTTCGAATTCCCGACCCAATCCATATTTTGTGTAAAT
Source organism: Cruciata laevipes (assembly GCA_963678965.1). Taxonomy (NCBI): domain Eukaryota; kingdom Viridiplantae; phylum Streptophyta; class Magnoliopsida; order Gentianales; family Rubiaceae; genus Cruciata; species Cruciata laevipes. The sequence continues at coordinate 758,407 of OY787639.1, forward strand.
TCCGGGTTCCTGGTCAAGCCGGTACGAACCCGGTCAATTACGGCAAGAGAAATTTCCCGTTCTGAAATATTTTTTCCCCTAAGCAAGTGCGTCAACTTTATGAAATTAAAGGGACTACTAGTGTTATTTCATCAAAGTTTAATCTGAGATTTTGGGTTTAATCCGCCGCTTACACTTTCCGCACTGTCTTCAAAATCTCCGCCTCTACTCCGGCCAAGCTTTCTCGTCGGCGATTAATTTTCCGATCAGGCGTCTGTAGATCGCCCACCGGGACTTTTCTTCTGCACCAGGTTATCTTTCTACAACTTTTTCCGTCTATTCCATTCTACTCTAGTTTTAAAATAGATTCAGCACAAAAAATCGACAAAATTTTATCGATGTTGTACATATAATCCTGCATAATATCATACTAGAATATACAGTTTCATATGGATTCATGGCCATAAGTTGCTTAAATGTCTGTTCGAATGATTCTGCATTGTGCCCGCTAGATGTTTGACAGATGTTCCCAATGACATGTTATTACACACATGCCTGCCAGGTGTTTGATAATATTTCCCAGTCAGATGTTATTTAGTTTAGAGCAACAGAGATGAATCTATACTAGGTTTGGACATGTATGTGAGATTATTCGTAGCAACGGTTTGATTTTTAGATGAAACAGAGCCACCATTTTGAAAGAAGTGTTACAATCAAACCTATTTTTGTATAGCAGGATATGACTTATGTGATTGCTAGGTGTTTGATGGATGTTTGGAATCAGTTGTAATGGCAGGAAAAGCAGTTAAATCAGTTGCAAAGACAGTTGGGGAATACCAGTATCCGTGGAGGGAGAAGATGGTGAAGTACAAGGATGAGCTGTCAAAGGGTGTTTGGGGCTACTGGGAGCTCGGCGCTTGGAAGCCTCTGGCAATCAGTGCTCGTAGACGTGCGCGCATTCGCAAAGAGGCTCTTCTTGCTGGGCAGGACTGGAACTATGATCCTGCGAGGAAGGAGATGAGAGACGTCCGCAAAGGGCACAAGTGTGATCGCATTGCTGCAGAGAAGCGTGCCAACACCGCTGCTTTGATGCAGAGGATGCCTGCAATGCTGGCCGATTTCAGGAAGAGGAAGTGGGAGGCAAAGATGAAAGCCGAGGAAGATGCTGCTAGGAAAGCTCTCCACGACTAGGCCTTTTTCCGATCATACTGCCTTCTTGACTATGCCCGCAGTTTAAAGAAATCGTCTAGTGTTCTTGTTTCATAAAGATTACTTGTTTTGGTAATCGTTAACTTTGGTGCATTTGCAATTTCGTAGATTCTTGATAGTAAATTTCTGAACTTTCCGGTGCAAAACATTTGTCAGATATCACGATAAAGTTGATCCTTGATGCTTCTGTGTTTATTTTGGTTCTGTGAATCAATGGCAGAATGATTTATGTTCAATGAAGAAAATATTTGGAGCACTCTTGAAATGATGAGTGGTGTTTTGCAAGAGAAGTTTTTTATGGCTGTTAATCAGTTGACAAAATTCATGGAAATGCAAGTTTCATGATCCCTTCTTCATGTCTTGAAATATGGAGAAATAACCGCAGCAGACACTAATTCATGAGCACTTGTGCATGGATAAAATGCACCAAAATACATTAATTTACAAGGAATGTTCAATACCAAACTTGCAAACATGAACTGCATTTCTTTTCTCTGCTATTTCTCTCTGCTCTTGGCTTCGTATAGGATATCGATATCAACAGTTGCAGCGCAGCATGACGGGGTTTATATCGTCTACATGGGAGCTGTAAGAGATGACATTGATCAGATTACAAGTTCCTTTCTGAATAGGTATTTTTTTCCATTTTGTACTGAAAGATTCAGTTTTGTGATTGATGAAGAGATGGAAACCTTTGTATTAATTTTTTGCAGGAAGAATAGAGTTTACCATAGGTATACCAATGGCTTTCTTGGATTTGCAGCTCGTTTGTCGAAGGAAGAAGCTGAGGTGATCGCGCAGAGGCCTGGAGTTGTGTCGGTTTTTCCTGATCGAGTCTTGAAGCTGCACACGACGCGTTCGTGGGATTTCTTGCAGCATCAGAGTGGTTTGGAAATGAGTTCGAGTTCAGAGAATTCGAATTCCACCTCACTTGGAGAGGATACTATTATTGGCTTCTTGGACACAGGTTAATTTGTTGATTGTTAGGCTAACAAATGATATCATTTTGCTTCTTTTTTCCCATTTCACATATGTATTGTGCATATTCAGGGATCTGGCCTGAATCAAAGAGTTTCAGTGACGATGGTTTAGGTCCAATTCCATCAAAATGGAATGGAAAATGCATAGAATCCAATGATTTCAGTCTAGCCAATTGTAACAGGTTTGCAACATTTTTGCACCTAACTAAACTGAACTAAAATTAAATACAGTAAAAATAAAAATCATAGAACTAAATCAAGCTAATTAAATTACTCCCCTGCCTAACATTGACCACATTATAGGTTCGATTCCTTCGTAGTCATATTCACATCATGAAATTTGACAAATGTATCTAATATCATTTTTAATAATTTTGAATTTTACATTATGATACCACGTTAGGAATAGATAATATATCGATCAATCCATATGCTATAAAATGTCGAGATATGATTCACATGGTCAGTTAATAATTTTTGGATTATATTTTCTCTCCAAAATATATCAGGAAATTGATCGGAGCAAGGTACTATGACATAGTAAAGTCTCCATCAAGTTCAAATATTACATCAAACTCAACTCGTGACCATGTCGGCCACGGCACTCACGTTGCCGCCACCGCCGCCGGGACGCCGGTGCCGGAAGCAACCTACCACGGCCTGGCCAACGGCACCGCCCGCGGAGGCGCCCCGCGCTCCAGAATCGCCATGTACCGCGTTTGCTCCGCCAACGGCTGCCTCGGCTCCTCCATTCTGAAAGCGTTCGACGACGCAATCTCCGACGCCGTCGACATTATCTCCATTTCCGTCGGCGCGTCGGCCGAAAATGCGCCGGACTTGGCTCAAGACCCGATTGCCATTGGAGCTTTTCACGCGGTGGAGAAAGGGATACTGGTGGTGAGCTCCGCCGGAAATGACGGCCCTTATGGCCAGACGGTGGTGAATACTGCTCCCTGGATTCTCACGGTGGCCGCCACCACCATCGACCGGCATTTCGAGTCCGATGTTGTGCTGGCCGGAAACAGAGTCATTAAGGTAATAACCTCGGACTGTCACTCTTTCTCCCGAGCTGATTTCTTAGTGAACTGGAGTTAAAATGAATGTGTTCTCTTCAACTTATCTGAACTGAACTAAAAATTACTGTGTAACTAAGTAAAGCTGAATCTCATCAAATCATATTTCACTTATTTGAATGGAACTGAAACAATTTCAAATAAGTTGAAAAAAACAGGCCCTAAATCTCATCCAATTATGTTTTTGATGAACTGAATTGAACTAAATTGGAGAGAACAAGGCCTAATAATACTTGAATGCAGGGTGGAGGCATCAATTATGGTATTAAGATCCAGAAAAACCCCGTGTACCCTCTGATTCATGGCCTGTCAGCCAAAATCCACAATGCTTCTGTAGAAGCTGGAAGGTAAGGATTAAGGAAGTCATAGAAACTTAGAACATGTGAAAATGCTACTCCTGACAATCGAACTACTATGAGTTAACGTTGTTTTTCAGGATGTGTGCTCCAGGAGCATTGGAGGACAGCAAAGTGAAAGGCAGCATTCTCGTCTGTGAGGATTTCGCAGCTGGATATTCGCCGATCTCCAAGCTCCACAGAATAGTGGACAGCCAGGGAGGCATTGGAGTGATCTCAGTTGATGATGATGGAGTAGCTGTAGCTGCAGTCTACGGTGCTTATCCAGTTGCAACAGTTACGTCTCACGATGTTGGAACAATTTTTTCTTACATGAACTCAACCTGGAATCCAGTTGCAACCATCTTGCCAACGTCGGAAACTGCTAAGTTCTTGCCAGCTCCATCTGTTCCTTACTTTTCGGGCCGAGGCCCTGCGTTTTCCATGCAAAGCATTCTCAAGGTAAGAACATAGTCTGCCTACATTAATCATCCTTATATAGGCCTTATAATATAAGACAGTAATTACTGGAACATTTATGGTGAAATGTATTTGTGGTATGTGGAATAAAATGCATTTTGATCTGTGTTTACAGCCTGATATAGGAGCACCAGGAGTGGATATTCTTGCAGCATGGCCTTCAAAAGACAAGAATCCGACCTTCAACATAATATCAGGTAATCTGTGTATCTTTTTAGGACACATTACTAGGATTCAGACACACTTAACTTTTGATATGTTACCAGGTACTTCAATGTCCTGCCCCCATGTGGCAGGAATTGCAGCGACAGTGAAATCCAGGTACCCTCAGTGGGGCCCCTCCTCGATTAAATCCGCTATCATGACCACAGCAATTCAGACAAACAGCCAGAATTCATCGATCACAACGAATCTAGGCCAGCCAGCCACAGGATATGACTTTGGCGCAGGTGAAGTGAGCATATCAGGGCCATTGCAACCCGGGCTAGTTTACGAGACTGAAACATTGGACTACTTGAACTTCCTCTGCAGCATTTACCGCAACAACGTAGCCCTGATCAAACATATCTCTCCTGGCTTGCCTAGTAACTTTTCTTGCCCGAGTGTCAACTCAACAGGCGATCTTGTCTCAAACATGAACTATCCATCAATATCAGTGTCTGAAATGGAAGAGAATGAGAGCAAAAATGTAACCAGAACTGTAACAAACGTTGGTGAAGAAGACGAGGTTCTCTTCACAGCTGTCACACAAGCACCCGAAGGGCTGGAAATTCAAGTGACTCCTAGTAAGTTGCAGTTCACAAAGGAAATCAAGAAGCTAACGTATGAAGCGACTGTGAAGCTCACTAAACCACTGAGAGGTGGAGATATCTTCGGCTCGATCACATGGACCAGCCAAAAGTACAAGGTTCGCAGTCCAGTTGTTGCAAGTACCAGGAAGTAGCAATTCACACTTCATCTTAGTATCTATGGTGATAAATGTAATCAAGAGTGAAACTTAATAAAAGTTTGTCAGGTAATAACAAGATTTGCACACATTTATCCATTTTGCTTTTGCTTGCATATGAATGCATTGTCCAGTGGCCACATGCTGAATTGGATTGTTTCTCTTGGTCCTTGTCAACTAGTGTTGACTTATGGAGCATATTTTTATTTTATGTGTTTTTCTTTTCCAATGTGAATGAAATGATTATCTTGGACTTGGAGATCCATGATTTCTTGGCCATTATTCTAGGCAATCTGGTTTTTGGTTTGCAAGTATGAAGATCTTTGCTCTTTTCTTCTTGTTCTGCTGTTTTCTTTCTCCCTGCCTGGTTTCGACATTAGCTCGAGCACGAAGCAATGGTGTATACATTGTGTACACTGGGGGTGCAATATCTTCATCAGTTGGTTTTGATGAGTCCAATCATATTTTAAGCTCCTCTTCTATGAAAAGGTAAGATTTTTTAAAACCTTAGCAGAGATATCAAATGCAACATTGTCTTTTTTTTTTCTTGAAAAACATTTTGTTCTCTTGTTTCACAGTTGGGAAGATAGAGTTATCCACAGATACAGCAATGGCTTTTCGGGGTTTGCAGCGCGGTTATCTGAAGAAGAGGCTGAATCTATTGCTCAAAGGCCTGAAGTTGTGTCGGTTTTCGCTGATCCAGTCCTCCAGCTCCGCACAACACGTTCATGGGACTTCTTGAAGGAATTAAGCGGTGTCGGATCCAACTCCAAACCCCTGATACAAAGTTCATCTCTTTCTAGTCAAGATGTCATAATTGGCATTCTTGATACAGGTTAGTTATACTCCATGTTATGTAGGCTGCTGGAAATTGGAAGTGAAAGTATGATCAAAGTGTAATATACTGTATGATTCAGGGATTTGGCCGGAAGCAAAGAGTTTCAATGACGATGATATGAATCCAATCCCTGTGAGATGGAAGGGAAAATGTGTACAAGGAACCGATTTTAAGGTTTCCAACTGCAATAAGTAATACTGCTGCTACCTAGTATTCAATGTTTGTATGCATGGTGACATGATATATATTAATTATTAATTTGCATGCTCAGGAAGTTGATTGGAGCTAGGAACTACGTTGTCTCAGACAACTCCAGTTCTGCGAGAGACTATAATGGTCATGGTACTCATGTTGCAGGCATTGCAGCAGGAAGAGCTGTCCCGGGGGCATCCTACAACAGCCTGGCTCGTGGGACCGCACATGGTGGGTCCCCGGGGTCCAGAATTGCAGTGTACCGTGTTTGTAATGATCGAGGTTGTGATGGTTCTGCTGTCCTGAAAGCATTTGATGATGCAATAGCTGATGGAGTTGACATCATATCCTTATCCTTTGGTAGTTCTGGTGATGCTGATGTCTCAAAAAATCCAATTGCCATTGGAGCATTTCATGCTGCTGTTGAAAAGGGAATTTCAGTAGTAGCCTCTGCTGGAGATGCTGATGCTAGTGATGATGATTACCGTTCTGTCATGAACGCTGCCCCGTGGATTCTTACCGTTGGTGCAACCACTATTGACAGGCTTTTCGAGTCTAACGTTGTTTTAGGAGGAAATAAAGTGATTAAGGTATTTGATACAGATACATTTTTTTTTATATAATTTATACTACCTAGGACTTTGATGATGTTTCTGAATCTTGAAAATTGATTATTATAAACCAGGGTGGTGGCGTTCATTCAGCCAATTTCCAGAAATCCCCAATCTACCCCTTGATTGATGGCACCTCGGCGAAGAATCCTGATTCTAGGGAGGATAAAGCGAGGTATGGGACATTTTTGGTGAATTTTAGACCGAATGTTGTACAAAGTGTGACAAAAGTCAAATGTTGTTTCAGGGATTGCTATCCGGATACGTTGGATGAAGAGAAAGTTAAGGGTAAGATTGTTCTTTGTGACACACAGTACCAAGATGTTGGAATTGGTGAGAGATACGAGGTAGTAACCAAATTGGGAGCGATAGGATTGATTTACAAAGATCCTTACGGATCACTAATCGGCTCATCGTATGGTTCCTTTCCAGTGGTTCCTATATCTTGGCAAGACAGAGATGTGATTCTATCTTACATTGGCAGAACCAGGTAAATTCATAGTTCACCATGTTCATTTTTCTCTTCATGATAAGAGTATTTGATTAACGTTCTTGTCTGAAAATGTTCCAATTAAGGAATCCTGTGGCAACAATCTTACCGACAACAGAAACTGTTTCATCAGGATTCAAGCCAGCTCCATCAGTAGCATACTTCTCTAAATCAGGCACAAATGATCACCTAATCAAGGTAACACGTGTTCTTATGGACTCAACCACGTTAAACGCGTAATTATTAACGTTGTCGAGTTTTTATGTGCTCGAATACTATGCAGCCTGATATTGCAGCACCAGGAGTCGAGATTCTCTCGGCATGGCCATCCAACGACACTGACGAAGCCTTTAATATACTCTCTGGTACTTCGATGGCATGTCCTCACGTTAGCGGAATTGCAGCAATGCTCAAATCTCAGCACCCCTCATGGTCTCCCTCTGCAATCAAATCAGCTATTATGACAACAGGTAACTGAACTGAAGTGAACTGAAACATAGTAACAATAGGACTAAATTAGTATTTGCTGAACTGAAACTGAGTACAGATAAGTTCTTGTGCTTAACTTTTGTTTTCGCCTATGTACAGCAATCCAGACAGACAACTCGAACCAAACAATAACAAGCAATGCAGGCCGGACAGCCACTCCATATGACTATGGAGCAGGGCAAACAACGTTGTTAGATTCATCACAACCCGGGCTGATTTACGAGACAGAAATGGAAGATTACCTGACTTACCTCTGCAACACAGGGCTCGACATAGCCAAGATCAAACTAATCATCTCATCATCAAACAATCTTCCGGCCAACTTTTCTTGCTCGAAGAATTCCGTCCCAGAAATGGTTGCAGACATGAACTATCCATCCATAGCCATTGGCAACTTCAGCCACACTCAGACACGGAGCGTTGTTAGGACAGTCACCAACGTTGGCGAAGAAGACGTATCCACCTACGTGGCAAGCGTAGAGATGACCTACGGTTCCTTCAAAGTCCGCGTGAATCCCAAGAGGCTGCAATTTACCGAACATAAGAGGAAGCTGAGTTTTCGAGTGACTATTGCGCGTTTTAGCAACTTGACAGAGTTTGGAGCTGATTATGGGACAATTACATGGAGAAATGGAAAATACAGAGTTCGCATTCCTTTGGTTGTTAGTTGATAATGCACCAGCAAACAAGCATGCAAGATGTTGATCAAGATTACTCATGTTATATTATTCATATTATAATTACCACAAGAAACTTAAATTTACTAGTCACATTTATATTACCACAAGCCCTTAAAAATTTCAATGAAACTAAAAAATGAGAAACTTTGTTCTTTTCAATCGTCAATCTCATCGAAACACTATTACAAGCAATCCATGATCATGGATATGTCAGCCATCGTTAGATTGAGGAAACTCGCAAACTGAAAAGTGAGTTCGGAAACTGTTTGATAAAATGCCTGAAAAGTGAGTTCGGAAACTGTTTGATAAAATGCCTGAAAGGATCCTCGTATCATGGAATATGATGATCATAGGTTTGCGTCGAGGTTGGAGGCAGCTTCTGTAAGGGAGACATCTGCTGCATTTCGTTATACGAGGATGGGATTCTCTGTCCATGAATTTCACAGTCAAACAAATGCACGCATGCTGTTGAATAACGCAAATGAACAATGTATGTATGTCCTTGAATCTTTAATCAGCGTGCAAGTAAGTTTTTCTCAAGTGATTCTTACGTGATTATGCAAGGACTTTGGAGCTAACTATGGGTCAATCACATGGAGAAATGAAAAGTTTAGATTTTGCATTTACTTGGTTTTGACTTTTGAGTTGACTAAATGAACTAGCATGCAAGATGTTTATCAAGATCATCAGTTTTAGCTAGTTGACTAATTTATTCAAGCTACTTGTTTAGTAACATGAAATGAACCTTCATTTGTGTCAAATTTATTTCAATTTGTAACTGATTGTTTTGAAATGCCTTTCATCTTTGTTTTTTTTTGAAAATGAAATGCCTTTCATCTGGTTTGCATTACTTTGTGTTCTGTTTTTTGCTTTTTTCAAGAAGTTTGCCATGTTTAAGACATGCATCTGAATTTACACATTTTGCCCTTTTCCAGTTGGAAAGATAGAGTCATACACAGGTACAGCAATGGTTTTTCAGGTTTTGCAGCTCGGTTATCCGAAGAAGAGGCTAAATCAATTGCTCAAAGGCCTGAAGTTGCGTCAGTCTTTCCTGATCGAGTCCTGCAGCTTCACACAACTCGTTCTTGGGACTTCTTGAGGGAACAAATTGGTGTTGGGACTAAACCAGCTCTGAATCCAAAATCAAATTCCTCTCTTTCTGGTCAAGATGTTATAATTGGCATTCTGGATACAGGTTAAGTACACTCCATAATAATGATTAAAATAAATTTATAGTTATTAAGGCCAAAGGAAATGCACAACTGATGCAAGCCATATTGTGATTCAGGGATTTGGCCAGAAGCTAAGAGTTTCAATGGCAATAGGTACTTTTTTTTCTTCCTGCATGTACCTAAAGTCGATGTTTTCAGCAAATTATCCATGATTATGACTGGCATTTTCGCAGGAAATTGATTGGAGCAAGGAATTACATCACCTACGATAAGTCTACATCTGTGCGGGACCGTAATGGCCATGGCACACATGTTGCAGGAATCGCAGCAGGAAGACTAGTCCCCGGGGCATCCTACAACGGCCTGGCTCGTGGTACCGCTCAGGGTGGTTCTCCAGGCTCCAGAATCGCTGTTTATCGTGTTTGTAGTGATCAAGGTTGCAGTGCATCTGCAGTTTTGAGAGCATTTGATGATGCAATAGCAGATGGAGTCGATATCATATCAGTATCATTTGGTTCTATCGATTATAGTGACTTAACTAGAGATCCGATTGCTGTGGGAGCATTTCATGCTGCTGAGGCAGGAATTCTGGTTGTAGCCTCTGCAGGTGAGGCTCTCTTTGATGCAGAAGTTCCGTGGGTCCGGGCTGGTGTCCCGTGGATTCTTACAGTAGGTGCAAGCACCATTGACAGGTTTTTCGAGTCTGATGTTGTCCTAGGAGGAAATAGAGTAATTAAGGTAATTAACCAGCTTTCTTCAGAAACCATTTTAACCAAAAAAATGACTTCATATTCATGAGATTGCTTGTTTGGAACATTAGGCCAGAGGTATTCATACAGCTAGTTTCAAGAAAACTCCAGTCCACCCTTTGATTGATGGCGTTTCAGCTATGAAATCTGGAGCTCAGGACAACGCAGCTAGGTAAATGCATATGCACTTGTTTTCATTTATCGCGTTTAGATGAAAATGTAAAAAAGAAGTACTGGTAATGATTAATGAGTGCATCATTTGTTTCAGAAATTGTTTGCCTGATACATTAGATGCAAGTAAAGTGAAGGGGAAGATTGTTTTTTGTGAAACTGAGGATATTGGAGGGTTTGGAGTTGGCGGGAGACACGAAGTTGTCGCAAAACTAGGTGGAATCGGAGTGTGATTGCCATCGATTACTATGGTTACATGGACTCAGTTTACAGCTCTTCTACACTGGTAGTAGTTGCTCCTCAGTACAAAGATCAGATCCTTTCTTACATCAACTCAACCAGGTAATGACGATTTTTTTAGTTTGTTTCATCTGTGTACTATGTTGTATTAAATCTTCCTGGTCCTGTCAGGAAACCAGTGGCAACCATCTTACCAACCGTCACTATAGCCAACTACAAGCCAGCTCCATCTCTAGCAAGTCCATTGTATTACATGCAACAGGAAACCGCAAATTACAGTACCAGTGAGCTATTTTATTTCGTAGACCATGAAGAGCGAGAACCATACGTCAATATTGGCAAAGCTCAGCCTGATGTTGTAGCACCAGGAGTTGACATTCTGTCAGCATGGCCATCAAACGTCACAAACGAAGCCTTCAACATCTTATCAGGCACATCAATGGCCTGCCCTCATGCAACCGGCGTTGCAGCTTCAGTCAAGGCCCTATACCCCTCCTGGAGCCCCTCTGCTATCAAATCCGCCATTATGACCACTGGTAAGAACACATTTAACCCATCTTCTCTTGAGATAATCTGCATTGCAGTCCAGTAAAAATATGATTCGATGAAATTCAGCTCAATTTAGTCATGTTGATCGTTGATATCTTTAATTACAGCAAGCCAGACAAACAACATGAAGAAACCAATAACAAACAGGTTTGGAGAGGAAGGTGATATATTCGACTATGGAGCTGGGGAAGTAACATTGTTAGGTCCATTGCAGCCAGGTTTAGTTTATGAGACACAGATAGCTGATTATCTACAGTTTCTCTGCAACAAGGGATATGATGAATCTAGAATAAAACTCATCTCTTCCAAGCTTTCTGCTACATTTTCTTGCCCGAGTAACTCGGATGGAGCATTGGTGCCCGATATGAACTACCCGTGGATATTTTCTCTGGGAGGCGGGAAGATTGTGAGGACGGTGACAAATGTTGGCGTGTAAGAAAATTATTTCTTTCCTATTATGTGGTCTTATATTAATCAGTTTTCTTATTGGAATATTGCTATTCCATGATATATTTGGTGACTTATTAAATTAAGTATAAAAGAATATTTCCTAATAATCTCTACTTTGATGGACGGTTGAGATTAATTCTACGGAAATTTAATGAGGATTTAGGTCCTCTCTCCACCTATAAATTGATGTCTTTGTTCCATTGAAAAGATATCATTACTGTAAACTTATGACGAATATTATGAGCAACATCCTGATGAATTTGATGGCTGCTGATTCAACAACACATAAAGTTCATAGGCAAGGGGAGAGAAACCTGAACTCCTACACAAGGCTCGCTTACATCAAGCTCTCCGCTACAATGAGTAAAGGTAAATAATTCTGCAAACCTTCATGATTCTATTATGTGATTGAATATGATGTTTAAAGATCCTAGGGACAATTATGTCATGTAAAATTTATGTGATTACATGTGGTATCAGAGCAAGGTTACGAACATCTGTTTAATCCATTAAGAGTAATAGATTCATGAACTGGATGATTGAGGAATTAATATATGCAATTTAGGGTTTTGCATGTATGAATTTATGATTAATTTTTGACTTCATGCATTATTCGTATGTCTGTATATTAATTTTGTTTATCTGTGAACTAAAGATTTTCACCGAATTAATTCTGTCAAATATCGGGTTTCTGCAAATTAAAGTGTTATTGTAGATCCTATTACGAGATATTTATATGATTATGTTGTTCATATAAGTTTAACCATGATTATTTAACTATTCAAATATTCATAAATATGCATGTATGGATGTATGAAATAAGTATATTTGAATATGATTATCGTATGCTAGCATGAAATAAATGGATTGTCTATGATTTTGATCCAGATTATTGAAAGTGTATGCTTGCTTGTGTTATTTACTTAATCTGAGATGCATGCAAATTTGATTTGATGTATATATTTGTATTACTTCGGGTTTTGGACCTTTTGGTATACATGATTATGCATGTATATTTATGTGATGAATGATAATCCTTGAATTGATTATGATACAAATATGCATCTATTTTCCATTAGAATGTGACGTAAGTGCATGAAAATTGTAATGTCATTATGAAATAATGGTGTATTTAAATTGTTGCATGCAAAGTTGAAGTGAATTGTTTATGCATGATGCCTATATGTAATTATGAGTATACATATAGTAAAGTTATTTTAACTTGTTATTTCGTGATTCTATGAATTAATGATTTTCATAGTATAATTTATGTTTACTATATTCGTGCATTATTCGTGCGAAATTACTGATGATAAATTGGTTTTATGCATAATCGTTTGACATATAACTCGTGAAAACATTTTGTGCATTATTAGTACAAAAATGGTTTTGCATTAAAATCCTAAAAGTTGTTTTATGCATAATCCGTATAAAACATATTTGGATTAATTATGGAGAAACAATTTAATGTGCATAATTCTTACAATACATTGGTTTCATATAATATGCATAAATTGGGTTTAGATATCACCAAAGTGACTATATCCTTGAATGATTTGCATGTGAAACTATGTCTAAGGAAAATTTTAATCTTTCTTATGTATAAGTAGTTACCCACAGGTAGACTATGAACATAAGATGATTGATAATTTATGAAGTGTTTGTATGTGTGTAGACTATGGATATCCACAGATAACTTAGTCTAAATTATTGGTTACATCACTTACTTATGATTCATGAATATGTGACCTTATTGAGATTATAGTGATTACCCACAGGAACACTATAATTCTTTGTCATATTATTCAATTATATTTGTGTTGTTTATGTTATGAAAGAATGGCGAGATTAGTGGGAGTGATAAAGTTCAAGATGTGGTCATTCAGGAAATTATGATAAATTCCGAATGTTGGGAAACCTTTGTTATTGAAGCATTTAACAATGAGGAAAACCCAGTGAATGATCGATCATCTACTCCATGATGAAATATCTCCAATAATGAACTTGTAGATTAAGAAACTACATGATGACGTATAGAAAATCAACACATCCACAGATGGTTGGATTTTTTATTTACATTTTACTCGAAAAGAGGAAAGATTGTCATTAAACACATAGGCACTGATGTTATGGTCGCAGACTTATTTACGAAAGCATTACCTCCTAAGGCCATTATGAAGCATGCTTACAGTTTGAGTCTTGAGAAGAGCTATTATGTTGTCTGCTTTATGTTTAGCCTTTGTTTGACATTTATTTGAGATCTCTTATGAATTTTTACATCTTTTATGTATTCTGTTTCCCTTGTACACACACATTATTGTGTTGGGATTTATGATAACAGAATTAGTCTTTATTTAAGACATTAAGGGACCATTATGAAATTCCTACTTATGTTTATGGTTTAGCTATGAAGGTATTCAATGCAGTAGTGCATGGAAGGGATCATGTTACAGAATGATTTGTGACCGCCATGACTCTCATTAATTACTAGATTAGTCAAGACACTTATGATGACCAAATGAATGAGCTTTAACATTTTATGTCGACCTTATGATTCCCGATAGAAAACATTAAAGGATACTAATAACGACCAAGTGGGAGACTGTAAGAAAATTATTTCTTTCCTATTATGTGGTCTTATATTAATCAGTTTTCTTATTGGAATATTGCTATTCCATGATATATTTGGTGACTTATTAAATTAAGTATAAAAGAATATTTCCTAATAATCTCTACTTTGATGGACGGTTGAGATTAATTCTACGGAAATTTAATGAGGATTTAGGTCCTCTCTCCACCTATAAATTGATGTCTTTGTTCCATTGAAAAGATATCCTTACTGTAAACTTATGACGAATATTATGAGCAACATCCTGATGAATTTGATGGCTGCTGATTCAACAACACATAAAGTTCATAGGCAAGGGGAGAGAAACCTGAACTCCTACACAAGGCTCGCAGCAGGACATCAAGCTCTCCGCTACAATGAGTAAAGGTAAATAATTCTGCAAACCTTCATGATTCTATTATGTGATTGAATATGATGTTTAAAGATCCTAGGGACAATTATGTCATGTAAAATTTATGTGATTACATGGCGAAGAGGAAGAATCTGTGTATGTAGCTAGCGTGGAAATAGGCGATAAGAACGTTAAGGTTGAAGTGAATCCCAGCAAGCTGGTTTTTACCAAGAAGAAGTAGAAACTGAGTTTTCAAGTGAGTTCTTCACTCTATGATTACATGGTAAATGCCTATACTGTATATGGAGTTGGTTCCATCACTTGGAGCAATGGAAAGTACAAAGTTCGCATTCCTATAATCTTGTTCTTTCCTTTGCATCCTTAATGTAATCGAACCATGATTAATAAATATCGTCGTGATTTGGTTTGTGCTTTGAATGATTAATACAAGGTAGTACTGAGTTTTGGAAGTGATGGTGCAATTTTACATTTGTCTGAGGAAATGTTATTCGGTTTTTCTAACGAGTGCCCATGGGCACTCGTTAACATGGATGAGATTAGGGCTGTAAACGAGTCGAGTCGAGCTCGAACAGACCTGTGTTCGAGTTCGAGTTCGTATTGCATGTTCGTGATCGAGTTCGAGCTCGTACGAGTTGAGATATTTTAGTTCGAGCTCGATTCGTGTGAGTTTTAGAAAGTTCGAGCTCGACTCGTGAGCTCGATAAAAAATCGAGTTCGAACTCGAACTCGAGCTAGTTCGAGCTCATTAAAGAATTAATGAATAAAATTTAATTAATTTATATAAAAATTCTATATAAAAATTCTATTCGAGCTGCTCGACGAGCCTATCGAGCTGGCTCTTATGAGCTCGAGTTCGAGCTCGTATATAAACGAACGAGCTCGAGTTCGAGTTCGAACTGGTCAAACCGAGTTCGAAAACGAACTTTGACCGAGTTGTTCGCGAGTTGTTCACGAACGGTTCAGTTCATTTACACCCCTAGATGAGATTCCATGGATTATTGTGCAGTTAATCTTGATAAGTGCAGAATTAATTATTACGAACATCTATACATTTTTTGGGTGTGAATGCATTGAATTTACGTGGTAAATACATCTGTTTGTCTTAATTACGTGGTAAATATCTATCTTTCTCAATTACTGTATACTTACCATTGGATTCTATTTACGATAATGATTATTTATCGTACACATATTTAAAATTTACAGTGTCAGGTAATAAATATATTCATACAATTTAGTGGTTATATTTTAGTTTTTATAAACCCACCAACTATTACTATAACAAAGTTGTATTTAGATAGCTTTATAAATTTTATAAATAATGTATATGAATTTTTTTTTGAAATAATACATGTAATAAACATATTAAATATTAATTAAACAATAATGAATTCAAACATTTAAAATACTGTTATCTTGGAAATTTTATCGAATGATATATTATTTTAATACCATAAACACAATTTATTTTTTGAATTCAAATATATTGTGATTTCAAATGGAATAATATCAAGTAAAGATAATTAATATTTTTATTAGACGGATTTTTTTTCCAGATATATGTGTACCATGAATAATCATCGTCAGAAGAAACCTAGTAGATGGTAAATATAAAGTAATTAAGACAAATAGATGTATTTACCACGTAAATTCAATGCATTCACACCCAATTAATGTATAAATGTTCGTAATAATTAATTACGCACTTATCAACATTAACTACACAATAATCCATGGAATCTCATTCCATGTTAACTAGTGCCCATGGGCACTCGTTAGAAAAACCGAATGTTATTTTACGTTGCGTGTTCATCCTCTTGTTGTTATATTTTAATCTGAGTGGTGCAACATCTTGAGTAAAACATAAAGTCATGTTTCTTGAGTGGTGCAACATCTGATGTAAAACATGGTACTATACATTAAAAAATGTTTTGAAACTGCACTTTTTTATAGTGGAATGTGCAAAATGAATCTCGATGCGATTCAATTAGTTCTTAAGTATAACTTTGAATTTCATTGATTTGATTCTTGCTGACTTTTTTGGAGTTTCAGAAGCAGACCGTTGGCGCACATTCATGAGTG
This sequence comes from Cruciata laevipes, assembly GCA_963678965.1. NCBI lineage: Eukaryota > Viridiplantae > Streptophyta > Magnoliopsida > Gentianales > Rubiaceae > Cruciata > Cruciata laevipes. The sequence continues at coordinate 775,103 of OY787639.1, forward strand.
GCAGTCCGTCTTTTTAAAACCAAATTATGGGCAGTCTGTCTTTTTAAAACCAAATTAAGAGCTGCTCAGTGTTCACACTTCACAGTAACGTTGAGGATAGTCCATCCTGAACTTAATTCCAGGGGGCCATCTTTTTAAACATAAACGGAATGTTTAGGTAGGACCGTCTCACCGTAAATGATTTCTCATGTGAACAAAAGAAAATAAAACAGTGTGAACAAATTGAAGCATTATTGTTTATCATGGAGGTGGGGGATGTGATTTACGTGGTGAAATGAATTCTTTAACAACCCTCTTTAAGGATCCCTGACATCTGCCATTTTTTTTCCTGGTTTTTCTTGCAGCTTCAGAAAGAGACTGTGGAGCATTAAAGAAATACTGCTTTCCTAGTAAAAATGAAACTTCAAACTTGGAGACCTTAATTTCCAGGTCACATTTCAGTATATAATTTTACTCCTTTAAAAAATAGTTCTTGTCTTCTTTGATGCTTTTATAAGCAGCTGTCTGAAGCTCAGTTTAGGCACCACTCCAAAACTACAGCAAATCTTTCTCAGTATGAACAACGTTGCTGTTTTCTTCTCTTGCCTTGTTTACCTTTTACTTGTGGTAATAACAGCAGCTCAAGAACGAAACAATGGCGTATACATTGTGTATACAGGAGCAGCGATTTCCTCGGTTACTGGTTTTGAGGACTCCAACCATATCTTGAGCTCATCCTCCATGGAAATGTCAGCTTTCAGAAACTTCTAGAACTTCACCTCATTTTATGTCCACTTTTGGCTTTTCTTGAATTTTGATCTTCTTTTTTGTCCTGCTACAGATGGAAAGATAGAATCATACACAGGTACAACAATGGCTTTTCGGGTTTTGCAGCGTTGTTATCCGAAGATGAGGCTGACTCAATTGCTCAAAGGCCTGAAGTTGTGTCTGTTTTCCCTGATCCAGTCATCTCACTCCACACGACGCGTTCCTGGGATTTCTTGAAGGAGCTAAGCGGCGTTGGATCAAAATCGGCACCTCGTTTGAACCCGATATCAAGCTCCTCTCTTTCTGATCAAGATGTCATCATTGGCATTATAGATACAGGTTCATTATATAATACACACTTTCTATGTCTCTATATTACTGTCTCAGTAACATTTCTCTGTCTCTATCTTACAAGTTTGTTGTGCACATGTTTTAGGGATATGGCCAGAAGCAAAGAGTTTTAATGACAAAGGTTTGGGTCCTATCCCCAAGAAATGGAAGGGAAAATGCATCCCTGGACCTGATTTTAAGGTTTCCATGTGTAATAGGTAAACATATGTCTAAATCATGTTTTTACTGCAGAGATAAATATATCCTTACAAGATAATGTTAATCATCAGGAAACTGATAGGAGCAAGGAATTACATAACCAAAGATAAGTCCACTTCAGCAAGGGACCATGATGGCCATGGAACTCATATTGCAGCAATAGCAGCCGGAGCACCGGTCTATAACGCATCCTACAACGGCATTGCTCGTGGCACTGCCCGTGGCGGCTCTCCGGGAGCCAGAATCGCTGTCTATCGCGCTTGCAACGATAAAGGCTGTGAAGGCTCAGCAATCCTGAAAGCATTTGAGGATGCAATAGCTGATGGAGTTGACATCATTTCAGTGTCCTCGGGCAGTACCGGCTATGGCTATTACGCGTTGGACCCGATTGCCATCGGATCATTTCATGCTGTCGAAAACGGGATCCTTGTAGTGGCCTCTGCAGGGGACCATACCCCAATGCCGGATTTCACCACCATTTCAAACACTGCTCCTTGGCTGTTAACAGTTGGTGCAAGCACCATTGACAGGTTCTTGGAGTCAGATGTTGTCTTGGGAGGTAATAATACAGTGATCAAGGTAATTTTTTTTTGCTTAATGCCCTCAATGAAGAATTACTGTGGAACTGAAATGCAGTCAAGTCGAAAATATACCAATATATGATCTTCATTTTACCATCCAGGCCTATGGAATTCACTCCGCGATTTTGAATAAAAATCCTGTTTACCCCCTGACTGCCTCTGGATCTGATAGCAGTGCTGCTAGGTAAGTATTCTTTTTTATGTATTCCTAATGTTTTTATGGATGGAAGCTGGAGTGTTGTTGATGATTAGTTTTTTTTTTTTTTTTTTTTTTTCAGAAATTGTTTTCCAGGTTCATTTGAGGCAAAAACTGTGAAGGGGAAGATTGTTGTATGTGAGACCACTTTTGATGATGGTGCTGGTGAGGGCGAAACCGGGAGACTAGAAGTGTTGAAGCTAGGTGCAATTGGAGTGATAGCCATTGATGCCCACGGACGAGGCGTGGTTAAGTCAGTGTCCGGTTCTGCTCCATTGTTGGATATCAGCGCTCAGAATGGAGTTCGGATTCAAGCTTACGCTAACTCAACAAGGTACATTCTCAACTTAAACTAAGCTCAGTTCAAATAAGTTTGGTTGCATTTTATATAACGTTGTACATTTTGTCTAGGAATCCTACAGCAACTATTTTACCGACTGTGGCAGTAATTAGATACCAGCCAGCTCCAATCATAGCATACTTTTCAGGACGGGCGGATGTAAACTCTGCATTCCCAAACAAGGTAAACAAGCAATGTGATATATATCATCGAAATGTAATAACAAATGACTGATACTCGTATCAGCCTGATGTTGTGGCCCCAGGAGTTGATATTCTGTCAGCATGGCCATCAAACGTCACGAACGAAGCCTTCAACATCTTATCAGGCACTTCAATGGCTTGTCCTCATGTTAGCGGAATCGCTGCCTTGATCAAATCCAAACACCCCTCATGGAGCCCCTCTGCTATCAAATCAGCAATCATGACAACATGCAAGTTTTTTTTTTTTTTGGCTTAAAATTATAATTCTAGCTCCGTCACTGAAAATGTGGACTCATGTTTGCAGCTAGGGAGACCAACAACAAAAATGAACCAATTGCTGTCTATGTTGGAGCACCGGCTACGCTATGGGAGTATGGTTCGGGGGAAGTAACGTCGTTAGGTCCATTGCAACCCGGGCTAGTTTATGAGACCGAGGCAGCTGATTACCTTGGCTTCCTTTGCAACAGTGGCTACAATGCATCCACGATAAAGCTCATCTCATCAAAGCTTCCTGCTCGATTTTCCTGCCCGAAAAACTCAGACAATGTAGAGCTGATGGTTGATATGAACTACCCGTCGATATCTATCAGTGGCTTCACTGCAACCAAAACCAGGAAAGTTGTGAGGACAGTGACAAATGTTGGAGAAGAAGAAGAATCTGTTTATGCTGTGAGTGTGCATTCGAGCAACGAGCACATAAAGTTGCAGGTGAATCCCAGGAAGCTGCATTTTACTAAGAAAATCAAGAAGCTGAGTTATCAGGTCACTTTCACTCTCTTTAATGCTTCTGTGTACCCGAATGGATATGAATATGGATCCGGGTCAATCACGTGGAGCAATGCAAACTACAGAGTTCGCATTCCTTTTGGAATCGGTTACCGGCCATCCTCTCCAAACCTTTGATCAGAAAACCTGTGTCTGATCATCAAAAGTTGGTAATTTCAAGAATCTAAATAAAAGAAGGATTGAATTTCACAGACAAAGATGTGAGTGAATCAATGCTTATCAAAAGTATTCTAGGCCTTTTAGTATGAGGTGGTTTTAGTTTTAGATAGTTGTTGTTACATTTCTGCAAAAAAAAAATTATGTTCAAAAGAGAATATTTTACTGCAGTTTTCTAATATTCAGAAGAGTAAAATATTACTGTTTTCGTAACGCGAGCATCATGTGTGAAGACTGCAGATTGGCTGAAGAAAGAGCAGGATTATTTTCATTTCTTGCTGATTTCTTGGAGCAATAAAGAAATGTAATATTCACACATGGATACATCAAATATTATATATTTTGCCCCTTTTTAGACAAAAGAGATTCTTAGAACTCCCTTTTGGACTTGAAAGTCCTGCATTTCCACTTTTTGATATAATAACACTGCATGGGACTCATTTCTACCTTAAAAAAATAAAATTTTGATGCTTTATAAGCAGCAGTGGGAAGCATAGTTTAGGCATAATTTGCATCATTCTGAGTATGAAGAGCTTTGCTGTTTTCTTCTCTTGCTGTCATTTTCTTTTCCTCGTTGTAGAATCGTCGGCTCAAGCGCGAAACAATGGCGTATACATTGTGTATACAGGAGCTTCAATGTCCTCATCAACTGGTTTTCATGACTCCAATCATATCTTAAGCTCCTCTATGGAAAGGTTAGTTTTTTCAAGAAACCATTTGAAGAAAAATGTGTTTTTTACTGTTTTTTCACATTATGAATGTGACATTTTCTTCCTTTCACAGCTGGAAAGACAGAATCATACACAGGTATAACCATGGATTTTCAGGCTTTTCAGCACGGTTATCCGAAGAAGAAGCCAAATCAATTGCTCTAAGGCCTGAGGTTGTGTCGGTTTTCCCTGATCGCGTCATACATCTCCACACGACGCGTTCTTGGGACTTTTTGAAGGAACAAAGTGGTGCTTTGGGATCCAAACCTCGACTGAGCCCGAATACAAGCTCATCTCTTTCTGATCAAGCTGTCATAATTGGCATTCTGGACACAGGTCAAATAAACATATTAAGTCAAAATGCATGAATAGATACAAATTATTAATAGTTTTGTAAATGTGAATTTCATGATATTCAGGGATTTGGCCTGAAGCAAAGAGTTTCAATGACAAAGATATGAGTCCAATCCCTAAGAAATGGAAGGGGAAATGCTTAGAAGGACTCGATTTTAAGTCTTCCAACTGCAACAGGTATTCTAAATTTCTAATATTACTACATAAATGTCCAGTTTCATAACTTAAGAAGCACTTGTTTAAGGCCATTTGCATGATCAGGAAACTGATTGGGGCGAGGAATTACGTCACCTTCGATAACTCTACTTCAGCAAGGGACTATGCTGGCCATGGCACTCATGTTGCAGGGATAGCAGCAGGAAAACCTGTCTATGGAGCATCCTACAACGGCATTGCTCGTGGGACAGCCCTTGGAGGATCCCCGGGCTCCAGAATTGCTGTTTATCGCACTTGTAACGACGAGAAATGTGATGGATCAGCTGTTTTGAAGGCATTCGACGATGCAATAGCTGATGGAGTTGATATCATATCAATGTCATTTGGTTACATCAGTTATGATGACTACGCGAGTAATCCACTCGCTATTGGATCATTTCATGCTGTTGAGGCTGGAATTTTGGTGGTAGGATCTGGAGGAGATTCTGCCATTGATCCTAATATTCCATGGGTGCAGAATGCTTTCCCTTGGATGCTCACAGTTGGTGCAAGCACGATAGATCGGTTTTTTCAGTCTGATGTTGTCTTGGGAGGGAATAAAGTCATCAAGGTAGCTAATTTTACTCTGATATTTTTCATGATTGCATATAAAACACATTTCTTTTGATGAAAAAAAATGTTTGTTTTGAATGTTAGGCCGGTGGCGTTCATTTTGCGAAAATGCGAACAAATCCAGTGTACCCCTTGATTGATGGTGGTTCTGCTAAGGCTCCTGAAGCTCGTGACGATGAAGCTAGGTATGCTCTGTCAGAATCAGAATAGAAATGTGCTTGTTGAGATAATGAATGAGCGCATTTTTTTGTTTCAGAAACTGTTTGCCTAACACATTAGATGCAAGTAAAGTGAAAGGGAAGATTGTTGTCTGTGAAACTTATCATGATGGTGGTGGCAAGTTTGGCAATGGTGGGAGACACGAAGTTGTCGTAAACCTTGGTGGAATCGGGGTGATAGCGATTGATAACCACGATCAGTTAGTGAACTCGGTTTATGTTTCATCTCCAATGGTTGTGGTTGAGAATGAGGCTGAAGATCAGATTCTATCTTATATCAACTCAACAAGGTAGTTTTCATTGATGTTCAACCTTTTGTCGATGAGTTTTACCGATTTTGATGTTTTTTCCGGCCTTCTCAGGAATCCGGTGGCAACTATCTTACCGACAGTTGCTGTATCAAACTACAAGCCAGCTCCATCAGTAGCATACTTCTCAGGGAGAGGCCCTGCACTCACTGATGAAACCATGATCAAGGTAAAGAGAAACCATCAATAGTCTCATTTCTGACATAACGTTTACAAAATGCATACCAACATCAACCATCATCCCCCCACAGCCTGATGTTGTGGCTCCAGGAGTTGATATTCTGTCAGCATGGCCTTCCAACACATCAGACACCGCCTTCAACATAATGTCGGGCACGTCAATGGCGTGTCCTCATGTTACCGGCATTGCTGCCTCTGTCAAATCCCGATACCCCTCCTGGAGCCCCTCTGCCATCAAATCCGCCATCATGACAACAGGTACGCGCTTTTCAGCACTTTTGATCCAATTCACTTCAATTCAGATGGTATGATAAACTAGTATGGACTTATATACACAGCTAGCCAGACCAACAACATGAACGAGCGAATACAGCACAGGATCAGGGGTGCAGCTAGCCCTAACGACATTGGCGCGGGTGAAGCAACATCACTAGGTCCATTGCATCCAGGTTTAGTTTACGAAACCGAGGCAGCTGATTACCTGATACTTCTCTGCAACATCGGCTACAACGAGAGCAGGATAAGCCTCATTTCTCGAAACCTTCCCGCCAACTTTTCGTGCTCGGGTAACCTGAACGATGCACTGGTGTCCAACATGAACTACCCCTCCATATACACCAGCGGCATGAAGAGCACTCGAGTCGTGAGGACTGTGACGAATGTCGGCGAAGAGGATGATTCAGTGTATGTTGCAAGCTCAGAGATGACAGACAAGAACATCAAAGTGGAAATCCAGCCTAGCAAGCTGCATTTTACCAAGGAGAAGAAGAAGCTGAGCTATGAAGTCACTTTCTCGATCGCGAATCGAACTGTGGAACTCAGGGAAGCTTCTGGATTCGGGTCCATCACTTGGAGCAATGACAAGTACAGCGTTCGCATTCCTGTGATTGCATACTTATTGCCGTAATAAGCAGTTAGAAATGAGTTCATTTTATGGTTTTCCTTAGCAATGTTTGTCTTTCAGTTTCAGTTTTGTAATTTTGACTTTTGAGTAATTAATATAAACAGGATCGGTTTCTGTTCTTTTTTTCAAGGATAGATTTTGATTTCTTTAAAGTTCAAACTACATTAAGAAATTTGTTGCAGAGTTGCAAACTTAAAGTAAATTGAAAGATTGTTTTTTCCAAACTGAATTAATGGCTAAATTCCATTTTTTTGGCACCAACATACCAGATATCATAGATGAAATGTTCTCACTACAAGAGCTAGTTTGGTTATTTTAATTTTGTAAAATTACTATTTTACCCCTGGTGAAATGTTACAAAATGTTGAGCCTAAAATTTAAAACCGAAATTTTATTGACAAGTGTACAAATTTGGTCTCAAGTTTCAACAAATTTTTTGTTCCAAAATTTAGCCTCAACAATTTTTACTATTTCACCAGGGGTAAAATAGTAATTTTACAAAATTAAGATGACCAAACTTGAACATTTCAGATCTGGTTGCACCTTTATGTATCAGGTATTCAGGTTCATAAATCATAATAATCATTCAGGCCAATGTATAACCCCTCCATGTTGATTGACCATAATCCTGGAAATCATCAGTTTCATGACTCAGAACCTTTTATTTAAATCATTCAAAGTACAAACAAGAATGCAGCAATGATGCTACATTGGTTTTCCACTCTTACAATGACATTTATTGCTCGTGGCTCTCGATAACATCAAGGACGCAGCGGGAAATACAAGTTTACCGGAATGCGAACTCTGTGCTTGCCATTGCTCCAGGTGATGGAACCAGTTCCATACACAGTATAAGCATCCACAGAGTAATTGTAGAGCGAATACCTCACCAGATAACTCTGCTTCTTCTTCGTCCTGGTAAACGCCAGCTTGCGTGGACTCACCTCAACCTTAACGTTCTTATCGTCTATCTCCACGCTGGCTAAATACACAGTTTGTTCCTCCTCGCCGACATTTGTCATCGTCCTCACAGCCTGCCCGTCCCCCCGGGCAACTATCCACGGGTAGTTCAGGTCGGGCACGAGTGACTCGCCCGAGTCACTCGGGCAGGAAAATGCAGGAGGAAGCTTTGTTGTGATGAGCTTGATTCTGGATGCATCATATCCCTTGTTGCAGAGGAATCGCAGATAATCAGCTGTTTGTGACTCGTAAACTAGCCCTGGCTGCAATGGACCTGAAACTGTAACTTCCCCAGCACCAAAGCCAAGTATACTGATTTCTCCTCCAAACCTGTATTTTATTGGTGCCTTCATGTTGTTTGTCTGGCTTGCTGTCATCGAAGATATTAACAGTCAAATATACGTCTTTCTTATGCATGTCCACATTTTTTGGGTTTGCTACATGCATGACCCTTTTTCTCATGCAGAACCGTTTTTTTACCAAAATACCCCTATTGTTGTAAAGGCAAAAAAAACAATTTAAAATGCAAGGGTACACTTGGGGGTATTATTGTATATTTCGGTCCTGCGTGAGAAAAATTGGTCCTGCATGTAGCAATTGAGCATTTTTTACCAGGATGCTAAAAAAGCTGTAAAAATAGAATGTGTTTTTACCGGTGGTCATGATGGCGGATTTGATGGCAGAGGGGCTCCAGGAGGGGTATAGGGCCTTGACTGAGGCTGCAATGGCGGTTACGTGGGGACAGGCCATTGATGCGCCCGACATTATGTTGAAGGCGGTGTCTGTTGTGTTGGATGGCCATGCTGAGAGGATGTCGATCCCTGGTGCTACAACATCAGGCTGGGATTTTCCAGCACTTTCTACCGGTGATCGCTGAAAAGCTTCCGGGAAAAGCAGTAGCTCACTGGTGCTGTAATTCGCGGTTTTCTGCTGCTTGTAGTACAATGAGCTTGCTAGAGATGGAGCTGGCTTGTAGTTGGCTATGGTGACAGTTGGTAATATAGTTGCCACAGGTTTCCTGAGAGGACCAAGGAAGATTTAAATTATTTGATACAACGTTGTACATCAGTACATGGATGAAACAAAAAGGAAAAAAAAACAGCATTTACCTGGTTGAGTTGATGTAAGAAAGGATCTGATCTTTGTACTCAGGAGCAATTACTACCAGATTAGATGAGCTGTAAACTGAGTCTACATAGCCATTGTAAGAGATTGCTATCACTCCGATTCCACCTAGTTTTCCGACAACTTCACTTCTCCCGCCTTCTCCAAACGCAGCATCACTAAACTCGGTTTCACAAACAACAATCTTCCCCTTCACTTTACTTGCATCTAGTGCTCCTGGATAACAGTTTCTGAAACAAACAGTGCACTCTTTAGCAGTAGTTCTTGTTTTATGTTCGATAAATGAAAACATATGCATGTCCAAACCTAGCTGCATAGTCCTGAGATCCCGATGTCTTCGCTGAAAAGGCATCAATCAAAGGGTAGACTGGAGTTTTCTGGAAGTTGGTTGAATGAATACCTCTGGCCTGGCACATTCCAAGCAAGCAAAAGCTCATGAGTGTGAAGAAATTTGTTTTCAGCTAATGATTTCTGAGGGAAAAACAGGTTAGTTTAACTACCTTAATCACTTTGTTTCCTCCCAGGACAACATCAGACTCAAACAACCTGTCTATGGTGCTTGCATCCACTGTAAGAATCCACGGGACAACGGAGCGCACCCACGGGTTTTCTGTACCAAAGAGAGCCTCACCTGCAGATGCTACAACAAGAATCCCTGCCTCAGCAGCATGAAATGCTCCCACGGCAATCGAATCTCGAGTGTAATCATTAAAATTGATAGAGCCAAAGGATATCGATATGATGTCAACTCCATCTGCTATTGCATCATCAAATGCTCTCAAAACTGCTGAGCCACTGCAACCTTGATCGCTACAGACCCGATAAACAGCGATTCTGGAGCCTGGAGAGCCGCCCTGAGCCGTCCCACGAGCCAGGCCGTTGTAGGACGCATTCGGGACTAGTCTCCCTGCTGCAATTCCTGCAACATGTGTGCCATGGCCATTATGGTCCCTCGCAGATGTGGATTTATCGACGTAATTCCTCGCTCCAATCAGTTTCCTGATATTTCCACCATATTCATTGATATTTAGCTGTAAGCATTACATCAAAAATATACAGAAAATATGTATATGTATATATATACCTATTGCATTTAAAATCGGGCCCTGAAATGCATTTTCCCTTCCATTTCTTGGGGACAGGACTCATATCCTTGTCATTGAAGCTCTTTGCTTCAGGCCAAATCCCTGAAAATCATGAAAACTGCATTTTCAAAACTATATTATGCTTCTTTTTTTTCATGCAAAGTAATCAAATATGTATAAATGTTTAACCTGTATCCAGAATGCCAATTATAACATCTTGATCAGAAAGAGATGAACTTGGTTTCGGGTTTATTCGGGGTTTTGTTCCGACAGGGCCACTCATCTCCCTCAGGAAGTCCCACGAACGCGTCGTGTGGAGCTGCAGGACTGTATCAGGGAAGACTGATACAACGTCAGGCCTCTGCGCGATTACCTCGGCCTCTTCTTCCGATAACCGCGCTGCAAAGCCCGAGAAACCGCTGCTGTATCTGTGGATGACTCTATTTTCCCACCTGTGAAATGATGTTACAACATCAGTCAGACAAAATGCTTAGGTTTCTTGACATCTAACCTCTTGATGGAACAACAATGTACATCAGCATTAGTCAGACAAAATGCTGAGGTTTCTTGAAAACCTTACCTTTTCATGGATTCAGGGCTCAAGATATGGCTGGGGTCCACGAAACCGGCCGATGAGGACACTGCAGCGCCTGTGTACACAATGTAAACGCCATTGCTTCGCGCTTGAGCTTCTGAAGCTGCTGCTACAAGGAGAAGAGAGAGAGAGCAGGAGAAGAAAACAACAAAGTTCTTCATGCTTAGAAAGATGCAATAAATGTTCTAGCTTTTGTAGTGCTTATAAATATCATTCAATTCTATGGACTATTTATAATTTGTATTGGGGGCTGCTGAAATCTGTTCGTCCAATGGAGTCTCAGTGAAAACGGTCAACGGGTGAAGTTGATAGAAAATGTAGAGTGTTGCTATATGTAGCCCAACATTTTGCTCTTTGTAGTCCAAAATACAAGTGAAATGTCAAAAATGCTCTCATTTTTTAGTTCATGAAAAACTAGTAGGCTAAATACAGGGGGCATTATAGTCATTTGATGAAAATTTTGGGTTACGAAGAGTAAAAACATGGATTACATTTAGCCATTCAGATCAGAAAATGTACAAATGAAGGATAAGAAAGAAAATTGCAGCAAGTTTCAGTTTGGACTTTGGATATTATCAAAAAAGACGGAATAGTCAAGCAGCCATGAACAAGTAACATGGCAAGTTGCAGGTTCCACACCCATTTTTAGTGGAATAGCCAAGCACTTTAGTTTGAATCCCCACTATTTTCCATATAAATATGTAAGAGAAGGTCTTGGGTGAGACCGTCCTACCATAAGTTTATGGTAGGACGAATGATAGTTCATGTGTTTAATGGATTTGTTCATGTGTTTCACAGCTTTGTTAATTCATTTACATATTATTACAGATTATAACAAATAAAATTGTGAAACAGAAGAACAAATCTATCAAACACATGAACCCAGCTTATAACAAATAAAACTGTGAAATACATGAACAAAACTGTGAAACACATGAACAAATCTATTAAACACATAATCTATTAAGCTTATGGTAGGACGGTCTCACCCAAGACTTTGTAAATATACAAATAATAAATTATTATTTTTTAATTTGTGTGAAAACTTTACAACTTTTTTTTTTTTTTGAAAATAAAACTTTACAACTACCTGGTAATAGGGGTAATGTCATTTTCCAGCATTAGATATTTTATGCTTTATTACTTCAAAAAAAATAAAAATTATGCTTTATAGAAATATCTAAAGTTCCGTTTTCATATTTTGACTAAACCTTTAGTTATTTCTCGACCAATAGAAAATTTATAACTTAGATTAGAATGAAAATTTACTATCATTAGTAAATAATATAGCTAGATTAGATCTATCGATAAACTTCGGTCCACAGAATTATAGTTGCACATAAGATAATATGAATTCAACATATTTGTTCAGACATTATAATTATAAAAATGATTGTATACAAATTGACTAGAATTATATGAGTATTCATTCACAAGTAATCCACTAAAAATGGGGTAGAGGGTTTATCATCCATTCAACTATTTTCTTCCATCTAATGATCATATTCTTATTTGCTTCCAAACTGAATTTTGCTGCATTTTCTTCTTATCCTTAATCGACTTTGTACATTTTCATCATATGTTGAAAATATCACATAGATTGTTCTATCAACTTGCCCATTTAGTTAGCCCTCATTACAAAAATGCTTTTCTCTGAGTATTCCATAGAAATGAAATGATTATAAGCACTTCAAAAGCTAGAGCATTATTTGCATCTTTCTGAGTATGAAGAGCTTAGCTGTTTTCTTCTCCTGCTTTCTTTCTCTTCTCCTTGTAGTAGCATCCGAAGCTCGAGCACGAAGCAATGGCGTATACATTGTGTACACAGGTGCTGCAGCGTCCTCATCAGCCAGTTTTGCGGATCCCGGCCATATCCTGAGCTCTGCATCCATGAAAATGTCAGAATTCAAGAACCTTAGCATTTTGTCTGACTAATGCTGATATACTATGTTGTTCCATCATTTCACAGATGGGAAAGTAGAATCATCCACAGATACAGCAGCAGTTTTTCGGGTTTTGCAGCATGGTTATCGGACGAAGAGGCCGAGTTGATCGCAGAAAGGCCTGAAGTTGTATCAGTCTTCCCTGATACAGTCCTGCAGCTCCACACGACGCGTTCTTGGGACTTCTTGAGGGAGATAAGTGGCACTGGTGAATCGAAACCCAGAATGGACCCGAAATCAAGTTCCTCTCTTTCTGATCAAGATACTATAATTGCCATTCTGGATACAGGTTAAACAAATACAATCAATCAAAATGCATGAAAAAAATGCATACTATAGTTTGAAATTGCGGTTTTTTATGATATTCAGGGATTTGGCCAGAAGCAAAGAGTTTCAATGACAAGGATATGAGTCCAATCCCCAAGAAATGGAAGGGAAAATGCATTCAAGGACCTGATTTTAATGCATCCAGCTGCAATAGGTACTTTTTGCCAAATTCCATCAAGATTCAATAAATTGCAGATCAAATGATTGCTAAGACTTAACATAATCATGAACAGAAAATTAATCGGAGCAAGGAATTACATTACCTCTGATAACTCTATTTCTGCGAGAGACTACAACGGCCATGGAACTCATGTTGCAGCAATAGCAGCAGGAAGACCAGTCCCCGGTGCATCCTACAACGGCATTGCTAGTGGGACAGCACGTGGTGGTTCTCCAGGCGCCAGAATCGCTGTTTACCGAGTTTGCATTGATGATGAAAGCTGTGAAGCTTCTGCAGTTCTGAAAGCATTTGATGATGCAATAGCAGATGGAGTTGATGTGATCTCAGTATCCTTTGGTAGCTTCTTTGCAGATGAATTTGGTCCTGTTGCCATTGGAGCATTTCATGCTGTTGAAAATGGAATCGTCGTTGTATGCTCTGCTGGAGATGGCGGGCGTGATCCAGATCCTCCATCGGTCATGAACACCGCCCCATGGATACTAACTGTTGGTGCAGCCACCATTGACAGGTTTTTCGAATCAGACATTATCTTGGGAGGAAACAAAGTGATTAAGGTAAGAAAATTACCTCGAATTCTCTTCACAATTCTTGATCCTGAGCTTGCTTCTGATGTACAATGACAGGGTGGAGGAGTACACTCTGCTAAGCTTGGGAAAACCGCAGTCCACCCCTTGATTGATGGCCTTTCAGCAAAGAATCCTGCATTTCCTGATGATGAAGCTAGGTAATTAATCTCACAAACTGCTTTTTTGTGCAAAAAGGAAGAAAATAACAGTATCCACAATTCTTTTCATTCCAGCAACTGTATCGAAAGTGCATTAGATGCAGAAAAGATAAAAGGAAAGATTGTTCTATGTGAAACATCTGCTGAAGATATGCTTACTGTTACGAAGCTTGAAACTATAACAAGACTGGGTGGAATCGGAGTGATATTTGTCGATCACTACAATCAATTGGTAGACTCAATTTACGGCTCTTCTCCATTGGTTGGAGTCACCTGGCAAGATGCAGCAAAGATTCAAGCATACATTAACAAAACCAGGTACTTTTTGAAGAACCAAAGATTAAAAAAAGTGCCTAGAGTTAAAATTCTGTTTTTTTTAACCTTTTGAACAAATTGCATTGTACATAGGAACCCTGTGGCAACCATTCTGCCGACGGTGGCTGCAGCAAACCACAAACCAGCACCATCTGCAGCATACTTCACAGGGCACGGCCTGATATTGGATAACGATTACCTAATCAAGGTAAAAATCACCAACAATATGTCATTTCATAATTCCATTTTTGGGAATGTAAAACACCATTTCAAATTCTTGTAGCCGGATATTGTGGCACCTGGAGTCGATATTCTATCAGCTTGGCCATCCAGTGTTACAGATGAAGCCTTCAACATACTCTCGGGCACATCGATGGCATGTCCTCATGTCAGTGGAATTGCAGCAGTGCTTAAATCTCAGTATCCCTCATGGACTCCATCTGCAATAAAGTCAGCCATTATGACTACAGGCACGCGTTTTTCTTCATGGACATTACTTAACTACACAATATATGTTCAGTATCGTTTCTAACTAACATCAGTTATACACTCGATCTACAGCAAGCCAGGCTAACAACCTTAAGGCCCCGATAACAAACTGTGCCGGAATTCCAGCCAGTGCATTGGAAATCGGTGCAGGAGAAGTAACAATGCTAGGTCCATTACAGCCAGGGCTAGTTTATGAGACTGAAATCATCGATTATCTAAACTACCTCTGCTATGCAGGCTACAATGCAACCAAAATAAGACTCATATCATCTAGCATTCCCAAAAACTTCTCATGTCCAGCAAACTCAGCTAAAGAACTGATACTCAACATGAACTACCCATCCATATCTATAGGGGGCTTGTATAAAGCAAAGATCAAGAAAGTGACAAGAACAGTGACGAATATCGAACAAGGAGAATCTGTTTACGCAGTTAGTGTCGAATCAGGCAACAAGGAGTTGCAAGTGCAGGTGAATCCTAGCAAGCTGCATTTTACTAAAGAGAATGTGAGGCTAAGTTATCAAGTCACTTTCACAGTGAAAGGACCTTTGGGGATTGGATATGGTTCAATCACTTGGACCAATGGGAAACGCAGAGTTCGCACTCCTTTTGTTGCAAGTTAGATTTCTCCTAGGATGTCTTTTGCAGTATGATCAAAGATCAATAATATCTGATCATTTCAAGTTTCTACATGCATTGAAAAAAACTAATAAAGAAAAGAGCTCTTACTTCCAATTACTCCATAAAGCAAGGATTGAATGTCAAATATAATATGAGGCATTTCCACAAAACCACATCTTTACCCTACAACGTACAAATTTTGACCCAAATCAAGGTCTCGATTATTTACCTGCAGCGTCGCCGTGGCTGCGGCGGCTTCCGGGTGGCGCCGCCGGAGGCTGATGAGCACATCAGCAGCTATAGATTTCCCGGTGAAAGTGACATTTTGACAGCGGGCTTAGAATCTTCCATTGCCGATCCTTGCTGAGATTTTGGAGCTCAGAGGTAATATCGAATAAATTGTATATATACACTCAGAGCAACTAATCCTTTTATATTTATTTAAAGGAGATTATGACTTTTATGTTCATATTTCAATATATTAACCTCCATGTGAATGTTTAATCCTTAAAAAAGCAATCTTGCTGCCTTTTTAAGACAGCTCAGTGAAAGTTTTGGATTGGGAATTTCAGAAACTTTTGTTTTCAACTATGAACAGCTTAGTTGTTCTCAAAGTTTTCATCTGCTTCTGTCTTTTGTTTGTTTCAACAGAAGCTCAAACGCGAAATGCAGGTGTGTATATTGTTTATACAGGTGCTGCAGTATCCTCGTCAACTGATTTTGATGGCTCCACTCATATCTTGAGCTCCTCCTCGATAAAAAGGTCAGATTTCAAGAAAATGCTGCATTTTTGTGATTTTTAAATGTTGATCAGTTGTGTGTATTTAGTTCATCTGCTCAGCATTTTGTTCCCTTTTACCAGTTGGGAAGATAGAATCATACATACATATAGCAATGGTTTTTCTGGGTTTTCTGCGTGGTTGTCTGAAGAAGAGGCAAAAACGATTGCTCAAAGGCCTGAAGTTGTGTCAGTTTTCCCTGATTCAGTCCTTCGGCTTCACACAACGCGTTCCTGGGATTTCTTGAGGGAACAAAGTGGTGTTAGATCCAAACCCCATCTGAATTCGAAATCGAGTTCCTCTCTTTCTGGTCAAGATGTCATAATTGGCATAATGGATACAGGTTAGGTGTAATACTCTTTGTAAATGCAAGAATATAGTTTTATAGGCTTCTGAAATTATCATTCTAATCCGAGTCTTGTCTTTTGTATGATTCAGGGATTTGGCCAGAAGCAAAGAGTTTCAATGGCAAAGGAATGAGTCCTATTCCCAAGAAATGGAAGGGAAAATGCATTGCAGGACCTGATTTTAAGGCTTCCAGCTGCAATAGGTAATTCTGGTTTCCCCATAAAGAATTGATTCTGGCATAGGTTTAAGGCTGGTTTGATGTTATCCATGGATTTTGCTTCAGGAAACTGATTGGAGCAAGGAATTATGTCACCTCTGACAACTCTACTTCAGCAAGGGACTATAATGGCCATGGCACACATGTTGCAGGCATTGCAGCTGGAAGAGATGTTCCTGGTGCATCCTACAATGGCCTGGCTCGTGGGACTGCTCAGGGTGGATCTCCAGGCTCGAGAATTGCTGTTTACCGTACTTGTAATGATAAAGGGTGTGATGCATCTACAGTTTTGAAAGCATTTGATGATGCAATTGCAGATGGGGTTGATGTCATATCATTATCTTTCGGTTCAGATTTTGTTGATTATACAACAGATCCTATTGCAATCGGGTCATTTCATGCTGTTGAGCAAGGAATTATTGTTATAGCCTCTGCAGGGAGCTTTACCTCTGATCCCGAGAGTCTATGGATCGAGAATTTTGTCCCGTGGATTTTAACTGTAGGTGCAACCACTATGGACAGGTTTTTCGAGTCTGATATTGTCCTGGGAGGAAATAAAGTCATCAAGGTAACTAATTTTCTTTTCAGATATATAAACCAAGAAGAATGTATATAAATGTAATTGATGTTTGATCATGAGTTCGCTTGTATTGAAACTCAGGCTGGAGGTATTCATTCAGCAAAGTTGAAGAAAAATCCAGTCTACCCTTTGATTGATGGCCTTTCAGCTAAAAATCCTGAAGCTGATGAGTCTGAAGCTATGTAAGTAATCTCCAGATAATAATTAGGCCTCTTTCAGTGAAAAAAAAGGATTAAAGCTTAAGAGTGCATTTCTTGTTTCAGGAATTGTTTTCCAGGATCATTAGATGCGAACAAAGTGAAAGGAAAGATTGTTGTTTGTGAAACTGAACTCGATAATGATGGTGAGTTTGCAGAAAGTGGAAGGCATGAAGTTATCGTAAACCTTGGTGGAGTTGGAGTGATAGCCATTGTATCTCACGGATTAGTGAGCTCAGTCTATGGTTCTTCTCCAATGGTGTCAGTAGACATCGGGGATGAAGAACAGATCCTATCATATATCAACTCAACTAGGTAATTCATTTGATGATAGATGTGAAATTTGGGATAATTTTTTACCATTATTTATTATTTCCATTCTCCCCAAAAATCCTCAGGAATCCTGTGGCAACCATCTTACCTACAGCGGAAGTTCAGAAATACAAACCAGCTCCAAATGTGGCATACTTTTCTGGGACAGCACAAAGTTTTCCTTACCTTATCAAGGTAAAACAAACTGCGTTTGTTTTTTTTAACCATTTGTTTGTCAAATCATTGCGCAATCATATTTTTCCGCAACAGCCTGATATTGCTGCTCCTGGAGTTGACATTCTGTCAGCATGGCCTTCGAATGAAACAGACAAAGCTTTCAACATACTCTCGGGTACTTCCATGGCGTGCCCCCATGTAAGCGGAATTGCTGCCTTAGTGAAATCCCATTATCCCTCGTGGGGTCCATCTGCTATCAAATCAGCCATTATGACCACAGGTAGCTACTTCTTTTCCTTCTGTAAAAGAACTCTGCCACTGTAAAAACTCATTTGGACTTACATTTACAGCAAGCCAGACCAACAACTTAAATACACCAATAACAAACAAGTTTGGAGATCCAGCCACCCCATATGACTATGGTGCTGGGGAAGTAACAGCATTAGGTCCATTGCAACCAGGGCTGGTTTATGAGACAGAGATAGCTGATTATCTACATTTACTCTGCAACATGGGTTATAATGAGTCCAGGATAAAACTCATCTCGTCAAAGCTACCTACAGACTTTTCATGCCCGAGTAACATCAGTGAAGCACGGGTCCCAGAGACTAATTACCCGTCGATCATTTTCCGGGGAACAAGAGGTGGGACCGTTGCAAGGACAGTGACAAATGTAGGTGATGAAGAAGAAGCGGTTTATGAATTGAGTGTTGAAATGACCAACAAGAACGTGAAAGTGGAAGTGAATCCTAGCAAGCTGCATTTTACTAAAGAGAAGAAGAAGCTACGTTATCAAGTCACTTATTCACTCTATAATTACACTTCGGAACTCCAGTTTGAATATGGATATGGTGCCATCACCTGGAGCAATGAAAAGTACAGAGTTCGTATTCCTGCGGTTGCGTTCATTTTCTTGAAGTCCAGAGCAATGATGTAGTAAGAAATGTAGTTTTATTCTCAGTTTTCTATAGCACAGTTCAGTCTGCTTTCAAGTGTCTGCTTTCAATAAGTTAATAAAGGTCAAAAAAACATTTACCTGATCAGAAGCACTGAGTTTGTATTCGTGTGGTTTCACGAGTACTTTTGAAGTAGTTTGATTCATTCTCAAGTTTTTTTGCAAGAACACTGTACTCTTATAATAATTGAATAGAACAAGGGATGGGTCTATGCTGATGTGGCAGGATATCCTCTTCTTCTTTGTCTGAAATTTGTTTTTCCGATTCTTGTTGACATTTTGGAGTTCATAGGAAACCAGTGTGCTATAATGAGCACATGGATGAGTGTATCTTTGACTTTCTTGGTCAAATAATGTATGAATATATCAACAAGTTACATTCCATGTGACTGATTAGTGCTCTCAAAAAGTCTGTCTTGATGCTTATATAAACAGCTAGCCAGCACTGAGAAAGCTTTATTCTTGACTTCTAAGTATGAAGAGCTTTGCTCTTTTCTTCTTTTGCTGTTGCTTTCTTGCTCTGGATTTAGTTGTTGCAGTTTCACCGCGAAGTAATGGGGTATACATTGTGTACACCGGAGCTGCAATATCCTCGTCATCTGATTTTGATTACTCTGATCATATTTTGAGCTCCTCCTCTATGCAAAGGTCAGGTTTTGAACATATATTTATGCAGCATTTTACCTTATAATGTAAGGATGAAAAATAATTGTTCCTTGAACTCGAAGAATTACAATTACAAATGACTGATTGTACATTCTATTCCTTACATTATCAGGTGGGAAGATAGAGTCGTACATAGGTACGAGAAGGGCTTTTCGGGTTTTGCAGCATGGTTATCAGAAGAAGAGGCTGAATCAATTGCTCAAAGGCCTGAAGTTGTGTCTGTTTTCCCTGATCCACTCTTCCAGCTCCACACCACCCGTTCCTGGGACTTCTTGAAGGAACTAAGTCGTGTGGGACCCAAATCAATACCTGGTCTGAACACGAACTCAAGTTCCTCTCTTTCTGGTCAAGATGTCATAATCGGCATTCTGGATACAGGTTAGTGAATTTACAAATACAAACTCCACCCTGAAATTTGTGTGTGTGTGTGTGTTCGTGCTGGAAATGCCCTTTTCTCGATACAACATCATCACAAGTGTGGATTTGTATAATTTCAGGGATTTGGCCAGAAGCAAAGAGTTTCAATGACATAGGTATAGGTCCTATCCCCAAGAAATGGAAGGGGAAATGCATGCTAGGGCCTGATTTTAAGGCTTCCAACTGCAATAGGTAAGTAATTATGCTGGCTGCTACATAAAAATCAATCTTGTACTTCAACTCGCTAGTTTAAGGTTTTTTAAACATAATAGGAAACTGATTGGAGCAAAGAATTATGTCACCTCTGACAAGTCTACTTCAGCAAGGGACTACATTGGTCATGGCACTCACGTTGCAGGAATCGCAGCAGGGAGAGCTGTCCCCGGGGCATCCTACCGTGGACTGGGTAATGGAACCGCTCAGGGTGGGTCCCCAGGGTCCAGAATCGCAGTGTACCGTGTTTGTAATGATCGAGGTTGTGATGGCTCAGCAATTTTAAAAGCATTTGATGATGCAATAGCTGATGGAGTTGACATTATATCCTTATCCTTTGGTGATACTGGAGGTTCTGATTACTCGTCAAATCCAGTTGCTATAGGAGCTTTTCATGCTTCTGTAGAAAAGGGTATCCTGGTAGTAGCCTCTGCTGGTGATGCTGATACTAATGATCGTGAGTATTTTTCCGTCAAGAATGCTGCACCTTGGGTTATAACCGTTGGTGCAGCCACTATTGACAGGTTGTTCGAGTCTAATGTTGTCCTGGGAGATAACAAAGTGATCAAGGTAAACTTGATTTTTCTTTTCTTTTCTTCAGGAATATGTTGATCAAGATATTTTCTTTTTCATGATTTTGCTGAATATTCTCTGAATGTGTGTGTCAGGGTGGAGGTGTTCATTCTGCTAATTTCCAGAAAACGCCAATTTACCCTTTAATCGATGGCACTTCAGCTAAGATTCTCGGAGCTAGGGACGATGAAGCCAGGTACTTACATGCACTAGTGAATAAAACATGAAAACATCTTATCGAATGTTACATAGAAAATCCAATGTTGTTTCAGCGATTGTTTTCCAAACACATTAGATGGAAGCAAAATCAAGGGGAAGATTGTTCTCTGTAACACACTGTACGGAGGGTATGGAATTGGTGGGAGGTATGAGGTAGTAACAGCATTGGGTGCAATCGGAATGATATATAAAGATTACAGTGCTGATCTAATTGGCTCAATTTATGGATCTTTTCCAGTAATTCCAATATCTTATTGGGATAGAGATAACATTTATTCTTACATAGCCACGACAAGGTAATTCATTGAGTATTTTGTTTGAAAAATGTTTGTGACATTGATCATAGCATCATTTGATTAACATTTGCACTCTGAAAATGTTCCCAGGAATCCTACGGCTACAATCTTACCAACAACAAATTCTGTTGCAGCAAATTACCAGCCAGCTCCATCTGTATCTGACATATCGAGAGTAGCCGTGATATCTGCCTCGAATTATCAACTAATAAAGGTCCTTTTTTGATTTATTGAAAAAAAAAAAAAAAAAAACTCATTTCCCACTTGAAATGTCTTATCTGCTATACTAATTTGGAACTTTTGGTTTGAAATGAATGTTTTCACCTGTATGCAGCCTGATGTTGTAGCACCAGGGATCGAGATTGTGTCAGCTTGGCCATCCAATGTCACAAACGAAGCATTCAACATGCTCTCGGGGACTTCCATGGCTTGTCCTCATGTTAGCGGAATTGCTGCCATACTCAAAGCTCGATATCCTTCGTGGACCCCATCTGCTATCAAATCCGCTATTATGACAACAGGTGAGCAAACTTCTTCACAATCCTAAGATTCTTATTCTTTAAAAGACAAACGTTGGAGATGCTCATAGTCATGATATGCTGTACTTCACTATTTTTTGCCATCATTAATTTTCAGCGATCCAGACAGACAACTCAAACAAAACAATAACAAACAATGCTGGTTGGAAAGCCACCCCATGGGACTATGGAGCTGGGGAGGTGACATTGTTGGATCCCTTGAAACCCGGGCTGGTTTATGAGACAGAAGTGAAAGATTACCTAGTTTACCTCTGCAACATGGGAATGGACATGTCGAGAATAAAACTCATGATCTCATCACCAAACAACCTTCCAACCAACTTTTCTTGCCCGAAGAATTCCAACCGAGAAATGGTTTCAGACATGAACTACCCGTCCATCGCCATCAGCACCTTCAACCACAGCATAGCCAGGACAGTTACCAGAACCGTCACAAATGTTGGAGACGAAGAAATCGCCACTTATGTTCCAACCGTGGAAATGACCTATGGAAACTTCAGAATCCGAGTGAAACCGAAGAAACTGCAGTTTACAAGAAGCAAGAGGAAGCTGAGTTATCAGGTGACTTTTACTCGCGCATTCCCTCCTAATCAATACTTAGGTGAGTATGGATCCATCACCTGGAGCAATGCAAAGTACAGAGTCCGTATTCCTTTTGTTACACTCGATCCAAATCAAGTTTGAAACAATTAATATCACATTCCTGCGAATATTACATTCCGAGCACTGATGTAGTAAGCAATGTAGTTTCATTCTCAGCTTTTCTTTAGCATAGCTCAGTCTGCTTTCTATTAGTTAATATAGGTCAAAATGAAGTTTACCTCTTGTGTTTTTGTTAGATTGACAGTGCCCTTTTACATTTACATCTCTGGTGATGAGAAGCTCTGAGTTTGCATTCATGTGGTCATTTCACTAATACTTATTAAACTTGTTTGATTCATTCGCAAGTTTTTTGCAAGAACACTGTACCTGAATTTAAGTCTGTACAGACTGTACTCTTATCATAATTGAATAAAACAAGGGATGGGTCTATGGCTCTATGCTGATGTGGCAGGATATCTTCTTCTTCTTCTTCTTGGTCTTAGATTTGTTTTTCCGATTCTAGTTGACATTTTGGAGTTCATAGGAAACCAGTGTGATATAATGAGCACATGGATGAGTGTATCTTTGACTTTCTTGGTCAAATAATGTGTGAATATATCATCAAGTTACATTCCATGTGACTGATTAGTGCTCTCAAAAAGTCTGTCTTGATGCTTATATAAACAGCAGGCCAGCACTGAGAGCTCTCTATCTTCTAAGTATGAAGAGCTTTTCTCTTTTCTTCTTTTGCTGTTGCTTGCTTGCTCTGGATTTAGTTGTTGCAGTTCCACCACGAAGCAATGGGGTATACATTGTGTACACCGGAGCTGCAATCTCCTCGGCATCTGATTTTGATGACTCTGATCATATTTTGAGCTCCTCCTCTATGCAAAGGTCAGATTTTGAATATTTATCTATGCTACATTTTACCTTATAATGTAAGGGTGAAAATAGTTGTTCCTTGAACTCGAAGAATTACAAATGACTGGATGTACTTTCTATTCCTTACTTTATCAGGTGGGAAGATAGACTCATACATAGGTATAAGAATGGCTTCTCGGGTTTTGCAGCACAGTTATCAGAAGAAGAGGCCGAATCAATTGCTCAAAGGCCTGAAGTTGTGTCTGTATTCCCTGATCCAGTCTTCCAGTTGCACACTACCCATTCCTGGGACTTCTTGAAGGAACTAAGTCGTGTAGGACCCAAATCAATTCCTGGTCTGAACCCGAACTCAAGTTCCTCTCTTTCTGGTCAAGATGTCATAATCGGTATTCTGGATACAGGTAAATGAATTTACACATACAAACTCCACCCTGAAATTTGTTTGTGTGCTGGAAATGCACTTTTCATGATACAACATCTTCAGTCATCACAAGTGTGTTTTTTGTATAATTTCAGGGATTTGGCCAGAAGCAAAAAGTTTCAATGACATAGGTATAGGTCCTATCCCCAAGAAATGGAAGGGAAAATGCACGTTAGGACCTGATTTTAAGGCTTCCAACTGCAATAGGTAATTCTGCTGGCTGCTACATAAAAAATCAATCTTGTCATCTTGAACTTCAACCCGTTAGTTTAAGGTTTTTAAAACATAATAGGAAACTGATTGGAGCTAGGAATTATGTCACCTCTGACAAGTCTACTTCAGCAAGGGACTACAATGGCCATGGCACTCACGTTGCAGGAATCGCAGCAGGAAGAGCAGTCCCCGGGGCATCCTACCGTGGCCTGGCTAATGGAACCGCTCAGGGTGGGTCCCCAGGGTCCAGAATCGCAGTGTACCGTGTTTGTAATGATCGAGGTTGTGATGGCTCAGCAATTCTAAAAGCATTTGATGATGCAATAGCTGATGGAGTTGACATTATATCCTTATCCTTTGGTGATACTGGAGGTTCTGATTACTGGATAAATCCAGTTGCTATAGGTGCTTTTCATGCTTCTGTAGAAAAGGGAATCCTGGTAGTAGCCTCTGCTGGTGATGCTGACACTAGCGATCGTGAGTATTTATCCGTCAAGAATTCTGCTCCTTGGGTTATGACTGTTGGTGCAGCCACTATTGACAGGTTGTTCGAGTCTAATGTTGTCTTGGGAAGTAACAAAGTGATCACGGTAAACCTAAGTTTAATTTTCTTTTCTTCAGAAATACGTAGATCAAGATTTTTTACTTTTTTCATGATTTTGCTGAATATTCTCTGAATGTGTGTGTCAGGGTGGAGGTGTTCATTCTGCTAATTTCCAGAAAACGCCAATCTACCCTTTAATCGATGGCACTTCTGCTAAGATTCTCGGAGCCAGGGATGATGAAGCCAGGTACATGCATGCACTAGTGAATGAAACATAAAAACATCTTTATCGAATTTTACATAAGAAATCCAATGTTGTCTCAGGGATTGCTTTCCAAACACATTAGATGGGAGCAAAATCAAGGGGAAGATTGTTCTTTGTGAGACGCTGTATGGAGCGTTAGGAATTGGTGGGAGGTATGAGGTAGTAACAACACTGGGTGCAATCGGAATGATATATCAAGATCACTATGTTGATTTAATTGGCTCAAGCTATGGTTCCATTCCAGCTATTCCAATAACTGATTGGGATGGCATTTTTTCTTACATAGCCACCACAAGGTAATTCATCAACTATTTTGTTTGAAAAATGTATGTGACATTCATTTGATTAACATTTGAACTACGAAAATGTTCCCAGGAATCCTACAGCTACAATCTTACCAACAACAGATTCTGTTGCAGCAAAATACCAGCCAGCTCCATCTGTATCTTACATATCGAGAATAGCCAGGATATCTGCCTCAAACTATCAACTAATAAAGGTTCTCTTTTTTTTCTTTTTTTTGCTTTATTGAACAAGAAAACAAAAAAACTCATTCCAAAAAACTTTTTTGGAACCTTTTGGTATGATATGAATGTTTCACCTGTATGCAGCCTGATGTTGTAGCACCAGGGATCGAGATTGTGTCAGCTTGGCCATCCAATGTTACAAACGAAGCATTCAACATGCTCTCGGGGACTTCCATGGCTTGTCCTCATGTTAGCGGAATTGCTGCCATCCTCAAATCTCGATACCCTTCATGGACCCCCTCTGCTATCAAATCCGCTATCATGACAACAGGTGAGTAAACTTCTTCACAAACGTTGGAGATGCTCTTAGTTGTAGTTATACGTCTTGCTTGACTTGTTTATGGCATCGTTGTTGTTCAGCGATCCAGATAGACAACTTGAACAACACTATAAAAAACAACGCTGGCTGGGAAGCCACTCCATGGGACTATGGAGCTGGTGAAGTGACATTGCTGGATCCTTTGCAACCCGGGCTGGTTTACGAGACAGAAATGAAGGATTACCTGGTTTACCTCTGCAACATGGGGATGGACGCGTCGAGAATAAAACTCATGATCTCATCACCAAACAGCCTTCCAGCCAACTTTTCTTGCCCGAAGAATTCCAACCGAGAAATGGTTTCAGACATGAACTACCCGTCCATCGCCATCAGCACCTTCAACCACAGCATATCCAGGACGGTTACCAGAACCGTCACAAATGTTGGAGACGAAGATATCGCCACTTATGTGCCAACCGTGGAAATGACCTATGGAAACTTCAGAATCCGAGTAAAACCGAAAAAGCTGCAGTTTACAAGAAGCAAGAGGAAGCTGAGTTATCAAGTGACGTTTACTCGCGCATTCCCTCCTAATCAGTACTTAGGTGAGTATGGTTCGATCACATGGAGCAATGCTAAGTATAGAGTCCGTATTCCTTTTGTTACACTCGATCCAAATCAAGTTTGAAACAAGATATATCATATTATTATTACTGCATTCTGAGTAATTTCAATACAGTGTTTTTTGGAATAAAGCATAGAAGTAGTTTGGTCTCATTGAATAATCATGCTTAATATATAAAAGATCAGTTTTGAAAGTGAAAAGATCAAACAGGAGAGTGAGAAAATCAAGAATACACTGAATGATCATGGTTAATATTAGAAGGTCGAAACCAAAAGTGAGAAGATCAACCTTTCAGGAGACCTCTTTGTTTAGAGGCTAGAAACATAGAATTAACAAACAAATGTAAGCTTTTCTCATAGAAGTTGTCTGATGAACGCATTGATCTCTATTCATGAAATTTATGGTCAAGCTCATACGAATCAAAGTGACCAACTTGACCTTAACAACAACGCCGGAATATGGGATTTTCCGTCACCTAAATACATAACAGCCGGTCGTAATCTAAACCTACTACCAAAACCAAGGTCCAGAAAAGCTTCAGCTTGAATATGGTTGCCATTTCTTGGACCGTTCAACGCACCACCAACGCTAACACCCCAGCCGTTATCATCTTCAGGGATGTTGGACATCAGAACAGACCAATGCAGCTGTCTGTTTTCTGCATTTTTCATCTCAATCCAACCACCTATTTTGATACTCTCGTCGAGCTCTGACTCGATCATCAGTGCCAAAGATCCATCCAACGAAGCTTCCGGAACATTCTCCGCCACAATTCTGTCAGGATAACTTCTTTGCCTTAACATACCAATAGGAATGGTCATAGCTCCAAGATTTGCTCTCTGAGTTGACAGCATCTGCCCTTTGTGCAACCCCAGCAGGGAGAGTTTGGTGCGGTGAGTTAACTGGAATACAACTTGCCCAAAAGAGCTAAAGCAGTGGGTGATTCCTGAAGTTTGTTGAGATCCTAGTCCAGAAACAAACTGGCCTAGCGAGGCAATAACGTTCGATTTTCTAAACATGATGCCGAGAGCACTTCCATTCTTTTCATTCAGAAAAGATGGCCCGAATGCAGAATACTCAGAAACGCCCTTTCCCTACAAAATGAGAATGGGATGTCAGGTACAACATAGATTTCTCCCAATCACTAAAACCAGGTCAAAAAGTGAAAACAGGCAGTTAATCTAATGATGTGTATGCAGTCAAGAAATTTACCAGCACAAGCACATGAAGATGCATGAATAACGTGAATTAGAAGATTTTACCTCAAAAGTAGAAGAAACTCCGACATCTCTACATCGTGCCCCTAATGGGATAGCAACTGCAGAGAACCAATCACTGACATTTGCTGCATACAGAATCTTCGACAGTGAAAGAGGCCTTTCCACAATGTTGCTTTGGTCTCTTCCACCAGCCAAAAACTCTGCAACTAGAGTATCTTTCTCGCGCAAAGTGGTTTCAAAGACGAGCCTTAAATCCAGACCAGTCTGAATACCAGATGTCTGAACTGCTCTGATGTGTTCATCATCTTCATCATCCATCATGAACATAGCTCCAGCCATATCGACACAGCCTCTAACATGAGTAGATGCTATCTGGAAGGGGCTCCCTTTTGATGTCTTATAAAAGGACAGCAATTTTTCCACCTTGTCCTGTCTATCCCTCATCTTCATAATGTCTGAAAACGCTTCTCGCTGCAACCGCTTCAAGATTTCAATCTGCAAATCACATCATTGCAAGAAAGATAAAGCACCATCAGACTTGTAGACTGTAGCTAAGTACCAAAGCAAAAATCAAGTCAAACTGATAACACAAAACCACAGTTTCCATGGCCTTGTAACCAAACAAATTGACACGTCAAAATTCCGAATTCTAACAACAGTGGCAGGTCTTAAAAGCGCACATATAATGTCTGATGCAACATTGGCATGCTTCAAACCTCTATACAGATGACACTACATGGCATAATTCAAACTTTCACCAACAATGGAAAACCAAGCCTTTTATTATACTTCAACCAAAGCCTTTATCCTGGTTTAATTTGTTTTATCCTGGTTTAATTTGTTCTAATAATTCTCTATTATCAACAGCTCTATTATTAACAAGCATGATTTTGTCATGAACTTACTAGGTAGCAACTCTAAAATAATGAATTTCTTAAAAGGTTTGAACACTGTCAAAGGCTTTTCAGCTCTCAAAAAGCAAGAAATAAATCAATAAACAAGATGACAAACTATTTGCTGGTACAAATCCTAATTAAAAAGCCTAAAATATAAGGTTATGCAGGAAAATGGAGATTACCGGTCGCCGGCGGTGGTGGTTTCGCTGCCAGCGAATGATGCCGTCGAAGAATTCCCGAGTAAAATCTCCAAACTCTTGAAATTTAACCATGGCCGAAGAAATTGGGTCCATTTCTACACCAAAAGCTCTGTAACAGGTTTTCTCAGAGCTCAGCCTTTCATTCTCCGGCAGTCTGAACTGTTGTACGGCGGCGGAACGACGGAGATGAAGAGCTATCGGCAGCTGAAATCGGCCACTGGCAGTTTTGGACTTAAAAGTAAAAGCCCTAATTTGGGCAGCTTTACTTAATAGCCCGCCTAATTCGAAGATGATGAAGAATCAGGTAAATGACTGAAATGGGCCTCAGATTTTGTTTATTACTTCAGTTTTGGACTTATTATAAGGGCTTTAAATTTGGGCAGCTATGCTTTTTTAGCCCATCCAGTTTGAAGATAAAAAACATTTACAGGCATTTCCTGATTTTATGAGTTTTTATTCCCTTATTTTTATCTTAAAATATGGTTATGGACTTTTCGAAAAAAAAATTTTATTATGGAGGGGATCAATTTATGTATTTTTTATATTTCAAAATTCCTTTAAAAAATGTATGTAAGTATGTTAAGTGAATGAGTGTTAGAAATGAATAGTAGGTTTAAGTAGGGTTTCCTAAATGTTTGGTTTAGTCTGTGAATACGTGACGTAATTCAATATTGAGATTTCTCCTACTATTATCATGGTATCATAGCAAATTATCCTTCTATCAATCGGGATTTGAAATTAATTTGTTGCATGTATTTATTTTATATTTGATCATGCATTTACATGGGGAAGGTAAGCTAGTTAAAGTGACCTTACAGCTCACTATTCTTGATCATGCATTCACATGTGCAATTTAAATGCATGTTCGGCCATGAGTATAATCATTAATACACAAAGTGCAATAAAAGATTTATATTCGACACAGGTCCTTTGCCAGATAAGATCTGTAGATCATTTCAGTTCAGTTCAGTAAAAATGCAATTTGATGAAATTCAGACTGAACTTGATTCCATTTTTCAACATATTAATTTTCACTTCAGTTCAGTACAAAAAGAAATAAGTTCTAGCAAACAGGGCCAAATACGAGTTTTCAAAAAAATTTAGTCACACAAACATTCAAAAATGATAACTCTATCATTTCTCATCACAACTTTCAAAATAGAAATATGGTTGTTTCCCTTTTTCCTTTTCCTCATTTGTTTCTTAATGCATAATGCAGTAAACATTTGACTCAGATGAATTTGTTGAGGTTTTTCCTGAGGAAATCTTGGACAAGAACTCTGTATGCTTTCTCTGTCAAATGAAAACTATCCCAGAAAACATAATCCCCAACATTTGAACATGCATATTTGCACAGAAATGCAACCTCAATCCTGCCTGTACCACAGCATCCCACATTCCCAAACTTGAACCCTGCAAGATTGCATCAGCTTCCTAATTTTAGGAATCTTTCCTAAACAAAAGAGGCCTAAAGATCGAAGAATGTACCGTATTTTCGAGGATTGTAGATGAGATCAAGAGGGAGATTGTAGATGTCACCATACACTATCCTAGCAGCTGGATACTTCATATTCAGATTCATGATTTCAGCAAAGAGCTTTGAGTTGAATAATTGCACCATTTGGTTGTAGCTCTCCACACATTGCCTTTCTACTCCACCCTTCAGAGTCCTTTGTGATGGCACACATCCAATGGGAGGGAGGCCAAAGATGGCGATTTTACGAGCCCCGATTCCATACAAATCCTTCAACATAACACAACAAAACAGTAAAAATGAGAGCGGAAAAACAAAACACAGATTTAACGTGGTCCAATAAACGAGTTTTTTACCTGTATGAATTTGGATGCATAACTCAGCATGAGATCAGTGTATGCAGGAACATCGTAGTTGAATTTCCGCAACGGCGTGCTGAAATAAGTGTTTGTGATGTCATTGCTGCCTGTGATCAACACAAACAGACCATTGCTTAAGATACTGGCTGCTTTTTCATCTCCAGCTACCTCTGAAACCTTAAACAAGTATTCCTTCAACAGCTCTAGCTGATCAGACAGTGATAAGATATTCTGTCAAACGAATGAAAAAACAAGTGAGATCATCAAACAAACAAGCCTAATACATCAATCTAACTCAGAAATCGATGTCTGAATGAAACGTACCACAGTCTTAGCTGATAGAGGATCAAAACCTCCTCCTCCAGAAGCAAAGTTGACACCTGTTAAAAGATCCTGGTCTTGCAGGTTAGGATCAAGATATGCAGGCAAAATCCCTTTGATTCCCAACTCTTCAGCTGGAAAGAAAACATCGAAAAGTTAACCAAATGTCGGAAATATGGTACGAGGAAGATGATGTATGTAAGAAAAGTGTTAGTACCAAACATGTCTGAAGGAACCTTTCCATTGGAAAACCTGCCAGTAGGCTTTCCTCCCATGAAATCCTTTCCATAAGGTGGAAAGTTTACTTTTGCAAGTGTGTCAAGATTGTTGTTGTTTCCAGTGTCAACAACGGAATCTCCGAAAACTATGACAGATGGAAATGAAACGTTGTCTGGCTTGTGTCTGATTGCTATAACACATTTGGAAATATAGCAAAGCTGAAAAGTTGACAGAATTAGAAAGGAAAGAACTCTGACAAAGTCCATTGCCATTTTTTCAAGATTTTCTCTCAAGAAGTCTGACAGAAGCCAATGCACGTAGTACATAAAACATAATTTATACTACTCCCTCTATACCATCCCTGCACACTTTCCTTTTTAGTCGGTCCCACGTCACACATTTTCGTTTTATCAAAATATTTTCATTTCGACTTTCATTCTTCTCTACTCATTTACATTACTTCGTTTGAATTCCGCTCCATCCGTGCCAGTTCAAGGCACTCCCTATTTCCCTCCATCCCAGTTCTAGTGAACGGGTAGAACTGGGACGGAGGGGTTATCTTTTTAGTAGTTTTAATGCAGATGAGCCAACCATGAAACATGTGATTAAAGTGCATGTTACTCCATATGGTCAATTCAGATCGGTAAGTAGTTGGTAGTTGAATTGATCAATTACTGAAGTGGTGCCTAATTTACTCTATTATGGCATAGTTTTCTCACTTTTCACACCCACAATAGACAGTTTTCTGATATACATTGTCATTATGGGTATTTTCTGTTCCTCATCCTGTTAACTTTCAGACAACCATAAAAATAAAAGAGGAAAGCTATAACAGGAAATCCAACAACAATTGGCGCGCAGAAGTTACTAGTATTGCAATAACAGAGTTTAAAAGGTTACAAAGTGGGTGTGGAGGTTGACTTTTTCCTACTATTTTGTGTATTAATGGTAGAATAACTTGATAAGGCAAATAGTATCAGAGTATAATAATATTGTTAGGATCAATTCTGAAAACAGTTACATGAATGATATGTCACTTTCATATGAGGCTGTGCAGATTTTTCTTGAGGACTTCTTGGACAAGAACTCTGTATGCTTTCTCAGTCAGATGAAAACTATCCCAGAAAACATAATCCTTAACATTTGAACATGTGTATTTGCACAGAAATGCAACTTCAAACTTGCCAGTTCCACAACATCCCACATTCCCAATGTCGAATCCTGCAAGATGATTGTACCATTTCAGCTTCCTTAAACAAGACAGTGCATCAAAAGAGACAGAAAAAAAACGATGATTGTACCGTATTTCTGAGGATTGTAGATGAGGTCAAGAAGAGGATTGTAGATATCAGCATAGGCAAATCTAGCATTGGGATATTGGATATTAAGGTTGTTGACTTCTGCAATGAGCTTCGAGTTGAACAGTTGCACCATTTCATTGTAATTCTCGACACATTGCCTTTCTAATCCACCTTTCAGTGTCCTTTGTGATGGCACGCAACCAATCGGTGGAAGACTTAAGATGCCGATTCTACGAGCCCCGAGTCCATACAAATCCTTCAACAAGGTTAAACATGAACATAAGACATGAAACCAAACGTTGGTCATTATCGCCTGAAACTGAAACCTCAGTTTCTTACCTGAAGGAAACTGGATGCATAACTCAGCATGAAGTCGGTGTACGAAGGAACATCGTACAGAGATTTCCTAAACGGTGTGCTGAAATAAGTGTTTGCTATGTCGTTGGTGCCAGTGACCAGAAAGAACAGGCCACTGTTTAAGACTGTGGCTGTTTTATCAGCTCCAGCAACTCGTGTAAGCTTACTTAAGTAGTCCTTGAACAATGCTAACTGATCCGATAATGACAAGATATTCTGTCGAATGAAAGAAAATAATGAAAGTTAAACAAATGTCAAAAACATAAAGATAATCAAACCTTAATCGAATGATGTGTACCGCAAGCTCAGCTGTTAGAGGATCAAAACCTCCTCCTCCGGAGGCAAAGTTGACGCCTGTTAGGAGATCTTGATCTTGCAGGCTCGGGTCAAGATAAGCAGGCAATGTCCCTTTAATTCCCAACTCCTCAACTAGATCGAAAAATCAAACGTTAATCATATAGTTTTGGTAAGGAAAGTGTGGCAAACAACAGTAGTTTTTCATGGTACCAATCAAGTCAGATGGAACTTTTCCATTCGAGAACCGCCCAGTCGGTTTTCCTCCCATGAAGTCTCTCCCATAAGGTGGGTAGTTAACTTTAGTTATGGTTTCAAGATTGTTGTTATTACCAGTATCAACAATGGAATCACCGAAAACAATGACAGAAGGAAATGAAACGTTATGCGGCTCGTGTCTGATTGCTACAACATGCTTGGAAACAAAACCAAGGTTTAAACATGACAGCATCAAGCATGAAAGAACACTGACAGAAACCAAAGCCATAGTTTCGAGAAATTCTCTCACAACTTAACCATGAAAGTGCTGTGGACACAAGTACAGATTTTATACTAATGTTAGGGGTCGTTTGGTTCACGTGGGAATTAAGTTCCCACAGATTTTGTAATTACTCAGAATACAATTCCTTTACAAAATCCCCAGAATTTGAAAAAATTGTTTGGTTGGACGTGCGAGTTTTGTTATTGCTGGGATTTAATTTACTGTCATGTTGTTTGGTTGACTTCACGTGTTTGTTAGAATCACCTATTATTGCTAGCATTTACGCGGCATTAGTAGGATAAATAGGTAATTTCGTACCAAAATGATCGCGTATTTTGTTTCTACCTAGGGGGAGGTCGGTAACAAAATTCCTTCGTTATGTGGGAAATTAAATTTCCGCAGAATTCACAATTGCTATGTTTTTACTAATTTACGTCAACCAAACAAACACTCCAAACTTCAAATCCGAGGATTTTGTAATTACCGCGTTTCGTACGCGCCCCTTAGTAATGTAGATTCCTTTCAGTGTAATAAATGAAGCCAACTAAATTGAATACAGTGCATGCTACTCTATACAATGTTAAAACCTGCTACCTATAGCAGATTTGTGTGGGTTGGTGTTTGCTTTGATCAAACAGTATGGAGGCTCATTTATTATGGCATGGTTCTCACACCATAATGTGCAGTTTCCTGCAGAGGCTGGTCCTGAGATCTTCAGACAAGAGAAAGAACACTTACTTGAATACCCGAGACACTGCAAAATTTCATTATTACCTTAAAAATATAGAAATATTGCAAGCAACTCCAAAATACCACCGTTTGAAATGAAATGCTCGGGAAACACTAAAATATTGTGAAGTGAACATTTCTAAAATTCTAAGCAATAAGTATAAATAATTTTATCTGGAATGGAGGAGATGTTGCCCAGAGCTATAAATTACAGTCTAACAGACAAGCACACCATGAGAAACGGGGACGGTTAGGTATAATAAAAGAGGCAAATAAGTGTGGCATAACTGGCATTGCCATCAGAATATGTTGTGCATTCACACAAAGTTTGACAAACTAAATAATGGTGTAAACTTATGGCTCTATGAGTATCAGTGCTTAATAATTGCCATCTTGGATCACATGCACCATATGAACTTGTGCAAACTGCAGCAGTCAAATTAAATAACTCCCTACAAACTAAGGTGCAAAGTAGCATGATTCTTATTCCATCTTGGATGAAAAAAATGGAATTTACAGAGAACCTTTTTAACTACCTTTTGATGCAACGGAATGTTACACAAAAGTGTTGTAGAGAGAATCAAATGAGCGGAATTTCAGGCGAAACTGGCAATGTACTTTTTGAGGAGGCCGCTGACAAGAACTCTGTACCCTCTCTCGGTTGGATGGTAACTGTCCCAGAACAAATGGTCGGAGTGGTTTCCGCAAGTCATTGCAAATTTGTTGCACAGATATACTACCTCTAGTAATCCAGTACCACAGCAACCCCTATTCACCACTTCAAACCCTATCAATTCATATTCCATTCATCAGAATCATATGAAATCTCAATTCAAACTTCATCACAGACACTTATTCAATGCATCTTTAGTATAAACGACAGCGTGCCATGAAAAAGTTGATTAAAAAGTATGAAGTATGGATAATTTGATTCCTTACCATATTTTTGAGGATGTTGCATAATATCATAGAGAGGAGTGTAAATGTCTATGTATCTGATCCTCGAATCGGGGTAGGTTTTGGTGAGGACATCAATCTGTTGGGAAAGCTTGGCATTCACTATCTGTGCTGCTTCATTCTGATGATCAACGCAACGTCTGAACAATCCTCCGGCTAGGGTTCTCTGCATTGGGACACATCCTATAGGCGGAACGCCAAATACCACAAGCCTTCTTGCTCCAAGTTTGACCAATCCCTTTACAATATATTCATCAATCATCAGTAAAATCTCATCTACAAATAAATTAAACACTAGACCTGCATTTTCTAATCATGAAATATGTCACCTATTAAACTTTTTCACTCTCAAGAAACGATCCAAATAGTAAAATGTCAAGTCTTAAAAGAACTGAAGTAGCAAGAAACAGTGAAAAAACTAAAAACTAGTTCTATTTTAGACTTATTGGAGCTAAAGCTACCTGATAAAAGGCGGAGGCGCCGGAAACCATGAGATCGGCGTAGGAATTGATGTCGTAGTGAATTTTCCGGAGGCCGATGGTGAAGTAGGTGTTGGCCAGGTCATTGCTGCCGGCGACAACCAGGAAAAAGGCGTTGGCTAAGATGAACTGCGCCTTCTCTTCTCCGACCACGCCTTTGAGCTTCACTATGTACTCCTTGAAGTATTCCAGCTGCTGATCCAACGGTATCACAGACTGATAATCACCGGAAATACACACAGTCACACACTGAACATAGATTTCCGATTAACCAGAAAAAAAAAACACGCACACACACACTGACCACTAATAGAGGAGTCTCGGGATCGTAGCCGGAGCCGCCGGAAGCAAAACTGACGCCGGTGGGGAGATCTCTGGCTTGCAGATGTCGGTCCAGGTAGGCTGGGACTACCCCGTTATTGATTCCCAATTCTTCAGCTGAACTCAGTATTATCAATCACAAATCAAAATTTGTAAATGGTAATTAATTTAGATCAAAAATTATCATTCATTTTTTTTATCAGCTTCAAACAATTTTCAAATGAGTATTAGGTTTTTTTTAAGAAGTTAAAAATGGAGGCAATTTTATATTTTTATACCCGCGTGAAGGCGTGGACTGTAGCCTGTGGGCTGTGGCTGTGGGTTTCGCGCTTCCAATCAAGGCGCATTTTCTTGACTACCAATTTTGGTGGGGAAAGAAAAACAAATTTATCAAAAAAAAAAAAAAAATTGGTGGAAAATACTTAAACTCACAATTTTCAAAATTTTCACGGGAATTAGTTGAGAAACACTAAAGATTAAAGATCCAAATTATGAAGAGAAAGTGTTGGGTGAGATCTGTCCTTGTGGAGACCAAGAGCAGGGGAATGAGCATTTACTGTTTCTGCTTGATCTTTTAGTCAGTTTGTTTGATCTTTCAATCAATGTGCTTGAGTATTTTTGTTTTGCCTTGATTTTTCAGTTAATTTGATTTTTCGTTCAATTTGCTTGATCTTTCGGTCAATTTTCTTGATCATTTCCTTGGTCAATTTCACCAACGACAAATTCAATCAATAGCAGTCTCATATAATCTTTGGTCTCAATGGAGACAGGTCTCAATTGAGAATTAGTAAATTATGAAACGACTATGACATTCAAATGATAAAATGGTAGAATCATTTTACAAAAATATAAATTTTTTACTTAATAGGACAACGCTATTTCAAATTTGAAATAGTAGATCTACTGAAATGATGGATTACATATATAATATTTTTCAGTAGATCACGTCGCTTTTATGCATATATAATTATATATCACTGAAGAATATTTAAAATGAAAAAAGAATCTGTTATTCACAATATAGTATCTTAGTATGAATTTTCGCACATCAAATTATATCTCTAATTTAAGAGTTGAAAACTCTTGATTTGTAGATTGGATGTTGTTAACATAAATTATGAGATTTATGAGTTCGATCACAAGATTTAATGCACTATAAAATAAATAGGTTATTATGAAAAATCACTAGACATAATTACATTGATCTAACAATATGATAGTGGTAACAAATTAATCGCATATAAACATAATTTATATTTTATATAGAAGAAAAACAACAGTATAACGCACCAACCAAGTCTGGTGGAGTTTTGCCATTGCTAAACCTTCCGGTGGATCCACGGGCAAAGTCAGCGCCATAAGGGTCAAAATTACACTGGACAATAGAGATAATGTTATTGTTGCTTCCTTGATCTACAATGGAATCGCCAAAAGCAAAAACTGCCGGAATAGTCATATTTTCCGGCAGCTTTATCGCCGCTCCAGACGAACATCCATTCCACAAGCACATGCAGAAGATCAACAAAGACGATGAACCCCAATAATACATTTTCATAGGTCTAAGTCTAACCACTTCTTTTCCTTCTTTTTTCAGCTAAGACTATGCATGGGCACGTAATATATACTTTGTGAAAGTAACATATTGATCTAGAAAGGCGGTAACAAATTAGAGTTTAACATTTTCTGTTAACTTATTTACCACAAAGAATAGAAAATACTATTGTTGAGTGGTTGCTAATTTGGTATTGATCCGACAAGTGCGTACGTGTTCTACGTTAATGCCCCTAACGAATAATTTGTTATTAATGACAAATATATTTGAGAATAAGGTCAAATGTTGATCATCTCATTTAAAGACCGATCTTTTACGTATCAAACATGATCATTCAATGTATTATTATTGATCTCCTCACTTTCATGTCAGATCTTTTCACTTTCAAGATTGATCTCTTACCTATTAAACTGGATCATTAGATTATCAAATAGTAGTTTCATAGTGTACCAAATCACCAATCAAGTCAGCATTGCTGGAGAAAATAAGTGTAGCATTGCTATATGAATAATTTGTGCATTTTTAACACAATGTTTGGCAAATCGATAATAGTAAACCTATGAGTATCAATATGCCATCTTGGATCACATTTCATATTTACCCTATGAATTTGTGCAAACAACTGCAGTCAAATTATAGAACAACTCTAGAAACTGATGCACGGAGTGTTACACAAAAGTGGTACAGAGGAACAAATGCGCGGTATTTTAGGCGACACTGGCACCCTACTTTAAAAGGAGCCCTTCATATACACCGACTTCATGCTAAGTTATGCATCCAGTTTCATTCAGGTAAGAAACTGAAGTTTCAGGCAATGATGTCTTGATCTTGCAGGCTCAGCTGTTTGAGGATCAAAACCTCCTCCTCTAGAAGCAAAGTAGTCCCTTTGATTCCCAACTCCTCAACTAGATCGAAAAATCAAACGTTAATCATATAGTATTTGTAAGGTAAGTGTAGCAAACAAAAAGACATACCATATACTAGTAGTTTTTCATGGTACCAATCAAATCAGATGGAACTTTTCCATTCGAGAACCTTCCCGTCGGTTTTCCTCCCATGAAGTCTCTTCCATGAACTTTTGTTATAGTTTCAAGATTGTTCTTATCACCAGTATCAACAATGGAATCACCGAAAACAATGACAGAAGGAAATAAAACCTTATGTGGCTTGTGTCTGGTTGCTACAACATGTTTGGACACAAAACCAAGGTTTAAACATGACAGTATCAAAAATGAAAGAACACTGACAGAAACTAAAGCCATAGCTTCGAGAAATTCTCTCAGAACTTAGCCCTAAAAGTTACAGAATTCATACTAATGTAGCTTCTTTTTTCAGTGGTATAAATGAAGCCAACCAAATCGAACACAGTGCATGTTACTCTATGTTTGCTTTGATCAAACAGTATGGAGGCTCATTTAATATGGCATGGTTCTCACACCATAATGTGCAGTTTCCTGCAGGCCAAGAGAAAGAACACTTACTTGAATACCCGAGACACGCATAGCTTCATTAATCACTATTACCTTAAAAATATAGAAATATTGCAAGCAGCTCCAAAATACCACCGTTTTAAATGAAATGCTCGGGCAACACTAAAATAGTGTAAAGTGAACATTTCTAAGCAATAAGCATAAATAAACGGGGACGGTTAAGGTACAATAAAAGAGGCAAATAAGTGTGGCATTGCCATCAGAATATGTTGTGCATTCACACAAAGTTTGACAAGCTAAATAATGGTGTAAACTTATGAGTATCAGTGCTTAATAAATGCCATCTTGTATCACATGAATTTGTGCAAACTGCTGCAGTCAAATTAAAGAACCCCTATAAACTAAGGTACCAAGTAGCATGATTCCTATTCCATCTTGGATGGAAAAAAAATGGAATTTTCACAGAATCTTTTAACTCATGCAATGGAGTGTTACAGATGATCAAATGTTCGGGATTTTCAGGCGAAACTGGCAATGTACTTCTCGAGGAACCCATGGACAAGAACTCTGTACCCTCTCTCAGTCGGATGGTAACTGTCCCAGAACAAATGGTTGGTGTGATTTGCACAAGTCATTGCAAATTTGTTGCACACATATCCTACCTCTAGTAATCCAGTACCACAGCAACCCCTATCGACCTCTACAAAGCCTAGAAATTTCAAATTCTACTCATTAGAATCATGAAGAAAAATCAATGTAGCCAATATAAACGACGTTGTGCCATGAAAAAATTGGTTGAAAAGTATGAAGTTTGAAATGGAACGGAATGAAATGATTCGATTACTTACCATATTTTTGAGGATGCTCCCCAATTTCGAAGAAAGGGTTGTAAATGTCTACGTATCTGATCCTTGAATCAGGGTAGGTTTTGGTGAGGACATCAATCTGTGCAGAAAGCTTGGCATTCACTACCTGTGCTAATTGGTTCAGTCTCTCACCGCAGCCTCTGAACAATCCTGTGGCTAGGGTTTTCTGGAATGGGACACATCCTACAGGTGGCACACTAAATACTGCTAGCCTTCTTGCTCCAAGTTTGTACAGTTCCTTCACGATACATTCATCGATCATCAGCAAAATCTCATATACAGATAAATCAAACACTAGACCTGCATTTCAAAAATCTAAAAATAAGTATGTGCTACAAAATTTTAAGATGCATCTGTCTTTCTAAGATCGTCACACTTTCATTTTAGTCTGTTTTTCTAAACCTAAAACATTTCATTTTATGGGAAGAATTGGATCATTTTCACTCTCTTCCACTCTCAAGAAACGATCCAAATAGTAAAGTATTAGTAAAATCTCACATACAAATAAATTAAACATTTCATTTAAGTGCATCTGTCTTTCTAAGATCGTCACACTTTCATTTTAGTCCATTTGCTAAACATGAAACATTTCATCTTATGGGAAAAATTGGATCATTCTCATCATCTGAAAAATAATCTGAAAAAACTAAAAACTAGTTCTATAAAGCTACCTGAAAAAAGGTGGTGGCGGAGGAAACCATGAGATCGGCATAGGAATCGACGTCGAAGCGAAATCTCCGGAGGCCGATGGTGAAGTAGGTGTTGGCCACGTCATCGCTGCCGGCGACAACCAGGAAAAGGGCGTTGGCTAAGATGAACTGCGCCTTCTCTTCTCCGACCACGCCTTTGAGCTTCGCTATGTACTCCTTGAAGTATACCAACTGCTTGTCCAATGATATCACCGACTGATAATCACCGGAATACACACAGTCACACACTGAACATATATTTCCTATTAACCGGAAAAAAACACGCACACACTAACCATCAATAGAGGGGTCTGGGGATCGTAGCCGGAGCCGCCGGAAGCAAAACTGACGCCGGTGGCGAGATCGCTGGCTTGTAGCTGTGGGTCCAGGTAGGCTGGGATTACCCCATTATTGATTCCCAATTCTTCAGCTGAATTCAGTATTATCAATCACAAATCAAAATTTGGATTAAAAACTTTATCAGCTTCAAATTTTCAATTTTATATTTTTCTACCCGCGTGAAGGCGTGGCCTATAGGTTTCGCGCTTTGATTTAAGGCGCGTTTTCTCGATTACATTTTTGGTGGGAAATAACACACGATTTTCAAATTTTCACGGAATGTTTTTGAGGAAAGGATCCAAATTATTAAACGACTATGACACTTAAATGATAAAATAATAGAATCATGTTAGAAAAATGTAAATTTTTATTTAATAGATCGATGCTATTTCAAAATTTGAAATAGTATCATTTCAATATTATTCAATAGATCATATTAAATTTGTGCATTAATATCACATAAAAATAATCAAAAAGTTGAAAAATAGTCTATTATTCACAGTATAAATGTTAGTAGTATGGATTTTCGCACACCATATTCTATTCCTAAAAACTCTTAATTTAGAGATTGCACGTTTATTTAATCTTGTGATTAAATGTACTATGAGATAAATAGGTTATTATGAACAATCACTATAGTATTTATTTGATCGCATATATATACATAATTTATACATGTATAGAACACATGGTCACGCACCAACTATGTCTGGCGGATTTTTGCCATTGCTGAACCTTCCAGTGGGAACTCCGCCTGCAAAGTCAACACCATAAGGCGCAAAATTGCACTTGAGAAGGGAGAGTAGGTTATTGTTGTTCCCTTGATCTACAATAGAGTCACCGAATGCGAAAACTGCCGGAATATTCATATTTTCCGGTAGCTTTATCGCCGCTACGGACAAACATCCACTCCACAAACACAGACACAAGATCAACAAAGACGATGATACCCAATAATACATCATTTTTTATGGCTCTAACCACTTTTTTTTTCTTTTTTTTTTGATAAATTTTTCCTTCTTTTTTTCAGTTAAGACCATGCATGGAATTGTAATATATACTTCTATTTTTTTTGTGTGTTAGTGATATATAGATCTAGAAAGGCGGTAACAAATTAGAGTTAATTTATTTACCACAGAGAAGAGAAAATGTACTGTTGCGTGGTTGATAGTTTGGTAGTTTTGATCCGACAAGTACGTAACGGTTCTACGTTGATGCCCCTAACGAAAAATATGTTATTATTGACATTAGTTTGTTTGTTTGCAAAGTACAATTTGGAAATGCATTGTTATAAGAATAATTTGTGCATTCACACAAAGTTTGACACAACTAATGTATGGTAAACCTATGAGTATCAGTGCATAATGAATACCATCTTGGATCATAATTCACATGTACCCTTATGAATTTATGCAAACAATTGCAGTCAAATTGAAGAGCAGCTCTAAAAATCGTCTTGGACGATAAATCGCTTTTGATGCAACAGAGAGTGTTACACAAAAATGCTCAAATGCGCGGGATTTCAGGCGAAACTGCCAGCTACCTTCTCGAGGAGGCCATGGACAAGCACTCTGTACCCTCTCTCAGTTGGATGGTAACTGTCCCAGAACAAATGGCTGGTGTGATTTGCACAAGTCCTTGCAAATCTGTTGCACATATAGGCTACTTCTAGGGATCCGGTGCCACAGCAACCCTTATCCACCACTTCAAATCCTAGAATTCCAAATTCCATTCATCAGAATCATAAGAAAACGACATAAAACGGACCATGAAAAAGTTCACTGAGAATATGAAGTTAACATAAACATGCCATGAAAATGTTGACAGAATAGTATGAAGTTTGAACCTTAGCTCAAATTCCATTCATCAGAATCATATGAAATCTTGAAGAAAGCAAAAGTCATGTTAACAAAAACGACATAAAAGTGCCATGAAAAAGTTCACTGAGAATTTGAAGTTAACAAAAACATGCCATGAAAATGTTGC
Source organism: Cruciata laevipes (assembly GCA_963678965.1). Taxonomy (NCBI): domain Eukaryota; kingdom Viridiplantae; phylum Streptophyta; class Magnoliopsida; order Gentianales; family Rubiaceae; genus Cruciata; species Cruciata laevipes. Next base: position 817,744 of record OY787639.1, read on the forward strand.
CAGAATAGTACGAAGTTTGAACTTTAACTCAAATTCCATTCATCAGAATCATATGAAATGTAAACAAAAGTCATATCATGTTAACAAAAACGACATAAACGTGCATGAAAAAGTTCAAACATGCCATGAAAATGTTGACAGAATAGTATGAAGTTTGAACTGTAACTAAAGGAGTATTAGTTTCTCACAATATGAACAAATTGATTGCTTACCATAATTTTGAGGATGTTGAATGATGTCGTAGAGAGGGGTGTAAGTGTCTACGTATCTGATCCTTGAATCAGGGTAGGTTTTCGTGAGGACATCAATCTGTCTCGAGAGCTTGGCATTCACTATCTGTGCTGCTTGATTTAGATTCTCGGCGCAAACTCTCAATAAGCCTCCACCTAGGGTCCTCTGGAACGGCACACATCCTACAGGTGGAACACCAAATACTGCAACTCTTCTTGCTCCGAGTTTGAACAATTCCTTCACAATATATATCCATTGATCATCAGTAAAATCTCATAATCAGATACATTAACCATTAGACCTGCATTTCGGATACCTAAAAAAACACGTGCTTAAAACATTTAAAATGCAACAAGATGGTAATAACTAATATGCATCTACCTTTCTAAGAAAGTCACACTTTCATTTTAGTCCATTTTTCTAAACTTGAAACATTTCATCCTATGGGAAAAACTGGATCATTTTCATCTACACAGCAAGTATTGCTACAAACTTATAAAATGCAACAAGATTGTAATGCATTTGTCTTTCTAAGATCGTCACACTTTCATTTTAGTCCGTTTTTCTAAACCAGGAACATTTCATCATCACATCTACACCTATTAATTAAAGTGTCAATCTTAAAAGAACATAATAGTAAGAAACATTGCAAAAAAATTACACAATAAATTATCTGATTGGAATTTGGAGCTGAAGATACCTGATAAAAACTGGAGGCGGAGGAAACCATGAGATCGGCATAGGAATTGACGTCATACTGAATTCTCCGGAGGCCGATGGTGAAGTAGGTGTTGGCCACGTCATCGCTGCCGGCGACAACCACGAACAATCCGTTATCCAAGATGAACTTCGTCTTCTCTTCTCCGACCACGCGCTTGAGCTTCGCGATGTACTCCTTGAAGTACACCAGCTGCTGCTGCAACGGCGTCACCGACTGTTGACCACGGAAACACGCAGTCACACAGTTCAGAAAATCGAAGGAATATAATTTCTATTTATAGAAAACACGCACACACGCACTTACCACCAATTTAGGGGTCTGGGGATCGTAGCCGGAGCCGCCGGAAGCGAAACTGACGCCGGCGGCGAGATCGCTGGCTTTCAGATGTGGGTCCAGGTAGGCTGGGATTACCCCATTATTGATTCCCAGTTCTTCAGCTGAATTCAGCAAACAATTATAATTAATTTCGATCAAAAAATGTATAATTATGCCATTTTCATTTATCAGCTTCAAAATTTTAAATTCGGTTTAAGAAAAAAAAACCCGATCAAAGCGTGACTGTAGCCACTACGTTTTCGCGCGCTTTCGATCAAAGCGCACTTTCTCGACTACCCTAACCAATTTGGTTGAGAAAATAACGATTCAAAATATTCATGGAAATTAATTGAGAAACACTATGAACTGAGTAAGTTATATTAAATAGTAAAAAATTGGTATAAATAAGGGAATTATATTGGGAAAATATGGATATTATTTGAAAATCAATCAAAATATATGTAACATCTACTAAAAATAATATGCTACCACAAATTTCTAAACTCTAAACCCTTAATTCAAGTTCAAAAACCTTTAGTTAGGAGATTTTAGATGTATTTTCTATTGCACAAAAAACATCATATCATCAGATCACTACACCATTAAAATAACAGGTTATGAAGTGAAGAAAAAAAAACATTTCCACGCATTACCGATCAAGTCTACCGGAGTTTTGGCATTGGTGAACCTTCCGGTGGGAACTCCGGCGGAGAAGTCCTCGCCATAAGGAGCGAAATTGCACTTGAGGAAGGAGGTGAGGTTATTGTTGTTCCCCTGATCGGCTATGGAGTCACCGAATGCAAAAACTGCCGGAATCGTCATATTTGCCGGCAGCTTCAATGCTTCGCCGGAATATCCATTCCACAAACTCAGGCACACGATCAACAAAAACGATGAACCCCAATATTCCATTTTCAAGGCTCCAACTACAACTTTTCCCTTCTTCTGTTTTTTTTTGGTTAAGGCAAATGCATGGGCACGTAATATATAGAGCTAGAAAGGCTGATCTAAATTAGATTTTAACTTAAAACCAACTCATTTTCGAGGTGTAAAACATGATTTGTTTTCATTTGTACAACTTATGTTCTGGTAAAATTGTCTAGCTTTCCTAAAATATAATCCTATAAATGTATAAGTATAGCCGTATATATTCAAAAAATCTTTCTGTTCCCCATGAAATTAGTGGAGAAATTAATTATTAATTAATAATGAAATTAGTGGCTGTCTTTTATGGTTCAAATATGTTCTATATGTGATATATCCATTTCACGTGATATATTTAGTTTCCATTCAGAAATGTTTCATTTAAAAAATATAATATTTGTTGCGTGGTTGATGATTTGGTATTTATCCGACAGGTAGGTATTATTATACGTTAATGCCCCTAGTGAATAATTTATTATTAATGACAAATATTTAGGTTATCTATAATGAGAACATGCCCCTTTGTTTTGTTTGGCAAGTGCAATTTGGAAATGCATGCAAATGTACAACTGGCTTTAACATTACCCTTTCTTTTGATTACCCAATAATTTGCCTTAACAGCGTATCTTAACTTGCATCATTCTTTCGTTGCCCCGAGTATAATTATGCCTCCAATTTATTAATTAATTGCTAAATGGGATTTCAGTTTTTCAAAGGTTAAATATTGTTGCTAGTTTTTACAAGTTGATGTATAACTTTTGTGTCGCTATAGAGATGGTTAGAGACAAGATCAATCCCAAAATCTTATAAAAATAGTTTTGTAATGAAATAAAACACTGGCATGCTAGTTACCGATGACTTTTATTTAAAAATGGAGTTTACTAGATTACGACCATTAAGATATTACCAATTGCATAACTATAAAGTAGTGGTAATCACTAATCAAAATTTGTGAATAAGAGTGGTTTTTTTCCCTTCTGAATAGTACTATTTGCATCATTTTGACTAGAAAATGGGGTGCGACCATGCGAGTCACTTTAAAATCGTAATTTTAATTTTTTACAAAATAAATTTTGCCTGGCAAATCAAGATTTTAGATTTTTTCTAATTTTTAAGATTTCGTGTATGTTGTGTGGTAATTAGTACAAATAAAACTTATAAAAGTACAGTAGTAGTATTTGAGAATAAAAAGGTTTTGTGTCAAAAAAAAAAAAAAAAAAAAAAGAGAATCAAAAAGGTTAACCTGGCCTTCTAAACTTTTGTGATATTCTCGTGATCCTGAGTGATATTTTGTTACTTTTAGTGCAATTCCATCAATAATTACTGTTTTATTAATAATTACTGTTTTATTAATAATTACCGTCCTAACCATTTCATGCTAACAACTGGACTACTGGAGAGTGGAGACTGGAGAGTCAAACTAGCTATTGACAATATTGCCTTCAAAATATTACTATAATCAAACTTGTCTACAAAATCTTGAAAATGTTAGTTCAGAAAGGTCATCATATCCATATTGTTTGGTGGGCTAACTATTTGCATGAAACAGATAAAATAAAATAAAAAAGTTTCTTATTATTAATTAACGTGAAATCGGACCATTAAGGTCGGTAAACCACCAAGAAAAGAACACATGAGTTTTGTTTTTGAAACAACAGTGTTCAATTCTATTCAGTTTGATAAATCTTAGGATTGCTCCTATTATTACTCTAATAATTCAACATAATATTAGCCTGTGTTTTTTTTAAAAAAAATCAAAATAACTTATTAGCACAACAAAGATTAACCATTTTCAATACTCCATTTACTTCAACTTACATACTACCAAACAAGGATTCGAAACACAAGAATTCTTCAAATTCTAAACAAAAGCCTAGAATTTGCAAAATTCAAAATCCCAAATCTTAAAAATCTGCCTCCCACAAAAGCACTATTACAAGAGCTTAAATTTTTACAGTTTGCATAAGAAGCACTTTCGATTTATTGAAATCTACCATGATGATGAATTGATGATGATATTAACGCGCGCTGACAAGAAATGGATGCTGGCAAACTCCACACTCTATGGTTTCTGATCCCGAGGTCGGAACTTGAACCTGTTTTGCTCGGAACTTCAGTAAAATGTACTAGAAATGCGTATGCTAGAAACAACACGATTGGTTCGATAAAACTACCTGTAAATGAACTGTACAAGTAGGGCAAGCAACTTCCTTCATCCGCTTTCCAGAGCTTTCAGACCGGGAACCTGTTATAGCAGTTGCACAAAAAGAGTAACATTAAAAGTCTACGTTGCCATCACAGAATAGGAGTTAAATTTTCCATTCGAGATCATTTCAATTACCTGATGACGACTTGCGATTTCTTTCCATCTCCTCCTGCACCATGTTGAAAACGCATTAGGTATTTAAATGAGAAGTTCAAAGAACTGAAGCTTTACTGCACACACAAACAAAGTAAATGTTACCTGAAGCTTCTTGGCGAGGTCTTCATGACTGTGCAATGGAGTTGATCTGCTGGCTGTTGTTTTGGCATTGCTAAGTCTCTGAGAAACTACAGCCTAAAAAGAAAACAAAAAAACGTTAAAAGTTTGATAAAAAGTGGTCCAATGGACGGTCAAATTAATTAAAATGAAAGGATGATTGATTTTAGTGAAGTTGTTAGTGGTTACCATGCATCGGTCGCAGACCCTAACTACAGGAGCATCCTGATCGGCATTAAGAGCAGTCCTCCCTTGGGTGCACTTGTCACAGTATATGTCCCCACAGTTTCGGCAGTGATGCTGAAAACCAAAGATCAAGAGTTGAAAAAGAATAAGAAAAACAATAGCTAGGTCATAGAACAAGATCTACATAACGGAATTCTTGAATCATAAAGAACATGCCTTGCGCACAAAGGCATTAAAGTCGGTCCCACATTCAGTGCATTTGGTAACTGCCTCATCTGGAACCTATATTCGTCAAAATAAAACCGACAAAATTTTATCAGATTAGATTTCTATTATCCAGCTATATATAGTGCATTGTATGACATATCAGGCATTAGAATTACCCAGTGGTCTTTTTCCTCATTTGCAGGCTTTATGAAATTCATCCATTCACCAAAACCTTTTTTCTTTTCAGCGGGTTGTTCAGGGGTTATAGCAGACTCAGCTTGCCTGATTCTTCCTCCCATCTCCTTGAACTGCACTTCCCAACCATGTAAACTACAATAAGTCTTCAAGATGCTAAACAAAGATATAAATAGTAAGCAAAAGATAAAACAGAAGCCGAACATATATAGACACGTGTTAAGAGGTTGAGATTTAAGGGAGATCCTCATAACATCAAATACATGATCGTTATAAGTGACAAGTAGACCACATAAAGAAATTCCTTATAAAATTAATAAGACTAATTTGAGAATTGAAACTGGAGTAGTGAGTAAACAGTAAAAGAGACAAAAAGTGCAGTTATTTAAATATACATAGTTCTTGATTACTTAAACATGGTAATTGAAAATCAAACTTTGATCATTAACTACAAATGAAAACCAAGACAATTCATCAGTTTGATCTGTAATACACTGAAATCTCCGACCTAATCCAGAATATAAAAGAAGAAGAGGCACACAATATGAAAAGGAGCAAACTGGATTAGCACATAGAGATTAGCAAAGAAGCCTATTTGTAAACCCTAACCTGTACAGTTGCAGCAGTCACTATATCCAGAAGAGTATATGTTGTATAACGATTTGTCCGCAACCTAATGCGCTTCGCTCCAAGGTCCACAGGACTCTTTGACCAGAATGATAATGTAGATGAATCAGCTACCTATAATCGACAAAACTGAATGTGTAAGCAACTATAACACGTGCCAACAGACCACCGAACCAATCCGATACATAAAGGTAAGTAACCAAAGACAAGTGCATACTTCACATCCCGTTATGGTGTCGAGAGGATAAATCCTTAACGTCCTACCACTGCTCGGATCAATCATCCGAATCCCATCCAAACCAATCTGAAAAGAAACATGCAAGAAACGACAACATCAATGAATCAGAAAAACTGTATAGTTTGACAAATAACACAGCTACAACCAATCAGACTACCAAGTACCAAGTAACTAACAATCTCCATGGATATCAAAGCTTGTTCATTTTTAACTAACTCCAATTCAGTTCAGTTCAGCTGTTATTAAAGATCATGGCTTTAAATTAAGGAAAGTAAACATTGAGAATCAAAATGTAACTCAATGCAGTGCAACTAACCTGACAAAGAACGTCCATGGTGTTCTGTCCTCCACTTTCAGCTAGCAGCTTAGCTCTGAACTTCTGCACACCGCCTTGCACGTCCTCTTGAGTCTCCGCCTTCGGCACCGCCCTCACAATCTTAGCACTCGAGCCGCCGTCGCCACCAGATGGCTGAGTCGCCTTATCAGAAAATGATGAGCCAATTGGCCTCCCAAAATCATCAAAAGCCGAAAAGCTCACAGATTTCGGTTTCGGAGCAGTCCCTCGAGCTCCGTACGGCTCCACCTTGTTCCCCTGATACGCATACACTCCGTCGCCGTGAAAATAGCTTCCGGGCGGGTCGAATTTCGGCTCCTCGTACGCCGGTTGAAATGGTGATGATGAGCTCAGCTGAGATGAATAAACGGCGTCGTACGGGGGTTGGGGGGCTGAATTGGGAGCCGGCGGCGGGGCCTGCTGGTAGGATGAGTAGTAGGGCATCGGAGGCGGTGGTTGGGAGTGGGGCCCATGGGTTTCGTACTGGGGAAAGGCGGCGGAGAATTGCGGTTGCTGCGCGGGGGCGGTGGGCGGCGGATACGAAGGGTACGGGGATGGGTAATCGGACGGAGGAGGTTGGTAATTGGCGGCGAACGGCGGCGCAGAGGCGGAAGTCGGCTGTGGCTGTGGCTGTGGCGGTGGCGGTGGCGGTGGCGGGGGAATTTGGTTCTGGGGAGGGTATGGGTAATAGTAATTGAAATCGCCTTGCTGCATTATGCGAATTCTGGATAATTTCGGGAATTGGACAGAATCGGGAAGGAATGAAGAGAGTAAAAGCTGGTCGGAGTTTGCAGAAAATGATGAAGAAGATGGCAGTGGGGGAATATTCTAGTTGACAGCGGGAAGCGGCAAGTCATGACCACGACTTTGATCAAAAAGCGTCACGATTTCGGCATTTCCTTGCTTAACAATACAAAATATAATTTGTGTTTTCATTACTAAATTAAAACTATAATCTATTTGGTGTATCCATTAGAGTATATGGAATCACATTTTTACTAACTCAACTTTGTTTTTTTTTTTGAAAAATTAAAAAAAGTAAATCAACCCGAATTGGACAACTAGAGTCAGCGAAACAAAACATGTACGTTTACAAGTGAATTGCATGGTTCACTATTCGATTAAACCATTAAAACATAAGCCATGTTCAATTCAGTTTATTCAAATCAACTTTCAACTCCAATCAACATCAATCTAACTCATTTTTACCTCAACTGTACAGGGCCTTAGATTCATCAAGAAAAATGAAATCCAAATTTCATCTTCTCCCACATTCTTCCAAAGTTCCAAATGGTTCACTATTTCTAATTGTTGGCATTTCCAACAAGATAATATCCATATGTATTCTACACTACACATAAACATTACATACTAATTAAGTAATGTAATCTAAATCACTTAAAAACAACATTAGTATAGTCGGGTAAAGCTATGTAAGAACCTCTTTAGGCAAAAATGATTTTTTTTATTAAAAAATTATGATTGTGTAAATTGCACATCGATAAAGTTGTTGTAATAAGCCATGGACAAGTTCAGATCGCCAATAACAGTTCACCATTCATCACTCATATGTATATTTCTAACTTTCCTTATAGTATGTATATTTCTAACTTTCCTTAGTTATCAATAGAGCACATGCTTTCTCTAAAACTAAACAACATGTTTCCAAATATGTTACCAATATCTAAAATGTTGCTCCAGACGTTAGTCTCATAATTATATGCGACTAACATCTCATAATTTCTTGTTAGCACAAATTCAAACTCTCCCAACCTGCAAACAACTTTGTAGTCATAAAACATGTCTTTTGGATGATTGTTGGTGATGGTGAACTTTCTCCAAGAACCTGATTTTTCCATAACACAAACATTATTTGCGTTATCATTCACATTATTACTCCACATAGCCAAACATCCTCCCAACACGGTAAGCGTCACAATCTCATAAGATTCAATCCCAAAATCAGGAAGAGGCATTTCCTTAAATTTCTCAGTGGACAAATCGAAGGTAATGATTGCATATATGACACCATTGTCTTTACACGTCAGCCAATGGAGGAGGCCATCCGCGCAAGCTCCATAACAGGGTGAGAGCGGTGAACAACATAAACTCCACGAACACGGAGAGGTGACATCCAATTCCTTCCATCTTTTTGTTTTGAGACTGAAAATTTTTACAAGTACTGAATCACCGACGGAATAATATTTGTTACCTTGGAACTTGACGATTTTGTAATCATCTTCAACGGTATCGTAGCCTAGTAAAATGTTATTGCCAATGAAAGGGTCATAACGTTCTACATAATATTCTAAAACTTATATAGTTCTCGAAGTGACAGGATTGATCAACATCAAACAGAAACAGTAGCACATGGCATATGAATTTTTCTTATAGCGAAGTAAGACTAATCCATTGCAACAATCTAGTAGCTCAAGTTTCTTATAGCCCTTCAATATTATTGCTCTCGATCGGACATCGCCGCTGTGGGTGGACGGCGGAGTGATAACGTGGAGAGTATTGTTTTTAAGGGTGATTATTTTGTCCGGTGCATTACGGTTGATGTGAGACTTCATGAATTCGGTGCTCGAGAGAGACAGATTCCATGACTTTGAAACCGACTTGAATCGGGCAACCGTATTCACCGGAAGGCGGAGGGCAATTTCGTAAATCAAGTCTTGGGGAAAATCTTGCTTCCCTTCCTCCACTTTGTTCTTTTTTAAATACATGGCGGGGATTTATTTTTTTTAATTTTGTTCGTGTGAATGATGGTGTATTTATAATTCTGTGATGCTTAAATTATTCCGAAATCCGAATTTAGTTTTTTTTAATTGAAAATCCGAAAGTAGTTATATTTAGGATTTTTTTTAACATTTATTTCTAGTCTATAAATGTGTCCCATTATTATTGGTCCCCATCAACTTCCATAATTACCAAAGTTGTGTTCTTTAGTGCGACAAATAGTTTCATAGAGCTGCATCTCCAATGGTGAGAGGGTCAAGAGTAAAAAATAAATGTTTAAATTTTATTGGGGGTCAATATGAAGATTTTCATTTTGAAGTTTGGTTCTCCAATGCAACTAGGGCTGTGCAACCGGTCTGGACCGGACCGGAACCGATTTGGACCGGGACCGGAATTTTCAAAATTCTTAGACCGAAGACCGGACCGGTTAGGCAATAGTTTAGACCGGGACCGGTCCGGAATAATTCCGGTTTTGGACCGGACCGGATCAATCAAAACATTAAATATTGAGATTGAATTTTACATAAATATGGTACGAAATTTTTTCAATTTTTACCTTCTAAATCTGCCTAATTTGAAAATAAAATCTTAAATTAAAGTTTTGTAACTCAAATTAAGCCTTTGATTAAGTCTTAATATATCAAATCAATCTTTGCACATAATAATACTCTTCAATTACTTAATTAGTAATAAAAGTTAGGTTTCCATAAAATAGAAAAGATACCAATATGCAAAAGTCAATGAATATATTAACTAAAATAAGTATTTCTCATTTAAGATTATAATACTTACCAAACTTATCATATAATTATTAATTTTAATTATATAGTATATGTAAACCGGTCCATCCGGTCCGGACCGGAAAAGATCCGGTTTTAGACCGGACCGGACCGGACCCGGAATATGGAAAATTGTTGGACTGAAGACCGGACCGGAAACCTATACATCCGGTTCCGGTCCACTTCATTCCGGTCCGGTCCGGTCCATTTTTCTGGTCCAGACCGGTTCATGCACAAAATGCAACCATCAAATTGTCAAAAAATATCATTAAATTAAATATTGCATTTATGTTTCAAATTTTAAAATGGAATGATGTAATGATTAAAACTCTATATTTGTTAAGTTGTCAAATTAAATGTTTCAAAGTGAGCATCAATATATAGATGATATAATTGACACCTCCAATCCACATCATATATTCATATGCCACATATGATTGACCCTTACATTGATCTCTGGGTTGGAGATGATTTTTGCAATTTCTCACTCTCAATCCTACATGTCAATTGATATTTTTGAAAGTGAATGTAGCATTGGAGATGCTCTCATAGCTTGAATTTGTTCTTTTGGTGTTAAGTTTTAATTTTATACTTAATTCATACCATTTTAGATGTCATTAACTTAATTTACTCTATATATTTGAAATAAGTTCATTTACCAAATAACATTAGTTTAATTTCAATTCAGTTTCAGCCACAATTAAGTCATGTCATTACCATGTACAATTCATTTATAGATCATTCTTGTTTTGTTGTTCATTCCAATGGAGAAATACAAAAGAATATGCTCAAATTATACACAATTTTTTTTTAGAAAGTGAATAGTTAATCATAATTATTGAAAAATCGATACTTGAAAAGAAACATGGTAATATTCATGAAAACATATCCAAATATCAAGTGTTCAACGATGGTGATATAATTAGTTTCACTGTTTCACATGATACATTGCTATTCGTGAGTGTAAATTTGAAAAATATATAGAATTTATATAATCTAGAATCATTTAAACACAATACTACAGTACTACTAGACTACTACTAGTAATTACTACTCCCTCCGTCCCAACCAAAACTTCTTACTTTCCTTTTTAGTCCGTCCCAACCAAAACTTCTTACTTTCATTCTTTCCTTTTTTAGTAAAAAAATAACTACAAAAAGACAAAGATACCCTTAATGAATTCTCAAAAACAACCATAACCATAAGTGATATTCCATTTATACCCCTTAAAACTCCACTTATAAGATATAAAATACATTTTTCTTAAAATCCGAGCCGAAGTCAACTAAGAAGTTTTGGTTGGGACGGAGGGAGTAGTAATCATGAATGTGTAAACTGCACAATGACATAGCTGTAGTAACAAGGCGAGAACCATCAAAGACCACCAATGGACAATGGTACATACTACATATCCATCACCAGTCACTATCAGTAGCCATTACGAGCTGCTGACAAAAAAATGGACTCATTCCCCCAATTTCCCAGCAAAGCCCAATTTTGGCTGCCTCTCTGTTTCTACTTTTTCTCACGTTTTAATGACAGTGATGGGCTAATCTGTGTTCTACTTTTTTTCTTTTTTTTTTGGTAATGCTACCTAAACATGCTTTTTCTTCAAAATTTTGATTCAAATCACACTACTCCTCTAATGGCACGAACTTTTGAACACTATGATTTTAGCCTTTAGCAAGTTAGTAATGACTTGTTTTTTGGTAGAAATGGAAGTAAAGGTGAAATAAGTGAAAGGAAATAAAAATTGATAATTATAACTAGACAAAATTTCAATTTGGCACTGAATAATCATGCTTAATATATAAAAAATCAATGTTGAAAGTAAGAAGATCGGACATGAAAGTGAGAATATCAACAATAATACACTAAATGATTATGGTTAATGTGCAAAAGATCGTGGTTGAAAATGGGAAGATCAACATTTGTCCGTAGTATCAACATTTGTCTCACAACAAATCTTATCTTATAACTAAACATCTCAGGGTGAAAAGTTTGTTAGACTCTAAACTTATGCTCGAGTATGTTTGTTAGACTCACATAGGAGTATATTTGTAACGTGCGGTTGGAATTTCTTTTTTAAAAAAACTAATAAGTCAATTTTACTACATTCATTTTTTTTCTTAATAATGAAACACTTACCATATTGGTACATTCACTTATAATGACACATTCCTTATTTTGTTAAGATTTGCTTAATTTTCATCAACAAATTTTCTTTTCGGTTTTACGCCCATCTTGCATTGATTATAGTGTACAAATGTAATGTACTTGTATAAAGAAAACAGAGGGAGTACATTACCATACATTTGGTACAACAATTAGCAGAACAAATTTAAATTTTAAAAAAAATGAAAATGAGTGATAAATGTGAAGTAATCATAACTAATGTAGTAATAGGGACAAGACAACCATCAAAGTAGTACCATATTGAAAATCAAAATGTGACAAAACTCATAAATTACCACCAATAATAGAATCATTCTAGTAGCCAACTCTAGTTATAACTATTGGTAAAAAAAGGCTAGAATCATTTTAAACCTACCACTCCATTTTAGGAGTCAAGGTCCTGCAAAAGCAAAACAGAGCCATAATGATTATGCTTTTCAAATCTTTTCTGTGTCAGCCACTGTGTGAGTGTGTGTGTTTTTGCAGGTTTTGCTCTTTGCAGTTCAAGAAAGTACTCCAAGAATACGGATTCATCATCCTTAGAGAGAGAAGAATATGCCACAATTTCCCCTTCCACAAAAATCCAAATCAGGAAAAAGGTAAAAAAGGAAGCAAGAAATGTGTGATCTTTTCAAATCATCATACGATTCTGCATTCTGCAACCACATTTGCGTTTTCTTGTACCTATCAACGCGGTAAAAAGGGTAAAAAAAATTACAGAAGCTCTCAGTCAGTCAAAGATCACCTCCAAGCTGGCCCCTTTTACCGTCTGGCAAACAGGACAGAGCCCAAGAAGTGGCTCACAAGCTGTACAGCAGCAGAGATGGTGGCAAGGCAGAAACACTACTTCCAATCTGCTATTTCCACACCCCCTGCAACTGCTATTTCCCACTTTACCCTCCCTGTTCGAGGACGACGCCGATGACTCGCATAAAGATCCGGCATCGGAAAAGACACCGCCGTTCGGGTTCGGGTTCGGGTTTCCCACCGCCTTCGCTTCCTCCAGCTTCGAGCTGAGATCCATCACCAGAGCTTCCGTTTCCATGGCTCTGTTCTTCAGCGCTTCGTTGTCTTCATGAGCCTTCATCACGAAGCTCTGCAACTCCATTGTTCTGCTTCTCGCAAGCTCCAAATCCCTCTCTTTCTGGGTCACAAATTCCATGATCCTGCTCTCGTACTTCAAGAACAGCGCCGCATTTTGCCTCCACTTCTCCTGCATCATCAATCTCAGCCTCTGGTTCTGCAAAATCCAAATAAAATTTTTAAAAAATTTTATCCCCCAACAAAAAAAAGAACACATTTTTTTGAATAATCATCAATTTCTCACCTCCATTTGCAGCAGCCAGTCAATCTCCTGGCTCTGCCGCTCAAGCTCAGCTCCGAGGAAGCTCGGGGAAGAGCTCGAGCTCCCGGGGAGGAGAATGGCAGCGGCAGCGGAATCATCAAACGCCACGAAGTTGTTCATCATCACCCAATCTGGCACAATGCTGTCCAAAGGCGCCATTTTTTTTTTACTTTTTTTACCGGATGATTGTGAATGAGGAGATGGAGAAGAAAGGGAGAAGAGAGGTGAATTATGTGAAGGGAAATGGGGAGTTAGGTGAAAAGCAAGAAAGGTGAATGGTGTTGTTAAGATTGAGGAGATGCATGACTTGTCTACTGCCAAAGAAAAGGCGCTCACTTGGAATTTGCAGAACTTCTCTGCTTCCCTATGAACCTAACCGCTATTTGATGTGATCCCCAAATCAGAAGTGTACTGTACTTTTTGAAACTGAAAGCTGATGCTGACACCACTATTTGAAACTTTTTCCCAGTAAATTTGGGGGTTAAATATCATGATTCCTGCATTTGTTTGACCAATATATTTATGATTAAATAAAAATAAGAAGTCATTAAACACTTTGAGAAATTCTCAAATAAGTACATCTTACGGTAAGAACAAATAAAAAAGAAACCAATTTCTACAAGATTGAGAGTTATTATACAATTATTTTATATATTTGAGTTATATCTGTTTGATCCTGATGTTTTTTACTTGAGTTTGATATTTTATTTGGTTCGATTTTATTTTGTTTGATCTTCTAGGTTTTGGGTCCGATGTTTTTATTTTGCTTGATCTTTTATGTTTTGGGTAATATTTTTCACTTTATTTCCTTGATAATGTTTTATGTTCCAAATAATTAAAATAATTGTATAAGAACCTCCAATATGGTAGAAGATGGTCTCTTTTTGGTCCGTCATTACCGTAAGGGGGCCTTACTGGGGACGTTCTCTAATACTTATCATGTTATCTCCATTTTTTTACCAATACATTATATGATTAAGTTAAAATATTTTTTTTAAGGACATCTTGATACATCAATAGCCAGAACATGCCGGAAATTGGTCAGAAGGGAAGGAAGTTAGTTGGAAAATTAATCGGAGAGGGCAAAATTTTTGACCATTTATCGATTTGTGCATATTTTATGGACTTGTGCATGTCGGGAAATTAGTCAGAAAGGGGAAGAAATTGGACAAATAATTAGTCGTAGAGGGCAAAAATTTTTGGACCATTTCTCAATTTGTGCGTGTCATCCTTGCGCAGGGCCATGCTAATCTTCTCTGTATCATATCCAATTTTATCGGATGTCCACGAAGGGACAAACTCCATTGTTTGGATGACGGTAATATTCTATGTTCTGGTTTTGTTTGTTTCCGATGTGGGATAAACTGAAGGAACACCAATCCTATATGGGTTTGGTTTGTAGAGAAATGAGCCTAGTCTTTGATTAAGTATTTGAATCCCATTTTCCTTTTTCATCTTGCCTTCGTTGCTTTAAATTTTTTTTTGTTTCCAAGTCAATATTGGTAATGATTTAACGAAATTATTATGGTCACTAAAATAAAAAAATTAATTTTTCCCAGTAAATTTGGGATCCAACTATCATGGATTCCTCACTTTTTAACCAAAACATTTAACATAAAAAGGAAATTATTATTCGGTAGCATCTTGATATATCAATAGCAAGAACTTGTCGGGAATTTGGTCGGAAAGGGGAAAGAAATCGTCCAGAAAATTAGTCGGAGAGGGCAACAAAAAATATGACCACTTCTCGATTTGTGTGTGTCATCCTTGTGCAGGGGTCATGTTAATATTCTCTGTATTTAATCCAATTTTATCAGATATCCACGAAGGGACAATCTCCATTGTTTGGCTGATGGTAGTATACTATGTTCTAGTTTTGTATGTTTTCGATGTGAGATAGATTGAAGGGACAACAATCCTATATGGGCTTGGAAGAATGAGCCTAGTCTTTGATGAAGTATTTGAAGCCTATTTTCCCTTTTCATCTTGCCTTCGTTGCTTTAAAGAATTTTGTTTTCGGAAAGGTAAGAGAAATCATCCAGAAAATTAGTCGGGGAAGGTAAAAATTTTTGGACCATTTCTCGATTTGTGCGTGTCATCCTTGCGCAGGGGTCATGCTAATCTTATCTGTATATATCCAATTTTATCAAATGTCCCAAAGGGACAAACTCTATTGTTTGACTGATGGTTATCTAATGTGTTTTGGTTTTGTATGTTTCCATTGTTTTGAAGGTACAACAATTCTATATGGGCTTGGCTTGTGGAAGAATGAGCTCAATCTTTGATGAAGTATTTGAAACCCATTTTCCTTTTTCATCTTGCTTTCAAGAATTCCGACATCAAAATTTGTAATGATTTAACGAAAGTATTATGTTTTTTTATTTAATTTTTAGTCAAGCTAAACCACCATCACCAACACGTTCAATACCCAACATCAAATTCATCAAACAGAGAATCAACTTCATTTTCATACTCAAAATCTGCAGTGAAGTCGCCCGGTTTCTTCACGGACTGAATGTGTCTTGTACATTTGTCTGCCAAATCACCCTCAAACTCGACTTCACTGCACTGTCGGATATCTAGTGACTGTAAGCCGGTACAACAATCAAGAATAGCTACCAAGCCCTGATTGGATAGCTCATCTACAAAAACACAAAGTTGTTTCAGATTTCCCAATAGCTACGGCTACACCATCAAAGTCTTGTACTCCACCAATCAGTTCCGGCCTGCTTAGAGTAAACGACTTCAACAACGAGCACGAACGACCAATGAGCTAAATGACTTCAACGCTAATTGGTTGAAAATGAATGTGCAATCCTTCCAAGGAAGGCAACCTTACAATAGCTCTAACAGACCTTTTTCGGTCATCCCAGACTGTACAAGTGTTAGGAACTAAAGCTCGTTTGATCTGTCAACAACATAGTTGAGAAGGAAATCATTTCCAAACCCACAGAAGAGGAAATCATTCAATTGTCCCTTGCTGCGATCAATTGCCTGACGGCACATTACTTCGTAATCGTAAGCGGCGCCTGATTTGTAAATCATATGAATATTTTTCCAGACAGAAGGGCACTGCTCACACTGCACCAGGTCTTGAATACACTCTGTGCAACCTCCAGTATTTCATCCACGCTCAGCCTCCGCAAAATCTCTTCCATGGTGTCGTTGGAAATTTCTAGCCAACTAGCAAAAACCAGGCCACTTGCAACAGTCTCCTCTCTGCGTTTGATACCCATTTCTCGATCCACTTCCCATTCTGAAAACTCCTTCTGTTTCCTATTAGATTCATTCATTGTGCCTAGTGGTATGTCAGTAGTTGCATTGTGGGCATCGTGACTTTGACCCAAACCCAAGGTATTATAAACAAATTGGGAATCTGTGACTCAGAAGTTGGTGCACCACCACCCTTCTGCAACTGAATATCAAGAAGATTGCAAACACGCCTAGTATTCGGGTCAGCTTCAGTGGTAAGATCGAGGATATGCCTCATCTCACCATCCACAATGAACCTATAGCGATGCAAACCACATGGAAGCATCAAGAGAAGGGTGCGATCCTTACTAGCTCGTTGTTGCGATCTCCTTGATCTCCAATTGTCCCAAGATCCTTCCACTGCCACATCATTACCACCATGGCTCCATGTTATCAGAATGGGAAAGCCACAAACCAGTGGCCGATCGCCGCCTTCCGCCACAACCTCATTTCTTCGCATTTGATTGAAAAGCGGCGGGACCCAACTCTGCAACGGGGCCACCGGAACCTTTTCCCGGTCCACTTCCCATTCTGAAAGCTCCTTCCACTTCCTATTAGAATCCT
Organism: Cruciata laevipes; assembly: GCA_963678965.1. NCBI lineage: Eukaryota > Viridiplantae > Streptophyta > Magnoliopsida > Gentianales > Rubiaceae > Cruciata > Cruciata laevipes. The sequence goes on from OY787639.1 coordinate 835,055, forward strand.
ACGATAGCAGATAGTATTGATATAAAACTATTTGATAAGTGTAAATATAACACAAAATAGAACACAATCACAACATTACATAAAAATTTGGACTATTTCTCGATTTGTACGTGTCATCCTTGCGTAGGGGCCATGCAAATCTTCTGTGTATTGTTCCAATTTTATCGAATGTTCCTTTTGGGACATAACGAAAGTATTATGTTCTAATCTAAATAAAATAAAAGCATTGCTTCAAAAAAATAAAAAATAAAAACATTAATGTCACAGACTTTGCCCTAATTTGCAGAGGAAGTTAAATGTTTTTCTTGATCATCATAATTCATAATAAAATAAAATAATGTAAATGTAAATGTTATGGATGAATCCGGAGGTTGACACCATAATATTCATTTATTTTTTGTTTGATATTCATCATGAGCTTGTTTTTTCAAAAATAAAAAAGAAGAAAGTCTTTCATGAGTTTGTTCATCTTCAAAAAAAAAAAAAATTTGTTCACGAATTTTAGCTTTCTCATCCCCAGTCTTAAGTCGGACCAATTTGGGCCCAAACAAACTACCCACATTTTGGGCCTGCGCACCCCAATCCAAGCCCACGCGGAAACAAACAGAAAGATCCGTGCTGTATCAGAATTCCTAATTTCCAGTCTTTTCCTTATTTAACCACCGCCACAAGATGCGGCCCCAAAGAGCAAAATATCTACAAAGGAAAGCCCTCACATGCAATTAAAGAAAAAGCAGAAACCGTGTAGGACTCGGATGCCTCCCAAACCCCTATAAATACCGCACCCAATCTCCTCTCTAGCTTTGCAATCTCTAGGCATTCGTCTTCCTCTCTCTCATCGCCGACGAAACCCTAGCTTCAAATCGCCGCCTCCGATTCGAAGATTGGCGCCAGATCCGTGCCGATTACTTGCAGATAACGTGTCCGGGAATCGATTTGTCGGATCCCATCGGTGAATTAGACGGATTGAACGGTTTATTTTGGGGGGATTTGTGTTCTTAGATTCGGATTTTTTTTTTGTCTCCGGGAAAAGAAAAAGGGGGGTAAAAATCTTTGTAGTTGTTTATCTGTATCGAGAGGATGTCTAGGTGCTTTCCTTACCCTCCTCCTGGGTACACGCCGAGCAGAGGCACCAATGAGGCCTTGATCGAATCGATTAAGGTTTGTTGAATAGAGCAAAACTTGATGATGATAATATGTGTCTCCTTTATGCTCTCTCTGCTCTTTCTGTGGTGTTCGTTCGTATGTCGGCTGAGATGTCGAATTATGAATGTCGATTTAAGGGAAAAATAATTTTTTAATGAACTAGGGTTTATGATTTTAATCAATTTTTCTGAAGAACCCAGATGTGATTTACTTCTTCACTGGTTGACTAAGTAGTATCCTAACTATCCTAAATGTATTGGATTGAAGAGAGTTTGACAATGAGGAGGATTGATTTAGAAGTTGCTTGTCTCTTGAACATGGCTAACATCTAGGTGTCTCTGTTGGTATAGTACTTTAGATATTTAGGCGTTGGTGTTCAATGGTGGTGTATAGTTCTCTAGAGTAAATAGACTCAGAACAGAACTTGAAAGACTAAAGATTTGAGATTTAAGACAACCTTTTTGCAGAGCTGTAGCTGTTTTTCAGAATTTTGGTGTTTTTTTCATGGCTACAAACCTTTTTAAGTGTTTAGTTAAAAGTTTTTCTCAAACACTGATTGAATGGTTTCTTAGATGGTTTTCTTCAAAACTGACCTAACCAAATATTTTTAGTGTCTGATTTTTAAAGACTTTGAAAGAACTAACTCAACTTGGTTTGATGGCTTTAAAAATCTTCCTTGTGTGTCTGGAGTAGAGTTGTAGTGTAGATAACATGTAAATTGTTGATCTGTTTCTGCATTTATGTGCTCTGCATTGTAAGGGGTTGGGTAATGACTAGCATGTATGCTATGAATCTTGTGGGTTTTTCGGTGTGATTCTAAATGTGATTCTGGTGTGTAAGTATTCACCACAATGTGAACATGTTTACATAGCCATCTTCTATGCTAAATTTGTTATACTGGTGCTGTAATAAAGCTCCAGAAGGAGGTGGTGGAAAAGACCAAGTTGGATAAGGCTTTGGCTGATCAGGCCAAGGCAGAAAGGAAGAGAGAAAAGAAGGAAAAGAAGGAAAGAAAGAGGGAAAAGAAGGAAAAGAAGAAATCTAAGGAGGAGGAAAAGGCAAAGCAGAGCAAGACTATACAGTTGGATCATCCTAAGGTCAAGAGCTTGGAACAGATTAAGGATGACACAGAACAGCTTGAAAAGAGCAATATCACTGAAGAGCATGGAGAGCCTACGCAGCAGGCCCCAAGCTATTCATCTGATAGCACTCAGAGTGGGAAACGGAAGAGACCTGCCTCAGAACAGGTCCCGAATGCCACCCGACCTCAAGGCATGTTTCTCATTCATTTGTTTTAGACTCTGCACTTCAATGTTTGTGTTTTCATATGACTGACTGTTTCTTGATATGATAAACAGGTGGTGGCAACATTCTCAGAATTCGACTTCCTTCTCAAAAGAACATGAAACATGAGATCAGTAGAGGCAATGTGGAGCAGCAGCAGCCTATTCATAAACCAGCAGAGAGCCCGAATGTATCTCAAAATCAAGTAACATTTGAAACCAGAGTCCGTGATGAGCAACCGTGCTCCACTTCGGGAAGGACTAATGGTCAAGCTGAACAAAGTATCAGTCGTTCTACTCAACTGGCAGCTGAGCCTCTAAGAGCTGATCAGAAGTTGAAGTTTGTTGCTCGAACTCCTGTTACACAGCCGGCAGCTGAGCCTCTAAAAGCTGATCAAAAGATGCCTCCAACTGCTGTAACTAGGCAGGATGACTCTTCTCATGTCGATTACATATATTCCGGGAGCTCGAGTGAGTTCAGGAAAAAGAGAAAAATGGCTGACAAGTACAGACAATTGATTGAGAACTGGAATCCCCCTAGCACGATGTTCATGGAAACCGAGGAGGATGACTGGTTATCAGCAAGAACGAAAGATGGTAGTCGGCCAGAGAAGATGACAGCCACCAGCACGGAGATGTCCTGCTCTAGCAGCTCGCTGTGGCCTCAAGCTCGGTTCTTGCCTGAAGCCAACGTATATGCGCTGCCATATGCAATTCCCTTCTGAGCTCTTCAACATGCTGAACAATTAGATGAATTTTACCCTAGGATTTTTGGTAGTTTCATTTCTAGGGTGCTGTTTACGTCAATGTAGCAATATGCATATTTGGTAATGAACTTCAGTAGTGAACTGAATTGTATCGCAACATTGTCACTGAGATGAATCTTTTGTACATTCAATCATGAAATACATGGAAGTTTCCATTACATACTTTACCTTGAATTTCAGTACACAAGTGCCTTGCATTCACAAACTTACCTTGCCTTTGAGTATGTTGCCAGACAACACACCATATAGATCATCCAAAGTATGAAAAACATGATCTGTGAAAACATGGTTTTGAGACATCACACATAGTTCATCCAAAGTATGAAAGACATGATTGAGAGAAAACATTAGCCACACCATTCATTTGGTCAAAATTGACAACCAATATATATGGTGATGTATCATGGATTCATTGTAACATATATTCACAAAATATAAACTTCTTGTAAATTTTAACTATAATAATGATCAATATTTATAAAATCAACTGTCAAAGTTGGTGTGAGGTTTTAACGCATTCTGGCTCAATTTCAACTTTTAAATCAAATTGATACTTTTTAAATTATTTAATTTATGCTCAAATAAAAACTAGTTAAAAAACCACATAATATGAAATTAAACAAGCTTGAACATGAATGTTTTCTATTTTATAAACCACTATTTAATTTATTTATTTTTTCCTATTTTATAAGACATGAATGTTTTCTTGTTCTTACGCAAAAAATATATAGAAACCAAATATCTCTAATTATAATTCCATATTCAAATACATGAACTTATCGGGTCGGGTAATTGATAAATGGACCGTGGATCTCAAACACGGGTCGGCGTCGTACTGCCAGTCAATCTCGAGCGAAGAAAACAGCTTGTACTGCCGGCACAGCCAAGAGAAGAAGAAGGAGAGGAACTTTACAATCTGTTTGAAACCGAACCGGGAAGATGCTCATCGGCGCCGGAATCGAAGACGAAGAGAAATGGCTCGCCGAAGGCATCGCCGGAATCCAGCACAATGCTTTTTACATGCATCGCGCTCTGGTAAAATCCACCTCTTTTCAGTTTGATGATTTTTATTTTTGAAAATTTATGCCTGATTTTCTGTATTTGATGCATCAGGACTCCAATAATCTCAGAGAAGCACTGAAATACTCGGCGCTGGTCTTGTCGGAGCTCCGAACTTCCAGACTCTCGCCTCACAAATACTATGAACTTTGTAAGTGCATTTGAGATTGGTGAATGAAATTTACCTCTTTTCTCGTAATGAAAACGGCTGATTTGCTGTTGATCTTGTAGATATGCGAGCATTCGATGAGTTGCGGAGGCTTGAGATGTTCTTCAAGGAAGAAGATCGCCACGGTTGTCCAGTAGTCGACTTATACGAGCTTGTTCAGCATGCTGGGAATGTTCTACCTAGACTGTGAGGATGCTTTCATTTTGTTGAGCTGAAATCTGTTAATCATATCCCTTTGTTGAGACTGAAAACAAAATGCATTTTTGTTGGTTTCATGCATTTTCAATGTGATTTATAACTTCTACTTTTCAAAAAAAAAGAAGTGATATATAACTTCTAAGAGAGAAAATCAAAATGCATTTGCCGTTCTATTTGTTGATTGTAGATGGAAACAAATTTATCCGTCAGCTGTTATATGGATCGCACATTTACTATGCATTTTCTCTAAGTGGAATCGGTGCTGGATCAATATTTAAGATATTTAGAGTTATAAAGAAGCTGACTTGTTCAAATAATAGTATTGTGAAATACAGTTGCTTCATGTGCCTTTTGGCTTTTGTAGTGTGCATTTGTGGTTGTTCGTAACTGGCTGTGTGGTGTCTCTCTTTGGCAGCTTGAAGATGAGGATGATAGAGTTATCTTTTCGTGTCTTTTTTGTTTTAGGTATCTTTTATGCACAGTAGGATCTGTTTACATCAAATCTAAGGAGGCTCCTGCAAAGGATGTTCTGAAGGACCTTGTTGAAATGTGTCGTAGTGTTCAACATCCTGTTCGTGGCCTCTTTTTGAGAAGTTATCTTTCTCAGATCAGTAGAGATAAGTTACCTGATATTGGATCCGAGTATGAAGGGTAAAGCCACAGCTGTTTCACCTTTGGTTTACTTTATTAGGAAATTAAACTGATCTGCTAACATTCATCCTTACAAAAATTATCTCAGGGAAGGTGACACTGCCATGGATGCCGTGGAGTTTGTGCTGCAGAACTTTACAGAGATGAATAAGCTTTGGGTTCGAATGCAGCATCAGGTGTGTTGCCTTTTGGTGGTCTTCATTCACGTGCATGGCATCTAAGTACTTGCATGTAACGGAAGTAAATATGAATCATGCGGGCATGTTTTCGCCATGCAGGTGTTATAGTGCTTGTGATACATTCATTTGCTTTGGTGATCCTGAGTTGAAGCCTTCTTTGGGGATTTCTGCTCTGCAGGGACCTATCAGGGCTAAAGAGAAACTGGAAAAAGAAAGGAATGAGCTTCGTGACCTTGTAAGCACATCACTGTAAGCAGATCATCTTCAAGTTTGATTTGGAGATCTAAACTTTGACTGTTCATAAATTAGGTCGGGAAGAATTTACACGTCCTTAGTCAAATAGAGGGAGTTGATCTTGAAGTATACAAAGAGACGGTGCTTCCAAGGGTCTTGGAGCAGGTTTTTATCTCGACTCTTCCTAAAATTTCCTTACTATGTTACCAAGATAATCATTTGATGTATATCTTAATTTGCAATCAATCTCGCTTGACAGGTAGTGAATTGTAAAGATGAGCTTGCTCAGTGTTATTTAATGGATTGCATAATTCAAGTCTTTCCAGATGAGTACCACTTACAGACTCTTGAGACGCTATTGGGTGCGTTTCCTCAACTTCAAGTAAGTGGTTTATTGTTTTCCCATTCACCCATTCACAGGAAAATTGGCTCTACACGTAATTGTGTCTGCCTGTGTACAAAACTTTGTATATCTGGCAGGCTAGAGTCTTAGTATTCGTTTAACTGCTTTCAGCTTGGAAGCGTGATATTGCTTCAGCTTTTGAATAATGACTATCAATGTTATGAAATATTTCTAAAGAAGCTTTAGTTCAGCTGAGCTATTATTGTTCTTTCTGTTGACGTGGCATTATTTTGATTGTTAGCCTGCCGTTGACATCAGGACAGTGTTATCTCAACTCATGGACAGATTGTCAAATTATGCCGCTTCTAGTCCAGAAGTAAGTTACTCTTTTTTCTGTCGGTCCTGCTTCTAGAACTTGTTTTGAATGGATTTTTCCCCTGTATTCAGGTTTTACCAGAATTTCTGCAAGTAGAAGCATTTTCCAAGCTAAGTAATGCCATTGGGAAGGTATAATTTTGATATATTCTGAATAATGTATTTCTCAGGTACTTTTTAGTAGCTTGACTTATTGATGTGAAGTGTTCAGGGATTTAAAAAAGCTTTATTAAGGTCTTTATATCTTAACTTCTGTGTTGTGACTAAGGAAATATGGCTCTTATTAGTATGTATTCTTTGGCAAGAGGAAAACTATGATCATGGAAGTGTGACCTATTGAGCGACTTTAGCCACTGAAATTGTCGTTGATTCGTGGCAGGTGATTGAAGCACAGGCAGAGATGCCAGTTGTTGGGGTTGTCTCTTTGTATGTGTCTCTTCTAGCGTTTGCTCTTCGAGTTCATCCAGACAGGCTTGACTATGTTGATCAAGTGCTGGTAACCATTTTCCTTCCATTGATGATTTTGAAATAAAGACTATTGTTTTAAAGTTGCCACTTTGATCCCCATATGTGAGTGTGTCCAGACGGATGTTTGCTCATGCACAACTGGTGAACAAATGAAGAATTTGATGAAATTTCATTTTCTTGTTTCTGTATATGGGATGGCAGGGTGCATGTGTCAAGAAATTCTCACAAAATGCAAGGCTTGAAGATAATAGGGCAACAAAGCAAGTCGTTGCCCTTCTAACTGCACCACTAGAGAAGTTCAATGATATTGACACAGCTCTAACACTTTCTAATTATCCACGTGTCATGGAACATCTGGATGCTGGGACTAACAAAATAATGGCTCTAGTCATCATCCAAAGCATTATGAAATACAATACCTGTGTCTCAACTGCCGAGAAGGTAATGATTTCATGTTACCATTTCCCATTTTGATGTTGACCTAAAAGGATGCTTCCCTCTTCTGTAACTGGCTGCAGGTGGATGTGCTGTTTGAGTTGATAAAAGGTCTCATCAAGGATATAGATGGTACCGCAACAGATGAGGTGAAGATAATTTTGCCAACATATTTATATACATAACCTTGATGATAGGCTTAATTTGAATGGCCTTAAGCTTGTTGTTCATTATCCTACTACCAGAGACATTAGCTTCTGCTGATGCATGTATCTTTGATTTTTTATTTATGTGTATTTTATGTGGTTTCTAATAGCTTGATGAGGAGGACTTCAACGAAGAGCAAAATTCTGTGGCTCGACTTGTGCACATGTTGTATAATGATGACCCAGAGGAGATGTTAAAGGTAGTGATTATTAATGAATCCCCAATTGGGTATTTCCTGGATCACATATTGATGAATTTGAATGTGAATGCTCTAGTTGTTTTTGCATTTACTTATTTACTTCTTTTTTGCCCTTCTATTTGTTTGTATCAGATAATATGTACGGTTAAAAAGCACATCATGACTGGAGGTCCTACAAGGTTGCCCTTTACGATTCCTCCTCTTGTGTTTTCTGCACTCAAGGTTTGGCCTTTTTCTGGATGAAGAATATCTGAATTCAAGAAATATGTAGTTTAGGCATATTGAATCATTACTGTACTTTGATGGATTTTTTTAAGTGACAGTTGGTCAGAAGGCTGCAAGGGCAAGATGGAGATATTGCTGGGGAAGAGGTCCCTGCAACTCCAAGGAAAATATTCCAACTCTTGAATCAGGTGATCTTGCTTTATGTTTATGAAGTTCTCAGATGGTAGTCAAACTTGTATGCAGTTTGTCATAGCTCGTAACTTCATTTTGTTTATTGCAGACGATTGACGCTCTTTCATGTGTCCCATCTGCTGAACTTGCATTGAGGTTGTATTTGCAGTGTGCTGAGGTAAACGAACAGTCTCTTATGGAGTGCCCTTAATATAAGGCAGTTGCACTGTGTGGATTGTGGAACATGTGCTGTAAAAATAATTCAACTGGATTGCTCATTTTTAAGCACATTAAGTACTTTCTGGCATGACCAGTACCAAAACCAGATATACAAGTAGTTTAAATTCTTGTTACCATAATTTGTTCAGGGTCTTCTCATCACGTTGATATTTTTTGTTGTCCCAGGCAGCCAATGACTGTGATCTGGAACCCGTGGCTTATGAATTTTTCACTCAAGCTTTTGTATTGTATGAGGAGGAAGTTGCGGTAATTTATTTCCTTATTTTTTACTGTTCCAAATGTTGCTGTAATACTTTACTGGGAAACCCCATTCTGGATAATTGCTGTCTCCTTTTAGATGACTTTCATATATTTGTTTCAGGATTCTAAAGCCCAGGTGACATCTATACACCTAATTATTGGGACACTACAGAGAATGAATGTATTTGGCGTTGAGAATAGGGATACTTTAACCCATAAGGCAACAGGGGTAATACGAGCATTTACTTGTTCTTTCTTTGTGAAACTGTAGCTTTGATTTCTAGCTGAGCCTTTCTTTATTTATCAGTATTCAGCAAAACTGTTAAAGAAACCCGATCAATGTAGAGCAGTTTATGCATGTTCCCATCTCTTTTGGGTTGATGATCAAGATGGAATCAAGGATGGAGAGAGGTGCCACTCTGAACTTGTTATTGCTTGCATGATGATTGCATTACATCGAAGCTTTACTTATTTTTTGGATACGACTGATACAAGGTCTTTATTGGTGGTTTTATTCCAGGGTCTTGCTTTGTCTGAAACGCTCATTAAGAATTGCAAATGCCGCCCAACAGATGGCTAACGTTGCAAGAGGCAGTGGCGGACCAGTGACACTCTTTGTTGAGATACTAAACAAGTAAGGCCCTTTTTATTGAAACTTGTCTGCCATTCTGTTCAGAAATTTTTGATTAGATAAGATTTAGTTTAGAGTCAATTCAGTTCAGCGTAAATCAGATGAAAAAAACACGAACTAAGAAATCAGAATGAAGGATGACCACTCCCATTCATGGCACTGTTACGAAAATCTGAAGAAATTTCAAACTGATGTTTTTTCAGGTATCTTTATTACTTCGAGAAGGGAAACCCTCAGATAACAAGCACGGCAATCCAAGGCCTCATAGAATTGATACAAACCGAGATGCAAAGTGATGGCATCACTCCGGATCCAGCTTCAGATGCTTTCTTTGCCTGCACTCTGCGCTACATCGAGTTTCAGAAACAGAAAGGTGGCATAATGGGAGAGAAATATGCTACCATCAAGGTTTAGCTCGAGCCAACGAATCCGTCTGGATTGCATATTAACAAATCCCCCATTGGAACTTGTACAAAATCTATGACAAACTATTTGTGTATTAACTGTAATCTCTATGTTTTCTTTCATCATCCACGGAGGGAGTATTCAATTCCACTTTATCTTTCCGATTGGTGATTTCTAGTGAGATTATTTGAATACATGGTAAAACTTGTACATTTGAATCAGTTTGTTATAATACATTCACAATTAGAACTTCTGGTTCGAAGGAACACATAAGAGAAATAGATAGTTAGAAAACACTACTACATCTATTACACACAACATCAGACTTCTTTGGTGAAATGAGCTACGAATAATTACAGGATGGAACATGATCTTTGGCTTTTTTTCTTCTTCCTCTGCTTTGGCGGTTGAAGGACCAGCTTGATGGCGGCATCAAAAACCGCCTTCACATTTTGCTGCGTCTTTGAGCTGCACTCGATATACATGGCAGCTCCGATAAGCTTTTTCAGCTCCTCTCCCTGCAGAGAAAGGCATTCAGTTATTCAGTTATTCTTTCGGTTAGTCAGTTATTCTTTTGGTTATTCAGTTTCTTCTGTCATATAAAATGCAAAAAAACGTCGAAAGAGATGAGTGAAAGGAATGCAGAAGCCAACCTGAGCCGTAGTAATGGGCATCACTCCAGGGTGGTCTTCATAGAACTGCTTGTCCTCTCGAAGATCTGTGAACTCATAGATGTCAATGTTTGAGATACTAGGATGTATTAACAGCATTATCGAAAACTAATGATGGATTGTTACCTAGTTTCGTTCCAACAAGGATGATAGGCACGCCTGGCGCATAATGTCTAAGCTCAGGAATCCACTAAACCAAGGCAAGAAGGGCAAGTTAAAAAATGCAACCAAACTGTAAATCAATGTACCAGTATATCTCAATCTCAACTGTAAAACTACAAGTATTAAGGTCATGTTCTTTTCACTGATTGAAGCAAACTCGATACAGTTTCATACGAGTAAGAACTAAACTGAACTGAATTGAAGTAACTAAAGTCGAAAAAAGTGAATAAACCAAACCTTCTTGCCAACATTTTCATAGCTTGCTCTGCTGATAAGAGAGAATGCAAGAATAAAAACATCAGCACCTCGATAGCTCAGAGGTCTCAGCCTATTATAGTCTTCCTGGCCTGCATTGCAATTTGCAAACACAGATTACTAAGCAAAACTAACTGATTTGAACTGAATTCAACTACGAACTGAGCTGAACTGAAATCAAGTCGAAAACATTTGCTTACCAGCAGTGTCCCATAAGCCTAGGTTGACAATGCTCCCATCCACAACCACATTAGCACTAAAATTGTCAAAAACTGTGGGCACATAGTCCTGCAAAATTTCAAATTTCAAATATTCAAAAATTCAAAAAAAAAAACGTTGTTCACAATCAAAATGTAAGAACATGGCCAAGAAACATACCGTGGGGAAAGTATTGCTGGTGTAGGAAATCAGCATACAGGTTTTGCCAACCGCTCCATCACCCACAGTCACACACTTGATGAATCTGGAAGCACTCATTTTTTTTCCCAGCTCAAGAAATTCAGACAAGATTCAAGAATGAAGAAGATACACTTGTTACAATTGTGCGCTGTAATAATTAATGATGCGTATTTGCAGGGAATTTTTCTCTGGTTGTAATGATTGGTATGAGAGAAAATAAAGAGAAAGGGGTAATGAGAGTGAGGTCACACAAATGGGATGGGGGACTTTGAAGAAGAGTCCACCTCATGCCTGCCACATTATGAAGTCATCATTTCTTGTTATCATTGGGTTCACATTTTCTCTAATAATTATAAAGTACTAAAATATAATAATCATGGATTCACATTAGTTTATTTAGAAATGGCCAAAGAACAGAAAAAAAAAAATCAGTAGTGAAATTACAATTTTTTTCTAGGATGGACCATATCTATTAAACTTATTTCCTATTATTTCCTACTGCATTGAGAATTAATATATTGAAAATATAATCAATAATTAAATTAGTTTGAATATAATATTTTTTTACTAAATTAAATTCAACTAAAATAATATACTGATAAGTTCAAGAGAACAGATAATTATCCAGTCAGTATTCGACCATTAAGTAGAAAGATTGACTTCATTAGGCAAAATTTTATATATGTCAATCATCTTTAATATAATTATTTTCACCACTAAATTTTAAGTTCGATCATAAGTTATACTTATGTAGTACTATGGGAGTAAGGAAAATATTTCTTGTTTTCAAATAGAACTAGCTAAAAATCATTTGCAAACAAAATTTATAAGTCAAACATGTAACTTAAATAAATAAGACAAATGGAAAATCTCCTCAACTTGGACTCCCAAAAATAAACAAAAAATTTCAAAAAAAATGGAAAGAAAAGATAGTTTGGATTCCTAGTGCACATTGAATGAGGCACATGGGCCAGAGAGATGTATTGAGATTTGAGTGGCTAAAAACATCTCATTCATAATTTCCATGTGGTCTCCATTTCTCATTTGCCCTCTCTTTGCTTCCTTGACATTATTTAATACTGTCACGCTTTTCTTGATGCTAGAATTTATACAATTGCATGAGTATATATGTGGAAGACGTTAAATGATCTTGTAGATTTTGATAAAATTGTTAAAGGGAAAAAAAATATAGACACATTATTAAATAATATATGTCTTAATTGATCTAATAATCATGCTTCATAGGTAAATGATCATTCTTAAAAGTGATAAAATCAGTAATAATATACTGAATAATTATGCTTGATTGATAAAATGTCAGTTTTGAAAATGATAAGATAAACATTTGTCTATAATATCACACGAGACCTTTTCAAATATATATGATGATATCCTTTTCACGTCACAAGTAAAATTGAGGCATTTTTTGTTTTGAATGGTATAAAAAAAGTGGTATAGAAAATCTGAAGTGGAGTGAATGTGTTGAGATTTCAAAAAAATAATAAAACGAAAAATGAATGAATTTTATCAAAAAGAAAAACAGTGATGATGTTAACAAAATTATCCCAAGCAAAAAATTGTGTCAATCTTAAGAAACTGAATAGAGCATCATTGACAGTGAAACAAATATCAGTCCAATATTTTGTACTAAGAAAAATCTGTCATTCTCCTCCTTCAATTCACTAATTATATCCAGTTACAAAGTGGAAAAGAATCCCACCATTATTGCTCCTATACATTTATACCATTAGTATATGATCATAAGTATATTCATATGCATTTCACCAAGAGATGATAAAAAGTATAAGAAAATCTTGTAATAATAATAACTAGTCTAAGCTTTTCTTTTCCTGCTGCAAACTAACCAGCTGAGAGTATATGCTTCCACGCCTCGCCATAAGCTGATCATGGCTCCCCGATTCGGCCACTTTCCCGCGCTGCAGAACAGCGATGGTGTCAGCCTCCTGAACCGTGGACAATCTGTGCGCCACGAGAATCGTCGTTCTTCCTTCCATAAGCTTATTCAGAGCCTCCTGAACCAGCATTTCTGACTCGGCATCCAGCGCGCTGGTTGCCTCGTCAAGTAGAAGAATGGAAGGATCTTTTAGAATAGCTCTCGCAATGGCAACCCTTTGCTTCTGCCCTCCTGATAGCTGCACTCCTTTTTCTCCTACCTGTAATTCGATTCAGTTCAGTTCAGAAAAAATATAGTTTTATGAAATTTAGGTCGGACTAATCGTACTGATTTTATATTTCAATATTTTCACTTTAGTTTAAGAGAGCAGAAACTAAATGTAAATATTATTGCCACATTCATCATGTCACATGTTTTCAAAATTACCACTTTTATCATTTGTTTCGGCCAATTTTGCCAGCTTACACCAATCTTTAATGTCTCTCAGCCATTAGTGGTTTTTTACATGGTTTTTGTTCTAGTATGTAATTTAAAATTTTTAATAAAAATTTAAAATTATTTGTGAAAAAACAAGTGAAACATATAAACAAGACAGGGGAATACCTGTGTGTGATATCCATCGGGCATCATCCCTATGAATCCATGAGCATTTGCCGCTTTCGCAGCAGCAAAGACCTCGATTTCTGATGCGCTTTCGTTTCCATATTTGATGTTTTCGTAGATTGTTGTCGAGAAGAGCACAGGTTCTTGCTGCACCAGGCCAATGTGCATCCTCAGTGACTTCAGGTTGTAGTCCCTAACGTTAATTCCATCGATCATAACCGTCCCAGAAGATGGATCATAGAATCTGATCACTAAGGAAATAACAGTGCTTTTCCCCGAACCGCTCTGTCCTACAATAGCCATGCTTTTTCCTGCCGACACAGTCAAGCTCAGGTCTTCGAGAATGGCGATATGAGGCCTCGCAGGATACTGAAACCCTACGTTTCTGAGCTCCACGTCACCTCTGATCTTCGAAGCTTTCCTCGACCTCGGATCATCGGGATCGATGGCGGTTTTTCTGTAAATAATGTCGAAAACCGAGGCTAATGCATCTGACCCCTTGACGATGTCTGGCGCGAGGGCCAGCGTTTCTGCAACAGAGAATGCGGTGATGATGAGTACCATGAACGACTTTATGATGTCGCCGAAGTTCGAGTCGCGCTTCTTGATCAGCTGCGACGCGTACCAGAGGCCGAGCGCGTAGGAGCAGAAGGCCAGGAACTGGGAGAGGCCATAGCCGAAACCTGAGATGTGTCCTTTTAGGACAGCTTGTTTGTTTGGCTTTTCTAGTTCTTGTAAGAACTGGAGCGAAATACGTTCTTCAGCTCCGAATGCAGCCACTGTGCGTATGTTCGCGATGGCTTCGCGCGCCAGAGACGTCGCACGGTAATAAGCAGCTGTGTAGTGGCCTCCATATCCTTTGAGGAATTGTTGCTGAAGAAAAAAAAAATCCCCTTTTTTAGACAGAATTTGGAAAAGTTTAAGGATGTTTAAGGTTGATTGAGGTTAGTGGATGGCTACCTCGGCGATGGAAGCTCCGATGAGGAGTGGAAATGTGGCTATGACGACAGCTGCAATGCGCCAGCTGAGCGTAAATGCGATCGCGAATGCTGTCACGGCAAGTGCTACATTTTGGACAAGCGTTGAAAGCCTGTCAGCAAGCGCGCTTCGCACCAACGTTGCATCTGCTGCTAGCTTCGAAATTAATGATCCCGTGTTGTTTTCGTCCAGGTCGAACCATCCAATCTCGTTTTTAATGATGGCTGAAAATCAAACCTCAAGAGCATCAGTCTTTCATTATCTGAGTGAAAAGTAGAAAACCTGTAAAAAACACAAACCTTGGAACATTTGCAGACGAACTCTAGTGGTGAGGCGCTCGCCCATCAGCGTGTAGAAGTAGTGCTGCAAGAGATATATCGGAATGTTTAGGACAGCTATACCTATGAATATGAGTGAAACACGACGAACTTCTTTCTTAATTTCGTTCTCGTCCTGAGCATAGAATGCTGTCAGAACATGCGTGATTCCAAGGGCAAAAAGAGGAGCTTCCATTCCGGCAAGAATTGCACCGATTGATCCGAGAAGCGCGAAAGGCCACTCAGGAGCATTCAGTTTGACCAATTGCCAAACCGATGGAGATTCTGAGTGGGATTCTGAAATTGTGTTCTTGTCCGAATTTTGCTGATGATCATCAAGAGGAATGTTATGTAGTTCTCGAAAGCTCGAGTTTCTTGAATCTAGGTTCGTATGTCCCAGGTTTGAATCCTCGGAAGAATGTTCTGAAACTTGCATTTTCACTAGTGATGCATAGCTCCCCTTTTTAGTCATCAGTTCCTGGTGAGGCCCCATTTCTGCAACCTGGCCGTTTTGAAGGACGATGATCTTGTCAGAACCGCGAATCGTGGATAATCTGTGCGCAACAACGATTGTTGTCCTGTTGGACATGACTTTGTCCAAAGCCTGCTGAACAATGAGCTCAGATTCTGAGTCTAAAGCACTTGTGGCCTCGTCCAACAGCAATATCCTCGGATTTCTCAGCACCGCTCTTGCAATAGCAATTCTCTGCTTCTGTCCTCCAGACAACTGAGTTCCTCCTTCTCCCACCTACATTTAGACAATATTTTGTAATAAACGAGGAAATGAAATTCAGTTTAATTTAGTCGTATTGTTGGTATTTTCAATTCAGTTCAGTTCAGTACTTACCTGTGTATGATAACCATCTGGCAGTCTTTCGACGAAAGAATGAGCATTTGCAGCAATGGCAGCTTTAACCACTTCATCCATTGTGGCATCGCGTTTTCCGAACAGAATGTTCTCAGCTATTGTTGTCCCAAACAATGCAGGCTCTTGGCTAACTAATCCTATCTGTTCTCTCAGCCAACTTAGCCTCAGATCCTTAAAGTCATGTCCATCCAACATTATCCTACCTAGTCACATCAAGAGCATTCCATGTCTGAACAAAGAATCGACAAGGTAGTTCAGGAGTTAGGACCATAGTAAAACAGATACAATACCTGAATTCGGTTCATAAAAACGTTGGACCAGAGAAATGACCGTGCTTTTCCCCGAACCACTAGGACCAACAACTGCAAAGGTTTTCCCAGCTGATACTACAAAGCTAAGGTTTTCGAATATCATGTTTGGCCTAGAAGGATAGGAAAAACAGACTTCAGAAAATGCAATTTCCCCATCAACTTTTTGCAACGTTTCTCCATCATCTGATTTTCCATTCTGGTTTAAGGCATCATCTTCGATCATGCTAAGGATATCCGTGGCAGCCGCCCGTCCCTTCGCAATGCAAGCGAGATTTGGCGCCGCCTGACCAAGAGCACTAAAAAAAAAACATGTGTCAAACAAAAACTAAACATGATATAGAACTTCATGTTCTTGAAATGAGCTTACAATCCACTAAAGATCACGTTGAAGACCGTCGTGAATGCTTTCCCGCCATTTGTTCCGTGATGCCTGACGAGGATGCTCGCGTACCAGAGAAGCAGCGCCCACGCGCATAGCAGAAGTCCGTAAGTGAAGCCAACACCAACACCTTTTGCAATGCCACCTTTCTTTCCTAGCTTCAATGCTCGGTGAAGCGAAATGGAGTATGCTTTGGCAGCTTTTTCTTCTCCTACAAATGAGTACACCGTACGAATCTGTGATATAACCTGAAAAATCCAAAATGAACTCCATTTAATGATGAATCATGGTCAAAAACTCATTACTCAGAAAATTTTACTTTTAGTGACAAATAAATGCGTCACTAAAAGCCCCAATAATGTGTCACTAAAGATATATTAGTCACTAAAACCCCAAAAATGTGTTACTAAAAATATTCGTCATTTTATTTAGTGACGAAAATTGGCTTTTAGTGACAAAAAACTTTATTTTCACCTCTTCTGCTGTTTTACCGGCTTCAGCATAAGCAGCCTCGCCCTTTTGAGACAAGGTGGACATGATCAGCGTGTAAGCTCCTCCAGCAACGGCTATGAGCGGAACGACGGCTAAAGTCAGCAATGTGAGCTGCCACACTGAGATGAAGCCGAGGATGAATCCCGCGAAGAACTGTGACAGATAGCGTATGGTGTGGCCGATCTGTAACATGTTTCAGCACGAATTCAGACACATTTTTGATCCATTTCATGAACTACAAACCTTAAAATTTCTTCATCATCGCTTACCTTATCGCCTATGGCATCCTGGACAAGTATGGCATCACTAGAGATGTGAAATGTCAGATTTTGATTGCCTGCTTCAGTATCGAAATAGCTGATGTTCTTGTTCAGCACTGCTTGAAGATACTTCAAACGTAAACGAGCAGTTTGCCTTTCCCCGGTTTGTGCCCAACATGCGACTCCTAGGTATTCAAGAACTTAGCTTTTCAATCTTTCATTCGAAAAACTAATTTGATTTGCAGATTAAGGATCATTCAGACAAGGAAGATGCGCGCTTACCAATCCATGCTGCCACTAGAACAACAATGCCGAGGTAAACCAAGTACAGCGAATGCTGCAAGAGAAATTCATGTGAATGAAACACTGGAAACTACAAAACCTAAATGAAGTTTTCTATTAGTGTACATACCTTGGAGACCTCTGCAGACATTTCATGAGACCTCGAAGCAAGGTGTCCTAAGGAATCAATCATGCGTCCGAACAAAAGGAAGAACATCGGGAGAGCAGCGCCATGTATGCAAGCTCCGGCGCTTCCAAAGAACATTAAAACATAGTCTACTGAATCTGCTGCGGCAAAAAGCCCGAAAACTGAGACAATCTTCTTCTTTTCAGGATTTGATCCTTCAGCATCATTTCCATTTTGATCCATTTCCAGAACAGGAAACTACTGAACTTGTACGCCAGAACAGGAAACTCTAAATGTCTGACAAGCAAAGAGAATATTTACTGAATTTGAGGTTTTCTTTTCCAGGCTATAAATGATCAAACTCAGAGCTGGCCAACTAGAAAAAAATAGTTTTCTTAACTACACTTGAATTTGCATACTTCTAGGTTTGAGGCTATTAAACTTTAAACCCAAATGTACTAGAACATACTATCAAGTATCAACCATTCAACTTCAAGACTAACCAAACCAAACCAAACCACATTGTTGCACTTCTTGCTTCCACCTAGTTATGTACTGTGATAGAGTTCTTGGATTGGACCAACCAAACAATTCAATGAATGCTAGGCTTCTATCTAATATAACCAACCATATTTATAATTACAATAAAAAAATTATTTTTTTCAATTAAAAGAATATGATTATCCAATTTTGGGACCACATAGAACTGTCAATAAGTATGGGAACTAGTTCTTTCCTTGCTTGATCTTCAACATCTCCTGTAATTACTACAACAGCAGTACCAACAACAACTAGTCTGCTACCACTACTCTTAATCTTTATCTTGTCAATTTCATAACATTTTTTTTATACTTGGTAGAAAAAGGGTTTTAATTCTATAGAAAAATTCTCTAACTTTGAATCAAAATAAATAATAAAGTTAACTTTTTTATGAGAAGGAAGACAGTGACCATTACCTGCAACCATTGCAGCTAGCTCCAAATTCTTGGTGTTAATTAATGCTGCACTTTTCTGAAAGAAAATCACAATCACAAACTTGATCTCACTGAAACATCATCACAAACAAACACACACACTCACACACACATATTTTTCTCTGAGGCATATAATCAAACAGAGCATGTGCAGTAGAATATTAAAACTAGTGGAGGGATCAAAACATATTAATTAGCTTGGAATTTAGGTGCATCCACCTCCTGATAAATAAAAAGGAGTTCTTGAAAACATTAAGATCCATAATTTGGCTCCTAATCCACCTCTTAGTTGGTTAGTGGTTAACTGGTTATCATACTTTGACTGATTTAAACAAAGTGACTTAATGAAAATCAGTCTTATTTTGCAAGAACTCATTAGATTTTGGTAATCTAGTTAGCTTGCAAAACTCTATAACTTGCATTCTAGGAACATTTTCATCTTGGTGAACTACTTTTTCACTTCCACAAAATTGTATTTCCATAGTACTTTTGTCCATTGTTTTTTTGTTTTTTTTTTTCCTGAGTACTTTTCAAAGAAATATAAATCCATTTAAAACTATTTCTGAAAGGAAATTTCAAAAGCCTAGAAATCTGTAGGGCCATAAGGCCCATTTGTTGCAAGTATATGGGTTTGGTACAAGGGCCTCGTCGGGTTTCGATCTGGGCATTGGTGTAATTGTATAGAAAAGCAGGGACTAGTTCATAATATTTTCAAACATCTCACCCTTCAAGTAATTTCATTCGTTAGGCTTACGAACATAAACCCTCCGCCACCGCCGTCTACTCAGCGCCCGTTTCGCCGCCGTAGACCACGCCGGACGAACTTTCCAAAACTCGGAACTTTCGATTTTTCCTAGGTATGGGTAGCCGGCAGCGGGATTTCATGTTCTGCGAGATGTGTGGGTCCATGCTGTCTTTCGATTCGCCGAACAAAGTTACCTGCTCGGTCTGCCATCATCGTAGACGCATCAAAGGTATGGCCCCATCCATCTCAATCTTTTCACCTTATAATTATCGAACTAGTAGAAGTAATCTTGTGGAACTGTTTGTTTGAACTGCAGATATTGCTAATGCAGAGATTCGGTATACTCTTACAGCTGAGGTATCATGTTCTGATTATGTTTTTGATGTTTCCCAACATGTTCAATCGTTAGTATCTCATTTATGTATGAAGAGTTTATATCGAAAATGTGCATTATTAAGAATCTAAGCTCGTTTTGACTTAAAGTTTGCTGTTTGAGTTGGGACAGACTGTTAACGTTTCAGCAATAAGAAAGGGTAATACTTTATAGTAAATCATGTGTGATTGGTGTTGAATTAGATACTTTTGACGAAGTTGTTATATTGTTCTTATTTTGATATTGAATTAGGATAAGTTCGGAGTTTCTTATATTGTTGTTAATGGATATCGTATTGAGAATATCCCTGGGAATGTGAAAGATGTATACTTTATAGCGCATTGTGCAACAATCAGGAGTTGATCTGATTATCGTTGGGTAACATGGTAGAGTATATGCTAAAGGAGTATAACTTGAGTCTGTTCTAAAGGCTTATGTATCACAATTGCAAATGCCGGCATATGTTGTTATTTTTCAGTCAAAAGTTTCTCCTCGTTTTCTTAATATGAGCTGAATATGAAAGATTAAGAACTCTTTCCTCGTAGTATGGTTCTAATCTGATATATGTTATGTGCATGTGCTGATTGTGAGCTTTAGGAACTAGTTCAATTTCGAAAAGGGAATAATGTATAGTGATTATGTTCACTGCTTCTAAGTCTTTCTATTTTGGTTTACGATTATTTCCCAATCTCTAGTTTCTGAGTATTTTATAGGCTCGTAAACTTATTTAAATACTTGATATAATAACTTGCTGAATGCATCCCTTTCCTTACTTTGTGATGCTTTTCCAGGATATTAGAAGGGAATTAGGTGTATCTTTGCTGGATGTCGGTGAAGAGGAAAAAGAACTGAAACCAAAGGTTAGTGGTTGTCGTAATTCACATTATCTACTTCCACATCCATATCTATGGTAGCTAACTAGGTCTTCCATTGATTTTCTCTGGCGAACAGGACATTTACGCCAAATGTAAAACATGTCAGCACTTGGGCATGTCTTATGTTGCCAGACAGGTAATTTTCGATGTCCTCATGTAAGAAACTTCTTTAGATAAGCTCTGCTCTTACATTAGTTTCTCATCCTCATTGCCTTGGTAGATTCGATCAGCTGATGAAGGGCAGACTATCTTCTATACGTGTCCTAATTGTGCTGGAAAACAGACGGAGAATTCTTAGGATGCAGAAATTCTGCTTTTAAAGAAAGTTGTAGTGTTTTTTAAGGTTCCTGTTGTTATTTAGTGTGGATGTCTGGTAGTGTAGCCATTTTGGCTCTTCACTGAGGATTTACTGTTGTAAAATGCAGAATATACTATTGTTCTTAATGAAGTGAATTGTACGGGAATGAAGTTAATATAAGTGATAGTATAACTAAATTAAACTGAACTATATCAAATCATATTTGAATGAAGTTAATTATACTAGTAGTGGTTAGTGTTATGTTGACCTGCTTGAATAAATGAAAATTTTACTTGTGGAGGTTGTCAGAATAAGTTATCTTCAACTTATTTGAAGTTTTATCAGATTAATTTAGTTCACATAAGTTCTTCAACTAATATAATAATTTTGTTAGAAAATTCTGGATCTTGTTTAAATAAGTTCAGATTCAGGGATAAACACGCCCCCATTCGAATGTTGATTTCGTACCAAATGTTTTCAAAATGAACCATTTTTGTAGGAGAGAAAAAATCATTGATCTTTCAACCATGTAAAATTCAATTGTAGAAATGCTTCTCTAGAATCTAATGTGAAGCCATGAACAAATATTGATCTTCTCACTTTTAAATTCAGAATACGATTATTTTTACTTTTACCTAGGGGTGGTTTGGTTCGCGTACTAAACGTAGTAAATATAGAATCCGCGTATTTAAGATTTTGGATTGTTGTTTGGTCAGCGTATAATGGTTAAAACGCTGGAAATGACGATTCCGCGGAAATTCAATTTCCCACACAACGTGGGAAATTTCTTACCGAGTATTACCTAGGTCGAAATGAAATACGCGTAATTTTTATATGAAATTACCATTTTCTCCCCACCATTACGTAATTTTTCTACGATCATGCATATATATATATATATATATATTTTATTTCCTCCAGTTTTATTTTGCTGCAATTTCTGTTTTAAACTTCTTATAACGTTTTTTGTTTATTTAACTGTACGTATACATATTATTAACATGGGATTTAGAATGGAATATTTTATTGTTATCAAATTTTCTTATTTTGTGATTTTATTTTTGAAGTATAATTATTTTTTGATTTTTTTTAGAGAACAATAAATTGTTTTTTATAAATTCAAGTGAGTTTTTTTGATTATTTGGAAAATTACAATAAGTTGAATATTTTATTCGATTGAGTTCATTTGAATGTTTTTTGGATATATAGTTGAAAAACTGTTAGATTCGAGTGAGTTCATTTGAATGTTTTTTGATATGTAGTTGCAAAATTGTTAGATTCGAAAGAAATACGTAAGTCAACCAAACAACATGTAGTAAATAAAATCCTAGGAATTATAAAATACGAAGATGCAACCAAACAGTTTTTCCAAATTCTGAGTATTTTGATGGAGGAATTTATTTCCGAGTAATTACCAAATCTGTGGGAATTTAATTCCCACATGAACCAAACGACCTCCTAGTATCATAAACGGAACATTTTTAATAATCCAAAAACAAAATCAAAGATCCAAAAACGGGAAGTTTCTCGAACCTTATCACCACAACAACCGGTCATGCGACTAGACTCGTGCAATGCCTCTGAAGTCGGCGAACCCGCGGAAACGCCATTAATGGGTTAATTAACGTTTAAGTGTCGTCTAAAACGTGATTAAGTCATCGTCGTTATATAGGCAGACAGCTGGTTAAGGTTAATCAATTTAGAATTCCTAACGTAAAAAAAAACGATAAAAGTTTTGTGAAAGCGTGGAGTTCAAGGTTTTTGAAACATCGCCCTCAAAGTTCAACGTTTGATGAACCGCCCTTACAACACCATCCACACAAAAACCGTGAGGTTTTCAGACAATATATATTGATACTTTCTTCACCTCTCTAAGTCTCAGAACAACCTGTGAACCGTGGCTGTTGCATTGTACCGCAGGCATATTGACTCTTCAAATATCAATCAATGGCTAGGGCAACATTCAAATTAGTGGTCTTAATTACTTATGCTAAAACTGTCGTATTTATTTTTATACCCTTCATCAAATTAAAATTAACTACACCCTCTCTATAACAGATGCACTATACGTTCAACTGCTAATATCTTTGAGTTCGTATATTAATAACTATGGATTCAACAAATACGATGAGATTTTCGTTTATCTATGTATAAATATCTAAAAATCAGTCAAAATTTAGCATTTTTAGCCAAGCTTTTTATTATGTACACATATAGCGAGAACAAAGGCATTATTATAAGTTACTTTAACCTCCAAATAAAACCATTGACATTTCACATTAGCGAAAAATCCTAACTCTTTATGACTAAAAATGTTAATTGCCTAACTAATCATTTTTATTACACCTACCCTAACAATACAAGTCAGAATACTAATGATCAAGGAAATGAGGTCGGTTTGATATGCCATATGCAAATGTTTGATTCATGAAGACGTAAATTTATTATTTTAGAACGCTCTTTTTAGAAATGTAAATCTATATGTGCTCACCATTTTCTATGCTCTTATTGGATCAGTATGAGAGATCAAAGCTAAAATTTAATATAAGAGATCAAACTTAATGTTATAAACTGAGTTACATAAGGATGATCTCATCACTTTATATAAGAGATCAAAGTTTTTTTTTAACTTAATATAAAACTTTTTCGGCAAATTGAAGTTATAATCGTTTAAACTTTGAAGAAATATTAGAAAGTAAAAAAATAACACTATTTCCCTTCATATGATAACAAATACGCTTAAATTAATTACTTCCAAGAGAAAAACAAAGTTACATCATTGAAGAGTTCCAAATTACACACTGAATTTGCAAATACATTTATTCTCATTGAACTTTTCTCAATGAAGAATTTGCAAATCCTCTATTAATTCTATTACATTTTTCGTGCACTCCTGTTCTTCAAAAATCATACAGGAAAAGCATCACAGAAAACACACACACACACACACAAAATTATCATCATTGATTCATAAAATAAGAAGGGCATATAAAAAATCAACCCTTCTTGTTTTTTAAAAAAGAAAACACGCACACACGCAGTAGCCAGCATGTAAAAGGTGTTACAGCCAATGGAACAGTAACCTACTGAAGGTGGAGAAGGCGGCAGAGGTTGTCAGTTGCGCCGGCGTCGATGACCACTCCGCCGGCCTGGGCGGTGCAGCTGCGCTTCGGCCTCAGTGAAAAAGTGGGCAACGGCAAGCTGCTCGGCGGCGGCGGAGTAATTGCGGCGAACATCCCAGATTCCGATAACGAGAACGAGAACTCATTCACCGCCGCCACCTTCTTCTGCGCATCACGGACGCCATTAGAGATCTCCGAAGCTCCTTTGGTGATGGATTTCTTGGGTGTAAGCGACGCTGAATCTCTGGATCTGAAACTGTTGGGTTTGATCTGCGTTTTCCTGTTGCCGCCGCCGAAGGCGGCGGAGGTCGGCGGCAGGGAGGCTCCCCTGGTGATTCCGGTGCGGTGGTTGGCCGGTGGAGAAACCGGGAGAGGGAGGAGCGGCGGCTGTTTCTGCTCGCGCATTGCGTACTGAGGGTAGGAATGGAAAGAGGAGAAATTAGGTGGGAGGTGAACTACTTGAGTAGGGGGAGCTTGGAGAAGACCGGCGAAGTTCATCAGCGGCGGATGAACGGTGGCGCCGGAGTTGTGATCGGAAAATGGTCTGGCGGCTGATGACAGCGAGTGGCGGCGGTTGAGGCCGTTGATGGGGGTGTTTGAAGCTTTTCTGTAATCCATAGCTAAAAATATACAAGATCGATATATAGAGCTGGAAAAATATGCTCTAATCAGAGCTGAAATGCAAACTGCAAATCAGAGAAAAACTTTGAAGATAAAATTATATGATTTTTTTTCAAGATTATGTTATTTGCTATGAAAAGAGAAAATGAAGAAAAAATAAATGAAGATTGAGAAAGAAAAACCTAATGGTTAAGGAAGCTAAAAGAAGGAAAAGAGAGAGAAATGGTGGAGAAGGGATTAATTAGAGAAGAAGAAACTTCTCTGAGTTGTGGCCTTTGGGATGATGGGGAATGGTCTCTTTATATAAAGCAACAACCTACCCTCCAACGGCTATCACTTACTACTGTAGTTACTTTTGGTTCCTTTTATTTAAGTTAGTTCAATTAAATTAAGTCCAATTCTTTAAAAATAAAAATAAAAAAATCGCTAATTATGTGAGATATTCGTTAATTATGTTGGTAAAATTGCATTAAAATGTGACATATTATTACGTAAGATATTTTTTAATGTGTCGATAAAATTGCATTAAAATATAAAATAACTATATCACATAATAACTAACTGAGGTTATATTACCATTAATAAATTGTAATGAAGGGATGGTGTTTTATTTATAGTTTTGTAAAATTAGAGTGTTAATATACATATATATGTAAAGGGTAGTATAGTCATTTGACTATAAAACCGCTCTTGTAAGACCTTATCTTTATGAGAAAATCTTGGGTGAGACCTGTCCTTGTGGAGACCAAGAGCAGGGAAATGAGCATTTACTGTTTCTGCTTGATCTTTTAGTCAGTTTGTTTGATCTTTCAATCAATGTCCTTGAGTATTTTTGTTTTGCCTTGATTTTTCAGTTAATTTGATCGTTCGTTCAATTTGCTTGATCTTTCGGTCAATTTTCTTGATCATTTCCTGGTCAATTTCACCAACGACAAATTCAATCAAGAAAATCGGCGGGTTTAAAGCTCACCAACGACAAATTCAATCAATAGCAGTCTCATATAATCTTTGGTCTCATTTGAGACAGGTCTCAAATGAGAATTTGCCTATCTTTATTCATTCATTCTAAGAAGATATGCAAGTCATGACTGGCTCCCAAATCCCTTCATCTTCTTTATAGATTAACATTCAAATCGGTTCATATCCGCAATTATGTTGAATTCAACCCCGATGGTGGTAGCTTCAATTTCCGATCACTAATGTTGAGTCTGGTGGCGCTGCAATTTCCGTCGACGTTATCCATTCGCGTATCCGCAAAATTGATGTTATTGGCATTGCCCTCGTCTCGTCACGACCACACATTGTTCATCACAATCTATCTCGCGGCCTTCCTTCAATTTGCAACAAAATCATTCGGTCTTGTGCGACTTGCGTTAAGTTTTATTGTTGTAAATTTCCAGAATTGTAACAATACACTGATATTCTTTGATTTATTGATGTAAAAAACGTATCACTCTTTGTTTTTTAACTTTTTACTCTCTATTAATATTATTTTAAAAATTATGATATACAATCTAGAGGAATATAGATTTGTAATTGCAACTTATTGCTCTATACTTTTTATTATAAAAAACCTCTTATTCGTTTCATTCACTCAATTTTCCCCATTACTACCACTCTCTCCATGATCACTTTCTTTAAGGACTCGTTTTATACATGTGAAATTTATAAATTTTATATATAATGTGGCATGGAGGGCCTAGAAATGGGAGTATTTCACTTTCATGAAAATAAGTGAAATAAATATTATTATTTTTTCTTGTCTATTAGGCCATGTTTGTCAGATCTTATCTGTAGATCAGTTCAGTTCAGTTCAATTCAGTTTAGTTAAGTTCAGTGAAAATGTAATTTGATGAATTTCAGATTAATTCAGTCATGCTGATTCCATTTTTCAATACATTAATTATACTTTAATTCAGTTCTATACAATTTTGTTCAGTTTAGTTCAGTTCAGCCCATCAAGAAATAAACTCTAGGAAATATGCCTTATTTAAGTTATCCTTGTCAAGTTGATGCAATATTATTATTTTTCTGACAAAATATGATATTATTATGTGAAGTGTAAATTGGGATAAACTAAAGTAGCTGGTATATTCCGTAAATAATTAATTGCTGTATATCAAAGTATTTTCTTCCCAAGAAGCCGACAAGTATAGGAAGTCCGCCGTCCAATTGGAGCCAAAAGACCATAAATAACACCAAACTCCGGATTTCTTAGGATACTGTAGGGCGGTAGCCGTCCATTCGATAAGGACCGTCCGATCCATCCCTTTTTGGATCCAACACCGTTGATATCCACCTCGTATTCTGCTCCCCAATATTGTGCCTGCCCATCCAGCCGTACACGTGGAAAAGTATTTTTAATCATATCCTTTTTCCCATCGTGATGACATCACGTGCATGGAGAAAGTGGTGGCCTATTTGCTAGGCGGCATTTTTTTTCAATTTATTTTTCGTCTACATGGGAAAATGGAATTATTATTTTTTATTGTGGAATTTTCTATGGCTATTGGCAAATGAGGAAGGAAATTGGTGGGAAATGGGTATACCGATTTTTCAATTAAAATACGAGATTTTGGATTATTATCTTTTTTATAGAATCTTTGATTTGGTTTGGAATGACTAGGTCCACCATACCATTGAGATTTGATTAAAATAAGGTGAGAATCTCTTTGACAACTAATGAGAAATAATTATAGCTTTTATATTTTAGTGTTGCATGATGAAGCACAATTGATTGGTCAACACTTTTTCTTTTAAAAAGATGTATAAATTTACTTGATTTTGATTTATATGCATTTCAGTTCACATCAATTCAACTTTTAAAATTTTTAGTAATTTTATTGATATTAAATCGATATGGTACATTTTTGGGTATCGTGAGTATGATATCCCAACATAATTTGCGGTGTAAAATTATAATAATGTGTATTTTCGTGTGCATAATTGTGATTTCTATATAAAATTTTGCAATGCACAACCAATGATATTAAAATGCACATATAATATGACTATATTGCACATCAATGTGACCTAGGGTGATAAAAAATTGTAATTAATTTAACAAACTTCCATTACGAAGTCTAAATCCCCCAATCTTATTTATTGCTAAATTGAAGTGAAAATTAATATGTTGAAAATAACATGCTAAATCAACCTAAATTTCATAATTTTTTTTTATTAAACTGAAATGATGTCATGTTTGCTAGAGCTTATAAATATATCAGTTCAGTTCGGTTCAGTTTGGTTCAGTTCAGTTCAATTTAGTTCAACATATTAATACATTAATTTTCACTTTAATTCAGTTTAATCCAGTTCAGTACAGTTCAGCAAGAAATAAGCTCTAGCAAACAAGGCCTAACTGTGATATAAGTATATTCATAAAATGCATTGTTATTTTATACATAAATTTAGCTAATTATAATTTAATAGGTATATATCAAAGCTATTCATGAAGTTTGGTTTTCCTTTAGTCTCAAAGTTATAGTTTGTACAATTTGATTTATTCAAACTATCCATTTCATTGATCAAAAACCAAAAAACTATCCATTCTACTTCACCAAACGTGACGATTTTTACAAGTAATTTATGTTACTTGTCGAATTTTCAAATACATCTATATCACCGCCAAACTCTTTGTAGTGGACATATTACGTTATAATAAATCGTCTAATTTTTAAGAGAAAGTCTTGGGTGAGACCTGTCCTTGTGGAGACCAAGAGCAGGGGAATGAGCATTTACTGTTTTTGCTTGATCTTTTAGTCAGTTTGTTTGATCTTTCAATCAATGTCCTTGAGTATTTTTGTTTTGCCTTAATTTTTCAGTTAATTTGATCTTTCGTTCAATTTGCTTGATCTTTCGGTCAATTTTCTTGATCATTTTTTTGGTCAATTTCACCAACGACAAATTCAATCAAGGAAATCGGCGGGTTTAAAGCTCAATAACGACAAATTCAATCAATTGCAGTCTCATATAATTTTTGGTCTCATTTGAGACAGGTCTCAAACGAGAATTTGCCAATTTTTAATAAAACAAACCGTTAATGTTCTAGTAAAGGCAAATTCTCATTTGAGACCTGTCTCAAATGAGACCAAAGATTATATGAGACTGTTATTGATTGAATTTGTCGTTGGTGAGCTTTAAACCCGCCAATTTCCTTGATTGAATTTGTCGTTGGTGAAATTGACCAAGGAAATGATCAAGAAAATTAACCGAAAGATCAAGCAAATTGAACGAAAGATCAAATTAACTGAAAAATCAAGGCAAAACAAAAATACTCAAGGACATTGATTGAAAAATCAATCAAACTGACTAAAAAATCAAGCATAAACAGTAAATGCTCATTCCCCTGCTTTTGGTCTCCACAAGGACATGTCTCACCCAAGACTTTCTCTGTAGTAAAAATAAATCATACTGTCGAATGCATGATGCACATATATGGAACCTACCATTAATTCATAAATCAACTTGTCGATCACTATGAGGAAGAAGAAGAAGTTTCCGTTTTAGGTCGAAGGGGCTGGTTTGTAATTTTGCATCACATTCTGGTCAACGTTCAAGCTTTAACTATGATTAATTATTTTTGGGCAAGTACTAGTTTCGGAGTATTGTTTAATTTCTTACCAGAAATTCTGTCTTTTCATTTGGGAAATTTGGGAAAGAGGTAGAAATTGGAGAGGTTTACGTAAATGAATTCAGAAAATTTTACATGTGGGGAGTTTTTGTATGTGGGGCTGTTGGTCTAATAAAATATTGACACATGACAAGTGATTAATTAAGGCAAACGGTTGCTCAGTTAACGAAAATTTTCGTTAATATTTTGTTAACCCTTTTACTTTTCTCGTATTTCACCAAATCAGTTCCATACGAGACTTTCTCTTTCATACAGTTAAAGACATGTTTTCTTAATGTATTTGATTTTTTCTTCGGTTGAGCTAAGTTCAAATCAGTTTAGTCCAAATAAGATAATTTCATACCAATTTAAATTATAGTTGTGATTACTAGGAAAAGTCTAGGTTAAAAAGTCAAAGAAAGAATTCACACACTAAAATTCACACGAGGACAAAAGATTAAAGTTGAAGGGGATTAATTTGTGTGTAAATTGAGACCATTAGACAAGAGAACACTATAATACCATATTAGGATATGCATGCACCGACCTGTTTAGTTTCATGAGGTGTGAACTGTGAACCACAAATCATTTACATTGATTATCTTCTGTAAAAGCCAAATCAGTTCCATATCTTTCTTGTGATTGTAAATTATTGTGTACCATTAACAAGCCAGATTATATTTTATTGGGCAATGCTAAATTGCTAATTAAATTAATCCGGTGCCGCGAAATCTTCTAAAATATCACCGGCAGGCCACCATCACTGACCTGTAGCATATAGAACATTATTTTCTAAAAATTATAATACTCTAATTAAGAGGATTGAGTTTCAGTTTCACCATTGGTTAAATATATGTAAGAGCATCTCCAATGCAAGACTCTCAATTAAAAATATTGATGGCCACGTAAGATTGATACTATAAAATTCTAAAAATCTTCTCCAATCCAAACATCAATTAAGGAGTCAGTATTGGCCTCGTTTGGCAATCAGCGTTTAGCTGTTAGCTGTTAGCGGATTCTATTAGCTGTTAGCTGTTAGCGGATTCTATTAGCTGTTTTGACTAGCGGTTTGACTAGCATTTTTTACATTAGTGTTTGGCAAATAACAATTAGCTGATAGCTGTTTCAATGCGTTAAATGACTGAAATAGACATTAGTACAATTTGTTATTAATTATTGTTTTAGTGTTTTGCTTGTTTATCGAAAATAATTATCACTTATATGTTTATTTATTTTTATTATTTAAATTATTATTCTTTATTATAATATATCTACGTTTATTTTAAAAAATATTTTCAGAATTACATTACATAAAAAATTTATTTTGATATATATTTAGCATGTGCCATTTTAATTTCAATATTTATAATACTTCAAAAATAAATTAAAAATATTGAAAAATGTACGTACGTACGAAAATATCTATATATTGTGTACGTATGAAAAGTTTTGGTAAAGTTGAATTATATATATATATAAATTATTAGTTTTAAGGAAATTTTGTGAGAATAAGGATAAAAAAGATATTTTGATATATTGTTTTGTTTAATTTTTTGTAAACGCTGCTCTTTCTAGCGTTTCAGAAACGAGAGGTTTCATCAAAACAGCTAATTAGAAAAAGCTTTTCACCAAACACCAAGAAGAGCTGATTGACCAGTCAACTGTCCATATTTAACCCAAAAAGCTAAACGCTCTTCAAAACTCTCGTCACCAAACGGGGCCAATGGCATGGATTGAAGGCGTCAATTAAGGGGTCTATAAATTGATGCTCAATTTGAAGGCATCACTTTGCCAACTTAACATATTTAGACTTTTTTACTAATTTAATCAATTAATCATTCCATCTTTGAATTTGAAAATTAAATGCAATATTTAATTCAATAATATTTTTGTGACAATTGATGGTTGCATTGGAGAACCAAACTTCAAATTAAAAGTTTTCAATCTTACATCACATTGACGCCCAATACAATTTTGACAATTGGAACCTATTTTTACTCATGACTCTCTCACCATTGGAGATGCAGATGCTCTAAGTTCTAAACTTTGATAAGCTAAAGTAAATTTAGTTAGAAGTGTTTATAGATTTTTATGTAAGGTAAGTGTTGTTGACATTTGATAATTTAAAATCAATTAGGTTGGATTTTATAGGGGTCCATATGGATTATCTTTTATTTCCTTTTATCATTTAGCTGTTTAGTTTTTGATGAAAGTGTAGCATATAGTTCAGCCCAAAATTTATCCTTATTATGGGCTTTATTTACTGGACCAATGTCACCCCCGTCCACTTTTTGGCCTCTGTTCTGGCTTTACCAACTAGTCAGTGTTCCCCACCACTGGATTTGGTGACGAAATGTTTTGGTCATCCACCCCTTTTAGAGTTTTAGTGACATCAATCAATTGCAAATTCTGTCTCAATTTGTCTCATTTTTAATTATGTTGTATATATAAAAGTGAGAAAATTTTCAATAATACAATGAATATCATGTTTAGTACGTAAAAGATCAGGTTTGAACGTAAAAAGATCCACATTTTGTCCAAAGTCTCAATTGAGACGGGTCTCACAGAATCTCTTATCTTTCGTCATTATATTTGGCCACCAGATCAGGTTTGAACGTAAAAAGATCCACATTTTGTCCAAAGTCTCAATTGAGACGGGTCTCACAGAATCTCTTATCTTTCGTCATTATATTTGGCCACCAGATCAGGGTCAAGTTTTGATGACCAATTCGTGACCCAAAATCAAGTTTTAGATTATCAATCTAATCTAAATTTTTGATGTTTATCTTACATAAATTAATGTTCCTATTATAAAGAGAAAGGAATCGACTACCTAATTTCAAAATTCTAAAATACGAATCATTTTACCAATACTTCCAAATCTTACATAGATCAAAATTATAGACTATAAAAAATTCTTATGAAGGTAATAAAAAGATTCTTAGTATGGAAAAAGATTCTTTAAAAAACAGAATTTTGGAAAGAGACCCACGGCCTACTAGTTAGTATGGAATCCAATTTGCAAAAATGCACCTCCAACTCGCTTGTCACCTCATTTCACACCACAAGACAAAATAGATACAAGTCCAAATGACCAATTAATCAGCTCGTTTTTATTCCATCAATTTTCAGATATTATGGACCAATTTAGCCTCGATCACAGAACAAAAAAACCATGAAAGCTTTGCCGACAAGCATGCAAGGCCCCGCCTTGATTGCATCGTTCTGTTGCCTTGAATCCGTTATGTGTGGATCATAAATTCGTAATCACAAATTGCAGAAAATGGGACCTCAATTAATGTCCTTTAAAATCTATTTAATTTTCCCCTTTCGAGAATCTAAAACGTAACGCCTGGCTCTTTTCTTTCCATCTGAATGATGTACTATGCGCATAAAAAGTTGTTCTTTTGGGTCATGAAAAGCTCGTGATCGAAGAAATTAAGGTTTTTTTCGGAGAGTTTCAGGAGTGGAATCGAGATGGGCATCATAAGCTCGATTCTGGGTTTTTTTGGGTTCGGTATTGGGACCAGTATGGGGCTCGGGATTGGCTATTTTCTCTTCATCTACACTCAATCGTCTGACGTTAAGGTCAGCAATGTTTTCTTGCATTTCCTGCGAAAATAGGTTTTCGTGATTACATAGTCTTTTGTCCGTACATGATTATACACTGTTCATGATTCATTTTGCTTGCTTCCAAGAATCATGGAAGAATAACACATCGCCAAATTTAAGCAAAATGGACTGATGTAAATGATCATGGACAACTCCACTTAGTATTAATCGATAAAAGATGGAGTTTTTACAGGATTTCTACATGCTGTGGAAATTAAGGTTTGATTGGGATGTAATGTTGTCTGTGTGTTGCTTAGGATCCGGACATTAGGCCCTTGGCTGAGCAAGATACTCCGAGTCTCCAAAGACTGCTCCCGGAGATTCCCCTTTGGGTTAAGAATCCGGATTTTGATCGCGTATGTAATTAAAACGTTTCGTGTATCCTGTTGTTTCGATTAGTTGATGGAAAACGTTGTTTAATGCTAACTGTGTTAAGGTCATATTTTGCAGCTTGATTGGCTTAACAAGTTTATTGAGGCTATGTGGCCTTATTTGGACAAGGTTTGTGCTTTATTTGCTTCATTTGCTTATACATTTTCCGCTTTTTTTTCCTCCTTTGCTGATATATTTGATTGTCAGGCTATTTGCAAAATGGTGAAGACAATAGCTGAGCCAATCATAAAAGAGCAAATACCTAAATACAAGATTGAATCGGTCGAGTTTGAAACACTAACGTTAGGCACTCTGCCTATTACTTTCCAAGGTAACACTTCTTATTACAAACTCTGTCCGGCTGTCGGGAATCTTGCAATTCACTTTTTTTTAATGTTTTCCGAGTTCTTCGCATTTTGAGTAGTTTTTGAAATGTTCATAATTATTAGGTATGAAAGTCTATTCCACTGAGGAAAAAGAGTTGATTATGGAACCAGCCATAAAATGGGCTGGAAATCCTAACATAACTGTTGCTGTCAAGGCATTTGGACTGCGAGCAACTGTTCAGGTATTCAAAGTTTTATCAGTATATCCTTAGTTTGTGAAAAAAGTTAGTGTCCTAAACACGAATTCTAATGTTTTTCGGGTGTTTCTTTCTCTGAGCATTTCAGGTGATAGACTTGCAAGTGTTTGCTCATCCGCGTATCACACTGAAGCCACTCGTTCCATCATTCCCTTGTTTTGCCAAAATTCTAGTTTCTCTCATGGAAAAGGTGAATTCAAAATTGGCAAACTTAATATTTCTCTTTGGTATTTTTGTATATTCAGACAAACTTTCTGAATTGTGTTTCTTCACACAGTTAATTCTATTTTGCAGCCTCATGTTGATTTTGGACTGAAACTGTTGGGAGCTGATGCTATGTCCATTCCTGGACTGTATAGGTTTTTGCAGGTATGTAATAATACACTACATGGTATTTATGTATATGAAATCATGGATTCATGTTTACTTACATATGTTTTGATTCTAGGAGCTCATTAAGGATCAAGTTGCAAACATGTATCTGTGGCCAAAGACACTAGAAGTACAAGTGCTGGATCCCACTAAGTAAGTTCTGATAAGTCTTATGTTTGATTTCGTATCACGATTAGTCCAATCCTGATGGCACAGATGTCATTTGTACTGATCTTGTTAGGGCAATGAAGAAGCCTGTCGGCATCCTCACTATGAAGGTGATAAAGGCCATGAAACTCAAGAAAAAGGATCTCTTGGGCGCTTCTGATCCATATGTGAAGATGAAACTCAATGATGACAAATTGCCATCTAAAAAGACTACTGTGAGGCACAAGAATCTGAACCCTGAGTGGAATGAAGAGTTCAATTTCGTCGTAAAGGATCCAGAAACTCAAATTCTTGATGTTTCTGTCTTCGATTGGGAACAGGTTTATATCTTCTTTAATTTTAACAACCTTCATTTTACTCTATTTTCTTATCTGCATTTTGTGTACTGTGATGAGCTGAGCTTATTGAACTTATGTTTCCTATGATTAAGGTTGGTGTGCATGACAAGATGGGAGTAAATGTTGTAAAGCTCAGTGAGCTTGAACCTGATGAGCCAAAAACCTTCACACTCGATCTTCTGAAGAATCTGAACCCCGATGATCCTCAAAATGAAAAATCGCGGGGGCAGCTTGTTCTTGAAGCGGTTTACAAACCGTTCAATGACAATGAGATGCCAGATAACGTAGAGAATGCCGACTCAATGCAGAAGGCTCCTGATGGAACCCCTGATGGAGGAGGCTTGCTAGTGGTGATAGTCCATGAAGGTCAAGATTTGGAAGGGAAGCACCACACAAATCCTTCTGTGAGGTTGCTTTTAAGGGGAGAGGAGAAAAGAACCAAGGTATTATTCTATCTTTATTTAAGGTTGTTTTTGTTTCCTTAAGGTTGTTAGATTGTTATAGCTTGGTTTGATGTTTTTTCGCAGCCGGTGAAGAAGAACAGAGATCCTAGGTGGGAAGAGGAGTTTCAGTTCATGCTGGATGAACCTCCAACCGAAGACAGGCTTCATGTGGAAGTTGTGAGCACATCCAAAAGAATGGGACTACTTCATCCCAAGGTAAACGCCATTTCTATGAAAACTCGAGTTAAACAAAGTTCATCCGTTTTCTTACCACGTCACACTTTCTATTTTGATACGTTCATACTTCCTGAGTTATCGTCACAACTTTCTATTTTGGTCTGTTAACGCTTTCCACATCATTGTAGGAAATGTTGGGATATGTGGATATATACTTGGCGGATGTGGTGAACAATAAGAGGATGAATGAGAGGTACCACTTGATTGACTCCAAGAATGGTCGGATTCAGATTGAATTGCAGTGGAGAACTTCTTCTGTTTAAATAAATTCATTGAAGCTCTTTTTGCTTTGATATTTTCCATAGCCAAATAGTGGTAGTAGTAGACAACTACGGATTCCGCATGTAAATTGTACGGCGAGCTAAAAAAAAAAAAAAACTACTCTCTATGGTATGGTTATGTTTTCTTAGAATTTGGCATCTTTATTCTTTTCCTCTTATTTTGTGCATGATTAGATTGGACAAAGCATTTATCTACATTTAAATACTATCAAAAACTAAATACGTTATAATACAAGTTATCACAATAAAATACGTGCTAATATGTGATGTTAGGCTATAAAATATTCTAAAATCTGTTAATAGCAGTAGAACATTGTTTAGTAAGTTATGCTAAATCAAATATCCACGTGTATGATTTTTGGGTCTTGCACCCAAAATTCTTATCTATCGTGTGTCTGGACTAGTATAAAAGCAATTAGTATTGTTTTTCAAAAAAAAAATATTGTATATTTTCCTATTTTGATTTTCTCTGCTCTTTTTTTTTAAACATGATAAAGACTAGACAACTCTTATCCAAATACCATTTTGTCCGGATAATAAATAAAAATGTGATTGTTGTTAGAAAGGAATCCATGTATGGAACACGTAGATTCCAATAACATCAACTATCAAATATGACAAATTTTTATACACATTTATCACTAAATAATCATGTTTAATATTTAAAAAATCAATCTTGAAAGTGAGAAGATCAAACATGAAAGTTAGAACATCATCAATAATACACTGAATTATCATGCTTAATAAGTAAAAGATCGAGTTTGAAAGTGCGAATATAAACATCTGTCCATTCTCAATTGAAACTAGTCTCAAATGAGTCATTCTCATCAAATATATTCATTATTTTGATACGTGGATTCTATTTTAGCTATATTTATACTTTTTTTTCCTCAATAAAAAATGTTAAATTTTAATCATATCCTTAAATATATAAATAAATAAAAATATTATTATATTTAATATTATTAAAATAATAGATGAAATTTGAAATTTGGCAAATCCATCAACCCGTACTACGTCAACTTACAGTCCTCAAATCTTTTAGAGAGACAGGACATCTTAAAATCAGCAGATTTTTAGGAGCATCTGATCATAAATGTCTGTGAAGAAATATTCGTTCTTCTTCCTTTTTTCTGGATTTCTTCACAATCATCATTGCTACTAGGATTATAGCATTGGGTTTCTTTTCTTTTCCAATGAAATGACAGGCCTGAGATTTAACATGGAGATTCGGGCGCTGTCTGTGGTGGCATTATGGGCTTCTGCCTTACTAGTATTTCTCTCTTGTCTAAAAGTGGATAGGCTTTTTAGACCCTAGGTTGGATCCACCAAACACTATTCTCTAGTATTTACAAGTTTATAAATATTATATTTCAAAAAAGAAAATTCACAAATATTTCTCATTATTATCTAGTGTGAGAAATTTATAATAGTTAATTCATGGTTATAGTACAATTTAACATATTCAAATATTATTTTTAAAGAGGTCAAGCAAAAAAATTTAATTGATAAAAGGAAATTATGAATGACCAACTCAAACCTAACTTTTAGTGTTGCATTGTTACTAAAAGATAAAATGTGATCAAATATGTGCATTTTGAAAGTTCAATGGTTGAAATGATGATTCTTTGAATAAAATGAAATTATTGACATGATCTCATATTCTCCAGTCCAGTTCCGCTTATTCAATCAGCAGTTAAAACCAACTAGTATTAATTAACACATTTTCAAGACATTTTCTCTATTTTCATCACACTTTCAGCACTAATCAGCACATTTCAACTCAGCTGGACATGACCTCCCATCTCATGCTCTTATTTTACCTTTTTCCTAACTCAATGCAATTTTATCTACTTAGGCCCTGTCCAATAGGGCGCTGGAATTGGTAGCTGGTGCTGGAAGGTGCTGGAGGGTGCTGGAAGGTGCTGGAGGGTGCTGGAAAGTGCTGGAAGGGTGCTGGAGGGTGTTGAAATTAAATTAAAATTGTATAATCATGATGTACATAATTATGAAACTATATATTTATAGAATGGTTAATTCGTACACAACATATTGAAACTAATTTTAAAGAAAAATTATTTTTTATTTTTTTTAAAAAAATAAATCATTCATGTATGTGAATAGTGACAAATGCTGGAGGGTGCTAGAGGGTGCTGGTAGGTGCTGGAGGTGCTGGAAATAAGCACTATTGGACAGGGCCTTATTGCTAATATAATTAATGAGCATCAATCACATGATGCCTTTGAAAGAGTTTATCAGCCTTTAGGCAACTTTTGTACTGATACTTTATTCATATTAAGGAGTTGTCTATAATTCTTTTATTAATGGTTTATTTTTTTTAAATTTTTTTTTATGAAAAACAAACTTGTTATACATGAATGCAATTTTATCTATTTATTGTATTTCAAACCAGACCATTGTTTTTGTTTTTTTTTTTTTTTTTGGTTTAAAAATCAAATTGGACCATTGTTAAGAATGGCATGAGCATCAATTACAGCTCAATTGGCGACCAGTGCCTTTGAAAGAGCTCAAAGGGTGAAGAGAACATTCCAACAATTGCGTGCTAAAATTGGGATTGGGTAGAACAATCGAATCTCCAACTCCTAATCTCACTAATTCTCTGTTACCATCAGGTGCCCATTTCCATTTATTAATGTGTTTATACTACTAAGCAAAATAAAAATAATATAATATAATATAATTGCACTAGCAAGTGACAAACAAAAACTTTATTTAAGAATATGAATCTGTTCCTAATGTTATTGAAGTGCCATTTTCAATGCTGCACGGAAGAAGGGAATAAATTCTTTCTCCTTTTGCTCCACATTATATTAGGAACTTTGCAAATTAGGATCTTTTATTACGTTGTTCATCATCTTTCAATTATACTACTACTTGCAAAGTAGCGTAAAGTTATAACACAAAATGCACTTTGCAAACCGTTGAAATGCTCCCTACTTTTTGTATTATCAGTATTTATAATTTATATAATGTTTTTTTTAGTCTATAAGTCCACTCTTTTATTCATTTTTATATCAATTGAACC
The DNA here is from genome assembly GCA_963678965.1 of Cruciata laevipes. NCBI lineage: Eukaryota > Viridiplantae > Streptophyta > Magnoliopsida > Gentianales > Rubiaceae > Cruciata > Cruciata laevipes. The sequence goes on from OY787639.1 coordinate 873,771, forward strand.
AAAAGAATCCACTATAAGTGTGGTCCGTGGCAATCCATTGTTGCCATTAAAATTGCAATAAAATATTATGAAAAGGAATAATTTTTATGCTAATTGTATTAAAAGATTTATTGATATATGTTTGTTATATTATCGAATACGTTTTTGACAGAAATGGTGTCCACTTTTATAAAATGTTATGAAAACATTCCCAACTTTTGATGAAATGTACCAATTTAGTTCATTTACCTGTTAATGACCTAGGTCCTGTTCTCTAGAGATTATTTGAATATTTTTTAGTTCAGATAAAGTTTTTTTAGTTCAGATAAACTTTTTTTAGTTCAGATAAATGTTTTTTAGTTCAAATGAGTTAAGATAAAGTTTTTTTAGTTCAGATAAACTTTTTTTAGTTCAGATAAATGTTTTTTAGTTCAGATGAGTTCAGATAATCTTTTTTCAATTCAGATGAGTTCAGTTCAGTAAACCTTTTTAGTTTTCAGATAAATTAAGTTCAGTAAACTTATTTGTAATTTAGTTCAGTTCAGTTTAAATCAGTGCAATCTTTTGAGCTTAATTGTTCATATCAGTTCAGTTCAATTCCACTCAGTTTAGTTAAGTTTCAATATGATTTGATGAAATTTAGATTAATTTAGTCATACCGATTCTTTTTTTTTCAATACATTAATTTCACTTCAGTTTAGTTCAGTTCAGTTTAACTCAAAAACAATATAATTTGGTGCAATCAATTAAGTTTAATTTATTCATACCGTTTATTTTCATCACACTTATTAATTTTCAATTCAGTTCAGTTCAGTTATCTATATGCTTCAGCTCAACTCAAATCAATATGTTTAGCTAGCAAACATGATCATATTTTTTAGAGAATAATATATATCTGGTGCTTCCTGATTTCAGCTATATTCGGATAACAAATCAGAGAAAGTCACCTAAGATTTACTTTATTTAGATTTCATTATTTACGTTCCTTTTTTAATTCCATCTTTTGTAAAAGGTTTATTCTGCTGAGCGCCTTCGCTGATCTCTTCTGCACGAACCCTTCCTCGCTGCCCGAGCTAGTGGTCACCCTCTCTTTCCGGCCTTCCATTTTCAATTGATAAAAATCTTTCATTCATTTGATTGATTTTTTTTAATTCATGTGAACTGATAAAGGCTGCGTGGTTTTTATCAAAGGAATTCAAATTAATCAGATATTTGATGCGCAGAAAGGCGGAGGTGAATAGGATTGGCGGAGCGGCTGTGCGAAATAAATTAGAATTTTACCAGGCATAAGGGTTAAAAAATGGAACGTAAATAATGGTAACTAACTCAAGTAAATCTTAGGTGGGTTCGTCTGATTTGCTATCCGAATATAGCTGAAATCAGGAAGCACCGGATATATATTATTCTCTATTTTTGAACATTAAGGCCATGCGTGCCAGAACTTTTATATATCAGTTTAGTTCAATTTAATTCAATTCAGTTCAGTAAATTGAAGTGAAATGTAATTTGATGAAATTCAATTTAATACAGTCATTTTAATTCTTTTTTCCGGTACATTAATTTTTACTTCAGTTCAATTCAGTCTAGTTCAGTTCAGTTGAACAAGAAATAAACTCTATCAAACTCTAAGTTACACTCAAATTATTAAATTTCAAATGTTTTGAAAATGTCATATTTATTTCATTTCAGTTCAGTTGATCTATATATTCAGTTCAACTTTGTTCTACATATTTTCATATTAAGATTAATAAATTTCAAATAAATTGAAATTGATCATATTTGTTAATTCAATTCAATTCAGTTTATCTACATCAGTGCAACTCAGTTCAGTATATTTTAATATTAAATGTATTATGTTATATTTAGATTAATGAATTTCAAATATATTGGAAATGATCATATATTTTTTAGTTAGTTTCAATTTAGTTCAATTCAATTTATCTATATATTTCAATTCAGCTCAGTTTTTAAGTTCAAATAAGTTCAGTTAAATTTTTTAAGTACAAATGAGTTCAGTTCAGATGAGTTCAGATAAACTTTTTTAAGTTCAGATGAGTTCAGATAAAGTTTTTTAAGTTCAGATTAGTTCAGATAAAGTTTTTTAAATTCAAATAAACTTTTTTTAGTTCAGATAAACTTTTTTAAGTTCAGATGAGTTCAGATAAGTTCAAATACCGTGAAGAGAACAGGACCCTACTATTGGAGTTTGAAATCGACTTAAAATACAGTGAAATGTTTCTTTATATAAAATTTATATATACATTATATTAAATATACAATATTTGATAAATTATAAAAGGTCGATAACCTTGATGAATTTGGAAAATTAAAATTATATCGACACATCAATTTTATAACTTTTTTTTTATAAAATGTAATTTATAATTTTTTATTACAACGAATTTTAACTGGACCATTGACCTGCAATAGTAGATCATCAATTGGTAAAGGTACTAAATTGGTATATTTCATCAAAAGTTGAACATTTTATAAAAGTGGGCATCAATATCATATTATTTCATCGCACCGCTTCTGTTATTTTCTCGAATCTAGTTTAACTATTGGATGTTTGAAATTTCTATTTAAATCGAATATTTCAACAAACTCATTTTCCATCACTCGTATTTATAAAAAATGTATTTTGTAACCTTTTTCATTTAAGTGATAAGATTTGATAAAATCTATCGCAAAAAATAAGTTGTCTGTAGTGGAATATTTAAATGACAATAACAGATTAGCCTTCCATGGAAACCGAAGAAGAGAACAAGGTGGCGCAGAGAGTCAGGGCATAGAGAGTAGACTTTTCAGTCACGGCCAAAACTAATAAGCGTAGGCAGTCAGAACATTAGTCTGTATCGGAAAAGACGGAGACAGCCTTTGAGCCTCTTGCTTCTTCTTGGACCCCTTTTTGTTGGCTTTTCCCATTACTCCCCGCAAAACCCCAATTTTACACGGACCCCCTCATTTATTTCCCCCTTTGACCCACTTATTTTTTTCAAAATTAACCCCATCAATTTTCATTTTCTAACAATTTACCCCCTCAATAGTCTCAAATTCTCAATTGTGTTCAAAACAAATTGAGAATTTACTTCACTAAGAGAAGTAAATGAATGAATGTGAAAGAAGAATTTACACTTAAAAGGAAGTGTGCAGTTTGAAATGTGATGATAGAATTTTTATCGTTTATTATGTGAATTCCAATTTTTTTTAAAAATTCAAATCACCTATGAAAGGTGAATGGATTTTCATTAGGTTCCCCAACCCTTCAATTGACTGAAAATAGATGTCTTTCAACATACAAATACTAGATGTTCAAACTAGGAAAAATTAAAAAATTATAATTTTAAAGACTACATAAGTGCCTAGGAGTAGAACTTCAGAAGCAATTTGCAGCCCCAGAGGGGAGAGGCATATTTCCAACCAAAAGAGCTCAGATTTCTAACACCAGACTTAGAGAAACCCCATGTGAATTCCAAATATGTCAAATTGTAGTTTAGATTGATATTCCAAATTATTATGATTCTATTAGAGGATGAAAAACGTTTCAAAAGTTATAACGGACAAGAGTTTACGAAAAAGCAGTAGATGATATTTCATGTGAATCATTATAGATGATTGTAATTTATGATAAAAAAAGTTTTAAGAACGTATAACGGACGAGAGTTACAAATAGTATTAGATGATATTTCACGTGATTCAGTGCCGATATGATTGAAATATGAGATTGAAAACGTTTCAAAATGTACAATAATTCACGTGAAATGATAATTCACGTGAAATGATACATGAAATACGATTGCAAAACTTATAACGGATATTGATTTATAACAAAATACTCATTATCGATAATTGTGATTTAAAATAAAAAAATTGCCTCAAAACAAGATGCTACTCCATGTGATTCATTTTTTAACTTGAATAAGAAAAATGTGATCATGTATCCGTTTCATAAAAAGTTAAAATCTCAAAGATGATAAAATTGACCAAATTGTTCATCTTTTTTTCATTGAAACAAGCCATGCAAATTGCAATAAAAAAAGGTTACCTTATCTTCTTCACCCTGACCAGTACGGCTCCGCCGTCAAATCGCAGGCGTTTTTTAAGCCGAGATTCATCGTCCACTTTTCAAATGCTCTCTCTCAGTTAAATGCCTGCCAGCAAAAGCACCGTCAGATTCCCTCCCCAAAGCCGAAATTACTATTTTACCCAATCCAATCCCACTGATTTACATTTTACACCCAAACCAGGCATATATACTCCCCATTGTTTATTACCCCAACTAAATATTTTGATTCTCCACTCATAATCAAAAACAGGATATATATCCATTGTTCGTACAAATCTCATATAGACAGAAACAAAAACCCAGAATTCAATTCTAGAACCTCAACAAAATGTCGAAATTCGACATTATCTTCACTCTGTTTTTTCTGGGTTTTGTGATTAGTACCGCTGTACGTGCATTATCGGATTCGGAAGCGTTGCTGTACCTGAAGGAATCGCTGGTGGGTCCCGGCCGCGCCGGGCTTGGAGACTGGTCTTCCGCCGCCGCGCATTGCAGCTTCTCCGGCGTCGGTTGCGATGAGAACAGCCGCGTGACGTCGCTCCACATCGACAACGTTCGGCTGTTCGGCACCATTGCACCGGAGATTGGGCTGCTGGACAAGCTCGTGAACCTGACTCTGACCTCCAGCAACCTCACCGGAACGCTCCCGCCGGAGATGTCGAAGCTGTCGTCGCTGAGGTACGTGAACATCTCTGCAAATGCATTTTCCGGCGCTTTGTTGGGGGAACTTGTGATGAAGATGACGGAATTAGAGATTTTCGACTGTTATAATAATAACTTAGAGGGGATTCTCCCGACGGAGTTTGTTACGCTGCCGGAGCTCCGGTATTTGGAACTTGGCGGGAATTTCTTCAACGGGAATATTCCTGAAATCTACGGCGAGTTTCCGAAGCTGGAGATTTTCTCCTTACGGGGAAACGCGCTCTCCGGGAAGATTCCAGCCAGCTTGGCTCGGCTCCCGAGAATCCGTGAGCTTCGGCTCGGCTACTACAGCCGTTACGACGGCGGGATTCCGCCGGAGTTCGGGACAACCTCCACTCTTCAGCTTCTCGACCTCGGAGACTGCAACTTGACCGGCGAAATTCCCCGGAGCTTGGGGAACCTGAAGCATCTCCACACCTTGTTTCTCCAGCAGAACAACATCTCCGGCGTCCTGCCACCGGAACTCTCCGGGTGCGTCAGCCTGATGTCACTCGACGTGTCTTACAACAACCTCACCGGCGAAATCCCGCCGGAATACTCTATTCTGAAGAACCTGACGCTGATCCACCTGTTCCACAACAATTTTCAGGGCTCCGTTCCGGCGTACATCTCCGACCTTCCGAATCTCGAGGTCTTCCAGATATGGAACAACAACTTTACCATGGAGCTTCCTGGAAACCTCGGAAACAACGGCAGGTTCAAGATTTTCGACGTTTCCTACAATCACCTGACCGGCTATGTACCCAGGGGTCTATGCAGTGGAGGCACTCTGGAGAAGCTGATTCTGATGGACAATTTCTTCGTCGGCTCCATTCCGGCGGAAATCGGCGCGTGCAGAAGCCTGATGAAGATCCGCGCCGGGAACAATTACCTCGACGGGCCAATTCCGGCAGGGATTTTCAGCTTGCCTCTGTTAGACATGATAGAGCTCAACGACAACGATCTCTCCGGCGATCTTCCGAGCGCCATCGGAAGTGTAAAGCTCGGGAGCCTCGTTGTATCGAACAATCGCATCACCGGGAATATTCCGACGTCGATCGGGAATCTTAAGGAGCTGCAGACTCTAAGCCTGGATGGAAACCAGCTTGTCGGAAGCATACCGGAGGAAATTGCAGAGCTGAAGATTCTCTCTGTTTTGAAATTGGGCGGCAACAGGTTAACAGGGGAGATTCCTGAGTGCATTTCTGAATGCCCTAAGCTAACGTTTCTTGATCTCAGCCGGAACAATCTGCACGGCGAGATTCCGATGAATTTGTCCATGCTGAAGGTCCTGAACGCGATGAATCTATCCCGGAATCATCTCTCCGGCGAAATTCCGGCAGTGCTCGGTTTAATGAAGGGCCTAACGTTTCTCGACCTCTCTTACAATGATTTCACCGGCAGAAGGCCAACCACCGGCCTGCTGAAATTCTTCGGAAATCACACGTTCGAAGGAAACCCGAATCTCTGCCTCCCAAACGCACAGATTTGCCCTTCTGCCAAGAAATCCAGTTCGAAAACCAGCGATCATTCGATCAGATCAAAGATCATCGTATCAGTGATCATCCTGCTAACAGCAACGTTAGTATTCGCCTGTGCCTGGCTGAAAATCCGACAACGCTCGTACGAGAAATCCATGGCGTGGAAGCTCACCGCCTTCCACAAGCTCGACTTCAAAGTCGACGACGTCCTAGAATGCCTAAAGGAGGAAAACATCATCGGCAAAGGCGGCGCCGGAGTAGTCTACCGAGGCTCCATGCCCGCCGGAGTAGACGTGGCAATCAAACGCCTGATCGGCCACGGCCGCGGCCGCTCCGACCACGGCTTTGCCGCCGAGATTCAGACGCTAGGCAAAATCCGGCACCGGTACATCGTCAGGCTCCTAGGCTACCTCTGCAACAAGGACACGAACCTCCTCCTCTACGAGTACATGTCCAACGGCAGCCTCGGCGAGATGCTCCACGGCAGCAAGGGGGCCCACCTGCAGTGGGATACGAGGTACAGGATCGCGGTGGAGTCGGCGAAAGGGCTGTGCTATCTGCACCATGATTGCTCGCCGACGATTATACACAGAGATGTTAAGTCGAATAATATCCTCCTCGATTCTGACTATGAAGCTCACGTTGCCGATTTCGGCCTGGCCAAGTTCTTCCACAACAATGACGCTTCGGAATGCATGTCCTCCATTGCTGGCTCCTACGGCTACATTGCTCCCGGTAATCATTTTCTCGTTTTCGATTGCTTCTGTGCTTTCAACTTCATTATGTTTATGTTGCTCTATTAGCATGAAATGTGCATATTTCAGTTCATTTTGGCTGTATAAACAGGTTGAAATGTTGTTTAGGTCAGTACATTAGGTTGTGTCAAACTTAATTAGCACAAGCTTGTTGAATTAAGCTTTAATTACACTCTAGTTTGGATTGAGTCAGTTTAGGTGTATGTTTTAGTTCAGCTCAGTTCTGCATTCGGTTGTATCAAACTTTATTAGCACAAGGTTGTTAAGTTAAGGTTAATTACTCTCTAGTTTAGATTGATTAAGCTAGGATTTCATATTTTTGTTTAGTTCACTTTAGGCCAAAAAAACAGCAAACTTTACTTTACTAGCATGAAGCAGCAAACTTTAGCTCACTTATTAGCATGTCTTATTTGGATTTGTTCAGTTTAGGTGCTTTTAAGATCAAATATGCATGTTTCTTTTCGGTTCATTTCAACCAAGCATGAATGAGTACAATTTATCACTCAAACTTTATCCAGCTTAATTGCACCATAGTTTAGATTAGTTCAATTAAGTTGCTAAATGTATCAAACATTGCAGAATATGCGTATACGCTGCGGATCGATCAGAAGAGTGACGTGTACAGCTTCGGCGTGGTGCTGCTGGAGCTGATCACGGGGCGGAAGCCGGTCGGGGAGTTCGGGGAAGGCGTGGACATCGTGATGTGGGTGCGGAGGACAATGTCGGAGCTCTCGAAGCCGTCCGACGCCGCCTCGGTCCTCGCCATTCTGGACTCCAGGCTCACCGGTTATCCTCTCCCGAGCGTGGTGAACCTGTTCAAGATCGCCATGCTCTGCGTCGAGGACGACAGCGCTGACCGGCCGACGATGAGAGCCGTCGGGCACATGCTGACGAACAACAAAGGCTTTCTTCAGACCGCCGCCGCGCCGCCTGCCCTTCTCTGACCGCCGCCGCCTGGTTTGTAATTGATGAACAGGGAATAATAAGGGTAAATTTGGGGGGCTGGTTTTTTGTGTAATAATCTTGTTCACTTGTTTAAGGCTTTGGCTGTGATATGTACATAAACAATCTATCCATGAACCATGGCTGTGATAAGAAACACTGCTGCTGGAGTGCTGGGGAAATTACATCTCAAGCTTTTCTACTTGTACTAGTAAACTTAAAGAACACGAGATTTTAAAATGTTATTAATTGATTTGATCCAATCTATAAAAAATTAGGCATCACGATAAAGATTTATACACTAATACACTAATTCAGCCGCATGCTTTTGACTTTTGAATGAATTCAAATTTATCAACGCCAAAAAAATTTAAGGTTTTCATAGTTCAAATACACATTACTTTTTGACTATGAAAATTCTCAATTGTGATATGAATACTCATGCTTAATCTTGAAAAATAAGAAGTGAGAATATCAACAATAAGATTGAATGATCATCCTTAATTATAAAAGTTCATGGTTGAAAGTAAGAAGATTAACATTTGTCCATAGTGTCAACTGACACTTTCGTGATAACTTTTCTTTTGACTAAATTCCATGTTTAAAAAAATATATATAGCCTTAAGGCCCTTAACATGTTTTTGTCAATATTTTATTCTTAATATTTTAAAATGATAATTTTTTACCTTTTAACTAACGAGTTAGTTTTTACATCCATTTCAACAATAATTACTATTAACCAAGGGTAAAATGGTAAATTTAAATTTAATAAACACATGAATTATCATTCGTCCTTATGAAATAGGACGGTTTTATCCAAAACCTTCTATTATAAATGTAAAATAACATTTCAATTCACAATGCCTAATGTTAAGAAAACAAAAAGGAATATAATATATAGGAGGGTTTACCTATATCTCAAACTCTATCATTATTTACTTGCTTAAGCCATTGAAGAACTTGGTTAGGGTACCCGACCACTAACAATCATGGTATATCTATTACAACCCCAATACAATCTATTTCAATAGATACAATCGATGAAATTTAATTCAGTATTTTGAAACTTTTATATAAAAATGTATTAGTTACGAAAGTATTGAAAGGGTTGGTAGTGTGGCCAAAACCTTAAACTTTTGTTATCAACTTATCAGCATACTGATTTTAGCAAAAATTAAAAAGACGAAATAATATTATTTTTTGACAAAATTTTAATTTTTTTTTGAAAGGAAGTACATGTCCAGAATCGTTTGATACAAGGAACGTGGATGGAGAAAATCACTCATTAAACAAACTAACACTCGACTTTGCAAATAGGGCTAGTAAATGAGCCGAGAAATTCTCCGAACGTGGCACCCAAAAAGGCAAGTCAAGGCCATGGGCAGTAAGTTTGCACCTGATGTCCTCAATCACAGAAACAACCTCCATTGTGCATGTGATGTCCCCCCCAAATCATCTGAATAAGCGGCAAACAGTCACCAACAAGGATAGGGCGAACATGCATCATCTCTGCGAGCTCACATGCTTCTCTGGCTGCATAAGCTTCAGCCAATAGAGCATCTCCCACTAGAGGCAACTTCTTAGCAATGGTTTGGTGGAATCGACCGTGTGAGTCCAAGGCCAGAGCACCCAAACCCACAAAACCAGGATCAACTCTCGCGCCAAACTCTTGGCAAATCCGACGGAGCCTAAGGAGGGCGATCTCCTCCAATGTCGAAGAAAGGTGCTCAGCCCAGTGGTTAGCTCAATGAAAGCTAGAGAGATTACCAGCAACCATGGATGACACAATCGAGCTATGGAGATGGGTGTTTTTGAAGACTTCTTTGTTCCGTTGAGACCAGACTGCATCACAAAACATTAGTAGCAATTCCGCCCTCTCTGCGTTATTATCAAGAACAAATTGATGAAACCAGAACTCGCCTCTACGCTAAAACGGATGGCCACAATCCAGCGGTGGTGATAACGTGTCTCATATACGGACAAGTGAAGAACAGATGCACAATAGATTCATCATCTGTTTCACAAAGCCTGCAAGTCGGTGTAATTTGTAGCGTTCTTTCGCCTTAGATTCTTTGACAATCTTTATATCACACACTTTAATTTGTTAATCAAAATTTTTAATGATTAAAGTTATTTTTCTGAGCTATGTTAAGATTTTTACTTTCGATTCATATTAATGTTCGAATTTAAGCAATAATATACATATTTTGCAAAAAAAAAAAAAAAATCTAAAGTTAATAATCATTTAAAGTGTACTACTGGAATAATTCAAAAATTACAAGAGCCAAGGGAAACTACATTTTTATCATTTATTATTCGGCAGTAAAATTCGAGTTGAACCTTTCGTGTAAATATAAATTTCAAGTAGTATTCAAAATTCAAAAATTACAGTAATTTGAGTTGACCTTTCGTGTTGCATCCAGAATTTCGAACCCTGCAAATTTAATGATTTGACCATTTGGCTCCCAAACCAATTTTGAATCCAATTTAGCCGCTCTCCCACCATCTTCTTCAGTCCCAAGTCAAACTTTCCCAAATGGAACCCATCGAGAACTCGCCGCCGGTGTGTCCATCGACGGTCACCGTCCGCCGCAATCCTCACCGGAGAGCCAGGCCGACGCCTTCTTCCACCGCTTCCCGTAAACCTCCATTCACACCATCAATACAAAATGAACCCATTTCCTCTTTCCCCATCCAGGATATTCTATCCATGGAGCTGCCGTCTTCCGCCGCTCGAAAACCTAGCAAATTACCCTCGGAGAACCTCAAAGTATACATCCGAATTAGACCACTAACAATCTCTTCAAAGCTCGCCGGGAAACACCACGCGGGCGGCGAGGTAAAAAACTCATGGCCTAAAAATCCGAAAGCGAGAAAAGAGCCGAAACCAAAGGTCAAAGAGAGTGAAGGTGTCTGTGTTGCGGCCGCTGAGGGTTTTAGTTCCGTCACCGTTACGCCGCCGGAGAGTTTAACAGAGGGTAAACGGGTTAAAACGGAGGTGTACGAAGGTTTCTCATACGTTTTCTCCGATGCAGTTTCTCAGGTGAAATTCATGAATATGTTGCTTTAATTTACTTGGTGAATATGTATGTTTTGGTTTTACTTGATGCATACTGTAAATATATTATCTGACCTTTTGATTTCTGGCTAATAGAGTGAAGTGTATGAGAAAATGGTGTATCCATTGGTAGAGGATTTTTTGAAAGGAAAAAGTGGTATGTTGGCTGCACTGGGGCCGAGCGGTTCGGGGAAGACTCATACCGTGTTTGGTTCTGTTAGAGATCCAGGAATGGTACCTCTTGCACTTCGGGATATTTTCCTGAGAAAGGAAGGCAGCAAGAACCACCTTAAAGGGTACTCTCATTTGTCTACTACTATGTCTTATGTGTTTGTTTTTGACTTTGTGTGCACATATTGTGACTTGAATGTTTGGATGTTGAAATGTGCAGGGTTTTCTCTTTGTCTATGTTTGAGATACGCTCTGAGAAAGGGAAATCCGAGAGAGTATTTGATTTGTTGCATGAAGGTAGTGAAGTGCACATGCAGCAATCAGGGATTAAGGGTCTTGACGAGGTTTTTTTTCCTGCCCTCATATGTGAGTACTTTTCTTACTTTGGGCTGATGAGAATTAGTCTGATTATAGTGCACATATGGGACAGGTCATTATTAATGATGTCCAAGAAGCTGAATCATTAATTGCTTGTGGAATGCTGCGAAGGGCAACTGCTGCCACAAATACCAATAGTCATTCAAGGTCTGTACTCTCCTATGTGGTAATATCTCCCGACTTTGAAATGTTCATATTTAGTGTGATTTCTTGGGTCTTTTTGCTTGTACACGTGAACAGTTCTTCCGATATTATGCTGTTAAATAATATTCATCTCTGGCAACACTGTTTCCAGTCGTTCGCAATGCGTCATCAACATTTGCTATAGTATTCGGAAGGGCAACGGGGAGGACAATGAACAAGAAAAGACATTTTTCACTATTGTTGATCTTGCAGGAGCAGAACGAGAAAAGAAAACAGGCAACCAGGTAATGGACTTATAAAGTAGTACTATTGAATGAGATTTCAAGGATAATAATAGAATAATATCTACTATTATTCCTCTGGTTTTATTTTCAAGAGTTATATCAAGTCTAGAGTGCATAACTTGGCTTTGTATGCCTAGTTTTTGTGTGCATGTGATTTCACTTGGTTTGCTGGATTATTATGAATTTTCGAATCAAGCTCGTGCTGAATATTGATACCATACTTATGCTACATATTGTTTGGATGACACAAGTTCATAGGTAAAATAGGGACATGGGGGATGTGGCTTCCTTTTATCTTCTGGCTTATTCTCAGAATAAAGAGTGAAATGCGATAATGATATTGCCATATTGGCCATCTTCTATCTTAAGTGTAGCTTGACTATTTTGTCTTTTATCCATGTAATTTCAAGCTACTCATTTTGTTGATTGCAGGGACTCAGAATGGTTGAAAGCAATTTCATCAACAACACGTCCATGGTTTTTGGTCTATGCCTTCGGGTATGTAAACCAGATGTTGTTACTGATTTCTAAATACCTGTTTCATCGTTCCTCTTGAAATTGATTATTCTATCAAGCTGCTTGCTATTCAATCTGTTTGTAAGATTTTAACAATTTCTGCACTTAATTTGTCCTCAATTCTCAGTCATTATTGGAGCATCAGAAGAACCAGAGAAAGCCACTGCAAAAACACTTCCAGAATTCCTTGGTGAATATCCTTTATGATTGAAAAAACAAATGAATTTTGTATTAACTTATTTTGCAGTTTACAAACATTGTCACCCTCCAAATGATGTCTGCTGATGTGATAAAATTTTCTATATCTTGGAACAGTTGACAAGGTATTTAAGAGATTATTTGGAAGGGAAGAAACGTATGGCTTTGGTATGCTACTGTTATTTGTGAGGCGTTATTTTCATCTGCTTGATGTCTTCCATATTTATAATCAGTGATAAGTATTACCATGTTGCACCCTGCAGATCCTGACTGTAAAACCTGGAGAAGATGATTATTCTGAAACATCAAATTTGCTAAAACAGGCAGCACCTTATGCTCAAATCAAGTAATTAATTTTCTGTCATTATGTGCCTTTATGCTATAATCAAGTTAGAATTTTCCTAATTAAGTATGCCTAATTGCAGATTTGCCAACCCTGAAGAAACTGGTAATAAAAAATGTGCTAAGAGACCCATCCAAAATTTTCCAAATGTTGACAATGGAAAAAGGATGAAGTATAGTGCCTCTGAAAAAATGGTACATTTTAATCGTCTAAACTAACTTCAAATATTGCTTAATGTTCTACCATCATCCAGTCTAATTTTCCATTTTCAATATCAGAAAAAGGCAATAGGTTCTCATGGAGATCAGGCTGATCAGCCCCAAAAACAAACAGATGGTAAGCATGTCTTTTGTCCTACCTCTGTTAATTACTGATTTTCATCCTTGATTGGATTGTGGAACAATCTTACCCACTCCTCAATAAAAAATGTTTGTCCTGTAAAAATTTGTGGAATAGTAAATGCTGATAAGGATGTGAAGTTGAAAGTGCTTGTAGCTGAGGGTGAAGATCCTCTCAGTTCCAAAGTCAACGATGGATCACATATCAAGGTAGATCCTGTTGACTTTGCCAAAAGGGAAAGGGAACACCTAGTCATGGCTAATTTCACTAGAGCTTTGTGGGCTGTCTTAAAAGAATACAAGGGAAAACTTGAGGTATATTTGGCGGTTATTTTACCAATATAATATGTAGCTATTTTGATGATGACATTTGATGGATAGAGCTTAAGGGAAATGGGGCTAGGAATGTTCATTTCTGTTCATTTCTTTGTTTGCAGACAGCCCAAAACGAAATTTCGTGTCTCAGAGATGATTTAACTTGTGAAAAGAAAAGATCGTCACAATTAGAAATTCAACTGAAGGAATTGAAGTCCACGTGTTCTTTAAGAGATAGAGAATCAGACGAGGTATAAAAGTGACCAGAGTTTTATTAAGAAAGTTCCTTGTTTCTTGTTCATTGATTTCAAGTGCTTGCATGTAATGTAATAAATTTATGACCATCAGGTAAGTATCCCCTCAACCTCAACCTCTGCTGCTTGTATTGGGACAGATACTTCTGAAGAGCAGATTGAAAAGGTATATTCTGAATTATAGAAGATTATGTATTGTATTTCAGATTTTCTATAGACAGTGATGTTTATCTCGTGGCCTAAATGACAGAAACAGGGAAATTCATGTGTACTTGAGAACATGGCTGGAAAAAATGGGGAACCAAAAGGTCTCCAAATTGTTAATATTTATCTAGATAATGGAGCGACTGTTTCAATTGCCTCTCAAATTGATGCTAAAAATGGATTAGAAGAAGCTGGAATTGATAATGCGTGTTCAGAGATTGGAAGAACAGGTTTGAGAAGCGTATTATGGAAATTTTTACTTTGGTTCTACTACTGAAGGTATTTTAGTTTGGTTACATTGCCATAGTGAGGGTTAACTTTGGTAGTTGCAATAGCATATATTTGTTAGTTATAAGGTTCATATAAGATACTCTTGCCAGAAATAAATTTATGTCCTATTAAGTTTCAACTGTTAAGCACCTGCAGAAGCTGAATGGTCTAGCATGTGAGTTGTTGGTGTGAATTAGGTCGTTAAGTTAATATAGGAAGGAAATTAGGTGTACATATTCTAGACTTTATACACCTGTTATATTTCATCAAAAATAAAAATAGTGTGGGTTTTTTCTGTTCACGCGAATGTTGTGAGCATCTCGTTTTATGGAAATTCTGTTTTGGGGGTTATTATTGTGTTTTTCTGACTCTTCATAACTAACTTCACTGCAGGTTGTCTGGAATTTGTGGATTCAAGAGAAGCATGCTCTACCTCAGAGGAGAAGGAGGCAACAACATCTGATGCTATCATTCTGGCTTCTTCCATTCGCTCTCCTGCTTTAAATTATGCTGTCTGCTCGCCCTCCGTCGAGAAGGAATCAGCACTTTTTGTTTCTGATGTTATCTTTCCTGATTCATTTGCTTGCTCTCCCACAGCAGAGAGGGAATCAGCAGTTTCTGTTGTTGCCAATCCTGATTCTCCAGCTTGCTTTCATTTGGCAGAGAAGAGATCTAGTGTTCTGAGTTCTGATGTGCGCCCGCCCTCTTTTGAGAAGGAATCAGCACTTTCTGTTTATGGTGCTATCGATCCGGATTCATTTGTTTGCTCTCCCTCAGCAGAGATGGAATTGGCAATCTCTGCTGCTGTCAACCCGGATTCTCTTTCTTGCTTTTCCTCGGCAAAGAAGGACTCAGCCTTTTCTGAAGTTACTGTTCCGGATTATGCTGCTTGCTCTTCCTCAGCGGAAAAGGAATCATCAGTTTCTGATGTTCTCCTTTCGAATTCTCCTACTTGCGTTCTCTCGACAGAGAAGAAATCAGCAGTATCTCATATTATTATTCCGCATTCTGATGATTGCTCTCCCACAGCAGAGAAGAAATTTCCAATTTCTGATGCTCCCCTTACGGGTTCTGCTGCTTGCCTTCTCTTGACGGAGAAGGAATCAGCGGTGTCTTATCTTCCCTCATCAAAGAAGGAACTGTCAATGTCTGGTGTTTTTCTTCCAGAATCTTCTGCAATTCCTGAAGTTATCTTAGTGGATTCTCCTGCTTGCTCTTCCACAGCAGAAATCAAATCAGCAACTCCTGATATCATTTTACTGGATTCTCCTGCCTGCTATCCCTCAGCTGTGAAGGAATCAGAATTTGTCATTGTTAATGTTCCAGATTCACCTGCTCCCTCTCGTTTATTACCTGTAGGAGACAATGGTAAAACCTCACCGGTCAAAATGGACCAAGGGCCTCACGAGAAGTCTAAGGTGAGTATACTTACCGATTAAATATATATATCCTATCTGTTTTGTTTTTGTCCTACAATGCAATGAGTTCACGGTATGCTCCCCATCGGAGGGTTAATAGCAGGGTCTAAGTTTATTATTTAATTCTTGTGACAGAAAAAGTTAAATCCAGGGAAACAAGGGAATATTGCATTGCTGATTGAACAAAGATTCCCTGTTGCTTCACAAAACAAACAGAAGCCGAGAAGGTCTGTACGAGTCTGAGTGGTATTTTCACTTGTTGCTATTATCTCTGTATTAAACGTCCTCGTGTGCATTTTCAGGAGACTTCAACCGGTTTCCAATAATTTATTGAAGAGTGTTGAGAATCTAGCAGCAGTGGATGAAATCGGCCTACATAGGGTAATTGTCCTTAACTACACTTCTAAGTAAAAGTTAATTAAATGGCAATCTTTCCGATGAAAGTAAAGTTATGCATTTGCTCTTTGTGTAGGAGTTGAAGGGAGGGAAACCAGTTGGTATAGACACAAGGAACAGGTCAAAGGGCAACACGTCTCTTCTACGCTTGCTGAGGGAGGATCTTTTCCAGTGACCAGCTCTATCATTTCATGCCTCCACTGTTTTGTTAATATCTTCCTCTAATTGCGACACCTGGTACGGTAAATGCATTATCTGACATGAAAAGGTAGTTATGTAATAGCGAAAGCTCAACTAGGTTCTAACTTGTATATTTTGGTGTTTGGGATGAAATGCAATGAAGGGGCTTTTACTCTCTATCTATATTTGGAATGTGCCATGGTTATTGAAACTTCATTCAAAGTGCATTATTGTTAGAGCAAATATGGTTTGCAATTGTGATGCATTAAGGAAAATAGAGATGAAGCTTAAATGAGGTTTGTGTTTGTCAACAGTGGCGAACCAGTTTTCCAAAATTGGAAGTTTATTTAACTTTGTTACATCAAAGTTCAGTTATAATTTGTACATGTTTCAGATTAGATTAGTTTTTTTTCCAGTTTTAGCTTTTTGTTGAGTTGAAAAGGAACTAAACTGAAATGTGTCAATAGAAAATATCTTCTTCTTTAGGCCGAAGTACTGGTTTCTGGTGGGTAGGCCAACTTCTTGTCTGAACAACTGTAATCTAAGCCTCCAACTGTTATGGGCTTCTGGGCTTTCATAACATGTTTATGCCTGTACAAATATTTTTCTCATAATTCTGCATTTCTTTTCATCAAATTCTTGTCTAAAATGGCGTAGAAATTATTATTTTTTCCCAGCATTTTTTCAGAACTCATTTTCAGTACAAAGTGTTATAGTAAAATTGAGTAAATATTAACAGTTAACCACGTGTTTTAGAAATTGTAAAATTTTTGGTGTAATTTAATATGGGGAAAATGGAGCATTTATAAAGAATTAGTACGTACATGGAAGTACTGGCTATGACAGATGATATGTCAGACATTCTTAAACACTAAAATAGATGATACCTGGCTATAGTAGTCTCTATTAGTAGTATAGTACGAGAAACACAATATTATATTAGTATTATTCTTTACCTACCAATATAGTATAAATTCTTGTTCATTGGAGTCTCATCCGCAAAATTTCTCTGGTTTGGTAGAGTTTTGTTTATCGAACATTGAGTGACCACGTGACAAATGAAGGGGATGGCATGGAGTACAAATTTCGAGAGCGACAACGTTTGCTACTCTCCTTTTCAAGGAATGGAAGTTGAAGAAGAAGATGTGTGTTTTTGTTGTGTCTATTTCCACCTAATTTTGACATTTTCTTACCATACCAAATTGCCCAATTGGGGGATATCTATATGTGGGCCCCCACTCCTCCATCACATTGTATATGTGAAAAGAAAGAAAAAAAAAGGACACTAATAAAATGAGAACAGTTTTTTGTGATTTTGAAGGGCATACTAAAAAATGATAGTGATAACGGAATATACTTAAAACTTTTTTTTTTTTTGAAATAAGAATATACTTAAACTTTGAAAATGGTAGAAAATGACCATCTATGATTCAATCTTTGTAAGTTGTAACAAGCCACATTGTACATGTGATTTTGAATACATAAATAATGAAATTGTGATTTAGTGTGAACGTATTTTACGAGTGATTACCTTTTTAATTAGATTGAACTAATTTAGTCAAAAGTTGATTGTCGTTAACTTCGAAAAGCAGTTTTTAAAGTAATAATTTCCATTTTCTTACATGTCCATTTATCTCGCAAGTTGTACAACTCACGAGCTAATTATGTTTTCAAAGAAATATACAATAACAAAGAACACACATTTCTTTCCAATTAAATCCCACTTTACCTCAATTGAATTGAGATAACCGATAAAATCTAACGTGAAGTGCAAATAAGTTAGTTCTAACTTGAAATTTAGCGTGCAAAGTCACATAATACATGTGAATAAAGCTAATAAACAACAAAGAATGACAATGATGAAGTGTAAAAGTACTCTACACGGTCTATTCTTTTTAATTAAATTATACTGATCAAGTCTAAAGTTGATTGTCGTTGAGCTTGAAAAAGAGCCTTAATAAGTAATGATTTTTTTAAGTTCCACCCCTTCATGTATGATATATCTCTTGAGGTATAACAAGTAACGTTACATGTGAATAGAGGAAATAGATGATGCGAAGTAATGACAAGAACAAAGTGTTAACTATATTAAATTGAATCAGTCTAATTTAAAGTGAAATATAGTAAAATTTAGAAACGTATTTTTAACTTGGAAATTAGCAAATATAGTCACGTGAACGCATGAATCAAAGGAAATAAACAACGAAGAATGACAGTGATAAAGTGTGAACATGTTCTATAAAAAGTATATTCTTTTTAGTTAAATTCAACTTGTGTTGACTAAAATTAATTGTCGCTAAGTTTTAAAAGTAGTCTTCATACGTTTCATGCTTCCATTTTTATCGTGAATTAGAGAAAATAAATAATAAGAAATGATATTTTCAAAAAAAAAATAAAAAATGATGACACCAATAAAGTTCGAACGTTTCATTACACCTATATCCTACCATATCCAGTCAGGTCAAACATGTTGAATGTAAATTGAAGTGCATTTAAATAAAAAAGTTTAACTTTGAATTTCAAATATAAATTACCATTTTATAATAAGTGTAATTTTGATTTAAAAATTTTATACTCAAGCCATCAATTTTTTGGAATAGCAAAAAAGAACCCCTTTAGATGTTGACACATAACTTTTGGATTCAATCAAAATCAAGGAGAGTGGTCTAAGTCTTAGCTTCAAATTCAACACTTGAACCTCCAACTGTTATGTTGAGATGAGTGCTGAGCTGTTCCTGAATCATTCTTCACAATCCCACTCGGATCAATGGGCTGCTGCCACCTCAGCTAGTGGTGGCCCACATTTTCTTTCTAAGCCCATATTTTTATTTAGTTTATTGCTAAGTATTCTTATTATTTTGGTCAAAATCAGGACAATGAAGAATTAAGACACTACTTGTTTTGGACAAGGAGAAGTTTCGTGTCTTCTCAACGTCACCATGCACTAAAAACCAGTACTATCCACATTTTGACAAATGTTATTACATTATTATCTCGATTTACACAAATTTTGACCAAATCTTTATTAGAAATTTTTAAATGAAATACGCTCCTAACTTTGTAACCGAAATGAAATAAGAAAATAAATTAGATTTTCCTTAAAGAATCCATTCTTATCTCAAGTCATAAAAGAGGGTGATGTGTATTTAGTTGATGTAATATTATTAAATAACACTTAAAAATAGAATAGGATCATTTCAATATTTATGGTTTACTATAAATTTCAATTTTGAATTGAGATGGTATGAATCTTACAATGGATGTAGATTTATGTAATGAACTACCGTTATAAATGAATATTGTGGTAATCTTATTATATGGCTTTAGTTAAACATGTGATAAATTAAATGAGCACATTTGTTAATTAACAATATCTCAAGCATTTAATGAATGAAGACCATAGTGAAAATATCACCAAAAAAACAAATACTTTATACCCGACCCGGATGACCAGCGTGGAAAACCCGGGTATGATGGAGCTTTGAAGGCACGTGGCAAATCCCAACTGTTGAATTGTGAACCAAAAGGATGTGAAATGGAATAATATTTAACGTTATTTTTTTACATTGTTCTTTTTATATTAAAAAAAAGAAAAATCTGAAAAGGAAATCTCTCCCCAACAAGAAACGTTTTCTCCTCTCTCTCCTCCTTCCCTCCCTATTCCCTTTCCAAAAGGTCCCTTTTTTCAAATTAATTTTTTTTTATTTTTTTTAAATTCCAATAAACAGTTTCGCTCACACTCAGCAGAGCCGAGGGGAGGGGAATTCGATGGCTGATATGGAAACTTTGAATTGTTTGATAGCTTATATGGAAACTGAATAAAAGGGAATTGTTAGGGGATTATTATTTATGTTTTATCATTTTGTTTCTGGCGTGGTATCAAGTAGAGGACTGGGCTCTCAACTCTTGTTTTAAGAACTCCTTGCTGGGAATTGAAGCTCTGGCTGTTTGGTGTCTGGAGGGTGAGATTTCAAGCCATTCTTTTGCTTGAAGGTTCTGTTTAATCGTGTTTTGTGCTGGGTTTTGGCTGGCTGTGAGGTTTTTGTTGAAAAGAGTTTTAGGGTTTGTTTTTTAAAAATGTTTTGAATTGGTTGATTCTTTGGTTGTGCATTAGTACGCTTTGGTTGTTTGGTTTTCTGGATGATTTAGTTGAATTGGGAATCAGGCTGTTCTTCATTTGATGAAAAGATTGGATTTTTGTAATGAACCTTGCTATCCCTTTTGGGATTGGTTTATGAGGTCAATTGAATTGTATGTTCCTTTTGTGTGTTCAAATGTGGATTTTTGATTGGTTGTGTCTTGGATGTGATCTTCATTTATAGCTTGTGGATTTAGAGGTTTCATCAATGAAATGGTTGCCTCATTGGGTTGATTAGTTTCGTTGATCGTATAATTTTGGGATTGGCATTTTTGTGATCTGCCTAGGGTTGGTGTGAATTTAGGTTTTTTGCTTCTATTAGATTGAGTCGCTGTTCGGCTATGTGGTAAATGTATTTTCTTTTTTTGGTGTGTGCAAATGGAGTTTTGGATTGGATGTGTCTTAAATGTGATCTTCATTTATAATTCGTGGGTTTAAAGTTTTGATCATTGAAATTGGTGTCTTCCTTGGGTTAGTGTTAACATCAACCTGTTCACAGGGTTTTTCAAATTTAGGTTTTTGCTTCTATTCGATCAACTCGCTGTTGGGGACTGTGGTAATTGTATGTTCCTTTTTTTGGGGATGCAAATGGAGTTTTGGATTGGTTCTGTCTTAGTTGTGATAGGTTGTGTGCTTAGAGTTTTGATCATTGAAGTTTTCATCTTCCTAGGGTTGGTGTTAACGTCAAATGGTCTCCTGTTTGCGGGGTTCGTTGATTGTTTCCATTTGATCAAATCGCTTTTGGGGTTTGATGTGACTTTTTTGGTGTGTGCAAATGGAGTTTGGATTGGTTTTGTCTTAGACGTGATCTTCATTTATAGTTTGTGTGTGTAGAGCTTTAATCATTGAAATTGTTACCTCATTGGGTTGTTGGATGATTAGTATAGTTGATTTAATTGGATTTTGTGACGATTGACCTTCTCTGCCTAGGGTTGGTGCTAGTGTCGATAGTTTTGTTTGCTGATCCCTTGCTCGTTATTTTGTCTCTCAGTTTGTGGGGTTATTTGAATAAAGTGTTTGTGTGTATTTGATCGAGTCCTTTTGGATTTGATTTTAATTCGATTCTGGGTTTTTTCTTGCAGAAGTTGGAAAGCCAGCAAGTAGAGACGTGGATAAGAAAATAAGGGATTAGGAGCCGAGCTACTGAGAAGGTGATTTATGCTTTTAAAAGTGTGTGTTTGTGTATTTTTTGGTGCTTGCTTGAGACATGTGAAACTGTATGGCTGACTGTGGGCATGCTGATGAATTTCATGGATTCTAGTGTTACTTGACTCTGTTTCTAGTGTTGCTAGGAATTCCAGTGTTGGGTTACTTCTTGATTCTTGTTAGCTGAGATAAATTCAGATGTTTTTCTATGCTAAACTCATTTCTTGATTCTTCAAAAGATGCCATTGAAACCCTCTTTTGGTTCATTTGTTCACATTCTTACTTATGGAAAATGTGGCAATTTACGTGGGCTGTGCTTATATGTTTCGTTGCTTGATAATCTGTCTTTTGTTTTGATACTATCTCCAGCCTCACGCGTTTTTTCAAATCAAGGTTTTTGTCTATATTTGATGAAGTAGTTTTCTGAATATAGGGTTTGTGTGTATTTGATCAAGTCACTTTGGTTTTGATTCTGGGTTTCTGGTTGCAGAAGTTGGAAAGCCAACAAGTAGAGGCTTGGATCGGAAAATAAGTGATAGGAGTCGAGCTACTGAGAAGGTAATTTATGATTGCGAACTGTTTGTGTTTCTTGTTTCCTTTTGGTGCTTGGTTGGGTCATGTGAACATTTGAAAGTGCATGGCTGATTGTTTGCATGCTGATGAATTTAACGGATGGTAGTGTTGCTTAACAATGTGTCTAGTGTTGCCTGGAATTGCAATGTTGGTTGAGATAAATTTCGGTTTTTTTTCTACGCTTAACTCCTTGCTTGATTCTTTGAAAGATGCCATTGGAAGTTTGGAACTATCTTTTGGTTCAGATCTTCGAATTATCACTGTTGGCAAATGTGGTAATAGCTTTAGTTCGTTGATCCAGTATTCGTTGATCAAGTTGCTGTTGCAAATTTGGTAGTAATTTATAGTTTAGTTTGTTGATCTGTTACTCGTTTCGGTTCTTTGTCGTGATTCTGCCTCCCGTTTGTGTCTATTCATTTAGTCGTGTTGGCAAATGTGGTAATCTGGTAGCTGTGTTGGCTGATAAGTTCTTGTTTCGTTTTACAGAAAACCCTGTCCCTGATCATGGAGCCCATTGTCGAGAACACCACTGCTGCTATTACAGAAGAGGTTGCCGAGAACTGTCCCGCAGATGATCCTACTGACAAGGCCGTCGACACTCCAGCTGCCAGTTCTGCTGCCAAGGAAAGCGATGCTGATGTAGCTGCAGTTGATAGCAGCAAGGAGGAGCAGAAGCCAATGGAAGTCGCAATGGAGGACTTTGCTGTGGATCCTCTACAGGTGGCAAGGCAAGTCGCCATTGAAGCCAAGCTTGAAGTTGATGGAATGGCTCACAGTTCCAGCTCCTCTGACAAGTTACCTGCCGGAGATGAGCAGCAGCACAGCCCTGAAGTTGATTTTGTTCCAGCTGCTTCTGCGGATGAGTCCTCTTCCGCCCCAGATTCTAGGTCTTCTGGTTTCTTGATGGAGGAGGAGGTTGATGAGGATGCAGAGAAGGTGGCTGCTGCTGCTGCTCAGGAGGTTGAGCAGTCACAGCTGACTGAAGTTCCTCAGGCTGAGTCTGGAAAGTCTGGAAAGGGAGATTTTGACCTGAACAAGGAGGCGGGTGTCGTTGTTTCTGCTGCAGCTCCTGCAATTGGATCGGCGGTAACTAGTGCATTCCGGCCAGTCTCGCCGCGCCGGAAAACTGGTGCAGCAGATGGCTCCACAGGCGGCAGCACCAGCAGCAGGGGGATAGGGGTGGATTTGAATGCGGTGGTTTCAGGCGAATCCGTCGGTGGCAAGATTGGGTTTGATCTGAACCAGCCCACCGACGAGGCTGAGGAGCCGCCAGCTCCGGTGGACTGGCGAGCGGAGGCTGCGGCTCAGCAGCGGCAGCGCGGCCTGTCGCCGTCCTCTTCTGCGTCGTCCCGGCGTCATTTTGATCTCAACAACCAGGTCCTTCCGGCAGCGGTGGATCAACGGCGTGCTGGTGGAACCACCTTCATCTCCATCATGGGGACGAAGGTGGAGGTTCCTCGGAGCCACCACCATCCTCCGCCGCCGCCTCCGCCGCCTGCTCAGTCCCACCAGGCAGTGCCGCAGGGGTATTCCTCTATCCACCCGTACCACCAGCCTGGTCTGCAGGGGTACTCTGCTCCGGCAATTTATACGGCACCTGGCGGCGCCGGCGCCGGCGGCTACCAGTATCTGGTGGACTCCAGAGGCGTGCCAGTGGTTCCGCAATTGATGGGTTCTGCCCCGGCCCACCAGCCATATTATGTGACCATGCAAGGTGGCCCCCCTCCTGGATCTGCTCAAATGATGATGGGCTCTGGCTCGGGGCAGCCGCCATTTTTTCTGAACATGTCTGGTGGCCTGCCGACAAATGGATCTGCTCTTCCTCCACTGACAGGCTCTCTTCCAGCCCACCAGCAGTATTACATGGCCATGCATGGGCCCCAACCTTCAAACGGGTCTGGTTCTGCAATCTCTCAAGTCACTGGCCCTTCTCCGGCCCACCAGCACCCATATTATCAGAGTACGCCACCTACTAACGGGCCTGGGCCTGGGTCCGTGCCATCTCGCAGCAACTTTGATCTGAACACAGGAGGAAACAACAGAAACATTGCACCTGCTGCTCCTGGACATGGAGGTCGTGCCAGGGAGGAATACGTCACCAGTTCTCAGGCGTCAACCAGCTCCGGTGCAGGCGGAAAGCGCAAGGAGCCGGAGGGCGGTTCAAGCAGGCAGCAGCAGCAGTCGCGTCCGTGGATGTAGAGGTGGGTGAAAAGATGGTTACAGAAGCAAGCGACAACTTAGGAAAGCAATAATAAATGGCATTTAGGGAGAGAGGATGAGGATGAGAGGGTGGGGTGGGGGGGATGTTGTAGGATTTCAGTGACATAATTGGTTTGGGTTCATTGGTTCAGACAATGCCATGGCATATGGTTGGTTACAGATAACTTTTTTTGGTGGTGATATATATAGAAGCAAACGGTATCTTTTATGTGGCTGGCTTTACCTTGGTTTGTGCTGTTTGTTTTTTTGCATGATGTTTATGGCTTGTTATTGTCATGTTTTCAGGTTCATTCATAACTTGAGGTCTGCTTCTGTCAAAATATAGTCATGTTTTCAGGTTCATTCATAAGTTGAGGTCTGTTTCTCTCAAAATATAGTCAGGTTTTGAGGTACATTCATAAGTTGAGGTCTGCTTCTGTTAAAATACTGTCATGTTTTGAGGTTCATTCATAAGTTGAGGGCTGTTTCTTTCAAAATATGAATGACTAAGTATATGCATCCCTGAAAGTTAAGGCAGTCAAAACACTTGTGAATGTGATCAGTCAGCTGTTTTTTTGTTTCTTTTCTGAAAAAATAAAATAAAAATTTGCTTGTGATTTCAAAACTAAAAAAGCTTGTAAAACACAGCCCTCAGTTTATTTTGTTACACATCCTCTTGGTCCTTTAAAAATTGCGTTCTCTCAGTCTTATCTGATTTTTTTTTTCCGGTTCATTTAAATCAGTTCAACTGAAATATATTTTGATGATTTTCAGCTTTGTTTAGACATTCTATTCCTATTTCTTAATATGTTGCTAACTTTATTTCAATTTCAGTTCAATTCAAATAAAAAAGAGATAACATGATCTAAATATGAAAATGGATGACCTTTAATGAATTGAAATGTTCTCTTGCCCAAAATTCTTCTAAATCTTTCCTAGTCCATGTACAAAGTTATCTTATGGCATTTAGTCAGTGTATATTTGAATTGAAATGTTCTCTTGCCCAAAATTCTTCTAAATCTTTCCTGGTCCATGTACAAAGTTATCTTATGGCATTTAGTCAGTGTATATTTTCCACATCTTATCATCAAAATTCAGTTCGGTTTATTTAAGTTCAATTTAAATATACAAATATATGGGAATAATTTAAGAGGATCTTCGGATACTTAACTTCATTATAACCAAAGAACGAATTTCAAATATCTTTCCTATGCACATTTTGTCTCAACGTAACCAAAATCCAAAATATTTTCTATGGGTAAACATTTCGCTTCAATTCACGAATAAATATCCGATTGCGGTTTACAACAATATAGCTACCATGCAAAACTGATTTACAACAGCGAATGGCCATCCATGAGGGCAGCTGCCGATACATAACAGTTAGAAAATACGTCTGCACTTGCTGCTATTACTTGCGCTTGTACCTGCATTGCAACAGCTATCAGAATCTCTATAATGCACAGATGCTTCGAAGGAAGAAGAATGAGTAAGCAAGACATACCGTGATTTGCTTTTAAACGAAGATTTCTTCTTTCCGCCACCATCAGATATTCTCTTGTGTTTTTTGTCCCCCATGTCACTCTGGAACAGCTCCTTCATCTCATCAGTCCTAGATTGAGATTTTTGGGACTGATTTTTGTTTTTCTTCTCCGGCTTTCTAACCATCTTACCAGCATCCATAGCTTTTTTAACAGATTTCGCAGCTTTTGCTCGTCTATATCCCAGATCAACGAGGGTGATCCCTTTCCCGTCTTTCTCTTTCTTATTTTTGTTAGGTCCCTAATCGAAAAAGTGAACATGTGAGAATCTAAACGATAATAATGCTGGCAAATAAAGTTATTAAGCTTAAGATCTGTATTTATGAGATTGATTATGCAAGTACATAGTTTGCTGCAAAAAATGTGCATACCGCTTGATCTTCATAATCATCTTCCAATTGCTCTCTCGCAGCTTCCAACTTCCTCCTTTGCTTCCTTGGCAGATTTTTCTGTTACATGAGGCGGAATAAGTACCCATATGACAACTTAGTTTGCAATTGGCTTTAAATAAATTAAAACAACATATCATATGCACCTCTCTTTCTCGCTTTCTCTTCTCCTTCATCTTCTTAGTTTCGGCTTGTTCAGCACTAATCAACTCATTTTTAGAAGCTTTACCATTTTCCTGAGAAGCCTGGCAAAAGAAAATCACATGTCATCACCAAATGATCCACATCAAGTAACTTTCACAATTACACTATTCTATGTTATACAAACAAAAACTTATTGTATGAGACAGAATACCCTTACTTTTGCTGCTTTTACTTCAAGCTTTTTCTCCTTTTCAGAAGCAAACCATGTTCTTTTAGGGCGTGAATATATTTCATCTCGATGCTCAATCATGTTTTCAGCCTGTAAAAAACCATTAAATAATATATAACGAAACTGTGGGGTACTTTCAAGTTAGGAAACACACTGGTGTGACGTTAAAAGGAAATTACCTTTGAAGCTTCCATCTCTGCCTTTCGCAAAGCCATTTCTTCCCTAAAATATATATCAATTATCAAGAAAAGAAGAGATTGATCATGAAACCCAGATATAAAAAAATTCAATAAACCAAGTCCTCATGAAATGTATCAGAAAAAACCTCTCTTCTTGAAGGATCTGAGCTACTTGATCCTCCATTTGCTCAATCATTCCAGCCCACTTAATGATAGAATGCTCTGCAACTTCTCGGCTCCTTAACTTTGAACCGGCTCTTTTAGCCTGACAGAGCCATTTATAAATATCAAATTCAAATTTATCAACTGAAGCATAATTACAAATACCCTCACCTAACCAATATTCTATGATATTCACACAATCTCAGTTATCCTATATGACAAATTGAAAGTACAAACTTCAAAATGCAGCAAAGAGACTTCATCTCCAACATATTGCATGAATGGAGAGAGACTAATTTTCCAGCTGAACAGATCATGGATACTATGAAAGTTATAACTATCCTTCGTAACACTACACTATAGTAAAGCATAGAGGCACAAGCAATTGGAATAACACCTTCAGATAAGGCCAGAATTATAAGCATTCCTAAATTGCGACCTACGCAAGAAATAATTATAGCTCCAAAGAAGGTGTGATTCTTACGATAGATTTTAGAAGAGAGCGGTCATTGTCAGTGACAAATGTAACAGCATATCCCGCTCGACCTGCTCTAGCTGTTCGACCCACTCGATGAACGTAGCTGAAAAAATAATATCAAAACAACAATGACTTTAGTGAAGTTGTTCAAACTGCCAGCAAAAATAGATAACTTATTTTCATAGTTCCATTTGAAACGAGCATAAACTTTATGAGTTATAACTAACCTGGTAAGATCACGGGGGCATGCAAAATTTATAACTGTTTGAACACCTATGATGTCAAGTCCCTGAAGAAGATAGATAAAGCTCCATTATAATGTAGTTTGAAAGAGCTCTGGTAACAAAGCCTAGTTTTCTACATGCAGTATTATAAGAAATGAAGCTTAATTTAGATCAAGACACAAGGCAATCAGAAAAGGTCATACTCTAGCAGCAACATCAGTAGCAATCAGAAACTCCACTTCCTGCTTCCTGAACAACTCCAAAGCCTGTAGAGAAAATTCCAGTGAGAAACGGGCTAGTTCAGCAATTACCAACCAGCATTCATATCATTTCAGATAAGGAAGCATGGTGCACCGTTGAAACTTACTTCAAGACGCTGGACCTGGGTGAGATTTCCATGAAGCTCAGCAGCTTTAAAACCAGCCAACCCAAACAATATTTTCAACCTATGAGCTGCTTGCTTTGTTCCACTGCCAATGAAAATAAATATTTTGGTAAAAGTTTGAATTGGAGCAATCAGTAAGAGGTTACACAATTAGGGCATAACTATTAGCAGCAGGATATGTTGTCTATATTTAAATGCTTCATCACAAAACATAAAAAATTTGCAACAAAATAACTTCACAAAAATTATAGATATAGCATATAAGTTTCTGCTTTAGCTAAATGTTTATATAAGGCTTGGAAGATATTAACCAACCTGAAAACGATAACTTTGGATGTGAAAATTCTAGAGCACAGAGAGAGAAGAACGGCCTCCTGATTTGCTTCACGCATTCGACGTATCCTAACCACCCTGCACAATATAGGAACAAATATTATTCAAACATGTGGTTTACAATTTAATCATGCTTGAAATATATTTTCTTTTCTGTATAACAAAGAGAACCATTAGCAAGTGAATTGTCTGACCAATTATTAATCAAGGGGATATTCAGTGTGAAGATTTGTATGACTTACTCTTCAATTAAAGATGCTGGTCGCTTGCTTAGTGGATCTGCGGAAAGCCGCAGAGGTTTATTCAACGACAGCTTGATGAGCTCGTCAATTTCCTCTGTCATGGTCGCTGAGAACAGCATGGTCTGCCTCCTCTTAGGACAAAGTCTAACCTGAGACACAATAAAGATAGTTCATTGGAATAAAAACGGGTTGATAATTATACATTGAAAAATGTGAAAGAACAGGAGATAGACGATGTAGTCTACAAAATCTAGGTTGTTACTTTGCAAAATGAAGCCGGGATTGAAAATTTACCAGCTCACGAATTTCAGCACTGAATCCCATCTCTAGAAGACGATCTGCTTCATCAAGTATCAAAACAGCCAGACTGTCCAAATCTACTGACATAGAATTACGGAGATGATCTATCATACGTCCAGGAGTTGCCACAACTATATCTGGCATGGTTCGCAATGCTTGCTCTTGTACCTGCAAGGATAAAGGTTCACAACATATTTGTCAGAGTCAGACAGCAATGTAAATACTAATAACCAATTTATTACATAGTTAAGTGAAACTTATAAAACAACAAACCTTTAATGAAAGGCCGCCAACAACCAAACAGCTTCTAACATCTGGCATAAACTGACCAAGTTTCACTATCATACTGTGAACCCTGACAAAAGTAAGAAACATAAAATAAGAAAAATATGAGACAATGAGAATCAGAAACCTTCTGATTTGTGTGAACTCATATGGTACATTTTCGGATGAATTTTCAATCTTCTTGAAAGTATGAGTGGAATGATAGTATATAAAAGACCATAAATCTTACTGTGCTGCAAGCTCCCTAGTCGGTGTAAGTATTAGAACTCTTATAGCTGGTCGATTCTTTGGACGGTAAAGCAGCCTCTCCAGTGTTGGCAAGGCAAAAGCAGCAGTCTGCGCACCAAACAAACCAAGATTAAACATAAATACATACACTGTAACAAGCTATTTCAGTTCTTTCTCAAATCACAATACAAAGTTTATACTCTTAAACATCAAAAAATAAACTTGGAAGAACTGAAACATACCTTCCCAGAACCTGTCATAGCACTACCACATATGTCGCGGCCAGTAAGAGCCAATGGTACACAAGCAGCCTACCACAAAACCCCGATTAACACACCGTATACTATGAAAATGAAAGTAAACTCGATCGCAATCTCAATCACAATCACAACCTGAATTGGAGTAGGCTTGGTGTAGCCCAATGCTTCGCAAGCTCGAAGCAGAGGCCGGGAAATGTGCAGCTCCAAGAAGGAATTGGCATGGTACGCTACTCCCTCCACAGACTCATAGAAGGGTTTCACCTCCGCATTAGGAACAGCCACTTCAGCATCATCATCTTCATCCTCCACCTTGTACTGCACCTTTATTCAATTAAAAATGAAAAGTTATTAACATCTCACCTTTTTTCACATGAATCATATTATGTTGATACAGTTAAAACTTAATGACAAAAAAAAGCAACTAAAATAAGAGGTACAAACTTGTTGGTGAGGCTCCGAATCAGAGTTTTCTTCATCTTCTTCGTCCGAATCAGGTACTGCGTTGGGGGCTGGCCGCTGAAGGAGAGCTCGGGTGATTTTGTCGTCGATGGAGGTAGTGCTCCGGCGAGAATGCTCGTCGGCGACTGATTCCGAATAGGACGAGAAATCCCACGGCGACTGCTTCGACTTTTTTATCTTCTCTTTGCCTTTAGCTCCTTCTTCTCCGCTTTCTTCGTCGGAGTTGTCTGGTTGAGCTTCGGAGGGGTCCTCTGCGGCAGAGTCATCGCTGAAGTCAACGTCGCTATCATACTCGACTTCTTCGTCGCTGGGTGGCTCGAACACGAAGCCGGAAGACATTTCTGGTGCCGGCAAGCAAGGTTGCGCGGCGGTGGGATTGAGGGTGGTGTTTTGGCAGACAATGGTGGCGGAGGTTTTAGCGCTTTCTGCTAGCTTTGATTTTAAGGGTTTTAGCCTACGCTAAAATCGGGTTCGGGTATTCTAGCCCGCCAGCCCGTGCCAAATGTACTATTTTTCTCTTTTTATTTCACCACTTCGTTACTATTTTTAGCAAATTGCATATATACCTCCCAATTTTGTATGAACTGTCATTTTAAGTTTTGAACTTTAGTTTTTCAAAAAATAAAAAAGTTTTGAACTATAGTTTGCTTGCAAGTACGAGTTGAAAAAGTTACTAGATGGCCAGATCACAAAACCAATTGTGAAAAATAAAAATAAAGGTTACAATTATGCACGGTTAGTATCATTCTGACTATAACAATACAGTTAAAAAGTGATGGTTGTAGTTTGAGATAGCGGTTCAATACAATGGAATTATGACTTATTGTTATACATTATTATTATTATACATTTGTAGTGTATCTATTTTAATGATAATCCACTCTCGATAAGAAATGCAAAATTTAGAGCAATTTATTGTAGGGATCATTGGTGGTTTTTGGATGGAATTCAATACATCATTGGAAAAATCAAATGCATTGTGAATTCGGTAGTTCATGAGGTTCAAAAACCTTTGAACTGGATGGGTTGCACGGACTCAATATTCAATTGGATGGAATGCACTTGCTAGATGGAATTCATGCCTTCATTGAGATTGAATGCATTCAGACACTTTACTGAGATTAAAATCATTCGTAATTTTTCGAAAAAGTAAAAATTAAAGACTATTCAAATGGCAGAATTGGTGATGTTCAAGTCCCTGGCGGTGTGGTGGTGAAAGATTAGGAGATCCTCTACCTTCCAGAACAACTTATTCTTGTTTTCACTTCAAACAGAATTGCCTGGAAGGCAAAAACGATGACACAAAATGTAGATTCTAAATGCACATTATCAGACATTCAGGTATCTCATTTCCCCCTTCGAACACAACCACAGCCGAGAACAACCTAGATGGTTAGAACTATATTAGATATCGCAAGTTCTCAAAAACATCATTTCTCCCTTCCCTTTCTTATAAGCAGTATGAATGTAAGATGTTTGTGCACAAGTAGCTGAGAAAACCTACATATGGTAAGGATGAGCATCGAGCAAATTCCAGTAAACAAAAGAATACATCAATCTTTGGATGCTAATAATCAACTTCCAGGATGACACCAAACACTCTAGCCCCCCTTCCAACCTCCCCCGAAACATGTTAACTCTCAAGATTTTGATGCAATACTCGACTAACACTTGCAAAAAAAAACACCCTTATGCTCGAAACCAGAATGCAGAATGCAGGATACCTACAAGCTTTCGGCGTGTTATCCATCAAGTATTTTACCAGCTAATCTTTGCACAATAATCATTCTCATTTGAGTCCCAAAATTCGACCCCCTAGGTAAGAAATGCCACACTTCATTCATACCACAAACTAAAGAAGCCAACAAGGTTGAAGAAATCTACACCAAACCAAGACAGCCAATAACAGGAAACACTGATCCATATCGAACCGAGTTTATATATATACAGAGAACAGCAAACCAGACAGGCTAAACACAATTCCTCAAACATCCCACAACAGAGTTAAACAGAAAATCAAACAAGAAAGAAATTCCAAAGACATAACAGCAGGATAAGAAAAACACTAACCAGTAACCAAGAAAGCACAATAAATCAGTAGAAATGAGCAATTGTGCCTACTACCCTTGGCTACTGATCAGAGTATGGGGATCCTGCGAATATCATCATCATCACTATCATCATCACCACTAGCATTAACTCCACTGCCACTGCTAGAAGTCGATGCAGTTTTCTTTTTCCTCCCTTTTTCCTCCTCGTACTCGGCATCATCAGTAGGCAACTCAAACCTACAAACAGGGCAAGAGTTCCTCGACCCCAACCACGGCACAATGCAGTCACCATGGTATCCATGGCCGCAGGGCAGTTTGGTGAGCATCTCGCCCAATCCAACTGTATCCTTGCACACAGCGCAGGCCAATACATGCGCTTCTAATTTTATTTCCACGCTTTC
Organism: Cruciata laevipes; assembly: GCA_963678965.1. NCBI lineage: Eukaryota > Viridiplantae > Streptophyta > Magnoliopsida > Gentianales > Rubiaceae > Cruciata > Cruciata laevipes. The sequence continues at coordinate 906,488 of OY787639.1, forward strand.
TAATGCTTCGACAGCTGCCTTCGAAGCTGGTGGAGCTCCCCGTCTCCCGGAGCTATCGTTTTCCGCCAGGTTTTGCAGCAGCGCTTCGTATCCGGCAGCATCCACATAGTCCCCCGGATTACCAATGTAGCCGTCACCGCCATCCGCCATGGCGAAACGGAGCTCCATAGCGTGGTCCTCCAGGCCCATTAGGATCTCTGCCCAGTCAAGAATCCGGTTGGGGCGGTTGGCAGCACGCGTCGCAAAGTCCCGGAGGCGCAGGCGGAGAACCTCACGGCGTCTCCGCCGAACATCCTCTCCTCTCCCTTCAATAACTTCAACCTCGCCGTTGTCTTCTCCTTGCAGAACTTCAATCTCCTGGATCGCATCATCGTCCTCCTCCTCGTCGGCTTCCGATCGGTTCTGAATTTCAACTTCATGCTCCTCGGCGTCATCGTGATGATGAACCTCCACGTCATCGTCGTCGTCGTCGTCGTCTTCATCGTCGTCATCATCATCGTCATCCCAGCCGCCGATATCAATTCGGAGATAATCGTCATCGGTGTTTTCGGCATGCTCGGAGGGAGGATGCGTGGGCGTTTCCTCTTCACGCGCCATCTGGGCCACGAGCTGGAGGACCTGCAACATATGGACACCTAACGGCGAAAAGTCCACCGGCTCCGGGACGGGCTGTGGATCGAGGGACCGGACGAATCCAGTCTTGCACTCGCGGCAGATGACGTCAGGGAGGTCGGGTAGGGTTTCGGTCAAGACGCGCTTGTCACAGTGGTAGCACCAGTGCGGCTGTGGATTGGGCACCGACCCGACCGGTTCTTGGGTCGTCGCCGTCGTCTGGGTGGCGTCGGATGGGGCGTCGGCCATTTCCGGTGACTGGCTCCGGGAGACTTTACCGAACTTATCGAGGGGGGAGAGATGGGAAAATGGGGGAATGGATTTAGGGGATTTTTATATTGAGGAATTTATTGTGAAAATTATAACCTGAAAATGAAAACAAAACACACAGTAGAGAATTGAATTGAGCGGTCAATGATTGAAGTATGAGGTGTCAAGGGAAAATAACATAAAATCCATAGAATTTTAAATAAAATGGCAATAGTGCTGCTTGTTGCCTTGTTGGAAAAGAGGGAAAGGGATTGAGATGATTTTATTTTTTTTAAGTCAAAATCTTGATATATACTTTATTCTCATCTAATCATACTCTAATTTAGTCTCCTTATTGATTTTTATTTTTTAAGTCGGAATCTTGATACAATTATCATACTCTAATCTAATCTAATTTAGTCATACCCTAATTTAGTCTCTTGACTGATTTTTTTTTTATGTCGCAATCTTGATACAATTATAATACTCTATTATAATATAATCCTAGTCTAACTTAGTCTCCTGATTGATTTTTATTTTTTAAGTCGGAATTTTGATACAAGTATATATAATCATACTTTAACTTAGTCTCGTGATCCCGTATGTCGAGTGGTCTACGTCCCAACTTGGTTTTGAGTGTGTTTGAGAACCCTACTCACACATGTTAAATGCAGTTTCGTAATAGAGACTTTGACGACCGGAAATAAATCTCTTTCAACTCAAATTGAGGGAGTGGAGATTTGAACCATGACCTCTCCTAGTCAACTATAGACTCCTTCCGCTACCGAGTAGTATATTGTTTCATTCAGACTATTAATTATGCATTGTTTGATTACATATTTAAATTGATTGTATGTGCTGATTATGAGCTAATTTTTGTGAAGAATTCTTTATGATATGTGAAGAATTCTTTGGTTGGTGACAAGGTTTGGTTATGAAAGTTAGATTTAGGTTGCAAACGTGAGATTTTAGGTAAAAATAAAAGAAATCCAGTTAGTGTTTAATTCACCATCATGTTGTTATTCGGCCAGTTGAATCTAGTTTTAGACAATCTTGTGTGATCATGACGATTGCCTATCAGCGACGCTTCAAATGCCCGGTGATAGCACGAACAATAAAGTTCGAAGAGTCAATGCTTTGATTGTCATAATGGATCCTCGGCGAAGAAGTTTGGATCTGACAGCGATGAGAACATATGAGAATTGCATAAATAGAGATGAGAATTGTAAAACTAGCCACAATAAATAGATGGTTTATCTAAATTTTACAATAGGAATTGTTTTACCTATAGACCATGTCTAAATTTTATACTAGTATTTTCTCCTGTATATAAATAAAATAACAATCACTATTCATTTTCCATATGTATTGGAAATGCCAAGTTAAACAAATTTATAATGTGAATAAACCAAGTTCAATTTTCATTTGTCGTTAAAATACAACCGTGTATTTTTTTATGGAAGACATCTAAAGCGGAGACCTTATTTAGTTCTTTAGAGTAAAGAAATTAAAAAACAAAAACTAAATACTACTAATGTATATCAATCTCAAACAAAATTTGTACGTATAGAAGCAAAACGGGAAAATAAAATTACATATCTTATGTACTGGTAGTAAAGACAGTAAAAAGGAAAAAGAGGGAACATTTTTCACTAGCGAGGAGTAAAAAAGAAGCCCTCTTTGACTCGTTCTACCATTGACTAAACAGACATTCTACTGCCGGTTTTGTTGGTGCGGCAGCCTGAACCGGACCTGAGACGCTGGCGACTTAACGGCGACGCCGTGCCAGCATATACCTCCGCGGCACATCTCATGGCCGTGGTGGCCTCCACCGCCGCCGCCGCCGCCGCCGCTGCTAGGGTGGACTCGATCGGGCCGCGTCAGCGCATACGTGGCCTTCCGAGACACGTCCCACGTCAGACTCGCAACCAGGATTCCGCCGACCACCGCCGTGGACACGATCAGCACAAACACGCCGCCGAAGCTCCGCCCGCTCACCAGCCCGTACGCCTTCATCGCTGCTATCACCGCCAGGTACAGCGTCGTCAAATTCCTCACCACCGCGTCGGAAATCGCCATTGCATCTGCTTAATCTGAGCTCCAAAACGACGAATTTGAGGTCTAAAAGGGATGGAAAACCTTATCAATTCTCTTGGAGTGAGGATTACGATAATGGTGTGCGCTGCGATTGATACAATCGGCGTGAGCTTATCTTGTTACATCATTTATTGTCTATTTTATTTCTTTCTTTTTGGCTGTTTTCGGCGCTTTTGATGTAAATAAAAAGGACATAAAATGGGTTTAATCGACATAACAACATAGTTCTCGACGGATATTTTTTAACAGCCAAAACATATGCGGACACGTATCTCTTTGCTGACCTGGCATTGCGGAACTCGTACACGTGGATTTTTATGACAACATTTTGTGCTACTTGTTGAAATTAGCATTTAGGAGACATTGAATAAAAGTAAAAAGAAATTAATATGAAAGGGAAATTTATTTATAATTTGGTGAGAAGTACTTTTAATTATATTCTTGACATTTTTTAATAAAAAACTTATATAAATGTATCCAAAACAATCACATTATCCCATATTTTTTTGTTAAGAATTGAACTCAAAATTTCCGAATCAGCTAGAGGACTTCAAATGCTAGTTCCTAGTTCAATTCCTAATTCATTCTACTACTTCACCAAAATTAAACTGAATTGCAAAAAACAATTTTCTTAAATATTTTATTATTACTACTTATTGATTCTTGTCAAATTGTATCAAAAGTCATTATATAGAATTTTAAAAGGTCTTGTTAAACCTAATATCATCTACAATCTCGTTTATTCTCTTAGAGCAAGTCCAACAGGATCTATATAATAGAGATTTTCTATATTTTTAGAGTTTTTTGTCTCCAACAGATTTGCTATCTCAATCTCTATTATAGAAAAATGATGAGATATGCATAATGAGAGAGTAAATTTGGAGAACGAAATTTATGGGAATTGAATTAGAATTCCTATTTTTAGTAAATTTTTTAAAAAATATTCCATTTCCCTCTAAAATCTCTAAAATAGGAAACCTGTTGGATTGGAAGGAAAAATTTATAGCAAATATCACCTTTTTCTCTCTACTTTAGAAAAAGATTTAGAAAACCTGTTGGACTTGCTCTTAGGCCCTGTTTACTAAAGCTTATTTCTTGATGTACTGAACTGAACTGAACTGAACTGAATTGAACTGAACTGAAGTAAAAATGATGTATTGAAAAATGGAATCAGCATGACTGAATTAACCTTAATTTTATCAAATTACATTTTCACTGAACTGAGCTGAACTGAACTGAACTGAACTGAATTGAACTGAACTGATCTACAGATAAGCTCTGGTAAATAGGGCCTTATACTACCTTCATATATTTTTGTAATTTATATTTCATGATTTTCAAACATGTTGATTCTCTGTCTCACCAAAACCCAATATGTGATTGTTACAAAATTGTTTTTTTAAAATAGATGCTATACTGCATTTAATAATATCTCATTTAATTATTTATGCATTAACATACAATTGCAGTCAAAATCTTTTAAGTTTATCTATTATTGAAAGTAGTGATTTCCTATACATTGTTCACGTAGGTTTTGCTTTCTACCTTTTTTGATAGGTATGGGTAAGTTTGGTGTTGCCAATTTGCCACTCTTATGTGTCCAACTCAAATGGAAACTTCATAATGATAATGATATTATTGATTGGTAATGGTAAAGTGTAAAATGAGCAAGCACTAAAGAGACTGCCCATACTCACTAATTACTTGTTAGTACACTTTATTATATCTCCATTGTACTAAACTTAATGATAAATTTATTGGATGATATTAATAAGTGGGATGGACCGTGATATCAAGTAATTTGTAAAATAAATATCTTATGTTAAGAGTTTTTTAAAAATGACTAGTCTATAATTTTTTTTTTTTTGAAAAACTTATCTATCAAAAATTAATTAAACTATACGGAAGTCTAAATTCGAAAGTAATGGAGGACCATATCGAGTATATCTAAAAAAATATTAAATAAATTTCATTTATAAGAAAAGAAAAAAAAAACACATCAAAGCTACCAATTGCCTTCCACCACGTCATAGAAAATGATTTATTTTGGGCCACTCTAACCGGACGACTACGGTAGCATATTAGCCCACTACTAAGTCAAGTCCTCCCATTCAGACCAGCGTAGAGTCTTCCATAAATTCCCTCCACGTCTTAGCCTGCAAATGCCCACCAATAACCATTTGCCACGTGTCTCCTACAGTCTCAGCAGCCGTCCGATCAGCCAGCATGGCATCATCTGACCAATCGGAGAGCCCGAGCTCGTGGCAGGACCATACCGTGCGACCCATCCGATACCATTATTAAAACCCCGACTGCAAATCGAGGAAATAATTGTGAAGCTAAATTTACGAAACTTGCCACTGAAGGAGTGAAGAGCTCAAAACGACGATGAGGAAGTGGACGGTCTCTGCCGTTTTGTTCCTGCTCTGTCTTCTCTTCCTTTTCCCCGATCAAGGTACTCTACTGCTTCTGTAGAAATCTGGATCAAGTGAAATCGATATTGTAGTGTTTCTGTTTGATTAAGATCGTGTTCATGCGTAATGTGAAGCTAGATGTGTTTAGATGTCAAATTGTTGAAGATTATGCTGTTTTACTGATCGTGCATCAAATTATAGAATTTGATTTTGCTCAATGTTTTCAACCGCGCATTAAAATTGCGAACTATTACGGAAAAAATTCATGATTAGTGTGTGTTCGGTGCTTTATTTGATCTATAGTGTGATCAGTCCATTCGTATTGGTGTTTATTGGTGAGAAATGTCTGGCTGTGTAGGGAGGAGAATTCAGGCGAATGCTGAATCTGAATCTGATGCGCCGGTGGATCCACCGAAGGTGGAAGAGAAGTTCACTGGGATTCCCCGTGGTTTGTCCACCGACGCTGAGGTTATTGTCAGGTAATTTATTGTTAGCTTTTTGTCTGCTGGAGTTATTTCTGTAACGGAAGAGAGGTTGATAGTAATGTTGGAGTTTGGTGATTCAGGGAAGCTGAGTCCATGTTCAGGAAGACTATTCGAGCATCAGCGGAGAAGTTTGAGTTCCAGGCTGAGGTTTCCCGGCTTATGGACATCATTATCAACTCCCTTTACAGTAACAAGGACATTTTCTTGAGAGAATTGATCTCCAATGCATCTGATGTAAGCATGCTTTAATGCAGTAGATAAATGATTAAGCTTAGTGGGGTGATTCAAGTGTATTTATACTTATATTTTTCATTGATCAGGCTTTGGATAAGATCAGATTCCTCGCTCTCACTGACAAGGAGGTCTTGGGTGAAGGAGATGACACTAAGCTTGAGATTCAGGTTAGTAGTTGCAGTGCGCAATGGTTTTTATTAATTTGTCTTGGTGGATGCTCTACTTTGTTAGACATTTTACTTATACATATAGTATGTTGTCTTGTTTAGGACAATTTATTGAAATAGAAATGACAATGATTAACCTTCTAGCTTATCCACTCAATGGGGCCAATGATTGGTTGTTGTGATTCAGTAAACTGGCATGCCCGATTTAGCTTACTATCCCCTTAGTTTAGTTATTAGCTACATGCATGGTTGTTTTATCATTTAGGATCTAATCATCCAAATATGTGGTATGCAGATTAAATTGGACAAAGAGAGGAAAATTCTCTCTATCCGGGATAGAGGTGTAGGCATGACAAAGGAGGACTTGATAAAAAATTTGGGAACCATTGCCAAATCTGGAACTTCAGGTAACCATTTCTCACTTTGATGTTTGATCACATCTGCTTAAGCTCCTATATACATTAGGCTTAATCGTTCTCTGTTCCCCTTGTGTTCAGCTTTTGTGGAGAAGATGCAGACCAGTGGTGACCTTAATCTCATTGGTCAGTTTGGTGTTGGTTTTTACTCGGTGTACCTTGTCGCGGACTACGTGGAAGTCATTAGCAAGCACAATGATGACAAACAGTATGTTATTGTAGTACCTTTCAATGTAGCTTATCCTCATTTGCTTGTCTAGTTTAGTAAAATAGTTGACCAAATGCAATGCAATTTTGTTCCTAGGTATGTGTGGGAATCAAAGGCAGATGGTGCTTTTGCCATTTCTGAAGATAAATGGAATGAACCACTTGGCCGTGGAACAGAAATCAGATTGCATCTCCGTGATGAAGCTCAGGAGTATCTAGAGGAGTCCAAATTGAAGGTGAGCTAGTAATGTCACTTCATAAAAATTCATATTGATTTGTAGCTAACCCCCTGGGTGGTTTTGTGTCACCAACTCAATGGTCTGATGGGCGATGCACGTGTCATAGCTGATGGACTAATATAGGCAAGATTTCCTGTAGTAGTACTAGGTCCATGGTCTTAGATGTGATATACGAACAAGCCAATTGATTTACTAACCACATAACTGAATCACCTGCGCACCTGGCCTAGGATGATAGCTGCAGTACTGCAGTAGATATTTGCAGAGGGTATAGGGATGTTTTTCTCCCTCCTCTGCCAGGAAATGGATGATTTCTGTAAAAGATAACTTCTCATTCACCAACTACCTGGGAATTGGGATGATTCCTGTGGGCACAGTTTTAGGTTTCTCTCACTTCGTATGGATGCATGGTTTGTAGATCACTTTCCAATTTTAACTTCTTTCCTTGTCTATTTTTTCAGGAATTGGTGAAGAAATATTCTGAATTCATCAATTTCCCCATTTATCTGTGGGCAACAAAAGAAACTGAGGTTGAGGTTCCAGCTGATGACGAGGAGTCCCATGATGAAGATGAAAAACGTTAGTCTCAATTACCTATTTTGCATATGTTTTATTCTTGATGGGGTTTTATCTTTTCTGATTACATTTGTTAGTATCGTATAATTGCTAAGTTTCTGGATAAAGCAATCATATGTCTAGCTTCTGATGTGGTCTCATGCCAACAGCTGTAGAGGAAGATGAAGAGGAAGATGCAGAGAAGGAGGAAGAAGAGAAAAAACCCAAGACCAAGACAGTCAAAGAAACAACCAATGAGTGGGAACTTCTGAATGACATGAAGGCCATATGGTTGAGGAGTCCTAAGGAGGTGACGGACGAAGAGTACAATAAGTTCTACCATTCCCTAGCTAAGGTAAATATTCTTACGTTTTCTGGGTATTGTGCATAGCAGGATGTGCGACTGAATGAGGTATTGATGGTTTTTACATGTTTTAAATGCTCCCCCAGGATTTCAGTGAAGATAAGCCTCTTTCATGGAGTCATTTTAATGCTGAGGGTGATGTCGAGTTCAAGGCTGTTCTCTTTGTGCCTCCAAAGGCACCTCATGATTTGTATGAGAGCTACTACAATGCTAACAAATCCAACCTGAAGTTGTATGTTAGAAGGGTCTTTATCTCTGAAGAATTTGATGAGCTTTTGCCCAAGTACCTCAGCTTTTTGACGGTAATTAAAATTTTGATGACTAGTATTTGTTCTATGCTGTATAAGGTTTACCTTAGGACTTACAGTGCTTTTGTTTTGTGTGGCTAGGGTCTTGTTGATTCTGATACCTTACCACTTAACGTGTCAAGAGAGATGCTTCAGCAACATAGCAGCTTAAGAACTATAAAGAAGAAGCTTATCAGAAAGGCTCTTGACATGATTCGTAAGCTTGCTGAAGAGGATCCTGATGAGGTCAATGAGAAGAAGACAGGTAGGGCATTGCTTCTACAGTTGTTTTAGTGTTTATGCTATTGAATTCAGTGGTTTATCAGAAATGAGCACCGCCTGACTAATTGCATAACTTCTGCAGATGTTGAAGAATCAAGTGACAGTGATGAAAAGAAGGGTCAATATGCCAGATTCTGGAATGAATTTGGCAAGTCAATTAAGCTTGGTATTATTGAGGATGCTACCAACAGAAACCGCTTGGCAAAACTTCTCCGATTTGAAACGTATGAAATTGTTTTTTTTTTACTTTCATGTCCTTTGAATGACAAGGAAAGTTCTTCTCTTATGTTGGGATGGTTGAATGACCCGTTTCTGATTTTTTCAGCTCAAAGTCAGAGGGTAAACTCACCTCCCTTGATCAGTACATCTCAAGGATGAAATCAGGACAAAAGGACATCTTCTACATAACAGGCACCAGTAAAGAACAGCTAGAGAAATCTCCATTCTTAGAAAGACTTACCAAGAAGAACTTTGAGGTATGATTTTGGCTGATTTTTTTCAACGTGAATTAAACTAACCATCAGTAAGAATGCCACTCACAGTATGATAATCTTACTTATTCCAAAATGCAGGTTATTTTCTTCACCGATCCTGTTGATGAGTACCTGATGCAATATCTGATGGATTATGAGGACAAGAAATTCCAAAACGTGTCTAAAGAGGGTCTGAAACTTGGAAAAGACTCCAAGGACAAGGAGATCAAGGAGGAATTCAAGGAACTGACCAAATGGTGGAAGGGTGCCCTCACCGTGGAGAATGTTGATGATGTCAAGATCAGCAACCGTCTTTCCGACACACCTTGTGTGGTCGTGACATCAAAGTTCGGATGGAGTTCGAATATGGAGAGAATAATGCAGTCACAAACCCTATCCGATGCCAGCAAGCAGGCATACATGAAGGGTAAGCGAGTCTTGGAAATCAATCCAAGGCACCCCATCATCAAGGAGTTGCGCGAGAGAGTAGTCAAGGACCCCGAGGTAATCTACTCATTTCCAGTGCACTTCAGTTCAGTTTAGTTAGGATTGATGCTATTTCAGTTACTTTGGTCCATTAATTTTAGCTCAGTTCAGTTTAGTTGGTATAAGATTCTATTCTGATTGCAGGACCTGAGCGTAAAGGAAACAGCGCGTCTCATGTACCAAACAGCCCTCATGGAGAGTGGTTTCCTACTCAGCGATCCCAAGGATTTCGCTAACAGAATCTACGACTCAGTGAAGAGCAGCATGAACATCAGTCCCGATGCAGCTGTTGAAGAGGAGGAGGATGCCGTTGAAGAACCCGAGGTAGCAGAGTCCAGCACGAAAGAAAGTGAAGAGGAATCTGATCTCAAGGATGAACTGTAAGAAGAGGATTTCGTTTTAGTTTGTCCTCCCTCCTGAGAAACACCTAGAATTACCTTAATCTATCCTTTTTGTTTTTCACCTACTGTAATAGTTACACTGAAGTTTTTAGAGCAGGGAGGAACTGAGTTTCTTAGGTTTTTGTAAACATAATCACCCGCAAACGTTGTCTTTAATCCATCTTTAATGTGTAATACTACTGTGCTATTGGTCCCTTTTTAAATGTAAAAGCAAAGTTGGCCTGTGTAGGATTTATATAAGATCGCCACTTTCTACTACAGTATAAGATTTTGTTCCATGTACCTAAATCTTCGTTTATTCTCTTTAAAGATTGGTATCGTAAATTTGCATATTAATGTAGAAAACTGTCTATTGATGCAAAATAAAAAATTTGGACATAAAAATTTTCTCAATTGAGAATAATCAGGCTAGATCAGTTATGAAAGTGAGAAAATCGACATAAAAGTGAAAATATCATCAATAATACAAGAAATGATCATGTTTAATATGTAAAAAATCATGCTTGAAAGTGAGTAGGTCAACATTTATCCCTTGTCCGAGACTGGTATCACATAAGACATTCTCGAAAAAATTTAGTTGAAACAGAAATTATATTATTAAAACTCTTGGTGTTGCTTGAAGCAATCATATGATGATTGTTATTTGTTCATATGAAGAATTTAGACATTGTTATTATGATTGAATACTGATTTGCTACCATATAATTCGAACTACCAATCTTGAAATTCCAGTAAAGTATATACAAAGGCTAACTTGAACAAGAGCCATCACCAACCGTTCTCCATTTATCTAGTGCAAAATTCTTTTAAAAAAATAATTGTTATCAATTCTTATGCAAAAGTAAAAAAAAAAAATCAGTAATTAAATGGGTGAAAAATCCAATTTGTACATCAATCGCCTGAGAAACTCATCTTGTTTACAACCTAATCCGGGTTAAATACTCATCAATCAGGCCAATTAACACACTAAAACTACGATTAAGCTGATGATGATTGAATAAATCAGGGTATAGTGCAACCCAATGTCAATACTACTAATCCCCGATGAATCACCGTTCATGAAATTTGGCAACCATGAAGTTAACGGGTCTGAATCCTCCGCCGGTGACCCAGGATGTGACCCGGGAACTGTTCCGGTGGCAGCCGGTGGACCACCACTTGCCGGATCCGATGAAGTCGATGACTTTTGGCTGCAAAAATAAAGTAAATTTTGTCAGATTATTTTCTAATAACTGATGATATTGCATGGATGCAGACATGCATAAGCAGAGCAAAAGGTGGTTGATGGTCATTGCCTTAAGAAGAGAATAAAGTGAGATGAAAATGTTGTTCCTGAAAAGCCATATCTCATCTTGATAAAATTGTAACTTATCAGTATCCTTTACTCGACAGAAAATTCACACACAAGGACCAAAATATCATATTCCATGAGATCTAAAGAAAAAAGAGAAGAGCAACGTTTCTATTTGTATTCATGAAAAGATCCATAAAGAAAGGTCACAACACAGCCTAAATGTTGTATTCAGTGACACAATTTGAGTCAAAAGTGGTAAAAAATCAGAATTTTTCCACTTTTGAATCAACAGAACAATTATCTGTACTATTTATTTCATCTCGGTTTTGCATATTATTCCGTGTATTATATCTGTAACAACAAATAAATTCATATTGACTGGTTAAATAACATTAGATTAGATGTTGTGATGTTTGCGTTGTTTATAATTAAAAAATAAAATCCAAGTGCATAATGAGGAATGAAAATGCACAAGATCAAACTAAAAAAATTTGATATATTTTGAATTTAATAATTGTAATTACCTTGTGGATGAAGGGCAGAATGTGATGGTATAATCGGCTCCGGTGCACGTAAAAGTACTCGTGGCGTCGTCGTAGGCGTAGCTGTAAGCTCTAGGGCAAGCATTCTTAAACATCGCCGAGTACATCGACGGCTGGCAAGTGGACGGTGCACCAAACGCGCCGCTGCAGCAATACTCCGGCGTGCCAAACGCCTCACACGCGCTTTTACACGACAACCCTTCTCTGGTCCGCAGCTCGCTCGGGCAGACCCGGTTCAAGTCCGTAGCGCATCCGGTCGAACCACAAGCGCCCGAACCGCCGCTCGCCTCCACCATCATCGGTAGATTGTACCCGTCCACAAGGCTCACGTCGTAAAAGTCTTGCGAACCCGAACCCGCATCCGTACCCGACGCCGAGCCGATGGTGAATTCTGCTAGGGTGGCTGGCGGGGTGGCGCCGGAGCCGTTGCATTCGACTTGGTTGGACCCGCAATCGCCGGTGGCGCAGGTTCCTTGGTTCGTAGTCGGGTCAAATGTGCACCCGGTTCTGCCCCATAACCGACCCGACCAACTATTTGGAGCTCCGAATGCTCTTGACTCACCGGGTTGGAGTTCGAAACCGGTACTGCCCAATTTGGCGCTTCCGGCGTTGGCCAATATTCCGGGCCATACGACGTGGTTACACCTATTTACTAACGTAAAAGTAGCCCCTGAACTTCCTGAAATTCAGGAAATAAACCACAAATGTTAAACTCCGTTTAACACGATTTTTACACAAATATATATAATATATATATCTTTCTTATGTACTTTCATTGTCTGGGAAATGATCAAATATCAAGAACTAAAACACTACTAATACGTGTCGAGACTATTCTAGTTATGCATGCAGTACGAGGCATACAATATTTGAATAATTCGCAGAATCTAACTGATAGTACAAACCTTGAAAGTTGATGAAGAGGAGTATTGGAAAGATGAAGAATATATGAGGAATGGTGGACATTTGAAGAATGGTTAGATATAAGAAGTTGATGATGAATATGATTTGGAGAAGAACAATGGAGTGTTTATGAATGCGGTAATGGTGGGAAGGGAAACTAAGGTTGGAAATGGGGGAATAATATACTTGAAATGGGGTATATATAGTGTTGTAAAGATATAAAGTTGGTGTGAACTAATTGAACAAAAATATGGTTTGGAGGAAGTTGAGATGTACAGTTTGGTGATGCCAAACCATTACAACAAAAATTAATTTCAATTTAGGTTATATATGTTTTATTAAGTTTATCAGTATATTTCCTCTTGTTCAATTTAGACCTAACCTACTTTAAGTTTGGTACTTGTATTTTTTTTCAAATATTTATTGGTGTGATTCTAATTGTAAACCTATTTTTCTATGTCTATTATTACAATTACTCTATGAAATTCAATAAATGCTGGTTGATATATAAAAATGCATAGTAATCTTGGAATTTTTAGAGTTTAAAATTCTTTGATTAAACAATTCTTGTATTTCTTTTTCGCTTTATCAAGGTGACGCATATACGGATAATTACTTGCTAGCATAATTTGATTTAAGAAATAGAGAGAGCCAGCTTAGTGATCACGTATAAAAGAAAAAAGAAAAAGGCGAAGTGCATGCAAGTGAAGATGAGTTGTAAATTGTAGTAAGTGAAAATAAATAAATAGTAAAATCAATCCCGAAAAGAAAAGGTGTACGATCTAAGCTTCTTTTTCATTAAGAATCGAAGATACGACATGGAAATTTTGTTGCATGAACGTTTTGATAAATGCCTCCAAGAAAAATATATATAAATTATGTATATTTTATTTTTTATCATATAAAATTGGTGAAGGAATCAGAAATGCTCGGATCTAATGCAAAAAATTTCTTCAAAAATATAAATTTCATGTATAGTGGTAAGCCATAATGCTACTATCTTTGTCAGATGTAGGAGTAATAACGAGTCGATCCGATCACGATCATCACTATATTCATGATCGACTCGTTTAAATTTTGAGGTGATCACAATCGATCGCGATCAAAATAATTCATGATCATAATCGGATCGGATCGTTTAAAAATTATAATGATCGCGATCCAACTCGTTTAGATAATCGATCAAATGATCAATGATCGATAACGATCAGCTCGATCAAATGATCAATGATCGATCATGATCAGTTTAAAAGTTTTTTTAAAAAAGTCAAAAATAAAATTACTAGAAAATCATTCATTTAGATGTATATAATTATTTTATATTATACTTATCGATCGATATCGATCACCTTATCGATCGATATCGATCACCTTATCGATCTGTTCGCGATCATGATCGAGTTTTGATGTCTATAATCGTTGATCGTACATTTATCAAACGATCTTAAAATTTTGATCATGATCGGGTCATTTATTTAGCGAATGATCTCGATCTGATCTTTAACCGATCCGATCTCGACTCAACCCTAGTCAGTTGTCACCAAATTTTAAAAACGGTTATATTTTGATATTTTTTAAGAAAACGGTATTATGTTTTGTATGCTCTCAAATATATATATGAAAGAAACGATTTGATTTTCAGAATATATAAGAATATATAATAATATCATAAAACAAATGATTGAATTGATACGTTTGCTGATGATTGGATGCATAATGTCAATATATTCTACCAAACTAGTACTGAATATTATGAAGAAACGGAGTAGAATTAAGGCGATGAAGAATCTAGGATGGCTTTTGAATTCTTTGGCTCAATGTGGCCGTCTTTTCCAGGTATCCTAGCTTACTTCCACAATTCCACCATGAATAATTAATCTCATCATTTCCCCTTTCCAATCGAATTCGATTCCTATCTCCGGTTCAAATCGAAGTTTCTTTCAGTTTGTACATATTTTATTTCTGAATATATACGATGGCGGAACCAAAACTTATTTTTATTGGTATGGAAGCTAAAATATAGCACTTTTCAACGGAATGTGCACAAAATTACACAAGAGAAATGATATAGGTGAAAACTCTAAAATTTGGTGGATCATGACACGACACGTATTAGGCAAATTCTCAATTGAGGCATATGTCTCAAATAGTTTCACTGAATAATTACGCTTAATACACAAAATAAAAGATCAGTTTTAGAGGTGAGAAATCAGATATGAAAGTGTAAAGATTAGTAATAATACATTTAATAGGTAAAAGTCCTATATAAAATGATATCATTTTGTTAATTTTAACTCAATGAGATATGTTTAAGGGGGTAAATGCCCTTAATTTGTTCTAATATGCCCTCAAATATGAAAGGAACGACCCTTAAGAGAAAAAAGGCACCACGTCATTGTGTCTGCACCGCCGTGGAAAGCAAGGTGTCATTCATTTTGATTCGCCCTTTGATTTTTCTTCTTTCTTTTTCACTGTACAACCATATCAAATATGGATCCTCTTCCGGTGATCCTGTCCCATGCCAAAACAACTACTTACTAAAAATGCCTATATATACGTATTCCTCCGTATGTATATATGCTATGCATGAGCGGAACGGAACTAATTGATATATGATATGATTAGATCAAATAAATATGGGCTAATTGCATTTATCAACACTCCACAAATACAATAATATATAATATGTCGTTAGAAATTTTATAGTACACATCTACACTTATCATAGTTAAACGTTTTTTAGTATTCCTTTACTCTTACCACACTAATTCATGGATCAACATTGTAGTAATCAATATGACATTATTTCAACTCAACAGGAGATAACTAGAGTCAGGCCCTGTCCAATAGGGTGCTGCAATTGGTAGCTGGTACTGGAAGGTGCTGGAGGGTGCTGGAAGGTGCTGGAGGGTGTGAAATTAAATTAAAATTGTATAATTATGATGTAAATAATTATGAAACTATGTATTTGAAAAATGATTAATTCGTACAAAAGATAATGAAACTAATTATAAATAAAAATCATTTTTTAAAAAAAAAAATCAATCATTCATGACTGTAAATAGTGACAAGTGTTGGAGGGTGCTGGAGGGTGTTGGAGGTGCTGGAAATAAGCTGAACTAGAAAGTAGTCACTTTTGGTTTGAATGGACGAGTACCTCACTCCCTAAACGGAGGATCTAAATCCCAAATGCGGGTGTACGTTAGTGTCAACAAATGAGCAGTGGATAAGTTACGGAAAAGTGCATTGGCCGAATTGATAAACATACATGGTTAATTAGTGCATTAGAGAAAGGTGATAAAAGTTTGGATTGACAAATTAAGGAATGATGTATGTAAATGAATGGATTGGATTTATACCAATTTAGCCAACCAATTAAACACCTAGTGGTTTTTTTTTTTAAAATATTCATTCATAATACTGGAAAACGCCCAGTACGATTACAAGTGAAATCAATTAACCTATTACAAGACTAACTAAATTGTATGCTAACCATACTCATACTGTCTTTACTATTACAAATTGATAGATTCAATAAAAAGTTGTAATACCGCCCTTGAGGATATTATTTTGCAACCGCGAACACCACAACCGCTTGGCAGAGAGGAGCGTCTCCCGCATCAATCACTACGCCAATCGGGGATCTGCTACAACCGCAACACCACTAGATCCAAACCACGATCTATGTTTTTCAAACCGTAACGGAAACACGATCCACAACCTATCCAACCAAATCAAAAACTATAAACAAAAACATAAACCACGACCTGTCTAACTAGATCGGGAACAAAAACATTGACGAACAACTAAATCATGAATTTCTGCCGATCAAATCGAGAACAATTTCATTGTATGAATCACACTTATTCAATGTTATAAAGAATCAATAAACGGAAGAGCAACTATTCCGTCTCTCCATGATGGGGAGATAGGAAAAGATTGAAGAGGAATAGGAATTAAACACCTAGTGGTTAATTGACACATTCCAAACAAATTAAAGATGAAAAAAAATGGCTAATTTGATGATGATTGAAAATTAATTTGAGGCTCATAACTAATCAATATGGTTTGCATGTGCATGGTGACAAGTAAAGGTGGAGGGCTTACGTTGTTGTCGTTGGAGGTGGTTGCAATTGGAATACATGTGTTTGTGTGCTATCCAAACCCTAAAGATGCAACTTTTTTTTTAAAATTTTTGGGAGAAAAAAAAGTTGATTTTGTGTATTCAAAGATTGGTGATTTTTCTATTTTATGATATCGCAAAAAATAAATAAAAAATGTCACCTTTAACTTGGATTGGTAGACTCAAAAAGAAAAGAAACAAAGTCAAGTCCGCTTACCCAACCTTTCTTTTATTTGTAAATTTAGTACAAATACATATAGGGCCGGGGCAAAGTGAAAATGTTTTTATTTTTTGGTGCTATCTTATCACTTTGATTATTGTAAATGATTTTTGATAGTCTTTTCTTTGTATATCTTATCACATTGTGAATAGATAAGATCTAATTTAGTGATTATTCCTTTGTGTGAGTTCTAGAAAGTTATCATCAGATACTTGAATACCGGAATGGTGAGGTTCTTGTAGACGAGAGATCGATTTTTTCAAGGACGAATAACGATATATAAAGTAGAAAACTCCTCCTTTCAAGGACGAATAACAAACAAGTGATATGATAGTAGGAAGTTTGCATGCATACGTAGGAAAACACAAACTAGGGAACAATGAAAACTAGAAAATGGTTTCTTGGTAGATTCACTGTCATAGCAGATAACCTCAGTCTTCCTTTGTCCTGGCCGCGTCACCATATCCACATTCTGATCATTCATATTCAGTCAACGTCGGTAACTCCAATTCCCATTTCTTCTTTCCTTTTTCGTAATTTTTCACAAAAAATCACACCTATATGGCCCTGTTTACTAGATCTTATTTTTTGATGTACTGAACTGAACTGAACTGAATTGAACTGAACTGAATTGAACTGAACTGAATTGAATTGAACTGAACTGAACTGAACTGAAAATTGATGTATTGAAAAATGGAATCAGCATGACTGAATTAACCTAAATTTCATCAAATTGCATTTTCACTGAACTGAACTGAACTGAACTGAACTGATCTGAACTGAACTGAATTGAACTGAACTGAACTGATCTACAGATAAGCTCTGGTAAACAGAGCCTATATTTTCATAAAAAAGAAATATCAAATATTGAGGAGATTATTATGCGGATTAAAATGCGTTTCATTATATACTGTTTTTATATTATTTGATCGAAATTGTTTGATAAAAATTGCATATATTTGGGTGCGTGTGGATGTGGTATTTAAAAACGAGCGGGAGAGAAGATGATGATCATGTTTTGGCTAGGAGAAGGTTGGGGTGAATTCTTTGGAGTCGTAGAATGCTACTATTTGGTGTGAGATATTTCTGACTCAGAAGAACGAAATGATAAGGTCTTAATAAGCCACGGTGGCTTTAGCCTTTAGTTCTTGCAGATTTGGATACAGATGATGATCCTCATAACATTTATCTGTAATCTCTCATATTGCCTCCTTCAAGGAGTTATGTTGTACTTGCACTAATCCTATTAGTTCACTTATCGTACAAGATACAGAGAAGATTATAAATTGATGTGGTATTTCTTTTTCTTGTTGGTTTTGGGATTCCACTTAAAATATCCCTCCGCATTTGTCGGTTAAAAAAAAAAAAAAAAAAAAAAGAGCGGAGAGAAGATCGTGCATTGACATGTTTCGGTGTCGTGTAAAGCCATATCGTGTGTCCCCCATATTGGATTTTTTTTTACCCTTTGGTAACCTCTTTCAACAAAGATTCATGTCATCCATCCCTCTCCAAAAAGCTACCCGGCCCCGATTATATAATGATATATATATATATATATCATTATATACTTTCAATAATTTTTATAAGTATAATTGGAATAAAAAAGTTACATACATTTTAACATAATTTTTTAAAATATATATGACTGTAAGTCGGTTAATAAAGTATCGATTGTGTCAGTTAATGAGAATTTATTTAAAATCTGAAAGTTTTCTTAATGTCATTGTTTTTGAAAACAATTACCAACAACCAAAAATGTTTTATATAATTTTTATCTGATATTATATTGTTGGAGATTAACCTAATAAATCCATTAACTTGTAATTAATAACTAAAGGAAAATTAAAGTAGGGAGTGCAATGTCGGGATAAATTCATTTTATAATACAATGATGATCATGATCATGATCATGATCCACTGCCAAATGATATATAAACCTTTTTGTTCTATGAAAGTCAATTAACTGATCATCCAACTTATGCCTTCTTTGCTAAGTTTTCTTGTCTTCTTCTTGTATTATCGTGTGGCCACCACTAGCCTTCCAATTAACTCCAAATACATATTAATTTGTGACAATTTGATGAACCAAAGAGGGGAAAATGGAGAGTAATATGAATAAATTTATGTTAAATGAAAGATAAAGATTTTTTCTTCAAAAAGAAAAAAAGAAGTTAGCATTACAAGATTAAGGTGACGGGTTGGGATAAAATTTGATAAATTAAGGCGGCTGGTGTTCGATCTCAGCTAAATACTAATTAGCTGATTTCATGTTATTCAAAGAATTGCTTTGGTCAAAAAAGGGTTTATTATATTATTATTATTAGTAGTAATCCTTACAACAATGTTTAGGGCATCCAAAAATATGAAGATTGGCCTATCTCTTGTCGTTTTGATATATAGGGAAGCGAGGTTGTAAAACTCCAAATGAAATTCCATTTTCCATCCATAAATCTCTTCCCAACTTATTTGAATCGATATGAATTAAATTAAATTAATTTAAAATAAACTAATTTGATTTAAACTAAATTAAATCAAACATATTGAAGATAATAATATATAATTAAGTTAAAATAAATGTTAATAAAACTTAATTGATTCAATCTAATTTGATAAGAGCCGAATTAAATCAGAATTGCTATACCACGCCCTGTATTTTGCTTAAACACGCCCTGAAATAGTGTAAATACGCCCTAAAATATTTATTTTTGTTAAGTTTTTCAAACTAAATTTATACTGCAGTTGCGGAAAATTAAACACGATCTAATTACATTTCTTGATTTTTCAACATCATATTATTTTAAAATATAATCAAATAATAGTTAAAATACATGGCGTGTTTTAGTAAAATACAGGGCGTGAAATAGCAACACCCAATTAAATTGAAGTAAAAAATCTTTAAGAACATGCCCTAATTATCACTAAAAAGGTATACTGGGCTTAACTGATATTTCCAGCCCAATAGCACCGCCCCAAACAAGTTATACGCACATTACATTTCAGCCCAAACACAGGATATTTCATTTTAGGAGAAATTGTGTTTTTTAAAAGAAACAAATAAAATAAAATTAATGAGTTCAATTTTTTGTAGATAAGTACGAAAAAGTAATGATGTGGATTAATGTAAACATGTGGTGATGTGCATGAACCTTGTACATCCAGTATGGTATGGATCTGCATCTTCCCCCAACCAAGTGTGAAGCAGATCACATGGAGAAGAAACTCGGATTTAATTTGCAAGTTTTTAGGCTATGGCCATTTTATAATTATTTAATTGCCCATTGGCGGCAATTATGTTGTACAGTGGTAAAAAATGGCGGCAATTAGTCAGACGGCATTTGGCGCCGCCTTTGAAAATTAAGCCCCTTAATCAGCCGACTGATTATAGACTAGCGTAAATCAGTACAAATTGGCTGACTGGGTAATTGGCAATAGCGGACGGATGTAAAGCCCGTTTAAAAAAAATAAAAAATTTATAAGTAAAATTGGCCATAAAATTAGAGGATAATCCATTTTGATCCGGTTTGTGTGAATTGAACTGAAATAAGTTTAATTATAGAGACAAATTTTTACAAACAGTACAATAATAATGCCTACTATGTAAAACATCAGTCTTAAGAGTGGGGCGATCAAATATGAAAATAAGATAATCAGCAATAATACACCAAATAACTGTGGTATAAAAGATTATGTTTGAATCCAAATATCAGTATTTATAACTAGTCTCAAATTGAACATAGATGATTAAACAGAGGCGATCTTCTCCACAGATTTGAAAAATCTTTCGTAAGACCAAACCTACTCTGTTCATTAGTTAAACCAAATGGTTGAAAGGTAGTTACGATGCATAATCCCGTCCAACCATAAAAATGATAAAACAAGTGAAGCCTTCGTTTTCAGTCCTACGTGTTGAGTTGCAATCAGCAGCAGTTGATGTTAAGAATTGATATAGGGGAGCAGCGAGCACTTATACATACATGTACATAGTTGATACCTTATCCTTTGGACTTTATGCTACATTGAGTTTTCCCTACTCTGTCTGCTCAAAAAGAGTTAGGCAAATTTTTTATTCTTTTCATTCAAATTTAATGGCACTGACTCACTGACTCACTGAGTTCAGATTATTCCATCAGTAGATTCAACACCAATCAGCACATTTTCAACTCAACTCGACAGACCTAAGTTACTTGTAACAATTTTGAGATGTAATGAAGTGAAACTAGTTTTTTTTTTTTTTAAAATAAAATCACCTATGAAAGGTGAAGGGATTTTCATTAGGTTCCCCAATCCTTTAGGAAAAAATAAAAAAGAAGCACAGAGCTTAGTTTTTACAACAATTGTGAAAGAAACCTAATTGAAAACCAGAAAGTGAGTTTTTAGGCTCATCAAAACTAGTTACAACCTCTAGAAGAGAGGTAGAGGCATTAAGAGTTGAAAGTGCTAATATCCCTATCCTTAGATTGTAGAAAGCTCCAAGCATTTATGTGAAAACAAAACAAATCGAATCACAAACTTGCTTAGAGCCTTAAATCATCAGGGTGAGATAGACACTTATAGAAGAGCTGCCAAAAGAAAAACTGCATGTTGTTGCTTTGATAGATTGAGATGGTTGCCCTCTATTTTTCCTTCCTTCTGACCTGTTGATTTGGTTTGGAAACTCCTTCCTTGTAAGAATCAGGAAATATAACATTATTAGTAGCATCCATTCATGAGATAGTTCTTAGATTAGGAATCTGATCTTTGTCCATCTGCAGTAGAGCCTTTTCTCAAAAAGATTATTTTTTGTTGAAGGGAGTTTAATAGATGAGAAAATCTTCTTAATCAAATGTTGATTTTCTCATTATTCAAATTACATGTTAAGTATGAAAGTATTGCTGATATTCTCACTTTTAAAAAGATGTTTTACCTATTAAACATTATCATTTAGTGAGACCATGTCTCTATTGAAAATTTGTCAAAATTGATAAATTATGTTATGTTAAGCTGTATCTACTCAATTAGATTGTGTTTAATTGAGCTATATTCCTTGTATTCCAAAAATGTTTAAGGGGACTAATTTAAATTTTCCAACTAGCATGAATATTCAAATGTTTGTAAGTATGTACTCTGTCATTATTCCTCTCCAATTATGCAGGACTGTGACATTTACCATACGATTTTTGATTCTGAACAAGTGTGCTGATTGATCATTTTTTATTTGATATCATTTGTCGCATCTAATATTCTAATTTGTGGCCTATGATAATCAAACCGACACCAAACTACAACGACATTGATCTTTCCTGCTCAAACTCTAACAAATACGGTCAATAAGCTAGGCAACTGATTTATTTTAATATCATGCCAAATTTCACTAACTCAATAATCTCAATTAGATTATAATCATAAAAAAAAAATTTATAATCATAAATAAATTATAAAATACACAAATTGAAGAGGTTGCTAGTGAGCTGTGAGTTTGTGACCAACAATAATGTTCCATTATGGAGAGAATTATTTATTTAACGTACCTAAATTTATAAATATTATTTATATTACTAGCTTAGTCGTGGACAGGTGAAAAATGCAGGCAAGGCATCATCATCCACGCATCTAAACACTACTCATATACTAATCTTTCACATGCCTTTTCCCCAGTTCAATTATTGCTCCATAAACACCATTTAATAGATATTGGCCTTATTGCTGACGACATTTTATATTAAAAAAATGCACCAATAATTATAATAAATATATATATATATATATTTCTCATTCATCATAATAATTAATCCTCCTCCTATGAAAGAATCAATCCTGCCTGTTAAGCTACTGTCAGTACTACTATTACTTTCCCAATTGACCACTAAATCTATCGGGTCGGCAAGCCCAGGTCCAGATGGATCCAGGCGGTCCACACGTGATCCGACTCCCAATAGCCGACATCGCTTAATGGGCCTCCGATGAGAGAGCATGGGCCCCCAGGAAAAGGTTAGAAATGCTGACCGAACCGCCAAATTGCTGCCACGATGGCGACGCCCACGCCAATTCCCCGCGAACCAATCATGTGCACGCACGTGGACGCTGCCGAGCTGCTCTGCTGATATTCCATCTGCGCCCCTTCGTACACCATCGATCCGCCTACCCCCGCCGCAGCCGGATTCTCGTCGCCGCCGCCACCCGCCGGAGTTGGATTCCCGGAGTTGGACGCTTTTTGGCTGAAAAAAGAAATCAGTTACCAATGTTAACTATTAGTTCAGGTAGATTTTCAATTAATTAATAATTATTATTATGACGTCAATAATATTGGAAACATTTTATTGCATTAAAATAGACATTTTAGGCAGTCATGCAGAAAAAAATAGACATTTCATCTAACCTTTTATTTCTAAGAAAATCTAATTATATAACTACCAAAAGTCTAAAAACAACTAAATTTCCATATAATGACATAAAACTTTTTTTCAGCTTTTATAAAATCATAATGTGTTTCGAGTAATACGATAATCGGACCGTTAATCTAAAGAGCACATCTCTGCAAAGAGGACAACACATTTATAGAAGTTTGCAAAAAGCATCTCGAATTGTGCTATGCAACACTGACTCCATGTGCATGTATTCGGGAAAATACCCTTTTACCCTTAGATATTCCTAAAACCCAACATTATTTGTGGCGGTTAACGGAAACTGACACATTCGAACGGCTGGATTGACGGGCTTTTATCAGGACTCAGGCAAGATGACAAAAATGTCCATGACCGTTAATTTTACCGTTTTTCTTACTGGTGGAAGAAAATTTTACCTGGTGTTCGGCGACGGGCAGAAGGTGATGATGTAGTCAGCGCCGCCGGCGCAGGTGAACGTGCTCGTCTTGTCGTCGTAAGCGTAGCTGTAGGCGCGTGGGCATGCGTTCTTGAATGCCTGAGAGTAGGACGACGGCTTGCACGTGTCCGGGTTGCTGTACGCGCCGCTGCAGCAGTACTGATCCTGCCGGAAAGCCTCGCAGGCGCTCTTGCACGCCACGTTGCCGCCGCCGTCGGTGTTCATCACTTTGAGCTCGGTTGGACACGCGCCGTTCAAGTCCACCACGCATCCGGTGATGGAGCAGTTGTCGCCGCTGCCGCCCTGCGGGACCACCAGCAAAGGGAGATTGTATCCGTCCACCAAGCTGACGTCATAGAAATCCTTGCCACCGTCGCCGTCGAGCTTGAACTCCGCCAGCGACGCCGGCGGGGTAGCAATATTCCCGGCGCATTCCATCTTCCCCGTGCTGCAATCGCCGGTGAGGCAGCTGAATTTCCCGGCGGAGTCAGAAGTACAGTGAGTCCGAGCCCAGAATCGGCCGCCCCACGAACTCGGAGCCTGAATCGTCCTCGACTCGCTGACCTCGAGAGCAAACCCAGTGGTGGACAGCGGCGGACTTCCGGCGCCAGACAGCAATCCCGGCCATATCGTGTACTGGCATTTATTAACGAAAGTAAATGATGCCGAACCGTGAACAACTCCTGCAAAAATCAAAACTGAACAAAATTAACCCAATTCTCTTCAAATATATATACCCAAAAATTGCAACTTAATTCAGTAGCTAAATGAAATGAAATTACCAGCTAATGTCAGGAACAGAGGAATGGCGAGTAAATGGAGGTGCGCCATGAATCAATTAGTGCGTGTGTGTGTGTGTGTGTGTGTGTTTTTTTAATGTGAAGAAGAAGAAGAAGAAGAATTGCAGAGACGAGAGACGTTTTCTTCTTCTTCTTCTTCGAAACAATGGCGGTGGGAAATGAGAAGATTAACGGCAACGAGGTATATATATATAAGAGGAAAGTAAAAGCCGGCTCTGGATTTATTTAGATATTTTATTTTGAGCTGGATCGCTTTCTTGATTCTTCCATTATTGTCAAACCTGTTTTATAATTAAAAAAAATTAAAAAATAGATTATGTAAGGAGTTGTACAAGTGTTGCTACTAGAGATTTTTCTGGAGTGAACATGTTGAAAGTATTTTCGTGTGATTTTTTCTGGAAGTATGTACAAATACAAATGTATAACGCAATTTTGATTGCTTATCCGTGTTTGGCATTTTGTCTGAACACAAAAAGGCAAATTTTCAGCAATTTCCATAATGAGTTCTTTTGTTTTTATGAGAAATCTTGATGAAATTACCAGAAAAGGATGAAATGACACCAAAATTTGGATATGAGAAGGAAGAGGGATGGAACCGCTTATGTAGTTGTAACTTGTATGTGAATTCTTCTGTTGTTTCCATTACCAAAAACTTACTCCTTATTCTCCTAACTTTTTTTATGTAAAAGTTCAATTTAGTTATGGTATTAAAAAATTTATTTGATTTTCACTTCAGTTTTTTTAAATTGGTAAGAAACAAACTCAAACCTTAGTGGAAGAACGATTAATTGAAGAGTGATTTTATTTACACCCCTATTTTCTATTTGTGCCCAATTTAGACACTATGGAAATGTTAATTGAGATTTCGATTGGTTAGATAAAGTTGCTTTTGTAAATTTCATATGATGTTCATTTACACCTCATTTTTAATCAAACATATCCTATATTTATAGGATTAAGATGTAAAAGGTGCAAAATGGGTGATGTGGATTGTGGACTAGAAATTGCTGAAGTAGTTGTGCAATTATATCATGTGATTATGCATTAGAGTTCAAGTTTTGACTATGCATATTTGTTGCAGTGCATGATACTTTGTCATGATGGCCACATGCTTATATTATTAACTCCAAGTTGAAATAGGTGTTCTTTGTTATATATATATATATAGTATATATATAGGTGTTCTTTTTGTATGGTACTTGGTAAGAATCTTATTCCAATTACATACCAAACAAAAGAAATAATTGTAATTCCTCAAAAACTTATAAATAATCATCTTGACGGTATAATTGATTGATTGAAGTACTTTTGATAGTATCAAACTCGAAGAACATCTGTAATGGCAGAATTTGTTTTGCTTTGAATCTACGGAACATTTAATCATAGAAACATGCTTGTAAGCATCAAACACTCAAGAACACATAAAATACATTCTCTCTTTTCCACCATTTTTTATACAAAATTTTTAATGAAATATTGGCGGCTACTAATGACCATAATAGTGCCAATACTAGGTTGAAAAAGTCTCATTCACGAATTGAATTTTCTTTTCAACAAAGTTGAGCCCAGAAAATCAAATTTTAATGTTCAAGTGTGTTATCCGAATATGGATTGAGCACCAAAAAGAAACAGTATTGCAATTTGCAAAGAATCAACTTTGGAAGTTGAAAGGAAGGGCCAAGATATATTATATAAAACACATTTAGGACACGTTCAATTATCTCTTCTGAGAAATTGTTGGACTGCCACGAATTTCTGACTGGTTTCTTGACCAAATTTACCTTAATTTGGACGAGTCAGAGGTGTTGCTTTCTTCTCTCTAAAGTGGAAATTCAAGCAATGTTTCTCTATTATTACTATTACAAATCGTGCAATTAAGATTACATTGTTCAAATGTTCATTTTTAATAGTAGCTAGTTGTATAAATGACGTTATTTTGACCCAGGACTTTTGGACAGAAGATCAAGACGAGTACTTAGTGGGAACTCTGGGATATTAAGGAAAAATGTTTCATAAAAACCACAGCACAGCCCAAAAAATCTGGAGTATGATGTTGATGGTAGGCAATTACCTCACGTTTTCTGTATGCTGAATTTCCTAGTTTATATCTTGTCCTAACCAAATTCATGAACCTTATATGGCCGCATTTTGTTGAAACTTGACACCATTTACAAAAGCTATACTACTAGTACTATGATGTTTCAGAATAGCAACAAATTCTATGATGTTTGAACATTTGACATTAAAGGGATTAATCCTCCAGCAAGGCTTGCTGGCATCCATGATTAGGACACTCTAGAGTCTAGGATTCAGGGAGATGAACAGCATCTTCTAAGTTGTCAAACACGGGTAACTTCAAACAGACAGCGAAGTTTATCCTCACAGCACGGAATCCTATTTCATAACATGAACTGATAACAAAGAGCCATACACCCTACGGGTTTGCTAGACTAGGTTAAAAAATTGAATGGTTGCCGTAAATGTAATTAATTGGATTGGAGATGGTAAAATCTAATCATAAATATATAAGTTACGTGAAGTTGATAAATGAACAAGGTTGTAAAAGTACCTAATCTAATCATCGGGAAGCTGTTTTGCGAGACTCACAAGGAAACGGGTGAGGGACCTTTCAGCACGAACCACGTCAGCATTTACTGTTTTACTCTTTTCTTCTGATTCCGAACTTACCTGGCGCTGTTGTGAGATTTGTACTTTCCTTACTAACCTTCTTAATTCCTGTCAAAAAATAGTTAGAATGCAGCAAACAAGGAGAACACGATGGAAACAGGCTAGCTCTATCACTATGTAGGATCGGCTACAAGTATAACATTGCGCCATCAAGAAATGTTTTACGAGGTAACTAAAGCTGGGTGTTATTTTAATGTGTCTGTTGTCATTTTCGCTACGGCTTTGATACAGTAGGCTAAGAGCTAAAGTGTGTTTAATTTTATGCCTGTAAAACAAGTACTATAGATTTCATCAAACCTCTTCCAAGATTCACTAACAAAACAGCAGAAAATGATTCTATAGCATTTTCTTTGCTAACAAGATAAACAGTTGCCACAAGTATACAGTTGAACAAATTGGACATCAACAACAGATTTTAGCACTTGAAAAACTGAACTGAAGTGTAAGTGAAAAATCAAGTAGTAGACTGTGGAAAATTAAAAATATCCCCACAATCACACACACACACATCATGAGTGTCAACTGATGCAATTTGCAGATTCAGTAGTACACAAAAATCATACATTGAAAAGTAAGAGAACCAACCTGGCGGTCAAAATCGACTTCATTGAGAGAATAGATTTCATTCATCACTTCTACATCTTTACTGATAAGTCCATCAAACCATCTAGTTGCCACAGAAATGCAAGTTTCAGGAACCTGAAAACAAAAGCTAAGGGAGATGAGCATGAGCAACTAAGCACCCTTTAAAAGCTCAAGAAAGCCATGTATGTAAGCTTTCAAAATCATAAATTTAATGAAATGGTAAATGGTAAACTTTTAGCATCCAGTTTAACAACAGATTTTTGTGACAATTTTCATTAGCTCACAGCAGTAAACATGTCAGCTCTCATCATCTAAATAGTTTGGATCATCAGTATTTTCCGCACTAACTTTTGGAAAACGATAGGGAGCAGGGTAATCTTCTCATCTATGAAACTTTGATTAACCATAAACATTGCTAGGAAGTACCTCTTCTTCGAACTCATCCTCAATTAATTCCAATTCTACATTAACATCTTCACTGGCTTCCTCATCTGATCCGCGCAGCTCCTTCAACTTTTTGGTGTCTCCAGCTTTAGTTGCCAAAATTAACTCATCCAGTAACTCACCCTCTACTTCTCGCAAAAGTTTGCCTAACAAGCAGTTGGAATCCATTGCATACGTCAATCCATGCTCTCAACAGAGCAGTAAATAAGATAACCAACTATAATAGAGAATGGAGCCAATTACATAAATTATCCACAGGCATTACTATCAAGATAAAAAATGATAAGGTGCCAATTACATAAAAAAGAGAGGCAGGATATAACACATGATAAGGTGCTTATCAAGATAGTTTAATCGAGGAAAAGAAGTTGCTCATTTCTCATATTGGATGAATTTCAATCAAGTCAATCTCGAGTTAATCAGGCAGTAAGCCAGTGACTGTACCTATGTAACTGAACTGTCTGCGCTTTCCTTCACGAACATCAGGCCTTAATTTCTGCAAGCATTCACAAACATTATACATTAACTTTCAATAAGAACAAAATCAATGGCAAAGGCACACAATATTACAGATATTACAGTAACAAAACAAAGACCTTAACTAACATGAGAGCCTCGTACACCTCCGGCTTGACCTTCGTAACTCTGCAAACGAAAATCACAACACAAATTAATCCTCCAAATATCTCTCCAACAGAACTACATTCAAGCTGAAAATATACCTGAGAATGAGCTTAATTTGAGGCGGCGTCAAGTTAGCAAGCTCCACAGCCCAACGAACGGCGCGCTTGGCTTCGCGCTTCTTCTCGTTGCGGCTCTTTCTAACAGCGCCGTCGTCGTTATCGCTTTCGGAATCGCTGCCGCTGGAGTTCGAATTGGATTGCAGCGGAACGTCGCGCAATTTGAGAGCCTGCGCGCTGAGATTGCGGCGTTGGAAGGAGGATCGAGAAGGTGCGGTGAAGAGTGACAGCCGCGGGTGGACTCGGGCGGTTGTCGGTGCGATTAGGGAGGAGGTGGAGTTGGCGCAGAGGTAGTAGAGAGCTTCGCCGGAGGTAGAGAGGTGGCGTAGCCTCTGCCACTGCATTATTGGCCGGAGCAGCGCGTGTGCTTCCGCCATGGATGAGTAGAGTTACTGGATGTTCGGAAATGGCGTTTCGCCCACAACTATTGAGGTAGTTGGGCTCTCCTTGGAAGATGGACTGAGCCCTGGCAATCTGATGTTAAAGCTTAAAAAGGCTGTAACTGAAAAGTCCATATCAATCAGATTTACCCTTTTCTTGGGCTTGGATGGGGTTTTCTACTCTCTTTTTTCTTTGTCTTTCTTTTTAGTTGGCAAAATATGAGTGTGTTTTGAAAAACCATATTTTTTTCTAGTGTTTTGACCTTATATTTTGGTGAAAAGACACACAAAATTTGTTTGATAATCCTGTTTATTAAAAGGGATGTGAACCTACAGTCATGTGATCATATTGTGTAGTTTCATAAAAGTGTTCATTTGTCGAATTCTCTAAACTATATTTTATATAGTCCCTCCTTACAATTTTATGGTAGAATTGCAAATTATGTTGTTCTTGTTAGTTTAACAACATTACTTCTACTTAATTCAAGTACAGTAGCTAGTCTATAAAATCGAAATACAAAACATTAAAAGGCCAATTACCTAATAAACTAATCTAATTGGCCAAATAAACCACTCAGAACCTGTTTGGTAGAGTTTATTTATTGTTGCATTGAACTAAACTGAATTGAACTGGATTGAACTGAACTTGATTGAACTAATGAATGCATTACTGAACTAAACTGAGTTGAACTGAACTGAACTGAACTGATTAAAAAAAATTCAATCAAACCATACCTCAATATCTTAAAAAGAATCTTTATATTTGTGGCACCTATGCAAGTAGAATATTATGACGAATCATGTGGTGTCAATAAATTGGAAGTTGGGGGTTTAAAGTTTGGATTAGATCAATGGGTCACCATCAATAAGTTCACAAACAATATGGAGGCCAGGAAAGTTTTTGGATAATTCCAATTTTTGGACATTTGAAATTTGCCTTCATTTATATGTGGTTGGAATTCGAAAATGGTCGATATTTTGCTTCCTAAGACCAAGAGGTCGTTTGGTTCGCGTACAAAACGCAGTAATTACAAAATTTGCGTATTTAACATTTTGGATGGTTGTTTGGTTTCACGTATAATGGTTAAAACGCTGGAAATGATGATTCCGCGGAAATTCAATTTCCCACTTAACATGGGAAATTTGTTACCTAACTCTACCAAGGTCGAATTGAAATACGCCGTTAATTTTATACGAGATTACCATTTTCTCCCAACCATAACGTTATTTCCCTAGCTCATGCCGTAATAACGTAATAAATAAAGATACACAAGAAGTCAACCAAACAACATGTATGATGAGTTGTATTTATACATATATTTTATGTGATTTTATATTATTATTTCCCACTTGATGTGCACGTTTAGGTGTGTTTTGTGCAGATATTCATCGGATTACGAATGAAGGAGATCGAGAGATGATTTGCTGGATTTTGGAGCAAATGAAGCATAAATGGAGGATTTCGAGCTCATGGAGAGGAGCTAGACACTATACTCTTTTTTCCTACGGGTTTTTAATGAGGTAGTGTGCTCCAACGGAGATAATAGACCATCATTCTATTATTCCGGCATTGAAGAGGCAAATGAGCAAGAAGGAAGAAATTGAAGGACCAAAGAATAATAAGAGTTTTTAATGCTATTGGGCTGTAATTTATTTCAGCCCAGAAAAGCTCAATTCTTTGGTTTATTTTGAAGACTCCAGAAAGAGACTGATTCGCAGAATGCAATTCCATGCGTGTGTGATATTTTATACGCATGAGAAAGATATTTATTTTCCATGTATTTATTTATTTAGGCAGAAAACAATACCTATTAGGATTCTGTTATTTTGGGAAATTGGGGACAAAGGATAAATATGGACGCAGGGGGCGGACTTATTTAGTTTTTGTCAGTTTTATTTTTTGGAGACATTCATAGATTTCAGACGCACGCATAGGACGCAGAAAGAGACAAAGTTTTATTCAAGATTTCAGGTTTAATCTTTTCATCTCTATTCTGTTTATCTATAATGTTTTCTTTTAATTGTTTTGATTGTTTTTATCGTATTATGAGTAGCTAAGTATTTAATCTGGCTAGAATGATGAAACCCTAGTCGTAAGAATGCTGTGAGATCTAATTGTGCTTAAATTGATTGCTCTGGATTTTAGTTTATTCTCTGTGCCTGTTGTGATATCTGATTAATTTGAGTCTGATCAGCTTAGATGAAATTAGGTTAAAACCAATTAGTACCACCAATCCGTAATTGTTGGAAAGGGCTAATTAGTGGTAAAGCTATCGCTTAGATAGTGAGAATAAATTGGTAGACAGGTTGTTACTTGCGTTCTTGGGTAATTTGTCTAAACTGGGTTCCTTCAATTCTTAATGTTGTTAAAACATTAAACTTAGAACTGGCGTTACCAACTAGGTTGTGTTTTGATTAGGGAAATAGTTAGTTTAAGCGTCTCTTGCTAGCTATCGATAAAGTAAGTAGGAACTGGGGTATGTCCGATGCATTCACAGTACCCTATAACTGGTTGGTTCATGGTGGTTAATTAAATCTTTGCATCAAGGATCAGTAATTGACTAGGGTGAATTCATTCAAAGCCGGATTTCTTTATTATCTGATATCTATTTGTCTATTTAGTTTTTCTGTTTTATTTTCGTAGTTGATAAAAACTCATTCTCAAGTTAAAAGTGTGGTGACTACACCAAAAATTGGTCATAAGAAAATTTAATTTGATTAATCTGTTCTCTGTGGGTTCGACCCTACTTGCTGTTATATTCTAAATATTCTTAGCAATCGTAGGAATATTTTGGTGGTAAACGACGCCCACCAAATTGGCGCCGCTGCCGGGGAACAGTTTTAATTAATTTATTTTCTTTTTCCTATTGATCTCGATTACGTTTTTGTGTTGTGTATGACCAGGTCCTCTTGTACTGCCATCGTTCCCTACGATTCTGAACCGGAGCGAACATTTAGGCGGTTATTAAAGTTGGCCAAACAAACACAAGTTGAAGAAGTTTCGAGCTCTTTCTCACAATCAGCTACAAAACAAGTGAAGGAAGAGCCGTCTGAAATGGCGGCAATTGGAGACTTATATGACTATGATGATAGTGATCCCCCTTCTCCGATTGTGGTGCCTGAAGGAGGAAGCAACCTTGAAATCAAGCTTAGCCTGTTGAATGTCTTACCTAAATTCTATGGGAAGGCACGGGAAGACCCAAACAATTTTCTCCATGAGTTTATACAGATATGCAGGGTGCAGAAGCGTCCTACAACCATTACGGAGGAGAATTTCAGGCTAGTTGTATTCCCCTTTGCTTTATCTGATGCAGCCAATATATGGTTCCGAACTTTAGAGCCAAATTCCATTGGCACTTGGGCTGCTTTGAGGAAGGAGTTTCTCCAGCAATTTTTCTCAGACGCAAGGACAGATACTATCCGGACTCAAATCAGGTCTATTTTCCAGGAGTGTGATGAGACCATAAACGAGTACCATGCCAGGTTTAGAAAGTTAGTGGATAGTTGTCCTAACCATAAGATACCAGATGGAGAGTTGCTGAAGTGTTTTTATAATGGGTTAACTCCAGAAGATAAGAAATTGTTTGATTCTCCTGACACTTCATTTTTGAGGCGTACAGCTACTCAAGGTAAACAGCTATTGAAGAATGTTCTCGAGACTGCTAAAGGCTATGTTGATCCACCATCACGTTCAGAGAAGAGAGTTGCTGGAGCAAAGAGTATAGACTGGGAGGACAGGTTCGATGAAAAGATGGATAAGATGATGCAGAAAGTGATGTTTGTAGTAGGAGAAAAGGGTGCTAATAGTATGACACCTTGTGGGATATGCGGCAATACAGGGCATCTAACACATGCATGCGGTTTGGCCCCTGAAGATCCTATAGCCCAAGCACATGTGGCTGGGAATTTTCAAGGAAATCAGCGCGAGAACGATCCGTATTCAAATACTTATAATCCTGGATGGAGGAATCATCCTAATTTAAGTTGGGGTGGCCATGGAAACCAAATACAGCAACAACCGAACCATCCAGGACAGCCGATGAACAATAATTACAGACCTCAACAGCAAAGAGGATATTATCAGGCTGCACCACCACCTCAACAAGGCACACAAGGTAAATCGCTGGAAGATATGATGGGAGAGATGATGGGTACAATGAAGAACTTTACACAGGAAACTAAGGTGCAATTGGACCTGCACTCACATCAAATTTCCCAGTTGGCAAATACTGTAAACGAGCTCAAGGGTAACCAAGGGAAGCTGCCGTCTCAGGTTCAGCTAAATCCACGAGAAAATGTGAGCGCAATTTTTCTTCGAAGTGGAAAGCAAATAAGTGAGCCGTTGACAAATGAAACTTCAAGGAGTGTAGACAAAGAGGAACAAGAAACGACCAATCAAGATGAAGTTTCGAGCAAATCAGTTGAGCCACCACATAAACCGTTGAGTCTTTATGATCCTAACATTAAAATTCCAGCACCATTCCCACGAAGACTCGCAAAACCTAAACCAGTGGATGAGCCTATGGATTTCATGACGATTTTTGGGAAGATGGAAATCAATCTCCCTTTGCTGCAAGCTATGAAGCTTCCTCCACTAGCCAAGTTCATGAAGGAATTTATTGCTGGGAAGTCTAAGGATTCTGGAAAGATGATGATGGGAGAGTCTGTTTCAGCTGTGATTAAGAAGAAGATACCTCCGAAGTGTAAAGACCCGGGTATGTTTTCTTTACCTTGTTTTATAGGAGATAAGAAGATTGAATATGCCATGTGTGATTTAGGTGCTGCTGTTAATGTGATGCCATTATCTATTTATAAAACTTTAAAGGGAGTGAACATGGTTAACACTGATGTAACATTACACTTGGCTGATAAATCTCGTTTGGAAACGGAGGGACTTCTAGAAAATGTGCTGGTTAAAGTTAAAGATTTTGTTTATCCAGCTGACTTTTATGTGGTTAATATGCACCAAGCTAAGGGTACAGGAGGAATATTGTTAGGTCGTCCCTTCTTAAAAACTGTTAACGCGGTGATTAATGTTGGAAAGGGAACGATAACTTTGGATTATTATGGCAAAGAGCTAGTTTTTAAAATTGATGAGTCCACTGAAAAACTTGTAGACTCTGAAATTTTTGATGCCATGAATACCTCTAACCCCCTTGTCCAAGAATGTCTTGAGACATATTCTTTGCAGGTTATAATGGATACCCCATTGCCAGCGAGCTTAAATGAGCTGGATGCTAATAGCAAGAGTTATGACAAGCCTGGGATACAAATCATGGAGAATTTAGATGAGCATAAAGGGATCATTTTGCCTAAGCATGATGTATTTTCCAGACCGCTTTCACCCAAGGCTCCAAACTCAGAGCCACAAGTGCATTCGTATAATATGGAGCTTAGGTACTTGGAGGATGATGGAACAGTTCCAGTCGCGATGGATTACATGACACCTTGGCCTGTTCAGCAAATGAATATTCCAACAACCAAGTGTGGGGAAGACAAGATGTTTCAAGATCACCAGCTGGAGGAATTTCGTTGGGATAATACTGATCAGTCTATGTGGTACAAGGACAGGGGGAGACTATCTCCACAACTTCTCAACTAATGCATCGTAAAGTCTAGCCAAAGACTATAAACAAAGGCGCTATTTGGGAGGCAACCCAAAATTTCATGCTTTCTTCTAATTCTGTTTGTTAATATCAATTTAAACTAAACAAAAGAAAAATAAAAAAAAACAAAAAAAAAAACAAAAAAAAAAAACAAAACTATAATTTCCTGGATTTTAATTTTTTGTTTTTCCCGTTTGATGCATTTGATTTATTTTGTTTATGTTGGCAGATTAACGGGGATGCAGAGGTGTGAGGGGCTGAATTTCTAAAAGAGACAGGGGAGCAATTAAGGGAGCATATCAAAGTGGGGGACTAGTTAGCAATTTAGAGAAATATTACCTTTCTGGAATCGGACATAGGAGGTTCTGGTTCAGTCACCGATTCATGTCATTCCTCCGCCACCATCGCCCGATCGCCGGAACTCCAGAACCAGCCGCCCCAATCATCAATAACCGGCTCCCCTTTTTACGCCGGTTTTACCAAGCGCACCGCCGCTGGCCAGCCACAACCGCCGGTTTCTCCCCCATGCAGAGCTGCCCACGGCGAGGCAGCACTATCTCCGATTGGCGGCGATCAAATCCACCAGCCGCGGGCTTGGATCGACCGGAATCGAATCAGTTCGTTAAAGCCCCAATTCAGTTTCCGGGTTCCGCCGTATAACACCGCCGGAAATTAACATCATCACCGCCGGAGTATCACAAGCCCAATAATGGTGTCAATTTACGGCGAGGTAACACAGCTCTGGTCGCCGGAGTATTTTTCTGCAGCAGGATTCCAGCCACTTTGCTTTTTACGGAACGAGCTAAGTACATTTCTACTGTTTTTGACTACTGTATTCTAATTGTTTCGTTGGACTTAAGTGCTTTATGCAAGTGGTTTGGTTGATTATTTTATATGTTAAGTGTGGTTTTTTGTTTCATTTTGGGTGGTCTGTAGATTTATATTAATTTAATTATTTGCTTGAGGACCAGCAAAATGTTAAGTGTGGGGAGGATTATTGTGGTTGTTTATTGTGATCTTTTCTCTGATGTTTTGAATGCTGAAATTTTTGAAATTTATTTTAAAATATTATTAAAGGGGAAAACACAATTTTGATATGTTTTGGTGGATATAAAGCATTTATCTATGAACTGTACTGAGCTGATTTTGCTATGGAACATGGTCTGTGGTAAGATGGATGTTATTCCCCTTTGTGAAAGAAGTCATGTAGTTCTTGTATATATCCTGGGATGACGAACGTGCATTAAATCAATTGTTCTTAAACCTAGTAAATGTGAGGATTTGAGCCTTAAAGAGCAATAAAAAAAGGCATGAAAAAAATATAGCCACCGAAAAAAAAATGATATAAAGCTCTTTGTTTTTTCTGAGTGATCACTCGTTGGTATTCTTTCTTGGGCTGTTTATCATGATTCGAGGCTGCTAAATGATACTTGAGTATGAAAATGATTTTAGGCACTAGGATTTCGCCACACAGCTTCTACATATTTTTCCTACCGTACATTGATCCGCTAGTGAGCCCCGCTGAAGCCAGAAGACTCTTTTTCTTTGTGATTTAACCTGATATATAAAAGCTCAGAGCCTTTGGCCTTTCTTACTCATCCAGAATGTGCAAGTTGTTTTATTTCGTGATGTGCTGAATATGAATGTATGGGATGGTTTTAATATTGTAATTGTTGATCCCATTGTTAGTTGTTTGTGAAAAAGAAAAAAATTGATGCTGTCCAGAAAGAAAAAAAAAAGGAAGAAAAAAAATGTTCTGAAAGAAAAATGAAAAAAAATCTGGCAGTTTGCAGAAAATCAGTTGATAGTTGAAGAAAAATATTTGGTGCGATGTTAGTTCATTGAATGTTTTAGTGCACCATTATGTTTGGTTATGATATGATGCTTTCTATTGTTGCATCTATGAGAAATTGGAGTATGATGATCATGAAATTGAATTGCTTGCATATTCTGGATTTTAGCCGCGTATTCCTTTTATCCTACCCTTTTACCCCCTAGCCCCGTTACAACCCTGTAAAGACCTATTTGATTTGTGCTTAAGTGGTCATTTTTAATGTGGTGGAGATAGTGACATGCAGCCTTGTTGTAAAGATACTGACTGTGATATGAGTGACTGTCCTTTATATTTTTGAGTGACATTGAGTGATCCTGGTGAGGCTGGATTTTATTGAACATTTTTGACCAGGATATAAGGACGAAGTGGTTTTATAAGCAAATGGGGATGGTTTGTGGTAAGACGGTTGGTTCCATAGTGGATGTTGCTTGGTTTGGTTTTGTGATGATGTTTTGTTTTGCCCATGGTTTTGGGATATATATGGTTACATGCTTGAGGGCAATCATGGTCTAAGTGTGGGGATATTTGATGAGTTGTATTTATACATATATTTTATGTGATTTTATATTATTATTTCCCACTTGATGTACACGTTTAGGTGTGTTTTGTGCAGATATTCATCGGATTACGAATGAAGGAGATCGAGAGATGATTTGCTGGATTTTGGAGCAAATGAAGCATAAATGGAGGATTTCGAGCTCATGGAGAGGAGCTAGACACTATACTCTTTTTTCCTACGGGTTTTTAATGAGGTAGTGTGCTCCAACGGAGATAATAGACCATCATTCTATTATTCCGGCATTGAAGAGGCAAATGAGCAAGAAGGAAGAAATTGAAGGACCAAAGAATAATAAGAGTTTTTAATGCTATTGGGCTGTAATTTATTTCAGCCCAGAAAAGCTCAATTCTTTGGTTTATTTTGAAGACTCCAGAAAGAGACTGATTCGCAGAATGCAATTCCATGCGTGTATGATATTTTATACGCATGAGAAAGATATTTATTTTCCATGTATTTATTTATTTAGGCAGAAAACAATACCTATTAGGATTCTGTTATTTTGGGAAATTGGGGACAAAGGATAAATATGGACGCAGGGGGCGGACTTATTTAGTTTTTGTCAGTTTTATTTTTTGGAGACATTCATAGATTTCAGACGCCCGCATAGGACGCAGAAAGAGACAAAGTTTTATTCAAGATTTCGGGTTTAATCTTTTCATCTCTATTCTGTTTATCTATAATGTTTTCTTTTAATTGTTTTGATTGTTTTTATCGTATTATGAGTAGCTAAGTATTTAATCTGGCTAGAATGATGAAACCCTAGTCGTAAGAATGCTGTGAGATCTAATTGTGCTTAAATTGATTGCTCTGGATTTTAGTTTATTCTCTGTGCCTGTTGTGATATCTGATTAATTTGAGTCTGATCAGCTTAGATGAAATTAGGTTAAAGCCAATTAGTACCACCAATCCGTAATTGTTGGAAAGGGCTAATTA
Organism: Cruciata laevipes; assembly: GCA_963678965.1. Classification (NCBI taxonomy): domain Eukaryota; kingdom Viridiplantae; phylum Streptophyta; class Magnoliopsida; order Gentianales; family Rubiaceae; genus Cruciata; species Cruciata laevipes. The sequence continues at coordinate 944,905 of OY787639.1, forward strand.
GTGGTAAAGCTATCGCTTAGATAGTGAGAATAAATTGGTAGACAGGTTATTACTTGCGTTCTTGGGTAATTTGTCTAAACTGGGTTCCTTCAATTCTTAATGCTGTTAAAACATTAAACTTAGAACTGGCGTTACCAACTAGGTTGTGTTTTGATTAGGGAAATAGTTAGTTTAAGCGTCTCTTGCTAGCTATCGATAAAGTAAGTAGGAACTGGGGTATGTCCGATGCATTCACGGTACCCTTTAACTGGTTGGTTCATGGTGGTTAATTAAATCTTTGCATCAAGGATCAGTAATTGACTAGGGTGAATTCATTCAAAGCCGGATTTCTTTATTATCTGATATCTATTTGTCTATTTAGTTTTTTTGTTTTATTTTCGTAGTTGATAAAAACTCATTCTCAAGTTAAAAGTGTGGTGACTACACCAAAAATTGGTCATAAGAAAATTTAATTTGATTAATCTGTTCTCTGTGGGTTCGACCCTACTTGCTGTTATATTCTAAATATTCTTAGCAATCGTAGGAATATTTTGGTGGTAAACGACGCCCACCAATGTAGTAAATAAAATCCTAGGAATTAATACGAAGGTGCAACCAAACAATTTTTCCAAATTCTGAGTATTTTGATGGAGAAATTTATTTTCGAGTAATTAACAAATCCGTGGGAATTTAATTCTCACATGAATCAAACGACCCCCAAGTTTATGTATATACCAGACAAACTAGTCAATTCGAGGATCCAATATATCTCAATTTATGGATACACTACGAGTCTACGATTGAGCTCGAGTTATAATCAAACTAACTCATTCATTACGTGAAAACAATGCCCATTAACGTGGTCCATACCTCAAAGGCTCAAACCACCATTATAATCAATTAATCACAATGAAGCATATACTTTACTAAGAAATGGTACTTGATCAAGTATTATAGTCAAGTTATACTATTATTAAAAAATTATAAACTTCAAAACAATAATATTGAAAGTCGAATGATAATTAAAGTATACAATTTTCGTTGGACACTAATTTTGTTTCCGCCAGTCGCAGTATTGGTTGTTTATTTATAATAAAAGGAATTGAGACGTTTTTTTCAATATTTTACTAGTTGAATTCTACAACCATATTAGAACACATAATATGTGATGTGTAAAATATTTATATTGTATGTAGTGACGGAGAAGTTGCAACCATTTTATAGTTGATTTCTAATAAAATAAAGGAGTTTCAAAGCTCAAACGAAATATGTACATAATCCGATACCAACACTGTAGAATTAACGCATACTACTATAAGAGTTCTTTACTCTTTACTTATTATTATACATTCATGATGCATTTACTTATGCTAATTAGTGGCAATTTGGTAAAACATGCTACCAGCCAGGGGCGGAACTGGGGGAGCGCGGGGCAGCGGCCGCTCCCCGTAGATTTCAGATTACAGGCTATATTACTGTAGCAATTAGACGTTTAGCCTTCGAAAATTTTGAAAAATAGGCTTATACAGTGCAATCTCGCTCCCCCTGTTCGATCTCGCTCCCCTAAGAGCTTGGGTCTAGTTCCGCCACCGCTACCAGCACTGATCAGTCTCCCAACTCCGGCCAGAGTAGCCGGAGTAGCTATTCCCCGCCGCCGTCAGCACCGTGTACGACCGGCTCCCCATTCTTCTCTGCCGGAACAAAGTCCGATCATAATCCGCGCGCTTTTTCGGATCGCGAAGAATACTGTACGCTTCGTGAACGCTCATAAAATCGCCGCCGGTTTCTCCACCGCCGCCATTAACGTCCGGATGCAGCACTCTTGCTAGTCTCCGGTACGCGGCCTTGATCTCCGGCGCCGTTGCGCCCATCGGCACCCTCAGAACCTGGTACAGCGAAGCCTGGGAAGCTGCTGTTGCAGAGCTATGAATCGCGGCAGAGACTCGGCCGGATCGTCGCCGGGAATCGCAGGCCACGGCGGAGAAGTTCAATGCGGAGGATACAGAGGCCATATAGGATGTGGAAAATGGTGTGGATAAGGTGTTTGATGAAATGTGATCGCTGGCGGAGTGTGTGAGTATGTGTAACTGTGAATTTATAAGGTTTGGAACTTTGGATAGGATCATAGGAATGTATATCTTTATGACTTTATGTATGCACTATTATATTTTCGTTTTACATTATTTTTGTTTTAAAAAATCAAATCAAACATGATGTTTGATCACTTCTCATCCACACATGTGTAGTATTAGATTATTTCAAAGATTTGTTTTTTTAATAAAAGGTTTTGATAGTTTTTCACTTGTGCACCTTTTTCAATATAATTGAGTTCATATAACCACGATAAATTAATAGACGTTGAATTAATATAAAAGTACACTGAAAACTAAGCAATTATTGTGTAAAAATATTCCATACAATTATCCATGAGACAATCAAATAGCTAGTCGAGACAATGTAATTTGCATACTCTATGTTTCACCTCAAGCGACATCAATTTTTCAGAGTCAAATTCAAAAAACTTAAACCGTTACTACAAGTTAGGCCCTGTTTACCAGAGCTTATTTCTTGATGTACTGAACTAAACTGAACTAAACTGAACTAAACTGAATTGAACTGAACTGAAGTGAAAATTGATGTATTGAAAAATGGAATCAGCATGACTGAATTAACCTGAATTTCATCAAGCCGTGCTTGCATTTTTCATTGCACACGGCTTTCACTATGTATACATCAGTTCTTTCTTTTTTCCTAAAAAAAGGAAAACTTTTAAAAGTTGATAATCGGTTAATTTTAATGGAATCCTATTACATTGGTACATCAACATTTCAGAATAGGAAAAATCCAATTTTTATTATCTCGTAGTTACATTTTAGTAAAATTGATCTACAGATAAGCTCTGGTAAACAGGGACTTAATATATAAATAATAAAATTATCATACTCCCTCCGTCTCAACCACCTTTACACATTTTCTAGTTAAGTATGCCGGATCATGTTTGAACATCATCCATGTGCATATTAAACCTCAAGGGGGTTGTAGTTGCACAAAAGAGCGTGCAAAATGCATGTTCAACCAATTTAGCAACACATTAATTGCTCACCTTATTTTGTTGAAGCACAAAAACATTCAAGTGGGAAAGGCAAAATTGGAATTTGCTATGGATGGAATTCAGAAATTAGATGCGTGATGTTGTCCCACATCGAAAATGAAGGGAAGAGTTAGCGGAAAAAATAGAATAAATAGGGAAGTGTAGCGAAAACGGAAAGCATGATCCTTCAGGCGGTTTAATGGGAAGTGATGAGTGGTCAATACTTGCATTTTAATATGCGAGAAAGGGTGCCCGGGCCTAAAGCCTGTTACGACAATCGGGCATCCCAATTCTGAACCAATCTGATCCTTGTTTAAAAACCCAAACACTAATCCAATAGTCCAAATGTTTTTTAAATCAGTTTTAAAATCAGTTCAAATTGAATTTAAGATTGACAGACTTTTGTTATGTGGCTCGGATTTTAAGAAAAATGCATTGTAAGTGGAATTTTGAGGGGTATAAATGAAATATCACTTATTGTTATGGTTGTTGTGAGAATTCATTAAGGGTATATTTGTCTTTTCGTAATTGTTTTTTTTTGCCAAAAAGAGGAATTGTTTTTTTTTGCCAAAAAGAGGAAAGAATGAAAGTAAGAAGTTTTGGTTGGGACGGACAAAAAAGTGAAGTTCTTAGTGAAGTAAGAACTTTTGATTGGGACGGAAGTTCTTAGTGAAGTAAGAACTTTTGATTGGGACGGAGGGAGTAGCTTACAGTATTCAAGAATAATAGAAGATAAAATTTTGTAAGAGGACATGAAAATGAGAAGATGTGAAAGAAGTTCAGACACGAAAGTGAGAAGACTAACAATAATACAATGAATGCTCCTGCTTAATATGTGAAAGGTCGGGTTTAAAAGTGAGAAGATCAGTATTTGTCACTATTCTCATTTGAAAATGGTCTAACATAAGAACTTCTCTAATCACAAATATGTATTAATCCTAAATTTGTGCTTGTTGGTTCGAAATAAATTTTTAAATCTCAATAGTTCATAACCTCATAGGGAAAAACTTTAATGAGCCTGGAGGCTCACGGAGCCTCCCCACATGGCAGAAATTAATTGGTCCATGGATATTATCACTTCCACCCCTAAGGTTTGTGCTAATTCCAAATCAACCCGCATAGTTTGTAAAATCTATAAATCAATCCACAAACTTTGAAATGAATAATATAACCAACACTAATTCAATTTATATAAAAGGAAAATTAAAATTTTCTGGATATAAACAAATTGAGTTACACTGTTATGTAGACACCGGTGCAAGCATGTGTGTTGCCAGCAAAAATGTAATACCCAAAGAACATTGGGTAAATGTAGAAAGACCAATAAGAGTAAAAATTGGAAATGGATCCAATATTATACTCTCTAAAGTCTGTAAAAATCTTAATATAATGATAGCAGGTGAAATATTTCATATTCCAACTGTATATCAACAAGAATCTGGAATAGATTTTATTATTGGGAATAATTTCTGTCTGTTGTATCATCCATTTGTCCAATATACAGATAGGATAATTTTCACTCTAAACAATAATCCAGTACATATAGGAAAAATAAGAAAAGCTCTTAAAGTAGGAGTTCCAGGTTATTTAGAATACATGAAAAAGAAATCTAAATTACCAAAACCAGAGGCGCTAAATATTAGCCCTAATAAAATTGCTTCTCTTTTAAGGAGGGGGGATATGTATACTAAAGAACAACAACTTTTTGTGCTTCAAAATACAAAACTTTGTAAAATAGAAACACTTTTAGATTCTGTGTGTTCAGAAAATCCAATAGATCCTAACAAATCAAAATATTGGATGACAGCAACCATAAAACTAATCAATCCTAAGACAATTGTAAAGGTTAAACCAATGCAATATAGTCCTAAGGATAGAGAAGAATTTGGAAAACAAATTAAGGAATTACTAGAATTAAAAGTAATTAAACCTAGCAAATCACCTCACATGTCTCCAGCTTTCTTGGTAGAAAATGAAGCTGAAAAACGCAGAGGAAAAAAGAGAATGGTTGTCAACTATAAAGCTATAAACACAGCTACAATAGGAGACAGTCATAACCTTCCTAATAAAGATGAATTATTAACTCTAATAAGAGGAAAGAAAATATTCAGTAGTTTTGATTGTAAATCAGGATTCTGGCAAGTATTGCTAGATGAAGAATCACAATTATTAACTGCTTTTACATGTCCACAAGGTCATTACCAATGGAATGTGGTGCCCTTCGGATTAAAACAGGCTCCAGCCATATTTCAAAGACATATGCAAAATGCATTCAGAACCTTTGAAAAATTCTGTTGCGTTTACATTGATGACATTTTAGTCTTCAGTAATAATGAAACAGAACATCTGTGGCAAGTAGCAGCAGTACTTAAAAAATGTGCTTCTCTGGGAATAATACTCTCGAAGAAGAAAACACAGCTTTTTAAAACTAAAATCAATTTTCTAGGACTAGAAATTGAAGAAGGATCTCATCGACCTCAAGATCATATCTTGGAACATATTCAAAAGTTCCCGGATATCCTTGAAAACAAAAAACAGTTGCAGAGATTCTTAGGAATCCTCACTTATGCTTCTGATTATATTCCTAAGCTTGCCCAGGTCAGAGCACCGTTACAAGCAAAGCTTAAGGAAGATATTCCATGGGAATGGAAAGATTCAGATACCAACTATATGGTAAAAGTAAAGAAAAGTTTAAAAAACTTTCCTAAGCTTTATCACCCACAACCTGAGGATAAACTGATCATAGAAACTGATGCATCAGATTTATTCTGGGGAGGAATTCTTAAAGCTGAAAATAATGATAAAGAATACATTTGCCGATACACTTCAGGAAGCTTTAAAGCTGCTGAAAAGAATTATCATAGTAACGAGAAAGAATACCTTTCTGTTATTAGAGTAATTAAAAAATTCTCTGTTTATCTAACCCCTTGCAAATTTCTAGTAAGAACAGATAATAAGAATTTTACTTATTTCTTAAAGATAAATCTAAAAGGAGATAATAAACAAGGTCGTCTAGTTAGATGGCAAATGTGGTTATCTAGATATGATTTTGATGTTATTCATATTGCAGGTGCCAAGAATTATTTTGCAGATTTTCTTACCAGAGAATTTCAGCAAGATTATAAAGAATAATACAAATGTTTCTAATGTTTGTTTCTTTGTGAAGCATCCAGCATGGATGAAATGGAGCAGCTAAAGCTGCAAGAAGGACTTTTAGTCCAGGAACTGGAGCTGGTCCGAGCCAAGCTCAAGTATCTTAACCTGATCAAATTGGGTAAAGAAAAAGAGCAAGCTTCTGAAAATGAAGTAAAAAAGGTTATCTTATCACCTTCTCCCTCAAAAGAGAAAGATAAGACTATTCCAACGCAAACGGCAGTTGGTAAAGAATCAACAAATCCGTTGAAGGCTGTGGATTTGCCAAAAATCCAGAAGGAAGTACAAACTTCCGTTAAACTGGTCAGTCCAGTAGATTTTTGTTTAAAACCAAATCAGGGAATTCCAATCCCACAGACTAAAGTTACACCTTTAGCATCGGAGAAATCCGAAGAGGGAATTCAAATCCCAAAAAGATCTAAAACATATTACGTGGTCTATAATGGCCCCAATGCCGGGATCTATGAAGATTGGAGCTTCGCCAAAAAAGCAACTGAAGGAGTCTCCAACATTGCACACAAGAAGTTCAAATCTTTCCAAGAAGCAAGAACTTCAGCTGACCTATATACTGGGTCATCTTTACTAGCACCTCTGGAGCTAGTTACCAATGGAGAGATGATGAAGCCTAACACCTTCAGTGCAGCTCTATTGTCCAAAAAGAAGTCATTAACCTCACTAGGAAGACTTCCCAGCAAACCACGAGAAGACATGGCAAAATCTACAAAAGTAGATTACTCCGATGAAATAACGGAAGCAGGCTTCGAATACTGCTATCGATATGCAAGATCTGCCAATGAAGAAAAGTTTTTGGAAGAAAAATTCTTCACTACAGACTCCAAAAACTTAAGTTACTACAACTTCACCAAGAATGCTAATCCCGAACAGGTCTATGAGGCATTCCAATATGGTTTGGTAAAAACCATATATCCAAGTCCTAATTTATTAGAAATTAGCCATTTTCCTAAGGCTATTATTGATACAATTAAGACTTTCAGAAAAAAATGCACCAAACCAGGGCAAGAAGTTTTTCTGAAAATTAATAGTTCCGGTCCATACTGGAATCAACTAGGATTACTGGTATATCATCCTCAGCATTTAGTCCAGATTGGCATTTGCAAAGGAGATCATTATCATCCATCTCAGCCCATGGAGTGCAAACTTGAGGCTAGCGATTTGCTACCCTTAGCAATAAAAAGATTGGAAGGTTTTGTTCAAAAACTTTTCAGTTTTAGTTCAGATGATGGACTGTTTGTCAACTATCAAGATGCCACCATCTTGATATACAGCAAGTCACCCAAGAAGATCAGCGAAGCTGATGAAGATAAGTTTGTCAAATTCCAAAATACTTTGGTTAATCCATTTATTTTGGGAGAACACATGCCAGATCTTTGCAAGAAGATGAAGAATTACCGCAGTAATTATGTATGTGGTAAATGCTCAGAAAGTGGATCTTCCACCAATCAAGACAGTGACCTCTCCACCATCAGGGCTGCCGACAGTCCTATGGACCCCTCCACTTCTAGTGACAACAGGTAGTGGGATAATAATGCAACTGCATTGAGTGGATGCAATAATACAGTAGTGCGTCTGCTTTAGGTAGATGCAATAATGTAAGTGCGTTTGTACGTAAGGGATGACGCACCCCTCTTTAATAATACAGACCCTTCCTTCTCTATAAAAGGAAGTTCATTTCTTGTAATAGGGGAGCGCCCCTCACTTCTGCGCCTCATTGTAATTTACTTTCAACCTCTGTAATCCCCTGGAGACGAACCTCGTCCAGGATTCTGTCTGATCTTCGGATCTACTATGTGTGAATAAAAAGCCCTTTAGGGCCCTCTTGTAATTACATGTAAGTTTCTATAATCCATATCTTCTTTCTTATTATTGATTGTTGTATGCATGCTTATCTGTTATAATGAAACCTGGAGTCCATAGAATAGGGAGTACCGCTTAGGCAGGTGGCCGTTTAGGGAAACAAGATTCGCAGGATTGGTTAAATTATAAACAGATAGCATGATAACCATACACTCTTAATAATATAGTAAGGAAGATATAAGAAGCTTGCATGAATTACTTAGGGTTCTAAAGTATTTAATTCATAAACTACATTAAATAAAGAAACGAAGCTTGAATGAGCAAAAATATTTGTAAATGTATTCTCAACAGAGAAATTTCAAAAGAAGATAAAACTTTATCTGAATTCCATAGGAATAATGACAATAGTCAATCCAGATACAGCTTTGGAACTAAGTTTTGTAAAAAACATCAACTCCAAATCTATATACAATTTATGCCTACCTCAAAATTATGCATAAAATGTATAAAAGAATCTCAAAATTCTGCATAAGAAAGAACTCAAAATGAGTAAAAACATTTGTAAATCTATTCTTGATAGAGAATTAACTAAAGAAGATAAGAAATTATCTAAATTCCGTAGAATTGGCCCTTATAGTCAATCTAGGTATAGTTTTGGAACAAGATTTTGTGAAAAACATCAAACTCTTGTGCATTATATGAACATCTATAAAGGATGTTTAAAATGTTTAAAAGAAGATTAAAATTCCGCACCAACCAACCACCAAAAACCTGGTATCAGAGCCATGTTTAAAATAACAATAATTATCTAAAAGATTCAACATTAAAATGAATCATTTAAAAGATATAGAAGAAACAATTGATGAAAATCAAGATGTTTCTAATATTCAAACCTTTGAATCTAATCAAGGATTCAACGGAAGCTTCTTGATAAAACAAGAATTACTTTCAAAAATTAGGTCCTCAAGACTTAACTTAAGAAAAGAAAATATTTTTAATATATCTCTTTTAGAGAAATTAAAAAGGAAAAATAGCATCTACTATTTTGTAGGAACTAAAGAAATGCATGTAGATATCAAAGATACTACAGGAGCAGTATATTTACCTTTAATCACTCGAAAAGAGATTGAAGAGAACTTATTAAAAATAGATAGTAAGATTCGATCCACTATCACAATGGTACACTTTGGTGCCATTAAAATCTTATTGAAATCAGAATTTCAGGAAGGAATAAATTCTCCAATTAAAATGGTTTTAATGGATAATAGGATAAATGATAGACAAGACTGCATTTTAGGTGCGGCTAGAGGAAATTTAGCCTACCAAAAATTCATGTTTACAGTATATCCTAAATTTGGAATTAGTCTAGATACAGCAAATTTAGACAAAACATTATCCTTTGTTCATAACTTTGAAAGAGAAAATTTAATGAATAAAGGAGATAAAGTATTTAGCTTAACCTATCTGGTTGCTTATGCTTTAACAAATAGTCATCACAGTATTGACTATAAAAAGAAAGAATACATTGAATTAGAAGATGTATTTTCACAAGTAGGAACTGTAGAAGAAAAACAGTTTTCAGAAATAACTCCTTTAGATAACTCTTGGGCTATTGACATAGCTAAAGATAAAAAGATAATGGGAGAAAAATATAAATCAAAAGTAGAAAGAAATAAACTTATAATCGGAGAACCCTCCAGAAGAAGTATTTCTAAAGAACCCAGCGAGAGAGATCTCTTGATGGGAATGTCAAAACGAATAGAGGACATGACAATTCAGCTTGAAGAAATGTCCTAATGAGTTTTACAGAAATAAAAGAAGAAATAAATCTTTTAAAAACAAAATTAGAAGAAATTCTAAATATTCTAACTAAAGAAGATAATAAGTTAGAAGCTGCAGCAGCAAAAGTTATCATTGAATTAACAACAGTAATTCAAGAAAACCAGAAGGTAGTCTTAGGACAAAAAGATTTAAAAATAACTCCTTTAGGTAATGAAGAAAGACCAAAGCCTATAGGTTTAGAAAAATATTCTTACCCCAATTACGGAGTAGGAAATGCAGAATTAGGATCCTCTGGAAATCCTAAAGCATTAACTTGGCCATTTGGTAAAAATGACAAACAACCAATATGACCAACTATATACCAAAGATCGAAAAAATCTTTTGGGATCATCTAGAAGGTGATGAATTACAGGTAAACGAAGAAAACTTCGATTTACTTGACCATGCTCTCAGGTTGCTAGAATTAGAAAATGATGAATTAGCAAACCAAGAAATAGAAAACAGTCCCGAACTAAAACAATTGTTTGGGATTGAAGACTTAAAAGTCCTAAATAATGAAGAATCAGCTAGTGAATCTGAAATAAGCGAACAAGTAATTAGCAATTACGATTCAGATGACGTACCTAAAAACTTTAACATAAATGTTAAAAAAGAAAAAGGAGAAAGCTCATATATGGGCTCTAAAAGAAGAAGAGCTAATCAACCATGGTATTTTCCAGAAAGTGCAAAATCCAAAGTTAATAGTTCAAAAGGAACAGATGATAATTTCCTAAATATTGACTGTCAAAATAATAGGAAAGAAATCATTGATAAATGGGCAGCAGAATTAAGTTTAGTAATTCAAACTAATCCTGATGCCTATACAGAATCAAGAACTATATTGTTGTTAATAGAACATAAGAGTCTAGGAATAGCAAAAGAGTTCATAAAAAACACCATCTGGACAGATGATAATAACAACATTCCATATAATATTCTAGATATAGTTCTAGATGGATTATATACCATGTTCCTAGGAATTGATTTTACTGGTGATAAAATACATGAAAAACAACTAGTACAAGAAAAAGCTAGGAAACGTTTAACAGAACTACAACTCTGTGATATATGTTACTTAGAGGAATTCAATTGTGACTATGAAGTAAATCTTTACAAACTAGAACAAATTGAATTTCCAGAAATGATACTTCAGTATCTTAGAAAAATACCTTTGGTAGGAGAAAAAGCATTAGAAAGGTTTAAAATTGAAACTTTCAATAGAAGAACTTCTAGCTACAGTCTAGGATATGCTATAAGAATAGTAAAAGATGAACTGTCAAAATTCTGTGAACTAATAAGAACTCAGAAAAAACTTAAAAAGTTTAATAAAAACTGCTGTGCAATATCAGGAGAAAATCCTGTAGAATATGGTTGCAGAACAGAATACAAAAAGAAGAAAAAATTCTTTTCTAAGAAAAAATCTTCTAAATATAGGTTTATTAAAAAGAAAAAGAGATTCCGACCAGGAAAATTCTTTAAGAAAAAATCTGATAACAGATCAGAAAAACAAAAATTCTGTCCAAAAGGAAAGAAAAATTGTAGATGTTGGGTTTGCAACATAGAAGGACATTACGCTAATGAATGTCCTAATAGGCAAGATAATAACAAAATAAAATTGTTAGAAATCGCATATGAAATGGGATATGAACCCATAGAGGAAAAATATGATGAAATAGAAAAAGTTTACATCATAGAAATACAGGAATCAGAAATAAATTCTAGTTCCAGTGAAACAGAATCAGAATCAGAATTGTCCGATTAAACAAAAGGGTAAGAATGAAATAACAACCAAAATCTAGGACTAAAATGCAAAGTACCCAAGGTACTATTCAAACAGGCTGACTGAGCCTGGGGGCTCATTGTAGCGGCTCCCAACCTCATACCAACCACAAAATGCCGTATTTCCTTCTTATGCACAAGAGTCAGAATTCAGCTATCAAATGTTCTCTGTATCCAAAGTAAAACGACAAATGTATATATATCTTAATACATTTGCTTTGAGTATATATATATTTGCAATAATTTATACTTTTCCAAGCTATATACACACGAAACTATCATCGAGCAAACAGGCATCAATGAGGCACTTATAGAACACCATCAGGCAGTAACAAATGAACCAACCAAAAAAAAAAGTAAAAAATATTCTTTTTTTTCGCAGAAAATGTAAACATCGTCTTCACTTTTACTCAAAAACGATGTTGTATATCTAGCCCATCTAGTATGTCTAAAACACTAGCTTTAGGGTACCCCAACTCTACCGTTGGGGAGCTTCCTGTACTCCTACTTAGTGCCCAAACCTTCGATTTTGCCTTCTTTGTGACAAGGAATTCCTGGCTCTTGCTCCTTACAATAGCCATCGTCCTCCTCCTCATCACCTCATTCAGAAGATTCCGGTCTTCCAACGAGATGTGAGGCCCGTGGGCTGCTTTCCGGCTGCTCGGGCCCTTGGGGAGAGGAGACCGGGTTGGAATATGGGCCCCGTTGTCTCGATAGCGTACCAGGCTGATCAGCTTGTGCAGCCAGGTTACAAGTTCTAGGATGTAGGAATCCATCCTCTTTTTATCAGCGTGATAGAGCGTTTGTAAGCGGATAATGCTGCTGCCTGCAGTTGTCTTCCTCCCAAACTCATTTCTGTATACAAAAGAGCCAATCAATATCAAATGATCAACCAATTATTTTGTCTGTAATCTTAAAGAAATTATTTAAAATATATATGATTGACTATAATGTTGAACTCACCCTGTGTTCGCCCACTCTCCAACCCATCCAAATCCTTGATGTGCTCTGTTATCGTCAAGAAAACATAAAAAGGACAGAGTAAGTATTCTGAAATGTAGACACTAGTTTATATAGGCTTAGTTAACAGTTAGTGCATATAGCGTACTTTGATGTATCTGCAGCCACTGGGACAAGCCATTGTAGTGTTTTCTCCATTTCAGCCTTAATTTGAGGAACCGAAAGCTGAGAAAGAAAAACCAGATGGAAAATGCTTATGAATGATACAAAAATTAATTACTACTTAGTAACTGATTCCGAAATGCAGAATGCATACCTGGTCTTTATCACCAAGTAATTGCAATCGGGAACGAAGAGCGGTTTTGATGGCAGGAGGCAGTCCATTATATAAAGTATCTCTCATATTAGGAGGAAGGGAGGTCGGACGTGAAGCCTAAATTACAAAAAGAGCATTGTAAGTATGATGATGAAAAGTGAAAACCTAGTCCTAATACCGAATGTTGAAAAGTCAAGAAAAGATAATGAAAGTTGAAGGCATACTATATTGTCTATTTGAGTAACCAAGTTTGCGTAGTGTAAAGCAAGGCCAGCTCCGCCTAGTCTTTCCACTTTTTGATGCTCTTTGGTACTTGAAACCGAACCTGATTGTAAAACACAACCACCAAGAAAAGTCATGCACAGAAACCCCAAATTATATGACCAAATTAAACGATAAATATATCTTAGGAGAAACGCACAACAAAATTGATGAACAGGGATCAAAATACATACCATTGTCTCCAAAGGCCTCTGAAATTTCTTGATGAATAAATGTAACTGCATCAACCAACTTCTCTACAACCTATGGTAGTTTGAAGAGATTGAGAAAAGACAACATAAGAAACCGAAATTTCATGTGACAAAGATTAGTGGAATATCACTTAGTCAACTTTAAGTACCTCCTCCAAACTTTTAGACCAGAGCGATTTCTTTTTCAATCCCCGAACAAGCTTTCTCTGATGTTTTAGCTCACTTTGCAACATCATGAGACTTTCTCCTAAAACATTCATAGTGGAAGTTATTAGTGCCAATTGATTAAAAGAAAGTCTTTATCATAGCAATTATAGACTACGATAACCTACACCAACAAAAAAATGACTACCAACCCCAAAACATGCTAAATTTTCATGCATACTACAGTCATTCTGAAGAAGAAAAATGCATAACTACCATTTGCCATAAAGTGCATATTCTGGTTTAAAATTAAACCATAAACACGTGAGAGTCACCAACCTTTACGAGGGAGATTCAGGGAATCAACTTCCTCAAGCTTCCTATGATAATCTTGGTCAAATCTGTCCAAAGCATGCAACTCATGATACAATTCCTGCAGCAAATATACAAAATCACCACTCAAAAGTTGCCCTAAGAGAATATATGTATTAGAGATGAGTACTTCGTTAATTAACACTTACTGAAGTATACTGAGCCAGCATAGTCAATTCCTGCATTGTCAGTTCAGCTTCTTCTCTGGGCAGATTGGAACTTGTAGGGTCGGAGTCCAACCTGACATAAATATCATGTTAGAAGAATTTTCAGAATATGATGAGCAGCTTTTGCAATTTAAAGGTGCCGAACTTACTTTGTGAAAAATCTGCCAAGATTGTGCCATTGTGGGTCTTTTTTACACAAATCTCCAAATCTGATAACCTCACGTGAAAAGACATCAAACTCCTCCCTAAGGAATGCAGAAAAAAATGAGAGGATGAGTTTTCATATCTCAGCAATTTATGTACCAATGACATAAAAGCAGAAAGAGCCTAATCCAAAGATGTGTTACGCACCTTTTGTCAGCAGCAGCAATGCTGAGCAGCTCCTTCATGTCTGTCGAAACCAGTAATTGCACCCCTTCAGAAGGAAGAATCTCCTTTTTTAAATAGAGGATATTTTCTTCAGAAAGGGATTGCAATAAATTTGCTCCTTTGGCAATAGTATTGGCAACTTCAAAAGCCAATATATCAATCTTATTCCCTCTTTTTTCCAATCCACCAATAAACCCGCTGTTATTCAGATTTGACATGCTACTTCCCAATGTATCAAGCACATCAACTGCCTTCTCATAACCCGCTAATCCAGCCTTGCCAAGAAAGCTCACATGAGGTCCCTGTAACCAGATTAAGTAACATTAAGAATTGACATCACTTCACAATGTGTTCATATAAATATGATGGCTAAAAGCTAAACACACTATATAATTGACACATAAGCCTGTCCAATTTTAAAGCATTTCATGACAGTTAAACTTGCTGGACTCAGCCTGCAAAACTAGCTTCTGCTAGCCGCTTTTCACCTAAAGGTTCAAACACTATTATCCACACATTTTACAGATTTTCTTCAGCATTTTGTGAATTATCAAATTACTTCACATTACAGTAAAGGCCAATCAAGCACCCGTCTTCAAAATGCTGCTATCGACAATGGATTGTGGACCTCATTTTGCTGGCCAGAAGATAACTAACCCAACTACACAATGATTTGCAAGACCAGTGAAGAGCATTATATCACATAGTGTTCCAATGACTAATGCAAAGAAATTATGCTCTTCAGAGTTGGCAAAGGGTTCAAGAAGGTCATCCTTCCACGATTTGAAAGACCGATACACCCACCATTTAAACTGACACTTGTCCATGCATATAACTAAATCTCGTAACAGGGAAACATAAGACAAGCCTCAGAGCCACAGATAAACTCTGATAAGAATCAAGAATGTCAAAAAATAATTCACAAACATCAAGCTCGTAGTCATTGATTCCTTGAGAGCAAAGGCAGCAGATTTATGCATGCAATGCAAATTCATCATCCAAAGGTCAGAACTTCTCATTTCTACCTTCATCAAATCACACCTCATAAGCACTTGCCATTTCACCAACTATAGTAATTAGCTACATACAAACCAGTTTACACCTGATCCCCTCAGCCGCAACACGCTAAACATTGACCTCAACTATTTATGCATCCAATTGAGCGGATTGCATTCATGCAAATAATAATGCCATTGATCTGGTTCAAATAATACAAAAAAACAAATTCATTAAACTGATTAAAGCATACCTTGGCAGGTGTTGAAGTCCTAGCAGGCGTAGAAGGCTTCAATTCTCGGGAAATCGATATCTTCAGCTCCCCCGAATCATTCAAATTGCCAGAAGATTTTTCGAAATCAAAATCAGGAAACGCATTCGAAGAATCATCAATCTTGTTCTGCTTCTGCTGCTTTCCACCAGAACTCCTCCCCTTGCGCAGATTCCCAGAAAACCCAGAAGTCTTACGTTGTTCTAAATCCAAATCTGACTTGAAGCTAGTCTTCTTGCTCACCCCAGATGAGCAAACTCCCCCCATCCCAAGTTTTCTGCAAACAAGAAAAAAAATTTCGCTCTATTTATCACACAAAATCAAACAAGAAAACTCATTCCAAATAATCAAACCCAGAAATTTAACAAAAACTTACAGATTTTCAACACGCAGTAAATGTGATGAAACAGCAAAGTGGTGGGCAATAGAAAACCCAATAATCAAGAGGGACGCGGACACGGAAACCCAAAGAAAAGGGAAGTCAGCAAAAACCACTCTTGACTGCTTCTAACACTACTTTGTTTTGTCCTGTGAAAATTGATTGGCTTGAAATCGAAGAATTTTCACACTTAAAGAACTGGAGCAAAATAAAAATTAAAAATCTGATCTTTGTATAAAAGTCTTTGTTCCGAGTATGAATGCGAAGAACTCATTCATTCGATCATATCAGTACAGCCATTTGAAAATTCTTGCATTGCAAATTTTCTGTATTTATTCTTATTTCGTAGTCTGATTCAGTCAATATACAGAGCCTAACCTTGATGACGTCAGCCTAACCTTGGACTTGGTGTTTTACTCTTTTACCCCTTTATGGATTGGAGTAAAAATTAATTAGTTTTGACCAAAATAGTGGTCTAGTTGGTGAAGTATTGTGATTAGGATGTTATTAAAGTTTTCAACTAAACAACTTGCCAAAAACAGAAAATAAATTATTGATTTTGATTTTTGTAATAAGATATGGAATTCAATGTTGGCATAATGTGATTGAGCCATTTGTTTATCTTACATAGTGGTAGCTTTGAATACTATCTTACTTAATTTGTGCTTCTTGAGTTGGAAATATATATTCTTTGGATAATATGTTTGACTTGAGGTTTGAACCACACACTCAAACTTATCATGTTATTATAAAATTTAATTAAAATGAATATCACAAACGTAGTCATAATCTGATTATAGTTCTTAAATTGAAACAATTTGATTATATCTATACTAGGTAGATTATGTCATTTCAATTTCTTTGAATATACATGAATCCAATTACATCTAATAAAAATTGAGATATATCAATTATTTTCCATTGACTAGTTAAAATCTATAGCAATAAATATAAATAAATATTTTGTACTATACTAGTATATATATTTGTTTAATATTCTAAACTGTTAATATCATGATTCCATAATATTACATGCTTTTGTATAGCATCTTTATTTTATTTTATACGTTATAAATATATTATAACTAATAAATGCAAAGATTTCGTCGAATTCAACTAATTTATTACAAATATTCAATAAATTATACTTGACTTCAACCTGATTTCATCCAAATAACTTTTGCATTGTTCAATAAGTAATATATGAAGTAGAAAAGGTAAATAAAAAGTTACCATATAAGAGAAGAAACGGGTTGAATAAGCACCAACTCATGAAAGCGTTTGTAATAAGAAACACAGAAATTTGACTTTGTTAAAATTGAACAATACTTTAATTGTAGCAAAGCCAAAAGGAAAAGGACAAATAAAGGGGATATAATGGTCAGTTTGACGATCATATAAGCATTTAAATTTGGTCAGACTTATCAGGGTCCCACTCAAAGCTGGTAGATTTGTGCATTGAGTAGTAAAAATGAAGAACCGAATTATTTACTTCATAGTACATATTGCTTTGATTATCCATCCAGTCAATTTATTACCATATCAGTCCTATTGCAAGTGGATTCAAACCAAACCGATTAAAATTTTTAAAATAAAAAGTAATTTATTAAAAAAATAGATTGAATAAATAAGAGTGGTAACTACATTTCATGGAATGGGAAAAATTCAGATAACTTAGAGGGTTAAGTTTGACAAAAAAAAAAATTTAATCTTTTTTTTTTAAATGTACTTAGCAACTGATTATGAAAATAAATGTTGATTTTATCCCTTTTAAATCTGACATTTTACTTATTAACCATAATCATTCAGGCCCTGTTTACCAGAGCTTATCTGTAGATCAGTTCAGTTCAGTTCAGTTCAATTCAGTTCAGTTCAGTTCAGTGAAAATGCAATTTGATGAAATTCAGGTTAATTCAGTCATGCTGATTCCATTTTTCAATACATCAATTTTCACTTCAGTTCAGTTCAGTACATCAAGAAATAAGCTTTAGTAAACAGGGCCTCAGTGTATTATTGATTATTGATCATTCAGTGCATTTTTGATATTTTACATATTAACCATGATCATTTACTAAAATCAAGTTTTCATTGGAAATTTGTAATTGATTAATCCAAATATTAAAGTTGAAGATTACGATTGATAATAATATATATGTATAAAGATTATATTTCGACTACTGGTACCAGCTCATTTAATTGAATAATCTCAAACACAACACGTAGTTTATCTTATTATTAATATTAGCACATGTCATAAACTCTTCACATGAGTTATTTATCATTGGCTCGAAGGCACAATTCATGTTCATGTTTATTTCGTTTTGACATATCATGTTCATGCTTATTGTATGTTTTTGATACTCCAAAATGAGAAATGTGCCATCTCTAGTATTGTTTAATTAACATTTTTCTAAATCAGTAAAATTAAAATTAAGCTACATGATTTACTTTCAATATTCCAATAGCTTTTCCTACACTGATTTTATCTTTTTAATATTAAGAGTGTAATAATTGGAGTGACAATAAAACAAATTACATGATTCTCACAACTCTTAAATCTTAATTACTGCACTGTTCATGGTATGTTTCACGAATCACATGTAGCAGTACCGTTAGGGTAAAGGCTCACGGATACGTTTTTCCTTTTGATGTGTTCACACGATAAAATGACTGTCAAGTACTGCCGACCTTTAATTAAACTTTCGTATTGTTTTAAAATCTGATTCTGAGAACGGATAGTACTTGGCCTATGGATGAAAAGGTTACATGCAATAAAAACGTGGGAGAAATGAAGTTTTTAATGATACAAAGTGTTCGTTTTTATGGTTAGATTAGTAAAAAAAGGTTTTATGTTAGGATACCTATATTGTTAGGTCAATAGTACCTAAAAGGCATTTACGAACAAAATATATATTAGGCAGACAAATTATTAAGCAATATAAACATTACAAAACATTAACCTGACTAAAATATGTCACTCTTTGTTCTATGTGCCCAAAAGGCATTGGCAATGATACATAATATTGGTATCAATCAAATATTGCTAAATTTTAATTGAATTTATGAATGCATTGATAAACAAAAATACCATTGTCTCTTATTTTCTTTATAACATACTCTTTTCATATGTCCTAACCGAAATTGATTACTAGTTGATTTTTCAAAGTCAAATTTAGCCGACTTTGACTATTAGAGTTGATATAATATATATATTTTTAGATTCATCATATCATATATTTTCAAATTATCATTTTTCTTTAAAAAAAATTAAAACATAAAGATGAAGATATTCATACCAACTTCGATACAGATTGACTTTTAAAAGTCAACTAAGCAGTGTTGGTTGGGACGTGAGTATTGTTTATTAATATCAAATTTATATATCAATAGTATACGTATACATGTAGGAGATTGTGAAAAAATTATATGCAGATATAAATAGGCAAAATAAGTATAATTGTTTTATTAAAAAAAAAAAAGTAAAACTACAATTTTAAAAAGTGAGATTTTAAATCATTGACATAGTCTATGAGTACTAGTCTACGGGCACAAGTGCCACAAGTAGAAAATAGAGAAAGAGACGCACGTAAATAATAAGACGGTTTAAACTTTAAACATCCCACATTATTCCCACTCCCACCTGTTTTCCTTTGACTCCCTTAATCTTGACTCGGTCCATAAATATAACTCTTAAGAATTATGAATTTATGATGAACCATAACATGAGAAACCATGGAAATTACGGAATTAGCCCTTCACCATTGCTTGAGAGAAGACCTTTTGCAAGTTAGTGAGATTCGCAAATTTCATCACTTTTGCTACACAGGACACACGACACCGTACTGTATTGTCAGCTATCACCCTCTCTTGCATTATCTTAAGTTAAATTTACTCGAGGACAAACTATAAAATGGAAAAATAAAAGTAAAAACGCTATGTTTGGCATGGCTGTACTCGCTAGTTTTACTTATTTTGAAAGATGCAAAAGTTTATGTTTTGGAGATTGCTTTTTACCCGTTTATCAAACACTAAAAATTGTTGTACAAAACTATCTTTGCCAAAATACAGCCATTTAATCATGTAATAATCATCCACTTATTTTATCCCTGTGCCATGTAAATCATGGGCTTATGGCTAAAAGGCCCAGCATATCTATCATGTAATCATGAGCTTATGGGGCTAAAAGGCCCAGCCCCCATTCTAGCCAGACCCAATGTTAGTGAACCGCAGTCATTTACCAAAAATATCCAAAAGAGTAGTATTTTATTTGTGTACAAATGATTTCAAAGAAATCTTTGACTCCGTATGATGGTTTCATCGAATCTTAGCTAAATTGAACTGACTTGATTCAGACACTGTATTCTAATTATTGTGATATAAAAGATAAATACAAATCTTTTTGTTTAATTAGAACAATTAAAGAAGATCCAAGAGAATTATGTTAGCCAAGCCCAAAGCAGGCCCAGGAACACGAGAAAGTTCATGAGGTACAGCCATCAGAAATTATTGTACCCGAACCTTATCCGATAGTCGTACACAACAAATCATTGTGCTTGAAGAAAACGCAGAACAGTGATAACAATATTCCGATCCAAATTATCCGAACAATAAATTAACAGAAAAAGCAACCAAGATTAAATTAAAAACAGATCTCACTGGGAATAATTAAAAGTCATAATAGTGGATTAATAGGGAGCAAAAACTCCAGAATCCATAGTACCAAAACGACACAAAACGAAACCCAGAAGAAAGGAAACGACAACGGAAATTGAAAAAAACACCAGCCACTACTTATTGCAGAGTTTAGCATCTCTGTTCACTGACACTGGCGATAAGTTAAAAACAACCAAATCCAGATCTACAGCTGGCCGCAGTCGCGGATGGTAACCTTCTGGGAGGTCTTTCCGTTGGACGAGCCGACCTTCTCAACGTTCTTGATCACGTCGTAGCCCTCGACGACCTGGCCGAAGACGACGTGCTTGCCGTCGAGCCACGCGGTCTTGGCGGTGCAGATGAAGAACTGAGATCCGTTGGTGTTGGGGCCGGCGTTAGCCATGGACAGGATCCCGGGGCCGGTGTGCTTCTTGACGAAGTTCTCGTCCTTGAACTTCTCGCCGTAGATAGACTCGCCGCCGGTGCCGTTTCCGGCGGTGAAATCGCCTCCCTGGCACATGAAGTCCGGGATCACACGGTGGAAGACGGATCCCTTGAAGTGGAGTGGCTTGCCGCTCTTCTTCCCGATCCCCTTCTCGCCGGTGCAGAGGGCGCGGAAGTTCTCGGCGGTGTTGGGGACGACGTCGGCGAAGAGCTCCATCACCACGCGGCCGGCATCCTGGCTGCCGATGTTGAGGTCGAAGAAGACTCTGGGGTTAGCAGCCATGGCTGATCGGAGAGAGGGATTTTCCGGCGATTGGATTTAGTTAGTGAGATAAGGGTTTAAAGCTGTGAATGAGACGGGGCAGAGCGATGCGGCGAGGTTATTTTATAAGGCGATGGGGCTGTGGAATATCTCCAACCCTTCGATCGTGGCCGTTCGTTTGAAACACGTGGCGGTAGATGGGGGCATTGGGATGATGATATGGAAAGGCCTGGGAGCTACACGTGCCTGTCATGCGCTCCTTTTGTCGGTTATTGCTATTAGGAGGTAGGACCCACAAAGGCATCACGTGTTGCGATACCTGGAATCTTCTGGTGGGCTTTTTCTTATTTAGTTGGACTTCTTTAGAGGCCCTTTTCAGATTTGGGCTTGTGAATGCTTCTTTTTTTCCTAATTAATAAATTTTATTTAAAGAAAATTTCTTCATATTCCAGCATATTATGGAAGTTACTTTTACCGTATATTTATCTTCTTATTTTGTGCGATTTTTTATTAAATTAAATTATGTTATATGAAATAAAATTAAAAATTAATCATTTATCATCATCAATCAAAAAGAGAAAGGAAGATCTCCACAAATCAAAAGTTTTTCCAGTCTCTATTACCACTAATCAAATGGTAAAAAATAATACTTGAGATGTTGAACAAGGACCACTTTTGGTCAATGTAAATTATTTATTTGATTTGATTATTAAATAATGGTTGGCCTGAATATTATAATTAGCATTATAAAATACCAGTAAATCAAGGTGTATTCTTTAATCTCTTATTTTATGGCTACCTAGTGTCTAGCTACAGATTCGGCCGAGTTTCATGGATCAAAACATAAAAGGGGTGCATAAATCATACAAAAGAAATGGTGCACAAAATAAAATTGTGATTATGCACTTTGTTTTCTAATTTGTAAATATTTCATTTAACTTTGTCATGACACATTTGTATTATATTGATTGATGAAAGATGCACGCATAAAGCAAAATATCCCATGGCACATATTCTTAAACACTGATGTGATAACATAATTGAGAATGCTACGACAAACCATTTGATCTATGGTGGAATATTTTTTAAAAAATAAATAAATACATGGATAATCTTATGATGCTATTGGCTATTGCTAGCATTACAAACTAGTCTAAAATTGAAGTACTAGTGATAGATGAGATTTATGGTTTCATCAAGGTCGTGATACACAGATCCGCCATTTACATAATAAGAAATATGTTTGTGCAAGAGTTGGTATATATTATAGATAGCACTTTCAATTTCATTTAGATGGTCACAAATGAGATGAAACTATGCCATTAAAGATTGTTAACAAGTAACGAGTTGGTTAACCTCCATTGGATGCCAACATTCTCTAGTTAATTACGCTAAAACGATGGTCGTTATCACTTTTAACTACGATTTTGTAGAGTTCATAGTTAGTAAAATTTTAACTAATATGGTCCCTAACATTGTTTCCTATAATCATAGTCTTACAGATGCATCAATCACGCTCATCCTTGCAAAGAACGAAACCATTTTATGGACTTTTATACACTGTTTATTTGTTAAAGAGCCATTTGAACAAGAATCAAGCAACCAAGCTCCCTAGAGGAGATGGCCACCAGCAACATGCAAAATGCATAGCTGGGATGGAATCTTGTGTTCGATCCCAGGCTCCGGGCTAATGTGCCATTTATTCCCCCAATTACTTTAGGGAGTGAGTGTGTGGGTGTGCGGGTTAGTAATTTTTTTTTAAAAAAATCAATCATTTCCTTCAACCTTCATTGGAGTTAAGATTCATTATTAACTTTTCGGCTCTGGATCTTCTACACCAGTTTGGTGTACCACTCTCTATTCCACCAACCAAATTGTGCCACATGTCTTTATTAACTTAACTCTAGTTAACCTATTTAACTAACATTAATTGATTTTTCATCTATTTTTGACCGTACATTCTTTTCCTCTTTTTCTATCTTTCAAATTAAATTAAGTTGATTTCTTAATTTTGCTAAGTAAATTGTCAAAGAAAATTATAATAAAGTCTAAAGATATAAAGGCCCTGCTTGCAAGAGTTTATTTGTAGATTAATTCAGTCCGGTTCAATTTAGTTTAGTTTAATATATTTAAAATTTCCAGTTCAAATAAATAAATTAAAATTTTATTTAAGTTCAATTCATTTCAGTTCATCGTACTCATAATTTTTGTTAAATAAATTTTCTGTATACAACTTATTGATTCATTTTATTTTACTAGGGTATGTTTAATTCAGTTCAAATCATATGTTTGTATAAGTTTATATTATTCATCTAAATTGTTAATTTGCAATTTTTACGTTAGTTCAAATTAATTATTTCAATCAAAATAGTTCAGTTTTGGTTAAGTTCATCAGATGAAATATAAGTTCATGATATTCGGCCCAATTTGCAATACATGTATTTTAAACTTTATTTTATTTTTCTTAGAAAATTTACTTAGCAAAATTAAGAGATCAACTTAATTTAATTTAAAAGATAGAAAAAGAAGAAAAAAATATACTGTAAAAAATAGATGAAAAAGTAATTACTACTATGAATTAGATAGGTTAACTAGTAATTTGATTGGTGGAACAGAGAGTGGTATACAAAAGTGGTATAGAGGATCCAGAGCCTAACTTTTCTCGATTATCAATTCCACATCTCTATCAATTTTTATATATTATATATTATTTATAAAGAAGGTACTTTAACATGCAATAACCTTTTACATATATTTTATAATTTATACATGATAAAAGTAAAATACAATAAATTAACGTGTGAGTTACTTTTTTAAAGTTAGAATTACTTCTTCAGAGTTAGGAGATTCGGACAGATATTGAACATATGAATATGCATTTGCAAGATCACTTAATATGCATTTGCCTTGTAAGCTCGTTTTGTCAAACATTGGTGGATTTCTTTACAAGATAGTCTCATTTTCGAAAAAAAGAAGTGAAAACTCATTTACAAAACGGTCCCATTAATTTTGGAAAAAAAAAACCAGTTCACACAAAAACAAAAACAAAAATACCTACTCAATTAATCAAAGTATCATGACTCGTTTATCTTCCAAAAAAAAAAAGTATCGTGACTCGTTCAAACCGCACAAAAAATATTGGCCTTTAAAGTCATCAATTAACAAAACTAATATATTTTTTATCTTCAATTACAACAAAAAATCCAGGCTAATGTCACCACATAAACCCAACTTTGTTGAAGCAAATTAAACAAATACAAGTCCACTCTTTGGCTGTTCAAATCGCTTCCGTTTTCGATAATGACACTCCTTAATCCAAAACGGCCGGCACGGCGGCCTGCATCGTTCCCCCCTCATGACCATTCAAACTGTTCACACCATCAACGCTAATCATTCTCGAACTCGTACGGATTCTTAAACATTCCAAACCACAACGTAAGATGTGCAGATAGATTCATGATAGATTCATAATAATAGAGTGATTTAAGATGGCGGGGAATTATAGGTTTGAAATGGACCAGGAAGACATAGAGAGATCACTGATGAATACAGTTGGAAGTTTCATCCAGGACATGCTGATCAACAAAGACGACCGGAGCTTGCAGAAGGAGCACTGCGCGGAGCGGTTGGCGGCGGAGGACGGCGGCGCCGTCGGGTACTCCGATCAGGCGGTTCTAGCTAACCTGGACTGGGGAATCGAGGCGCTGGAGGAAGCCATCAGAACGTCTAACGCTGAGACGAAGATGGCGAGGTTAGACTACGCCGAGAAGATGCTCCAGGTCTGCGCCATGCTCAGCTCCGGCGAGAAAACCGCCGGCGTTCCGAACTTCTACCTCTCCGCCTGGGCGCACCTGAACCTGGCCTATCTATGGAAGCTCCGAAACGATGTCCGAACGGCGGCGGAGAATCTGCTGGAGATGTTCGTGATCGACCCGTTTTTCTCCCGGATCGATTTCGCGCCGGAGCTCTGGAAATCGCTGTTTCTGCCGCACATGAGCTCCATCGTGGGGTGGTATTCCGAGGAGCGGCACCGGATCGTGATGGACATCGTGCCGGATTCGCACGACCTATCGTTCACCGTCGATTTCGACCACTACTTCGACGAATCCTTAATCGCCTCGGTCCGGCCGGACCAGGCCGAGAAGATGCAGCAGCTGGAGCAGCTCTACGGACAGTCTCTCGACGAGAATACCAGGCTTTATGCAAGGTGGTTTTCACAAACAACCTGGTTTTCAGTTTTCACCTTATATGCAATTCAGTTCAGTTTAGGATTGTCTGAACTATGACAGGTATTATAAGGATTGTCTGAACTATGATCCGGCGACGGCTAAGAAAGGGATTCCAATGATGCCGATCGCGGAGCCTCCGATGACTCCTCTGCACGAGGTTAGCCGGAAGATTCCGGATTACGTCAAATTCGGCCCGATTTTGCCGAAAAGTGCTGGATTTTCGCCGCGTTTGAGGGGCAGGGATGATGCAAATGATGCATCTAGGTAAGCTTGTTATGTGTTGCCATAGATATTTGTGTCCGAGTCTCTGTAAAATCTAGGTATTTGATTATAAACTATAAAGCCTGTGTTATCATGTCTTGAAGCAGGTTGAATTCAACTTCTTCAAGCTCGAAGAGAATGGATGAGTATAGTGTTTGGGATGCAACTGTAAGAAGCTGGTTTTAAATTATTGCTCGAATTTCAACTTCCATTAGTTACTCGTAGGTTTGGTTTTTAACATGTTTGGATTGTCAGAAAGGGATTCCTGAGGAAGATGAAGATGATTATGATGCATACAGTGGTTCAAACCAGAACAGGAATGTGAAGGCTGCATCACCTTATTACAGCCCCGAATCGCGCAAATCGGGAGGAGCAAGGAGTAGTAGAACCCGAACGCCTTCAAACTTTTCTCCAGTGGATTCTCCGAGGAATCGAGAATCGTCTCCCAACGTTGGGAAGCAACAGGAGCATGCATCTTTGTTAAGGTTAGTCTCCACCAGGTCCAAGGATGCTCATGCACACGCCGATTACTCTGATTCTCCACGTTCAGCTAGGGGTGTTTTAGCAGATTTTGATGAAATAGCCGTATGTTTCAATGTTTCATCCCTGAATTCATTTGAAGCTCTTTAAGGAAACTCTTTTTCTGAATCAAACCTTAATACTTTTTCAGGAGAGGCAGAATTCTGGGAGGTCTAGCTTGAGAAATAGCCCTAGGGAGAGTCAGCTTTTGGACAAAAGGTACTATGCTTCAATGGATGTTGTCTTAATGTAAAACAAATGATTTTTGATGTTCAAATGTTTACAATGGAAGCTTCTCGAATGGAAGCGACGATGGAAACCAGAGTTGCATATCTTTGCCACTGTCTGAAAAGTTGACTCCGCAATCAAGGCCACCTAAGGACTTTGTGTGTCCTATAACCGGACAGATATTCTATGATCCAGTTACCTTAGAAACAGGACAGACCTACGAAAGAAGGGCAATTCAGGAATGGATAAATAGGGGTAACATAACATGCCCTATAACTCGGCAGCCTCTCTCAGCTCCTGACTTACCTAAGACAAACTATGTCCTAAAAAGGCTGATCACATCCTGGAAAGAACAGCATCCTGACCTAGCTCAGGAGATGTCCTATGTAGAAACCCCGAGAAGTAACCTAGGATCACCGTCTTTGAAACAGATGTCATCAGAGAACAGTGAAGATGTTAGGACAGTGGAGAATAGATCGCGGAGGTTTTCTCGAGCCTCGGTGTCCACATCGCCAACCAGCGTGTTATCACAGGCTGCTGTTGAAGCAGTCATCAATTCCTTAAAGCCGTACATTTCATGTCTTTGTGAGTCCGAGGATTTGCAGGAATGTGAATCTGCTGTCCTGAAAATAGCTCGATTATGGATTGACTCGAAGGTCGAATCAGGGCTCCATCCTTACCTGTCTTCTCCACCTGTCCTAAATGGCTTTGTTGAGATATTGTCAGCTTCCTTAAACAGAGAAGTTCTTAGGACAACAATCTTCATGCTCTCTCAGCTAATATGCAGTGATGAAAGCGTAGGCGAAGTTCTTACAAGTGTAGATTCAGACTTTGATTGCCTTGCCACTTTGCTGAAAAATGGCCTTCCTGAGGCAGCAATCCTAGTATACCTGCTAAGGCCATCTTTATCGCAGTTATCAAGACAAAACCTCGTACCTTCACTAATCCAGCTCATCTCGAGCAAGAGCGAGGACAGAAATGACCTTGGATTTGTAGTAGCACCTAAGGATGCTGCACTGTCTTTGCTAGAGCAGATTATCACAGCAGGAGATGAAAGTACTGTTTTCTCCTTGATCTCTTCTGGTTCGATTCCTACTTTGATTAAA
The DNA here is from genome assembly GCA_963678965.1 of Cruciata laevipes. Lineage (NCBI taxonomy): Eukaryota > Viridiplantae > Streptophyta > Magnoliopsida > Gentianales > Rubiaceae > Cruciata > Cruciata laevipes. The sequence goes on from OY787639.1 coordinate 972,692, forward strand.
TGTCTGGATAGGGTTGATGCAAGACAATGTTGTGTGTCCATTCTCTTATGCTGCATCCGGGCTGACGGTAAATGTAAGAACATAGTTGCAAGCAGAATCGAACTGTCCCATGTTCTCGAGTTGTTTCACGCTGGAAGCGATAGCGCGAGGAGCAAGTGCATCGACTTCATCTACGAGGTTGTACAACTAAACAGGTATAGTTTGACCATGTTCTCCTAACCTTAAACTCTACTGATTCTATTTTTCAAGACATAATTTGTCTGAATCACATGAATAATCATATGACTGTGTTGCAGGAGAACATCATGCAACAGGATTCTGCAAACAATAAGAGATGAAGGAGCATTTAGTACCATGCACACTCTTCTTGTATATCTACAAATGGCTCCCATGGAACAAAAGCCTGCAATTGCTTCCCTTCTCTTACAGCTGGATCTCCTGGTATGTTTTTTTCCCAGAGGAAGCGTTGCCCGAACATTTATAGTACAACATTAAATCCATGATTTTTTTGACATAACACATATGTTTGTAGGCTGAACCGCGGAAGATGAGTATCTACAGAGAAGAAGCCATTGAAACACTGATAGAATCGCTTCGTAGAAAGGAGTTTCCTGCTTCGCAGATGTCGGCATTAGATGTCCTAACATCCCTTCCAAGCCATCTGTGCACTTCGGGGAAGTCCTACGTTGAAGCTTGGCTGCTCAAGCTCGGAGGTTTTGATCAGCCTTACAATACATTGGTTAAGGGAGAACAGATGAAAACTTCTGAAACTGATTCCAATGAGTCTGAGGTTCATTACATAACCTTAAAAAAAAATGAAAATGAGCACTTCTTGATATTGCTTCAGAAGTCTGATTTGTTTTATTTAATGTAGGAGGATGAGCGGAAAGCTGCGCGATCATGGGAGAAACGAGTGGCGTTTGTGATGTGCAACCACGAGAAGGGGTCCATTTTCCGAGCCTTGGAGGAATGTCTGAAGAGCAATTCCTTGGAAATTGCAAAAGCCTGTCTTGTCATAGGTTCATGGCTGGTTTACATGCTCTTCAAGTTTCCCGACACCGGGACAAGAGAAATCGCACGACAGTGCTTGCTTGGACACTTCATTAACGTACTACAATCATCAAAGAGCCTGGAAGAGAAGATCCTGGCAACCATTGTCCTAAGAGCATTTATTAATGATCCAGGTAAACAAAAAAGCAGAATGACACTTGTGTCATTTTATTACATATTTACATTAACATTCTACTCTTGTCTGTTAAGATGCACTCAATGATATGTCGGCGCATGCCAAGAATCTGTACAAGACCCTGAGGAAGCTCAAGCGCAGCGCCATATTGGTCGATGATTTGTTGAAGACTTTGATAAATTTACCTTGCATTGATGCAGTAAGTATGAAATGTACAAGCCTTTCAGGTTTTTGACAGTGCCTAATGAGGTAATTTTCAGGCGGAGTTATGGTGCTATGTTGATGGACCTGAGTTGGATTCGTCGATGAATGGAGAAGTTCTTTCCATGCTTCACATCAGAGGAAGACTGATAAGCAGCCATTCTGATGGAGCCATCAAAGTATGATCTTCTCACTTTCATGTTTGATCTTCTCACTTTTAAGGCTGATGTTTTACATATTAAGCATGATTATATTCTGTGCTACTTTCAGAATAAGCGTTTTCTGATCATTTTGTATCGATCAGGTGTGGGATACGGGAAAGAAGAATCCGCGGCTGCTCCAAGAAGTTCGACAGCACAGCAAAGCAGTCACCAGCTTATGCCTCTCAGCATCTGGAACCAAAATGTTCAGTGGCTCTCTAGACAAAACAATTCGGGTAAATATATACTTCACATTTCACTATACTTGACAAATGTTGCTGATCTTCTCACTTTCAAGACTGATCTTTTACCTATTAAGCATGATCATTTAGTGAGACCAATTGATAATTTGGTATAATGAAAATGTCCAAACTCCTATAAATACTGTCCTAATTACAGCATTGTTTCTAGATATGGGCGATCAAGCAGGAAGAACTGCACTGTGTACAAATCCATGATGTTAAAGAACCGGTTCTGGGAATGTCGGCTAACAGCAGCTTCGCGTGTTTCTTTTCTCAGACAACTGGAGTTAAGGTGAGAAATGCAGCAAAGTTTTGTAATAACACTTTCCTGTAAAACTTTCTAAATCGATATCGAATCTTTGCAGGTATTCAATTGGTCAGGATCTCCCAAGCATGTGAACTTCAACAAAAACGTCAAATCCCTCTCCTTGCTAGGTGACAAGCTCTACTGTGGCTGCACCAATTACAGCTTACAGGTAACTTAAGCTTCCTTAAATCGAGAAACCTTAAACAGAACAAACCTTAAAACAGTTGAATTTGCTCTCATCAGGAGGTGGACATAGGAACACTTTCTTCAACCATATTTTACACTGGTGCAAGGAAGTTAATGGGGAAACAGAACATTTACGCAGTGGATATAAACAGTGGTCTTCTCACTGCTGGTGGTTCCACTGTCGACGGAATTGCTGGAAAGGTAAATATTTTTTCACATTATGCTGTAAAAACAACTTGGTTATAACCTAATTACAGACATCTCGGAAATGTTCTTATAAAATGTCGACTGTTTGGGATGTGAAGGTGTTCTCGATCCCCAGCAAAGCGGTTCTGGGGACGCTAACGACAAATCTGGACATACAGAACATAACCTCAAACAGTGACTTCATATTCACAGCTTCGAAATGTGGAATCATAGAAGTCTGGCTCAGAGAAAGAGTGTCGAGAATCGGTTTCATCAGAATGTCAGGAGGAAGCAGCACAAAACTGTCCTCTTTAACTTCTGACGCAGAAGGTCAAATGCTTTTCGCAGGATCCACAGATGGCAGAATTCAGGTAAATAAGCTTCTCTGTTATAACTGAATACTAGTCCATAATTCATAAACATGATCTGATATTTAATATTTCTGCTTATTGTTGCAGGTGTGGCATCTAAATTGAGCATATATTCAAATCGAACCAATAGTCTTAGAATTCTTAAAGCGTGTATCAAATTACACCAATTCATTGATGTGGAAATTCTTTCAGAAACATCCAATGGCTCAAATTTCTTATCTACCTACTTAGATGCTCTAGCAGGAATCTTGTTCTTCTTAGTACTGATTCCAGTGCCTAAACATGTCGCGTTTAGCCTGCGCCTCACTGTAATCAACCAAGCAAATGAAGTTCGCAAAAAAGTTTAGTTAGGAAAACCAGTAGAACAAAGTGCAACTTATCAAAAGATGCAAAAACATACACATATGCTGCTTCCATCTCCTTGTTACCAGGTGCAAGAGCCGAAGCACGAGAAAAGGCTTCTGCTGCTTTCTTATAGTTCTGCACGCAAGAAAACACAGAAGATTAAAAACACTTGAAATTCCTAACCGACACTTCAATAATGCAGAACGAAAACTTCAATAAACTCGTACACTAAGAACATTCCAGGCTTCACCCTCCCTATAGTGAGCCATCGGCAAATAGGGCTTCAGAGCAATGCAAGCCAGTGCATCAGCCAAAGCACTTTCGCCAGCCTTTATTTTGGTATAGCACAGGCTCCTATTTAATAGTACTTCTACATCAGTTGGACCACGACCAGCCTCATCTGCCTACAGTTCAAATGAAATATGATGTCTTGATAAATTCGAAGCTGATGGGATAAAGAAAGACGTAAGGTCTAAAGCATATGAAATTGTGCTAGAAATTCCAACTGCCTACTTTTGCCCGAAAGCGAGGGCATATTACCTGTATGTACCAGTTAGCAGCATTATCATAGATTTTCTTGTGCAAAGTCTCATCTCCCTTTGCTTTTGCTAACAGGGCTACCTTTTCAAGCTTGGAGTTGAACTGATGACCAAAGAAAGAAAAGTAGTCAGAGAAGCACTTCACAATTTCAGAAGCTCTAAAGCTTTTCAATTACACAGATTTGCACTTACAAGCCAAAATTATTAATAAAAACTACTAGAACACACTGCACGGAAATCTTCTCGACTTGCATGAACTTGCATAACAATAGAAAATCTGACAAGCCTAATGTTTTTTTTCACTCTTATAATATAAACTACTAGGCTCACCTATGCAATCTTATAAACTATATGTACAATCTAATTACAGTTTCACAAAGAGCAATCACCGAAAAAGAATAGAAAATATACAAATTGATGGTTCTACATGGATAAGATGACAGTCTAAAGATGGTAACAATGACAAGGTTAGAAGATGGTACAGATTTTTGTCCCTTTTCACATGGCAGCAATTGTTTAAGGTGTGAGGTGATGGAGAAAGGATAGGGATTATACCAGCTTTTTTGCTTCTTCTGATGTAGCATGCTGCATTACTCCACGAATGCTCCAATCAGGATAACTTGCAATTGGAGAAGTAACTGGAAACAGAAGCTCCACCACATCCCGGCGACAAATCAGTGCTGCATGCTCTAACGGTGTGTTATCCACCTTTTGATGAATTCAAATTGTAGTCAAGATTTGAGATGCATTTTAAAATATAAACTCTGAACCATTAGACAAGAAATAAATCACGCAATTTTCACGCACATACATGTATATGAAGGGGAATAAATTTTTCGAAATTTTACGAGTCCCCATGCAGCTGTAATTTACAACTGGGGGAGGTTAAAGGAAGAATAAAATCCCTGTTCAAAATACATTCACTCATTCTAGGTGTGTAATTATAAAATATATCCCATTTCACAAGTAATGAATGAATTGACACAGTCACCCAAGATGCTACACCTAATGGATAAGGTAACTCACAGTGTCTACAATGTTGGGATCTGCACCAGCTTTCAGCAATGACCTAACAATCCCTATATCTTGTACACCAGCAGCAAAACGAAGAGGAGTTGCAAGATTACAAGGCTGGTTTGGATCAGCTCCAGCCTGCGTCAGATGAAGTCAAAGAATCACCATAAAAGTAGAATCCAAGACAACACAGAATTCAAGAAGGTGCCATATAATGTGCAAAAAAAAAGAAAACCTCGAGTAGTAGTTCGAGGCACTCCCTGGATCTAGCAATCATGGAGGCATAGAGTGGAGACGGTGGTTCCGGTGATGATGTAATGATGTTTGGCTGCACCACAAAGTTAGACAATATCAGATATAATATAAAAAAAGACTACAATAAAATTTGAAAAACTATATGAATACAGTCTATAGTAGTTAGTTTATACTCACATCTGCCTTAAATGACAGCAAGTATTTTAAGACATCACATTTCCCATGTAATGCAGCATAATACAGCGGCGTTCCCTGATGAGAAATCGCATTCAAATCTGCACCCTTCGCGATCAGGAGCTTCACCATCTCCTTGGAACCTTTGGAAAACATTAAAGTAAATATATAACACCGAAGGATACATATACACACATAATCGGATAGAACAAAAACATGGAAGACAGACCTCTCCTAGCAGCATGATGCAATGGGGTTTCACCCAAATGGTTGCGTTTGGTAACATCCACGCCATTTTCGATCAGAAAGACGGTAGTATACTGATGCCCTTGGTCAATAGCATGAAACAATGGCGTTTCCCCTGCAAACAAAATGCCGAAGCCATAAGACACAGAATCATATTACTCAGAGTGAATGAAAACAAAGCAATCCACCATTACCAGTACGCTCATCTGTCCCATTGATGTCGAAATTCAGCTTATCGATCAGGAATCTGCTAACACCAGTCTTTCCTACTCTGGCAGCCACGTGAAGAGCGTAAAGGCCCTGAGGTGTCTTCAGCTTAGCGTATGGAACCTTCCCACGACCCTCGCCATTTTCAAACACCGCCACGATTTCTAAACGGGAAAAATCTACATCAGCGCATAAAACACATTCTAAACCAACAATGAACACAAAATTCTGAAGCGCGCTCACTCTGGAGCTGTTGCAGATTTCCCCTTGCAACCGCGGTGAGGAAGATGAGGTCGATTTCTGGATTGAAAAAACAGCAAATTTGCTATAATAAGCAATGATGAACACCGCGAGAAATGAAAATTCTAGTATTCAATTCAGGGTTTTGCACAATTACCCATCGGAGCTTCCATTTTCTTCAGCCACGGTGTGCTGCGGCTGTGATACGGCAGCAGAACCAAAGCGGCGGCGAAGCCGATGAGGAGCATAATCCGGTCCATTCCGAGGGCTTTGCACGGCCGTTGTACGGTGGCGCCAAAATTATTACTGGGGAGAACCATTAAAAAGGTCTAGCGGTTAAATAAGGAAGTTCCAGCATTTCTCACACAAAGTGCCACTGCTCACAAGTCACAAGGAAGTGATGAGAGCTGGGTAGGTTAAGAATCAGTGTCATGTGAATTGTGATATAGAAGTTCCCGGAAAGTGTAATTTTTGTGCTAATAAACATCATTATGAGATTTATAAGATTCAATGAAAATTTAGTTACAAGTTCCTAAATCAACCAATTAATTTATTTTCTTAATATTCTATAAATTACTAAAAAAATCAATTAACTTTCCTTTTAATTAAAGAGGTAAATGACCTTTAAAATTGACACAACAAGCATCACAAAATCACCATATAGATGTTCCGTAAATTTGGTTATGAATGTTGTCACGACATTATAAGTTAGGATGTTAAGATGAGCAAGTTTTATTATTGTTTGCGATTTTATTGTCGCCAACATTAAAAATAAAATTGAATATTTACATAAAAATCTCAATGGTGAAAAATCTCAATGGATTTTCACTAAATAAATAAAATGTACATTGCGCTGTCATGATTTTCAAAAATGTTGAAAAGTCATAATGAATGTTGAATGGTGTGACAATTGTTACAAAACAAAATCAAAAATAATCTCTAAAATATGCAACTTTACATTGTGTTTTATTAGTACCACATTACTTATCATCTGTAAAAGCTTTTAGACTATCACAACTTATCATATGTTGTTTTCTAATTTTGCATATAATAAGACGGTATATACGTTTTCAGTGTGGTTCTTTTTTAAAAAAATCAAACTTTAATTAATATTAAGAAGAAAAACGAGTACAAATTACCCGGCCTAGTTTAATGGCCATATCGTGTTCCGTACTTAATACATTTCTACTAACTTTGTTAACATTAATAAAGGAGAAAGAGTTCCTCATGAGAGCATTGATGCTTTCTGTGATACCCTTAATCTCCAATGGTGCTAACTCGATATCATTGAGTGCCACCACTAGTTCCGATGAGTCTGTAAGCAAGCAAATGCCTCTTGGGTGATCCCTGGTTGCTGCTTTAATTGCTCTCCAACAAGCATCAACTTCAGCCTGTAAATGAGAGGTTGAAACAAAGAAAACTATCCCTCTTGATGTTCCTTCTGCAGATGAACTGTGAAGTGATTTTAGAAAAAGACTGACCCTCCTGTGTTGTCCTGATGGGGTTGAGTTGTTGCACCACTTCCTGTTTTTTGTATAGCATAAACTTTGCAATGGCAATATTTGCACATGCACTTGCATCCAGATCCACATCTTCCATAGCCTTCTTGTTCCTTTGGATCCATATTTCCCAAAAGAGAAAAGATCAGAAGCCTTGTGTCATCATCCAGATTATCTAGTCAAGAGCTCGAGTGTAACTAATAATGGCTTAGAATTTTTTGGTTCAAGGGAGAGTTGTACCAGAATCTTCTACTTTCTCTGCAGTCTATAAAAAGGTGCAGTTCATCTTCTTCCTGCAAGCTGCATGTAGGACATAATACTTGGTCTGAGATTCTCCTTGGACATGTTCAGTGTGGTTCTTATACTGATGTATTCTTTAAACTTCTGGTTTAGTGTCCCCAAATGATCTTCTAGAGATGGTAATTGGTAAGATAACATTCTCTGCAAAAACAGAATATCTATTTTTCATCAACATCAGCTGATTATTAACGTTTCTAGTTATTTTTGCCGGAGTGGGGTTATTTTTGCAGGCGTTGATTCTGGTTATTTCTAGCTCTTTTTTGCAGACTTTGAATTAAATCACCAATTCTTTGACTTTTACACATTGGTTCAGTTCAATTATCTTCAATTGAGATAAAATTTGCATGTACCTTTGTCGCTTAATTATTTTGTAGCAGTGTTTCTGCAAACAATGATTTAATTAATTAATTTAGATTCAAATCTATATTTGGGACTCCATATTATCAGTTCTTTCCGTATGATGGTTTTCAAAATCCTCCAAGTCCAGAATTGGGTGTTTTATTTATTTTTTATCACCTCTGATTAAGTACTAATTTGATTCCATTATAATCATGTAATAATTTGATTTCATTATAATTATAAATAGTTATGTATGTATCCTAAGTGGATGTCCAGATTGGCATATTGAAAAAAACCAACCTGAATTCAACAGAAGGAATGTTGATATTGGGTGCTGGATTCATCCCTAAGGCATAGCTATAATCGCAGCCTAAGAGTCAAACTTCAGACCCATTTTACCAGACATTCAAAAACCATAATCAAAATCTTCCCAAACTTCTATTCAAATCAGATGAATTTAGAAACACATTTTCCCAGCACTCAGAATGAAAAGGACTAAATATTAGTATTGAGAGAAATCAGCGATCTTTCGATCTCAATCACAAGTATTAATCCTCATTGTGCCAATTACAATGATCAATAAACACAAAAAATTAAAAAAAAAATTGTTTTAAAAAAGCGAGAGATTCAGTATGAGTAGGAGGTTGTTATTCCTTCATGAAGGTAGTCGGAATAAATTAAAGTTCATCATCATCATCCTCGCCCAGAAATTCAAGCCAAAAAACAAAAACAAAAAACGCACACACGCAGTGAAGAACAGCGATTAAAAAAGGGAGAACATCAGAGAAGGATTGTTTATCATCGGCGACACTCGAGGTGTCTCAGATGACCGTCGTGAGATGTGACATCCAGAATCATCCTCTGTTCCACCGGAAAAATCACAGAGAAAAACGATTAAGAAAAAAACACACACACGCAGCGATTGTACTGTGCTACACCTACGAAAACATTGCAGCCGATTTTGCTGAGGTCTGGGTCGCGGAGAGGCTGTGCTTGATGGTGGTTCCGTTGTGTTGAAGCAATATATAGGGTTAGCCGTCATCTAGGGTTTAAGCTTGGTGAGCTGCACGAGTTGTAAGGATACAGCCCATTAGGAATAATTGGGTTCATAAAATAGGCCCAGTATATTGTCCCATAAGTTATAGGGCCGTTATGTGGTGAAGTTTGTAACACATTTTCTGAATTGTTATACTACATCATGTATTTTACTTATAGTGTAAGTATACCATAAAATGATTATTTTTGTTTTTTTTTAACCAAAATTATTTTACAGTTGCGAAAAATTAAACATGATCTAAATACATTTCTTGATTTTTCAACATCATATTATTTTTAAATATAACTAAATAATAGTTAAATAACAGGGCGTGGTATAACAGTTCAGTACATTTTTTCTTAGAGAAATACTCAATTGGTCTCATTGAATGATCACCCTTAATATGTAAAAGATCAGTTATATGAAAATGATAACATCAGCAATAATATGCTGAATGATCATATTTAATATGTAAAATGTCAAGTTTAAAAGTAAGAACATCAACATTTGTTCATAGCCTCAATTGAAAATAGTGTCACATGAGACCTTTTTATCTTAATGACTACAGGTTGATTGTCCGGGTCCGCTAAGTTCACACTTCGAGATTTAAAAAAAACAACGAACAAAATAATGGAAATGATTCAATTATCGTATAATTTAATTTATGATAAGCAACAACCAACATGGTATTGGTTATAAACAGGCAGAGTGGTGGCGATGGTGATGACAACATGAATGATTATATACAATTAACACGTGTAATGTGTAAGTACATGTATGATTATCGTAATCCCAGTAGTATCTCGATAGTACTATGAGACATTGTAGATTATGTTCCTATGTACTTATATTATAACACCATTGTATGTTTTAATATTTTTAGTTTACAAATTGTGTTATCAACATTCTCATACAAGTCACTCTCTTAACCGTGGAGGGAAGGAATCATTGGAGTTTAGATATCAGATCCTAACAAGCTCGAGTCAGTACATTATTGTTTACATGTTGTGAATTGGTGAATACTCAAGTGATAATCGATATTAGTAGTGCATCATGGTGACCTAGGTGGTGTTTTCCAAGGCATCTTCATATGTTGCATGAAGAGACGAAAGAGATGAAAAAGGATAGCCATGACCATGAAGTCAGAAAAATATCAGTTAATAACAATGCTAATATAATGGTGTTATAATAGTATACTAAATTTTAGGGATGTCAATAATAATGATGTTACATTTTCTTTCTGTGTGATATTTAAATTTGAACTCTAGAATGGAACATTAATAAAGCTAACATGAAAAATACAGGTTATATCACATATCACCAACTCATGTAAAAGGTAAAGTCACCTAAACTAATGTGTCTGGAAAGTACAGATTTCATTATAAGTTATCAATTATGTTAGTTATCATAAAAAATTCAATCAACAACTTTGATTAGTTACAATTGGAATAATTCACAAGAGTACTATCATGTTTACAAATGATCAACCAGAACATCTAAATTCGATCATGGTCTGATTATATTTGTTTATCGGTAACACTTTATAAAACAGAAAAATGCATCTACACAAACATATAACTGAAACTACATCGCCGTAATATATTACGTTGATTGATAATGTCTTTTACTTACCATTAATAGTTGAAAAAGGTTGACGAATCTAATGAATGTTGGTGTAACTAAAGTGAAGCGCATCTTCTTAACTATGCCATAACGTTGATTTAATTTAATTTTATCATAAGCGTTAGTTTTCACCAATCGAAATGGGTAAAAAGAAGAAAACAAAATAGAAAATATTGTATACCGACCCATTATTTGTCCGAGTTTTATGACCGGTCAAAATTCGCAATGGAATTAAATTCATAAATAGAATTCAATCCCTACAAAAAAGCAAATCTCACTTCACATACCACTTTTTGATTTGGCTATAAAAGCAACACAAACAAAATGTCATTGTGGTAAAAAAATTTGTGAACAAAGAAAGACAAGTATTTGCAACGAGGGAAAATTTGGGAAAGGAAGGAATTGAAAATGCTCAAAACGACACAGCACTCCGAAGGCCGGGAAAAACCAGCAGACGCTTCGCGTTGTTCCCCAGAAAGATCAGAACCACCAAGTCCAGACCAAATATCAGCCACAACGCCGCCGGAATCAACCTCTCCGGCCACCATGGGAACTGACAGGGTGCCTCCGCTTGTATCGGCGCAGCTCAACTACTTGCTCACTCACTGCCCGCTCGATATCAAGGTACTCCGTTCACTCACTGATTCTCCGTAACGACGATCGTAAATTCTCATTTCTCCGTAGTCATTGTAAGTAATTGAAAGTAAGAATTTATTATCAGGTGGAGCAGATGTGGTCTGGAGGCAAGAAGCACGCGTTGAATGATCGGCTTACGCTGCTTATTCCCTTCTGCCTCGATTTTATTCGATGTTAGCGTTCTGTTTAGCAATGTCATTCCATTGATTTTAGTGTGTCTGTGTTTTTTTGTTTTTGTTGTGTTTTCACTGAATAGCTAGGTTTTTTTAGGGGACATTGTATACGAATCACTGTATCCATTGACACCTCCCGATGTAATTTTCGGGGTGGAAGACGAAGATTTCCGACCGTACCATGGTGTTACTGGTGATGAGAAAAATGCTCTCAGTGACTGGGATAGTACAGACCGTACTCGGCTTTTGACCCTGGTTCTGGAGCTTAGGTTGTCTGAAATATCATTTTGAATGTGATGGATACGTGGTTTTGAATTGCTGATCTGTGTGATGAGACTGAGTGTATTATCTGCTGTGCTCTGTGAATTAGGAATGCGTATAGTGAGTATCACAAAAAAAGAGCTGGTGAAGTTGAGGACGAGAGGTTGAAGTTTGAACTGAGCACAATGATATCAAGAGAGGTAGGCTGTTGATTAACTTCATGCCTTTGTTGGAAAGATCATAGCATAGTTCACTAGGTTCTTTGGTGAATTTCTGTTTGTGATTGTACTGCTTGAAAGTTTGAGGGTTCTGGAGCTTATTGTATTCACATACAAAATGCTTGGATTCTGTTATTTATCGTACTGATAGGAATTGGTGTGGGGATTGCTCTTGCATCTTGTAAAATGTTTCTAACCATCTGTGCAGGTCCTTATGGTATTCCAATCTTAAAATTTTCCATGTCTATTGATATAGGGTTTTTACTTCTTTTTTTTTATAGAGATTTGTTGCTGACTGTTGCCTTGTTAACATATTCTGTCATAATCTCGTTCATTTACTAGTTGTTTTTCAACCAGCAACTTGAGGGTTTAGTTCTTGTATCACCGTTTGATTTTGCTATCATTCACCTCCTGAAGAAACTCTAGCTTATCTAATTGGTTTCGCTGATTGTTATTGAGAGAAAAATACCATGCTTTCATCTTAAAAACATATATCTGCCTTCCCAAAGTCGGTTGATAACATCATTGTTCTGGTTTATTCTGATGCTTAGTAAGATGGTATTTCCTTACACTATCTTGTTGACTTTATATAGAACATTATTATAAATGACTAAATTCGCGTGTTTCAGGGAATTGAGATGTGCATGAGTTCAGGTCTTGATAAGGTATTAAACAATCAGGATGCCTTTTTCGATGTTACTGTTCTTAGAAGTTTTCCCTAGGCTGTGATGTTTTCTAATCGCAATTTGGTTCAGCCAGAAGAGGTCAAATTTGCTGTACCTTTACTGGAATTGGATCTGAACACAATGGTTGTTGGAGCTACCTGGAATCAGCCGCAAAAGATATATTTACAGGTTAGCTTGCAATCACTTTCTGTAACATAACATGCAGGACAACTTAGTTATGTAGAAATGGACTCAATTGCCAAATATTTCAATCTGATGGCTTTGATTTCTAAGCCTGTTGTATTGCATGATACTAGAACCTGTGATTATTACTATGACTATCAGCTGGAAATCAACCTTTTAGATGATATGGTTAAGTAACCTCTGATTCTTTTTTATATATAGTAGTCTCATCCTTAATTACTGCTTGCAGGTTATATTTCCCATTGTTAGAACTTATTCAGCTAAGCCATCGGTGCCGAGACTCAAATTAGTTTCTTCTCCAGAATTGAAGTCTTGGTTTTCTGTTGATGATTTCAGGCTTCCTGTGTGGATGGATGGAATGTAAGTTAGTGTTGTTATATTCTCTTCCCCTGAAGCTTTGGTACTTCCCTTTCGTAATTGTAATCTTTGTTATGTTATAATTTTGGCTGAAGGTGCATGGCTGAATATCTACCCAAGTTAGAGTCGCAGCTTGAAGACCAGGTGCACTATCTTCTATCTTCATTAGCTAACTTCTATGTTACAACATACCATACACATCGTGGTTTCTGATTTGTATGATGGCACAGATTAAAGAGGCTGTTTCATCAATTGAAACTAGAAGAGATTTTATTACAGCCTTGTCAGTTCTTTTTGGTCGACCAGTTGAAGCAGATTCAGTGAGGATTTCTTTTCGAAATTTGTTTCTTATTATTCCAGAAATATAGTGAATAACACCTACTACCAGAACTCTAATATCTCTTATGCTTTGGTTGCCAGGTCTTCTGCAGGAAGGTGGCATATCTGGCAACATCTGGGACATTTGTTTTCATGGTAGGATGTTGATCTTTGTACTTAATTTTCTTCCATTGCAATTGGCACAATACATGTCAAGGGTATCTAAGAATGAGTTGCTTTCCTTCTTTTTATTGGCACAATAACATCATCTTTTTCCAATGCTGGGAATTGGGAAAGCTTTGCTTGTCTGACTGGGTAGCATATGTTTTGACATGTTACCTATGTAGTTCCACACTGATTCTTTCTACCTTAACTAGCATTGATGGTATCTTCCTCACTAAAAACCCTTTCTCTTGTAGGTTCATTTTTCTGTGCCTCTGCAATTCCCGAAGCAACAACCAGCTATGATACTTATAAGTTCTCAGGTACCATTTAATCAACCATCTATTGCTAATGAATCTAGTGTCGAAGTGTAACTTAATGTGCTAAATATGTCTGCATTCCTCTTTGCTCTAGCATTTCAATTCTCAATGCATGCCCATCACGTCCCCTCTCATCAGCGACTATCCGTGGAGTCCCAGATGGGAGACATCAGAAATGGCCGAACGACTCCAGTGAGTTCCTACTTTCATCTCGTGACTCCATTATCAAACGGCATGTTTAATTCAAATTTTGAGATTAAGCTGGTATTCGTTCCATTTTGAAATATCATATTAACGGATACATTTTTGCAGCGAGTTTCTGGCAGACGAATGCGTGAACTTCAAGAGGTTCTGCAGCGATGCTCGTTAATCATGCAATTTTAGTAGAAGATCAATATTCTATCCCATTCCTTCCTCAAGTGCAGTTACATATAAGAGGAGGCATAAAAGACATGAAAATGTAACTGTATCAGAATCAATGTTTGTTGTGGTACTACCAAACTGTTTCCTTGGCTCTGTAGCATAGTACTAGTACATTCAATCTCCCTTAAGTCCAGATCTACCTGTTCCTGTTCCTGATCTTGACCTTAATCTTGATCTATTCAAGATAAAGTTATGATTTCATAAATAGTTGAATCCAGATCTTGAAGAATAATCCCATTTCTTTACATTATTGAGCAATAAACTAACTGATCATCATGTGGCTGTCTTTGTCATCCTTGAACATTTTCATATGGTGGTCTGGCGGAGATCTTAAATTTGTCCAGTGACCTGAAATTTCCACCTTTCCTTCATGTTGTTATTTTAATGCTGATAGTCAGTATTTTTTTTCATAATCCTGTATCGATTCACCCTTTCATAATAATTTAGGAAGTATCGAATTTGTTTTTGTCTAAAAAAAATATGAATTTTTTGAGGGGAGAAAATAAACGAAAATTATATAAGCAGTGCCTACTACTACTACTAGTAGGCTATCAGAGTTAACAGAGTGAAGAAGACAGAACAAAAATATATAATAAAAAAATAGGGAGAAAATTTGGATGGATTATAGGAATGGGCTGGCAATGCACGTGGGCCCACTCTCTGCAGCGGTTACGTTTTTGGTTGTCTGTAACCCTCTCTCCTCACATGAGAGCCTGACCCATCACCGCATTTCCCCCACAAATCTATCCCCCATTCCCCCCATTACCATTTTTACTACTGTGTGTGTGCGTGTTTTTTCATTACTATTACTTCCCAAAATCCATTTTCAGAAATTCTTGAAACTCAATAATTATCTTTTGTCTTTTGACCATCTCTGAAAAATGCACATAGGTCACTGAAGTTTTCCAAAAATCCATTTTCAGATATTCATTAAAATTCAATAAATCCTTTTTGACCATCTCTACAAATTGCATATGGTTACTGGCATTTTTAATCATACAAAATAATTGCATATGAAAATGTGTTATATTGCATCGAGACTAAATTGCACATTTACTCTCCTTCATAATTTTGAAATATTATATTTAAAAGTTAATATTATAATGTAAATATATAAAAAATTACCTCTTTTAAGATATATATTGCGATAATTATAATATTATTTTACATGTTTACTAAATTTAAACGAGAAAAGTATATCTGTAATTGAAATGACATAAAAGAAATAGTAAACATGAATAAAGTAATAATAAAATTTAGAAATGTTCTTTCATCATCAAAAAATCATTTGCTCATTTATTTGTTGTATTTGAAAATTCAAAAATCAAATAGTGCAGGAAGTAAATAAATTTGGTACAACATTGATATCATACACAATAAATATTTCAAAATACAAATTAATTTAGTACACCCTCCGTCCCCTTATAAATGTCCTACTGAAATAGTAAATTTTTTTCACACCATGTTTGACCATTAATAACTTATAATATATAAATGATATATTTTCACATGAGATATCGTTAGAATCCTCGTATGATGTACTTTTTTAAAAATCAAAATTATTTACTCTAATATTAAGTATAATGAAAGTTATTAATGGTCAAACATGGTATAAAAATATTTGACTGAACAACTAGGACAACCTTTGGGGGACGGCACCACACTCAAATAATTTACCTTTTTAACACAAGAGCACATTTTTAAATTATTGTTTTCACCACCATTAAATGATTAGCCCGTCCTCTCCGCCTCTCTTCAAATAGAAATATCCTCCTCCCATTTCCTCGTCCTTCCCCCTCACTCCCCCCTTTCTTCTCTCTCCGAAAAAAACCCAAAAAATCAGAAAACCAGAAAAATCACAGCGACAGAAAAATGAGAGAAATCCTGCACATTCAGGGTGGCCAATGCGGGAACCAGATCGGTTCCAAGTTCTGGGAAGTGATCTGCGACGAGCACGGCGTGGACCCCACGGGGAGGTACAAGGGCGATGGATCCAGCGACAACCAGCTCGAGCGCATCAATGTCTACTTCAATGAGGCTTCCGGCGGCCGCTACGTCCCCCGCGCGGTGCTCATGGATCTCGAGCCGGGAACCATGGACAGCATCAGATCGGGGCCCTACGGCCAGATCTTCCGCCCCGACAACTTCGTTTTCGGCCAGTCCGGCGCCGGCAACAACTGGGCCAAGGGTCACTACACCGAGGGCGCCGAGCTGATCGATTCCGTCCTCGACGTCGTCCGCAAGGAGGCCGAGAACTGCGATTGCTTGCAAGGTCCGTTTCCGTTTGCCGTTTTCATTTCCCTTAGATCTGTTATGCATTTTATGTTTATACATATGCGATTGTGTGTGAATTTTGGATCTTAAAGATAGCTTTTCTGATTCGATGATGTGATTTGGTGCGGAAAGGTGGTAAAGTGTTTTTGGCTACCTTTTTGTCTTGCGTGGTGATTAGGTCTCTGTGGACCTAGGTCTGTAGTTGGTCCTCATTTCGTGTTGATGGCTTTTAGGTTAGAAAAAGCATACCTGAATGTTTATCTATTATTAAGCATTTGGATCCTGTGATTTGTTGTGACTTGTTAATCTATTTATGTTGTCAACAACTATTTGATATATTGGACCATTGATATATTTCTTTGTGAATTATACCAACCTGAATTGTTTATCATTGACCTTTTGAGTCCACCGACAATCCCATTGATGCAGAGGCATTGAATAAAGATAGCCTCATGGTACTTGTTTAGATTGCTGTGTAATTATATGTAATTGATTAATGATGCTATGTGTGTGTGGTATTAGATTGATGTGCTGTGTTGCTTCTGTTTATCTCCATAGATCAATTGTTGTACCATGAATTCTGATTTCATGTTTGTTTGATCTGATTTACAGGATTTCAAGTATGCCACTCTCTTGGAGGAGGCACTGGATCTGGTATGGGAACCCTTTTGATCTCCAAGATCAGAGAGGAGTACCCAGACAGGATGATGCTCACTTTCTCGGTGTTCCCATCACCTAAGGTTTCCGACACTGTTGTTGAGCCATACAATGCCACTCTCTCTGTGCATCAGTTGGTCGAGAATGCTGATGAATGTATGGTTCTTGACAATGAAGCCCTCTATGACATTTGCTTCAGGACTTTGAAGCTCAGCACACCAAGCTGTAAGTAAATCAAATCTCTGATTACCTATTAACTGGATAAACTAGGACTAGTTTTAGCATTTCAGTGTCTAACTTTTGATTCTTGTTTATTTTACAGTCGGGGATTTGAACCATTTGATCTCCGCTACCATGAGTGGAGTTACTTGCTGTCTTAGATTCCCTGGTCAGCTGAACTCCGACCTGAGGAAGCTGGCCGTGAATCTGATCCCGTTCCCACGTCTTCATTTCTTCATGGTTGGATTCGCTCCTCTCACCTCACGTGGTTCCCAGCAGTACATCTCCCTCACAGTTCCAGAGCTCACACAGCAAATGTGGGATGCCAAGAACATGATGTGTGCTGCTGATCCCCGCCATGGTCGCTACCTGACTGCCTCAGCTATGTTCAGAGGAAAGATGAGCACCAAGGAAGTGGACGAGCAGATGATCAATGTCCAGAACAAGAACTCCTCATACTTCGTGGAGTGGATCCCAAACAACGTTAAATCCAGTGTCTGCGACATCCCCCCTACTGGGCTCAAGATGGCTTCTACCTTTGTCGGAAACTCAACTTCCATTCAAGAGATGTTCAGGAGAGTGAGCGAGCAGTTCACAGCCATGTACAGGCGTAAGGCTTTCTTACATTGGTACACTGGAGAAGGCATGGACGAGATGGAGTTCACCGAAGCTGAGAGCAACATGAATGATTTGGTGGCTGAGTACCAACAGTACCAGGATGCAACTGCTGAGGACGATGAGGAGTATGATCAGGATGCTGAGCAGGATTACGAGTGATTGGCTCGAGCAGATTTTGATGTTACTTCTTCCATCTTATGATGAATGTTTGTTTCTTTCTGCCCATTTGTTCCAATTCCCCTGGAGTTTATCCAGGTTGTGTTTGTCTTGTCCTACTTACTGTTAGTTCTTTGTTTGATTCAAGAATGTTAAAGATTCTGCCATATTATATGCATATATATCCTCTGCTTGTTGCAGCTTTGCAAATCATTACTTGGTGAAATTGTTACAGTTGAATATATTCATCATTTCTATGATTTTTATATGGTGTAAAATAAAGTTGTCCTTGTGTAAATCTTTCTGAAAAAAACATGCAAAATTAATTTGCTAGATTTTTTTTACTACTGTTGATCAAAAAATAAAATGCGCTAGTAAGCTAAAACAAATTTCGCGCCAGGTAGGGGTCGAACCTACGACCTTCTGCTTAGGAAACAGACGCTCTATCCACTGAGCTACAGGCGCTATTGCTGATATAGATGTATGTGCAAGTTATATAAATGTAAATCATGTTAGCTCAATTACAATTCAACATAAAAATATGTATCAATGAAATTTACTTTGCCATAGGCCCTGTTTACTAGAGCTTATTTCTTGATGTACTGAACTGAACTGAATTGAACTGAACTGAAGTGAATTGAAAATGAGTGAAGCCTTACTGAACTGAAGTGAAAATTGATGTATTGAAAAATGGAATCAGCATGACTGAATTAACCTGAATTTAATCAAATTACATTTTCACTGAACTGAACTGAACTGATCTACAGATAAGCTCTGGTAAACAGGGCCATAGTCATTGATATTTTCAATACATTTTTAATTTACCTCATTTCAATAAGGAATGGAATGATCTTAATATTATGATCTAAATTTTTACTATTCAGATCCATAAGTTATTGGCAAAGCAATTTTTTTTCTTCAAGATTTTAAACCTTGACATAGAGGGTGAAACAGCACTCCAAAATCCAAATCATTTAAATGAGTGAAGATATTCCAAAGATAAAATGAGTGCACTAAAATGGTAAATTTTAACGGACTATACTAAGTTTAAGAGTTTGAATTTTGAACCAAGTACAACAAAGCCTTACTAAAGGCCAAGTAAGGGAAATAAGAACATACATAAAACGTAGGTAAGAAAATTCTCATTAGGTAAGAAAAACTGTCAAAACATGTCTAAAAGGCGAAAGGCCAACCATAAAAAAATTGGCACTCTATATCCACATTTTAGTTAAGTGCCATCATACTCAAACTTGATCAATGCCTATTAATCGTACTATATCTGCAAACCAATAATTATAAAAACTTCGACTTCTGCAATTTATGCTGCCGTTCTTGGATCAACATCTTCCTCCGCTTCCGGGCCTTCTCCGCCCTCTTTCGGGCCCTTTCTTGCTCGAGAGCTCCAGGATGAACCACTACCGATTTTGGTAGTGGTCCAATCTTGTTCGAGAGCCGGCCCATGGGCAGCATCGACGGGCCTTGCCCATACAGATGCGGGCCTTGGTTATGATGATGATACTGCAGCTGGAACGTCTCCTGTGGCTCAATCTTGGCCGTTGGATTTGGGTGGTGCAGGAACTGTCTTTGATGATTCTGCGTGTCTAGGTAGAGTTGACCAGATCTGACACCAAATTTAGAGCAGTTTTTCACCTCTGCATTTGACTTTTCCACCTGTAAAAAAAATTATATTCATTACCAAAAAAGGGTAAAAAGTTAAAAACACAGGGAAACGCAAGGACAGAAAAAACATACCATTTGTTTAGTTTGTTTCCACATCTTGTTAGAAGCAAGCAACTCTTTGTAATATGCTGTAACATTCTCAACTTCCTGTTCAATTTCATACACCAAAACGGGAAATATCAATAGTGTCAGAATGATTCGATTTTAGCCTGGCCTGGACAATTCGGGAAAACTAGAACGGGAAAAAAAAGAACAGATAATGATAATCCAATCAAACCTTTCTGAGCTTTTCCCTGCAATCGTTGAGTTCCTGCAGATTCTGCACAAGTTCTTTTCTTTTCTTCTGCATAACAAAATCACGGTAAAAAGAAATACATGAGAATTTCATCCCAATCAGAACAAAAAGGTGAACGATTATGAATGAATTTATGATTCAATCTTAGTACCTTTGCCGGTTGACGAGGTAGACGAGAACAATCCTCAGACTCCGAACTGTGCTGATTAATATTCAACGGCGTGTCGGGACTCGTAGCCTGCGCGGCGGCGGCTTTGACCCGTTGACTCGGGTAAACCGCCGGCGCCGCCGCCAACGTTGTACCACCGCTCAAACCACCAGCCACCGGCCTCCTAGACTTGCTCGCAAGCAGCTTCCTCCTCCCCCAAACCACCGTGAACGGAATTCTCTTTTTCTCCCCACCACCGCCGCCGCGCTCCAACTCCACCGCCGTCGCCGGCCGCTGCAACGCCATTGGCTCGCTCTGCAATTGGAGGAGAATATGGCTGACCTCGAAATCCTTTTCATCGAACTGCGAGAGCCACGCGGCGCTGCCGACCCCTTCATCTTCTTCTTCCCGCACCATCGGCGGATTTCTCTTCCTCTGTTTTTTCTCCATTGCTGAAAAACTGTGAATTTCTCGGCACAGAGAATATAGATGATTACGAAGTTTTGGGGTTGGAATTGGGATTGGGATTCCGAAGTGAAAAGGATTAGCGAAACTGTGAAGAAATCGGGAAATATAAATGATGATGATTGAGGAGGAGGAGGAATGAGAATGGGGCTGGCTTCGCCACGTGTCAAATGGCTAGTGTGTCTAGGGTTTACGAATTACGAATTTTATTTACACTTTTACTCCCTCTAGTTCATAGCTGCTCGGGTTTTAACCCATGGTTTACGGAATAAATGAGTTTAACTATGGAAGTATGATATGACCACATGTCTTTTTACTTGTCATCCAAGCTTTAAAATAATTTCCCTTTTTTTTTTTTTTTTGAGTTTATGTCCATAACAAAATGATCCGACTCAAAAAAAAAAAGGGTTTGCTCGAGATCAATTTGTTCGAGATTAAACCGAATATGAATTATTTTTTACTACTTGATTTCATAATTTTTACTAGAGTTGATTCGTTCTTTATGAAGTGGAGTAAGAAAGAAGGAAAAGGAGGGAGTATGTTAAACTTGAATATGACTTCAGTAAAAACATGTATTTTGGAATTCATATTTCCTTCAAGAATAATTAATTTTGAAGATAGTTTAGATAAAAAGAGAGTATAAGAGTGACTTGTGTTTTTAGCTTAGGCACTTGCAAATTCATATTTCCCTCTTTTCTGTTGTTTGATCTTTTGTTTTAGACTCTTTTGCATCATTTTGCACATAACCTTAATAAAAAAATGCAACATTAGAGATAATCTGCTAAGCAATTAGCACATTCAAGAAAATGACCATCAATTCAGTGGTGAAATACAATCCCTTAAAACAGATGGAGTTAAAAAGATACTCCTACATTCTACACATCACATTCTGAAACTAGCTAACCAGCTCTCTGTTTCTTTGCCTTAAAAGCTTCAGCCACAAAGTCATCATCATCATCCTCATCGTCATCATCATCCTCGTACTCCTCAGAAGATGTGTCGTCCTTTTTGCTTTTGCTACTCTGCTTCGGTGCAGCCTTGGAAGATTCTGGAGTCTTCTTTTGGGTTGAAGTTGAGGCCGGAGAGGTTGCCGATTTCTTCTTCACGGTAACAGAATCGGCATTCCTTTTAACAGTAACAGATGATTTCATAGGTGATGAAAGTTTTTGCTGCTGGGATTTCTTTTGTTTCTTGTCAAGAACTTTCTTCGCAACATCCTTGGAAAGTAAGCCAGATTCCATCATCCTGAGTTTTACAAATGGTTGACCACAAACTCATTACATTCGGCAAACATAAGAATCATGCTGGTAAATGAATGCATCCCTAACATAAGAATCAATATTTTGCCCACAGAGATCCTTAATTGACACGTAAAACCAAACATTGTGTCAACCAAAACTAAGAATTTAGCAAACAGAGAACAGGCCTGAAACCTAACCCTCAAGAAGATGATTCCAAAATGGTTTCAATTATACCGAGCTCAGTCAACGACTCTGTGGTACTATATATACTATAACCAACTATTTGATGCTATATAGGCTTACAAGTTACAGCTATATAAATAATCTAAAACCATAGTTATATTCTCATTAAAAGTGTTTTGAGTACAATATGTCAAGAAAAGGTGCCAATAACACCCACACACACAAATACACTTTTTGATATGCCTCAAGCATATCAAAGCATAAATCCTTCCAACTATCTCTAAAAGAAGGTGCCAATTACACACACACACACTTTTTCAAATGCCTTAAGCATTCCATGCATCCGTCCAACTCTAACTAATAAGGTTACACAAATCCAACTCTCAGTAGTTTACATGTAATTATAAGGTTGCACATTTTTCCACATCAGTATAGCAGCAATTTGTGCACTCAAGCAAGTTGTTTCTGTGAGTCAATTTCACTCAACCCCAACTCTCATAGTCATGGCCTCCCAATCAAGATCTTCGAATTTGAGTAGCAGTAATAGGGCAAATTTCAAGCAAATTGCATACATACACAAACACATTATTTGCATTCATCACCAGTGACAACTTTAGTACAAAGTACCTAATACTAAAAAGATAAACAAATCGACATCCTAGGCTGCATTTTCTGTAGCTCATGAAAAGAGCAGCAAAAACTGAACACAAAATACTAAAAGAGAAGGCGGAAATCATACCAGTTAGCAGCCATTTCGCTAGTCGGCACTTGTTTATACAAAGTCTCATAAAAAATCCTCAAGGGATCCCTCTGCAAGTCAAAATATTATACACCAATGAGTCCTACAACACACAGACACACACACAAACAATACAAACACACATTACAAATAATACCTCTTCAGGAGGATCTCTCTTCTGCCCAGGTAAGTCATAAACCTTCCTCTCCCTTTTCTGGGGAGCTTTCTCTGCTTCTTTAGCCCCCTTTTTATTCTTCGTGTCCTCCTCCTCTTTCTTACTGCTCTTCTGCACCAACAATGCGACAATGCGAGAGAAGAAAAACCCATTAACAATATCACAACTGCAAAACCCTCAATCTGAACAAAAGTGCAGAAAACAAACCTTTTCTGAAGAGGATTTGGCTGGGGTTTTCTTGGCAGAGGGCTTGTCCATCTCTTCTTCCTTCTTCAGCTTCTTCGGGGTAATGCTGCTAGGTTTCTTCTTCCGGAGTGAGCCCAGGCTGATTTCGTCGTCATCTTCTTCATCTTTAATCTCCTTATTCTTCATGATTCTAGGCGAGGGTTTTTCCTTCCAAAGAGGGAGTTCCCAAAAATGGAATTCAAGATTCTTTTGAAATCGCGCTTTCGTTCTGGATTGTTATGCACAGAGTGATGAATAGCCCAACAAAGGCCCGATTGAATCAGTAATTAGCAAAGGGAAGGCCCATATATTTGGTTCCCCTTTTGATGCCTTCTCTTGAGTCCTGATTTCCAGATTTCATAAAAGTGAACTTTACCTAATTTCTAAAATGGCAACTAATTTTTTCAAACTATTTTATTATTTTGAATATAGTTAATTTTTTTAAAAAAATAAATAATTTTTTTTCAATATCAGCTTTTACCATGAACATATGTGATAAAAATAAAAAACCATTCCACTACAAAATGGAACTTATCATTTCAAGAGTGGCAATCTTCATAAATCGACTTAGGGTCTGTGGTGTTGTGGAGGCGGTCTGGTGGTGGTTGGATCATCGATGGTGAAAATTGGGCATCGTTAATGAAGATTTAGGTGGTATTGAGTTTGGGTCGTTGATATTGAAATTTCAAGTTGACGTGGTGAGATTTAGGTGTCATCATCAGATGTTGAGGTTAGGGGGTTGTCCTGTCCCTGTTTAGGTTGGAGTCAACGACAATATAGTGGTGGGTGGCGAGCTTTTGGTTTGCTATAAATGAGGTTTGTGTCTCCATTGTTGAGGTTGTGAACCGCCATACATGAGATTGGGGGTCGTTGGAATTTTAGTTGCCTACATTGATGTTGGGATCATCGAAATTGAAGTCATTGACGTTGAGCTTTATGTGAGAATATGGTTGAGATGACAACATGTGTTGTAATAAGAGAAAAATTAGAGGGAGTGAGTAAAAAAATAAAGTATTTACTGTTTGACTCCAAAAAAAAATTCTTTTTATACTTATAGTTATATTTATGTGTTTCATGAAGTCATGACTCAATATAAAACTATCTCATAATAAGATACAAGACTTTCTAATTTTAATATTAAACTTAGACTAAAATGGGAGGAAATGAACTAAATTCAATTACAATTAAACTTAAACTTATATGAAAATAAATTAAATTAAATTTTGTTTTGTTATTTGCTAGAGCCCTTGGGGAAATAAAATAGAAGTGGAGTTTTATTTAAGTATCGTTTTAATATTATCAATGAGGTCTTTTATTTAAGAATTTTATTGATTCAATTTTTATTTCAATTCAGAAGACCCAGACCTCATTGATAATATTAAAACGATACTTAAATAAAACTCCACTTCTATTTTATTTCCCCAAGGGCTCTAGCAAATAACAGACCGACACCTGTCCTTTCCTCATCCATCAGGCAAAAATACTGTTGTTCTGGGCCTTCTGGGTGCCGCCGTTCAAAATACTGCCACGAAACCATACTGCATGGCTTCATCGATCATCCAATTTCTATAATTAGTAAAAGCTCAGTCCGTCAATAATATCCAATAGGCCGTCTTCAACAAAATGCTTAATTAAAACAGAATAGCAGAAATATATATACATAGCGTGGAATATTTTGAGCTAGATATATATAACCAAAACAGATGCTTCTAGATTTTCAAAAAAAAAAAAAAACAGATGCTTCTAGCAAAGAATAAGTCGGTTGGCCATACTCTGTAGAATCATATTCTCTCTCCACTCTATATAAACACTAGCTCTCCATCAACCAAATCTCTCAAACACTTTTAGCAACACTTTTAGAGTTTTATAGTGACACTTTGTTTTGTGTGAAAAAACTTTATCAGAGCAAGAGATGGAGAATTCTGCAGATAGGAGAGGAATAAGCTGGAAGGACCAAACCCTAGCTTCGGTTTCAGCGCCGCCGGCTCCTCTGATGGTGCTATTCGGCGTCGTTTTGACGCTTCTGTACTTCGCGACTCACTCCGAGTACCGGGCGAAGGCTGACCGGAGCTTGGTGGGGCTGAAGATCCTGCTGTTCTTGTCGCCGCTGATAATGATTCTGGCGGTTCATGTTTGGCTGCTGAGCGAGAGGTGGGTCCACAACGCGAGGACTTCGAGGTGGGCGGGGATGGACCAGAGCTCCGGCGAGACGGGGCTGCTGGCGGCGGCGGTGGTGCTGCTTCTGGTGCTGGTGTACTACCACTCTCAGATTAGGTCCAGCTGGTTTCATCCTCTTTGATTTTAGGACAACTTTTTGTTACACCTGAAAACACTTTGATGTAGTACTGCGTATTTCGTTCGTTTTTGTAAGTTTGTGTACCACGTTTATTTACAAGTTAATGATAATCTTCTATACTAAATTGTCACACTTATCGAGTTTATTGTGTGCGATTTTTGTTTTTACAAATCTTTATGATTTTAAAAATTTCAAGGATGGATTAATTGACAGGTGCGAAACTATATTTTGACCCCAATTGGGTTTTATAAACGGTAAACTCTTAATTCTTAAATCATTAGACTACTTAAATCATTAGACTACTGAGTTGACCAGTCTAGCCATATTGTCATATTTATCAAATTACCTATTTTCAGGACAAATTTCCGCTTAAAATATGTTCAATTGATGTCATTACCGCGTTTTAAAAATAAGAAAATCATAGAATGTCAAAAGTGAGAATATCAGTTATAAAATGATCATTTTTAATATGTAAAAATTAATACAGTAAAAATAAGAATATCACATGAAAGTGAGAAGATCATCAATAATAAATTAAATAATCTTATATAATAAATAAAAATTCGAATTTAAAAATAAGAATATCATTGTTATTAATTGAGACGGATATTTGTTGCTTTTTCAAAAAAAAAAAAAACGGATATTTGTTGCATATATTCTTGGATGCAGTAAGAACTAAGAACCCATTACCCAAACATTTCATATCATGAACATTTCCTTATAATTATCTCCTTTGCTAGCACTGGTACAAAGCGCCATATCGGTAAAGAATCCAAGAGCCGCCGCCCCGATCGAACCTGAAGATGGTGAAGGACGAACCCAGCAGCCCCGCCAAGTCGCCGCCGCGGCGTACGGTGCACCTGTGGACGGCGCAGTGCGAGGACTGCTACAAGTGGAGAAAGATCGATACCCAGGAAGAGTTCGAAGAGATGAGGAGCAAGATAATCCAAGAGCCGTTTTCCTGCCACAAGAAAGCCGGCGCCAGCTGCAGCGATCCGGCGGATCTGGAGTTCGACCCGAGCCGCCGGACTTGGTTGGCCCACAAGCCGAACGTGCCGAAGACGCCGGCTGGGTTCAACTGCCGCATCGTCCCCAGGAAGAATATGGCCACAAGCAATCACAAGCTGGATATCTACTATGATCCTCCCGCCGGAAGACAGCTCCGGTGTCCCGGCGAAGTCGCCGCTTTTCTCGCCGCCAATCAGGACCGGTTCAGCCATTTGACTCCGGACGATTTCAGCTTTGCCCGGCCAAAGATCATGGGCGAACCACTGGCTCCGGTCGAACCATCTGTTTCTGGGGAAATTGAAGATAATTGATTGGTTCTTGTTTATGTTCCATTTTCCAGTTTGAATGTTGTATTGAAAACCAGAAATGTTCATTTTTTGGTCATTTTGCTGTTTTTCATTTCAGAATGAACGTAAAATGTATGCCAAGAAATTCTCAATTGAATGAAATCTTCAGACGGTAACATTTGTTAAACAGAAGTTAAACATGTTTGGCTGGATTCAGATGCTCCTAAATTCAATCAACTCTCACTAGGTTACAACAACGCTAGCATATGTTCTGCAGCTTCTGCTACACGAATATCATACGCTTCTGCTTCAGTTTCAACTGAAATTTCTACTTCTAAGCTTATTGCACAAACATACACACTAGAAATGAACGATATCGGAAAACAAAACCAACACGAAATGATGTCACTGCAGATTAGGTACTCTTGTTAATGGAGTCTTGAGTTTGGGAACTTTAAACGCGGACGTGAACAGCCTGGGGGTGAGGGGAGTGCGATCAGCCACCCCCGTCTTCCTCTTTGAAGTTCGGCTTCCCTGGATACACCAAAAACAGATTTTATCATGAGATTTTCTACAACAACCAAGAAAAGAAGAAGATTCGAAGAAGTGTATATAGTTCAAATCAGACTAGGAATCATTCAACGTTCATTGGATAACATCAAGAAGCAAAAGCTGATATGGTATCAAACATTTCACCAACGATATGCACAGAAAAGGCTGTTATACCTTGCAGGCAAGTCTTTATTTCTAAAGATAGTGTTAAAACATCCAGAATGTACGTGGTTCAAGAACACGACAAGATATTTTTTCCATCAAACAATTCTGACCTATACACAGTAACAGAGAAAAGAAGTGTCATCATTTCCCACATATATGAAGACATTAGCTACAAGTATGAAAATTTATTCAGGTTAGCTAACCATTTACCTTTTCAGAGCCAGGAAAAGAGTCAGAGTCTTTCTTCAATATCATCGCCCTCTCATTCGTGTTTTTCGATTGGCATAAAACAGGTGTCTTGGTATTTTTTGCTCCATCATCATTGCTTTTTGATCTATCAGGTGCAGAACGAGAAGAACATGAGCGAATAACAGGCCCCACAGGATTGTTTATGGATTTCTTCAATGCCTCCAACTCTTTACCTAGTCCAGAAGTTTCTTCATCTTTCTTAACTACCTCAGATCTCAGCTTTGCCACTTCACTTTGTAACTTTTCAATCACCTTATCCTTATCAGAACTGGAAGTCTGCAGTTCATCCAAGCTAGATGCAAGCATCTTTATCTTCTCATTTGCATATTCGACTTCAGCACGTCTCCCTTGCAATTGCTTATTCAAGTTGCTCTCCATTTCCTTGTATTGGTTCCAGACAAAGTTCTTCTCAGCAACGAGGGAAGCAATCTCAGCATTATTATCTAAAGTTGACACCACATTTCCACTCGTCTTCCCTACTGAATCACTTTGACGAGTTTTGCAGCGATTCTTCTCTCCTGATTCCACTGGTACAGGAAGATGCTCAATCCATTTTCTAAAGTCAGCCAATTCATCTTCCGTATTTTCTGCAACAAAGAACACTGAGTTAGTACTCTATTGATATAACACCACCTTATTTACCACAACTAACAACAGGAACATATTCCATCATGCTTGTCAAATGCAAGCAACTTAATAAACAGAAACAAAACAGTAAAGGATTATGTTGCTGCTCAAGCTTTTGTGTAAATGTCAGTAAAATTTGCACACACAAACTCATATCAATCTCTATAATAACAATTTTATTATACATATGCACACAGTACTAAATGGTAAATACTAAATTTCAACACCTCAAATCTCTTTGGCACTAATCTCTACACATTTACAGAAACACATACACACACAGACACACATACACATACACACAGAGAGAGGGTACGATATCCAATACCTTGTCACCTCAAAAAAATCTCTTTTTGGCAATCTCTACACACATACACAGACACAAACACTCAGTAAATCATTGTACTCCAAAAAATATGTCCTTTGCATAATTGCATCAGTTCCTACACATATATACAGAGACAGTAATAAATCTAATACCTTGGTAACTCAAAATAACAATACCATATCTGATCTCTACACATTTACACATAGTCAAATCTCTTTTTTCATTCTCTATAAATTTTTATACACTACACTAAACAGTAAATACTACATTACAGTACCTTGAAAATATTTCTTTTGATTCAATCTTCACAATTTCACAATTACACATACAACAGCACAAAAAGGAGGGAAATGCCAATTAAAAGAACTAACCAAAATTTTGCTTGTATACAAATGCCTCTCTATTCTTCAGCCCAGTGATCAAATCAGCCTTGGTACACAAAACGCTGCGTTCCAATTCTTGAATTTCAGATTGATTCTCCATCTGGGCAGCAATTCAAACGTTAATAAGAACCCTAAAGACGGGATTTTGAACAGAAAACACCAAACCACAATCGAAATCAAACAAAACCCACCTGGGAAATTTGATCTTGTAAGAGATTGACATCAAAAACCCATCGCTCGTGCTGCAGAATGATCCTATCTTGAAGAATCTTCCGTTCTTTCGCAAGCGATTGGAGCTGGATCTGCTGTTTCTTTACTAGGTGAACCATCGAGTTGAAGATTTTGCTCCACTTTTCCCTGTCGTAGGATTTACCGGAGCGTTTGGATTTCGCCATTGGAGAAATGAGATTTCAAAATCAGTGCGAAAACGAAAAAGGGGGTTTTTGGGAGTTTTTCTTTTCTTTTCCTCTTCTCTTCTCCAGGGACCCGTTGGAATTCAATAATGTCAATTGTGACCTCCAACGGTCGAAATTCAAAAGCCTTTATTTACTTTTTGACATCATCAAAATAACAAAATTCTTTTTCGGTCAAAAAAAGATGGTAATATATTCTTTTATTAAATGGTGATTCTCTTCAAAATTGTATTTAATTTCTAAAATTACTAAAATAATAAAATCCAAAGTTAAGTCAATCTTATGGGGGAAAAATAAAGTCAATCTTACAAAATGGAAATGAATACTATCACACTCCAATCAATCTATATATTATATTATGGGAAAAATCTTGTTGCATATATGAAAGTAAGACGTTTTGGTTGGGACGGAACAAAAAGAAAAGTAAGAAGTTTTGGTTGAGACGGAAGGAGTACATAATTCGTTCTATCACACATTAGTTTCAAATATACTTTTCATTATTAGTAATTATCAAATATACTTTTCATTATTAATAATTATATAATTATACAGCATTCCAAGATACCATATGATTAGGCCCTGTCTATCAGAGCTAATATATAAATCAGTTCAGTTCTGTTCAATTCAGTAAAAATGTAATTTTATAAAATTCAGTCATCCTGATTCCATTTTTCAATACATTAATTTTCACTTTTCAGTTCAGTTCAGTGCATCAAGAAATAAGCTCTAGTAAACAAGGCCTAATCTACATATCAATTAAATAATGCTTAGTGTTATAGTGTATGATCCGTGTTAAATAATGCTTAATTTGCACACGGTTTATACTTTTCGTGGATGTAATACTACATGGTATCTTCCTAGTATTAGGATACATTCAAATTTTGATATCTCATTTCATTTCAATTCAATTTAATAGAAATAAAATTTAGATTAATTCAGTTTTGTTAATTTTCTTTTTTAATACATTAATCTTAATTAGTTTGGTTCAATTCAATTCAATTAATTTCAGCATAAAATAAACTCTGAATAAGAAGACCTTAATCAATGTATAGATTTAATTTAATTTGGTTTAATATTTTTTCTTTAATTTATGTTAATCTATTCATATGAATTTTATAGTTCACCATATTAATTCAATTGAACAAGAAATAACATCACATTTGAATTCAAAAATAAAAAAATAACATCACAATTTAATAAAATAAAGTATACGTTACCTCGCATAGTTTGGCCTATTATTAATCATAAATCATAAATCATAATCATATGATATAAAATCTACGTTACATATGATAAATCTTTGATTGATTTGGAGGAGGCGTAAGAGCTCTACAACTCTAACCGTTCCATACAGTGTGATTAGGATAAGAATAGTAAATTAAATTCCCTACAAATTCCTCTCCAAAATCACAACTGCAAATCTGCAACTGCAACTGCAACTATGGCTATGGAATATCGACGGCGGCGGTGGCGGCGGCGAACTCTGCCGGAAGAGATGGTGGAGGAAATAATACTTCGCCTCCCACCAAAACAAGTTGGCCGACTAAGACTACTTTCCAAGGCGTGGAATTCTCGTCTCTCCAGCCCCGAATTCGTGAAATCCCACTCCAAATTCCACATGAATCGCCGCCGCGACAGCGGCGGCTCCGACGATATCCTCATCTTCTACAGCGGCACATATAGCACATATAGCGAGCCTCTGTTTACTTTACCGGCCGGCGGCGGTGACGCAGACCTGGTTTCTTCTCCTCTCTTTGATGACTGCGATCTCTTTTGTGCTAGCGCAGAAGCTTCTTGTCACGGATTTGTTGTTGTTGAATTTGAGGATGAATTTAACGTTGGAAAGGATAACTGTAAGAAGACGTTTCTCTTTAATCCCACCACAAAAAATGCCGTCGAAATTCCTGTGTTCAAATCTTTAGGTCTGGGAAAACACGTTTTAGGTCTGGGATATGATAGTTCCACCGACAATTACAAACTTGTCCGGCTTTCGAGCTCTAAGGCCTATGATGAAACCTTTGTGGATGTTTATTGTTTCAAATCGAAGGCTTGGAAGCATCTCGGAAACTCTCCTTATCATGTACATGGTTTCAATCCCGGACTATTCCTCAATGGCTGCTTACATTGGGCTTGTCGTGTTGAAGACGACGACGAATATTTAATCATCGTTGCTTTTGATTTGGCCAAGGAAGAGTTTAAGGTAGTCCCATCTCCCAGAATTTACAGTGATGATGATAGCAGTTCTGAAGATTCTTCAGAATCACCAGATGATGATTCTGAAGAATGTTCAGATGATAGTTTTGAAGAGTGTTCAGATGAAGATTCTGACAAATTTTTGAAGAAGATTATGATGGAAGATTTCAAAGGTTTTGATAGTGATGGTGAAGTGGCTGTTTATAGAGGAGGGTGTCTCGCTGTGGTGACGAATCCCTTGGGGAGAAACCACATTGAGATTTGGACAATGGAAGAGTATGGCGTTCAAGAATCGTGGAAGAAACGCGTGATAGAGAATGATTATGGAGTAACAGATGATGGTGATGTGCACCATGAAGGTTCGGGCATGTTTCAGTTTGTCTGTCCTTCTGGGAAGAATCATCTCATTTTCAGGAGGTTTAGTTCAGATGAAGATGTTCTTCCATTTCTTAGATACAATGAGTCAACTAGAGGTTGGAAGGATGTCGTGGTTCCCGATTGGATGGATGACATTGCAATGGCACCAAATGTTAGAGTTGTGACCTTCAAAGAGTGCCTCTTGTCTCCAAGTCTCTTATGAGACTTGAACAATGGGCCAAGAACAATGGAGAGGTAATTTTTTGTTTTTGGAGGATTTCTTTCTGTTTTTTTATCAGCTGGTTACAAGTTTTTTCCCCTGGATTTTGGATTTTAATAGCCCTGATCTTCAATCTTGAAGGTGTGTTGCTGATGAATGTGTTTAGGGTGGTTGATTGAAGAATGCTGTGAGGTTTTCGAAAAGGAAGCCTTTGGATCAGTTATTGGTTGTTTTGATGAATGCATTGAACTCATCTGCATTTTCCCTTGTGATGATTATGCTTGGAATGTCTTTTTTCATGAACTTAGTTCATTGAAGTTTGTTGAATTTGTTTTGAAGCCAATTATTTGAAGCCAATTGTTTTGACTGATCATTTGATGTTTACTGTTTTCAATAAGTTAATGTTTGGTAAAAGGGTATTTGAAACATAACATAGCAAAATTAGTATAAAACACACCAATAACTGGAGACCTTACTTCTCAATTGGTTTTGCTTAATATGTAAAATACTAGTCTCGAAAGTGAAAAGATCAAACATGAAAGTGAGAAAATCAACAATACTTTATTGAATGATGATGTTTATTATGTAAAAGTTAGAGTTTGATGTCTCAAAAGAGGACTATTGTCGACTCCTTTAATTCTAAGAAAACTAGCTTTGCTCAAATGCTTCCCCGTGAGGATGTACAAACACCGATGTTCAAGTCTTGTTTACCAGAGCTTATTTCTTACTGCACTGAATTGAACTGGATTTAAAGTTAATGTATTAAAAAAAGAATCAACATAACTGAATTAACCTAAATTTCATAAAATTACATTTTTATTAAACTAAACTGAATTGAATTAAATTGAACTGATATATTGATAAATTCGGGCTTAAGTCTCGGTTTCCTTGTCTTAGTCATCAGAGACAGGAGCAGCAGGTGCAACTTCTTCTCCCGTATCTTCAACGCTCAAGTTCTCAAGCAGTTGAGCAGCCTCAGAAGCTTCTACGGTTTCTTCCTCTGCTGACTCAGCAATTTCTTCAACCTTATCCATGAAGGCTCTGCAGTTCTCAACAGAAGCGAATCTGATGCAGAACATCTCATCCTTAAGCTCGCCGTCGGAGAAATCAGGAGCGTGCCACACGCAGGACTTGTCGTTTCCGGCGTGCACCTGGACCGTCATAGCAGCAAACACCAGATGATTCGCGCAGATCTTGAGTGTCTTGGCCTGACGCATAACAAGGCGGGCTTTTCCGGTGACTTTATGCTTCAAAAGCTTCACAGTCCCCGCGCCTCTCTCCTTCCACTGCTTCCCGTCCTTGTCGAATCGGTAAAGTTTTGCTTTCAGGTCGAGAACCGCGTCTTCGTCTTCCTCGCCGGTGGTCACGGCAACTTCCGCCAGCTGGACAATAGGGGCAATTTCAGCTCCGGTGTCCTCGTCCTCGGCGGCCGCGGCTTCTTTGGTGTGATCGGGTTCGTCGCTGCTGGCCATGGTCGTAAAGTTGATGTTTTTGGGTAATCTCTCGATGCATATGCGTCTTTATATATAAATTATATAAACTCATAAACCATTCCTGAAACTATAATTCTAGCAAATTCCTGATTAAATTTGGTTTAATTATACGAACAATACAATGGTGTGAGCTTTTGGTATGAGGGTTAGCATTATAATATAGGCGTTATAATGTAATGATACTACATGCACGTCAAATACATGGTTTCTTCGTTGTACAATATTTAGATAACATTCAAAATTGAGTCCATCTTCTCTTGATATTAGTTGTAAATCTGAATCAATTTAGTGAAAATATAATTTAATGACATTCAAATTAATTTAGTATGTTTTGCTGATTTTTTTAATATATTAATTTTAGTTTAGTTCAATTCAATTCATATCAACGAACTCGGAAAAATGGATCTTAATCAGTATATTATTTTAATTTAATTTAGTTTAATCTTTTTTCTTTTATTCAGGTTTTCAT
This sequence comes from Cruciata laevipes, assembly GCA_963678965.1. Classification (NCBI taxonomy): domain Eukaryota; kingdom Viridiplantae; phylum Streptophyta; class Magnoliopsida; order Gentianales; family Rubiaceae; genus Cruciata; species Cruciata laevipes. The sequence goes on from OY787639.1 coordinate 1,007,240, forward strand.
ATGAGTTTTATAGTTCACTATATATTATTCAATTCAACAAGAGATAACATCATCATTAATAAAATAAATTCTACGTTACATGATATAAAATCTACGTTACATGTGATAAATCTTTGATTGCTTTGGAGGAGGCGAAAGAACTCTATAACTCTAACCGTTCCAGAAAGTGTGATTAGATAAGAACGGTAATTAAGTTAAATTCCTCTCTAAATCACAGCTTTTTTTTTCTTTTTTTTTTTTTTCTCTAAATCACAGCTTAATTACTGCAAGTCTGCAACTATGGTTATAGAATGTCGACTGCGGCGGCGGCGAACTCTGCCGGAAGAGATGGTGGAGGAAATATTACCGGCCGCCGGCGGTTCCGCAAAACCGGTATTTTCTTCTTTTCTCTCTGAAAGTGGCCGTTGGCCTAGCACAGAAGCTTCTTGTTATGGATTTGTTCTTGTCGAGACTGAGATTGGATATAAAAAGGGAAAAAAAAGATGTTTTTATTCAATCCCACCACCAATAATGCTATAGAAATCCCCCGGTTTAAATCTCTGACCCCTAAGGAGAGTAGATACTTTTTAGGCTTGGGATATGATAGTTCTATCGATAGCTACAAGATTATCTGGCTTTCGAGCTCGGAAAAATGCAGAGAAACTTTTGTTGATGTTTATTGCTGCAAAACCAAGGCTTGGAGGAATCTTGGAAAGTCTCGCTATGATGTTTTTGATTCCAACCCTGGAGTCTTCCTGAATGGCTGCTTGCATTGGACCTCTCGCGATGAAGACGGCGGTTACATCATCGTTGCTTTTGATCTGGCCAAGGAGGAGTTTAAGGAAGTCCCTTCTCCCGAATTCGGTGCTTATGGTTTCCAAGAATGTTCAAATGATGATTCTGATGATGATAGTTTTGGAAAATGTTCAGATGATGTTTCCGAACAAGGTTCTGATGATGATGTTTCTGAAGTTTCTGAAAGAGGTTCTGGTAGAAGGTTTTGATGGAAGGTTTTAACATTGGGAGTGAAGTGGCTGTTTATGGTTGGTTTTATGAGGTACCAGGCAATTTCCGAACAAAACTATCATCTGAACAAAACCATGTATAAAGATATCGATAGCCATGTATTCGAACAAAATGCTAGAGCAGTGGCCTTCAAAGAAAACCTCCTGTCTCCAGATCTTTTATGAGAGACTTGAAGAATGAGCCAAGAGTGATTTAGAGGTACATTGTTTTTTTGTTATTATTGTTCAGCTTAAAGTTTTTTCTCCTGGATTTTGGATTGAGTTTAATGCATTCCTAGCTTCTGAAAAATCCATCTTTTAATCATGCTGCTATGTGTTTTTCATGTATGCTGAGTTATTGTTTCTTTAGGACAACCTTTCGTTGTGCAATATGTTTTCGAAGACATTTCTTTTATGTAAAATATAATTATAAACGTGTTGATATGACAAATTCAGGTATATATACGCATGTGTGAATAAACAAAAACAAAAGTACTTCTTAAATTTGAAGTGAATTTCATATATCACCGAAGTTTACTGGTTGGAAACTCATCAAAAATATAATGTATAGTTATAATTACGATTATCAAAAATCCAGGGTTATATTTACACTAACCCATAATTGAGGGTTATATTGGCACTTTTATCAAAATCATTCTATTTTCAATCACTTTTATCTTATAAATCAAGTTTTAAAAAAAAACAAAACTAACTCAATTAACTCGTAAAACAGTTATATACATCTATATAACTTATTCTATAGCATTACTCACAAAGTTGAACACTCTACTTGTTAACGCATGGGGGATCGTCTTAGCCATGTTCTACCGTTCCTGGACGTTTTCAAGTGATCAAGAATGAAATAAGTATTTATTTTCAAAAAAAAATAAAATAAACGGCACTCAAGATCTATAATCTATTTACCAAAGAGAAAGTCTCAAATAAGGGCACCTTACGTTAAGGGCAAGCCAAAAATATAACACTTTCTACAAAATTGGGGTTATTATACAATTATTTTAATTATTTGAGCTATTTTTATTCGAGCCTAATCTTTTTATACTTGAGTTTGATCTTTATTTGGTTTGATCTTTATTTGGTTTGATCTTTATTTGTTTTGATCTTTTTGGTTTTGGGTCTGATGTTTTTATTTGTTTTGATCTTTTAGGTTTTGGACATATCTTTTCACTTAATTTTCTTGATCTTTTATATTTTATGGCCCAAATAATTAATAAAACTGTATAGTAACCCCGGTATTGTCATTGGTGGTCTCATTTTGGTCTGCCCTTACCGTAAGGGGACCTTACAGGAGATGTTATCCTTACCAAATTACCAAATAAATCCTAGGGAAATTTTGGATTAAGGGCAGTGGAACATTAGAAATTAGAAAGTGGGGTGTAAGATTCACATAATTTCTAAAAAGGGCAGTGAATAATTAACTTAATTTTAATTGATATGATTATTAATATAAAGACACTAATATGGTAATACCCCTATTTATATTATTTGTATTTAGATCAGTTTTGCTTAGCTAAATTTAAGTTTATTTTCAACAAGTTCACTCTAAATAAATGTATTTATAATTAAATTAGTCCAATTTAGCTCTATTCCTTTAGTTCAATAAGTTAAATTTAGTTGAATTCAAACCAATTCCTTTAGTTCAATTTAGTATAAATTTATTCAGATCATTCAAAATTGGACGAATTCAATTCAGTTCAAGTTAACCTTTCTTTAGTTTAATTTAGTACCATTTCATTAACAGCAATCAAAATTTTGGTAAAAGTTCAATACAGGTCAATTCATATCCAACTAAAAAATTACATTTACTTTTTTTTAGGTCAATTCAATTCAATTGTGTTAACTAAGTTCATTTATATTTGCCTAAATTCAATTTAATTTAGCTCCATCATTTTTTCAAATATTTAAATCCAATTTAGTTCAATTCCTTTGTATTTAATTGAATAAAATTTCATCAAGTTCATATGAATTTGACTATTTTGAACTGAATTGAAATGATTTGATCATAAATAAATTTTATTTAAATTGGAGCAAAATAAATAAAGCTAAATCGAATTTAACTAAATATAAGGAGTTTAAAAAAAAATTAAGGGTGTTGTTGTCTATGTATTAATAATTATATGAATTAAAAATAAGTTAATTATTCCCTGCCCTTTTCAGAAATTATGTAAAACATACATCCTACTTACTAATTTCTAATGTTCCACTGCTATTAATCCCAATTTTCCCCAAATCCTATGCTAATTAACTATGAAGTGTGTCCACACCTAAATAACTATGAAGGTTAGTTTTGTCTTAAACACGCCTATTAAAAAAGTGTAAAATAAATATCTTGCTACTTTTAACTTGGATCAAAATAAACAGTGATCTCGAAAAGGAAATAGTTTTTAAAAAATGTCTCAAAAAGTGATGATAATAAAAAGTTTCTTTCATCCAATTTTAAAATGTTAACTCGCCGAACGCATGTCTCCATTTTAAACAACGGATGGTGATTGGTCAACCGAATAAAACCGAAAACAAATACAATTTGCCAATTTGGTAATATACAGCCACGAGTAGAGATATTAATATTATCAGGTCCTTTTTTGTAAAAATGACAGAAATCATGCAAATTGAATACATCACTTTAAGTAGGAATTGACTAAATTGGACACATCATTTCCACGTGTAGGACTCTTGTCGTATATGGCCGTACTATTCATCCAATTACGGCATCTCACCTTCCTTTGAATTTTAAGTAAATTACAAATCAGTACCCGGATTTTATATTCGTTTTATTGGACGACCAAGCTTAATTATTAGCTCAAAATATTAGCTCGTGATAAATTTGATACTTAAAATATGATTGGTAGATGAGGCACCATTGTCAACAACCTTGCTAAAAAATACTACTATTGATATTTTTAAAATTTATATATAATCAATTGCTATTACCTCTGGTTTGATTGTGGTACGAAATGTGCACATTATAATGAAGTAGTGATTACATTTTCAAAAAAAAAAAGTAGTGATTACATTTACATTCACTAGTTATACTTTTAAATTTCTTGTTTACTCTTAACCATACAATTCACTCATATTAATAATTGTGCTAAATCTGAGTGTCATAATAAAGAAAACGTCGGTTGAAATGATAAAATATTACTTCATGAATATCAGGAATGTAATTTGGAGGTGATCAAATTTTGATTTTCATGTAGATTCAATCTCTCTACTATGTGATCATTTTATGTCAAAGTTCATGTTCAGTTTTCTTTTCAGTAATCCAATTTATGATGGTCAAGCTCCTAATCTCCAAACTCCAAATTCCAAAGGGAAAAAAATCATATTCCAAGACACATTCGATGATGCTAAGGAAATAAAAGTGCAACTCCAAGGAAGACAAAATTGAATATCGGACTTCACCACCACCACCGCTTGCAAGTTGCAAGGCAGCCCGGATTTCCCAAGAAAATCCAACGTGTGTGTGTGGCTGAAACACTTTACCCTTTTTTTAAGCTAAACTAAAAATGATGATTTCTACGTCCCATTTACTTCCCTTTGCTTTGCCCTTTTCCCAGGCAAATATAATGCCTTCTTCTACAATTAATCCAATAGTGTGCTTGTCGCTTATCCATTAATCCAATTTCCAGATCATTCATACAACCTTGCACCTTATGATTTTGCTTTAGCAACTTGCATTTGTTTGTTTTATATACATGATTTTGACTAATGGAAATTCTGTCTATGATTATGTATAAATGATAACTCGATGGTAGAAATTGAGATTCGTCGATAGTTGTTTAGCAATTCAGCCTTCATCACTTGAACCTACCATATCAGTGATTTTGTTTACTGCTACGTTAATATGTTTAATAAAAAGTTGAATCGAGACTAAATAACTGATGTTTATCTTTTTTATTAATTGATGTTTATCTTTTTTATTAACTGATTCATACTTGAGATAAGATTGTTTTACGTGTCACAACTACATAGAAATCAGCTACTATTTTGAACAATTCAATTTTGACCCGACAATCCGAACTACTAGTTTCAAGACATGGATTAGGGATAATCTTTGAATTTAAAAGGGTGTTTAGATGGACTAAATTGTGATTTGTGGATGGATTAAAATTTTGCACTGATTCACGAGCAACACACAGACACACACAGTTCACCAACTCCCACGCCCGATGGAGATATATAAATGGCTTTGTTTAATTTCGAGGTCCACTTCCTTCATTTATTCAACTTTGGTTCGCTCTTTTGCTTTGTCATTGCTTATTCACCTCTATACATTCAACTCTGGACTTTCCCTTCAACACTCCCAAGCAACAACTTACAAGGTTTTGTTCTTCCAACATTTTGCCTTATCTGTGTCTGTGCTTTTGTTGTTTTGTGGCTGCTTTTTGTTGTTTTGTGAGAAACAATGCTTGCAACCTTGACTTTATCCACTTGAAGGAGATTCCAAGAACCCTTCTTGGTCCCTCTTTCTTGTGTTGGTTTGTTTCTGGATGCAATCTGTATGATCATGACATGAGATTATGTGTGGATCTTGCAATCTCTTATGAAAAGGGCTAACAATTTGTGTAAAATCATTCAACATTGTGTTTTATTTCTTGTTAAAATAGGAAGTTCCTATTGGGTACTTCTAGCATTTGAACTGAAGTTTGAGTTTTAACCCCCCAACAAGTAATATCATAGTCAAAGGTTCGAATTTGGACCCGAAAACGAGTGTTTGTGTGGATCTTTCATTAATTAACACAAAATGGACTTGTAAATGAGGAAGATCAGCTTTCATTGTGTAGTTTATCTTGTTGAAATAGGGAATTTCTGTTAGGTGTTAGCCCTGGACTTTCATCTGAAAGTTTGTATCAAAGGTGAAGGTTCGAATTTTATACTCTATAGTTTTGGAGCTAAAAGGGATCAATCTGACCTTGTATTACGGATTAGGTGCTGGTTTCTTGCTATTTGATCTTTCATTTTTATTGGATTTGGTTTGCAAATAGGAAGTGTCAAACTCTTGGATGTGTTATCTCCTATTTTGATAGCATAAGTGCTCATTTTTCCATCAAATTTAGCATTAACAAAGAAGTAGAGTCTAACATCTGAATTTTATATCTTTCAGGTTGACTAGTTTCCCATGGCGCCGATAACTACAGCAGATACATCTCAGATTGGAAATGGCACCGTAAAGCATCTAGAGCAAGTTTCAGCTATGCTTGAAACAGAAGACCCTGATCTATTCAAATTGCTGGACAAGCCAAGAACACTTAACATAGAGAGGAAGAGGTCCTTTGATGAGAGATCATTTAGTGAAATGTCTATATCGAATTCGCGTGCATTCGATCATCTTGATGGTGCTTTTTCTCCCGGTAGACGGTCTGGTTTCAGCACTCCTAGATCAAACTATTTCTTCGAGACACATCCTTGTGTTAATGAAGCATGGGAGTCTTTGAGGCGGTCTTTGGTCTACTATCAAAAGCAGCCAGTTGGGACTATAGCTGCAGTAGATAACTCTGCTGAAGAACTAAACTATGATCAGGTGACTGGAGCATATCTCATTATTCTGTTTTTTTAATAACATATGCAGGCTTATGTATTATCCCACTTATGTGTCTAATCAAATCGCAAAGTGTTTTTCTTACTTTTCCATCTTTTAGGCCACTCCTTGCTGTAGCTTTATTACATATTATGTGTAGTATGTTGAGTTCACACATTTTAACATGTTTATTTGCTGAGTCTCTTAGAATGTTGAACCAAATTAAGAGTGTTTATCTCGCTTTTTCCCGCCTCTTACCTATTTGTACTTTGCTGTTTAGATTTAGAAAGCAGTTTACTCGAGTGATAGAAAACAAAACTAAGAATTTTGGGTCAATATGATTATTTGGTGTTGTACTTTAGGCAAAAAAAAAAGGTTCATGCATCTGTCTCAACATTCTTTAATTCCAACATGGCAGGTGTTTGTGAGGGATTTTGTGCCTAGTGCTCTGGCATTCTTGATGAACGGAGAGCCTGAAATAGTTAAAAACTTCATCCTAAAAACTCTGCGCCTTCAATCATGGGAGAAGAGAGTAGACAACTTCAAGCTAGGGGAGGGTGTCCTTCCAGCAAGTTTTAAGGTACTCCATGACCCTGTTAGAAACACAGAGACGCTGATAGCTGACTTTGGTGAAACCGCCATCGGTAGAGTGGCTCCGGTGGATTCGGGTTTCTGGTGGATCATTTTGCTCCGTGCATATACAAAGTCCACTGGAGATACTTCTCTGGCTGAAATGGAGGGAATCCAGAGGGGAATGCGTCTGATCTTGACATTATGCCTCTCAGAAGGGTTCGATACATTTCCAACTCTGCTCTGTGCTGATGGATGCTGCATGATTGATCGTAGAATGGTTAGTACTTCCTTAAATCTAATACTCTATCTATTTCCTTTGAAGATTTCTGATGTGGTTTCTTAAAATATTCACACTATACAAAAGTGAAGAAAAAGAGAATGATAGCACAAAGTCAGTTTGTATATATTATGGCTTGTACTTCATAAAAAGTGTTAGCTAAACAGTGGAAATATAATTGTTACTAGGATTTTTGGCATTTTGTTTGTTGAATTATTGACCTTTTTATACCATTTGAGATTGTTAAATAGAAGTCCCAGATCTATAAAATGGGCGAAGGTTTACTTTCTTTAAGCTTAGAAGTAAAACTGTTGTGATGAAATTGTTCTTCTAAACAATTAATTTTAAGTGTCAAAGGTTATCTAATTTGGTTATGCTAATAGTTAAAACATAAGACATCAAAACTTTCGAACTCTGTGAAATATGATGATTCCACTTTCAGGGTGTATATGGTTACCCAATTGAGATCCAAGCACTGTTTTTCATGGCGCTAAGATGCTCACTAACTCTGCTCAAGAACGATGCCGAGGGCAAAGAGTTCAGTGACAGAATCGTGAAACGCCTCCACGCCCTCAGCTACCACATGAGGTCTTACTTCTGGCTCGACATCAAGCAGCTCAATGACATATACCGCTACAAGACTGAAGAATACTCCCACACCGCAGTCAACAAGTTCAACGTCATGCCTGACTCACTCCCGGACTGGGTGTTCGACTTCATGCCAACCCGCGGTGGCTACTTCATCGGCAATGTGAGCCCCGCGAGGATGGATTTCCGATGGTTTTGTTTGGGGAATTGTGTGGCCATTCTATCATCCTTGGCAACGCCTGAGCAGGCCTCAGCCATTATGGATTTGATAGAGTCACGGTGGGAGGAGCTGGTCGGGGAAATGCCTTTGAAGATTTGCTACCCGGCCATGGAAAGCCATGAGTGGAGGATAGTGACAGGGTGTGATCCTAAGAACACCAGCTGGAGTTACCACAATGGTGGAAGCTGGCCAGGTTAGTGAACAAGTTTCTGGATGATTTGCATTTGTCTTGTGTCGGTTTTATGGTGAACTTATATGATCATGCTTCCTGGTTATATGTTTCTTTGCAGTCAACATTTGTGTTAGTGATTAAGTTTCTGGATGATTTGCATTTGTTCTTGTGTCGGTTATATGGTGAACTTGTATGATCATGCTTCCTGGTTACATGTTTCTTTACAGTCAATATTTGTGTTAGTGATATGTCATTTTGTACTGTCTGCTTTTACTAGAGCATATAGAAGCTGTTTATACTCAATTACAAACCAATTTCGAGCATTCTATTGTTTTTTTGTTTTGTTTTATTTAATGATACTACACTTTTGTTTCTATTACCTTTGCACAATTTTGGCAATTTTGCTCATTATATGTTTCTTTGTGGTTTTATGCTGTCACTATTTGTCTTAGTGATCTTTCGTTTTGTACTGTCCGCTTTTACTAGAGCATATAGAAGCTGTTTAAACTCAAATACAAACCAATTTCAAGCATTCTGTCGTTTTGTTGTTTCTATTACCTTTACGCGATTTTTGGCGATTTTTTATCATCATCATGGATTCGTAATTAGTTACATTGTACTCTTATCATGTGCAGTGCTTCTATGGCTGCTGACCGCTGCCTGCATCAAAACCGGGAGGCCCCAAATCGCTAGACGGGCCATAGAGCTGTCGGAAAGCCGGTTGCTGAAGGACTCGTGGCCGGAATACTACGACGGGAAGCTGGGGCGCTATGTCGGGAAGCAGGCTAGAAAGTTCCAGACATGGTCGGTCGCAGGTTACTTGGTGTCGAAAATGATGCTTGAAGATCCATCCCATTTGGGCATGATTTCGCTGGAGGAAGACAAGCAGATGAAACCTATGATGAAGAGATCTGCCTCATGGGGGGTTTGAGCACACACACATTTGCATCATCTTCTTGATCACTTCTTATTATATTTAAACACATTGTTTTCATGTGTACTTTTTTATCTAATTTTGATGATTCTTGCTTTTTTATAAAAAGTTTAAAACTGTTCAACTGTATTCGTGGTTAAGTTTATGTGCAATTAATTCATGGAATCCATGTTGATAAGAGTTGCAGATTTTGTAGAACTTTGACCATGATTTGGGCTCTGAATAGTGGTGGTTAAAAACCCAGGAAAAACAGTAAAGCATATCATGATTCATGAACAATAGCAAATATCTGTGCTACTAAACAGTAAAACTTTTTTACTGCAAGGTATTTCGAAAAATTAAAAGTGTGTACAATTTCATTTAACAGACTACCGAATTGGCTGTTTTTGGACATTAACCTAAGCTCCTTTATAGTGTAACAAAAACCATAGAGCTTTTTATTGAACAAATTTGACTTTTAGGCATTTTTCTCCCTTTATTGGTCAAGAAAGAAGTGCATCAAAAACTTTATGGATCAGTTACAAGAAATGTGAAGGTAGTAAAAGATGCCAAAACGCAAGTTTCAGTTACAGAAAATGTGAAGAGAAAGCCATTACTTTCACGTTTAATTTCCTAGGCTTGCACTAAATTGGCAAAAAACTCTCCTATAAATTCCTTCAATTATCCATCAAGCTTTTTTGCTAAGATGGCCTCTTTTAAAGCTTTGATCGTTTCTTCTCTGCTTCTCATCTCATTCTCTCTGTTTCCGTTTCTTCTTCAAGCCAACGATTCATTGATGGTGAACCATGGTGACCATGAATTCGATATTTCCCTTTCGCAAGATAACGACGATAATATAGGTTAACTCATCTATTCATTTTCTTCGTTCCTATTTAGACTATGTTCTCATGATTCTGTAAGGATATATGTTCAGTTCAACAAAAAATTATTTTTATAAAATTCAGATTAATTTTGTTTTACCAGTTCTCTTTTCAATACATCATTCTTAACTTCAATTTAATTCAACAAGAAACACATTCAGAATAACATCACCTTAATATCTACTACTATTCTACTCATCAGTAAAGCCGGAATTTAACTAAGATAGAGAAGCACATTTTATTTATATTTTTAGAAGAAAAATCAACTGAAATTTTTTAAAATGTCCAAAATCGAAACTAATTATTAGAGGGTGATTTTGGACTTTGTTGATGAGCAGATTGTGATTCTGCGTGTGAAGTTCGGTGCTCCAAAACTTCGAGGCAAAAGATGTGCATGAGAGGGTGCCGGACTTGCTGCAGCCGGTGCAACTGTGTCCCGCCGGGAACTTCCGGCAACGAGGACGTATGCCCCTGCTACGCTAACATGACCACTCACGGCGGCAGGCACAAGTGCCCTTGATAATCTCTAATTTTTTTACATTAAAATAAAATAAAATTATATTTTTTACGTTAGAAATCTCTATTTTTTAAAATAATATTGTATCCAATGAAATAAAATTGGATAATCTCTATTTTTTAGGTTATAAGAATTGGCGCGTGGCGGTTATGAAATGTATACCCATCTTTCTCCGATTGGAGGAATTACTCTTGGCCACATTTTACGTTGAATTTTCATAAAATTGTTTTTGCCCCTAAGCCATTTTTGTTGAATTTCCAATTTTTTATGAGAGCATTTCACTTATTTTGTTCTTCTAAAAATAAATAATTAAACTAAATTTTTCTTAATTTATTTTTACATAAATGATTTTAGTAGTCTGTGCTAAATATTAGATTTTTAAACACACTAGCAATTTTATTTTCTGAAAAGTTAGTAAAAGAATATTCACAACAAACTACTAAAAATAGAATAAAAAAATCCTCGTATGTTGAAAATCATAGGGTGTTGAAAAAATCCATGTGTATTAAAATTTATTGAATATTTCAGAATGTAAAATCTAAAATAAGAATCGAAATTATTTTTAACAAAATTAACCGAGAATCTTTATTTAATTAAAATTATCTTAAATTTAGAGAAAAATGGACCTATATAGAGTAATTGCTTAAATTTATTTATATATTCCAGAAAATAAATAAAGAAAAATTACTAAATTACCCTTACAATGGATAGAAATATAACATAAATGCTTTAGGGGCCAAAATTGTTTGTTGGGGTTATAAATTATCCAAAATTATTTGTAGGAACTATAAATTTAACACTTTATTTGTTGGGACCAAAAATTATTCATTTGATATTTGTTGGGGTATAAAATACAATTTAGTCATAAAATAACGTGCATTGCCTAATGTTCTTTTTTGTTAGAGCATCTCCTATATGGGAGATTTTTGCTCAGATTTTAAAAAGAAAAATATGGTTTCTCTCTCACTATGGGGAATATATCACTTCATTCCCATAAATTTTGGCCCCATATTGTTGAATTTGTTGCACGGAAGCATCCCTCAAACATCCATGCCACGCTTCTTAGAGCAGATATAGCGGACTGGTTTTCAACTTAAAATGCAGGCTTTTTTACCACATGAGAAAGTCTCGAATAAGGGCACCTTACCGTAAGGGCAGCCCAAATGTAGACCATCTTCTATAAGATTAGAGTTATTAAATAATTATTTTAATTATTTGAGTTATTTTTGTTTGAGCTTGCTGTTTTTATGCTTGAGTTTGATTTTTTTTTGTTTGATTTTTTATTTGGTTTGATCTTTTATGTTTTAGGCATAATGTTTTTATTTGCTTTGATCTTTCTGATTTTGGGCAATATATTTTCACTTTATTTATTGATCTTTAATGTTTTATGACCCAAATAATTAAAATAATTGTGTATAATAAACCTCAATCTTATAGAAAGTGGTTTGCTCCTACCGTTAGGGGAGCTTACATGAGACATTCTCTTATTACATTTGGGGCTGATGCTCTTGTTTTTCCACATTTCAAGGGGCAGCTTGTGCGTTTGGGCTAGACCTCCCAAACCCAAAAGTAATAAACTTACCCCACTAGAAATGAGCCACATGGCAATGAGACCCTACTATGAATGCTTAATTTTTGGTGATGAAAAATGATGCTTGCAAATTCTCATCACTACATAATTACTAAATTAAAATTGTCAGAGCAATATACTAGTTAGTTAATATTTATAATTATGATATTATTTATATTTAATATTATAATCTATATTTGTAATAATTTTGTAAAATCATTGATTTGCTTATTTTCATTTTAAATAATAATTTTAGATAATTTATCTACGCTAGCCATTTGGACACTACGTTTACCTTTTCCATTCTTTTTTTCACAACTTTTTACAATGAACAATTGAAAGAAAATTATAGACACATTGGCCAAATTAATATGTTGGGCGTGAGGTCTAAAATACATTGTTTGTATAGAGAAAAACTACAAACACATCACTGTATTTTTGTATTTATTTTAAAATCCTCCCCCACAAAATATTTGTAGAAATTAATCAATAAAACAATATTTATTGTGTAATTTTATTAATGTTATTACTAATTAAATATGAATAAAAAGAAGTATATATAATAATTGATGTGAATAAAATATAATGATGTGTGAAAGATTTGATAATGGGGCAAGCCTGATTGTTGTAGATGAAAAGCTGAAAATAAGAATTTTAAAATAAGATAGTGGGATGAGAAGATTGCATTTGAGCTTTTTGGCTGCATATGCTCTTATAAAATGAAAAGTGGCAACATGAACCAACATTCCGTCCTTTCTCTATTTTTCATTTTTTAATCATCTTCTTTTTCTTCAACGTTTTTTTTATCACTTTTTAATTAGCTTATAGCACATCTCGTGTTGCACTTTAATTTATTAAAGATATATAAAATATTCTTTAACATGAATAAGCATTTTATATATATTTATATCTAAGTTTTCTATTAAAGATAGATAAATAAAGTACTAATGAGTTGGAAGAGAAATAAATAATGACATTAATGTAAGTAAATGGTGATGACATAGAGAAAGTGATTTGGAAATGTCATGTGAGATTTTTATGATAGTTGGAGTGGGGATGTTAGAGAGGTTGTAAAAGGGGTTTTATTGGAAAAATTGTGAGGAGTAGATGCATGATAGGAGATCAAGTGAATAAAAAATTGGACCGGATCATTCGGCTAAAACAGTATTTTTTAGCCCATCACTTCGTTGCATATGCTCGAGAACAAAGGCACGATCAGAAGATTTAATACCCATATTTGATAATCTGACACCCCGCCGAATAGTCCAACGATTTGATAATCATCGTCATGTTAAGAAAATCCAAGACCCATAACTTTGCAACCAACATCGGCCTCTATCACCCTGAACTTCTTGCTGATGGGATTTAATACACCGACATGGGGAGAGCCGTAATCCCATAGTAGAATCATTCTGTCCACCGAATTAACCTTTTTACCCAGAGGAACAGTCATCTCCTTTCAAAAACCAAAACCGAACATGTACTCCGCCCTAACGCTGCGTCGGAGGTGTTGTCGAACAAATTCCCAGCCAGACGTCTCAGCCTTCCAAAATTTGGATACCAACCAAAACCGTGCAATAAAGTCCACCGGAAATTGCACTACAAGGTCGCAAACTACGTCAACCGTTAACCCCCGCGGCGGCGTCCCGACGAGAAGTACCTGTTTCAGAAATCACTTACGAGCAAAATTGAAAAAACATCGGTACCAAGCCTAATTAAGGAAAGTGAAAACATAGGGGACGGACGACATCAACATAAAAGCGAAAAAAACAGAGCAATCATCAAGCACATAAAACAGCGACGAGGAAAATTTAAAAAACTGGCTGAACGAAACGGAAAACAGAGACTTACGCCAACATGCACAAAACAGCTACTCCGCAGACGAGGAGATTCAACATGCTGATGATGAGTAGGAGAGATTTGGAGGAGAGAGACTATGAATTGAGACGTGTGCTCGGTGAGAAGTGTGATAGGGCACTTGATATCCTTAGCTCCCTGGAACTTGATCGGGTCATTCAAGATTTCTGCTATAGTGCCGAACCGATCGGCTCATGAACTCCAGAGAAACCTTTGAAATGCCGCAAATTTTCTAGCATGTACATGCAGGAAGTGAGGGATGCAGCACGCCAATGAAATTGGTGATACTGGTTTGATTGATTATGTGCTGAAATCAGTCATGTGAATGTGCCCTATCCTACAACTTTACGAAATAGCTTTAGATTTAAAAAAAATTTAACTCGATTCAAATTAAGGAAAAAAAAATTTGAAAAAAAATTAAGGAATTTAATAATTAAGAATTTATGTCATCTCTAATCACCCGTCTAATCCCCAGGCATCCCTCTAGACTCTAATCTCGCTTCTCGATTTCCATTTCGATTTGCCAGATTGACTTCATCATAGTACTACTTCTTAAATTAATGAGTAACTCATTCTATATATATATATATATATATATATATATATATATATATATATATATATATATATATATATAAAAGTGCTACACTTTGGACCTATCCAATAGAGCTGAAAATGTGGTAAGAGGTGTTAAAAGACGCTGAAGGGTGGTGAATGGTGTTAAAGGGGTGCTGAAGGGGTGTTGAATGGTGTTGAAGGATGGTGAATGGTGTTGAAGAGTACTAAAGAATGATGAAATTGAATTAAAATTGTATTGTATAATAAAACAGAATTGTATTTTACGTTGAAAGAAGCGGCACGTGAGTGCCACGGCAGGGGCTATGCAATTTAAATGGACTTGAATTCACATTTTACGTTGAATTTTCATATTTCACCTATCCTGATTTCTGACGAATCTATACTATTAAAACCACAAATTTTGTACTACGTGGCACTCACAAAGAAATCTACTTCATTCTCCTAACTTTTTTCTTCTAAATTATTATATTTCTTTTTTTTTTCTTTATTATTCTTCTTAATTCCTTCTTCCAAAATCTTTTACCATTTTTATAATTATTTTTTCCATAATTAATATATACTATCAACAAGTTAGTATTATTTTATATTTTATTCATTTTCTTACATATTATTTTCATAATTCAACATGTTGCGTATACTTTATTTCTATTTTAAAATTGAATAAAATTTAAATATATTTAACATAATTAATTAATGAAAATTCAGGATTATCTAGTTGCACTCAAAAGTCAAAATCTGCATGGTGTTGGACCTTTATCCATATTTTACGATGAATTTTCACTTTTTTTTTATTTTAAAAAAAGGTTAAATCTTAAATATATGTACAGTTAGATAATTTGAAGCTCTAAAAATTATGTTTTAAATATGTAAATTTATTTTATTCAGATATTTATATTTAGATTTGACTAAACCTTCCATTGAATTTTAAAATTTATAGTAAAAAAATTAAAATTGAATAAACTAAACTTAATTGAAAAAATATTACATATTTAACTTAAATATATTAAATTGAATTGAAAAAATTCAGATATAGCAAAGTGAAGTGAATTGATCTAATCTAAAAAAACTTACGGCCTAAAAGTAAGTCAACGGTATCTTCAGTCAAAGTGGGATAACCGAAACCCTAAAAAATAGGAAATTATTAACAGTCTCTATATAAAATCCCTAAATCCCATGTTCCAATCCCTAATGGCAGAACTTTGGGAAGATGTGATAATGGAGATTGCTCTGCGCCTTCCTATCAAGTCCGTTGGGCGATTCAGGTCCGTTTCTAAGCAGTGGAATCAGTTGTTGAGAGAATCATTCTCCTGGATTCCATCACCGGCTACGCAAATCCCATTCCCCGCGTCCTCACTCTGCGCTCCGGCTCCGGCACGGCGGAGACGGTGCAATCTCCGGTAGTGATCACCAACCTCGTCGGCTGTTGCAGAGGGCTGGCTTTGCTTCGCGTCCGTACAAAGATAGTGGTACCGGGTAACTACGATTGAGATCATGGTTTGGCCGTGGCTCTCCAGTTACGGATTACCCTCGTGGAATACCAGGCCTGGGCTACAACAGCAAGGAGGAAGACTACAAAGTTGTGGTATTGGCGGCGCCGGAAAACGCAGTGAATATTTTCAGCTGGCGCCGGCTTTCTTGTGGCAGGAAAACGGCTCTTGGATTATCTTGCTCCTCATCTCTTCGAACTCTTCCTGGGTATCGATCTTTCTCCACTTGTAGCAGTCCTCGCACTGCGCCGTCCACAGGTGCACCGTACGCCGCGGCGGCGACTTGGCGGGGCTGCTGGGTTCGTCCTTCACCATCTTCAGGTTCGATCGGGGCGGCGGCTCTTGGATTCTTTACCGATATGGCGCTTTGTACCAGTGCTAGCAAAGGAGATAATTAATTATAAGGAAATGTTCATGATATGAAATGTTTGGGTAATGGGTTCTTCTGCATCCAATAATATATGCAACAAATATCCGTCTTTGGAGGAATCTGGATATCAAGGTTTTCTACATAATTTTAGTTCATAAATATTCAATTTTATGATTCTATATAGCTTCAATTTACTTTTGATTCAGTTTGTCAAAACTTGAGTCAACAAGTAAGTTGACACATATTGGATCAATGAACACCAAAACAAGACACGAGTTAACTTCCACTCAAAATTATCCCGTAATTAATGCCATTATGATAGTTAAGAAGTGGGTCGGAGTCATCGACTATATCGTAATATCTTGATCACTAATTCTTTCGCCAACTCAAGACCCCGCCCCATGCTATTATCGCGACATAAAGACAATTTGAATATGGCGAAATATACACCCAATTTCTTACACAAACTAAACGACCTTATGCTAGTAAACAAACAATTCGTAAAACCCTCTAGTATATGTGGCTGGCTCCCATACGTCATGATAGTGTAGTCCCTCAGCCGAACTACACAAAATCTTTTTCACAATGTACGAATATAACAATATTAAATATGATAATAATTTTGTTTATCTATTCACTAAAAACGTTAGTTCTTGTAAAATGTGATTATACCTGTTTAGAAGACCTGTTCAAAAAAAAAAGTTGTTTAGAAGACCAAAAGGTTCAACAAGTTGCCATTGACACGGTTTGTACAATAAATATACAAAACTTCCGTGATTTATCATTGTTTATTTGATATTATTTGCTATGCTAGTTCCATGCAACTTTTTGATGGTATTCTTTTAAAGAAATTTATTCGAATATGGCGAATTCGTGTACAGAACTAGCAAATAAATTTACCTTACATAACTATAAATTTACTATGGAGTACATAAATTGTCGAATGGTAAGAATATGTACTACTAGTCTACTACTAAAGGAAGAATGGGTTTAAGCTGGTAAAAAAAGTTTTTTAAAAAAGGGATTCAAGTATGTTTGGTAGATCCCATCCTCCGGTCTAAAAAGCCCATCCACTTTGGACTTTGGAAAACAATGAATGTGTTGTGAATTCACTAAGGTTCAGGGGCAATTTGGTAATTTCTACACAAGTCAAGGGATGGTTGACTGTGATTGGTGGACCGTGAGCTAGCTGAGTTGTATAGATAAGGAATTATGCATTTCCTGTAGGCAATCATCTTGTAAATCAATTGATAATTCGTTAGTATACAAATTAACCGCTCCGTCGAGTGGGGTTTTCCGGTACACCGGAGTTGTGAACCGCCGGGTTCACAACAGTTGGTATCAGAGCCCGTCGGTTCTCGGACAATACGATGGCGAAAACGCGGCACAAGTTGCTGGAAAACAAGAGCCACGAATTGGAGGGATCGTTGGCGAGCTTCCGGCATGAATCGAAGGGCAACCGCACGGAGCTTGGGGATTTGGTGGCGGAACTCCGAGCTGACAACGCGTCAATTCGAGCGGAGCAAGTGGCAGTTGAGCGGTGGTGGCAAGAGAATCAATCGGCGACGGAGCGC
The DNA here is from genome assembly GCA_963678965.1 of Cruciata laevipes. NCBI lineage: Eukaryota > Viridiplantae > Streptophyta > Magnoliopsida > Gentianales > Rubiaceae > Cruciata > Cruciata laevipes. The sequence goes on from OY787639.1 coordinate 1,025,337, forward strand.
CTGTTTCAGGAAAGTCAGGTGGCGGCGGAACACCGTTTCCAGGAAACTCAAGCCGCAAACGAGCGCAGTCATGGCGAGCTCAGGGAATTGATAGCGAAATTGATGCCACACGACGGAGGTTACACAAACTACGGAGGTTCAACGGCGGGGTTTAGGCAGGACTTTCCGATGGAGGATCATCGGTGTTCGATTCGACTCGAAACACGAACGCCACACGACGTGTATTTTCCGGTGAATCCACGTATGCGACCAGAGGCGGATGAACAATGGTCTGAGTACGGAGCGTCATTGAAGAACAGTTGTCGTGAATGGCCGACGGAGGAGTTTGAGAGGTACGGACCTGCAATTCATGAAGCGCCGCATCCGGAAGAACTTGGGATGAGACAGGGAGGTTCGGTGAGTTTGTATGAGAAGTCCGGGCATTCCCTGGCGCCAATTTCCGGTGACATAACTAAGGATTCAGTCCTCACAGAACCTTATTCGGGTAAATATGATCTCACTTCTCTTCATATGATTGAAAGTTATGCTCAATCTACCCTAGCCGATGATGAACTATTGTTTGATAATTTGGATGATGGGGATAAAGGTTCTGCGAGTTCATTAAATAGGAATTATGGAGAGTTCATGGATTTTAGGGATAAAGATTCTGAGGATATAGCTTTTATAATTGATGAATATGATAATCAGAATGTTTTTTGTGAAATTGTGAAAGTTTCTGAGCATGATACTTGTTTTGGTCCTGGAATTGATGAGTTCATTCATAGAGGTTCAGTTGGTTATTTGGAAGAAGCAAATATTGATTCTGTGATAAATGATGAAGAGACTTTAGAAATGGAATGCCCTAAATGTTTCTATGAGTCAGTAGATGAAGAAAATGATAATATAGTTGTAGCTGGAGATGATGTAGTTGTGGAGTGTTCAATGTTCTCTGATGCTTTAGTGTCTATTAAAGAGATTAGAAGTTATATGACTTCTTCTGAATCTGATCCGAAGTATGATGACGATGAATCTGTGATTATAGCTGATAGTTATAAGGAGTGTTGGGATGATGGTGATGAGTCTGTCATGGCACTTTCTTCAAAAGATAACTCTCATGGGGGTATTGATTCTGTTATGTGCTTTGACCCGGGAATACCACAGAGTGTTTGGATTTTCTGTGATGAGAGAGTGTGTTTGAATTTCTTTGGGACTGAAGGTGGACTATTAAGTTGCAATGGTCTTGTGGTGCTCGAAATTCATAAAGTGCAGAATGGGTTTCTGCTAAGCAATGAAAGTTTTATCGAAGAGTTTATCATGTCAGCAAGTGGAGATAAGTGCATCTTATGCCTTAAACTGCTCGAACTGGCTATACACATACATGGTGCTGCTCTTTACGCCGATGTGCAGCAGCTGAAAACCCTTGAGGACAATTTAAAAAGCTGCACAGATGATTACTTTGAAAAGCTTGAGGCCAAGCTCTGTTTAAGAGGGAGAGAATTATTGGATGAGGTCTATACAGCTGCAATGAGACCTCTTGTGATTGAGATTAAAATGGAGAGTGCAGCTATGATAATGGTATTTGGAGTTAAATCAGTTGAAGCAACCTTGTTTGCAGATGCTGTGAGACAGGATGATATGGAATGGGTGGTGCCATTGGATGATTTTACAGGAGCATACACGTATGTCAAAGTGCTGGAGTTAAGTCACTACAACATCAGAATTCAGGCTCAATCTCAAGGTGCTTATTTAACAGTTTCAAGGCCAGAAAAATATGGTTTTGGTGTATTATTTCCAGGGTGTTGGTGTTATACTGTCGCGGGAGAGAATTTCCAGTTCTGTAGTTCATTTGAGGGAGTTATTTTTCTACACAAAGGTGGTGACAGAGTTTTCAAGTTCATGAAATGGCATGGCAACACGATGAAGGAGTGAAGGCGAGTTTTCTAAAATTTCTACTGCTTGGTGATTATATATATTCTGGAGCAGTGATATGGAATAGTTTCGGGGTTGGAGATGGCCTTTTTGACTTAGCATATAAAGTTCATGAAGGCAGAAAGTTATGGTGGGAGAATGAAGTAATCTGGAAGACGTGTGTTCTTCTACAAGTGTGGACCATCAGCGGAGAAATATGTGCAGCACAGCTGACGGAGAAAAAGGTATCTGAACCACTTGATCACGTGGAATCTGAAAAGCATCTTAGTGGAGTTATTCTTGTTCTTGCAGCAGATCAGTTCCAAGTAAAATGTTGTAGAAATGGCAATAATGGCTCTATATGCAAATTGCGGGAGATGGGTGGTGTTGTGTTAAGAAGGAAGCACAACATCTATATGTCAAAGATGATCAACTGTAACATAATGGCGAGCACAAGCACTGGATTGAAGAAACTTCCAGGGACTGGATCGAAGAGGCATCTGTTTTCAAGCGCTATTACAGAGGTACGAGCACTGAAGCTCTCTTTCTATAAGTGTCTAATTCTGTGTGCTTCCGGAAATGACAATTGGGAAGGCAACTGTGTGTACTCTGCTGCAATAATTGCTTTATATGACCTGGAGTTTGGAGCAATGATGAGTAATCTAAATGTTGAAGATAAAGGCTTGTGTGCTGTTACACTTGCTTATACAAGTGTTCTGAGTTGGTCAGCCTTGAGAGATACTGAAAAACAAAATGACCAGACGAGAACTTGGTTAATAGCTTGGAATTGCACACAAGTTGGGAAGTTTTATAGGTGCTTGGCTCTGGGAAAAATGCAGACTTCTGTTTGGATTTTCAAAGTCTTGCTGCTCTGTGCTAAAAGGAGGTTGGCAAACCAAAAGATGTTCAAAGTCAAATCTGGGGGCAATGCTCTTACATGGGTGATATATTCTTCATGCATCAGTTCCCTTAGTTTAATGCTTGAGGACAAGCATTATTTCAGCGGAAGGGAATGTTGTGAATTCACTAAGGTTCAGGGGCAATTTGGTAATTTCTACACAAGTCAAGGGATGGTTGACTGTGATTGGTGGACCGTGAGCTAGCTGAGTTGTATAGATAAGGAATTATGCATTTCCTGTAGGCAATCATCTTGTAAATCAATTGATAATTCGTTAGTATACAAATTAACCGCTCCGTCGAGTGGGGTTTTCCGGTACACCGGAGTTGTGAACCGCCGGGTTCACAACAGAATGCTCACTTCGGACAGATTGGCAGAAGCCATAATATTTGTAAATGTATACCTGGATATGCCATAAGCCCATCCAATTTAATGTATAACCAGTATGAGTTTCGGACATATTAAGAATAAGAATAATAAATCACAATAACAATGAGAACTTTTAAATTTGATTAAAACTTTCATGTACTCCTAAGTTTTTATATAGTATTAATATACTCTTGAACTCTTGTGTTGATATGCATCTAAACCAACGAATTGCAACACTAAAGTGTTTTCTTACTGATAAATATTGATTTGAAAATTAAAAATCACCTTAAAAATCACCTGACCACACTATTTAGAATTTCTTTTGTGCAACTTAAGCACTCTTCACTTCGGAGGTAGAACTAGACTACACAGTGCTATTCAGGATTTCATTTGGACGAATGATTATTCATGTATTTATTATGTTTGTTTGTGTGTTTGTAAATGTTGTTTGTATTTCTAACTTAATTAGTTCATTGATAATGTTTAAATAAGCAAAAAAACTAGAAAATGAAAGAATTTACAATAAAGTGGAACCAGTGACACAAACACTTGAACCAAATATCATACTCCCTCCGTACCAGCTGGATGTGCACAGCTGACTTTTCACGGTCTTCAATACACGTGTTTAACTGCTAATATCTTTAACTACGTACATTATAAAGATATGAAAATTTGATATTAATAAACTACATGTTATGACGATTCCAACAATATTAGATACGATAGTATTTTTATTTATCTATGCATTCAAAAATTCAGTCAAAATTTGGCATAGTTGACTGAAAAAAGTCTCATGTGCAGAAACAGCTGGTCCAGAGGGAGTACATATTTACAACATTTAAATGAATTTTTTTTCTAATTATAAGAGTCTAATAACACAAATTCATTAACACAAACTCAAAAACATGTGAATTACATTGTAATGCTATCATAAACTTATAGACGGTATTTAGGAGACTTTCTGACAAAAAAATACTCAAAAAATCGGCCCCACTCCCCCCACCACGTCAGCAAAAGCGCCATTTTTGTTAATTTTGAATTTTGAATAACCAGGGTGAAACCAAAACTCCACCGCCGCTCTCCCCCAGTTCCCCGTACGACGCCGGTGGAAAGCCATATGTAAAAACACGCATATACACGCACACACACAGTTGTTGAGTGGCAGACCGACTTCCTCTCCTGAGCAGCTATGCGGACGAAGAAGATTAGAATTTCTAGACAATCTCGAGCTGATTTAAAGTGATGGTTTGAGCTGATTGGTGTGGAGTGTAAGTGTTTCTGTTTTCAATAATTTGAGCTTACATTGAGTTTAAATTGATTTTAATTATTTTACATGTTTTTCGCAGGTGAAGTAGAGCGGTAGAAGCAGGGCCGGCCCTGAGATTTTGGGGGCCTGTGCAAAAATAAAATTGTGGCCCATAGTCAAAAAATCGTTCGTAAAAAATAATAATATCGTAATACTTAAACACAGATATTAAAATGCACATTTAACATTAAAAAGGAAACTTCAAAGTGTACAAAAATATCATTTATTAATTAAAGATTTTAGTTAAATTAGATACCTTTTAAATTATTTAATTTAACAAATAAAAATATAAACATGAGAATTTAATTTTATTTATAAGCATGAATTCATTTGTTTATTTAGTATTATTATTTTAAATTTACCTAATGTTTATTTTTCAATTAAATAAACTGTTACCTTTAAAGAAACCCGTCCATTAATAATATCTAAATTTTATTCAATTTTGGAGTTTCTCATTTTTACAAAACAAAATTAAAGAAAATAAAAAACTCTCAGTAGGTAATTCCCATTTATTATTATGAAATTTTATCTAAACCACTCTGCTCTTTCTAAAACCTCATTATCCATATACGGTATACCTCATCCTTATCTTATTCAAAAAAACAAACTAATTCATACTAATCTTTTCCTTATTTAATGCTCTCATATAATAGGAAAATTCTTTAATAATTTTGATTTCAGTTGAAATCTTTCCAAAAATTGTGCCAATCTTCCTAACTTCTACGAAATCTTTGCCCTGTAATCAATTCGGTAAGTTTTTATATACAGTAAATATATATATGTATGCGGTAAAAATAAATATTTTGGGGCCCCGTAAAATTGGAGGCCCTGTGCAACCGCACCGGTTGCACATGCTAAGGGCCGGCCCTGGGTAGAAGGAAGAGATGTTACCGAAGGCCTTGACAATAATGCCCTCAAATGGGTTCAGGAGGTTAGTATACTTGGAATAGCAACTTTGGAATCCTTGTGACTGGAAAGTTTAAGTTTTTTTTTAATCGATGTAATTTGGAATCCTTGTTGCTCATGTGTCGATTGTCATTGTCGGTTCAGTTTGGAGTCAACTTTTGATGTTTAGTTTGATGTGTCATTAGTCCTGTATTTCTGGCTCAGTTATAGATTCATGAAGTTTTAGTTTCTTCCCCTTTGTGAGTTTATCTTCCTGTAGTTCACTTTAAATCTGTCTAACATTCAACACATTGATTAAAGTGAAGAATGTAGAGAGGATCAGTACAAATTACACACCTTGTGAATGTTTCACATACTTATAGTTATTACACATGAGAGGGATCCACAAGGGACTCTTGGAAACTGCAGCCGCATATGTTGTGAGATCCTTCAATGCCGAGTGACCTCCACACTCCGGAATAGCTGCTCGCGACCAACGTACGTAAACCTACCCAAATCTTCTTCACCAAATTTGAAAACAAAGTTCAATGAGCCTTGAAGAATAGGACTGGTTATTGGCACTTCAAAGCTTGTCCAAGTCCAAGTGCCAACTGTTGTGGGTGTTGCCACTGACACACCAACACTATTTTCATAGTACTGGATCAGTGCAAGTTGTTTTCCCACCAAAGCCAAACGAAATCGACGGTGTAGACGGCCATCAAAAGGATGAACAAGACTTGGGCTAATCTGGTTGGGATCAAAGGACTTTTCAGCCAAATGGAAGACGAAAATCATCGGTCTATCTGTATCCTCAAGATAAAACAACCTTCCATCCATGTACACAGTAAAGCGAAGCCGATGTGGGAATTTATGTGAACCAAGATCCTGCCATGCCTGGGCTCTGAGATGAAACATATGGATTTCCTTTTTCGGCCACATTAATACAACGATCTTGTAGTCATCTCATAGCAAAACTAGGGGAAGTGATGCTACTACTGTGTGAGTGTGTGAAGAATTTCGATTTCCTAATTTCCTATTGGTGTACCGCAAAACGGAAAAGCTGTGTGCGTGAAAATTTTGTTGTGTAGTTTTTTTGAGATTGTTATAGATTTCACACAGTCACATAGTAAGCTTTTTTATTTTTCCCCTTCTCCACCCTTTCCTCCGCGTACTACCACACACAACACTTGACGAGAAAAACGATAGTGATGGTTTCCAATTAGTATCTAGGCTACTTGACTTAACAAATATAGGTAGAAGTTCCTCTTTCTCGATATCCAAAATGAAAATGTATAATTGTCTCCAATATATAAGGGCTTAAACGTCTCAATTGCATACAAACAGTTGAAAGAGCGTTCATGCCTCAATATAAACTCTGCATTCGTTTCTCCTTTCCATTTCAACTCTCAGATTGACTTTATTCTAGTGTTAATTCGTTAAGTAATGAGCAACTCATATTCAATCATTTTATCATCATTCAATTATTAAGTGCAAAACTAAGTTAACATGGTACCAGTTATATGCATTACTAGGTCAATCTCGTGTCACTCCGGTAATTCATAAGTCATAATTTGAAAAACCCCAACAATATAAAAGATATGATCAAGTTAATAGTATTTATAATTGATTTTACGTTTATGTGGAAAATGTTCAAGGTCGCTCATCGAACACAGTTTATCAATTCGTGCAATTGCAAATTTAATAGAAACACGTGTTACTTGCAAATTTGTCAAAGCGATTATTTTTGTACTTTGCTTTCATTTTATTTTTAACAAAAAAAACTTTTTCTTAAATTAAAATTTAGGTATGTGTCCCGCTTGACGAGTAGAACGAGGGCAATGATTCCAAATAGTATCTAGATTACTCGACTTAATAGATAATTTATAGTCTATAGATAAAAGTTCCTCTTTCTATAAAACCAAAACGAGAAGTATAAATGTTCCCTAATGAAAGAATTTAACCGTTTCCGTTGCATTCAAATAGTGTCGTATCATCTCTAATCACCCCACCTACCTCTAGACTCTAATCTTAGAGGTAGACTCTAATCTTGCTCTCAATTTCCATTTCGATTTGCCAGATTGACTTCACCGTTAGTACTAATTCAAAGATTAATGAGTAACTCATTCCATTGGTTTATTAGGGGGAGTATTAAGTTAATATCGTGTCAATTATGTGCATTATCATGTTTACCATCAATTCATTATTAATGAGTTAAAACTGGTTAACATTTTACAAACAAAAATAAAAAATCATGTGATAGAATTTTTTACTTAAAGCAATGAACACGACACTTGTTCTCCTCTTCCCCAGACACCTCAATTCCGAAAGAAATAAAGGAAAAAAAAGAGGGAAAAATACTCCAATCATTAATGTGGCAAAACGGCCAAAAAAAGGTCGGATTGTCTTTTTGGTTACACACAGTCACACAGTAGCACGCACCACCACACCGTTACTACGTAAAAAAAGGATAAAAAGTACACAATAAAATAAAATAAAATACTGATACGTGGTGATTTCACACAGTCACACAGTAGGCCTCTCTTCTTCCTCCTCCTTCTCCATTCTTCCTCCACCGCCACACACACACAGCACACCGCCACTGCGTGAATTTCAGATTTTCGGTTCGGATTCCACCATTTCTCCGGGAATCGGTCAACCTGGAATCGAATTCGGCCGCCGTCGCCAACTGTTTCACACACTGCACCTTCGCAGCGTGAATTCGATTTCGGCTTCATTGGATTCCTTCGTTTTTGTTCTGGGTTAGTTTTGATTGATTGCTTTCGTCGCTCGATTTTCGTCCCCATTTGGAAATAAACAGGGGAGGAGGAAGAAACGGAGCCAACCATATCTGGCTTTGAATTTTGACTCTTTTTCAGGGGAGTGTGTGTTTTGTGTGTGTGTGCGTTTTTATCGAAATCCGCTGAATCAGACGGGCAAAATCATAGGGTCTTGGTCTTCAAAATCCGGCGAGCTTTGCGGTTACAAACACAGACACACACTCACACACTGATCCTTTTTCTGAAATCCGAATAATTATCCAGTGGCAATTCTGTGAGCTTTGCCGCGTTTTTTGAGTTTACCGGCGGGAATAAGCTGCCGTTTTCAGTTCACCGAGTATATGCACCGCCACCCGATTTTATACTGATTTTCATCATCGGCGGCGGCGCCGATGCCACCCACAGGAGGTACGGTGGGTCTAGCCCTTTCCTGTGAATAGCCTTTCTAATTTTGGCATTGTCTGAGATGTTTATCTGTATTGTTGATTTTTTTTTACAGATTATCCCGGCAACCGGAGCAAAGGATTGAGGCCGGAAAATGGAGTTATTATGGGTTCTGTGGGGCCGGACACTGGGGAGGATCTTCCTCGTTGTTCTAAGAGTACACTCACCAGGAAATGTAGGCTCCCCAAAAAGGTTAGAATTGGGTTTAGTACTTGTATTTTTTTATACAACGTCTCTGATTAAGATGTTCTTGATTTATGTTATCAATTTTTGTTTGTTTCTTCTACAGTATTTGGATGAATGGAGTACAGTGGCTCCTGTTTCTGTTCCTCGCAAGTTAAGATCATCAGGTACTGCTATTAGTCTGATACAGATAAATTGCTATATTTAGTATTGGAGCCCACTTTGTGTTGCTTTCAATTAACAATGGAATCATGGAAGTAGTGTCTGGTCCTGTTTATTAAATGCTACTTTACTGGGATTGGAAGTTGGAACTTTACTGGCTTACTGCTTTGTCTTGCCTTTTTCTTGCTTTCAAGCAATGAGAGATTCTGCTGTAACTGGTAGTGTATGATGCATCATATGATTTTTTTGATTTTTCGGGTTTGTTTTCGTATGGCTGACTAGATCTTTTTGAGTCTGAGCACAGCCATGAAGAAGAGGATGAATGATGGTGGTGTGCATCGATTGCCTGGAAGTGATGGCCCGATGAAATCCAAATTGAAAAGGGTCAGACTTTATCCTCTGAGAAACTTGCAAGCTTTACAAAGGGGTTGTTTATGTGTGATGATAGTTGTGACTGGTTTTCTGCAGAAACAGGTTGAATTGGAAGGTTGTGTTGCTCGTGCCGTCCGAGAGGGTGTATCAATGGATGAGGTGGAAGTTGCAGAGGCCTTATTTGCTCTTTCTGGGGGATTGGGAGGGAAATCATCAGCCTTGACTAAAGATGATATTTATGTGCCTTCAATTGATGGTTTGTCTCTTCTTGCTTTTTACATTCATCCATTTACTTGTTTCCTCCAATATGAGCTTTTAATGGATGTCCCTTAAACAGCAGTAAGCAGAAGAGAAGATGACCATAAAACAGATAATCATCATAGTGATTCTGTTCTAGAGACTGCTAAACCGCCATCTGAGAAGTTCGCCTGTAGTAAGCCTGAAGTAAATCTCCATTTGACGGCTTTCATATCTGAGAACCAACCAGCCATATGTGATTCTGGTTCTGGCGCATGGACTCAGATAAGAAAGACAAGGTATTTGATGTTGTCTTAATACTTTGTTTTCTGTCTCCGTTTCATGGCTTTCGTGTTTGATAGTGTTTCTTTGGCAGATCAAAGCCAGGCACTCTAGAGAAAGGTCAAGCATACAATTACCAAGATACTGCATTGACACAAGTATGTAATTCTAACCAATTGCTCTCATTTTCTATCTATGCTATCGAAAATTCAGCAATGGAGAATGTGACTTTTGGTCTTGTCTTTTAGAATGCAGATGCCAACACGAAAGCCGAAAATAATGGTACAGTTCACTCATCAAATACCCTTTCTTTATAAATCTTCACCACTTAGATAATTGTGGGAATTAACATTTGCAATTTAACAGGTTCATCATCAAAGCGCAACTTGTCATCAGCAATCCCCGTCAAGTAAATATTCTTCACTGGTTATATAATTTATTAATTTCATTGTGACATTCCATTGTTTACTGACATATCAAAGAAATCTTAGGTCTCCCATTGGAATCACAAGTGGCACTGCAACTCCAACAGTGGAACCTGATGGCAGAGCTAAAAAGGTATTGTGTGTTTCTGCAAACTCACTGAGATTATTAACTGATGATCGTCTGAAACTAATATGATTTGAAATTAATGTTGCAGGGTGCTCCATTTTCCACATGTACAAAGAACTCGTGGAGGAGAAGTTGCACGCATGCTTATGTCTGCCGGTACATAAAGGCCTTCCAAGAAAAAGATGCCAGTAATAAGAAGTTGCTTCAATCTTCTTATGTAAATGGAGTACCATGTCAAAGGGATCAACATAGAACTGACACCAATCAATCTGGGGCCAGGACGTCTTTGATCAGCTTTTCTTCTCCTGCAAAGAATGCAACCACAGTGGAAAGTGCTATTCTCTCACACACTTCTCCTGCAAAGAATGCAACTGAAGTGGAAAATGCTATGCTTTTGCACAAGATGCTAGTTAAAGATCAGCAGCAAGCTTCTCAGGTGGATAACATCCCAATATGTTTCTCCTTTTTCCCTTACTAGGCCTTATTCTAAACGAAGAATATTTTCATTCTCAGCAGAGTTTGGGGCCCTTATCCAGGCATGCTGGAGTTGGTCATGCAAAACAAAAAGCAGGAAATTCCTCACAAACAGAGAATCAAGCATACACATCATTTCCTGGGAACCATAATCTTTACTCATCCACCTCTTCCTCTGGCCATTGCCCGATAGCTCCAGGACTACAGGTAACAAGGCTTGCTCAAGACTTCATCTTACTCGAAGAACAAGGATGTTCTGCCTTAATATCTTAACTGTGAATCATTTCTAAGATTTCTTGTTCTGACCATGATTACAGGTCCAATTACCTCCATATTTTTCCAGCAGATCTTATGTTCCATTTACAGATGTGAATACCTTGACAGTACAGCAGTTCGAGCAGCAAAATGGTAACCGGCTGGTTCCAATGTTGGTAACGAATTTTGATCCAAGTCTAGTAGTACCAGGCAAGCAAACAGGTCCATTCTTTCATCCTGGACAAGCTTCTTTCCACCATTCTCATCCTTCTCCTGAGGTGCATGGATATACACCAATATTGCAACAGCAGCAGCAGCAGCAGCAGCATGCTTCTCGGAATGCTAAAGGACCGTATCATCATCTCCCTTCTGGTTATGATTCAAATGTCGGCCGTGTAAGACCCGATAAGTTGGTGCTGCATCACTGCAGATAATCTGCAGCCACTGTGCATATATTGAGGGATAACAAAATTTAAAAAGAATATTTATACTGATTTCACTCAGATGTTACATAAATCAGGATTTTGTTACTCGTGAGTCCGTGACAATATTTCGATTGCTTAAGTAAGGTTATGGTTTCGCTCGTGATACCTAGACAGTTCTCAGTTCACTGTAATAAGTTTTATTTATGAAAGCTCCCTAGACAGTTTCTCAGTTGCATGATGCTCACTCTGTTTGAAGTGAAACTCTTGGTATCGTTTTTTCCTTTTGTCAATGATCAAATCAATATGACTATATGAGTAAATAATATTGTGTGTATCATCAAAATCATTTGGATATCAATTTACAAGTGCAGAATCAATAACTATACACAGAATATGGCTGAAAAATCATATATCCTTTTTAGAATCAGTGCAGCAAAATCACTAACTATGCACAGAAATGGATAATTGTTGAAGGACATCCTACAAAATGAGGCAGGGGAAACCAAAGGAAAAAATTGCCAAGAAAAGAGGCTGTGGTGTCGTGTATTCTTCAGATGTCGAAATTCTGCAGTTGATAGTCACTACTCCTGCTTTTCCAATTCCCCCATTCTCTCTATTATGGCCTGAGGTAAAAGAAGATGATATAATCCAAGGTTAAGAAACTTACAGCATAACTAACAGTGGTATTAGTGGTGATAACTTTAGGCCATCAAAAGAGGAGATTTTACCTTTTTGCTTGTCTCTTGAAGTTCCCCGGCTAGTATGAACTCATCAAGAATGAGATACACCTTCAAGGACAGAAGTAAAGACTAATAGATATTTTAGAGATCAATATATCCTATATTAAACATAAACCTTTCAAATATGTCCAATCCATCATATAAAACCAGTTTCACCAAGCTAGTGAGAAATCACACATAACTAAGCAAAACCTAAGACAGATAGAACCATGTCCAGTAGTCACACTGCTCTCTGTAGCATGGTATCAAGTAATGGCAGTTCCCATCCAACGTACAGAAAAGTTAACTATCGATAAATCTTCGAAGTAAAATTGGAAAATACTGTAAGAAACTCTGATCAACAGTCCAAAGTTGAGCACAAAGCTGCAACTGACAAAACAGTGTATCCTACATTATTTTGTGTATCCAATTAAAAGATTCCTATATTATTATAGGTTCATGTTTTCTCTGCACAATTTCAAATTTTAGACGATCTTGGCATTTTACAATAACACAACCCTTTCAATTATGCCCAGTCCCTCACATAACACCATTTTCTTTAAGCTGGTGAAAATCACACATAACTTGATACTACCAAACCTTGGATATGCACAGTCATCCATATATAGCCAAGTAAAGCCTAATATATTATGGCCACACTCTTCACAGATTGTTCTTCACAGATTGTTGTAAGCCAATAGTCACTACTCACTACTCTCAAGTCTCAACAGCATGCAATCTAGCATTTTCATGGCAGTACACATAAAAATGTGAAGCCGGAAAATACTGTAAGAAACTTTGACAGCCAAATACTACACAATAAGTCGAGATCACACACAACTATGCAATACGAGTGACATGCTAGATAACACAAAAGGTAAACAAATTACACACCTTGTGAAAGTTGAACACCAAATCTAGCTCGCAGACATTGCTGAAGAAATGATCCAGAATCTCCACAAACAAATGGATGCACTCAAGATATGCAAGCTCATTGTCTGTAATGTCAACACAAAGGGAGAAGAAAAGCCCTGCATATCGCCTGTATATGACCTTGTGCGTACGGAACTGACAACAACAGCAAAACACAGCAAAAAATATTTTTTTTTAAAAAAAATCTAGAAGATCATGCAAACAAGCTTACAGATTAACAGTAAAATTTGAAGAAACCAGCAAAATTACAGCACAGTACCTCAACGAAGTTGGTGAATTTGGGATCTCTGTTCACTACCAAACGATGAACCTATAATATACTCACACTATTATACATAAAAATCAATAAAACATTTCACATTTTCAAAATTGAGCAGGATTTGAAATGAAGCTACATTTACCTCGTACTCGACCTTGTGCTTCTCTGATTCCTCGAGAGGAATGTAGTACTTGGCGAGACGAGTCTTTCCCTGGCGGTTCTGGAGCAGGATATATCGGATCTGCGAATTTTACAGGAAATTTAAATTACAGAGTTGCAATGACAGTATTTCAATTACAGAGTTGCAGGAGGATTGAAAATGAGAGCTCACCATTTTTAAGAGTAACGTCGGCGGTGAGCGGCGGAGGCGGTGGAGGAAGGGGAAGAGGAAGACGTTTGAAGTCGCGAGGGTAGAATGGGAAAACTGGGGGATGATATGTTCATCGTCAAAGCCAATACCTTTGACTATGGTTTCCTTTTTATTTATTTTTTCCCCTTTCCTAGATGAAATGCAATGTCAAACTCAATCGATGATATACAAAAATCTGTTGACGTTCGTTAATAATAATTTGTTGAGGTTGGTTACCGTAATTGATGTTGCACATTAATTTGCTGAAGTTCGTTTTATTTTCAATGATGATAATTTATGTTGTCATTGGTCATTACCTCAATTTAAAAAAAAAAAAAAAATTTGGAATAAAATAGTTTGTTCATGCCATCTCTAAAATATTATACTATTAGCAAAATTGCAAATAATAGTATATTTGGATAATAGCTTAAGTATATTTCTGTATGTTTATCCTCAAAAGCTTATACTGTATAAAGAAATATTGCCGAGTTATATTGTAATTTATTTCTCCATTCTCTTTCCATTATTTTTCTTCACATGTCCATTCAAGGGCCTCATTTGTCTACTTTGGTTGTAAATTCCAGCCAAATCATCAAATAAAAGTTTTTAAAAAAGTTACTGAACTGAATTGCACATAAGTTATAATATAGTGGTAGTATTTTATTGAAGGCGTAGTACATATAGAACAAATCAACACTCAAGTTTTAGAGCTAATCCGGAGATACCAAAGTGTAAGTGATACACATTATTTCACTACCTAAGGTCTAATGAATTCTAATGCAAATGCTCTAATATATGCTGATGAATCAAGAAAAATCCAACCAAAAAATGGCCTAAAAATCATGAGGATACTTGGAGTTGGAGGCAGCCAATAGAGCAGCCCCAATCCCAGATCCATCTTTGGTGTGCTCAATCACAATATTCTTTGAGATTTCATACCCAACAAGCTCTTCAACAGCTTCTTGAAGATACCTTCTGTACTGAGGATAATGCTCATACAAACCGCCATCCATCGCCACCACGGTTCTCTTCCCGAACACAACCCCCTTCGAGTCCCCCTCCATCTTCTCGAGGATCCCGACTATCCCGGCCCCGGCTAGGCGGCCCCCGCGCTCGGCTATCGCGTCGCAAACCTCCACCACAACCTGCCTTTCTCCCAAGTTGGACCTCACCTAATATCATGCACACTGCTATCAGTTTCTGACCCGACATTTTAAAATTTTAAATCCTTTATGATGAATTATATGACACCTCCAATCATGCATGATCAAAAAATGCATTGTGAGACTGAAAAATCCATGAAAATGTGCTCATTTAGAATCATACCCCGACTACATCAGTAAGGATTGATCCGACTATGTTAAGATCTTTTGAAGTGTCCTGCTGCATTGCACAAACATCAGGAGTCCTAGAACACACGTATATTGCAAGAAAATGATGTCAGAACTCAGAAGTGAAAGTGTATCAAAGTTCAATTCAAACCTGAGATAACAAACCTGAGTGCAAGTGGAGTCATTAGCTTCTCAGAAATGGATTTGCCAAATAAATCTTCTGCTTGAGCCATCTTGACAAGAACTCTCCTCACAATTTCACCAAGGTACATACCAGAAATCGTCTTCTCAAATATCTGTAGCATTGCGTTATTCACATTTCATAAGATTAATTCGAAATCTATGAAATAATAACCTCAACCACTTAGTGAGAACTGAGAAGTATTTCAAACAAAACTTAGCAATTGAAATGTTAAAATTTCACTATCAAGCCGCTAACCTGCTCACCGGGATTGATACTATCATCATCCATCTCCCTATCATATTCTGTCAGAGGAAGGCCATTGGAGAACGCTCCCCACTCCGTGTTTACTATCTGAAACACATAATGGAGGAACGAGAATCAATAGCTGCATTATAGACATATAGTTTCAATTCAAACCATCAAAAAATATATATGACTAACCGTTTTTCCAGACTTGGAATCATGAGTTTGCAACTTAGGAATGGCCCCTACACTTTCGACATAGCAAGCATTGGTTCCGGTTCCAAGAATAACAGCAACCATGACATCATCATCCCAGTATCTCGCACCAGCAAGCGTTGCCACTGTGTCGTTAACCTAACTTGACAACATTCCTAGATTCAGCATTCTTAAAATGTCATTGTTGAAGGAAAAACAAGGATGTTAGAGAAAAAGTACCAAAGCGGAAACTCGCATGTTTAGTCCTTGCCTTTCCATGGCTTCATTCAGACAGGCAACAACATCCCTACCTGCCTGGGATCAAAAAGGCTTTCATCAGATGAAATGAGTTAGCATTTGACAAGAAATGAGAAGGTTAAGGATAGATTGATACTAACAGTTCCAGACACTGCGAAACCTTTAGTCCACTTCATTAAGATCCCAGAATCAACAGAAGTTTGCTTAACTGGGAATGAAAATGTGAATCCAATTTCCCTAGTTCGTTTCTCAGGTAAATAGAATTCCCCTCCCTCGGTTTCTGCAAACCTTGCAAGCCCCGAGGCTATGAAATCGAAAAGCTCCTACAAAAATGTTTCACTTCAAGTTTGATTCAAACATGAATTTCATCAACAAGAAGGTGAAGATAGAGAAACTGAAAGAACCTCAGACGTGCCAAACATTAACTCAGGTGGAATAGAGACTTGATCGAATTCAGTGGCAACAACTCGATCTTCCTTTCCTCCTAACTGAACTCTAAGAACTCGAAAATTCGTGCCCCCGAGATCCAGTGCATAGAACAATCCATTCTCATTTCTTATTAGAGAGGAACATAAAACAACAGCTTATCAAATTTTCAGTTATCATGATCCTAACTAAGAACTGAAACAAAGCTAAACCAACAAAATAGCCTTTCAGTTCTTGAATTAAGTTGATCACACAATTACATTTTTCCCTCCATTACTTTCTCTTTATGATCTTGATGTAGGACAACGTAGGCGTAGGTGTAAGGAAACGGATCTTGTTCTTTTAGATATAACTCCAAGTTCCAATATTCAGCAAGAATGGTGAATAAAACCCAAAAAAAAATGAAATTATAACCTGGAAAAGGAAAAACAATTGACTTTTGTTTGAACATATGAACTAAACGTACCCAGTTGGCAGGGTGTCCACGTAGCTCAGAATCATCTTGAGATCGCTGCCGCCGTCAGCGGCGAGGCCGGCCCGCATGTCGGCGGCCATGGCGTCCGCCACGTGGCGCAACACTGGCAACGGAGTGGCACACTCTTTCCTCAGCTTGGTCAGTACGGGGCCCACCGACACCGCGCTGGACTTGACGGCCATGATCACGCTCCGCCGCGAGATGGGCCCCACCGTGATACCCGGACGGCGGCGGAGGAGGGATCGGCCGGCCGGCGGGCTCACCGTGACAGACATTATTGTCGGATCGAGAAGGATGTGATTTCGGAGGAAAAGTGCTGGGTGAACTAATTTATGATCAAACTGAAACAGTGTGAGCCTTTATTAGTTTCTTCGAAGTAAATAACGATTCGGATTAGCTGAGGAATGATCACGAGGTCGTTAATTTCATGGTGGATGTAAAAACAAGATTTGAACGGTGGGGCCGGATTCCAGTAGAGGTTTTTGAAGCGTTGATTGAAAATGGTGGCGGACAAGACGAAGTTGATACAGTACAACGTTTCTCTGCTTTGTTCTCGTCGGTTTGATGGAGGGAATGTTCCATGGTGATCCTTTTTCAGCTTAATAATGGATTATGCATTTGAATTTGGGATTATCATGTCATTAATCCCTACTTATATATGCAGCTATTTTTCATGTTTTGAGTGTTGTACAGTTTATGAATTTCAACAAGTTCGATTTACTGATATTTTAAAATCAAGTTTGATTCTTATTTTGATTAGCTTAATGTTAGTTGAGAATATTATTTGACCAACCCCAATAGACACACTGGTTATGAACTTATGATTTACTTTACTGTAAATACAAACAAAATATATTGTAATAGTTGAAAACAAACAATAGAAATAAGTTTTTTTTTGTTAGACCTTCAAAGATACAAAATTATATATCGATTTAATAATAGTTTTCCTTTGTGCTGAACTCAGTTTTTCAAATGGAGAAAAATGGTCACGTACCAATACGTCTTTTTTAAGTGCCTAACATATTTAGTTTTTAAAAATCGGTTTAATACCCATGAATTGCCTACAAATACACATGAATTGATGAATTGTCACTTTCGGTCATAGAAATGTTTATTTCCGATTTTCATGAAAATCATTGTTACCATCAAATAATATTAAATCACAATCACAATCACTTAATTTGACCGTACAAATTGTATCTTGGTCAGACAGCTCAAACATTGATCTTGAAAATACTGTCGATAACAGACAGCTCAGTAGCAGTGGTAGCAGATCCACAGAATGCAGTCCAGTCATTAACCGCCAGCCCAGCACCAATCATCTCGCTTCCACGGTTGATGGTACCCGCAACCAGGGGAACCTGAAGCAGACATGAAAGCTCATCCAGGTCCTCTGTAGAGGCATGGGGGTGCACCAAGCCTCCCATGTTGGTAAATGCACAATAGCTGCCAATATTCCCAGCAATAGTTTGTGGAAACACTTCAACACCAAGAACATCAATAATCATCTCCCTAGTTTCCCTATCAAGATCAATGTGCGTTAGAGCAACACGATCATTGCAAGCAATGCAGTTCCCCAGAGCAGAAAGCCTCTCATCGACGCGCTGAACTTCAACCGAATCTGGCAAGATATTTCTCAAATGCTGGAGTTCTATTAACATCATCAAAAAACCAAGACTGTCAAGATTCTGTACTGGTAAAGAATATTTCTATCTACAGGTCAAATTCAAGGTTATTAGATTGTTTACCTTGGTCAGTAGTGTTATGAGGCAGAAGAAGCCCTCTTCCGTTCCCTGAAACAATAAACAGGAGTTAATATTTTAACCAAGAAAACTATAGCCTTTATTTTGCTAATTTGCAGTCTAATTGCAGGACTTGTATTTGACCATATTGCCCCTGCTAATAGGATCGTGCATTTGGCCATATAAGGACACTATAGTCAATTTTGGTCCCGCAAGGACAACACCTAATACAAATACATACCTAGTAATCAATATTTTTAATATACTTATTTTTATACTAAAAATACAGGCTATACAGACGGCAAATTGCAGGACGGTAAAGAGAATCACTAACCAGCACAGAGGGTTCCAATAACTCTGGAGCCAGCAATGGAGGTCTTCACCACCGGAATAACACCAGCCAATTCATTCTCAAAGGTACTGCAAAATAACGCCGTTCTCTAAAACATAACAACACAAACGCATACAAGAAAAACAATCAAGAGTACTATTTACTAATTAGCAATAATATAGGCACCTGTAGAAGTTCTCGGAACCACCGTTGGCCACCAAGCAATAGGAATTGGTCAACTTAGAGAACACCCCGATCTCGCACGAATTCTCAAATTGCAGTCCTGGAATTAATTATAATAACAATTATATTTAAAAAAAGCCACCAAAAAACCAATTCTTCATCGTGAAATAATGAGAGAATACTTACTCGTCGCCATGATGATATTCAATCAAGAAAAGACGAACACAAACTATTGACGGAAAACCCTACATTTATACTAGTATTCAATTCTACACGAAATAAGGAAACCTATTTTTTATCTAAAAAATTCTTAATCTAATACGTATATGGATTCTCTCACAACATAAGGTAAATCGTGCTTTTAATTATATAACCAAAAACATAATTCCTTAATTAAAACACAATGATTTTCATAATTCCTTAATTAAAACACGTTCTAGTTCCATAAATAATAAAAATCATATTTTAGGTAAATTTATATAACCAAAACTTTCTATATATGATTCATGTTGTGAAAATTTATGTGTGAAAATTTATGAAATTTTATATATGTGAAAATTGTTTAAATGTAATTTTTAGGGCTTATTATACAGAGATGAATGAGTTATATAACTCGTATTATAGAAAGTTTTGGTTACTACGGTCAGTAAATTGATCACCATTCACTGTGACTTATGACAAGTCTACAACTAGAGTCTAGGTTTTGTAGTTTAGGGAATGAGTGGGCCAACTAACAGGCTACCAAATATGGGCCCTCAGAGTAGAGAAAAGCCCAACTAAATTCGGTTCACCGCCTTACCAGACAAACGGAATGAATTTAAATCCAGTGAAGTGAACGCAAAGAAACGAAGCTCTTCACATGAACTATTTCTTCTCCCACTTCATTCCTTTTTCCAACCTACTCCTCTCTACATTCTCTCTCACACACTCACGCACTAATCGTTACGAAACGACTATTGCATTTGCACGAGCAGTTATATATTATCGATCGAGGATCGGGATCGATAATGGAGGGCGGCGCCGCCGTAGCAGCAGCGGCGATGATCGGGAAGAAGGCGGATATCGATACGAGCGCGCCGTTCCGGTCTGTTCAGGAGGCGGTGCTGCTGTTCGGCGAGAGGATTCTCGGCGGCCAAGTCTACGCCAACAAGTTCAAACAGGTAAAGTTGTTATATTATTATTAGGGGTACATGATCAAATCTTGTAATAATTAGCACTTTGTCTACATTTAGCTCTACTTTTTAAATAAAATTGAACATAATATGCAATAGAATGTGTAAAAATTTAGCTACAAAATGTGTTTTCTTATATTAATTGCTACTGTTGTATTAAGAGTTTTGCTTGAGAGTGATTACAAAGCATTTCTTTCTAGTATTGTGGGCCAATACTAAAGTAATACATAGAGCATTTGAGGTTAAAAAGTTTAGATTTTGCTGCAGTAGCCATTAGCCAATAGATAGGCCATGATTTGTTTGTTTTATCAATCTTTTTTTACAATATTGAGATTTGTTATTGTCACACTTTCTAATATGTGTTTTTATAGAATTTTTTTTGCTCACTCATCATTCTTTCCACCCTCCATGGCCCTTTTATCCCAAGTTTTTTCTTACTAGACTGGATTGAACAGAAACAAAATGAACATAATGTACTAAAAAATATAATAATATAACAAAAAAAAACTTTTTTTTCTAAACTGAACGGAACTGAAATAATATGAACAAGACCTTATTATATTGGCACATCTCAACAGATGAATGATGAAACAAGTGAGAAGCACGAAGACATGACAGCGGAGCTAGAGGAGACAAAGCAGAGCCTTCTAAAGGCAAAGGAAGAAAGCATGGAAATGGCTACAAACCTATCTTCCCTACAAGAAGAGCTTGAAAGGACCAAACAAGAGCTCAACAACCTTAAACAAAAGGATTCATCGTACTCATCCGATCATTTCTTGGAGCTTGAGGACATCAAATTCGTCGAAGAATCGGAAAAAGTGGAGTTCCATAAGAAGAAATATGTCACGTTTGCTGAGCACCCTTCTCTGATCACTCACCAGGTCTCATCAGTCCCAATCAGTGATCACGAAGAGCATGTTGTTTTGCAAAGGCACCCTTCTTTGAGAAAGAGCAAGAGGAAGCCACTAATCCCTCTAATTAAGGGCATTTTCAGGTTTAGAGGGCGCTCTGGAGTAGGACCGGATGCCCTTAACCAAAACCGCACCCCTTAAAGAAAAAAATAAGATTTTGGGAGTACTAAATTATTATTTTTATGAGTATAATTAATATCATTATAAGAACGGTTTTATTTTATGAAGTTATATACACATGTATCTGTACTACTTTTTGATGAAGAACATTTAATTGTGGTGACATAATTGCTTGTTATTTGGAGTCTGGAGTTTGGACCACGGTATGAAATTGTATCGAACATTTTCTTTTTGCCCTTTCCAATTTTCTTTACAATAATCCAATGTTCTCATATATAAGTTCAATTATACAATTGAGATTAATTTACTACAGCAAAAAACATGCCTAGATACGTCAATTGATCAGTATCGATTACAAGTGTCAATTTTGATGAAGCTAAATCTAAATGATAATCTCGGTCAAACATATGGATAATCAAACAATAGATTCAGGAGATTATGAAAACTTCAAGAACGATACTCAGAATGTAGTAGTACCAGAATAACCTTAATTATAAGCTCGAAAATTGCATTCGGCACCAATATCGGCGGGAAAAAGCAGAAATTTAAAATTACGAAGAAAAAAACTGATTAATTTACAAACAACATTCATTCTCTCCTCACATGTTCACGGCGGCGGCGCCGCGCAGTCGGACCTCCGGCCAGAAAAAACACCCTTGTGGGACCTGTTCAAGAACTCGATGCAGTCGTCGATGGCCTCGCTGTGGTGGCCGGAGCTCAGAGAATAATACGAGCTGCATGAAGTCTTGGGAGGATCGGAAACATACTCACACGACGAACTCCGGCGAGGAGCAGAGCTTGAGGACGATGAAGTTGTCGTGTTTTTGGAGATGGAGGGAAAAAACAGACGCATCAAACTCTTGCGCAATCTGTCAAACAGTTTCATGATTCTTCTCCGAGACTCAATGGAACAGTGGAATAATCTATCATATGGAGAAGAATGAAACAATGGGAGATTTTGGAGCTATGGAAGTATATAAATATGAAGATCAAGAAAAGGATGTTTGATAGCCATGTGACTAAATCATTGGCAGGGGTTTAGAGTGTCTTTGCTACTTCACAACTAATATTATACCCCTTTCCGATGTATAATTTATAAATCAATTTAAAGTTCAAAGTTATATAATTTTGATTATTTATTAAACTTCAGTTTTAACAAGAGCATCGGGAGTATTTCATACTGCGTAACACCACTATTTATTTGGTTGACATGTATTTTGATTATCTTGTAATAGATTGACAAGTACCGATTCTACAATTAGTTTTTAGTTCAGTTTAATTTAGTTCAGATCAATTTAGTTAGAAATAAGTTCATGAAAGCAAGTTTAACCCTGTTTGTTAAAGTTTATTTTTTTATTTTTTTATTGAATTGAACTGAAGTGAAAATTAATGTATTGGAAAAAAATAATTTATCGTGACTGAATTTATCAAATTATATTTTCACTGAATCGAACTGATTTACAGATAAGTTATACCAAATAGGACCTAAAAGAGCTAACATAAGAAAGGTTTGACAACTTGTGCTTTTCCTATCTTGGAAGTAGAAATTCTGTCTTAAGTATTCATTGATTCATATAGATCATCATAGTATTCACCCTGGTTGTGTCTGCCTTAAGCATCTCATCATTACTATTCTCTCAGCTCTTCTTTCTTAATCATTCGAAGCCATAGAACGAAATGATGCAAAAATCCAAAACTTTTGCCTTTTGTTTTTTTTTATATTTCTGAGTTAAAAAGTGACTGAACTTATATACTGAAAATGTGAAAAATGGTCTGCTCCAAATAGAGCACAAAATTGCAGATTTAATAGAGTATTACGGCCACACAAATGATTTGAGTATATAAAACGACTTCGAGGTTGGAAAGGAAAGTATTGTCCTCATTCACTGGTAGATGCCACTAAACTACTAATACAGCCTGCTTTATCGCCCATGGTTTCTTTTGAGGACGTTTTCTAATTATCTTGGTTTTAAAGTTAATAACTTTAAAAGAGTTTTGATATTTAAAAACATGTTGTGTGAAATCTACCCTCGCCTGATACTATTCTAGGTTTGTTGGATCATAAAAACTAATGAAAAAAAATGCTTAGTTTATGGCAGAGTATCAAAATGCATAATAATTAGCAAACACAAGAAACCTTGTTGTTTTCTTGAACTTATCTTTAAATCCGTTCAAATCTAAGAGTTTAGTAAATTACAATTTGATGAAATTTAAATTATTATACTAATTATTTTTTTAATATATTATTTTTTAAAAAAATTAACCCGTCATCAATTCGGGTCATGATTTGTCGTATCCATATTCCACATTTTGAACTTTCAATTGCCCCAACATGGCCATTCACGTGCCCTACCCGCAACCCGTTTTTCTTGGATCGGATCTTTGTGAATTGTACTTGAAAGTGAAAATGAGCAAGATTTGGTTTGGCAAAGGATGCATCACGCATGTAACTCCTGTTTGGACCCTTTTGTTACTAGCATGTTATTTACAAATATCATGATATTTACAAATATCATGATATTTCCAAGTCGTATTCAACTGCATCACTGTACAAATAAGTTCAGTTACGATGTTTTTTTAATCCCCTTGAGTCGTTTCATATTGTATAGTGTATTAATTAGGTAATGTAGCCGTCATTTTAAATATGGATAAAATACCAATCGATTTTTAATTTAGGTAATGTTTAATATACCAACTCAACCATCCCATTCTATTTTGATTTTGGTATTAATCTACCATCGGTTTCTTTTTATTGTGTTGTAATGTATTCCTTAATTATTAATCATCATTAAAATATGGCAATAATGTAATATGTATATTTTATGTGTTAAGGTATGAAATATTGTACTCTATTAAGTCCCTAAGTAAAATCTTCAAATTAATATTTTCTCTATTAGTTAATTACGTTACAAGCACAAATAATCATGCTTATCAGAATTGCCAACGCAAATGCGTGTATGCTAATTTTGCAATTATCTATAATTAATACATTCTATATTAATAATTAGATAAACCTATAATTATCAACACAAACTTAGATGACATATATCCAAAATATGCAATTACTAATTGATATATATCCGAAATATATCAATTACTAATTGACATATTGTTTTCCTTATTTTTTTTGTATATCATAAAACCATAGTAATTTTGTTGAGTAATTAATTCGTAATTAGCATATAAATGGTGTATAATTTTACTTGACCTCCCGAATCCTCGGTTTTCCCTACATCGCCTTATCGATGATATCACCGTTGATGTAGGCGTCTTTGCTTGATTCATCAATTTCCCTCTTTGTGATTTGGGAAGGTAAAGTTTCACTATTGGTATTCAACTGTTTATCTCGGCGCGTTTTAAATATGTGTGGTAATGATTATGATATTTATTTGTGACTTGTACTTGATTTTGATAATGGAGGAAGTTTAGTTATCGTGCCCTCTTACTTAGAATCAATTTTGACTTTGTAATTTCAGTGTTGCTAATTTTATAATTAGTGTTGCTACCTTGATCCAATAACTAGAATAATTACTCACTTCAAAAAGTGGGTTGACGTATTTACTTTAACAAATAATTTAGATATATTTAAAATATGTTAATATTTTTAGGGTAAGTAATATTTTTATGTCATTTGGTATTATAATAAAACTATAATTTAAATTCTTTCCCGTATCAACACATATATCCTATATTAGGTATTTAAATAAGTTAAGTGCCTAAATTAAAAAATTTCTGTAATTCGGGCATCTAGTAAAATGAAATAAAGTAGAAACAGATAGCTATTACGAGCAAGACGATTAGCCATAGGATAGCTTCAGACTCATATTCATGCGACTCTTTCGAGGCTTCATCCTTCAAGTCCAACCAATCTAGATTCTCGCCTGTCTTCTTCTTCTTCTTCTTCTTCCTCCAATACTTTTTGGCCCGCTTCTTGTTACCGGAAGCAGCTTCCAATTCTTCACTATCTTGAGGCTCTTTCAAGGCTTCACACATTGGGGCAACTTTCAAAGCTCCATACTTTTGCGCTTCCTTCAAGACCAACCAATCCAGATTCTCCCAATCCAAACTAATATCAGGGCCCAAAATGGTCTTGGCGTATTTTTGTGCCTTCACCAAAGTGGCTCGACGAGCAGCATCACGCTCACTAGACAATGCCTTGTCATTCTGCAAATTATGTTTTTTTATCAGAAAACCACATTCGACAAGAGTCACAAGACTACGTACTAGCAGCAGATACTAACCTTTGAAACGAAACTCTTCATACACTTCATCAAAGGCTCAAGAAACCACCGCTTCTTAAGCAAAATCCTCCTCCAGTTACCAGACAAACCTCTTAAAATGTAAGCGCTCCCCTTAAGGTTCTCCAAATATGCATCATCCTGGTCCAAGTAAATATACACAGTTTTTTTTAGTGGTTCATACTTCATAGTGGCTTTTGTGACCAACATGTGCTTACCCATTGGATGAAAGAGTTCAAGTTGATCTCTAAACACCGTATGAATCTGCGCCTTGCTTCCTTTGCTAGATCATGTTTTTTATCTGAATAATATCCACTAATTAGAACAAAGAAAAGAAACTAGAAGAGGGTGTCATGATTATCTGAAAAATATCACTAATTAGAACAATGAAAAGAAACTAGAAGACTTCTGAACTGACCTTCTCCAGCTGCTTTAAGGAGATTGGGAATTAACTGCTTACAAGCTCCTTCTACATCATAGGTTATGCCCCACTTAAGGAATTCCACTTCACAAAACGCATACCTCACAAAAATTTCTAACTCCTCCAACTGATCATTATCAAGTCTTTTGCACTCAACCTGAACCAACTAGTTACCATATAATTATGTCAGGAAAACTGAATTTTGACAAAAATTATTAGTTAAAGGAATCGTTGGATCAGAATATTTACAGATAAGGCACTGTCATTGGTGCTATCAGCTGGAACCCTGCTATTGGAGCTATCAAATGCTGTCTGATTGTGCAAATTCCTAACGTTCCAAAAATCCAAAGTAATTGCAGGACCCAGAATGGTCTTAGAATATCTTAGCGCCTTCTTCAAAGCCGCTTGACGAGCAGCATCATGCTCGCTTGCCAATGCCATCTCATTCTGCAAATACATGCTGTCAATTACTGAATATGACAAACGACAATATGGAGTAGCAGTTAAACTGTACATGTATGCTTACCTTTGAAACAAAACTCGCCATAGTTTTCATCAAAGGACTAAGAATAGAGGGATTTTTAAGCAGCAACTTCCTCCATTTAAAAGACAATTTTTTCAAAATGTAAACACTCCCAGCAAGATTTTGCAGATACATATCATCCTGGTCCAAGTACAGGTACACATGAGTTTTAAATGGCTTCACAAGGAAATACTATGTTGCTTCTGTTATAATCAAAATGTGCTTACCCATTGCTTGAAAGAGTCAATGTTGTTCTTCAAACACCAAAAGAATAACCGCCTTGCTTCTTTTGCTAGATCAAAATTATCTGGATAATATCCACATATCAGAACAAGCAAAGAAAAACAGAAGAGGACTTCAGACTAGTTATCTGAGTTCCTAAACTGACCTTCTCCAGATGCTTTAATGGCAAAAGGAATTAGAGAATCGGCTATTCTCTCTGCTACTTCAGGGGCATGATCATGAACTCTACAGTTCATCGCCCAATACCCCTCAACAAGATTCTTTTAAAAAAAACACGCAAAGGGGATCAGAATCAACAGACAGAAAGAACAAAATGGTAACTCAAGTATAGTACATTTATCTCGAGGGAACTCACCCTATCTTGTTTCGAATTTGCAGGGAATGCGGATCTTGCTAAGTGTTCAATGATTGATCGAGGCAAAGCAGATTCACCCATTCCGATATGATCGAACTCAGATTCACCATTTCCGAAAGCATCATCGACCTCATCAATGTTAAGATATGTAAAACCACCAAAACTGCAAAACCACACATGCTCAAATGTAGTTTTCAAAAAAAAAAAAACACATGCTCAAATATAATTTAAGTTTCCCTTCGGTAGTATATGTACCAATTAAAAGGATGACAGAAAAAAAAAAAGTCTAGATATTTACCTTTCCATCACCTTATAATTTAATGCATTGGATTCCTTAATTGCTGAACCACCACTAAACAGCAATGGGTATAAATATTCTATCCACATGAACTCCGCAACTAACCGATTCCCCTGAAGAGCCTACAAGACCAGTTCCATAAGTTGAGGCAGAAGGTCTGAATATTTAAATTTTCAATTAAACCCAATATCTAATAAGTAAATATTCCATAAGAAATATACCTGAGAGATGACCCAAGCAAGCACACGATTTTTGTCTTCTTCCTTGTACCGGAGCTTTGTAGTCTCTTCTAGTTTTGGCCACACACTAATCAAGACATGAGGCTTGCATTGTAATACCATTTGCAAAACGAAAAAGGAACCAACCTGCATACAGAAAGTGCTTAGAATGCCAATTCAATGAGATTGCAAAAGTGTGATGGACAGACTCAATGAGAGTTGAAACATATCATAACAATATCTGTCATCCCAAATAAGACACCAGGTAAAAAATATGCATACTTGGCCTCCTGAAGATTCACATCGCAAAGGAATCCGCCCGAGATCATAACAAATCTTACTCAGGGTCCTCCAAACAAATAACTCAATGTCTTTTTCATCCAACTGGTTGATCCAGTTTCTTGATACTTCAACAATATCATTGGGAACCTTGTCTAAAGGTATCTGCAAGATAACCCAAACAATTCCTATGCCTGCTTAAACATCCACATGCACTAACACAGACATAAAAGTTTCATATTCCAAGCAGTTGGATCAATGAAAAATAAGTTTATGAATTACATACTTCAAGTATAACTTTTTTAATCCGATTGTGTTCGTCTATCTTAAGCCACCGAAACTGAAAATCTAAGGCTTTGGACAATGCAGACCCATTGTGATCTACAAACTTCTCCAACTGATAAATATGGTACTCAGCCTAATCAAACAAGCAGAAGCGGGAAATCAAATTTTGAGTAACATAATCTTAGAGGAGTCAATTAATTGGATGTGAAAATTAAAACTACCGAGATTTCAACTAAAAATGCGGACAGCTGATAGCAGTCGAGCTCCTCCTCGTCACTGGAAGCCCAGCACGAATCAGCATCACTGGAGGAGGACTCGGTACTACACTCAGATACGCCGCCGCCACCATCCTTGGCTTTTTCATAGATTTCTCTGAATCAAAAGAATGAGCAATAAATTTAAAGCCATAAAAAAATATTTTCAACAAAATTACATAGTAATAGGAAGATTATTACTTGATGCGGATGCTCTCCAATTTTCTTTTGCTCTCCAGTTTCAATTTCGATTTCGGCATCGTCAATTTGTTGTCAACTGTGTCCGGGTCGGACCCAGAAATTAAGGCTGAGGGGCTATAATAATAGAATATCTTGATTATTGTCAAGAGAGAAGGTGTTGGGTGAGACCGTCCTAACATAAGCTTATGATAGGACGAATGATAATTCATGTGTTTCACAGCTTTGTTAATTCATTTACATATTTTTACAGATTATAACAAACAAAATTGTGAAACACAAGAACAAATATGTCAAACACATGAACCCAGCTTATAACAAACAAAACTGTGAAACACATGAACAAAACTGTGAAACACATGAACAAATCTGTGAAACACATGAACTATCATTCGCCTACCATAAGCTTATGGTAGGACGGTCTCACCCAAGACTTTGTGTTTTATATACAAATATATCTTGACAATAATCAAGATATTCTATCACATAACATAATATAACTAAAAATATAGTACTAAATTTTAATATTCATAAAATATTACAAGGGCATAACATTCAATTTTAAATTTTTTTGGGGTGGCCGGGCCACCCCTAGGTCCGCCCATGACTGTGTCTGAGTTCTATAGAGCATCTCCAATAGTGAGAGGGTCAATAGTAAAAAAAGGTGGCAAGTGTTTAAATTTTATTGGGTGTCAATATGATGTAGGATTGAAGGCATTCATTTTGAAGTTTGTTTCTCCAATGCAACCATCAAATTGTCACAAAATATCATTAAATTAAATATTACATTTATGTTTCAAATTTAAAAATGGAAGGATGTAATGATTGCAACTCTATATTTGTTAAGTTGTCAAATTGAAGGCTTCAAAGTGAGTATCAATATATAGAGGGTGTAATTGACACCTTCA
Source organism: Cruciata laevipes (assembly GCA_963678965.1). Classification (NCBI taxonomy): domain Eukaryota; kingdom Viridiplantae; phylum Streptophyta; class Magnoliopsida; order Gentianales; family Rubiaceae; genus Cruciata; species Cruciata laevipes. The sequence continues at coordinate 1,054,896 of OY787639.1, forward strand.
ATTCACATCATATGACACATATGATTGACCCCTACATTGATGTTTGAGTTGGAGATGATTTTTGCAATTTTTCACTCTCAATCCTACATGTCAATTGATATTTTTGAAAGTGAATGTAGCATTGGAGATGCTCTCGGAGGGCTAGGGCATATATATATATATATATATATATATATCACTCGTCCAACCCAACCAAAAATTTGGTAAGGAATTATGTACAAAATTAAAATTACTATTATACCCTTCATATAACTAAACCCATACCAATACCATGGTAGTTAAGGCATTCGTTGTGGCACGCTACGGCAATGCCATGGCGATAAGGCATTTTTTCAACATTGCCTTAACATTGCCTTACAAATTTGGCAAATTTGGCAAATATTTGCCGATCAAGCACCGGTGTTTGGAGAACCTGATCATGTTGCGAACTCGCAAACCGAATTGCACGGCGGTTCTTGTATCTTTGGCCGGAACCGCCGCGAATAAGCGCCGTCGTAGACCCTTTTTCCACTAGTGTTAGTGTTGCATGCAACTCTCAAATTAGTGTTTTCTGTTATTAGTTTCGCTAATCCATTAGCGCCAAGTTAGAAAAGCAGGATTATTGTTAGCTCTAGAAGGAATTTTCTTCTTATACCTCTATTATCAGTTAGTTCTCCCAATCGGTGGGGCTTTTAACATGGATAATGATGGTATGCGGGAAAAGAGCAAGAGGTGATGATTCGTCGGAGTCAGATCCCGTTCAAAGTTTGGTTTCATTTTGGTTAGGACAAGGAAAAGGCTCTATAAAATCCGGGACACTAATTGAAAATAAGTTATGGGAAGTTTGAATGGAAAAGAAAGGAAAGGTGCTCGTTCTAGCTGTAATAATGTATGACGGGTAAATTTGGGGGACACATGATGGTTTATTCCGATCAGAAAGAATGAGGATTTGGAAAAGCATATGTGCTTCATGAACATCTGGCGATCTGCTAAGTTTCCTAATAGATGTCCCTCGTTATCGTCATTACAAGGTACACGAAACAAATTTTTAGTAGATAAATCATGTAAAAGTACTTGAGTCATGTTATTTAAAGAGCATCTAGATTCAAGACAGTCTTCAAATGTATTTAATCTGCTACGACACTGGTTTGATGACAGAGATTTCAATATTGAAATCTTTCAAAACCAATTTCAGAAACTGTGGGGTGTTGAGGTTAGGTTAGTTAGAAGATTACACAATAATTTGGTTCTGAGCTTGAGGAAGAAGAGGACATACCGTATGCACTGCAACATAGTCCATATTATATTCAAGGGGGTCTTCTTGGGTAAACAAGATGAGAAGTAAACATTCCACTTTGGAGCTTGAAGGTTACAAAACTTATTGCCATAATATGAATTCTCAATGTGCCTCAGGAGTTGATAAATCAAGACTTAGAACACAAGCTAGTGAGTGTGATTGGCGGCACTGGTCTGGGTAGATCTATATAAACCTCTAATCCCTGGTTTCTTGATTGAAGGAAGAAATAGTCAAGACCGATGGCTTCTTTGTGCATATGAGGAAGTCTTCAAGCTATCTTCTAGGTGTGGAGTAATTGGTCATCCCATTTCTAGGTGCAAACTGAATGACGGGATGAGTTTGAAGGATTTTATTAGCAAATCCATTTGGCAACAGTTTAGTCAGCAAGGAAGAAAGCTAGGAATGGAGATAGAGGCTTATGATAAGAATGAGTCTTCAAAAACTGGAAGTGATCCCGGTGAGAATAGCTCAAGAATATCTAAGCTTCATGTCTCATATGCTACAAGTTGGTTCCTGCAAAAGATGGACAACGTAAACGTCTCATGACAATATTCAAGGAAGAGTTTCAGCACACAAGTAAAAAGCACAAAATATCTCCACATCAGGATTCAGAAGAAAGAATAAGTGACATGGAGGTGGATGAAGTAAAGCTGAGGAGAATCGGAAATGACAGGATGTTTGCATGGAAAGGGGTGAAAAAGAAAAGGAAATAATTATGAAGGAAGAGAAGATAGGGCAATAAGTCAACAAAAGACTGATGTGCCTGGAAGATCAAGATCGAATGGAGGAGTGCATTACCGAGTTGTTGGAAGTTTGTAAAAACATGGAGACAGGCAAAAAGAAAAAAAATCTAGACAAACAACAAAAATATGTTAAGGTTTTCTCAATGTCTACTCCACCGTTGGACGAACCAAGAAATTTGCAAGGCAGGGTAGGAGATTTGAGCGACATTAATACACTGAATTTGTCACTCATTATGTTCTGGCACCTTCTCTTCCTTCTCAAGGTCGTCTTCTCCAAAGTTGGTTTGCCTAAAAATGAACAGAATCTTATCAAATAAGGAGGTAAGAAACTTTGGAATGAAGTATCAAGGTCCCATTTAGAGGTACATATTCAAATCCAGAAAAGGACATGGAGCACAGGTATGATGTAGTAGTAGTAGCATTTCGAGAGGATTTGGATGCCAAGGTATATCTCCTGATTGCAGTGGCATACTACTTGTTCAATATGCTACACATTGTTTCAAACAGAAGTTCCAAAGAAGAGCTGAGACATGACGGACTAAGAGGAACAGTAAATGAAGAAAGGCCTCAAATAGCTTGTTGCCTAGAATATGCGGATTCTAGAAGGAAAAGAATTTGGAGTAAGATTTGGAACTTTAAGGTGTCATATAAGCTGGTGAATCATACTTGGAGTTTGGATCTAATCTATGCTTGGGTGGATGGCAAGAGAAGGAACTGATGGAGCAAGATTTGGAACTTCAAAGTGTCATGTAAACCAGGAATAGACATAAATCAGAGAGATCCAAGGACTTGTACCTGAATCAAGTTGTGATGCAAACTAATTCAAGGGCTGAAGCTATGCATATTCCCACGCACAAGCAAATCTAATAGCTTGCCGGAGAACTTTCAAAGTACTTAGTAGTACTAATTTATGATCAAAAAGTGTTTGCATAGTATTCTTTCTTGTTTTTTCTATGTTTGTACTCGTGGCTATAGGCCCGGGAGAGTGTAAGTCGTAATTCTATTATTTAATTAATATTAGTGTTGCTTTCCAAAAAAAAAAAACATAATTTTGAGGGTTAATTTCCCATTTCTTTAAACGATTTAGGCCTTGTTTACCAGAGCTTATCTGTAAATCAGTTCAATTCAGTGAAAATGTAATTTAATAAGATTCAGGTTAATTCAGTTATGCTAATTCTATTTTCAATACATTAATTTTTATTTTAGCTTCAAACTCTTGTTAAGACTCATATTCATACATTGGGACTTCATACCACCCAATCCAGAGTAATACCAGGGCACACACTTGGAGCGCCTGTCTTCTTCCAAGCTTTATACTTTTTCGCTCGCTTCCTGGCACCATTCAGACTCTTGCTTCATACTCTTGCGCTTCCTTCAAGACCAACCAATCCAGATTCTCCCAATCCAAAGTAATAGCAGGGCCCAAAATGGTCTTGGCGTATTTCTGTGCCTTCACCAAAGTGGCTCGACGAGCAGCATCACGCTCACTAGACAATGCCTTGTCATTCTGCAAATTATGTTTTTTTATCAGAAAAACACATTCGACAAGACTACGTACTAGTAGCAGATACTAACCTTTGAAACGAAACTCTTCATACACTTCATCAAAGGCTCAAGAAACCACCGCTTCTTAAGCAAAATTCTCCTCCATTTAACAGACAAATGTCTTAAAATGTAAGCGCTCCCCTCGAGATTTTCCAAATATGCATTGTCCCATTCAATGAAAGAGCTCAAGTTGCTCTCTAAACACCTTATGAATATGCGCCTTACCACCTTTGCTAGACCATGATTATCTGAATAATGCCCACCAATTAGAACAAAGAAAGAAACTAGAGAAGACGGTGTCAGACTTCTAAACTCACCTTCTCCAGCTGCTTTAAGGAAAAAGGGAATTAACTGCTTACAGGCAGCTTCCACATCATAGTCATAGTCTGTTCTAAAACACCAACTAATCATCAAAAGACAGCAGTACCTAGCCTCCATAGCATCCTTTTAGAAATAAAACACCATATAAGTGATGAATCAGCAGACACTAAAGGAACAACTCAAGTACCAAGTACTTTTATCTTACAGTATCTCGTGTTGAATTCGCATATGCTGATCTGGCCATTTTTTCAATGACTGATGAAGGCATAGCATGTTCATCAATATACGGATGTGAAAAACCACCAACTCTGCAAATCACATCCAGAACTTTGCTACTGGCAGTAGAACTTATATCTGATTCATACCCACATAACAATGAGGGGAAATAGTCAGCACCAATTTTATTCAACACTGCAACAATCCAATCCCCTGGACGAGCCTACACGAACAATTCAAAGTTAGACATGAAAACTTAAAGATACAGTAAATTCCAAATATCTAAACCGAAAGAACAATATATACCTGAGATATAAGCCAAGCCAGAACAATAATTTTGTCTTGTTTCTGGTACTTGGTATCCGCCTCTACTTTTGGCCACACACTAATCAAGACATCAGGTTTACATTGTAATACCATTGCCAAAACAAAAATTCTGACAGCCTGCATCCAAATAACCAAATCAAGAACATCCAATTGTTTAAAATGCTAACCCAGCTGTAAAAACAGTAACTTTCATCAGCCATGACAGTAATTATGTAATAATTGACATTTTAACATTTGAGAGTTGAGAGAACACCAGCGTTGGTGGATTGACTTAATGACATTTCAAAACATGCAAATAGAACACTTATCATCCAAAATTAGACAACAAAGTTTATGATTTTCCCTACAAAAAAGAAAAATACCACTGCCGAAGCAACTTGGTTTGCCCTTTGCAAGAGAGACCATAATATGTCTTCCAGAGTCTTCGACACAAAAGACTCAAGTGCTCCAACAGACACCTTGTTTAGCAATTTTGTTAATGTATCATAAACCTCGCCGGGAACCGTGGATAAAGGTACCTGCAGGAAAATTCAAAATGTCCACTTTGTTCAGAAGAGAAACACAAAGCCAAATCATTTAAAGGCCATTAAACAACAGATTTAACTTCTGATCACAAATTGCAGGCATGCATGTATGCCTCTATGATTAAAAATCATGATATAAATGTACCAAATATTGAATTCATTGTTATACACAAATAAAAATGTACCAACTTCCAAGCAGTCTAAAAATATGTTTGCAAATTGACAAACACAATTACTTACTTCAGTCATCCTTCTAACTATCCGATGGTCATAAAAAGGATTTTCCTCTGACACCAACCACTTATATTCCACTTCACAAAATACATCTGTCACGTAAGTTCCTAAATCCTCCAACAGACCATCATCAACAGATGAGGCACTGTCATTGGTGCTATCTGCTGAAGCCCTGCTTGTCAGCAGCTGTTGAAAAGGCCCCCAGCTAAGAATGGCCTGCAACTCCCTATTGCTATTGGTGGTATCATCCTTTTCTGCCACCTCAGAGACAGCTCTAAAAAGAAGTAAGTGAGTGAGTTCACGACTATTGACTGGATCATCACTACATCTGGGAATTTACTTACTGATGGAGGAAAGATGTTTCAAAATGGAAGGCTGCAAAATTATCCAAAGTAATTGCAGGACCCAAAATGGTCTTAGAATATCTTAGCGCCTTCTTCAAAGCCACTTGACGAGCTGCATCACGCTCGCTTTCCAATGCCTTCTCATTCTGCAAATATGCTGTCAATTAGTGAATATGACAAATGACAATATGGTACATGTAAATGCTTACCTTTGAAACAAAACTCGCCATAGTTCTCATCAAAGGACTAAGAATACAAGGATTCTCAAGCAGCAACTTCCTCCATTTTCCAGACAATTTTTTCAATATGAAAACACTCCCAGCAAGATTTTCCAGATACATATCATCCTGGTCCAAGTACAGATACACATGAGTTTTTAATGGCTTCACAAGGAAATATGTTAAAATGTGCTTACCCATTGCTTGAAAGAGTCAGTGTTGTTCGTCAAACACCATAAGAATAACCGCCTTGCTTCTTCTGCTAGATCAAAATTATCTGGATAATGTCCACATATCAGAACAAGCAAAGAAAAACAGAAGAGGACTTCAGACTAGTTATCTGAGTTCCTAAACTGACCTTCTCCAGATGCTTTAATGGCAAAAGGAATTAGAGAATCGGCTATTCGCTCTGCTACTTCAGGGGCATGCTTATGAACTCTACAGTTCATCGCCCAATACCCCTCAACAAGATCCTTTTAAAAGAAACACGCAAAGGGGATCAGAATCAACAGACAGAAAGAACAAAATGGTAACTCAAGCATAGTACATTTATCTCGAGGGAACTCTCCCTAGCTTGTTTCGAATTTGCAGAGAATGCGGATCTTGCTAAGTGTTCAATGATTGATCGAGGCAAAGCAGATTCACCCGTATTTCCGAAAACATCATCGACCTCATCAATGTTAAGATATGTAAAACCACCAAAACTGCAAAACCACACATGCTCAAATATAATTGATGTTTTCCTTCGGTAGTAAGAAAGTCTAGATATTTACCTTTCCATCACCTTATAATTTAATGCTTCGGAATACCCAGTTGCTGAACCATCAATTAGCAATGGGTATAAATATTTTACCCACATGAACTCCGCAACAAACCGTTTCACTGGAAGAGCCTACAAGACCAAATCCATAAGAAGGTCTGAATATTTAAGTTTTCAATTAAACCCAATATCTAATAAATAAGTATTCCATAAGAAATGTACCTGAGAGATGACCCAAGCAAGAAGAAGATTTCGGTCTTTTTTCTTGCACCAGTGCTTAGTAAACTCTTCTAGCTTTGGCCACACGCTAATCAAGACATCAGGCTTGCATTGTAATACCATTTGCAAAACGAAAATGTAACCAAACTACATCAAGAACATACAGAGAGTGTTAGAATACCAACTCATCTAAATACAGTAAAACTAGGCAACTTCTATTTGCAGGACCAAATTACTAATGCAGGACCAAATTTCACCTGATCAGACGCATTTGCACCCAATTAGTTTTGCCCAACTCAATTGTACGTTTGACCCACTAAGATATCAGATATTGCATTTTGAATTGGGCAAAACCAATTGGGTGCAAATGCGTCTGATCAGGTGAAATATGAAATATGGTCCTGCAGTAGTAATTTGGTCCTGCAAATAGTAACCCCCTAAAACTAAATCCAGAACTTTTGAAAGAGAGCTGAAACATATCATAACAATATTTATCATCCCAAATTAGACACCAGATGCATACTTGGACTTGTGAAGATTCACGTCCCAAATGAATCCGCCCGAGAGTATAACAAATGTTCTCCAGGGACCTCAAAGCACAAAACTCAATATCTTCAACGGACAACTGGTTCAGCCAGTTTCTTGATACCTCAAGAATATCATTGGGAACCTTGTTTAAAGGTATCTGAAACAAAACACAAACATGATTAAACTCCTGCATAAACATCCACATGCACTAACACAAATTAATGTAAAATACGTTTATGAATCACATACTCCAAGTATAACTCTATCAATGTCACTCCTTTTTTTTTCCATCTTAAGCCAGTGAAAGTGTGACACTTGGGACAATGCAGACCCCATGTGATAAGCAAACTTCATCATCAGCTGATAAACATCATATTCTCCGTGCTCAGCCTAATCCAACAAACAGAAGCGGGAAATCAAAATAATGTTAGAGGAGTCGATTAATTGGATGTGAAAATTAAAATTACCGAGATGTCAAGTAAAAATTGGGACAGCTGATTGCAATCGAGTTTCAGAGTCTCCTCCTCAAACTCAACGATCTCCTCCTCAGCCTCGTCCTCAGGGACAATGCTTTCATCACTGTCACCGGATGCCCTCGAATAATCACTTTCCCAGGAGGAGGTGGCGTACTCACTAGTCACGTCTCCACCGCCGTCGCTCCTTTCCCAGGAGGAGGTGCCGTACTTACTAGCCACGGATACGTCGTCTCCACCGCTGCCACCTTCCTTGGCCACTTCTCTGAATCAAAAAGAAAAGCAATAAATTTAAAGCCATACGAAATTATTTTCAAGAAAATTGCATGGTAATAGAAAGATTATTACTTGATGCGGATGCTCTGCAATCTTCTTTTCCTCTTCGATTTCAATTTCGGCATCGTGAATTTGTTAGGGCTGGCAATGGCTATTCGTCGCCCAGTATATTAGTCACAGCCCAGAATACTGGGCAAAATGACATTAAAATCCCTCGGGTAAGTTGCAAAGATTGTATTTGCAATCTCATCTCGATCTTTCCATTTGAAGTGTGAATATTTCTGGAAAATCTCTTATCCCAGTTTCAATCAAAATAAAATCGGGTAAGTTGCAAAGATTGTATTATGTCCGTCGGGTTCATGCTACCCGACCCGGACGTTGCTGTAATATGGAGGGGCCCACGCAAGAACGGCCTCATCAAGCAGTTTTTGAAGGTTGTTGGTTGGGGGGAGAATCAGCCAACCGATATACTTGTCATCGATGCTCCGCCGGCGACATCCGACGAGAACATCTCAATTGTTCAGTATCTTCAAGCCGCCGGCGGAATTGACGCCGCCGTTATCGTCACCACTCAGCAGCAAGTGTCTCTGAACTCTGATAGACGTCAGGAAAGGAGTGACATTCTGCAAGCAAGTTAAAATTAACGTGCTCGGGGTCGTGGAGAACATGAGCGGTCTCCGTCAGCCGCTCACCGGATTTAAATTTCTGGACGGCCAGAATGATGTGACTGAGTCGTTCCTTTCGTTCATGAGGGAGAAGGCTCCGGAATGGCTGGACGTTGTTGCTTGCACTGACGTGTTTGATAACAGTGCGGGAGGTGCTGAGAGAATGTGTCTGGAAATGGGTGTTCCTTTTCTTGGAAAGATTCCGCTGGATCCTCAGCTAGGCAAGGCGGCCGAAGAAGGAAGATCATGTTTTGACGATGATGCTAGATGCCAAGTCAGTGCCCCCCTGCTCTTCAACTTGTCATACGTAACTTGTTGGATCAACAATTGAAGATCAATCCCTAATTTGGTGTGTAGGCTTGTATTGTTTCTAGTTTTATTTTGCTACTTAAATGTGTGTTTCTCATGTAATTGGACTCTGTTTGCCGGAGCTTATCTTTAGTTCAATTCAATTCATTTCTGATGGAATGATCCTGAAGTCTGCTGCATTTTACTATTTGAAGTTGCTGCATTTTACTATTTGAAGTCTTTTTACTGTTTGAAGTCTGCACTGTTTGAAGTCTGTTGCATTTTACTGTTAGTTTATTTTTGAGTCCAAATTTAGGCGGTTTAACCAAAACGACACCTATGCCTTGTCGTTTTGGCTGGCACCTAAGAATTGGTGGTCTACTCTTGTATATAAGCTCAGCAGCAGCATCTTTTCCATTTGAGAAATTCAATAGATTTTCCCCAAGATTTGATTTGATCCTTTTGCAACCGTCTCTTCGGAGCGGAGACCTTGAGACTGAACATTTCTTCATGGTATCAGAGAGCACAGGCGCATAGATCCAGAGGGAACGAGATCGGAAAAGTATCGCCAGTCTATGATCAATGGGTGAAGGTGAATTCGACGTTGATAGCGTGGATTCAGAATTCGATCAGTGAAGATTTGCTCCAGGGGTTCGCGTTTGCAAGAGATGCGAAGACTCTGTGGGATGAGATTCATGAAAGATTTGGAGAAGGGCAAGGAACGTTGTTTTATCAGCTCAACGATACCTTAGCAGATCTGAAGCAAGGTACAAAATCATTGAACCAATACTTCTCTGAGATGAAACATATTTGGGATGAACTTGATATTATTAGGCCAAAAATGCTTTGTAAGTGCTGTGATTGTGTTTGTATCTGTGGATTTAAAAATTTGGTTGATGCTAGACTAAATGATGATAGACTAGTTCAATTCATGAGAGGTCTTGTTCATGAGCATGATGCTTTAAGAAGCCAGATATTGGTTATGGATCCACTGCCATCTGTGTCCAAGGCATACTCACTGTTCCATAAGCAAGAACAGCACAGAGATGCACAACACTCTTATGATGTTTCAGGAGAAAACTCAGCTATGTTTGTGAGACAGAATCCTGGTGTTGGAGGTCAGTATAATGGTGGTAAAGTTGGTGCTTCAGGGCAGTATAATGCTGCTAAGGCTGCTGCTCAGAAGCAGAAGGAAATAGAGGCAAAGAGATTTTTAAAGTGTGATTACTGCCATAAGACAGGGCATGTAAAAGAGACTTGCTACAGGATTCATGGATATCCAGATTGGTGGCCAGAAGCTGTCAAGGCTAAGCAAAGAGCCTTTGCTGCTAATCAAGGGAACTTCAGTGATGAAGAGGATCAGATGAGTCAACACAGTCCTTTTGAGATGGAGGACAACAAAGGTTCAATGAATATGCAGGCTATGATACAGTCCTTGATTCAGCAGGAGCTAGCTAAGATGATCAAAGGAAAAGCTAAGGAGGGGACAGGAGAATCTTCCGAGTTCATAAACTTTGCTCATCTTGGAGATTTTTCAGGTAGCTTACTTTCACATCTTGTTAATTCTGCAGTAGTTTTTGAGGGTAATGATTGGATATTGGATAGTGGTGCATCATCTCATATGTGTGGTAATGCTTCAGCTTTTACTTCTCTTCAATCTGTCACACATAAAACTCCAATCTATCTCCCTGATAAGTCAACTGTTTTTGTGGATGCCATTGGCTCAGTAAACATCAGTAACAGTATCAGTCTTCCTGAGTGCTTACATGTTGAATGCTTCAAGTTCAACTTGTTATCTGTCAGTAAATTTTCAAAACAGTCACAGTGTCATTTTGATTTCCATCCTAATGTCTGTATAATACAGGACCTCAAGACTAACAAGGTCATGGCTGTCATACCTGAGCACAATGGTTTATACATACTCAATCAGAAGGCCTTTTTGCCAGAAGAAATGAGGAAACATCTGTCAGTTTCAAGCTTAAAGCACATGTCCCCACACATAGCCTTATTTTCCAGTCATTTATCTTCTGTAAATAAAAAAGTACTTCACTACAAGCTAGGGCATCCTTCTGATGCAGTTATGAAACATCTCAATTTCCCTGTAATGAATTCTGTATGCACTGTTTGTCCTTTGGCAAAACAGTGTAGACCTTCCTTTCCCAGTTCTTCAATTAAAAGTACTTATGCATTTGAGCTGATTCATCTTGATCTATGGGGTCCATTCAGAGTCAAAACTTTAAATGGTTGTAAATATTTCTTGACCATTGTTGATGATTTCACAAGAACAACATGGACTTTTCTAATCTCTTTGAAACATCATGTCCATGATTTACTTGACTCTTTTCTGAAAATGATAAAAACTCAGTTCCAAACATCAGTAAAGACTATAAGATCAGATAATGGAACTGAGTTTATCAACAATTCTTGTCTATCACTTTTCTCTAATCATGGAATATTGCACCAAAAATCCTGTCCACACACTCCTCAGCAGAATGGTGTAGTAGAGAGAAAACATAGACACTTACTCCAAGTTGCAAGAGCTTTCATGTTTCAGTCAGGTCTTCCTTTACACTTTTGGGGGGATGCAATTCTAGCTGCAACTTACACCATAAACAGAATTCCTTCTTCAGTTCTTGAATGGAAATCTCCATATGAACTTCTTTTCAATAAGTCACCAGATTACAATTACCTCAAGGTGTTTGGTTGTCTTTGTTATGCTTCCAATCTTCAGCCATCCAAACATAAATTCAGCCCCAGAGCATTTCCATGTGTGTTTCTGGGCTATTCAACTAGCCATAAAGGATACAAGCTTTTTGATATCTCAGCTAAGAAGATACTTGTATCCAGAGATACTGTTTTCCATGACACTGTGTTCCCTTATTCTAAAACACAGTCCTTGTCCATTCCTTTTCCTGAAATGGAAACAGATACCTCCATTCCCTTACCAACAGTACCTTTTGAATCTTCTTCTACACCATTTCATCCTTCAGCCTCTCACTCTACTTCTCCAATACCTTCTCAGTCACCACTTCAGTCTCTTTCTCCTCGTATTCCTTCCCACTCCATTCCTTCTCCTCCACCCTCACCTCTCATCAATGCATCTGATTCTGATGATCCTCATCATGATCAGTCTTCTCCTCATAGTTCTTCATCTCATTCTCCCCTCATTGTTCCTTCTAAGAAAAGCACCAGAGTGGTTAAAAGACCAAACTGGATGAGTGACTTTGTAGTCAATACTGTGACTGAATCCTCCACATGTATTCCTGTTTTTTCTGATTCTCACATGGCATTTGTTGCACAAATATCCAGTATTCCTGAACCCTATTCTTACAAAAATGCCTGTGGAATACAAGAGTGGGAACAAGCTATGGCTGCTGAACTAGATGCCCTTGAAATTAACCACACTTGGGATCTAGTGAATTTGCCTGCAGGAAAGAGGGCTATTGGCTGTAAATGGGTATACAAGGTTAAATGCAATGCTGATGGTTCAGTAGAGAGGTATAAGGCAAGGCTTGTGGCCAAGGGTTTCAGTCAAATTGAAGGTGTGGATTACTATGATTCCTTTTCTCCAGTTGCTAAACAGGTATCTGTCAGATTATTCTTGGCCATGGCAGCTGCAAAATCTTGGAATTTGCATCAAATAGATGTTAACAATGCTTTTCTGCATGGCTACATCTCTGAGGAAGTTTACATGGTTCCTCCCCCAGGCTACACTAAGGCTTTACCAGGGCAAGTGTGCAAACTCAGAAAGTCCTTATATGGTCTCAAACAAGCATCCAGAGAATGGAATGCTGAATTCACTAAGCATCTGATTTCTTATGGCTTTTCCCAATCTAAGAATGATCATTGTCTATTTCTTCAACACACAGCTACTGGATGTCTTGCCTTGCTCATTTATGTGGATGATGTACTTATAGCTGGAGATTCTGATGCTGACATTGCCAAACTCAAGTCTCATCTTCATCAGTTGTTCACCATTAAGGACTTGGGTTGTGCCAAATATTTCCTTGGGATTGAAATAGCTAGATCATCTGAGGGACTGTTCTTAAGTCAATCCAAGTATATTGGAGATATTATTTCAGACTTGCATCTGAAGGATTGTAAACCTGTGCCAAGTCCTCTGCCAGTTTCTTGGCAACAGGAAGATAAAACTTCTCCCTTACTCTCAGATGCAGGTCCATTCAGGAGACTGGTTGGTAGGCTTTTATATCTGTCTTTCACCAGACCAGATATCACATTTGCTGTGCATCAACTTTCTCAATTTGTACAAAGTCCTACTGAGCATCATTGGCAAGCAGCTCTTCACATTGTCAGATATCTGACCAGCTGCATCACACATGGCTTATTTTTCCCTGCTGATAACTCCCTCAGTTTGTCAGCCTATTGTGATGCTGATTGGAACACATGCAAGATCACAAGGAGATCCACTACAGGTTACTGTGTTTTTCTTGGTTCATCCTTAATCTCTTGGAAGTCCAAGAAACAGCACACTGTTTCTAAATCCTCAGCTGAATCTGAGTACAGGGCTATGTCTATGACAACTTCTGAACTCAAGTGGATATCCTATCTTCTTACTGATTTTCATGTCCCTTTGTGCCTACCTATCCCTCTTCTCTGTGATAATACTGCTGCTCAACACATCACTCAGAATCCCAGATTTCATGAGAGGACTAAGCACATTGAAATAGATTGCCACTATGTCAGGGATGCCTACACAGAAGGGTTCATTGATCCCCTTCATGTTTACTCCTCCTCCAATATCTCTGATGGTTTCACCAAGCTGCTTCCCCCTGCTATTTTCCAGTCTCTTCTGTTCAAGATGGGTTTTTGTTACTCACACCAATCCCATCTTGAGGGGGGCGTGATGGAATGATCCTGAAGTCTGCTGCATTTTACTATTTGAAGTTGCTGCATTTTACTATTTGAAGTCTTTTTACTGTTTGAAGTCTGCACTGTTTGAAGTCTGTTGCATTTTACTGTTAGTTTATTTTTGAGTCCAAATTTAGGCGGTTTAACCAAAACGACACCTATGCCTTGTCGTTTTGGCTGGCACCTAAGAATTGGTGGTCTACTCTTGTATATAAGCTCAGCAGCAGCATCTTTTCCATTTGAGAAATTCAATAGATTTTCCCCAAGATTTGATTTGATCCTTTTGCAACCGTCTCTTCGGAGCGGAGACCTTGAGACTGAACATTTCTTCAATTTCAGTTCAATTTAGTGAAATTCAGGTTAATTCAATTATGCTGACTTTTAGTTAATTTGCTTGAACATTCATAACTCAACGTGCTCGAGCTTTTAGTGTGAGGTCTTGAACTTTTATTCAATGTGCTTGACATTTTAGTCTTTGTTATTTCTTGATCTTTTACTCAATGTGATTGAGCATTTATTGTGCTGTCTTGATCTTTTAATCGTTGTGGTTGAGCATTTACTATTTTGTCTTGATCTTCAATCAATTTACTTGAGCATCATTGTTTTGTCTTGATCTTTCAATATTCTTAAGCATTCTTTGTTATGTGTTGATATTTTACTCAATGTGCTTGAACATTTATTATACTATATTGATCTTTCAATCACTGTGCTCATTATTTGTCTTATGTTATTCTCTCATCATGCACAACATTGATCTCCACAATCCACAAGTGAAGAAGAAGAAGAAGATGAGTAAGGAGGATTTCAGTAGGAACAACAGGGCCATCAATGGAGGTCCATTGCAGAACTTTTACAGTAAAGTACAAACAACCCGAAAACGTAGAGTGCATCGTACCAGTTCGGGTCACTTTGCACGGTTGCACCTGAATTTAATGAAAACGCAACCACCACCTTTATCTGCTCAATCACCACCACCATCCCCAACCTCCCAAACACCACTGTCGTCCTTGCAAGCCTTGGTGATATGGTCCACCGTTGCCTCAAGCCTTGGAAATCTAGTCCACCTTCGTCCGCACGGATGACGACATCATTGGAGTTTTTGTTCTCGATTTAGTCCGGCTCACACTACAAGTAGTTCATCGTCGTCACGCCCGGCGGAGATCGGCATGGGATGGGTGACTCGATCTGGCGTCGATTTGGGCATCAGCGCAAAAGGAGAAACGCGGGAGGAAGAAGGGGTAAATAAACAAATTTATCAAACTTTGCAATTAAGGCCCTATATTTAGGCGCATTTTCATTTTTTTCCTCATAAATATTGGCTCTACAATCCATGTTCCCTATAGAAGATACAAATTTTAAATGAGAAATTGTATTAATTGTTACGTGCACTCTGAGAAGCACCGATTCAAACAATTTTATTTAAAATTTAAATAAAATAACACAAAATTGAAGCATTGAGCAATGAATTAAGGTGCATATGTCCCGTGCATGTGGGTAGGGGTGTAAATGAACTGAACCGTTCGTGAACAACTCGCGAACAACTCGGACAAAGTTCGTTTTCGAACTCGGTTTGACCAGTTCGAACTCGAACTCGAGCTCGTTCGTTTATATACGAGCTCGAACTCGAGCTGATAAGAGCCAGCTCGATAGGCTCGTCGAGCAGCTCGTATAGAATTTTATATAGAATTTTTATATAAATTAATTAAGTTTTATTCATTAATGCTTTAACGAGCTCGAACAAGCTCGAGTTCGAGTTCGAACTCGATTTTTTATCGAGCTCACGAGTCGAGCTCGAACTTTCTAAAAGTCAAACGAATCGAGCTCGAACTAAAATATCTCAACTCGTACGAGCTCGAACTCGATCACGAACATGCAATACGAACTCGAACTCGAACTCGAACACATGCCTGTTCGAGCTCGACTCGACTCGTTTACAGCCCTACATGTGGGTGCAATTAACCCGTCATCAATTCGGGTCAAGTTTTGTCGTATCCATCTTCCACATTTTTGAACTTTCATTTGCTCCAACATGGCCATTCCACCACGTGCCCTACCCGCAACCCGTTTTGCTTGGATCGGATCTTTGTGAATTGTACTACAAAAAGTGAAAAGGGAAAGATTTGGTTTGCCAAAGGATGCATACAAATAAGTCAATTATACCGTTTTTCTGATCATCTGAGCGTACATTTACTTTATTACATTCATTTTAATATCGATATCTCTTATATTTTAATATTGTATATAATCCATTGCTTAAAATACTAATACGACAGTTTTAGAACAAGTAACAGAAACCAGATTAATCTATGTAGTTATTAAAAAAAGAAAAAGATTAAGCCATGTACAATAATATGAAGATTTGGTACAACAAACAAACTACTCCTCATCAAAGGAAACAACCTAGCAAATTAATTAGCCCCAACAACATCTCCCTTTCATTTTCCCCTTTGCATGCTTCATTTTCTCTACTTTTGCCTCATCCTAGTTCACTAACCTAGTACATAGTACTAACGGTGATAACGTGAATGGAAATTAAGGATGACAAAAAGTGCTTGAAAGAAACGAAAACTACGTGCAACTTTTTCAGCGCAAGGTACAACTCGGCCAAATCTACGATTCCATGGTTTTGTAGATCACCACAAAGCAAGGCAGGATAGCCCTGGGATTAAATACATAAAGCTCCTCGAGATTCGAGTAGATTCCCGCGTACCCGGCTACCGAGTCGTACGACCCGGCGGCTAACCCGGCTGCTCCCTCCTCCTCCGGCTCGGCGTCCTCCGCGAGCCGCTTCACGCGCCCGGCGATCACCCGGCACACCAGCATCGCGCGGCGGTTTCCGGTGGTTCCGAGGCAGTCGTGGGCTCTACCGCTGCTTGCGGTGGTGCGGACGCCGGTGGAGCGGCTGCTGCCCTGGAAGCCGTGGCGGATGGTGGTGCAGACGCCGCAGCCGGGGACGGAGCCGCACAAGCTGGATGAACCGCGTGCGCCGAGGGAGCAGGTGAGGCTCGTGCAGTGGAACCTGAGCAGCTCGTTGCCGTCGGCGGCGCACCTCGGGTCGCGCTTTTGGGAGTTGGTGTTGGCGCGTATCTTCACGGCGTCGCGGCAGTCCTCGAACCGTTGGATCGTGCGCTGGGTGTTGTGGACCTTTAGTATCCGTTCGATGTTGCAGATGGGATTGTCCTTCTTAAGCCAGCTCGATTTGAAGATTATTTCGACTATGTTTCGGCTTGAATCATCTGGACCCAGCTCAGCCACTGAAAATTAAATGAAAAATATGCATTAATAATAAGAAAAGGAGTTGACATTATCCATTATTATTTTTACATTGGAAAAGCAAATAAAAGGACTGAAACAATAATTATTTTTTCTGATTTCACACAAAAAATCGATTATTTTTATTATAGAACTGAAGACCGACATATGACACTTCAAAATTTCTTAAAATCAACATTTATTGTGAGCAGATGTTGGTAATAAAGGCCACTTAAATAATGAATGGTACAATTCAAGTTGAATACTCAGTGACAACTGTGAAATTTGTACTCCCTCATATTGATTTATTTATTTTTACTGTGTACATTGAAATATAGAAAAAAAAAAGTGTTCATAACTAATTCATAGAAATAAATGAATGAGAATGATCTGGATACAAGGGAAAATGTGTTTTTTATCGGTAGGTTTCTGAAAATAAAATGTGACGATTTTAGAGAATAGAAGAAACTTTTCAAATTAAGTTACGTAAGAAAAATTACTTATTTTTTGCATTCAAATTTTCAGGGAATAGTAACTTCTTAAGGATTAGAAAGGGAAGGAAAAGTATAGTGGAGATGGATCAGGGTTACCCCATAAATGTTTTGTACAATCACAATTTAAAAGCTCTGAAAATGCAGCACTAGTACCGAAATAGTGTAAAATTTCCCTCCCAAAAGTTTGAGCATTTCAAATTAATCCGGGACACAAATCTAGTATTTTGGAGTTTCAAACTTTTATGCATGATTGTGTTTTTTTAGAATGCAATAAACTAATTCATGAGAAAAGTTTATGTCTAGGTATAAAGAAACACATCATTAAAGAAGGGTTTTTTTTTTTTTTTTTTTACCTGATTTTCCATGCATTTTGAAATGAATTACAGTTCATCCGCTATTTTCCACCGTTTTTTAGCCATTAAAAAAAGTAAATGATTATTGGACCACTAATAATTAAACTCATGATTTCCCTTGACCAAACATTTCTAGGTTCATGTATATATACATGCAAGAAAATTAATATCGCAACAGATGTACAAAAGCTCTAAACAAACAAAACAAAACAAAACTTGACTCGTACTTGAATTTTAAATTTTTTTAAAAAAACATTCGAAAAAGGAACAAGAAAAAAAGCTGTTTTGTGTGAATTTCTTAACAAACGGGGACCAAATGAATATGTTTCAGAGTCATGAATCAATATATTACAACTACATTTACAGGAAGGAATAAAGCTGAGTAACAATGGAAAAAGAAAGTTAAAAAAAGATAAAGTTGAGTAGTAAAAAAGAAGATTAATAAATTTACCGGCGTGTCGAACAGCTTGATGATGCTCCAGGCTCTCAATCTTGGGGAACACCTCTCCACACTCCGAGCAAGCACATATTGTTGTTCTTGGCAAAGGGTACCTGTAAAAAAACATCCATCAAATCCCATTTATCCGATTTTCCGATAACTGTAATCGCTTTTGACCGTTTTTCAGATAACTGTAATCATCGTTACTGAGCGTTTTTTACTGACCTGCTTGGATCAACAATGGAGTGGCATTCATAGCACCCGGAGAGCTTCCTGAACTGCATTCCCCTGCATGACGTGTTGTACGTCACGGTGGTTCCGTTTGGCCGGCCGGAGCTGCCGGAGCATGACCGGGAGGATGATCCGCTTCCGTTACCGTTGCCGTTGCCGTTACTGTGGCCGTGTTTTTTGAGAAGGCGGGTCTCCTGGCCGACGGAGCTGCTCTCCGGCGAGTTGTCCGCGCGGTGGACTACTCTGGTGTTGCCGTGAACGACATCCCGGAAGCTGCAAATCCGGCCACACGAGGAAGAAGAAGCGGTTTTCAGGTTGTGGTTTTGCTTGTTGTTGGTTGAGGTCTCGACCTCGACCTGCTTGCAGGTGAGCATGTTTTTGATCTGGTCCCATGAAGACGAGCTCTTCTGCGGCGGCGGCGGCTGCGGCTGTGGCTGTTGAGGCTGCGGCTTGATTTTCCGGCGTTTGGAGGACGACGGAGCTGCGGCGGTGCGGTGCTTATTGGTCTTGTCGGAAACCGCTGATTTTGCGGTGGTTCTGGGTTTGGATTTGGATTCCGAAGGCGGTAGAGAAGTGAGGAGCGCCATGGAAATGGTTTAGAGGTTTTCTGGTTTGAGGGAAGTGTTGTTTTGGGGTTATATTGAAGGGGAAAGGGAACCTTATTGTGGGAGGGAGAGAAAATGATGATGGGCTTAAATTGCTTTTTGAGGCAATTGAGGGGAAATGGAAAGGGGGCGAGGGCTCCAAGATACGGGGGTTGTGTTGAGCTATTTGTTTATTTGGTCCTCCATAATTAAGCTCACTTACTTTTGCATTAACCAATGGATTTTTTAAAAAAAAATATTTGTACTTAATGTGGATTCTTACTTGGGGAAGCTTCATTTGCACATCTTGAGGTTGAGTTTGTAGTTTTATGATCTTGTAAGTTTAACTAGGATAAGAGCATCTTTTGATAGGTGATTTTTTAAAAAAATACTTGTTTGACGATCAAGAGAATATCATATATGTGTGATTAGTAAATAACTGTTATTACTTGATATACTGAGTTGATAGATTTAACGCCATTAGTGTATTTTGACTTGTATTGAAATTGTGCGCAATCATATAAGTTACGTTTTTATGTAACTTCAATAACATATGCATGTAAGTTTAAGAGTTTCTTTGTTAGAATTTTTGAGTGTAATGAAGAGGGGAAAAAAGTAGTTTGAAGAGTTTTTCTTACAAGTATTGTGTATTATACGTGTGCTTGTAGGATATATAACTACTATAACCTTGTTTAACATGACACTATAATAAAAAAGATAAATGCGTGAATGAAAATATACTAAGTAGATGAAGAAACTTACCCAAAAAAAATATCAACAATTTGAAATTATATTATATATTAAAAAGTGGTGGTAATATAAATAAATATCTTCACCCTTAAACATTGGTAAAATGTTCTTAAGAAGGGAAACAATGTCATTTACGAAGGAAGTCTTTCTTTATTTACTCCGAGAGAGTGAGGTATGGCGACTTTTTGTTTGGTCCAATCTCAGTTAAATCAAGTAACAAATATATTTGACTTGACTTTTCCAAGTAGCTCCACATGAAATAAAATTATAGGGGAATAGTGCATCATCCATCATCTTTATAGTGGCAAAATATGACTACTCAATAGAATAAATGGGTCCATCACCCATTTTTATGAATTAACAAACAATATATAACACAAAAATATGTTATTATGGAATTTTAATGAAATAAAAATTTGATGTTATGTATATGGCGGACAATTAGTTGGTCTCCTAATATGGTTTTCTGGAGGAGTGTTTTTTCAAAAAAATCAAAAAAATCTACTAATTTTCAAGATGAATTTTTGTTTTTGATGAATCCATGAAATGTGATGCATAAAATTAGCTATTTAAGAGAATGAGTTATATATAAATCACGGAGGAAGAATAAATGAAGCAACTAGCTAGGGACGGATATGCTAGGTAAAAGTGAGGTATTCTGTCATTTTCTTGATGTTTCTTTATGCAATGATGATGATGATGGATGAGTTCGGACTATCAATTTTACTTACTTTAACTAATCAAGTTTGTATGGTCCATATATGCATATATAGAACGACCAAATTGATTTCATTAGTGGCTAAAGTGTTCCAACAAATGCAATTAATTCAGGTTCAAAACCTTGTGTGAAGTTCTATTTTCGAGATAAGTTGAATTAAATTTGATTGGTTTGATAGAAAAAAAATTGTATGACTGAATTTCATATTTTAAGCTGAATTTCTATTCACCTCTCTTTAATGTTGTCGAGAGAATCTAAATATATCATCCACAAAATTAATACATCAAAATGGAACAAACATTCCTAATTACTTAATCAATTGGATTATGTCAAGTGGTTAAAGTGTTCAGAGATGCAATTCTGGTTCAAAACCTTCATGATCTAAGTTGTGTCAAATCCTATTTTCGAGATCTTATAATTTTTTGAGTTGAATTGAATTTAATTGGTTTGACAAAATAAAATTGTATGATTGAATTAATCATAATTTCACATTACTGAGATGAATTTCTTTCCACATCTCTTTAATGTTGTCGGGAGAATCTAAATATATCATCCACAAAATTATTACATCAAAATGGAACAAACATTCCTAGTTGATCATGAGTCAAAACATGCAATTGTATAATACTTATTATGAATTATAATTATAGAGTTGAAATCTATATATTTGTCACAATGGAAATGCATGTTCTTGTGCCTTTCAACTACGTGATAATATATACATACAAAACGCAAAGTAGTGAGAGGGTTAGTATAATGTCTCGGTTCACCTGTTTATGTCAACAAAAACCAACGGTGCAATCCATTCAGTTTTCGGAGCATAGCGATTTGTCTATATTTATATTCTCATAATATCTGCCAAAAAATTCCCACTATATTTTACATTCTCATACTTAATTAAGTTCATCATCAATTATATTTGGCATTTGATGAGAAAATTCAGGCTTTTTCTGGGCCAGAAATTCATAGTGCGCAAATTCAGATTCCGAGTTTTAGCTAGAGAAAAAGTGCAAGATCCAAAAGGAAGGTTTTTGTCATGGATGTTCTATTCATAAACATCTGTACATACAGAAACGGAAATATGCAGCTGCATTATTTTTTGACTAAGTGAACATGCACGAGAGTATTCCATTCCATGCCCATTTGCAAAGTCGAGTGTCTTACATTTTAATAATATCGAATATTTTGTTTAATGATTGTTGACGTTTTTCATAAACTTTAAATAAAATGAAATTTAGTTTCTTTCATTAAGAAAAAAGTGGGCATATTTGAAATGTGGTCTGTTCTAATAAAATTCGTTAATACAAACAGATAGTCAAACCAGCTAACATAAAATAACTAATATCCAGCCGCCATTACTAAACAGGTCAATGTGTTTTTTTTACATCAATTTTGGTGAAAATGGAAACTAGATAAAAATGGAATAGGAGAAATGAAGTGGAAGAAAATAATCACATGACATTTGGATTCATCAGGCTATATTTGTGAAGTGGCATGTGATTAGGAGCTATAACAACGTGCTATGTCACGAATATATACGTCTACAACCATCCAAATGATCTAGGCCATTGAGTAGGAATCAAATAATGGTGTTTGTTAATATTACATGATTTAAGTGTATTTGACAAAACTATATTTATAAATACTTATTTTAAATGTCAATACGATAACATGTTTTATCACATTAAGTTCTGCTTTCATACGATAATTGTGTTATTACTAATTCGTAGTTCTTGACAGATTAATTGAAGCGAGGACCATTTTCAACTTAAGTGAGACCACTATTTATAATCTTTTGATTCCGGCAGAAAATGCCATTTATTATTGCTCATACACATATATAGTAGGCTATTATTCGTACGGTTTACGATCTCAACAAATTTGATACGAAAACAAGTACTTTTGGTAGCCCTCGTCTCATCAATAATTTATGCCACAAGCATGATGAATTAATGATGAATATTGATTTGATCAGCATTTTAGGTAAGAGATGATAGAGAGATAATCATATTATTAATCGGAGCAGTTGGATGTCGTCGATCGGTGGATCTGTCTCTCTGAGGATTTGGTTAACAATAGTAAGCCAACTCTGCACACACCAGGAACTCAGATTCTCACCTCATCTCTCATCTAACCTTTACAATATTTAATAGTATAATATATAATATAGTAATCATTTGTATAGACATTGGACGAAGATTGATATGAGCACTAATGTAAATTAAAGAGATGGTCAGTTTTGATACTATCAACAAATGTTGATGATCGTTCAATGTATTATTGCTAATTTTCTCATTTTCAAAACTGATCTTTTACATATTAATCATGATTATTCTGTGAGCCGAATTGAGATGGAAAACTTGTCATTTGATTATGTATCTGATCAAATCATCTCTAGATGCTAAAACAATCATTAATACAAGAAAGATTTGTCAATCACCCCTAAACCCTACCGGCCTAATAAAAAAAAACACTTCTTGTTCAATCTTTTCCCCATCTCCCCATGGGGAGATAGGGAACCGTTGCTCTTCCGCTTATTGATTCTTTATTACGTTGAATAAGTGTGATTCGCACAATGACATTGTTCTCGATCTGATCAGCTAAATCCATGATTTAGTTGTTCGTCAGTGTTTTGTTCCCGGTTTGATCGGATGAATCCATGATTTAGTTGTTCGTCGGTGTTTTGTTCCCGATCTGATTGGACAGGTCGCGGTTTATGTTTTTTGTTTATAGTTCTTGATCTAGTTGGACAGGTCGTGGATCGTGTTCCCGTTCGTGATCTATGATTTTCAAGTTGTTTACAGTTTGAATAACATAGATTGTGGTTTGGATCTAGTGGTGTTGCGATGGTAGTAGATCTCCGATTGACACAGTGATTGATGCGGGAGACGCCCTTTCTGTCAAGCGATTGTGGTGTTCGGAGTTGCAAAATAATATCCCCGAGGGCGGTATTACAACTTTTTTATTGGATCTCTCAATTTCTAATAGTACAGATGGTATGAGTCTGATTAGCTTATGATTTAGTTAGTCTTGTAATAGGCTAGTTGATTAGATGTTGATTCCACTTGTAATCGTTACTGGGCGGTTTCCCAGTACCATGAATGAATTTTTCAAAAAATAAAACCCTCTCTAGATGCTAGCTATATTAATTTTAATATGTCACTATTTTTAAAAAAAATTGTTAGTCATCTAAAATTTAATCCTTTTTAATACCGATTGTACAATTTTACTTTAAAACCAATTTTATGGAAAAAATTTTGTAAAAATTTCTGAAATTTTTCGATGGGCCATGCAGAACATGAACCCGACGCAGTCCTCAAATATCCAATGGACTAAAAAGAAATGTCCAAACAAAGCCCAACATTAAAGTAGATACTAAAGCCCAAGCAAAGCTTCTGGCGGCTTTTTTAATTTTGTTCATCCTCGTCCTTATTCCCTCCACCAGATTTCAGTTAAACCCTCGGTTCCCAAAAAGGGCTTTAGCTGTTGGAACTAATTTATTCCGATTAATCCCGGTACCGCAAGAGCAAAACCTAGGATAAAAACTAACGATGTCGGAAAATAAGCTGTCGGAAACCCCTCTCAGCAACCGGAGAGTCACCTGGGAAGGTTGCAGCGTCTTGCTGGACATCAACGACGGCGAGCGTATGGTTTTCGAACGGCTGAACCCCGCTGCGTGAGTATTTTCTGTGTACTACGTTGTTTATTATTTCCTGAAAATTCAGGAAAAGAGTGAAAATTAAAATAATTCTTGGTACTGGAATGTGATTTTGTTCATGCTGTAGAACGTTGAAGATTGGGAACAAGAAATGCTCGCTTCAGTCTTTGATTGGCTGTCCATTTGGGACTCTTTTTGAATTGGGGAATGGAGAAAAAGGGCCTATTTTATCTCGAATTTGCCCGGAATCAGAAGGTTAGCTTGCTGTCTTTGCTAATTCTCAGTTGATTTTGATTTGATGAAATTTAGCTTCATTTAGTCCTATTCTCACTATCTTTCTCCATGTTTGTTTTTAGTTCAATCCATGAGTCATGATATGAAACTTGTTTTCGACAATAACTTTAAGTTCAGCTGTCATAATTTACTACGAATTTGTGTCAATTAATGTTACATGTTGCCGAATTAGGCAATAATAATGAGGAGGAGGAGAGTCCTGCAGCGCAGGAGTCAAAGGACAACAGGGAATTGATTGATAATAACACGTCCCAGTCTCTTAAAGTAGAGGACATTGATGAAATGAGGAGGTTCTGAATTTGTGTTTTTGGTTCATTGATACTGCTTTCTTTTATAAGAATTAAATTCTAAAATCATCATTTTGTTTTCATCCAGAAAAGGTGCCAGTGGGGATGAAATAATTGAAGCTCTAATAAGCAACAGTGCAACGTTCGAAAAGAAGACATCATTTTCACAAGTATGATTTGGATTTTGTTACTGTTAGAGTATTATTGAAATCTCAATCTCTATATATATTGAATACTCTTTGTCTCCCCAGGAAAAATATCGGCTTAAGAAACAAAAGAAATACGCCCCCAGAGTGCTTTTAAGGCGTCCCGTGACACGAAGGTTGAATTCTTACTCAGTAGATTTTAGGTTATTTTAATTTAAAAATGATAATGACTTGGTAATAAACTCGCATCAGGATGTTACATAGCTTGATAAAGGCTTTGTAATTTATTCTGAGCCATGGACTTTTTATAACTATTTGAAAGCCAGCTTCCCGTAGTATCCCTTAACTTGTTTGAACTGCAAATTTTTAGATGGGTGGTTATATGTTTCTATTAATTAATGAAGTGACACTTTTTTATTGCATACTTAATGGGCTTTCAATATGATAAATTGTTAGTTATATTTCTTATTTTAATATTCGCTAATATCTTGTGTCATTCATTATACCCCAGCATATGCGAGGCATACTTCAAAAAACGTCCTGAGCAGATAGGGTAACAATCTGATCCCTTTGTTGTAGATGGACACTTTATTGCTTTAAGTTTTTAAGTGTCCTATTTATAACCTATTTTTTCGGTTATAGGTTCTTGAGGATGGACACTTTATCTCTTCTACTTTCCTTGGCGAATGTAACTTCATATTCAGACGTGCTTGTGGTGGATATGATTGGTGGACTTGTTATAGGTGCAGTGGCAGAGAGATTGGGAGGTCTGTTTTATTTTCATTGTAAAATATTCATTCAATTGGATTGTTAAATCGCATATGAGAACTTAAAAATCTAAGTTAGCAGTTTCTGTATAGTGTACTATGTTATGTACCTTAGCATGCTTGTTCTCTGGAGATACTTCAGTGCTAAGTCGATAATGACTGATGACAAATCCGTAGACTAACCTAAGTCCATTGTTGGGCGTGTTTGTTTCACAGGTAATGGTTATGTCTGCAATACCTATCACGGAAGTAAACCGTATACTGTTGATATTGTTAGGATGTTCAATTTTGGTGAAGAGATTTGTGAAAGGTACGTTTCATTTGAAACTTGCATCTGATACTTGTTAGCGACTTCTATTCGAGGATTGAAGTTTTGCTCTCATTTGCAAAAATAAGTATTTCCTTAAAAAGTTATTGCAACAAGTCAATTTCTTTTACATAAAAGCTAAAAGTAATGCTACATTCTCTCTGCTCCAGGATAGTGAGCTGTTCTTTGAAGGAATTATGTTCAACTTCTTCCAGTGACCAGCTAGAAGATGCTGGGAACAGTACATGTCAGTCAGATGTAGGTGCATGTGTGTTTTTTTTATTTTGTATTTACTCTTTTTTTTTCACAATTAATTCACCAAGAGGCAATTGTATGTAGGTTGAAATTCCTCCTTCATCTACGCCTGCATCGGGCACAGAAGACATATTGATGTCTACTGAAGACAATAACCCCACTACTATTCCGGAAACCGCTGCTTCTCCAAATCCTAAGTTTAATAAACCTAAAAGTGCTGGACAGAAGGCTTCTCCAGAAGCTATCAAGTCATGGAAGGAAAATGGCTTTTCCAGGTTGACTTTTACTAGGCACAATATACTATTACTTCATTGTTCTGATCTGTGACAAGATTTCAAATATATTCTGACGTGTTTCGTATCCACTTTCAGCTTAATAGTTGCTGCTCCACAGGTTGATGCCTGGAGTGTTGTCAGAGAAATTATACCACTCCTCGCATTTTCAGCTCCTTTTGTAGTTTATCACCAGTATCAGCAGGTTACTTAATCTCCATCTTATCTTTGTCCTGTCTTTGATTCTGGTTATGTATTCAGTTCCCTGTTAAAAGAAAAGACGGTTTATGAATCTTTTTCAATATTTCTGCAGCCTCTTGCACAGTGCATGCACAATCTTCAGGTCGAGAAAATGGCCATAGGCTTGCAATTACAAGAACCTTGGCTACGCGAGTATCAGGTATTAATAACCTCATTGTTGCTTACATTATAAGACTGGTTGCTTTTTAAACTTTCCTAGAATATCTTTTTAAACCATTCTGGTAAGGTTTCCTTCATTCTTGCATACTGATTGTTGAGAGATACTCACAGGTACTTCCATCGCGAACCCATCCTCAGATGCAAATGAGTACATCTGGGGGTTATGTGCTGAGCGGCACCAGAATTCACGGCACCAGTAGCACATAAGAATGACTGGTCATAGTTCGGATCCTCTGTTCAATGAAGAACCTGTCCACCATTTCTATAGCCCTAAACAGCGTTGCTTTGGGCTCTAGACATGGTGGGACAATCTGATCACGACAGAGGATCCTGCCTCTAATTGGTCGGGTTTTTTTGTACCCTTTGTACTTTTTTTGTTTTGTTTGCCCTAGTCCCTTGTTTTGAGAAGTTGGGGATGTAACATTGTTATGCCGTATTGTACAACAACATTTTTGATATATCCTTCCTTCCACAACATCATGTATTTTTTGGGAAATCTGGGAAATCTGGGAAATCACAATAACCAGTAGAAATTAAGTGATTTCTCATCGAAATTTGCTCTTAGTTGGATCTTTGACTAGGCTGTTAGTATTTTGAAAAAGGCTACGTATTCTGATTGAGCGGTTTTTCGTTTTGTAATCTTACTAAACGATTGATTACATCAACACGAGGATTGGGGGCGCCAGTAATCAAGGTTTCCAGTGAAAACACAAACAAACGGAGGGATGAATTGAGAAGTTTGCCTAATGAAAATTTTAAGATTTTTTTTTTTGAAGAAAAAAAATGTGTAGTTTGTTTGCCAGGGTAAACAAAAATTATGGGTGTGATGTTTGATTTGTTTTTCTATTAACCATTATTTCCCATATTATACAAATAAGATGTCAATGTAATAAGAGATAAAAGTTCAAGTTTTATTAAAAAAGTTCTATTGACTTTTTAATCTCCAACCGCACTATTGTCTGTGTTGACACTACTTTTATTTGAATGGACATTATCTTCTTCCTTGTTACACACTACACTGATTGAGCGGTGTTTTAAAGTCAATAGAATATTTAAAAATATATCAAATTTTAATTGTAAAATTAACTAAAATATCATTTTGCGAGATATACAACGAAAAATAGCTAAATCCAATTGAAACAACATAGTATGTGACCGTTGTCTAAGTACATGTCCATTGTCGTACACATTAATGGAGTGATATTGAAAAAATCAGAGGACTAAAGATTAAAATATATCAAATTTTGGTAATTGAGTTAAAATACATGTTATTTTGTGAGACATACAAATGAAATTAATTAAACCGACAATGGAGCAAAGTATGTGACCGTTGTATGCGTTGACCCTGCCTCCCTTACCTTACGCAGTAATGGAGCAATATTAAAAAGTCAGCCGAATAAAGATGAAAATATATCAAATTTTAGTAATCGGGTTAAAATGCATATTATTTTGTGAGGCACACGAATGAAAGTAATTAAATCGGATCAAAACAGAAAAGTATGTGACCGTTATACGCGTTGACCCTGCCGTCCTTGTCTTATGCAGTAATGGAGCGAGATTAAAATGTCAAAAGAATCAAAAATGTATATGAAAATTTATTGATAGAATCAAAACAATTGTCGTCTTCTTAAACTAATAGGTATGTAGTCTAACTTGACCATATCTCCCTTATTGCACAATAAATGAAGCGAGATTGAAAACTTAATAGTATATAATAACAAGAACATATTTTGAGTGCCCATTTCTCTTAACCCTGTTTCCCTTGCCAAGCCAATACACATCAATTGAGCTCAAACACATAGACAATTGGTAAAAATTCTCAATTTTTTGCAAATATGAATAGGAAAAGCATCTGTTTTTCACCAAAACTTAGTTGAAACAAAGAGATATTAACCAAGCCCATCTCTGAGAAGGCCCAAAGAGCCCAAAATACAAGTTGGCGCCTATTGAGAACATGAGGAGATGTACTTGTCTGGTGCTTGGTCAGGCGGAGACAAATAAAAAAGCATAGAATTCAGAAAAGAGATTTTTCCGCTCATTTGTTTCTTCCAAACTCAATTCAAAAAAAAAGAAAGAAATTAAAATCCCCCCAACAATAATAATGTCTGCCCCGGCCGCCGTCGCCGGTGCTCGGAATGCTCCCACCGCCGCCCCCAACATCGTCGACTTGAATCTCAATATAGGCGTCAACAACCTCTCGCTCCCCAGCGGCAACGCTCGCTTAGCCCCGCCGCCGCCAGCGCCAGCGCCGCCCCGATCCAGCGCCGCTCAGAAATCGTTAAATACTCCTCAGTCTTTGGCTCAAGTGCTCCACCCCCACTCTACTACTATCTCCACCTCGACTCCGGTGAGTTCATGCTCGCGCGCAATTTGTTTTTCCCGATTTGATTTTATTTTTGTTGATTATTGAATTTCTCATGTATAATTGAAGGAATAAGGAGGTGTTTGTCTGTGTTTTAATGGCTTTGATCGAATTTTTTTATTCTATTGAGCTGTTTATTATTTGCTTTTAGGAATTATCGATTCCTCATTTTGTGCCCTAGGAGATTGCTATTATAATTTCCGTAAATCATTTGGTCGTACTTCACTGTTCAATGGATGTTTGAGTGGGGTTTTTTTTATATGTGCTAGTTGTTAATGTTTTTGAACTTTGTGTAGCCAATAAAAGAACCCATTAAAGGATCAAATCCAACTGTTTCGATTCATAATAATGATGCTGCTGCTGGAGGTGTAGTGGTAAAGGATACTTCACTTAATATGGAGGATAACGTTGAAGCTAAAAAGCCCTATAAAATTAGGTTTACGAAGAGATCTAGACGGGATTTTTCTCAGCAAGATGCAGGTCGGTTTCTTACTCGTGGGCGTGTGTTGTTGGTACCTATTGTTCTTGAGTATCTGATTTATTTTCTCCACTTTGCAGAGGAGAATCCAGCTCTTATACACTGTCGATTTGACAGCTCTTTAGGTAAAGACAAATTGGTATTTCTAATGTTAGAAGGCTCCAGCCATTTGTACAAAGAACCCTAACAGTGGTATCATTACGTTGTTTGCCAGGCTTGTTGACAAGGAAGTTTGTAACCTTGATGCGAGGAGCTAAAGGAAACCTTGACCTGAACAGTGCTGCTGTTGAACTACAAGTAACTCACTTATACTGCACTGTGTTCAGGATGAGCTTTTTATGTTATCTTTTTCCACCCATGATTTGCTTATTATTTAACTATACATTTTGTCAATGATTATCTTACTTTAGTTCAACATAATTTTAGATGGCTGTTATATCGTTTTCAGGTTCAGAAGAGGAGAATATATGATATTACAAATGTCCTTGAAGGAATTGGATTAATTAAGAAAACTACAAAGAGTTGCATAACATGGAAGTGAGTTTTGCTGACCTGTTTGTTATTGTATTCTGATGTTTTCATTTGTTCAAGTTCTGCAACTGTATATTATCTTTTGCAGAGAATCTGGGATATTTCGACCACCGGAAAATGACCCAGCACACCTTGAGAAGGTTGCGACTAGTCTCTTTATTTTCCAACTGTATATTGAAAGATTAGCATAGAATATTGAGAAGTATGCATTGTAAAAGTGCACTACAATGGCCAATTATTTTTCAGATATAATTAAGAAGTTACTGAAAATGATTTCTCAAATACTTGCAACTGGAATTAGAAGTTTGAATTTATACTAGTCTCCAGAATATTGATGTACTGAGCTTTGGTGCTTCATGACAGATGAATATCGACCGTTTAGATAATGAAGAATATGAGCTGGACAATCGCATAAGGTTTCCTACTGACACTTTACATTAGATCCCTCATGACATATTGATGAATAAATGTCAGACAAGAAATGATGATTGTTATCTTGCAGGGAAATGCATGAGAAGATTCGTGCATTAGAAAGGGTTGGAAATTCTCAGAGGTAGTCCTCTTCACCTCCCAACACCCCACATTTACTTAAATGCTTCATTCTCACTTACAGTTCCTGCTTGGACTGATTCAGGACTCTTTTCTTGACCGAGGAGGACATCATGAGCGTGCCTGCTTTCAGGGTTCGTAAGATATTTATATAGTGGCTGTTAATATTTTCTTACTCCTTGTATGCATGGCACATGACAGTATTAGTCTGCAAACTTTTGCAGAATCAAACCGTCATTGCTATTAAAGCTCCGCGTGCTAGCACCATTGAAGTTCCTGATCCTGATGACGTGAGTTGCTTGAATATCACACTGTTAGAAGGTGCACTTATGAATATTATTGCCTTTGATATCCAATACTTTCCTTGTTCACCTGACAGGATATTGGTTTCCCCGAGAAGCAATACAAACTTATTGTGAGAAGCACTACAGGACCTATGAATTTGTTTCTCCTAAGGTATCTATCTCACTGCTCTATCTATAGAGGCTGAAATGTACTTTTCACATTCATGATATTCCTGGCCTAATTCATTTGCATTGTTGCGAAAATAGAAGCAGTGGTGAGGAGACAGCAGCGAATCAGAATAATGCAGTTGATTCATCTGATACCCAGAGCTCACAAGCACCCGGAATCCACAAAATAATCCCTTCCATCGGGACGGTAAGTTTGCGAGACTCAAACACTCAGTTTAGCTTTCTTATTAAAACCATCTAACGCTTTTGCGTGGACGTATCTACAGAGCAACGATGATTACTGGTTGCAATCAGATAACGAGGTCTCCGCTACTGATCTTTGGGGCGGTGGAGACTTGTAGCTGATAGTAGGAAAAATCAGTTTTGATTCGTGTAGATAATAGAAGAAGAAGAGTTACTGATGCTGAGAGTTGGAGCCAGGTAAATAGCATCTGAAGTATACAAGGGACTATTTACTAGGTCATTGATGGATCTAGTTGTCCCCAACGGGTACTTATACTAAATACTAGTATAAAAATAACTCACTGTTCTGTCTGTCTGTCCCAATTAGTTGTTGCATGAATTATTACATTTTCAAACGAGAGTGGGAATTATTGTACTATTTAAGTGGGAGAATAACTTATCTTTTATTTATTTATTACTGTACTGATCTTCGTGTTCTTCGCACTTTCCTAATTATCATCTTTTCAAGCCAGGAGACATCATAAATTTCGTACAGGATCTACATAAAATCAAATGAGAATTAATGTTACAAAAAGTTTTGAAGTATGATCATTTAAAACAGTTATGTTACAATAAAAATGATCATATCTTGTATGATTTCTCATTTGATTCTGTGAACTTTTTCTTTTTTTTTCCAAATATTCTGTGTAATCTGAAAAGTACACAGTTAAAAAAATCGATTGATCCATTAGATATTTATAAAATGATAGATATGAAACATCAGTAAATCATCCTCGATCATTAGAGAATACTTGCCTATATATCATGCTTCTCTACCATCATCAACTAGCTAAAATGCGAAACTGGTAGTGACGAATGAAACGAAACTGGTAGTGACGAATGAAAATATGCACCAAGGAAAGTCGCGGCAACAACAAAGTACATGTACACGTTCATCATTTCTTTCATCTACGCCTAAGTAAAAGTGAACCAGCATATCCTTCTATTCAGGGGACCGTTGTAGGCTTGTAGCGCGAGATTTCCTCAACCTGGCACGTGTCACAACCCTCTCTTCCATCAGTATCTCTTCTGGGGGAGACCTTGCGTTTTCTGTTGAGGAAGAAGGCACCGAATCAATCACCATCACATCTTCTTTGGTTGCCAGGGAAGTTGCTTTAACGGTCTCTGTGACTGCAGACGTGGCTGTTGTTTTCAGTGCTTGTGGAGGGCTAACCTCTTCTACAATATCATCTGACTTCTCACTTGAGGCTGTACTTGAAGATGGAGAAGACGGTTCTTCAGCCTGAGGGACTGCTGGAGCTGGTCTTTTCCGACCCTCTGGCAAAGTAGCTTGTCGAACCCTAGCAGTTTCTT
This sequence comes from Cruciata laevipes, assembly GCA_963678965.1. Lineage (NCBI taxonomy): Eukaryota > Viridiplantae > Streptophyta > Magnoliopsida > Gentianales > Rubiaceae > Cruciata > Cruciata laevipes. The sequence continues at coordinate 1,087,878 of OY787639.1, forward strand.
GCTGACATTTCAAAATTTGCAAACAATTCAGCCAAGAGAATTTCAAGCTATAGAGCAATAAATCATGAACGGCATACAGAATCCCAGGACTTGCTTTACTATTCCATCAAAGAATAGCACAGGAGGTTTTACTAATCAAAGCAACCTATGACATAATCATGATTTTGTAAACATACCTGAGCAGGCCGAGGTGCAGTGGCTGACTGTGATGCGACATACTGCAAGACGTCAAAAATTCTAGTTTGCCCGTAGCTGATGGCCTTTTGCCAGTACAGAATAGCCATATCACCAGCTCTTACTCTCAGTTCCAACAAATTACGATCAATTTCATTTTCATGTTCCGCGACAAGTGGCTTGAAGAAGGAATCATAGACATAGGTTGTTCCCTAACATTGATCAGCAGCAAAGAGGGGTTTTTCAAAACACTCAAAACACTAATAAAGTAAATATAAGAAGTATTCATCAAAGGTTCAAAACTGAATAAGTAAGAGTAGACACCTTAGTCTTGGGGAACCACAAGTAGATGAAGAAGGCCAACTTAGCTTCACTGTACATTGGAACCCTACAAGGAGAACAAAGGTACATAAATAGACAAGAATTGGGAAGTCAATATATAAAGGAATGGAATAAAAGTAAGTTTGCTTGCATTTAAAAGAATGCTTACCATGAAATAAAAGTATCACCAACCCTCTCACAAACTGTCAGCATAGCAACCAATATCCTAAAAGTAAAACAACAAAGGGCATAAGACAGAATATTCGTGCCTTTATATGTACTAGGAACAACAAAAACAAGTGTGTACCAATATTGACACCAAAAGCGAAGTTGCTCAATGTCAGGTTTGTTCATTTCCACAGTTTTGTAGCACTCGTATGCAGGATAAGCATAGCCAAAAACCATCCTGCAGGAGGAGAAATTTACATGAAGATAGAGGAAAGACAAATTATGTGTTTCAACATAAAGGGAATCCTATACGTACACAAGTCCTCGGGTAAGAAAAGATCCAATCATCTTGATGACCTGATTCAAGAGAATTGAGAAAGTTGTATTAAGACAGAAGTTGAAAACTACACAACCAAGTGTTCGATGATAAAACTAAAAGGCGTGGAGGTGGAGGAGATAGAACACATGCCAAATGAAAAGACACGCAATTCTCATTGGTAAGTTATTGTTTCTCAACCATATCTAAAGAACACACCCAAAAATGTTTATCTTAAGCAACAACTGCACAACTTCTGATGCAGGAATATGATCCTACGTTCCTATATATCAAATAACGAATACAGTTTTAAGAAATACTAAAATTCCATGTAAACTCAGACATCCTTGATGGAAAGCAACAACATCCACTTTATCAATACATCCAAATATGAAGAACTGGATAATACAATAGCGTCTTGATCTTATAAAGTAACATTATCACAAATCTCGTCCCTCTTTTACATACATCTCTTTCTCTTAAATGCTTTTATACTTACATTCATTCACAATTATAATTTCTACTGATCTAATATTCCGAGATAGAAACAACTTCAAGCTACTTCGGGCACAGTATTCACAGAGACTTCAACTTCAAAAAACTGCTCCATATTTGTCAAATCAAACCTAAATAAAATTACGCACATACAGAAGCCACGAATAACCATAAACACCGCCTGAAACACTAATTACACCCTAAATATCCAAAGGCAAATCAATTCAACCTATTAGAACAGTGAAAATCATTTTATAAAAGTGAAAATTAACCGATAGACTTCACAATCAAGCACAAACGTCAATCGAACGCTTTTATTCACAGTCTCGGGAGCAAAGGGGAAAACATTTTACCGTGCGGAAACAGAATGACCGGGGTATAATCGGGGAAAACTCGACGAACTTCCGGGAGACAGCCGGTGGAATCGAACGCCGGCGGCAAACCGTTGGGAAGTCGGCGGAGAGGTATGATTACTTCAAAATCAATATTTCCGGTTCAAATTTCTCTGGAATATGTTTAGTTTGGTGACCTTTTAAATAATGCGGCTTAAAAAGTGGGAGAATCAAGTGTGAGAAAGGTCACGGGAATACGGTGAGGGCTCGTTGATGGACCGTTGGATTGGGTGAATTTGGAGAGTACTTTTGTGGCTTTTACCCGATGTGGACAATTCCATGATAAAAATGATGTACTACCGTGCCTTTCCGTGGACCATCGCTCATTATATGTTGGGAGGCTTCGTTTCGAGTTAATGTCACGTGAGGGGAACAGAAGAACCTTGCCTCGGTTGTATCATTTTACAATTTTGCCCTACAAATAAAATCTTTTAAACAATTTGTGTTTTGTGTGGTTGATATACTATTAACTAACTACTATTGGGAAATTATTATTATAAGCCATTTTATGGGAGGATGATGATAGTCGTTTCTTTTATTTATATTCATTTTAGTGTTACTAAATATTAAATAAGTTAAAATATATTGATTATTCGATACCTAATATGAGTTCATCAGTTCATGTTTATAACGAAATGCACATTGGTTGGGTTCTTTAATTAGGTCGAGAGAATTGACACAGTTGATACATAATTTTAACTTAAGACTTTTGAAAGCTTGATAGCCAACTCGAGTGCACATTCCTCTTCAAACAAAGGGTCTGCAATGTCTGACAAAGATTCTACAACATTTATTGAATGTTTTTTTAAAAAAATGTAAGTTTGACAATATGCATAATAAAATTATATTTGTGTGAGTCAAATACTCATATTAGTAATTATACAATTTGTCAATATAAGACAAATTGAGCATGAACAAGAATAAATTTCATGGTGGTCCATCATCTCATGGGATGGAAAGCTCAAAGTTGTAGCAAACTGTTGGGAACCATAATCTGTCTTGTATTGCTACACTAAAATGTCTAAATCAGAAAGGATAGTGATCCAAAAACTGAATTTTAAGTCCATAAACTATTAATATTAAAGCCAAAAAATGGATGGGGGCAAATTGGTCTTATAGACGGGGGAGGTGAAATGGGTGAAGACTGAAGAGTCACCAGCTGCGTGAGATTAGAGAGGCGGAGAAGATAAAGTTTGTGATGTGCCGTTGCTGATGGAAAGGGCAAGGAACCATATTTCATTTGGGTATCTAGTCGTTACGGATAACGGGCAAAGCAATTGGGTTCTGCGGGCCCATAGGCAAAACCAAGGTATTTCGTTTACTCATTCTTGCCTTTCAATTCCCATGTAAGATTCATAAACGACTTTCCTTGTTTATTTCCAGTTGATTTAAACTCAACTAAACTAAATTAAATTTAACTAACGAAATTCAAACTCACAAATTATATTATATATTTACTGAATTGATATGAAATGTTAATAAATCAAACCTAACATAATTTTACTAACATGTATGATGGAGGTAAAAAAAAGTGAGGTTTCATGACCTCACTCTTCCAAACCATGGCTATTGTTACAAAAGAAAATTATTTTTTATGTGGTAATTTATGAAATTTATAATTTTGTTTCGTTACCTATAAAAATGCATATAATACACACAAAATTATAATATTGTTCCACTACTCTGAATTTGCCTATCCTTTAAACTTTATTCAAAGAGCATTTTTCATACTATGTACAACTATGTTACAATTTATTTTCAGTTTTTTTTTTCCTGTTTGGTTTGGGAGTTTGACTCCCTTACTTCAGTGAGCTGTAAAATCAATAAATAAATAAGTGACAAATCATGCTATAAAAAGACAAATTTTTAATAAAATGTGTTTCAACAATAATGAAATGTTTATTGTATATTTAGGCTTTATTTCATTTGATATAAAATTTTAGTGGATTTTTTAGTGGAGTATACATTTTACTGCATATCTTTAGCAGAGAACATTTCACATGACAGACTTTTCATAAACTAATTACTTCTCAGCTTTGTCTCATTGGCTAATCCCTCTTTTTGTTCAAAGTATATTTTAGTTTTAAACTTTGCAGGAAGGAATAACCAGTTACTGTAATCTAGTTAATTTCTTTTAGTTAAAAGTGTGTTCATGTTTAGTTGTTTACACTTTACAGCCTTGATCTACTGCCACATCTTACCTACTGTTTTTTTCCTTTTTGACTGTGATTTTTATGTGCTTGAGATTTTGACAGAGTAAGTGTGTATTATCTGAATTGAGTATTGGTTAGATCACACTTAACGGCTCCCATCCACATGCCTATATAGTATTGGCATTCTCTAACAGTTTTGATGTAGATTGCAGCTACCAAGGAACTGTTTGGTTGGTGATGAAAAGTATTCTTTATCCAACAAATTATGATGTGCTACAAGAAATTTGAGAAATAGAAAAAAACATGAATAAATTCAACGAACTAAACTAAATAAAATAACAATTCAAATCAAACTAAATTGAACTGAAATGAGTAATAAGTAATGAAGTGATTCCTACTATAAGAACTATCTTCATTACAAACATATATCTGAATTAATAGAGGCGACATTTGGGATTTATACAAACATGGACTGAAATGCCAAAATTTGAAACTATGATACCATATTAAGTTACAAAATTCTACCACAAAATCATATAGAATCATATAAGGAGAAATTAGTTATATAGCAAACTATTCGAAATCGGTCCTCTTACTTTTAAACTTGTTACCTTTTGTGTCTATACGATTTTCAGAATCATTCTATAAAACCAAATGAGTCTTGATCTTAACTACTAATCTCCTAGTAATAGCTTTGAAAATACCTCATCTCAAAATAGTAATAGTAAACCAAATGAGGAAGATCACGTTGGATTCTAGGCTCCGGAATGCGAGTCAAGATTTCCAATTATGGTGAAAACAGAGGGTAAACGTCAAAACCATAACCATAATTAGCTTTATAAACGTTACTCAATGCATCAAATCTGGGCACATGGCTTCAAATGATGTCTGTGCAGGAGGTTGTTGGCGCGTCACTCTCCTACCCACTCTCACTCGATTCCTCTGACTTTCCTTTACAGCCCAACGTAGGCCCGAAAGAAAACGGGCCAGGCCCAACTGTACAAAACAAGTGTACACATAATAATCCAAACTCAGAAAATGGCATTTCAAAATAATTTTTTTGAAAAAAAGATCATAGAATGGTGAAAAGGTTACGAATGAATTGTAAATTTTGGCAAAAAATAGTAAATTAAGTAAACTTTTTTGAAAAAGTGAGAGAAATGAGTCCAATAGATTGGATGTAATCATTTTTGTCAAAATAATATATGATATGTTTGGTAGAGTTGTATTTATCAATAAAACTGTTTCAAAATCACTTAGTTTGAGAATTGGTGCAAACAACTTCTGTGTTTGGTCCAACATATATTTAGGATGATTTTTTCTAGTATTGGCTTTATTTTTTAAAAGAGAAGATTTCTTGTGAGACCAGTTTCAATTTAGACTATGGACAAATGACGATCTTCTCCTTTTTAATACCGATCTTTTACATGTTAAGCATAACCATTCAGTGTATTATTGTTGATCTTTTCTCTTTCATTTCTGATATTTTACATATTATTCATGATTATTCAGTGGGACCAATTGAGAATTTGTCTTGAGTTTACTATTTGTTGAGCACTATTCGTCAATTAAGACTAATTTGTCTGAATATACATAAGGCCAAAATGTCACTTTTAATGATGGAATTTCTGTTCCATATTTTATTCTCAACAATTTTCAAAGTGATCATGTTTTTTTGCCTTTTTTAAAAATATATTTAAATTTTGGGTATTTACCATTTTACCTCTTGTAAATAGTGAATATTGTTCAAAATGTATGAACAAACTAAATTGTGTTAGTCAAAAGGCCATAAATGACTACTTTGAATATGTTGAAACAAAAATTTGTTAAAGCCAAAAGATGGAATTCAATTATTCCTTTTAAATCTGTTCAGTTGAGCAGGGCCAAAAGGGTGAAAAACACATAATGACGTAATTACACTACCATCAAAGGTCCAAAATAGCAATTTATCTGAAGTTTAGGGGAGGTGAATGTAAAACTCATCCTTTTGAATTTCTGTGGGCAAGATTAAGCCGGGGCCCACAAAATCCAGTCCGCCAATTTCAGCAACATAGCTTGGAGCCTTGGATGCTAACAATGGAAGAATCAGGCACTGCAGAGCGAAGAACAATTTCACAACAAAAATGGCGATCACGCCTTCACTCTCCAGACTCCATTCCCCATTCCTCTGTTGCCCGCTCAAAACATCATCGTACTCCTCGTCATCTGCTCACAATTCACTCCGAAACCAACGAACTCCAGCTTCTTATCCACGCGTTCGAGCCGCCGATCTCGACCAGAACACGGTAAAGGCTTCTGTTCACAATCTTACCGCGCGACTCCTTTTGTTTATTGAGATTTTGGTCGGTTAAATCACGAATGGGATTGAATTGTGCAGATAATTGCAATTTCAGTAGGTTTGGCTAGTGTTGCTGTTGGGATTGGAATTCCTGTTTTCTATGAAACTCAGATTGACAGTGCGGTAAATAATTTAATCAAATTGATGTGAATTGTTTACATGAAAATGGTGAGGATTTTTTAGAATAATTTGTGCATCAAAACCGTGTTTTGCAGGCTAAACGAGAGAATACGCAGGCGTGCTTTCCCTGTACGGGCTCCGGTTCTCGTAAGGAGTTCTCTGTATTCTCTAGGATTCAATATTGGTCGTGTTTTAACTTAGTTGTCAATTGGCTATTCTGCTGAAATGTTGAAGTCATTGCTAGTTTTCTTGTTTCAAAGCTTTGAATTGAAATGTTAAAGTCATAGCTATTCTGCTGCAGGTAGGCTTTCCTATACCAGTTAAAGAAAGATTTCATAAATATTTGGATGATATAAGAAATCTCGTTTCCTACAAATTTACGGCAACTTTTAGTAGTATGTGGATTGTGTTTAAATTGTACTGAATTACCTTAAACATGGTCAGTATGTTATGGAATTTGTCAAACATTACCTGGTTGATGATACAAATCCTTGACCAGTAGATGCAGATAATGCCTCCTAGGTTTGATGATGATCAGGAAAAGCTGTCTCCTACATATATGTTTTCATAAACTCCTTCTTTGTATAAATATTAGTAGTATTCTTGTGTTTCGGAATTGATCCTAGGTTCGATGATCAGGAAAATGAAGATTGAACATGTGTTTTCATAAACTCCTTCTTCATGTGTATATTATATTTGTATTCTTGTTTTCTGTATTCTGTATTCTGTGTTCTTGCAATGCTTGCCTGATTAGGATCTTTGATCCTTTACCAGAGAGTTGCAGATTTTGCTTAGGAACTGGTAGTGTGACCGTAGATCTTGGCGGGGATGAGAAAGAAGTCTCCAGCTGCATCAACTGTGATGGAAAGGGATCCTTAACTTGCACTACTTGTCAAGGCAGTGGTATACAACCTCGTTACCTTGACCGCAGGTATGTACAGTCTCTTAAAATACCGACATCTTGAACCTCAGTAAAATCCCAAATTGATTCGATTTAGCTCAGTTTTGGTCTAATATTCCTATTCATCACTATGTTTGATTTTAGTTCGGGTTTTCTAAAATCAGTTCGGAAGAACATGGCCTAAAACAGATGCTAAGATGCTGTCTTGTTTCTGGTTTTTAACAGAGAATTTAAAGATGATGACTAGAAGATGCTCAGAGTTGTTGACTGGATGCTGAACCAAGTTTTCCCTCCAATGAATTAACACTTCAAATTTCATTCTTTTCATGAGCCATATCATTTTGTTAATATGTTGTTGACTTATGCTCACCAATATAGTATTACATGTATAATCTACTTGTCTGTACTGAACTCTGACTGATGTTCAATTCAAGCAAGAGTTCACCTTTTGTATGTGCATGTAGATTATTAGCTTCAGCTATTTACCTACTTTCATTTGGAATTCACGATTTGGTACACATTTTATAAAAGTTACCATTTTTTCATCAAAAAAACATTGTCAATAAGTGTTTTTCCATTTAAGGCCAAGAGCAAAAACAAAAAACTCCACAAACAACAATTAAAGCATATTTCCTTATTTACAATGAGGCCAGGAGTGAAAAAACTCCTTAAATACAATGAGGCTAAAAGTTTTTCTTAAAAAAAGTAAAAATTATAATCGTCGACAGCAGGGTTCGAACCTGCGCGGGCAAAGCCCAACAGATTTCAAGTCTGTCTCCTTAACCACTCGGACATATCGACTTTATTGACAACTATCGATTTTTTTAAACATTAGTATTAAACCAAACAAAAGGGATTTTAGGGTTTAAGTGCTGAATTACTGTCTTTTTCCCGTCGTTAACTGCCATTGATTTGATATCAGCTCATTACAAAGCTTCAAGTAAAGAATCTCAAATTCCCAGAAAACTAAGAACCAAACAAGAAGGATGTTGTACATCATAGGACTAGGTTTGGGGGATGAGAAAGACATCACACTAAAGGGACTTGAAGCAGTTCAAAGATGTCAGAAAGTCTTCATTGAAGCCTACACTTCCCTTCTCTCGTTTGGGATTTCCTCAGATGGGCTTTCCACTCTGGTAATCATGCTTGCTATTTTCATGAATTTGACAACGTTTTTGCATTTTGTCGGCAAACTGTAAAGTTTCGATCTTTTCGCAGGAAAAGCTGTATGGTAAGCCAATTACTGTTGCAGACAGGGAAACCGTTGAGGAGAAGTCAGATGATATCCTCTCAGAAGCTTCTGAGAAAGATGTGGCCTTTCTTGTTGTTGGAGATCCTTTTGGGTAAGCTTTTTAAATCCCTCAATTTTCAATACATTTTGTTGATTGGAGGAAAAAATAGCCTGATCAGTTTGTAATTGCTGTGCTTTTGTATGGTGTGGTTGTTTGCAGAGCTACAACACACACTGATCTTGTCGTTAGGGCAAAGAAACTAGGTGTAGAGGTTAAGATTGTGCATAATGCTTCTATAATGAATGCCATTGGAGTTTGCGGTTTGCAGCTCTATCGATATGGAGAGATGGTCTCCATTCCGTTCTTCACTGATTCGTGGAGGCCGGCTAGCTTTTATGAGAAGATTCAGAGGAATAGAAAGCTGGGATTACACACACTCTGCTTGTTAGGTAATATGTATTTCCCTCTAGTAGCAATTTCAAAGGTACGAGGAATGTACCAGCCTAGCTATAATCACTGTGTTTTGGTTGCTTTTCATTTTGCTAATTTACTACAGAAATTCTTTGATTATAATGATGTTCTTCTGGTAGTTGGCTTATTTGATTTAGGGTTGAGATAAGCCATTTTAACTAAATCCTTATTACCTAAGAAATGATCTGTTGCAAAAAAATGGAGAACGATTTGCATGCCTTTTAAACTTAAATCATGCAATGATACGGTTTTGTCTACTGTCTTTTGCTCTGCGGTAACTACACTCTTAAAGATTGCACCATTCATTATTTTCAAGTTTCAGTGTTTGTAATTATGGTGTGCTTAGTGTGTGAATTTTACCTTTGCAGATATTAAAGTTAAAGAGCCCTCACTCGAGTACTTGTGCAGGTTGGTTTGAGATTCAGAATCATCATTTCAGTTTTTGTCATTTGTATGCTCAAGCTATTTATAGTTTCCGTGTATTTTTTATTTTCCAGAGGGAAGAAAGTGTATGAGCCTGCCAGGTTCATGACAATAAGCGTTGCAATTGAGCAGCTTTTGGAAATAGAGGAAAACCGTGCAGAGAATGGTAGGTGACAATAATTCACCACTTCATTATATTCCCAGTTGTTACTTAGCTTCATACTTAGTTTCGATTCTGCCCAATTGCAGCTTATGATGACAAGACTCTGTGTGTTGGATTTGCTCGAATTGGTAGTGAAGATCAAAAGATTGTTGCTGGTTCGATGAAGCAGTTGTCTGAGGTTGACTTTGGTGCTCCATTGCACTCCTTTGTGATTGCCGGTGATCTCCACCCGATAGAAGAAGAAATGCTAGAGCTCTATGAACTAGAAAAGAGTCAGGGCAAATCTTCATAATTTTTGTTAACTATATATATCAAGAGAAGGAGAAGTGTAATTTGTAACATTACATGGCTGGTTTTTGCTACTCTTTGTCAAGTTCAATCAATGTTAGTCGTGTTTCCTTGATTCAATTTTGTTTTGTGCAGACAATAAAGCTTCAGAATATCAATCAGGATCTTGCAATCCCACAAATTCACCATCCAAATCAACAAAAGTGATCAACAAAAGTAATAATATGATCTTGTTCCAATATAATAATTCTTTTGTTTCTGAAATTTTGTAAATAGGCTATGAACATGTTCCTGTAAACACTACTTGACATGTAATCAAAATATGCGCTAGCATTTAAGCAGAACTAGGCTTGACTATGCAGGTTCAGACCATCCTATACCTAGATTTCAGACAAAAACATAAAACCATGGACTGGTGATATTTACACCCAGCAGATTACTAGCCAAAATGTCATACTACTGCAAAGCTATGGAGCAAACTGACCATACTTCCCCTGCAACCATGTTAGCCTAATCGAGTTGCTCTTGAGAGAAAGGAACATCTCCCTTAAGACAGGATCCTCGAAGAGATCCAAGGCCGCATAATAGAGCCATTCATCGATTCCTTCAATCTCATCCAAAACCTTAATGCAGTTTGTAATGGTATATTTATCCTCGGCCTTGGGATTTGTTCGTAGCTTTGATGCAGCAATCATCTCAAACAAGGCTTCTGCCATCTTGTCTCTCGTTTTCTCATGAGCGTTGATTTCCCCTCGTCCATCACCTTGTTCCTCGACTGGGCGCTTTCTTTTTCTCTCAGACCGGGTTTTGTTCACAATTGGTGGTGAGGAATAGTTTCCTTGTGCAGGTGTTGGCGTTTCAGGACATGCATTTATAGGTTCTGGACATGAAACTTCTCTAGCAGTTTCATAGTGGCTCGATTGAGCGTAATTTCCATCAGCACAAGAGTCAGCAAAAATCTTACACAACTCACCATATATAGGACTCTCCTTAACCTTGGTTGTTGTCTCAATGGGTTTCCTCGGTTCCTGTCAATTTTCAGCACATATAAATGTAAGTTAAAAACCACAAATTTAGCAAAACTCAGATTCAAGAGAGAATAAGCATAAACTTACTTTGATGTCATCCCACACATCAAAACCACCGAAGTAAGAATCTTCAACAGGGCCTTGCTGATTCATGGCGGATTTCAGGCCATTGTATCGAGTACGCAGAACATCTAGGTGCTTCCTTAACTGGTTATTGTTGAAGCTGAGGTTTGTCTGACTGTTGAACTCTTCTCTTATGCGGTTCCATGTTTTCTTATCAAAGACGTTGTTCGGTCTGTTCCCAAGCTCTATCTGCCGAACAACAATGTCCGCGAAAATCTTATCAAGCAATGCTGTCCATCTCGTCCTCAAGCGTTCCTGTTTCGGCTGATTCTCATTTCCTTCATCTTCCATCTATCGAGACCAAAAGAGCACCACAATCAACAGCATGTAACAAAGATCAGCAAGATTTCAGCCATTACTTTTATCAATCTAGTGAAAATTTCAACAGAAATTCATAATGTAGCAACAAAAATTCTCCAGAATACAGCTTTATGATCATCTAAATCCTTCTATACACATGTTTGATCATTAATATATACGATAAATCGATCATATATCTTACGTGATAACATACATCAGTGGAATTTCAGAAAAGAAAGTTCGGACTAAATGAAAAGCAGTAATCTTTAGACACAATTACAATAATTAAACACTAATAATGGTGCTCTAAATCCTAAAAACAATACAATGTGGCCTAATCCTAAATTCAGTCAAACATTGTATAAACCCTAGCAAGCACATAATCATATGAAAAGCTTCAATTAGCCTAATCACACACAGTTACGTTACAGACCCAACAGTTACAAATTAACAGCAACGGGGATTAACATTTCACTGTACTCGTGATATCGCAAAATTGAGGATGAAAAATGGCGGTAAAATATACACAGTGAAAAAGTGAAGCTTTAGAACTGTACCGTTCTGAAGTTTCGCCGGAAACTCTAGTAAAAAGCTGCGGCCGAGGTGGAAGGCGGTGGATGGAGGCGGTGGGGCGGCACTCTCACTGAGCCCCCATTAGACTAAACAATTCAGAGTGTGGGGGCTACAAATTCTGTGTTTTGCTTAAGTTCCTCAATATTTTCCATAATATACACGGCGCCTCTACATTAACTTCAATAATTACGTAATTGACCCCAAATTTTAAAGAAATTTTAAGTTTCCTCCAAAAAAATTTAGTTTTTTTTTTAAATTCCTCCAATTTTCTTTTTCTATCACGTGAGACTTACCATAAGGCAAAATGTGTTTTTATCATAATTTGTAGTCAAAATGTAAATCCTCTATTTTTGGGCTCCCTCAGTCCCTCAAATTTCAATGGCGTTTAGCCAAATAAAAATTCCAACAGGCAAAAAGTTCAATGTTGGCCACCAAAACTCAACGTTATCGACCTAAATTTAATACGGACAACCCAAACCTCAATCATGGTCCAAACTTTAATGTGATGACCCAAATCTCAGGCACAATAAATCTCAATGCTAATAACTTAAACATGCTCAAAATCACAATGTTAGCGCCCTAATTAAACTTCAACACCAATGACCAAATCTCAACGTGATCGACTCCAGTTTCAACCTAGCAACACAAAGGCTCAATGCCAACGACACATATGAACTTAAAATCTACAAACCTCGTTGATAATACAAATCTCATCACCAGTGATTGAAACATATATATAAACCTAAACTTTATCAACATTATCCTTAATTTATAGTGGCCGTAATTACAAACAACAGATTCCCTCTTGATTACTCCTGTGACAGTCAAAAGATGCTGTTTACAAATCCTAAAATAAATGAAAACAATTTGTTAAGAACAAAAAGAAAATAGAGTCAAATTCAATATGCCAGTAAGGTACTTTTTATCTCGTCATAGAAAAGTCAAACTCATAAAACAAAGAGCAAAAATGTGTGCATCAAACACATGTACATTAAAAGATTTTGTTTTGTTCGGTGGCGAAAACCAGAAAGCGAAGATCCTATATTCAGTGGAGACCGATCAAATTAGTATAAAACCTTGAGCTTGTTTTCGTGTAATTTCCATCTTTCTGCTTATCAAGATACAGTTATATATACGTATTCGTTTAGATATTTTTCACTGGATTCTGCGACTGATGGCAGATGAGAAGGCGGCGCCGGAGAAATGTGCATGGTGGAATAGGTGGTGGCCGCGGCTGATCGTGGCGGTGCTTGATAGATTAATCTAGTTGTTTCTAGAAGTTTCTGTATTAATTTAGGAAGTTTAGGAAAGTTTAGGAAAAGTTTATTAAGGAAGTTTTATTTACGAATTTAGGTTAGAAAAGGATTTATGTTTTCATGTTTTGTAATGGTTTTTTGTCTATAAATGAAGATAAAGAAAACGACGTGATTATTGCGTCACAAATTATCCTTGTACTTTTATGCTATGTGCTTCTAAGAATCGTGTTCGTCATCCAAACCGGGGCCGAAAAGCTAACAATTGGTATCAGAGCTAGTTTTAAGTCTTTGGGGAAAATATGATGGTTGACGACAAAGAGTATTCGAAGAAGGGAGCTAAAGGGCAAAGAAGGTCATCCAATGGAGGCGAAGTTGTCAATGAGACAACAAGGAGCTTCATAGTCCCGTTTCAATATCCGATGTTAACTGAAACGAACTACAGCATATGGGTTGTCAAGATAAAGATAATCTTGTGTTCGACAGGGGTATGGACGGCAATTGAAGAAGGACCTAAGGACGTCTACAAGGACCAAGAAGCGATGTTGATTATCTCTCAGTCAGTGCCAGACTCTGTAATGATGGCAATTGCAGAGAAAGAAACGGCAAAAGAAGCATGGGACGCAATCAAAGTGATGCGAATCGGAGACGATCGTGTCAAAAAGGCTTATGCAAAAGTGCTTAAGCGGCAATTAAATCAATTGCAAATGGGGGACTCGGAGACAATTGAAGGTTTCTCAACGAAGCTTACCACATTGGTAGGAGAAGTACGTTTACTTGGCATAATCCTCAAAGAGAGCGATGTTGTCGAGAAACTATTTAGCTCTGTTCCCGATCGATTCCTTCAGATAATTGGAATGATTGAACAGTTCGGAGATATTGAGAACATGTCCCTACAAGAGGCGATAGGTCGTCTAAGGATATTTGAAGAAGGGCTCAAAGGGCGGACACACTCAAACGTCGGGGGATATATTGGCATGTCCCTACAAGCCGAGTGGGAAGCAAAGAACCCAAAGAAGAATGAAGGTTATCGAAACACCAAGAAAAGAAGACGCGTGAAAGATGAAGGTCATGATGATAGTGATCGCATGGTTGCCGAAAGAAAGTCGCGCAACTTCGATAAGTCGAAGGTCAAGTGTTTCAACTGTAACAAGTATGGACATTTTGGTAAAGATTGTCTGAAGCCCGACCGAAGAGAAAAGGTCAATGAAAGTGATGAAGATGAAAGGTTGATGATGGTCAAAGAATGTGAACTTATGAATGGAGCATCGATGCCAGAAGAAGAAGAAGAAGAAAAAGAAAAAGAAGAAGGAGGAGAAGAAGAAGATATTTTGCATGGAAGCATGCCTAAACTAAGTGGTACCAAAAGGAAGGAAAGTTATCCAGACACTGACACAAGTAGAAGTACAACGTGCTGTTTGGAAAAGGTTATTAAGATAGACATTAAAGAAATAGTTGAAGATAAAGACAATGGGGAGAAGCAAAAGGTTGCTGGAAAGAAGAAAGGGAAAAGAAAGAAACGAATAAAAGAAGAAGAAAAGAAGGATGAAGAAGACAATAGGGAAAAGAAAAAGGTTGCTGAGAAGAAGAAAAGGAAAAAGAGGAAAAGAATAAAAGAAGAAGAGAATGAAGAACTTAACACTAAGGATGATGGTGATGATGAAGAAGCAACAAGAACTAAGAAAGAGGAAGAAAAGTTTGAACTAGTTCAATCTAAGGATGACAATGAAAAAGAAGATAAAAGGATGGCAAACAAAGAAAGGACTGACTCGGTTAATTCCGATGAGAAGGATAGTAATGCAAAGAAAGATGTAAATGAAGAAGATGCTAAGGAAGGGTCTGCCAGTTATGGAGAAGTTAAGGTAAAACCAACCCATGGAATAACAATGAAGGAGAAGTTGGTGTTGGTTCAAGAAAATGGAAGATTGGAGCTTGTTTCATCGCAAGGAAGTCTCCAATACAAAGATTTGAAGTGGTTATTCGAGTTCAAAAGCATTCAAGGCACGAGTGTAAAAGACAAAGAAAGGTTAAGGGAGTATGCTAAATGTCAAGAGTTTGATGGAGTTGTTGATCATTCTGAAGGATTGGAGGCTTATCATATGGGTGCTAAGTTTGCATTCCTAAATAGTGATCAACAAGTAGAAGTTTGTCTTGTGACATCTCAAAGTTTTGAAAAGAAAGGTGGGAGACACGATGTGTTAAGATTTCACAAAGCAACAAAGGTGACTAACAAATGTGGTATGAAGGAGTGCAGTCAAACTGAAGTGCCGATAGAGCATTGGTTGAAGTCAAGAAAGAAAAGAACGAAGACGGATTTAGCCTTTTCAGATAGCTTGACGAGCAGGTTTATGAAGAAAAAGAGCACGTGGACTTTATCATTTTCATATGACACGAAGATCAAGTTCATGGAGGAGTTTACAACGAAGACCAAGTTCAAGGAGGAGCTAACAATGAAGAACAAGTTCATGAATGAGCTTACAGTAAAGAACGTAAGCATAGTGAAACACATACGAAAGATGATACGAAAGAGAAACCTTGAACTATGGGTGTATCTACGAGAAGAAGGATAGCACGGAAGATCGAACTTGGAAACAACAAGTTTAAGGAGGAGATTGATAAGTTAATCTAGTTGTTCCGGATCGTAAGTTAGAAACAACAAGTTTAAGGGGGAGATTGATAGATTAATCTAGTTGTTTCTAGAAGTTTCTGTATTAATTTAGGAAGTTTAGGAAAGTTTAGGAAAAGTTTATTAAGGAAGTTTTATTTACGAATTTAGGTTAGAAAAGGATTTATGTTTTCATGTTTTGTAATGGTTTTTTGTCTATAAATGAAGATAAAGAAAACGACGTGATTATTGCGTCACAAATTATCCTTGTACTTTTATGCTATGTGCTTCTAAGAATCGTGTTCGTCATCCAAACCGGGGCCGAAAAGCTAACAGTGCTTGCAGCGGCGGTTGCCTGTGCGGTTGTATTTTTCTTTTGGAAGAAGAAAAATGGCAGTTCTGGAAATGTGCCTGTTGATAACGGTCCAATTGCTCATGATTATGCTGATGCGCTCAAGCTTGCTATGGAGTTCTTTGACATCCAAAAATGTAATTATTTTCTTTATCCTATTTACTTTGCTTAAACAATTTTTATGTTAGCAATCTACTATATCATAGCTTGAGATGAGCTCAGTATTTTGCTGAATCAATAACCATTTTAAAGATTATATAAACTATACATGAATTGATTTATAATATTTTAATAATTTGTACAAATCATACTTAAATCTTAGTACACCAACTTTTAAGTGATGAGAACATCTTTTCAGCTATATATATATGAATAATCTTCTAGCAAAAACAATGTACCACTTTACATCAAGAACAATATTCAGTACAAATGAACTGAATTAAATTAAATTAAATTGAACTGAACTAAACCAAACTTAGTTTAGCAATAAATAAACTCTAAGCAGTCATGACTTGATCAATTATGATTACTTGCAATATACAACTACTTATATGTGAAAGTAGATCTAAGATCCTAAGCCTTTCATGCAAGTTTATGTGCTGCTTTCAAATGGCCCTTGTTGATTACTCAACCGCAAAAGTTGATGAGAGAGACAACAAAAGAACATAATTAATTCAACAGCTGGTAGGTTTTCATATTCCCTCACCATTTTCACCCACAAAATGGACAAAAATCAAAATTGTTAAATATTCAATCATTCTATAATTTATATTTCCACCTAATATTAATAGAATATAAGAAAAGTGAACTTCAATAAATCATCTAAAATTATTTATATTGAAAAAGCTTTATCAAACATAAACATATTTGTCTTTATCTTATATACTCAAACAATAATACTTCAGAGTGGTAGAATCAGAACTTATTTTTAGGTATGGCTGAACATGTTATCTTCTCCGATGAAGTGCGTGTATAATTGTAGAAAAAGGCACATAGTGTAACTCAATATTACTACACTCACCACCAAATTTTAAGTTCCAATAAAGGGTAATTTCTTCCTGCTTCAAAGCATTTTCAAAATTTTCTAAAATGGCACTTAATAAATTTGATATAAAGACAATAATAAAAGGTAATTATATATATGATTGTTCCATGTTGTTCAACATTAATATGATATTATGTGATAAAAGGGTACCAACTACCAAATACTTTTTCAGTCTAAAAAAATAGAAACAAATGTTTTTACAGCTAAGGTTACCCCAATTTCAACCACAGTGAAATGGGAAATTTACAAAAGAGGCGGCAAAGTCAGCAAGTCTTACCGCGAACATCTCCCAGTCAAACATAATATTACAGTCCAACGCCGTACACTGTCGGTGCTCTGTAGTCTTCAAAACATTTCCTTTCTTATCACACATTTTGCTCATTCAATCCCGATTTTCTCTGCAAATCTAAGCTCCGTTGGATCGCAATTTGCCAAAAATATCCAAATCCTCTCTTCCGGGTCGGCCCGATCTGACCCGTCAAGATCGTCCCCATAAGAAGGGTGCGCATTTTCTTCCTCCCCATTCGGAGGGTCGTAATGGGGAAGAGTTCCGGTTCAAAAGGCGGTTGTTTGGGTTGGTTCCTGGTTCTGATTGTGGCGGCCGCCGTCGCATTCGGGATATTTGTGCTGGTGAAGAAGAAACAGGGCGGCGGATCGAGTTCCGGGCCGGAGCCGGTTCCCGGTCCGCCCGGAGCGGTTATCAAGAAATATGGGGATGCCCTTGATACCGCAATGCAGTTCTTTGATGTGCAAAAATGTATGCTTTATTGTGTCTCTCATATTGTTACATTGTTTTTTGTTCCTGTAGAAATAATATGTAACAAGGAATTATGTGCATTTTAGTAAACTTTATAGGTGTTTGGAATGGTGAGAGGAAAAAATTGTTTCTTTGTTGGTTTATGATGAAGGTTTTCTTACATTGTTTTTTGTTCCTGTTTTGATACTGTCTAAGGAATTATGCCCATTAGTAAACTTTTTATGTGTTTGGCTAAATGAGGAAAATGGGAAATAGTATTGATCGATGGAATAGTATTGATTCGGTGACAGTGTGTTTTTATTGTGTGATCTTAGTGAATTCTCTGTAGTTTTCAGTTCATTGATTTGATCCTAGCTTCAGGGATAAAGTTTGGATTTTGATCATTCTTTTAGAAATGTAGATAAATGCCATAACTTAAAATGCCCTTTATGTTTAAAATATGCGTGTGTGTGATAGAACATGTTTACTCATGGTGCTGTATGATCGACCAACCTGATGATTTGGATTTATCAGTAATTTGAATCTCTTGCAGAGAGGATTCATTTCTTTCGATGCTGTTTGAGCAATAGCTTCATACTATGACTTAGAAAAGCAATTTGTTGTTCTTGATTATATGATCTCAGTTTGTGGTGTAGGATCAGACTAATGTTTAGGCAGCTGCACTGACAGTTTATTGATCTTCCTAAGCTTCTTGTGAGAATCTGATATATGTCACACTAGAATTTCTGTGATATTTTGGCTATGAGCCTGATTTTTTTATTTTTGCTGTGTTTTGCAGCTGGGAAGCTGGTGGAAAACAAGATAACCTGGAGAGGGGACTCAGCTCTCAAGGATGGAGATCCAGCCAAGTTGGATCTATCAAAAGGAATGTATGATGCTGGGGACCACATGAAGTTCGGGTTCCCGATGGCCTTCACTGCTACAGTCCTGTCATGGGCCATTCTCGAATACGGTGATCAGATGAAAGCTGCGAATCAACTCGAGCCTGCACAAGATTCGCTAAAATGGATCACCGACTTTCTTGTCAATGCCCATCCAGAAGATAATGTTTTGTACATTCAGGTAACTCCCTTCACACTAGGTTGTAAATATCAAGGTCTGTGATGATACTAGGTTCTGATCATTTGATGACTTCTTAAGGTTGGTGATCCTAATGTGGACCATAAATGTTGGGACCGGCCGGAGGCCATGACGGGGCCCAGGCCGCTGATCCAGGTTAATGTTTCTGCACCTGGGACTGAGGTTGCAGCTGAAACTGCAGCAGCTCTAGCATCTGCATCTTTGGTCTTCAAAACCTCGGACTCGGCGTATTCAGGAACGCTTCTGAAGCACGCGAAACAGCTGTTCACTTTTGCCGACAAACATAGAGGATCTTACAGTGAGAGCATTCCTGAGGTTCAGACATATTACAACTCAACTGGATATGGCGATGAGCTCTTGTGGGCTGCTAGCTGGCTGTATCATGCTACAAAGGATAAAACCTACTTTGACTATGTCACTGGGGAAAACGGTGAAGAATTCGGTAATTTTGGGAATCCTACATGGTTTAGCTGGGACAATAAGCTTGCTGGAGCTCAGGTACATAAAATTGATAAAAGTTGACTTCTTTCAAAGATTTGAAAGAGCATTTCTTTGTTTCTTGTATGATGTGAGGCTGATCTATCTTCTAATGCAGGTCTTGCTATCAAGAGTTAGTTTTTTCGGTTCCAAAGATACCTCGAATTCTGAAATGTTAAAGAAGTACAAGGATTCAGCCGAAGCTGTCATGTGTGGGCTCCTCCCAAAATCTCCCACTGCTACTTCCAGCAGAACAGACGGTATTTTTCCCCATCTCAGTCATCAGTCAACACGAATCTATACTTCGTCAAATTAGAACTCGCTAATTCGCCATTTTTTAGGTGGTTTACTTTGGGTAAGTCAATGGAATGCTCTGCAGCATCCAGTGGCTTCAGCATTTCTAGCAGTGGTTTATAGCGATTACATGCTATCATCTCGGACTGCATCGATTTCATGCAATGGAAATTCTTTCAGACCATCCGATCTTCGCAAATTTGCAATGTCACAGGTACATTATCGAATCCTAGGTTTATTTCTCTATATGTCAAGAAAACATCTCATAATTTGATGTGTTATAATTTGCTGCAATGAAATGAATTGTAGGCTGATTATGTGTTGGGAAAGAACCCTATGAAGATGAGTTTTCTTGTGGGATATGGTGATCACTACCCACAGTTTGTGCACCATAGGGGTGCCTCGATTCCCGTTGATGCAAAAACAGGATGCAAGGATGGCTGGAAATGGCTGGAATCGACCGATCCAAATCCAAATGTCGCGATTGGAGCGCTCGTTGGCGGGCCATTCCTCAACGAGACATACCATGATGACAGAAACAATTCTATGCAGGCCGAACCTAGTACCTATAACAGTGCAGTTATTGTCGGACTTCTTTCTGGTTTGGTTACCACATCTTCTGTGGTGCCATCATTCACCTAGATGGGTTAAATAGTTTTATCTTCTTGTATTGTGTTGTATGGTATTGTATGATTCCTGGTTTTATCCTAGAAATCCAGGTTTGTATATGGTTGTGTTGTGCCCGAAAACTCTGATATCTGTTATACTCTTGGCTCTAGTGATGGTAACATGTAGTATTAGAAGTTTTGGCCTGTGGATGAGTTATAAGTTAATGTCATGTCTATCATAAGACGAATGAAATGAATGTCTAATCAAACCAAGCATTAATTTACCTCCACGTTTTCACCTTTAACTGTAATATTTTGCTCATTTCTTCTGGGACTAGCAATCATTTTGCAGTGAACAGAGATGAAATGAAAAAAAAGATTTACTTTCAAAAAAAAATTAAAGAGTTTTACTCTCACAAGCAATGACAAAAGATTACATAGGTTGAGATCGATGAAAATAATAATTAATTAAAGAGTTTACTCTCACATGCATGAAAAAAGATTACAGATTACTTTAAGATCGATTTGAAAGAAAAAAAAAAGGTTTACTCTCATATTCAATGATATTATTTAAGTTGAGATTTGACTCGATGAACAATATTATAATCAAAAGTGACTCGATTATAACGTTAGTTGAATAATTCAATTATCGACTCGATGACCAATACACTATTCAAAAGCTTATTGATATTTTATATAGATTATTGGTTAAAAAAATTGGATATTAATTTGTACGTAAAATACTATATGATATTCTTTGGTAGTATTACCTGAAAAAAAAATATATGTTACATACTGGCCAGTGAAAAGCTTATTGTCGGATACAAATTTGCGTTTCCGAGCCCGAGGTATACGCATACAAGGCTTCTTCTCTCATGCATAAATGTATACTCGTTTCCGAGCCTCCTTCCCTCGTACAGAAATATATACTACGTGACCCAAGTAAAATCAGACCAAATAAAACCAGAAACACAATAAGTGTTGATGGAGTTAAAGATATTTTGATAATAATAGAAATATATACATAACCTAATTATTTAACCACGTCAGAGGAGAATGTAGTTTGATTCATTTCAATTTTGTGTTCCATATAAATATGTAAATAAGTAATATAAATTTTTTTAATTAAATTTATCATATATTCTTCCATTCAACAAACTAACTTGAGCATGAAGCGAGTAAAGTTGCACTCGTTATTTACTCGATTATTTGCCATCGAAAAACTTGAGTACAAATCGAGCATAAATTCCTACTTGCAATCATCCTCCCTAAATATCACGTTGAAAGATAATGGATATATATACATTGATATTTGAATAATATTAAGATCTATATAAGATTAACTCATTCTAGTACCAATTAATATTTGGATCGAAACCTATAAACCAATTAGTGACATGTTTGCATCATATTTCTAAACCATGTCTCCTTGGATAATTTTGTTTGCGCTTCCAAGTTTAAGGATTTCTTGATAGGATAAAAAAATCAAAGTTCATACACAGAATCTCTTAACAAATTAATCTAGTAACAAATTTAGACTCTTGTTTAACAAGAACCAGATAATTAGCACTAATCAACGACTCAAATCAATCAAATTAAGTCACACGGTTAACCTAAACAAACTAACTAAGGATGTTCTTAAACAAAGTCCTCAAGCATTGACATTTTTTTCTTCTGAAAGTCAACGTGCAATATCCAACTTGGTATTGTAACCTAGTTGTTGCTCCATCTCCCAACTTAGCTTGGAAGCAACCCCGTCATGTTTTGGAGCATATTCCTGCATCATTAAAAATGTATTTTTTTAAATATCAGTTTTAATTTATAGCAAATTTTTAACTGAAAATTAAGGTTGTCTCGGCTCTAAATATTAACATCACTATATTATCTATAAATACAATTGTCTTATAATGAGACTGCCTCTTGTATTATTCAAGTTACCTCGAGTTTTGTCATAAGATCTTGAGCATTTGGAGCTGAGACGATGATATGACGAGCACAAGGTGTGATAAAACCTTCATCAACTGCTTTGTCTATGAAGGACAAAAGGGAGTTGTAGTATCCATCAACATTGAGCAATCCAACCTTCAATAATTCCATTAAAAACAATAATTAAGCTTAATTAACTAATTAGTCTAGCATTAATTACTCAATGATTAATAATTAATCAAAATTAGATGTTTACGGGTTTGTCGTGAATTCCGAGTTGAGCCCAAGTGATGACTTCTAGAAGCTCCTCCAAGGTCCCATACCCACCTGCAGGTTAATAATTAAGCTCGATTATTACATTGATCATAATCATTAATGCTTAATTAACATGGTTAATGAAATGATTATCATTCAGTCATCTTTGCACATTTGTATGGTGAATTGTCAAATTGAGGAACTGTAAAACGAAAGCAACTCATCGTCCGTACCATGCATCTTTGCCATTGCCATTGCCATTTGGGTAAAGTACAAACAGTCCTCATTTTGGAAAATCAGTAAATGTCCATTTTTTAGACAATTGTATGGTAACTAAAATTGAGGAAAAATACATTTTACCGCTTTTAAAACTGTTGTGATTTGAACTGAACTAATTTAAACACATGCTCTATTTTTGAAATAAACAAAATTAATTAACATTCAGTAAAATATGATATGTAAATATCAGATCACTAAAGTTACCAGGTAAAGCTATAAAAGCATCGGCTTGTCGAGCCATTTCAGCCTTTCTTTGGTGCATTCCGGCCACCGGCCTCACTTCTCCGACACCTTCTCCGGTGATCTGTTCAATTCATAATAGTGGACCAATTAGCCAGTACCCCATACAGCAATTTACACACACCCCACCACAAAACACACATCAACAAATTTTTTTATTATTTTATTTTAAAATATTAAAATATCTCACACAGTACAATAATAAAATTTGAGCCTTTTGATTACCTCTCTTGGCATCAACGTTTTTGGAATCACTCTGCAAAAGAAAATTTTGATAAGATAAGATTTCAATCGAACAATTTTATTTTTACAAAAAAAAAAAGATAAATTTTGAAAAAAATAATAATAATAATTATGAGATGTACCCTAACACGTGTCGGCCTCCATCAAAGACAGCTTGGGAAACTAACCCCATCAACCCAATGCTTCCTCCTCCATAAACAAGGTCAATTTTCCTCTCGACCTGCCATTAAATATAATTAAAATAAATTTTACATCAGCACGAAAATCAAATAATTCAACGTCAACCGCTTTATCCAATCAGCTCCACGCGGTAAAAATAAAAATCCACACAACCATTTTCCGTACAAGTGGAAAAATAGAGAAATGATCATAAAGCCAATAATTTTCACTTAAACACAAAATCTTACTATATTTTGGCCCTGTTTACTCAAGATTATTTCTTGATGTACTGAACTGAATTGAACTGAACTGAAGTAAAAATTGATGTATTGAAAAATGGAATCAGCATGACTAAATTAACCTGAATTCCATCAAATTGCATTTTCACTAAACTGAACTGAATTGAATTGATTTGAATTGAACTGATCTACGTACGGATAATCTCCGGTAAACAGGCCTTTATATACTTAGATTCGACAATCATATTATGCATGATTATCCGTGAGACGTATTGCATATATACGAACTATATATATAAAACTTTACCAACTGATCAGCGAGCTGGATAGCGGAAAGCTGGTAGCTCGGGTTTTTGCCGGGGCTGCTGCCGCAGAAGACACAAACCCTCTTGAATCTGGACGGTTTAGCTGCCTGGGGCTCCATATAAAAGAAAGCTTTAGTTTTGCTTGAAATTTGCTTTTAAAGAGATTTGTAGTTGTTTTTGTGTTGTGGAGATCGGGTATATATATATATATAGAGAGAGAGAGCGTGGGGAGAGAGAGATCGGTGTGTGTACTGTGTGTCTGTGTGTAAGTCAGCAAGCTTTCTTGTTTTGGCAACACTTGTTTGCAGAACTGGTTGTGAATACATAGCCCAAAAGGAGTGGAAAAGAAGGTGGGAATATGCTAATTATTTATTTATTATTATGGAGGCTTCTCCTATTTTTTTAATTAAGTATGGGGCATAATAATACTACTCTTAGTATAAGTATATTTTATTATTATTTATTGATCACATCCAATTCGTCATCCTACGTTTGGGAATTTGAACATTTCAACTCTAAGAATTTGGAGGTGAAGATGTCCTTTTCGGCCAAAAGAAGGAGTAAGAGACTTGAATTGTCCTCAAAATTAAAGATAGTTGAATATTATTATTTTATTAAAATATAATTAAATAAAAAACTTTTTTTTAAAAAAAAAACGTCCTCAATTTTCTTACTATCTAGAAGTGAAAAATGATGTAGCAACCAATAACTACAAATAGTGGACTGCGTGGATTTCACATGCAATTGTTGGATAAATGAGTGAGGCTAACCAAATACAGAAACAACATGCTTTTTTACTCTTTCACGGCCTTATGGACTTTTTTACGCAATAAACTTCTTTTTCTGAATATCCTAAACATTTGCGTAAAGGTTAAATGTGATTGATAATACTAGTACCAAAAATGGAATAATGGATTGCTAGACAAAGAAATGCCATCGGTTAAATTAGGAATTTCCATTTATGGACCAAACACAATGTAAAGTAAGGCATTGATTGATGAAGATGTGGGGCCCAATATGTGGATGAGTATTACTATTGGAATGAGCACGTGTCTCTTCCTAACTGCTTTCGATCACATCGATCCTTTTCCTTTGCTATTTTTATATCATTTTATTATTTATTTTTTGAATTTTTTAATTGAGTAAAATTCTTTGGTGAACCTAAACAAAAATGTTAATTAGCTAGAGCCTCTTGAATTATGCCACGTA
Organism: Cruciata laevipes; assembly: GCA_963678965.1. NCBI lineage: Eukaryota > Viridiplantae > Streptophyta > Magnoliopsida > Gentianales > Rubiaceae > Cruciata > Cruciata laevipes. The sequence goes on from OY787639.1 coordinate 1,113,183, forward strand.
GAGGTTTATGGGCACAAAACATTTATCACATGGAAACTAATTTTGGACCCGTTAAAAAAGCATGATGTGAATTAAAGATAGAGTTGATATAAAAGAGAAATAAATTCGTAGGAGAAACTAATAATGTTTGTAAATACATTTCGAAAAACTAAGCAAAATCATTCACTAAAAAGAGAAAGTCAATATGAGTGTTAGTTTTGTAATGTTGATGTGTTTATATAATTAATTTATAGAATTGCTGCTTTTGTTTGTTATATTCAAAAAAATTAGTTCTTTTGAATAGTATATGTAATTTTTTTGTGAAAATTTGAAAGTTTTAGCTGATGAACCTTATATGAACGTGAATTACTTTTGAGTTATTATTGTCTCACTATAATTTTTATTTTTTTTTCTGACATAATCTCACGCTTGGACGTGATTCTATATATAATTTAAAAATTATCATATCTAGTGACGGAACTACATTAGAATCCGAAGTGCATCTAATTACATAAAGTGAAATTTTAGAATTTTCGATAAATCAGATCAATTCAGCACAATTTATAATAATTAATAAGACAGGTTCAACTAAACCACCATATAGAATTGCATAAACGCGTTACTATGTCACATTTTTCAGTTCTTTAATAAGATACTCGTCGTTAGTATATTTAAGCCATTCATTTCCATGTTAGAATACGGATCACGAAACTAACTAATTAAATTATTCTCAATCATTAAGGCTAAATATTTATTACACGAATCACATGATTCGTTTATAAAAACATGAATTAGATAAATTTTCTGTTGAATGCATTACTTTTCCGACAAGAAATATGCGATTTTAAAAATTAATCAGGGACCCAATTGATAATCCAGCTTTAATTGTACACTTATATATACTGTCAATTCCAAAAGCGAGATTTTAATTCGTCGTTTTCTAGATGCACATCCATTAATTAACTTACGTAGGTGCGTGTTACATTTTAAGAGACACGACGAAGCCCTATTTTCATTAATTCAATTATTTTTTACTAGCTGGCAATTTGTAATATAAACAAACTTTACTCCATTAATTTATATCAGCAAGGATAATATTATTTTTTTATTAGTTATTCAATTTAGTTTAAAAAAAATTATGGGTAATAATTCAATTGACCATCAATAAAATCTCACTCACCCTTTAACCAATTTTAATTCAGTTTAATGTAAAAAAATGAAATTTAGATTAATTTATTTTCACCTCAAAAGACAGGGGAACAAGGCTTAAGACTACATGCATATTAAACTATTCCATATGTCTAACAAGTTTAAATATTGAATTATTTAATGTTATTATAATATTGTAAGAACTAAATTTGAATTGAAATTAAAATTATAACTAGTGATATTAAGCCTTGTTCTCTCTAATTTAGTTCAATAATAATAAATAAATAATTTGATAAAAATCCAGAGAAGTTCAAATTAGTTTACTAATGTCTTTAGTTTATTATTTTTAATTCAAATTAATTAATTTCAATATAAAAGAGTTTAGATAAGTTTGAAGAGAATATTCTCCTCTAGCTGAATTGAACATTTGAATAAATTTTGGAGGTCATTGTTGGCCAAGCCATCTATTCAAGTGAGTTGGAATAAACATAGGAAAATCCAAATGAATAAGTTAGCATATTAAATATATTATTCCTTACCGTCAATTACCCGATTCCTTACGGAAAGAAACCTAAAAAATAACAAAAAATTAATAGCAAAGTCGTAGATGAATTGCGTTCTCCTCTTTGCATTTCAAACTCTAAAAAAAAAAATTTAAAAAAAAAAAATACATCACACATAAGCAATTTGGTCCACAAGGAATGTTGTAATTACCATTAAGGGCTTTAGAATTTGGAGGTGTCAATTCAGTACTTCACAATAAGATTAAAAGGCAATTGTGGGTATGAGTTTGATTGGTTAGTCAAAATGGATGGACTTCAAAAAGGAGGAAATGCAACGATAATAAGAATGGTATATTATACCTACCATTTTCTCATCTTTCAATTTGTGCAAAATTTCAAGGCTTTGATTTTTGACTCTACATTATTAAAAAAAAATGTAAATTATAAATGTTGAGAAAATAAATGAAATTATTATTCCATGTGCAATGATATTTGGGTGAGGTAGAACTAAATAATAATCCAAATGTATTTTGATCAAATTTCACTCTTTTCTCATCACAAACAGAAATTAAACTTAGAAATTTTGAATAATTGAACTAGTGTTTTACCAATAGAACAATTATAAATGTCTTACCTCTTAAGTAAATGTGTAATAATTATTTATTTAGTTAAAATTATTTAACTCTAATCTTTTTTTTTTTTTGAAAAAATTTAACTCTAATCTTAAATTAAGTTGATTGAAAATAATTGTATGTGAGACTTGTTAAATTTGTAGAATTAAATATTAATAAATATTTTTAAAAAGTCGTATGGTGTACCTAAAATTGGGATGAAGGGAGTAATTATTTGGACATTACTTTTCACCGATCGAACCTTTGAAAGTGAGAATTGTTGGTTCAAACCGGAGATAAAGTGACTTAACTAACAACTTTAAACCAAGAAAAAGAAATGGTTCAAAATTGTTGGATGGTGAATTCAGTTGACCGGAAAATTAGACCCAAAAGACTGCAATTGACTTTTTGGAATGTCCAATAAACTTTTAATCATAAAATCAGGCAATTTATCTATGTATATACATTTTTCTATTGTAGATTCATATTTTATCATAATGTGAATTCTATGATTTTAAGTCCATTTTTTACCTTAATAATATTAGAATATTATGGTAAAAATACGGGCATGCAAGAAATAATAACAGGTATATATTGGATCATTTTACAGATGGAATTAATGGGTGGGAAATTATTCATAGGCGCGGCAAAAATACTTTTGGCGGGGCCCATAGTTTATGTGAGTGGGGAAGCGTGCACGTGGTGGTGGTTGTTGACGGTGGCTGCTGCTCAAAAATCTCATCTCCGGGTGCGTTACTTCCCCATACATACAAGTATACAACTGTTTCATCCATTTAATTACTTGCTCCACTTTTGTATTTCTATCATTACAATTTAATTCAATTCAATTTACCGTAACGTTATGCGTGCAAAGAGGATATGCAATCAAAATATCTTAAAACACAATAAAAGATAAGAAGAAATTTAGGATTTAAAAATTTATGAAAGATTTAAAAGATACGAGATATCCTGTTAAATCGAACAAGATTTAAATTTAAGTATGTGTCGGGGTTAAAAATGGTAAATTATATAAAAAGTGGAATGAAATTGAAGAAAATTCAATCTGCCACGATATAAATTTTTGCCTGAAATGATTGAAATGAACTTAATTATGAATATATAGTAAAAAAATTATATATTTAATGAAAAATAAATCCAATTAAATCAAACTATTATATTGTTAGGAAAACCACGAGGTTCATGAATGAATAACATATCATTGATTGAAATTTAGGATGTGTGAATAATGAATATTGTGATTCATTACATGTTTTAAGTTTAGTTACTTTTGTAATGTCATAAAATTCCGAGATCAACATTCATGTATTGAGAGTACCAAATAGTCAATTTCCACTTTAATGGATTAAATAAATTATGATTTTTCCTTTTTCTTTAACCACCTCAGCTAGCTTTGATCTATTTTTTGCATCATCAACACTAGCCTTCTCCAGTTCAGCTTATTTTCAACACCTGCACCACCATTCAACACCCTTCAGCACCTCTTCAACACCCTCCAGCACCCCTTCAACACCGTTCAGCACTTGTCACTATTCACAGACATCAATTGTTTTAATTTTTTTTTAAAAAAAATAGGAATGATTTTTCTTTAAAACTAGTTTCAATATGTTTTGTATGAATTAATCATTCTTCAAATATATAGTTTCATAATTATTAATCATTTTTCAAATATATATATATATATATATAAATAACGATTTCGTATTAGTAAACCAAATTTATAAATAAACATTTTACAACTGTCGCAAACATATTAGTACTTCCAATAATATTACAAATTACATGTACTACTAATCGCTATTATCTAATGATTCATCTTCGCCAATATCACTACCTTCTAAATCTCCACCTCCTGAATGCCAAATGTGTAAGGCTTTTCTCACGCACTTCGTTCATAGCAGCTTTTCGATCATCAGCGTACAAACCTGAATCACTACTTCCTTCACCCTCAGGATGATCTAACACAGGAATGTGTAGTTGTTGTATTCGAATGAAGATATGAAGTGTGAAACATGCAACAATTATTTCTTTTTAATAATCAATGTCAATTTCAGTTTGTGACATTCTTTTTAAGATTTTCCAAGTACTCTTCAACTGACCGAAAGTTTCTTCTACTTTCATTCTTAAAGAAGAATGTCGTTTGTTAAAATGTTCTTTCATACCTTGTGGTGGTGCGTTTCTAAATTGCGGTAGATGTCTTCGATTTATTCCATCACTATATGGAGCCAAGTATCCAATGGTGTTTGGATATCCTGAATCTACCAAATAATAATTTCCTACACAGATTGACCAACACGTAAATACATTATACATTATTATTTGTTAGGTAAGTTGATGTACATTATAAATAATGCCTTCCGGCGGATGAGGAAAACAGAATTCTAGGTTACCCAATGCATCTCTCCACATTGTTGTGTCGTGGACACTTCCTTCCCATCCCACATGAATATGTGTGAAGATTTTATCAAAAGAATTAATATTAATAATATGTAGATGGAGTATACATATAATTTATTCAATTTTTTTTATAGTTATTGTATTGGATATTATTTTATGATACACTTATGACTAATTAAACTTATGTTTAACTACTAAAAAAAAATTAGTAAATGCATTTCAAAATGTAACATTGACATTATTTTATTAATCACAACACATAATTATGTACATCATACAATACAGTTTTAATTCAATTTCAGCACTCTTCAGCACTGTTCAACACCCTTCAACACCTCTTACAAAATTTTCAGCTCTATTTCTATTGGACAGGGCCACTGTCTAAATAATGTTTTAGTTGGTGTTCTTTTCTCTACCCATCATTGAATACATTCTTTATTTAGACTTTATCCTATAGGCTATAGAGCAAAATTATACAATGAATTAAGACCGATTCATGATGAATAAAATGTAGTCATGTCAAATTAAGATTAGATTAGACAGGTTCCCTACAATTTCTTTGTGGTAGACGAGTGGGGACATTTCCAAGATTGTTCAAAATTAATTGATTAAGCACAAAACTAAACCCTACCATTTAATTAAGTAAAGATTGATGGCTTAAACCCGTGAAGAATGTTCAATGTTCATGATCACCAAGTTTTTTGTGCAAGTGATTGCGCCCTCTTTTAAGGTGGGTTGCTAACTTGGTATGGAATCAATCAATCAAAGAATAATCAAACTAAATGGACAAAATATGAAATGAAGTCAAATTATCGATTTGACAGAGCATGGATGAAAGGTAGTTAGGCTAAAAAGAACTGAATATACTGAATCAAAGACTAATAAACACTCACTGAACTGAATGGACAAAAATGAAATACAAGTAAACCGTAGTTAAATCGAAAAGGACCAGAGTAGATAAACGACTCGAAACTCACATTCATCGTTATCGGTGACTTCATTTGTACTTCCTCCGTCCCAACTAAAACTTGTTAGTTGAGTTTGACTCGAATTTTAAGAAAAGTGCATTTTATATGTTATAAGTAAAGTTTTAAGGGGTATAAATGAAATATCATTAAGTTTATTGTTATGGTTGTTTGTAAGAATTCATTAAGGATGCTTTTTTTTTTGTTTAAAAAAAAATGAAAATAAGAAGTTTTATTTGGAACGGAAAAAGTATAAGTTCTTGACGAGCACTTGCTTGCTTGTTAGGGCTAGGAATCAGAGTACTCCTAGTAATCAAATTAGTTATAAGTTAACACCATGATCGCCATCACTTGAAAAAAGATTAATTATATAAATGATGTATCTTCTCTACTAGCAATTAATTAAATTAGGGTTTCGTTGAAATGAAAGAGCAATTAATGGTAGGTACGAAATCCAAATACTAGATAACGCCGATCATGCTTGTTTTTAATTATTGTTCGTCGCCCACCGCCATGGGAACCAAACATTCCAAGTGAACGGCAACTCCTGACATCCCACACGTGTGCACCGATCTCTCCCTATACTTCTTTGGTCAAACCATTCTTATCGTCTTCCTTTTTAGCTCTGTTTGTTTGCACCAAATACATTTCATTGGAATAATATCAAAATTATTCTATAATATTATGTGTGTAATAATGTATATATATATATATATATATTTTTATATTCGGAGCTACAACATTGATAAAATATACTATTCATTATTAATAGAATACATTTCTTATTTATACACTTTTCGCATAAATATTACGGTTTCATCTCGCAGTCTCAGGAATTTGTCTTAGTTTCATCATTCATTTTCGGTGTATGAGATAATATTTCCCGCTTTCGTTACTCTAGTATGTATTATAGAATTCTGGTTTGGTTAGTTGAGAAAAAGTTCAGTGAATGGAAAATCTGACGCAGCATATGATCCAATCCAAAGCAGTAGGAGCTGGTAAGGTGTCTCTGATGCACACGCTTTGGCTTGTCTGATTGGTTCATCTGAATTCTTTGCCCCTTTTGACTATCTTTTGTAGGACACCATTTTGATCATCATTTTTGAATTACCACATGGATCGTGTCGGCATTACCTATTGTCACGCATTCCGTCCAACTCCTTACATACTCCTTTCTCCTTCCTTTCATAACATAACATGCTAATGATAAAATATGGGTAAGTGTAGGAGAAAATATGTTAATACGTGAGATGTCATGTTTGAATAATATCAATACGTAATGATTATGTGTGAGAAAATCAATAGTAATGCGCTGAATGATCATGATTAATTTGTAAAAGATCAGATTTTAAAAAAAATAATTAGAAGATCAACACTGAACGTGTAATGATCAGACATGAACGTGAGAAGATCAACATTTGTCATCTGTATCAATTAGAACCGTGTTCTACAGGAGATTAATTGAAACTTTTTAAAAAAGAAATTAAAAATGATTGACGGTATGAATTCACGGGTTGAAGATTCCAGCCGACATATGAACAAATTCAATCTAGTTAATAAACTGATAAAGTAATCCAAGACTCTTTCCCAGCCTTTATTTTAGTGCTTCGGCTTTGTCACATTTGTTCAACTTTACTCACCCAGAAACTTATTCGTGTTCGTGCTGTCACTTTTGATCGTCAATTTATTAATCTTACTCAAAAAATGAACAAATTCACATTAACAATGATAACCTGTTGTAGTAGTTAGAAGTTGGAGCCATTGAATCAGCCTATCAATTTAGTTCAGTTAAGCAAAAAACAGTTTTATAAAAACAGTTTCCATAGCAAGGAAGAAAATTAATCTAAGAGATTCGTCACTGTAAAGTTGTGTAGTAATAAAGTATTAACAGCATCAGTTCAATTACAAACGAAGGTAAAACCTGGGTAAAAAAATACACTCAACTCCAGTTATAACTTATCCCTATCCAAAAACGTAGCGAGATTTCTATGATTCTTCCTTCCAGCATGTAAACTTACCCCTATCTGAGGTTAAATCTATTATTAACAAAGAAGGAATTGATATGAATGTTACATACAAATACAATACAACAATCGTGTAGTAACCAACCAAGACTATGAAAATCATAAACCCTTAACGCCGATGATCAGAAGAAGCTGGGGGCCTTCTACTACTGCCCCGGCCCAAAGCTGCAAACTGATTCCCACCGGGAGGGTGGGGATTGTTATGCTGCCTCCCCCCGCTAGGGTTCCCTTGCGGAGGTCTCCACCCTCCAGCAGAATTACTATATCCGCCAGCCCCACCAAAGGGCTGGGGTTGGTAGCTATTGTAGTTACTCCTATGCTGGTAATGAGCAACTGGGGGAGGAGGAAGATGAGTACCTGGAGGAACAATTACAGGAACGACTGGCGCATATGCTGAGCCACGATGAGGTAATCCGGCATTACTGTAGTTTCCATGCCTTTCTGAGCCCCGTGATTGATGCCTGTCGTTTCTCTCGTAGTTTTGAGAGTGCGGTCTGTTCTGATAAGGATCTGAAGCTGGATATGGATACGCCTGCTGTCTGTAACCCTGGGGGTTAGGGTGACCTCGTATCGGGCCTGGACCATTGGGGTGGGGCCCCTTGGGTACCCATTCACTGCGACTATCATTTTGGTATTGCGTGTGGGCTTGGCTGTAATCACGCTGCCCAGCATGGATTGGAGGTTGAGCGTGCCTACCCTGTAAACTGTTGGTTACAAGTCGGTGTGCAGCATCTCCAAGCTGACGGCCAGAAAGTGCATCTCTTGGGTTGTGATGATGCTGATGATTATGATGATGCCTGAAAAGTGACAGCAATTATTTGTACATAATTAGATTCGAGAGAGGATATTAAGGGCAAACCACACCATAACACATTCAGCCTATACCTTCCATTATCATTCTGTCTCTGCCCATTGTTTTCATGCCAAGGTCTCCTCCCATTATCATTCTGTCTCTGCCCATTGTTCTCATGCCAGGGTTTCCTCCCATTATCTTCGTGCCAGAGTGCGGGATCTGGCTTTACATCCTCTATCGCCACTGTCTGTAGAAACAAAAGACAAAAAAATGTCATCAGCACATCAAAGCCAAAAGCAGTTTGGCATTAAAATATAATGACCAGTACAGTAAACTATATGGGCAGTTAGTATCATTCAATACAGTAAGTAGAACTCTAGGTGGTCGGTCATTGAATAAGCTTCAGAAAATAGGCAATACCTTCTTTGGGAATATAGCCCCAGCAGGTGGGCGAGCTATGTGCTCATGAAGATCAGGAAGTTGGTATATGGCACATCTGCAAGAAGTTTCAACGTATGAATAAACAAATAGAAACATAAGAAAGATTTTCTGAATCACCGACTTTCCTAGGACTTACATGACTTGATTGTTCAAGATATCCTCCATTCCCTCGATGGGTGATCTGAAAATTGGTGGACAAGGATCTCCAGCACATAGGGAGAGGTATCCATTCATTCCACCACTGCACGAAACCCTAATATATCAGAATAAAGGTCCATAATGCCTTAAAGTACAACTAAGCCGAATAAACAGCAATTACACTACACAAGTAACACGGATCCATTTTAATAATTGATGTGTAAATGAAAACTAGTAACATCCATGCAAATATTTCAGTGAAGGACAGAATCAATAAATGCCGGGAATCAATATATCCAGAACCTAATACCTGATACTAATGAAAAAAATGGTGGAAAAACAGTCAAGTTTTCAACAAAAGAAAACTAAATAACAGAGAATGTTGATATAGCTTAAGCATTAAAAAATATTCATATGTAACCACTGACCTAGCTTTAGGATCAATCTTTTCCCTTATTTGAACTCTTTCTACGTCAGAAAGCTGCTTACAGCGGTCATTCAGCGAAAAAATGTATGGAGATAGTGTATGTGCCATTGATATAAAGAGCATGTCAGACATCACACTGTTTCTCCTTGCTTCCTCATCCTGCAGAAGGGATGTAACTTTTTAGAAACCAAACTAAGCATGACCACAAAACCTCTCAAAAGGAGCACAAAAATGTACCGTTAATGTGTGCTCCACCTTCGAAACCTCAGACAGAAGACGGGCTTCATCAATGAAGGGCAATTTTGCAATACCCTAGGCACATGGAAGAATAATGAGATGAGAAGTCATTATTAAACAATCACGCCAGCCTAGGAAAATGACATAAAGAATAAAAATATTTACCTGCCAGGAAAACCGTTTCCCATTCATGTCCACCTCAAAATCTGAAAAACAAAAGGTAAGTTCACAAACATGAAAAAAAAGAATCTGATTTTTTTTATAACATTACACAAACCTATGGGATAAAAGTCAATGATGGGTGAGTTTGGATCGGTCATCAACTTCCGATATTTCTCGGGAAGAGCATGAGAACTAAATAAACCACATAAACAGAAAACCAGTCAGAGGCTGTCAGAGGCTTCACAGGTCAAACCAGTAGAAAGTAAATGTAAGGTAAGGGAGTCAGAACCTAGCAGCAGGAAAAACCCCCAATAGTTGATTAAATGGTTTAAACGGAGTTCCAAGATCAAAATGTATATCCAATTGTCCAAGATCCTTCAGATCTGAAGCAAACGGTGCATAGTGATAAGGATAAAACCTGAAAGAGGAAAAGGAAGCACAATCAGAATCAAACACAGCAAAAGGAAAGATCTACAACTACAACTACAGCAATTAAGCCTTTGAGCATACAATGTACAAAAGTTATACCAAAAATCATTGCAAATAAGGTTAAGCCTTAAAAGTATTAAAAAATGAGTTTACCATTGCCAGGAACAAACTCCTTCGTAATAATAATGCATAACCCAACATAGACCCTCAGTGTACTTGGCAACCTAAAAATGGAGAATAAAGACAGATAAATCATCAGTTGTCTAGAAAAAAAATCCAAAATAGCTAGTTAAGAAATCCAAGACATGCATCTTCATCATACATTTCATAACCAGGTTCTCTTTATTTTCGTTCATATCAAAAAGAGTAAGCAAGTAACCTTACAATCAACAAATTTTTCTGACTTTAACTTACAACGTCTTTCCGTATTGCATCGAGTTCTTCGGGAGTCCCCGCGGAGAACTTTGTTTCATAATACCTTTCTCTCCATCCAGGCTCTCCAAGTTTGATCTGTTGAGACAAAACGAATACATAATCAGTAATTATCAACTCTAATCAGCCTCCGTTTTGTATCATACTAGAAGTAGTACAACTAAAAAGAACAACTCTAACAGGAATACAAAGACCACTATCATGCTGCAACAAGATGCCTGCATAAGAGCAAGCAAATTATACAATAAGAGCTGGACTTTCAACTGCACAAGAGCAAGCAAATTCTATGGAGATACAGAATTGCAAATTCAAGAATTTCCTCCACTTAAAACAGTTTGTATAGCAACTCAAAGCTCATCCAAAATTTAGACAATAAAATGCAATACTAATATCTTCAAACCTTGTCTTCCTCCTGAGTCTCTGCATTGAACGAATCATTTTTATCACGAAGTAGCACCTTTAACTTTGTTTTCATTTCTTCTTTGTTGTCTAGGGCCTGTAAAAGGATAAACAATTTATATAAGATGACGTCATTGCTAAATAAGCAAGAAAGTCTTAAGCCAAAATGTTTATGGTTGTGAAGAAGAAAACATACTTCATTTTGAAGATCCCTCTCAACTTCACAAATTGCTGCCCCAATCGTGGCCGTATCATAAGCTGGACGTGCAACCTTATGGGACCGAATCTCCATAGTAGACATACTTGTGGTGGCTTTCCCAACCTGATCAGGTTTACGAGATGCTGTCCCAGACTGTTGATAAGGTGAAGGGGTAGGACCAGAGGCAAGCCGAGAACCTTGGAAACGAGCAACAGGGACCAGAGATTCGGGAAGAGCTTGAGGTTGAGCATCATCTCCTTTTTTAACTTGAGCTTTGTCACGCTTAACTCTTTCAGCTTGTCTCTATAAAGTTAAGAACCAAACAGACAGTCAGAAATACAGCCATTTCACATACACAGGCAGTCAATCACTAACTATTTCCAGATGGATAACATCTGCAAAACTGAAACAATCATCAGATGATACAATGCGTGGAAATAACACACTACGCACCAGATGCAGCCGAGCTCTTTTCTGAAATATTTTGTCTTCATATGATCCCACAGCTTGAATAAAATGCTCCACCCTGCTTAGATTTGGCTGGCAATAGGAATTGATTGCAGAATATGAGGATTACTCAGGTAAGTGATAATCTAAGTATACAGAGACAATTGAAGACCTGTTATACCTTGCTCCCATCTGTCAAATACCCACCCAGAGCACTGAACTCTTTCTTGTACACCGCTATTAGTAAATTTATTGCACCCTACAAATTGCCATAATACATCAAAATAGAGGAGGGGGATGACTTAGAACAGAACAAATGTAACACAATGGTCCACCAAACACATGAAATATAACTGGACATAAAGTAAAATAGCAGGATAATGCTTCTTTAGTATCTAAAATTTGTGCTCAAATATGCAGAGTCTTCCCAAAGGAATCCCATTTTTTTACCATTCCATTCTTATGCTACTTATCATCAACATCACTGAACAGCTGAGGGGCCATTTCATTAAACAAAAAGCTTACAAACATTACAAACTCTTCTCTCAGAGAAGACAATAAATTTTAGGCTTGATTGCAGGAAAAAACCAATACATAATGTGATAATGGAGATAAACCAAAGTGAATTTCATTTTGCATGCTGCAAATGGACATACAAACATAAACACATAACTTTTCAGGACACAAACGATGCCAATGACATTGAACCTAGAATCTATGAATGTCCATAAAAAGAAAATATACACTTGTAAACTAACCTCACGAATCTCAAGAGTGGGCATGTGCGGCAAAAAGTCATTGCCAACAAAGAAGCATAGGAAGATGAAATCATCAATAATTCGCTCAAAGTCTATCTCAATACCAGAATTTGGCATTCTCATCTCTAACTCTAAGTATTCACGAAGAGTCCAGACATGGAGGAACTGTCGAGGAAAAAATCGAGTAAGGATCCAAACAGCCAATTGGCATTCAAAATAGAAGAAGATTATAAAACCTGTCACCAAAACTTGTTAGGAATCACAAGATTGACAAACCTGATAAGGTTTTTTTGGAACAATTTCAGCTTCGCCTTTCTCATCAAACTCCCCTGCCTTCCTCTTAGGCTTTCCTTCACAATTTGCAGCTAAATGACCCATTTGACCACAAATGAAACACTTATCTTGTTGCCCTGGAGTGAAAACCACCTACATAGCAAAAAAGCCCCATTAGATAAAAGTTGCAGAAATTATTAGACAAAATCGCTAGAAGTGAGTAGAGCATAGAGCATTGAACATTGAACCAACCCCACTCATCATCAACAAACACGAAAATTAAAGATCTAACATCTAAGGAAGAAGGCAAACCTCTCGAAGTATAGAGAAATGCACTTCATGAGTAGCTAATGCCAGCATAATCAAATCTGCATCCTGTTTACGAGCACAACAACCAACAGTCAAAAATATGGAATTATCAATTTTGTCTACAACATGATAAAGTAAGAAAACCTACCAAACCATAAAGACAGTGACGAGTATTCGGATCATATCCTGGGAGATTCCTCTGGAGACGAATATATGACATGATTTTATGCTCTCCTTCTCCAGGAACATTAGCATCAGACAGAATAACCTTCAAATAAATTGCAAAAGTACATGTTGAAGATTCTCAGTAATAGTAATTTCAAAGTAAAAATTAATCAAGTGAAACAGTATCATTACAAACTAATATCAAACACATACACATCATATACGAAAGATATTACCTTAATGCCTTTCCACCCCGGGTCATTGTTTAACCTGATGTGCACATAGTATTGCAAAGCAACAGCCAAAACAGCCATAAAAGGTGTTCCCGGCGTTATAACATTAGAGTCAAAAGTTTGAGATTCCTGTTTTGGAGGAAGTTTCCTCCCCTCACTCTCAAACTCCTGACGTAGCCTTTCCTCTTCAGCAGCCTATAGAAACAAGCATAACTTAATACAAAATACCAACACATGCACAAAACTACATCTATCAAATTTCGAATACAGTAAGAAAAACACACCGCATCAGCAGCATCTTTTGCAGCCCTAAAACGCCTGGATCGCTGCTGATTCATTTTAGCCCTTGGAGCAACACCATCTAACAAAAAAACATCCATTCACAATAAAGAACCACAAACATCCATTCACAACGTGTAAAAAAAAACATAAACATCACTCACCAATAGCCATGTACAGCAACTTCCTAGGTCGTACCATCACAAACAACCTATCAATGTAGTCAAATACGCACTGAAATACCTCATCAAAACTTGTGGGAGAAGGCTGCACAAGGAAACATCACACGTTATTCCAATTTCCCAGTTTTATCAAATCAATAAATATAAAATCTAACTATAAATCTCCACTTATACAACAGTTCGTGCACCAAATTTCTCCATTACACCGTTGTACTTCAAACTTAAACATGAATTTGAATTCAAACTAAACAGAAATTTAAAACAGAGACGGATAGAAAATTATTACTCTATCTTCCGGGTGAAAGCACGGATGAATAATCCCGTTCATGTCGAGGTAGAGGTTGTCATACTCGAGATTGTTAGGATTCGGTTTACTGGTGTCCACCGGAATCTTAATACCTTCGATCACCACCGGCTCCTCCTCAATCACATCCACTATAATCAGCGGATACTTCTCCGCCAACCACCGGTAAAATGCCGGTACTCCCATTCTGCTTTTCCTCCTCCACCGGCGCCGCCGCTCTCAGCCAATAACCCCAATAACCACCGCCGTCTTCGAGCAAAAACACACTCCACGAATTGAAACAAATCAATAACAGCTATACCGTTGAATCACGAAACTGCGAGCGGGTTTTAATGAGCATAAATTATCCAAAATCGAAGAGAAAAGTATCGGAAAATTCACAAAATAGAATATGCGAATGTGCACGAAGGCGGAATAATGAACCCTAGGATGACGATTTAGGGCGCGCAGGTGTGTGTTTACCTTCAGACGAAGATGCCCTTGGTTTGTCAGAAGAGTACACGTGCGGACAGCGAAATAGCAAAAGTCGTATGGGTATTTCAGTACTTTTAACTATATATGGTATTCGGATTTCGGACCTTTTCTTCTTGCGGGTTTGGGCTTTTGGCGGTTCAGGGATTTTCCTTTTTCATGTTTTTGATACATTTAGTCACTAATTTAGGCAATATTTGGTTCTGTTTTATTGCCTACATAATAGTTTTGTTTGCCCATTTAGGGAATGGTTTTGTTCGTTTTGTTTCACGAGATTTTTTATTAAATTTTGAAAGCAGGTTGGATTGAGAAGGAGTTATTCATTTTGATCCGTCGAGCATAAATAGTTTTGAACTTTTGATGAATGATGATTATCATTTTAAATCAAGTAATTACGTGACTTTTTTTTACTATAGTGGTAATAATGATTTTAAATGAAATTGGTTCGCTAACACACATAATTGTCGGTGCTACTTGTTAGTAAATAGAATATTTACTGAATATTAGTTAGCATATTTAGAATATACTCTTTCTGTAATTATCTGTTATATTAGGTAATCTAGTTGTACAGACCTCTATTTATATGAATGAATACAGAAAGCTCAGATGAGCAATTCAGCCATTCAGTATTGCACTCTTACTCTTGGTCTTCATCTTCAGGCATCCTCTACCTCAGCCCTCACTGCTTACTCAGATGCGGATTGGGCTGGCTGCCCAGACACTCGTCGGTCTACTTCTGGTTATTGTGTGTACTTTGGTGACAATCTCGTTTCATGGTCTTCCAAGCGCCAACCCACTATCTCCAGGTCGAGTGCCGAGGCTGAATATCGAGGAGTTGCTAATGCTGTAGCTGAGACGTGCTGGTTGCGCAACTTACTTTGTGAATTGCGCGTTCCTCTTCAGCGGGCTACTTTGGTCTACTGTGACAACATCTCCGCCGTGTACCTTTCGTCTAATCCGGTACACCATCAACGTACTAAGCATGTGGAGATTGATATTCACTTTGTTCGCGAGAAGGTGGCTCTCGGACAAGTTCGTGTTCTTCATGTTCCATCGGCTCATCAGTATGCTGACATCTTTACGAAGGGGCTTCCATCCCCTTTGTTTCTAGATTTTCGTTCTAGTCTTTGCATTCGCTCTGCTCCTGTTTCGACTAAGGGGGAGTGTTAGTAAATAGAATATTTACTGAATATTAGTTAGCATATTTAGAATATACTCTTTCTGTAATTATCTGTTATATTAGGTAATCTAGTTGTACAGACCTCTATTTATATGAATGAATACAGAAAGCTCAGATGAGCAATTCAGCCATTCAGTATTGCACTCTAACACTACTAGCTATTGACATGTTTAATCAGGTCTCTAGCGCAGATTATCACCAATGACACTAATAGATATCCTACTTCGGTATCTTTCTGCACTAATAAAAAATTGCATGTGTGTTGGAAGCGCTGACCTTCAAACCATTGATAGTAACGATGTTGGTGGATCTTTCGACGCTAGGGGCAACATCAAGATTTCCCACGAGATAACTTCGATATGGGCAACTTGGCAATTGTTTTTTTATCGAACCAATAATTTCAATTATCAAGTATATTTTCAGGCATTCTTTTGTACTTTTAAAATAATACATAAAAATATAAAAATAGTACAAACACATATAGTGTGATTTACTAAAATGCAGTGTGATTTAGCAGTTCACTAAACTGTATTTGAGGTGTACAAAATTTAATTTGCTCCTAATTTTATTTTATTTTCAATAGGCCTCACTTTTCACTAGTGGGTGCAATCACTGGTGAGATGGTGGGCTTCGGATAAAGAAATGGTTACTTTGAACGTTTGGCCCACATAAATCATTTCAAAGCAGCCCGCAGAATGGGGTTGAATAGAATACTCAGAAATGAACACAGCTGCAAAAACCCATTCTATCCATTTCCATCAAAATCCCATGCAAATCAATTCAACTTGTGTCCACCAATTCTCCAAAACAGAATCTCAGAAATTCCCCACAAAAACATGTCCACCAATTTGACATCTTTTCTACAAATGCACTTTCCCAAGAACAACATCAAGACCAATTTTTGCAGGCAAAAAAACCCAAATCTCCTCTCATAAGTGAACCATTTCAATGTCTCTCACTATTAAGCTTCTCCATATCACCACTTCTTCTTATTCCGGAGCTCTGAAAGCGAACAGAACGAGCGGCAAAGCTTCGTTTTCGACCAAACTGCGATCGAAGCCGATTTATCACGACAACCCTTTTGCTCCATTGGTGTCATTCCGCAGAAAGATGCAATCTTTACCTTTTTCTCCATCTAGGCCGGCGGGAAATGTGAGGAGCTCGCTGATTGATCCGGACGGTGGCGTACTGGTGGATCTCGTGGTACCGGAGGAGAAGCGGGCGGTCAGGGCGGCGGAGGCAGCGGTGATGGCGAAGGTGAGGCTGAACAGGATTGATCTCGAGTGGGTCCATGTGGTGAGTGAGGGGTGGGCCAGCCCGCTGCGCGGGTTTATGAGGGAGGATGAGTATTTGCAGAGCTTGCATTTCAATTCGATGAGGATGAAGGACGGTTCCTTGGTGAACATGTCGCTGCCTATTGTTCTGGCGATTGATGATTCGGTTAAGGAGAGGATTGGGGCGGCTAATGATGTTGCGCTCGTTGGGCCGAATGATACATTGGTCGGCATTTTGAGAAGGTTTGCACCTTTCCTGTAATCAATTAATCAGTTATCGATTCGATTTCACTTTGTTGAAGATTACTATTTATGCTAGCGTAAATGTGCACTTGTTATTTGCAGTAGACTTTATGCATGAGTAAATGTGCTTTTGAAAATGAACAAGAGATCGAATAATATTAAGAATGGAATGTATGAGAAACTGAGAGTAGTGTAATTCTTGCCAATTTTGGAACATGACACTTCTTTTTAGTGAAATTGCATAACTTCCAGATGATAGAAGAACATGGTGTACTACTATATTGAAGCTTTCAGTAGCAAATTTGTGATAGTTATGCTAGGTTGAACTTGTTTCAATAGTGTGTGAAACTTGCAGGATTCAGTTCACAACTCAATGTGCTGATAGATGCAGTTTCTAAGTTTTAGCAAAATGACATTTTTACTGATTTCAACTGACATTGCAAATATCACACTTTGGCTTGTTTTAATGTGTTATAAATGCCTTCAAATGGAGAATGTATGATCTTACTTGGCTAGAGAGGTGCAGTTAATCCATTTCTGTGGCTCTGGTGTTGCATTAACTTCTGCTGTGAATAGCCCTCTTCATCGTGTTATCCCTTCTGTTATGTTTGATTTTCCAGTATTTTTTCTATATTAATCACTCTAAGAGTTTTTATACGGCAGCATTGAAATATACAAACACAACAAAGAAGAGAGAATCGCCAGAACATGGGGTACCACAACTCCCGGTTTACCTTATGTTGAGGAGGTAATTAGTTCAGCTGGGAATTGGCTCATTGGTGGAGATTTGGAAGTGTTGGAGCCTATAAAATATAACGATGGTCTTGATCACTACAGGCTATCCCCCCAACAGTTACGTAGAGAATTTGATCGCCGCCAGGCTGATGCAGTCTTTGCATTTCAGCTGAGGAATCCCGTCCACAATGGTCATGCTCTGCTAATGAATGATACCCGAAAGAGACTTCTCGAGATGGGGTTTAAAAATCCTATTCTCTTGCTTCATCCCTTGGGTGGTTTCACAAAGGCTGATGACGTGCCTCTTGATGTTCGAATGGAACAGCATAGCAAGGTCAATTCTTGCTCCCTCTTACTTACATAACAGCACTTTAACTCCATTAATTTTGATCTGATCCTTTTTGCTCAGGTTCTTGAAGATGGAGTTCTGGATCCTGAGACAACTATAGTCTCCATTTTCCCTTCTCCAATGCATTATGCTGGACCAACTGAAGTACAGTGGCACGCTAAGGCTAGGATAAATGCAGGTGCCAACTTTTACATTGTAGGCCGGGATCCAGCTGGCATGGGACACCCAACAGAGAAGAGGGACTTGTATGATCCAGATCATGGAAAGAAAGTCCTAAGCATGGCTCCTGGTCTTGAAAAACTGAACATTCTGCCCTTCAGAGTATGTGCTTTTGACAAGTTTTGTTATCTCCATTTTTCTTCTTTTGCTGTTAGGAGTAAGAATTTATTCAGAAACTCGACTTCATTTCAGGTAGCAGCATATGATACCACCGAAAAGCAGATGGCGTTTTTCGATCCATCACGTGCTAAAGATTTTCTCTTCATCTCTGGTACCAAGGTGAGCAAAAACTTGCCTTCTGAATTCTTATGAGTAAAACCTGCTCACTTTTACTGAAGTGGTGGCAAGTAAAAAAATACTTATTTCAAAAGAGCTCACTGCTGTCAATTTTCAGATGCGGGCTTTTGCCAAAAGCGGTGAGAATCCTCCCGATGGATTCATGTGCCCCGGTGGATGGCAAGTCCTGGTCAACTACTACGAGAGCTTGCAAACTCAGGAGGCAGTACTATCTGCTTAGAGACATATTTCAACCGGTATCATCGAGCATTAGATTTGAATTGAAATTGGATGGTGAAATAGTGGCAGATTGAAACTGGTTTTTGATATGAGTTGACATCCTGAGTTTTTAGCTTTATAGATATGTTGAATTTCTCTGTCATCCAAAAATGTTCTGATTTATTGGATTCTTGAACTTAAGGGTTGGATTTTCTGGAGTCAAAACCAGCAAAACCATCCACTTTTGATAGTACTAGAATTGAGATGAGGCAGATTGTTGTTCTGCTGTTGTTTTAGTCTGGATAGATTTGGGCCTCTATATGTCCATAAAATCCAAAAATAGATGGGCTGTATTTTGGGCTGGTGGCCAACTCACAATGTGTGCGCCAACAAAAGCCTTTTTGTAGATTCACATGTACTACAATATTGTGTTAATTTCTGAAATCAGTCCGTCATGGCTATTCGCTGGTATTTATGACTATTTACTTTTAAAAATAACTTTATTGCTTGTAAAAACTCAATAATATAAATAAATTCTTTGAAAGAGTTCCAAACTTTATACAGTTAAAACTACGATGAGATAGGGATGATCTCATTACAATTTGTGTGAATCTAATATGAGAGCATTTTATCATAATTTGAGTGTTCATATTCCCAAGGCGAAGTCTTATGTGCCAAATTCAGTATATTAGTGGTGTTTTTATTTGTTGTATTAAATGATTTTTTACTCAAATGTTGTTAATTCTTACATAAAATTGAAAGTGTAAATTAAATTATTCTGAAAACTAACAAGTTTTATAAACAGCTGAATACATACCAAAATATCACTCGTTAATAGTTCTATTTTGTTTCTATAAAACACTAATAACCAGAACAAAATAGAAATAATAACGTTACCACAATATATTACTCTTTGACATCTCATTTTTAAAAATTTCTTTCTAATGATGGAACAGTACGATTTAGTCTGAGACAGAATGAGTAATTGCATTCACCTTATGTTACTAGCATTTGACAGAGCATCCCCAATAAAGAGCAAGAAGGAACATGAGATCAGCTGGAGACTGCAAAATGTCTGGTCTTTGTGAGCCATGCAACCAAATCTCACTCCTCCACTTCACCATCACACATAGCCACCCTAGCCTGGACCCTAGCTTGTTCGCACATTGCATCATTTCAATTGTTTTGCACGTCAATCAATTTATGATTTTAGGTTTCGTAGACTTCTATTTAGCTCAATTCAGTTCAGACGCACCAATGAGATCGAACCAAATTCTTAAAAACTCATCATGAAGAAGTAGATCCAGCTGACTATGATTGGTGTTGCCTCAAGTACGTGTCCGTAAGTCCTTTAAAGCAAGCAGCTAATTTTTGTGTGATTTTGTGGATTTAAATAGTGAGCTGGATTTGGGGCCATTTTGGGATCAATCAATATTATTGTTGCACTCCAATATGTATTTTGCGTTGTCTTTTTTGAATTTAGTTGGGTTGTTATCCAAACTATTTCAAGAATTGGGTGGTCTTTTTCTTGGTTTTTTTAATTTGTTGGTTTCGACATTTGTTGCATCATTTTCTCATTTATTTGGATTCATTATCATGAAAGGAATCTATCAAAAGCAATATCATACAAAGGAAAGTAGGGGTGAGGGTTTTAAGAAAGTTAATTAGGATTTTACTTAGTTAGTTTAGGCAAGTTTAATAGTTCAGTTCCAGACGAAAAGAAGATGATCTATTTTTTTTTATGAATATTAATTAGATTTTTAGTTCATTTAGATATTGTGAATATCTTTTAAAACGATAAAAAATGTAAGTTGAAAAACATAGTATTTGACCAAAAAGTAAGGATTTTTTTATTTTTTATTATGTCATTCAGTTGATTTGATTTAAGAAGCCAATTATTGGTCTATTGTTCCCAACCTCTTGTGTTCCATCAAATTATCACTATTAAACATTATAATTTCTGTAGTCTCCAAGTTTGGTGAGTTATCTAATCCTACTTTATTTTGAGGAGAAAGGAAAACAACATTGTGTACGCAGATCAGGTACAACAGCACCGTGCACAAATGCACGAATTTCATCAATAAATGGTTCATAATAATACTTTGAAAATATTAAAAATTAGTTTCTGATATATATTTAGACTGGTTCATAATAACATTGCATAAGAACTGAACATGGACTATTTCATTGTAATCTACCATAACATATACTCTAACCACTTATTTTCTCATCACAATTGAAATCAATTTAACAAAAAATTAACTCGGAAAAACAAGGCCTTAAAGACACTATTAGTCCTAGACACCACAATAACTCAAAGGGGTGGCTAATTGCTATATGTAGGTTATTTTTCTCATACATGACAATTTTTACCATAATGCCCTTAATATTGTTAAGGAAAAAAATACAATTCAAAATGTAAGGGTACACTTGGGTATTATAGTACATGTCATACCTGCAAGAGAAAAACGGACTCGCGGGTGGCAATCGTGCCCTTGAGTTACTTTTTTTGCCTTAACAAAATAAAATTTTAATCTTAAGAGATGGTCTGAAATGAAAGTGCACCAGTTGCATTATCTTTTCACTTTCATGTGTGATCTTCTCTTAAGATTTAAGTTTTTATTTTCTAACTACAGCATAAACTTGGAGTATGGAAAGTATTGTATCCGAACTGAACTTCATCAAATCATATATTTATTAAACTGAATGCAACTAAACCGAAGTGAAGTATACCTAGGTGGTCAACTGAGCTGACTAACCAATGTCTAGCTGATTCTCTTGAGTGACTTAATAGAAATGTGCCGCAAAAAAGGAATTTGAATTAAGTCCAATTAATAAACATGATGATAAAGCTGGAAGTATTAATGAGGGGATTGGTGTTGAAATGCATCGTCAGTAGTGTTGGTTGTCCTTGGCTTGGAAGAGAGGAGTGTGAGAGATTGGGGGCAAGAGTAACATGGCTGCCATGTGCTTTGAATCCGAATGAAGAAGAAGTCACTCTCTCTAAACTTCTACCATTTCTGCGGTTGTGATGCCTCAATCCCTCTTAATTCATAACATACCATATGTTTTCATATTTATGCCTAAACCATTGGAGTACTCTTTTTTTCTCTCTATACGAACAACTTCGCATGCAAGAGATTAGTGGAGGAATCAGAACTTAATTTCAGAGGGTTGGATCCGATATATTTTCTGATAGACTGCGCACAAAGTTGTAGGAGATGGATGAGCAAAGGCCAAACTCTAATATGTGATAACAACCCGGAATATTAATAATTTTGTCACCAAATCCAACCGGCTCGTGCAAGAGATGCATTTGCATATACTGTGGGAGAAAAGTGTGGACTTCAAAATTTATGGTTATATTTGTCTCTTCATATTATCTTAAAATCGGATTAACGGATTAGTATCGAACACTTTTCAAAAAAGTCAAAAATAAACTCGCGCCATTTTATCATCTCACGCTGAGAAGTATAGCCTCCCTAATTTATTTGATCATTATATATGAATTAGGATCAGGATTACCAAATTTAGTTAGTATCATCAAATTATATTTTACCTAATTTGGACATACTCTAACTTCTTTTATGTACTAAATTACATACTCCGTAAACATAATCGTGACATTTATCTTTATAACAATCTTGCACTTTGCTTAATCGTTGCTTTGTTGCCAAAGCTAGAAGTTAACTAAACTTTCGTACTGTTAAATGGGCGTTTCAAGTGGCGCACTTGAGTTGCCATTCATACGCTCATGCGTACATATGCACCGATAAAATCAACCGAACCATCACGAATTTGAATCGGTGCCGCAATTGATATTACGTGCACGTGATCATTTTCACTCGACTTAAGTAGCTAAAAATTATAACATTGATTTTTAACATTTAAATTTTGACATGCTTTCATTTTAAATTTTGGATAAAAAGTGTTAAATACAGTTCAATACTGGTACAATCTTTATACCCAAATCTAACAATATAAACTAGAGTTCATGTTAGATTATTAGTAGTTGGAGGCTAGGTCAAAGTTAAACGTGCTGATTATTGTTTGATAGTCTTATCCGTTTAATGAAATCCGTACTTGTATGATATTATAGATACATGTTATTGTAAAATAATCGGATACTTTATATCATAGCAGAACCAATTTCAGGACTACTTCTAATGTGTCATAGGAGAACCAACATTCGGACTCGACTCGACCCGACCCGGTTTAGCACGCGGGTCGAAACCGATAGGGGTGCATAGCATAATGCATGAGTTTTGTAGGTTAGTGGGCTATCTTTCGGTGACGACCCGATGGGGCCCGACCCGGCTGCCGTTTCTATTCTCTCCATTGTTTCTGTTGGTTGTGTCGTCCTCTTCACCAATCCATCTCATTCACAGAACATGGGATGGCTGGGCCCACACCCCCACCGTTGTTATTATACGCCTGCACCGGCAGTTGTACTCATCTACTCAATTCACAATCCAACTTGGACGGCATAATTTATAAAAGATAATAAATATAAATTAGCTATAAATACTGTATGACGAATTTCTGGCTCGTATTTTGTCATTTATGACCATTTCTATGGTTAGCGATGTTAACTGCAGGAAAAAGTAGACACTCATTTGTGTTTCGTAACTTTTGTCTACATTTGCATGGTTTCCGCATCCACTGTCTTACCTTCGGAATGGGGATCAAACCCCTTGGGGACTTGGGGTACGCCCTATATTACACATTTAGCCATATACTCTTCCGTCCAGATGTTCGGCAAATGTGTTGATTGGTGCTGAAGCTGAAAGTAGAGAAAACTGTGTTGGTTGGTGCTGAAAAGTGTTGATTGATTCTAAGTGTTGATTGATTCTAAGTGCTGATTGAATAAGCTGAATTGAACAGGGCCGAAGTTTTAGAGAACCTATAACATGAGTGAGGAAGAGTAAGTTTTAGAAGTACAACCGTATTCTCCCAAATTTTTTATTTTTTTTGTTGAATTAAACGGAATTGGAAATTAATATATTGAAAAGAAAAGCATGGGAATCTGAATTTCATCAAATTATAATTTCATGAACTAAACTGATATACTAAATAAGATTAAAAAAACTGGGCTTAATTGGGAGAAATGAGTAGAAGAAAATAAAAAAAAACAAACTTAAAAGAAAAGTATGCATAGTAAGAAATATATGCACTTTTAATCAGGGCAAATAAAATGCTTTCACTTTCAATCTTGAATTCTTGATTAACTATCTTATCTTGATTTGATCTGATACAATCTGAATACTGATTACATTTTCAGAACAAGTTTTTCTTACAACATATAGTTGGTATTCGATCATTAAGTAAAGACACTTAATTTTAAGTTTCTAATAGGTACCGGATCGAGTAAAGAGGTTAAATTTCATCGGTGTCATCAACAAATAAACATTTATTCGAGGAAATTATCCAATGATAGGTTTTTTGTTTTAAAAGTGAGGAAAAAGTGCATGAAATAACTGAATTAGCTGGGAAAGGGATTGATTCACATTGAAGAAGGATATCCAACCCATTAGGTGGGATATAAGTGCATGAACTGATGAAAGACACATTATACCATTGCAAAAGTAGTAAAAAGATGATCTAGTGGTTGATGAAATGGGTAGAATTCTTCTTCTTGTTTTTCTGTTTTTTTATAATTGACAAATTATGTGCAATGTGTATAAATTTAGCAGACAAACTAGTTAAACTGATGTTTTTTTACTTGCTTTCTTTCTTTCTTTCTACTTTTTTACGGATGAATCAACGGAATCGAAAATGATAGTTTTGGACGTTTGAGAGTGAAGTAAAGTGACTCAGTTAAGTGGAGTTTTGATTTTTATGTTACTAATGTCAAAATGAACGATTGATCAAAGCCCTAGCCTAAAAGACAACCGCGGTTGATATCGTTTTAAACTCGTTTCAAGAAACGGTAGTTTCAAGTGTAATGGTAAGGTATTTCGTACGTAACGTGACTTTCTAAATTATAGAGAAAAGTGCTATTAGAATCTTTATAAATTGTATAGTAAAAAGATTTACGTAATAGATGAAATTTTCATCTCACGTGTCGATTTCATAATTTAGATTTGTTTCCAACATTTCAAGTCACTCAAACACAAATTGTTCGAGTCAGAAGAATCTTATTTTCAAAGTCAATATTGTTCCAGTTTGTTGATGTTTTGTATATGGTGGGAACTGGTGAGTAATAACACAAGGAGTAGTGGCAGAGCAAATTTCACAATAGTAAATTAGGAGTTTTCGCTTATCACCACGAAAATTTCCATCGTAAGTTTTCATCTGTGACCGAACTACTCAACCTATAGGTTTTGGTCAACAAAATTATCAAAACCAACAAGCTTAGTCACTTTGTTGTACATTGTACATTGATGTACCTTATAAAAACAAGAAATTCTTTATTGCATATATTAGACATGTGAACTACAATTATATACTTTTCCAAACACTTACTCGCATATCTCAAATTCCACGATTTGAAAGAATATCATTAGCAAATATGAGAGTACTTGGATTATAGCGTAGAAAGAACAAAAAAGATGGCATAAAATTTTAAAATTGCTGATTAATTGATGCTCTTGTATGTACGAACTAATACAGCTAAGCTGACTAACTTTGGCCAAATCAAAATGGAACAAGAAATCACTTAGTAATTGGTCATGCATGCAATTAAATCTGTTGAATTTTGTCTCATTATATGGGATGGATCTCATCACCAAGTATAAAGGATTCATTGTACTTAGTTAAATTCCATGCAAAAGTTGGATCCTAGGACTGTAAAAACCTAGGAAAGATTAGTTGAGACTGTTCAGCTTAGAGTGCTGGAACATTGTACAAACAAATTAGCTGGTGTGGCTTGTTATATTTCCAAAAAAAAATAAAAAATCATTTTTACACCTTTTTTTTTTAAAAAAAATTATAGAGAAACCAGATTCTTTAGGAAGTGTTCACGTCCTCCTGGATTTTGAAATGTATTTGTATATTTATGGATCGGTTTTAACTATTCATGTGCCAGATGAAATTTTCATCTCAACTCCCGATTTACACTTATTTTCAACATTTTCCAAAATAAACACTTTCAAAAAACTGAAATGATCTATGTCGTAAAAATGTATGGAACGTTAAGTTAATTTTATCAATACTAATTCTCCATTGAGACCTGTCTCCATTGAGACCAAAGATTATATGAGACTGCTATTGATTGAATTAAGCTCACCCGCCGATTTCCTTGATTAAATTTGTCGTTGGTGAAATTGACCAACGAAATGATCAAGGAAATTTGATCGAAAGATCAAATTAACTAAAAATCAAGGCAAAACAAAAATACTCAAGCACATTGATTGAAAGACCAAACAAACTGACTAAAAGATCAAGCAGAAACAGTAAATGTTCATTCCCCTGCTCTTGGTCTCCACAAGGACAGGTCTCACCCAATACTTTCTCTTTTATCAAATCAGATTTTACTTAGCTAAAATTGCAATGAAACAATATTCATTTCATATCGAAATCGGCAACAACCACTCACCTGAATTAAAATGATTTTTCCCATCTTTTATCAATATTTTTCAGTACATCCTTGACTGTAAGTTTAGTTGGAAATTTTGCTATTTGAAAACTATATCTATATTTTGTAATTAAGTAGAAGCTAATTAATGTAATAATTAACAACATAAAACATGTCACACACAAATTAAATAGAATAAGAGACACAAGCTGAAAATTTAAAGAAAAAAAGAAAAGGGTCCCTTATTGTCCCAATCCAAGCAAACAAGAATTACTAAGATGGATGCTTTTGGCCCCAAACAACACCAATGTCCTTCTTCAAAAACACCCGTGGTCTCTCCTTAATTTGCCCCTACAATCCCACATGCCTTTGTTTTCATAACTATTTCTTCTAATTCATACATGCATATACATACATATATAATATATATATTCCAAAAAAAATTAAAAAAAAAAGACTTTGAAAATTCCTCCAAAATATTCAAAGTATCCCACTTTAAATACCCCTCCAAATCCCATTCCATTTCCCCCACAACACCAAAAAAACATCTTCTTCCACTTCTACTTTTTTCTCCTTCTTCATCTTTTTTTTCCCATTTTGAGAATTGTTTAAGAATTGCATCAAAATGGCCATTAGAAAATCATCTAACAAGTTCTCACAAGCTGCAATGATCAAGCAAATCATGAAGAGGTGCTCAAGCTTGGGGAAGAAGCAAGGCTACGATGAGGAAGGGCTCCCCTTGGATGTACCAAAAGGTCATTTCGCGGTCTACGTCGGAGATAACCGGACGAGATACATCGTCCCGATATGGTTCTTGACCCGGCCCGAGTTCCAAATCCTCTTGCAACGGGCCGAGGAGGAGTTCGGGTTCGATCACGAAATGGGGCTCACCATTCCTTGCGATGAAGAAGTTTTCGAGTCGTTAACCTCAATGCTCCGATGAGGATCGTGAAACATGACCGGAAATATGAATATTCACTCGCCTGGAGGATTTTCGGGCCGGGCCGGGCTGCGCCGGAGATATAGCCTGCGGTTTAAATCTATTTAACCTTATGATGATTAATTTTCTTCTTTCTTTTTTAGCTTTTGAGATATGTTTATGGCTAACTAAAAAGGCTCGTGATTAGATATCATGAGTTTTTACTTAGCTAGAATATGTGTAAATCTCAAAAGTTGAGAGATTTTCCTCACGGTGGTTTTGGGGTTGCGAGACTTAATTTGTACCCTGTGAGAGAGTAATTAAAATATTTACTGATTATTTACGTTTTTTATTTCATTTTTATCTATTTATTGTATTATATAATTAGCATTTTATAAAGAAGGGAAAGCAATCTGGCTATAAATTTATCAGGAAAATTCAAAGAAAGTGGAGGAAATGATATATCGTTTTCGAAAGGAATGAATAACAGATTTTTTTTGGAAGGCTTGTTTCCAACGAATGGCTGGTTCTCATGAATTTACTTGTTTTATACGGAAACCTTGTTTAATATCTGCAGATCACATGCAAAATTGCAAATTCTAGTGAGAAAATAAATGTTTGTTCCGAAAAAGTATATATTGTTCAAAACGTTTGTCTAAAATTATTTCATTTCAGGTTAGTTTATTTTTGACAAATAATATAATGAAATTCAGGACAACCGACTTGACTTTTTTTTCTCTCTCCTGCGACAGAAACCCCCAAACTCAGAAATCAGATTGGTGGGTGGCCACCGGCGAACCTCGCTGCGCCGGCCACCCCATCCACCCCAACCAAGTGTAAACCCCAGCCACCCCCTTTCCTCCTCACACCGGAAAATCCCCCCTTTTTTTCCTCCGACGAAAACCAGATCTTGCCATCAAAGAGCTACGTCGGCTGAATCCAGATCAACCACCGCGGGGCAGTGGCGGAAGTGACGGCCATGGCGTCACCGATGCTTGATTCACCGTGCCACAGATCGGGATCTCAGAGCTCTGTCGACACCAGATCTAATCTGACGAGATCGAACAATTAGTCGGAAACAGCTTCACCACCGCTTTTGGATTGGGCTCGCCGACCACTAGCCAGCAAACGTGCCACCCGTCCCTGACGCGCCGCCTTGCTCACACGCCGCCGTCGTGCGATAAGGTTTCCCCTCCCAGTCTCTTATATGGGAGGGCTGCTGTTTGGAAACGGGATTTTTCATTCTTTTTTAATTTTTATTGATTTTATTTTCTGTTTTAGGTCTCTTGTTTTATTGGGTAGTTTATTTTTCAATTTTTTGAAAGGGAGCATTATCTAAATTAGGGTCTCTTTGCTCAACTATTGGTCGAGTGGGTTTGTTTGGCAATTCTTTGTTTTTCCTGTGAGACATTTTTGTTTGGTTAAGCTCTGTTGGCTTTCGATCTGTCTTCGCAGAAAGGAGAAATCCAAGTCGGGGTAGTTTTTGAACTAACCTTCCAGCGCCTCTGTATGATTCAGATTTGTAGACCGTTTGAGTTGGGAATCATTTAATTCATCAGCTTAGTTCGTGTTAGGCAGCCTACTGATGTCTTGTCTTTGTACAACAACCTCTGAAGTCTCTTACATTAGTTGGGGATCGTAATCACGCTCAATGAGACTAATTAGGAAGTGAGTGCAGTTTCAGGTCACAATCCGATACTATAGCCAATTCGTAGCCAGCTAGTTAGTCTCAGATTAGTTGGAAGTACTATTGGTTATGACCACTATCTTTCCACACCCTTTCCATTTTTTCTTAGATTTACTATGATAGTTTTAGTTCTTTTTGATAGGCTATGCTGGCCTTAGATCCATAGAAGATTTAGTCTCATTTTATTATTAGAACTTTCTCTGTAATCGATCAAATCGCCTCCACTTGTGGAGAACAGCCTTCGGGCAACTTGTAGCCACTAAGGCCCTTTTGGTCTTATGTGTATTATGTTATGTTTCTATTTCGGTTGAGGAGCCATGAATAATCCTTCAATCTACGATGGTTTGCCTAAAAATATATATATAATGAAAATTATTAGAACCAGCACATAAATACATTTGTTCATAGAGTCGTATCAAATTACATAGTACAGTACATTGCTAAGAAGTCCCATAAAACGAACTTTCTGTTGTAAAAATACGAGAATAAATAAAACGACACAAGGATTTACGTGGTTCGATCAATGATCTACGTCCACGGCCGGAGAAAACCGGAATTCACTAATCTCTTTGGAGGAATGATTACAATAGTACAAACACTCTTTATATGGAAACTTTTAGTAAAGTAACCAAGGCTTTCTATGCTATAAAAGGTAGAGAAAAGAGATGATGAATTCTATGCTTTAGAAAGGCTTAGAATGGGGTGTGTTCTTCATCCCAAAACTCTAACCTATTTATAGGAAATTTGTGGTACAAATTTCCACATTATCAAGCTTTAAAAGTCATCTTTTGAGAGCTAGATCAAACCTTCAAAGTCATCATTTGGGAGCTACAATATAGCCCTAATTTTATGACTTTGGTAATTTCTTATTTTCACATTTAGGTGAATAAGATTTTCATCTTTTCACATATGAGCATTTCACATTTATGCCATTATTCATAACACTCCCCCTTGGAATGCTCCATATGTGCTCATAGAAAGTCTTACCGAGAATATCCAGTCACGTATAGCTCCCCCTCATTTTGACATGGTTTTATAAACTCTGTAGCTTGCGCATCCCAATGTCGTGAATATGTTTTCTGAATACTGAAGTGGGGAGAGCCTTTGTGAATAGATCTGCTGAGTTATCACAGGACCGAACATACTGGATGTTGATAATATTTTTCTTTTCCAGCTCCTGAGTAAATGAAAAGAATTTCGGAGGAATATGCTTTGTCCTGTCATTCTTGATGTACCCTTCCTTCATTTGATTTACACATGCAGAATTGTCTTCAAAAAGTGTAATGGGATCATCAATTGGTGGGAGACCACTTGTGGTTCTGATATGTTGTGTTATGGATTTCAACCATACACACTCCCGACTTGCTTCATGCAACGCAATAACCTCAGCATGGTTTGACGATGTAGTTACGAGTGTTTGCTTCTGAGAACGCCAAGAAATCGCAGTTCCTCCGCAGGTAAATACATATCCAGTTTGAGATCTACCTTTATGTGGATCTGACAAATATCCAGCATCTGCATAGCCGATCAGGACAGGCTTTGAATCATTAGGGTAAAATAATCCCAAATCAATTGTTCCTTGGAGGTAACGGAAGATATGCTTGATTCCGTTCCAATGTCTCTTTGTGGGAGATGAGCTAAACCTTGCTAATAAATTTACAGCAAAAGCTATGTCAGGTCGAGTACAATTAGTAAGGTACATAAGAGCACCGATTGCACTGAAATATGGTACTTCTGGACCAAGAATATCTTCATCTTCCTCACAAGGACGAAATGGATCCTTTTTCACATCAAGGGATCTAACAACCATTGGGGTGCTTAATGGATTTGCTTTATCCATATTGAATCTCTTTAATATCCTATTCGTGTAATTTGACTGATGCACAAGTATCCCAGTTTGCAAGTGCTCAATTTGCAAACCTAAACAATATTTTGTTTTCCCAAGGTCTTTCATCTCAAACTCTTTCTTTAAGTAAGAAATTACTTCAAGAATTTCTTTACTTGTCCCGATGATATTCAGATCATCAACATAGACGGCGATAATCACACATCCAGAGGTTGTTTTCTTAATGAAAACACAAGGACAAAGAGGATTATTGGTATATCCCTTTTGTACCAAATATTCACTTAGTCGATTATACCACATGCGTCCGGATTGCTTTAACCCATACAGAGATCTTTGTAATTTGATTGAGTACATTTCTCTGGGCTTTGAACTTGATGCTTCAGGCATTTTAAATCCTTCAGGGATCTTCATATAGATATCAGTATCTAGTGATCCGTACAAGTATGCAGTGACAACATCCATCATATGCATATTAAGTTTCTCATGAACTGCAAGACTGATTAGATATCTAAACGTAATTCCATCCATAACAGGAGAATAAGTTTCCTCAAAATCAATTCCAGGTCTTTGAGAAAAACCTTGAGCAACAAGCCGAGCCTTGTATCTCACAATCTCATTCTTCTCATTTCTTTTTCGTACAAATACCCATTTGTACCCGACAGGTTTCACATCTTCTGGTGTGAGTACTATAGGTCCAAATACATCTCGCTTGTTAAGCGAATTTAATTCAGCATCAATAGCCTTTTTCCATTCAGTCCAATCATGTCTATTCTTACACTCGGCAACAGAACGGGGTTCAGGATCACCATTATTTTCATTAATGACATCACATGCCAAACTATAAGAGAATGCATCATCGATGTCTTTATTTCGGTCCCACCTTATGCCTGTACTAGCATAGTTAATCGAAATTTCTTGATTTTCCTCGTTTGGTATTTCTTCAGGAATACGTTCCTCCATTATGGGGTCATCTTGTTTTTCTGCTCCTTTTCTTTTCCGAGGATTCTTATCTTTGGAACCGATTGGTCTTCCACGCTTCAGGCGTGTTGTCATTTCATGAGTGACTTTGTTTTCAACTTGTCCTTTTGGGACTTCAATTTGAGCAGGAGCATTCTCAGCTGGTATATAAGATTTAGTCACTCTTTTTGTGTCTGTAAATGCATCGGGAATTTGATTTGCCAAATCTTGCAAATGCAAAATTCTTTGGACTTTCCTTTCACAATCTTTTGTGTATGGATCAAGATGCAATAATGTGGGTACAGACCATGCAAGTTCTTTTTCCAGCTGTTTTCTTTCTCCCCCTAGTGCTGGAAATTTCTCTTCATCAAAGTGGCAATCAGCAAAACGAGCTGTGCATACATTTCCAGTTGTAGGTTCAAGGTACCTTATGATTGACGGGCTTTCAAACCCTACATAAATGCCAAGACTTCTCTGTGGCCCCATCTTTGTTCTTTGAGGTGGTGTAATAGGCACATAAACAGCGCAACCAAAAATTCTTAGATGGGATATACTTGGCTCTTTGCCAAATGCAAGTTGCAGTGGGGAGTATTTATGATATGCACTTGGTCTGATGCGAATTAATGCCGCAGCATGTAATATTGCATGACCCCATACTGAAGTAGGTAGCATTGTTCTCATTATTAATGGTCTAGCGATAAGCTGGAGGCGCTTGATCAGTGATTCAGCAAGACCATTTTGCGTATGTACATGAGCCACAGGATGCTCAACAGTAATCCCAACAGACATACAATAATCATCAAATGTTTGGGATGTAAATTCACCGGCATTGTCAAGTCTGATTTTCTTGATTGTATGGTCAGGAAATTGAGCTCGCAATTTTATTATCTCAGCGAGTAATTTGGCAAATGCCATGTTACGAGTTGATAACAGACATACATGTGACCATTTGCTAGAGGTATCTATCAATACCATGAAGTATCGAAATGGTCCACATGGTGGATGGATTGGTCCACATATATCACCTTGAATGCGTTCAAGAAACATAGGTGATTCTGTTTCAACTTTTCTCGGTGAAGGTCTTATGATTAATTTTCCGAGAGAACATGCCTTACATTGGAAAATATTTCCTTGAGGGATCTTCTGGTCCTTCAATGAATGCCCATGTGTTGCTCCAATAATTCTTCGCATCATAATTGAACCAGGATGACCTAGTCGATCATGCCATATGTTAAATATTGAAGGTTTCATAACTACCGCATTTGATTCAACTGGATTTATATGCGTGTAATGCAATCCAGTAGGGAGCATTGGTAGTTTTTCAAGTATGTATTTCTTTCCAGATCTAGAAACTATAAGAATCATATATTTCATGGCACCTTCAGTTAAAGACTGGGTATCAAAACCATGAGAATATATATCATTAAAACTTAATAAGTTTCTTTTAGATCTTGGCGAAAATAAAGCATTGTTTATTCTAAACAATGTCCCATTCGGCAATGTAAAACTTGCCTTGCCAATTCCTTCAATCAGATCTACAGGACCTGAGATTGTATTCACAATTGACTTTACTTGTCTCAATTCTGAGAAAAACCTTTTATCCTTCAATATAGTGTGCGTAGTTCCACAATCAAGAATGCACATATCTTCAATTTTGTTCCTTTGGTTGGCTTCATGATTATCTTTATCCATTTTTGAATTTCTAAATAAATAACACAAAACAAATTTTGATAAGAAATATTTATTTAGGCACTCGTAAGCTTTTAATCATACAAAATGTTACATAGGAAAAACAAACATACTTTTGGCAATCGAAAGAAAAAAAAACACACAATTCATTACATAAGAAAAAAAAGATGTCGAACCATCAAGCTTCATTCCCATTTTTTTCAGTTTCCAATATTCACTTGTTCAGAGAAATCACCAACAGTGTCCATGAAATCATCATTGAAGTCAGATGCTTCGAGATGAGTGGATTCATCCTTAAGGCTTTGGTCAATAAAGTTGACCTCTTTGCCCTTTTCTTTCAGGGAATCCTTGTAAAGCTTGCACAAGTGCGCTGGGGTCCGACAAACCCTCGACCAGTGTCCTTTACTTCCACATCTGAAACAAGTGTTTCCAGAACCCTTTGAGGATTCAACTTCCTTTCCCTTTTTATGGGTACCTTCAGGGTTCACCCCATGTTGCTGGTTCTTGTGGTTGAACTTATATGGCGAGTTATAGCCACCTCGACCATGTCCACGTCCACGACCACGACCTCGACCTCGACCACGACCTCTGCCTCGACCCTGAAAATAATTCTTTCGTCCAGGTTCATCGAGACTAACAACGTTTGCTTCAGGAAACGCTTTAGTTCCAGTCGGGCGAGATTGGTGATTCTTTATCAGCAACTCATTATTCTGCTCCGCAATGAGGAGAAGGGAACTCAATTCAGAATATGTTTTAAAATTTTGCATGCGATATTGTTGCTGCAAGGTGACATTTGATGCATGGAAAGTAGACAAAGTCTTTTCCAACATATCACTCTGAGATATTGGGAATTCACAAAATTTCAATCGGGTCACAAGCTTGAACAATGCTGAATTGTAGTCAGCAACTGAGCTGTAGTCTTGGAACCGTAAAGTGTTCCATTCATTGCGTAGACCAGGAAGCATTACTTTCTTTTGATGACCATATCGATCATTCAAAGCTTCCCACAATGCTCTTGGATCTTCCACAGTGAGATATTCATCTTTCAGGCTCTCACTAAGGTGCCGACGCATAAAGATCAAGGATTTTGCCTTATCTACGTCTGATGATTCATTTGCCTCATTAAGTGTCTCAGTGAGATTCATTGATCGCAAATGCACCTTAATGTCGAGTGACCAAGGCATAAAATTATCTCCATTGATACTGAGAGCATTGAACTCAAGCTTGACAAGATTCGACATGGTGGTAACTAACATGGAAAAAATAAATATTTCATTAGAATTGTTTCAACTTGTAACCTACATAAATTGCAACAAACAAGAGGACATACAAGAATGCGAGCATAATTGAAATAGATTCAAATTCTGCTTGCGGAACATCGT
The DNA here is from genome assembly GCA_963678965.1 of Cruciata laevipes. NCBI lineage: Eukaryota > Viridiplantae > Streptophyta > Magnoliopsida > Gentianales > Rubiaceae > Cruciata > Cruciata laevipes. The sequence goes on from OY787639.1 coordinate 1,148,398, forward strand.
TGATGACAATAGCAATATGCATTGCACTAATTACCATGGCACAAAAAACCAACACCATTTCGGCGACCATTTTGTCGAAAATCTTAGAGTATGAATGATATGAAGTAGAAGAGAAAATATGAATTTGAAGTATGGGATGAGTGCGAAATTTATAGTGTAAAATGTTGCCGTTTATAGCCGTTTATAGCCGTTTACAGCCGTTACATTTTCTGCTGAAAATATAGCCGTTTTAAACTTTTTTAATTTTTTTTTTAATATTTTAAAATCATATAAGTTAAATGACAGATTATATTATTAATGTCATCAAAATAGATAAACATAGCAAATATATTTTAATCACATAAATATCAACATAAAGTATTTAAGAACTTATTAGAAGTTAATCACATCACATTTTTCTTAGGGCGGTACTCCGCACTTTAAGTAAAATATGATGTTATGTAATAAAGTTATAATTAGTATATATCACATCACATTACTATAAGGAGGTACTCCTCCTGTGTATAGTAATATGCTGTTATTTTTAACAAAGAACTCAATAAAAGGTTTAGAGGAATTTTGCCATACCTGTGTTTTTGAACTTACTTAGTGGAGAGTGATCGTGCTGATAACGTGTTGTAAAAATACGAGAATAAATAAAACGACACAAGGATTTACGTGGTTCGATCAATGATCTACGTCCACGGCCGGAGAAAACCGGAATTCACTAATCTCTTTGGAGGAATGATTACAATAGTACAAACACTCTTTATATGGAAACTTTTAGTAAAGTAACCAAGGCTTTCTATGCTATAAAAGGTAGAGAAAAGAGATGATGAATTCTATGCTTTAGAAAGGCTTAGAATGGGGTGTGTTCTTCATCCCAAAACTCTAACCTATTTATAGGAAATTTGTGGTACAAATTTCCACATTATCAAGCTTTAAAAGTCATCTTTTGAGAGCTAGATCAAACCTTCAAAGTCATCATTTGGGAGCTACAATATAGCCCTAATTTTATGACTTTGGTAATTTCTTATTTTCACATTTAGGTGAATAAGATTTTCATCTTTTCACATATGAGCATTTCACATTTATGCCATTATTCATAACACTTTCTACTTTTTGAGAATTGTTCAACTTTTTCCCGTATTGTTTTTCCATTGTTTCTAAAAATAGAAGCCTAGCTAATTACTGTCTTTTTCATCGATGGGTTTGATATAAAAGTTTGAAGATCCACAATAATAGTTTTGTGACAATTGAAATACCAAAGAAGTAATAATTTGGTCCTCTGACGAGAAGGATATATTATCACTTCCAAATCCAAAAATACTCCCTCCGTCCCCAAATAAATGTTCTACTGAAATAGTCAATTTTTTTCACACCATATTTAATTATTAATAACTTATAATATATAAATAATTTATTTTCACATAAGATAATGAGTAATTCTCCTATGAGGCAAGGCCAAATAGGATAGTTTCAATGTTGTCACCTCATCCTACATCGCTACCAACTCATCAAATCTCAACATCACCTCATCAAACCTCGGTGTCAATTCATCAAACATGATCAACTCATCAAGTCTTGAGGTGCCAATTCATCAAATCTCATCAAAAAATGGGTTAAATTGGTCCTGCCTCATGGGTGAGGCTGCCTCACCCAAGAATTGGTCTTTTGAGTAATTCTCTTATGAGGCAGCCTCACCCATGAGCCAATGCCAAAAAGGATAATTTCAATGTTGTCACCTCATCCTACATCGCTACCAACTCATCAAATCTCAACATCACCTCATCAAACCTCAGTGTCAATTCATCAAACATGATCAACTCATCAAGTCTTGAGGTGCCAATTCATCAAATCTCATCAAAAATGGGTTAAATTGGTCCTGCCTCATGGGTGAGGCTGTCTCACCCAAGAATTGATGATGAATTATATTCACCCAAGATAATCCTCGTATAATGTACTTTTTAAATATCAAAATTATTTACTCTAATATTAAGTATGATGAAAGTTATTAATGGTCAAATATGGTTTGAAAAACATGGTGTGAAAAAACTAACTATTCCAGTAGGACATTTATTTGGAGACGGGTGAGTATTTCACTTCACCAACTGATCTAAGTACATAACTAAATTTTTTTTTATTTTTTTTTAAAAAAAGTAAACAAACTCTAGCTCCGTCCAACTATATTTCCTACAAACTCAAAAAAATTAAAAATTCAAGGATATATTTTATGACTCTTGACAAATTTACGTTCAAAGAAAGAAAAAAATATATTTTATACATGTATAACAGTTTTTTTAAAAAGGAGTAAAAAGTCAATATTGAGTCAAAATCGTTTATATAAAATACTTCTAGTGCTATCGAACATGAAAAAATAATGTTTTTGTAAACATATCCTTGTGATTCCATGGTACCATTTTCTTTTTTAATTGTAATTTGAAAGATTATTGACAATTCTTTAATCCATATAAAATTGAAGTACAAATATTGCTCAAAAGCTGATTATCGTAGTACCTATAGGTCCGGAGGCTGTTTGTCCGAAGGTTTCATTTTCATCCATTCACATACATGATACATTGTTATCAACATCATGCAATGTAAGCCTTTAAAATTGTCAAACTGTAATTGAAAATTCTTCATTAAATCACAAACACAAATCTTTACTTGTTTCCAAGGATAAAAAAATTTATAAAGTCAACAAAAAATCATTGACTCAAGTGGACTTTGCAAATGAGAAAGTAATGAATGGCTAAGATATCGTTAATCCTATCCTTGTTGAAGGGCAGGTGGTCCCAGATTTGAAGGGCAGTCTGATGGGTTATGGGCCATGGAGTTTATGACCCAAACTAAACAGTGGGCCTTAAATATATCCGTACTCATCTCTATATGTACGTTTTCAATACGGCAGACATAATTTCCATTTTCCATTTTCCATTTAATTATTTAATTAATAATTTAATTAATCATTTAAATCCCACAATGTACAATATCTTCTTGTTTTCAACTACCATGATAATAATATGTTTAATAATTGTTTGAACCCATTTTATCATTTTCGATACTATGAAATGAGCTACATACAAAATTAATTTTTTTAGAAAATGACTCAAATTAAATTCATATGGCTCACACAATATATTTATTTATTTAATTGGAAAAATAAATATTGTGTAGGAAATTCAAAATTGTTGGGCTACAGGTACAGACAAAAAGTCTTTGGCAAATGTTAATTAATTAATTTCAATAATTCGATGTTTTAGCGGTTGCCTTGTTAATGTTAAGGAAAGTCTCCGCAGTATTCGAGGCAAGACAGGAAATACATAACTTTTAGAATTTTAAAAAAAATCTATTATTTTGCTAAAGTTTAAAATATAAATATAATTTACCATCTTTTCACCTTACTCCTACTTATTGACATTATTACCTCTTGACTATCACTGCAACACTAGTTTATGACGGTAAAAATAAATTATCGATAGTTAATATTTGAGCACTTTATTTGCTATGTTCAACCACATTGCCAAACATAATCAAAATCAATAGCTACATATCATAATTAGAAGCCACCACTGCGGGATTATGGCCGGCCGTTTTAGCAGTGGAAAGGAGTAGAAGCGAGCTCTGGTTTCGTCAGTTTGTCCTAGATAATGACGCGGAGAGGTCGGAGTTGCTACTGATGCTTTGTAATGTTGTATGGTCTCAACAAAATAGGGAAGTCTTTGAAAATTCCCATCTTGACAGCTCAATTGTGCCACGCATGGTCACTGGCAATCTTCGAGCTTCCATCAAGCTAACCACTGGCCTGAACATCTTTCTTTGACTTTGGAGGAGACCGCACTTCTTCGGGCCACATTGGACTTGCCAAGGGTTTCTTTCGACGCGGGAATTGGACCTGGTTTCGCGGGTCTAGGAGCTTTGGCCTTAGATTCTCACGGTCAGTTCATCAAAGCCATTGCTAGGAGTCTACCCGTGGTTGAAGAGCATCTGTTGGCCGAATCTTATGCAGCCAGGGAAGCATGTGATCTCGCGAGGATGATGTATGTTCCTCCCATTCCCGTTGGTGACTGTTTGCCGCTTATTCAGCTGATTCGGGGGGATATCCCATGCACATTAGAGGTTGCTGCTGCGGTGGAGGAAATCAAGAGCCATATTCTTACTCATGGCCTGGTTATGCCTTTTTGGGTGCCGCGTTCGGAGAATTTCTCGGCTCACTTACTAGCTCATTTTGCTAAGTCGAGTGTTAACATGTTTAATTTGTGGTCTTCGCCACCCCCGTTCCTTGTATCAAACGATTATGAACATTTTCCAAGACCTTGAAATGATAACACATTTCCTTTTCAAAAAAAAAAAAAAACCCACCACAACACCAACATTTGCCACCAAAGCCACACCATATGCCACGTCGCTATAATTAGCTGCCACATCACCCACTTAGGCCATTCACTTGAGCGCCATCTCACCGCCACAACTAAACTTCATTGCCAACAAGCCCATACCACATCATCATCGATTCAAATATCATCGTTGACGACTCATACCTCACACAAAATTACCCAAATCTCACGTATGGCAACCAAACCTTATAATCGACGATTCATAGTTCCATACCATACCTCACCTTCAGTAACTCATTATAAGTGACTCATAATACATCACTAACATCTATACCTCACATACGGTAAGTAAAACTACACTACTTGCAACCAAACCTCAAAGCTAATATCCCATATCTTACTGTTGATGACTCATACCTCATCTCCCATGTAATAACCTAAGCCTCATATACAACCAAACACAACTCACCAGTAATGACTGTGCATTTCTAAATTTTGTTTCAAACTGATCATCTATGGAAACTATATGATTAATTAATTCATAAAATTAGTAAGATGATGGTCATGTATACTTATGATAATTAAACACCTCTAAGAAGGGACCCAAATGGGCATAGGAGAAAAGGACTTTCACATGGAGAGAACAGCAAAGTTAGGACTTTGTGATCAAAGACATGACAAGAATTACTTCACCCGACCATTGCATTCCAGAATTTGCAGTACCTTTCCCTCTTCATCGGTCAGTATCCTACGTACGGTACAATTGCCATTCGTTAAACTGGCCAAAGTCGATTATCGGAGTGTTTGACACGACTTATAATCTATTTTGATTATAAACGAGAAGTTACTTTGTTTGACACGATTGTCTCCTCTGAGTACAAGAACTCTTTGAATATAAACACACTTAAACCAATCATATCATGTTCTGTTCTTTTAAACTGATTTCACTCTAGTTCAATACTTATATTACGATTTAGGAAGCCACAATAAGCCATAAATCATCAGCTAATTAAAAATAGCTGACTCACAAATTCTTTTGTAAATTAAGCTTACACTTTACGAGAGGTAACATCAGATAGTAGAGTATACATTTTACGAGTGCAATCATAAAACAATGGGGATTTAATCTAAATCAAACATCATATAGATAGTTCATTACTTGCATTTGAAATAGACTATACAGTGCCATCATCCATTCATGGTTGTGGCTTACATTAAATTATGACCTTATCACCGTTTCTGGTTCTTAAAATCAGTTCTAACATAGACAAGTTCATTAGAATAAGTGATCAGGAAATGTCAAAACAACATTTACACACAGTCACACACTAGTTCTCGCTGTTTCCCCGCTGGCTGCAATTTAATCTATCTAATCCCTTTGTTTTTGAACCGTTTATATTTAAAAGAATAATAAATATACATTAAATTATCTATCAATCCATCCCGCATTTAGTACGTGGAACCATGCACGGCATATACGTACAGGTACATTAGTACTGATAAAGCAAATATGGAAAACTTCCTTTACCAGAAATATTATAATCAGTTTTTTTTTCGGACAGATGTATTAAAAAATCTTGGAGCTACCAATTTATTATCCAACAAAATAGACCGATATTTTTATTTTTGCTCTTGTGGTCCTTCGGCCAGGCTAGTAAGTTAATAACTCACACACATTATATTACCAGTTGCCACTAACATTTTTCGCGAGCTCAATTTAGTTTAATTCATATCAGAATTAGGGGTGAGCACGATCACGAGCGTTCGTTAATCGGATCGCGATCGGATCGGTTAAAAATCGGATCGAGATCGTTCATTTAATAAATGAGCCGATCATGATCAAAATTTTTTGATCGTTTAATAAATGAACGATCAACGATCATAGACATTAAAACTCGATCATGATCGCGAACAGATCGATAAGGTGATCGATATCGATCGATAAGATAATCGATTAATATAATATAAATATATACATCTAAATGAATTATTTTCTAGTAATTTGTTAATTTTTAACTTTTTTTAAAAACTTTTAAACTGATCATGATTGATCATTGATCATTTGATCGAGCCGATCGTTATTGATCATTGATCATCTGATCGATTATCTAAACGAATCGATCGCGATCATTATAATTTTTAAACGATCCGATCATGATCATGAATTATTTTGATCGCTTTGATCGCGATCGGATCGTGATCACCTCAAAATTTAAACGAGTCGATCATGAACATAGTGATGATCGTGATCGGATCGACTCGTTATCACCCCTAATCAGAATTAATAATCTCATATCATTTCTAAGTTTAATTAAGTTTGGTTGATCCACTGTTTTCAGTTTGAACCAATCAATTGGTTGGATTATGTGAAAAGCGATAGGAAGCTTTGTTGTGAGAGGAAAGTCGGGGCAAATATGTCGGGTGGTGGGCATTTCAATCGGGGCACCCATGTCGAATTCTTCATGTGTACAGTAGTTTGTATCATTTCACAGTAAATATTGGTGTTTTTTCAGGCATACAATAATTATTTCGAACATACTCACATGCAATAGTTCTTTTTATAATAAATAAATTAGGTATTCTTAAAAAATCACAAATATTTTTATAAAATGATTTTATTGTAAACCCTTAATGTCGGTTGATAATTTACTGAGTATGGCCCTGTTTACTAGAGCTTATTTCTTGATGTACTGAACTGAATTGAATTGAATTGAACTAAAGTAAAAAACGATGTATTAAAAAATGGAATCAGCATAACTTAATTAACCTGAATTTCATCAAATTACATTTTCACTGAACTGAACTGAATTGAATTGAACTGAACTGATCTACAGATAAGATCTGATAAACTGGGCAATTTGAATAATTTCAACAAATTAGTCCACCTCAACAAAAAAACTAGACAATTTTGTATGCTAACACTTTCCTTCACCCTTCTCAAGTGAAAAAAAAAGCCAATTTAACTATATTAAATTTGATAGAGAAATAAAATAGAATGAAAGCACACTTGATCACGTAAATTCACCATGACGTGTAATTAAAAAAATAATTTATATAAATTTGAAGTTATTGATATTTAATATTCAAGGATTTTAGCTAAATTTATTTATACTAGTATATTGAATTTTACAGCAGTCTAGATGAAAAAAAAACACTATTTAACTCAACAGAAAAATCAACGTACATTATTTACTGAATTAATTTCATCTTACTTAAATTGGAAAATTCTATGGTTCCATTGGCGGAACCGTCTGTCCTGTGATATTGTACCTTACTCAGTAAATTTATTTGTAGAACATATAAATTTGAATCAAAACTTGTCTCAAATTTTGAATTTAATCCAATGATTATGAATTACTTCAATGAATGTTCAGTCAAGGAACCATAGTGTATATTGTATAGTCTACTTAAAAAAAAAAGATAAAAAAAGTGTATATTGTACAATTGTATAGTCACAACAAAATAATGTTTTATTCAAAAAAAAAACACAACAAAATAATGGTAAACTATTGGATCACGTTTCATTAGATCAAAAAGGACATATAAATTAGGGCCCAATAGGATTGATCCATTAAGAAAATTGTTGCAGTCCACATCCAGGCCTCTGTTTAGAAGGCCCCATAAAAACAATTATGCCCATTACATTCCCTTGATTCGCGGACATCCGCATATAAATTTGGTAAAATAGTAAAACACAGTAATCAACTGAAATAGTAATACCATCATTGATGAAAAAGACCGTATTCAGATTGGCATTGATTGAATTCCTTCTCTTTTTAAATTTAAATATGACAAAATCTATGAAATGATTATAATTGCTTCATTTTGAACCACAAAATTCGACAAATATTGACATGGTGCTAATAAATGTGTGTTTGACAAAGATTATAAACTGTTTTTCTTATAAATATAAATATTTGCAGGCTGTTTGAATGATTTTCAATAATTTTTGAAAAATATTTATAAACATTCTACCAAAAAGACGAGAAAATTATAAATTTATGATATTTTTCTTAAGACACCTACTTTGATTTGATGAATTTGGTGGGAACAATTCCTAATTAGATTTCATTCCAGACAAAAAGGAGCTTAATTATAGCAGGCCCTATTTCAATCCATTTACATGGTACACGCTAGTCCATATTCGAAAGTTAAGTAGGCCCAACTCCAAGCTAAGAGGAAAACGTTCATATGGCCAAAAATGAAATTTGAAACGTTCTAATGTGTAATCACTAATCATTGATCTTCAACTATTTGTTATATATATTTTTATATAGAAAACGTATTAAAATCAATTCAACAACTAAACAATGGTTTTTAGCTGATATGCTATGTATGTATATCCAGTGGCGGAACCAACATTAAAATTGAAGTGGGGCACAACGGTAAATTTTTTGGATAAGAGGCCAGAGGTGAGAGGCGGGAGGATTTTTTGAGGTAAGATACTGTTTATGTCTAAGATTTCCTTATTATTTTGGGTTTGTTTTAAAAAAAAAAAAAACATAATTTATATAGGGCCCAGGCCCTAGGAGGCCTGGGCGTAGTTCCGCCATTGTGTATATCATTTAAAATTACTGAAAGTGTTGTGGTATATACTTTATAATTTTAAAGTCAAATTCATCACCTAACGAAACAGCTAAAAATATAGTAACTTTCTACTTTAAAAGTTCTCAAAAATATTGAAAAAATAATATTTATTTTATTACAAACAAATATATGTAAAATCATTGAAACTGATTTTTCTTAAAATTTATGACAAAATGCCACTGCCGACTGATTGTATTAAGACAAATTTAAATTAACTCTATGAGATATTTTTAGGCTGGTTGGAATGAAATAATAATTATGATCCAATAAACTAATATTTTCCCAGACAAAAAATGGCTTGCTCATAACAGGCCATATAGCTCAGGTCCATTTCGGTACTCACAATAGTCCATGATGGAAAATTAGGGCCCATCCAATTTTTATGCTGAAAGTTAAGCGGCCCAATCCCATGCTTCGCGGAAAAGGTCGCGGCCTATCATTTGCTGAATGGCGATGACGTGGAAAACTACATGAATGAGATGCCACGCCTTCATAATGTGCTCCTTCGTGTCGGAATGTTGCCGTGTTGTGCAGGTATCACGATTCACGCCTACACAATTTAATTCATTGTTTCTGAACAAAATGGTTGGCAACAATTAATTGTTTTCTTGAATAATTGTGATCTTCTACGTGTTTGTTTTTGTTCATCCAAAACTTCTTTTCAACTTACGCCTACACCAACTTATTGTTTACTTTAATTATATTTCAATTCAATTGACAATATTGTCTTTTGGGAATTATGAAAAATTATTTTAACCTCGGTTTTCAATTGACTAAGGCCCTGTTTGCCAGAGCTTATCTGTAGATCAGTTTGGTTCAGTTCAGTGAAATGTAATTTGATGAAATTCAGGTTAATTCAGTCATGCTGATTCCATTTTTCAATACATCAATTTTACTTTACTTTAGTTCAGTTCAGTTCAGTACCATCAAGAAATAATCTCTAGTAAACAGGGCCTAATAATCGTAGCTAAATAATTTGTGACAGATAATTATTCGTAGCTGTGCCTTTCGTCAACAAGCAGGCAAACTTCTGGTAGTTTAGTGACAGATATATATTCGTAGCTATGACTTTCGTCACTAAGATTATAAAGTTAAAAAGATTGTGTATTTAGTGACAGATAATTATGATTGGCTAAAGAATGACTTCTACAAGCTATAAATTTACAACATTCTACAAGTGACTTCTACAGATAACCATTTCAAGCAAGCAAATTTAAAGAACCTTCACCTCAACATTCCTCTTCTACAAGCTATAAAAAATTTCATGCAGTAAGAACAGTACTGAAAGGACATTAAAAGAACACTTTATCATTCAGACAGAGAATCCCACTCCAGAACTCAAGTAAAAGGATTGAAGTTACAAAGACCATACTCAGCAAATCCACTCCAACACCAAATTGCTTCATATAATAAATATAAATGGTATATGACCTCAAACTTCAAACCTTACTCGTCCGAATCGGGAAACATTCTCAGAAAAACAAAGAATCTGAACAGCTATCTACAGAAAATTAAGCATACACCACCTTGTTTCCATTTTATTCTTGCACGGAATGAGACCGACATTGCCTAGTTGCCAACTTTTCCCTTGGAGGAAAAGAATCTGCTCAGTCCACGGGAATGCTTCTCTGGCGTGGGTGTAGAGGAAGCCGAAGATGATCCTGACTTGGTTTGTCTGTGCTTTGAAGGTTTAGAACTGGTTGGAGACCTCACCATGTTGTTTACATCAGAATCAGGACTGAACGGGGAGTTGTATGCATCAACTGGTGATTCATTGCCAGCTTGGTGCAGGCTTGGTGATTTGGCAGCATCTGATTCGCGAAGATCGAATTCGTGCAAGTTCATGCCACTGATGGAGGGCTCCTCATCGAAGCTGTCGGGTCTGTGGGACCTGTCATGGTGTGGGGAGCTGTTTGATTCCGGCTGAGGACGCATGGCCTTCAACTGTTTACCAAGGAGGAATATGGTCTCCTGACACTCTGCCAACTTTTCTGCAGCAGCTGTTAATTCCTTCTCCTGCAAAATATACGAGGAAATCTACTTCAAAACCAATCACTTAAAACTTCAAAGGATATAGCTTTCTTTTTTCCCTTTATTCCCACAGAAACAGCAATGAGAGTCAAAACTGTAAATCAGGACTAATCTCACCTGTTCATTCTGCACATCAACTTCAGCAGGTGGGCAACTTTTGATCCTGCAATACAGAACAGTTGTATAAATATAATGCTTCATTTTCAATAAAATTATAGGTAAGCTAGTGGAACGTATTTGTGATCACAATAACAAATTGTATCAGAAATATTAGCAAGATAGTAAAACCTAAAAATTCTCCACCAAATTTACTTGTCCTTGTTGAAAATAATTTTGCTAACCTTTGCAATTGCTCCTCGAGATCATTACATGTAGCCAAAGCCTCCTGACTATTTCTTCTCTCTTCTTGAAGCTCATTTTCCAGATTTGCTATGTTTTCCCTCAATGTACTAACTTCATTTTGAAGCTCTTCTGCACGTGTTTCAAGCGATTTATACGACTCTGCCATACACTTGAGCTGCGTCTCAGCCAAGCCGTTCATCTTCTGTGCAGACCCTAACTGCGACTTGACTTCTGCCAGCTGCTGTTCGGTTTCTAGCAACTGTGTCTTGGCAGTTTCTAGATTTTCTGTGCTTCGAGCTAGATCAACTGCCAAATTATCTTTCTCTAACTTCAGTTGTTCAAACTCCTCCATCGAACGCTTCAATGATGTGGCAGTTGATTCAGAGGTTGGAACAAGACTCCCACCGTGGGGAATATCAGGATCAGAGCCAGAATCAGAAAAGTTGGAGCAGTTCTTTGAATAGCCATCCGATGCTTCCTGAATGACTTTATTTTCTGGCAAAGCAACCTTATCGATACAGTCAGAATTGTTAGTTTCTGATTCTGATATTCTGTAGCCTAGGATATTGAACTGGAGCTCACTCACTTTGCTCAACACATGAGAAAGGTTAAAGAGAAACTGAACCGCATCAGTTTTTCTGTCCACAACCTCAGCATAAGAAGCATAGAATCCATCCAGCATTTCATCCAGTCCCTTACCGTCCACAGATATCCCCTTAACATTCTTAGCCTCTTTGCCCAAAAGTACAACGAAATCATGAATCTTAGCTGCAGAAGCTGCAAATTCTTTAGAAATAGATCCATTTTCTGAAATGATTTGAACACTTGATTTATCATCAGATGATGAATCAGGGGCTGGATTGACCTCTGTGATAAAAACGTCTGATTGTGAGTGGAGGCCATTGCTAATATCCCGCACCACATGTCTAAGATCCTCCAAGACTTTCTGGATGTCAGTTTCTTTTCCAAGTGACTCAAGAATGGTAGAAAGTCTTGACTGGAGCTTCACTAGGGGATCTGCATCAGTTTCAGAAAGTGCTGACTGTTCCACTAAGCTGGATTGCACTGTAGGCTGTGATGCTCCTTCTATGGAAGAAATCTTATGGTCTGATTGATCAGCACCAGAAACTGCCCCATTCGAATCGTTTGACTGGTACGCTAATCTCTCCATTTCCAGAAAGTCATCCATCAGATCCAAGTTACTAGTAGTTTCAGACTTGCGAGGACTATCCATGTTCTTTTCTTTCTTGATATGAGATATCTCAGAAACCAATCCAGTAGCCCAAGATCCAGCACAACTTGCAACATCTTCATTTCCATCTTCTGACATGGATGTCAGGCTGGGTGGATTGCTTGCATTTTGACTGAAGGAACCTTCAATGGGATTGGCAGACTTTGGCGGACTTCTTTCTTCCCCGTTTGCTAGCAACTGAGCCTCCAGACCATGAAGCTTGCTTGCTGTCTTTGCACAAATACTCCTGGAGACTTGCAATTCACTGTTACGCTTTGCCAATGCTTCCTTCAACATCTTTGTTTCCTCCTCCATTGCCATTAGCCTTTCAGTAAGCAATTGATTATCCTCATAAAACTTCTGTGCATTGTCAGTGGGATATTCAGGTAAACCAGACAAATGCGACACGGGAGACTTCACAGGAGACCTTCTCATTCGGGATTCTCCAAGTCCATGATCACGGCCTAAGCTTTCAACCTCCAGCTTCATTTGAGCCAGAGCAGCAGGTCCAGGTAACTTCTTTCTAACAAGACCGCGCAATCGTTGGCACTCTGCTTCTAGTTTTGTTATCTTCTTAACTCCTTCCAAGTGTTGCTTGTTTGCCACCTCTGCGGATCTAGCACTCATGTTCTTTTCCTCATTGCGAATTTCTAGCTCCTTTGTAACAATGTGGACTTCATACTTAAGAGTATTTATTTCCCTTTCACATGATTCAATAGTGCCCTTTAGATGCTCAACCTCGGCTTCGGCTTCTGATTTCTCCTCATTCAACTGCATTAGCATGTTTGAACGATCTTGTAGAGATCTTGAAAGAGCAGCATTTTCAGCAGCAGATCTGAGTAGTTCCTGGTCCAAGTTTGATATCTTGGCTTCAAGATCAAGCTTTAGCTTATCAAATTGTTTGTTTTTACTCAGTATAACATCCTGAACTTTCTGTTCGTGCTCATCCTTCAGATTCCGTATCTGCCTCATGCACTCCTTAAGAGCACCATCGAGGTGAGATGCCCGGTCTTCAGCTGTTAGCTTTAATAGAGTGACAGATTCTAGATGGTTTTTAAGCGTAGCTGCTTCGGCTTCTGCTTTTTCCCAACCTGTCCCAAAAAACAAAAGAAAAATCAATTTAAGTTAACCTCTATCTAAGATTTCTGCATAACTACCAGAACTTGACAATAAGTAGTAACAAGACCTGAAACAGCGTCTTCAGCCACTTTTGCATGCTGTTTCACCAGAATTTCCTTAGCAGTGATCTCTGTATTTGCTTCAGTTAATTGTTCACTCAGTTCCTTAATTTCTTCTTCCAAAGAGGTCACTTGCTCCTCATAGGAGTTCTGTTGCTCTTCATACGACTTCACTTGATCCTCCAATCCAGTTAGATGTGAATATGTGTCCACAGATATTTGCACATATTTAGGCTTCTTAGGGTCTTCCTTCTTTCCCTGAAAACATAGGCATGACAAATAAATATTTCCGAACAAATAAGTCAAAGCTTTACTACTTCAGAGAGTAAAATGTTTGAATAGAAGATATTGGTACTAATTGAGAAATGAGAATCAGTCAATAACAGGCTCTAGGTAGTCTTTCAGAGCACCATTTTTTCTAGCACAGGAATTACTCCAAACAAGATTTTACAATGAAGAAATTACAGCACAGGACATAGTATCAAGTATCAACAGGCATCTAAGTACCATCTAGCCAAAAACATGAGTGAAAACAGCAAAGGAGTAAACCGAGCAACAACAGTGGAAATGGACAAACCTGACTTCCCTGATTTGCAGTTGAGTCTGAAGGGGCAGGTCCGGTGGGATTATCTGGCACAATTATAACAGTTGCCTTTTCCGAAGACTTCTTCTTCCACGGCCAACTCCTTCTGTCCATGGTAAACTCCACAACTGAAGGAAAAAGAAGGAGGGTCAATTAAAGCAAACGATTTCCTTTCATTTTAAACCCATGCCGGAAATGTCGCAGAACAGCATGTTCATTAGTGGAAACTACATTGTGAGACAATACTAACATGACAGAAAACCCGGGTAACGCCAAATATTACGAATGAAATGAACCAATGCGTTTACACCTTAACTCGGAGAGCGGACTGTAGTATTTCCCACCCCGAAACCAATATCACATCAAACAGTCCAAACAGAGGCTCACCGGGCAAAAGTTAATAAACTGAGGAAGAATGTACTCCTACTCTATCCTTCTTATGAACACAGTAAAGTGCAATGTTCATGTTGAACCACAAACAGAGAAGCAGAGAAAAAGTGCATAGACAAAGCATAAAAACAAAAACAAAATCATAGCAATACCTGATTAGTCCAAGAAAGAGTAAAAATCAAGCTATTCCTTTAATTTCAAAGAATCAAAGGTAATCAATCAAGAGTTGGGTTGGAGAAACAAACTCATCAAGTCATCATCACAGCAAGACTCACACACAGTGTCAGTTAATATATACAAGAGAGACAATTGAGGCAAACAAACCTAGCTAGGCATTTAAAAATCTATCAAAGGTAGGATGTGGAAAAGGACAGACCACCAGAAAATGAGCAAAATGCCTCCAGCATGACATCCATGTAATATTAACAACATTTCTAAATTTATCCAAATTTAAGCAAATTTGCAGACTTTTACAGTATCCTAATTTAGCAATATAGTGGAAATATCAATTTCGTAATTTTGCTGCACAAATCTGTCGCTTTACAAAAACTGCAAAAAAACATAAATTCATTACCTCAATTAGAACTTTTCCTTTTCCGTTCTTCTTCCAACTGAGCAAACAATCAATCCGCAACAGAGAAACTGCGAATTTTGAATTTCAAAAACACCGAAAAATTGAGCTCAACGATGAACATTTAAAGCCTATAATCAACACTTTTTTAAAAAATCAAAATAATTTTTTTAAAAAAACCACACCGACAGAAAATTACTGGAACACTTTTTGCGAACAGGAACAAACACCCACTAAAAAAAGTGTGAGTGAAAAGACGCCACCGGAGCGGCGAAAATCGCTTTCAATACAGACGGAAAGATCGATAAATCGGAGCGGAAATCACTTTTACAGTTTTACATCTCACTCACCACTGCAAACGCCGCCAATGCAGCTCTGCGACTTTTTACAGTGCAGAAGAGTGACGGACTCGCGCTTTCTGCGTTCTGTGTTTTAACTTTTAACCGCTCGAAGCGAAAGATCTATACAGTCATTGCAGTTCTGTGGAGAAGAGAAATGGCGGAGGTGGTGACGGTGGCGGTGGAGGAGGTGGTGGTGGTGGTGGCGGTGGCGGAGAAGGAGGTTGGCCGTGCGGTGGTGGTGGTGGGAGAGTGGGTGGGGGCGTGGGGGAAATGAGAGTGTCAAAATATTCGCAATTAGGTGTCACTTAAAAGGCAAGGCGTTGGAAAGATCCAAAACAGCAGCCTTTAAAACTGTTTTTATAATTATTGGAATTTAATTTTAAATAATTTTATTTCCAAATAAAAACTTCACGTCATGAATTTTCGGGTCGACATATTGTTTATTTTGTCTTTGTTTCAGGATTATTTCCATATTTTTGACACAACCTGAAATCAAAACGTATTGGAATTGAAAGATGTTGACTTTGCACGAAAATTCGTCCCCTCTAAATTCAAATCCATCTGTATAAAATAAATAATGTAATTCATGATTCAATCAACTACTAGTATATCAAAATTATTATAACAAATAGTATAGCAAAAAAATTGATATACTATAAAATAAGCATAATTTTCAAAAAATTTAACAACGACAATAATTGAAAGCTAAAGTTTTCTACATTAGCACGATTGCACCACCTTATCAAATGTATGAGTAATAAATACAACTCTTATCAATATGAAATTTACTATAAAAAGGTTAATTGTACAATCATTGTTAATTTTAGGTGTTTTATAAATTGGAGGTCATGTTTTAAATTAAATAAAAATACAGTTACCTTGAAAAATATTTTTATCTCTATTTGAAATCGAATAATATTACATTGTACTTAGATAAATTGTAGATTAAAAGGGAAAATGAAAATATCTACCTTAGATTCATGGAATTTTGTTTTTTATTTTGAAGATTCATATAATCTGAATATAATAGGCTAGGCTAAGTGAGTAAATAATTGCTAACGAGATCTTTAAGATTCTCAATTTATAATAACAAATAAATAAGTTGATTAGTAATAGGAGTATGGGATTAATCGAGGATGAAAAGACGATAATGTCCTCGGAAAGGGGTACGCTTTAGTCACAATGGGGTGAGCTGTAATAGTGTGAGTGTATGGGAAGATTGGACCACCGGCAAACACACTTGGTTAGTGAGTCCAGCACTTCAGCTTCATCTACAGCTCATTTTGTTAGACTGATGCGTCCACACTGGGAACCATGTGAACCCCTCTGTACCTGATCCTTGTCCCCAACCCCTAATTATTTTACATTTTCAACCATTCCCTCCTATTTTCCCACTCAAAATAAAACCACTTCTCCATTTCTCTTATCAAAGATTCAGGTGTACATCATATTCACAGATTAAAAAAATGTTATATAAATAACGTCTACTTTGAATAGAAGACGTTATTTAGCCGTTAGCGAAATATCTGTGCTAAAATCAGATAATGATAAATTTGGACGTTTCAAGTAAGCAAGTCTAGAAAACAACTTAGTAAGCAGTATAACTTATTTTCATGCCTAAGACATTGACCATTATATTGTGTAGGATATGAAAAGTATTACTACTAGTAGTATGAATATGTGATAGGTGTAAGCAATTTTTGTATACAAAATATTCATTTTTAATGTGAAACATCCTTTAGTGGGAGGAAAGAGTAATACAAAAACGAAATTATTGGTTATAATTGGTCAATACTTTGATAAAACAAAAGTCTTGTTGATTAGCAATAAGCTGAAAAAGTATATGACAAGCAAGGTACAATCATTGTAATTATGCTAACGTTGGATGGTGACAATTATGTTGTAAAAGTTAAAATAAAATGTTATGGTCATTTTACACTTAATCCCCACATTAGCTGATTGTGATGCTTCTTTTCCTGATGACTACACATTTTACATGATTTTCATTTCACATTTTTACTACCGTTTAGAAACGAAATTTTTGTAAAACTGTATATTATTTACTTTTTGTGGAAAATGGTATTAAATTTCTCTGATATCCGTAAAGCTTGAAAAGACGTAAAACTCAAATGTAAATACTGAAACGTTATAAATGTTCATCCACTCCTTGAATTTGGACTTTTTATATTTTTTGTGAAATGTTATTAAAATTTATTTTTTAATTCATCTAACCTGTCAAGTTACAGAACCTGGATTTTTTTTGGCTCCGCCATTCCCTACGAGTATTGGAGAAATTAAGTCATAAATTAAGGGCATTAATGGCAAAGCCAATAAATGCAATTTCAGAGCATGTAATCCAAAATAGCTAGACGGCACTCGGCACCATTATTTAGGCGGAAAACACGAAAATATAATAAGGAAAGAGTTGCAGTAAATAAAATTTACACACTTTCCATATTGGTTCGATCAGAAGGTCATCTATTAGGCAAGCTAAAATTTAGTCAGCTGATTTACGATTTCATATTAATATTTCTACGTAATTATTGACGTTGGAATTAATCATATATAATTATTTATTAAAATAATATTATTTTCAATTATCATTAGATAGTATTAGATTTAACTATTTAAATTTAACAATAATATTTTCAAGACCAGTATTTTACATATAAAACATGATTAACCAGGAAGGACGGGCTCAATTAAAAATTTATCTTTAATAATATATAAGCTAAATCATCTTGCCTAATTTTTGAGCTACATTTAATAATATATAAGCTAGATAATCTTAGCCCATATCGTTGCTCAATTTATGAGACCATTATGGACCAAACTAGTCTACCAAACCCACTATTTCTTACGTCTGTGATGTTTAAAGGTAGTATTATCTTGGTTCTTTTATATTAAAAAATGACAATGTCCCATCTATAACTTATGTCATATTTGTCAAGATTTTTTATATAAATCAGTTCATTTTATTATCTTTTAATTTTTCAGTCAAGTTAATATTTTTTTGTTATATTTTACTTTTTATTATTAATAATGTGTGATAAATTTAAAATTTATTTCAGTTAAATAAAATTTATTTTAGTTAATTTCAACAAGTTCAGACAACCTGAGCCTAAAATTTTAGAAATATAAATTACTTCCTTTAATTTCCTAATATTAATGTTGCTTTTGTAAATTGGCAAAATTGAATTAATATTTGAAGAATTCCAATTTAAGAATATCATTTGTTGGATTTAACCTTTTTAACCGAATTGAGTCTTTTAAAATCATATTGGGCGTGGGGCGAATGAGGTCAAATGCGCATGAGAGGTGTTTGTATGAGAATCAGTACCCGCTTTTTTGACTGTTTCGTTTTCCTATTTTTGGGTATGTGAAGATTGATGCGTTAGATCGGGGAGTGGTATGTTTCGCTTACCATGGTAAAAAATTGAAAGGCAAAAGAAATAAATAATTACATCCACCATTATGTTTTTAAGGTATGGACATGGTCCATTCATGAGTCATTAATGACATGTTTACCCACTCCTCAATATAATTGTGTCATGATGTAATAATATTTTTCATGTATTTTTATTCAGTACTCCAATTTATTACTAGCTCGAAAAATATGGGTGTGATTTAATATTGGTATTTGCTTTATACAGGACTCATTTGTTTAGTCACGCTAATTTTGCTCATGCATGATCATTATTTGACCATATTAGGGTATTATATAGTCAATTCTACTCTAATTTGATCATGCAAGGAGTAAATTGGTTATGCATGTAGCAACATCCTTTAATATGATGATAAATTTAGTTTTTTTTTTTTTTTGCTCAGATCTTTAGGATGCAGTCATACAGATATATCAATAGTTTGTATTTGTGCTACTCATTCTATCTCAGTTAATATGCAATATAATTATTTATTTGTTCAAATTTATTCAACTTTAACATAAAAATTAAGGTGAGTAAATAAAATTGAAGACTTTATTAAATTAGTAATAGCAAATACATATTCAATATGATCCATGTATTGTTTATGTAAAAAAGACAAGTCATAATACAGTATGCACATTTTGTAATATAATGGTAAATAACTAGGTGCTCAGTGCTCACAACGTATTTACCGCACCGCCAAAGCTGCTATATGGAGGTTGCCGCAGACAACCTGGTGCGGTTGGTTCGGGACAACAACAGCCCCATTATATTTAGTTTATATTAGTAGCTCTTTCTCCACCATTGAATTCAAGTAGACCCTTTTATGACTTAATTCACGGTCCAAATTTTTATTACCTACTCTATAATCTAGACCTATATAAATAGTACTCCTAAAGAAGAAAAAGAAAATCAAGTCAATATGGTACACTAGTTGTAACAAACCGATTTAGGAAAATGAAGAGGAAACATCTATCAATCAAGTCTAGTTATCTCTCATTTCAATTGTAAAATCAACCGACAATTTAGAATGTTACCTCATTTCTTGATCATGTTAAAACATGGTAGAGGGGAATTCATCTTCACATATTACATTTTTAGTGATTGTAGTATGTTTGCATTCGAAAGTTTGTGAGAGAAGGCTAAATATCGATATCGATATCTCACACTTTAAACAACAGGTATAGATCAGTTTCACAAAATTTACCCCGCTACTTCATTTCTTCTATTGAGTTAACATTATTTGCAATGTATTGAATTTCAAGAAAAATAATCACAGCCTAAAAAGGCTTGAAAACCTTCATAAAAGCAACATTCTACATGTATTCAACTTGTCAATATCTCACAATTAAAACTCAATTTTAAAGTGGGTAAGACGATATATTTTCTGACAAACTATGCGCAGACAGACCGATAGAGAATAATCCTACAGAGATTAAAATATGACGGCATCATTGCGCTTGCACCGAATTACATGCCTATGAACTTACAAATCACAATACACTGTTATTATGTTTAGAAGTTTGAGAGGTTTTGTGGCTGAGCTGATGCAAATGCAATCGGAGAAGAAAGGGACCACTGTACCACTCTAAGGCGCACGTCTCCGTCTGCAGCAGAGGAGGTAACCATAATTTCCCCGAATAATGGTGGGGCCCACGCATTTAGTTCCTTTGTCCTTCACAGTGCACGGAATCGCAACTGACACGTGTGCAGTCAGCGTTTCGTTTAGCCCGTGTGTTATCAGTTTCCGTTCATTTTGGCGCCATTCGTCGGTCGATCGAAACAACGTTGTATTTTTTTCCCTTCTTTATTGTTTTAAAATAATTTACGGCTCGGTGAAATCTACTGTGGATTAACGAATGTAGCCTCGAGAATGATTTAGCTCACACGTGAACGTTTCACTGATGCATCAATTTCACGGTCCACGTTATTTTGGATCTTTTCGTAATCTTCCAAAATTTTACTATACACGAAATCAATGTAATAAACTACTACGAACATTTGTAATTTTGTGCATTTCATTAATCCATGCAATTGTTTCCTCTTCTTGAACGTTCCGTGGTAACTGGTAACTTATAAATTTTATATGGTTTCATTAGGATTTTTATGCTTGCACGTGAAAACTTATCTACAACTAGTTCATTTTAATTTTATAACATTTAGTTCATTAATTTTTGATTTTCTATCGAGCAATGTCATCATATATTATGGTTTGCAACGATGAGCAACTTGCCGAGTTTTGTTGATCGATTTCTCTAGCATTAGAAGTTTTTTAGGTCTTAACTTTTCCTTAAGACATTTATAAATTTATAGAAATAGTAATTTTGTAACACGCTTTTAGCAAACTTTATGAAAACAAGTACCCTAGAATTGAAGATAAATTATAAATTGGGAATTGGTCTCAAAAGTAAGACATCATTTTTCATATCTAAAAAATTATAGTTGAAAGTGAGAAAATCAACACAAAACATGTTTGCCGTCTGTCTCAATTAGAACTCTCTTACATGAGACGTTAACCAGAACTAAATTTATGAATTCCAAACATTTTATCACACAGCGTATTTAAAGAAAACACAAAATGAATTATTCTTCCTTAAAAAATTATAAACTTAATAAAAATGAATATGAAAATATTATCTTCCAATGGCATTACTATCACATACATTGTTCTCTTATTAAACTAGGCCTTAAATTATCAATACAGTGAGCTACTTGGGTCCTGGGATGCTTGGGAGACAAAAAGTTGCACGGGACTGAGTTTTTGGAAGGGATCCAAGTAGAATGAAGGCGTGTTTACCGGAATCTGTTCCCATGTGGTATAAAAATTTGTTCATACTAAGGTTATTTGGAAATTTTCAATTACATTCAAATATTTATATAAACTAGCGATTTTTCCCTAACTTATTTAGAGTTTTCTTTCAATGCATATCAACTGTATATATATTTCGGTAAAAAAAAGTTCAAAAGTGATTGAAAAAAGAAATTAAATGCAACGAGAAGCCAAGAAAACATTTAATTGTTAACATAATAAAAATATGTGAAAATGGATTTAAAAACATATTAAAATGAAGAATATGCCGTGTATTCATGACTAATCTTCATCTATTGGTGTTATTATGTTTCAACAATCAAATTAATAGTGATGGATGAAGTATCAAATTAATGATATATGATCTCCCTCACACATAAATCATAATCATATATATTAATAATGGGGTCATGTATTTAATTTTTATCTAGTTAAAAATACCTATCATTGAAATGATAATGACCTTTCATTATTTAACAAAAAAAACAATTCTATCTAAATTAGGGAATAAATTAGTCACATAAAACTATATAATAGTGATTAAATTAATTTGTAAGTAACTAACGTAGCATAGTAAATATTTTGTTATTACGGAGTACAAAGTTTAAAAAATGAAGTCAATTTTCTGCAAGTTCAGCCGTGTACAACTATATGATCTCGGTAGGTGCCTCGTCCAATATTAATATTTTTAACTCTGATTTATTGTTTTCAACCAAATCAATAAAATCAGTTTTAATTATCTATCGAAACAACAACTTCACCCACTGTAATAAAAATATAAAATAACATCTCATTTTGGTTTCTCTAATAAAATCATGGAAGTCCTGGCGTCCGCCGAGGTCCGCCAAATGGACGACTAGTCGTCATGGCAGAAATTTTGTATCGCCACAACTGTTTGCCGTGACTTTTAGCGCATTTTAAACAAAAGCCTCCAAACCACGTTGTTTTGGTGAATTGTGCAAAATAAATTAAAATTTGAACTAAAAAGGATAAATATATTTTTAATCGGGTAAAATTTTACCCTTTTATAAATGAGTTATCGTCTAATATCTTATATCTCAATGTTAGAATCAAGATAATCTCTTAAAATTAAAAAATTAAAAAAAATTATAATATTAGGATAAATATTTCAATAATAACAAATAAATATACATCCTAAATATATCTATAGTTTAATATATAAACAAAACGCCGTAAACTCCGCAAGTAGAGTGTCGTAACGACTAGTCCTGGCACTCGACTAGCACCGCGCCTTAAAATTGCGCCGTGGATTTCCTTGAATAAAATACAAGAACTGACACAAAGAAAATTAATGGATCGACGAATAATTGCATTTAAAATCAATCTCTACCTCAAAATTTTGCTTTAATTATATATTAATGTAAAATGTTGCTAGATTTTCCGAATATAATCAAAATAGTTAATGCTAAACAAGAATAAAAGTTTGAAAAGTATGGATATATACTTATCCAGTTATCCAGGATTTTAATTTTAGTTAGAAACTCTTCATCAACGAGACCGAGATTTTTGATGAATAAATCTGTGTAGAAATTAGAAAGGATATTTCTCATCCGAAACAAACATTAATTAACATCAAGTGAATTTACTATAAGATCAACTCACTTGCATGAGACCACATTTTCTCATGAAAATATAAAATTCGTATGAAAATGATGTCATTTATATAAAATAAATGGCACTTTCCAAATAGAAATCGTCATGTAAGAGCAAGTCCAACAGCTTCTCTACAAGATATAGTACTACATCCCATATTCCCTATCTTTTTTTGCTTCAACTCCAACATCTTCCCTAGTGTGTAGATTAGAATTTAATGCATGTGCATTAAATTTCAGTATATTATCTCTTTATTATTGTTTTTTCACCATTCAAGTATATTTTGGAATCTTAATATTTTAAATTACATATGATAAAAAATGTGAAAAATATATATTATTAAAATATGCATTAAAACGAATATAACAAAATCTCACATGACAATATTCAAATTTTTATAAACATGTAACATAGTCATGTATGATTTTGTTTTGTTCGTCAAAATATGAAATTTAATAATATATATTTCTTATAATTTTTTATTATATACAATTAAAGATAATCACATTTGAAATATATGTATTTGAATTATAGAACTAATAAAGAGAGGTAAAGGATCAACATAAATGCACTAAGCATTAAATTTTGCTTCCCCAAATTTTTTTCTCTCTCTACATATTTGGGGAAGCAGCATGTAGATTTCTTCAAAATCCCCAAGTTGGGGAATGAGATATGGAATCTGTTGAGCTGAAAAATGGATCATATTCATTAAATTTATTGAAATCCCCAACTTGGCAAAACTGTTGAACTTGCTCTAAAATTTACATAGAAAATCTTTGGCCGACAATTTCCCGACGGACAATTTTTTCTTTTAGTATATATATTTTTGACTACGTTGAGATGTCCCAAATCACGCATTAAACTAAAATTATAAATATACAATGACTAAATGTTTAAGGGTTAAGACAAAGCTAATCTAATTAATTACAAGATTAGGACAGTCTAATCAAAGCTAGCATAAGTTAAGGATTCCAAACTTGGACCTTACTTTTAAAACATTAACCGGAGAACGAAAAATATTATAATTCAAAATAAGCTCCTAATTCTATGTGTTACGCAATTGACTTGGTCGCATTTGGATTTGAATTATGTTTCAATTTTTCAAAACAACCTTTAAACCATCTTACTATTATCGTATTAAATTTAATTATAAATTGTCTTTATTCTGTTGATTTTTTTGCCTCTCCCGTAAGCAATGTCACAGCAAACTCAATGCATGCATGGTGGCGTATTATTATATTCATCAGATTAATTTTTTTATACTTTCATCTAAGTTTAAATCAAGAACAAAGGTTGATCTAACCCGAATTTTTATATAAAACATGATCAATTAGTGGATTATTTATAATCTTCTCACTTTCAACATCAATTTTAAAGTAAAAGTAATGAAACCAATTGAGAGATTTTAATTAAGAATTATTTATACTTCATTTGTCACAAATTAAATTGCAAATAATACACTTCACATAAAATTAGTGATAATTTAATTATAGTTTGACAAAACAATTGTATCGAGTATACCATATCCTAAATACATGGAAATTAATGTTGATTATGCATGAAATTAAGAAACTTGTGATTTACTCCATTTTCATACTACTATTGGAAGTTTGGAATAATCGGAAAAGTCTGCCAGAAGCGTTTAGTTGTAAAAGTAGGAATAATTTTAGTTCAAAGTTAAAACCAGCCTGTAATTTCTTTTAAAAATGGGTTTCACAATAAATTAAACCAAACAAATGTTTGCAAAGTATTAGCTCGATCTTAAGAAAAGTCTTATCACATTGATGCGTCTTATACTCTTATTCAGATTTTACATGAAATTGTTGAATAACATTTATTGTAATTGTACTCGTCAATCATTAAATAAACTAAAATCTAAAAGATAAAAGAGATTTTTGGCATTTCTGACGAGACATTTATGCATGTTTAGTATTACTCCGTCTCCGCCATAACTGCACACTTTTTGGTCAATTTTTTCACAGCATGTTTGACCGTGAATAACTTTATTTTTATACATTATTATGATCTAAAAATTTTATAGCTAAAAAATAGAGCGCATTGTGAATATAACCATATCCCATACGATACTATTATAGCACATATGTCAATTGCAATTTACGGTCAAACATGACCAAACAAAGTTGACTAAAAACTGTGCAGTTTCGACTGGAACGGAGGGAGTAATAAGTTTTTTTAGAACAAATAATATAGATATTATTGTTTTTTAAATTCCCATCACCTCTCAAATCCTTATGTTTTCAAAATTATTCTTTACAAACAAAATATATAGCATTGCAAAATGCACAAACAGACAATGGATATATATACTCATTATTCATAATGGATCTGTGATGATGATTTTCATTATTCACCGTTCAATATGTATAGTAGTACTCATCCATCTCACTAGCATTTACAGGAATATTTTAATTATTTTTGCACCGAAAAATGAATATAATGATTGTTGGCACGATGCTGTATTCAACTTTTACCAAAAATATTACCACCATGGAGTAATAACTTTTGGGAGTACCTTGCTTTCTCAGAACGATAGCATAACATGGGCAAAAGCACCATTGATTCGAGGAGATTTGCAAGACAATAAGAAAGTTACCAACAACTCTTATTTCTTGGGTCCCTCTTCCTCTCATAATAATAATATTTGAACCAAATATATAAATCAGCTGATTATAATAAGTATTTGAATTAAATTATATAAAATTCCACTAAGCCAAATTAAATATAATATACTAAAATTCTTGACATATTAGGTAAATAGAGACTATTCAGAAGATAACTATTCCCGAGGACAAATTCTCAACTAAAACTTGTCTAGTCTCGCTGAATGATCGGGTTTAATATGTAAAATATCAACACAGAACATGTAACGTCCAGACATGAAAGCGAGAATATCGACATCAATACACTGAATAGTCATACATATTTATATAAAAAATCAAGTTTAAAAGTGATAAGATCAGTTTCCAAAAGGACAATGAGTAATGTAAATGAAAACTTAAGAAAGGAATCTTATCGAATTGATAGGTATAAGTACTAATATTGATAAATAGAGAGTATTTTATAACAAAATTTAACATCTAATCTAAATTTACAAAATCCTAATTAGCTAAATATTGATTGATAAATGGATACAGCTTTAATCTCACCTGCCATCATCTTTGTTGGACCATGCCCTTTTCTTAGCTCCCTTTTACCTTTTTATCCCTAACAGAGTACAGCAACAAATTGTGTCTGATTAAAAAAAGGTCCATTTTCCCCATAGGATTCGATTTGCTTTTGTACTTCAACCTTACCAAGCAATGTCCGTATTCGGGAATTCCTTAACTTTTTTCAAGCTCACTTAGAGCATCTCCAATGGTTGAAGAAACGGAGCTGCTTGCAATATTTGATAAATTTCAGCAGTGTAGTTTACCATTGTTTCACTCCACGTAGACACTGCTACACGAGCAGTACTGCCGCACAGAGCAGTACTGCCGTCATTAATGTTATGAATTACCTTTCATTTACTTTTACTTGGTAAATATAATTTCTCTTTCCTTTCATTTACTTTTACTTGGTAAATATAATTTCTCTTTCTATTCACGTAGTTATATTCTATTATAAATATTTACTTTAGTTAATTATTTTACGAGCATAAATAAATAATATTTATAAAAAATATATTTTAATATTGTATATATTATATTTTTTTATACTTAATATTTGATATAACTTATAAATAATTTGAAAAAATATATAAATATAATAAATATAAACATTATTTTTAAAATATATCCAAACTTTGATTTGTATTCTTTCATAAAAAATTTAAATACATTATACCAATAAAATTTTATTCCAAATGCAAAAAAAAAAAAAATAGAATGAAAAATACATCAAATATATTCTGATGACATTCCATACTTATTTCTAAGAATTTCACACACTTGTTCATGATTTTTTCTAGTTCTATCATCCATATTTGACGTGTTTTTGGTTAGAATTGCGAAATCATTTTGACGAATTTCCTCTTTCTTCCGTAGAAGAGCATCCTCACAAAGACCAAGTTTTTTCTAATAATTTGCAATATATTGGTAGTCTAAATGTTTTTATTATAATTATTTATTTTTATTTGTAATTTGTAAATCACTTTATAATTTAACATAATTATTTTTTAGTTGTTATAAAAATAATTTATTTATTTTTAAATCAATAGTATTTGTATCATTTAGATAAATACATTAATTATTTTTAATGATAGTAAAAATTTTTGGTAAAAATATTTAAAAAAATACGTGGGCCCTTTATAGCTATAAACATAGTAGCTCACCATTGTGTAGCTATGTAGCTTGCCACATCAATTGCTTGAATAGTGACATGGCAAGTTAAGCATTAGCTTACCATTGGAGAGGCTCTTAATCACCTTCTTAATCCTTAGTTTTTGTCCTAATCCTGCATTTAACCACTTCTCTTTCCACCTGTCTGTCTAGAGATTGAATTCCCAATTCTTCAAAAAAAAAAAAAGATTGAATTCCCAACGGCTTAATTAGTTGAAAAGCTGTAGTATTATTAATGCCATCTACTTGATCAGGTAGATTAACTTTGACGGGACCTAAACATTAACCACATGAATAACAACTTATTTACAAGGATAGTTTTTTTTTCACCACATGAGTGGTTAAGTAATTAAACGTTTTATCAGCGGAACCAGAAATTGGAATTAGAATGGCCAAAATAATATCAAACAAAAATACAAGAGCTATTTTTTAATTAAATATATATAAAACTCAAATTAAATAAAAACATTAGATTAATAATAAATTATTACCCTGACCCAAAGGTCAGTTATGGCGTTTAATCGAAAAAAAATAGTAAATTAGTTTAGTTTGGTTATGATTAAATTTAGTTATTTTAATATATTTTTAATACATAATTAATTTATTTTGTTCACATCAGATAAAATCATTAAAATAATATGCTTTAAATCTTGATTGAAATAAGAGACCATCAAATAAATATGTATTGTAATTTATTTCTCATCAATTTTAGTCGATGACAAGTTGAATAAGGATGTCATGCTATTAAATTATATTAATTATTTTCATATCATCCATTTCCTTAATGAAATAAGAGGACAAAAAAAATAAGATTATGTCAAAATAATCAGAAATTGTCGGGAGCATTTCATCAAACACCCTTAATTACTTTTTTGAATGGACACCCTTAATTACTTGGACACTAACTAAGATGTCACTAATGACAAAAGAATGGTTTATTAGATTAGACTGCTGTAGAGACATCCTACCTAATCTATACTTATTGATTGATTAATTGATTAAGATCATTATTTAAGTGAACCCACTTATTAAATGTGTCTTTCAAATAGTACTAAATCAATGTGGTAATATATCACCATTATTGAATTTAAAATAGGTGGTATGATTCCATTCACTGAATATACATACTCATTAGTACTATCCCGTCCGATATGCAAAATTATGAGTCGTTTATCTTACTCGAACAAAAATTATGATTTATGTTTTTAAAATATATTTTAAGCTAAGATAATCAGCCACAAATTATCGAAAAATAAATAGGTAAAATATAATAATTTAGCAGTAAAATGTTAACTTGATGTGGTCATTAACTAAAGTCTTATCAAGGATCCTACAACTATCATACTCTAAACCTACTCTACTCTATCGATCTTGTACGTCGAGTGATTGAGATCCTCACCATGCTGCTTAAAGTGGGGTGAAGATCTCACTTATACCGGCTTTGATACCCCTGCTCTTGACACCGTCGATGCAGCTCATGTCTCTTGATCAAGCACTTCTGGAGACTTGACCTAGGGGGCAGGGAGAAATTGCATGAAATGTTTGCAGCTGGGGGATTCGAACCCCTGACCTCCTCTGGACGGGACTAGGTCCCTAAAGTTGGTTACTAAAGTCTTATCATTACCATGCGCGTTTGACACAAGTTTTCAGACAACTTCTAGCTTTCAGACTCATCAACCTTCGAACAACACAATGTTCGAGCAACTTTTATATTTGGTTTTTATTTGGGTTAACAATAGTCAATAACCCTCCAAATTCCACTAAAATGCAAGTATTTGCACCTTCAATATCATCTATCTTTAAAGTCTATTGTGCCTAATTTAATTAGTTGTGCTATTAAATTATAAGCTAAATATGGGCTCAGAAATCACTCTCGCGACAAAGGAGATACCAAAGTCAAGTTCATATGTTCATGAAGACTTCTTTTTTCTTCTTTTGAAGAGACATTTTAACCATCGTAAGTACTAAGTTAAAAATAATTAATGCTTTCGCCTAGGTTACTAAATATACTCAACATTGTGGTCAATAAATAATTGAAGCACAAATAGAATTTCCACTTTTATTTTCCACCGACATGCATCACCAATCATCAATAAACACACATTGCTTGAGTTGGAGGAGAGGAATTGAAAGGGACAAATATTGTATAAACTATAAATAGGTGGGACAAATATGAAATCCTTTTCATTGATATGGAATGAGCAAATCAAATGGAACTTTGATTAATTAGTAATTTCTCCAACTAGGATTAAGAAAGGTTATGATTACCACTTTTTTACTAAAATGTCAACAAAATTAAACAAACCAACAAATTAGGTCCATTATTGTAATGATTAATCAAAATATTAGATACGCTAAAGGCCTCACAAATAGAGCTTAATCTTTCCACTTTACTTTTCATTAGTGTTAATTTATTCATAATCTAAAGTTAATTTGATTTATTGCATTAAATAGGTGAATTTTGTTGTACCTTTGCTTGAGAAAAAGAGTAAGGAATTTCCCCCAAGAAGGAGCATTTAGCATTGAGAATCTAAAAATATATATCTCGATTATTGAAGTTTATTTGAATTATTAGCAATTTCTCATCAACTTATTATTAAGTGGACCAAGAAAAGATAGGCCAATCTAGAAAGGACCACGGCTGTTTCCAATGCAATCCACGGTTGTTTGTGCATTTTGATGCTATGGTTTTTCATGGGAAAACTAATTTCACACATTTTTGTGTGTGGCAATTTATAATAATTAAATTTCCTTAGTAAAATAGAAATGAATTATGAGAAATGAGTATGAACTGAAAATATATGATAGGAGTTTCACTAGAAACCATTCAATGGCTGGTTAGTTATAGTCAACTATTCATTGTAGTATTTTTAAGGTTGATAGAGCTTTCATTAATGACGCGCACTTGTTAGCAGTCTATTTCTCTTTGTAATGCTCATGTTTAAAATTAATAAGAATAGGATCTTTATTTGTAAAAAAAATAAAAAAAAAATCTAAATTTCCTTTCTTGAATATGAACTCTATTATTATCCAAGGTGTAGATTCATTCTAATCAATCGAGACAGAATTTGCTTTTTGATGACAATATGTGTCATTTCCCAGCAATCATTTTCCCATTACTTTAGGATGAGTTTTAAACCCATTTTGTGTGAGGGTAACTATAACATGAGATCAAGTCCAAGAGATACTACATTTTGTAGATTTTGGAGGAAATTGGAGATTTTATCCAATTTTTGAGCTCCAAGAGATACTACAAATGGTACTACAAAATGTAGAATTGTGGTGGTAAGAGAAACTCATCCTCCATATGTGTAGAAACTAGAAAGAGAAACAAAATTTGGAGGATTGAAAATCTAATGCTAATTACATTCATTATAGCATTCTTACCTTTTTTAAACTCAAACTCCACTCTCTCTCCTCTCATCTTCAATGCAAAACATCAAAAGTCACAAAAGCATGTATTGTTTAAAATAAAAAGATAGAAAATAAAATTAAAAATGTTGCTAATATTAATGATCTAATCAATGCAAGAACTACAAAATGTAGTAATTCTCGGAGATGACCAAAAATATTTTGGAGATTATTATGTAGTATTTGTTGGACTTGCTCTAACAAAATTATGATTAAAAGAAATCCTGGCCAAATTCATCACAAATGAACCCAAAAAATAAGAATTATTGACATTATGGGGAAAGAATGGTTGTACAGTTGGAAATGGATCAGTGGGCTTTGTTGTCTCTTCTAAAGTGCTCTTGAGATTCTGACATCCATTTTCCACAGCCCCACAACAAAGCCCCTTATACCCTTTTGCATGTGTTAAACCTGCTCCACTTACAAGGACTTATCTCATAAATGATAAGCCAAAAATGGATGTATAGACAAAAGTAAAAGGCCAGCTTTGTTTTTGTTGGGCCTAGGAGGAAATAAGGCCAGCCTGTTAACTATCTTCCAGTGGGCCTAGATTTTGACTTGTTCACATTTCAGTCATAGCCAATCACATGACCAATGCTTTTCATTTCATGAATTATTGCTAGAGAGCTTTTCTTTTTGAAAAGTCCAAATTTGGATGGAAGTTTGATAAAGAGGTTTTGTTCTTCAAGCCTTCAGGGCCTAAATCTAACAAAAAGCATTCTTGGGCCTTTCTTGGTCCATATTTTCTTGTAGCAAAGTCAAAATCATCAATTTTTCATGTGTATGCAATATTATTTTGAGAGAATTTTATAGAGGCCCCATATTTCTCAAACTATCGATTTTGCCCCTTATCGAATTTTAGTGTTAAAATGACCCCCTAACTTGGTTGTTAACTTCAAAAAACCGTTAAATATTAGGGGTATAATAGTAATTTCAGGTTCATTTAAATTGAAAAAAATGTTTGGGGACGGATTTGAACATGGGTCTCCCGAAATATTAAACAAAACTCCTACCACTACGGCACAAGGTATTCATGTTTTATTACCTAAATAAAATTATGTAAACTCTAATCGTCCGTCCATCTCCTGATAACACTCAAGTTTAGAACAGTCGAAATTTAAGTTCGAATTGAGTTTTGACCAAACTGGATCGCAAGTGGACAATCAATAGTATAATATTTTAAGGATAACTACAATATGCAGTGAAAATGTAGCCAACTATGGCCAACAGCACACTATGCCAAATGAAGAGGTGCTTTTTTGCAGTTTTGCTCCTCCATTTATATGCTGCAGCCTGTTGTAAATTATATTAATGCAATGCTCAAATTGAATTTCTGATAAATCAGTCAACCTTTCGTTTTTAAGCTCTGGGTCAAATGCCTAGTTGCGCAATTGGGAGTCTGACCTATTCCATTATTGTGTTGTACTGACGACAATTATTGATTTGGCTTTTAATTTGAACCAAATGAATAGTACCACTATTTTGCTGATCTTACCAACTAAAAACAAGAAATAAAACATAAAACCATATAATTGCTCCTAATCTTGTATACAATAGCTAGTTAACAATTTTTTTTTTAAATGAAAATGCATTCCTTTCAAACAAAATAACGTTTTTTTCTTATATAGTTTGGCATGTACATGAATAAACGTACGTATGCACGTAATTTCTTATGATTGCATTGTAGAACACATAAGCAGTAAAGGCCTAACTCAAGGATTTCAATTCCGACATACTTATTTATTAGTTCCATTAAAATTCATACTCAAGATTGACACATCAAATCCATGTCCTTATAGTTATCACCCCATGCTTACAAAATCTTTGTGCAATATAATGATTACATAAGCGGATCCAGAATTATTGTAGTAGTGCAATATTAATCAATCTATACTTATATTTTCACAACTTTTGTGGTACGAAGAGATATTTTCAAAAAAGTAATAAATAATAAATTACTAAAATAACCTTGATAAAAATACGCAGAATTCATTTGCTCTCGCGGGATCAATTTTTGGTCATAAATGGAGTAAACTAGTCATGCATGGAACAACACCCTAAAAATAAAAGTGGAAGGCGGTGGCCATCTCTCAAACCTCCATAAATCCGCCTCTGCTTGTAATTATAGATAACTTACACGCATGTAATAGTTCAAAAACATGTAATTACAAATGGGAAACTTCAAACTCTACAATTCGGTTATATTTTTTGACTGAACTTTCACTCACTTTTCAACCAGTGAAAAATTAACACGTATCATGCCCATTTAATATTGATAAATGACAAATAATATCGTTAGATCTAACAATGGTAACACATGACTGAAGTTCCTCCCACTTTCATTTAGTGTGTGATTAAATATTAGGTTACAAACAAAAGGAAAAGTAGAAGAATTGCGTTGACAAATCCTACGATCCTACACCAGCTCGATCATACTGGGGTTTATAGAGAATTGGTGGAACTAACTTCATCAATCATCATTAGTTCAAAGTCTAAATGATCATTAAAAAACAGGCTGTAAAGAACCATGAAGAAAAAAAATACCACTCCAGCATTATTAAAGCACCCAAACGGATCCCTGCCCTAAGCCCATAACAAACGACAGACTGTTCTTCCAATAAAAATTATAAACCCCACAGAAATAACAAACGCCGAGGTTAATTTAAAACAACCTTGTTTTTCCGTGGGCTAAAGCATAAATTAACTATTGTTTGGGGATAAAAAGGTAAAGCAGGGGATTTATATAGAGAGAAAAACACAGTCAAGTTGTCCTGAACTCGTGTTTTCACATGGGTAGTTGTTGCTGTTACCATGGTATTGCAACTTCCACAACCGCTACCACGTTCATTCTCAATTATCGACTATGTCTACGTCACACACCAGTACAGTCGTACCATCTTTTACAAAATAAAATAAGCTAATTCGTTAGCGATTTTTGGATTCAGTGTGAGATATTTTACTCCGTTAATAACATTTATAAAATATTAGCATACTTTTAACATATTCGTAATGTATCGGTTGATATATCAAGTTATGTAGGTGAATTATAAATACCAATTTAAAATTACACAAACTTAAGATGTTTAAAACTGATAACTTCAATTATAAATGATTAAATTTTTCGTAAATTAAAGTGCCGTTAAACCGAAAAAAACACGATTTCACAACTTAAGATTTTTTTTTTTTTAAGAGTAAGCTAAGGAGGAGTAGTGGGAAATGATGGACATGGTAATACACTGCTTAAATTTGTCTACAATTTCCAATGGATGAATAAGTGAAAAATCAAAAGAAGAAGAAAGAAAAAAATCACATAAAATGTACAAAAGTGACATTTATTATATTCACTCCTTATTGTTTTCCTTTTCCCATTGATTTGGCAGGCACAGAAGTTGTTCAAATTTACTACTTCAGTCCATCAGCTTCTGCAATTTGCAACCGGAATCAGGTGGGAGGAGTCGCACAACATCTTCTCTGTTTCGGAAGAACTCGGGACGACTCGGTGGTAACTCACCCACCAACTCAGCCATCTCCATCACGCGCCTCCACAGCTCAGAAACACATATTGCAGTCAAACCCCCCAAAAATATACATATTCTTCTCCTTCCCCCATATTTCGACATTATCTTAATGCCGAAACCTTTTTTATTAACGTAAGAAGCAAAAATTCTTTCCAATTTGTCCCCCGCCAAAAAATATCAGTAACCTTTTTCCACTAGGCTCCTGGCCCGGATGACCCGGGTTGGGTCGGATCACCAGATGGACGCCTTGTCGGAAACGCCGTTCAGAAGCGGCCGCGAATCCGCCAGGAACTCGAGGTTGCTCCGGATGCCCACGTGGCAGTATCTCTGGAACTCCTCCAAGCTGGCGAACCGGGCCACGGTGCTGTGCCGGCTCGACTCGGACCGGGCCAAGAACCGGAGCACGTCTTCGAACAGTGCCTCGTCGCAGGGGATCGCGAGCGGGCCGGAATTGCTGAACCCGAACTCCTCCTCGGCCTGAATCAGAAGCTTCTTGAACAGAGGGTGGTTAAGGTACGAGGTCCGTACGATGAATCTACGGCAGTTCGCTCCGACGTTGATCGCCACGTGTCCTGCCGGGATGTCGGAGGGAAGCGCTCTGGCGGTCATCGCCGCCTTCTTCCTCCACCGCCTTAGCATTTGGCGGATTCTGACAATGTAACGGATTTTGCTGCATCCCGCCATTTTTTCCCGTCTGTTTATGTGTGTGAAATTAGTGCGTGTTCTTGGTGTTGTGTGGTGAAGGTGTTCGATGAGAAACTGAGGGGATTTTGGGACGATGAAATGCGGGGGTATATATAGAAAACATGGGTATGAAATGCCCCTGAGTTTCGAGATAATTACGTCTTTGCGTCGGGTATCCTTACATTATAGTGGTACCCTTTTGTAAATTGCCACAAATATCAAAATAGTGAAACATTTGAATTTCGGGTGAGTATTTAAGTAATAGTTACGATATTTGTAAATTACCAAATAAAGCTACGGTCTAATCACATCAAAAAACGGTCGGGCTTATTTGAAAATACAATGAAAGTAACATAAATTCGGATTGAATCTGGTTATTAATAATTTCCATGCATGTAAATTTATAAATATAATAAAAATATTAAATCGGTTTGGGTTGTGTTGAGTCAAATATAACCTAATGATAACTAATCATAAGGTTCTAATTTTTGAAAGTGTTATGAATTTTAGAGTTGTTATGTGAGAGTTTGGGTAAAATTTCTCAACTTCATTACTATTGTGCATCTCTATAATATACTGACAAAGGTCTCTGTAAATTTAAATTATGCCATCTTCTTTCATTTTCATTAAGATAGGATATACTTTCACAATTTCCAAATAATATAGTTGGCTCTATAATTCTACCCAACTATTTATATAGATACCATTTCACAATCGTCTTTTGAAAATCGACCTCCACTTATCATATCCAGTAACTCTCTTTCGATAATGCACTTGTAATTTTGCTCTAATTCTACGACTATATATAATTAGTGTTACCCACTAGAATGGTCACAAAAGTAGTACACTACTATTCCAAAGGAAACATCTGTATATGCATGCATGGATATATTATATACTCTACTCGTCCCAAGAAGATGTATCCAATTTCCCTTTTGGTCCGTTACAAAGAGATTTACACATTTCCATTTTTGACAAAAAATTATACCTATCAACGTTCTCTCACATAGTTCACCAAACCCATCATCCACATTAGTGCCACGTCAGATTTCTTAAAAATTGTGTCAAAATCAATTGAACACATAAATAAGGGACGGAGGGAGTATTCATAATGTTGAAAAAAAACAGAGGAAATTGTAGAATATCCAAAATCCAAGTGGTGAACGTATGGCACACTTTTTGGGGTGCACGAAGTCGAAAGGCAATCCGAAGCCAGCTGAAACTACTCCCAGAACCCACCCACATGCCCGCTTCTCCCCTTGTCCGCTCTAAACAGCCGTCCTACACAATTATCCGATCAACTTTACAATTGTATTTTTCTATGTTTTTTAAACTTTACTCAACTCTCTAATTACTTTAATACATAGCTCCTCGAAGAGAATGAAATACGTAATCACAATGTAAGGAAGTGATTACTTTGATTGTCGGGAATTAGATGACTATTATACTTTGATAGTATGGAATTCCTTGAACTTGATACAGATGGTGATGGGGGTTTAGAGATACCAGACCAGTACCTAACTATCATAGCGTCGACGTGGGAGAGCTTTGAGGAAATTTAGTTTGTGGACTGTTTTGTGTTCCGCGGATTCAAAATGCGTTAGTTCACTTGTGAGCTAGTTTTATGAAATCTAGTTAGTGTATTGACAAAATTTGTGTGAGACTCTCCCCCAACTATTTTTTTTATCAAATGCTACTGGACGTTTTATGAAACTGAAGATATAAATGTTGAAGTTAAATTCAGCATAATACTTTCGTTTAGTTCAAAATGTTTGTTTCCCATATAAACAATCTTTTAGTTGAACTCAAATGACTCTTTTATGCATCCTTTGCTCCTAACACTACTTCATTTTAACTATAGGCAAGTTAGTTGGTCCAAATATACAAAGAAGATGCTCTTGTTCCCCATAAAATATTTTACACTTCTCACCATTTTTGTTGCCATTAGCCATGTGCTTGGATGCCCCATCTTCTTCTTTAAACACTTTCTTTTCTAAACAAACTTCCAAATTAATATGTCTCCTCACAAATCTTAATGTAATCCATCTTCTTCCTTAAGTTAATTGATTATCAACAACATGCATTAGGGATCAATACATACACATTTGGTCATCAACTCATGATTACCAAGTCAATTGTTTGGACTGTAGCAGAAACAATCTTGTGTTTATGAACTATACTTTTAGCAAAAATGAAAATTTCTAAAAATACGATGATCATGATAACTCAGAGAGATAACATATAATATCGGGATTATTACATATACATATGGTCTTCATCTCATGATTACTTGGTCAATTGCTTGGAGTGTAGTAGAAAGAGTCTTGTGGTTATGAATGTGTTGAAATTAATTTGTTTTGGGACATAGAAAATCAAGAATATATCGTTCCAAAATTATTGAAAATATGTGAATCCATAAAATAGTTGGTGGCATTGAATTTCTAAAGGGAGTGATGATATACAAATATGAATATGTATATGATTGAGGATGCAAAGGTCCCCACGAGGGATGTTAATATTGAGGTTGAATGCATCCCCTTAAACCTCATTCTTGCAATTTTAAGTGCTTATAGACACACCCCACTTGTTAAGATATATATAAGAAGCTAAATATTACAAGCATTTATGTTCTTTGTTCAATGTTTTCTAAATCAATCCTACAAACTTCAGTCTCCATCACAGAATCTGCAAAATTTAAAGTGAAATCCAAAAAATCATTGTGTCATTCACCATCTCCAATATAGGATAATCATAACAAAATAAAACAATTCATACTCTCTGTAAATACCATGCCGAAATATACTCCAGATGTATAGTATAATTTTCGCTATATAATTATATACATTTCATACTTTACAAAAAAAAATTACACTTATTCTCCTTGAAAATATAATGTTGAAAATACTTTATGTGTATGATATCATTTTAGTTGTAATTATATACATTTTTTTTTAAAGGAAATTTTTATTCTAAACCTATCCATGACTCGTGCATGTCTCAAATTAATCTACCCTTGTTGGTACAAAAGAGGATTTGAAAATTAATGGTGTTCTGTAAACTAGTTCCATAAACAACAAACTAGACATGCTTTGCTCTCTTATTTCATGATCAGAATGAGGTTTATTTGCTGTCCTGTTTTGCTAACTTACCAGTTCTTAAGATTTGGAGAATATAATCTCTATTACTGTTACACAAGAGGAGAACAAGATTTGGTGAATTTAACATAATGTCTGTCCTCCCTCCAAATCATTACTTTTGTGTTAGGTCATTGATACAACCCAATTAAGAATTTATCATCCCTAACTTATCTGAATTGATCTAAAGTAAGCTTATTCAAATTGAAATACAACGTATTAAGAATGGAAATAGAACGCCTAAGTTAAACTGAATATCATCACGGTATTTCATCGGCTATAATTTGAACTGAAAATTCAAATAAGTTAGAGAAAACGGGACAAAACACTTTTTTTTCAGTTGATAATAACATGCAAATTGTTGACTTAAAAAGTAAAGTAATAAATTATTAAGTAATGTTAAATTATGGTAATTGAAAATATTACACCTTTTAAATGGGGTGTAAACCATTTTGAAAATGTAAATACAATCAATTAGAATTTCAGTTATCAAATTTGTATAGTACAAACCAGGGGCGGAACTGGGGGGGAGCGCGGGGCAGCGGCCGCTCCCCGTAGATTTTAGATTACAGGCTATATTACTGTAGCAATTAGACGTTTAGCCTTCGAAAATTTTGAAAAATAGGCTTATACAGTGCAATCTCGCTCCCCTGTTCGATCTCGCTCCCCCAAGAGCTTGGGTCTAGTTCCGCCACAGGTACAAACATAGGATGAAGTAGAAGAATGGGGTGCAATTTGAATCAGTTGCGTCACTATAATATTATTGAGTCAGTAAGGAAGTGTTGATTTGTATTGTTTTATGCTAAAACTAATAAAATTAGGGGTGAATAACTTGGTTATTCAAATTAAACATACATAAATAACCGATATTTAAGAAAACAATAGTAGTGGAATATCTGGAAAGAACAAGATGGACCAATCACCCCACAAAACACACATCTCAAAAACCTAAATAAAAATAAAGTAATCCAAATAATGCAATTATCTGCTTATGTGGCAGAAGCCACTTTCATCTGGCTCGTACTTCAAGGGAAACCGTTATCCAACGTCATCGTCAGAAGCTGACATGGCGCACCGTCCTTACAAGTGATTTTTCCTAGAAAATAATTCATCTTAAAAACAATATTTTCTCTTTTCTAAATGATTCTTAAAAGATTTCAGAATTGTGTAGAACTCGTCAGGTTAGGTTTAGATTTTTGAATCATAATTTTTCTTTTCCTACTGCATCTTTATAAAGTTTTATCTTTATTCTATTATAATAAAGTTCTAATAAACTTCTCTTTTTCGATCTATTTTTCAATCGAATAAAAGTACAATTACATTTTTACTGTTACGATATAATTTGATCTCTCTTGAAGTATAGATTTTCTATGAAAAATATAAGTGTAGTAATTGGGATAATGAGTAAAAAATTAAAACAAGAATAATTCAAGTTTTACAAAGTCTTGGGTGAGACCGTCCTATCATAAGCTTATGGTAGGTTGAATGATAGTTCATGTGCTTAATAGATTTGTTCATGTGTTTCACAGTTTTGTTTGCTATAAGCTGGATTCATGTGTTTGACATATTTGTTATTGTGTTTCAAAAGTTTGTTTGTTATAATCTATAACAATGTGTAAATGAACTAACAAAGTTGTGAAACACATGAACAAATCCATTAAACACGTGAACTATCATTCGTCCTACCATAAAATTTATGGTAGGACGGTCTCACCCAAAACATTCTCTTCAAGTTTTATGATATATAAACATACGTGTTATATTATTATTATTATTATTATTATTATTATTATTATTATTATTATTACTATTGGTTATAGTGATGTTGATTTAAAATATACAATCTATTAACGTGATCATGATATTTAAATACGAGTATTGTGACTAATAATTCAAAAGTATTTCCTTAATACAAAGTCTTGGGTGAGACCGTCCTACCATTCAATGTGTTTATGGTAGGACGAATGATAGTTCATGTGTTTAATAAATTTGTTCATGTGTTTCACCGTTTTGTTCATGTATTTCACAGTTTTGTTTGTTATAAGCTGGGTTCATGTGTTTGACAGATTTGTTCTTCTGTTTCACAATTTTATTTGTTATAATCTGTAATAATATGTAAATGAATTAACAAAGTTGTGAAACACATGAACAAATCCATTAAACACATGAACTATCATTCGTCCTACCATAAGCTTATGGTAGGACGGTCTCACCCAAGACCTTCTCTTTCCTTAAATGCAAAAATAAAAATAATTAGAAAAAGAAGTAAAGTTGAATGCAGTGCAATCTGCTCTGCTGGAACTGGAAGTGGGCCCTTCTTACAGACGAAACGGGCCAATCGCCGAATTTCGACACTAATTAACTAGCCCAAAAATCTAATTACCCAGAGTTGGAGGGCCTCGGGCCGGGGAACGCACTAATTAAATATTTAAAAATGAAAATTAAAGCGAAATGGCGTCCAGGTTCGAAGGCCCGCTGAGTTGTAATTTATCGTACGGTCCAGCTGGAAATATTGTATTCAGCTGGAAAAAGACGGACTTTATTACACGAACGGCTGGAGTTTATTCTGTTCGTGTTTCTGAGTACTCGTCAACGTACGGTTTCCATCTTAATTTGTTGTTGATGAGCTGATTAATCCTCTAATCTAATCACCTTAATTTCGACAACAAGATTCTACTTCCGGAATTTCATGCACCAACCCCTTTCCAATCCACACCTAATTTTGGCTTGTTTGTTGTTATATATGCCAGTAATACGAAGAGTCAGACATGGGCGGAATTAGGAGAGTGCGGGATTGCAGCTGCTCTGATGAAATCCGATAAATATAACAATAGGGATTTTAGATTTGGAAAATAACATTTGCAATTCAATCTTGCACGGTTGCACCCTATGTCAATTTGATAGGGGTTGCTTCATGCAGGTCCATTTTTCTCTTGAAGGTTCATATATTTACCATAATACCCCTAATATTATTAAGGCAAAAAATGGGCTTGAAATCATAGGGTTCCATCAGGGGCATTATGGTAAAAATACGGATTTGCAAGAGAAAAATGGACATGCATGGAGAAATTGCTATTTAATACCCTGAATATTTGTTTCTAGTTTCGTCTCTGGTTTCAGCATTACTATTATTATTATTACTTCTTACAATTATATATATGTAGTTCACCAACATCAGAGGCGGATCCAGGATTACAAGAGTAGTGGGGCATTTTTCTCATAAATTTAAGTTTCACTTCTTTGTATAAAAAAATAACTTAAAATGCAACAATTTAAATACGAATATATCAAATAAAAAGATGTATGTTAAAAAAAATGTCATTCAATTCAATTAAATACCCTTGAACTACTTTAAAAAACGCACTAACTATATGTATTTTCACAAAAGTGATAGGGCAAAATAATAAATTTTAAAATTTAATACCTAAAAAATATAAAAATTAATAATTTTTGGGTGGCAATTGCCACCTTTGCACCAAGCTACATCCGCCTCTGCCAACATGTCATAACATTCATCATGTATCACTCTTTGATCTAATCTAAGCATTAGAACTAAATATGATTAAATTCAGAAAATGCTTATTGGAAAATGACTTTCTAGCTCAACACGTATCATTCCACCACACTTCTGAATGTCATCTGGAAAACACATTAAAATAGTGATTAGTAGGCAAAAGTCATGCTCAATCAGACAGTTAGAAATTTAATGCTGTCTTTTAACCAATAATTACGAGAAAAAGAACCAAATTGAGAAATAAATAAAAAGGAAAATTAGGGACTAGATAGTAGATATATCTGGAATCTTGATAAATCACTTGATAGTATATCAGCCCTTCCAAATTCAAATCACTCTTCACAAAGCAAACAGTAACAAATTAATGCATGCTTAGGTGGAGTGAATTTGATACGTCTAATCATATTTTCATTATTTTGTAATGTAACAAATTAATGCATGCTTAGGTGGAGTGAATTTGATACGTCTAATCATATTTTCATTATTTTGTAACGTAATCACATTATGTATCATACTATTTTTATACAAGAAAATGTTTTTTGTTACCGACTTTTTATTAATTTGTCGCCAATGATTTTGTCTATACGTAGGAGTTCTATTTGTTATCCATTGATGGCATGAAAGTCATGGAGTCCGCCTAGCTCCGCTAATGGTAGCCGTCATGGATGAAATTTTTCATCACCGCAATGGTTTACCATGACTTTTGGTTCATTTAAACAAAAACATACAAACGACGTGTTTTGGTGATCTGGACAAAGTAAATTAAAATATTCGAACTAAAAGGGTAAAATTTAATCCAATTAAAAACATATTTAAACCTTATTAAATAGAAAGTCCAATTAATTATGGTCTAATATCTTATATCTCAATGTTAGGAACGAGTTTACTCTCATTCATAGCTAAAATTAAACTTTTTTTTTTTCTAAATTACTATATTAGGATGAATATTTCTGTATATAACTTTTAAAAATATATTTTAAAACGC
Organism: Cruciata laevipes; assembly: GCA_963678965.1. NCBI lineage: Eukaryota > Viridiplantae > Streptophyta > Magnoliopsida > Gentianales > Rubiaceae > Cruciata > Cruciata laevipes. The sequence continues at coordinate 1,191,399 of OY787639.1, forward strand.
CTTGAACGCCGCAATATAAACGTCGTAACAACTAGTTATCCTGACACTCGACTAGCGCCGCGATTTAAAAGTGTACTATGACTTCCTTGATTGATGGACAAACATATGTGGTGGCGAAATTAGTACTATGGCAGACAAAACCTCTTATACACGAGCATTTGTGTGTAGTTTCAATCCTATGTTTTATAAAAGAAATGAAATTTTTATTGTGTGGAGTTTAATTTAGATTAGATCAGTCGTTCTTGTATGATTATTCTAATTGAGTTTGTATTGATATTCTTACTTTCAGACTCTAATATTAGCATGATCAGATATTTTCACTTATATGCTTGATCATTCTAATGTTATATGTTGATCTTCTCACTTATGATATTTTAAGTATTTAACTCTTGTGACCAAGTCTCAATCCGAGAATTCGTACTCAACTAATCAAATTAACAACAGGACGCCACATGGCTATTTCTTCTGATAAATTGATAATCCACCTTCAACTATTCAAATATTGTATCTAATCTTAAATTTTAATTTGTGATTCTTGACCACGTACAGACAAATCAAACGTACGTGTGTGAAGTAGTGGTGCATAAATCTTGAGGTTAATTATCATTATTTAACAATTTATATCACAGTTAATGGGATTATGATACTAACATTAATGTAAACAAATGCATCGAACTGACGTCCACAAATTCTTTCATGTTGGTTTGAAGATCACACCCAAACACAATCTCTCAAGTTCATTGAACTCATAAGTAAATTAAATATTACCGTGTTTGAGCTTAATCACATGTCACAGGAGACATTAATCTCATTAATCACATGCTTAAGTACAATTAACATAGGGATTATGGTTTCGGTTTAGGGGATGTTTGGATATACAGGGAATTGATTTTGTATTGATCGATAGAAACGTAATTTCATTTTGACGGATTAATTGTTCCTCGGTTTTGGAAGTGGATAAAACATTTGCTATCGGATCAATGTTTAGTGATCAGAACAAAACCGACCAAAACGTATACAGTCAAAAATTGTTTGGATATCAGATAAGGTAATGAATTCTGCATGCAAATATTTATTACATGTTTGGACCATCTTTTTCTTTTTTATGGAAATTTAAAGTGGGGCTTAAAAGAAATTCAATTTGAAGTCTTTTAAAGAGTGGATTTTGGTTTTGATTAACACTCAATATGTTGGCCTTCAAACCAACCTTATTAATATTAGCATGATCAGTGGCGGAATCAGGATTAAAATTGAAGTGGGCACAATGATAATCGGCGGTAAATTTTCTAGGTGAGAGGTGGGGGATTTTTTTTGAGCTAAGATACTGCCTGTGTCTAAGATTTCCTTATTATTTTGGGTTTGTTTTTTTTTTTTTTTTTTTTTTTTTAAAAATCAGATTTATATAGGCCCAGGCCCCGTAGTTCCGCCGCTGAGCATGATCTAATCTAGTCTTTGATGAAGTTTCAAATGAGACTGGTCTCCATTAGCCTTACTTTATTCATGTTTAATATATATAAAAGTTCAGTGTTTAAAGTGAGTATATCATACATGAAAATAAAAAGATCAGCATAAATGCACCTAGTCTGAATTAAGAAGGACTTCATAAAAGACCTTCACATATGATACATGCACATTGGCTATATATAATTTAAACTAATAAAATACATCATTTGATTTTTAAGGAATTTGAGTACTTGCCCAAAGAAAATTTAAAAATGGCCCTTTACAGTTGACATTTCTTGTTTCATGAATGAATACTACAGTATGTGTTTTTGGTATGGTTGCATACAACACTATCTCATTAAGTACGTAGCTTAAGTTAAGGTAATGATTTGATTAAGCACAGGGATTAAGGTTAATTAATTTGGTTATGTACCCTAACAGGACAAGACGTGTCAAGAAACTACGGGGACCAGCCAGAGATTCCTAGTTTAGGTCTTTTTGTTTTAAAAAAAAAAGTTTAGGACTTTTGGACAAGCTAATTAAAACATCTTGATTGCCAGCCTTGTTGATTGTTAATCTCATGGATTACAAAATTGGTACATATATATGATATGATGTTGATAGTCTTTTTTTAGAAAAGTGTACTAGTAATGTGTCTTGATCATGAAATTTTGAGTTATACTCCTAAATTGACACTAGATTTTTATAAATTGCATGTACAATATCTGAAAGGTTTTGTAGCTCTCCGATTTTTATATAGGTCTCTATCAACATATGAGATCTATCAGGATTTTTTGGCCAACATTTCCACGTAGTATAACAAAATTTGGAGAATCTTATCTCGTATATATACCAAGTTCATTTATACTTTCTACCCATTCAATAACTAATTAAACAATTTGAGATTAATTATACATTATAAGATACAATTTACAAAGTCAATGTTAGTCCAATACACTAGGACATATTTAAAAAGAGCAAAACTCTTGTGTACCCCTGAGTTCTTGGTGTATGTATTAATATACCCCTGAGTTCTTATAAAGTGCTGATATGCCCCTGTACCGATGAAAACTTTTTTTTCTGTAATTCTAGAGTATTTTCTTGCCGGGCAAAATCGACTTGAAAAGAAAAATTCACCCAATGACGAATTTGGTGGTCGTTTTTGTCCCAATTGATTCGTGTCGCGTGTATTGACTGTGGTTTAAATTTCAAAATTTTGGGTATTCCATTATCAGTTTTCTTGTCGCCGCTCCAATACTGCAGTTGTAAGTTTTCCTCTTTACAAATCAGCATGTTTGATCAACAAAAATACAATCAAAATTATAAACCAGGGGTATATCAACATTTTCCAAGAAATGAGCATCATATTAATACGTGCATAAGAACTCAGGGGTAGGAGGGAATTTTTTCATTTAAAAATATGCATGATAATTGGATACTTAATGAAACAAAAGCTTGATTTAATTTATTCAATTTAATTCATCAAGCACAACAAAAATCCTTACAATTTACTAATTATAGGGACATTCATGAGACACAAATACATGTTAAAGTGATATTGATGAGTAGATTTTTAAGTTTATTTATCCACTAATCACCAACCAAAAAGTTGGAACAAAGTACAGATAGAAGTGCACTAAAACGTACCATTTTCAAATTTCTACAGACAAAATGTCCTTAACAAGGGGCATTGCCCCTAAAGCTTCTTTAATTTTTTTTGCTGTTAATGGCCCTAAACTGCTAGTGTGTGACTGTGTGTGATGTCAGCGCCTATTTGGGTACATGCTGTCACTAACTGAAAGGCTTTTCAGACCATCCTCCTCACACTCGATCCGTATTGTAAGATTTGAAATTCATTTTCCCCAATTTTATATCAAAAGGTTAAGCTTTATGCAAATGAATTTGCAACTTTTTGATGATCATGTTTCATGAGTATCGTCATTATTAGTATATATATCATGTTGTTACCGTTACCAATGACCATGTGTCAGAACTGACTGATACTATTTTAGATATACTATGTTAGATGATAAATCTCAATAACGAGATTTGATTATATTAGGTAATAAATAGGCACTACAAAAGCAAAACCCCTGATTTGGATAACAATACTACATTTTGTTTGACGAATTTTGAAAAGTGTTATGTCTCAATCTCCCCTAATTCCGCTCATGGTTTCAATCATCGATAATTAGAACCTTGTAGAAATCAGATTAAGATTGTTCTATGGCATTTGCATCAATCTAGAAGCTCTTTTAAGGAATCTCACATGGGTGCAAGTCCTGCCCATTTTTCAGCCCCAATCACTCAAACATTATAAGCAGCCATGCAGCTCAAATCATTGTGGAACATAACTTATTTCCTCAAACATGGACAATGGATTCATAGGTAATTACTCCCATATCTTTTTCCAGATTTTTCATGTTTAACATGATTGTCTGAATAGGGCCAAAACCTCAAATAAGCATAAAATATAATCTTGATTCATGAATCTTGCATTTCATTATATTTATTTTGGAATTGATAATTGCCCTTAAATTGAACAATCATGTTGGCCAATGACTTCTTCAGATTCTATGAGAGATGGCGTCTGCAGAATATGGTTGAGGCGTTCAATAGCCATGCCCTTAATCAGTTAACTACTTGATTATTTTAGCCTTTGCAAATGATTGAAAATGATTGATTGCAAGTATGAAATGAACATTTTTAGTAGTTTTATTAGTGAAATTGAGACCTATTAATCACATGGAAGGCCGCAACTATGCTGTTAATTAACAATGGATTGAAATTTTCATGTCTTGGCGTTCTTGAGCACATTACTACGGATGGCATATTCCAAACAACATTATGAATTCCCACAATCCCTAAATCTTCCTTCAAGATCTTCATTTGTTTTAAATAGCAACTTGTAATAGTTGCAACTACAAAGGTTGAGAGTTGCAGAAGTTGCAAGATCGAGCTAATGATTTAAGTATTCGAGACACATAGCATATCATTCATCAGCACTCAGCAAGTGATCGTCGATCTGAACGGGGCTAGAGTGTACACTAGCCCCCTCCAAACCTTCATTAATTTTTATCCTAGATATATTTTATTTCCCAAAAAAACATGCTGGTGTAGCTATTTTTTTTGAATTACATGCTGGTGTAACTATGTAAATAATCAATCACAAAATATAATGTGATGGAATAAGATGCAAAAAAGAAAAGAAAAAAAATAGAGTTAACATATGCCAAACACTTTTAAGTTTTAACTAGACCAACTGAAATCAGTTCAGTTACTTCTGGAACTCATGAACCAATAATAGCAGTAATAATTTACTAAGCAACATGACAACAAATAGGCACAATGTTGTGCACAGTGAACCCCAACAAAAGAAGATTTTGGAGAAATCTTTGAGACCAACTCTTTGCCATGAGAGAGATGCAAAAAAGGGTCAGAACTAGGAGAATTATCAATGTTAAACCAAACAAAGATTCGTTCCTAACCGCTATGCTACCCTAATAAACAATTCATTAACCCCCTATCAAGACTTTGACAACATTTTAAAAAACTTGACACAGAAGAAAAGCCCTCCTCTGCGGGCCCCACACCCCTGCTCGGCAAACCAGAATGCACCTGCTAGATTACCATTCATCCCCAAAATTCATAATTCTCGAACCTTCATCTACTTGACTCTGCAGATTACCATCCATCGTTTATCACTAGACTGAACTCGGACAAAACAAAAAACAAAAAACAATGCAGGACGAAAGAAGAAACTATGCAAAACACTGCATAAGCCATGTTATGAGTCCGTAATGCACGGGAGGTTTTTGTCATTAACCCTTCTCTGTTTTCTTCCTAATATTATAGTCCAACCTGCACATGGCTGGAAAATGCCAGTTCTAGCATCATTTACCAACCTGAAAACTAGTCCATTCTGCCCTACTTTGATTATCTATTCGTTCTTTCAAACCACAATTTTTATATGGCTCCCATAAAGACTAGTACCTTATAAAAATGGCATCACTGCCCTTTACAGCTTTCGCTTTCCTTTGGATTTGTAAGAGGGGTCCATGTAGGAATATGGGTTGCTTCAGAAAACGACCCCATAACCAATCCTGATCAAGATTCTACAAGAAATATATACTCCAACTATAGGGTAGATTGGCAAATGTAATGTACTTACACCCGAAACAGTCATAACAAATACTAATGCATAGCAAAATAGATCTTGGCATCTAACCAATCACAAGGTGTCCTTTAAATAATCCTATCTAAGTTCTTTCAAACTGATCAGTCTTACCTTCGCAATCAGCTAAGATTTGAATCTAATTAACTAAATGAAGCATTTGTCAAGAACAGTTTTCCACAACCATCATCACCACATACATATGAAACTGTCAGATCTTCCTAACCCTCCACACAAAAAAAAATCAGATCCAATCTATAGCACACCTAAAGCGACTGCAAGGACTTTTCATACAAGTTATTTCCCAAATGTACCAGAAACCAGACCCCTTTTATTTAATAATTAATTGCAGAGGGAAATAAGATGACTCAATTTATTGAAAGTCATACAATGAGAAGTGATCATAGCTCCATATGTCGTTGTGACTTGATCAAAATAATGGACATGAAGACTACTAATCTCTCACCCTAGGACATAATATTGGTACATCTACTTGCAAAAAATTATCATCAGGTAAAAGTGAGAACTACAATCCTAATTGTCTCAAGCAAAAGCTAAGCTGGAAAGAAAATAAGCAACGTGAGAAAAGACTTGTGGTCATATGTATGCTTAGAGTAAAAATTTTAATCAGTTTCTAGCAGGCAATGTCACCTGATACTTGAGGCTGTATTGTGCGAATCTGATTGCTTTCAGGAGTTGGATAGCTTCCTGAATTGTGAAGTTCCACACACCTGGGCTATCACATCGGAATAACATCTTTAAGCAATATCAGAAACCATTCAAAACATTGTAGTAGTATTCAACAAAGAATTTGTTGTCAATATGCAGCAAATTGTGACTCTAGTACGCAAACCTAGCTGGGATACTAGTACGCAAACCTAGCTGGGAGGGTATGATACATGAACATTATTTTGAAGTTCTGGTAACGATTGCAGAAATTAGAGGATACTCTAAATTACACAACAAGATACTTGGTACAACATGGTATGCAAGTAAACTTCTACTACAAACTCTATGTACTTCTGTCCTTCCTTTTCTTTGACTTCTCCTTCATTTTAGGAGCTTTCGTGTCTAGTGGTTCCCGATCATGTGCAACGTTATCGAGCGCAAGAACTTCTCTCGTGTCAAATAATACTTTCCTCTTCTTGGCGTTACTGCAATGCCAGGTCAAATATAAAAGCTCACAAAAATGAGAACCGAAAAGCAACCACTTAAAACTAAAAGCAACCAATTCCTCCAGGCTAAATACATTCTGAAAAAGATGTGTAGGGTTTTAGATTAAAACCTTTCTGACTTTGCATATCCCTCATCATGTCTTTCCAGCCATTCAACACTTCCTGTATGAGCAGGAAGCAATGATCCAGATATGTGTAGTACATCTTCGTCAAAACTGTAAGCAGAAGCCAAGATTTACAGTTATCAAGCTGACTTTTATCCAATGTTCCTCTAAAATGCACTGATAAAAAAGTTGGATGCTAGAACTTCAATTTTACAGCACTCTAAATCGAGGAAAGATGCATAAAGGGGATGTCGTTCTTACATCATAACTCTGTTCCCCATTATTATTATGCCTTTTTTAGCTATGGAATCAGGGTTCTATGTGGAACCGAGGGAATGTAAAAGCAGCTGCCTCAGGGGATTCAATTAAATAGAGGCTTCACATTAACTTAACTCTACATCAAAATACTATCTCATGTATTCCATTCCACGAACATAAAACTGGCAACGATGCACTTTCATATCTGGGCTAGGAATGCTATGCAAGAGGTGTGAGTGAATTTCAAAAGACAACATGCTCGTGAAAGGATGCCATCAGATAACGAAGATGGCATTGATCAGTAACACATTCTACAAGCTCGCATCACAGGAAAACTATTTGAAGCAAGAAAAATAAAGGTCGGGATTAATCCATCGAAGAGCCTCACCTTTTAACCATAAACCGGATTACTGTATTAGGGCCAATTTTGTGTTTCTTATGTTCAGTACTTCTGAAGACTCCCTTGCCTCGTTTCTGCAACAAGATAGTTAACTCTATTGATCAGCAAGTTTGAACAACGATGTCACTAACAATAGCTAAACCTTCAAAAAATGCAAATGCTCACATAACGAAACTCCTCACGAATGTCAGCATCCCCTATATAAGCAGATGCAAAACCAAGAACAACAACATGGATTGATTTCCTACTGACTTCCACCACCTCTCCCTCTGCAACACAGAGGTAACTTAAATCAATTACTGCCTGATAAATATAAGAACCAAACAATCAAACCTTTAAAAAAACACAGCTTCATATCATTTCAGCAAGTGTAATTCTAAACTCTCAAATTATCACTTCGATATGCATTAAAACTGACCTACGATCATATCTGGTTTTGGATTGAAAAGCAACAACTCAGACTGTAGATTCACCCCGATATAAGGATGCAGTCCGGGCAAAACCTTGGCCAGATAGCTCTGTACATTTGGCTCATAAGCCAAAACAACACCTTCAAACGTTTCATTGAACCTGAAACAAAATCAAAATAAAAACCCAGAACCTCAAATTGACAAAAAAAATTAAAATGCACAAATTATTAACAATAGTTACAGGGAATTACTTAAAGAGAAGAGAGTTGAGTTCAACTAGAATGGCGTCGGGGATGACTTTAGCCTTGGAGGGATGGATGTACACCACCAAATTGGCGAGCGCGAGATTCAGTCCCTCCATTGATGGCAGCTACGAAGCCAATTGGGGACGATGAACTTAAACCCTAGAGATAAACCCCAATTTGAAGGAAACCGGGCTTGGGCTCCCGCCTAGTCCAAATATCAGTTCGGGCTTTACGTGTGCAGAGCCTGTAAATATTGGGCTTCCTCATCCAATACGTTTGGGCCATAATAAAATTGATTATAGTCTTCTGCTGAAAGGGCATTTGTTTTCCCAAAATTGAAAAAATATATTATGTTTGTGTAAAAAATTATTTAAGTCATTTTGTGGATGTAGATAGTATCATATTTCACACCCTCTCACTTTATAATTTTAATCTATTTCAGTAATAATAGATTATTTTCATCAACATATTCAAATCAGATGTGTATTTGAAATTAAAGAAAGGTGAAGGGTTAGGTGATGCACTTAAATTTTCACTTTCCAAAAAAAATCTCAAAAAATATTTTTCCCAACATTAATGTGAATACTCCCATCATGGAAAATGAAATAATTTGATGAAAAGAAATGGAAAAAGGAAAAGAGAGACAAAAGGGAGGGTCAAAATAAGAAGAGTGATCAGAGGAAACAATAGAAAATGTCTGCTTTCATCCCTACACACAATACTGTAGGTTGTGTTCCCCCTTGGATCATCTGATAGCACGCCCATTTTCTGGGATTCTCTCTTTCGCATTCTTCCCAATTATCAGAACTGGACCCCTATGTTTTTTCATCTGTCTCCTTCCACCCCTGTCCTCTTACCCCCACTTCATTTTTCTCATAATCTCACTTAACTCATTGTGCTATTTGTTGCATCAAAATAGACTAGTGATTAGTAGTAGTACTCACATTTCTCTTATGACAACGATAATGTTATCATCAGAGAAATACATGGATCCATCGTTGAGTGTATTGAGCAGTTTCAGCTAAAATGCACGATTATATAGTATCGAATTATCAGTGTATAGTTTGTTGCAGAGCAAGTTGCGTAGTTAGTTTAGACCTTCCTTAATAGCACAATCTCATGTTAAAGTTACATTAACGAAATTATTGACTCAGCGTATTCTCAATGGAAATTATCTAGTAATAAATAACACTATACGTTATAAGATGGTTTTGTAGAATAAAACTTTCGCACGGAAAATGAACAAATAAAATTTATTTTAGAGACTAGTGTAATTTATGTGACAATTCGAAAAAATGAATGTAAGACATTAAGACAAGTTCTCAAATGGTCTCACTCAATCTTAATATGTAAAAGATCAATGTTAAAGTGATAAGATCAACAATAATACACTAAATGGTCATACTTATTACGTAAAAGGACATATTTTCTTAAATTTACTAGTAGTATAATATTTCAACTCAGTTAAGTTCAATAAAAAAAAACTATACTTCTATTCAGTTTGTTTCAATTTAGTTCCAGATATTCCTAGTTTGGTCCAAAACATGCCTACATTTTTGGCTTTGCAATCAAATCTTGTGAATCAAGCATAGTTCATTCCCTTATGATGGATTATATCCATAATCACAATCATAATGATAATCATTTGCATTGTTGCACAAAGGGCATGCAATATATAACGTCCCACTCAACTCCGCATCATGCCAAAGAAAAGCAAACCGCATCTCAGACTGATGAGAACGCTTCATCATTGCATTATTCCATTTTCCACCGCTTTTATCAATACTATGCAAAATATATCCAGATGATTACTCTCAGATTTCCTTTCATCTGCGGTTAATTCTGGGTGGATTGTTTTGGCATATGTTTACTGCCAATCATCGACTGGAAAAGACACTCATGTGGGACTGGAAAAAGGGGTAAATAAATTTTGACCAAATTAAAAGAAGCTTTTGGTTTTTCACATGCGGTTTTTCAGGTCAATTCGCTTTGATAATGTTGCTGTCTTCATTACGTTTGTTTGTTGTTTGCTGAGTTTAAAGTTTTTATGATCATTTATTACAGTTTGGTGTGTGGAATTTAATTGAATTGGATGAACAGTGCTGTTGGAATATTTTACACGTCTCGAACGCTGGAACCAAGTCAGGCCGTGCAGCATATGCAGCCGCAGATTTTGGCTTTCGTTCACTCCCAATATTTTAACCAATTTCACACCCAAATATCTCACTCTATCACGTTTAGTTTAATTTAATTGTACTACATACTTTCACTATTCATTTTTTTTTTTTTACAAAAACTCCTAACTATGAATAAAAGTGTCATGTTATACAGTTATACTGTCATTTATATATTATTAAAAAAATATTGACTGTAAAAAATGCATTGACCTTCTTTTGTCTAAGAAATTGATCATCGCTGAAAATATTAAGTAGGTAACTTGCTCTATGTTGTGACTGACACTATCTACAACTTGACTATATATTAAAAGTATAGTGATACTTTTGAAAATCTAAATAACATGTTGATACTTATTAACTACAACTTGACTAAAAATTAAAGTTATAGTGATACTTTTGAAAATCTGAATAACATATCGATACTTATCAACGAACTGCTTTCTGCTAGTATGTATACATTTTTCTCTTTAATTATCCTAGCATTGTGCTGATGCTTTTTTCACTTATCATTGTTTTAATTCATACCAGTTTAGTTTAATAAAAATAGATCATTATAATAAATATATAGTAGTAGAAGTTTTTTATTTTTTTAAAATCTAATGATACTGACCCGCCAGCTACACACCTTCACCTCCCTTTTCCACCCTTTTATAGTGCCCTTTTGGTGCATGGGTTCCAAATTATCACAAGGTCAAATATAAAAATAGAAATCATGAAAAAAAGCCATGATAAAAAGTCTAAAGAAGTGGGGTAAAGTTTTTCATTTAGAGATAATTGGAAAGAAAATGATGCCCACGAGATTGGACACTTATCTTAGTAAACACACACTTATAGTTAATATTTATCTCACTTTTTAGGATTATGATGAGGTTAATTCGGACCGCTCCACTAAAAGAAAACCCAACAATATTGTCAACATTTGTGGGGAGATGTATTTTCCCTTTTCAGCGATACCGCAATTGGAGAAAAAGACACGAATTATTTAATTCGGAGTTGATAGCGTGGGAAATCTGCTTATTCGTTTATTTGGTGCGTTTTTTATCGGTTTATAACGAGGCCCCAAAGCAACGCGTAAAAACTCGTGATTATCATATCTCGCCATCCTTAATTAGAAAGGGTTCGTTGATGTGGATGAACCGAGAGGAACCGTGTTAGGTCTTTGTTACTAAAAGTAGACTATGGAATTGAAATGAACTATACATTAAAATCTATCTCCAAGTGAACTAGACATCGGTTGAAGAGTGATGAAATGAATTTTCACCTGCACGGGATAAAAAGATATATTGTTGATTTACGTAAATTTAGTTTGTTGTCTACGCGTTCATCTAGATTATATTAAATTTTATTGTTTAACTAAAACAGATAATTTGCTAAAATGTGCTGAATTGTTGAAAATGTTTTGAAAAGTTCATACGAGGTGTATTGAAAATGTTGAGTTAAAAAGTGTTCTGTTGCACTAGTTATTATGCTAAAACGTGCCGAAATAAATAAACTAAACATAGTATTAACTTGCATCCACTTATGTACACTTCTTGATAATGGTGTTAAAATGTTAAAATTCTAACTTATTTGAGAAAGTAGACTAGCAACTTAAAGATAAGTTGATAACATTCTTTCCATGTGATTCTTTTAATTAGTACAACGAAATGAACCTTAATTGTGAATTTTTACAAAGATATGGCCAAATGTACATTTAATCATGGATACAATAATCACTATCTATGGGATGGACAAAATTTTGGTGGATCAAAAGTTTTTAGTTTTTTAACCAAACAATAATATTAAAACTCAAGAGGAGATTGTTAATCTATACTTCTTGAGTCTTTCCATTTATTCCTTCTTTTAATCCAATTCTAATGGATAGGTTAATAATAATGTACAATTGTGGACTTTCCTAGCAAAAAAACAATTTCCTAGTGAATGAAAGTGCAAAAATAATATATTCATTTCAAAAAACAGTGTTCATACTAGGGACACGTGTCGAATGATCAACGGCGTTGGGAGTATGAAGAATAGTGTGCTGGGATTGCGGCGAGTTTAAGTTCCCAAGTATCGAACAGTGTGCGTCTAAAGAATATTAGCATGCTCTTAATACTGGCCGTTGGATTAAGATGAGAATCCACACGCCTGCAAGCGCGTAGGACTGCCCTACGGTCCCATGCATATCACCATGTGGGTCCCTTCGGAATTGCTGCACCATTTTATTTCCCTCCCAAATTCAAGAATGTTTTTAATTGAAAAAATAGAATTATCAAAGCATGGGATAATGGAAACTATTTTTCATTAAAAGTTTTACTCCCACACACATGAACCAAAAAAAAAGAGAGGCACGCACATAGGACCCGTCTACTGTACCTTATTTCTTGATGGTACTGAACTGAATTGAATTGAACTGAACTGAACTGAACTAAAGTAAAATTGATGTATTGAAAAATGGAATCAGCATGACTTAATTTCATCAAATTGCATTTCACTGAACTGAACTGAACTGAATTGGACTGAATTGAGCTGAACTGAACTGAACTGAACTGATCTACAGATAAGCTCTGGTAAACAGGGTCATAATGTTCATAAAAGAATATATTTTTAAGCGTACATTTTGCAAATGAACGATTACATAAAATATTTAATGAGTGCAAATATTTTACTACTCACCATATAATTGATTACATATTAGAAGTAAAAAATATGAACTATATTTGTTAACCATTAAAAAAAAAGACTACTTCAATATTATGAATAATAATAGTAATAAATCTCTTAATGAACTACTTTAGGTATAAAATAACATTTTCAACTAAAATTATCTCAACTATTACACGACTTTTCATAATACTTACGAGTTTTGGAGTTAGTATATAACAAAATTTTAAAATTATCTATAGAATTAAGTTGATTTTTTTAAATATAAAATTTTGTATTTAATGATCACTTGTTTTCATTTCTATTTAGCTAAATGGGAGTTAGCGTGAACTGGACTAATACACTCTCGATTATTTCACATCTGTCGTATATTGACGACTTTTCAATATTTAAGGTGCTACTGTGTTCTTTTATATAAATCTTGATCTCTACAACTCTAAAGTAGCGTATAAAATCTTCCTTGAGTTGCATTCTAAGGGCCTGTTAGCGCAGTCTATTTCCAATTGTAATGTTTTAATTTAATTATAATAAAGTTTACAGTTTCAAAAAAAAAAAAAAGCCTGTTTACCAGAACTTATTTGTAGATCAGTTCAGTTCAGTGAAAATGCAATTTGATGAAATCCAGGTTAATTGAGTCATGCTGATTCCATTTTTCACTACATCAATTTTCACTTCAGTTCAGTTCAAATTAGTTCAGTTCAATTCAGTTCACTTCAGTCAATCAAGAAATAAGTTTTAGTAAACAGGGCCTAACTCATCTTACCTTATTACTAAACTCGTCAAAAGAATTTTTCAAAAAAAAAAAAAAAACTCGTCAAAAGAAGATAATTATATCCATTTATAACCTCGTAGTAGAATCTATTCCTTAATTTTTTTCTTAAGTTGACAGCAGATACTAAATCACTATATTCCCTTATAAATTTGTTAATTGAATACTATTCAAACTCTGTTTTACTCTTATATTTTTGAGCAAAATCCTCATGTACCTCTGAGTTCTTGGGGTATGTATTAATATGCCCCTGAATTCTTGTAAAGTGCTGATATGCCCCTGGACCGACGGAGACTTTTTTTGATATAATTCTAGAGTATTTTCTTTCTTGCCAAAATCGATTGGAATACACAAAATCACTCAATGGTGAATTTAGTGGTCATTTTTGTCCAAATTGAAGTGTGTCGCGTGTGTTAACTGTGTTTTAAAATTTCAAAATTTTGGGTATTTTGTTTTCAATTCTCTTGTCACCGCTTCAATGCTGCATTGTAAGCTTTTCTCTTTACCAATCAATATGTTTGATCGACCAAAATTCAGTGAAATTTACAAACCAGGGGTATATCAGTACTTTTCAAGAACTGAGGGACATATTAATACACACGCAAGAACTCAGGGGTACGAGGGAACTTTTTTCTATATTTTTTTCTTAATTCATGAGGAGATAAAAGGAAGAGAGTATTTATTTTCATTCATTCACTTTATTGTTCGTCACTAGCTAGATTAAGTTTACACACTTTACTAGGTGGAGAAATGAAATTCCAAAATGGGTAGACCCGACCCGGATAGGGTGATGGCCAAAATCCAACGAGTCATGAATGATAAATTCTGATAAGATGCGCCTAGTAATAAATTAGCGTGAATCGCACGGGTGACTGAGTAGTGAGTGGTCAAATAGACGGGCACAGTAAAAAAAGACAGGCCCAAGAAAAAGTGAAAATTTTACACTGAAAAAATACCCCGAAAAGCGAAAAAGAAAGTCGTAAAAACCGTGCCCTCGATCTTGAATTTTGTACTACGCGTAGACTATCACAAATTCACAATAGCTTACGCACATCAAAGAGCATTTCCTCGATATCCACGTGCTAAAGTGCGCCCCCGCCATTTACACTTTGTCCTACTTATGTGAAAAGGACCGGGATTATAATTTTGCAACTTTGGTTAATATTTGCGTTCTAGTAACAATAATTATTTGTCTCACTCCCCTAAAACAAGGCCAAATAATGGTACACTAGAACAAAACATATGCTACTAAATGAATGGTGTGAATACACAAAATTGAATGGAAATAAATACATATATTAACCAAATGGGAGGCCAAGCTAGGGGCTATATATGGCATATGATGAAATAATGTTAAAATTCCAAAAAGTAATTTATGGGAAAACTATTATGATATTTATTAAAATATGGCTAATTACTCAACTAATGTCACAACTACTTGAGAGGAAATGTGGTAATGTGGGTTAAAATCTAATAAAAATATTTATCTGGTTAGAAGTGATGGTTATGCGAGTGTGACGAGTGCAGTTACCTAATTAATATCGGCGGTCAAACGTTATCGTATGTGTGACGTGATAAAAGATCTCAAATCAGTATGTTGTTGTTGATGAAGTGATAGTAATGCAAGTGTGACGAGTGCAATAGACTAATTACGATCAGTGGTCAAACGTTGTTGTAATTCTGACGTCCGAAACGTGAATAATTAAATATCTCCAACAGTCAATTACATGATCGTAATGGCATTACGAGTATAATAAAATATCTCCAACGGTTTATTTAATGTGTATCAGTAAAGGATAACATTTTATTTAAAGTCCGGATTGTCATTTGTTCTATCTTATATGTGTTGGTAATTTCAAAGCAATATTACTGATGAAGTAATCATGATGCAAATGTGACAATGATTTCAGAGAGAATTTTATACAAACCCCCAACGTTTTCTAAAATATCAGTTTGGCCCCTATCTAATTTTGGTGTCAAAACAACCCCTAACCTTACGTTTTTTCTTATTTTGACCCCCTAGCCCTAACGTTGCCGTTAAATTATTTTTCCATCCATTCTTTGAAGGGTATGAATGTCTTTTTGGCCCCCTAACTTTCTTTGATTCATGTTGCATTTGGCCCCCTAAATTTGTTTGGCCCCCTAAATTTGTTTGGCCCCTTAAATTTTTTTGACCCCCTAATAGTTGTGTTTCATGCTGCATCAAGCTTTATTTTTATTATAATATACACTAGACCGATTTATTTATTGAACTCTACTGTCTTTAATTTCAACATCAATCACGTTCACATTTTTAGATTTTTCTCATTGTAATCACATGGAGTTTGAACGATATTGGATAGTCTCTATGAAATTGGAGATATAAGTAAATATGAAGAGATCCTTTACAAAATTAACAAACTGGTAGAATTTTATTTTAATAAGAGTAATTAATTTTAATTTTGTTCTTCCGCGAGCTATTAATTTTATTCTGATTAGGGTGATTAGGCTAGTTTCTTATTTGAGAACATGAGAAAGTCTCAAATAAGGGCACCTTACGGTAAGGGTAGATCAAAAGTAGACAATTTTTTACGATATTAGGTGTTATTATACAATTATTTTAACCATCAATTAATTATAATTATGTTATTATTTGAGGTAGAATAAACTAACTCTCTAGATTAATTTTAGTGTTATGGAATTTAATTTTGCTAAATAACAAATCAATTAATTATCCTAATCAAAACAAAATTCAATCGTTGTTAAACTTATATATTTCAAAATTTTAGGGGGCCAAAACAATTTAGAGGCCAAAAAGACAACCATACCCTTCCAAGTATAGATGGAAAATTGATTTAACGACAATGTTAGGGCTAGGGAGTCAAAATGAGAAAAAAAGTATAGTTAGGGGACTGTTTTGACATCAAAATTTGATCGGGGTCAAACTGGTATTTTTGGGAACGTTGGGGGTCTGTATAATTATGACGTGATTCAACCAATAACGTATAGTTAAAGTCAGACAAATATATTTTAACTAGGTTTAATGCGTGTATGACGACACCAATATAAATATCTGTAACTGTATAATTATGGGCGAACAATAGAATGTTACCGTAATCGTGACATATGTGTAGCGTCAACAACAAAATTTCAAACTGACTAAAATGAAGATTAGATAGGATAAACCGATACTTAAAAATTACGAATATGATTACATACATAATCATATATTAATTCTCAAAAGGAAACACAATTTTACTTTATTCTCTTTTCTAGTTTTTGTGATATATTTACAAGGGTATTATTAACAATGCATAAACTTATATTTTTCAAAATTTTAGGGGCAAAAGGACAGCCATACACTTCCAAAAATGGATGGAAAAATGTTTTAACGGCAATGCTAGGGTTAGGGGGTCAAAATGAGAAAAAAATGTAAGGTTAGGGGACCGTTTTGACACCAAAATTTGATCGGGGGCCAAACTAGTATTTTCGGAAACGTTGGGGGTCTGTATAATTATGACGTGATTCAACCAATAATGTCTAGTTAAAGTCAGACAAATATATTTTAACTAAGTTTAATGCGTATATGACGACACCAATAAAAATATATGTAACTGTATAATTATGGGCGAACAATAGAATGTTACTATAATCGTGACATATGTGTAGCGTCAACAACAAAATTTCAAACTGACTAAAATGAAGATTAGATAGGATAAACCGATACTTAAAAACTCCGAATATGATTACATACATAATCATATATTAATTCTCAAAAGGAAACACAATTTTACTTTATTCTCTTTTCTAGGTTTTGTGATATATTTACAAGGGTATTATTAACAATGCACAATTTGTAGTGAAATTACTCATCTCATATTTTTAATTGAATTTAGATCAATTTCATTTCTTTTGTATTTCCATTTTTAGTAACACACAAAATGAAAATTTTAGAAAAATCTCCCTCCCTTTTTTTCCGCATACAAAACAAAACGGGGATATTTAAAATCACCAAAACTCTTCTAACCACTAACTAGAACATTTAAATGTCCCGGATTAGAAACGGTGATGACCGAAGGTTTGAAGAAAGAAGATCAAAATCCCACTCATAATCATAAAATACTAATTTCTCTTCGGTCATCAATTCTGTCCCAGTCTCCGGTTTCGTGTAAGTACAGCTTTCCCTCTGCATTAAGCATTTCCCCATTAAAT
This sequence comes from Cruciata laevipes, assembly GCA_963678965.1. Classification (NCBI taxonomy): domain Eukaryota; kingdom Viridiplantae; phylum Streptophyta; class Magnoliopsida; order Gentianales; family Rubiaceae; genus Cruciata; species Cruciata laevipes. The sequence continues at coordinate 1,209,388 of OY787639.1, forward strand.
AAAATGCAGAACCTAGTAATGTGCTAATCCCTCTGCCAGAACCTGCGAAAGAATCCCATGCATTCATAGTCCATTCACAGTCACACCAACCACCAAGAAACCGACCCGGTTTATATCCAAGGTAGAAAAGATTTGAACCCGGATGGGAAAGATTTGAACTTTCTGTGTGCTTAATCTTTAATGATGATCGTTTTCATTGAAAGGTCTATTTCTTTTGGAGTGTGAAATTATAAAGGGGAAATTCGGGGATAAAAAGGTCGAGGAAAATGATAAATTCGACCACTCACTAGGTTACTGTTAGTCTCTCATGCTTTGGTCCGCGTGCTTTGATGCAAACTGAGCCCCGGCCCCTCTTTGTTTAGCCCTTTTTAATTTTTGGTTTTCTTTTTAGCGTTTTGGGTCATTTTCAAAAATTCCTCCTTCTTATTCTTTCTCCCCCTTTGCTTTGATGAGTTGTTATTGACATTGTTGTTGCTGATGATATCAATAACCCCACTTTAAGATTACAGTACCTTTTTGCAGGGCTTTTGTTCCTTGGTTTTGGTTTATCTGGCATGCTCTAAACCTTTGCTGTCCAATTCTGGTTTTGTTTTCTGGTTTCTTGTCCTAGATTCCTAAAGAGGAGGTGAAAAGAGGGATTTTTGCATGCATATTCAAAGGGGCTTTCTGGGATTTTGAGGAAGTTGATTTCTTGAGGCAAAGATGAGGTTTTTTTCCTCGGATTGAGCGAAGAGAGAGATTCCGGTTATGGCTGCTGTTGACGAGAAGACTAAGCCGACTGTGGTTCCGGTGACGAACTCTCTGGTTGAGGAAATGAAGCTGTTGAAGGAAATGCAGGAACATTCTGGTACGGGTCAAATTTTTTGATTTTTTTAATGATTCGCTTTTGTTTTTATGTGGAGTTAATGGTATGTAATTTTTGGACTTACTGTAAAAATTTGTGATTTTTTCCTGAATCGGCACAGCAATGAGGAAGGTTATTAATTCAGAGCTGTGGCATGCCTGTGCCGGTCCGTTGGTGACTCTGCCGCCGGTCGGTAGCCTCGTGTATTATTTTCCTCAAGGGCACAGCGAGCAGGTTAGCATTATTCTTTTTTGTTGGTTAATTGTTGAACTGGATTGCCTGTTTGGAAAGAATGTTAATTATGCCCAAAAGAAGAGATTAGGGATTGACTGTTATTTCTGCAAATCTAATTTATACAAACTTTCTTTATAAGTTTTCTAGCAAAATTTGAAGATTATATTCAGAAAAGGGAAGAAATTTCTTTCTAAGGCTTCAATTTGATTTTGTACCTCGATGTGTATGAGATTTATGTGTAGTTAATTTGAATGGGAACAGTTTGAAGCAATGCACTTTGTTGTTCTAATGAGCTTGTTGAATGCTATATGAATCAGGTGGCGGTTTCTACAAATAGGACAGCAACCTCGCAAATTCCCAGCTATCCAGCTCTCCCTTCTCAGTTGCTGTGTCAAGTGCACGGAGTCAATCAACATGTAAGTGTTTCTTGATGATAATCCCCTGCATCTGCTTAGCTTGACAGTTTTTATGGAAATGATTAGCCAAGTTGTTGCTTTGTTTCGCTTCATGGTAGGCCGATAAGGATACAGACGAGATTTATGCCCAAATGACCCTTCAGCCTGTTGGCTCTGTAAGTTCGATAGCGATTTTTACTACTTATGTTTAGTAAATTACATGATTGAACTATGAAGGAAATCAGAGATCTGTTTTGCTTTGGATCAGGAAAAAGATATTTTACCCATACAAGATTTCGGATGGAAGTCTAACAGACACCCAACCGAGTTCTTCTGCAAGACTTTGACTGCTAGTGACACAAGCACTCATGGAGGCTTTTCTGTCCCGAGAAGGGCAGCTGAGAAACTCTTTCCTCAGCTGGTGAGGCTCAAGATACATTATAGCTTGAAATATATTTCCGTGATTCCGCTCTAATGGAATTCAACACACTTATTTATGTTTTCTAGGATTACACGATGCAACCTCCGACTCAAGAGCTTGTAGTGCGGGACTTGCACGATAACATCTGGACTTTTCGTCATATATACAGAGGTATGATTGTATGTAGTTTTTTCGTCGTGTTTTCTCTTGTAGGGTTTTTTTGGTGTTAATATAAGCGTTCTTGTTTATTCATCGATTTGCAGGGCAGCCAAAGAGACACTTGCTTACTACTGGTTGGAGCATGTTTGTTGGTACAAAGCGACTTCGTGCAGGTGACTCGGTTCTATTCATAAGGTAAGATCGAATCATAGCCTCTTATTGCTTGCTTTTGTATGTACTATGTTGAACGTATGTCAAATCTTATGTTTGATATACTTGTGTTTGGTAGGGATGAGAAGTCGCAACTAATGGTTGGTGTGCGGCGGGCTAACCGTCAGCAGGCTTCATTGCCCTCATCAGTTCTATCTGCCGACAGCATGCACATTGGTGTCCTCGCAGCTGCAGCTCATGCTGCTGGTAATAGGAGTCCATTTTCCATCTTCTACAATCCTAGGTATGTTAAACCTTAACTGTCCTAATAAATAAGATACTAGTTGCTTGTGTAATTGTTACAAATGAAAATTGCTGATTTTCATGCTATGCAGGGCTTGTCCGTCCGAGTTTGTCATTCCTCTGGCAAGGTTCCGAAAAGCTGTCTTAGGAACACAGCTCTCACCTGGGATGAGGTTTGGAATGATGTTTGAGACTGAGGAATCGAGCAAGCGCAGGTGAGCTTATTACCAATCACCATATTACAGTATCATAGTAAACTTGTCCTTTTCTAGGACTAATTATTTGGATCTTCACCTTTTTGTGGACAGATATATGGGTACTATTGTTGGTACGAGTGACCTTGATCCCCTAAGATGGCCTGGATCCAAATGGAGAAGTGTTCAGGTAGAGTGGGATGAGCCTGGCTGTGGTGATAAGCAAAACCGAGTTAATCCGTGGGAGATTGAAACCCCGGAAAGTCTCTTCATTTTCCCATCTCTAACATCTGGACTTAAACGTCCTTACCAGCCTGCTTATTTAGGTAAGTGTTTGTTGCTCTGATGTTTGCTTCAGCCTCTGTATTTATATATACTGACACAAAATTTAAAAAAATGGTGCATTTCTTGAATCAGGGCCACAAACTGACTGGGAAAGTCTAATACACAAGCCTTTCTTTCGGGTTCCCGGAAATGCCAGCTCGGATATGATGTGCCCTCCTGTTCCAAATCCATGGTCAGAGCAAATGATGAAGATGTTCATAAGGCCTGATTGCACCGACCATCTAGCAATGGCCTCAGCTTCCACCCCACTGACCAACTACTCATACAAAGCTGTTCCTTCCCCTGTGCCAGAACCCCAGAAAACAGTGCCAGAAGCAACCAAGCCAAAAACTGATGTTTTAGAAAACCAAACTGACCAGTCTCTTGGATCAGATAACCAAACTCCTCCCGGAAGCCATGCCGGAGCTGTGAAATCATCCCCTGTGCCACCACTCGATCAGTTCAGCCAGTGTGCCGACAACAGATTCATGCAGAAGTATGGAGCTCTGAACAACCCGATGAATGAGAACATGTTTCTGAACCAGGCACAGCAGTTGGACCCACATATTCTGCAGGCTCTCTCAAGTGAGGCATCCCAGGTGGATTATTCCAGTGCCGGTGCCAATGGTGTGTTTCCATTTCCAGATCAGACTGAGTGGAATCTGTACCCTTCATCTTCATCTGCCATGCTTAAGAAGTCTGATCAATCTGAGCTTGCTTCGATTGAGGAGCTGCTGAATAACCAGTTTGGAAATGCGAGAAACGTCGCACCGCTGCCACAGCCAGAAATGGCTAATAATAATCTTCTTCCTAACTCATATGGTCTGAAGGAATTCGCCAACGTTAGTCCTACGAGCCACAGTGATTTGTACAGCTGTCTGAATTTCGACGGTAGTAACAGTGGGAGTACAGTTGTTGATCCTTCTGTTTCCAGCTCGGTTTTGGATGATTTCAACACATTGAAGAATCATCATCATCATCCTCATTACCAGAATCCTTCAGACTATCTGCTCAGTAGTTTCAATCCTAGTCAGGATGTCCAGTCTCAGATAACCTCGGCAAGCTTGGCAGATTCCCAAGCTTTCTCTGTGCAGGACTTTGTCGATAACTCTGGTGGCGCATCTTCGAGTGATGTGGATTTCGATGAGAATAACGCTTTGCAGACTGGCTCGTGGCAGCAGACCACGCCTCGTGTCAGGACATACACCAAGGTAAATATCATTAACCTTAAACAACATCTGTCTTATGATGTTAAGTTGATTATTCTGAGTTTTTGGCCATATTTTGATGACAGATTCAAAAGGCTGGATCGGTTGGAAGGTCGATAGATGTTTCTAGTTTCAAAAACTATGATGAACTATGCTGTGCGATTGAGCGGATGTTTGGACTCGATGGGCTGCTGAATGACACAAAGGGTTCTGGCTGGAAACTTGTTTACGTTGATTTCGAGAATGATGTTCTTCTCGTGGGAGATGATCCTTGGGAGTAAGTCCTGTCATAACTGATTCTAATCACATGTACCATGTTTTAACTTGTACTATGTTGTATCTTGACTGATTCAATGTTAATTTTTCAGGGAATTCGTTGGGTGTGTGAAGTGCATCAGAATCTTGTCGCCTTCCGAGGTTCAGCAGATGGGTGAAGAGGGGATGCAGATTCTCAACTCTGTGGCTACAGAAGCCGGGCGCCCATTCTGATGGAGTTTCCTACAGCTTCTGTCTTAACTTGGTACTAATGAAAGTAATCCCTAGAAGTTCATTTTAGGTTAATTATCGAGCTTGTTTTGTTGTAGTGTTGTATGCGCTTGGTAATAACCATATTCGAGTTGATGTTATAGTAGTGAGGATTTGACAATATTCAGCTTAACTTAACTATTGTACATTTAAACACCTTCCTTATACTTCATTCATGCTTAAACACACACACACACACACACACACAATGAGATGTTTTAAAACCGTTCATCGAGCACGTAAAATCACAAACCTTGATAAAAGTGCTTCAAAATTTTCTTAGGACAGCTACAAGGTATAAAGACTAGATTACATATTGATATTATGGCTAGAACATCATCTCAATTTCTAACAACATTTCACCAAGAAGCAACACAAAACCTTAAAGTAACCAAGATATCGAACACTTGCATATAGCAAAACCTAAAACTCCTATATCCTCATTGAAATGGAACAAGAGATAATATCAATTCACCTTTCCTTATTTCACATTGCAGAATTTCTATAATAAGAGTCTAAAGAACCTTAAAACCAAAATGTACCGTGTAATTTATCGCGAAAATCACGCATTTTTCTTGATGATCCATTAAACTCTCACTGGCTTCTGAAGAACAGCAGACAGGTAAACCTCGGACTTCCCCGAACCATTGATCTTCTCCCCTGCAACCCATTTCAGCTTCTTGTAACCGAATTGCTCGATTATCCGAGTCAAAACCTTCTTCTTATCCTCACTAGAGCAGAAAAAGTTATCCAACCATAGCAATCCACCAGCCCTAAGAACTCTATCCACATCAAACATCAAGAACTCGAGCTTCTCAGCTCGGCCTCCGACATCAAGACCATTTGCAACATGGACCAAATCAAATGTACTATCGTAGAAAGGAAACCTATGATCAAGGCTCAGAAACAGGGGCCAAAGCCCCCTTGCTGCAATGAACTCATTGAAGGGCGCATCCACATTCAGTGAGGCTGTCACCACTGTAACTCCCCTCTCCGCCATCCTCGCCGCGAAGGTCCCGGCCCCACCGCCGAGATCAAACCCTGTCCGAACACCTGCATTTCCTCCAGCCATTGCCAGAACATCGTCCAGCAGGAAATCATTCTTACTCCGAACCTTAACGTATCTCTGCGTTTCGTACCCTTTCGTTGTCTCGAAACAACCGGCGCAGTCTCTGTTCAGCTTCTTGCTGTTCAGACAAGCGAGGTTCTTGCAGGGAAGTCCACTCCAGGTCAACGAGCTCTCACTAACGTTTTTCCAAAGCGAAGCGGGGAGAGTCTCCATCCCCACTTTCGGGACGGTTTTCGCGAAGCACCGCCGTCTGGGCAGCGGTTCGCATCCGCCCAAAACGAGCTTCTGTCCTAAGCTCCAGTCGTCTGGACAGGCGGAATTAGGTTTGTAGCTCATATATTTGGACAGCAAATCGATCGATTTCTCGCATGAATGCCCGACAGATGCCACCATTTCAGTGATCCCGGTCCTAGAATCCTTCCCCAATGGAAGAACGTGGTGCTGTAAGAAGATTCTGAGCTCGGCGGACAAATGGGGCCGAGAAAGATCGATGCTGTCGTAGCCCAGAAGCTCCTTCTGCATCTGGGCAAGCTTTTTCTGGGACGATTCGATCTCACTGAGGATCAAAGAAACCTGCTCGGAGATCATGGAAATATTCTTATGATTGTGGTGGAAAACGTTGGGATGCTGCTGCCTCTGCGGCGAGTACGTGAACGCGTAAAGCGCGAAGAGATTCGTGGTGAGGACGGAAAACAGCATGAGGTAATTCACGGCGGAGGAGCAGAGCGACGCCCGCTTGAATCTGGCGGTGCCGTCGCCGATTTTCAGGGAAACAGAGCCCATTTTCCGGCGCTGCTTCTTCCTCCTCCTTTGCTCGCCGGCGAGATTAAGGATTCAGGTTAGTGTGTGAGTGTATGTGGATTTGGACAGTGAAGTTAGTGTGAGGATACTTGTCGGTCACTTGATGATGGACTAAAGTCTAAAGTCAATAATTATTACAAAATTGACTGGGTTTGGATTGGGGGGCTGTGGACCGTAGGATGGGAAATGGAGGGCTGGGATTTGTTGTCGCGGAGATGTTGGTAGGCTGAAGATTCCCGAGGGTTATTAATTATTGCATCTTTTGTTTTTGATTATTAGAGTATAATAAATATTTAAGGGGATGAAGTGGGATTAAGATCTAGACTAGAGAGTGGTAGAATCGTAGATTACGACTGGTCCCATGGGTCAAACAGTCCAAGAGGATGGAGCGTTTTGTCAACAAGGTTAACGTGGGCGGAGTAATGGCTCTGCAAACTAATTTACGCAAGGTCACATTTCGGTGTATTTGCAACTAAGCTATTCTTTATTTAGTTGGATTGTAATTTTTGTTAGGTATTCATGTTGTAGTATTTGGTTGGTTATTGAGCGAGTCGATCAAGAGACACTAGTGGACTCCGTTAGTCATATTAATCGTGCACGATTTGACTCGTTAATATACAGTGTTACTCGCGAGTTTAATTCGAGCTCAAACTCGAAAATCATCATTATCTATTCATTTTCTTTAATTTACTGAATATTAATAAATGCTAAAAAATATTTTAAAAATATAATAATCTAATTTATACTTAAATTTTAATATAAATAATTTATTTCTCTAAAATTCTGGCGCCGCAGGACTAGGTCAGAATACGTTGGGGATTTAAGGTTATTATTGTTGTTGAGGGTAATGGTGTCATGTTGTAACTTTTTGCGATGGTTTGGTTTTTCTTCTATTCCAGTCATAGGAAAAACCATAATGATAGAAATTGAGATGAAAATTGCAGACTTGTTGGGTTGGGATATATTCTTCCCGTTGACGATGATTTTAATTTCATATTAGCAGTAATCGACTCGATTCGTTGCTACGTGAGCTTTTTAAAATCAAAGTTTCAACGCAACTCGTTAAATTATAGTTAACGAAAAATATCATATTTTTTAACATGCATATACAATTAATAATTAAGTACTAAATTAATAAAGTAAATAATTAACATATGAAATATGTTTGAAATATTAGTTATAATATTTAAATTTAAATAACAATATATATATATACCGAGTTTGCTCATGAGATTTCGAGTCGAGTAATGCCCTTAAATTTGACTCGTTAACTCTTCAAGTCGAGTCGAGTTCGAGTTGAGGTTTGGCCGAGTTTTGGCCGAGGTCGAGCACGAGTTGCTCACGATCGGCTCGACTCAATAATAGTAGTGCCCCTAACCACATTTGACTTTGTAACAGTTAGATATTTTAATGTTTATTTTAACGTTTTTTCAAACCATCCAAAGTTTTCAGTTGTACCATTTACAAAGTTAATGTCAGTACAAGAGTACTAGAACACTTCTTAAAAACTCGAGATATATAAGCACTTAACAAAGAATTCAATCGTATATGAACATGTTTATTCATAGTATAGTTTAGATAAGTTCATATAATATTAAATAAGCTGTAAAGAACTAGATACATCCCAATTAAAACGTTTTTTTTTTACTTTTCAAAGTAAAAATAAGACAACTTTGATCATGAATATCTTTATTTAAGCGTGTAGATAAAATTTGAAAAAAATATTACTTACAAATATATATTATTATGAAGAATATAACAACATATTGCATAATCGTTTTAAATATTAGCTAATAAAATATTTGATTTTGACTAGAAGTCATGTTACTATTAAGATGCACTTTTGTTTGATTCTAGCAGCTAAAGCACTTTAAGATGGGCTGGGTCCAATATATAAAGCCCGGGAAAAAACCCCATCTACAACAAAGAAGCCCAAATTAGAAGAGCTGCAAGAAGTAGATTTCAGTTTCTATTTGGCGGGGAAAAAGATCAATGCTCTTGTGCAGATTTGATCGATTCACACCTTGATACTTAGTTTATCCGCCCTTTGGAGAGCTGAAAGAACAAAGTCGGTGCAGAAACATGGGCCAATCGTCCTCGTCGGAACACGCGTCGCCGGCGCAGAGCGAGGCGGAGTCCCTGGCAGCGTCCACCGGCGCTCTTCCCGTTCTCCGGGAAGCATTTTCCCGCCTCTCCGATCCCGAAACTGCCCTCGTCCCCGTCGATTCCATCCGGGTACTCACTCTTCAATGGCAGTTTTGAATTTCCACTTTACGGTTTTGCCCCCCTTTCAGAAAATAACGAATTTTGTGAATTTATATTGTTTATCGATCTCTTGGAAGTTGATTTCGTATGTCGGTACACTTACCTGTTTCTGGTTTATGTTTGAAAACTTTGATAGTGAAATTCCGTTGATGAATACTTATACAACGGAGTATTGTTAAAAGTAAATTAATAAAAATGTCAACTTTTTGAAACTAAAGATTTTGTATGCTAGAGAATCAAATTTTATTGGTAATAGATTTTTGGAATGGAAGTTAGAATGCCTCAAATAAAACAGTAAATATTGGAATGTGATCATATAGTGGGATTAGTATGTAGGCTAGGTTGATCAGTTGATGTTATTCTTGATTGGAATCTTCGGTGATTAGTCTATGTGTTTTTTTGGCAGAAATGCTTAGGTCTTGTCATCGAGAACCCATCTCCGAGTACTTCAGAATCATGTGTTCCAAAAGACTTTTCGTTGTTGATGGTCCATGTGGGATCTTCCATCGTGGACCAATTTTTCTCCATTGATAAGGGAGGGGTGACTTGGGTTGAGTTTCTAAGAGGTTATACAAAGTGCTGTGCAAGGTCAGTCGCTTCGAGTTCCTTGAATAACCTATTCAGGGTGTTCATGATGGCTAATGAGAAGGTCGGAATTCCTGCCAAGCTGCATTTTGAGTCCAGTGAAGAATCGGAAGATGATGGCAAATTGGTAGGATCCTTACTGCCGATTGACCTGCTTATGCTCCTTTGGATGTGCTGGATATTGTCACGGGATTCAAGGACTTTGAAATCTTCCAAAAGCCCCAGTCTTCCTGATCTTGATCATTTGGTGTTTTCTGCCATAGAGTCTTGCTCTGAATCGGGTGAAAAATTGGACTTTTGGGATGCCAAGATTTCTGAATTAGATGTTCAACTCCCTGCTTCAAAGATTCATCTGTGGGCTTTGAAGACAGTGCCATATCTGGCTGACAGCTTGGCTCGCTTCGTTCACTCAAGATTAGGCTACTTGTCAAAGCATGAGGTAGTAATGTTGCATTCTTATTGTTTCGGTATTTTATCTTTTATTTTTTATGTTGAATGTATTCTTTTTTATGCTGGCTTATCTTTGCTAGGAGTAAATTTTCTAGTGAATCATGCTGGATTATCTGACCATTGAGCTTCTTGTTAGTGTATTCCTAGGTTCTTGATTGTTTTATTCAGAAGTTTAAGGTGAATGCTTTCTTATTGCAGGGAAAATCGAAGGATCTATCATTTCCAGCCCATTGTATTTCCCCCGAAGAAGTAACCAATACTGGCCTTCTGACCTGTGGGAGAGCCTGGGCTATATCGCTCACCCTTAGGAGCACTCTGAATGAAGAGATTTCAAAAGTATGCTTTCCTAGTGAAAGTGAGAGTGTCGATGAACTTTTACTTTACAGGTCGTCCCTTCATGGAAGAGGGCTGAGCAGATTCTGGTCTCAGATAGAGGGGTATAACGGTCCAGTTTTAATGCTGATCGATGCACGTGAGAAGGATAATGCTGAAAGGAGGTCACTTGTCGGTGTCCTCACAGATCAGGGATTCGAAAACAAAGAAACTTTCTATGGAAGTTCTGGCATCCTCTACTCCATTAGCCCAAGTTTCCATTACTATGTTTCTTCAGGTTGGCTATTCTCTTTTGTTTAAAGTATGAATCATTTGTCGTATGGATTTCTGATCTCCCACGTATCATCTTAGGAAAGGAGAGAAACTATATGTACTGCCACTTGCACCCGAAAGTTGGCAGATACGAGCCTCATCCAAAGCCCGAAGGTATTGCTTTTGGGGGCTCGATTGGAAATTCGAGGATCTTTATGGGTGAAGATTTTTCCAAACTTATCCTTGGCCATCACGCTGTTGATAAAACCTATCAACACGGTCCTCTCATTCCTGATCAGGTAATTTTTTTCGTGTTTTTGAGCCCAATGATTGTTGTTTCATTACAAGGATTGTGTACAATATAGGAATTCTGAATATACCATGTTTCAGGGATTTCTGCCGACTGAGATGGCAGTTATGGGGGTGGAGGCGTGGGGATTAGGAGGCTCAAAAGCGAAAGAAGTTCAATCCTCGTACAAGAAGAGAGAAGAACTTTTCAATGATCAAAGGCGAAAGGTAAACTAAAAACTTTGATCATTCAAATGTTATCTCATTTCGACAATTTATCGTGAAGAATGAAGAGTTCATTTTTCGTTCAGGTGGACTTGAATTCATTTGGAAACTGGGAAGACTCGCCGGAGAAAATGATGATGGACATGGTCACTGACCCAAACCGGCCTCGTCGGGAAGAAAGATAGAGAATTGATGAAACGCTGTTTGTATAGATATCTGCCAACGTTGGCCGGTACATATTTGCACGTACAAGAGAAATAAACGATAAATGCTGTTTGTATATTTGAGGTTGAATGGTATGATATTGATGTTTACCAATTATGCTGTGTTCTATCATCATCCATATGTAGTACACAAACTCTTTTCTGTTTAAATGTTGAGATATATTTTAACATTGTTGAAGCTACCAATGTAAATGTAAAATTTCGTCGTTTGACATTTCAAAACTAGTTGTATGTAGTCGTTTTCAGAAAAGTTGTATTTAGTCTTGAATGATAAAATTAGTTCAGTTCAGTAAATAACCAACACAAAAGAACATGAATATAATTTTAGCCTCAACTTTTGAAAACTTGAGACAATTTAAAACATTTTCCTTTCTTTTCCCATGATTGTTCAACTTGACAGACTAAACATTAAAATCACAAAGCATTAAAAGAGAACCATTAAAGACGATTCAAAATTTGATTTCCAATCTAACTTAAAAAATTCAGAAAAATCCCCTATACGGAGCAACCAGCTCATGAAATTGAACAAAAAGAGATGTACACGCGGAGATGCCTATTATGTACCTGTGATCTCCCTATCCATCTTCATTCTCTTTGAACTCTGCGACTGCGAATCAACTCTGCCACGCTGGACTGGTTTATCGTCGTGCTGAAAGTTACAGCTCGCACCATTCCTGCAACCCTTTTCTGTGTTGTAATACAGACAAGGCTTCATCATCCTAGGGTGCGGTTTCCAGTCTCTTGGCCTCCCGTTGGTTGACGGCTCTCTGCCACCAGGATAGCCGTGATGATTAGTCCGGCCACCACCACCACCATTGCCGCTAGCATATTGTGGTGGTGCTTCATGGAAGTCGTTGCCGTGTTGCTGTATCAAGCTTTTGTAGTAGTTAATATCCTTCCTAACGGGCAGTGACGGGCCTGGGAGAATGGTATCGGGCCTGATGTCAGAGACCGGTGGTGGTGGGCGAGAGTTTGGTGGCCTGATGTCAGGGATGGGTGGTGGTGGGCGAGAGTTTGGTGGCCTGATGTCAGGGATGGGTGGCGGTGGGCGAGAGTTTGGGCCGAGCCCCATCGGGCCCTGAGGAGGGTAAAAGACTCCCTTGGAGGCAGTTGTCATAGGTGCTGCGACAAACTCTGCTCTGTTCACTTGAGCTGATGGCCTAGCAACTGGATTCGGCAAGGGGTTGGGAACCCTGCCGGGCATTGGCATATTCTGAGTAGGGGCCGGAAAATTGTGAGCTGGATTAAACTGTGTGGCCGGTGAAAGTTGGGGAGCCATGGAGGGGCCGTGGTTCCTGACCAGCTGCTCTATCATCTTCGGGTCACCAAGGATCTTGATGAGCAGCTCGGGGTCTATGAGATTTCCCTGATCCATCACGGCACTCAGGGCAGCACTTGCAGCAGCAAGAACTGCAGGGTCCACTCCCGGGGCAGTAGGAACAGGCGGTGGACCATTATGTGAGGATGAAGCATAAGTTCCAGTTGTTTGAGCTGTAGGAACAACAACCTTCACTGCTGCTGGCTCGGTGAATTCTGCTGTTGCTGCATCTTCGTCTTCAATAGGCGTTAGCGGAATACTGAGTGGTGGTTTACCACTAGCAGGTGAATTCTCCACATCAGGTGCAACAACAGGACTGCAGAAGAATTTAAATGTTGAGTAACCACAATTTTAAATGGTACTGTATAAGAAGCATCAAAACAAAAGTGATACACTATAGAAGAATACATACTTTGGGGGAATGGCAGATTCCCGAGGATAGATTGCCTCAAGCACTCTGTTAATTCGGTCGGATTCTATGTGCACTTCTACACTTTCTTCACCAGCAGTAACTCTCCAAGATTCATCCATCTTGAACTGAGAAGAAAAAAACTTTAAGTCAAGTGATGAAATCAATTATATAAAAAGTACAATTTAGTAATCTCAGTCAATCTAACCAAGTATCAATTGAAATTTACAAAACTGATAAGTCTGGTGTCATATAAGTTTCACGTCAAGCTGTGCAATTGACTTTGTGGTTCTGTCACGATAAAACAGCCAACACAAGTGTCAAAATGGTATTCTAAGTAAAAAAACTAGGAGCAAATTATTATTCCTAGAAACTGCAATTATTCTTGCAGGTTCAGAATTCAGACACTTGTAATTACAACCAGAGAGCCTGAAGCTGCTTCAGAGCTATTATTGCCTCAAAACTAAAACCAGACACTGATCTAATAAAAGGTCCCCGAATGTATCCTTAAAACAGAATGTCTTGTCTAATAAAAATTGGACACTTATCTGCATCCAGATAAAGGAAACTAGGAATCTAGTGAAAATTAATAGACAAGCAAAAATGCACACACTCATTATTCTTATCTCTCTATAAGACAAGAATATAAAAATACCGGTTTTCCTTCAAACACAAAATCTTTCAGATTTAAGTATCATATAACATATATTAATTGTCTCACTAACATTCTTAAATAAAGAAAAAAAATTATCCCGGCATCATAACTCTCTTTTTATAGCTAAAATGGCCATATAACACAACAAAACGCAAACAAATCACTGAGTATTATTCAAAAGATCAGATCATGTCACTAACCGCAGCTGCGCGATGCCATTTGATAGCAGGAATTTGGGACAGTTGATTCCAAGGGATACTTGTAGGCTGATGCGGTCCTCCTTCAAAGCCTGGTGGTAAACTATCATCATTCAAGCTAAAGTTTGAGTGGGACTGCCATGCCTTCGGTTGAAGGTGATCTTGCGCACCAGAACCTACTTGTGCAGGGTTATCTTCTGATAAAAATAGCTTTACCTATACATGAAATGTAAAATCCATCAAACTCAAAACACATGATTGCACATTCTGTGTAAACAATAAAGAACCAAGTGTACAGCATCTAAATAAATTATCTAGGTCACACAAGAAACTAAATTATTAGATTAGCAACCAAAAACATCACACAGAAAGTTTAGCAATGCTGTCAACACATTGAGTGGTTTTAGTTTATTAAATCCTCTTTAACCTATAAAGGTCATAACAAATTAAGTCTAGGGCCAGACGAAAACATAATTGGTGCAAGAGGAACACAAAAGACTAACTATGTATTATAAACTACCCTAAATTTATTTTGATTTTGAAGCTTCTCATGTAACATTTTCTCGACAAATGTACTAGACCAAATCAAACGAATTCTACATAAGTAATTAACCATTACATCAACAGCCTCATCAACTATACATACATCATACAAGTGATATAATACATCCAACTCCTAGTCAATCCGTAAAGAGATATAATCCGTAAGGGGGGGATGAAAACCCTCATCAAACTTGTGCATCTATACATCATAGACAGAAGGCCTTTCTAGCAGCATCAATTGTTCAAGTACATTCAAAGCTCAAACTTGTACATTCATACATCTAGACAAAAGGCCTTTCTGGCAACATCAATTGTTTCAAGTATCTACATTCAAAGCTTAATGCTTTTTAGACAGCAATCATCAATTTATTAACACAGGGTTGATACAAGCCCTTCTGTCATCACTTGTTTCAGCATTTCCAGTTTTCAATAAATTCCACTCACTAAAACTTCAACTTAAACACTTAAAAATTAAAATTAATTACTTTTAATAGCCAAAATTTTGCTGAAACCCATTTTTAGGGGCAGCATTCACTTCGTTAATCTTCTGCCCAAAACATTTGACTTTACTTTGCCAATTGATTGACCAAGACAGTAAGAGATAGAGAAATCAAGTGAGGATTTTTAACAAACAATTTACCTGACAGAGATTATCATCTGAAGGCCAAATAACTCTTTTTGATTTCTTCGATCCTCCCATTATTACATAAAATTTTTGATTGGGGATTTATATTAAACAAAGATCAAAACCTTCTTCTCTGCTCTTTCGACGTTTCCAATCAATTTCAAAAACCTTTAAAAACCCTTTTCAAAATGACCGGTTTTCACAAATTAAAACTGCGATTTACCGAATCGGAGGGATAAGAGGAGGGAGAAGGGCGATGAAGATTGGGTTTTTTGCCGTAAACAGAAACCCTAGATCCTGTGCGGCTCTTTTAATTGGGGCTATTTCGCCTCCTCTTATATTTTTGCTAACAATGTTGTGGGCTTCAGAGTTCTAATGTGGTTTTTATAGAGGATTTGTGGGTCTGTGACTACTTTCCACGTATGAATATGTGGAAATATATCATCGAATCTTTTTAATTTTTATAAATAAGACAAAAATTACAGCTAGGAGCGTAGGCTATTTGTACTACGAAGGTATAATTTCCAAATCCGTCTTCAAATCAGATCCATTAGTAGATAAAATATATTGGAAACCAAGTGTGAAATTGAATTAAAACCAGAAAGATAAGGAATTTAGGGGTATAATTTATAATGCTATTAGGAATTTAGGGGTGGCCATGAAAGCAAAGAGTTATAGTCATTTTAGGAATAAAATCTCTCTTACTTATGGTACACCAAAGCCAAAGTTGACTACAATTTGAGGAATTTTAATGAGGAATAATTCAAAGATGATTCAAATTTGTTTTTTTTTGTTGTTGTTGTAATGTTACATGTGCTTGCATAATCTATTAGTTCAATGTTAAAATGAGGAAAAACTAGGAGATTGATGACTTTATTTACTCTGTTAATCTATTAATTCTAATAAAACGATTGTATATTAAACAGAAGATGATATGATTTTAAGTTCTGGTATTTTTTTATTTGGTTTGATTCAGTTAGTGCACTTATGTGTACAGTAGTTGATAGATGCTATTGACTTAGACAATCATGATAAAAAATTAAAATAGGGTGCCCATATACAGAGATCTGAATTCCCTATATACAGATCTTCAATTAGGGACTAAATTGGGATCTGCATTGTGGATAGATCTGTGTATGTTTTGTGTTAAAACATTTATCAATGTTATTTCTGAAAAATATATCTAATTTAATTGAAAGTTAGATTTAAAAATGTAAATCATCTAACCTTCGATGTTAACGAGGGTTCACTGATTCTTATATGTCAATGTCGGATCCTCTAGGGTTTTGTTGCTTTTTACTAAGGACGATCTTCATATGCCTTCTAAATGGATTGAATGATATGCCAGACTGACGATCTAGATCTGTCTTCTAAATGGGTTGAATGATATGCCAGACTGACGATCTAGATCTGCCTTCTTAATGGATTGAATGATATGCTAGACTGCCGATCTAGTCTTCTGCCTGCATAAATCTCATACCATTTTCATCTGGTTAGATAAAAGTGTTCTGAACAAGATGTTTTAGTCTAATTGATGGGTACTCACTTAACATTGTTTCCCCACTCCATCCTTGAATTTCATGGGTTGATACGTGGTTGTCTCGAGTTTGAACCTGCAATAAAACTAAAAAAGTCATCAGAGGTATCGTATATAGCGTCGGCGCCGCCCACAGATAAGCTTGTAAAATAAAATGAGGTAGTCACTCTTTCTGAATATGCATACCTTTCTTATATAGACACACCTTGTAGGGTTTACATAATCTTTCGGGGCCGCTTCTCAAATGAGTTTATTGGGCCGCTTAGACATGTATATGTGGTGGTCTTTTATCGATGACAAGTTGTCATACATTTGAGGGTAAAATAGTCTTTTCCAATTGCAAGACCTTTTGAGCCCATACTCGATAATGTAGAGCTACCACGACCACATTCTTTTTTCCCTCTATGAAGAAAAAATTGTGAGATGGGGAGTATATTTGAGTCGTTTATTTAGCCAATTCATTTAACATCAACCTTAATCAACCCAATGTAGTATTGGTCTGGTAGTGTAGGGCTTGAGCTAACATGTATTGCCAATCAGTCTAGTTCATTTTGCAATTCTACTCGCAAATTTTTCCATCATATCACAACATTAGAGTTTTAATAAAATGATTTTTGCAAAAAAAAAAAAAATTTAAAAAGAAGTCTCCAATAAAGCACCATAATGAACCACAATTCTATAAGTTTTGTGGTTTGACAATGAATAATTAGATGTGGAGCAATTTGAAGGATCCTCTAGAACTATAAGGGTCTCACCACAATCCTCCCCTCTTGCTATCGTTTCCCCAATTCTCTCAACTTTTCACCTAACGTTGTTTTTTCCACCGTCATACCTCATTTGATCTAGAAATCATCCTTTATGCAGTCAATAGACAGGGCCAACTCGATGCGTAATGCGTGCTCAATTTACGCAGTCACTTCAAGCCCCCAAATAATTTTGGATAAAAGGGCCTCTTTTTTTATATATAAAAAATGATAGTATTTTTATTAATTAATTTCATTCATGTAAAGAGATATAATGTTTTTTTTCAAAATAGACCCCTCACATGTCATATAAAATTAAATATAATTTTTTTTAATAACAATAATTCTTTTTAATTTATAATTCATAATAATTTATTGTCCCCTAATAAAAAATTTAACGTTTTATTTAATAATCCTACAAAATCAATTTTTTTCTTGCGGCACCAAAAATCATAGGGCCGGCCGGGCCTGTCATCTCCACCACTTCCCAGCGGTGACCTCATCAATTTTAGGAAAGATCAAATCACATTCACATTGAATGAGAATGTTGTGAAAACCATTGCTGGTGATTGGTGAGCCAAACGCAATAACGTTTGCCACGGAATCTGTGAATCTGTGATTGATGAATGATGACTGTAATTTGTAAATACCGAGGACGGCGGCGGGCGGCGGTCGGCGGAAGGGTTTAAGGAGTAAAATTGCATGTTGAGTCCCTACAGTTCTAATAATATGTAATTTACCGTTCTAATATTTTCCCACAGTAACTTTTAAAACCAATTTTCATCTAAATTTTGCCATTATAGAAATTGATCATACTCCTATCACTAATTGAGAAGGAAAAAGTAAAATATGTAATAAGACTAATCAGACTTTTGCCATAATTAAAAATCTGTCAATAAAATGAAAATAGTGAGTATACTGTACGATGGAGAAATACACAAAAATCCATTTCCAACTGTTGATCTTCACTTTCCAGTTTCCAGAGTACAAAGAAAAGCCAATTCTTCTACTTCTACACACACAAGATATAATCACAAAATCACAACCTCCAGCATGCAGGATGAATATAAATATAAAAAACCCTCATAATTACTCACAAATTTGAAAGACAATTTACAGGAAAGAGGAAAAAAAAACCCAAGGAAATTAGCAGCACTGTTGTAGAATCATGGCACTGTAAAGCAGAAAAAGACTAGGGAAATATCACCAGTATGTCCATCAAATCAGTTGTCAAATCCATACGAAATCGCCTTCCAAGGCATTTCAGCATCAACTACTTGTTCATCTCTTCCACTTCCTCTCTGAAACGTGTTAAAATCCGAGTGTAAGAGATACGAGGTAAAAGTCACAAACCTAGCTGGAACAAACAAACATGTTATGGAACACGGAGAAATGTGCATGAGCTAATTACCTTGAGGGGAATGAGTCCCGTTTGTCTTTGCACCTTGTTGTGCCCGGTTAACATGGGGTGAGACCTGCCTTGTTGTACTTGCACCAGGCAGGGATTGCCTTTTCTTGATGAAATCCTTATCTTGCATATCGGGGCTCGATCTTGGGGAGCTAAGAGAAAGAGCTTTTGCTCTTGCTGACTCTGTGGCCTGCATGTAACTCGGGAGAGAGTTGCTGCTGTCTCTCGGTTCTTGCTCACTATGATCAGCTGCCTTGCTGGAACCAAAGGAGTTACGGCGTTTCCCACTCTGATGTTCTGAACTATCCAAATGTGATTCTTTGCTCGATGCTAGATGCTTATTTGATCTACCTTTACCACTCCTGCTTTTCATTGACTTGACAGAAACCTGACTAGAAGGTGTCCCTTGGGATTCTGGGACAGTTACATGGCTTTTTGTTGGAGATGGTTCGGGCGAAAATCTTTTTGCTGGCTTGACTGGCTTGGACTTCTGTTTTACCTCAGATGCATCCTCAGCCACTGTTGAGCTGACAGGCTCGATGTTACCAACAATGCTGCTGTGATCTAAGTCGACAGCATTTGTATTCGAGTCAGCTGTGTCACTCTCCAAAATTCTGGACTCCATCTGCTCATCTGCTACTGAGTTAAAATCGTTGTTTAGATCGTGAGCTCCATCCTCGGAATTTCTTGTAAATTCACTCCTAATCTTCTCTTCCACTTCCAGGTCAAAGTCATTCTTATGAATATGGTCTCCATTCTCTTCAATTCTTGATAAATTACTCTCTGCAATTTTGGATTCCGGCTTCTTCTCCTCCACTTCCAAGTCAATATCAGTCTTAGGACTGTGAGCTTCCATCTCTAAATTTCTTGCTTCCCGAGCAGAGTCAACTACTCCTGCATCAGACCTATCTGGAGAATCGAGTGTGGAAGAAATGGAGAGTTCTGTTCCACATTCAGAACCAGTTATTACATCATTCAAGTTATGGGCAAGAGAATTTTCTGAGTTATCGATTGCCCTTGTCTTGGATGCATTGATATCGACTGGTAAGTCAGACTCCAAAGAAGAATCTACATTGGCCTCTCGATTGGATGAAGAGGCTGATTTTTCTAGACTGGCTGCTGAACCCAATTCTTGAAACTTAGCTTGTGCTGCAATGAAAGAAGGATTACTGGCCTTTCTTGATACAGTTGACGACTTCCTTTCTTCATTATCAGACCCTTCTAATTCAGGGGTATCCAAAACTGGTAAATTCGGTTTATTTTCTGCTTCAATGGGAATGGCCTCTGATTCAGAAACTATGTCCAACTCTCTTGTATGACCAGCAATAGGCGAATCAACATCACTGACCACTAAATTTGCTTCACCAATAAGCTCTTCTCTGCTTTGATCCACCGAAGGCACTACAGGCTCGGAATCATGGAATTTGTTTTTATCAACATCATATGTGATGACATTTTCATCAACCTCCAAAGGTGCTTCTAATGCTTTGGTATCGGCTTCGTCCCTTGACAGGAAATATTCTGGAGATGAAACAGTAGTTTCCAAATGGCTGTCTACTTTGACTGTGCTTCCCTTAGCTTGGAATTCTGCAGTTGGTTCAAGCCCAGGTGACTCAGCAGCTTCAGTTGACGAAGCCAGCATCCATCTCTCCAGCCAATTCCAACCTGAGTCTGGCTTCGAAGGATCACACTTCATATCAATTTTCTTGGTCTTTGGTGTTGAATCCATCAGCTGAAATCAATAAGCCCCAAAATAGGCGAGAAACCAGAAAATCAGAAGCTTATCACCTTGGAGAAATACCAGCAACACCAGAGGGAAATGCAATAGCCCCACTATCTTACCTGACGAGCAAATGCATTACTGAGCAGCTTCTCAATGGATACATACGTGAAGCCTGGTTCCTTACCCTGAACAAGACAATAATTGTATTAAGTAACAAGACATATGATTTAAGAGACTACATATACTGCAAAAACATGCCTCACACTAATTTTCAAGACAAAGTTGTATGCTCAAGCACCCAGCTAACAAAGATAGTAAAAACCTCCACTCCTTCTCAAAAACAGTAAAAAAGTACAACTGGTAAGGAGTAAGGACAAAAGAAAAGACTCTGCTTAACTACAAAACGGAGGAGCAAATCAGCAGAGCATGAAAAGAAACAAAGAAACATCACTTCCTATCAACTCAAATTTTAGGAATCAGCATCGAACAAAATTTACAATAGTGCTAATTCAGCACTGATTAGTCTTCCCATGTACCTCTTCTTTAATGCTGGACCCATGCAAACGAGCTTGGCGTTCCCTAACAAGATTTTGCATTTTGACAATGGCTTGAACACACCGAAGACTTCCCACTGCATGCTTCCTAACAATATGTCCACGGACAGCAGCTTGCACCTTTATAATGTTGTTGTGCCTCAATAGAGTTTCTCTTTGAGCCTGAATTAGATTATTAACGAAAGAAAACACATTTCGTCATCATACAGATAACTGAGAAGCTTCTCTAAGATTAGAGCTTGAAATAGAGATCCAAAATATGCAGATGATGACCCAAAAAAAAAAAAGAACTCACCAAAAATCTTCTTACAGCAGCTTGAATAATTATCACACTTTCCTCCTCTGCAGTTCCATCAGCTCTTTCATCATCATCTGCAGTGCCATCAACTCTTTTACTGTCATATGCAGCAACATCAATTCTTGCAAATTCCTCTGCAGCAGCAGTAGTCTCAGCTGTCTCGGACACTTTCACGTCCACAGGAAATTCATGAACACTTTTCTCCTCCTTCCACTGAACAGCTAAGCTTTTCTCTGGAGTGGCAGAACTACTCTGAGTAGCAAACCCTGTAGAGACAGAATCGGGAGTAGCCTTGTTCTCTGAAGGAACTTCAGAGGCAGCAGAGTTACTCAGGACTCGATGTCTTGCTGATTTTTTGCGAAAACTCCATTTACTTCTATCACTAGAACCCTTGCTCTACAAGAAGACATCAATGAACAGAAAACAAGAAGGTGGAAATCAGTTTACTACATTAAAAATATATAGCCCTACATATCCATAGATTGATAAATTATAATGCTGAGTTCCATAACAAGTAAAAGTAGTCATCTAAAGATTCTAAACTTTCCACTGAAGTAACTGAATCTGAATACGATATTACTACTGTGATCTCATCTAAGGAAACAATTAGATTGGCAAAGATCAAACAAAGCACTAAATCCAATCGCTCATCAAAAACAAATCCATTTCCATGTTAAGACCTCACATCATTAAAAAAAAACAGCACTGAGATAAGAAAAATATCACTCGAACCTTAAAAAACACAAGCAGCAAGTTCTTCACAAAACTAACAGCCGGATCACCAAAATCACACCTTTTTGAACTTCATGACACTGAACTAGCTTACGAAACTACAGTACTCAAATTTGATACGCAAGCAAAATGCACAACCTTAAATTCGACAAAAAAAAAACAGACGTCACTAAACGTACCTCGGGAACTCCGAGATCGTCCCGGTCGACGGAGTCTTTGCCGCCGGCGCAGGGGATGAGCTTCAGGCACGACGTCGAGCCGCCGGATCTTCCCATTCTCGCCTTCCGCTTGTTTCTCTCTCCGTCTCTCCGGTCTCTCTGTAGAACTGTTAATGTTGGGAATTGAACCGAAAGACACGCAGTGAAGGTGAGGTGTGTGTGGGGGAGTGGAAAGAAAACTGTTTTTTGGCTTTTACTTTTACTGAGACCGGACGTCAAACGCTGTCATGAAATGCAGTTAAGTCTTGTGTTACGAGTCCGCCCCGTATCCACTGTGCGGCTCCGTTCCGTTTTCTCTCCATATATCCGTTGAGATTTCACAGCCCATCTGGTCTTGGAATTTGCCCGAATAAATATTGTCGGATATCTTTTTCCTTTTTCTCATGATTTTAAAATATATTTTTACTCAACATAATAATGCATAGCATATTCATTTCACACTTCTTAATTATGTCTTCTTTTAATAACAACCATAATTAATAATGTACTTATCGAAATATAAAGTACATTGTAGTACTAGACTAGTATGTACGATGTTATGGATAAGTGCATTTCATGGTGATATGATTATGGATGACTCACTCAACCAATTTTGAACATGTTGCGCGTTTAAATTTATAAAACAAATCGAATAAAATTAAGAAGGTGAATATTGGATTAATTTCAATTAATATATTTAGACGGGGAGGTGAATCTAACACTATTATAATCAGTAAAATTAAATTATAATAATTGAGTAAATTGATCTAATGTGTTAATAAGTTCAAGAACTATGCATTAATAAATTCATCAAATACATTTCAAGTCTGACAATTCCTTTTTTTTAATATCCGTTCAGTTCAGTTTAAAAAAAATTATGTGTAATTCAAATATATTAAGTTATCTTTTTCACGTCTTTTTTTCAATACATTATTTTTTCAGTTCTGTTCATTTTAGAAAGAATAAACGAAGTTTCCCATTTTTAATATTAAATAATTCTAAATATAACTCAATAATTTCATAGTGATTTTTGAGAGGCATAAAAGCCGCATAAAATCCTTGAAAGCCATAAAGGCTTGGCTAAATATTAAGACAAGACATTCCATAAAGAATTCATTTTCGAGATTATCTTTAAAATTCACTTAATTAAGATGCTTAAATCTAGCTGGTAAAGTCATTGACTAATCTGCAAAGTGGGCCATTTCCCCCCTAATAATGCAGAGTTAATTGGTTAACCAACTGTACCCACCGTCACGATTATCTGATTGATCCATTAACCATACATAATATAATACAAACTAATGTAATCACATTACTATGATTAGGGAGATAAATATTTTGGGCGTATTAGTAAAATGGCTAATTAATAGAGGGCTCAAATGAAATATACTAAAAAAGATTATTGTAGAGGACCACACCGGTACGCATGTGATGCAAATGGAAATGAAATTATGACATCCGGTATGGTATATAAGAGATGATTTTTAATTTAATTTAGTCAATTTTTTTATATATTTTCTCATTTATTTTAGCATAACCTTTGAAAAACTTATTTTAAGAGCATTCACATTTGTTGCTCGTTAAGACCTTATGTATACAATTATCTATAAAAAAAATGAAAAATACTAATCTGAAAAAAACGTGATAATAGTCTAATACAACATTTTGAATGAAACATTATATATGCTAATTAAGTTCTATGAAAAACTTATTTTTGAATGTTTTGATTGAAAATGGAGCAAATAGTTTTTGAAAAATGTATTTTGAAGTGGACTAAAATGAAAGTGATGTGAAATATTTTGGGAACAAAATGTGAATTACTATGAATTGTGTGATTGTGTCTTATTAAGAAACAGCGTACAGATTCTGAGCAACGGTGTTGGATTTGCTGAATAGTGAATCCCCACAGACGTGACATGGTCGCAACTACCTTGACACCTATTTTGTCCTCACTTGCACGTGTCGAGGATAGGAAGTGCCACGTCATAAACAGAGCACATGAGCCCGGTGGATCCTGCGGAGCGTGGGCCGGGCTGAAATTGCAGTGATATGGCCCAACATCTCCAGTGCGCGCGCGCATGGCATGTGTCAGATCTGCTTCACCAACGTAAGGCAGAGGCCGTTATTATTTATATCTCCAGTTGGGTCCCATGTTGTAAGTTGCTGGTCCAGTTTTGTCATTTAGCCTTTATCCCAAATTACAATATTCTCATAATCAATAATTTTATCTCTTATCAAAAAATTAAAAAATTTATAACTACACAAGTTTAATGAACTTGGTTTTTTTTTACAGTTATGTAGAAGGGGAATACTCTGAAACTGAAAGTAAATCATTTAGGGTATTATGTTTAGTTGAAAATATTTTACGATAATTGATTGTTTGGAGATTCATCAATAAAATAGTACTATAATAGTGATAAAATGTTTCATTTTGCTTGTAAGCAATATTTGTTGAACAAGCGAAAACGACGTCGCAGGAGGAAATGTCAATTCATGTTTGAAGGTGACTAGGGGTGATAACGAGTCGATCCGATCACGATCATCACTATGTTCATGATCGACTCGTTTAAATTTTGAGGTGATCACGATCCGATCGCGATCAAAGCGATCAAAATAATTCATGATCATGATCGGATCGTTTAAAAATTATAATGATCGCGATCTGATCGCGATCGATTCGTTTAGATAATCGATCAGATGATCAATGATCAATAACGATCGGCTCGATCAAATGATCAATGATCAATCATGATCAGTTTAAAAGTTTTTTAAAAAAGTTAAAAATTAACAAATTACTAAAAAATAATTCATTTAGATGTATATATTTATATTATATTAATCGATTATCTTATCGATCGATATCGATCACCTTATCGATCTGTTCGCGATCATGATCGAGTTTTAATGTCTATGATCGTTGATCGTTCATTTATTAAACGATCAAAAAATTTTGATCATGATCGGCTCATTTATTAAATGAACGATCTCGATCCGATTTTTAACCGATCCGATCGCGATCCGATTAACGAACGCTCGTGATCGTGCTCACCCCTAAAGGTGACAAACAGGGATTATGGATATATTACAAGAATGATACTTGGGTGAACCTCACTTAACTGGTTTGGGAAAACACCCAACTAAGGTTAATGATATTAATAAATTGAAATAAATTCCAAACATCATTTTAATGCAGATGGTGAGTGAGGATCATGTGGGTGATGATGGCCAACAAGGCAACAAACTCAACTTAATGGTTTTATATGATCAAATTGTGGGTAGCTCTTGAATTTATATCAGAAATAATGCTTCTTTTATTTTAATTTTACAAATGGAGAGGGGAAGGAGCATTTTCTTAAAAATATTATTTGGGTTCTGTTGCGTATACTATATTTCAATTGAATCATAGCATATCTCAATTAAATTATATACACTGCAAACGTATTAGCGTAGGCAAAAATATTATTACGTGTTAGTTTTATTCCGCAATTTAACATATTGTGTCCTTGTTCTGCCATGTTGGTAATTAAACCAAACTTAAATAGGATTTTAGATCATGCTTTATATATTTCCTTTAACGATTAGAAAGTTGAATGTTTTAGGAGTTTATGTAGTCTATATAAAGACGCATAGGGCATTGATTGTAATTGAGGCATTCCAACAAGAAGATTAAGCTAAGATTGAAAGAGATTGAGATACAGACATTTAGGTCTGGTTTGGGGTCGAAAGTCTCTTTGAAGACTGAAAGCCGGGTTGTGGCTTGCCCCGTTGACGACGAGTCGGTTTAAGACGTCGGGTTTGTAATTGCCTCCAATACAACTAAAAGATTAATATATTGATATTTGTTCCTCTGCGTGTTTACAGGGATATAATTATTCACGGTAATAATTATTCACGGTATTTGTCAAATGTGATCCATCAACCCATGATCACTTTTTACTTAAATCAAAGTAATAAAACATTTTAGCTCGATGGATCACATTTGACAAATAGTAAGATGTTTGTTTTAGCTTTACATTGTTTCGTATGGATGGATTAACCCTAGTTAACCTTAATGCAACTCGGTCAATCAAAATTTATCAATTTAACCTCAACCCATTAATTTTCTACATTTGCCTGCATCTGCAAGACTGTCACATTTAGAAATAACATATAAGGAATTTGGAGACTTAACAATGTGAGGTTCCTTTGCAAGGTAAAATGTCATATGAAGAAGAGTTGCGTGGTGCATTTGTATTTAATACTTGGGGGAGTTGGAGAATAGTACTAAATATTGAAAAGAAGTCATTAGGTACAACCAAAGCAAGTAAAAGTCATACTCAGTTATTATTGAAGCTTTTTCCAAAGAGGAATCGCACCAGCTGTGGAGCCTTGGGCACGTGATGGAAGTATGGAACGGCCGAACGGGAGAATGAAGAATCAATCCCAATTATTCATCACACACACTCAATGTCAAGAAACAAGGAGATCAATCCAATTCATAGCCAGACATAAAAATGATAAATCTTGAAAGTAAGAACATCAGACGTAAAAGTGAGAAGATCAACAATACTAAATTGAATGATCATGCTTAATTTGTAAGAGATCAGCAGTACTAAATTGAATGATCATGCTTAATTTGTAAGAGATCAGACTTTTAGGTGAGAAAAACATTTGTGACAGGAGACATTCTCTCATGATGAGAATATCCTCCTAGATTGGGTATTTTCAGATTTCGAATTAGGTCATTTTGCAGAGGAGAGATTGCTTGACAGATTTTTGTCATTGATGAAGATTTTTCTCTGAAAGTAGGACTTACTTTATAGGCTGCATTGTGTCTCAGTTGCCTTGCGCTTCTGATTCACTAATAAGCAAGTGGTTCTAAGTCCTCCTCTCTTAAAGTCTCTGTCTTGAAATCATTTTGGTGTATAGAATGAGTTCCCTAGTATATATTTAGTCTACCTCATTCTTTTTGAAAGTTATGCTTAGCTTCATGTAGAATTCTTCTGTAGGTATTCTACTATAACCGCTATATAGTCTAGATCTTTAGAAGCGGTTCTTGTATTATTACTTGTTATTCTTGTTATTTAAAAGGCATAAAAATCCCTCCACCAATAGTGGTTTAACTATATATAAAAAAAAAGATTGCTTGACAGGGCTTGTCGATCATATAAATGCATGGATTGCATCCAGCTAAACAAGCTAGACACAGGAAGTAATCATTAAGGTTACGTAGGACCATAAAAACAAACCTGTCCGATGAAAATAGACCGAAATCAACGTGCACTACAAGGGACCATGAAAGCATTCCACAAGAAAGAGAATGTAGAGTTAAACCTCAAACAATATCCAAATTCGAGGGCTGTAAATGATGGTAGAAACACCGTTAGAGGTTTCAAAAGAGTAGATAACATCGTTGTTACAAGTGATTAGTTCATATAATCCGGATACCGAATTGCCCTACCACATGATGTAGTGAAAGAAGAATTTTTAAAAATGAGAAAATAATCAGAATAAGAGTAGTGCAGCTCTCAACAGAGATGGAGAGCTGATACCAGATGGCTTATGCTTTTCTTGGTCTCCCTCTTTTCCCGGTCTTCGGGGCAGTGGCCTGAGGGGTCTTTTTATTGGTTGATGGGGGACGACCTCTCCCGCGGCCACTCTTGGCCTTGGCACCTTTTCCATTCACATATCCTTCATCATCATCATCGTCATCGACATCTTCACTGTCTTCTTGGTTATCTTCTGACTCTGATGAATCTTTTGCCTTTTTCCTCTTGTTGGCATTTGCAGGACCCCTTTTGGCAGCTTTTGGCGCTGGAGAATCACTAGGTTCTTGCACAGGCACTGCTAAGAAATCGTCCATCACAGTGAAATTCGGGTAAAAATCAGAAAAAGAAACAAGATATATGAATAGGACAATGTTTGTCATTAAGAAGTTCTATACCTTCAATAGTCTCTTTGCCATCATATATATCAAGCTGCAAACAGCAAAAGCAGAAGGGTTAATAAAACTCCAGAATGAAATAGGACGGTGAAGGATTGAAAATGTCCACAAAGAGTTACCTCTTCGAGTCGATCAGTAACATTAGTCCTGTCGACTACTATCATTGAATGCGCAAATCCACAGGCAACACTATATGTCAAAGTCATGATATTAGGTCATGAAAGAACACGGAAAGGGAAAAGGATAAAAGAAAGTAAATTTAGATTTACAGGTAAACTAACCTGATAACATTCATGCCTTCTAGACTGTCGACCTTTTTGGGAGCTGCAGAAGATCTACAAAAAGAGAGAAGGGTAACAAAGAGAAACAGTTACTAATGAGAGTATTAACATATTCAGACTCATAAAATATCCAGTCCGTACTTCTGGCCACTAGGTCCATATCCCAGCTCCCCTGATTGTGCTTGGCCCCAACTTATACACGAGCTATCAGCACCAACAAAATGGTGCATGGAACCAGAGTCCATGCAACGGAGATTCCAGCCGCTACCGCATACACACAAAAACTTGCCTCAGTCAATCAGACAATAATAATAACTGTGCAAATGACCATTCAAATGGAAAAGTTTCTACTTCTTGATCTGTTCATTATCAAATTATAAATACAGTAGAATCTTTATCTTTTCCCCCCATAACATTAGGTCTTCTATCGACGGATGTAACAAGATATTTTTCAGAAGGAGTGTAAGGATGTAAAACCAGTAAAAAGGAACTACCTTAAATCCAAAAGAGGCTTTGGATACATCAAGTCATCCCCGGCATTCTTTAGTTTACCCCACATATAAAGCTGTCCTCCTCCTGGAGAACTGTAATAGTAAGTACTTGATAATAAAATCAAATGGTTTCATCTTGCAGAATTTTTGATAATTAGCCTCAGCTTGTCACAAATACATTACAAACTTTTCAATGAGACTTATATATTTCAAGGATTCCAAAAAGCATGTTGGCCTTGTTCTAAAAGGTAAACTAGGCAAAATCAATCATATACCATTACAACCATAAGGACTCGCAATGGTATTTCTACAAGACGCGAGCACTAGAAATCAACACTTCTAATCAGGAAGAACATAAAAAAAAGTAACATGTGGCACTAGTATCAACAAATGTAAACATACCAGCAGTACAGGCAGAGTTTGCAGAACCAGCTGAAACAATTGCATCAGGAGGCAGCACATTCTGTCTAGTGAATACGTCTACACGACGAGGAGCAAACTCATCCTTTTGCTCCCTATGACCAAGTCTGACACCAGAAGAAACCAAGACTTTTAGCAACCCCAGTTATATATATTAAAACATCAACTAATAATAAATGATATACCAACCTTCCATAACCACCATAACCCCACCTGCAAGTTCAAGCACTCAACACAATCAACAAAGGCAATTTCATCCTATTTAGTACACAAAATAATAATGCAAGAAACAAATACAAGGTCACCCTCAAAAAGTGGGAACTCACGTGTACACGTAACCATTCTTATCCACAGCAACTGAAATCATTAAAACAGAGATTAAATACTAGGATATTTTAATATAATATCATTGTAATTATAATTTACATTGTAACCTGTATGATTTATTCCACATGCAACTTTCACAATGGTTTCTCCAGAAAGTGTAGCAATTGCTCTAGGCCGTGGTTGGGCTTCATATGCAAGCTTCACTGAACTGTCTTTTGTATTATACTGAAAAATAAAAGGGAGAAAAAAATATTACATAACAAAGTACTATACTAGTACTACCATACTACAGGACAAACTAACAATGTTAATAACAGGTTACAAGAATTCTGCCACTTTTATCTTTCAACAGTTGTTACAACAGATTACAAGATTTTAGAGTAGATAATTTTCAAGATTGAACACAACATGACCAGACAAGGACATTTTTTGTTCAAGAGATTATTTCAAATAAAGAAAAAGCTCTGTGCACAAAGCTCTACCATGAGCTTGTCGGCAGGATAAAACTGATTAAGGCAAAATTCCATATCTATGGAAGTTTTCACGGCAGACAGGGAAACTTTATTTTGTCACAGAACAATGTCTGAATATAGCAAAAGAACATGTTCACTATGTACCTCATTGTCAGTACCATGACCAAGTTGACCATACTGCGGATGACCAGCAGTTCTAAAGAAACATCAGAGAGCTTGTGAAATACTGAGATTATGAAAGAGTGGCTTCAAAAAGAACATAATCAATGTAAATGTGTAGTTATAGCAGGAAACTAATCTACAAACCATACTGTATAGATGATCCTTCAACTGAAGTTAACCACGCAGTAAATTCCCCTCCACAAACAGCAGTGGTGACATCAGACACAGCACAGCGAACAGGGGAAGATTCAATCTCTACAACAAATATATTGGCAGCAGTAATCATTCAGAAACATTATATGTGAATTTACAATGTAAACTGCCTGATAGAAAATATATAAATAATAAGCCAGCGCCCCCCAGAGTATCTCAAGATAAAAATCCCTTTCTTTCAAAATATAAATGATACTCGTAATAACTAATAAGGAATGTATAAATAACAACAATAGCTCAGAGTATAACATAAATATAGCCCCCACTACAATTATGAGAAAAATGACTCACCATTTTTATTAGAACCCATACCCAGCTGTCCATGTTTATTCCAACCAAAGGCAAACGAGCTACCATCTTCTGTCACCACCACTGTGTGGCCCCTTCCAGAGCCAGCTTTTACAATATTGTGCCTGTGCCAACAAAGAGAATTAGCTTCAATTCAAGCACATTGTAAACAAATACTCTGTTTCTAATATGATGAAACTGGGCTGTAAATATAGAAATCCAAAAGCAGGTCTTCTATATTCAGTCTATTCAAAATTTTAAACTGGCCACTACTTTTAAATGCGCCTTAAATCATGAAAATATAAGCATGGCACTGGTAACCTCGGAATTCTAATTCATTCTTCTATACAAGGAAGATCCATCTGCACATCTCAATTCTAGCAGCTACAGAGACAAACTACATCAACCCAAATCCAAAAAAGTGTGCTACTTACTTAGATAATCCGGAAACAACGGTTGGCCTATCACGCTGAATGGTATCTCCGTGACCAAGCTGCCCTTTCTACAAGTTCAAAACTCCAAAATCAACACACATCAAACAAAAGAAATGGCTTTAAAAACACCATGACAATTAACCTGAAATTCAAAACACTAGCAGCATATACCTCATTGCGCCCCCAGGTGTAGCAGCGCCCATCAACATCCAGTGCCACACAGTGCGTAGACACTAAGACCAAAAATCATTCCCAATAAACACAAATTCAGAATAGCTAACACACTCATTTCAATGAGAAAAAAAACAAATAATGCTTAATTCCTTTCGTAGGCTTATCGAGTTCAGTTAATACACGTATATTCAAATAGTTATGCATAATTACCACAGCCAGAGGCGACGAAGCGGATGTTGACACCAATGAAAGGGCGGAGCCGCGTCGGAGACACCAGGTTCCCCTCCAGGCCCTTCCGCCGGCCGACGGCGTCCCAGGCGGTGGCTCCGCAGAACAACAGCTCGCCGCTCTTGACAACCTCCTCCTCCTCCGCCTTCTTCTCCGACGCGACCTCCGCCATACTCAGAATCTGACCGAAAAATTCAAAATCCAACAGATCCGGAGGGAAATGCTCCGGCGAAGTTGAATTCAAAGCTCCGATTAACGGCTAGTTCGGAGGAATCGGAGGTTAGGGTTTAGGGAGAATGGAGAATGGAGATCGATCAGAAACCCTACTGCGAGAACAATATCTGCTTTTTATGGAGCTCTAAAAGTAAAGTAAAATAGAAATGCGATTGGGAATGGGAAAGAATTGTGCGTTTTCCAAGGAGTAAATGAATTCATTATGAATAACAATTTTAATTTCAATTTTCAAACAATTAACATTTTTTTGCTTTTTTTGGGCGTATTTTTGAATGAGTTAGTTAAGAGGGAGTGAGAAGTTATGGTACTACATTTGGAGCGCGAGGTACAACGTTTGGGTGGTCATGCCAGGTGGATCTGGGCTTTCCCGTGAGTTGAATGGATAAGGTATATACTTCCCGCGAGTTTAGGGCAGAAGTCAACCTTTTTTCACCACGGCGTTGACTTTTCAAATTCAGTTTCGTGAATTCAACTCTATTACATATTAATTAGCATAATTAATTGTTGAAATTAACCTTGTTTGACTTTAAAAGTCAAACTATGACATTTTGGTTGGAACAAACGTTACTACATTTGCATCACACAAACCTATACATTTGACTTTTCACGGTATTCATTGATTATGTTAATATTTTTAACTCTATATACAAAAATAATGTATAAAATTACTTTTTGAAAATAAATGTTACAATGAATCTAAAAGTATTTCACATGATAGTTTTATCAATTATATGGGCCGTTTGGTTGAGGAGTTTTAGGAAAGGGAATCAACACCATTGATCCTTTGTTGATGTTTGATTGCCCCAAATCAAACATGTTTTGTTTCCCCCAAATCCATAATCTTCATTCCCCACCCCCCTTTTGGGTTTGGGATTCCCTCATTTCCCTCTTAGACAAAATCAACTATCACCACCACCACTCTAGTCACTGCCACTTCGATCACCGCCACCACTAGCCGGTCACCGTCCCACACCACCACTCAAGTTAGCCGCCACCACCGCCACTCCCTACCACCACTACCAGTCCATTCACCACCACCATCATTCATTTCCTGAATTTTGATCCAAACAAGAAGAAAGACAATAAAAGGGAACTTGATTACGTTACATGACTTGAACCAAACAAAATGGGGAATCACCTTCTTTTCATTTCTATTACTTTCCATTCTCTTTGTTGATTCCTTTCTGTTTCCCTATGTGAACCAAACGGCCCCTAACTTATGATTATAGTCAAAGTTTCATAAGTTTGACTCTATAAAGTCAGTTGTGCAGGTTAAAGTGAGATAGATGGAGGATCATTTATATTTACAATTAAGAGAGCCTCCTATTAAGCCATAGTCTAGTCTATGGCTCTAAGCATATATATGAAAAACTTGTCTCTTGTTATTACTCATAAAATAATTATTCCTCTTTATTTTTATTCTAAATATATTTTAAATTAAATAAGTACTTCTAAATATTGTATAAATACAGATTAAACATACAACCATTGTATATTCATTCTGTGCCTCTTCATTGCGGGCAATTCAAACAGAGTGCCATTTTACACGTATTTTTGATATTTCAATTTTTTCAAACAAATTGCTTATTTCTAAGCACGATCAATCGATCAGAAATGAATAAGCCAAGCGTAGCACCTAGTCTCATTTCCAATTCTGGCACAGTCAGTATAGTTAACAAACATAAGTTAATACGAGTTACTAGTAGTTAATAACTATAGTTATCTGGCATAAAAGAAATTTGGACAAAGTTGAGTCTGTAAATGTAATGTTCAACATAATATGAATTCTGGTATTTCAATATAATGATATAAAATTTTGTATTACAAATACTCGAAGTTCAGACAGTATAACACTATATCAGGCAAAACAGTACCTACAAGATCCGCAGAAGAACTCAACCGCAGATTTAACTACATATAACATATATGCACAAAATAATGATTAATCATAGGATAACCAAAACAAAAGCCACCTCATTTCTCTCAAAACAGGAAACTTTCGGTCTCTCATGCTGAAGTCGGAGTAGCAGAAGCTGTATTTGCATTCTTGGAAGCTGCAGCCGATATATGCTGGTGCTGGCCGAATTGGCGATGCTGCTGCTGCTGAGGTGTCATCTGGAGCAAGTGATTCTTCGAGGGAAGATGCTGAATTATGCAGCTCGATGATCCATCATCTTCGCTGATCTCACCAGCAGCTAGTTTTAGATGCTGGACTTCCTTTTTCAGTGCTTCTGTCAGGTCTACCACATGAAATGAACATTAAAATCGTCAAATTTTACAACCTAAAATGCTTATTTTGATCAACAAGAAACGAGAATTCGAGTTTATCCAGATCCCAATATATCAATCGGATCAGTAATCATCCATAGAGAACTCAAATATCAAAGGTAATAATCAGAGAGTCATAGGAGAAGCACATACCATCTCTAAGTCGAGCCTGCTGCTCCCTATCTTGAAGGAGGAACTTCAATTCATTGTTTTGATTCGTAACCTCGGTTTTTTCTTTCTGCAAGAGAATATAAGGGCAGTGGATACAGTATTAGGGATACAAAAACTGAACGGGAATAGCGGAATTCTGCCAGTTCAAGAATGTACCTGTAGCTTTGTGACCTGGGAAGACAGTGTATTGACCTCTACCTGCAAAGTCCTTACATTATGCTCCAGTTCGGATATGTATCTCAACTTCCTTTCCTTGGAACGAGCAGCAGATTGACGATTGGCCAAAACCCTGGATTAACAGACATAAAAAACACTTATTGCTCATTTCGAAATGCTGTCATAAAGTTGCTATCAAATATTCATGTCTGAACCCTAGATTAACATACATCATTAAGCATTTATTTTTGGTTTACGAAATGCTATCAAGTATTCATACCTTTTGGCACGCTTTGGATCCGAAAATGCCATCTCAGAAAGCCTCTCATCTGCCATAATCTTCTTAAGCTCGCCTTCGCTGAATTCGCCATTCCCAAACTCAACATTAAATTTAGCAAAGTTTTCACTCAGTGAATTTCCAGCAGCAGTCAGCTTTGGAGAGTCTTCACTGAAATGCAAGTTTCCAAAGGCACTATCAACCGATAGACTCCTAAGATGGCGGCCAGAGCGACCAATATCCTCAGCAGCACTTCTTTTATTCCCTTCTGCCAAAACATTTCTCCTCGAAAAGCTTTCAGCCTTGTGATCTCTTAGCTGAGAACCACTTTTCTCTACACTATTAGAAACCATATAGGATTGGACCACATCATTCACAACATCAGCTTTCATATCCCTTCCAAATCTATCACTTCCATAAGAAGAATTTCCCAAAGCTCCCTGGCCACTAATAGGCACCAGCTGAGGTGAAGTTTGGATCATGACATCAAATTCCAAAGGAACATCACTGCTCGAACGCCTATGGCCTCTCCGAGGAGGAAGAGTATTAAAATTAGCCCTAAAGGCATTCTCGTACGCGAGAGTGGGACCGCCTTGAGAGCTCACATCCACCTCATCCATTGATGCATCCTTATTGCTCGAGCTCGAGGCCAACGAGGCCTCACTCTGAGGCAGGGGACTCAGTGGGGGCAAGCTGTGGTTAGAGAAAATGGTCGGCTGGGACGATGAAGACCTAGAAAGCGAAGCTCCAGCTCCATATTTCTGAAGAATGGATTGCTTACAGTTCAATTGAGCCATCCAAACTCCCTTACAAGCTCAAATCATACGAAAATGCGAAAGTTTTCCGAAAAACCTAGAAAATGTTAAGTTTATCAGCCACTCGATTGTGAATGACAAAGAGGGTTTCTCTCAGCCACCCAAAACATGAGATGCACAAATGCTTAAGTTCCATAAAACTCCGACAAACAAAATGGCATATTTGCATAAACCCTCCAAAAAACCAAATGCGTAATTCACAAAATCCCACTAAACAAAAAGATTCGAACTTTGATTCATCCAATCGAAATTAAGCAATTCAAAATCAAAACCCATTTGAAAACAAGCTGTCACCAATGAGTTCAAGCAGGTAAAGATACGGCCACATCAAATAAAATCAGCCACCATTAAAGAGCATTCAAAGCTTGTAAACACAGCCATACGAGGAGACTGAGTGATTACCTCAATGTATCAGAATTCCGACCGGCGGATAGAGAAAAAGGGAGAAAGGAAAGGGATTGTCGCTTCAATTTATACGAACACAGGAAGAGAATTCCCGCTGAAAATGGCGGTGATTACGTTAAGCTGAGTGAGAGGTGTTTTTATGGAAAAGGACAGAAACTTTGGAAAGCATAAGTATTAACGAAAGAGTAAATTAGAAGTTTCCTTAAAATAACTCCGTTTTGACTATAAAACTGCGTTGTTTTCATTTTTCAACCAAAGCTCATTTTGTGCAGGCCCGTAATTTGGTATTTCGTTGAATTTGGCGTGCATTTCAGATGAATTTGGGCTTTGTTGCCAGGCCTGCCGACGGACAGCCCAATTTATGAGAATAGAAATTTGCCATTTGGCATTAACCCATGGAATAAGATTCTTTTTAAGCTCAGATTCTGCACACATAAAAAAATTTAGCTAAAACTTTTTTCAAATTTTTTGTAATCGTATTACGAATACGAAAAGTATTGGAATAGATGTTTCAAAAATAAAATTGTATAGAAAATAGTTTATAAAATTTTGTGCAATTTAAGCCCTGGTAAATTAGTCACTTGACTAGTATATCGATCAATTCAAATCAGCAAGGGACAAATTCCAATGTCAATTTTTTTCTCACTAAATAATCGTACTTAATATGCGAAAGATCACTCTTCAGAGTAAAAATATCATAAATGAAAGTGAGAAAACCAATAATAATATATTGAAGGATCATGGTTATGTAAAATGTCGATGTTGAAAGTGACTAATCATTAGTTTCAAAAGGAGACTTTTTCCAAGAAAAAATGTTTTAATAAAAAGTATGTTAATTTTGTCCTACTGATCCTATATTTCAATACATTGATTTTCATTTGAATTTGGTTCAGTTCAGTTCAATAAAAATAAGTTCAAGACTTAGTTGCATCTGATTGATTGTGTTGGTTTCTTCTTGTAGTTTTAAGGGATGGAAACAGCTGTTTTAATTGACCACATTGTATACATGCATAGAATAAGACTATAAAACAGTATAAAACGATTCTTTACCCTTGGTCTTTTTGTGTGTCTACATTCTCCTTCTATCCAACATCTTGTTAATTTCCAATTGCACATCTTTTTCTTACATCAAATAATATAATGTTTGGTTACAACATTCTTAACACATTGAACACCAGCACCAAAAACAATGAGGCACAATTGTCTCTTATAAAACGTTACAACAAAAGTGTCCGAACTTATAAACCGAGTGTCTTAGGTACACTCGATTTATAAGTAAACCGAAAACAAAATCATGTTAAACAAATCCACATGAGCAAACACTTGTTGTCATGAACGTATGCTAAACGAACTGACATAAATGTCCAATATCTAAGATAGAGACAATAGCTAAATTACAGACATTGAAGTCCGAAACTTCTGGATAAAACAATTGCAAGTGATAAACATGATCCTCAAAGTCTTTGAGAAGGACATTTTATCTAATTGACTGAGCACTTACAATTATTTGTTCTCATCAGTTCATACTACATACAACTTGTACAATGGCAGTACCCTACGACGAAGAAACCTTGGACGAGGATATTCAGACAGGACCGGTACTAGGTACAACAAAAATAATGACAAACAGGCATACATGATACAGCCTCATCTTTACAGGTATCTCTATTAACAAGAGATGTTCTAACAGCCCTTCATTTTCCCCCCTGGATCAACCTTAAATAATCAAAGTACTAGTAGTAATAACCTAGGGATGCAGGTCTCGGAAATTGAAAGATCTTAGGTAGAGCAACTCTACTTTAAAACAATTCCGAGAAAAATATAAAAATACGCACCCTTATCAAGAGACATCTATTTGATGGTGATGTAGCGATTCGTTCCATGTTTTGCCCAATGCTCCTTGAGGTCAACCGGATTTGACAGATCATGGCCTTCTGCAGCTAGCCGGCTGAGCAGTTTGTTGAACGCACTTCCGCTCATCTTTCTCCCACCAATTCTGGCATGCCGCTTATTCGGCACAGCTGGCAAAGGGTACATGGATAGATTAGTGGTACAGCATGAAGATTGCCAGCCACCATTTCCCCACTTGTAACATGGTCTTAGAACTCCAGTGCACGAGCAAACTGGCACAGGCATTGTTGATTCATCAAACGCTACTTGGTTCAAGCCTAGATCCTGATCTTTCCAATCTACCTTTACAGCAGAGAGCTGTTTTTTAAGCTCATCACTAACACCGCCCAAATCCTGCGATTGGTTCCAATCTTCTGACATTTCATGTGCTTTCCAATCTCCTTCCCTTATAGCCTTTCTCTTTGCCTTTGAAGGCTTCTTAACGGTTGGATCCTGTGGATCTTTAGTTCTTTTTGCCCTCCGAGGTTTTTCAGGCTCAGGAGCAACAACTGTTAGAGGAAGAGGATGATCATTTATGGGCATATCTCTATTAATGTATGGTGATTGATGGGGTTGGAGGTGGATATGCTGCTGAGGAATATGCATGTGCTTCACACTACGAGATATTTGGCATCCAGGCGGGCATGGAGACATATTACCACCATTCATGGCGTTTTCACGATATTGAAGAGTGGCAATAGCATTATCCCGCTCTATTAATGCACTATTCCTCTCAGCTATAGCAGAATCCCTCTGCAAAATAGCCAAGTCACGCTCTGCTAAAGCAGCCTTTTTTTCAGAAAGTGCCAGATTTCTCTCCTGAATAGCAGCATCTCTCTCTGCCATAAGGGCTATTATCTGCTTCATCGATAGCTGATGCTGTATCATCCACTGGAAACAAGATCGAGAAGGTTTACTTATAAAGCATCGATCTTTATGATATACATTTGAAAAGAAGATACAACAACTAACTGGAGTTTGACAAGAGAACATAAGATACCTGCCCCTGAGGTGCTTTATGTCGGCCATTTTCACGATGTCCGCCATCATCCATTTGTAACAAATTACAGAACTACAGGTTGATACCAATATGAATCGTTCAGGCCAATACTATGACAGCTCCGTGGACTCGAGTACAGATGAAACTGCCACTCAGCTTATGAAACAAACGACATGGATGGTCAACAAAAGTTTTACAAATGCTATTTAATGTTGTTAAGATTAATAAGGGTAATACCATCAACTATAGGTGGGGGTTAATAACCTCGAAACCATCATCACCTAATTTCCTATCCAAATTATACAATGGCATATCAGAACAGCATCCATAGTAAATAGACTTGATGGAACACTAGTATGAACCAAACATGGAATTACGTATCAATTGTGCACGTAAAATTAAATGGCCATCATCAACATATGCACGTAAAAATTTTAAACAGCATGAAATGAAAATCAAAGTGCATTCTTGGGTTATCAAAGATTCAACTTGAAACGAGTGGATCACCTTAACACAATCATATTTAACAAGAAAATCATAGGAGCACCTTAAAAAACCATAATTTATAAGATAAGAAATGAGGTAAACTGAATGGTGAAATTCTACTCAGATAAAAGCAAAATTTGACATGCAGTAGTCATTTCTCTCAGCAAACACTATCTGTTTCACCGATCAGTGAACTAAAATTCGTACAAATTCATGTAGAAATGTAAAATTGACTTTTGCAAATGCATTCAGCTGGGGAGAAGAAAAAAACGGCAAAAATCTCTATTAAGTGAATCAAATACGAATTCGAACCAACGACCTCGTAATCAGCTCAATTCACACAGAAATCAACAAAATTTAATCATCAAAAACATCAGAAAAACATAAATCATGAAATTAACAGCAACATTCCTATCTCGGAGCTCAAAGATCCTAATTCTACACAGAATTGAACCTAGAAAATCGCGATGACTGCAGATAATCAATACAAACAAAAATCTAGTACATAAATCAGCAGTTAATCATCAGACAGCACAAAAACCGAATTCTGACAAACCAAAGTAATCTGAGCAGAGTGGGAACTTACGAGGAAGAAGAGACACGAGAGTGAGTGAGGGAGAGAGAAAATGAGCAGAGCAGAGAAGAGAGAGTCAAAACCCTAAATCGGAGGGTGAAATATCGGTGAAGAAGTGGAAGGGCAAAGAGGAAATTTAGCGCAAGAACAAAAGGACACGCTCTTTTTGTGTCCGTTTTCCAAGTTTTTCTTTCTTTTTCCTTAAATCTTCCGAAATGTTTCTCGTTTCTAGAGTTGATAGATTTTTCCACCCTTACAATTTATTACTTCATTCATTCACTCTGACAGTTAAATTTAGCTCGTGAGATTTGCTGATTCAGTACAAACTCAATGCTCTTCACATAAATTTAGTCAATTTAGAAAATATTTTACCTCTAATTTATATAACAATATAGTGTAATCTTCATCATTTATTAAAGGTAATATGGTGGCAAAATGGTAGAAACAGATGGAGTAATATACTAATACTGTATATGGTGACAAAAGCCTGAAAATAATAAACCTTCAAAACTAAAAGTTTATATATATAAAAAAACTAAATAAATAAAAATAGAGCATTTTCTCAGTGTTGATCTCACATCTTGAAACTTCTAAACTGTAATTACATGGTCTGCGAAAATTCCCTGGCTAGGTAAAACATCTTTCAGATTTCAACACTCTCCATGAATCTCGAACGTGTGATGCCAGCCTGCTCTAACTTGAATGTGGTTTCGGCACTTTACTCGACTTACTCAGAACTATTACACCAAGAACGATGAGCAAGGCACCAGCAAACCACTGCAAGAGAAAACCACTCAGTAAGAACAGGTTGCAGGTGGTATCATAGATAAAGAAGACAAACTTAACATTCAGAATAAGCATAAAGGTTTGTTTTCTAAACGAAACTAATAGTATGAAGTACAAGTTAACAATCACAGACTTAATGCTAATAAAAGGATACTTTAGTATCAACTTTAGAAGCTTCATCCAAGCAAAATTCACACTAATGGAACTAAGAAGAGCACATTCCATCCATATAAGCTATTTCTAACACACAATGTTTTCAGACATTTTCACTTCATGTTATCTTCAAAGAGCTTCAGATTGAACCTCTTGCTAAATTCATTTCATAATTACCATCAACAAAAACATGTAGAATTGTAGAATAATAGCATCTAACAAAAACAGCTCCGTTATGTTGGGACAAATCATGTAAAACTGTAGCTAACAGCATCCATCAAAACTGCAGGCATTACAAGCAGCAATCTTCAAGTGGGACAGAAAACGCTATGCACTAAAAACGGTCTATGCAGAGATCGAATTATTTTTTTGCACTGAATAAAGCTCTAACAACAAAATTTTCATTGTTCAAAAACGATTTTCCGACACTAAGGATTGGTTTTAAACTAAAAATCAGGCAAATTCCACATTGTACTGATTGGTTTTAAAATGGAGCTCAGAATCTCAGTAAGGTCTCATTTAGGAGGTTCAATACTCTTTTATTACCTCACCAACTTACTAATACTATGAGAAGATCATACATAGTATTGAAAACAGGCAAATACCTCGGTTGATTGATTCGATGTTGAGGATTCAGTCTATGCTAAAAGTAATCACAACTATAAAACTCCAACCCAAAGCTCAAAGATCAATCATGGCTAAAATCGAAAGCACAGTGAGATTACCTGCAGCTTCAAGGCCTCTTGGAAGAGGAAATACCCAGCCAGCCCAGAAGACAGGAAATTGGTGGCGAAATTGGTGACAGTGGCCTGCAGCGATGAGAGGGCTTTCAAGCTATTCACATAGCATCCCCACATCACAGCGTTCAGTATAATCACCATCCCATATCGAATCAGCTGATGGAAAATCCATCGATACAAAGTCAAAACTAATGAAATAAATGGTCGTGATTTGATCGGTGAATGCAGAAATGGTACCTGGGAAGCGAAGAATTTAGCAGCGACGGCGGCGAGGGCGGCGTTGAGTCCGGCGAGGACGGCCCAGACGTAGCCTTTGCTTTCGTGAGTGGCGGAA
This sequence comes from Cruciata laevipes, assembly GCA_963678965.1. NCBI lineage: Eukaryota > Viridiplantae > Streptophyta > Magnoliopsida > Gentianales > Rubiaceae > Cruciata > Cruciata laevipes. The sequence goes on from OY787639.1 coordinate 1,251,279, forward strand.
TCCATCGGAAGCCCACCAGCAGTTGGCAGCCAGTGGTGTTTGAACTTTAAACTTTGAACTTCAGTTGAAAACGTAAAAATAAAAACATTTATAATTTCTGATCATGTGTATTTTTTACTTTAAATCTAAAAGATAAGATAAAATAAAAAAATAAAGGATTTGACAAAAAAAAAAATCAAAGGTTGAATCAAGTAGGATATATACGTGGAAATCTAAAATACATGTACGTGGATTTCAAATTTTAAAATAATTATATTGAGTCAGGGTCTCATAAGCTCAATTTTTTTTGAATATACATAATTTAGTGTATCACAATATTGAAGTGAAAAAACGACAATGTTGTGCTAATAATGAAGTGGAAGTAAAATATGAAGTGTAAATATAACAAGTTTCGGATTACCAATCAGTGAACAGTACACTATAATGAGATTGACATGACAAAGCTCGAATGATCAAACAGTTTCATCGTAGTCTCTTAAATGGTGACCTGCAAATCAATCAATATCAACATCAAATACTCAGACTTCGCTTCCAATGAAAATCTACACCATAGATGAAGTTATGTGGCGCTGGATTAACCATGGTTACCCATTAATTTAAAATTTTAAGAGTAAGGCCCTGTTTACCAGAGCTTATATGTAGATCAGTTCAGTTCAGTTCAGTGAAAATGCAATTTGATGAAATTCAGGTTAATTTAGTCATGCTGATTTCATTTTTCAATACATCAATTTTCACTTCAGTTCAATTTAGTTCAGTTCAGTTCAGTTCAGTACATCAAGAAATAAGCTCTAGTAAATAGGGCCTAAGTAATAACATAGAGTCATAGAAGATGTTTATTTAAGTGAAAAAGATTAGGGGGTGCTTGGTTGAGGGGTTTGGAGGTGGGTAATGGGTTTGATTATAGAGTATGGGTGTTTGGTTGAGTATTATGATTATATGAGCCCACCTTCATTACCCAAAACTGGCCAATCACCCAAACCCCCTAAAATTGACAACTATGGGTTTCATTACCTAGTTGTTTACTGTATTTAGCCACTCCGTCATTTTAGTTTACTAATTTTAGCCATTCCCTAATGCAAACCAAACAACAACATTATAATCATTACCCCTATAATCATTATACACTATTATCATTCTCATTCCGATTCCCATTCCTCTATTTCAACCAAGCACCCCCTAATATAAATGTTTAATATTTAAGTTGACGGGTTCAGGGCGTAAGTTTCGCTTCAATTAAGAAATTTGTTAGCACCAAATTTAATTTGTTCTTTATTTTGTTACAATAAGAGAAAAAGTCATATCAAGTATGCATTGTTTAAGTCGGTTTCACTTTGATGTTGTCTTTATTTTGTTATAATGAGAAAAAAGCCCTTTCAAGCATGTATTATTTAAGCCGGGTTCGCTTTAATGGTATTGATTATTTAAGTTCAAGAAATGAGGAATTTGTGCTGTGAACGAATGAAAACCTAAAAATATATAGATTGTTAATTGTTAATTGTTAATTTAGATCAAATTGCTCATTAATTCCACACACTTGCTAAGTTGCTATGAGGAAATTTAAATGTTGAATTCTTATTTAAACTTTTTATTCTTAGGGTTGTTAGTAAAAGTAAATGTAAAAAATGGTATGTCATCAAGATTATAAAACCTTGTTGATAACAAATGTAGAAGAAAATTTTGAAATGCAACATTATCTGATATAGAAGTATATTTTATTACTTTCTTATAATGATGGAAAATGAAATAATTCACCCCATCACAAAATTTCTGGATTCGCCTCTATCGGCAACAAACCTCAGGCCACAAGAACTGTGTTTATCAAGAAAGAATGTCTTCACAGTGAACTAGCCAAACCAACACTATTCCATCAACCAAATTCTTGCATGAAAACCATCCAAGAACACTGAGAACTCTAACACTGAAACCTAGCAAAACACAAGTTTCCTTACATCCTTAAATTCACAGAACACTATTCCATCAACCAAATTCTTGAATGAAAACCATCCAAGAACACTGAGAACTCTAACACTGAAACATAACAAACACAGAGTTTCCTTACATCCGTAAAGTCACAGAACACTATTCCATCAACTATGAAAGATGTGCTCCTTAACTGTCCTGGCCTGTTTCCTTAACTTGTATTGGCTTACTGCCTTAGTGGTCTTGTAGACCTCGTGTTTCTCGATGTATCCACATCAGATCCTAGTGGCCTAAGCCCTCGCAAGTCGGGTTCAGGAGCAAAGCCACGAGGACAATTGGTGGCATCCATTTTTCTAAAAGTAATTGATATGCTAGTGGAACAGAACAAAAAAAAAATCTTTTCAGCAACTCTAACAGACAAGAAAAGAGTAGAACAGTTAATCCAAGGCTAAAATACGTACCGCTTTTGGGGAACAGCAGGCACACAATGTTTAGCAACATCAGCTCCATTGCCTTTCAGCACAAGAACAGATCTGAAGAAACATGCAGTGAAAAGGATCATTAAAAGATCGAAACCCTAACATGATGCTCACTTTATAAACACATGCAGTTGACCACTAGTAAAGAATGGCTACAAAACAGATGATACTCACCCAACTGGCAATGAAATGTCATAACTACCAGAGAACTCGCCCGGGCCATCAATTTTCAGTTTTGAACCAAAGAGGATTTTGCACTCACTGAGGAATGAAACAGTGCAGAATGGACGAAGGAAATCATGGTTGTCGATGTGTGGTGGTATGCAATCCCCCACATCATACACATTGACAATGCAACTGTCGGGAACACAAGATGGCGGGAGGACATGCCAACGAACAAGCCTTTTAATCATGCCCTTAATAAGTGGAGGTATGGGCTCGGCAAGTTCATTTGGTAATATGCCAGGTCGATTACCTTTTTCATCCTGTCAAAGAGGAAACAGATTGTCAGCATCCTAACATCACTGATTAAATTTAGCATACTATGTAGGTAAAGAATCAGAATAATAAATTACCGAGGCATAATTGTAGCAGCAGCCAAACTGCATTGTAATCCGGCCTTTGCCCTTCATCCATTTGTTTGGAGCTGAAAAAGTGCGACCTGAAATAAACATATAGAAAATCAGCTTGTGAAGTAAACAACACAAAAATTTAAGAAACCGAAAGCTACTAACCTCTCAGTTTTCCTTCCCTACCCTCCTCTTGGAGCCTTTCCACGTCGGCAACAATCCTATTCTGTTCAACAGCACTAAAGATGTGTTCATGTAGCTCCAGACCATCAAGAATGTTGACAGACTTGCCTCTAATTCTCTCAATACATTCATAATCCTTCTTCCGCACCACATTGTTAAAACGAATCAGCTCTCTTTGTTTCGCAGATAGCTGTGGCTTGGGCTTTTCTTCTGTCTCAGCAGCAACATTGCGATTACCATTTCCATTCTCCATCTGCCTACTGGACACTTCAATCCCTTCCTCTTCTTCTACCTCAAGATCCTCATCCTTTTGAGCCACATCAGCCCATGACATTTTCACTGAAGGGGTTTCAGAAGTCATAAAAGGCTCGCCTTCAGTTTGCATCTCAGAGCCAGGGACAAACGAACCATTGTCATTTGCATCACCATCCTTACAACTGCCAAGTAAGTGTGTATCACAGCTGTCTTGACTTCCATTGCAGCCATTCATGACCAAATAATTTTGAGCCGAAACAACATGGTTCACCCCTTCTTGTTTCAAAAGTTTCTCATCGTTCGCATCTGGAAACACAAGCATAGAGAATAAAAAGCAAGATCAGAAAGTTGCCATTACTCCCTAGTCCCTACATGCTAAGTTAATAATTCAGCATTCTCTAAATCAAACTCATATATGAATTGCTTCCAATAAAATAAGCATTCGCTGCAGTATCATGAAACTAAAATACAACGCCATCAGATTAAAAAGGACACATTTTTATCATTGATGTTTTGTTTATAAAAGAATGCTGCCACAAAGTTCACAGGTAAAACAACCCTTTAATATATGCAACAACCAACCCACTCAAAACGCACCAAAATGGATCCCCACCCGTCGGAATCCCAATCATACGCTCCCAAAGCAACCCCTAGCCCACTAAGGTACTTCAAAACCCCTCCACCAAGAAGCTCATTGGAAGTTATACACATAAGTTTAGATGATGTTATACCATTACCATTTGTATCATCATCCTTCCAACTGCCAAACATGGTTCACCTCTTTCAAGAGTTTCACATCGTTCGCCTCTGGAAACACAAGCATAGAGAATGAAAAGCAAGATCAGAACGTTGCCATTACTCCCTACATGCTAAATTAATCACTCAGCATTATCTTTTCCAATATTAATTGCTTCCAGTGAAAAAAACATTCACTCGGTATCATTAAACTAAACTAGAATCAGATTAAAAACACAAGCATGGAGAATAAAAAGAAGGGTCAGAAAGTTGTCATTACTCCCTGCATGCTAAATTAACCACTCTTCCAGTGAAAAAAACATTCACTCAGTATCATTAAACTAAACTAGAATCAGATTAAAAACACAAGCATAGAAAATAAAAAGAAGGGTCAGAAAGTTGCCATCACTCCCCGCATGCTAAATTAATCACTCAGCATTCTGTTTCCCAAAACTCATGTATGAATTGCTTCCAATGAAATAAGCATTCACTGCAGAATCATTAAATTAAACTAGAATCGCAATCAGGTTAAAAAGGACACATTTTTATCATTGTTTGTTTATAAAAGATGGGCTGCCACAAAGTTGACATGTAAAACAACCATTAAAAAAACATGTAATCAGGGAGTTACCGGTAGGATCGAGTGATTGAATGCGCTGTGAGAGCTTATTGGTACAGAGTCGGCAAAGTCCGCGGGAGAGAAACGGAAGCCAATCGGAGAAGTACTCAGCCGCCGTCCGGAGTTCGGAGGCGCTGAACTTGGCCAGAAATGGGTCGTCTTTCTGGTGCTGCTGCGGCGGCGGCGGCTGATTTTGGCGACGGGGATTTGCCATGTAGCGGGGATTGGCGGCGGCTTGTACAAGAACTATTTCCTAGTTTGATTCTAGGAAACCAGGACAAGTCATAGAAGGAGGATTGAATTTACCGGGGGCGGAAGAAAACACTGAATAAAATTTACGGCGGCCCTCCAACGGTACGCAGAAAGTGCGTTTGGCTTTTCCCGGACAAGTCACAAAATTGGTCCTTAGTCCTTATAATTTTACCTTTCCCTTATTGGTGTTATTTTTCCTACCTTATTTTTATAATTACATTATATATAAAAAATTATAATTAAATAATTTATTGTTTTTAAGATAATTTCTCCGTTTTTCTTTATTTGACACTTGCTTTTTTGCTCTCCAATTAAAAAGATCATAAATTAAGGGTAGAGATCAACTTGCATCTTTATTTGATCCACTCTCTAATTAAGAAGATGCTAAAGTGATGGTGGAGATCAACTCGCATCTATATTATAGAGTAAAACAAATAGTAGGAAACATTTTGTCAATTTAAAAAGGAAAAGTGCGCTAAAATAAAGGTTTGGTTAGGGAAATGTCATTTGAATGTTAGAGAATTGTTGGCGGTTAGTGGATTTCATTAGTCGTTTCGACTAACGGTTTGAATACGTGTGTCTTGGATGATACCGTGCTACTATCTGATTGCTTATGGTTGGACGAATTTGTTTGGATGTTTCAAAACTTTGTTTAAAATAAGCTGTAAATGAACTAATAAATTAGAAAGACAAACAAAACTATGAAATATATAAAAAAAAATAAAAATTGTCTCCGGTCCCACGGGTGGCTCATGAAGGCTAGTTCGATGGTTTTGAGTATAATGATTTAATGGTTCGTTTGTACAACAATTAGGAATAGGATGTCGCAAACTTTGAATAGAGTTATGTTTAAATGGGTTCAAAACGAAATAGGATGTTGTATGTAATTTTGCATGAATTTAAAAATTAAGTAATGGTAATTTATTCTAATTAGATGGACTAAAACACTATTTTGTAAATTAACTTTGACCATTGAGACAAAAGAAACACAAATTTTGCGATCCGCGTCATATAAAACTAACCAATGAGAGCACCCCATAAACAAATCTGAGCCATTCATCAACTAATACACGGATTATGAAGTTTCATCACCTGTGTGGTGGCCCTGGTGGGCCAAGTAGCTCAACGTCCCAGATTGTATCTCACAACCGCCTTTCCCTCGCCCATTCACTATTTATAGCAACAGATTTCTATTCAGATCTCACATCGCATCCAAATCCGTACGATCTGCTCTGCAAATTCCGGCGTCCAGAGAAATCCCCGGTCGATAAAGAATGGCTCGTACCAAGCAAACCGCTCGCAAGTCCACCGGCGGCAAGGCCCCGAGGAAGCAGCTCGCCACCAAGGTATGTTCAATTTTCGCCGCCGATGAATTTTGCTTCTCCAATTTGGGGATTTAGGGTTTTATCCTAATTGGTTATTGTTGTTGAATTACAGGCGGCGAGAAAGTCAGCGCCGACCACCGGCGGAGTGAAGAAGCCCCACCGTTACCGTCCCGGAACCGTGGCGCTGCGTGAGATCAGGAAGTACCAGAAGAGCACTGAGCTTCTCATCCGCAAGCTGCCGTTCCAGCGCCTGGTCCGCGAAATCGCCCAGGATTTCAAGACTGACCTGAGATTCCAGAGCCACGCCGTGCTTGCGCTGCAGGAGGCGGCGGAGGCGTATCTGGTTGGGCTGTTTGAGGACACCAACTTGTGCGCCATCCATGCGAAGAGGGTCACCATCATGCCCAAGGATATCCAGCTGGCCAGGCGGATTCGTGGAGAACGTGCTTAGAAGGTTCAGATGGATTCTTGTTTGATTTTTGGGTTCATAGTTAGATTACATAGTTCATATCATACTACATTCATACATGGTAGGAGAAATTTCGTGTGGTTGATTTCAGTTCTTGACGAATTCTAATGAAATCGATGCGGTTTTTCACCAATCTGGTCTTGTTCTTGAATTGATATCCATGTCATGTTGATCAAACAGATTTCAGATTTCCAGAATCAGACTTTCAGTTTTATCTATCAAAGGCTGAGCAAATAGAACATTGCTATGATAAAACATGTGATAGAGTCTAAAAAAGGCAGAAGATTTTCAAACATGCTCCTAAGATGATCATACAAATTTGAATACTATAGCTTTCTGAAGACTGTAATGCTCTGCTATATTTGATTATTTGCCATATTTTCTCCAATCATCTAAAGTTAATCCTCTAACTCTAACATGGAATCATCAAGCCGTTCTCCGGGACAGAGAAGTATACAGCTCAATAATTTCTTCACAGCTGCATTTTGCTGACCTGCAGAATGTTGGATATGGCTGTGCATTTGGTGAAACCCGCCCCGCCCCATTGTGCCAAAGGGTCAACTATCCGCGAGACGGGGCGGGTTAAATTATCCAATATGGATCGAGCCATGTAAAATATTAATTTTTTTATGTTCTATTTTTTACTGAATTAAACTGAAAAATCATGCACTAGAATAAATTGAAGGGATATGGTCAGCTCTATAAGTGTGTATGGTCACCAATAATTTACCAAAAATAAATTAAATTAGGTTGATTTGATTTGATTGGTACTAGATAAATTTGTTCGGTACCATGTTATGTTAAAAATATAAATGAAATAAAAAAAAATTAGTGTTGAAAATGGTACCTCTACGGAGTACTACTATAACATAATTGATCGGTTTGATTGGTACTATGGCCCTGTTTACCAGAGCTTATCTGTAAATCAGTTCAATTCAGTTCAGTTCAGTGAAAATGTAATTGATGAAATTCAGGTTAATTCAGTTATGCTGCTTCCATTTTTCAATACATCATTTTTACTTTACTTTAGTTCAGTTCAGTTCAGTTCAGTTCAATTCAGTTCAGTACATGGTGGAAATAAGCTCTAACAAACAGGGCATATGTTACTTTTGTTTGGTACTAGGTTGCCGTTAGATAACATTTTACGTTAAAAATGAAAAGAAAATTTAGCAAAATTCATAAAATATTATTGATAATATCATCAATTAAAATATTCTATGCGTTTTGATTGATACTAGATTAATTTGTTTGGTACTAGGTTATTTGTTTTGTACTAAGTTGTTTGTTTGGTACTATGTTCATGATATCAATATAACATATAAGTATCAGATGATATTCGATTGATACTAAATTGTTTGAACAGTACTAGGTCAATAGTTGAATAAACTTTTCATTTCATGGATAATTATGAATAATTATCCAATATCCGCTCTGATCCAACCCGCCCCATCCCGCGGATAATATTATCCGCCCCACCCCATGGGGTATTTATAATGGGGCGGGGCGGGTTTCTGGATCGATCCGCGGGGCGGGTCATTTTTGCTCATGCACCCTTTCTGTTGGATTATGTTTGTGCATTCTATAATGATGACGTGACTTTGACCCGAAATAGTTGGTCAATATTTGAGTTTTTAAAGCACCAATGACTAAAACTATTGCTTGACTTTTTATATCTTAATTGACTTACACTAATCTACAATTGATTTTTTTACTTTGCCTTTTTATAAACACTAATAAATAGTTTGAATTTTTGTAGTCAACCTTTCAAAAAAAATGTAATCAAAGCCATTAGTTAAAAGGCAATTAATACTTAATTTTATAAATACTAATAATGAGGTTAAATTATTTTTATAATCATCGATCAATTTGATCAACATTCTTTCAAAACTATATACTGTACATCGTAAGCAAGTTATATTTACGTAGTTATATACTGATTATGGGTCGAGTGTTTGTTGGGTTATAGTTATTATATGTGATCAACTTTCACGTTTATTAAGTTTATGTCAGGTTCAGATATATAGGTCATGTTCAAATATATAAGTCAAATAGAAATTCGGGTTAGGTTGTTTTCGATTAATACATGTTTTTAAGTTGGCAATCATGTTATTCAATTTTTGGTGGTATTTCAGGTTAAATAATAATCGAAAATACTTATTCTTCAAGTTCTTAAGGTTATAGATTTCATTCACATAAAATGAATAAAAGAGAACAAGAAAAATAAAAATTAGTATATATGTTTGAAAAGTAAATCCATTCAACTTTGATGTTATATCAGATTTTTGAACTATAGTAAAATTAGCATTTTTATTATTATGTTAAAAAACTAAATAAATTACTTTTGCTAAAGAAAATAAATTAAAATTATCGTCACTCTCACTCACGTTCATTTTCAACCGCATCCCTTTACTTTCAACAAAAAAAAAAAAAAACACCAATCAGAGCCATCCATTTTAAAATCGCAACCGTTCATCAACGCGCAAATTAAAAGGCAGTTTCAAAAACTCCCGGGTGTGGTGGGCCCACCAAAATCCTCCACGTCCCTTTGAGACGGTTTCCCGCAAAGTGGTAACCGCCTTTCACACACACCCCTCCCGCCATTATATATCCATACATTTCCTTCCCCAATTCTCTGAACATCTCTGTAACAAAAAGAAATTCTCTGAACATTTTCCGAAGAAGAAGACGAAGAAACAATGGCCCGCACCAAGCAAACCGCCCGCAAGTCCACCGGCGGCAAAGCTCCGAGGAAGCAACTCGCCACCAAGGTATATTCACACATACATACATACATATATATATATATATACATACATATATATATATTATAATGATTTTTCCGGCGAGGGATTCATGATTTGTTTCTCTGACAGGCGGCGAAGAAGACTATGCCAGTTCCTAGGCGCCTGACCGGCGGGGTGAAGAGGCCCCACCGCTTCCGGCCGGGAACCGTCGCGCTCCGGGAGATCAGGAAGTACCAGAAGAGCACCGAGCTTCTGATCCGCAAGCTTCCGTTCCAGCGTCTTGTCCGAGAGATCGCCCAGAATTATAAGAATGATCTGAGGTTTCAGAGCCACGCCGTGCTGGCGCTGCAGGAGGCGGCGGAGGCGTACCTCGTTGGTCTGTTCGAGGACACCAACCTCTGCGCCATTCATGCGAAGAGGGTCACCATCATGCCCAAGGATATCCAGCTGGCAAGGCGCATTCGCGGCGAGCGTGCTTAGATATGAAGTGGTTTCCTCATTTCAGGATTGATTCGTACTTAGGATTTCTATGATTAATTTCATCATCAGTTTAGGGTTTGTTTAGGATTGTGTTCATAATTCGTAGAAGATAATTAAATGTATTAGGATGAATTTGTTTCGTTGACTAGTACTTTCGTTTGCATTTTCCAGTGATGAACATAGCTTTATGTCTGTATACATGTCTGTCTTTTGCTCTGTTTCAATGAAAAACGATCTCAGAAACTGGTTAAGGAAACAACATTTGACAGAATCGAAACGAGTTAAGGAAAGTTGCTAGAAACGCCCTAAACAAACACAAAAACTCAGAAGAAACACAGATTTCTTCATAAAAAGGAGATGAAAGAAACACAAGTCGCTTTCGACGATCCGCATGTACAGAAAACTAACCAATCTCAGCCGTCCATCAAGAAGCCCGCAGATCGATGCATCTTCCACAGGCCCATATTCACAGACTCTGCAAACCGCCTTTCAGTTCATTGCCTCTATAAATACAGAACGCATGCTTCCCCAAATCTCACAATCTTCATAAGCAGCTTTCTTTCTCTGCAAATTCCGCTTTGTTTCAATCGGTTAACAATGGCCCGCACCAAGCAGACAGCTCGCAAATCGCATGGCGGAAAGGCTCCGAGGAAGTCACTTGCAAAAAAGGTACATGCTTTACATTTTCGAGGAAATTAATGAATTATTGGTTATTGGTTAGGGTTTTGATTTGCTCCTACGTTTTTCTGACCCTTTTCGTCGTTGAAATAATTACAGGTGGCGATGAAGTCTGTGCCGATGACCGGCGGCGTGAAGAAGCCCCACCGCTACCGTCCCGGAACCGTGGCGCTGCGTGAGATCAGGAAGTACCAGAAGAGCACTGATCTTCTAGTCCGGAAGCTGCCGTTTCAGCGTCTTGTCCGAGAAATCGCCCAGGATTTTAAGACTGATCTGAGGTTTCAGAGCCACGCCGTGCTGGCGCTGCAAGAGGCGGCGGAGGCTTACCTCGTTGGGCTGTTTGAGGATACAAACCTGTGCGCGATTCATGCGAAGAGAGTGACGATCATGCCCAAGGATATCCAGCTGGCAAGGCGTATTCGCAGCGAGCGTGCTTAGAAGAAGTTACGATGAAGTTTAAGGTTTCTTCTCCAAGGAGATATTTCGCAGTTAGGGTTTCTTTTCCGTAGAGTAATTCGCTGTCTAGGGTTTATTTTTAATCAGTTTTGTTCTTTTTTCATGATTTGATCTTGTTTGCTTTAGTTTCTGGGGTTTTCGAATAAATAATCTACACACAGTTTCGTTTGTTTTAAGGTTAATGCATCATTATGGGAGATATTATCGATCTGGATATTTTGTTAATGTCCTCGATCTGCTTTAGTTTGTGATAATAATATGCAGTTGTTTGGGTTGCTGATCATCTGCATAATCATGTCAGAATAATATTCACCAATCACGATACAAATCTCTTACCGGCGATTTTCATTTCTCCCAGCTGGAACCGCTGATTTAATTTATACGCAAGCTTCGGTTTGATCAGCCTCGTACGAGAAATCGCCGAGGATGTTAAGGCTGGTCTGAAGTTCCAGAGCCACGCCGTGCTGGAGCTGCAGCAGCAGGCCGGTGGCGGAGGCGTACGTACGTGATCTCATTGATCTGTTTGGAGTCTGCTGTCTGGATATATACAATTTTTCTAGGTTGTTGATAACTTGATATTTCCATAGCAATATATAGTATCTAGCTAGTTAGACCAGATTTTAACTCTTTTCTTTCTTAACTAATTAAACTGAATTGATTTGAAGTGAAAACTTATGGGTTAAATAGTAGTATGGCTAATTAAGTTATAAGTAGTTTAAATATCACAGAATAATCATGCTTAATATGTTAAAGATCAGCCTTGAAAGTGAGAAGATCATATATGAAAGTATGATTATGTTTAATACACGGAATGATCATGTTTTATATGTAAAAGATCTATATTTTTTTATAAAAAAAAAATCCGAAACTAGACAAGACAAATCATTAAACTAAAAGAATTCAATTAAGAAGATTATGCTGATTTCATACAATCAAAACGTAACCAGTCATCCAAAATACAGAAAATCAACTTTGGATGAATCCAACATAAACCCTAAACTATTATTCTCAATGAAAAAGAAACCTAAACTCCAACGTTGTGACGTCGTTTTCTAATTAAGCACGCTCGCCGCGAATACGCCTAGCCAGCTGCATATCCTTGGGCATGATCGTCACTCTCTTCGCATGAATTGCGCATAGGTTTGTGTCCTCAAACAGACCAACGAGGTAAGCCTCCGCCGCCTCCTGCAGCGCCAGCACGGCGTGGCTCTGAAACCTCAGATCAGTCTTAAAATCCTGAGCGATTTCTCGGACAAGACGCTGAAACGGCAGCTTCCGGACAAGAAGATCGGTGCTCTTCTGGTACTTCCTGATCTCCCGGAGTGCAACGGTTCCGGGACGGTAACGGTGGGGCTTCTTCACGCCGCCAGTGGACGGCATCGACTTCTTCGCCACCTTAGTCGCCAGCGACTTCCTCGGAGCTTTTCCGCCGGTGGACTTGCGAGCGGTTTGTTTGGTACGGGCCATTGTTTATCGTTCGGACAAAGTTCTGATGAAAACAGAAACAGTTCGCAGATTGTGATGAGAATGGAGATTATGGGAAGGATGTGTCTGTATTTATAGTGGCGGGGATTGTCGGAAGGCGGTGGAGAATCTGTTTTGGATTTATTTTTGGAAAGTGTGTTGATCCGAGTGGCTCTTGATCAACGTATGAGATCATAGAAAGGAAGACTGTGATTGGTCGGATTTCGGTACATGCGGATCGCCGGATTTTTCTGCTTCCTTTTCAATTCTTTGAACGGGAAATTTGTGTTTCTTTTGTGCGTTTTGAACACTTTTCCTTAATATATTAGTTTTGGAGGAACGCCTACGTGAAATATGAGTCTTAAGGAAGGGAGATGACTTCATTGTTGTTTTGGCATTTATTTTCTTAAAATGCATAAGCAATTGTGTATAAAACATAGTATAATTGTAAGGATATTATGCTTAAAATATCTTAATAGCTCTGTTACTTAAGGGTAGCTTTGCGAACCCATTCTGGAGCCTTTGAGATAGGAAAAGAAATTGCACATTCAAACGATTTTGGACATTTTCCAATGGATCGAATGAGATTTTCTTACTTACAAAAATAATTAGTATAGCGTATCTACCAATACATGTATCATGTATATGGTGTATATAGAATTGTGCCACTCTCCTCGTATATGATCATATGAATTTTAAAATTTTAAAACTAAAGTACCACATTTTTAGGAATTACATTACATGTAGTTCCCTTAATTTTACTCATTTTTTAACAATAATATTTTTTCATGTTTTTTTGACTAATGCACACCTACACATCCATTCTCTAATCTAATTGGGGGAATAAATAACACATTGGCCTCCCCAAAGATGGAGCCAGGGATCGAACCCAGGACCTCCACTCCAGCCATGAATTTTGCATGTTGCTGGTGGCCATCTCATCTAGGGAGTTTGGTTAATATTCTTTCATGTTACTAGAAAAAGAGAATCAACATAATCAACAATGTGAAGGAATAGAAAAAGAGAGAAGTTCCAATCAGCTCAATGCAAACCGTAAAAGTTTGCACGTATCATCAATTATGATGTTAACTATGGATAGCTAGATCTAGTTGCTAACTAACTGAACTAACTATACAACTGTCAGTAACAGAAAAGAAGAAAACAATCAGACTGAAAAACTGAAGCAAAACTGCTACTAAACAAGCACATTTGAACACTTGTGCATAGAAGCTCCAAAGTCTATTATCCATGAACTGGTTAAATCAGAATCAAAAGAACTCAATGCATGATATAAGGTAGGGTGTTACTCCTTGAAGGACCAAAATTGACTATAGTACCATGATATGGTCAAATGCATGGTTCTGCATGAGCAAATTATATAGTAGGGGTAATATGGTCAAATACTGGTCTTATAAGAGCAAATTAATTAGTCTTTTATGGAGTAAACATCGATAAGGTAATACTTGCAAACTCATCAAAATGTGCAAAGTTTATCATAGCACCATCATCATCTCCCCATCCCCTTGCCTTTGATAAGCTATCTCAGCTCTTGTTGTAGAAGAGACCGCAAGTTGTTTCGTTGTGCGTTCCTCCAAAACTATTTTCCTCAAAACTAATTAATTAAGGAAAAGTTTCAAAATGCTCAAAATACCACAAATTTCCCGTTCAAAATATTGAAAAGGACCAGAAATAATCCCGCGATCCACATGTATAGAAAACCGACCAATCACAGTCTACCTTTCAATAATCTCATCCGTGGATCAAGAACCACTCGGATCAACACAATTTCCAAAATAAATCCGAAACAGATTCCCCACCGCCTTCCGACACTCCCCGCCACTATAAATACACACACATCCTCCCCATAATCTCCATTATCATCACTTTCTGCGAACTAATTCTGCTTTCATCAGAACTTTGTCCGAACGATAAACAATGGCCCGTACCAAACAAACTGCTCGCAAGTCCACCGGCGGCAAGGCTCCGAGGAAGTCACTGGCAACTAAGGTGGCGAAGAAGTCGATGCCTGCCACCGGCGGCGTGAAGAAGCCCCACCGTTACCGTCCCGGCACCGTCGCGCTCCGGGAGATCAGGAAGTACCAGAAGAGCACTGATCTTCTGGTCCGGAAGCTGCCGTTTCAGCGTCTTGTCCGAGAGATTGCCCAGGATTTTAAGACTGATCTGAGGTTTCAGAGCCACGCCGTGCTGGCGCTGCAAGAGGCGGCGGAGGCTTACCTCGTTGGTCTGTTTGAGGACACAAACCTGTGCGCGATTCATGCGAAGAGAGTGACGATCATGCCCAAGGATATGCAACTGGCAAGGCGTATTCGCGGCGAGCGTGCTTAGAAGACGACGTCACAACGTTAGGGTTTATGTTGTATTCGTCTAGAGTTGATCTGTATTTGGATGATTTGGTTACGTTTTGGGTTGTATGAAATCAGCTTAATCCTAATTTAATTCTTTTGGTTTAATATATTGTTTATCTTGTTTACGAATGTTTTCTTAACCTATAACATTTAGTACGAGTATACCGTATCACCTGTCACTTGTGTATGCTATAGAATGTGCTGCAGTACAAATTAACATAAGATCTCAATTGAGACTACCAAGGGTCTCACTACTAAAAAAATGGTCTTTACCAACGTATTTTTAAGGACACTTTTTGATCGGTGTAGTAATAAAGTGATATTAGGACACTATGTTTATTACTAGAATTGAATTCCACAAAATTGTGTTAATATAGGTATATATAAAGACAATATATGTATTATGTCTACAAAAGATCGTATTGGGACACTATATAAAAAGCATATCCCAACAATATATATTTGTGTATGGATATTTACACTATAATGACAATCATTTATGTAGCACGATTAAATTCCAATTAACATTATGTGGAAAATGTACAAAAGTTGATAATGGGGTAAAAAAACATAATCCACGACATTTTTGTTACATATGCATATTTATTTCTTGAAAAATTAGAGTGTTGCTATGAACATAAATTTAGTTTCTTAGAAAATAATTTTAGTTGCGGACCTAGGAATGATCTGGGAATTGCTATGGCCCATTGTAGCTCCATATGGAGTCTCCAAATCGCTTCCAACTGCACGTAAACTTAAAAACAATTTTTTTTTAAAAAAATGCAAAATATAGCTACTGACTGCTATGTCTTTCAAAGTAGAAATCTCTCAGACCTAAAAGGTTTAATTTGAGCAGCTGTACATATTAATAAATGTTAAAAGATCAGGTTGAACATTTTGATATAAGAAATCCTTCCTCGGTTTGAGAATCAGTTGAATAGCTACAAAGTTTTTCCTTGTTTTTGGCTGCATTTGAGGTATATCATGCATGTAGCCTAAACCAACTGCAAGCAACAAGTTATTTTTGTCCTAATAGAAAGTAATTCAGAGTTGTGCCATCAACAATGGATTAATAAGAAAAATCTCTAAGAGCAATTGTGCAGAAAATAAAAACCTAAATTAATAGCATGCTTAATGAAACAGGATTCAGAAAGCCTATACTCATAAATACAGAAAGAGTATATACTTGCATAGTGTTCCCTAAGATTAATACTATAAACATTTTGTTGTCAGCCATTATGCCACATGTAACTTACAGTGAAATTTATCTAGAGTAATTCTCATGTGAGGCAGCCTCACCCATGAGGCAAGACCAAATAAGGAAAATTTCATTGCTACCACATCATCATAACTCATTACCACATCATCAAACATCGACGCCACCTCATCAAACCTCGATGTCAGTTTATCAAACATGTCAACTCATCAAAAGGGTTTTTGTAAACACCTAAAATAAGAGATCTCCCTAAGGTCTGATCTTCTCACTTTCATGTATGTCTGAACTGATCTTGTATGATTTTCTCACTTTCATGTATGTTTGAACTGATCTTTTAAGCAAGATTATTTCAGACCAAAACTTGTCCAAATTTAATTATATAGTATATGTCAACAAATGTACCTAAAAGTTGATAAATTTAATAAAAATTGTAATACATATCGCCGTTTTATGTAAAATACAATTATGTTCCATAAGCAAAACTAGATTATTTGCCTCAATACCTTGTTAGTTTTGCTTACTGGTAGTAATTTGCAATGTGGTTTAGGAATATATAAAACATGATGAAGAACAATATCCCGAAACATAAAGAGCATAATAAAAGGTAGAAGAAACCGATCCATCATAAAAAATTTAACAAAAATATTACAAACGATCGGTTTATATTAATTAGACTTGGTCTCTTAACTTATTTATCGTTAAACTGAACTAAATTTAATTTTAATTGAACTAAATTAAAATCATATAACTAAATTAACCACAATAATTTCATAAAAATATTTTTTGTTAATTAAACTAAATTAAATTAAATTTAAAAACTCAACAAATCATGCTTCATCATCAATAAGGAAAAGTTATTTCGAACCCAAAAACAACAACAAAAGCTCAAAAGAAGCACACATTTCACATTCGAAAAAAAAAAGGAAATGAAAATTAAATTTCCAAATATTGTTTCAAAGTCCCCCCTACAAATATCAACACATTTCTGCCCAAATCTCCATCGATCGATCATCCTCAAAAGCTAAGGAATGGCTCGTACCAAGCAAACCGCTCGCAAGTCCACCGGCGGCAAGGCTCCGAGGAAGCAGCTCGCCACCAAGGTATATATATATATACATACGCTTACATTTCCCCGGCGGTTAGTTTCTTACATTATTAATTTATATTTATTTTCCGGCGACGCAATTGATCACAGGCGGCGAGGAAGAGCATCGCTCCATCCGGCGGCGGCGGAGTGAAGAAGCCCCACCGCTTCCGTCCCGGAACCGTGGCGCTCCGTGAGATCAGAAAGTACCAGAAGAGCACGGAGCTTCTGATCCGCAAGCTGCCGTTCCAGCGTCTTGTCCGAGAAATCGCGCAGGATTATAAGACTGATCTGAGGTTCCAGAGCCACGCCGTGCTGGCGCTGCAGGAGGCGGCGGAGGCGTACCTTGTTGGTCTGTTCGAGGACACCAACCTTTGCGCGATTCATGCGAAAAGGGTGACGATCATGCCCAAGGATATCCAGCTGGCACGCCGTATTCGCGGCGAGCGTGCTTGATCGGAAAACGCCGCCGCGCCGCCACGATGAAGTTTGTTTTCAATCTGATTCAGATTTATCGCTTTTTTTCTGCAACTCTTTCTATTCAGAACTGTTTTATTACTACTTACACATTCACTTTTGTTGCAACACTTTTCTACAGTTATGATAATCATGCTTGTTTTCAATTTATAGAAAATTAATTTGATCGAGATTGTTTGCAGTTTTATTGAAATTCGGAATCAAATCATCAAAAATATATATAATTAGATTAATTATACAATTTTTTTTTTTGAAAATAGATTAATTATACAAACTTGAAATGTATACATCCACGTGTTAACATAAATTTGTTCTTCTCCTTTTTTATATATACATCCATGTTTCTTATATACAAATTTTTTTAAAGATATTGTCAAGGGAAAATTTTGTATTGTTTTAGTGAAGGGAAGGGGAAATTTATGGTACGTATTAAATTATACAAACCTAAATGTTGGGATATTTGTTCGTAGGAGAAAGTCTCTTTGTGAAGGCTTGATAATATATATGTTGAGATTGCCTTAATTACATATAATTTGAACTATTATCAAGAAAAATCAGCAGAATTGTAAAGTGGTTGTGTTGTTTATAAATCAAAGATACCGTATTTACTATTTTTTTAAGAAAATTTGATTTTAATTTTCAAATTTTGCACTATGTAAATAAAATACGGATTTCATTTAGCATCCATATTTGTTCTGCATGGTAAATAAGGTATAATGTACTTCTTCACCCCATAATTAAGGAAAGTATTTTACAATGTTCCCAAATATCCCGTTCAAAAATTGAAAAGGAAACAAAAAGAAAATGCGATCCGCGTGTACTGAAAACCAGCCAATCACAATCGTCCTTTCCACAATCTCATCCGTTCATCAAGAATTACTCGGATCAAGATAATTTCCAAACCAATTTGGCGCCATCCGGGCCCACCAAAACAGATTTTCCCAACCGCCTTCAGACAATCCCCGCCCCTATAAATACATACACATCCTTCCCATAATCTCCATTCTCATCACAATCTGCGAACTGTTTCTGCTTTCATCAGAACTTTGTCCGACCGATAAACAATGGCCCGTACCAAACAAACCGCTCGCAAGTCCACCGGCGGCAAAGCTCCGAGGAAGTCGCTGGCGACTAAGGTGGCGAAGAAGTCGATGCCGTCCACCGGCGGCGTGAAGAAACCCCACCGTTACCGTCCCGGAACCGTCGCGCTCCGGGAGATCAGGAAGTACCAGAAGAGCACCGATCTTCTTGTCCGGAAGCTGCCGTTTCAGCGTCTTGTCCGAGAAATCGCCCAGGATTTTAAGACTGATCTGAGGTTTCAGAGCCACGCCGTGCTGGCGCTGCAGGAGGCGGCGGAGGCTTACCTCGTTGGTCTGTTTGAGGACACAAACCTATGCGCAATTCATGCGAAGAGAGTGACGATCATGCCCAAGGATATGCAGCTGGCTAGGCGTATTCGTGGAGAACGTGCTTAGGTTTTTTTTTTTTTTTTGGTAGTAATTTACAGTTTAGGGTTTATGTTTGATTCGCATTAGATTCATGCTGATCATAGGGTTTTGGGAGAAACTTGTTTGGCTGATTTACGAGGCACCAAAAGGAGGCGGTTCTGCATGAAACCAAGAAACCGCCTCAAATCAAAGGTGTTACGAATTCGTAACAAGTCTCGGATGGTGTGTTAAACGCGGGGTACTAGAGAAGGCGGTTGGTTATAATTTAGAGGCGGTTTTCGTAAAAGTGCCGTAAAATTTATTGTCTTACGAATTCGTAAGAGTATTTACATATACTTACGAATTCTTTAACCTATTTTATATAGTCTTACGAAGTCTTAAGAGGGAGTTGGGCAGACTTACGAATTCTTAAGAAGACTTATACAGACTTACGAATTCTTAACATGATATTGTGCTGAGTTACGAATTCTTAAGATTACTGATAAAGACTTACGAATTCTTAAGAGGGAATTGATTTTTTTTTTCCTTCAACCATAGAAACCTAAACCCACAAAAATCTAAATCTTAACCCACTAAAACACTTAATCCACACAAAATTGAGTTTAACTAATAAAATATCCTATCTTACTTAACCTTCAAACATGGTAACTAAATTGAGATTAATTAATCAAAAGTTAAACCTTAATTGAGTTGAATAAAATAATTGAATTAAAATAATCAAAAGCCACACATTACTTGACTTACGACAAACACTAAATAAACTGAAGAATTTTCTTTACAAACACTAACAAGTTTGATAATGGCCCCGTTTGGTGACGAGAGTTTTGAAGAGCGTTTAGCTTTTTGGATTAAATATGAACAGTTGACTGGTCAATCAGCTTTTCTTAGTGTTTGGTGAATAGCTTTTTCTGATTAGCTGTTTTGGTGAAACCTCTCGTTTCTGAAACGCTAGAAAGAGCAGCGTTTACAAAGAATTAATCAAAACAATATTACAAAATATCTTTTTTATCCTTATCATCACAAAATTTCTTTTTTTTAAATCAAATTACTAAACTAAATTTCACAAACAATTAATCATCTTCCCGTGTAGAAGTCATATATTCAATATGCGTGCGTACACAATACGTATATATTTATTCTAAAACATTATTTTTAATTTATATTTGAAGTATTTTATATATTAATATTAAAATGCCCGAGCTAAACATGTATTACTATGAAAGTTTTAATCATCTTGATTTTTTTAAATGGGTATATTAATAAATAATATTATTTGAAATAATAAATAGCATAAAATAAATAAAAATATGTAATAAAAATACCTTTCGATACTTCAAAACAAATAACATACTATATAAAACAAATTATTAATAAATTATACTAATGTCTATTTCGGTCTTTCAATGTAACAAAACAGTTATCAGCTAATTGTCATTTGCCAAACACTCAAATCCAAACAGCTAGTCAAACCGCTAGTCAAAACAGCTAATCGAATCCGCTAACAGCTAACAGCTAATTGAATCCGCTAACAGCTAACAACTAAACGCTGATTGCCAAACAAGGCCAATGGTTGACTCAATAATTGTTAGTGTTTATAATATGTATGGTTAAACGCAAATGAAAAATCAAAGGTCAGCTTCCACTCGACGTTCTAATAACACTAATAGCTAAATAAATATCATATATTGTACCTTACTTGACAATATAAACACTAATAATTGAATTGAATCTAACTAATCAATAATTATTTAAATTTTGAAAATTAATAATAACTAATTATTGAGGTATTTAGATTTATAATATATTTATAATAATGTGCCTTAGGCCCTATTTGCCAGAACTTATCTGTAGATTAGTTCAGTTCAATTCAGTGAAAATGCAATTTGATGAAATTCTGGTTAATTCAGTCATGCTGATTACATTTTTCAATACATCACTTCAGTTCAATTCAATTCAGTTCAGTTCTGTTCAGTACAACAAGAAATAAGCTCTAGCAAACATGGCCTTATTATGATAGTTAACTGCATTAAAATGGTATATATTTATTTATTTTATATAAATATGTTAGGCCTTGTTTGCAGAGCTTATGTGTAGATCAGTTCAGTTCAGTTAAATGAAAATGTAATTTGATGAAATTCAAGTTAATCCAATCATGCTGATTCCATTTTTCAATACGATAAATTTAACTTCAGTTCAGTTCAGATTAAGGCCCTATTTTCTAGAGCTTATTTCCACCATGCACTGAACTGAACTGAACTAAACTGAACTGGACTAAAGTAAAAATGATGTATTGAAAAATGGAATCAGCATAACTGAATTAACCTGAATTTCATCAAATTACATTTTCACTGAACTGAACTGATTTACAGATAACCTCTGGCAAATAGAGCCTAATTCAATTCATTTCAGTGCAACAAGAAATAATATCTAGCAAACAGGACCTTAGTTGTATGAATGATGTATTATAAGTTTGGAAAGAAACTAATTACTAATTTAAAGACAGTTTTAATTAGTAATTATATTTATCAAATTTCAATAATTAAAATTTTAAAAACTACATTTATTTTAATTTTAGTGGGTACAGTATATAAACAAAATCTCCTTATCCCATTTTTGTTTGGAAAAGAAATCTCCTTTATCCTTTTAACTCCACCCGTTTTACCATATACATCAAACCCTTCATCACCACAACACCGCATCTGTCGCCGTCGCTGTTCCTCGCCGTCCGATTGCACCCATCACCGTCGCCGTCCGATTGCGCCCATCACCGTCGCCGTCCGATTGCGCCCTACCTTCGCCGTCCGATTGCGCCAGTCATCATCGTCGTCTGATTGCGCCAGTCACCGTCGTCCGATTGCGTCTGTCGTAGCACCGTCGCTGTCGCCAGAGTCATCCCAAGAGATTCGAACCCACCGCCACTCCGATTGAGCCCGAACCATCGCCCACCTGAGCCCGCATCGCCTGAGCCCCACAGTAATCTCAGAATTCAGACCGGTGTGGTATTGTGACCTCTTCAGGTTTGATTAATTTATTTCCGTGTGTGTTATCTTTGTACTTATACACTCTACGTTGTCATGAGTTATCTTTGTACTTATACATTCTACGCTTTCATGTTTTAAGACGTGTTTATCATTTTCGAATTTCTTTCTGTTTTCGGTCAGGTCAGAATGTTATGCATTGATCCCTTAAGAATGCAGAAACCGAGTATTTGACATTGTTCCATTCTTACGTGACCACATTGTTGAACTACTCTGCGGGTAAGAAAATAAAACAATGCATTTTTGTTATAGTTTCTCTTTGAATCCTTACACTTAACGTTGTTAGTCTACAGGATAGAAATTTTTTTGCTAGAAATGATTCAGAATTAGAGGCTGTCAAAAAGCGAATTTAGACTACAAACATCCAACATTAGAAAATGTGACACAACCATCCAAGGTACGGGTTCTTTTTATTGTCTGATTATATGTTTTCTTATAATGCTTTAAAGATTTTTCTTCTCTTGAAGTATTAGTTATCTGTTCAATTTGTAGCTCTGTTGTGGAACTTAAAATAAATAGAGTTTGTAGATGATTGTTTGCTTCATACTTTTGTGCGATGAAGGATCTTTCAAGCAAGATATATAGCGGATTCCTATTTGATGGACATCTTTTGAATGGGATTATAATGATAATGTTTGGTTAGCTTTCTTGCTCATTTATTTATTTTTGAGACAAGAATAAATCGTGTAGAGGAAAATGATGATTGATTCATAGGAAAACTCACTTTTTCAGCCCACGGCTTAAGTTGTTATATATTCCTATATGGTAAATAATGTTTTCATGATGATACATATATCCAAATTGTTGGTTTTGTTTTGTTTTGTTTCTTGATAAACTCTAAAGTTACATTATAAAGTGTGTATGATGGCAGGGACTCGGCCTTTTGACCTTATCAGTGACTACCATTATTCGGGATGCATGGAATTCTGAAGTGAGTGTGGAATCAGGCCACCGAACAGACGTTGAGATTCTAGTTTTTGTATCCCTTTGTGTTGTGGCAGTTTCACATGGTCTTCTAACCTTTGGAGCCGATCAGTTCGATAGTCGAGAGAAAGATCACCAAATAGAGGAATGAGTGGCATTGTGTGGATGTTGCTGATTCCACATTTTGTCTTGCCAATCTTCTCTAGTTTCATTTTCAGGTTTCTCATAAAGAGTAAATACATTTATTTGTATGGAATGAAGGGAATAAGTACCTCTTGTGTATATATAATATGTAAGCCGGAGCTTTTTGAGCTTTTTGAGAATTAGGGAGCTCATTTATTCCCCACTCGCGATAGTACTTACGAAATCTTAAGTAGTATCGCCAGTGGGGATTTTTTTTAGAGGATCCGTAACCTCTTACGAATGAGTAAGACTTTTCTGTTGATTTTTAAAATGTGTTACGAATGAGTAAGACCATTCTTCCGGGTTTTTTTTTTTACGATTTCGTAAGATTTTCTTACATTAACGTATTTTACCAATCATACGCATTCGTAACAAAATATATCTTACCTTACGAATTCGTAACATGACATAATTTTGAGGCGGTTTCGCTTCAAACGAAATTCCGTTTGAGGCAGGACCAGAAGAGGCGGTTCAAAACCGCCTCGCACGGTACAAAATAACCGCCTCAAATGGTATTTCCCTGCACTAGTGAATTTCTGGGCTTGGATGATTAATATTAGAGAATGTTTTGATTGTATAGTCAACTTAACCCTTAATTTAATTCTGTTGATAATTTATTTTGGGGTTTGCTACATGCAGGACCATTTTTCTCATGCAGGACCGGTTTTTTACCAAAATATCCCTTTTATTGTGAAAGCAAAAAAAGCTACTCAAAATGCAAGGGTACACTTGGGGGTATTATGGTAAAAAATTGGTTCTGCATGAGAAAATCGGTCCTGCATATAGCAATTGGGTTTATTTTTTATCTCTTCTGTCTAATTTTTCGGATGTTATCTTTTGTTTAATCAATTCTTATCTTCATGGTAGTGAAAAGAACAAAAAAAGAGAAAACGTCAAGTAATTTATGAGTGAAATTAATATCAATTCGACTATTCTAATTAATTGCATGTCCAGCAAATTTATACTATTAAGGATTAAGAGATTAAATAAATCAGTAATACAAATTTTAGATATATTAATTAATAATTGTGAAGGATGAAATAAATATTCAGTTTAGACAAGGCATCCTTTGATCATAATCCACTACCAACTTCTGTACGCGCAGATTTCTCCTACTACCATCTGAATTTGGTCGGAGACAACTTTGCCGTCAATCCTTCTGACATCTACCACAAGTCTTCTGAAGTGGTAGTTTCCACACTTGCTGGTATATGCACCTTGAACAGAGCTTTGTAATTATTTACCCCGGGCTCGGGAGCCTGGAGGCCAATCCCTATAGACGGACTTCCCGTTCCACCTACTCGTGGCCATTTCCCTCCGCTCTACTTCAGTATTGCGGGAGGGATTTGCAAGTTCCAGCAATCGCTCATCGACCCCTAAATTGGATGGTTTTCACTGTTGGAGTCTGTGTTGCATTTGTGTTTGTTCACTTCCGTGTTTGAGTATTTCCAAACTATTTGCGTAGATAATCCGAATTGGTTATTTAGAATACATTACAAATCATAAAGTCCATGCCATAATTGTCTTTGACAAAGTCCAGAAGGACTTAAATAAACACATATAGTTTGAGTTTTTTACGATTCAGACTGTTTCTGCACGTCCAGATCTGCACGGTCAGATCTCCACGGGTCGGGTTAATAAGCCGGTTCGGGCCGTTCCGATCAACCGGCTCGGGCCGGTTCGGGTCACATGGTCTCTTTGGTTCTGGACCATCTAGAGGATGATGTGGTTTTTCTTACTTTTATTTTAGTTAGTATAGATTTTTATCAATAACGTCATGGAATTTTTGAACAAATTATTATCTGCCAACCCTAGTTTTACCGTCGGGTCTTTCGTTTAAACTTTGGTTGGTTTCAACTCCAGTTTCTGTATGGTTGGTGAGGAGAAATCCAAGTCAAAGTAGTAATCTACATACTTTTGGCGATACCTTTTATCCAATACACACTAGACTTGTAGACCGTGGAAGTTAGATTCGGCAGTTTTTCTCGTGTTAGATAATAAGAGAGGATTTTTCATAGACCCCTCAACGTTTGCTCAAGTTCCACTTTGGCCTCCTATCGAATGTTGCTCTCAATTTGGCCCCCCAACCATCCATTTTTCCATCATTTTGACCCTCTAGCCCTAACATTGGCGTTAAATCGTTTTTCCGTTAATTCTTCTAGGGGTAGCCTCGTCTTTCCAAAGTATCGGTTTGACCCCCTATCAAATTTTAGTGTTAAAATGGCCTCTAACCTTTAGGTTTTGCTTCATAGCGGCCCTTGAGGCTAACTTTGCCGTTAACTTTTAAAAACCGTTAAATATTAGGGTATAATAGTAATTTCATGTTCATTTAAATTGAAAAAATATGTTTGGGGTTGAGTTTGACAAAGTTCCTACCACTATGTCATAAGACATTTGACTTTTTTTTCTAAACTAAATTTATTTAATCTTTAATATGCGGCCCATTCTCTCAACATCCCCACCGCCTATCCCCATCTGCGGAGGGTTCATTCCATCAACTCCAAAGTCAAACAAACCATGGAGATTTCTAAAATGTTTAATCCTGATATTTGGTTTACATTTACTTCTGTAACATTATATTTTATTGCAATATTGATTATGCTTTTAGGCTTGTTCAGTCCTTGAACCAGAAATCTTCTGTTGTTACTTCTTTCGGAATTTTGCAGATTTTTAAATTTACAAATACTTCATCCACAATTTGACAAACCAAAAAAAATAAAAATTTATTTATGTCTATATGAAATACATAAGAAGTATATATATATAGAAAAAAAATCAAAATATTATGGGTGAATAAATCTACCAGCCTTGGCATCAGAAACCGCAACACAAAAGTCTTGCAATGGGCTTGGATCAGAAGCATACACATGAGCTTAAAAGATGAGAATAAAAAATGGACTGTGGATTATAGTTTAAATAAATTTAGTTTAGAAATAAAAATAAAAAGTCTTATGGCATAGTGGTAGGAGAATTATCTATTATTTTGGTAGACCTGAGTTTAAACCCAGCCCTAAACATATTTTTTCAATTTAAATGAAATTAAAATTACTATTATACCCCTAATATTTAACGGTTTTTAAAAGTTAACAGCCAAGTTAGTCTCAGGGGGCCGCAATGAAGCAAAACCTAAAGGTTAGGGGGTCATTTTGACACTAAAATTTGATAGGGGGTCAAACCGATAGTTTGAAAAACGTCAAGGGGTCTCTATAAAATTCTCTCTTAAAGTATTCATTGAAAAGACGAGACTACCCCTAGAAGAATTAACGGAAAAACAAAAACCTTGTAGTGGTTATTTCTTGATACTTGCAAGAAATCCCAATCTTTCTATAGCAGAAAATTCTCACATATTACAACTGCCAGGATTTACATCCTTATCTCTAAATATAGCAGTTTTCAGGATTAATTTAAATTTTTAATCTTAGTTTTTAACAAGAAACTTAATCACTTAAACTATTAAATGGATGTAAGAACATATTTCATACTTTCTCTAGTGTCCGCCCAGTGTTCTCTAGGAGAATTGATTGTGTTCTCGTTTTGTTCCAAACAATCCGAAGGGTGAAGTCATTCGGAAATGGACACAACATTTCTGTGATGTATTTTTCAATTTATTAATTTTATTTCTAATTTTATCTATCGATTTTATTGATGATAAATGGATTGAACGAAAGGGGGGCCATTTGAATTTAGACGGCTAAATGGAACTTAAATATGCATGCTTGGTCTAATAATGTCTCATTTGATTAGGACACAAAACTAATTGGGATCCAATATTAATCTTTCACAAAAACGTCCACGCAAGTTTTTCAGAAAAAGCTAAGTAAGTACTTGTATTGATAATGGCCGGACAGGAAATAATATCGCAATTCGCAAGGCATCATTTTACTTATACGTAACAAAATCCGTCAGGAAAAAACATTTGTTGCTTGCATACTAGAGTCACTCAGTCACTCTTAACCCCAACAAATATATATATATGATATTATATCTATCAAACTGTAATAAGACGGATACTAATATCTCATTGATGTGTAATTTTATTATTTTCAATTGAAATAAATGTTAATTTCACTATAACTCTTTACAGGCGTTTCCACGCGCGGTACCAGAAAAAATTTCTTTTAAAATATAGTTAGTTTCAACTTAGAAAGTAGCACAATTGTTCAGCTAGCTGGCTAATTATGTGTTGTCCCGAGGACTTCTGGGTACCCTGTTCTTTCGGGTCGGGTCACAGGCCGCATTTTAAACTACCCGGATGTGCGGGTACCCGAAGTCCGGGTACCCTGTTTTGAACACCCCTACCGAGGACCGGCTCTGAGTAATTAAGCAGCACACAGATACTGAATTACTGATAGTGAGATGCACGTTTATTATTTGAATGCGTTAAAATTATAAATTGAGTTCATATTAGCTAGTACTTTCTTTTACCAGTATTAATATTTCACGTGCAGCTATCTTAATCAATCAATTTTCATAAATAGTATGTGGCGCATAATGACTAATCATTTGCGTTCATACTTGGATAAGTAGAAAGCTATCAAACGACGGCTCATGAAAGTATCATTTTTTATCTCCTAAATTTGATATCTATTTCATTTTATTTACAATATATTTAATTCTCTTATATTATTATCGTTGTTGAGTATTTTTATTAGTAAGTTCTATATAAATGAAGGATACTTCTCAACAATAATACAATAGCAGTATAAACAAGTACATAATATGTTATATATACTTGAGGAGAAATGGAATAACACCATAAAGAAAACTATTTGCATGCATTCGTAAATTTCAGTTCTACTGCAAATGGACCCAAATGCCGATGCTAGGAATATCTTGGTGCACTACAAAAAGAAGGTAATATCCCGGCGGTGCTAGTCTGTTGCTTGCCGGTGCACTCACCATCGTTTGATACATGGTTTTACCCACATTTGTGGTAGTTTTTACCTCACCTAGAACTAACAACCTTTGGTTCATAGAAATCGAATGTGTGGTGAAAGACGGTGAGATCAATGTTACCTTGATTACATTGATCTTCACCGGTCCATTGATAGCAAATTGAATAACCAGTTGTTCTCCATAGCCAATCCGATAATTCGCCCCAGGTGAGATGATTTTTGGGCGCAAAGAGTCAGAACCCGAGTTTAAGTAACTTGGAGAAAACGCTTCCATTCTCAATTCGGTTGGATATAGTGTACCCGATTCAAACTCATAAAGTATATTCGGGTTAGACCCGCCAACCAGAATCCGGCCATCTCGAAGAAGAATTGCAGAGGAGTGGTACATTCTCGGTATACTACTCGAAGCTTGCACCTCGAACCGAGATCCCGGAGCTGAGCCGGGTTTGTAAAGAACCGGGTTGAGAACCGGTTCGCGCCCTTTTTCCCACCCGGCCGTTCCTCGGGCCGCCCCGTTTATAATCAGCACGTGACCATTCGGTAGTAGCAGCATGTCGCCCATGACCCTAGCTAAAGGCATGGTCTCCATGACCCATTTAGGGTTCGGGTCGGATATGGATATCCGACCGCATGTATTTAATGCACCGAGAAACTCGCCCTTAGCGGTGGAGGGAAATGCAGCTTTCGGAGCTCCGCCGCAGATTAATACCTCCGCCTGTGCGCCGCCGCTCTTCAGTGGCAACAGTACGCCGGAGCCCGTGCTCGGGTATGACCTCGGGCTGCCGTCAGGTAGGGTCGGGTACGTTTTCACTACCAACCCGGTTTCATAATTCAGCAGAATCGCGCGGTTATTCGCGAAAATGAATAAATTACCGTCTGTGTTTAAGATCACCAGCGGGTACAAATTGTTCTCCGATCCCGGGTCATTTGTCTGCCGGAGAAATGTTAAGTTAAACAGTAACTTATTCGCCGCCGGCGGGTAAAACTCGTAGGTGAATTCCCGGCGGCCGCCGATTACTATCTGCCTGCCACCTGGTAGCGCGTGGTTGGACGCGTACCATCTCTTCCTGATAAGGGAGTCGTTTATTTCCCTCCAGTCACATAGCTCGCCGGAATTGCACGCCGTGAAGGCTCTGACCACGCGCTCGCCGTCGTTAAACCCGCCTGTCTGAAACAAGGTCCCGTCGGGCATTACCGACCCGGAAGAGCACCAGACGTCGGTGAGGACGTTGAGTGGTCGGACAGCGTTTCGAACGACGTCGTATTCGACGGAATGCGCCGTGCAGTCGACCTTCAACGCTTGCTCCAGCGGATCGTTCCGGCAGGTGCCACCTGCCAGGGAGATGTTTGACGGGCCGAAATCGGTCCGGTCGAATATGACCACTTTATCGGTGTGGAGGAGCTGCATGTGCATGGCGACGATGCCGATGTTGGGTTGGAGCAAGGTCCATCTGCCACCGACTGCGGCGGCGGAGGCCACCGGAATCCGGCAGATTGTTTGAAGAAGGAGAAGTAGTGGAAGTGCAAGGAGGAAGAGGTGCGGCATGATATTAAAGGAAAGCGTCAAATATTATGTGGTGAGATGCATCTTAAATTTGGAAAGAGTCACGGGTGTGCGGCGCCTTTGTTGTTGTCTTATTAATTTTATTAGGAAATGTGTTGAAATAGTAGTAGTTCACACTTGATCACAAATGAGATTTTCTAGAGTGAGATTTTGTGAATAAAGTAATTAATGCTATTATTTCATCTGATTGAGTTACATTATAGTGGAATTGAGAATTTAAAACAAAAATCCATAAATTCAATTTTTACATATTAAGATATTAGGTTTTGACTCCCTAATTTACTTCAAAAAATAAGAAAGAAAAATTAAAATATGATTTTATTCATGTAAGTGATGGATACATACACTTGAATCACTCTATCACGCATACAATAATATGTCACATTTCATGCATAATTGGTGTAATTTCACCAGTATAGCTACTTAATTATTATTTTCACTTTAAAGTATCTGAACCCAAATACCAGCACTCGGAATATCCTGGTGCACCACGTAGAGAAGATAGAATCCCGGCGGCGTTAGATTTGCATTGAACGGTGCATTCACCGTCGCTTGATATAACGCCTTACCAAGATATTTCACATTATTTACCGGACCGCCAAGAACCAACAACCTTTGGTTCATTGAAACCGAATGTGTAGTGAAAGTTGGTGAAACCAAAGTTACCTTCACCAAATTAAGTTTTACTGTACCTGTAATCGTGAATTGTACAACCAGCGGTTTTCCAATCCTGAACCGAACACCTGATCCGGGTAAAGTGATACGAGGACGCAATGGGTCCCAAACTCGATCCAAGTAAGCCGGAGAAAACGCTTCCAAGGCCAACTCAGTAGGATATAGTGTGCCCGCTTTGAAAACATACCCTGCATGCGGATTTGACCCGCCAACCAGAACTCGACCATCACGAAGTAAAATTGCACTCGAGTGATACATTCTCGGTTTACTAGCAGCCGCTAATACTTCAAACCGGGCGCGTGGTGCAGCGTCGGGTTTGTAAAGAACCGGGCTCAGAACCGGGTCACGCCCGTATTCCCACCCGGCACTCCCTCGGGCCGCTCCGTTTATAATCAGTACTTGGCCATTAGGTAACAACAGCATGTCTCCCATGAGCCGAGCTAGAGGCATGGTCTCCATAAACCAAACCGGGTTCGGGGCATTTATGGATATCCGACCGCATGTATTCAACGCACCAATAAAAACCCCTCGAGCCGCGTTGTAAAACGCGCCTTTCGGAGCTCCGCCGCAGACCAACACCTCAGCTGCGCCGCCGGGCTTCAACGGTAACAGCAAACCGGAGCCTGTACTCGGGTACGACCTCGGGTTGCCGTCGGGTAAAGCCGGGTAATTTTTCACCACTCTACCGGTCGCGTAATTCAGTAAAATCGCGCGGTTATTGGCGAAGATGAATAAAGTGCCGTCTGTATTTAGAATTACCAGCGGGTAAAGATTGTTCTCAAAGCCGCGGTCATTTGTCTCCCGGAGAAAAGGCAGGTCAAACAGTTTATTCGTCGCGGCGACCTTGGGGTAAAACTCGAAGTTAGGCTGGCCGCGCCCGCCGATCACTATCTGCCGGTTCCCGGGCAGCGCGTGGTTCGACGCGTACCATCGGCTCGCGAGCAAGCCGTTCTTCGTTTCGCGCCAGTCGCACAGCCCACCGGAGCCGCACGGCGTGAAGGCTCTGACAACTTTGTCGCCGCCGTTGAACCCGCCGGTCTGGACCAGGGTGCCGTCCGGCATCACGGACCCCGACGAGCACCACACGTCGGTGAGGACGAAGAGCGGCCGGACGACGTTCTTAACGACGTCGTATTCGACGGCGTGCGCTGTGCAGTCGAGCTTCACAACTAGGTCGTTCCTGCAGACGTGTCCAGGTGGCAGGGATATGTTGGAGCGACCGAAGTCGGTGCGGTCGAATATGACGACCTTGTCAGTATGGAGGAGCTGCATGTGCATGGCAACTATGCCGATGCTGGGTTGGAGTAGGGCCCATCTTCCGCCGCCTGCGGCGGTGGCCACCGGGATCCGGGCGGTGGTTTGCAGAAGTAGCAGTATAGGGAGTGCGGCGAGAAAGAGGTGGCGCCGCCTGATAAAGGAAAGAATGGAAGTCGGCGAAGTCATGGGATTCATGATGAGTTTTGATTAGTGCTACTTTTTTGAGCACACGGGTGCTTAATTTTGTTGTTTTGTGACTGTGGTTTATTTGGAATGGTGTGAATATTTATAAGGAGAAATGATCAATTAATTATTCTTCTAAATTTTTAACAAAATTAAATATTATTATTTTGATTGTGGATAATGATATATTACCGTAGTTGCTTTCTAGGCTTGATCAAGTATAGAACGCAAGCAACTTGCTACTTCCAAGTTCATACTATTAAGTTTTTTTGGGTTTTAATTTGTAAAAATAGTTTTCATTTAGATACACATAATAAATTAGTTATCATATGGGAGTCTTGTTTTGATTAGTTGTAAACTCATAATATTGTTTGAGTTTTAAAATAATTTATATACAATACTAAAATATGGATGAATCAAAAATTTATTGTGGAGAAAGTAATAAAATAAACATGGGAATTACAAATATAATGCGTATACATGTTGTTTTCCAATCAATTTTTTTTTTCTGTTTTATGATTACAGTTACGCATATAATTGGATGTAAACATGCACTAAAGAAATTAATGTGAAATGGATAGAGTAGGTTTATGACATGGCAATTCTGAAATTTAGCTTCAAGAGTCGACATTTCTTATTCGGTCAGATATGTTTTTAAAAATTATTTAAAAGTGTAAAAGTTATGTGAAAATAATAATATTGACAAACTCTTTTAGATTTTTTCATTATCTTTATTTTCTGCCATCACTTAGCCAGTATATACAATTAAGAAAACAAGCACGAAATTGAATGTCAAAAAAAAAAAAGTCAACCCTCTGAGACGATCCACCAACTGAATCAGCTGTTAGCTCTAACACAACAAGGAATAAGTTTTAATATTATATTATTATAATATAGGACTATAGGAGTAACTTGCATCAGTAAGTAGTTATTAATAAATATTCCACGGAATATTAGTATTACGTCAGAAATTGGAATTTTGGTGATTATAATATTCTTAAGAATTGTGATATTAAGCTGACTAACTAATATATCAAATTTACGACTCTTACGTCCTAACTGAAGAGCAGCGTAGAAGGAAGTAGTTTGTGATATACTCCCTCCGTCCCAACCAAAACTTCTTAGTTGACTTCGGTTCGGATTTTAACAAAAATGTATTTTATATCTTATAAGTGGAGTTTTAAGGGGTATAAATGGAATATCACTTATGGTTATAGTTGTTTGTGAGAATTCATTAAGGGTATCTTTGTCTTTTTGTAGTTATTTTTTTACCAAAAAAGGAAAGAATGAAAGTAAAAAGTTTTGGTTGGGACGGACTAAAAATGAAAGTAAGAATTTTTGGTTGGGATGGAGGGAGTATTAAGTTTGATGGAGTATATTCAAGCGGAACAAATGTGTACATTAAGTTGACAATAAATATTCCTCAAAAAATTTGACAATAAATAAATATGTACATAAATATAGAAGGGAAATGAGAAATAAGACTATAGATTGAGTTTACATGTAGATAAATTTAGCTTAATTTAATTTAACTTCAGGAGAACATTATCTAGTTCATTTGGAATGATTTGAACTGATCTAAACTAGTACTAAAAATAATATAAGATGCTGCTATTAAACTATATTTTACTAAATCAACTAAAATTATAATTAAGTTGAAGCATATGAGCTTAGTATACCATAAAGAACGACTAAAAAAATAAATGTTCTTATATGTTGCGTATAATTTGACTAAAAAATATATGATAAAAATGTGTGTCAAATAATGACTATATAGAAGAAGACTAATTACCTAGCCAAGTCTATTTGATGTAACTTATTCCAATTAAAAAAAGTTAGTCTATTTGATGTAACTAACACCATCTAACGGTGTGTTATATATTAAAAAAAATGTTTAGTACATTAGACGTATATGAAATCTAACCCAATTTTTATATACTTTGAACCATTAAAAACATAAAACATTGTGACAAGTTGAATGTAAATTAATTTATTTAATTAATGAAAAATTCTCCATGGAAATCTGTCTCAATTGGTTTCACCGAAAAATCACGATTAATATGTAAAAGACCTGTCTTAAAAATGAAAAATTCAGACATGAAAATAAGAAGATTAACAATAATACCTTGAATGATCATATTTAATATGTAAAATGTCACATTTAAAAGCGAGAAGATCAAATTATCTCAAGTGTCAATTGAGATCGGTCTCTTGGGACTTTATCTTAATTAATAAGCCCGCATTTTCAAACGTTAATCGCATGACGTTGCCTTTCAAAAATCAACCGTTTGCAACACTTAGTAGAATGGATTATATATTTTTGATGCTTATAAATATTCCTTCTAGTACCGATACATCATCTTTGATTAATAAATAAATAAAAAATGTTTAGATATATGATGAGATTTGGCGCCACAAGCAAGTATTTAACGCGTGGAAAAGTATTTGTTGGAATGGTAGCGACTGAACACAACTGAAACCTATAGTTTGGAAGGGAGAAGATAAAATGATTGATTCGAATATTTGAATGTTATGTACAAATTTGGTGTTCTTATGCGCTTAATCAACTTGACTAATCAATAATATATATCGTTATCTATGTAGAGTACTTCTAACTTACTAAGTAGTATGTGTGGAAAATGTATGGATGATGCTTTTATTTTTCTATAATTTTCAAGATATATTTGATATATTTTTCTAAAAAACATAATAGTACAATCCAGATCGAAAGAAGTAGGGTTTGGACCCGGATTATATGGGCGGGTTTAACACCTGATGAGAGAGTAATACTTATGTGTGAAGTAAGAGAAATATTGTTAGACAAAATAGGTAAACTACTATATTATATTATATTAATTACCTCTTAACATATAATATTGATAGTCATTTTGTGGAAAAAATTAAACTAGCACATACATATAACATATTAAATAAACGAACACGGAAACTCGCTGGATCCTATTAAAGAATGAGTTGTAATGCACCGTAAGATATCTTATAAATGAAAGCGTTTGTAATGTCAAGTCTAACCAGCGTCACAATTGGTAGTAGTTTTGTATAAACTCATTTAATGCTTCTTCAAATTTCTATAAAATCGTCTAACACTTTCTAATGGTGTTGAATTAAAGTTAATACTTAGCTGGTAGTGTTGAAATTTACAATAATAGCAATATTGCCTACGTACGTACATTGGTTGTGGCTACACTACACAAATGTTTCAAGAAAACAACTAAGATCTAATTTTGTTGAGACTCCAAAATTTATTTTTATACACCAATAATTAGTTAAATTGTTTCAAATGTTATACCAAAATGGATTGGACAACTGCTTATCATGTGCCTTTTAGTGGCTCTTGCCGATTCATGTCTCACTATTGTGATCGAAAATGAGAAAATTAATTTGAAATTCTCACCAAACTATATTAATCTCGTCATTTCGGTATCAATTTGGTAATTATTAAAGATAATTATAAATTATAAGAGAAGGTCTTGGGTGAGACCATCCTACCATAAGCTTATTGTAGGACGAATGATAGTTCATGTGTTTGTTAACTTTGTTTGCCTTTAACACATAAACACATTTTTTGGCAAACAAAAATTAGAAACATACAAACAAATGCATTAAACTTGTGAACAAAAATTATGTCAAACAAAGTTTAGAAATACTCAAACAAATGTATTAAACACATGAACTATCATTAGTCCTACCATAAGCTTATGGTAGGACAGTCTCTTATTATCAACCAACTTTATAATATAATATTTTTAATTAAAATAATTATTATTTAATTGAATTGAAGTACAGATAAATTTCATAAGTACAGATAAATCTGTTTTAGATGGAGAGATGACAAATTATAGAGAAGGCATATTTTCATCTCTCATTTTGTAGAAAAATATTAGGCATCCTTTCCTATTATTCCATCAATGATATTAAACGAAAATGAGACAAATTTTCTTTTCTACAGATGCTAGAGCATACTAATACGTACACGGATAAGCTACAAAGATTCGTTATCGAATTAAGTTTTGCTACAATCTATCATTTGGTCAATGCAATAATTTATGAGCTCTAAAATTAGTTGGTTCGTCAAGTAATTTTCGAATACGAGAAAGTCTTGTTCTCCTCATAAATTTATATCAGGATGAGATTCGTATTTATGTGGAGTTAATTCATATTTTTTTTATTACTAAGACTATTATGTAGTAATTTAAATGTGAATTAATAAATATAATAATTAACGAACCTCAAATCAACATGAATTAGGCTTTGCTTGTTAGAGCTTATTTCTTGCTGCATTGAACTGAACTGAATTAAATTGAACTAAAGTGAAAATTAATGTATTGAAAAATGGAATCAACATGACTGAATTAACCTGAA
Source organism: Cruciata laevipes (assembly GCA_963678965.1). Classification (NCBI taxonomy): domain Eukaryota; kingdom Viridiplantae; phylum Streptophyta; class Magnoliopsida; order Gentianales; family Rubiaceae; genus Cruciata; species Cruciata laevipes. Next base: position 1,287,597 of record OY787639.1, read on the forward strand.
TATCATCAAATTACATTTTCACTGAATGAGTTGAACTGATCTACAAATAAACTCGGGCAAACAAGGGCTTAATCAATAAATAATTCTAGTTCATATGTTTTTTTAATCAACATGCCTCAATTGTGTTTTTCTTTGTTAGTCTACTTGTGACTTGTGTATGGGCCAAGCTCAGACAATGAACAAATGGTCCCAAACAGCCTCAAGACAGAACCTGATGTGAAGCCTACATATTCACATTCTCTTTTGTCCAAATAGTAATTACACCAATGACTAGCAAATGGTCCCAAACAAGGATGCCAAGTTCAAAAACTTCTCTTCAGCTGAGCCACTAAGCAATCAATGCCACTGTAGATTCTCGTGGAAGATTTCCCGCTATATTGAAGATTGGGTTCAGGCGGAAGGAGTATAAAGTTCCCATAATGCCACTGTAGTATCTTCCGATGCAGAGGCTAGGAGTTTGCTATCTGATGAAAATGCAACCGCATTGCACTGCATTGTGTATAATCAGATGCACATAAGAACAGGAAATGAATTGGTAAACCAAAAAGGATATCTAAGGGGTGGCTTACAATGGCATGATGGTATTTCAAAATTGCCAGGGGACTTCCCTTGCGATAATTGTAAACTCGAATTCTGTTCCCCAAAAACAGAAAGGATGGCATTACAAAAAAAGGACGACACGGTAATCACAAAATATTGAAGAAGAGGCCGAGAAATACTAACCGGTGATCCCAGCCGGCAGTAGCAGCAATTTTGCCATCTGGTCGAATTGAGGATCCTGCAATTCCATTTCGCTCCAAAGTTATTTCTTTCTTGGGCAGACAAGAACCCTGTTTCAGAAATAAGTAGTGAGTTATAAAGGAAGAAAGTGTTAGTCTATCTATCAGTACGAAGAACAGGATAAAAAACAATCAAGGGACCACTTAGCAATTCTACATAACAGCACAAAACAGTGAAAACAGACCATTATTAATCTTAAGTAGAACACGGGAGAATTTATTATCTTTGTGAATGGCCATATAATTTGAAATGCAGGTGCATCAACAGTAACATCGCACATAGCTGAAAATCAAGAAATGCAAATTCTAAAAGTTAAACATAGACATCAAGAAAAATTTTTACCAGTGCATAATCCAGAGTGAAAATCACAATTTTTTCGTCAGCACCTCCAGAAATACCACCAGCACATGATCCATCTACACAGAGGCTCAGACCTGCAAAGAAAGGAAACAAACTAAGATGATGTGTAAGAGGCGTTCCTCAAGCCAAAAATGATGAATGAAACCCCACTTACGATTTACCTGGTTCTGAATGAAACTTAACAGCCGTCAATGGAGCTCCTGGATTTCTTACATCCCACCAGGCCATGGATCCATCCTCATAACTATGGACTGAAAAACCTTAGAATGAACTTATTTACAAAATCAACCATTCAATAAGATGTGCAGTAGATTCTTCTTCATTAAACCAAACATTTCAGCTAGAGAGAGCTTATATATAGATGACATATAGATTGTTTGAGAAGAAAATGAGCCAAGCCTTCACCAATTGAAGAAATTATAGAATTGGAGCTAAGCATTACAAATAAGCCAAAGACAAACCTGGTCAAAACGTTAAGGACACCCTGACACTCAGAAGGTAAAAATGCTTGAATTGCCATACACATTCCTGATGACATTAGGTAATTAGAGAACTATATATTTTTTCATGTAGAATCAAACAAACTGAGAAATTAATAGGAATCTCAGGACTGCATATCATGCCTTGTTTAAAGTAAAAGCTATATAGTAACTATGTGTGCTGTGGAGAGGACTTGAAGCACTGTACATAAACAAAATGAATCTATATTAGGCAAGCACCTCATGTATAAAGAAAGTTAACCTCTAGCCTTTGTTGCTGGATTGAGTGAGCCAGAAGACAAATCAGGGAGTTGGAGAAACCTTTTGCCAGCAGCAAGATCCCAAAGCTCAACCTTCACATATTGATCACACAGGTTATTCTATGCTAGGGTAGAAACCCATAACAGCATAATCAGTTGTTGTTAAGCCATAAACTAACCACAGAAGACTGCTCTCCCAAGATGGCTACATATTTCATTCCTTCCACATGCTCATTATCTAAATTTATTAAAAACATATTATAATCAGATCCCTTCATCTCTTCAAAAGCATAAACTGTTTCTAACATGCACTGGGCAATTTTATTTTAGTAAGAGAGAATAAAAGAGATGAGTGAAATAATAAACCTTCTAATGTCCCCGAACTCTGTGATTGGCTTTCTGGAACTGAGTTTTCTCCGTGCACTGCATCTTGCCAGTGAGTAGGCTTCTTCACTAATGAAAGCTTGCAGAAGTGATAACTATTTGTTCTTATTGTAAGTAGTGGAGTCCTGATGGAGAAAAAGAGAGAGGAACAAGATTTTAACGGACTCATTTACATGAAAGAATATATATGCCGAAGCTACTATTAGAAGAGCCAAAACTAGGAGGAAACCACATACCTCGATAAACCCCCATCTCCAATATCCCAAAGCTTTACAGTTCCATCTCTACCTTGGCTGCATAATCATGATTCAAATAATCAAATAAACACCAGATATCACCTCAAAGAAATTGTTTGAAACATATACATACATAGATACATATATGGGACACATTCAAATCTCAACATTAAACATACTGAGGTAAACCAATCATTGTAAGTAAACAAACAATGCACCTAATTACTTTGTCCTCTCCAATTGAAGTGCTGGCAGCAACACCAATAATTCCATGAGCTGCTGTATGGACCCTGCAAACATGCACAGCTTGGAATTTATACTCTATTTTACACAGGCTACTTCAATCACTGATCAAGACAGTTCTAAAGCACGCCAAACTCTTTGAATAAGAAACACAAACAAACAAACAAACAATGCAAGCTCAGAGACACAGTCATTACAATTCAGACGTGATTGTGCGATGCTGAACTGTATCCCATAGCCGCAATTCACCATCTGCAGCCCTGCACATAGCACAATCTCGTCAACTAAACAACAGAAGAAACGCAACATCCTTTGTACTTTCGACAAAAATCGACAATCTGCATATCGAAGAAAAGGAGCACACCCTGAAAACAGTATCTTCCTAGTAGGGTGGAAGCATATGTCTGTGACAGAAGCACGGTGGCCTCTGAGCACTGCCACCGGATCAGGAGGAGGTCTCTTGCTCATTCTATTACTTCCCCTTCTGCATTTCAAGCATTTTATCAAACATGTTGTGCGCATAAAAGCTATTCTGTAATCAACAATGCATTTTGTAACATTTTTCTAGTACATCAATCTGGGAACATAAAAAAGAAAGGATTTTGTATGTGTTTCAATCCAATAAATACTTTATAATACAACTCCGAGTTTAAATAATCAGAAATTATGATGAAAATTATAAGAAAAAAAACAACTTTTTTGGTTGTGTTCTTACTTGTTCGGACAGAATAGGTGATTGCTTGAAGTTGCTTTAGGAATTCGCGGGCGAGTCTTCTTCGTGTGGCCGTGGAGAGCGTTCACAGCTACGGCGACCTCCTGCCAATCTTTGCGCTTTTAGTTGGGCCCGGCCCAATTTTTAGACCCACATTTAAGTCATGGGCTTTAACTGTTTATTTAAGGCTTGTCATAATTTCTTTTCATTCAACTGAAATGATCTGATTTGAACTTAAATAAAAATTAAAATAAGTAAAAGAAATATAACGACTAAACTAAACTGAATATCATCAAATTAAACTTCTTCTGAAATTTAAGACTTGTCATAATTTCTTTTCATTCAACTGAAATGATCTGATTTGAACTTAAATAAAAATTAAAATAAGTAAAAGAAATATAACGACTAAACTAAACTGAATATCATCAAATTAAACTTCTTCTGAAATTCATATTTTTCTATCTAATGTATAGCTAAGGGAAAGTTGTGGGAATGCTCAACTTACGTATATAATCTCAACATTACACTTCTAGCAACACATTAAAATCATATCAACATTACACTGACACTAGAAATGCTATAGTATTATTAGCAGTTGGTCTAACTAGATTTCTCTCCATTATGGTCCCGTTTGGTAACGAGAGGTTTGAAGAGCGTTTAGCTTTTTCATCTAAATATGGATAGTTGATTAGTCAAACAGCTAGTTACTGTGTTTGGTGAATAGCTTTTTCTACGTAGCTGTTTTGGTGAAACCTCTCGTTTCTGAAACGCTGAAAAGAGCAGCGTTTACAAAAACTTCATTAAAAAAATATTACAAAATATCTTTTTTATCCCTATTTCTCAAGAATTTTCTTTTTCTTTATTTCATCAAAACCTCAATATTTTTTATCTACGTGACTTTTTGTACGAAAGCAACCGTACAAAACATTAATTTTGTATTTATTTAAAAACCTCAATAAATAAAAATATTTTTTTTATGCAAGAGTATAAAAAATAATAAACCTCACATAAATAAATAAAATTAAAGGGGCCACACATTCATGTTTAATCTAAAAATAAATTTTAAACAAATATAGGTATAAACATTAATAATGAATAATTTTTCAATTTTCAAATAACATAAAAAAAACAAACATATAGTAATAAAAATATTTTTCAATACTTCAAAACAAGTAACAGATACAAAATTAAAAAATATATAATGAATTGTAATAATGTCTATTTTAGTCATTTAACACAATAAAACAGCTAACAGCTAATTGTTATTTACCAAACACTCATATACAAACCGCTAGTCAAAACGCTAGTCAAAACAGCTAATTAAATCCGCTAACAGCTAACAGCTGGTGGAATCAGCTAACAGCTAACAGCAGAATGCCAAACGAGGCCTATGCCTTTCTCTTCTTCCCATTAGAACTACTGGTTTTAGGGCTCAGAACACTTACAGTAGCGTGCAGTTTAGGCACTTCACCATTCTCAACTAGTTTCAGTTTCAAAATTGCTCCTTCTTTAAGGTCCTTGGCCTAAACAAAGTCTACCCATCCTACACGACCTGTGCGTAGGCGGCAGCTCTCGCGTGATAGCATCATTGACCATGTATTTTGTTCGTCGTCAACAAGGCATACTTGATCCTTTTCAAACAGCCCGCTTGGCCGAGCAAAACGCATTGGCAGGTTCAAACCAAGTGTGAGGTGTGATTTTGTAATTTCAACGGAAGTGGAAGTATCATCACTACTAATTCCTCTATCCAATATCTTCACTTTTCCTAACATACCAACAACATCTTATCAGTATATATACACATATGTATCGTTAAGATCTAGAGTAGAAACAAAAATACACATTTTAAAACTACATACACTACTATAAGTTCATCGTTTCAAGGTAGATGGCTCAATATTAACACAATTTCCGGTTACTAAGTACATGATATACCATAAAATTAGAGTTCATTCTCTGTTTTTATACATCTAAAGTATAATTGCAGCAGTTAAAATTGCAAGTTTATATATACAGGTGTAATCAAATGATATGTATATTTAAAAAAAGTAATTTAGACCAAATAAGTTGTGCACCTTTCACAGAGGGATTAACAGGAACGCATTCAGAGGAGTCATCTACAGTTTCTGGATCACCAGGAAAAAATCCGATTTGAGCTGGAATCACCTTGGAGCTACTGTTAGTAAGGCAAGGAACCTCTACAGTAACCCGCAGCTTAGGCACTTCACCATTCTCAACTAGTATTAACTTCAAAACTGCCCCTTCTTCAAGATCCTTGGCCTGAGCAAAGTCGACCCATCCTGCACCCCCAGTGCGTACGTGGTAGCTCTCGCGTGTCAACGCCATTGACCATATCTTTTGATCATCGCCAACAAGGCATATTTCATCCTTTTGAAGGAACCCGTTGGGCCGAGCAAAACGCATTGGCAGGTTCAAACCTAATGTGAGATGTGATTGTGTAATTTTAACGGAAGTAGCAGTAACAACATCATCATGAGTGATTCCTTCATCCAATATCTTCACTTTTCCTAACATACCAACAAAATCTTATCAACACATACACATACATATAATTACACACATTAATGGTTACAAGAAAAAGGGTCCATGCCCACATTTCAATACTAATATGAACACAATATCCAGTTACTAAATACATGATGTACCATAAAATTAGAGTTCATTCTCTGTTTTATACATCTAAAGTATAATTGCAGCAGTTAAAAGTACAGGTTTATACAGGTGTAGAAGTCACAAGCATTCTCTCAACTTTGCAACTGGACCCTTCTTGCACTATTTATATGATCCAAGATTCAACACCTATTTATTGCACAGAGGCCCCCAAATACGCTTTCCATAACAGTTTGGACAAAATAGTTATTTAACCTCAAAAATTGGTCCTAAATAAGAAATTGAGTCCTGCATATAGTAAAACCCTATTTTATATTTTAACTTATAGAAAATGATCGCAGAGTGCTTGAATTTGTCATTCAATCGATTCTAAGTTTGATCACTGTATTTGCAGGGATCATAGATACATTTATAAAGTTGGTTTTAGTATTTCTGATAATTTTGCTATTTGAAACCTTTATAAGGTAAAAGTAAAACTAAATTTCAATATTATGATCCTTTTATTTTATAATAAAATATATTTATAGAGTAGATCAAACTTAGGCTCTCCCTTTCAACTTAATCATATTTCATTACCATTTAGTTTGATTTTCATGAATAAACTTAATCTATACAACTATTTTTTATTTGCATAAAGTAAATCTTATCATGAAATAAGAAATACCGTGGTTCAAATTTGATTAGTTGACAAAGAAAGGATCGGATAAATAAATAAAATGAATACACCAAATTTGAACTATTTATACCCACCGCCATATGCCCATAACTGTATCCACCGCTCGATTACGTACCGCCATGGGCGTCCGTCGTTTCCGGCCGGCGCCGGCGACGTCGAAATCTATCGATGCCAAGCATTTCTTAGTTCATATATTGATTTCGAGGACAATTGAGGTGAATGATTTAGTTTCTGGGTGCAGTTCCGGCCGTCGAGTGCTTACAACACGCCGTTCTGGACTACCAACTCCGGGGCACCCGTGTACGACAACAACTCCTCCCTCACCGTTGGAACCAGAGGTAAAACGCCGCCGATTATTAGCTTTGTTCGGATTCATACTGTGATCTCATAGGTTAATTTTCCATTTTCAATTGATTATGAGCTAGGTTTTAAGTTGGGGATTTGTTTAATTGATTGATTTTCCATGTTCTATGCACAATTTAAGTTGAATTGCAGTTGATCTTCATCAAGAGTTCAAATTTTCCACTTAATTTTGTTCTAGATCATATTTTTTAAATGCATTTTTTACAGTGATTTGGCTTGATTTGCACTTTCTGGAGATTCATATGCTGCGATTTTGCAGGTCCTGTTCTCCCTGAGGATTATCAAGTGGTGGAGAAACTGGCCATCTTTGACCGTGAGAGAATCCCAGAGCGTGTAGTTCATGCCAGAGGTGCCAGTGCCAAGGGATTCTTTGAGGTCACTCATGATGTTTCGAACCTCACCTGTGCCGATTTCCTTCGCGCTCCTGGAGTTCAGACCCATGTCATCGTTTGTTTCTCCACTGTCATCCACGAGCGTGGAAGCCCCGAAACCATCAGAGATCCCCGAGGTTTTGCTGTCAAGTTCTACACCAGAGAGGTAAGGATCATTTTCCCAGTTCAGTAGTGATAAATTGTAGATTATTTCAGTTTATTCTGTTGAGTTGAATTCAGTTAGACGAAATGAAGAGGGTAGTTTTCATCCATTAGTTGTGCATTTTGAATGAGTTGTTGATATGGTGTGTATGTTTTTATATGATTAGGGTAACTTTGATCTGGTTGGAAACAACTTCCCAGTGTTCTTCGTTCGTGATGCTATGCAATTTCCAGACTCCATTCGCGCCTTGAAGCCGAACCCCAAGTCCCACATCCAGGAGCACTGGAGATACCTTGACCATTTCTCCCACCACCCCGAGAGCCTGTCCACCTTCATGTGGTGGTTTGATGATGTCGGTGTTCCAACCGATTACAGGCACATTGAAGGCTTTGGTGTCCACACTTTCACTCTGATCAACAAGGCTGGAAAAGTCAACTATGTGAAGTTCCACTGGAAGCCAACTTAGAAGCCATCAGAGTCGGAGGCACAAACCACAGCCACGCTACTCAGGATCTGTACGATTCCATTGCAGCTGGGAACTATCCTGAGTGGAAGCTTTTGATTCAGACAATGGACCCTGACCAGGAAGACAGGCTGGACTTTGATCCTACTGATATCACCAAAACCTGGCCAGAGGATGTTTTTCCTCTGCAGCCTGTTGGTGCTGAACAAAAACATCGATAACTTTTTCCAGGAAAATGAGATGCTTGCATTTAACCCTGCCTATGTTCCTCCTGGTATCTATTACTCCAACGACAAGATGCTTCAGGTTCGCCTCTTTGCTTGTGGTGATACCCAGAGGCATCGTCTTGGCCCAAACTACATGCAGCTCCCGGTAAATGCACCCAAGTGCGCGCATCACAACAATCCTATTGATGGTGCCATGAATATGGTTCACAGGACTGAAGAGGTAAGGAAACACTATGCATTCATCTTTGTTGAAATTCGCCTAGTTTGTGTTTGTATAGTGTGGTACTGAATTCGGATTTGTTCATCCTAGGTTGATTATTTCCCTTCACATTATGATCCCTTGCGTCATGTTGAGAGGTACCCGATACCTCACAACAACCTGAATGGACAGCGCAAAAGGGTGAGTTTCTGCAGTACTACAAGCAGTTGGCTGCATACAACGTTAGAAATGGATCTTGGCTTCCTCTTTACTTTAGGATTTTGGGCCCAGAAGTCAGCCCAAAATTGGAGTTACTTAAAAGGCCCAATTCTTGTGCAGCCCATTTCTTTAGATTAAACCCTAGCCACCCTCCCTCCTATACTATCTCCTCTCCCAATCCTCTCCCAAGCCGCTCCCCATCCTCTCCCAAGCCGCTCCCCAAAACAGAAACCTCTCCCAAAGCCGCTCCCCAACATCTACAGTTTAACACCTAACATCTTCTTATCTAACATCTACAGTTGGTGATTTGGTGGCTTTAGTTGGTTTTGGGAGTTTGACGAGACATACTTGGTAGATTGACAGAACGACTTGGCTAAGCTTTCTTGCACCCAAACATAAAAGGTATCTCTTTATTCAATAGGTCTCTTTATTCAATATTTTTGTTCACTTCTTAAGTATAGTATACTATGCATTATGTGATATGTATGTTCATAGTGCTTATATGTTTTCCTTTATGATAGAAGTGATCATATATGTATGTATGTACATACATATGTATGTGCGTATGTATGTATGATGGAACCACAACAAAAGATGGTTGACTCAAGGCAAGTAGTGATGAGATTCTACAAAGGCAGTGCACCAACTCTAAATGTATAGATAGATATATGGTTACATTACTTCAAAAAAAAAATAAAAAAATAAGGTTACATATATGTATATATACATACATATATATATGTATAACATCTGAATTTTGGCCCCGGTTAAGTAAAGTTTTAAAATTTTGGCCTTTTTCTTTCTTCTTCTTCTACCATTCTTTTATCATTCAGTTCTTTATGCAGGTTTACAGCTTTTTCACAATCAAATATAAATCCTGCCCAATAAAATATAAATCCTGGCCTAACACTTTTTTTAAAAGTTTTGGACTAAAATATAAATATTATATATTTGGGTTCACGTGTTAAAAGTATAAAAAGTACAAGAACCTTAATGCAAAAACTTTATGAACCAAATGACAACATAGATTTTATGGAATATTCAAGGACCCATGAGGGTAATTATTGCGGGATTGTTTGTGTATGATTTGTGTGATTTGTGTGATTGTTTGTGTATGATCAGGTGGTAAGCTTGAAGTGGGCGAGTGGACCTAAGTGCTCTTGAGATCAATTTGAGATAAGTAGGTAAGTGAGGATCAATCCAGTTTTGAGGTAAGTAAGTAAGTGAGAGGATTCATAAGGTAAGTCCAATTTGAACTGTATTTCTTATTTGAGAAATTATGAATTTTGATACTCCTTTGTTTGGGGAGCTGAATAAATTATAAAATAAGTAGATAGTTACATAGTCTATAAAATAAGTAAGATGTTCATCATTCAATATTTTTTGGTTAGATACTTCCCGTTGCTTTTTGTGATGCTATCAATATCACACTCTTTACTCTTTAGTGTTTATGAAAAAAACCGCTTTCTCATTCATTCCTCTATCTCCACGTCTTCTTCTCCCCGTGCATAAACCCTAAGTCAATTCCGTTCGTCTCTCCTAGGTTAAGTCCTCTTGATTTCACGATTCACGTGTAATTCCAATGGCCAAGTCTAAGCGATCAAACCGTGTTTCTCAAAGGCAAGGCATGCAAGCCAAGATGTTCAACCAGCTGCTGCGAACCAAATCCAGCCTACAGATGAGAACCAAAAGCGAGCAATCAACCGGTGTTTTATCCAAATTGTTCCATGGATGACCCATTCATAATCTTTCCTGTAGTTGCTGTCCTCTTTTATTTTTTCTCCAACGGATCCTACCATAACAAGCTTTCTGCCGTCTTAGGATGTTTGGTTATGAAATCTACGTCTGTTCTGCCGGTATCTTAGGATGTTTGGTTATGAAATCTACGTCTGTTCTGCCTGTTCTGTTATCCTTATCATTTGGCGGTTTTTCGTATACCTCAAGCGTAAGGTTAAGACTAGGGCTCAAACTCAAATAGTTGTTGGTGTTGTTGGCTTGATTGCCAAGAAATCATGACCTTATAAATCATGACATTGTCACAATGTATGTATCCACCAGAGTGTATTTGATCGACTGCTCCAACCAAGTCCCTTATAATACCGATCACCGATCATAGGTGGCAAGGGATATCCACTTCTCTCCCAGAACTTTGAAGCCGTCAAGTTGAACTCATTGAATATACTGAGTCTTTTTTCCCTTTCCTCAAACCCTTCACCTATAGGTGTTTCACATTCAATATCCTCAAATGATTTAAACAAATCACTCAAGGTGCACTCGGCATGCTCAAATACCAGATAACATCTAACCAAGTGATCTGTTTAAATCATTTGAGGATATTGAATGTGAAACACCTCTAGGTGAAGGGTTTGAGGAAAGGGAAAAAAGACTCAGTATATTCAATGAGTTCAAATTGACGGCTTCAAAGTTCTGGGAGAGAAGTGGATATCCCTTGCCACCTATGATCGGTGATCGGTATTATAAGGGACTTGGTTGGAGCAGTCGATCAAATACACTCTGGTGGATACATACATTGTGACAATGTCATGATTTATAAGGTCATGATTTCTTGGCAATCAAGCCAACAACACCAACAACTGTTTGAGTTTGAGCCCTAGTCTTAACCTTACGCTTGAGGTATACGAAAAACCGCCAAATGATAAGGATAACAGAACAGGCAGAACAGACGTAGATTTCATAACCAAACATCCTAAGATACCGGCAGAACAGACGTAGATTTCATAACCAAACATCCTAAGACGGCAGAAAGCTTGTTATGGTAGGATCCGTTGGAGAAAAAATAAAAGAGGACAGCAACTACAGGAAAGATTATGAATGGGTCATCCAAGATGTGGAACAATTTGGATAAAACACCGGTTGATTGCTCGCTTTGGTTCTCATGTAGTCTGGATTTGGTTCGCAGCTACTGATTGAACATCTTGGCTTGCATGCCTTTGAGAAACACGGTTTGAACGCTTGCCATTGGAATTACACGTGAAATCAAGAGGTTAGTCTTTCTTATTTAAAAAAAAACTAAAAAAAAGTTAAGTCTTTCTTATTAAAAAAAACCAAAAAAATCTTTAAAAAAAAGAAAAAAAACCAAAAAAAGTCTTAAAAAAAACCAAAAAAGTCTTAAAAAAACAAAAAAAAACTTTTTAACTCTGCCTGTGCATTGTGTACTGCCGGTCTCCAGCCCGGAAAAAGGAGGAGAGAAAAGTTAACATAAAAAACTTGAGGTTGATTTTGGCGATTCAATTGTTGCAGGGTTTTTGCAGCAGGTATGTGTCCACACTAAACGTTAATCAATCATCATTCATTCAGGAAGAATACTTCAGCTCTTTGCTGGTTCCACCCAAGGAGGTGACATTAGTTCAGTGCAAAATTCTCAGTACGAGGCTGGTTACACTTCTTCTGGATCTGATCACTCACCTTCCCGCATGAACTCAGACCCGGTATTTGACAATTTTGAGTGATGGTATTCTTGTTGCTGACTTATTCGTTGATTTGGATGTTTCTAACTCAATATGTCAAATCCCCAGGATCGTACTGACTCTTTGACAAGGATCCACTTTGACAAGGATCCAAGTCATATGGAATTTGTCTTTGTTTCTGATTACATGGTGAATTCTGCAATTAGATTTGGAACTTTAACAACACTTGTTGTATCTTTGCAGATTCACAGTTGGCTTTTGAGCAGCCCATCCGAAATGGAAAGCTATATAAGGCCTGGTTGTTTGATGTTTTCCGTTTATGCATCCATGCCATTATTTTGACTAGAGTATAAGCTTTACTTGTTTGGTTTGTGCTGACCCAGCTGTACTGGCTTCTGTTTGATGAAAAATTGCTTCATCATCTCATGTCATTAATCAGTGGTGATTTCGATTCTGACTTCTGGGCAACAGGGAGATTTTTGATATGCACTGAAAAACGTTTGGCTTCTCATATTGATGGTGAGTATTACCTGAGTGTAATTATTTGTGTCTTAGATCTCTCAGAGAAACAAGTGCTTGAGTTTTAACATTTTTCATATGCTATGAGACCACCTCTGTGAATTTTTTTTTTTTTTGTTATTGTTTTGAGACTTGAAATGTGTTTAATATGTGGCGTAACTTGTTATTTTACAGATAAGCTTCGTATTTTGAAGACTTCTAAAGCATGGTATTCCCCAGAACTGCTCTATGTCACACCTTTAGCAGTTGTCAGTGCCCACTCCATATGTGACAAGAGAAATTTCCCTGTCATCTTTACAGTACTCTTGAGCGGCTCATTTCTGCTACTGTTTCTGAAATGTTGAGTGTAACTCAATAACAAGTCTTCTTATTTTCTTATTTTCCTCTCTTATGTATGGTATGGGACTATGGGTAGTCGCAAAATAAACGTAGGAGATGAGCATTCAGTTGAATGGGATTATTGCTAGTGTGCTTTTTTTTCAACTGCTGCTATTCAGTTTTACAACATAATTATCTAAATCTGATGCTTTAAAGCAGATTGCTGAATTTCAAGTTGGTCTTGCAAAGCTTGCTTCGTATTCAAGTCACCTATCATCTTCAGAGGTACTGGAAAATTCTTTTTTTAAGACAAATGTGACCACCGTTGTATATATTTGCAATCATTTGATTTTATGTTACTGCTATTACAGGTTTTTGGAGCCATCAAGCAAGCTCTGCATCGTGCACCCCATTATTATCCCAAGGCCCATAATCTTAATGGACTTGTATGCGAAGCACGAGGTGATCATAAGAGTGCCGTTGCTTCATTTAGGTTAGCACGACATGCTGTGAACTCCTTTTTTGGTGGAGGATCGGAAGCTTATCTTAAGGCTATCTCTGTCAACCTTGCGCGGTCACTTTGCAAGGTATGATCAAACCTAATCATATGTTGACATGCTCCATTTTCACAAACAAGTTGCATAGTTGGTTCCTGGATGTGACATGTTTCTCCTCATGCAGGCAGGAAGTCCAAGTGAAGCCGTTCAGGAATGTGAGCGACTGAAGATAGATGGTATGAGTTGATTTCAAAAGATGGTACATCTCATTGGATGTGCCCTTAAAGTGTTATCTGGCTAGTGAAGTCATGTAGTGGCAGCCTTTAAATACTCTCTTTGCTTTTTTCTTAAATAGGTCTGCTCGATATGGAGGGATGGCAGATATATGCCTTTTCTCTGTGGCAACTTGGTGAGAATGACAATGCGTTATCAGCAGTTAGGAAACTTGCCGGAAGCATTTTATCTTTGGAACCTTGTCTCGCCGCGGTTTCAGTAGTATGTGGGAGTTGCATCCTTAAAGATGTCCAGAAGGAAAGTTAGAGAGTCAAGATTTTGCTTCAAGACTTTGAGCGATGTGGATGTGTTGGATGATGGCTACAAATGAAGAAAATATGGACAAAAAAGTGGTTAAGAACACACAGCATCCCAGGTATTTTCTTCATTAATTCCCATTCTCAGTCTTCTTATTATTCATCAGACTTGAACTAAACTTAGATCCATTGTTTATATTGCTGTAATTTTCTCTATTAACAAAACTTAATCATATAGGCTGTATTTAATTATAAGCATATGTACATCTTCCTTATTTTGAAATGATGGGGAAGGAGAATGCTTTTCTGCCAAAAATAAAAAGCACTATCTGTTATCAAAAATAATAATTTCTCAGCAGTTTACCAAATAACTAAACTGTTCAGATTAAAAGTAAGCAATTTGTGAGAAAAAAACAATAAGTTTGAGTGCATCTTTATAGTTAAATCATCATCTAGCTAGATCAATTTCTGGTACAATTACACACATATCATATGGCTACAAAAGTGGCAAGACAAGATCCCATGCAGGATTTGAATTGTGAAACCCTATTACGGAAAACTGAAATCCTTTGTTCACTATTAGCTAGCTTGAATCTTTACATTTTGATCAATAATGAAGATCTCATTGAGATCCCATAGCATGATTTCAGTTCTAATTAGGTTAAAAGTAAAACAACTTTTGTAGTTTGATGATTATAAAGAACATGAAATGCTCTCCTCTTTGTAGGATTTAGTTTAAGTAAGTGCATAGTGGTGTCAAGTACACCATTTGCCTCATGTGACACCATCATGCTGCCATCATTTACTATTTTAAATATGCATGTGACACCATTTGCCTATGGAGTTTGGTCTGAACTCTGAATTGATTGTGTTTTTTTTAAGCAAGGACAACAAAAATTGGTTGTTTTTTATTTTGCCTTCCTGTTCTTGACTAAGTCATATCTAGGTATTGGTATTAGTTTTCCTAACCTTTTTGCTTAACTGTCATTTCAGGTAATTGATGTATGGTGATTTTTTTCTGCACTTTTTCTTTTTTTGATTGGTAACTCCACATCATGTCTTTCTTTGTTTAGAGTATTTTCTTGCTTAATTGATTTTCCAAGCTTCAAGCAATAAGAAGATGAAATGATGTCTCAGACATGTCACTTTATCTGCAAGTTTTGGTTTCTGATTGTTTTCTTTTTAAATTTCAAGCCTGCAGGAAGAAACTGAACTGCCTTTGAAACAGCCTTGCTCAACATTATGTTGATGAAAGCTCTAATTTCTCAGCTGGAGGTTCTCAGAGAATACCCAGAATACCCTGTGACGAGCCGAATGCTTGTCCAGAATCTTTTCACCCTGCTGTCATTTATTCAGTTACAACACATCTTCTATAGTTGCTAATGACTTTTAATTATACATGGTGAAGTACTTGATTCTTTTCATTTTTGAAGTTTGTGAGGGAGGAATAACGCGAAAGTTTTATGCCACACTCTCCAATCACGTGTTCTTCTGATATTCTTTGTTATAGAAAAATTCTGTTTCCTTTCACTTGGAATTTCTTTTAAATTTAATATTTCGATTCTGTTCCATATGCAAGTGATGAATTGGAGAGTATTGGCTTACTCCATATTGGAGAATGATGATTTACACTTAAGGAAATCAGAATCTCTGATGCATATCTTTGTTTGGTTTTTGGTGTATAAATATGCTTAAACTATGAAAAGTACTACAATCTGAGGCTTTCATATGTTTCAAAATATTTTTATTCTACTGATACAGTTCTTGGCTTCAACTCAGTTTGCTGTCTTTGTTCTACGGATACAGTTAAGTGGTTACTAGGAGCTCATTGACAATTTGTTATGTTCAACAAGTAACTGAAAGTTTATAATACGTATGTCAAGTACATTTATTATATTAATTGATGCATTAAGATTAAGAAGTAACTACTGATGAATTGCTGCATAATATTGTGTGTGAATACAATTTTTAGATGGGGATCAAGATCAAAGCTTCTTCTGTCAAGATTTTTGGACATTCAATTTCTTTAGTGAAGTCCTGCATCTTTGACCAATGGCAAAATCTTAATCACGTGTTGCAAAGAATATGGTTTAAGTGAGTTATCCCTTTCTCACTGAAGTGAAAGTGATTAATCTGCATTTCTTTGTCATGTTTCTTGTTTTCTCCACCAAAGCACTTCTTGATTATGATAATATATTCTCTTAGTTATAGTAGCAGAAATGTTCTGGAAAAGTTGTAAGGAATCTCTTTTCTAATTTTCACCTGACTGAGTTTTTATTCTGTTTGAAGATAACTTTTAAGTGCTCGAATTGTTTACATAATGTATACGCACAAGTTTTGATGGATTTTTGATGATAAAAAGAAGGAAAGTTGCAATTGTTGTTGCTTAATGCATTTCCTACTGATGCAGAGATAAACAAGCAATCTATATGGATTTCAAGGCCTCAAACATTACTCAGGTTAGGTATACATACTTTCAGTTCGTCTTGTTCTTCTAGTTCTTGAAATCAAAACCATGTTGAATTGACTACTGGTTGAATTGTGCGCCTTTAGGACTTTATTGTATAAAAAGTCATCTGATTTTGGTTTAGGAAAGGATCGAATAACAAACAGGAAGTACGGAGGTGGGATTAAGGTTGGCGTAGAAGGCGGGTGGGATTGTAGTGGAGCTAGGCGCCCGTGAGAATGCATGGGAATCCAAGGAATGTAGGTATACCAAGTAAAATAGAGTTCTTAGCTCAAGCTCACACGAGGCAATATTTAACAAATATTGCATGAATATTTAACAAATTATGCAATTGCATAATAATAGGCTTAAAAACACTTTTGGCAAATTTTCTTGCTGACCGGCTGTTTATAATAACTTCTGTTTAATTTCTTGTATTTTCTTGTTGTGGATTTGTAGCCTATTATATCAGTGATTGAACATATTAAGATTGTATTAAATTCCATTGGCTGTTTGAGAGAATGCCGGTTCCACTGATTTCAAGGGGACGGACTTCAAGGTTCACAAGATTTGACATGGTAATAACTATTATTAAAGGACAAAATTTCCCCTTAGATTTAATTCAACACTTAAAATCTACTACAATTGCAACGAATAAAAGGCAATACAAGAATGTTGTCAAAACTGAATAAAATACAAGAATGTTGTCAAAACTGAATAAAATTCAAAATCTGTCGGCGGAAGATTTCCGATGAGAATAATAATGTGCATTGCACAAATCATTATGGCACAAAAAACCAATACAGGTATGTACATTTTGTCAAAAATTTTAGTGGAGGAATGAATGGTAGGAAGTATAGAGAAAATGTGATTTTGAATTATGGGATGAGTGCGAATTAATAAGCAAAAATATAGCCGTTTATTACTGTTTGTTACCGTTTTATTTTGGTTGAAAATATAGTTTTTTATGGCTGTTATATTTTGGCTGAAATATAGGCATTTATATCTGTTTAATTTAATTGATTAAAGCTATAATTTATAAGAGATTTGTAATCTCATCAAATTACATGGACATAATTAACATATATTAACACAAAGCATATAAAAAATTTGTTAGACGTTGATCACATCACATTAATTATTTTGTATTTTTATTCAATCATTTATAGCATTTAAGTAGCAAAATAAAACTAGAAACAATACAAGCCTACACACCAAATTAGGGATTGATCTTCAATTGTTGATCCAACAAGTTACGTATGACAAGTTGAAGAGCAGGGGCACTGACTTGACATCTAGCATCGTCGTCAAAACATGATCTTCCTTCTTCGGCCGCCTTGCCTAGCTGAGGATCCAGCGGAATCTTTCCAAGAAAAGGAACACCCATTTCCAGACACATCCTCTCAGCACCTCTGACCTCCCGTTAGCTGAATTGGGAACGATGGAATTGGTTGAAAAATTGTGTGGTTTCCTAGCTCGAGCTGCTTTCAAACTGATTCATTTGATTGCAATTACAACAGTGTGTTGAAAGATAGTATCCCACGTCGGATTCTTACAGGCTTATTGGAAGCCTGAAATCCCATATTATATAATACAGTGTCTTGTGTTGCATTTGCCATTTTGCAGGTTCTCCTCATAAATTAAATTTATATCAAGACGAGATTCGTTTTTATATGGAGTTAATTTATATTTCTTTATTACTAAGACTAGTATGTAGTAATTTAAATGTGAATTAATAAATATAATAATTAACGAACCTCAAATCAACATGAATTAGGCTCTACTTGCTATATCTTATTTCTTGCTACATTGAATTGAACTGAATTAAATTGAACAAAAGTGAAAATTAATGTATTTAAAAATGGAATCAACATGACAGAATTAACCTGAATTTCATCAAATTACAATCTCACTGAACTGAATTGAACTGATCTACAAATAAACTCTGGCAAACAAGGGCTTAACGAATAAATAATTCTAGTTCATATGTTTTTTTAATCAACATGCCTCAATTGTGTTTTTCTTTGTTAGTCTACTTGTGACTTGTGTATGGGCCAAGCTCAGACAATGAACAAATGGTCCCAAACAGCCTCAAGACAGAACCTGATGTGAAGCCTACATATTCACATCCTCTTTTGCCCAAATAGTAATTACACCAATGACTACTTGACTAGCAAATGGTCCCAAACAAGGATGCCAAGTTAAAAAACCTCTCTTCAGCTGAGCCACTAAGGAATCAATGCACGTCGAACTGGCAAAATAACCGATTCTCGTGGAAGATTTCCCGCTATGTTGAAGATTGGGTTCAGGCGGAAGGAGTATAAAGTTCCCATAATGCCACTGTAGTATCTTCCGATGCAGAGGCTAGGAGTTTGCTATCTGATGAAAATGCAACCGCATTGCACTGCATTGTGTATAATCAGATGCACATAAGAACAGGAAATGAATTGGTAAACCAAAAAGGATATCTAAGATCGACTTACAATGGAATGGTGGTATTTCAAAATTGCCAGTGGACTTCCCTTGCGATAATTGTAAACTCGAATTCTGTTCCCCAAAAACAGAAAGGATGGCATTACAAAAAAAGGACGACACGGCAATCACAAAATATTGAAGAAGAGGCCGAGAAATACTAACCGGTGATCCCAGCCGGCAGTAGCAGCAATTTTGCCATCTGGTCGAATTGAGGATCCTGCAATTCCATGTCGCTCCAAAGTTATTTCTTTCTTGGGCAGACAAGAACCCTGTTTCAGAAATAAGTAGTGAGTTATAAAGGAAGAAAGTGTTAGTCTATCTATCAGTACGAAGAACAGGATAAAAAACAATCAAGGGACCACTTAGCAATTCTACATAACAGCACAAAACAGTGAAAACAGACCATTATTAATCTTAAGTAGAACACGGGAGAATTTATTATCTTTGTGAATGGCCATATAATTTGAAATGCAGGTGCATCAACAGTAACATCGCACATAGCTGAAAATCAAGAAATGCAAATTCTAAGAGTTAAACATAGACATCAAAAAAATAAATTACCAGTGCATAATCCAGAGTGAAAATCACAATTTTTTCATCAGCACCTCCAGAAATACCACCAGCACATGATCCATCTACACAGAGGCTCAGACCTGTAAAGAAAGGAAAAAAACTAAGATGATGTGTAAGAGGCGTTCCTCAAGCCAAAAATGATGAATGAAACCCCACTTACGATTTACCTGGTTCTGAATGAAACTTAACAGCCGTCAATGGAGCTCCTGGATTTCTTACATCCCACCAGGCCATGGATCCATCCTCATAACTATGGACTGAAAAACCTTAGAATGAACTTATTTACAAAATCAACCATTCAATAAGATGTGCAGTAGATTCTTCTTCATTAAACCAAACATTTCAGCTAGAGAGCTTATATATAGATGACATATAGATTGTTTGAGAAGAAAATGAGCCAAGCCTTCACCAATTGAAGAAATTATAGAATTGGAGCTAAGCAGTACAAATAAGCCGAAGACAAACCTGGTCAAAACGTTAAGGACACCCTGACACTCAGAAGGTAAAAATGCTTGAATTGCCATACACATTCCTGATGACATTAGGTAATTAGAGAACTATATATTTTTTCATGTAGAATCAAACAAACTGAGAAATTAATAGGAATCTCAGGACTGCATATCATGCCATGTTTAAAGTAAAAGCTATTTAGTAACTATGTGTGCCGTGGAGAGGACTTGAAGCACTGTACATAAACAAAATGAATCTATATTAGGCAAGCACCTCATGTATAAAGAAAGTTAACCTCTAGACTTTGTTGCTGGATTGAGTGAGCCAGAAGACAAATCAGGGAGTTGGAGAAACCTTTTACCAGCAGCAAGATCCCAAAGTTCAACCTTCACATATTGATCACACAGGTTATTCAATGCTAGGGTAGAAATCCATATCAGCACAATCAGTTGTTGTTAAGCCATAAACTAACCACAGAAGACTGCTCCCCCAAGATGGCTACATATTTCATTCCTTCCACATGCTCATTATCTAAATTTATTAAAACAAATTATAATCAGATCCCTTCATCTCTTTAAAAGCATAAACTGTTTCTAAAATGCCCCAGGCAATTTTATTTTATTAAGAGAGAATAAAAGAGATGAGTGAAATAATAAACCTTCTAATGTCCCCGAACTCTGTGATTGGCTTTCTTGAACTGAGTTTTCTCCGTGCACTGCATCTTGCCAGTGAGTAGGCTTCTTCACTAATGAAAGCTTGCAGAAGTGATAACTATTTGTTCTTATTGTAAGTAGTGGAGTCCTGATGGAGAAAAAGAGAGAGGAACAAGATTTTAACAGACTCATTTACATGAAAGAATATATATGCCGAAGCTACTATTAGAAGAGCCAAAACTAGGAGGAAACCACATACCTCGATAAACCCCCATCTCCAATATCCCAAAGCTTTACAGTTCCATCTCTACCTTGGCTGCATAATCATGATTCAAATAATCAAATAAACACCAGATATCACCTCAAAGAAATTGTTTGAAACATATACATACATAAATACATATATGGGACATATTCATATCTCAACATTAAACATACTGAGGTAAACCAATCATTGTAAGTAAACAAACAATGCACCTAATTACTTTGTCCTCTCCAATTGAAGTGCTGGTTGCAACACCAATAATTCCATGAGCTGCTGTATGGACCCTGCAAACATGCACAGCTTGGAATTTATACTCTATTTTACACAGGCTACTTCAATCACTGATCAAGACAGTTCTAAGGCACGCCAAACTCTTTGAATAAGAAACACAAACAAACAATGCAAGCTCAGAGATACAGTCATTACAATTCAGACGTGATTGTGCGATGCTGAACTGTATCCCATAGCCGCAATTCACCATCTGCAGCCCTGCACATAGCACAATCTCGTCAACTAAACAACAGAAGAAACGCAACATCCTTTGTACTTTCGACAAAAATCGACAATCTGCATATCGAAGAAAAGGAGCACACCCTGAAAACAGTATCTTCCTAGTAGGGTGGAAGCATATGTCTGTGACAGAAGCACGGTGGCCTCTGAGCACTGCCACCGGATCAGGAGGAGGTCTCTTGCTCATTCTATTACTTCCCCTTCTGCATTTCAAGCATTTTATCAAACATGTTGTGCGCATAAATAGCTATTCTGTAATCAACAATGCATTTTGTAACATTTTTCTAGTACATCAATCTGGGAACATAAAAAGAAAGGATTTTGTAAGTGTTTCAATCCAATAAATACTTTATAATACAATTCCGAGTATAAATAATCAGAAATTATGATGATAATTATAAGAAAAAAAACAACTTTTTTGGTTGTGTTCTTACTTGTTCGGACAGAATAGGTGATTGCTTGAAGTTGCTTCAGGAATTCGCGGGCGAGTCTTCTTCGTGTGGCCGTGGAGAGCGTTCACAGCGACGGCGACCTCCTGCCAATCTTTGCGCTTTTAGTTGGGCCCAGCCCAATTTTTAGACCCACATTTAAGTCATGGGCTTTAACTGTTTATTTAAGCCTTGTCATAATTTCTTTTCATTCAACTGAAATGATCTGATTTAAATAAAAAATAAAATAAGTAAAAGAAATATAACGACTAAACTAAACTGAATATCATCAAATTAAACTTCTTCTGAAATTCATATTTTTCTATCTAATGTATAGCTAAGGGAAAGTTGTGGGAATGCTCAACTTACGTATATAATCTCAACATTACACTTCTAGCAACACATTAAAATCATATCAACATTACACTGACACTAGAAATGCTTTAGTATTATTAGCAGTTGATCTAACTAGATTTCTCTCCATTCTGCCTTTCTCTTCTTCCCATTAGAACTACTGCTTTTAGGGCTCAGAACACTTACAGTAGCGTGCAGTTTAGGCACTTCACCATTCTCAACTAGTTTCAGTTTCAAAATTGCTCCTTCTTTAAGGTCCTTGGCCTGAACAAAGTCTACCCATCCTACACGACCTGTGCGTAGGCGGCAGCTCTCGTGTGACAGCATCATTGACCATGTATTTTGTTCGTCGTCAACAAGGCATACTTGATCCTTTTCAAACAGCCCACTTGGCCGAGCAAAACGCATTGGCAGGTTCAAACCAAGTGTGAGATGTGATTTTGTAATTTCAATGGAAGTGGAAGTATCATCACTACTGATTCCTCTATCCAATATCTTCACTTTTCCTAACATACCAACAACATCTTATCAGTATATATACACATATGTATCGTTAAGATCTAGAGTAGAAACAAAAATACACATTTTAAAACTACATACACTACTATAAGTTCATCGTTTCAAGGTAGATGGCTCAATATTAACACAATTTCCCGTTACTAAGTACATGATATACCATAAAATTAGAGTTCATTCTCTGTTTTTATACATCTATAGTATAATTGCAGCAGTTAAAATTGCAAGTTTATATATACAGGTGTAATCAAATTATATGTATATTTAAAAAAAGTAATTTAGACCAAATAAGTTGTGCACCTTTCACAGAGGGATGAACAGGAACGCATTCAGAGGAGTCATCTACAGCTTCTGGATCACCAGGAAAAAATACGATTTGAGCTGGAATCACCTTGGAGCTACTGTTAGTAAGGCAAGGAACCTCTACAGTAACCCGCAGCTTAGGCACTTCACCATTCTCAACTAGTATTAACTTCAAAACTGCTCCTTCTTCGAGATCCTTGGCCTGAGCAAAGTCGACCCATCCTGCACCCCCAGTGCGTACGCGGTAGCTCTCGCGTGTCAACGCCATTGACCATATCTTTTGATCATCGTCAACAAGGCATATTTCATCCTTTTGAAGGAACCCGTTGGGCCGAGCAAAACGCATTGGCAGGTTCAAACCTAATGTGAGATGTGATTGTGTAATTTTAACGGAAGTAGCAGTAACAACATCATCATGAGTGATTCCTTCATCCAATATCTTCACTTTTCCTAACATACCAACAAAATCTTATCAACACATACACATACATATAATTACACACATTAATGGTTACAAGAAATAGGGTCCATGCCCACATTTCAATACTAATATGAACACAATTTCCAGTTACTAAATACATGATGTACCATAAAATTAGAGTTCATTCTCTGTTTTATACATCTAAAGTATAATTGCAGCAGTTAAAAGTACAGGTTTATACAGGTGTAAATCAGAAGTATAGAAAAGTTCAGTGACATGTATATATATACAAAGTAATTCAGACAAGAAAAAATTTGTGCACCTTTCGCAGAAGGATGAACAGGAACACATTCTAAGGTGCCATCTGCAGCTTCTTGATCACCAGGAAAATATCCGATTTGAGCTGGAATCACCTTGGACCTACTGTTACTAAGGCTAGGAGCCTCTACAGTAACATGCAGTTTAGGCACTTTACCATTCTCGACTAGTTTTAATTTCAAAACCGCTCCTTCTTTGAGATCCTTAGCCTGAACAAAGTCAACCCATCCTGAACGTCCTATGCGTATGCGGCTGCTCTCGCATGTCAACGCCATTGGCCATATCTTTTGTTCGTCATCAACAAGGCATATTTCATCCTTTTTAAAGAACCCGTTGGGCCGAGCAAAATGCATTGGCAGGTTCAAACCTAATGTGAGATGTGATTGTGTAATTTTAACGGAAGTGGCAGTAACAACATCATCATGAGTGCTTTCTACATCCAATATCTTCACTTTTCCTAATATACCAACAAAATCATATCAGTATATAATTTAGAGTAAAAAATAAAAATGACATTTTAAAACTACATACATTACACCTATTTTGATTTATAACTAGGACAAAAAAGGTCCATGTCCACATATATTCTACAAATAAGAAATTTACCAAGGCATGCTTATGTTTGCAGTTATCTCAGCTTTAAATCCTATTGCATTCTCCTAATGTATGCAAGCATGTTGCCATCATGTTTCGTGCAGCCATGTATGTGCTATAAAATTTCACATGGATGAATAAACCCGCAATTCAAATACAGCATATCAGGCTTAGTATCTTTCATCCAATGTTCCACTTCCTACTTTTCTCAATTTACATAGTGTTAACTCTCTTCCGACGATCAGTGAAGAAAGTAGTTTCTATGGCATTGCGTCAAGTTCACAGTTTAGCTAGACTACAATTTGTCTTGGTGAGCAGGTGTAAATCAGTATAAAAAAATTCAATGATATCTACATTTAAACAAAGTAATATAGACCAAATAAGTTGAGTATAAATCAGGATAAAAAAGCCCAATGATACCTACATTTAAACAAAGTAATTTAGACCAAATAAGTTGAGCACCTTTCACAGAGGGATGAACTGGAACACAGCCGGAGGAGTCATCTGCAGCTTCTTGATCACCAGCCGGAAAAAACCCGATTTGAGCTGCGCCCTCAAGCACGATAACCTTAAACACCATCTTTCTTTCGTTTTTATCGGAATTAAGCTGGAATCTGAGCATATCTCCACACTCGAGATTGTTTTCCACTGCGAATTTCTTCCAGCCATCTCCGATGCGTCCTCCCTCTATTCTCACCTTCCATTTTTTGCCGCCCCTCCTGACCAGCTGAGCTTCGCCGGAGAAGCCTTCTGTTCCGGAATACTTGCTGAAATATGGCGAAATCTTGATGCCTTCCATGAATCCCGGATTGAGAAGTTTAAAGAAGATAGGCTGAGATGGTGCGGCAGCCGATGCCCTTGGAGTCGTGGCATCCGTCTGCACGGTGGCGGCAGATGTGAATGTTGGTGACTGAGATGGCGGCTCTGAAGTTGGACAAGTGGAGACGGAGGCTTTCGCCGGAGCTGTCAGGCGAAGCAGTGACATCGCGGCGGCGATTGGATGGAAGTTTGGTATTCACTGTTCAGTGCGATGGACTGGCCATTGCCATCAAGACACTTGATACTTACCCAGAAATGTTTTATTGTCCCTGCGGGGACATCCGACAAAAGTCCTGTTTACTAGAGCTTATTTCTTGATGTACTGAACTGAACTAAATTGAATTGAATTGAACTGAACTAAATTGAATTGAATTGAACTGAACTAAATTGAATTGAATTGAACTGAAATTTGATGTATTGATAAATGGAATCAGCATGACTGAATTAACCTGAATTTCATCAAATTGCATTTTCACTGAACTGAATTGAACTGATCTACAGATAAGCTCTGGTAAACAGGGCCAAAAATGTTTTATTTTAAATTTTTTTTGTTTTGTTTTGTATTTAGGCCAGGTAGAAAAGGATAAAAGAAATTTATTTATTAATATAGTAACTAATTGATGGTCAAACTTGCCATCAAATAGTTTTACTCTGAAATAGAGGGAGTACAACAAATAAGATATAATTCAGGGATAAAAAGGGAAATTAAATAACAAATATATAATTAGCTCTTTCAAAATGTTTTTTTAAAGTATTTTGTAAATTAGTTGTTTGAGGCTAAAAAAATCTTACGATATCTCTCTACCAAACACCAATATTGGTTGTTTGACCAATAAAATCAACTAATTATGGTCAAAGTAACTAAATCTACCTCAAAAAAATCACTAAACATCCTCTTCATCCACAAACTCTCATGTGAGTCAGCAGTGACGGAACTAGACCCAAGCTCTTGGGGAGCGAGATCGAACAGGGGAGCGAGATTGCACTGTATAAGCCTATTTTTCAAAAATTTCGAAGGCTAAACGTCTAATTGCTACAGTAATATAGCCTGTAATCTGAAATCTTTGGGGAGCGACCGCTGCCCCGCGCTCCCCCAGTTCCGTCCCTGTGAGTCAGTTTAATAGTTACACAATAAACTATTTAATCACAAATATCATCAATAATAACGCTTACACAAAGTTAACATGAACAAATGAAATACCAACATAATCATTTATGATTTTTTTATCACAATCCGTTATGATTCCAACTGCACTAAATGTGGTGAATTCTTGAATATTAGTTTATTTCGAGTATCTGGTGACAATTGAATCAAATGTTGCAAATTGACATCAACAATGATTTCGTCACCATACACCCATAATGCTTATCAACAATAAAAATCTTAGTAATATTACCCATTTAGAAGGTTTAGTGAGGAAAAGAAGAATAACATAAGGTTTAGCGAAGATCTCAAAACTAGTGCTGTAGACGAGTCGAGCCGAGCTCGAACAGACCTGTGTTCGAGTTCGAGTTCGAATTGCATGTTCGTGATCGAGCTCGAACTCGTACGAGTTGAGATCTTTTAGTTCGAGCTTGATTCGTTTGACTTTTAGAAAAGTTCGAGCTCGATTCGTGAACTCGATAAAAAATCGAGTTCGAACTCGAACTCGAGCTTGTTAAAGTTTTAATGAATAAAATTTAATTTATTTATATAAAAATTATATTCGAGCTGCTCGACGAGCCTATTGAGCTGGCTCTTATGAGCTCGAGTTCGAACTGGTCAAACCGAGTTCGAAAACAAACATTGACCGAGTTGTCCGCGAGTTGTTCACAAACAGTTCAGTTCATTTACACTTGGTTTATTATTCTTCCATAAGACATGTATGTTCTCGAGATAAATTTAATTACGCTTTGACCTTGGAAAGATTTTGTTTTTTATTTATAGTTGTTCACTATAAATAAAAGACTCGTAAACTGTGATGATGATTCCAATTGTACCTCACAATATTGCCAAAAATAAAATGATTTTTTAAACACAATTTCTAGTGTAATTTACATGTTTGGATCGACCATTCCAATACTAGTAAAAGTGAACGATGTATATATTTTACAAGGATAAATTTTTTAAAAGGTGAAAAATTATCAAAAAGGGGGGATGCAACAATAGTATAGTTAATAAAAATATTTTTTAAAATTGATAAAAAACTTAAACAATACTTACATTATGAGTATTTTCGAAGAAGAAAAGGAAAATATTTATTAATTTTTATATTTCAATAATATTCAATGCATAATGTCTCACTTGGTTTTAGATCCACTTATATATAATTTTGAAATGAAATTTAATTGGTTTAAAAATTAGATTAAATTTGAAATTTGTCAAAGAGCGGTAGAAGTAAAATTGTATTTTGATTAAACCGGGAGCCTGGGAAGTTGGACTTGGCTCAAAAACGCTGGCGCCTTTAACTGATTTACTGCGGGCAATTTATTATTTTTTAATGCTAAAAAAATAAGATTACAAATCCTTTCTCCCAGAAAAAGGAATTTAAGTCGGAGACATAAAAAAACGAGATATTCACTGTTCATCGCAAAATAGCGAAAATTAATTGAAAAAATAAAGAGAAATTCTCCCACCGTCGCACTCTACACAGTGTGCTTCTCTGTATATAGGGACGAAGGCCGGAGCCGGGGGCTGACGGAACTATCTCCAACGCAAGTAGGTTAACGCGCCGAGCTTTAACCCCACGCCGCCGCAACTCTCAGGTCTGATCTTATGCCATAATCTTTCTCATCCCCGCACAAACCCTAGTTTCAAATTTTGTATTTTTGCTGCTATTATTTGCTGTGTTATTTGATTCGGTATTGGTTTAGGAGGCTGGAAGTTAATGTAAGCAAAAAATAAAAAATAAAAAATGGTTTGCATTTGTTTAATTTTTATTTATGATGAATTTCCTCGGAAATTTGGGGCTTCGTGTTGGGGTTTATGATGGCACTGTGGGGTTGGTTGCCGGAGGAGCTAGTATGGTTTGTATTGTGCGTGTTTTTTTTAGTTTTTAGGTAATGTTAGAATGAATAGTGGTGTTTATATTGCTTTTGTTTTTTTTTTGTTCAGGATATATTTCAGTTTTAGGGTTCTATTGATGTTTTGGAGGAGGATTTGGGGTAGGATAGGATAGAGAGCTAGAAGATTTGAAACCCTAGGGCTGGCGAGGATGGAAGGGGATGAGAAAAATAAGGTTGGGTCAAAGAGAAGGGGGAAGCGCATCACTATTAGTCTTGACTCGGATGATGATGAACCTATCGGGTCTTTCTTGAAGGTGAAACCGAAAAGAAATCCTAAGAAGAAGAAGGCGGCTTCAGATGGGCAAGGTGGTGGGAAAGTGGTTGATGAGGTTTTTGTTGGGGATGAGGATTTGGGTGGCATGGATGACACATTGGCCAGCTTCAGGAAGAAGCTGAGGGCTCCGAAGAAGGATGGCCTGGTTGGAGAGGATTCAAGTAGTAATGTGGCAAATCCAGCTCGTCAAGCTGCTGCTGGATCCATGGCTTCGAAGGCCATAGAAAATGTTAGAGTAGATGATGGGGATAAACGTACTGTTGATGATGTGTTAAGAGGGAAAAAAAGGAGGAAAATTAGAAGGTCCAAGCTCGTATTAGCAATTAATAGTGCATCACATGAATTAGATTCTAGTAATGTTTTGGATAGTCAGAATTTGGTTGACGGTTCTTCACACAATGACAAAGATGGCACTTTGGGGACGGGTGAAGGCTCAGCCAAGTGTGATGATGGTGATGGTTTGGAAGATTCATTATCATGCTTCATCCAAAAACCCCAGCATGGTGTAATTAGGAAGTCTAGCAGGTCTCTATCACAGATCACTACTGATGCTGTTCTAGGGGAAAGTTTTCCTACAATGATCAGGAAATGTCAATGTGCTTCCAAGTTTGCCAATGAAAATGCCGAGTCTAGTGAAGATCTACAAATTAGTTGTGGATGTATGGTAGCTCCTGTTGAAACTGACATCCTGACAAATGATGCTGAAGAAAAACTGGACGATCACAATTTTGTAAAGGATGAACTTGTGCTAGTTAACTGTGGTAAGCAAAATCCACTATCATCTTCTGCTTCAGTTTTGGATGAATTTATTCCGGGGCAGAAAATTTGCAGTGCAGAGGCTAACTCATTATCTCCAGTTTGTCCTAAAGAAGATTTACTTTACAGTTCTATCAAGGGGGGAAAATCTCTGAGCATTAATGATAAGTTTTGCAGTGACATCCTGCCGTCATTTCCTGAGAATACAAATTATTTTGGCCTTGATCCAGAAAATCGTCAACTTCTATCCTCAGTTGATGCT
The DNA here is from genome assembly GCA_963678965.1 of Cruciata laevipes. Classification (NCBI taxonomy): domain Eukaryota; kingdom Viridiplantae; phylum Streptophyta; class Magnoliopsida; order Gentianales; family Rubiaceae; genus Cruciata; species Cruciata laevipes. The sequence continues at coordinate 1,317,117 of OY787639.1, forward strand.
GCTCAGACTGGATTTAATGCCCAGGTGACTTCCAGAGCTGGTGGTGATTCTGGGAAACTTCCTGTATGTGAAAATCCCAGTGATTCTATAATCATGGATAACAAACCCAGTGACGATAAATTTAAAGATGCACCCAGGCCTAACCTGGATTGCATTTCTGGCGGTGAAGAAACCAAGGGAGCCTCTTTGGCATCAGAGACAGCAGATTCTAATGGTAGTTGTGCTGAAGATGAGGGACTACATAGTAATCCTGAGAATAAGACACAGCAGCGTGTTGTACGTGTGGCTAGAAAACGAAGGCTTGGAGATATGGCATACGAGGGTGATGCTGACTGGAATGTTGTTCAAGAACAGGACTTTCTTATTGATCGTCAAAGTGAAGATAGTGATCACTCGTCTAAGACACGAGAAAAGTTGAGTTCTTCTGTATCTGGTACTTCTGAGGCAGAAAATGGAGGAGCGGCAGCCATATCAGCTGGTCTTAAGGCCCGTGTGGTTGGTCCAGTTGAAAAAATCAAGTTTAAGGAGCTTTTGAAGCGCAAAGGTGGCCTTCAGGAATATCTTGAATGCAGGTTGTTAATCATGTTTAAATTTGACAGATTTTATATCGCCGTATTCTTCATCTATTCTAAGTTACATACCATTTACTGCCTTATATGCTTAAACTGTACGCTGTAGCTGCCAAGTCTTTGTTTTCCTTTTCTTGGGTGTGTGAGTATTCTGGTTTACATACAGTTTATAGTACTTAACTAGATTTGCTAGCTTTGAATATAATTAATGCTAATTAAATGTCTCACAGCTTTACGATGTGGGTGTGTGTTAGGATCTATGAGCAGATGCCTTCACTGTGACATATTTGTGCTTTTTTTGTCCATGCTGCCTTTCTTTTTTAGTTCATTTTAATTATATTTCTGGGACATTGGAACGTGATGAGAAACAATGTCAGTAACTGAAGTTGTTCAGTTTTAGAGTTTTCTTGATGTAAATATGCCTATCCAACCTTTTACTCCCATCATTGACAAATAAATGAAAGATGAACATCTCTGTATTCTGATATGAAAAAAATGATGAATTGCTTCCAACTTTCATGGATACTCTAGTTATGCAATTTCTAGCTCCTTCAGATCTTGATATATTGACGCGGTACAGGAATAACATTCTGAGTCTTTGGAACAAAGACGTCAGTCGCATTTTACCCCTTTCGGAGTGTGGAGTTTCTGATGCTTTTTCGCAGGATGGATCATCACGTGCTTCTCTAATTAGGAATATCTATGAATTTCTTGATCAGTGTGTAAGCATCATCAAACCTTTACTGATTCAAACGTTTCTTTCTATCTGGACTAAACATTTTCAAATTCTCTTAATCTTTTACTGGCATCTTTTCAGGGTTACATAAATTTTGGTGTTGCCTCAGAAAAGGCAGATGGTTCTGTTCATAGTTTAAAACTTGCAAAGAAGGAAAACTTTGTAGAAAAATCTGGTGCTCCTGTTTCTGATGCAAATGATGGGGTCTGTTTTATTCTTGGGAGAACTAGAAGTTTGGAGAGCTCAGCCTTGGAGAATGATGGGGTCTCAGTGGAGGAGGGGAGACATGTACTGGCTAAACCCGAGTCAGGCGAGGGACTCAATCTTCAGCGTGTATCTTCCCAGACTGAGCATGATGGGTTTTCTACTCGTAATTATATTGAAAATGGGATTGCTGCAAAAATACCAAGTGACATTGTCTCTTTTGATAACATGGACTCAAATCTCTGCACTGAAGATGAGAAGAGTAGATTGCCCACTGCTCCATATTCAGATACACTTCCTACTGGTGAAGCAGAGGTTGCTATGTCAGGGTCTGTTTGTCTGTCACAACTTCCAAAGGGTGAACCAAATTTTGAATCTACCTGTTCCACTGACCAGGGTCATGCATGTGACCCTGACCACAGAAAGAGAGTCATTATTGTAGGTGCTGGTCCTGCTGGCTTAACTGCGGCAAGGCATCTGCAGCGTCAAGGCTTTCATGTCGTCGTTTTGGAGGCTCGAAGTAGGATTGGTGGTCGAGTATATACAGATCGTTCATCTCTTTCAGTTCCAGTGGATCTTGGGGCCAGTATTATTACTGGTGTTGAGGCAGATGTAGCTACCGAAAGGAGAGCTGATCCATCTTCATTAATTTGTGCTCAGTTGGGCCTTGAGTTAACTGTCTTGAATAGTGATTGTCCCCTTTACGATACAGTGTCTGGTAAGAAAGTTCCTACCAATCTGGATGAGGCATTAGAAGAAGAATTTAATAGCCTCCTTGATGACATGGTACTGCTAGTTGCTCAGAAGGGTGAAAATGCAGAGCAAATGTCTCTTGAGGAGGGCTTGGAGTATGCCCTAAAAATACGCCGTTTGGCTCGTGAAAGAAAGAATGTTACAAGTTTGATGCCTAAATCCATCGATTCTCATTTAGCTGATGAGAATGTGGGAGCTGATGATGAAGCTTCCGTGGATCATAGTAAGAGGGCACATGCCTTGGTTCCTCTTGAGAGGAGGGTTATGGACTGGCATTTTGCTAATTTAGAATATGGTTGTGCTGCAAGGCTCAAAGAAGTTTCTCTTCCCTACTGGAACCAGGACGATGTATATGGAGGTTTTGGTGGAGCTCACTGCATGATTAAAGGGGGTTATGGCACACTAATTGATTCGATTGGCGAAGGACTTACCATTCACCTGAATCATGTTGTTACTGATATTGTATATTCCACCGCAGATAGAATGGGAAATGGCAAGAGTAAACAGGTCAAGATTTCCACATCAAATGGCAGAGAGTTTTGTGGAGATGCAGTTCTGATAACAGTTCCTCTGGGGTGCTTGAAAGCTGAGACAGTAAAGTTTTCTCCACCATTACCCCAGTGGAAGAGTCTATCAATCCAACAACTTGGTTTTGGGGTACTTAATAAAGTAGTAATGGAGTTTCCTGAGGTTTTTTGGGATGACTCAATTGATTACTTTGGTGCTACTTCTGAAGAAACAAACCAGAGAGGTTGGTGCTTTATGTTCTGGAATGTCAGGAAAACTGTTGGCGCCCCTGTTCTCATAGCTTTAGTTGTTGGTGAAGCTGCTATTGATGGGCAAAACATGGAAGCTTCTGATCATGTAGACCATGCTTTGTTGGTTCTGCGAAAACTTTTTGGAGAGACAGCTGTACCTGACCCAGTTGGATCAGTAGTGACTGACTGGGGGAGAGATCCTTACAGTTACGGGGCCTACTCTTATGTCGCTGTTGGGTCTTCTGGGGAGGACTATGATTTGCTGGGCAAGCCTGTTGATAATTGCTTATTTTTTGCCGGTGAAGCAACTTGTAAGGAGCATCCTGACACTGTTGGTGGTGCAATGATGAGTGGGCTCCGTGAGGCAGTGCGTATTATTGACATATTGGTCACAGGAACTGATTACACTGCCGAGGCAGAGGCTATGGAAGCTGCAAAGAGGCACTCAGACATTGAGAGAAGTGAGATAAGGGACATAATTAACAGACTTGAAGAAGTAGAGCTGTCAAATTCCCTTTATAAGACTTCCTTGGATCAGACCCATATGTTGACCAAGGAAAGTCTGTTGAAGGATTTGTTTTACAATGCTCACACCACTTCAGGGAGATTGCATGTGGCTAAACAGTTATTGAAGCTTCCTAGTAGGGTCTTGCAATCATTTGCTGGGAATAAAGATGGTCTAAGTAAGCTCAACACATGGATGCTGGTATGTTCTTACTTCTTACTGTATTGTTCTTTCACTGACAAATATCATTTGTGTCATCCGGGAAGTAATGTTCTGTTTGTTGCACCTTACCTTGCTTACAAACAGGATTCGATGGGGAAGGATGGGACCCAGCTATTGCGTCATTGTGTCCGTCTCCTTGTGCGTGTATCAAATGATCTGCTGGCCGTGAGACTCTCAGGTAATTAGTTATCTGCTCTGTTGTCCTTATCCATCAGTGTATAGTGGTGCTTCTTGGCTTGTTTTCCTTTTGTGCTCCAGCATCTTTAGCTCCAATTACTGGAATCTGGAGTTAATATATCTTGTCTTTCTATCTGGTTTTAGACAGTCTTAGTTGTCTGAGGATGGGATTTGTTGGTTAGTTTATTCTCTGCATAAAGTAGTCTCTCTCTCTCTCTCTCTCTCTCTACACACACACATATGCCCAAATGATAATTCAAGCCGAAGATTATCTAGGTTAATGTATCAATTCCCAAGTTGTGTTTCCCCTTTTCTTGGCAACTTTTTATAAAATTTTACCTATTAAAGAGGGACTCAGCGCTCTATCTTTGTTCTTATTTAGGGATTGGGAAGACAGTAAAAGAAAAGGTTTGTGTACATACCAGCCGTGATATACGTGCCATAGCAAGCCAGCTGGTTAATGTATGGATTGAATTATTCCGCAAAGAGAAAGCATTAAATGGTAGGCTGAAGATACAAAGACAGCAAAGTGTTGCTGATTCTGCAAAGAGTAGATCATCTATTGCGCCCAGAAAACCGCCTTTAAAAATTTCATCCTCCAAGAAATTGAACACAGTCAAGCCTGGCACATGTACTGACTCAAAATTGGAAGTTAAACCATCCAGTTCTCAAGGTTCTGTGGGAAGGCAAAATGTAACAGTTGAGGATGAGAAAGAGGTCCTGTCTGAAGAGGAAAAAGCAGCACATGAAGCTGCAGAAGCAGCTCGTGCTGCCGCGCTTGCTGCTGCTGAGGTTTGTTTCTGAACTACATCTACATTGGTGATGTACATATCCGATTTCTTTGCAGATTACTATTTTGTTGATTTTTTGGGTTCTGGTGTAGGTTCAAAGTAATGCATGTGACTGAGTTTTTTTTTTTTGACAAGTTTATTGATTCTTCCTTGTGTTAGGCTTATGCTTCCGCTGGTGCTAAGAGTAGCATGTCTCTACAGCTGCCAAAAATACCTTCCTTTCACAAATTTGCTAGACGTGAACAGTATGCACATATGGATGAATATGATATTAGAAGGAATATGTCTGGTGGCGTTTTTGGGAAGCAAGATTGTTTGTCTGAAATCGATTCAAGGAACTGCAGAGTCAGGGATTGGTCAGTTGATTTCTCTGCTGCTGGTGTGAACTTTGATTCCTCAAAAATGTCTGTTGATAATCAATCACAACGAAGTCATTCAAATGAGATAGGCCACTTCAGAGAACATTCTGGGGAAAATGTGGCTGTTGACAGCACCCTTTTGACTAAGGCCTGGGTGGATAGTGCTGGGAGCACTAAAGACTACAGTGCCATTGAGAGATGGCAATGCCAAGCAGCTGCTGCTACTTCTGATTTCTTCCATCAGAATGAACACCTAAGAGATGAGGAGGATTCAACTTCGCTATTACGTTATAGTGAGCAAGATGGCATGGCATATGAGAGCTCTGCTTCAAGAGTTACTGTAAATAAGGATTTTGTTAAGAATCAGGCCAGAGGAGCTGAGCGTATCAAACAGGCAGTTGTGGATTATGTTGCCTCCTTACTCATGCCTCTATATAAAGCAAGAAAGATTGACAGAGAAGGATACAAGACTATAATGAAAAAAACTGCTACCAAGGTATGTTAGTGGCTCCCCTTCAATATGTCGAGTGTTAATTTTTGTCTTTTTAACAATCGATAATGTAAAGTAATTTCCTCAGCTCTAGCTTATAGTGCCTACTGTTTAGGAATGCACATCGTCCCTTTGTCTCTCTGTCTATTAGCAGCAAATGACATGAGTGATACTTCATATTTGTTTATTGCAGTTCTAATTTTACACTGTTTGTGCAAATTCCAGGTCATGGAACAAGCAACTGATGCTGAGAAGGCAATGGCTGTGTTTGAGTTTCTTGATTTTAAGCGCAAGAACAAGGTAAAGAGTATACTTATTTTGTTTGTCTAAACTCTGTAAGATACTCACCCATTTTCTCAACATTACCTTTCTTCATATTTTTACTTTTGATCACCCCCACTGTCAAAATGGGTTCTTCGAAGAAGAATTATCTTAATCAAAAGAAATGTTAGTGGGTGGGGTATTTGATAAGAGAGCAAATGGAAAAGGTGTTTAGGGAATAAATATAAAAAATGTGGGCATTGTTAGTATCGAAATCATAGCTAAAGTAGATATAAAGAAAGTGTGCCTGTAGGCTGGGACGGAAGGAGTATCATATTTCAATTATATTTGAGTAAAACTTTCAATTATTGGATAGCATTGTTTATCATATTTCAAGCACTTGATTTTACTAAGACTTTGTTTTGTTTGCTATGGTTCAGATTCGAGCATTTGTTGACAAATTGATAGAAAGACACATGGTGATGAAGCCAGCAGCAAAATCTTGATGTAAGGAACTCTGATGGTATTTTGGTGGCTCTGGATATTTTCCTTAGTTGTTAAACCTATCAAGACCTGGTTGATTTCCTGCCAGATTTGGTTCAGAATGGAGTTTATAGAACTATTGAGTGCATTCCAGTTTCATTTGTTTTATTGGAGCAGAAGTGACCTACTCTTTCTATGCAAAAAGGTTTCAGAAGGAAAAATCCATATCCCTGACTGCAAATTACATTCCAGGACTCCAAAGGCCGCCTGTAGATGAATTTTTCAACATGGATGCTGTATTGGATATTAGACCCCACCTGAAAGGCTCAGTCTCCTTTGGGACTTGAAACCAGGAATATATCTAGGATTGGTCGTCACAATTAATTTATTGTAACTCTTAGGATAGTTTCTGAAGACCCCTATTTTTCAATTCAGGGATCAATATAAGATGGGACATGACATGTATTTCTCTCTTTCACTATCTTTCTTTACTTTTAACAGATGTACAGGACAGTTCGAATACCTATGAGAATACTGACATTATTCCCCTTATTTCAAGGTGGTTAAGCAGTTTTGCTTTCTGAAGTTTTTGTGCTTATGTGAAGATTAACAATTGAGAATACTGGTGTAAGCTCCTGGTGGTTTTCTTGAATTTGATTTGTATGGGCCTGCTCTGTTCTTATATTAATGTAGTTTTAAGTTATAGGTGACTGTTTTTGCCTTGGTCTAAGTGGCTGTTTTTGCAGATGGAGGGCTCATATATATTTTGGTGGAATTTGCATCTGTATGTAAAGATCACTGTTCAGCCATCTTAGAACACAAAGTGTAAGGGTTCTACTCTTGGTATTTGGTTTCTCTAGTGTCAGTTGATGCGGAAATATGTGTGTTGCTTGTTTTGTTTTTCTGACACAAATCGTTACATAATGTTGTTCATTTGGTACTTCAGTTATTGATAAGTTCATATTTTTTGCAGGTTGTGGTTTTTGACTGCTTTCACTCAACAGTACGTGTATAAACGTGGTAAGCCATCTGCAGTTTGCCGTTGTTTCTCTAGGATGTTTCAAGGTTTCTTCCATGTCTGCCTTTTGTTATGAGGAATTTGATTTTCTTTACCTTTTTTGCTATCTGTGCTGAAACGCTGTAGTTGTATCCAAAAGTGTATATGGACGATGTGCTGTTTATATATGCTTTGTCATCTACAGCCTGTGTTGTTTTAACAGAGAAAGATCTAAGAATGTTGTCATCTCAGTACTACTGTATATATGCTTTGTCATCTTCCGCCTATGTTGTTTTGAGTCTTTTAGCGGAGAAAGATCATAAGAATGTTGTCAATCTGTCATCTATTATTCCTTGTCTCCTTAATATTTTGACAGTGACTCATTTGTGCCTTGATATCTGGCGGAATAGTTTCATGTGATGATTATGGGTGAGTCATATTTTTAGTCAAAAACTGTATCTTGACATTATGCTTGATTCATTTTGTTGGCCCTTTTCCCAAACTTGAGTAATCCTGGCTTCATTTCTGCAGTAACGTATGATAGCATGACTTTCTTTTCCTTGATATGTGTTTTCGTTTTGTTTATAGAATTGTAAGAGAAGTGCTTGCTAAGAGTAACTAGGAATACGTTTCAAAGGGGGCTAGCTGATGCTGAAACAAGCCCATCTCGTTGGTGCTGCGATGCATACAGAGCTTCTTTTCTGCATATTTATATCATGGTCTTGTTGGCACCAAATTTGTGGATTTCTTGATGGTTAAATTGCAAATTGGAATTTGCAAACAACTGCTGATTTGCGGCTCTGATATCATCCATTCTCAAGATGTGAAATGCAGGTAGGGTTCTCTTTAAAAGGAAGACTGATAGATGCAATACAGTTCGTTTGTGCCTGGTTTTTAAGCATTTGATAACCTCATCTAGCTCTTGAGAGTTGTACTTCATTGATTGTTTGCCAGATTTTGAATGGAGACCTTCAAAATCTTTTCGATAGAAGAAGAATGCACTAATTGTATCTACAGCTCCAGGATGAAGTATAGCCATGGCAAAAAGAAACAGAGTGCATGATTTGCATCCAACAGCCGACAATGAACAAGACTAAAAAAATGAGGTTACGTTGGTATATTGTCAGAAAACTTTATTTGGATCAAATGTAATTGCCCTTTTAAAATTCCCATTGCTTATTTTCTGTCTCATGACGGTAAGTTTTAGCTCACCTTAGTTATCTCATTCTCACCACCCCTAAAGTTGGTCTCATCCCACCACTACCATTCCTCCACCCTCCTATTGCTACACAACAATCCTCCAGCCACCACCACTAATTTACACCAACACAATAGATAAATTCAAAATATGTGGGATAGATCTATAATCATGAATGAAAATAAAAATTACATAAGTACAAATAACTGAAATAATTGAGACCAAGGACAAATGTTGATCTCCTCACTTTTAACTACTTCATTAAACATAATCATTGAGTATATCTTGTTAGTGTATTATTGTTAATATTCTTATGCTCATGATCTTCTCACTTTCAAAACTGATCTTTTATCTATTAAAAATGATTATTCAGTGAGACTAATTAGCCTCTCTTTGAATTGTCCTCAATTAATATAAACTTGACTTCCTCTATATACTATTGAATAACTTTTTTATTTTAAACAATCAACAAATGTTGACTTAATGTAATCAATGATTGAATTTCCTTTATGATCATGGTCAAAACTTTCAATACTTTCTATAAAAAGTAATATTTAGATCTGACTTTTGTATAACTTGTCTTTGGCCCGGTTTGCTTAACCGTATTTCTTGCTGTATTGAATTGTACTGAATTGAACTAAAAATGAATGTATTGAAAAATGGAATCAGCATAACTGAAGTCTGAATTTCATCAAATTATATTTTCACTGAATTGAACTGAACTAATCTGTACAGATAAACTCTGGCAAATAAGGCCTTTCTCCCATCAACAACTATTAGTCTCAGCCAAATCTTATGGCATTTGAATTGTTTTAATTCAGTTCTTCATCCATCTACGTCAAAACTGCGTAGTTGACTTTTCAAAGTCAATCTGAGTCCATTTTGATCATGAATATCTTCATTTTTATGTTTATACATATATATTTTTTAAAAATAAAAATTTGAAAATGAAAGTATGAATCTAAAAATATATATACTCTATCAAATTTAAATATATATTAATAGAAATTTTTGGTTAAAATCGGTTCAGTTTAATTTTGAAAAGTTAACTAAGGAGTTTTGATGGGTTGGAAGAATTACTGGATTAAAACAATTCAAATGTCATAAGTTGCCCTTTCTCTAATTCAATATGTGGAATACAATTCAACCGTATCGCAAGTTGTAATTTGTTTGGTAAATAATTATTGACCGTTGTTTTCCAAGCTTAAATTTTTTTTTTTTTTTTGAAGAATGCTTAAATCTAATTAGGAATCGTGTATTTGAAGATTCCACGGTAAAACTCACTGACACCACAAAACATAGACACAAAGAAACACAAATTGTAGTAGCGATCCGTGTGATCAGAAAATAAACCAATCAGAGCCCTCCTTTCTTTGATCTGAACCGTTCATCAACACTCACACGGATCAAGACTTTTCAATATTCCAATATCGCCCCCACCTCACAACAGCCTTCACTTTCCCCCCTTCGCTATAAATACCAACAGATTCTTCCCCCAATTATCATCCCATCGTAACTTCGCGCAGCACACTTTCTATTCAGCATATTCCGCCGATCAGAAATCCCTCCGACTGACAAGGAATGGCCCGTACCAAGCAAACCGCTCGCAAATCCACCGGAGGCAAGGCTCCGAGGAAGCAGCTCGCCACCAAGGTACGTTCAATTTCCGCCGCCGTCGAATTCCGGTTCTGTAATTTGGGGATTTAGGGTTTATATCTTCATCCAGGGTTTGCTAATTCGGTTTTGTTGTTGAATTACAGGCAGCGAGGAAATCCGCACCTACCACCGGCGGAGTGAAGAAGCCCCACCGTTACCGTCCCGGAACCGTCGCGCTCAGGGAGATCAGGAAGTACCAGAAGAGCACGGAGCTTCTCATCCGCAAGCTGCCGTTCCAGCGCCTCGTCAGAGAAATCGCCCAGGATTTCAAGACCGACCTGAGGTTCCAGAGCCACGCCGTGCTTGCGCTGCAGGAGGCGGCGGAGGCGTATCTGGTTGGGCTGTTTGAGGACACCAACCTGTGCGCGATCCATGCCAAGAGAGTCACCATCATGCCCAAGGATATCCAGCTGGCCAGGCGTATCCGCGGAGAACGTGCTTAGATGAAATATGCATCTCAATTTTAGCTTTAATTCGTCCTGTTCATATCATACTTTGATAGATGATGATAAGATTAGGATAGGTTTGCCTGGTGATTTCCGGTTTCTAGCTTGTGAAGTTCTTGGCACATCGTAATCAGAATAATAAAGTGTTTTATTCAATCCTGTTCTGTTCCTGAGACTGATTTCGATTTTGATCCATTCCTGTTATGTTCTTCACAGTTCACACTGATTGCAATTTTGTGCTTTTCTTGAGATGTTTTCAATCTGAGAAGACGAATATTACAACATGATTCAGTAAATAACAGAAACTTGCAGTTGAACAAATTTCGAACTAAACAAAACTCAAAGCAGTAAATAACCTTCAATAACGAATGGAACCTAATATCACAAATTCACAATCTCTTAACGATGGGATAGTATGAAACATGTTTTTATCCTACCATGGATCCCCAATTACATATCAGAAAATTGCATAGAGGATGGAGTATTAAGACTTAAACCACTTTTAAATCATAATACCTATCAGTCCCTCACAATTCTGTATCTTTTCATGATATACCATAGCTTCATCATTCATGGATGATGTTGAATTGATGATGATAGCACTTTTATTTTGTTTGGTTTCTGATGATTGATGGTGATAATGATGATATTGTTGGCTCTTGGATATATTCACAGTGAGATTTATATACATGTTATTTGTTTTGTTTGTTTTATGAGAACTTGGTGACAACTCTGCTGCAGAAATTGGTAGCAGAGCTCTTGAATTTGTTTTGCAGTCTACTTGTATGTCAAATTTTGCTTCCTTAGTTGTTTACAAGATGTTGAACACCCGAATGAATACACTTTGAGCATAATAGCCATGGCTGAAAGAAACATGATGTATGTGTGAGTCTGATAGCCAGTCATAGAGTTGAATTGGAACTTGTGATATGCCTCCACGTTGTATACAGTTTTAAGTTTTTTTTAATTACCCCTCGGCCCCCACAAATAATTTTCGACCTTCTCTTATTGCTCCAGTTGATTTCTATACTCCATTAGAATTATTACATCAAATCTCATTTACTAATTTATTTATTTTTTCCCTTATCTTTTTCAATCAATCACTGATTCTTAAATGTACTTTTTAAATTCCATTCCAAAATATAGTAGTAAAGTGTTCTACCAAGTTCACATCCACTAATTTTAATCTTTGAATTTGATCCCTATAATTTATATAAATTCATCAGTACATATTTTTTTATTCCAACACTTTTAAATATTATTCTGTTTGATGAAGATGAACACTTTCAAGGAAACTCTATTTCAAATGGAGTTCAAATTAGTATAATTAATTTCATTTCAACACTCTTTTTAATTTCCCTTTTTATTTTTAACTTCAAATTGATTATTTTCAAATTATATCAATGCTCTTTTAGCACCTATGAATGATCTTTAGCACAAAGTAAGCAATTTTTCGGAGGAAGATAATCCACGTAAATGAGATAAAAAAATACATTCATTTTAATTCAAGAAATTGCATCTTGTTTTCAGCACGATTAATAATGATAGATGCTTAAATAAATAATGATACTACACAATAAATGTTATTAATGAAAATTTAGTGACATAGTAAAAAGTATGATTGTGTAAAGTAAAGAAAATTTAAGGATGCAAAAGTAATTTCAGAGGATGAAAATCCACCACGTTCCCTGATCCCGGTAAATTTACTAATTACAAGAGGAAAGCGGCCCCGCCCCGTGATATAGACACCAAAGGAAACTCTCAAATCTAACCAAGAGCCAGAGATAAACCAATATAACAATCAGAAGCTAAAAAATCTCCTAGATCCAAATCTTCTTCTTCTTCTTCCTCATCGCGGTTTTCTCCTCGCCCGATCAAACCAGATCTCATCATGTCGTCGGTTTTCAGCGGAGATGAAACTGCGCCCTTCTTCGGCTTCCTGGGCGCCGCGGCTGCCCTTGTCTTTTCCTGTACGCTCCGATCTGCTTCAGATCTTATAGAGTTTTTGTGTGTTTTGATTTTTATTTTGATTTGATTCTGATTCTGATTCTGATTCTGATTGTGTAGGTATGGGAGCGGCGTACGGGACGGCGAAGAGTGGCGTCGGAGTGGCGTCGATGGGAGTGATGAGGCCGGAGCTTGTGATGAAGTCTATTGTTCCCGTGGTTATGGCTGGTGTGCTGGGTATCTACGGTTTGATTATCGCTGTCATTATCAGCACAGGTATCAACCCCAAGACTAAGGCGTACTACCTCTTCGACGGTTACGCGCATCTCTCCTCTGGTTTGGCTTGTGGTCTTGCTGGACTCTCTGCTGGTATGGCTATCGGAATCGTCGGCGATGCTGGTGTTAGGTATATACAGATGCTCCTTCCTTGTGTTGTGTGGATTGCTATTTTCATTCTGCTTGCTGTTGTTGATGGATTGCTATTTTCATATTATTTGTTTTAGTTGAATGAGTGAATCTCTAGAATGAGTTGATGAGTTGAATGATGCATATTATCTGTGCTTTACCTTGCAATTAAGTCAAATTTGTAGTTTACTGTGAAATTTTAGATGGTACTTGTGGTAGATGCTACTTCTTATTTGTTTTGTTGAATGGTGAATCTGTAGCTAGAATCAGGTCATTATGATCTGTTTTTGTGCCTTACCTTGCAATGTAGTCAAATTCATAGTTTACTGTAAAATTGTAGATAGTTCTTGTGGTAGATGCCGACTTCTTACTGCATTTTCGTATCACGGTTTTCTTTGATCCTATTTATACTGTTAAATTTGGCATGTTTTATTTGGCATCCTTTTGTCTAAATTGCAATCAAAGCCAGTTCCCTCTTGTCATTGATGATGAATAAACTTTTTCTGCTTGAAAATTGGAATGCCATTATATATAGTTTAAGGCTGTGAACTCAACTGAGAGGAAGGTTAATCTAGCTGAGTGACAGTGTTTTGTTATGATTGTAATAACCATCTTTCGATTTCTCCATTCCATGAGATAAAACAAGATGGTTTGCTCTACCAGCCAGGCCCCCTCTCCATTTGTATTGATTTCTCTAAATGCTGCTGGTCATCTGATAGTGTATATTCCTTCTTCTCCTTCCTGTAACTGCGTGGTTCTGATATCTCGTTCTATTCTTCTTGTATCCAGGGCTAATGCTCAACAGCCAAAGCTTTTTGTCGGTATGATTCTTATCCTTATTTTCGCTGAAGCTCTGGCTCTTTACGGTCTTATTGTTGGCATCATCCTGTCTTCCCGAGCTGGTCAGTCAAGAGCAGATTAGAACTTGGAGTTGCAGACTGCTCTGTTGTGGTGTTTGTGTTTGGTTGAGTCTGTATTGTCTTTTCCATTACTAGAGATGGTCGTCCAAGTCGAGAAGCTACTCTGCTGTCTTCCAAGCTTTTACCGCAAACAAATATTGATTCAGATGTCACTTGTTAGATTTTGCATTTATATTATTCTTGAATAAACGGTGTTGAGTTATTTAGCATTTTGCATCTTTCGAGAACAAATAGGGTTGGATTTGTAATATAATCCCTTACATAAGTATTTTTTTTATTTTTCATCTCATGAATAATATTGGCATGTATGCTTATTCATTATAGTTCTGGAATTTGTGGAAGTTCTTTTCATGTTTGAGTATGAATTGGATAATGATAGAAACAGAATTAGTGTAGTGATAGAAGTTTACATCTTTGAAACACAAAACACAACCATAAAGTATTTGCATCCAATTCGTATGTGATGAGTCTTTTAAGCATATGATTTTTGATTGTGAGTTTTCAAAACGAATTTGGAGAAAGTGTAGGCTAGGTTTAGGTTTCAATATATTGGATGTTTTAGAGATGGAAGAATATTACTCCTTCCAGCCTAGAGTAAACCGGACAATTTAAATTTTGGACCATATATTTAAATAAATTAATAAATATTAATATCATCATGGGTATATTATCAGGTTGAACATAACATATAATGTTCGGATATCAAAAATTTTTTTTCAGTGAAGCCAATACATGTAAGTATTACTATAGAAAAATACATGCAAATATCAAATAAAAATATTTACCGTAAAATGTATCAATTGACAAGTGTAACTATCAAAAATATGTCCAAAAGAAATGGAATTAAAGAAAATTATTTTTGTCGTGTTCAAGTCACATGATTAGTGTGATACGGCCCAAAGACTCCACACCACGCTTGTAAATTGAAAATTGTAACTAGAAAATAAAAAAACCTTTATCAAAATAAAATAATAAAATGAAGCTTCAAAGCGTACATCATGCGTGACGTAAGACGAAAGGCTGTGTGAACACCGTTTCTTGTTAGCCAATTCAGAAAACTTTTGAAAGTCAAAATCAAAAGTAACAAATCGAGCTGGAGAAGTCACCAGGATCCTTCACACCGCTATTAAGGTTTCGGAATTTTCCACGCCAACACCATATTTATGCCTCTCCCAAAATTTCAGACATAGAATTCATAATTTCTGTAATTTCACGCGGCCCAAGTTTCAGTCAAAGTAATCCTAATATCTCAATCATTACACACCCCAATCTCGCCTGAGAATTTCGTATGAAACGCTGTTTCACCGGGAAAAACCGGTCCAAGGCGCCCAGAATTATTAACCATTCTTTTTCCACCATGACCGACGGAGCCGCCACCACCACCGCCACCGCGGAGACTGCAACCACAACAGCCACCGCCGCCGCTGCCGCCGTGAATAAGCGATCGCTGTGGCCTTCCATTTTGCGGTGGATACCTACCTCCACCGACCACATCATCGCCTCCGAGAAACGGCTCCTCTCTGTCGTCAAGTAAGAATTCATAAGAGATTGAATCATTTTGCTGAATTGTGTACATAATTTTACTTCGATTTTCAGTTGATTTATTACCTCAATGCATAGGAAATTTTATCATTCTACTATCTAATTGCTGATCTTAATTGTGGTTTCTGATCATATGCATTTTATGGTTGGTCTGAATGTTAGGACTCCATATACTCAGGAACTTGTTAACATAGGAACTGGTCCACCTGGTTCAAAGGTTAGGTGGTTTCGTTCTGTGAGTAATGAGCCGAGGTTTCTCAATACTGTGACCTTTGATAGCAAGGAGGGCTCTCCAACTCTTGTTATGGTGCATGGATATGCTGCTTCACAGGGTTTCTTCTTTCGCAACTTCGATGCCCTTACCAATCATTTCAAAGTTATTGCCGTCGATCAGCTTGGGTGAGTTTTTCAGCCATACTTTCAATTGGTTATGCATTGTGGTTAAAGATGTCTACAGTTTCTTCTATTATACAGAACATAAGAGAAATCATCATTTGGGATACCCTAGAATAGATGTTGGTTGATTGTGTTTAATCTTCCCTAAATGAGAAGAGAAAATATCATTTCGCCAGTTTAAAATTTTGTGTTTTAGTTGTGCTAATCCCGAAAAGCATGAAAACCATGTTGAAAGGGGCTTTGGAATCTTCATCTGATTTTTTTTTTCTTACAATGTGATGCAGTTGGGGTGGCTCCAGCAGGCCAGACTTCACCTGTAAAAGTACCGAAGGTTAGTTATTTATGAGGTTTCATTTGAATGCTTGCTGGTGTCCTATAAGCAGTGTAGCAATTTCATATTCAGGAATCTTGAGATTTCTAAACTGACTGCTGTGTTTGCTCTCGAACTTTTGATGCAGAAACTGAGGCATGGTTCATTGATTCCTTTGAGGAATGGCGCAAAGCCAAGAACCTTAGTAATTTTATTTTACTAGGACATTCATTTGGTGGTTATGTTGCTTCAAAATATGCCCTCAAGGTAAAATTTTGACTCATCCTTTCTCTTTGGTTTGTATTTTCTTAATTGTGGTTATCTGATTTTCACCTCGGTTCTGTTGCAGCATCCAGAGCACGTTCAACATTTAATTTTAGTCGGACCTGCTGGATTCTCTCCAGAAACTGATAACCAGAGTGAATGGTTTAACAAATTCAGGGCATCATGGAAAGGAGCTGTTTTGAATCACCTGTGGGAATCTAACTTTACACCTCAGAAAGTTGTGAGGTGATGATCCATATCCGCTAATTATTCCGTGTTTTTGTTGTTTACATTTCAAACTCCTGTTTTGCTTTCCTCCACATGCATTACTGAAATCCAAAAGGGAGAGTAGAGCATGATAATTAGGAGTGATATTCATTTCTATCTTCTTCGTTTTATGTGAACCATAATAATGCAATATGAAATTCTGAGTAGTAAACATGAGTGGCTAGTTAGTGCATCACATACTTATTTCGTAGCCATTTTGCGAATACTTTACCTGTTGATAAACTCAACTTCCCCTACTTACGAAAATGTACTCACTTTCTGGTTCAAATTCTTTATACAGAGGCTTAGGTCCATGGGGTCCTAATCTAGTTCGCTTCTACACGGGTGGTCGATTTGGTTCACATTCACAGGGAAATAAGTTGACCGATGAAGAATCCAAATTACTTTCAGGTAAGTTAAGCTCTGGTTGAAACTTTTCTTGTTTGTCAGAAGTTTGAAAGGTACCTGATTTTATTTTATTTTTTGAATTTTAAGATTACACCTATCACACATTAGCATCCAAAGCTAGTGGAGAGTTGTGTTTGAAGTACATATTTGCATTTGGAGCTTTTGCCCGTTCCCCGCTTACACAAAGGTGAGAACATTCTAGTTTCATCATCTATCTTTTCCTTTTGATATGCGATATAATCTGATGTGTAACAATATATGTTTCACCAACTGAATGATCAAACTTCAACTGTTCCTTGAACAATTATATTCTTGTTACAGAGCACCGGAGTGGAAAGTGCCGACCACCTTTATATACGGAGTTCAGGATTGGATGAATTATAAAGGAGCACAAGAAGCTCGCGATCGTATGAATAATATCCCATGTGAAATCATAAGAGTTCCGGAGGTATGTCCTTATACTAGGTCATTATGTCTGAAATATTGAGAGCCAAAACTCCATCTTTCTAAGCTCTTCTTTCTTCTTCAAGAGTCAAGACTATGACTTACAAAAAATATTGGAACAAATTTAGCAAAACATATTTTGATATAAGATTACGATTTCAATATATAGCTAGCTTTAGAGCTCTTGTTTTAGCTGAGTTCGATCTTAGTTTAGGCTGATGAAGTTATCCTTTGTTGATTGTAGGGTGGCCACTTCATATTCATTGATAATCCGAGCGGTTTTCATTCGGCTGTTTTACACGCCTGCAGAAAGTATATATTCCCAGAACCGGAGAAGCATCCCCTCCCGGAAGGGCTCGAGTCTGTTTAAGTTGAATTCGACTTTTACAGCTTTCATTCTTTGATGGTGCTGTTCTGTTGTACTATATAACTTAAGTTAGTATTTATGGGAAATGTATGATTTTGGTTTTTTTTCCGACGATTATTTGACTTCATGAAGTATATATAAATGACCAAATATATTTCTGAGTTTTTGAGAATGACCAAATAATGAACACTACGCTCCAAGAAACTGGTAAACCTCGGCCCATTGAGAAGCCACTGGGCATTGATTACAGTATAATAAATAGAGAAGGACCGTATGCCTGGGTTACTGGTCATACAATCAGCAAACACATGAGCCATATCAGAAATCCACATGTATCGAAAGTACTACACGTTTGACTTTTCAAAATATCTTATTTGACTTTTTAAGATTAATTTTTGCTTATCTTTGTTTATAAAAAATCAGGTAATTTAAAAATCTATGTTTTAAGGAAATCTAATATTAGTATATATAATTGTTGAACTAAAATGTTTTGAATGATGTATGATGTATGATGTATACTAGTCTGTCCTAGCTGAAGTTGCAGAGAAAGAAATGAGTGGTGTGGATTGAAAAAAATAGATCATAAAAAGAAAGTGTGCACCTTCTGGTGGGACAGATTAATAAGGAAAGTGTGCAGCTTCTGGCGGGACGGAGGGAGTATAGAGCAAACAAGTCAAAATCAAAGTAATGTATGACAATTTCTCATTTGCTCCTAACTTCAAACAAAAAACTTGAATAGCCACATTTTAATTTATCAAATTATGATTTTGTTGAAACTAAACTAGCATATATTGGTAGAACGTGTCACTAAATTTAGGGTTCCGCCTCTTGAACCACTGCTACCAAATTTATGCTAGTTTTGCCATAGGTCTTTATTAAAAAAAAAATCTATATTCATTTACAATATGATTATGAAACTATCTTTTGAACAAGGTTGTCGATGATTCTCAAGCTTCAAAATTGCTGGTCCTAAAAATTCTATTAACCATATATATAATCGTTGACAGAGAATCACTGTTTCCGTGATCACCTGTGACCTGAGTTTCTGAAGCCAGGACCTGCCTCTTCCGTTTTCCCTTGTCTTCTTCCCATAAAAAGCTTCTTTGTTGCAGTATCTTATTCAGTATTCACCTAACGGCTACTTTCACCATTATTGTACTGGTATTTTTTAAATTATTGTAAGTTTGTGATCATTGCAAAATTTATAAACCAAAAACTCTGCAAAACACGTGGCATTCTGCATGCAACTAAATCATTAATTTGGCGGGAAGCCGAATAATTAAATCAATAAAACAACAACTTCATACAAAATAAATCAAGCTATTAGATCAAAGTCTAGTCTTCCTGCAAATTCACACCGGAGAATCGGCATGCAGAGTTTCCGGATCCGGGCTGACCCGGCACTGTTCAAGCATGAAAACCACATCGGTCATCCCGGGTCGCTCAATCGGGTCGGCCATGGTGCACAGCAAACCGACCTTCACGCCCAGCAGGAACTCCTCCCACTCGGAAGACTCCGGGTCGAGCTCCAGCAACCCGGGTTCAAGTAGCTCCGACACCTGACCCGTTTGCAGCTGCCTCTTGACCCATTTCACGATATCCTCGTCACCATTGAACATCACAGGCTTCTTCTCTGTAAGAATCTCCAACAGCACGATTCCGAAACTGTACACGTCACCCTCCCTGCTGCCCTGCCCCGTCAGCACCACCTCGGGCCCCGCGTACCCGAGCGTGCCGACAGGGGTGGAGGAGGACGAGGTTTCAGCCTCGGCTTCGGCTCGTGTAGCTGTCATCAGCTTGTCCAAGCCGAAGTCGGAGATGTGAGCCTCGAAATCGGCGTCAAACAGGATGTTTTGAGGTTTCAGGTCGCCGTGAACAATGTTGGATGAATGCAAGAAGCTCAGTCCTCGGCCGATTCCGAGCGCGATCAGATACCTCATCGGCCAGTTCAGAACATGGCCGTCCTGATGAGAAGCTTCTAGAAGCAATGTGGCTAGGTTTCCGTTAGGCATGTAATCATACACCAGGAGCTTCACATCAGGAGGCGGGCCGGCATAGAATCCTCGGAGAACTGTCAGATTCCGATGTTTGATCCTACCGAGGAACTCAGCTTCCTTCCTGAACGAGTTCTCATCAATGGTGGAGGCATGTGGCAGCGTGCGAATCGCGACAACCATTCCATCTGCGTAGGTTGCTTTGTAGAGTACCCCGAATTTTCCCCTGCTTAGGACATTATCCTCGTCAAACTGTCTTGTTGCTTCTTGAGTCTCAGCATATGTGATCTTCTTGCTGAAGAGGATCAACTTCGGCCCGCCGCTTTCACTGCTTCTTCTTCCTCCTGAGTCTCTTGGGCTGATTTTCTTCTTTTCGCCATTGGAGCTTGCAATCATCTTCCTTCTCCAGCGGATGAAGCTGTAGATGTAAACTGAACAGCAGCAGATCAAGAACAAGCCAGCTGCTAGAGCTACAAATATGAACAGGATCCACTTTTTCGCGTCTCGGCCTCTTCCCTTTGTCCAGCACTTTTTGCTCAGTGGTGTACCGCAGAGATTCGTGTTCATCACAAATGCGGAAGAATCGTTGAAGCGCGAGGATAATGAGGGAGGAATCTCACCGTCGAGGTTGTTATGGGAGACATTGAGATGCTTTAAACCAGAAATGGATGAGAGATTTCCAGGGATTTGGCCAGATAGGTCATTCCAGGATATATCCAGATCAGTCAAGTTCGATAAACTCGACAGTGACTCAGGAATTCCCCCTGAAATGTGATTGGAATCAAGCAAAAGAATAGCCAGCGACGAACAATTCGATATCCCTGGAGGGATTTCCCCATTCAGATCATTCTGACCTAAATCAAGCTTCTCCAGGTGAGATAAATGTGAAAAACCACCAAGGATTTGGCCAGTTAACCAATTTTTGTTCAGTTCCAGCACTTCAAGATTAGAACAGTTGCTCAATTCAGCAGGAATTGAGCCATTAATCTTATTGTCTGAAAGAGATAGAACAGTTAAGGATGCAAGAAACCCAAATGTGGCAGGAATCTCACCAGAGAATGCATTGGATGAGAGATTCAGGTACTGCAAACCTGTCAGGCTGCTAAACCCTTCAGGAACATCTCCAAACAAGTGGTTTTCTTGAAGAGAAACATCTTGCAAACTCGGCAACCCGAACATCCCTAAAGGCAGCTCTCCTGAGAAATTCTGATGGCTCAAATCGAGAACCCGCAGCCTCAACAAACTCCCAATGCTCTCTGGTATAAGGCCTGAAAATCCACAGCCACTGAAATTTAAGCTCACCAGTCCATTCAAATCCCCAATCTTGGCCGGAAATTGACCTGAAAAAGCGTTCCTGCTCAAGTTCAAGCTACTCAGATTACTCATCCCCATGATTTCTTCAGGAAATGTACCATTGAACAAGTTATCACTCAAATCCAATGCCTGCAGCTGGCTGAGGCCACCATAACTCGCTGGAATAGAGCCGCTGAAGCGATTTCCCCCGAGAAACAGCCCTTCCAGGCTCTTCATTTCTGAGAAAAACTCCGGGATCAAACCAGAAAACATGTTTCCCCTCAAATCCAGAACCTTAAGAAACCGGCATTTCAAAATACTACCAGGGATTCCACCGGATAGAGAATTATCAGCCACCCTGAATTCCTCTAGGTTTACCAGATTCCCTATCCCATCTGGTAAAGCCCCTGAAAACAAATTCCCTGAAAAATCAACAGCTCTCAATGAAGGAACATTAATCAGCCAATCTGGGAAAGCATTCTTTATCTGGTTCCCGTGAAGCTTTAAAACCTCCATTACACTGGAGCACGTGGAGTTATTGCTATCCAAATCTCCAATGCCCGTGAATGAATTAAAGCTTAACTCAACGACCCTGAGGGAATTCTTGCAGATTATTGTAGCGGGGACCATCCCAGATAACTGGTTGTTCTGCAGGGAAAAGACTTGCAGGGCCGGGAGTGTACCCACGGTCGCCGGAATAATGCCCTGGAGGCGGTTGTCCCCGGCGCTGAGGTGGATTAAGCTCGTGCAGTTGGAGATGGCAGATGGGATTGTCCCGTACAGCTCATTGGAGTCCAGCCAAAGGTACTGCAGCTTCTGGAGATGCCCAATGGTGGCCGGGATTTCGCCGGAGAAACGATTGAATGATAAATTGATGAGCTGAATCTTACCGGCGGCGGAGAGCTCCGGCGGGATGGGCCCTGAGAGGAAGTTCGAGGAGAGGTCGAGAACTCGGAGCTCCGGCGGTATTTCTCCAGCGAGGTCACCGGAGAGAGAGTTGTGAGCAACATTGAGCACCTGAAGGTTGGCGAGGCTCCCGAACCCCGCCGGGATTTCGCCGGAGAGGGAGTTATACTGCAGGTAAACAGCGCGTAGCAGGACGCATTTGGAAATCCCCGCCGGAATGGACCCGTTGAGGCTATTGGAGTGGAGGCTCAGCCGGCGGAGCTGACGCATGTCGGCGAGCCGGTCAGTCAGCCGGCCGCCGAGCCGCGAACGGGGCAGGCGGATTTCCCGGACACTCCCGCCGGAGCAAGCAATGCCGTGCCAGTCACAGGGCGCCGAGGGCGTGGAGGCATCCCAGCCGTCCATCACACCAAGTGGGTCCTCCAGCCCTCGCCGGAAAGACAGCAAGGCTTGAACATCAGTAGCATTATCAGCGGCGCAGGTCAAGCTAAGTGCGGCGGCGCAGAACAAAATCACCACTGCCGCCGCCGTGGCCCGACCGGAACCACCAGCATTTGACATGAAAAAAAATGCGGAAAATAAGAAAATTGAGAAATGGGTTTTCCAAAGGAGACGTTATGTTTTGGGAAATGGTGAGTTTGCAGAAGAAGAGGAAGAGGGAGCGTTTTGTATCAGAACATGGCACTGAGGTGGGTCCGGGTCGGGTCAGATGAAATAGAATCTATACTGTTAACCCGGGCTTGCTGGTTTAATGCTAATGACCCGATTGATTTGGCCGAAAGTGTGTTTTCTTTAAGAAATTTGGTGTAAGGGTTTTTAATTTTTAAGGAGATCAAGCATTTGTTGTGTTATTTCTTTTTAAGGCCCCCAAGAAAAGAGAGGAAAGTGCTTCATTCAATGTTTCCTTTTGTGTTTTGTAGCACCACTTTCTCATGTAAAAGGCCAAAGGGGGCATAAACTGAGAATTGTCAATTTATTTTTAGTTTTGGATAAATTGTAACTATAACCCTCAAAGTTTTGATAAATAATCAACGGGCAAATGTGGGGTGGCAAGTCGCTGCACAATCTATTTTTGTTAGCATAATTTTTTTTAGCATAATATATATCTTTGTTTTTTTAAATGACACTTGTTTGAAAGAAAATTTCATTTTAAGTTGCACCTTCCAAGAATCCAAATATAATAAGTTTAAGTGGCACCATCGTCCATTTAGCCTTCCATAATTTTTTGTGCACAAGTAATGTGTCATTTAAAAGGAAATGGAGGGTGTGTCATCCTAAAATAACATATTGTGACTTTCTGTTCATACACTTTTGACTTATTTATTTAGTTCGTTGATTAAAAAGTGTGATTGAGACGCCTACTTTTCATTTGCAGTACTTAACTACTAACAACAACTTATATTGTCCCGAGTTAGTGTTATAGGTAGATTATGATAGTGATCTTTTTGCACACTACAAGGGTGCACATCTAATTTACACTTAAGTTGATGCCTCTTTTTGAAATGGGGAAAACATAGCATAACTTAAGGAAGAGTTCATCATAGTGTTTTCATGTCACAAGAGTTGGAGTAGAGTCACTCATGAGGACAGCATTCATGGCATCACCCCTTTCTGCTGATTGGTCTTTATGTTGCATCTTCACAATCCACGAGTCTTTATATTCTATACCTTATGGATAGGGTCACTAATTTAATGAAAAAAGGCAGAACATATGAATTATTAGTGTGAAAAGAGTGCTTTAGGTGCTGATTAGTAGTGCAATTAATTAAAAGTGCCTCTTAATCTTTAAGTAATGCATGTACATGCAGTAGAAGTGATAGCTCTACGACTACTACTAGGTCGCTTTTGGTGCCATGAAGTCGGCGATGATCAAAGCTGTAACACATGCCCAAGGACCACTTTTTTGTTGAACAGTCGATGTTTTCTTGATATGTTGTATATCCTTGCATCATGCATGTGACTTTCGAGTACGTTTACGGTTTAGCAATTCGTATATTGTTTCTCTCATGTTTTCTAAATTCAAATGGTCAATAATGTGTGGATGCTTAAAAAAAAGGTCAATAATGTAGAATTGGCTACCAAACCCTTCATATTGATTTACTCCCTTCATACCACCTCGATGTGCACAGTTAAATTTTCACGGTTTTCAATACACGTGTTTAACTACTAATATCTTTAATTACATGTATTATCAAGATATCAAAATTTGATATTAATAAACTACCTGTTATGACGATTCCGACAATATTAGAAACAATAGTATTTTTATTTATCTATGCATGTAGTTTTGAAATATATATACTCCTTATGTACCAGTTGTTTTTGCATATGAGACTTTTTTTCAGTCAACTATGTTAAAGTTGGACTGAATTTTTGAATGCATATATAAATAAAAATATTATCGTATCTGATATTGTTGGAATCGTCATAACATGTAATTTATTATTATCAAATTTTTATATCTTGACAATTTACGTAGTTAAAGATATTAGCAGTCAAACACGTGTATTGAAAACCGTGAAAAGTCAGAAGTGCACATCCAACTGGTACGGAGGGAGTATATATAAGCGAATTTGAAATTTATAGGTTTCTTTCATCAAATCAAATGATATTATTGAATATTTTTCATTTAGAATTATTTCCTCCAATAAAAAATGCATTAAAAAGTTACAATTGAAATGAATTTTTGTTATCAATATTATATTACAAATTCTCATTTGACACATGTCTCTACATATACCAAGTATTAAAAGGGACCGTTATCGATTGAAATTGTCGTTGGTGAGTTTCAACCCCGCCGCCGTTGTTAGATTTTAGGTTGGTGGTGTCGCTAGAGCTCAGCCGTCTCACATGCACCGACTCAAGACTGAATTTTAGTGTGAATTTGTACGAAATAACAATAATGTACTAAGGATTATGAATGAACAAGGAAATTGACGGAAAGATCAAGCAAAATAAATGAAAGATCAAGGTAAATAAGGAATGCTCAAGGGAACTGACTAAAAGATCAAGAAAAAACAATAAATGGTCATTTTCTTAGCTCTTAGTCTCCACAAGGACAAGTCTCACCCAAGAATCATCATATTATATACGGCTAAAAATCTTTAAAATAAATGTCTCTTTAAAAGAACAGTGAGCGCGAGAAATAGGGGAGAAAGCGAAATTCCAATATAATTGCACATTCGCCGCACCATTTTGCAGATATTTTCCCTCGCGAAGAAAAAGAAATGGAAATTTTAAGGCTATGCCCTCCGCCACTACTGCCACCGCCGCCCGCCGCCAGAAAACTCTGTAGAGTCCACGCCGTCACCGGAAACTCCAACTCCACCGGAGGCGTTACCAACATCTTCCCCGCCACCAGCCGATGGGCCGAGCGCCTCCTCTCCGACTTCCAGTTCCTCCCATCCACTCCCGTCTCAGCTACCACCGCCATCGCCGACCCTCCCGAAAACCTTAATTTCGACGCCTCCGGACCTCCATTCACTCCCCCGGCAGCTTCCTCCGGTCGGAGTGTGGAAATGCCGATTGATTTCTACAGAATCCTCGGCGCGGAGTATCATTTCCTCGGGGACGGAATCCGGCGAGCTTACGAAGCTAAAGCTAGGAAGCCGCCGCAGTACGGTTACAGCGAGGATGCTCTGTTCAGCAGAAGCTTGATCCTTCAAGCAGCTGCGGAGACTCTCTCAAACCCTAGCTCCCGGAGGGAGTATAATCAAGGTTTAGCTGAGTCGGAATACGGCACCACTATCACTGAAGTTCCATTAGATAAGGTAAAATTTCTGCTGTAATGAATTGGAGGTATATTACAACTGTTAATTTTCCTTACATTCAGTGTGATTGTAGTTGTTAATTAAACATGAGAATTATGAAGTATGTAGATAAGTTCTAAAACCCTAGCGGATACGAATTAGAGAACCTTGCTTATTGATGTTATTTTGCTATTAAGGTTCCTGGTGCAATGTGTGTATTGCAAGAGGCAGGAGAGGTTGAAGTGGTTCTGCAAATTGGAGAAAGGCTGTTGAAGGAGAGGTTGCCTAAATCGTTTAAACAAGATGTGGTTCTAGCAATGGCTCTTGCATATGTTGATAAGTCGAGGGATGCCATGTCACTGACTCCCCCAGATTTCATTGAAGGTTCTGAATTGCTTGGGAGGGCTCTGACGTTGCTACAGGTATAGAATACTTTTCCGAGTGTGTGGTCTCATAAGTCTGCACCATCCCTTGTTCTTAACTTACCTGAAGTTTTTATTTGAATGTGCTTTGTTAGGAAGAAGGAGCTACTAGCCTTGCACCAGACTTGCAAGCACAGATAGATGAAACGCTTGAAGAAATCAACCCTCTATGCGTATTGGAACTACTGTCTTTACCACTTGGTGATGAATTCCATGCAAAAAGAGCTGAAGGTCTTCAAGGTGTCCGTAATATTCTTTGGTCTGTTGGGGTAGGAGGTGCTGCTGCCATTGCTGGGGGATTCACTCGTGAAGATTTTATGAACGAAGCTTTTCTGCGCATGACATCATCAGAACAGGTATATCTGATGTGACGATGTTACACTTTTTTGGTTTATTTATATTTATTGATCACTGATTTTGTGTTGCTTTGTATTTAGGTTGATCTGTTTGCTGCCAAACCGAGTAATATTCATGCAGAAAGTTTTGAAGTCTATGGAGTGGCTCTTGCACTTGTTGCACTTGCATTTGTTGGTAAAAAGCCTCACTATATTAAGGATGCAGATAACCTTTTTCAGAAGCTTCAGGAGTCGAGGGTTGCAGCTCTTGCAAATTCGCTTAATATTTATGCTGTCAGGGACACACCTGAAACAGACTTTGCATTAGAAAGGGGTCTCTGCTCTCTGCTGGTAGGAGAGGTTGATGAGTGTCGTGCTTGGTTGGGTCTGGACTCTGAGAACTCGTCATATCGGGACCCATCTATTGTTGACTTTGTCATTGAACACTCAAAAGATGATGAGGAAAATGATGGTCTTCCTGGACTTTGCAAACTGTTGGAGGCATGGTTGATGAAGGTCGTGTTTTCCAGATTTAGGGACACTCAAGACCTAGAATTCAGGCTTGGAGATTATTATGACGATCCTAAAGTTCTGAGATATTTAGAGAGATTAGAGGGAGTTGGAGGTTCTCCTTTGGCTGCTGCAGCAGCCATAGCAAAAATCGGGGAAGAAGCTACTGCTGTCCTTGACAGTGTAAAGCTGAGCGCACTTCAGGCTCTGCAGAAGGTGTTCCCTCGTGCTTCCAGCGAAAGGATTGTGAAAGCAGATGGTGATTACAACACCATGAATTCCGAGGATTACTTGGAGGACCATGAAGTGCCTATGAGTCCTAGCAACTTGGACTACACTGGCAGCAATGGAGTAATTCCTGTTACTGATGGTGAAGATTTCTATGAATTGAGTGTTCAAGAAGTGATCACTGAGAGAATAAAAGATGCAAGTGTGAAGATTATGTGTGCAGGGGCCATAATAGGATTCTTTACCTTGTGTGGCTTGAAATTTATTCCTTTCCGAAAGAACTTGCCAATTCCTCCCAAAAACACTGGTTCAGCTGCAGAAACTGATGTAATCAATGTAGGTACGATCTAGTTATTATCGTTGTCTCCTAAAAATACTGGATGGCTTTTGTGTTTGTATCCTATATAAATACTGATGGATGGTTTAATTAAATTTGTTTGTGTGTAAAAGAGTGAGGGAAATGCTTGTAGTTATGAACGATTGTCCTTTATCTTTTCCTCAACTGCTTCTTATTATGAACTTTGTATTGGTTCATTTTATAGGGGAATCAATAGATGAAAATCCTGCAGAAGTATCAAGAATGAATGCAAGGTTAGCCGAACATCTTGTTCGCAAGTGGCAGAATATCAAGTCTCAAGCTCTTGGACCCGATCACTCTCTTCAAAAGTTATCTGAGGTGAGAATGTGCATTTCTTAGATACTCATTTTATTCGACCAAGTCATTACATTAGGTACCAACAAAATTTTAAATTGCTACGCTGCCTGGAATCTCTCTTTTATGCTTATTATAAGAAGAGTCATATTTGAATGGTCTTAGGAACTATGAAGATGCTATTTTCCACTATTCTAATTATATTGGCCTACTATCAGGTTTTGGATGGTCAAATGCTTAAAGTTTGGACAGACAGAGGAGCAGAAATCGCTCAGCACGGTTGGTTTTGGTCGTACACTCTATTAAACCTAACCATTGACAGCGTGACGGTTTCAGTTGATGGCCAACGAGCTGTTGTGGAAGCAACGCTCGAGGAATCAGCTCAGTTGACTGATGAAGCCCATCCCGAACACAACGATTCTTATAACACAGTCTACACAACAAGGTATGAAATGTCATGTGGAAAATCAGGGTGGAAAATCACAGAAGGTGCTGTCCTGAAAAAACTTGATTAGTGATAGTAATTGTGATTTTGGCTGACCTTTTTGTACTTGGCAAAAAAAATTTACATAAGCATTGTACTATATTAGGCATGCTAAGTTGACATTTTGGTTTTTTACTCTGGAATTTGCCCCTCATATAATTCTACTGTTCAGCAGCAGGAAATTTTTGATTTTGATTACTGTCGTTATAAATTATTCACAGAGTTGATCAGTCGACTTAATGACTTTCTCACAATTATTTAAGTGGTTTACTAGGCATTGGTGGATAGTAAATCCGTTTCCAACCAAAATTTGAAAGCAATATAACAAAATTTTGAAAGTATACAAAGTTGTAGTATTTCATTTGTCTATTCTAATCCGATTAGGATTGCCAATTCTAATTCTAATCTAGTCCGATTGCTATTCAAATGGAAGTAGTATTTGCCAATTCTAATTCGATTTCGACTTGGTATGGTTATACCTTTTTTAGTTGCTTTGTATATATGGTAAATGTATAAATAGAAGTAATTCGCCTTTTAACTAACCCTCAAAAGCTAAAGTTTCAACCTAAAAAGTTAAACTAAAAAACTACTTCACTTCAAAAAAAAAAAAAACTACTTGGGGGAAAAACCTTCCCGCCAACTACACAAACAAGGAAAAATCTCATCGTCCGATCATCTCCGGCCAGCCATATGGGCGGAGCAGTATCTCGAGAGGAGGGTTCTATTGCTCATCTCTACCACACCTCCGGGGCCGACTTTCCCGGCTGCCATGAGCGGCCCGGTGACCGGAAAAACTGGATGCTAGGTCTTGATCCGAGGAGATTACGTATAGACCAGATTGTCTGGCCGGGAACGCATGATTCCGGCACCAACCGGATCGGAGACCCTATCTTCATCCGCCCTTTTACGCAATGCCAAACTCTCTCTATCTACGGTCAGCTCGTGAGAGGTAAGCAAGTTATAAAAAAATTAAATAGATTAGAGAACTGAATTGACCTTAATTAATATATTGAAGAGAATATGAATTTCATCGAATTATATTTTTGCCCTAAATATGATTTCTTGATTATTATCTTTCAGGTACTCGGGTCCTGGATATCCGGATCGAGCATAACCGGTGGGTCTGCCACGGAAGGTTCCGAGCGTACCACTTCAACGTCGTGATCAGAGACATCAAGAGATTCCTATCGGAAACCCCATCGGAGATCATAATCCTCGAAGTCCGGACGGAATTCGGGCACCGTGATCCGCCGGGATTCGAAAAGTACCTGGAAGACCACCTCGGGGAATACCTCATCCACCAGAACGACGACGTTTTCGACAAGACGGTGGCCGATTTACTCCCGGGGAGAGTGATCTGCGTGTGGAAGCCGAGGAACTCGCCGCCGCCGAGGGACGGCGGGCCGCTGTGGAGCGGCTGGTACTTGTTGGATAACTGGATCAACACCGAATTGCCGGTGACGAAGTTCGAGGGCAATATAAGCCAACTCAGGCAGGAGCCGCCGGCGAGTGACCGGGGTTACTTTTACCGGGTTGAAAACACTCTCACGCCGCAATTCGGGCATAATTTGTATATCCGGCCGGTAACGGGTCGGATCCATGACTATGCGAGACTGTTCATAAGCCAGTGCTTTGCCAGGGGCTTGGGTGATCGCCTGCAAATTCTGTCGACGGATTACATAACGGAGGATTTTGTTGATGCATGCTTCGGGGTAACCTACGCCAGGGTTCAAGGCTGGGCACACTAACATTCACCATTAGTTTGTATTGTAATTTTGATAAAAAAAAAGAAGTTAGTATTGTAATTTGGACCATAAATTAATTTGAATTAGTTTTGGATGTAGTGATATAGTTTACTCCTCTATTCATTGTGTTATAATTTTGAATTTTAACTATATGTGTTCCATCTAATTTTTATTGTATGATATACGTTTTTTCTCAATATCAAAAATTAAAATTTTGTTCATATATTTAACAAAAATTATTATAGTCAAACTCAAACATGCTTTGTATTGAAATAATTTCATTGTCATTGTGAAACAGTGCAAATATATATTAAAAAAACAAATGGAGTAATCTTGTTGCTATGCTAAATTAAGCTTGTTCTTGTTAACTCATTTCTTATGGATCAGAATTGGAGTAAAATTTAATTATTAAAAATAAAATTGGTATGACTAAATTATATTAAATTGATACATATATAATATTATGAGAACATACCAGACATCTATTTTCTAAACGTTCATTTCACTTAATTGCGGATAAAAAATGATATATTTTAGAACAGATGTTGTAAAACCAGATTAAAACCAGATTATGTATTATGAAACCCTAAATTAGTCAACAATAAAAGCTATACAACATTGTTATAAAAGTAAATATACAAATTCTATCTAAACCCTAAATTAGCCAGCAAGAAAAGTTATAGTACAACATTTTTGCCGAATTATATTTGTGATTACATGATATTGCATGATATAACACTTCAATCGTGGAACTATATAACTATTTAATAATGTTGCATAGGGCCTTGCTGGCTTTTCAAAAATTGACATTTTTGGCTGAAATATGCGTTGTCTATAGTTATGAATTATGAGCAATCAACGTTAAAGTACAACTGGCTGGTGATTAAATAGCTGCAAATGCATAAATATAATGCAGAAATATGTATGATCCAAATCTACATAACGTTTGCGATAGCTTAGTTGTGGTCGTGCTGATATGCTGATGTTGGTTTATCTGAACACCGACAAGATGGAAGTTAATTAATGCAACAACATGATATTACAGTTTCTTTTTCTTGAAAATACGACAACTTCTCAATTAAGATTAATCCCATTGAACTGTCATAATTAATATGCATAAGATTAATTTTAAAAATCAGAAAATCGGATATGAAAGTGAGAAAAATAATTATATATTGAATGATTATTGATTAATATGTAAAATGTCACATTTAAAAGTGTATAAATCTACATTTTCTTGTATGGTTTCAATTGAGATTTGAGACTGATCTAACATAAAACTTCTAAAAAAAATACATAATTTTAAAAAATTTCATAAGCGCCACCTGGCAGCATTTATGTCGTGTAGCTAACTCACCAACAAAATTAATTTGCATGGAGGGAATATTGCCGTTTTGTTTTTTCATGGCCACTTCCTATTTCCTTGGGATAAACTTCAATTTTTTTAAAAAAATATCATTCCAAAATTCTTTCATAATATCATTCCAAAATTCTTTCATAATTGTAACGTTACCAATTTTCTATTTTTTATTTACCAAATATTCAAATTTAAACACTAAAACAGACATTAAAATTTGCTAATAGTTAACTGTTAATTAATTAATTTATTTTTTTGAAAACTAACTGTTAATTTATTAATTAAACGCTATATAATCAAGTATAATGACTTTCCCGCAATAATTCAAGCAAGCCGGCCCACCACAACAATGAGAAACATTGGTGCTTTGTTGGTGAGATGTCAAAACCAACTCTTTGGTTTATTATCCATTTTTAAAGACACCTAATCCATCTCCAACCAAAACATAAAAAAATTCAAAATCCAATCCCCAAATTCCAAAATATGGCCTCCAATCATTCTCCTTACCAGCTTACATAAACCAGAAAAAATACCAGACAGAAAAACAAGGAAGAAAAAATCCTGAGAATTGGGAAAAAAACGCCTTCATCATCATCATCATCTCTTGATAGCCGCCATGGGCGCCCAAGTGTCCAAACAGACGGAAAAAAGGAAGACGATCAATATTGAGAAGAAAGCGTTGGTTGATCTCAAAGAGACCTCCGGGATTGACTTTCCCGGCTCCGATTACCGCCCCGGCGACCGGAAAAACTGGATGCTCGGACTTGATCCCGGGAAGCTGTTCATTAATCAGATTGTGTGGCCGGGAACGCACGATTCCGCCACCAATGAGATCGGAATTCCGCTCATCACTCGCCCTTTTGCGCAATGCCAATCCCTCTCAATCTATAAACAGCTGGTGAGAGGTACAAAAACATGTTTTGAAACGGCAAAATTGACGTTTTCATATTTATTTGTTTTTTATTACTTTGTCTAACAAGAATTTTTAAAAAAACTGATTTTGTACTACGAGTAGTTAACTCCAACTCTTTTTTTTTTTTTTTTTTATGTACACAAGTGTTATATATTTTTTCATCTAAACTAAAATGTAATTAATATAAAACAAATGAAGTGATAATATGACTAAATTACTAAACCAACCAAAAGTAAGAGAGGTAAATATTTCTAAGAAAATTATTTTGAAAATATTAAATGTTCTCACTTTAAAGTCATGTTCTATTGAGATTGTCTAGTTCATTTCAGTTAAGTGAAAATATAATTAAATTAAATTAAGATTGATTCAGTAAAAAAAAAATCAATATTTTAATTTTCATTTCAGTTATTTAAAATAAATCTTAGTAGAACATTTTAGTTTACTTAAATGTTAATAACCTAACTAGCTAAATTTAGCTTTAGTTCCTAAGTTTATATTTTTTACTTTGTTGAATGAAATAATATAAATAGGTTGCATTGAAAAAAATAATCTGATTTTTTACTAAATATTATTTATTTGAATTTACTAAAAATGGTCTAATGTAGGTGCTCGGGTTGTGGATATCCGGGTCCAAGAAGACAAGCGGGTCTGCCACGGAATACTCCTAACGTACAGCGTCGACGTCGTGATCGGAGACGTCAAGAAATTCCTCTCAGAAACCCAATCGGAGATCATAATCCTCGAAATCCGAACGGAGTTCGGCCACGAAGACCCGCCGGAATTCGACAAGTACCTAGAAGACCAGTTCGGCGAACTCCTCATCCACCAGAACGACGACGTATTCAACAAGACGGTGGTCGATCTGCTGCCGGGGAGAGTCATCTGCGTGTGGAAGCCGAGGAAGTCGCCGCAGCCGAAGTCCGGCGGGCCGCTGTGGGGCTCCGGCCACCTGAAGGACAACTGGATCGACACCGACTTGCCGTCGACCAAGTTCGAGAGCAACATAAAGCACCTGAGCGAGCAGCCGCCGGTGAAGGACCGGAAGTACTTTTACCGGGTCGAGAACACGGTCACGCCGCAGGCCGATAACCCGATTCTCTGTGTTAAACCGGTCACGAACCGGATTCACGGGTTTGCTAGGCTGTTCATCACTCAGTGCTTCTCCAAGGGATTTGCCGACCGCCTGCAGATTCTTTCGACGGATTTCATATCGGAGGATTTCGTCGATGCGTGCGTCGGACTGACTCACGCCAGGGTTGAAGGGAAGGCCTGATTCTTGTCCGTTGTTCATCGGACATTGTTGGCATCACTATGTTTGGTTATGTCTGTGTGATATTTCCTCTGTAAAATTGTAGCTGTGTCTGCGTGTACAGTTTTTTTATTATCTTACACGTCTTCTTGATTGTGGTATTTGTGAACAGTTTTGATTTTTGAAAATTTTCAACTTTGAAATGATATCATTTCAAATGGTATATTTGGATTACAATGAATAAAATATCGGGCTACATGTATTCATTCTTAAGTTTTATCTTACACACCCAACCCTACTTTTCATGGCGGAGAGTTACTAAGTTAACAAATTTTCAATTGAAACCATGAACAAATGTTGATCTTCTCAATGTCAAACTCGATCTTTTACCTATTAAATATGATCATTCAATGTATTATTGTTAATCTTCTCAATTTCAAACCTGATCTTTTATCTATTAAACATGATCATTTAGTGTATTATTGTTGATATTCTCACCTTTAACTAATCTTTTACATGGTAATCAAATGATCATTCGGTGATGAGACCATGTCTCAATTGAAAATTTGTCAAAAACTATTATCAACCAAAATGAACAAAATGAACAAAGTGAACAAACAGATAAAATGAACGATCATTATCAGCTAATAGATAAAATGAACAAAAAAATCCAATGAACGATCATTATCAACTAAACTAATTAATATAATTAGCTCATATTTCCTCTCTAATGGCCATACTTCTGGAATTGCCACTCGATGTTATCCAGTGGGCAGACTTGCCTGGTCTTCAGCCATCTGCTGATACAGTGAAAATGAAACGCGTGGTTGCAAACTCCCCACGCGATGCTGCATTCCTCGCTTGTAACGCTCGCCTGATTGGCTTGGCATTCGATGCAGAGATCCATTATGTGGTTTCTGCAAATAGCGCAGTTATCAACCACAATGTCCCAATTCCACATTGCATTTGCATTCCACTTTTTCAGCTCAAAACGCTTACGATTTCCCGCCTTTTTGCCGCACGCCGCCTTACAAGACGGTGGTGCTCCGGCGCCTTCTGCCGCCAGAGATCTCGATGATGACATTGTCGCAGTTTGTGAAGCCTTCATGCTAGCTCCTCTTATATATTTGTATCCAGAAACTAAAGGAATGAGATTCCTATCTTGAAAACGAAACCTGATTGGGGTATCGATTGAACAAATTAAAGAATGAGATTCCAATCTTGACAGGGAAAAGTAATTAAGGTATCAAGAGAAGGTCTCTCCATTGAGACTCGAAATGTTGATCTTCTCACTTTTAATTCCGACATTTTACATATTTTGCATGATCATTCATGAATCATTGTTGATCTTCTTTCTTTTAAGACTGATATTTTACATATTAAGTATGAATTGTAAAAAGAAGTTAAAACAATCAAACATGGTAATATTAGAAAATGATTGTTTTGCATGTGACATTTTTGGAGAGAAAAATATTTACATTTAGAGATCTTGAATATTACAAACAAAAATCCCTCAATATTTCATCTATATAGAACAAACACTAAATCTCTCTTTGCATCCACTTTTTTTGTACACCACACAGTTATACCAGGCTGGGAATCCAGCTGAAGGACTTAACATGCAAATTAACCCGTGGAGCTGCGAAGCTGAGTCCAACAATCTCCCTCCGAGCCTGGCTCAGCTCCACAAGCCCTACAAGTTTCCCGATCAACTCTGCGCTTTCCCTTATATGTTCCATGTCATCTGTGTTTATCCATAGCTTCTTGCAGAGCTGGTTTCTTCTTCTCTTTGTCTTCACCCCAACTCCCCATTTTTGGAAGAGACCTTCCCTCTCCTTCGTCGACATCTTCTTCAGCATCATCCTGCTCAGCATGTGGCGCTCGCGATTCAGCTCCTTCAAGCTGCATAGAGTTTTTTTTCATCATAAGTGATAGTGATAGTGATAAGCTCAAGAGAACTAAGACATTGTTGTAACTCAGTTCAGGTGAGCAAAAAAACACTTTTATAAAATTTAGGTTAATTTAGTCTTACTAATTCTATTTTTCAATACATTAATATTAAGTTCAATTTAGCAACAAATAAGTTAAGGAGAACATGGTTTAACTTTGTAAAAAAATTGGTTAAACCCTTAAAGAAGTCTTATATTAGCCCCCCACCAACATTTTTTCCCAATATTGTGAAATTACCATTTTACCCCTACTGAAATATTGTTCATTGTGTTAGTTAAAAGGCCAAAAATGGTCATTTTAAGTAATAAAAATTTGTTGGGCCAAAAAAAAAAGGAATTTAGTCATATTTTCTGGTTTTGCCCTGTATATACCTGGAGGCCTTCATTTCATTTTTTGACTCCTTGAGATAGGTCAGGCGCCGGAGCTCGACCTCTAGGTAAACGGCGTCGGAGGGGTCTCCCTTGAAGACAAGGAAGAAATAGCTCCGGTGGACTAATGGGATGTGGCAAGTTTCCCAGAGCTGTATTATCTCAGCTCTCTGCTTCTCAAACTCCAAAGCCCAGCTGGCAGGTGATTTGGGAGGATGATCATTTACAGATGATTCTTCCAACTTGTTGGGAGGCAGTATTGATTCAGCCTCCTTGACCTGATTCAAGAAACATGAATTTCAAAATTCATAATTTGAGCATTTGTAGAGATCAAGAAAGATGTTTATGTATACTCACAAGATCATTCTTGAACTGCTCCTCAGATTTCACTACTTTATGGTCATCAACTCCCATTGACATGATGATCTCTGGTTTTTCGTCCGCGCAGTCGCTGTCAACTGACT
The DNA here is from genome assembly GCA_963678965.1 of Cruciata laevipes. NCBI lineage: Eukaryota > Viridiplantae > Streptophyta > Magnoliopsida > Gentianales > Rubiaceae > Cruciata > Cruciata laevipes. The sequence goes on from OY787639.1 coordinate 1,353,611, forward strand.
CGAGCGAAAGGTCTCGCTCGTGAGCTGGCTCTGGCTCCACGTGATCAGTTGTTTGAACATCTTCTTTTGGAGAAATTGATGATTCAAGTGATTCCCTGACTTCAATGGATGGTTTTTCATCGTCATCTTGTTTTGATGGAAGTGTAGTTAGTACTTCTTCAGAGCTCTGACTTATCTGAGTCGCTGGCTGTGGCTCAGATAAGTCCGAGTCTGAGTTTTGTGCCTCTTCAACTTCTGTCTTCAAAGGTTTTTCATTATCATGGGGAATTTTAACAACAACGTTCTCCTGATTTTCGCTATCCAAGCTCGTTTTTCGCGCGTTTTCAATTGTATCTACTTCTTTTTCAATGCATTGGACCTCCTTGCAAATATCATCACTACTTTCATCATGTGATTGTGCGGCAGTCTTTTCCCAGCCCTGAGTTGGATCAGGCCCGAAGTATTTCTCCAAGAACATTCTCGGCGACGTGTCATTCGAGAGAAACTGTTCTTCAGATGGCTCAGGAAACAGTTCTTGGCTTTTGTTGAGGATTCTGCCCTCACTTTTGTCTGAGAAGTGAGTCTCCGAGGATTCAGAAGCTGAGTACTCCTCAAGCCAGGCAAGTTTCTCCTGAGGTGGCTCTGAAGCATTGCTTTGTTCATCCTAAATATGAACAACAGTAAATTCAGAAAGACAGTTTTAGACAAACTTTGTTGAGACATACTACATTGTACATGGTACATACCCAAAGCTTCACGCTTTGATTTTCTTCAGGGAAGTTGTTAAGGCGGAAATGCGCTTGATCACGCTGCTGAGTTAATTCCCTGATCTCATCCTCCATCTACAAAAAAAGGAGGGAAGAAAAATAAGATTAACAGAATGTTTTCATAGGCCAAAACAAATTCAGAAAAAAATGTGGAAATGGTGTTGAAAAAAGAAGATTGGCAGAATGTTTTCACAGGCCCAAACAAACTCAGAAAGAAAAGTGGAAATTCTGTTGAAAAAAGAGGATTAACATGATGTTTTCATAGGCCAAAACAAACTCAGAAAAAAAGTGAAAATGCTGTAAAATCTATTGACCTTTTCTATGAGAAGCTCCTTCTCTTTAAGTGAATCACCCGAGTTGGACAGAGATCCTAGGTTCCTTAACTGCGCTTCCAACCTCGCCAACTCCTTCTGCAACTGCTTTATCAGCGCCTTCTCGGACATCATCATGTTCACATGTGCATTAGTCCTCACTTGCTTGGCACAGTTTGCAAACAAGAGAGTGTTTCTTGATTGCTCGAGATGAGAATGGGCCGGGCTCATGGTACAGATGATGGCTGTTCTCGCGTTTCCTCCTAGCGAGTTCTGCAGAATCCGCGTGAGCTTGGAGTCCCGGTATGGAACATGTCCATTCCTACTTTTGCTAATGTAGGCAAAAACAAAAAAAATCATAAAAAGCCATGTTCTTGACTATGTAACATGTAAAAATGTGGAAATGGTGAAACCTTAATTTGCGAATGACTGTTCCGAGGGTTAGCAGGCTGCGATTTATGTGGCAGCCTTCTTTTAATCGAGTACCAGCCGACTTGGTTTGAGAGGCGCGCTCACTTCCAGCAAGATCAACAAAATTCTGCAAGATATCAAACCATAAACATCAAACATCAAACTTTTCAGACAAGCAAAAGATCTACAATGTAGGATACCTTACCACTGTAGCTGCTAGATTCTTTGCATTTTCAAAGCGGTTATACTCTCGAGGAGAGCTTTCGACAACCTGCTCATACATAGAATCATTTCATGTACAATTTCATTGATTAATCAGCTATTTTGAATGTGTCATTATTGAAAAACAGGCTTACCAAACGTAAGATCTGATGAGATCTTGAACTCATTTCATTAAGAGAAGTTTCTCCAATTTTCCTCTCAGCTGCAAGATTGCATCAGGGTTAAAATCTGAACCATGGTTAAAATTAGGGCACTTTTTTACCTTCACAAATGGATAAGAGGTCTAGTAAATGGCTCCTGTCCCTCAATGTAAACTCGGTTAATCTTTCTACCACGGTTCCTCGCTGTAGCCGGAAACAAACACAAATCAGCATTCAGTAACCATATGATAGATCAAAAACTACGAGAAAGAAAAAAAGTCAAAAATTTGTCACAGTTTTTACCTCAGGATCATCGAGTAGTCTTAGTGGAGTACTATCTGAGCTAAGCAGGTCTCTCACAGCTTCATTGTAAATTTCGATCGCAGAGAATTTCAAGGTGAACTGCCTGCTGGTATTCTTTTGCATGAAAAACATTACACTTTTATCAAGGAATGTCCCAATAAAAATCAGACAAATAAAAGCATCATGAGACAGGTTGAAGTTGCTTGATAATATTATGAGGTTCACATTAGAGGTGAGACAACCTCATCATATTATCAAGCAACATCAAGCTGCTTCACCTGGAGAAATGAATGAATGAACAAATTGGAAGGATGTATAGAAAATAAAACCTTCTCTACATAGTCATATATATCAGCAATTGTGTACTGAGTAACACCAGACATTGTGTATGTTTTTCCACTGCTTGTTTGTCCATATGCAAATATGCTTGCTGCAGATTAGCATTTCACCGATCCTGAGGTATCAGTAATCATAATATGCCATCAAAGAAGACAGGATTTAAGGATAGAGATCGATATATACTCACAGTTGATCCCGCTCACAACTGAAAGCGCCACGCTCTTGGCAGCCTCCTCGTACACTTGTCTCGTGGAGCAATCGCTTCCAAATACTCTGTCTAAAGTACAGATCATGAAGTCAATATGATGATTAAGGATACATATCCAGCTGTCTTACACAACATTTGGAACAAGATTGAACTTTTCTGCCTCTAACATGTGTAACATTTGAAAGGAACAAGAATCAACATTATATTAAAGATGATCCTCGGATTTTCAGAATTCTTACCGAAAGAGTAGGCAGCTGGCGAATTCTGATTCTCGGGGGGTTTGTTGTTGAACATGAGAGTGGTGTTGCTGATGCAATCCCAATCAACAGTTTCATTGCATGAGATTTCTTTGTCATTCAAAGGCCTCAACCTGATCGAAACAAGAATCTTCTCTTCATGTGCATTTGATCTCGGGCTGTCCCCATTGTGCGAACTCATCTCCGATTCAGAACCTTAACTTCTCCAAACCAAATGCAATGAAGAGAATCCAAAAATAAATAAATGTCCTTATGCAAACTTTTAGTGTTTATATGGCAAAAGAGATAGAATATAGACCCTCTTGAGCCCTTTTATCTGCAATTGCAAGAAAACTGTCAATTTCTAACACAACAACCTGATTTTGACACGAAATCGCCAGAAATTCACATGAATAAATTCTAAATGGTACCTTTAATAATTCTTTGATGCAATTTTTCCCTTATAGATTTCAGCTCCACAGTTTGCAGCGTCAATATATCTGCCAAATTGAATACCAAATCACTTCAATCGAGGCGATTTTATAAGGTAAAACCCTAATTCGGTAAAAAAAATTGGATTTTTACCGTTCCAAATTCTTTTGAATGAAAGAATTGGTTGAGTTTTATCACCCAAAATTTGATCCCGGCGGCGACGATGAATGGAGCTCCCGGAGAGGGGAGAAAGTTGTCGGGGGGATAATCGGAGAGAAAATGAATTTGCAGAGGTGAGTTGATTAAGAATGGAGGAGCTTAATGGGCGCTGAAATGTACGGATTTTGTGATCAGGAAAACACCCGCCATTTTCGATCTAATTGTATTTGACCGTTCAAATTTCCCGCCAACTGTTACTTTTATCCAACTCATTCATAAAGCTCACAACATAGCTTCTGTTGACAGCCTAGATTCCTGATTTATCATTGTTTGTGTATTTAAAGTGGTGGAGTTTGTTTTTCACTTTTTAATTATTTAAAAAAAAAGGTGATTGGGAATTAGATTATTGTTGATGATGAACATTTTTTTATCTCAACTGATCTCACTGAATAATCATACTTAATATGTAAAAGATCAATTTTAAAAGTAAAAATACTAAACATGTCACAGAGAAAATTAACAATGATACACTGAATGATCATGTTTGATATGTAAAAAGTCTGATTTAAAAGTAAGAAGATCACCGTTTGTATCTAGTCTCAATTGAAAACTGTATCTTTTCTTTTATTCCACAAAAACTCTAGCATATAATTGTATATTGAATGCAATACCTACATCTAAGTTATGAATAAATAATCATATCTATGAATTGAAATGAATGTGAAATAATAGTGTGGTTTATTAGCCGTCAATGCCGGCAGCTTCATTAACAGATGCTGGTCAGGCAAAACTATGATAATAAATTTGAAATCAGAACAGGACAGAACTAATTCAATACTTGAATTGAAAGGATCAAATTAGCTAAAATCATTTGATTTGTCCTTGAGTAAAGTCATACTGAATCTCACTGTTAATTGATTATCCGACTCTCTCCTTGATAGTAAGGGCTCTTGCCTTGCAAAAACTTGATTAAATTAGTCCCAACCAATCCTATAAAAAAAATTACACGAGCCATTTTTTCCAGTTAATTTATTCAAGGAGAGAATTGTGTCAACTAATCAAGTAATTCTATCATTTTTAATTGGAAAAAAATTGTGTAAAAACACGTGGTATAAAGTAAATAATTGAATTGAACTAAATTGAAGGAAATATACCAGGAAAGTGGCATAACTGATTGAAGTTGCTGTAATCATGGGAAATTTGATGATCCAACTATCCGTTAAACTGTGGATTGGCAAACTCCAAATAATGATTTTCAGCCAGGTTGGTTGTATTTATTCAATATATTATCGGTAGAATATGATGATTTAACATTTCTTCCATTGAAGAATTTCAACTCCTTTATAAACTAACCAATAATTAGTCCTACCTAACTACTAATCATGAATCATGATATTGTAACTTTATTCCGTTCAATACAAAATAAGAGAAGACAATTGGATTAATGCTTCCCATTAGCTTAAAATGATCTCCTAATTTCCTCGCCACCTATGAATCAACTACGCAATTTCCATTTCCTTAGAGAAATAAAACTTTGCATTTCTTTCAATCACGTTTTGGGACGTTTTCCTAATAATACTTAGCCGTTATACCAATGAGTTACTGAATCACCAAAACTGAAATTACTGATTACAACTTCATAAACACTTATACTTGATTCAATTGATAACTTTGGGACGTTCTTCTAATAGCACTCAGCTGCAGCACACAACCACAATCGTAACTATTGCTCATGCATCTGGAGCATGGGATACAAATCCCACCAACGATTACATAGCAATGGAGTATGTATTACTTTAAATCAAACTCATTAAACATAATTATTTCATAATTAGTTAATTTCTATATTCCCTCGAGGTTTAAACTTTAAAATATAATGATAGGATAGAATATCAATAAATATTAACGTTCGAAAAACAAATTAACAATGCCCCATAATGCGTGCAACTAAAGGAGATCGTAGATTAAAATGAAAAGAAAACGACAAACAACAACTCCTAAAAATATTACTATTTTAAAAATTAAATTAAAAATCCATAGCACAGAATGAGCTAGCTTTGACCCCACCCTTGACCCTTCCCCATCATCACAGCTCTCAACCAGATAAAGGGAAAAATGAAATTCTGCGAAAACCCCTAAAAGAAAGCTTCCATTTTACCCTGTTCTTCCCCAAATCATTTCTTCCCCAGATCCATTGCAGTCTTCATGACCTCTGCAATCTCTGTATGCTTTCTGCAAATTCTTACCGACATTGTTAAAACCCACCTGCAATTTATCCTAAACCCGACTCAGTTTAGCCCTAATTGTTAGGGTTCATAGGCTGAGCTTCCAATTGTTGGGAAGTTTTCGCCTTTTTCTGTCAAAGTTAGCTTCTTTTTAGCTAATTACAATCTGGGTCGATTTTGATTTCGATCCCAGAAGCGTGATTTCAATGGCGACGAGGGGGAGCAGATCGGAGAAGGTGAAGAGAATCTTCCAGCAGTTCGACCTGAACCGGGATGGCGGGCTGAACCGGGAGGAGATGTCCGCACTCGTGGTCGCCGTGAACCCGCGCGTGAAGTTCAGCGACGAGCAAATCAACGCCATTCTCGACGAGGTATTCCGCACCTACGGCGAGTTCATCGACGCCGACAAGGGCCTGACCTACGACGGCCTGCTCCGCACGTACGACGACGGCGCCGGCGATGTCGACCGCGACTTCGACGCGCTGGGGCTCGAGCTGGTTCCGGAAGGCCCCATAGTGCTGGGCCCTGCGGAGGAAGTCGCGTCCACGTCATCAATCACCGACGAGCGGGTCATCGAGCCCCACAAGAAGCAGAGGACGGCGGCGTGGGCCGCGTCGCCGAACCACGGCATTGTGTTCGACGACACGTGGAAGCTCGTGGATGATCTGGACACCTCAATCGTGAAGCTCAGAACCAAAGGGAAAGACGGCAAAGCCAAGAACGACAATTCGGACATGTTTTCCGACCCGGGATGGTCCAGAGAGCTGGGTCCGCCGCCGGTGGAGAACGACAAGAGGGTTCCCTGGGAGGAATCCGGCCAAGAGTACACCGTCTTCCTGAAGGAGCTCGGCGCGTTGAGGTCACGCGCCGACGGTGCAAGATCCAGAGAGGAAGCATTCGACGGCCATATGGCGATTGGGAGAGTTCTGTACGATTACCATTTATACAAAGACGCTCTCGTGAGTTTCAAGAGGGCTTGTGAGTTGCAGCCTACTGACGTAAGACCTCACTTTCGGGCAGGAAATTGTCTGTATGTTCTTGGCAATCATGGAGAAGCTAAGGCAGAGTTTTCTCAAGCGTTGGATGCTGCAGAGGCTGGTGGGAATCAGTGGGCTTATCTTCTTCCTCAGATACATGTAAACCTCGGAATCGCGCAAGAAGGCGAAGGTATGGTTCTTGGTGCCTGTGAGCATTATAGAGAGGCTGCTATATTGTGTCCCACTCATTTTAGGGCTTTGAAGCTTTTGGGTAGTGCGTTGTTTGGTGTGGGTGAGTATAAGGCTGCTGTTAAGGCTTTGGAAGAGGCTATTTACATGAAGAATGATTATGCCGATGCACATTGTGATTTAGCCTCGGCTTTACATGCTATGGCGGATGATGAGAGCGCGATCAAGGAGTTTCAGAAAGCTATCGATTTGAAACCTGGTCATGTTGATGCTCTGTACAACCTTGGTGGTCTGTACATGGATATGGGGAGGTATCAGAGAGCTTCCGAGATGTACACTCGGGTTTTGGCAGTGTGGCCGAATCATTGGAAAGCGCAGCTCAACAAGGCGGTTTCTTTGTTGGGAGCTGGAGAGACTGAGGATGCAAAGAAAGCTCTTAAGGAAGCACTGAAAATGACTAATCGAGTCGAATTGCACGATGCTGTTGCGCATTTGAAGCAGCTCCAGAAGAGGAGGGTGAAGGGGAATAATGGAAATGGCGGAAATGGTGAAGAGGCTTATGTCATCGTGGAGATTTCAAAGTTCAAGACTGCTGGAGAGAAGACTATGTTGAGGCAGGATTTAGCTAATGCGATCGATATTCGTGCTTTTCAGAAGGTCACAAGGCTGTATAGATGCGATGTGGAGCTCATCAAGAAGCAGATGACTGAAAATGATGTCCCCGTCTCTTACTCAGGAGGCGGCTTGCCTGAGAAATCCATTCGAAAGGCTTCCCTTGAAGACATTCTTCACAGGCTGCTGAATTTCTTGAAGCCAGAGACCTTTGTGGGAGCTGTGAAAGCCATAAACCAGAAAATCCTCGCAGTTTTGGACGAAGCAGAATCTGGCAGGCTGGATTTAGGGCTGTTTTACGCTGTTATCGCCCCTCTCTGTGGAGGAACACCTGAAAGGCGGAAAAGGGTAGCTTACGATGCTCTCCTATGGCGGCCTGTAAATGAAGGCACTTCACAAATCAGGAAAAGTGATGCTCAGAGGTACATAAAGCTGCTAAGGGCAATCTATATACCCTCCTTAGGCATCAGTGAGATGCACGAAATCCATGGAGAGATGGATATGAGCCCGGTCTCATTAACCGACTTCATCTCCATGTTCGATGATCAAGATTGGGGCTTTGGCATCTTATCCACTCTGTTGAGGCTGGAAACTGGTGACAGGAACCGCCACGGGAGGTACATTTGTGCCACGTGTAGGTACCCCATCATAGGGTCGAGGTTCAAGGAGATGAAATCGCGCTTCAGTCTTTGCAGTCAGTGTTATAGCGAAGGGAAGGTCCCGTCTCACGTTGGCAAGCAGGAGGAGTACAGATTTAAGGAGTACGCGAGTGAAGCTGAAGCTGTCAAGGACAAGTGTCTGTGGTTTGGTCTGAATCATTCGTCGAAGAATCCTTCATCCACTGCTGTGCCTAGCTAAAACTCGTGCTCTTTATTCTTTTTATGGCAGTGGATGATTGTATAGGTTCTTTTTTGTTGGTTGTTTTTGCTTCTGGTACTGGTTGTAATGCAGCTGATCTTTCTGAATAGGGAGGGAGAGTTTGACAAATTCTCAACCAAGTTTTTTTGTGTGTAAAGAAGACATTCACTTGGGTTTTTGATAAAATTAAGGTTTCATTCATTGGAGGAGTCGAATTTTATGCCGGGAGGTTCATTAAAAATAAAAATAAAAAAGGCTCCGTCGCCGGGACTCGAACCCGGGTCTCTCGGGTGAGAGCCGAGTATCCTGACCAGCTAGACTACGACGGATTGTTGTATTGACAACATACAAATCTATATATATATAGATAATTGTTTGTAAAAACTTTGGAATTGTGCAACGGCATGAGCTGTCTAAACTGAACCAAACCAGAAACAAACATGCGAGAACCATGAACATGTCAAGTCATGCAACATGCATTTTGTTTATCTTACATCTCATCCTCCAATCCAAAAAGAACAGTTTAACCATCATCGCACTCTTTGGCAAAGCCAATTCATCTTCAACATGAAGCAGAGCTCAATCGTGAGGATAATCGTGCAGCTGCTGCAGCTGACAATGGCAATCTGGGTAGTTCGTGCTACATTAGCCGGTGCAGAGGAAGCAGAGCCGCCATTTTCAAGGCACAGTGATTTTGGCCAGGAAGACTATTATGGTTGGAGCCCAACACCATTTTTCGCCGGAGGAGAACCAGGTCCCATCCCTCATCCGGCAGAAGATGCTGTCACGACCTGATACGCGTGATTCAGCTAAACGTAGCTCTTTTACTTACTATGTAAGGTTTCATTTAGACATTTCTGAGTCACTTTTCAAACTTCTTGAATAGGATAGTCGAGAAGATGTAAAACTGTATTTTCTGTAAGTGTTTGTGAATTTCAATATAAAAACACTGCTTTAAATAACATGTCTGATTTCACAATACAATCCGAACAAAACATTTCCACTCGGAAAATCATCAAGCGACTATACTAGCTTTGTAAAGTAACCTAGCAGGAAATGCATAGAGTGGAAATCGAAGCTTCAGAAGCTCCAATCCATATCGTATGTGAACACTTGGTAGTTGTAATAAAACTGGAACACTGCGTTGTGAAATTCTCTAACTCTTACCTATATCGAGAAAGATCAAAGGGACAAATACAATAGCTCAGTCAGCTGCTCAGGGAACTACGCTTATGATAAAAAACGCGTGGTAAAATGATTTCTAGTGCTTACATTATATGAATAGAGGATGGACCAGAAACTGCAGCGAATTTCTGAGCCCGCTGCACTTCATTCTGGTAACGGGCTCTTATTTCTTTCTTGGTTTTGCGTGCCTCGCGTCGTTCTTCCTTTACAAGAGCCTGTAGCAAAATTACGAATAAGAGTCAGATTAATTTGAGAATGCAAAAGTATACTATCATATTTGAGAATTTTGAAAATTATACCTTGCGCTCTTTCTTTTCTTCCTTTGATTCCTGGCCATGTGGCTTCCTCTTGATTGTCTCGGGTTTGGGAATATCAGCATCCTTCACCTTGTCCACAGCAGAATTTTTACGAGAAGGCAAAAAGTCAACAGGAAGCTTGTCTTTTCCTTTGAGAGTTATAATATTTCCCGAGCTCAATGTTGCAGGAAAAGCTTCAGGCAGATTCTTCTTTCTTCTTGCTCCTGGAGTTTCAATCTTTCCAGGATGATTTTCAGTGGTCGTATATTTTGTAACAATTGTTTCACAGTCCCATTTTTCTGATTCATCACTACTTTTTTCCACAAGAACCTCCTCCATTTCCTCATCACTTTGATTCTCATATGTTTTACCATATTCCTTAGTCCGCTGAATCAGAACTGCAGCAGTAGCTGGTGAATCCAAATCTACTAATCCCTTCTTATCTTGCAACATATCTGCAGGATTCCTATATATGTCGTCCATATCGTCAACAGGAATGTTGTGTTTTAAACCCTGATTAAGCTTTTCAGCCAGGGATTCCTGTGGCTCGTACTCTCCATCATCATAATCATAATCACCGTACTCGTCTTCAGACTCTGTGTCATATTCTTGATTTTTGAGCTTCACATAATAAAACACAGGTAAGCAAGAATGCAAACACAGTATACACAGATACAATAAAGAAGACAAAACCCCCTGAACATATAATACCTATGGCAATTCGCAGACATTAATATCTATTTCATATTATCTAGAAATCAGATACTTAAGTAAATGTGATCGCAACAAAATCAACAAATGAAACATTCCTTACCATTTCAAACTGATCATCAATCATCCGGCGAGGCCTCTGCATAGATTCAAACACGCTCTCTTGTGCACCAGGAAGAACCGAGCTGTTAGTCTGCACTGCTTCAGCCTTCGGTTCCTCGTGCAAACTCAACTTCCTATCAAACTCTAATCCAACTGGTCCTTCAGCGACGTTCGCCCTAACCACGAAGTCCTCCTCTAAGTCCTCAATGTCAGAGCCAAAGTGCGAAGCATCACTGTCATCATCCAGCAAAGCAGCAACTTCATCATCAACAACTTTCTCAATTCTAGCTTTCACAGAACTGGCAACAGTAGTATACAGAGTCTCATCGGAGTTGTCAACAACCCTGGGAATCTCAACTCTGGATGCATTATAAGCCTAGCAAAATGCAAAGGAAACACAAAACTTAAAACTCCATTCTTGATCACTGTCCAAAACTAATCAAAGCCAAACAAAAAGGGAAGAAAGTGAACCTTAACATCAGTGGGGAGCTGTTCAAACTTCGCTTTAGGATTCTCATAGTAATAGGAGCCGCCGCCGGTGTTCTTAATCTCTCTCAGGTGAGTTAAGTAATTGTAACCGTCGTCGGGAAAGCCTAGCTCAATTATCTCCCTCCTGACGTGGTCCGGCAGCGAGGAGCCTCCCCCGGCGTTACTGGAGCTGCCGGGGAATCCAAAACTGGCAGCGTACTCGCCGTCGTCCTCCTCCTCCGCGTCGGCGAAGATGGAATTAGGATCCTCCGCCGAAGGAACACCGTCATTCTGGTACTCATCCTGCTCCTCCTCGTCGGAAAGGCCGTGGACGTTGTAGTCCTGATTGTTGTCGACACGGACGAAAATCCGGTCGCCGGCGGGACCGGGTGCTGAGTAATTCGGGTCGGAGCTGTCGCGGGCAAGGATATGGTACGTCGCGGACTTCTTCTTGTCTATGAACTTTTGCTTCCCCATGATTGCTCTGTGTTTGATCGGTTTCTTGCTCTGTGTTTGATCGGTTTCTTGCTCTCTGCTCAAAACTCAGGTTTTGGTGGAAGGGGAAGAGCTGCGCTTGCAGTGGCTTAAACCCTAGACGATGAGCCTAAAACCAATGGCACGTGAGGCGCACGTGATTCTGCCATTTAAGGAAGAGAGAAATTAAAAAATAAAATTCATCCAAAAAGCTCCGTCGCCGGGACTCGAACCCGGGTCTCTCGGGTGAGAGCCGAGTATCCTGACCAGCTAGACTACGACGGATTTGTTAAAGACTCAGAAATAATATTATATAACCTAAATTTTCTATAAGTATATTAAACTTAACCATAAATCAATCAAGTAGACATTTTTACAAAGAATAGCATTATTAAATCAAGAATTATTCACTATTTTATTGATATAATTTATAAAAGCATGTTTTTGGAATGCTAAAATAAATTTTATGACAGTGATAAATTATATACAGGACTAGTAAATTCTGGCTACTATGTTCGTGATGTCACATTTTTATTAATATGCTTCCTTATATTTAATAGCCTCTCTTGAGTCTTAATCCCATCTAACTTGCATATTAAATCATGTAGGATGTTTGTGTTTTGGTTAGAAACTAGTGCAACTATGGCAATGTTGTTGAAGAGTCAATATACAAGTGGTTTGTTTCCAACTGAAAACTTTTTACTCTAAGTTTCACCTTTAGAGGAAAGTGGTTACAAACAGCTCACTGCAACAACAACAACCTCTTATGGTTAATTTGGACCATAAAGTTGGGTATACTACTAACGAATTCCTTAATACAATTCTTTGATTAATTTATTTGAAATATAGATCAAAATCCACCATCCAAAGAGTCAAAATGAAGCTGGCCTTAATTAGTACTCCCTCAATTCCGTATTAAACTTCACACTTCACTATTTGACACTATTTGCTTTTAAACTTTGACCAATATATTTGAATAGATGCATTAATATTAATATCATCATATGTAATATCACTAGATTCATCGTAACATGTAGTATTCAAATATCAAAATTTTATATGCCGATAATACATGTAACTAAAGATATTTATGGTGAAACATCTGCATCGACATGCGTGAAAAAGATTCTGTGAAGATTAATGTGGGACAGAGGGAGTATTACTTAGGTTTTACACTTGTTCCAACTAGGATTAATTAAGTTGCTAACCAATCCAAAAACTTAAGCTCTACGTACTCTTGAAGGCGTATAAACGCAGAGCCATGATGGCTTGCATGCAACAGTACTTATAAATTATAATGATTCAAGTCCTTTTGGTGCTATGATATTTAAAAAAAAATCAGAATGGACCAAAATCATGTGTTTGGCTTAAGTGCTCTCTCTTTTCTTGTTGGCGTGAACTGTTCCATAAACATAGAAACAGGGTGGGGAAGTAGTGAAAATGAAGCCATCCAAAAACCACCACCTACATTGTGATCTCCCTCTCCCCCGATGCTTATCACTTATCAGTGTTTGTTAATATTTCTTGTTTAGTGGAAGGATACAATATGTATTGTTTCATGGTGCTGCTATCACTTATTAGTATTGTTAATACTTGTGTTTAATGACAGAATTAGGACAAAATACATGAAAGTTCATGATATAACTTAAACAAAACTTATACAGTTTGTATTTTTATTATGATACTCAGTGCCGATCTTCATCCTATGTTTGTGATTTCATTTATAATTACACATCTAATTACACATGTAACTTAGGGCATGGTCTTCGGAGTTGATTGTTCGCTTCAACTAAACTGAATTTAACTGAAGTGAAAATCAATGCATTGAATAAAAGAATCAGCGTGACTAGATTAACCTAAATTTCATAAATTATATTTTATTTAACTAAGATGAACTGAATTGAACTAAACTAATATACGGATAAGCTAAGAAACAAGATATTATACTTAACAAGTATGACAAATTGAGCTTTAAAATCATACTGAATTATATTACGCTTATATACTTAGCTTTTATGCTTATATCACTAATATACATCCAAAAATTTGCGTAATACAGAGAACCACTCTAACAAAGAATGAGTAGTTAGTTGGTTATCATTTTCCTCTATATATAGAGGGGGATACACAGTACAACTGTAAGCTATATTGAATAGTTCTTCCAATGGCGAGCACAATAAAAACAAGTAGCAAAAAGATTCTGTTGCCATTTTTGCTCCTTGCCTTGATCATCAGCATTGCTTCAGCTGATCATGATCAGCACAGTACCGCCGTTCAAGACCAGAAGGCTAGTGGCTGGGGTGGCGGCGGCGGAGGTGGTGGAGCCGGCAGTGGTGGCGGAGGAGGAGGCGGCGGAAGCGGTGGCTCGACGGGCGGAAGCGGCGGGTGGGGGTGGGGAGGCGGCGGCGGAGGCTACTGGAGCTGGGGTTGTGCGAAAACACCACACAAGAAACACGGCGGAAGAAAGCATCATCATGCACACAACAAGGAGTACTATGTAATTGGGGAGTTTGCACAGTGCATGCAGAAAGGGTCGCGGTGCAGAGGGATGAGGTTGGACTGTCCACTTCACTGCGGCGGCGCGTGTTTCTACGACTGCCGCCACATGTGTAAAGCTCACTGCCTTCGTCGGAATTAAACGTTAATTGGAATCATGATTATAAGCATAACTTTTAATTTGAACGTAGCTACTAGCTAGTGCATTTTTTGAGTCAATATTGATTTCTTATCTTCTTGGTTTTTTATTTTGTAAGAGAAATTAGTGAATAGTTAAGATTTTATGTGTTGGGTTGTGTGAGAAAGTTGAGTTTATTTGTCACAAGATATGTGTAGTACCATGTTTAGCTCGTTAGCCTGTTGTGGTTTTCGCATTGATGTATTTGGGTTGGACGGTATTGAAATTATTTTGTTTTCAAAAGACTTTTTAGTTCAAAATAAAATAGTTTAATTTAATCTGATCCTTAATAACTTTCAGGTTGCATTTAAAATAAGTTTTTGAAATTACAACTCATATATATATAGTTCATTGCAATCTTAAATTCTTAATATAAAAATTAAATAGACAAGTATTTTACACGTTTCAATTCGGATCACACTTCATTTACTAATCATGTGTCAATTTTACCTGATAGGTCGGTTTAAAATACATAAAAAATTACAGTATTATATTTAGAACTATTTATTAATAGAGATACTCAGCTATTATAAAGGTGCTATTGTTGAGATGATGTAGAATTGGTGGTCTTTTTTTAAATGTTAGTATATTTAACCATTCAAATAAAAATTTTCAACAAATCAAGTAAAGTGGTAGTTGCTCATCTCGTTCATTTCCAACACATAAAAAAACACATTTCAAACATTTTATTTAAAATATGTTCAAATATGTATTAAAAACACTGAAATTTCATAGGTAACAAGCATAAGAATGTGTTCATTCTTAGTATATTTTTCTCTATCACAAACACTAATCAAGAAGCTTCCTATACAAAATGGGGACGAGGAAGGACATGGGGTTTTGTATATATATAGGTAGACAAGCATGATGGTGATCACAGACCAAAGCAACAAGAGGAACATGCATTGGATATAACGGTTCGCATGCTTCCATCATTCCATCATCCCCTTTGCAGCTTGCATTTGCTCCCACCAAAATACATTAAAACTTCAACTACATCTCTCGTGCTCTCTATCAGATCTCAACTCAAATCTACTTATTACCTTGACTCATAGTAAACCTGAAACTATGTAAACTTGAAACTTCACACAATCACACTTTGACCTAATTAAGTTGCCACTGATATAAATCCAACCAAATCAAATCTACGATGCTGGGTACTCCCTCTATTTTCTATTGCTATGATTGTAAAATTACGATACTTAAGAACGAATATAAGCTGGATTTGCCTTCTTATAGTTGCTCATTATTGTTCTTTCTTGTGTTTAGTTTTATCTTAGGTTCATACACAAAAAAATGTGTAACTGCTATATATAATGATAGAAAGAGATTATGGCACAATAAGTTCATTTGCATTTTGCCATTTTGTAATGTTTTGAACTAGTTCACTTTCTCATATTATTTCATGCTGGAATGAACTGATATACAAACAATTCCAGAGCTTAATGTGACATTTTTCCCATTACATTGGGGATTATTGGTAGTTCTATAATTCAAGGACGGGCCTATGTGTAATTACAAAGAGACGATCAAGAACAAATTTGGTGGCCAAAGTTAATGGAATTCACCAAATATAGAATGGAAATACCATTGTTGCCCTGCCGAATTTAACCCTGTAATTAATTCTTTCACGAGATGGGAAAAACTCAAGAAAAAGGAGTCAAAAGAGGTAAAGGAAAAAGGAGTGCCAAAGTCGTCCGTCCAAGGTTCCCAAACTGGTCAGTTCCGACAATTTTTTGAGCTTCTTCAACCTCGTTTGTCTTTCTCTCTCACGCACACACACACACACAGTAGCTATTGTAACGTTGGTGAATCCCAGAGACACAGTAGTATTAATTTGTCCCTTTGGTGGGTTTCAGCAATTCAATGGATGCCTTCAAGAAACAAGCCTCCAGGCTCCGAGAACAAGTCGTCAGGCAGCAGCAGGTAACTATTTCTCCATGCCCCTAATTCATTGTTCTTGATTCTCACATTTTTTCAGGCAGTTTTATTCATAAAGTCAATGAATTCTGTGTAGTTAGTGTTAAAGATTGTGCATTTGGAGCTATATGAGATTATGAGCATTGTTTTTTCAATCTGAAAGTGAAATTAGCATGCTGGGATTCTCCAAGAAATGATTTTTATTGGAATGAATATTAGCGAGTGTGTGATTCATGTCCTTATAATTGCCGAAAAGAGCATAGAGTAGCTAATCAATTACTGTTCTTTCAGCTTCATTGTTTTGGCAAATTGCGATTGGCTGCTTTGCTTTGATTCATTAGATTGTTTGTACTCAATCTTGCTCATGCATTTCTCTTGTTGCATTGTTTCATTGAGTTATCTCCAGGCTGTTTTCAAGCAGTTTGGTGGCGGACTTGGGGGACCTGAAAATGGTGCGAATGGTGAGACGGAAATTCATCAGCATCAGAAGCTTGAGAAACTTTACATATCTACTCGTGCTGGGAAGGTCAAGCTTGCATCTTTAAATAACAAATCTGTACTAACTGCCTCGATTCATGTTTTGTTGATTTACTTCCTGATCCTAAATGTGTTTCCTTGGCATCTCTCCTTTACAGCATTTTCAGAGGGATATTGTTCGAGGCGTCGAAGGGTATATTACTACTGGAAATAAACAAGTTGAAATTGGTCGGTAGCTAAAACTTATTTGATCTTTGTGAATGGCTACTGTTGTTAAGGTCCCGTCTTTCATACTTCCATGATCCATATTTTTCTCTTCAGGTAATAAGATGTCAGAGGATAGCAAAAAATATGGTGCCGAAAACACGTCTACCACCGCTGGTACTCTATCCAAAGCTGCACTGACTTATGGGAGGGCTCGTGGGGAAATTGAAAAGGAACATGCTAATTTGTTGAGAACTTTTGGTTCACAGGTCTGTGATAACTTCCACACAATTGTGCTAATTTATTTTCATTCATTACACGAATTGTCATCATTTCTGCTTAAGCTGAGAGGTTGGCTTGAACAAACCCTATATCTTGTGTTTTTTATTTATTGGTACTGTTTCATTCCATTTCTGAACCACTTATAGGAATGAGTTGGGAATCAATCCACATTCCACAGTGAAACTTCAAATTATACGCCTATAAATAAGCGTACTAAAGAAACTCAAGCAGCCCTGATGTTATAGTTTCAACTCCTTTTACATAGTAATTCATTATAGTAGATTTCAGTCATCGATTTATGCTTTTTCCAGGTCGCTGAGCCTTTGCGTGGGATGGTTGTGGGTGCTGCCCTTGATGATGCCCGCCATCTTTGCCAACGTTACGACAAAGTGAGGCAGGAAGTGGAAGCTCAGGTGAGATTAGACCACAAGTAGTTTTTATTACTCGAGTATTCCACTTTCAAATCTTGCATTATTGGCAGTCAACTTCTTTGTTTCATCTTCTGCATTTAAATGTGTGGTTTGGCTTCTTTTGAATACATTCACTTTTAAATTGATCATGTGTTTATTACTTACTGGCATCATTATGTGCAACTTTTCTGTATCATTTTCACAGGGATGATTACATTCTTTTTTGGACCCAGGCAGGTCATCGAAGTTTCCAGACGCCAAGCTAAAGTGAGGGAATCCAATGGTCATCCTGAATATATCATGAGGCTGGAAGCTGCAGAATCAAAACTTGAGGAGCTGAAATCCAATATGGCTATATTAGGAAAAGAAGCAACTGCTGCCATGACTGCCGTGGAAGCTCAGCAGCAAAGATTGACTCTTCAGCGACTTATAACAATGGTAGTGTTCCATAATCTATAATATTATTAGGCATTGTGCTCTAAACAAAACAAAAATAAAATAAAATTTAACTTTGCTTTATGACAAAAAGATCTGCTAAAATGTTCTCCATTTGTAATGAAGGTTGAGGCAGAACGCAAGTACCATTCGAAAATATTGCAGATACTCGATCAGCTTGAAGCTGAGGTAAGTAGTTTTGGGGCTATTGCTGTAATTAGTTACTAGGAGATACTAGATAGCAGTTACTAATTCACTTGTGTTGTACTTTACTGTGGTAGATGGTATCAGAACGCCAGGGTTTTGAACCTTCTTCGAGGCCAGCAGCCGAGAACATAATGCAACCGCCGCCTCCATCTTATGAACACGTTAACAATTTATCTGCTTCACAATCTTATAACGGATCATCCCTAAATGCCTGTAGTTACTTCCTTGGAGAGGTTAGCATATAATCACTCATTTATATTGTTTTTTAAAATATTTTTTTTTAAGACACATCATGAATATGGAGATGTTTATTTTGCCACTTTTGCAGGTGATACATTCGTATCAGGCCGAGTCTGATGGGGAGCTAACGTTGTCAGTTGGGGATTATCTCGTTGTCAGAAAGGTACTAGTAACAACCTTATTGTTGTTCATGAAATGGAAATCTTTCTGTGATATCTCTGATCTGAGAATGTGTTCTTGTGGCGTTTTTCGGTAGGTATTGAACAATGGATGGGCCGAAGGCGAATGCAAGGGAAAAGCTGGCTGGTTTCCGTTTGGCTTCATAGAGAGAAGAGAGCGAGTTCTTGCGAGCAAAGTGGCAGAAGGTTTCTGATTAACCTCTTCCCTAAGATCTGCTGATCTAGATGATGTTTATAGCTTGATTTAGATTTGGCCTTTGCTGCAAAATGTTCCATTTTGTTTGGGATTTTTGGTAAAACTGTTAGCTTGAATTAGTTTGAATATGTTAGTGATGAGGTGAACCTTTTTTTGAGTTTCAGCCCATTAGCACGACTCTTAGTCCAGTTTGAAGTCCAATTGCACAAATTATGATTTTGTGCATCTAAACTAAGAAATGCATTATATTTTACAGATTGTGAATTTGTGACTAATTATATTAATGGTTTAAGCAATGTCTATTTCAGTTGAAATTGTACAGTTTAATATCTCTGACAGATCATAATCATTATATATATATATGTTACAGTAAATTTTATCATTAAATGGAATTTTGATCTAATAATATATAAAATTATAGATTAAAATAACAAACGTTGTTTGTGTTTAGTGAAATTTGTTTATAAATGAAGCTGGATTATATTTGAAAGTATGGCCATGTTTTTGTGATATTAGTTCTTGATGAATTGAACTAAATTAAAGTAAAAATTAATGTATAGCAATTTTACTAAACATAATCAGTATAAGTCAATTAACCTAATTTCACAGACCCTTTTTTATGAACGGAATTGATAAGCTCAATAAAACATAATCTCACATAAGATCAAATTCCATGGTACTAAACATATATTTTAATGGTTTTTTTATTAAAAAAAACATATATTCTAATGGTACATACAAATTGGACTCACCTTTTTCTTTGATTTGATGCTCAAATGCATAATTATCATCGAGAAATTACCTAAACAAGTACTATTACCATTGATATGATAATGATTATTGTTTGGGGTTTGCCGACTAAATACTATTCCCTTTTAGAACCAACATAATCAGATATGAATAATGAATCCCCTATTAACAGATAAGCACAATTATTAATCATCCACTAATCATTATTAAATCAAAATCCACTTGGGAAAAGCATAACAAAAAGAAGAAATTATCGAAAAGATGGAATTTCCGTTAAATTCCGCCCATCGTTTTGCACGTAGTGCATCACCAGTTGTATTGTATCATTACTGGCTTACATTTCAAATTTTCATACAAATTCCGTTATTAGAAAGGGTCATTAGTCAACGATCTATTACAAAAAGTGGTTTTATGTTAGTAGGCGGTGATACTAATAATAGAAATGTTGACTACCTTTCCTTTTAATTTCTGAAATAAAAATTTAAAACCAACACATAATTTCAGAAGGAAAAGTAGAAAGAATCTAAACCTCAGATCTACGCTAATTTAACTCAAAAATCAGAAAAGTTATTCAGTGCAGATTGAACAATCCTAAACAAAACTAAATTTTGGATGGAATTTTGTAAATAAATTTTAAAATAAAAACTTATTTTATAATAAGATAATTTATTATTCTAAAAAACTTCCACTCATTATTGCACGTAAAAATCTATTAGTTGTTACACTCAAGAATTTCTCAAAACCCTGATTTTATTGTAATGAGACGTCGCATCTCATTCAAACACCATGAGATTTAAATGTTATTTATTTTAAAATAGTTATTGATTTATATATGATATTTGAAACTTTTCTATTTTTATTTCATTATAAACCACAATATACGAATTTTAATAAATATATTTAGATGATATTATTATTTTTACAATGTAAATTAATATTTTTAGTACTACGTTCATTTAAAGCTGTTATTTTATTGAAATTTGAAAAGTGTGGAATGAGTACAGAAGATTTCCTAGGTTCGAAGGTATCGAACCTGAACCTTGTATTAATTTGCAATACTTAAAACATTTGAATACTTTTTCAAAAAAATATGAATACTTAGGTGGATGTTTTATCTCTTAATTTTGTGCCACGACGCCATGCATACAGACACGTAGGCAACTTATGATGTCATTGCTGATGTAATTCTATGCATAATATTAATATTTTATGAAATAAACTGCTATTATAGGAAAGTATTATTCTACACTATCCTTTTTATTCAAGATTGAGACCGTATCCCGTGAAAAGTGTGGTTAATTGCTCGTTTAGCGGCGACAATATTTTATTGTAACTTGAGCTCAATAGATTATAATTTCCAATTTTTAAGTGACGATCGAATTTGTTTAATTTTCCTATTCTTTACCAAGAATATATATTTCTCAATTTTGTATATTTTTGGGGAAATAAATGCTTGGCCTAACCGATTTTTGTTGTAGCTTTAACAAAAAAAATTCCATTTCAATTTAAACGAATATGATGTGGTGTATTTAATCTTAATTTGGTCACATTATTATTATTTTTTAATACGTTATTTATATTTCAACATAATTTATTTTATTTTAGTTTAAATTATTTCAATCAAATAAGTTGTTGACAATATGTTGATATACTCTGTAAGTTATTGAGTGTGTTTGACACCGTTTATAAGTTTTTTGATTTATAAGCGGAACGGTCTCTAATGTTTGATAAACTACTAAAATGCAGTTTGTTATAAATGTAAAAGTTGTTTTGAACTAAAATTAAAGAGCTGATTCCATCAACTTTTAAATAAATGCTCATGAGCCAAATTTACTCACAGGTATTGTTTGAATAAATCACAATACTTAAAACACTTGTTTACTCATATGCACCCAAACATTACTATATATGTTTATCACTTATTCACACTCACTACTCACAATACATTTCAAACATGTTCTTACTCTCTCTTTTTTCCTACTCATATTACATTGCTTTATTTGTATTTTGAAATATTGTTAGCATATTAATTATGCTATAAAGATAAAATAAAACAGAAAATTGATGGGAATTGGGGACCAACAAACCATGTTGCAAAGCAAAGCATTCATGAAGCATCTTTATAGTGAGAGCTCTCTACTCTCTGTCTACCTCAAAATGGAAAGTGTATTTTGTGAAAATTACCAATCCATAAAATGGCTGCATATGTTGACTTTTTAGTTATCTTTGGTGGGAGGAATGCAATTGTTGACTTCACAATTTCCTCAACCAAATCAAACAAAACCGCACTTTTTTCATGTCCTATTTAATTTCAATTCCTCTTTTTAGAATAAACTTCCCCAATTCAAAGAAATTTTTTTTTGAAGAAATTCATTCAAGTCATGGGAAACGCCTAGAAACTATTACAATAAGTGGAATTAACATCCAATTCGAGTATGTAATACCGCACCCGGGAATATTATCTTGAAAGTGCGAAAACCACATCCGCTTGGCAGAGAAAAGCGTCTACCGCATCAATTACTGCGCCAATCAGGGATCTGCTACAACCGCAACACCACTTGATCCAAAACATGATCTAGGTTCTTCAAACTGCAAGCACCTTGAAAATCCACAAATCACGAAGCGGAAGCACGATACGTACAATCGGATCGAGAACAATAAAACAAATAAAAAACGCGACCTTTATAACCAGATTGAGAACAAAACTTCGATATAAATCAAGATTTAATCGAAGAACTATTATTTTGTGGATTAGTCACACTTATTTCACCGTAAATCAATAAAGTGAATAACCATTGCTTCCCCAGATGGGAAGAAAATCAAAAAGGAAAAGAGGGTTTGATGAACGGCGTTGGCCATAAGGGAGAGAGGGTTTTATTTTTATGTTGTATTTGTGGTTAGGATATTAACTATGTTATATTGTTGTTAGGTTATTAATATTTCCCCCCAATTCAAAGATTAATTTAGATAATAATAACTAGTGTGCCAACAAATTTGAAGGTGTCAAAATAATTTTAAAAATTTCTCAAAATAGTATACTGTTCATGAATGAGTGTACTATATGAAATGTCAAATGTGTATCAATATTCTAGATAGAGATGAATAAAACAATGTTTATATAAATCATTCAAAAGATAAATCATATTAAAAATAGATTTTATGTATTTGTTAATGTTTCATATTATAATCCTCCCACCAATGGGAATTTATCTCAAAAAAAGAGTTAATGTTTTATGTTAAATACTATATATATGTTGTTTTTTGAATAGTAATAGAAAATGTGATCGTATCAGCCAATTAATCAGATAGAGTAGTCAAATCAGTTTAAACTCATACAGGTCTAGCAAAATCTCTCATCACAACTTACAACTTACAACTTACAAGCAATATATAAACAATGTCAACATTGTGAACCATCTTAACAACATGTTATGGTTTGTCTTGCAGTATTAATTTGTAGGGTTTGTTTAGGGAGCTCTATTCAGCAATGGTTGCACTTTTGCAGCTTCATTTCTAACAGGTTGGCTCCAACTTTAATTATATAACCACCATTCCACCACCCATTCTTCATAACAATGTTTTCAAGAATATATTTTTTAAAACCACAAATAATTTAGAAGAATCATCTAGTAAAACAAACGCGCATATTTTTTATATTCTTCTTGTATATAAATGGAAAGCTTCAACTTATTTATTTCTGTTTTTATTATATTATAAAAATTACTACAAATGACATTTATTTGAATACATGACCACTACTGCAAACAATATTGTGAATTTGTGATGGAGGCTATTAATGATTGAATGGTCCAATGACATGGATGAGTATATTGTATATGGTCGCAAGAAACGTTATTGTACTTGGACCTGATCGATTGCGGTCCAATAATATTTTGTTCTTGAAGAAAATATATTCTTTATTCTATTTAGATAAACAAGTAGTAGTAAGTTTGCAAACTTTTTAACAAATAAAATGGAGTAAATGGATTTTAACAAGATATAGAATTTTAAATTAATATAAAACTAAGGCATGAGTTCATTTTTTTTCCTAACTGAATTGAAATAAAAATTAGTGTATATAGGAGAAAAATTGTAGTGAAAATTAATAATTGCCATAATTTTCAACCTCCTCTTTTATGATTTTAATGGGTATTTGTTTGATTCTTACTCAACTAGCTTGATCCAAGAAAAAATAAAAAGGTGACCTAAACGATAATTCAAGGCAACTTGAGCTTGAATAATGATTTTCTATATATTCCCAAATTTTATGCATGAAAGTGGATGGATGAACCTTGCCTTTTGAGGAGCGGTATTGATTCAATTAGGGTAGTGCTTCCTTTCCATCACCTTCTCCTCACCCATAAGGTCCATAACCAATAATTTCAGGCCAAAGATTTGTTGGTCATAATAATTATATAAAATAAAACAAAAAGGGACACTTTGAAGTTGACAAGTTATGGATTGGAGATGGAGGTAGGGATAGGGAGGAATAAAACATTAAGGAATATCATATTATATATTCTTGATTGTGTTATATTTTTGATCATTGAGTTAGTGTGACATTTCACAACCAATATTTCAAAAGAATGAACTTAGTTCTTATGTAGAACTTTGATCTTTTTATTGATAAGTTTGATTCCTAATGTGAGAAATACTAGTAGTCTTAATTTCGAAACTGATCAGACATGTAAGTATGAATATAATGGTTATCGCTTGCAAATTTATTTACAATGTAATAAAAACGCTTGGTATTGTTATCGATAACTATGAGTTATTTACAAGTTAAACAAGGTGAAAGTTGTGGGAAAAACATGTAAATGTAGTGCTAGATCACTTGGTCGATTTGGTTATGAGAATTTTCTGAATTTGGACAAAGGTAGGGGGCACCATCCCTTGTTTGCCAGTCTGTCGACCTCAATCTTCAATCATCTGATCTTTGTACCATTATCATTTCCCACTTTCTGCAATTCCACATTCACAACCTTAATCACTGTCATTTCCTCAAATCTTGATCCTCATTACCTTAATCTCCTCATCCTTAATGGTGTTGTTTTTACGCAACACCATATAAAAGACTGTTACAGCAGTTATTGTACTATGATGATCCGTGTCAGATTGCTCTGAATTTTGCCTAATATGGTATTTCATTTCATTCATACTAAAACGGAAAGAATATTTACAACGAACAAAAAAAGATCCATCGTCATCATCGGATCAGAACAAAGAAGCATACCACAACCAAAACAGAACAAAAAACACCTAATCTCATCAAGGCTGTAGGATCGAAGCAATCCAAGAAAGCTGAAACTTATTGAGTTCTTCTAATGCCTCATCTACCATAGAGTTCTCTGTCTCTTGGACATGTTCGCATGTGGGCTAATCTGCGGAACTGCGAAAACGTTGTCATCGTTCCACTTTCTGCTCTCTTTCGCGCCGGCTTGATCCTGCCCTCCAAAACATATGTTGTTGGAATTCGTAGGAAACCACTGGTTCTGGGATGGATTCACCGGCGGCGGTGGAGCTTGCGGGACCCAGAGACCGGCACTCTCCGATGAGGAGAACGTTAAATTCCGGCTGTCCAGGCCACCGTCCCAAAATGGCATCACATCGTTGTTGTTTGTGCTCTGTCAATCATCAATCCAACCGAAAAGGAAAGAAAACAAAAACACATCATGTGGGGAAAGCTGGACATGTTTAAATGATTAAAATTCCAATGTCTGAAAAAAATGGTGAAAAGAAGTAATTGCAAACCTTAGAGAAACCGAAAGGGGAAGATGAATCGAGAAGCTCCTCCACGTGCCAGCCGGGAAGCATTTCGATCAAATACTCAGAAATACTGCTTGTGGGGCTGCCGTTTGCATCGCCATTGTTACTGCTGCTGGTGTTTTTCTCGTGCTCCACAGTCACGGATGAGTTGAAATACGCCGGAGAAGAAGACAGGGTTTTCGGATCGCCGGGATTTGCAGAAACAGGGGCGGCCTTCTTCGTGCTGAAACAGGGGACGGCGTCGGAAACGTTTGATTCCGGTATCGGCGGTGAGGAAGTCGCCGGATAGACGACAGCGGTCGGCGAGAGCTTGACTCCGGTGAGAAGGAACCTGCTGTGCTTCTCCGTGTGCGGATTCGCCTTGTGGATTGGGATATCACACTCTCTGCACAGAATCGCGCGATCTTGCTGGCAGAATAAGAACGCTCTTCTCTCCTGGGAAATTAATCAAACACCTTCAGAACACCGCCGGAAAAACACGGTGATTGATTGATTGACTGATTAATTAACGGCGGCGCGGTTGAGATCGGCGGTTCTTACCTGACAGATGTCGCAGAGCGGGGCCTGCTTCGGCGGCGGGTGGATGAGGGCGAAGCGGTGGTGCTTTCCGGCTAGCTTGTTGGCGTGGTGCACGCGGTGGTCGCAGGAGCTGCACAGCGCCGCCTCGTCGGCGGTGCAGTAGACGGCGGCTTCGCCTTTCTCGCAGACATCGCACTGGATCTTCATCCCAAGAAAGAGCTAGCTGAAATCTTCTTCTTATTCTTGTTCGCAGGCTTTGATGCTTTCAGAGAGGAAAGTGGGGAAATGATGGAAACTTTTTAGAAAGATTGGAGAAGAAGATGAGAGTAGGGGTGGGATATGGGAGTTGAAAGTTTGGAACTTGGAAGAAAAAGTGATGCAGATTTTTTATATATATATATATATGTAGTATGATATAGAGAGATTAACTGATTTTAAAATAATGGTCAATATAATAATATTTTTCCTCAATTTCTTACACTGATTTTAAATATGTGATTATACTAGACATTTTCTAGTGCTTGAAATGTATGAGAGTTTAGAAATGATAATCCTCTATTTCACATAAACTGTGAAAGGTATGAAAGTTTAGAAATAATAATCTCCATTACGATAAGTGCAAGCATCCTCTCCATTTTATATTAAACTGCATATTTTACTATTTAATATTATTTATCATTTATTTGATTAGAAATGTTATATTGTTATTATTAATATTATTATATGTGCAAACCTCCTCTCCATTTTATATTAAACTGCATATTTTACTATTTAATATTATTTATCATTTATTTGATTAGAAATGTTATATTGTTATTATTAATATTATTATATGTGCTATCGACCTATCGTTGGATTCATTATTGGGATGTCTAATATTCAAACACAAGTGATTTCATCTTTATTTAGAAGTTTGAAAAGATTTTGTGCAAATCAAAAGGAGTATTTAATAATTTTAGTATGAAATAACTAATATATATTTCTAGATTTGTTTGATAAAAATTATTAAAAAGATATTACTTGCATATTGATTTAGAGATACGTGCCTCGATTATAAATCGACCGTCCACATATTATTTTATTAGACACGCGTCTTGTACGAGTTTCGTAAGAGTGACACGTATTTCTAACAGAAGCCGTGTCTCAACTTTTAATAAATATTGTAATGTTTATTCATTTCAATGAAAAACAAACACATAATGTTATTTTTCATCTGATTCAATTAAAAATTTGCTCATTTATTAAATTCTCTACTCTTTAACACATAATTTAAATTTTCATACTATATGCAAGTGCAATAAGCACACAATCTGCACAATAATATGATTATTAGAAGGTTTTCATACTCCACTATAATATGATTATTAGAAGGAGTACTAGTCCAATTAAAATACCACTACAAGAAACCAGTAAGGTGAAAAAAAAGAGTAAGGTGAAATGTGAGGTTTTTCTCAAGAAAGGGACGATGTAAAATCTAATATATTGACCATGACCTTAACGATTAACGGGAGACAAACAGAGTGTGGAAATCACGGTACAATACCGAAGCCCATAACTGGTGATGGGCTATAGGGCTAGACATGGCAACCTGGCCATTGGTCGCCTGAGATAAATATCTTGCATTATTTCCATTTATAAAAATGTACTCCCTCCTACCAGCTGGATGTGCACTGTTGACTTTTCACGGTCTTCAATACACGTGTTTGACTGTTAATATTTTTAACTACATATATTATCAAAATATAAAAATTTAATATTAATGAACTACGTGATTCCAACAATATTAGATACGATAATATTTTTAATTATCTATGCATTCAAAAATTCAGTCAAAATTTAGCATAGTTGACTGAAAAAGTCTCCTGTGCAGAAACATTTGGTCCAGAGGGAGTACTTAATTTCATATTTTTTGAATATTAATTTTCAATCTTTGACAATGATTAATACTCATGTAAAAATTTCAAAATTTTAATAAGTATAGTTTTTTGTTGTGCGTTTTAAAAATAATATAAAATAATGTTCTCTTTTAAATATTCATCCACTCATTTTAATAAATTCAGTCCAGATTTATCGGTTTAAATTTTATTAAAATTTTCATTTTTTATTATTATGAATTGAATTTTGTTTAAATCCGTCAAAAATCAACTCGATTAAACAGATTTCGTAATTTATTTCATTTTTCGGTCTCCTCACTTTACTTGAATAATCTTAATAAAAATCAAGATATTCCTTCAAGAACATGAAATTGGTGCAGATCTGTTAACAGGATCTCATAGCGGCTAATACGACAGCCATGGATTAGTTTAATGCGGATCTGGTTAAGAAGACTGGGCAACATGTGATAAAAAAATTGATGAATTATTTGGTCAATTAATTTGATTGGACCAGATAACTAATCTGACAGATCCAACGTTAAAAATGGTTTTTCTTTATTCCTTCGGCACGCCTTATCTCGTTAAAAAATTGATGAATTATTAGCAAAAATATCCCCAATCGCCGTAATTATTTATTTATCTCACATGGTGCATATTCATATGCGATAGATCTATCAAGCTTATCTTTTATTTAACAAACTAAGGTAAGTTTTACTATATATTAGCTGAATTTATTTGAAGTGGTGCTCAGTCTACTGTTACTCTTTATAAAGCCTTTATTTGACCTAAAATCTAACAATCTATATGGAAGAACAACTCTACATTTAGATAGTTTTAAATTTTAGTTCAGTTCAATTCAGTCTATAATATTAAACTCCTATTACCGCTTTGATTCTATATTCCTATTAAATTACCGTTTTACATACCTACCCATGCACTTGATAATTAATGGACCCTTTAAACCAAGATTAGCATCGGTTAAATATGATCAGGTGGAAATGAATGATTGGCTGTTTGTCATAATGGTCCATTAATCAAACTTTGTTGGAGTCCAGAAGTATCTCAAGTCTAGATTGTCCATTTGACAGCTCTCTTTGTAATACAAAATCAAGCTAGTGCAAAATTGTGAATTGTTTATTCGTTTGATCTAACAAAGTCAGCAAGCATGTAACAATTATTAATTTTGTAAGTATGTTTAAATTCAGAAATAAAGACTTTCAATAAAATCCAAGAAGGTCTTTAGTAACGGCCTTTCGTGATCATGTACTACTACAACAACGATAGTATCAAACTATTAGTTATTTAGTTTTTTCTTTAACTTAGCAGCATTTTTAATTTTATTTTTATAATTTCAACAGTGGTTGTAAACGAGTAGAGCCAAACTCGAACATACCGTAAAAGTGTGATCGATTTCGTGCTGAGTTAAAACAATTTAGTTCGACCTCGATTCGTCCAATTCTTACAAAATTCTTAAACTCGATAGAAATCGAGTTCAAACAGGTTAATTACTTTTTTTTGCTATGATTTTTTTAAAATATATGATTTTTCAATAAAATGGCAATAACTTTTTTTGCTTGTAAATGTAAACTCTCTCCACGTGCATATGGTGGTCCTTTCCCAAAGTCAAAGGAACCTAGTTTGATGAAGTTCTAAACCCATTCCCCCTCCCACATGCCATCCAACCCGGCCCATCATGCACTGGACCACAAGTGGTCCATGGACCCTGATTTATTTACTATTTTCTCCATTCAAGAAAACCCCCCAACAAAATAGATGAAAAGCATCAAAGAACAGCTTTCTTCTAGCTGAAAAATATGGGCCTAGGCCCGCAAACAGAAAATTCAAAGTATTCATAAATGGGTTTCTTCAATTTCTAAAGGCCCAAGCAACAATTCATCCTTTGAAACTACTATTACCACACGGTAATATTGTCTATATTCACAGGCTTCTGATATGATCTTTGTAAAAATCGCCTTCGATTTTTGCTTGTTTCCAGCTTTGCAGAAATGGCCATTCAATGTACTTGAGCAGCAACCGCCTTGCACGATTTCTCGTTCGTCTTAACAGAAAACTGATTCAATATGAAAATGCGAAAACGCCATAGGCGGAGAAGAAGAAACTTTTATTCACAGGCTTAAGCCGTTTTCATCATGCTTCTGTCATGCTTACAATCAGCTATTTATAGCCTACAGAACACGAAACTTAGCAGTCTCAACTTCTAACTGTACAACCGCTATGGTTCGTTACAACTACCAGATCCGATCAGTTAAGATCGATCTGTTACAAAACAGTTACAAAACAGAAGAAATGAAAACTGGAAGGAAGAAGCAAGACGGTGACTAAGTCGGTTGACTTGGGCCAAGGTCTTGTGCTAACCCGAGAAGCCCACTTGAGAGTCCAACTAAGACGAGTCAAAGCTCAAAACAGCAAGCTCAACTTCAAGGCAGCAAGCTCATCCTCAAGGCTCAGAGTGGAAAGCTCCAGTTCTTCAACACCCCCTCCTCAAGGTGGAGATGGGCACAATGCCAATCCCAGCTTGTCAAGGAATCCATGAAACTGAGGAGGGGCTAAAGCCTTGGTAAAGAAATCAGCTATCTGCAGTTTTGTAGACAGAAACTGAGGAGCTAAAAACCCTTTAAGAAATTGATTCCTCACCACATGGCAATCAATTTCTATGTGTTTAGTGCGCTCATGAAACACAGGGTTTGAGGTGATATGCAATGCTGCTTGATTATCACAAAAGAGAGGAATAGGCTTGGGAACATCAAAACCCAAATCTGGCAACAAGAAAGATAACCACTGAAGTTCTCTTGTGATGGCTGCCATACTCCTGTATTCAGCCTCTGCACTGCTACATGATACAGTGGTCTGCTTCTTGGTTTTCCAGGAAACAAGAGCATTTCCAAGGAAAACACAATAACCAGTTAAGGACCTTCTTGTAGTCTTACAAGAAGCCCAGTCAGCATCAGTGAAACCCTTTAAGGGTGAAGGAACATAATCAGCATCTGCAAAACCCCTTAAAGAAGAAGATGAGGTAGCTGAATAGAAGAGACCGAGATTGGAGCATCCAGACAAATACTTGAGTATATGAAGAGCAGCTTTAAACTGAGCAGTAGTAGGAGACTGTACAAACTGACTCAAATGTTGGACTGCATGGCTCACATCTGGTCTGGTGAAATTCAGGTACAAGAGCTTGCCAATAAGTCTTCTATACTGTCCAGGATCAGAGAGAAGTGGAGATTTATCCTCAGAAAGCTGAGTACCAGGAGGAAGTGGTGTTGCAGCTGACTTTGTGTCCTGTAAACCAGCTTGGCTCAGCAAATCCACAATGTATTTATGCTGATGAAGAAAGATGCCAGAATTATCTCTGAAAACCTCAATTCCCAGAAAGAAATGAGCACTTCCAAGATCTTTGATGGAGAACTTTTCATGGAGAAAGGTTTTTACACCTGTTATAGCAGCTTCTGAACTACCAGTCACCAGTACATCATCTACATATACAAGCAATGCCAAGAACTCCTTGTTTTTCTGTACAGTGAAAAGACAAGGATCATGATAAGACTGCTTAAAACCATATTCACAAAGTGCAGCAGAGAAAGCTTGATTCCATTGCCTACTGGCTTGTTTCAAGCCATAGAGGGACTTTTTAAGAAGGCATTTATGCTGTGGTGATGGCACTGTATATCCAGGAGGGGGCTGCATATACACAATCTCATCTAGATTACCATGCAAGAAGGCATTGTTTACATCTAGTTGATGCAAAGGCCATTGTTTAGAGGCTGCCATAGCAAAAAGAACTCTAACAGTTACCACTTTTGCTACAGGAGAAAACACTTCATTATAATCTTCCCCCAATTTTTGAGTGTAGCCTTTAGCCACCAGCCTAGCCTTGCATCTTTCAACACTCCCATCTGGATTCCTTTTTACCTTGTACACCCATCTGCAGCCCACAGCCTTCTTTCCAGCTGGTAAAGGAACAACCTCCCAAGTTTGGTTTTGTTCAAGAGCACTCAGTTCCTTTTGCATTGCAACAATCCAATCATTTTGAATACAGGCATGTTGATAAGATTCAGGCTCTACAATGTCAGAGGTGATGACATTATTAATAACATAATCCTTCATCCATCCTGGTCTGTGCCTTGTTCTAGGAGGCAGAGAAACTGGAGAATCTGCAGGTGAAGTGGGAGTATCAGAACCATCAGAATCATCTCCATAGTCTCCAGAATCAGGGATTAAGCTGTCAGAAGAAGAAGAATTACTAGAAATAGCATGCTCTTTATCAGGAACTGCAACAGGAAGAACACTGGAGAGCTTGGTTGAAGAACCATAATGAAAATTCTGCTCATGAAAGACAACATCCCTGGAATGGAATACTTTTTGATCAGTAATATCAAAAAGCTTATAAGCCTTTTTACCAGGGGAATATCCAATGAAGATAGCTTTGACAGCTCTGGGATCAAACTTAGTCTTGGAGGGACAAGTGTTGGTAGCATAACAGATGCAACCAAACACTCTAAGATGAAGTAGATCAGGTGTTTTCTTGTGTAAAATTTCATAAGGAGTCTTCCAAGTTAGAACCTTGGTTGGTAACCTATTGACCAAATAAGTAGCTGTCAAAACAGCATCCCCCCAAAATCTCAATGGAAGAGAAGACTGAAACATAAGAGCTCTAGCAAGCTGTAACAAATGTTGTTGTTTTCTCTCCACTACTCCATTCTGTTGTGGAGTGTAAACACAGCTCCTTTGATGCAAAATCCCATTCTCAACCAAAATATCTTGAAAACTATGACCCAAAAATTCTGAGCCATTATCAGTTCTCACAACCTTGATGACAACTCCAAACTGAGTATGGATCATCTTTACAAAAGCTTGAAAAATAGAAACAGCCTGTGACTTGAAAGCCATCAAAAACACCCAAGTACATCTAGAGTGATCATCAACTATTGTCAAGAAATAAGAAGCTCCACAAATAGACTTCTGCCTAAAAGGTCCCCAGATATCCATATGAATCAAATCAAACAAATTTTCTGCACAATGATCTCTTTCATTAAAAGATAGTCTTTTCTGTTTTGCCAAAGGGCAAATTTCACAATTACAATCCTCAAAATCAACTGCTTTACTAACAGGTAGCTTTCTGAGTGCATTCATAGAAGGATGTCCCATCCTTTGATGCCAAAGACTATCTCTAGGAAATGTAACAACACCATTACATCTATGAGTTTCTAGAAAAACTTTCTTTATTCCTGCCAAGTACTCCTTCAGAGACAAGATCTTCTTCTGAATCACCTCCCTCTTGAAGGATTCCTTGTTGAGTATGTACAGTTTCTTCTCAACACTTCCAACAGCTATGACTTCTTTAGTCAAGAGGTCCTGAACACAACACATATTGGAATAGAACAGACAAACCAAGTGTCTATCATTAGCCAACTTACTAACTGATAGAAGATTGTATCTAAAACCAGGAACATGCAAGCACTCCTGAAGTATCAAATTATCAGACAATGCAACTTTTCCAATATGTTTCACTGTTTTAATAGAGCCATCTGGTAAATAAACAGGTACAAAATCTGTTTGCACCACAAAAGAATCAAGAAGACCAGCACTAGAGCACATATGCATAGAAGCACCAGAATCCAAAATCCAGGAATCACCAAAATCAGAGTCCAAAAAACTGAGTGCATAGAATGTACTCATACCTGAGAAATCTTCAAAATGAGCAAAGTTGACCATTGCAGCCTGATCATCCTCCAACTTTCCTTTTCCTTTGAGTAACTGTCTCAACTCCTGTTGGATAATAGACCTCAGATTGTTCCCATCATGTGATTGAGAACCAGGAACCTGAGAAGTTCCTCCAGTCTGATGTGTAGCCCCACCATACTGCACAATAACATTTCCACCAGCAAGATTGGTGACAGAAGAAACATCATCATCTCCAAACTCAGCCTGATTAGCAAAATTTCTACCAGGAATTCTCACCCTAGTATCTCTGGACCCCTTCCACCAGTCAGGATATCCCTTCAATTTATAGCAATAGTCTCTAGTGTGTCCATCTTTCTGACAGTAATCACACTTCAAACCTCTTTTTCCACCACTCTCAAACTCCTTCTTTCTAGAGTTGTTTCTATCACCAGAATTCACCATAAAAGCAGTCTGATTCACCTCAATATTATCAGAGAATACAGTTTGAACATTCCTTTTATTTTCAATTTGCATTGCCATGTTTAAAACCTTTGTAACAGCAGGCATAGGATCCATGACTAACACCTGATCCCTAATCCTGTCAAACTCCTCATTTAAGCCCATCAGAAATTGAATGACTCTAATCCTGTTCTCTCTTTCAGCAATTTTCCTAGCAGCTCCACAATTACACACAACACAGCTACAAAACGGCACAGAATCTACTGCAATCAATTTATCCCAATAGCTTTTCATCCTACCAAAGTAAATTGCAAGTGAGCTATTACCTTGCTTTAATGAGCTGATCTCTCTCTGCAACTGATAAATCTGTGTTCCATTTGGCACTCCGAACCTTTCTTTCAACTCTCTCCAGATTGCAATTGCTCCACCAGATGCGTACATGAAAGTTTCAGCAATTTCTGGCGAAATGGAGTTCAGTAACCATGACGTCACCATGAAATCCACTCGTTTCCATTTTGCCAGTGCAGGATCACCATCAGCAGGCCTCTGCAACTGTCCTTCCACAAATTCAAGCTTCTCCTTAGAACCGAGAGCAATCTTCATAGCATTGCTCCATTGCGGATAGTTATGCTCAGTCAACACCTTCGTCACCAAAACCACGCCGGGAAAATCTGAGTGATGAAGCTCAAGATTTCCACCGCCGCCTGCATCGCCGCCGCCCAGCGCACCACCGCCGCCTTCAGCGTCAGAGCCACCGCCTCCACTGGTTGAACCTCCAGCATTCCAAGGCGTTCCGCTTCCGCGACCCCAGGCTCCATTGGTTTGTTTCGATCCTCCAGAACCACCTGCTCCGGAATTCGTCATTCTTTAATTCTGAAAAGAAAAACACAGATCGAGGTCCGATCTGATCTGATTCAAGAAATTCAACAGGATCGAGCAATAAAATCCTGCTCTGATACCATAACAGAAAACTGATTCAATATGAAAATGCGAAAACGCCATAGGCGGAGAAGAAGAAACTTTTATTCACAGGCTTAAGCCGTTTTCATCATGCTTCTGTCATGCTTACAATCAGCTATTTATAGCCTACAGAACACGAAACTTAGCAGTCTCAACTTCTAACTGTACAACCGCTATGGTTCGTTACAACTACCAGATCCGATCAGTTAAGATCGATCTGTTACAAAACAGTTACAAAACAGAAGAAATGAAAACTGGAAGGAAGAAGCAAGACGGTGACTAAGTCGGTTGACTTGGGCCAAGGTCTTGTGCTAACCCGAGAAGCCCACTTGAGAGTCCAACTAAGACGAGTCAAAGCTCAAAACAGCAAGCTCAACTTCAAGGCAGCAAGCTCATCCTCAAGGCTCAGAGTGGAAAGCTCCAGTTCTTCAACACGTCTCAAAAAGAAAAGCTAGTTCCCTTATCTGTAAGGTCCTCAAACAGGTCACAAATCTGATGCATGTTACATTTAGCAGAAAACAATGTTCAAATGTGGTAGGAGAAGAAGGCAATACCTCAATTAAGCATCCTGGAATAAGACTAGAGGTCTGTCCAAGTGATATCTTCTTGCCATTAACAAAGATTGGAAATTTTCCATGGTTGCACAGATGAAATGTTCCATCATTATCTAACTTCAAAGTAGCCTAAATAAAGCACAAAAGAAAATAGTAAAAAAAATTATCTCAGAAGAGAGATAAACTATCAAATGTCCAAAGATGAATATAGAAACATGAGCACAGCAGGCAAATTTTCTGTTCTTACTTTCTTTTCGGATCATTATCAGTTTATTCGGTCACTTATAATTTACTGATTACAAAAATTTACTACAGTCTTTTTATTTGTTTTTCCCTCCAAGTCACAAAGTAACTTGTATTCTAGTCATATTCAGCAGCAAAGGAATACAATGTAAGTAAACTTAGAACATACCTGCCGCCGGGAAATCTTAGCAGCACAAGATTCCTTTCCCAAGCAAATATCAACTTGGACATCCTCAGTTCCTCTCCCAATCACCACCTAATTTCAATCAAATTTCCATCAGAACAGAAACAAGATGAATACCGAACCATTTTTTTCTGTAATATTGGATGCTCCTAATAATGGGACGGAAACTTGAACTTGAACTTGATGAAACAATGTTATACCTCAGGCTTCTTTATGAAGTACTTTGAATGGCGGCCATACAGAATAGCATAAGCACCATGAGCTGCAATATATCTATCAGTTGCAGCCTTTGCAGCCTGCTCCATCCTTATGATTCTTTCCCTGGCACCATTAGCTTGATATTTTAAGACTGCAAAATGATTTATGTTAAGATTAGAAGTTGTCTAGATGAATATGAAAATCACATAGTACACCTGTGAAAAAACCAAGGATCAAGGCAGTGGAAAAGCTTTAACACACTCAAAATGCCAACTTGACTCTTCAATCTAATATTGAACTGGAAAATTCAAACAAACTTCACAATCCTAAGGTACCTATTTGTAACTTCAGCAAAACTTCAAACTGTTAACAACATAAGACACAATCATCCAGCATAATTCCATCTATACCATAAAGAGAGATCTACCTGTAAGATTTCTATGTACATCTAAATCATCACCAGGACACAAATCCATATCGTTGATCTGAAAAAAAGAAAAGAAAAAAAAGCGTGAAACTGTTGTTAGGAGAAAAAAAAAAGTACGAAACTAAGTCCAACAAGTTGAGAATAAACTACCATTTCTTCAACATCTGAAAAGTACGGCACTTCACCATCACTCCCGCTGGAGAAATCCTCCAGGTCATCATCTATTTTGGAGCCCATTTCAGCATGAATGGGAAGAGAGATATCATCGTTTTCAGGAATCTCAGTATCCTCTGTGTTGAGAGTGCAACAAAGAACTTCATTACCCAGCTCAGGATGCATAGGGTTCCCTTCCAAAGGCTCTTGTGAGCCAGCACTACAAATTTGTGACGGATTTTCAAAACAACACTTCTCCATAGTTGGTGACTTTTCACTGGGGACAACACTTGGAATTTCAGGGACTTCCTCAAAAGATAAGAGTGAGTCCCACTCATCAGTTGTCTCATCATCACCAGCCTCATTCAGAAGCTGTTCATCATCCTCATCATAATCGAACAAAGACTTTGATAATCTTGTTATTTGCTCACAATTTGAAGCAAAATTTCTGAAGTTGCCACTTCTCACTTGCTCTTGAAATTGATTTACAGCATCAAGAGGCAACTCCATAATCTTATCACCAAAAACTGGATCCAAAAGTCCAACATTCTCACATGCACCATCCAGACCTTCTTGAAAAGAGAAACCATCTGTCATGAAAGTGGCTTCAGTATTTCCAGGTTTCCCAAGTGACTTGTTGTCAGCCCCAAACTTCGGGTTTTGAATTCCTTCAAAATTTGGAAGCTCATCTCCAGGGAACAAATTAGTAGAAATGGGGTCATTAAGAAAATCAAAGTCAAAGGACTCAAGAGGAACATTAAGGATCCTTTTACGCCTTGCATAATAGCATTGGCGAACACTTTCAGATTTCCTCTTCCCTGGACTGCCATTGGCCACATTCTTTTTTGAACGTAAACTGGAACCAGAAACCTTAGCCTCTATCATGCGTTGTGATGCCTCTATTGCAACATCAACATCATAAAGGAGCGAATGCCAGCGATCTCGTACTTCTTGAAGAGTAAACTTCTGCGAAAACTTCACTGCACCTTTAGCAAGAGCTTCCAGAGAAGCACCAGCCTAAGTAGATTCAAGAGGAAACATGAAGTAAGCAAACATTAAATTGACATCATCATGCCTTAATCCTATCTACCTGCCTATAGAGCAATAACAAAACAGGACAATGCAATAGATTTCAGAAACCCTTTAAATCCACAATTTAAAGAATGCAGAGAACGCCTAACTGAATGACAGTTACACTGATAAAAAACAAAACCTTGAAAATTCAAATTACAAGAAATTAATCAAAGCAGGCTTCTTTCAACTTAAACCAGAAAAATACAATAAACAAAAAAAATCAGGGTATTGCATCTTCACCCAATCAAACAAAAGAACACACAGAAAAGTGTTTCGTTAATTCCACAAAACGACACACATCAAAGGTTTTCTGCATTTCAAGAAAACAGGACAATGCAGTAGATTTCAAAAACCCCATTTTCTGAAGAATGTAAAGTATGCCTAATTAAATGTAAATTTACTGATAAAAAACAAAACTTTTTAACAAAAAATACAGGGAAAATTACCGCAGAGCATGACTCGTTCTACTATAAACTAGAAAATTGACAATAAACTGGGAAAACCCACTCTGTAATTCCAAGAAACAGACCAAATGAACATCAGCCTCACGCAATCAAACCAAATAAACAAGAAAAACACACCGCAAAAGGTGTACTGTGTTTTACTATTTCCAGTTACCTCGACGGCGTTTTTGAGAAGAAGGTCATCTTGCGGAAGCCAGTGAGTGGTCGGAGAAGGCACCACCATGTTGCCGTCGTTCTCAACCGAACTTCTTTGCGGCGGGTTCAGTGCTCGGAAAATGTACGGACCTCCTCCACCGCACGGCGGCGTTGCTTTCTTTACGGAGTTGCCGCCTTCCTTTTCTGTTTTTTGGTTATTATAGTATCTTCTTGAAAATCTCTCAATGGAACCGCGCCACCCGAAAATATTAATTTTTCACTTAGGAAATGTAGTGTCAAATTTGAGTTTTACTCTAATTCTTTCATCTCTCTTTTAAACATAAGTAGCCATTTACTATCATTCTCTCTCTTTTTTAAACCATTTTAAAGAATATTTAAATTTCATTTTCATATAATATATAATTTATGGTTAAACACCCTTATTACTAATAGTATACGTAGAATCATATTCATCTGTACCGATAATTTAATATGACATTAATAATGAACGTATCAGAATCAGGTCCATCGTTATCGATTACAGGTCCATAGTCAACCTACACGTATCTGAATTAGTTACCTCGGAAGTAAACGTATCAGAATCTGGTTCATCAGTATCGATTACAGGTACATAGTCAACCTGATAGTAATAGTACATGTATCTGAATTAGTTACATCGGACGTAAACGTATCAGAATCTGGTTCATCAGTATCGATTACAGGTACATAGTCAACATGACAGTAATAGTACGCGTATCAGAATTAGTTCCATCGTAAACATATTTGTCCATCAGTATACATAGTCAACATGACAGTAATAGTACGCGTATCAGAACTAGTTCCATCCTAACATATTTGTCCATCGGTATACATAGTCAACATGACAGTAATAGTGCGCGTATCATAATTAGTTCCATCCTAAACGTATCATAATCTGGTCCATCAATATCGATTACAGGTACATAGTCAACAGGAGTAATAATCTTAATTTCAACATGACATTAACAGTACGCGTTATGGAATCATCTCTATCGATACCGATTACAAATAATTCGACGTGTCAAAATGATAATACATAGTGTTTAAATTAAATATAATTTGACATATATTTTTCAAAAAAAAAAAAAATATAATTTGACATATAAAGTGAGAAGAAACAAATGAATATTACTACCGAAATTCAAAACATTCAAAAAAAAAAACACCCTTCTACCGTTCTATGGAGTACGGACAGTCGCACATCGCATAAATTAACAAAACAGGTGATTCAAACTGGAGTATTTTTTTTTACCCAACTGAACTAAAATTATTCACTTGAAAATGTTAAACTGATAAAGAATAATAAAAATTTGAGCTGAATAAATCAAATGACATCTATAACTCCATAGGCTCATAGGCTCATAGCATGCAATATTCACACACTAAAAAGACCCAATAGATTTCAAAAAAAAAAAACCCAACAAAAGTATCACCCTTTATTGGCACAGTTTACTTTTCTCACGATTTTCAATGATCATATTTCACTGTTATTATCTTTCACAATAAGCAATAATATATACGAAAATTATTTTTTGAAAAATAGATGTTATAACGAAGACAAAAATATCTCACATTTATACTGAATCATTTATAAAAAAGCGTTGTGAAGTCATTTATCTTTCACAACGCTTTTTTTATAAATGACCAAATAAAACTGTATTTTCACATAATTGATATAGCTAACATAAAATTAAGATAATATGAAGCATAATTTCCAGTGGTTTGCCTAATTTGTATGTATGTCATATAAGTAGTAATACAAACTAATATTCATCAAGACCGCATTGCAACCGAAAATTTCAACTCAAACAATACAAAATATCAGTGTACATAAAGATGAATACAATAGCTCAATATTGTACAACACTTCTTCATTTGGTTAAGGAAACGATTCAATACATCTGTAATCAGCACCAACGTGAAGTCTGAAGTCTCAGATGGGTTAGCTAAGAGCTTTGCCCGATGGAAAAATTACAAGTCTGGCCATCTTCCGGATTCCTTGTACTTGTCGAGTTTTGTCAGGTTGGGAAGTTTGATCTTCGGAGAAGAAGAATAAAAAGGCTTCACCAAACTAACCTTACCGGCTGAAATCTCACCCAAACCAAGCTTATCATCGAACCAATGCTTACCATATTTAGCAACACCTACATAACCTATGCGGTCTCCCATCTTTATCCTATACAACCTATCCAAATTGTGCATATAGCTTTTGCACTTAAGCATAAGAAGAGGAACCTTAAACAGATACTTATTTCTAGAGACGCCGTAAAATCCTCCACTACTGGCAAACACATGAATCCTAGGAAAAACCAAGCACTGTCCCAAAAATAGAAATCCATGGCAAGAACATGAGAAAGATGATGCAGATAAATTATAGAAACAAAACCTCAATTGATTTCCAACACAGAAGTATATTTGGTGAGGGAAACCTCTTTGCAGACCCTCAACAATGGAGGCAGAAAAACACAAAACTACTGCAAGTTCACCAAAGCCATTTTAACAGAAAATTTATTTCCAATTACACGGAACAAAATCACTATAAGACAGACTCTCGTAACAAACCTTAAATGACAGGAATCATTTGGTTAATGTTCAGTTTTCAATTGATTAGCAACTTTCATCCACAACATCCAAGTTTTCCAGATTCCAATGCCCTATTAGAATTCCAGTTTCTAGTTGGCCAAAATTAACATGAATTGAAATTAAGAAGCAAACAACAAGCTGACTGTGGAAACATTTGAAAACCAAAACCCACAGTTGCAAACACAGCAAAAATTACAGATGTGATGGTCCTTCTGAGGTATGTGATGTGAAAGATCACCTGTTCTGAAAGACTAAGGTATGTCCACAGAGGCCTTTTGGGGTAAATTTTTTTATAATTTTACCAGCAAGAAGATTGAAAGGTTCTCTATTCTTTTCCTTCCCAACCCTGTGCAGAAAAAAAATTATCTATGGCAAGCGGCATGAGAAAGAAGAAGCATATACATGGAAATTATTACGGAACAAATGGATTCCACCACAAACTAACAAAAGAAACAGATCATTATTTCTTCCAAGTTCCAAGTTCCAAGACACTCAACAACAAAGTCAGATAAGCACAATATGATTGCATGACTACAACATCCCAAATGCCAAACGGTTGCCATTTTAGCAGAATTTATCCATACACTACCAGGCAAACTCTCGTGTTCATATACAACAAACCTCAAATGACTTCTACCATGCAAACTCCCGGTTCATTTTCAGTTTAAATAATTTTCAGTTTCAGATGAAGAGGCCATACTTGCGAAGTTGCGACAGAGGCAAACTGATGAATCAATAAAGATTAAAGGGATTGACTCCGTGTTGCTCAAAAGAGATGTTTGCAGAGATTTGAAAGCGCAAAAAATGATGAATCAAAGGAGATGTTTGCAGAGACTTGAAAGCACAAAGAAGGATGATGCCTAGTAAAACACTGAACCTGTTACATTTTTTAAAATAAACTATCAGAGCTATAATAAAGATTTATAATGAGGATGCTACAGAATTGGAAAGGCCATATTAACCAGCATATTATAATCCAACCAAAGAAACACAATATTTACAGTCAATCCAACTTGCTTTAAAAGACAATCTAATTCATTAAGAATGCAACTTTATGTGTGAGCATTAGAACCCAACCCACATAATCTTGTTCTCTTTTGAACCCTAACCACATCATTTGTGTTTGTATATTTGTTTGATCATTAGAGATTCAGTAAACCAAACTGAATCATACCTACCGCTATACAAAATGAAAACACTACTTGCCAGATTCAGTAAACCAGATTCAGTAAGCCAAACTGAATCATACCTACCGCTATACAAAATGAAAACACTACTTGCCAGATTCAGTAAACCAAACTGCCAAACTGCCAGTCAATGCTCAATGCTCCAGCCTTCTCCAGATTCAGAGACTTGCTACATATTAGTTGGTCTTCTGCAACCAAACAGTAGTTAGATATTAGTTGTGTACCACATGCTACATCATATAGCAGTCCTATAGCATAAACAGATTAAAAATGTGCCTAAAACTCCCAAAATCATTAAAACAAAAGACAAAATGCTTACCTTTTTAGGTGTTTTTGGCTTAGGGCAGTAGTCCAAGGGAACTGTGCAACGGTGGCTATCCAAGAACTGCTCTGCCCCAAAGCTATTCCCACATTTCCCACATGTGAATTTAGAGGCACCTTTGTGAAAAATCTTATTGTGGGTACACATGTGGGATGACCGATAAAACCTATAAACATTTGTTTCCTCCCAGCACACCAGACACACAACAAACCCGAGCATCTTCCAATCTAGATATGCAACATTATATCAATAATTATACAAAAATAATAAAGAAAACCCGATAGAAAGATTGAGATATTACTGTTGTTCTGAAGAATAGCTTTCAATATCGGATCAGTGATATCTTCTCCTCCGAGATTCTTTCCTGTGAGATTCTCTTCCATATTTTGAACAAGATTTCCTTCATTGATGGCGACAACCCCAGCGTCAATATCCTCGGCTGCGGCAAAATTGAGATTCTCTTCCATATTTTGAACTAGATTTCCTTCGGCAGCAGCGAAATTTCCATCGAAAACCCCAGCGTCAATATCCTCGGCGGCGGCAAGATTGAGATTCTCTTCCATATATTGAACAAGATTTCCTTCATTGAGGGCAGCAGCGAGATTTCCATCGACATACCCAGCGTCAATATCCTCGGCGGCGGCAAGATTGTCCATGGCTTCGGGCGGTAGTTAGGGTTTCAGAAAACCGCGGAGACGATTAGAGGAGAGAGAATATCAGATAGGATTTCAATTTTTGGGGGGAAATACTCCGCTTTAGAAAGGAATCAGGTTTTGAGTTTCGGCTAGTATATATACAGAGGAGAGAGGAGAAATGTGCAAGTTTGCCCTTAAACTTTTAGACAAGGTGCAATTCTGCCCTTTAACTTTTTGGTAGGTGCAATTTAGCCCTTCAACTTTTGATACACTCAAAGTTTTTTATATGTACAATTTTTTCCTTAAAAAACTTAGGCCATGTTTTTAAAAACAAAAAACAAATAAAAAACTTAGGCCATATTTTAGAGAGCTTGTATGTACATCAATTTAATTTAGGTCAACTTAGTTCTTTAAAATTTTTGATTTGATTAAAATCAATTTAGTTAGTCATATTAAATTTTTTTCCAGTATATATTTTTTATTTTCAATGCAGTTCATTATAATCATAATTTGATAAAATTGGCTTATTGATTGTAGTTTTCATTACATTCATTTTCAATTCATTTTGGTTCACATAAATATGATTTGATTATTATTGGCTTAATTCAGTTATATTAATTCTATTTTTTGACACACTAATTTTAATTTGTGCTCATCAAAAATATGATTTGATTAGAATGTGCTTAATTCAGTCATGCTATTCTAGTTTTCAATAAGACAATATTCAGTTTTGTTCAATTCATTTTAGTTCAACCAGTGTATTCTTCTTATCTTATAAGAGTAGTTTTACCCTCAAAATAATTTTAGATTGAACTGAGCTAAATTAAAAATTAATGCAT
This sequence comes from Cruciata laevipes, assembly GCA_963678965.1. Lineage (NCBI taxonomy): Eukaryota > Viridiplantae > Streptophyta > Magnoliopsida > Gentianales > Rubiaceae > Cruciata > Cruciata laevipes. The sequence continues at coordinate 1,397,483 of OY787639.1, forward strand.
CAAAAAATACAAACTAATATAATTGAGTTTAGTCAAATAATATTTTTGACTATTAAGCTTCGGGGCATGGAGTAAATTTTTTAAGGGCACAATTCGCACCTATAGGAAAACTTTAAAAAGTAATTTTTCAGTGTGTCGGTTCAACTAAGTTCAATATATTTTTAACATTACAATGTATTTAGATGAATACATTTCAAATTTATTGAAATTGATCATATTTATTTCAGTTTAATTTGATTTAACTATGTTCAACTATCTATATTATGTATTTTAACCAGCGTGATTATATTTGAACTTTGAATGTATTATATTCATTTTAATGGTTTTCAAATATGTTGAAATTGGTTTTTAAAAATTTATATTAAGTATGTTTTTTCTTAAATTTCAATTCCAACATTTCATTTTTTTTTAGTTCAGATTAGCTGTAGAAAACATATCTTTAGTCTTTTGTTATGCCAACCTTAAATTTAGGGAAAATTTTCATTAAGAGTGTAAAAAGAAGTTAAATTTGTATTGTTTTCAAAAAATAAAAAAAAATAAAGAAGAAGTTAAATTTATATTTAGGGAGTAAAATTTTTAATATTTCAAATAAAGGGTGAAATAATTTTTTGGTTAAAATAATGTTTATGTGACTACTCTACCATTTAATAGAAAATCACATTACAATAATTGAATATTGAACTTATTTTGTAGCAAAAACATATATGGAAAATAAATTGAGCTCAGTTTAAATAATTTCAATCCATCTCCATTCCAAATTTAAGAAAAAAGCTTAATTTCATTTAGTTCAATTCGTCCAAATTTTGAGTCGAAATAAATTAATTTATTAAACTATATTTTTATAGCTTTGTTTATTTCAGTTTAGTTGAGTTCAATTTAATTTAATTTAGTTCATACAATTTTGAGTCAATAATTTTTCTAAACGGACAGTGTATTATTAAAATTGCCTAATATGTTCTTAATAATTTAATATGATAGTTTCAACTTTCAACCCCTATAATATTATGAAGGATGTTTTAGACTTTTTAGTCAATTATGAGCACCAGTCTGTTATCAAACTTATCATTCCATAAGAATATCTTGCAAGCCTGGAACCCACACTTATCATTCCATAAGAGCCTTCATCATCAACAACCCATATGCCTGCAAAAGCCTATAAATTTTTTTAAAACGATGAGTCAACTTTTATAACCCATTCAGAGCCTGATCAAGCATGTGAACTGATTGACCATGATAAGAGATTAAGCATCACATATGGTAGAAAATAAACAAAACTAGCATTCACCCATGTGAAATGAATGTTTTTTGAACATACTTACACTAACAACTAAAAAAACAAACAAAACAAGTATGGATGATGATGCTTTTGCCATGTCTTAAATAATACTTTCAAACTAGGAGGAAACTCTCTAAAATGAGTCACTGCAAGTGCAATGTAAGTTTTCCTTAGAACAGAGTCAGAAAGTTCAGTATGCTTCAACTGCCAAACTGAGACTTACCTGCGAAAAATACAAAACCATAAGGCGGTTGACTTTACCTATAGCCAGACAAGACTTTGGACTCAGAATGCAATTACAGATAAATTTGATGCATGCTTCTCCTATGATCTTTTAAAAACAGAACAATTTAGGGTGCTCCTTAGGCCGTAAAATAACCAGCTGGGCCTTCCCATTCTTTGTTTTATAAAGCAGAGAGAGATATATTGATTATGTTTAAACGAGTGACGTTACATTTTGCAGAACTCACCCAGGCCAGATGGGGAACAAAGCAGATCAATACGGCCCAGCAAGCAAGGATTCCTTTCTCTAGAGCCAGAGATTACCATTCCGACCTGAAAAGATCATTCTAATAAATTTTGAATGCAGAATTTGCTTAGTAAAAGATAAACACTTGCTATGTAGTCGCACCACCAGACGTAGATGTTTTCCCCTGTCAGATTAATACCTTAAACATAATTTTCATGTCAATTGGGGACTGCAGCAATTCTATTTTAAAGCAGCAATAAAGACTTTTCATAGCACAGAGTTACAAATTATAGATAACCCAAAGGTCGCAAACCTCATGCAAACATTTTCTTGGAGAATTTTTTTTTTGTCAAAGCTCCAAGCAAGACTGCTAGCCAAATGAACTTTCCTATAACGGATGTAGTAAAAGAACTTGATTATTAAACAAGATACAGAAAACTGATTTCAGGTGAAATATTTTGGCCTAAAAATGGATGAAGCTCTCTGAAGACTGAAGAGACAAGATTGTACTTCACCTTGTTTAAGAAACGTAGAACTCTTAACAGAAATTACCTTCTGATTCATCTTTTACCAATATGGTGGCTGGGTGAAGTAGGACACTGCTCACAATCAGTCAAACATTTCTTTGAGATAACAGCCTTCTTTATAAAGCCTGCTCACACCTACCAGGGATGTCAACAGATTAAATCCCACTTATTGTGACAAGGTCTTTAGTTGCTGATGTGCTAGGAACTCATATCTTATCCGATTAGATTTGACTGATGATTTTGCACATGAATGAATGCTAATATCTGAAAATATTAAGATGGAGGCTGATGAATAATTAAGTGAACAATAAAAGTATAGAATGCCTCAGAATTGCAGAATGTCAACAAGGCCAATGAATGGCCATCAGCCACGAAAGATGGTATGATGCAAAATATTTCCTCACAGGCAATAGTGTGTGTATACATACATTTTCGCACACAGACATACGCGTGTGTGTGTGAATAAAAAGTGAATGTGGTCAAGGGATAATGGCAGAGACGCTGCTAACCAGGGAGACAACGATATATCGGCAAATACAACTACTGTTTCTCAAACAAATTCCACAAAAACAAACTACATTACATAAAGGAGTTCCACCCACGTATATTCAACAAATCATTCACCAGAAATGCAGATTAGAGGATGGAAATTAATCAACTTGTCCTTCCTAAAGCAACATCAAAATTCATGCAAAAGGGGCAGATTTAGTAAGATATATTCACCAAAAGAAAATCACACAATAACAATAATAAGCTTCAAAGATCCAAGGAAGGAAGTTAGAAGCATAAGCTCAAGCCTGACAAAAATTAAGAAATCATGATTACAAAGTACAAGAATCACCAACCTTATTGTAATAGTAATTAAGCTGTGATGTTTACATCAAGGTTTAAATTCTTTACCAAATTCTTGCAAATATCATATTTTCCTTCCAAGGATGTAAAATGCCCCAGCTGTACATCATTCTTTATAAAAATTTAAAAAAACTGGCAATGGTTATTCACAAGTTCATGTTTTGAAGGGGGTACTAAGAAAAAGGTTAATTCAAATTGGGACTATTTCAATTAAATCACTTCAAGATTCAATCTTAAGAGTTTCTCCAGTATGGAAACAATCTCCAGCCCTTAAAAATCTGAACTTACATATATTATAAATGGAAAATCTACACAGATTGGCTTATGGTTCTCAAAGAGCTTCCCTCTGCTTGTCACACCAGATCGATTTCTTGAGGCAGTTTCATTCTTTTACTAAAGATACCTAGGTCAAAAGCAACAGCATCATCAGTAGAAATTGAATATTAGAAGAAGTGCATACTTAATATTACACAAAAATAGAATTATTGAGTACAAATTTTGTAGATGGGAGAATACATTGGCTGCTACTCAGACCACTTAAACTCACCTTTTCTGTGAAAACCTTCCCGGCTTGCATTTTCGCACTTTAACAAAGAAAGAAAAAGGCTGCGCATATTCAATATTCAATTCCAGTATATCATATAATACAAAATCCATATTAATTCCAGATAAAATGAATGACAGCAGAGAATTAAAGTGGTTAGAGTCTTCTACCTGATATTAATTTACAGCAGAGAAATCCATATGGGAGTGCTGCAGCTCAGTTTAGTATTTTGCTTTAGTTAAGATCACCATCCCTTCCCTTGTGTCCAGATATTAGGAGTAAGCTCATCACTTCTTGCCTTAAATCAAACATCATTCCCCATTTTCAACTCCATCAAAAACTACTTTCAATCGTTCCAAAGCCAAAAATTTCTTTTTTTTTCTTTCATCTAAACTGTTCTGCGTTGAATTAAGACCATTTTTTCCCCATTCAAGTGTTTTTTTTTATATTTTTCCAAAATCTATCTAGCCAACCCCTCATATTTATCTTAACTGATAGCCTCTATCACCAGTCTGTTACTTCAAACCTTTTTCCTGGCTGGCAAACTTTCATCTGAAACAATAGCAACCTCCCTTGTATCTCTCTTTTCACCTAGTACTTCTGTCTCTGTATAAGATGCTCATCAATTTCTTCTGCTTGGATATAATCTGCCCTTCCCTGAAAAGTTTGAATGCCACGAATTAACACTTGAAACTGGGAAACACAAACTTAAAAATCTATGATCCTAATTATATGTATTCAACATTCATCAGCAAATTTGAACACAAGCAATATTCAACAGGATGTTTATCCATCAATCCTGATAAAGGTTCAGTCTTGTCATTCTGTTGATTCTTCCACACAGGATGTTTGGAAGACCAGAGTTTTCAACTTGATGGATGTTCAGAATGAAATGAATCGTCGGTGCAGAATGGAAAAGATGTGGTTCGATATTTATAGGGATTAGATGGTTGGCAGGGAAAGAACAACCTAAACCTATGTTGGTTTAAAATTTTTATTAAATTTTATTTTTTATTTAAAGCTCTTATGTTTCAACCAAAGGATTATGCATGAAGCCTATCGAATGCATAAGATACACCATCAGTATCAATTTGTTTATAAAAAAACCATAAACCTCTCAATACATAGACACAAATAAAATTAACGTCGATGATCATACTCTGGTACACAGCTCTTCATTTGTTTAAGAAAATGTTTCAATACATTGACACGAATAATATAAAGCCTCAAAACGAAGGAAATATCCACATCGGTGGACTTATGGGGCTAAAAGATTCGACCCCAAACCTTTTGATTCTCCTGTTTTCGACATGGTAAATTCCCATGTCCTTGCCCCCTCCCTTTCTACATTCTGGCGTGCCGAAGTAACCCTCATTGAAGTCATCTGTGAAATAGATGCAATCAGGTTCGAGCAAACCTGGAAAATCATCTGCTGCAACAGCTACGGTGGTGTTATTGCCAACAAATATTGCATCTTTACCAACACTGTTTATTTCTTCCATTTTCCGTGCCTCATGGTCCACTCTCATCACTCTAAAATAGTTAGTCCTGTAACTGCAGTGGTTGTACCAGTAACTCTGCTTCCGTCGGACATTGCGCATAATTACCAGTAACTCGCCTTCTGTTGATTCCACAAAGTAGGGTATTAAGCTGTGGAGCCTGTGTGGACCATAATCCAGTTCCATTATGGCCTGAGCATTGGTGAGATCATTCCCATTAGCATCCCAAATCCAGATTTTGCTAGCTTGATCCACTGCATATACACATCCTTTGTAACACACCATATCAAAGTATCTCGGAAGAATTTTATCCGGGTTTATCGCCGTCCAATTCTGGTCTCCATTCCTCCAAAGTACGAGGAATTTATCTGTAATCAGCACCAACGTGAAGTCTGAAGTCTCAGATGGGTTAGCTAAGAGCTTTGCCCGATGGAAAAATTCAAAGTCTGGCCATCTTCCGGATTCCTTGTACTTGTCGAATTTTGTCAGGTTGGGAAGTTTGATCTTCGGAGAAGAAGAATAAAAAGGCTTCACCAAACTAACCTTACCGTCTGAAATGTCACCCAAACCAAGCTTACCATACTTAGTGTCAGTACCATCGAACCAATGATTACCATATTTGGCAACACCCACACTACGCTTACTACACTTAGAGGCTGAGACGGCAAGCATCCATCCAAATCCAACATCTATGCATTTCTTATTCTTGGCATCGGGGAATGGTAATCTAGCACAAATCTTCCTCTTAGACAAGCTATAGAATTCACGCTCGTGGTTGTGGTATTGTTGTTTTTTCTTTCTCCTACATAACCTATGGATTTTGCACTTCCGAGTGCGGTCTCCCATCTTTATCCTATACAGCCTATCCAAATTGTGCATATAGCTTTTGCACTTATGGCTTTGGTGTTTCTCTGCAAGCATAAGAAGAGGAGCCTTAAACTGGTACTTATTCCTAGAGATGGCCCCTCTCCAAGTGGTACAAACCCCTCTAAACGCCGTAAAATCTTCCACTACTGGCAAACATTTTGCAATCTGCTCCAGCAGCTCGGGAGGAAGACCAGACCAATCGGGCAGCGATTCCATGTCCTCCCAAATTTTATTCAGTACTCAAAACTAATTAAATATAGCCCCCACAAAATGAATCCTAGGAAAAAAAACCAACCAGTCCGGAAAAAAAGTATAACCCTATGGCATATACAAGATGATGCACATCTATATATACAGATATAAGGAGGGAACAAAACCTTTGACCACCAGGATTCGGATTTAGAGCCTGCCTCCTCAAATGGATTCCAATCGCTAGGGTTACGTTGATTTGGTGAGGGAAACCTCTTACTCATCCTAATCCCACTTGAGGACGTTATTTATTTATTCACTAATTTATTTATTGAAAGACATTCTTACCCTGAATATATCAGTTTTCCAATTCAGGAAAACTCTGATTATACCTGAATTTATTTATTTGACTAATTTTGTGATTGGCCAGAAATTCCAATTCAGGATTGGATTGGGATTTCCTTACAAATTTCTTGAAACTTTCCATGGAAATGGAACAAAATCCACCTTTACCCCAAAAACCAAACTCTGCATGGACTACATTAATCCATGAGTTTCTTTGAGTGCTATTCCATGTTGTTCCCCAATTGAGTGTCAAAATAATCCCTACGGGTATGTTTATTCCATGATTATCCTGTTTCCCAGTGTAGGATAAAGACTGTCATTAGGAAAAAACCATACAAGAAGTTGCGCAAATCTAATAATCAAGGAAATGGCAGAAACTAGCTGCTAATGAACCATATGCTCAAAAAGACCTAGAAAACTATTCGTACGGTAGAAGAATATGGACATGCTTGTAGAATTTGCAGAATGTGAAGGGACAAAAAAAAGAGAGTTTAATATGGCAGGTAGAGAAGAGAAGCAATGAAGAAATTACCAATAAAGAGTTACTCAGTTTGATCAATGTCTCCCACTGGTCCTCCAATGAATGTCTTTTGAAAGTTTGTCAGTTTGGTTGGCTCTAAACCTCCAAAAAGGTTGTGATCAATAGCACCCTTCGCATCAGCAACGAGTGAAAAATCATTAAGCTTAACTTCTGCTTTTGGACAGACGTAAACCAAAGAGCTCTTCATACACTGTAAGAAGTGAAGCAGAATCCAAGTGATCACCAAACCATGTTCTTAAATCACATAGAGATCAAAATATGGAACCGCTAAGAAGCAAGTGAAGTGAAGCGGGAATTTACATATGTGATGGTCCTTCTGAGGTATGTGATGTGAAAGATCGCCTTTTGGGTCAAAACTGAGGATAGAAGAAAATTTATAATTTCACCAGCAAGAAGATTGAAAGGTTCTCTATTCTTATCCTCCACGACCCAAACTGAGATCCCTGTAATGTGAGCATATACAGAAGGACACCTACAGAAGTTGATGAGATTGGTGAATCTTTGTCCAAATCAAGTCGAATAAGTGAAAAGGAACGAGATGGTTCAATCACACCAAACAGATAAAACACGAGTTTAAATTCATCAGGGAGCTAATGAAGACTACACCAACCCTGTGCAGAAAGAAAAAATTCTATGGAAAGAGGCATGAGAAAGAAGAAGCATATACATGGAAATAATTAGGGAACAAACCTTTGACCAGCGCGATTCGGATTTAGAGCGTGCCACCTCAAATGGATTCCACCACGAACTAACAAAAGAAACAGATCATTATCTCTTCCAAGTTACATGAAACTCAACAACGAAGTCAGATAAGCACAATACGATTGCATGAACACCAACTAGATAGACTACAACATCCCAAATGCCAAATGGTTGCCATTTTAGCAGAATTTATCTCGTGTTCATATACAAACTGTTTAGTTTTCAATTAACAACTTTTCATCCACCATCCAAGTTAATGCCCAGTTTCTAGTTGGACCGTTTTCACAGATACTGCTAAAGAGACTAAACTAGCATGGATTAAGATTAAGAAGCAAACAATAAGCTGACTGACTATGGAAACATATAAAAACCAAAACCTACAATTGCAAAACACAGCAAAAGTTCGTCGGAAAAGACAGAATGAAAAGAAGCTCACATAGTTGGGTAGATGATGATTGATGATCCTCTTCAGCTGTTCGATTTGCAGAAACTTGATTGAGGAGACTGATGATTGAGTATTTTGCTACAAGTCAGATGGGAAGTTGGGTGGGAAATTTGGGCTTTGGGGGGGACTGATGAGTAAAGTAATAATTCTCAATTGAGACCTGTCTCCATTGAGAACAAAGATTATATGAGACTGCTATTGATTGAATTTGTCGTTGGTGAGCTTTAAACCCGCCGATTTCCTTGATTGAATTTGTCGTTGGTGAAATTGACCAAGGAAATGATCAAGGAAATTGACCGAAAGATCAAGCAAATTGAACGAAATATCAAATTAACTGAAAAATCAAGGCAAAACAAAAATACTCAAGCACATTGATTGAAAAATCAAACAAACTGACTAAAAGATCAAACAGAAACAGTAAATGCTCATTCCCCTGCTCTTGGTCTCCACAAGGACAGGTCTCACCCAAGACTTTCTCTGAGTAAAGGGGTCGGAATGTTAACATGGACCCGCAATTTTCTAATGCTAGTGTATTAACAAAGACAATTAGCAAAACGCTTTCTCTAATTTTTCTAATGGTTTGCTATTTGTTTTACTGTATTATCGTTCATATTTTTAGTAGAAATAATTTATTATTTTATTTTAATATATTTCATATCTTAATATTGTATTGATTCAAAAATATTATTAATGATGATTTTGTCCAAAATTTAAAAATCTTTATTAGTAATGCATATATTAATTATATAATTTATTTTATACTACAAATAAGTAACTTCATTTTTTGTTCTAAATTGTAATTTTGCAATTTAAGGTGCAAAATTAACTTTAACTTTTCTATAGTTGCAAGTTTGTCCTTAAACTTCTTTCTAGATGCAACTTAGAGCATCCTTTATGGGAGGATGTAAAGGGGTTGCATCTTAGAAGAAATCGGATTAATGTCAACTATGGGAGATTTTCATCACATTTTTGCGAAAATGCCGGAAAGAAAATAAGGTTGGGGCTACTCCTGTGCATCCCAATAAAATCCTAAAAACTAGGAAGTGGTCTAACACGTTTTCCTTTTTCTTTTAGGGTGTGTTTGTTTTTTCTAGAATTGACTCATTCTTTTCTAATTCTATAGAATTGTCCAATTCTGCTGTTTGTTTTTACAAAAGTTTTGGGTTAGAATTGGTTTTTGAAAATTTTGGGGACCTTGAATTATATGGATCTAATTCTTTTGTGAGAGTTTAGAATTATATGCAATTCTTTTTGAAAATTGGTTTTCAATTCCATGATTAGATTGAAAACTCGCGGGTCTAATCCGGGTCAAGATCGGGTCATAAGATAAAACGGGTCATGTACATAATATAATATTCCCTGCGTCTGTCTCGCAGGTCTGAAACGACGCTTCCGCCGGTGAAACTCGATCTCGCCGCCGTACCAGATTAACCGAGCACCGCCGTCGCCTTCGCCTTCGCCATATATCCTGGTTAGTTCATTTTTAAAACCAACTTTTGTGTTCTCACCATCGTTCTTCTCGGTTTATGGTTTATACAAATTCTCAAATCTTTAACCTTTGTTGTTTAATTTGGTGAAAATCACGAATGAATCTTGTGGGTATTACCGATTTAATACTTTTGTAGTGATTGTCATGTGGGTTATGAGTTTTCCTGTGTTTTGTTGAGTTAATTAGAAAATCGGGGAAAAGATATGATTTTGATTGAAATTACTAGTAATTAGCAATGCATCTTTCCACAGTTTCTTTGGAAGAATGAATAAGGATGTAGCTTGGAAAAACTCATAACCCACATCATGTGACTTGTGGCGAGGTTGCAGATTTGCATTTTGCCACAAGAGAGTGGAAAACTCATGATATTATAATTATCTGGCTGAGAAGTTAACCTTGGTGTAAACAGCATAGTATAAAAAATTACTTGTATTCCCTCCTTTCCCCAAATAAGTTCCTACTTTTTTTGGTGAATCTCCTAGGCCATGTGTGACCATTAATATCTCACTAATTGAAATTTATGCTCAAACATGGCTTTAAAGACTGGATAAAAAAGTAGGCAGTGATTTGTGGGACAAAGGTTCTTTGGTTCAAGTTGTTTTGATTGAGTTTATGCAGCTAATTTTCATTCTTGGATGTATGAATCTTATTGTTGTTAGTACATGTTTTCATTTGATGGATACGTGAATGCTTGGGGACTTACTAAGTTTGCCCTTTTGCATGAAGTTTGATGTTGATTTTGGCCTCATATTGATAATTGTCCATACTTTATTTAATCTGCATATATGCTAAATGATTTGTTGCTTACATGTGGGCGGTACACTTTTATTTGATGTAGTTTGTTTAATTTGTTTTTGGAACAGTAGTTGTACTGCCGAATTATCTTAATTGGGGCCAGGCAATGTTAGGAAAATCGCCAGACATTAAGCACCTCAGTGAAGAAGTTTTTTCTTTGGAAGAGTCCTGTCACCTTTGTCATATTGGCAGTATGGTCATATCCCGTCTCCCTGCTTAACAGCGTCTCTGCAAGTATCCCTTGAGATTGGCCATGAGATAAAAATTTAGTTTTCATCTGATTATTTTTTGAAGTGCCTGTGTGGAAATCTCTTACGTCATACCATCTTTCGGTACTGGTTTGTGTTGCTCTGGGAAATATGTTCTGCTTCCAGGGTAATAGCCTATTTCCAGGGTAATAGCCTATTTCCAGGGTAATTATCCACCTCATCTCTAAATTTTATGTCAGTCAATTACAGGGAGATTGTTATGATTAATGTGTATAGGAGCATGCATGAATTGTTGCATATAATCTGCTTCCTGTGACTAGGTCCTAAGAAATTAGCAGAATTTCACTTTGATTTTATCCCTTGCTTTTGGTTCCTTCAGGACCTACTGTGCAGTGACTAAGAAAGGCAGAAAGGGACGATACATTCTGGATTCAAGCTCCCTCAACCAGTTTCACAGGTAATTGTTCTATTCTTTGCGATATCTCTCCTAGGTCAGCAAATTGTTTTATTTTATCTTGAAGTCAATGTGCGTGTTTCTGTTATGTTGCTGTATTAGCCTTCCTGAATTTGCAGTTTAGCTAATTTTAGCAGTTTTAGTAGTTTATCTGACTGTATGGTTTTATCAGGCTAGAAATTTTTGCAGTTTGGATGATTATGCTATATCATCGGGGATGCAGAAGAGGGATTTCTGTAGCTTGTAGATGAAGGAAGAAGAGATTTCTGTAGCAGAATAGCATAATTAAAGAGAAGGAAGACTCTGATTTGGGGGGGGGGGGGGGGGAATGGGGTAAATTTTTGTAAGATTATGTTCTATTAATTTAAAAGATATTTTTTGGTCATGTTAATCTTGATTAAATTGTGTGATGTTTGACAAAAAAAAAGTACATAGTAATAAAAAAAATCTAAAGCACAAAAATAATATTAATAAGTCAATTTTAATTCCAATTCTATGTTTATTTTTAGTCATCCAAACATAAGAATTGGTATTACAATTCAATTCTTAAATAATTCTTTTGATGGGCCAAACACTAGAATTCACTATGAATTGTAACACCAATTCTTAATTTCAATTCTATTGAATTTGAATACCAATGTCAATACCAATTCTAGCAACCAAACACACCCTTACTTCTTTATTTTTGGAAATTTTCTAACGAGTGCCCATGGGCACTTGTTAACATAGTCAGATTCTATAATAATTAGTGGAAATTCTATAGTAATTAGTGCAATCGAAGGAATCTCTCATAGATTAATTACGTACTAATTAATGACCGCAATTATTGATTACACACTTAATACCAAAGCAAATATTAAAGATATTTATGGTATGTTTACAATATTTATCTATTATCTCAAATTTTGTTTACAACAAATTAAGAATTTTTTTTATGTTCCATATTTTGTAGTATATTAAATTTCGAGTTAAAACATCAATTCCTCACGTATCGGAAAAAATAAAATTTGAATACGAAAGGAAAAGAAATATTAATATTTATAGCATTTTATGATTATCTTTATTTTTTTGGATGAGGATATGATCTAATTTAAATTCAAATTTTCTAAAAATAGATAAAGTTACTAGGTAAAGTAAATTATATGTAACTGAACATGACCAACCAATTTTTAAATAAACTCTATGTATATGCAAAATGTAAGTCAAATCGATACAAAACTCTTTGCAATTACAAAAATAAAAATATGGAATATGCAATTTTTACCATATATAAATCATAAAAATTCATGAATATATCTTGAAATTATTTTGGGGCTTAGAATCCGAGTGTTACCATATGGTAATGAGTATGTAAATGGCATGTTGATCGCATATGTTAACTGTAGTTAAAATAACCTTTTAGTATTCCATTGATATCTTGAGAATATCATGACATAATTAGTATAATTATGGCAGCATTAATTATTGGAACACAGCATTAATATTTGCACAAATTATCATGGAATCTTTAAACTCTTAACAAGTGCCCATGGGCACTCGTTAGACAAACCCAACATTAAATACTTAATTTATGTTTTTTTTTTTTTTTTTTTGGTAATAATTTATGTTGATATTCGCACAAAAAGGGGTTTATATGGATAATTAATTGAGTCTGTATGTGTTTTTCAAAAAAAAAAAATTAATTTTGAGTCTGTATGTGATATAATGAAGATAGTGATATTCGGCGTTTTTTTATCTACTGCTTCAGTGTAATATTGTTTTGATTTGATATTGTTATTATTTTATTACCTAATTAACATTTAACATATCTAGTAGTGCATTTAAATTTAAGAATTTTCTTAACTTTTTGTATTTCAATAATCTGCTTTGTAATCTCTTTAGTATTTCATTAATGTCACCATACATGACTGTAATCTCGTCGTCATTACCTTAATTATCATTCAGATCCGTATTTTGAATTTTAAAGATTCCATTTTTCATTCATTAATATGTTGTTGAATTTTAAATTTTATTTAATTATAATATTTAAATTTATAATATATTCTGAAAACATAAATAATCCTTGTATAAATTTATATTTAGTTTTGTATTAATGATAGGTAAATAAAGTATTAATGAGGTAGAGAATAAATAAATAATAATATGGATAAAAGTAAATGGTGGTGGGACATAGAGAAAATGATGTGGAAATTTGTGTGAGATTTTATGATAGTCGGGGTGAAATTTTTGAAGGGATGTAGAATGGATTTTATTGGAAAAGTTGTGGGAAAGGGTTTTGTGATAGGAGATGGTCTAAGTCAATAGGCAAACTAGTATAAGAGCGTTATGGAGAGATTCAAAGGTGATTCATTCCCTATAAATATGTTTCCTAACTATGGGAAGCTTTTCTCCCAGATTTCCTTAAAACGTGGAAAAAATTTGAGCTGAGGGATGCACATGTGTGAACCCAAAAATCCAAGAAACTTGCTCCCACAATTAATTATTTATTTGATGAGTGATGTGTTTCTCTTTAATTTATTATAGGGAAGAAGAACTAACAGCTCAAATTGAAGATTTTAAATGTAGTTAAAAGTTTTAACTACATTTAAAAGAACTAAAAGTTTTATTTTTGTTATGAAATATTTTCAAAACTTTATCTAAAGAGTCTAATATTAGCCATATAAAAAATAATAAAATTATAAATCATGTTGAAAATAGATAATTAATGATATGGGTGAGAGGGAAATAGTGGTGGGACAAAGAAAAATGATGTGGAATTGTATGTGAGGATTTTATGATAGTTGAGATAAAATGTTAGAGGAGTTGTAAAAGAGATTTTATTGGAAAAGTTTGGAAGAGAGAATGTATGATAGGAAATGGTCTTAGTCCTCAATCTTTTATAAATTCAAAATTAACCCTTAACTTTTTTTATATAGTGCAATTTTGCCCTAAAAAAACTTAGCCCAAAATATAGGTGCAATTTAGCATTAGAAATTTCTGGTAGTAGGCTAGTAGCTCAAGTTGCACATCGTCCCAGACGTTCATCACTCATCAGTCTCCCCAAAATCCAAATTTCCCGATTCAATTCTGAACTACAGCAGCATAGCTCCACACAATCCAGCTTTTGCAAATCAAACAACTGAAGAGGGTCATCATTCATCAATCATCTGCGGCTGCCCAATTTACGTGAGCTTCTTCTCATTCTCCGTCTTTCCGACGAATTTTTGCCGTGTTTGCAATTTTGGGTTTTAATTTTCAAATGTTTCCAGTCAGCTTATTGTTTGCTTCTTAATTTTAATCTATGTTAAATCCAATTAGAAACTGGAATTCTATTAGGTCATTGGAATTTGAAAAACTTGGATGCGGTGGATGAAAAGTTGCTAGTCATTTAAGGTTTGTTATGAGAGACTGTCTGATAGTGATTTTGTTCCGTGTAATTGGAAAGAAACTCTGTTGTTAAAATGGCTTTGGTGAACTTGCAGTAGTAGTGTTTATCTGACACCATTGTTGAGTGTCTTGGAAGAGATTATGATTGTTTTTTGTTGGTTGAAGGCTCTATATTCGAATCCTGGTAGTCAAAGGTTTTGTTTTTTAACAACTTATCTATATATGCATCATCTTTCTCATGTTCTTGCCATGGAATTCTATTTTTTTGGACAGTGCTTGGTTTTTCCTAGGATTCAGTTTGTCTGGGGACTGTTAAATTTGTTTTGAGTACTGAATAATATTCGAGACATGAAATTGCTGCATGATTGGTCTGGCCTTCCTCCCGAGCTGCTGGAGCAGATTGCTAAAGGTTTGCCATTATTGGAGGATTTCACGGCGTTTAGAGGGGTTTGTACCACTTGGCGAGGGGCTGTCTCTAGGAATAAGTACCAGTTTAAGGTTCCTCTTCTTATGCTTGCAGAGAAACACCGAAGCCATAAGTGCAAAATCTATATGCACAATTTGGATAGGTTGTATAGGATATTGATGAAAAACCGCTGCATTCGGAAGTTCAAAATCCATAGGTTATGTAGGAGAAATAAGAAACAACACAACCATGAGCGTGAATTCTGTAGCTTGTCTAAGAGAAAGATTTGTGCTAGATTACCATTCCCCGATGCCAAGAATAAGAGATGCATAGATGTTGGATTTGGATGGATGCTTGCCATCTCAGCCTCAAAATGTAGCAAGCTTAGATCAGGTGACACCAAATATGGTAAGAGATATATCGGTAGGAGTGACACTAAATACGGTAAGCTTGGTTTAGGTGACATTTCAGATGGTAATGTTAGTTTGGTGAAACCTTTTTATCCTTCTCCTAGAATCAAACTTCCCAACCTGACAAAATTCGACACATACAAGGAATCCGGAAGATGGCCAGACTTTGCCTTTTTCCGACGGGCGATGCTCTTAGCCAATCCATCCGATACTTCAGATTTCATATTGCTGCTGGTCACCGATACTGCCATGGTCTTTTGGAGGAATGGAGACAAGAAATGGACGGTGTTAAACCCGAATAACAGAGCATACTTCTATGATGTAGTCTGTTACAAAGGACGTATATATGCGATGGAAGGCTGTGGCAGAATCCTGATTTGGGATCCTAATGGAAATGATTTCACCAAAGTCATAGTGCCGCAAATGGATAATTATCCAGATGTGCTCCGGCACAACGTAGTGCCCTACTTGGTGGAATCAACAGAAGGTGAGTTACTGGTAATTTTGCGCAATTATCTACAAAACCAGAGGAGTTACTCGTACTGGCATTTAAGTTATGAGACTAACTATTTTAGAGTGATGAGAGTGGACATTGAGGCACAGAAATTCGAAGAAATTGAAAGTGTTGGTAGGGATGCAATATTTGTAGGCAATAACACCCCTGTAGCTCTTGCAGCGGATGATTATCCAGGTGTGCTCGAACCTAATTGCATCTACTTCACAGATGACTTCAGTGAGGGCTACTTCGGCGAACCAGAATACAGAAAGGGAGGGGGCAAGGACATGGGAATTTACAGCTTCGAAAACAAGAGAATCAAAAGGTTTGGCATCAAATCCTTTAGCCCCATAGGTCCACCGATGTGGGTTTTTCCTTCGTTTTGAGGCTTGTAACAGCATTATGGAGCTTTGATGTACATTTTGCGTCTATTTATTGAAACATTTTCTTAAGCAAATGAATTGTACCATTTGAATTTCAGTAGTTGTGCACATTTATGCTTTTTTGCAGTCATACACAGCAAAATACATTCGAAATCTTGAAAATGAAATAGAGTTTAATTCATAACTAGAGACTAATAAATAGCATCTGGATCAAGTAAACACCAAGTAAAACACGAACAAGTTTCATGGTAATACTACTACTCGAGCAGAGCAAACGTTGTGAGATCAGAACCGCCGCCATTGTGGAGATTGGCCGCAGGCATGTTAGGCTGAAGTCGGAGCGCAAGAAGGCGAGGGTATGCCATCATGGAGTTGAAGTCCCCTCCATTGTCAACCAGGCCATACTGTGGATCCTCTTGCCTAGCATCCTAAAAATATCGATAAAAAACGCTTATATCAGAAACCAATCATATGATGACACGTTATGTATTTACTAAAACGGTTTTTCCAATGTGTAATCATGTGCATACTAAAATCGAGATGATAACTGAATTTTGGATAAAATCTTAACATAGGCCTGTAGAAATTAAGTTATACTACTGCTCACCAATTCCAGGAGGAGGTTCCTGTGAATCTCTTCAACGTTCCTCAGCTGCAATTGAAAACCATGGAGAAATTTAGCAATTTGTCCATATGATTGTTCTATGAATGGATATAAGTATAACTTGGGATTCTAGTGAGTGAAAGCATACCTTTTTCTTGTGAGTGTCAATCTGGTTGCCGATCACCTTAATCTGTTCCAATGTAGAACAAAATAACATTAACTTCTCTCAAGAATTCCCATCAGTTCATGTTGAAGTTACAAAACACAATATTTTCAGACAATTCTTCAAGTCTACTCTTTTTGGCTAATATGATTAAACCAGGCCTATATATCCAAGTCATCTAAACACAAGTAAGTTAAACCAAAACATGATTTACACCATTAAGAGTATCTTTTCAGCTAATACAGCTACACATTCATAGCAACATTTTACATTCCTAGTCGATTAATTCAAAGATTAATCTGAGATAATTCAACATTCAGATAAATCTTACATGGTAACAAACAAAATCATGTTTCATCTCTACTGATCTGCAGCTACATAAGTTACAGAAGCCGAGAACAGTTTAGAGTGACACTTAATATCAGTCCATGAGCATTCAAAGCAGCACATTGCAAGGCTATTCTGCTACACCATTCATTCTCATTTTTTCACCATATTTAAGTTAACTAAAACCATATCTGTACATACATACTCCATAAAACAACATCAACAACAAAAACAACAACAATCAAAACAAATAAATCATTTATAATCTGAAAATGCAATGAGTTAAAAAAGCAAAAAGATTTACCTTCCTCTCCCGAATGGTGGTAATAGAGTTATCCACGTCTTCAATGAGCATCCCAAGATCCTCATAGCTCAGATCATTCAAGCTCTCCCCCATCCTCTGCCTGCATCAAATATTAATCAAAACTTGCAGATTTAATCATTCAACTAACTTTATTTTTTTTTAAAAAAGTGTTTCATATGAAGCTACTCTGTGTGTGTGTGTAAAAAAATCTAACCTGATCTCCCTTCTCAGATTCTTGTTCACATCCTTTAACTTCCTCAACTGCTCTTGCATTTTCTGAACAAACATTAAACCACACACATAAACACAGAATCAGAGACTCAAACATTGGATGTAAGAAAAAAATCACATGTACTAAAACATAGATTAAATCAGTAACCTCATAGTGTGAGTTCCACAAATCCACCCCTAGAGCCTTCTGGTACTGATCCACCACCTGCTTAGTCCTGCTCCAAGCCAAAACAAAAAACCTCGGACTCAAAAAACTAATCTTTACAGATCTAGTTTAAGGTACATATGTTGATTAGAGAGAAAACATACGTTGTAGAAGGACTTATGTACTCATGAAGCTTGTGGGTGCTGGAAACCATGATGATGGAAACCTTAGCATCGCACAAAACAGTGAGCTCGTGAGCTTTCTTGAAAAGCCCATTTCTTCTCTTGGAGTAGGTCACTTGCCTGTTGGTCTGATTCTCGATCCTTCTGATCTGGATCTTCCCACGAGCCATCTTTTTTTCTCACTTTTTCTTGAAGAAAAAAAAATCCCAGTTTGTGTCTGAGAGAAAGAGTGGTTGAATATGATGATGAATATGAACAATCATGTGACTGAATGGGAAGTGCCTATGTTTATGGTTAAGGTTAGTCTCACGTTTCGGACACTGTTCTTTTGTGCAATGGGGACAAAGGTTGAGGGGTTTGAGGTCCAACAAGTTACCAGAAATGGAAAGCATTGCCTAATCGGTGAAAAGCGGTGGCAGAGGAGTATAAAGAGTGGCGAGAATCGGTCATTTCTTAGTTATCTGTCACTACCAAAGAGGACAGGAGTGAGTTTGAAATTTAGAGGTGTGGGCCCCAACTTCTGCTTTTTTTTTTTACAGTGGATATGAATTTAAAGCCGTGTCTCATTGACCTGTCTCATTGCTTGATTGTTTCTGAGCAATGTGGAATTACTGCGGATCTTTGCTAATCTTACCGTATTGATTGTTTATTCGTTTTGTGTCTTTCAAAGCTGGAACATGAAAGTTGCATGTTTAGGTTTCCGATTTGGTGAAATGGTTGAGTTATTATTTTGAATCTAGTTTTAGTTTACAGCTGAATTCATTGGAGAAAGTTACTGTTCAGTTTTCCGATTTGGTGAATTGTTAGTTTACAGCTAAATTCACTAAAGAGAGAAAAGAGAGTGATAAGAACAAGTTGTTAGGTAGTTCCATATTTGTATCAATCTGTATGTATCTTTGCCTATAAATAGGCTTTGCCAATGAATAGAAAGTCATCAATTCAGAATCAATCTATTCTTTCACATGGTATCTGAGCAATGATATAACTCTGCCATATATTCATCTACTATTTTCATCTATTATTTCATCGTAATTTTTTTTCATCATGTCTGACGGAAACAATACTCTCAATACTTCTCTGCAGGCTAATCTCAATAGCTTTCTGCAATCAAATTTCATTGGCTCTCCAAGTAACAACTCTTCAGGGCAACAGAATGTGAATGATCCATATGCTATCCACCATTCTGATAGCCCATCTGTTGTCCTCGTCATGCCCCTTCTCACGGGTGATAACTATGCTTCATGGAGTCGAGCCATTACAATGGCTTTAAGAGCCAAGAGCAAGTATGGCTTTGTTGATGGTTCATTATCTACGCCAAGCGATGAGAAAGATATCGCAAATTGGCGCCGCTGCAATGATCTCGTTAGCAGCTGGATACTCAATTCTGTTTCTCCAGAAATCAGGCCAAGCATTCTCTATGCCGATAGCGCTGCACAAATTTGGACAGACCTCAAAGAGCGCTTTTCTCAGTCTAATGCTCCTAAGATTTATCAATTGAAGCACTCAATTTCTTCTCTCAAACAAGAGGGAATGACTGTTTCATTGTATTTCACCCAACTCAAGTCTCTTTGGGATGAATTATGCAGCATTATTTCCATCACTCCATGTACCTGCGGGAATGGAAAGAATATCATTGAGCAGCAAAATCAAGACCGTGCCATGGAGTTTCTGCAAGGGCTCCATGACAGCTTCTCTGCTATTCGTAGTCAGATTCTTCTCATGGAACCTTTCCCTTCAATTCAGCGCATCTACAACCTTGTTCGTCAAGAAGAAAAACAACAAGAGTTGAATGTTCGATCGGTTCCCGCTGTTGATTCGGCTGCCTTCCAGTTCACCAAGGCACCTTATCGTGATCGATCCACATCAAAGAGGCAACGCCCTTTCTGTGACCATTGCAACCGCCATGGCCATACCCGCGACAAGTGTTATCAGCTCCATGGATATCCCGACAAGTATGGCAAGCGAGCTGAACCACATGCTACCCATCTCGCTGGATCAATCAACCATGTTGCTCCTGTTGCTCAGCATGCACCCGTCCCTCAATTGACTTCTGATGAATACAACAAGTTGCTTGCCCTTATTGCCAAGGATGAAACTGGTGTACCTTCGGCCAACTTTGCAGGTAAAACCCTTTTCTTTTTTATCCTCTCGTTGGATTATCGATTCAGGTGCATCTCATCATGTATGCTCATCATTATCTCTATTTTCCTCTTATATTCCACTCCAAAAACATATCCATGTTCAATTGCCTGATGGTTCATATGCCTCAGTGACACACATAGGAATTGTTCATCATTCTCCATCATTAGTTCTAAAAGATGTGTTCTATATTCCATCATTTAAATTCAATTTATTATCCATATCACAAGCAACAAAACAACTTAGTTGTGATGTAACTTTTTCTATTTTTCGATGTATCTTTCAGGACCGTGCATCGAAGATGGTGATTGGTCGGGGTAGTCTTCAACATGATCTCTATTTTTTAGATGATGCTGCTCATTTGAATTCTGTTATTTCCCTTTCCGTAGCAAATAAATTTGACCTTTGGCATTCACGCCTCGGTCACCCATGTATTTCCCGTTTTCAGTTTCTTGCTAAGAAATTTCCAGTTATTATTTCTAATAAAGATTTTATGTGTGATATTTGTCCACAAGCCAAACAATCCCGTTATCCTTTTCCGCAAAGTGTATCTCGATCTTCCAAGTGTTTTGAATTGATTCACGTTGACATTTGGGGTCCTTTCTCCGTTCCATCTAAAAATGGTTCGCGTTTCTTTTTAACAATCGTGGATGATTATTCTAGATGTACTTGGGTGTATCTAATGAAAAATAAATCTCAGACTTTCCATATGGTAACACATTTTTTTAATCAAATTAATCGGCAATTCAATTTGTCAATCTCTACAATTCATTCTGGAAATGGAGGTGTCTTTATTCCACAACTACAAACCCTTAGATCGGATAATGGTGCTGAATTTCTTTCTTCTACCTTTAAAAGTTGGTTTCATTCTCATGGAATAATACACCAACGTAGTTGTGTCTCAACCCCTCAACAAAATGGGATTGTAGAACGTAAACATCGCCATCTACTCGACGTTGCTCGCTCATTAAGGTTCCAAGCCAATCTCCCTCTCTCTTTTTGGGGAGAATGTGTCCTTACAGCCGCGTTTCTAATCAACAAACTACCAACTCCAATTCTTAAATTTAAATCACCTCATGAAATTTTATTCGGTAAATCTCCGAATTATTCGTCTCTACGTGTTTTTGGTTGCTTATGTTTTGCTAAAAACATGTATATTCAACATAAATTTGATGCTCGAGGAAAACCTCACATATTTGTTGGTTATCCTCATGGACAAAAAGGATATCGTATTTATGATCCGTCAACTAACCGCATTATCGTCTCTCGTGATGTCATCTTTCATGAATCTATATTTCCATATCACGATGTTCCAAAATCTCCTCCCCAGGAAATTTCTATCACACCTCTGGATGATGATAATTCTACCTCTCATACATTACCAGAGTCTAATTCGCCTCAGTATAATTTACCAGAGTCCAATTCTCATAATCATTCAACACCTCGTGCTGAATCTCCCACGTCTTCCGCTTCTTCTCCTGATAAAAATATTTGCTTATCGGATAATGTTCCTCCTTGTCCTGAAATGGCTAAACACTCAAAATATCCTCAGAGAACTCGTCGACCACCGTCTCGTTTTAATGATTTTGTGTTATCTACTACTCATTCTTCCACCGATTTTCCGCTATCCAATCATTTCTCTTGGAATAATTTGAGTTCTTCTCATCGTATTTTTTTGAGTAAAATATTCGATCATAATGAGCCTCGAAATTATTCCCAAGCCGTCAAATCTTCAGTTTGGCGTGATGCTATGAGTACAGAACTCCGAGCTTTAGAATCAAACAACACATGGTCACTTTGTCATCTACCACCGGGTAAGAAAGCCATTGGTTGTAAATGGGTTTATAAGATCAAATATCTCCCTGATGGGTCAATTGAACGATATAAAGCTCGTTTAGTTGCCAAGGGTTACACACAAACTGAAGGTGTCGACTATCATGATACCTTTGCCCCAGTAGCAAAACTAGTCACAGTCCGCCTTCTTCTCTCTATTTCTACAATAAAAAATTGGTCTCTTCACCAATTAGATGTCAATAATGCCTTCTTACAAGGCGACCTTCATGAAGAAGTTTTCATGAAACTTCCCCAAGGACTCTCCAACACTGTTGATAATCGTGTTTGCAAGTTACATAAGTCCCTCTATGGACTTAAACAAGCTTCTCGTCAATGGTTTGCTAAATTTTCTTCGACCCTTCGTCGTCTAGGTTTTCGTCAATCAATCTCTGATTATAGTCTTTTTACTTATATTCATAAAGACATCTCAGTATTTGTTCTTGTTTATGTTGATGATATAATTATTACCGGTAATAATGATGCATTTATATCTCAAACTAAACAATATTTATCGAAATCATTCTCCATTAAGGACCTCGGGCCTTTACATTATTTTCTTGGCATCGAAGTATCTCGGTCAAAGAAAGGTTTATTTTTATGCCAACGAAAATACACTTTGGATATTTTACAAGATTCTGGAATGCTTGGATCGCGTCCATGTAATTTTCCTATGGAACAAAATCTTCGCCTTTCTCCCAACGATGGTACTCTCTTACCTGATCCATCCCTTTATCGGCGGCTAATCGGACGTCTTTTATATCTGACAGTTACTCGTCCTGATATTCAATATGCTGTCAACAATCTTAGTCAATTTTTACAAAATCCCCGCACTTCTCACCTTGATGCTGCACATCGAGTACTTCGTTATCTAAAAGGTTCTGTTGGCAACGGCCTTTTCCTTTCTGCCTCTAGTTCACTTTCCCTTATTGGTTTCTCTGACTCTGATTGGGCAGGTTGTCCCTCCACTCGCCGCTCGACAAGTGGATATTTTACTATGCTTGGTTCTAGTCCAATTTCGTGGAAATCCAAAAAGCAGCCTACTGTTTCCCGATCTTCCGCTGAAGCCGAATATCGTTCTCTGGCTGCACTCACCTCTGAAATTCAGTGGCTCAGTTCTCTCTTATCTGAACTTGGTTTTCCTCCTTCTAAACCAATTACTGTACATTGTGATAATCAAGCAGCACTACATATTGCTGAAAATCCAGTCTTCCATGAACGCACCAAACACATTGAAATAGACTGCCACTTTATTAGAGAAAAGATTCTCAATGGTCTGATCGCGCCTTCATATCTTCGTTCTTATGACCAGTTAGCTGACATCTTCACCAAACCACTCGGCGCCGACACATTTCATCGATTACTTGGCAAGTTGGGTGTCATAGATATTTCTACTCCGACTCCAACTTGAGGGGGGATGTTGAACAAGTCATTGATTTCACGTGTGTAAATATTGTTGGTTAGCGATATCACAGAATATTAGATATTGATTTTGTAAATCCCAGAATATTAGGTGGTTAGGTAGTTCCATATTTGTATCAATCTGTATGTATCTTTGCCTATAAATAGGCTTTGCCAATGAATAGAAAGTCATCAATTCAGAATCAATCTATTCTTTCACACAAGTGAGACGAAAAATTCAACATGTCTTGATAATCATAATGACCGAAATGTGCTAAATGAAGTGTGCTACATTCTAAATGTAAAGAGGTGAGACAAGACTGAAAAAATGTTGAGATGGTAAGGAAATCAAATGATTGGCTAGATTAACTGAACGTAATTGTACAAAAATTTCGATGAATCTAAAATTATCTGATGTTTGCCCTATAAAACAAGTTTTCATTGGTTTTTCAAGATAAATATTCCGACAAACAAGTTAACAATAGGATTTGAATAGTTTGTTTTTAGTTTACCAATTACATACCTCTTATAGTCTTCTTTCCCTCTTATTTATGAAGTTGCAAATCTAAGGAGTATTGCTAAGCATATGACTGTGTTCCATGATGTTATGATTGGGTATCTTGTTCGTGGCATTGTATCTATGTGATTTTGGTCGAATATGGCCACACAAATGACACAATGTCATGCTTTCATCCAAATACAAAGTTGAGTCAACTAGATTATTCTAAATCGAATATAAGCGTTCTTGATTGTGTATATAATTTTAATACGTTTGACCACTATGTACAAACAAAATTAGAACTAGAACACATTTCATTTAGTTGGACTTCATAATAGACATAAATCTAGATTGCAAATTTAAAAGAAGTTTAACAAGGTATTTGTTTGGGAAGATAGCCAACATTCCATTCACAAAAATTAATAATGCAAGAGGTAGAATGTCAAGAACACACAATCAAATAAAACAAATAGCACCACAAATCATCCAAGAACATATAGCTCAAGACTTTGACTATTTGACTGGGCCTGAGTCCAATTTTAAATAAATCGCGCATCCAAGCCCGTGTTAATAAACATTGGGTCTTTCCTTCATTTTATGGACTCAGCAAAAATGCAAAGCCAGGCCCAAAGAACTTAGCCGGCGCCAACGACGCCGAGACGCCGAGCCAGCAAGTTGTTCATCCTCTTCTTTCCCGATTTAAAACCGAATTCTTTATTTAATTTCTCCAAACGCTTAAGCCGAAAGTCTTCTTCCCTTCTAAATCACCAGCGAGACGTCACAGAGCCAATTAAAATCAGAGCAATGTACGCGCACACACAGTCACACACTCGCTAAACAATTCTACACACTCATCACCATCCACACTACTATATAAGATCCGTCCCCGATTCAATTCCCCCCATTTCAGAGCTCCCCAGATCTCAGATCTCCGGCTAGGGTTCTTCCAAGATGCTGACCAAATTCGAGACCAAGAGCAACCGCGTCAAGGGGCTGAGCTTCCACACCAAGCGGCCCTGGATCTTGGCCAGTCTCCACAGCGGCGTGATCCAGCTATGGGACTACCGCATGGGCACCCTGATCGATCGCTTCGACGAGCACGACGGCCCCGTCCGAGGAGTCCACTTTCACAAGTCTCAGCCGCTCTTCGTCTCCGGAGGTAGTACATGATTCGATCGCATTTTCCTGTTTTGCTGTGTTTTTTGAACGATCAATGTCGATCTGATTCGTAACGGCTTTCCGTTTGCTTTGTCGGATTTCAGCTGGAATTCTGATTGATTATTGTTAATGTGTATGATTTGTCCCTGTGGTAATGTATCACTATTATGGAGTTGATGCTCACACTTATGATCTGATTGATTTATATGAATTTCAGTTTAAATGCCACGTTTTTTATGTCCTCACTTGTGATCTATGATCTCTTATTGTAATGTGTGTGCTTTATATCATGTTGTAATGTTGTAGTATTTTTAAGCGTTTAGTACCACGTTTTGATTTTCTCACGTGTGATCTGTAGTTATGTTTTAGCAATGAAGAAGTTGTGAGTGGATCTATGGTTGATTATTGTTTAATCTATATGAATTTTTGCGAAACACGTTGATCCAGGAAGATAGTTGGTGGTAAACTGTTTCTTCCTCTGTTTCATCCGTTGATCTGTGCATGGTGCAATCTGTCTTGCAGGAGATGATTATAAAATCAAGGTTTGGAACTATAAGTTGCATCGTTGCTTGTTTACATTGCTGGGGCATCTGGATTACATCCGGACTGTTCAGTTCCATCACGAGTATCCTTGGATAGTTAGTGCAAGTGATGATCAGACCATCAGAATATGGAACTGGCAGTCCCGAACTTGTATTTCTGTCTTGACGGGTCACAACCACTATGTTATGTGTGCCTCCTTCCATCCCAAGGAGGACCTTGTTGTATCTGCTTCTTTGGATCAGACGGTTCGAGTTTGGGATATTGGTGCCCTGAGGAAAAAAACTGTTTCTCCAGCAGATGACATCCTGCGCTTGAGTCAGATGAATTCAGACTTCTTTGGTGGTGTTGATGCTGTTGTCAAATATGTGTTAGAAGGTCATGATCGAGGGGTAAATTGGGCGTCATTCCATCCCACTCTGCCTTTAATTGTCTCTGGTGCTGATGATCGTCAAGTGAAAATCTGGCGAATGAATGGTACATTACTATTTTATCCCTTTTTCCAGTCTAGCTTGAACTTTCTGCTCTTCCTGTTTGTTGGATTATGGTTTGAAATCTCTTAATTTTTTCCAATCTCACGTATTCTAAAACTCGAGGAATAAAAACTTGAGGAATAAATAACTGCTAAGAGGATGCATTACTTTCACATTTTAAAGAATTGCTGTTGCTGAGTGCTTTGTTCTTCTAAAAAATATATTAAAGGTTTCTATATCTATATGGAAGCCAGTAGTTATGTGCTGTTTATACTGCCAGACACCCATATGCTAGTGAAATAGTTGGTTGTAGCTTTTGCGCATATAGATTGTGGTTATATTTCAGGTGTTCAAAAACTCTATTTTTCCCCATGTACACTTTGATGGTATTTTGTGAAGATTTACTATATGTAATATTTTTATTAATACTCATCGTGTATGTGACTCTGTGGGTTTTAATGCGAACATCTAACTGACTTCTGAAACCATCGTTTCTCACATCTAATTATTTCACTTTTTTACAGACACTAAAGCTTGGGAAGTTGACACATTGAGAGGGCATATGAACAATGTGTCGTGTGTTCTATTCCATGCGAGACAGGAGATTATTGTCTCAAACTCAGAAGATAAGAGCATCCGAGTGTGGGATGCTACAAAGAGAACAGGTCTCCAGACTTTCCGCAGGGAACATGACAGGTTCTGGATCCTCTCATCTCATCCTGAGATGAATCTTTTGGCAGCTGGCCACGACAGTGGCATGATTGTGTTCAAGTTGGAGAGGGAACGCCCTGCATTTTCTGTGAGTGGTGACAACCTGCTTTATGTTAAAGATCGCTTCTTGCGTGTGTTTGAGTACTCGACTCAGAAGGATATTCAGTTGATACCAATTCGAAGGCCGGGTTCTAACAGCTTAAACCAAGTACCTCGCACTCTTTCTTACAGTCCTACCGAAAATGCTGTTTTACTCTGCTCAGACATGGATGGAGGGTCTTATGAACTCTATGTTGTGCCCAAAGAAAGCTTTGGTAGAGGTGATTCTGTTCAAGATGCTAAAAAGGGGTCTGGAGGCTCAGCTGTTTTTGTGGCACGAAACCGGTTTGCAGTGCTTGAGAAGAGCAACAACCAAGTTGTTGTGAAAAATCTGAACAATGATATGGTGAAGAAAAGTGTGCTGCCCATCCCCACAGACGCGATTTTCTATGCAGGCACTGGAAATTTGTTGTGTAGGGCAGAGGATAGAGTGGTGATTTTTGACCTTCAGCAGAGAATTGTGCTTGGGGAGCTTCAGACTTCTTTTATTAGGTATGTTGTGTGGTCACATGACATGGAAAGTGTTGCCTTGCTCAGTAAGCATTCAATTGTAATTGCTGATAAGAAACTTGTACATCGTTGCACTCTTCATGAAACCATTCGTGTCAAGAGTGGAGCTTGGGATGATAACGGTGTCTTCATATACACAACTCTGACACATATCAAGTACTGCCTTCCTAATGGGGACAGTGGTATCATCAAGACACTGGATGTTCCAATATATATTACTAAAATATATGGTAATACGATCTTTTGCTTGGACCGAGATGGGAAAAATCGTCCTATTATCATTGACTCAACTGAATATGTTTTCAAGTTATCCCTGCTGAGGAAGAAATATGACCAGGTTATGAGCATGATCAGGAACTCTGAACTTTGTGGGCAAGCCATGATTGCTTATTTACAGCAGAAGGGCTTTCCTGAAGTTGCTTTGCATTTCGTGAAGGACGAGAGAACAAGATTCAACCTTGCTCTTGAAAGTGGAAACATACAGATAGCAGTTGCATCTGCTAAAGAGATTGATGAGAAAGATCATTGGTACAGGTTGGGGGTAGAGGCTCTTCGTCAGGGTAATACTGGTATTGTAGAATATGCATACCAGAGGACCAAGAACTTTGAGAGATTGTCTTTCCTGTATCTGATTACTGGGAATCTGGAGAAGCTGTCCAAGATGATGAAGATTGCTGAAGTTAAGAATGATGTTATGGGTCAGTTCCATGATGCCTTGTATATGGGTGATATTGAAGAGCGTATCAAGATTCTGGAGAATGCTGGTCATTTTCCACTTGCATACTTGACTGCCTCAGCTCATGGGCTTCATGAGGTTGCTGAGCGTATAGCTGCAGAGCTGAAGGAGGACCCCACTTTGCCCCAGGGAAAGTCTGCCTCTTTATTGATTCCCCCAAAACCAGTACTGTGTGGCGGGGACTGGCCTTTGTTGATGGTTACCAGAGGGATCTTTCATGACCTTGAAAATCCTGGCCGTGGAGCACAAGAGGATTATGAAGATGCTGCAGATGCTGATTGGGTGGAGGATTTGGATATTGGCGATGTTGAAAACATGCAGAATGGGGACATAAGCATGGTGTTGGATGATGATGAAGTCCATGAAGATGGTGAAGGAGGATGGGATCTTGAGGATTTGGATCTGCCTGCTGATGTAGATACACCCAAGATGGCTCAAAGTGCACGCTCTGCTGTATTTGTAACTCCAAGCAGTGGAATGCCCGTAAGCCAGATTTGGGTTCAGAAATCATCTCTTGCTGCAGAACATGCTGCTGCAGGCAATTTTGACACCGCTATGCGTCTTCTTAACCGACAATTGGGAATAAGAAACTTCAGTCCATTGAAGCAGCTATTCATTGACCTTCAGTCAGGAAGTCATAGTTACTTATATGGCTTCTCTTCTGCACCAGTTCTTACTGTGGCAGTGGAAAGGGGCTGGAACGCAGCAGCAAGCCCAAATGTGCGAGGTCCACCTGCTCTGGTGTTCAGTTTGTCTCAGTTAGATGAGAAGAGCAAGGCTGGTTACAAAGCTTTTAATGGTGGGAAGGTCAGTGAAGCGCTTAAAATATTCCTTTCTATCCTGCACACAATACCCCTTATTGTTGTTGAGACACGAAGTGAAGTGGATCAAGTGAAGGAGTTAATCAACATTGCAAAAGAGTATGTTCTGGGTTTGCAATTGGAACTTGAGAGGAGGTCATTGAGTGATAACCCCGCTCGTCAACTGGAACTGGCTGCCTACTTCACTCATTGTAAACTAGGTCTTCCTCACCAAAGACTTGCCCTGAACAATGCCATGTCTGTTGCCTTCAAAACAAAAAATATGAGCCTTGCAGCAAACTTTGCGAGGAGATTCTTAGATACCAATCCTACAAACGCAGAACATGCCAAGAAAGCTCGTGGAGTCCTTCAGGCCGCCGAAAGGAACATGACAGATGATTCTCAGATAAACTATGACTTTAGAAATCCCTTTGTTGTCTGTGGAGCTACACATGTGCCGATATACCGTGGACAGAAGGAAGTCACTTGCCCTTACTGCTCTACTCACTTCGTCCCAGCACAGCAGGGGCAATTATGTACTGTGTGTGATCTTGCTGTTGTTGGAGCCGACGCATCAGGCATTCTCTGCTCTCCTACCCAAGTCCGGTGAATATGACTCCTTTCAATACTTATAGTTCAAAGCACAGGCTGTTCCCTTTCCTAGGAAAGTTACAGGTAACCACCCTACTACTTTTTCCCCCTTTTCTTTATTTCCCAAGGGTCAATTTCCTAGTGGAGCTAATATTTTGCCTTATTTATTGAATATTTGCTTGCTTTGTCTTGTAATTTTATTTTATCCTGATATTAAAATTCCATATCTTATATACCACAATCAATTTGTTTGGCTTTTCAAAGGTCGTTAAGTTCCTATAACTTGTGGAGACTATCTGATGGGTAATAGTTGTTCATGCTGTTTCTGTGTTTACTTACAGGTATATTTTTGTTTCTCACTGTTATTGGGGAGAGTTGCATCACAAGGTTTTTTGTAGAGAAAGCTGGAGGCTAGCTCGGTCTGTTCAAATACTCCTGCTTCTTCATCGGCTATGCCAGAGGAGGTCTACTACTACTCTGTTGTTGGGTCTGATTTTGAGTTTTGGCATCTGTTTAGTGTATCTTCTGGCAATAAATATTGTGGTGGGATTTTATAAGTACTTCATCTTTGTATTAAATTCAACTAGAATGTTTTTCTTTCTTACATGTAGTGCTATGATATCCTGGTGTACAGGATTTTGTTATTTTTATCATATTTTATGCTACTGGATTCAGTCATAACTTTTCTGTCATGTTTCCATACTTAAAGTTAAATGTAAAGTATTTCTTTGAAGATCTGCCATAATCTTTTACCCCTGGTCTTTTACCACTGCATCGTTTTGATTTGGTGATCATCTTCACTGTTTTATGAGTCTGTCTTTAGACTATTTTGTGATATACAATTGTGATAGTTGCATAGAATCCATGTTGTTGTGATAGTTGCATAGAATCCATGTTGTTTGAGTTGTTTCGATCTGGTAATCATAAACACCATTGTAGGTAGCTATTTGAGGTACTTGATTTGAGAACTAGCAGTTGAAATTTCGTTTCCTTGATTTATTGAGTTGATTTTTTCTCCTTTCTGTGTCGTCTGAACTGGGCACGTTCTTGAAGATGAGTTTAAATGCATCGATTCATATCAATGTTTATGTCATTTCTAGCAAGAAGTGTAGGATCATCGATTCATCATGATTCAAGTTTAGAATATCAGTTGGCGATCGGAAATAGTGTATACAGAGCTAGCAAGATCGTATGCAGGGTTATACCAATGTGATACATAGAGATCCTATAGCTGATTTGTTTGCAAAACCGAGAGGATTCAAAATTATCGTTTTTTACAGGAAACTCATCGGATCTCTTGAGCTTATACATACACATCGTTACAATTCAGTTCAGTTTTTGATGGATTTAGTTAAATACTTACTATTTTCAATACTTCTAACTTTAGTAATTCAATCGAATCAGTAAGAAATAATCTCAAAATAATATGACTTTAATAGAATTTTTTCTGAAATTTGAAATTCCCTACAAGCACAGAAATACTATACGTATAGCCAATTAGTGACCATCATTGCTCTAAATAAGTATTTAATTATCACAACAATCAGTAATCACCGCATGTCTATGGTATATCATTTCACCTAAGGCACATGTATAAAGTTAAACTAATGATAGAATTACACAGAAATGCAGGAGGACAAATGAATACAGCCTAATAGTAATTAGTAAAGTAAGCAAAAGATTAAGATCCCTAAGCTTCCA
Source organism: Cruciata laevipes (assembly GCA_963678965.1). NCBI lineage: Eukaryota > Viridiplantae > Streptophyta > Magnoliopsida > Gentianales > Rubiaceae > Cruciata > Cruciata laevipes. The sequence continues at coordinate 1,428,891 of OY787639.1, forward strand.
TTGACAAAGTAAAACCATTTTTAATCGCACATTTTACTATTCACAGCACATGTATCAGCACCAACGGTGACTAATTTAATTACAATTAGGGATAAGAACCAAGCAATCTTAATCATAAGGTTAAGCTTAAAGAATAAAGATTAAAGAGAAGGCTACATGCAACATGCCATCCTTTACTCTCAAAATCATCACCTAATATTCCCATACTACTACTCTACCCTTAACGAACCATAGCTAATTATTGATTATCAATTTATTGAACAGTTAATATTCGATTTTGTTGATTTTCTAATTTTTATAACCATGTTTCTTAATTACATGGAGCATTGATGGGACCATCCTTTGATGACTTATTACTATGTACCACATAAAAGAGCATTGTCACTTATATAATTTTAGAGTGAAATTTGATCGATAGCTGTTTATATAAGTTGGGTATAAATGATAGGGAAAATTTCATGCCATGTCCAGAATTCATGATTTAGAGTTAATTTTCTTATTAAATCACTCAGAAGTCGAAAATATACAATTTAAGGCCGATCAGATCTTTGTGACGTTTATTTAAAAAGTGAACACGAATTTAAGGATATCATAACCCTTTCTAGAACTCAAGAATACACAAGCAAGTACAATAAACATAAGTGATTCAACATTTTTAATTTTATAAATTTAATGAAAGTTAATTAGCAACATTTATAATGAAAGTACAGGATGCACCCCATGAGCCAGATACATGTGCATGTTTTATGACTTTGTGTGGAGAAGAGAAGAAACTAGAAAATATAGGGAGGTTCAGAAGCAGAGCGTAGCCATTTCTCCAAGTACGTAATAGTATTACACACCGCCATTACCAATGCGAACAGTGTTGTACCCGCATTAGTTTTAGTGATCTCAAATAATGGCCTTATCTAAATTTAATGGGACTTTCATTATTTTGTATTATGTAATTTAAGTTCCTACACATCACCTTACTGACTATTGTACATCCTCAACATACCTCCACAAGGTCATAAACATTTTATTACTCCATTCATTTCATTTCAAATGGCAAAGAAAAATGCAAAATTAAAATTAAATTGAGTGGATGATATAAAATTAATTTTTTTAATTCAAAAATAAATAATGCACCTTGAAGACTAAGTTCGGTTTGTCTCACCTTATTTTTTTTTGCTGAATTGAATTGAAAATTACTGTATTGGAAAAAAGAATCGGCGTTACTAAATCAACCTAAACTTTATGAAATTATATTTTCAATGATCTGAACTGAACTGAATTAATAATACATAGAAGCTCAGGTAAACATGACCTAACTGTATGAAATTTGAAGTATGGTAGAGCATCAATATAATGAAATTTATGGGTTTATTTTTCTGCCATAAATTGACATAAATATTTAAAGAGTAATTCTCTTGTGAGACAGTCTCACTCATGAGGCATGACCAATAAGGAAAATTTCATTGCTACTACCTTATCTTACCTCGCTACCCACTCATCAAATCTCGACGCCACCTCATCAAACATCGGTGTCAATTCCTCAAACCTGATCACCTCATCAAATATCGAGGGTCAGTTCATCAAATCTCACAAAAAAAAAAAATTTTATTTGGTCCAACCTCTTGGGTGAGTCTGGCTCACCCAAGAATTTTTCCAACTTAAAACATAACTCCTTTTTGAAACATACTCGCGTTAATAAAAACATAGAATTTACGATATATTATTTATAAAATTGGAAAAATGATGAATAGGGCGGCGTAGAATGCCAATTTTGGTGTTATGGAGAAACATAAATAGTAACAATTTAGGGATAGTATGGGTTTTTAATTCAGAATATTAAATGGTTATGGTTGGAAAAGGGGAAGAAGAAAGGATGTCTGAGAGAAGTAGTTTTGTTTTTTACTATAGGGGTTAAACAGTAGAGTGAGGAGAGTCAACCAGCTGCAGAGGCAGGGGCAGGGTTAAAATAGAGAGAGAGTAGCACTGGGCTCGAGGGCGAGAGAATGCCAGAGACAATTATTGGGACTCCCGCATATTTATCCACCTTCCATTTTCCAGCCTTTTATTTATTTTTAAATCTTTAGTTAATGTTTTTTTTAAAAAAATATTAGTTAGGATAAGTTTAAATTTGTAAATTCATTTTCTTAAAATTGTTAAAATTACTTGGTAAAATACATTTACTTCACTGAATTCTTAGTCAGAAATAAAGAATGAATCGTAGAATTTTCCATTTTATTCATTACTTTTTTTAAAACTTAATCATGAAGTTATAACTTGAAAAATTAGAAATGTAACAAGTAAATGTATAATAATAGTCACAAATTTTAAAAGAAATAGTAATTTTACACTGGAGATGGATTTTAATATTTCATACTACCAATTGATCCTTTAAAAAGATTTCATGCGGGACCAATCTCAATTGAGACCAGTGATAAATGTTGATTTTCTAACTTTCAAACCCGACATTTATATATTAAACATAACCATTTAGTATAATATTGGAGATCTTTTCGCTTTCATGTATGATTTTCTCAATGTCTCTAACATTTTAGATATTAAGTATAATCATTCGGTGAGAACAATTTCTCAATCAAGAATTTGTTTTAATCGTATGAGTTATTCAAAATTTCAGCATTGGAAAATTGTATGGAATGAAGGATTATGAATAATATTTTCCTACAGAAGTATTTAAATTTAATTTCGGAAGAAGAAGATACCAAACGTCCGAAAAACATTAAGGTGCAAAATCATGTTTTTGATTTTGACGTAGTACGAATAGGGTCAGGCGGAATTCATTCAAAGTAGCAATAAATTGATTGAAATTGCATCAGTTTTCTCCCCCTCAACTCCCCAAAGATGATGGACAGCTGATGGATGGACCTGCAACTGCAAATCTCCTTATTTCAGGATCCATCCATCATCACCTGAATTTCTGGGATGACCATATTACTACCACCAGATCCCACGCCCCTCTTTTTATCCACATAATTTGATTCCTTTTCCTATTCTCCTACATTTTCCATGGGGGCATTGTAATATCCATGTGCAATGCAAAAATCCTTTGGATTATGATGTGAATTCATCCTATATACTATCCCTATTCAAGATTTTCATGGTCGATCCTGATGGGAGGTGTAGGAACTATATTGACAGTAATTTGTAGTAAATAAAATTACAGAATATAAATTACAGAAAACACATGAATAATAAAATACAAGTTATATTATTTATATTAATCATGCAAAACATGCCAAGAGTTACAAATAATTATGCATACAACATATTAAATATCCTAAACACAAAAACATAGATCATTATGGAGTCGAGCTAGTCTCCGCCCTTGAAACTTATGAGGCCAACAAATGACACCAAAGTCCCATAGGATAAAACCATAAGGTAACATACAAAGTTACCTGGATTTCGTAGAGCCGATCTTCAATCACAATGACTTGACTCTCAACTCACTCAGCACCAATGAAAACACCAACACTCTCAATTTAATGTATCTATTACTAGGAGACCAAACGTGTGTAAAGGTTCTTTTTATATTGACTGATGGCTCTATATATATATACTACGAAACCTAAGAATTAGGAAACATAATTTTCAGCTGGAAAGATTCTCAATCCAATACGCATATGGATTCTCTCACAAAATAAGGTAAGCTGTGTTTTAATTATAGCATAAGAACTTTCCCAAATAATGAAAGTCTTATCTTTATGGAATAACACAAAGTAATTTCCATAAACCAAAAGAATGTACTCCAAGTAATTCTTCAATTAAAACACATTCCGGGCTTTTCTAGAATGTTCAACATATGAACTTCATAAGCAATAGAAATCCTATTTTGGGTAAATTTCTTTAACCAAAACTTTCTATATCTCATTCATCTCCGAATGATAAGCCACAAAAGTTACCATGCAGTAACTTTTAATTTACCTTAAATAAATCATTTTCCAACAATCCCCCACATGAATCAGATATAGATTCGGGATTTCAATTACGCATTATACTAATGTAGTCATTGTGATTGTCGTATCGGAAGCTTAGATGCCTGCATAGGAATAAGTAGATCATTTAGTCCTTGAACTTTTCCCTTGGGATAGTACACTATTTCACTGGTTAGGAAGTATGCGGTCCCGCTTTGAACTTCCCTGAACCGCTGGTATGAACTTTCATGTACTTCCCACAGACATCTTACTATACTCTGCGATTTCCGCGGTTGTGCCCAATTATCGCGGCCATGGAGCACCTGCCTATTTCAGTCGCGTTTGTAAAGAATTGTGTCCTCATTCAATTCCCTCTAGAGGCGGCCACACCTCCCGCACATAGGTGACTAGTTGCTGAGGAATTTGTTATTTGTTAAATAACCCACTTCCACTCTAATTCCTATAATTAGAGGCCGTTAGTCATTAAAAGCATTTCATGCTTACCCTCATTTCCATTTCACTGTTTCATCATCATAGGAATAAGACTAGAGGTTTAAAGAAACCCCCACAGTGACGTCGGTGGGTCTTTGACGTTTAGTTGTCCCTTTGAACCTAGACCATGGGATCTCCAATCGCATAGGTTGGGTGTCCACAGACGTAACCTCACCATTTAATGGACTTCAGTCTCATTCCTCTCGATGATTTAACTACCTCTCGATTCAATTTCTTCGTCAAGAAATCGATCTAATCCTTTCGTCAAAGGAACACAACCTTATCTTAATGACGATAAGTCAATTTAGATAAATCCCGGTTTGAGAGTAGTTTTCTAATGATATTTTGTCTACGTTTAGACATACCATTATCGATATGGCTTTACAGTAAACCAATCAGCACAAATTTGCTTTGGTTACCTTGGGATTCCCTTTTTCTCAAAAGGTACAGACTCATTTCCTTTCCCATAATCCAACATAATGGATTTAGATTCCTCATATGAATCTAATTAAGAGAATCATTTCTCTACACATTTCAAGCCATATCCACGAGACCACGAATATATATATATATATAATATTTCATGCATAATTATATATGTTTGAATAGCCAAATAATCATGTTTCTCAAATCAAACCATCCAAACTAAATCGAATACAACAACTAATTCAATTTATTGGGTTTGATTCTCTAACCTTTCGTTTAAAAGTCGAGACCAAATATATCTCTGACTGATCAACACCATCTCCTCCACGATGCTCGTTGATCCTCGTAATTGATATTAGTACATGCCAAGAAAACTCGGCAAACCATTAGAAAAACTTCACATGAGCTTTCCGGATTTAAGTTCACAAAGAACAATTTCCGAAAAACCCTAAATCAAATAATACACATAAATATCATGCTCATATAAATATATAATATAAGCACATAATTAATCATGCATCCCTACTTTTGGTTTATTCAATATAATAACCTTAGCATGCATAATTTATAACTCACATAGCATGTAGTTTTCAAAATTCTAATCACATTAAATTTCCAAAAAACCACAATAATATTTCCGTAAAATATTCTATAATTTTCCGAAAAATTACACATCAATATCCGCCCTTTAAAAAGTTTCATAAGTTTCAAGACTGTAGGAACTATATTGACAGTAATTTGTAGTAAATAAAATTACAGAATATAAATTACAGAAAACACATGAATAATAAAATACAAGTTATATTATTTATATTAATCATGCAAAACATGCCAAGAGTTACAAATAATTATGCATACAACATATTAAATATCCTAAACACAAAAACATAGATCATTATGGAGTCGAGCTAGTCTCCGCCCTTGAAACTTATGAGGCCAACAAATGACACCAAAGTCCCATAGGATAAAACCATAAGGTAACATACAAAGTTACCTGGATTTCGTAGAGCCGATCTTCAATCACAATGACTTGACTCTCAACTCACTCAGCACCAATGAAAACACCAACACTCTCAATTTAATGTATCTATTACTAGGAGACCAAACGTGTGTAAAGGTTCTTTTTATATTGACTGATGGCTCTATATATATATACTACGAAACCTAAGAATTAGGAAACATAATTTTCAGCTGGAAAGATTCTCAATCCAATACGCATATGGATTCTCTCACAAAATAAGGTAAGCTGTGTTTTAATTATAGCATAAGAACTTTCCCAAATAATGAAAGTCTTATCTTTATGGAATAACACAAAGTAATTTCCATAAACCAAAAGAATGTACTCCAAGTAATTCTTCAATTAAAACACATTCCGGGCTTTTCTAGAATGTTCAACATATGAACTTCATAAGCAATAGAAATCCTATTTTGGGTAAATTTCTTTAACCAAAACTTTCTATATCTCATTCATCTCCGAATGATAAGCCACAAAAGTTACCATGCAGTAACTTTTAATTTACCTTAAATAAATCATTTTCCAACAGGAGGTGCTACCTTCAAGGAGCTTTGAACGAAGGTCAAGATCATGTAGTCATGTTTTGATTGGCTGATTAAGTGGTGGAGCTTGATTAAGTGGTGGAGCTATTATCATAAGTATAAAAAATTTATTTTCGAAATACTTATTTTGAAAGTTGTTGTAACGAGACTATACTTCTGGTCCTAAAATAATCGTTCTTAAAATTAATTATTTTTACAGTTTATTAAACACTAAAAAATATTGTACGTACTTAGGCTCGATTCTCATGAGATTATTTTTATCTGAATTGAACTAAAATAAAGTGAAAATTGATTTATTTTTTTTTAAAAAAATATTAGCATGACTAATATCAAATTATATTTTCACTGAGCGGAACTGAAATGAAGCGAAATTGAAGTATTTAAAAAATATCAGCATGACTAACATCAAATTATATCTTTATTAAGGTGAATTCAACTAAAATGAATTAAAGAAAAACCTAGCCTTATGAGCTTAGCATGTCTAGAAGCTTATAGATGTGGATTTTGTTGCGACACAAATTAAGGTCAAGACGTTCACTTAATCCACTAAACTTTTACTAGCTCTATCATAATATTGACGTATGGTAGATTTGGTTGTGACGCCAGCAACTCGTGGATTTGAGCCTGCATCGAACCGACTTCACTTTCTTTAAACAATGTTGCTCCTAATTATATTTTTAAAAGCTACGAGTTGATTTTTTACAGCCACGTATAGAAATAAAATACGACCAAACTTTTTTTCTTTTGATTTTTTGTCTTACTTTGACGACCAAAAGAAGCCCCAAAAACCAATAATTAATAATTCTCGAGTCCCCAGGACCAAGTTATCATGCAAATTATTAGGCGCATATTTAATATTGTGTCGCAGGCACAAGGTCAAATAGTAAAAAGAAAGAGTCTCGGGCCCCTAAAATAATTCTTTCTAGCACAAACATTTTCCAATTTCCGTAAATTAATATTTCCAAACCAATCCCTGTAATTCTCATCATTGTAGTTTTTGGCCACAAATTAATGAAATTTTGCTTTCACGTTTTCGTTAGATTAAAAATATTAATCTTGTGGCCACAGTGCAATTACTTCTAGGGTCTTTTTTGAAAATTAGTCAGCCTTTGGGGATTTTATGGTACGGCTGAATTCCGGCACTCTTTGGTCCAGGTTTCTTAATGAATTGTATTATGGCCACTAATTTGGGGGAAATCACGTGTTGGTTATATACTCACCATTATTTAATGATGAATTAATAATGATAACGAAGGTTAAAGCTATGTATCTTTGCTCGTGACACCCACTAAAAAGAGTTAATTATACACAACGTATTATTAATTATAGACAAGCTTTACAAAAATTGTAATTATGTTGACTAGCTAAATTGATAACTTACTTGTGGTGTGTACCCGTTTTTATAAGTCGATTTAAAAGATACATATTAATTTTTTTAACTTTTATTTCTGAATTTATTACCTGTTTTGTATTGATATTCTCACTTCTCGAAGTCTAATCATTTAATGTATTATGACTGATATTTTCTGTTTCACTTTCGTGGCAATAATACTAGTAGATACATAACTATGAGAAATACGTTGGATATGTTATTTTCAATTTAAGATACATTATTTCAACTAAGTTCATTTAAAATTAGGTCAATGTTTTTCAAAAAATAAAAATAAATTAGGTCAATGTAATGTAATTTCCATAATATTAATATATTGTTCTTATTATTTAATTTGATGGATTTAGATGGAGTTGAATTCAATCCAAGGTGGAAAAAGTGTTGGTTCCATCATACATGCATGTGCTAACACAATTGAATTATATTTATATTTTTGTTCTTATTGTTTTTGTGCAAGAAATATTAAAGCTTGTTGTCATGTGACATGTTCGAGTAGCCTAAATAGTTTTCTTATCAATTTTGTTGACCAAAGAGAAGTGCCATTCGACATGCATATGTAATGATTGGACATAAATTGGACTTTACGTACGTATAATTCGAGGGAAAATAATCAAAAAAATAAAACATTAAAAAGTTTTCGAGCTCCCAGTTTTATTCCTTTTTCTTTCTTAGCTTTTATCACTTTTATTTTGCATATTCTTTTTTCTCAGCATTTTCCTGGAAGATTCAGCCGACACAAATAAATAAAATACAATTAGTTTAGCTTTCAAGGCTTTTATAACAAAAGGAAGATCAAGTTAATATATGCTAATCTAATACAACACCATTCTTTGTTGGATGCATGTAACTTTGGTGTGGTAGTCCTTATCATTCAAAAGAAAGAACAAAAGAGAAGCACACCTTACTCTAGCTAGCTATTTGTTCTCATATAACTTATTTTCTTTTAAAATAACCAATGTTAAATTATATAAATTATAGCATAGAATATAGTTTTGGATGTCTTTAATCACATGGTAATGCACACAAAAATGGTAACCAAAAAGGCTTGTTCATGATGTAATATTTTAAAGTAAAATTTAATCTTATTCTAGTTGGTGTTAAACTTTTAAATACAATTTTAAACCAGTAAGAATGCACCTGAACGAATTTTACACCTTATCCAGAGTGAATTGTTTATATATCTTGTTTCACATATAAATTTATCAACTTATTTAAAAATTATGAATGCAAGTGTTTTCTTTCTTGACCATTTGTGTTAGTTATGCCTAGAATCTATATGTTCAACGGTTGAATTTGAATATGATGGATTTGTTCTCATTTGCATATTGTGCATTAATAATAAATTGATAAAATTTTCTTCCTTAACTATTTTCATTTTCCTTTTTCTTTCAAATATGCAACCTAGATACAAACTACAAAGTGCTAGTTGGAGAAAGAATGGGGGAATAGGCAAAGAACGTGGAAACTTGCGTTGCGTGCATAAAGCGAAGCAAAGATGTTTGGCCAATATGGATCTTTCAATTCTCTGTTTGGCCTTTACAAAGATACTGTTGAAAAACCCTTTTGTTTGTTAAAATAATACCACTGCTCTCATTTTTTGCACCTTTCCATTTCCACACAAAAATTTGTATAGAAAACAACTCAATTGTAATTGCAAAAACCAGTATTGGAGCAAGTCCAACAGATTCTCCAAAAGTTTTTCTAAAATAGAGAATGTAAACCCTATATTCTCCAAATATTTTTTACTCAAATCTAACAATATCTCTACTTTAGAGATTTTATTAATAACTTTTTTCCTTTTTTCCTTTTTTTTTTTTTTTGCATTAAGAAATTTGCCAAAAATAGCTTTTTTTTTTCTTTTGCAATACGCATGAATTCCGTTCCTCAAAATTTATTTGTCATTCTGCATATTTAGCAAAACAAATCTTCTCTCTCATCAATTTTGTTATAATAGCAAATGGGATAGCAAATCTGTTGGAGAGGGAAAATACACAAAATCTCTAAAATCTTATAAAATCTCTATTATAACAAATCTGTTGGACTTGCTCTTAGAAGATTGAATAGTACAAGATTTCTGATGACATAAGCCCTGTCCATTGAAACTAAGGTAGTTAGAGCATTGGTGTTGATTGGTGCTAAAATACTGATTGAATCAATGAAATTGAATAAAATCATATAACTTTATCAAACTAAATTAAATTAAATTTTATAAATAAGATATAAAATGTGGTATAGAAGATCTATAGCGGAATTAAATGATCCGTGCATTATTGTAGGTGGTGAGTATATAAATTAAACTGGAAGTGAAGAGAGGGGCCTGATGGTCTTCTCGCATGTAACATCAACTTCTATTACTATCAGTGGGGAGTTGACTTCCAAATAGAGCACTACGGAATTCCCAAAACAAAAAAAAAACTATAGAGAGCATCAAAAACTCCATTTTATTGTTTTTACCTACGCTTCTACCCAAGTCAATCTTTAAATCATTACCTCAACAATTAAAAGTCTAGTTTTCGAGGAGTTTAATTAGGTTTAAATCCTCTCCTAAAAATCAGAGGCTATATGATCAAGACTCAAACTCCTTTTGTTAAATAGCCAATTGTTAAAATTAGGCATCCATATCCCTAGGACCCTAGCCTATATAACAAACACATTCCATTTTCCCTACTACAAAACATAGATTGATCATTAAAAAAATAAAATTATGTACACAAATGAATAGAACATTTTTTTATATATATAAGTCTGTATAAGATCTTGCATTGTAAATTAATGATCATAATTACACACTTCTACACACATTTTAAGAATTACTGATCTTACTGATCCACAGTAACAATTACTAATTTTACTAGACACATTTTAAGTCTAGTTATATTCTAAATTGTGCAATCATTTGCGTCTCTAATGTACACAAAAATAAAAATAAAGTTGTTTTTGAAACTAATTTTTTAGTATAATTAAATTTAAAAATTAGAAACAATTAATTTGACTAGATAGAAGTAGGTATGTTTTGAAGTGAGAATGTGAGATAGAGCTTGTACAAATTTACCCTTTTGAGTTGTGCGTTACTTCTAATGACTCACGTGATCTTTCTAAACCTAAAAATAGAGGTAGAGGTGAAAATTCAAAATTATTTTCATATTTTAAATTGTAAAATGAGACACTTATAAAACCAATATTTTAAATTGGTTTAAATTAATTGTCCAAACCAATACTTTTTCACCCACATTTTTACGTAGTAACTGTCCAAAACCTCATAAATAATATAATTCATGCACGAAATTATGTTTGATATCACGCTCATGATAATTTAAAAAATAAACTTGAATGATCTCAACAAGTTTGGTGAGGGTTTTGCAATAAATAATGAGCACTAGAATAAATTAATCTGGAGAGTATCAGTGCAAAAAAGATCACATGAAATCCAGTGTCCTAGCGTCTACGGAGTAAGCCTACGACCCACCTATAATACTCAGTGTGTTCTTAATCATCGTCCATTGATTGGTCTGTGAGATCAGAGGAGGAATTAGTAAAGGTCACCCTAACACACTGTTTCCTCATTTGGTAATTTTACCGTCGGGCCACAGTAAAACTGTAAAATCCGTCTTAATTATGGCCTGGTGGGGGGTCAGAAGAAAAAGTAGAGCGTGTTTTCCGGTGCAAGAAGGAATAAGCAAAAGCTGGTAGCCCGACACGTGGAAGGTCATGATCCGTTGGATCATCATGCAAGGGCCTGGATTAAGTCTCACTGCATCACTGCAAGACCACTGTTGAAGCAAGTGGTGAGATTTTCTCTGCCTCGAGAGAGCCAGTTGGGGTTCTCAGTTGAGTATTTCACTACCGCCAATTTTCTTCTACTTTCTATTTTAATTCAATTTTGAACTTGTTAAAAACATGAGATCTCTAAAAACATTTGTTATTTTAGTTTTATTAATCATATTTTTACCAATCTTTATACTAACGTAAAGTCTCATGTAAAAGTCAATATTATTGTGAATATACTTTTATTGATTTAATTTTATATTGATGTTGCACAAGTTAAAATCAAAGAATATTAATGGCCCTTATCAAAAGTTCGCATGACCACCTCTTATTATATTTATAGTATAGTTGATATAGACTACAATACTATTTATTAATCCATTTTTTTTATAATTGTCACACCTAATTTATGATTGACAACTTTACATCATTTTTGGATAGTTAAAATGGGGAGTTGCTTAATGTAGTATCAGTTTATTCTTTGTAAAACCAAAATTGATTATAGTACCCTCACATGGTCAAGTACATGGTTTTACATAAAAAAAATTAGCAGGGTAATATGGTCAAATACTGGTTCTGCAAGAGTAAATAAGTCGTGCATTGGAGCAATCACCTTAAAAATCTTACCAATTCATTTACCTTTTTGCAAACGTTCAGTTGCGTTTGGCACAAATTTTAAGCCGACTGCTTATTATTATTACATATTTTAGTTGCATTCTTGATAATTGTCAAAAAATAACTTATTATCAAAGTTGAATTAATTTTGTTAGATTACAAATTAAAGCTCTTATCATTACCTTTAAAATAAGTGTTTCTAATCCAAATTTACTCATTACATTTTCATATAGTTATATCTTTCAACTTAAAATTTGGATTCAAATAATAAAATGACAAAAGAGTACTCCCTCCGTCTCACCCAAAGCTGCACAGTTGACTTTTCACGGTCTTCAATGATCGTGTTTAACCATTAATATCTTTAAGTACATATAGAAACAATATATAAAAATTTACTTTTTGAAAAATAGATGTTATAATGAATCTATTGATATCTCATATAATAGTTTTATCATTTATATATTGACCTATAATTACAGTCAAAGTTTCCTAAGTTTGACTCTGAAAAGTCAACTATGCAGCTTGAGGTGAGACAGAGGGAGTAGTATTTTCTAGGGGATCTACTCTGAGACTAGGGCCCTGTCAAATTCAGCTCTTGCAGCATGGCTGCAACACCAATAAACCACTGCAACACCAATAAACCACTATAGCACCATTAAATCACAGTGCCGCCTAGACTCTAGAGGTATGACTGAACATTTCAACAAATGGTATTCTTCACTAAACTGGTATTCCGCCTAGTAATAAATGTTGATTTTCTCGCTTTTAATTATAACCTTCAACATATTAAGCATGATCGATCATTTAGTGTATTTTTGTTGATCATCTCACTTTTATATATAATTTTTTCACTTTTAAAACTGATTTTTTAAGTATTAAGCATGATTATTCCGTGAGATCAACCGAGAATTTTAAATTTCCTTGTGTGTGTCAATATACGTGCGAGGAGTAGAGACAAAGAGGGGAGGGAGATAGAGAAAGGGAGGAGGAGTGTAAAAATGGTACTGTTGGTTGTCTTAAATTGGGGTTGCAGAGCCATGGCGGCGTTTGCAGAAGCCGTGACTTTAATGCTTCAAAGTTCAAACAAAAGACAGAGAATTCAATTAAGATTGAGAGCGAGTAGTCTTTCTTTTTATTTCCTTAACATTAACATAAACAAAGCCATCCATCCATCTATCCATCCATCCATCTCTTTCTCTCTCACACACTCACACACTCACACACTCACCTTTCTTCTTCTCCCCCTTCTTCATCCTCACATCATCCCCCCCTTTAAAAACAAACAGAGCCACCGCTTTCCAAAACACGCACACACACAGTAGCAAAGTAGGAGAACTATTACAGCAAAGGGACAAAAAACAAAACAAAAGTAGAGAGGGTATTTTTGATGTTTATTAGCAGAAACCCAAGTTGTGTAGGTTGAGAGAGTTTTCTCTGGCTATGGATCTTTTTGTTCCGAAATTGTTTTTAGCCTTAGCTGTTTATAATAGGGGAGTAAAATGTCTGGGTTTTTCACTCTAGGCGGAAAAGAGCAGCAAGATCATCATCATCATATTCATAGCCATCATCATCATCAAGAAGACGCTGCTACGGACAATAACAACAACAACAATAACAATAACAGCCTCTACCTCTTTAAGAACAACGACGAGATCTACAGCAAGGGCTTCGAGCTATGGCAGCATTATTACCAGATGCAGCAGAGGGCCCACGTTGTTCAACCTCAACCTCCTCATCAGCAGCAGCAGAATTTTCAGGATGTGGATTTCTCGGTGGGGCCCAGTAGGCGGATCATCAGCTCGAGCACAGCGGGGAGCGGCGGCAGCGGTAGCATTGGTGATGATTCCCCGTACCGGCAGGCGACAGCAGGAGGGTTTAGGATGATGAGAGGCGGCGGAGGAGGCGGAGGCGGAGGCGGCGCAACCGCGAGCGGCGGGAGTGGCAGCGGCGGCGGGATGAACTGCCAGGACTGCGGCAACCAGGCGAAGAAGGATTGCCCGCACATGAGGTGCAGGACGTGCTGTAAGAGCCGAGGGTTCCATTGCCAGACGCACGTGAAGAGCACGTGGGTCCCGGCGGCGAAACGCCGTGAGCGGCAGCAGCAGCTGGCGTCGCTGAATCCGCACCACCACCACCACCACCAGCATCAGCAACAGCAGCAGCAGCAGCAAAACGATCAGTTACAGAATCTCAGCTTGAGAGGAGATCATCACAACCCAGTAAAGAGGCAGAGAGAAAATCCAGGATCTTCTTCTCTTGCCTGCATTCGTCTGCCTTCTTCCTCGGCCGGTAATAAAATCTAACGTTACTGTTCTCGAATCTGTTTGAAATTTAAGGATCATTTATATGTAGAAAAGGAAACTAGTGATGAATTTTTTTCAGTGGGGAAAATAAAATACGCACATACTTTTCTTGGGGGGTTCAATCTCATATATCCCTAGATTAGATACCGTGTCCGAATTCTCGCTTCCCAAATATTTTAGTATTTTCTTACAAATCATATTTTTTTAGGCTAGAAAACAAATCATTTTCTCAATTCTATCCTATCATTTCCATCTTCTTGACGTAGCGGAAACTCTTCGATGAAATCTGCTCGTTCAAAGTCTTCAAGAAGTCAGTCAGTCAATCAAGATTTCCTTTTTCCTTGATTTCAGACTTTTTTCAGCACTCGATTTATATAATATATTCTCTGTACTACTGTTTTGTATTAAAAATGACGAAAAAGATGTTAATAATATTGTTTCTGTCCGTGAATAATGTTGTTTTGATTGTTCTGATGATGTCTAGGGTTAGAAGTGGGTCACTTTCCGGCGGAGCTGAGTTCTCCTGCGGTGTTTCGGTGCGTGAAAGTGAGTGCAGTCGACGAGCCGGAAGAGCAGTACGCTTATCAGACAGCTGTCAACATCGGCGGCCATGTTTTCAAGGGAATTCTCTACGATCAAGGCGTTGAGAACCGCTACGGCGGCGCTAATATGGCTGGACACGACGGTGCCGGAGGCAGCGGCTCCCACCACCACCACCACCAGCCTCCGCCGCAGCTGAACCTTATCGGGAGCTCAGGCGGCGACCCTGCCGCCGTGACGGTGGCCGCCGCCGGATCGAATCCGGGGCTTGCTATGCTTGACCAGTCCGGCGGTTACCCTCTCAGTGCCTTCATGGCCGGTACGCAATTCTTCCCCCCGCCAAGATCTTGATGATGATGATGAACTAACTCTCTTCGATCTTACTTAGGTTCGATCTCAGGCATTTCTTCTAATAATTCTAAGTGTATTATTATTAATCCATGACAATTGCCTAGCATTGAAGTAGGAATTTCTCAGAGATCTGATGTTGGCTTCGGAAATGTTCTTGAATAATTATTGATGGATCGGATTATTATTATTATTATGGCTCTTATTTACCGTTTTTGCTGTTCTTCAGCTAGCTCGTGAACTTTAATGTAGTTCGTGCTTTTGTTTTTCTTGCCAAGATTTGTGGTGTCTGGGTGGAAGGACATATTCTGCTGTAATTTTACATTCTTTATGAGTTTGACCTATTTTTGGTGTGGTTTTTTGTTGGCTTTTTGGTCATTTTCGAATCCCAACCTGCTTTTTCCCCTTATATCTGATTCCATGCCGGATAAAACTAATATTTGCTGGTTTCTTGGGGTGTTTTTTGGACCATCATAACTTCATCTGCATACTAGAAATCCATCAAACAAAATTGCATTTTAGCGGTCCAATTTTCTCCCATGCATTTTTTTCCATCCTCAAATCCCAAAATTATGGAGTATCATTGAATCAATTCTCTTGCTTTGATAGAATACCGGTGTCACACTATTATTTTGATCTGTTTCAATAATAACGCTATTACAATAATTTTCTTACTTCATTATCGTCCATAAATCTTTTTTAGGTGTCAAAAGTAAATGTGACATTGTTAGTGAAAACGAAGAATTACACATAGAATTAAGAGAGGAAGCGTGCATGGGTGATGGGGATGTGACCCCCTTAAAAAATGGGAGCTCCTTCTTGTAAGTGGTGTGTTAAGTCCAGGTTTAAATGCACTGTTATGGTTTGGTAGCATAGCTAGAAACACCAAACACATCAGTAGATTCAGTACATTAACTTTTCTTAGTACTAACTAGAGTGCATTGATCCATGCTACTGTGTGTGTGCGTGTTTTTATTTTAATCTTATGTTTTGCATGGGGTGCATTAGATAGGCCTGAACTGGGTTGATTAAAGGTGGTTTATGTAGACTACCAGATTTGGGACTGTCTGTATTGAAAACCTAAAACTCCAGAAAAATCTGAAAAAGCTTCTGTCCCATTCTATTTATCACCACTGCACCTCCATCTTTTAACTGATTTTTCCATAGCTCCTTCAGTTTTATCTCTTAGTTTTTGCTTGCGTTAAGTTAAGATACTTAATACTTAATCGAAACCCTTTCTCTCGTAGTTTCGTTAACATATTTTGCTCTGTTCAGCAGTACTGCTAGTAAAACTGTGCATACGGTTGCAAGTATGCACGGTAATTTTGCAACCGTAATTTTGTGAATGACATTGATTTTTGAAAAATGGGTGGAATGGAGTAAATGACAAAATTGTACAATTGAGTATGCATGAGGAGAATTTTATTGGGAAATGGAGGGGGAGTTAATTAAGAAACAATCTGAAATGTGGGGGTTTTGATATGTCCAAATTCCCGAGGTGAAAAATGGTTGGAAATGAATGCAACAGTTAATTTCTGATTTGTATAGGCAGTAAATGCACAGTGCAAGAAGGACCATTTGAAACATTTGGGGATGGGTAAGTTGACATGTTTCAAGTTTGATGCCTTGAGAGAGAGAGAGAGAGCGCATGGAAATTTGTTACACAAATTAAGGAAGATATATTTATACTACTTTTTTATGTATAGTGTACTCTATAATATCTTTTTCTAATTACTCACTTTTCTGCAACTTTTTTCATTATTTTATGGTACTAAATGCATGTCTATTACAGTATATCACTATTTTGTGCAAACATAAACAGAAGACTCGTGCCAGCAAATTTGTTCTGGCAAGAAAATAGTGCAAAGTTATTTTTTCCAAATATTGATTCCGGCAAAAGTATGAACTTAAAAACAGCCATGAAAGTTATTGTTGTCGTTATTTTTACGGTAACTTTTTGGGATTTGGTCCGGAGTTAAATTTCTTTTTATTTTTTGCAAAATTTTCAATCCAAAAATATTAGAATTGGAACCGAAATTTGTTCTTGTTCAATGGTTTTTTGGTCACAGACATTAGTTGTTTAGGTTTGGACAAATATGATAAAAAAAAAAAATGCTTTGGACAAATAAGTTGAAAATATCTTTGAAATTTAACTTTTTAAAAACGTTTTAGTTATAGCTTAAAATAATTAGTAAATAGTAGTATATTAAGTTAAATCAACTAAATTAAACATTCGTATCAAAACATACTCCAAAAACTCCTACCATGAATGATTTTTAATGGGTTTTTTAAACAATATTCAAAGTTTACTAAGAATATTTAGTCAAATCAGCTAAACATTTGCTGACTAGACCCTTAGTTCCAGTTCTCCAAGTTTATTTTGTTTGTTAAATTAAATTAGACTGGAGTAAAAAAAAATTAGTATCACTGAATTAACTTGAATTTCAACGATTTATATAATTTCACTGAACTGAACTGATAGATCTCCGGATAAACTCAAGAGAATAGATCCTTCATCCACCCTCAAATTCAAATTTGCTTTCAAAAACTCCCAAAACAAAAACCCTATTACGAGTAATATATATATGTATAGTTGCACGCTGCCCTTAATTAGTAAGGAGACAAGCAGAAAAGGACTTGTAAAAGGGAGGTGCGACGTCGTACGAGGGTGGGAAAGGGGATGATCGCTGGAGTTT
Source organism: Cruciata laevipes (assembly GCA_963678965.1). Classification (NCBI taxonomy): domain Eukaryota; kingdom Viridiplantae; phylum Streptophyta; class Magnoliopsida; order Gentianales; family Rubiaceae; genus Cruciata; species Cruciata laevipes. The sequence continues at coordinate 1,446,946 of OY787639.1, forward strand.
GCCGGTGGAAAGGGCCAAATTTATATCCTGAACCCCATTACTCTCCTTCCTACGTAGCCATAGCCGTGTAGAGCGTGGGTGCAGATTATAGGGAGAGGACAGCCGCGTGCGCTTCCGTTCTCTGCTACTCAGCCTTCTTTGCTTCCTTTCTTCTAATTGCCCCGCGGATATAATTATTATTAGTGGTCCATTTCATTTCATTTTTTGGTGTGTATTGTAACAACTACATTTTGCCTAATAAGTGTGATCACTAGCTAGGTTTGTTACACTAATTGCAAACTAATTTCATTGAGCCACATGCTTTAATTGTAATTCGTGTTTATAGGACATGTCCAGTTAAGGCGAAACAATGCATGATTGTTGAATTGTAATGTGTTGAATTGTAATGTGTTGAAATGTGCTAGAGAAGAAGCCTCAATCGCCATCTCTTGTTGAGTTCAATTGTTGCTGATGAGTGTTGATAACGATACTGATATTTGTTGAGAATAATAAGTTAAACTTTTTTAAATAAAGTGCCAGTTGCCTATCAACTTTAATATGAAATTTAAATTTTGCATCACGCTTCATTCATGTTTTCTACATTTCAATTCAGTTCAACTCAGTTAGATAGTAAAATTTATAGTTGTATTATAATTGTATTTATTTATTTGATCTCATTTTAATTCTTTGGCGAGAATTGACGCATCAAAATGTCAATCAAACGTATAAATTGGCACAAAAGAAACCAATGACTCAAGGGAGGGAGCATACGTTAATAAATGAAGGATTTCTTAGTCGGTTTGTGAAATTATTGTTAACACCTCGAATTGTGATTTTGTAAAATCTTTGTCACGTCACTTTAAACATTGGACAAATGAGATTCTCTTCTAAATTTGCAGATGGGTTTAATTCGTGGGGGCTTGAATGGAACCATTAGAAACTCCAGAGCTCGATCAATAGTTTCTGAAAACTTAACGGGGGTGAATTGTAATTAATTCATTTCATAATCACCTCCTTTTTGTTTCTGCTATAGCAATGTCAGCAAAATGTATGATGGAGAATGTTTCCTTCTGCTATACCAAAACTGCTGGTTTCTGTCTCACTTCACTGTATTAGGGTGTGGACCTTTTATAGCTCATGAAAATCTCCAATTATTTAAAAACCTTTCATTTAAATTTATTCTGCTTTATCACGCATTTCATCACCTTTCCCCGCCGGCGATGGACCATTTTTCCTTGCTTTCAATTCACCGAACGGTCATGTTTATTGCATTTTTACTTTCATTTTCAATATTAAATTTCTATTAATAATCAATATTATGGGCCAAAATTTTGAATTACTGAGCGAAAAAGAAAGTAAAAACAACAATGATAATTTTATTTGTCATGCTGGTAGCGGCGAGAACAGAGAAAGATATTAATCGATGCTAATGTTTGACATGTTAGAAATCACAATTTTAGCGTTTGATTGAAAGATGATTATAATACTATATTTTATTAAAAGTTTGAAACAATTTTGAAATGTTTTGTAAAATGAAAATGAAGCATGTAAATTAGTATTTGAATTAATTTCTAAAAAATGATTTTATCGTGAAATTTTGAAAAGAAAATGTTATCAACGGCCCGCGCAAATTGTTTGGGCTTTAGTGCTAAACTCATGGGCCGATTTTAAAAGTGGAGCCCCATAAGATGTGGACTGTCGGTTGTAATTCGGTAGGCGAGGGAATAAAAGGCAAAACGGAATAAGATGATAGAAACGTTTCAAGTAATGCCTTCCACTTTCCGCGTTGTGACAGGCGGGAGCGAAACGCGCACTTCTCTTTCATTTCCAGCTCAAAACACACAGTTACACACAGGAAATGAAATTCACGCCACCAGAAAACTGATCGCCCGCCGACGCCTCTCCGATCACGACTTCCGATCACCGGAGCAATATTGCGTACGTATGCTCATTTGATTCGCTTATATTTCTGTCATTAATTCGTTCAATTTTGTAAAATAATTTGCGGAGTTTGCGATTTAGAAGAGAGAAGATTGATCATATTGTGTGGAGGAGAGAGGAAGAGCTGCCGCGATGGATATGCTGCGGTCGGAGTCGATGCAATTGGCGCGGTTAATCATACCGATTGAGTCCGCTCATCGCACGGTGTCGTACCTCGGCGATCTAGGCCTTTTTCAATTCAAAGACGTAAGCTACGCGCCTTGCGCTTCGACTTTTGTATCTGTGTTTTGTTCTGTTTCTACGTTTTGCTGCTGATGACGTACTTGTGAGCTTCGTTGATAGCTGATAATGTTGCTTGATTCATTGATATTTAGCAGTAGTGTGTTTATGAAGTTTGTTTAGGCTTGTAATTATGAGTAGTATATCCGCTGGTCTGGTATTGTGCTTTGCTTGCCTGTATATCGAGGTACATTTGTTTTCTCTTTCTTCAAATAGTTTGAGGTGATGAAGGAAGCATACTTACTGAAATGGTCTGGTTTCTTTGCCTTTATCCTCCATCGCCTTATGTATATGACAAGATAAGAAGCTTCAGCTCTGAGTCTCTGATGCTCTGTTGAAGAGATTTGCTCCTATGCCATCTGGAATTTGGTTCGTAGGATAAAATCAACTATGTCGTATCATATAATGTTTGTATGTGTGTGTGTGTGTGTTTTGTTGATATTGGTAGGGGATATACTAGTAGTTCTTTTGTTTGCAAATTTTGGATAAGAAATTCTTTCATATTACTTTCCTTTAATGCATGTATCCTATACATACAGTTTATTTTCTCCCCCTAATTTTGACTTTCTGGCATGTCAGGATTGATTGCTGATAAAGCAAAATTTAGAACTAGTACTCTTTCTTATATGTGCAAAAAAAATTAGAAATCAACTGTTCCTGATTTTTCCTTGGTTTTCTTCCCTGTGTTGTTAACTTCCATTTTGTTTGTTTTCACCAGCTTAATACTGAAAAGAGCCCTTTCCAGAGGACTTATGCTGGACAGGTTTGTTTTTTTTTTTTTGGCAGTCATCTTGGCCTCAATTGTTTTCAAATGTCACACACACTGATTTGTTCCCCTACTCATGCATTAGAATTGAGATGCACTTTACTGTGAAGGAAATTAGCAAGCTAGTTAAATCAAGTGAAAGTATCAATCCTCACACATTATGCTTGGAATATTTTTCATACGTAACAGGTCCATGATATTTTTTTCTTTCACGTATATTATATCACGTGCAGATAAAAAGATGTGGAGAACTGGCAAGGAAACTTCGGTTATTTAAAGAACAAATGACAAAGGCGGGCATCTCACCTTCATCAAGGTCTACCTTTGGTAATACTAATATGGATATTTTAGAAGTAAGTTCTACTCAATTTGTTTTTTATTCTCTCTCGTTATCTCTAAAAGACTACATATCAGCAACAATAGGAAAGCAGCACCAACATTTAGCTAGTACAAAACTACAAATGATTTGCCATTTCAGGTAAAACTTGGAGAACTTGAAGGAGAGTTAATAGAGGTGAATGCAAATAATGATAAGCTACAACGAGTACACAATGAGCTTTTGGAGTATAAACTTGTAATGCAGAAGGTAAGGTCCTATCTTGGACTTGTGATTACAACTGAACATCTGAAACTTCTTTTAGTTGCTCTTGTGATCTCTTTCTTTACTATTCTACTTCTTCATGTGAAGTTATCATGTTTATTAGCTTTTAGCCATTTTGTGAATTAGGCTGGTGAATTTTTCCAATCAGCTCAAAACCGTGTTAGAGCCCAGCTAAAAGAGATTGAAGCACTTATTCTTGGGGAGGGATCACTTGACAGTCCTCTATTACTCGAGCAAGTACGTGTTTTGTTGTTTGATCTGTTATATGTTTGAACCTAAGATGCGGGTTTGTTTAATCTACCATTTACTAAATGATGCTGAGCAGGAAATGTCAATGGATCCAGCAAAACAAGTTAGGGTGAGCTTTGTTAGTGGTCTTGTTTGTAGAGAGAAGTCGATCGCTTTCGAACGAACTTTGTTTCGTGCAACTCGCGGCAATGTCTTTCTGAAGCAAGCGGTTGTGGACGCTCCTGTTATTGATCCTCTTTCTGGAGATAAGGTTTATACTTAATACAGGAAGCCTTTACTTTCCTTGATGCTGTTTATGAATGCTATAATGATGCTTTCCTTTTTTCACAGTGTGTATTTAGTAAAATTGGATTTGGAGTGAAGTTATATTTTGTTCCAATTGATACCTTATTGTGGATAATTATATTTGTATGCTAGTGATATCTTATACCAATTGACATACTTTCCTCTATTTAGTGAAGTAGTCTTAGAGCAGTTGAATTCGGAGTGAAATTCACAGAAAAAGTTTGAAGTTGAAGCTTTAATGTCTTTATAACTAAAGTACTATTTACATTGTTGTTTTCACCCTTGGCGTCATTACTATGTGAGGAGTTTGGTGTTTGTGTTATTTTATTGTTTATACGTTGTGATATACTTGAAGTTCACACAGTTAGTCATGTTATTTCAGGTTCAGAAAAATGTATTCCTTGTCTTTTACTCTGGGGAGAAAGCAAAGTCTAAAATACTTAAAATATGTGATGCATTTGGAGCAAACCGCTATCCCTACACTGATGATGCAAGCAAAGAATATCAGGCAATGACAGAAGTAGGCCATTTTCTGTTTAATAACACTTCAGTAACTTACTCCGGACAAGCTACGTTTGTCCTCTGTCAACAATGCATTTAAGGTAGCTTATCACTATTATTTTCTATATTTAGGTATCTAGTAAGCTCTCAGAGTTGAGGGTCACTTTAGATGTTGGCCTACATCATCGGTCTTCCCTTTTACAGCGTATCAGCTGTGAATTTGAGCTATGGAACCATATGGTTAGTCTCCAAAGAAGAAAATAATCGGTTTGGTGCTTTGTGTTTGCTTATACAGAGCCTATAACCTTCTGTTTGATCACTTCAATATATGCTTCATTTTATAAAGGTCAAAAGGGAGAAGTCAATTTACCACACTTTGAACATGCTGAACTTCGATGTGACCAAACAGTGCCTAGTTGGAGAAGGATGGTGTCCCGTGTATGCTACAAATCAGGTAGATCTGGCATAATCAACTGCAATTGTGTTTGATCGTATTAGCATCCTGCTTTGTGATTAGGCTTTGTGATTGATTCCTTATAATGCTTCTGACAGATAAGGAGTGCTCTGCAGCAGGCCTGTTTGGATAGTAACTCTCTAGTCGGAGCTATATTCCATGTTTTGGAAACCAAGGAATCACCACCTACATATTACCAGACTAGCAAATTTACTTATGCTTTTCAGGAAATCGTGGATGCATATGGGTGAGTTCTGAGTTGTAGTTCAAAATATATTATAGTTGGGAATTGGGATATTAAAAAATGTTGATGGTTTGTTTATCTACTTATATTTTGCCATCAGTTTATGGAATCAACCTTTCTTTGGTTTAGATGAGGTGATAGAAGTTTTTTTTACTATCATAGCATTCGAATTTGAATTTGAGACATTCAGATTAGCTTACTTTTTTATTTTATTTTATTTGACTTGACTTCTTAGCCTGTTATTTTTAATGTTATTTTCCAGGGTCGCAAAATATAAGGAAGCAAATCCTGCCGTTTTCACCATTATAACATTTCCCTTTCTGTTTGCTGTTATGTTTGGAGACTGGGGCCATGGAATTTGTTTGTTTGTCGCAACATTGTTTCTCGTACTCCGGGAAAAGAAATTGTCCAGCCAGGTGATTAATAGTTTAAATTTTCATTCTAAACAAGGCTTAATCTTTCTACAGTATCAGTTTTGTCAAGGTTTGTTTTATGTCATTTCCCAGTGTTGAAAATTGAAATATCTTTAAAAAGATATCCCAGTGTATTGTTGCGAAAAGATACCCTTCCTATATATATTCTTCATTATTTTTGCTGTCAATTTTTGCAAACATGAACGTAATGCTATATCTTGGCTTTCATTGTTAAGAAAGCTGGAACTGTGGCACTAAGTTTTTTCTCTTTTGTCCGTCCAAAACAATTTACTGCATGAAATATAGTGGTATGTCTCAAGACAGGAAATATAGTGTTATTTACTGCATGCTTATTTCATATGCAAATTATTGAAGGTCTTCAGCTACTAGAAAACGGCAAGTGTAATCTGTGTGCTATTTTCTATTGCTAATTATTGTCTTCATTAAATTTTTTTTTCACTTACAAACAACAGAAGCTGGGGGATATAATGGAGATGGCTTTTGGCGGTCGTTATATTATCATGATGATGGCACTGTTCTCAATATACACGGGACTAGTTTATAATGAGTTCTTCTCTGTTCCTTTCGAAATATTCGGGCGCTCAGCTTATGTTTGCCGGGATTCTTCATGCAGGTGCGCCATTGTATTTAAGCACCTATTACTTATCTGGTTATCCCTCTTTCCTCTCCTTTTCCCTTGTTAGAAAACTAACTATAATACTCATTTCTTCGTACTTACTGAGCTTTCTTCACCTGTCTGTTTTCCTTTCATACTAAAATAGTCATTTGTTGCCCACAGTCAATAGTGAAAAATTACAGGTTTGTTTAAAGTGATATTTACCATAAAGTTAGTTGTGCATATATGTGTTTACTCATCTTTTGGAGTCCTTCATCTTGCATAGGGATGCTTCTATATCAGGCTTGGTCAAAATGCACGGGACCTATCCTTTCGGTGTTGATCCTAAATGGCATGGTTCCCGCAGTGAGCTCCCATTTCTCAACTCCCTGAAGATGAAGATGTCGATTTTACTCGGAGTAGCGCAGATGAATCTTGGAGTAATTTTAAGCTATTATAATGCAAGGTTCTTCAAGAACGATATAAATATCCGGTATGGATTTATTACTTGTGTTTCATTATTACAGTGGTTTCTGGCATATATAAAAATCATGTTTTAATATTACTGCATGCATTTTACCTCCATTATCAAGAAATATGGAACCGCCAAAAATGGTTTGCAAGAACTTTCTAAACAATCACATTGTATTTAAACGTTAATACAAGCTTGGGTTTTCATAGAGCTTGTTTGAGAGCTGAGGTATGATTCATATGTTTCGATCCACATGAATCAACTCTTATATATGATAGAGCTGAACCCATATAGCGAGCTGAATACTAAGTTATTGTACAACCATTATAAACTCTCATGCATGTTTTGCACCCTCAGGTACCAATTTATTCCTCAGATGATATTTTTGAATGGCCTATTTGGTTACCTATCGCTTCTGATTGTTGTCAAATGGTGCACCGGTTCTCAAGCTGATCTCTATCATGTAATGATATATATGTTCTTAAGCCCTACAGCTGATTTGGGCGAAAACCAGCTATTTATTGGCCAGAAGTATCTCCAGGTCTTATTCTTGAGCATAGTTTAAGTCTTCAGAGAGGATTCTTTTCAGATAAAATTTGGCTCGTGTTGAATGTTTTCTCCTTGTCCATGCAGCTTCTATTGCTATGTCTGGCACTTGTTGCTGTTCCATGGATGTTAATTCCAAAGCCTCTTCTTTTGAAGAAGCAGCATGAGGAAGTAAGTTCGCAATTCCAGCTGTATTTCTTAACTGTCCTTCCAATCATATATGCCTCCTCCTCATTCTGTACGTCATACTCTCAGAGACACCAGGGTCGATCATATGCACCTCTTGTTAGCTCAGAGGACTCTTTTGAATTAGAGGTAGAAAGCGCTTCACATGGGCATGAGGAGTTTGATTTCAGTGAAGTCTTGGTTCATCAATTGATCCACACAATAGAGTTTGTTCTCGGAGCAGTCTCTAATACAGCGTCATATCTACGTCTGTGGGCACTCAGGTACATTTTAGCTTTTCAGGAAATGTACTTCTTTGCCAAATCAAGTCAAATACATGCTTTCAAGAAACAAATGAACATCATTTTCGGATCTCCCGATTAATACATGTTCATGATGGTACATGATAATATAAACCTCATTTTCAAAACTCTTTTTTGTTTCAATATTTAATTCCCATGTCTACACTTTTTAGTCTACTTCGAGTTGTGTAATTTCCATGTTGATCTATTGCTAGTTTAGTGTCAGATGTGCTTATATTACACTTTTTGCTTGCAGCCTTGCACATTCCGAACTTTCCAGCGTATTTTATGAGAAAGTTCTGCTTCTGGCAATGGGGTGAGAATCGGTCTTTTTCATCCTTCCTCTTTCCGTGCCCGACAATATAGAATTATATTTGACTCACTGTGGTAATGTGATCAGGTTTAACAACGTCATGATTCTCATTATCGGCGTAATCGTATTCATCTTTGCAACTGTTGGCGTATTGCTGGTGATGGAGACATTGAGCGCATTCCTCCATGCATTGAGGCTTCACTGGGTGGAATTTCAGAACAAGTTTTATGAGGGAGATGGTTATAAGTTTACCCCATTCTCATTTACATTAGTCAGTGAGGATGAGGAATGACAGGTTCAAAAGTTTAGTTAAAGATAATTTAGTTTCAATGTGTGTTTAGTTTCAAGATGAGGAATGCAGGAAATACGCCCAGATCCATTGATATCCCAATTTAAAAGGAAAAATCATTTGTTGACTCAACGATAGTCATTTCCAATCGGAATGATTTGTATCTATTTGGCTAATTTTGCGAACTCGTCAAATTGATTTCATTCTAATGTCTTGTTGCCGTTGTCAAAATTAAGACACATACATACAATACAAATATATTCTGCTATTTCCAGAAAAATACAGATCTTTAAATTAAAATCACAACATGTTTTACGGTTTTCACTTTCGGAAAGAACATTTTTATCAGACATAAAATATAAAAGAAAGTTAACTAAGAAACTTAATTTGTGTTTACTCATACCATAATAGTTTGTATACATCAACCAGAAGTAAGCCACCAGCAAGGTAAGTTACATCAACTTCGGTACACAGTATAACAGAAACCACACAGATAATTATAATTATTGAGTTCAAGCATCACCCTCATACACAAGTATTTAAACATCAGCTAATACTAATTTAAAGTTTGCAGAAGTTGAAGAGCTGAGATACCCGACCATTCCCAAGAACCAGATGGTCGCGAATTATATTTACAGAGTATGCAAGCAGTTTCAATAATAGTTAAATGCATGCCAGGATGATGAATTCAGATGCTTTACTTACTAAGCGGAATAGTGAGTAGAAGCAACAGCAGAGACCATTGAATCAACCCCACATGGATTACGACCCTTGCAGATCTTGTAGTATCCATGGTCTCCCCAGTTTGCACCCCATGAGTTCTTAATGATCCAGTAGGGCTTCTCCTTGAGCCGAATTGGTGCATAGCCTGCAGCACCATATCCAACTAGAAGCACACCGTGATCCTGGTGCTTTGAGCACACATAGGGGCACGATACACCTCTCACGTATGTTTGCATCCACGCGGCATTGATTGCAACTACATTTAAAATCGAACACACCAAAGCAATTAACTTATCTGAAAAGCGGATTCACAACACGAGAAACTGATGGATGAAGATGCATACCTGAAAGAGGACCATATTTCACCAGATTTGCAGCGATCTGTTCTTCATCCATGGAAACCACGGTGAAGTTCGATACTGTGGCAGCAACTTTGCTCTTGTCAAATTTACATGTTCCACGATCACTGCCGGTGTAGGGATAGTCTTTCTCACGTTCAATTCCACCATTCTTCAGTATGTATTCAAAGGCATTGTTCATCAATCCACCATTGCACCCAGCGTCGCAGGAATCAGATTCTTCTGGATCGCACTGTAAAAGCATAAAAGGTGTCCAGTGAATTGTCAGTTCAAATGCTCAACAAATTCTAGTTCTTACTAATGCAATTTCAGTGAATAGTACAGCATATAAAGGAATGATTCTATGATTAAGCACACTTATCAAAGAGTCAATACTATGGACTTAAAAACAAGAGCCTAGTAGATTAACCAAAACCTAGTCCATATTCACATCATTTGCACACAACACAAGCAGAACTGAACAGCACAAAACATCATCAGTAATGCACAAGTAACTAATTTAACTTATCTAACACATCAAATATCAGCTATACATAACTTCACCTCAGCAATCTAGCACATCGAACATCTGCTAACTATAACTTCACCTCAGTAACCTAACACTGTAATCTAAGCACACATTTTAAGGCAGAGCAGTTGCTTTTAACATCAAAATTACCTACATAATCCAATACACAGAGTAATCAAGTATACAATTCAAAGTAAAGAATATGATTCAACACAAATTACAGATATCTCAAGTCACAGAGACTATAGCTATATACTCTAAGTGATCAAAACAAAAACGAATTAAAACAAATTGAATCATCACTTGTCATAGATCAAAATATAACAGACTATATATCATCGCTAATTATAGATCATGAAAAAAAGTCAACACCATAATAAAACATGAGGAATCATCACTCGAACCTCGTGATCGCAGTCCACAAGTTGCTGCTCGCTAAGGCTGACAAGCTCTCCGGTCGCCAAATAGTGTGCTCCTTCTAAAGCTCCGGTAGTACTGAACGACCAGCAGGAACCACACTGACCCTGTTATATCCACATGCGATTAGAATCATTCAAAAACTACGTATAATTACAATAATAGCACGTGATTCGCGCGTGAGTGAGCTGTAAAAGTACCTGATCCTTGACGCCGGTGACGGCGCCGTGGTCACGCCAATCGAAATCCTCCGGCAGGTTCGAGGTCGGGAGGATCGGAGCCTTGTTAGCATCGGTCGGAAGCCTGAGTCCTCTCTTCCGCTTCTTCAGCCCGAGGAAGCCGCGGCGGAACTCCGACGGCGTCAGGTCGGAGAACTTCGTCACGCCGTGCTCGGCGGAAGGATCCAGGAGCTGGTGGCGCCTCGCGCGGCGCAGGTTAGCCTTGAACACGGACAGCCTGTAGTCGTGCTCCTCCTGAGTCGCGTAGGTCTTCCCGAACTGAGCCTTGAACAGCGAGAAGTGGTGATCGGCGTTCAGGAGCGACTCATCGCCGCCGTCCGCAACCACCTGCCTGATCACCGGATCGTCGGTCTCGGCTCCAGCGGCTGGATCCACTGCGGCGATGAGAATACACACGCCGAGGAGGAGGAGGGAGAGGAGGGAGAGACGATCCATGGTTTTAGAGTGAAGAGATATTTTTCTGTTTCTGAGAGAGTGTATATGAAATGAATATATATTGGGTACGGGAGGATAAAGTAGGTACGAGTAGGCCACTGGTAGTTTGACGCGTGTCCAGCCTTTACTGATATTTCGTGGACCAGTGAAGGGCAGCATGGGTATCTACTATCTACTCTTCTACGAACACGAAAGAAGGAAAAAGTCTGAACAATTTCCAAACAATTTGGGGTTTTATTTTGGGGTTTACAAGTTGAGCTAGCTTCTGTATTTTGTCCATGCCTGCGTGCACCATGCTTCATCAATTCACTCACATGTAGTATATTAGTATTTCATTTTTTCCATATATTTTTTTCTCTAGGATTTGATTAAATTTAACGGTCTTAATATTCGTGTGATGTCTCTTTCTGTCTCTGGCTAGTTTATAGCAGTTATCGATATAGAAAAAAATGTAGCATAAAATACGAGTTTATGGATTTCAAAACCGACCATGTAAAATCAACTATGATAGTTTTGAGGTGAACGAATTAAAATGGAGATATACTGGATTTATATCGGTAAACTTTCTTTCTCAATTTTGACTGAAGGGGTTACAATTAGAATCTGAAAGTTTGTGTCAGTGAAACTAATGTAGGTTATGTCATGACGAATGCAAGCTATTATCTTTACAAGATGTTCCATTCTAAACTTACATATAATGTATACTAATTAACCCCAGTTAGCTAGGTCTCATATTTTTTATTATTTTTTTATCAACTCGTAATTCTTTTGCTTTCACAACTCTTTGTGTTAATAGATCACTCAAATTGGAGGTTTTTAACAACCTTTTTTTTCATTTGATTTCATTGATTTAAATGAAATATTAGGCGAAAAACGTAGTCCGGGGAAATTCGAATTACTTATTGCATAAGTATGGATCAGTATCTTTTGACTAAAACATATATATACACGCAAGATCGACAATTGACAAATTTGTACCACTCCACTAAAACTTCATCTATCGTAACGGCGAGAATCTTTACGGCACCCATCCAATAAAAACCGAAGATTTCAGATTTTCCCTTTCGAGGTATGTTATCAGGACACTTCATCCGTGACGTCTTCTTCCCTTCTTTGTCATTGCATGCGTTATCATTTTCATTTCGTTAACCATTTCCTCAATCATTGAGAGTTGTAGCTATTAGCTTAGTACGGGCTAATGGGCCACGCACGAAACTACGTGGAAGCTTCTGCAACCCAGACTGACAAAAGAGATGGGTATTTTAATTCATTTATTTTGACTGTTTTAGGCCCAAAATGGGACGTCCCTTTTTGTCCGATCCATCAAAGCCTTGGGCCGTAAACCTTAATTTGTACCTTAGAATGGATAGTTTGAAATTGTTTACCAAAAAAGAGATTTACGCCAAAATCAATTGAATGTAACAAAAAGGAATGTGACATCCCAAGTTGAATGGAAAGAGTATGCTTTTTGTTGGTCAATTTGGAATTGATACTCTCAGCCATGGAGGGAGCTTCAACAATTCAAGCTCATTCTGTATTGCACCAAGGTAGGTGTGTTTGGAAATTGGAATCGCTACTCAGCCGTTGGAGGCGAGAGTACCAAGCCAATTCAGCGCTCATCACTTTTATGGTCCACTTGCTTAAAGGCTCACACTATCGAGACCGGCGAATGGAAGGAGTTTGTAAAACTACATTTAATTAAATGTTTTAAAACGATGTATTAAATCTAAAAATTTTCTTTTATCATCACGTGTAAAGCATGAGATTTTATTATAATATGGATTCAAAACTGTTTTTGCAGTGTATTTTTTCAAATTGGAAGATGCCAATTCTTGTCATTATAAATATGTGACACACCCACAATATAATTGGTAATAGTTAGTTTACTCCGAAATAAAAAGCACATAGTAATAACTATGCAACCATGATAAAGTTGTTTCATGTTGATCATATCAAAACTACATATAGTGATAACTATACCTATTGTGCAACAGTGCAAGTATCATGTTTTCTTCTAGAATCCATGATATGATTATTGATACCGAAAGACTAAGTATATAATATAGTTTATAAAGATAAAATCACATATCTAAATACATAGCAATTAGCACTAAATTCAACAATATGACCAGTGACATGGTTTATAAAAGAGTAAAATATCATAACCGTCTTCTCAAATACACAATATTATTGTTTATATACTAAAAGACTAAGTATATAACACGGTTTGTAACAATAAAATCTCAATACAGAGCAATTACTACTAAATCAACAATATGATCAGTGACATGATTAAAAAAAGTAAAATAACATAGTATAATCAATACAGTCATCTTCCCGAGTACACAGTATGATTGTTAATATTGAAAGTCTTAAGTATATGACACAATTTGTAACAATGAAATCTCAATACAGAGCAGTTAGAATCAACAACTGGTTACATGGTAATAAAATAATATATTATAATATCAATACAGAGCCATCATCCCGAATTCATAGTAACAAAATGATTATCACTAGCATATTTTGTCATCCATAACACGAGGTAACAAAATTATAGAATATAATATCAATACAGATTAATTAGTGATATCAACATTGCACAATGTCACAGTGATTTATTATAGCCTTTATAGGTAACTCAAGTTAAACTCTTGAGGTGAGATTTTCCTGAAACCAACATCAAACACAAATACAAGAAGGCCTACTCACCCATCAAGCTAAGCCCAGATCAAAGTCCATAACAGAGAACCTAAATGTGACCCGTTTCATCAATGGTAATACTCGGTTCGGGTACAGTCACTGACGAATCATTACAAAGAGGAGATCTGTCCGAACCGGCAATATAGCGTGACCTCGAGCTTTCCAAAACCTCCTAGTATCAAAACACATTCAACTCAGAGTCAAACGAAGGTGAACACAGAATTCCAAGGATGGAAGACGACGGTGTCTTAAACGGCGGCAACGACATATCAGTCGACATAACCAATTCCGGCAAGGCGGTGTGGCTGATGAAGTGTCCGATGGTGGTTTCCAAGTCATGGCAAGCCGCCTCCGCCGCCGCTTCATCCAATCCCATCGATTCCCTGCCCCCTCTCTCTAAAGTAGTCGTCTCCCTTGATCCACTGCACCCTGAAGACTCCCATCAGGTGATTGTGTTTCTCTGGCGGTGAAAAATGTTTTCTTGAAGCTTTTGTTGAATAATTACTGCGTATGATTGTATCTGAGGTTTAGGCATTCCAATTTTGAAAAGATGGCGATTTTATGGTGCTAAAATTGTTACCTTGATTCATGTTTATCTAAAAGCATGGAGTTTGGTGTTGGTTTCGTTGTTTTTGATTGCTTCATTGCAATGCATACAGACATGTAGGTGTAGAGTATGTGGTGGTCACATTTTTTGTTCGTTAGCCATGTTTCTTTGCCTTATTTTAGTTATAGCAACAAGTCTCTTGACGACGTGGAAGTGGAAGGAGTAAGTGTGTTTATCGGTGCATACTGTCTGTGCTTGTTTGAGTGGATTATGCCAAGATTATATGAATTTCTTCTCGTTCTTCTTATATGGTTCTTCTCATGGTTTGCCGGTCTTGTTTGCTTGGTAATTTTTTTATTCGAGGGCGGGTAGGTGTGTGTATATATCCTTACACAAGATTGTTAACCTGGTATATCATGAAGGTCTGATTTGATTATCTGTTATATCTTCTGACTGGTTTCTTTCGTGCAGTTTACTATGGAGATGGCTGGGAACGAAGTTGGAGTTCCAAAAACTTATGCCTTGAACATGTTCAAAGACTTCGTTCCTATGGCTATATTCTCTCAGGAAACTCCAGGCTAGTATAGCTACGCATCTTAGAATGATTTTCACGTAGAATTGCTGTTAAACCATATTTTGTCTTGATGTGCTTTTTTAAATATCTTTAAAAGGAAACTTGATTTTATTTATAAATTTGTTTAAGGACGCCCGTCATTGATATGGTGATATTATAATCTGTTTTGCAGGAAAACTTTTCTGTGAAGGCAGGGTTGAGCATAAATTTGATATGAAGCCCCACAATACAAACATGGAAGAGTACCGAAAAATGTGTCGTGAAAGGACCAATAAGTCAAATGTGAAGAATAGACAAATTCAAGTATGTTAAAAATGTTGGTTTAACTGTTTCAAGAAATATATTTATGCTCTGTTTTATATGGTTATATTCAGTGTGTTTGTTTTTCTTATGATAGGTAATTGATAAAGATCGTGGTGTTAACATGAGGCCTATGCCTGGTATGGTGGGTCTTATTGCATCTAATTCTAAGGTACTCCATCCATGCCCTCACCCTAACTTACAGACATTTTTCTCTCCTCTTATCTTGCTTGGCTTGTGAAGGCCACCTATATTGGGTTGGAAAAAAAAAAAATCGAACGAAAGCAAGTTGTTATTGGTAATTTATAATATGAATTGATTGCATTCAAACTTTGTAGCTTATTGCGGATTTTTAAATGATATGATGTAGACGAATTGATAGAATGTTGTTAAAACGATTTCTGGCTGTCCAGTGCCTGATTTACCTACTGCATATAAATACACCAACAGCTTCTAAAACATTCATGATCCATAAGATCTGATACCTGTGTAACCACACAAGTATTGTTTCCACTTGATTTTCTTAAGTAATTATTTATGAACTTCATAATAATGTTGCTTATCGTCGAGGCAGAACTTGGTATTTTATGTTTTCTCTACCAAAGCTTTGTGAAGGTTACATTATTATCTACATATATTCTATTTTGCTATACAGGACAAGAAGAGAGCAGCTCCAGTTAAACAGGTAGAGGTCAAAAGAACTAGACGGGATCGTGGTGAACTGGAGGATATCATGTTTAAACTTTTTGAGAGGCAACCTAATTGGGCCTTGAAGCAACTTGTGCAAGAAACAGATCAACCTGCAGTATGTTCTTTGACTTCTTTCTTCAATTATTTTTCGGCTAGTGTTCTTATCCATTAGGTTTCTTAGAGCAGTTTTCCTATTTATGGGGCTTCTTTTTAACTGTCCAGAAAATCAATGCTTAGTCTATATTAATTGTTTTGCAGCAATTTCTGAAGGAGATTCTCAATGAGCTGTGTGTGTACAATAAAAGGGGGACGAACCAGGGAACTTATGAGCTCAAGCCAGAGTATAAGAAATCTGCTGAGGATACAGGTGCAGAGTAATGGCCCCATTTTTTAATGTATAATTTGAGGGCAACCAAAACTACCTAACTCAAAAGGAAGACAACGAACGTATCATTTTACATTGCTGAAATGAGCTCGACCATCTTGAACATGGTTACATGCCATGTGAAAGATGTCTATAGTTACATAGATGGGATTTCCCCTAACTATATATGTCGTTTAAAATGTTTTCTTCAGTATACCTATAGTAGTGCTACTTTGAGTTACATGTTTCGCGTTACCTTAAAAGAGCTGGATGTTTTAAACATGTGTTTAATGTGTAAGATAGTATGGATATATGCCTAGATTGATGGCGGGGATGCAGACTAAATATATAAGGATTTCCATTTAAGGCTTACAAATCCTTCCGATTACTGTAATTCTCTTTATCTGTTCGGTAGTTGACATGTTGTGCATGGGATTATCTCCTCTGGTTTTTTGTGAATTTTGTGGATATATGTTTTCTTTCTTACTTGTTGGTACTGAGCTGCTGTGATGTGCATAGGATATTGAATTTTAGGTAATTATCTGTGTTTGTGATGTGTAGTTGAGAAATCGTTACTTTTGTAACCAAGTTAGAGTCAAGTATCGAGATTATTCTTTGAAAGAGGGCAAGGAGTGCTATTCGAAGGGGTAATGATGGCTTAGCCGTCCTTCTGTAGAATTTGTGGCAGTCATTATCACTTGTGCATGCATGTCCTATCAGAAAGCTTGATCTTGATTCTGGTACTAGTGTTATCTTATTACATTGGAGTCATTTCACAATCTTGTCTGAAATGTGTTTGGTTGTTACTCTTTGCACACCTAATTTTGCTTCGTGTAATTGTTAAACTAGTTTACTGCACTGTGATTTCAAGTTAGTCGTTTGCCTTGTTTGAGCTCTTCTTGAGCTCAAAAGCCACCTTTGAGGCTGATGAAAGTGACAAACTCGGAATGTTTTTGTCGTGTTTGGAAGATCATTAGTGCCACTTTGGGAAGAAGAAGATGATGTCTATCTTCTCTCAAGTTGGCTAGAACTTTAGTCGAAACCTGTGGGCTTGGGTTACCCGTTTCCGGGGCCCTTGTTACCACCAAATGGCCTGTTAATGGAGACTTTGTCACTCCCATGAACGTGGATGCCAAAAGTGGTGTAACCAATCAATTAGGAGATATAAAGTGTGTCAAGCATTACATGATGAGATGGAACTAGAAAGGGTCCTACGTTGTATGAATATATGATATGAAGGTATCTTGGTATATTGCTTAGGTCAATCTTTCTACTCAATTAGATGCCCATCATTCATCTTCTATGGTGTTTTGTCTTTCCTTTTGCTTTCTTTCGCTCACTTTCTATCTCCTTTGGCATGCTTGTGTACTGGTTTTTGAAGTGATTGATTCCTACACTATAATTTGGTGTGATTCGCATAATCTCCTCCTCCTCGTAATATATCTTTCACATTCATTTGATGTTGCATTTGCCATCCCGAAACAATGTTGTTTCACTTGTTTGGTATCATGGGTGTTTGTCGATTACTCCACCCTATCCAGAGCTCGAGACAATGCTGTTTGGGCTCTGGACAGGGTGAAGAGGATCCCAAATCTATGCACTCTGAAGTCTGAAATGAATGATTATATGTGATTTTTGTGGAATTAAGCATTTGTACAATCATTGTTGAGCGTGTCAAAACTGTAATCAATTTGATAAATGGAAAAGTTTTGGGGGTATTTTGATTGACCGGTCTTTGATGATGACACATGCTGTAAAAGTTGGCATACTATATCTTTTCACTAATGTTAAGGTAATGCGCAAGCTGTTTGGTTAATGATGTGCAATGAAGTCATATAGTATCATCAAATGCATGGAGTTAAATTCTCGTAGTCTTAGTCCATTCTGGTGTCCGAAAAGCACTTTTTTTAAACTTTTCGATTTTCGCCAACAACGTAGTAAGTGGAATGACTTTTTCACTGCCAGTGATATGACAGTGAAAAATCTAAAAAACTTTGGCTTTTACGGGCCGGCTTAACTACATGTGTATTTCTGGGTCCGTGTATTTCCGGGTCCGTGCGATAAAAATATACTTATATGGTTGATTCATTGAACGGTTTCGCCAATGAATCTTCCATTTAAGCTTTTGAAATTAGCGCGTAATAAGATGAGTATTGAATTTGGGGTGGGGTATTGTTCATGAATAATTCTTCAGTTCATGAATTGGGGTGGGGCATTGTTTGATTTTGCCGAATCATACAATAATTCTGCAACACGAGTGGCTTCTGGCTAGAGTTGCAAACCAACAATAACTATCCATATATTGAATGAGATGCCATGCTCTTATAACACAATCTGACCAAACTTTCAGGATTTAACATGTTATGTTACATCCGAGCAACCACTTGATTAACGGTGTGTCGTGTTAAAAATGATGATTTTTGGGTTGATGCGTTCCTTAATATTAGTACGGTTAAAAATGCTAAGTAAAAATGTAAGGGTGGATTTAAGGGTATTTTAGTAAAAACGTGGACCATGAAATAAAACCCTGCATAAGAAAACGTATCTGCATGAAAAAATTCAGGTTCAAAAACACTATTTGTGATGAATTGGAGCTAAGTATGATATGTCACTGTATTATTAATTTATTATTCACTCTAGACAATAGTACGTAATATTATCTGAACTGAATTGGAGCTAATTAAGTTGAGAAATGAACAAGTGGTGCATTTGGATGAGAATGGTCAAAATGGATCTCAAAAAAGGGATTTGAATCCGAAGAGAAGGTGAGAATCAGTTGCGGAGAACAGAGATGACTAGTGAATATGATTGGAATGGTATCTGTCTCCAGAGTTATGAGAGCATGGGAAACATCCATATTCCATTGGTAATCTTGTCTGGGCACAAACAGCAATCAGTTTATATTGTCACCATTTTTCCTTATGGATTTTAGTTTTCCACCATTTCTTCTTCATCAACAAAACCAGCACGCCTACGTCGGCACTGTGCTGCTACATCTCTTAAACCAGGTCGATCGTTAGCTGCTGAGCCCTGTTATCCCGAGCTTAGTTATTGCTGAACTGATTTGAAGTGATATGAAAATTAATATATATTGAAAAGTAGAATCAACATGACTAACTAAAATTAAATTTCACAAAACTATTTTATTCTGATCAAAAGTAAACTAAACTGCACTGAACTAATATATTGATAGGGTCGACAATACATACTTACAATTATAATTTACTAATTCTCAATTGAGACCTGTCTCCATTGAGACCAAATATTATATGAGACTTGTATTGATTGAATTAAGCTCACCCGCCGATTTCCTTGATTGAATTTGTCGTTGGTGAAATTGACCAAGGAAATGATCAAGGAAATTTGACCGAAAGATCAAGCAAATTGAACGAAAGATCAAATTAACTGAAAAATCAAGGCAAAACAAAAATACTCAAGCACATTGATTGAAAGATCAAACAAACTGACTAAAAGATCAAGCAGAAACAGTAAATGCTCATTCCCCTGCTCTTGGTCTCCACAAGGACAGGTCTCACCCAAGACTTTCTCATTATAATTTAGTTCAATAATACAACTTTCACTTATAACTGTTCAGTTTAGTTCAATTTTACACAGTTTATTTTTATCAACACCTTTTTCATTTTGCATTATTTCCTAAAAATACAATTCTAAGAATTTTGTTTATCAAATCAATAAGAAAAAAGAACCTTCAACAATTTTGTTTTGGCAAAATTTTATCATATCCAAGCATATTCGCATATAAATAATAAAAATTTGAGTGAGTGAGTGATGGCATGTGATGTCTGCATATGTATTCATGACTTAGAAATAGGCCTATTTTTTATTTATTTAATTAAAAATGAAAGTAAATTAAATCACTGATATTTTGTAGTCACATTCCTGTCTGAACATATTGGTGGGACAAATTAAGGAAAGTGATGTTAGTAGTATTCTAAGTGATTGATTAAATTAGTATAGTATTTCCAACACAATGATACGAATAATTACGAATAATAAGAAAAAGAGGAAAAAAAAAACTTCAGATAAAAAGGGAATCATTCCGAAAGGGATAACCATGATTCCCGTAATGCTTATTTACTTTCCGTTTTCCTTTTTTCTTTTTAATTTTTAAAATAATTTTTAGAAATATAAAATTGTAACGTGCCTGATTTTTTATATTTGTGCAGCCAGGGAATAAGGGATTTTTTTTGCAATAAATAAATAAAATTGATTGGGACGTACTGAAAAATAACAAGAAAAGTAGAAAAGACATTGCTCATGCTTATTCTTTGTGATTAATAATCTATTTCTTTACCTTAATTAATGTCTCAGTACTAATCAACAAATAAACAACCCTAAGTGCAGTTCGGTAGAGGTGTTCTGTGCAATTTAGAACGGCGTGGAGGGGAAAAAAAGAAGGGATTTCTTAAGAATAGAAAATTAAAATCTATCTTTCATCACCTTTTAATTCATTACTGCTCCTTTTCCTCCTTAAGATCAAACTTTCGTCTATATATCTTTCAAAATATTAAAAATGTGTACTAAAAAGAATAAATATTTATATGAGACGGATCCGTATTAGGTACTAGTTATGCGAATAATCAAACTCAAAATTATTTAAATGTGTTGAAAAGTGTTTATCTGAAATATACTGTACTCATTAGTATCGTATTGCGTTAGGGGTGTAAATGAACCAAGCCGTTCGTGAGAAACTCGTGAACAATTCGACAAAAGCTTGGTTCAAACTCGAAATAAACGAACACGAGCCGAGCTCGAGCCGGCTTGATTAGTAATCGAGCTCGAGCTCCATGATTATTGTTTGATAAGCTCGTCGAGCCTTAACGAGCCTGTATAAATTAATTATTATATATTAATTATTTTTAAAAAAAAGCTTTTAAAGGTTAATTAACATAAACGAGCCGAGCTTGTTCGAACGAGCTCGATTTACCCGAGCTAACGAGCCGAGCTCGAGCTCATTACAGCCAATCAAGCTCGAGCTCGAGTTTATGTTTTTATGTTCGAACGAGCTCGATCTCGCTAATTTTTATCAAGTCTAAGCTCGATAAGGCCAAAAAGCTCGGCTCGGCTCGGCTCGTTTACACCCCTATATTGCGTTGATTAGTGTTTGATATTACCCTCGTCAATATATCATTGTGTTGATTAGTGCTGGACGATGTTGATAAGTACCATGTTGTGTTAAAAATAAGCGAAACTGAATATGACCTCAATAAAGGATGTTTTCATATTCGATTAGTGGATCAAATTCAAAAGAAAAAAAAAAAAATCAAATTTTGAGATTTAAAACTATAATTACAAAAACAATAATTGAGAATACATTTCATGAAATGGATGGGGAGTGGAAGACACAAGAAGTGGTATTGATTTGAATCGGGTATAGAGGGACCCGAATTGGTTAAAGGGTCAAGATTCTCCCGTGCAACCAAAATCTTCGAGTTTAGCTGTCAATTATGCACAAAGTGGAGCCGAACCAGAAAGAGGCCTGATCGTACAGATGCTAATTAACGTTACAACCTGGCCTGGTCCTCCCGCTGTCCGACCGGTTCATGCCGGCCGGGTCACCCATCACCCATTCTGCCTATTTTCCCTTCTCCTAATACTATTTTTTTCCTTTCTTCTAGTATTTCTACTTTTACTCTACTCAGTCTCACAGACTCTCACAGCCTGTCAGATTAAACTTATTTTAGCGAAAAAAACAAACACTCGTGCAGGATGTTTCAATGAACAACGTCATGAATCAAAGACAAATTCTGTATCAATTGCTCCCACTGAATAAACATGCTTAATACGTAAAAAATCAGTCTTGAAAGTGAGAATATCAAATAATACAATGAATCATCACGTGTAATATGTAAAAAGTCTAATTTGAAAGTGAGAATATCAACATGAGAGCCTCTCTTATTAAACGTATCAATTTTGATTATACCTAAAATTCAATACAAGTGAATACTTTTAAAAGCTGCATTGAACTGGAAACTGAACTCCCAACATTTAAAACGAGCTTCTTAACATCAAAATGAAAGTAGAATCAAACATATATCTCCACCTCGAACTTAATAGTATAAGTAATTAATAATTTAACGACTTAATTAAACTGAACTATACCTAAATAACGGGATTTAAAGGGCAAGTGAAACCACTCACTAGATCTGTCATTCTAGACAGGCTTTCGTTAATTTATTCATTGGCCACAGAGGTTTTAGAATCATGCTGGACTCAATTTCAGGGGGACACCATGTTTCTTAAAGGGAAGGAGTAAATAAATATCAAAGCTCTTGGAGTGGGAATATTACAACTTTTAGTGGAAACCTTTTACCGTAACGATGTTTTTCCCACCTAAATTATCTCAACGACGAAAACGGGAAAAGAATATTCAAATATTAATTATTAACAGTCGAAAACCTTTTCTCTTTTGAAAAATTTCCGACCGATATTAGCTCGGAAAGCTGGCCTCAAAGAGAAGGAATCGCTTTCATGCTTTGCTGCGGCTTTTAGCCTTTCCGGCCGATGAATGCATGTGGCCAACGAGGAACCAACCGGTCGGACCGGTTGCCGGTTGGCTAAACTCGTAAAGTTCATACGAAGTAGATATGGGCTCGATTCAAACAAAACATTTTTCGGCGACTGATTTCATGTGCATGATCATCAACCGGTCAAGCCTTGTCCAAACTCAAATCATACATCTTCTAGCTAGTCCGAGATAACTTCTAGATACAATAATTGGAGGATCAGAAGTTATAAAATGGAGATTCACGAAAGGAATAAATATGAAAAAATACAATACAAAATTAGGTTAATAGTGCAAATGAGCAAGCGATCGACTGATTGACGGAGGGGACTTTGAGACCTAAAACGCATTAATTTAGATTTGATACAATGTAGAATTAGGTTAATAATGCAAATGAGGAAACAATCTACAGATTGACTGAGGGGACTCCAAGACCACACATTAATTTAGATTTGAAGTTATAATTTAATAATTTTTAAAATTGAGGTCTAAAAAATACATAAAATTAAATTAGAGTTTGGACTAAAATTTGTTTTCTTTTAGAGTTGAGATCGAGAAAATGATATTTCAGTAGAATTAGGGGAATAGCGAATTTATTCCTACCTTATCTATAGAAAATTCATAGTCTAGTTAGATAAGTTGAATGTGTGAATAAATTAATTAATCAATATAATTAGTGTTATATAAATTCAACCACTAAAGATTTCCACATGCTACTAAACATAAAATTTCCCATGATTTTAATGATTAAATAAATTTATAGTACAAGGAATGAAGTAAATAGATAACGTTAACGTTGAAAAAAAATAAAGAATTATTGTCATTGACCTGTACGGGGCCGTGATAACACTAAACTAAATTATTGGTGCAACAAATATATAAACCAGGAGTAGAAATAAGTCTTATCCAAATCATTGGTTAAAAAACATTATTATAAACCGTTAGGTAAACGGAATAATGGTCTAAGAACTAAATTAGTTTCACCCTAGGACAAACTACAAAGCAGTAAATAGTAATTTCGAATATAGACAAGCAAGAAAATAAATAAATAATTATAATAATGTGGGGTTTAAAAATATAATAAATAGAAGTTTAATTTAGAGGTGTGTGGCCAGCTCCCCCCTCGTGCGCGCGCTATCTATCGATGGCGGTTCTTCACCGCACCACCACCACCTCCTCCTTCCCCACCGGCCCTTCTCTCACCATCATCATTAATCGCATGCATCCGATTACACAACCGATTGATTTATACTTTTATTTTAATATACTTTATCAGTACAAAATTATGATAATATACCCTAACAATTTAAGTAACAACTATCATGATAAAGTAAAAAGTGGTGAATCTCATGATTCAGGATGATTTTCATTTTTTTTCATCTCTCGAAAATAAATTAAATAGACACTGCTTGATATTAGATATAACTTCCTGAGTTATAAATTCAAAATCGTTCCAGAAATATTATAGCATCTTTTAAAAAGTTCAAATGATATATATGAATATTTTAGAAAAATCAGTAGTAATACCAGGTATTCCATCAATAGTTCAATACAATTCCCACTAATTCAATTTTCAACCCTAAAAAATCTCAAACACAATCTGAATTCTATGCACACACTAGACGCTAAACATCATTTACGCTAGATATATAGAGTAAGTAAACTTGATGTTGTTATATCTTGATCCCAAATATTTCACTTAATAAAAAGGACCTATTGTTGACTTGAAATTGCTTTGTTGTTTAAAAGAGTATTTCTTGAGATCCCCTAAGCTATGGATTAAAATTGAGCTAATGCTAAAATTAAATCTTCATGTAACTTTATATCTGATTATTATCTCTTCAGTTTAGTTAATTTGATTTCAAATCATTAAGGACTTGTTTGTTAGATCTTATTTTTTTTTGAACTGAACTAAATTGAATTGAAGAAAAAAAAAATCAGTAAAACTGAATTTCATCAAATCATGTTTTCACTGAAATGAACTGAAAACTTAGACTAAACTAATCATCTTACTTGCACACACATGCGTAAAATCAAGATCCACCACAAAACAAGCCAATTAAAAGAACCATTTTCTCTAAAAGCAATTTTCGCTTTAATCCCATAGTGCGATCGGCGGTTGTCATGTCAGCCAAGTACGTAGAGAGAAAGAGTGCGCTCGCTACTGTGTGTGTGTGTGAGAGAGAATGTACTCTAAAGAAGACGAAGTGAGGAAGAAGAAGATGATCAGGAAAGAATGTGGGAGACAACCCAAAAACATCTCAAGGCCATTAACAGTTGACAAAACGCCTTTATTGGCCCCATCCATCCTTCCATCAAACCAATATTTATACTCCCCCAAACTCCACCATTAATCTCATCACACTTCCCATTTCTGATTCTCCCCCCCACTGAACTAAACCCTCACCTGAAAACATGGCGGATTCCGGCGGCTCTGCGGCGGCGGCGAGCAAGAGGATGGGGTGCTCGATACCGGAGAAGTTCCAGCTCCACGGCGCCATGCTGCTCTTGCAGTTTGGGTACGCCGGTTTTCATGTCGTCTCTAGGGTTGCCCTTAACATGGGCATCAGCAAGGTTGTCTTCCCGGTGTATAGGAACATTCTTGCTTTGCTCCTCCTTTTGCCCTTTGCCTACTTTCTTGAGAAGTAAGTAACTAATTACTTCCCTAATGTTATTGCTTCCCAAAAATTTGTGTATTGAAAAATAAAATCAGTAATAACTTAATTAAATTGAACGATTTTTCATTGAACCAACTGAACTGAACTAAACTAATCTAATATACAAGAGAACATAACCTTAATTTTGGCGAGTTGTACTGTAATTTATTAACTTGTATGGAATTTTGTTGGAATTTTGCAGGAAAGAGAGGCCACGGCTTACTTGGGCTTTCAGCATCAAGTTCTTCCTCATGGCTGTTGTTGGGTATGCATGATATGTCATATATTATTAAAAAAACTAAAAACTTATTTTATTGAAATTTGATCATCAACAAAAAGTTACATTTTGTCTCAAGGTTGGTTAAATAACTTTTTATTGTTTGATAAACTGTTAAACTATGACCTATTATAATATATAAAAACTTTTGGAAAATATAAGAAATATGCGATATTTTTACATTTATAATATGTCAGTATTTCTAAACTTATAAGTACAACTGCACTAAAAATACACAGAATTATTATATAGACTACTTAGCGTTGAATAACAATAATTTTTAAAAAAATCTGAGTAGAAAATAGAAATACTAATCATTTCATAGAAAATCCACCTCACTAAATATTGTTAAATCGATTTTTGAGTAAAACCTCTTACAAACTAAGAAATTGTGCTTGATCTCAGGATAACAGCAAACCAAGGTTTCTACTTGTTGGGATTGGAGCACACATCCCCAACGTTTGCATCTGCTATCCAAAATTCAGTCCCAGCCATCACATTTCTCATGGCCACAGTTCTCAGGCAAAGTTCATTTGATCATTTCATTTCATTAATTTAATGATTCATAAATTTATATTAACATATTTATTATAATTCATAAATAATACAGAATTGAAGAAGTGAGAATAAATAGAAAAGACGGGATTGCCAAGGTGTTAGGGACCTTATTCTGCGTCGCAGGCGCCACCGTGATCACCCTGTACAAAGGTCCGGCGATTTACACGCCGACAAAGACGCTGCAAACGATGGCGTTGCCGGCGGTGATCAGCGCGGCGGTGCCGGAGCTGGGGAACGCCGACGGGAAGAGCTGGACGCTGGGGTGCATTTTCCTGATCGGCCACTGCCTGTCGTGGTCCGGTTGGCTCGTGCTGCAAAAGCCGGTTCTGAAAAGTTACCCGGCCCGGCTCTCTTTTACCTCGTACCAGTTATTCTTCGGGATTTTACAGTTTCTCATCATTGCTGCCTTTATTGAGAGGGAAGGTCAGGCATGGCTTATTCACTCCGGTGGCGAACTTTTCACCGTCTTCTACGCTGTAAGTTTTTGTTCAATCATGCATTTTAGTCAAGTTTATTTTCTTTCTTTTTCTGAGCCCCACTGTTTATAAATGCTTTATGGGTTATTTTGAATTCTAAAAATACTTTTGAACATTCCTTGGAAAAAAGTGGTCCAGAAAATAATATGAGGTTTATTTCTCCATCAACAGTACCAAATAGCTAGCTGGATGGCGACTACATTTATATTAATTTTGATTTTTTGGAAAAAAATATTTTTACTATTTGGTACGAGGAATGAATATGATAATTACAAATTAAATGACCTAATTGTTAAAACACAAATATTTTATTTTTCAAACAAGCTTAATTCCAATTCAGTTAAGCTCAATTACACTTTCTAGTACAGCTTGGTGAAAATATTAGAACTTTACAATCTGTACAAAATTAAAAGGAAGATTAAACTATTTGAAAAAAACTTTTGTTTAGTGCTTCAAATCATAGCATGTGAAAATGAGAAGTGAGACCATAAAGGCCAAGTGGCAAAAGGCCAACTTAATTAATTGAACCCTATGCATGTGTACTTTGTTTTTGTTTTGGTTTGGTAAGATTTGGAGATAATTTTGTTAGATTTTTACAGCTTCTTCTTTAATAACACTCGTACTACACCAATAATAGAAAGAGTGA
Organism: Cruciata laevipes; assembly: GCA_963678965.1. Lineage (NCBI taxonomy): Eukaryota > Viridiplantae > Streptophyta > Magnoliopsida > Gentianales > Rubiaceae > Cruciata > Cruciata laevipes. The sequence goes on from OY787639.1 coordinate 1,474,360, forward strand.
ATGACAATAGAAAGTCAAAATTCCATATATATCAAATGTCACTTCCACACTTATATATTGGATTTATCGATTACGACAAATAAGTAAACACCATACCTCAAAAATCATAGTGGTTAGTTATAACCTTTGAAGTTGATAGAAAATGGGGCCAAAAATGAAAAAAAATAATTTTGATGTTTGACATGACATCAAATACTGCAATTTATATTCCGTTCCATAAAATTTTTATCCGTTCTTCTAAAATCGTCATATTTTCTGGATAATTTTGCAGGGAGTGGTGGCATCCGGGATTGCATTCGCTGTACAAATATGGTGCATCGACAGAGGGGGTCCCGTGTTCGTGGCGGTGTATCAACCTGTTCAGACCCTCGTTGTCGCAATTATGGCCTCCATTGCCTTGGGCGAACAATTCTTCTTGGGAGGGTAATTATTTATTTTATTAATCATTCATTTTCCTTTTAATACTATAAAAATAAAAATAAAAAAGTATAATCAGGATTTATGAATATGAACGGGGGAATTTTTGTTTTGTTTAGTAGTTGTCACAAATTATCTTCTGCATTCTGAAAAGGAAACAATGTCACGAGGCTAGAAGGCCACACCAAATTAATTTTGCAATGGACAGTTCATTTGTTGACTGAAAAATGAAAAATGAAAATCATTAATATTTTTTATTATATATTGCAGGATTATTGGAGCCGTTCTGATCATAATCGGGTTGTACTTGGTTTTGTGGGGCAAGAATGAAGAGCAGAAATTCGCCATGCAAAAGACCGCCGCTCTTCCGCCGTCTACTTCGCCGGACCTCGCCGTGAGCAGCCGGGCCACCGCCGCCCAAATCAAGTCTTCTCTGGCGCAGCCGCTGCTCGGCCCGTCGGAGAACGCAGTTTGACCACCGCAAGCCTAACTTTTGACCGTGTTATTTTTACTATCGTTGGGCGCTAAGGAGCAAAAAAAAGAAAGTGCTATGCTATATTAAAATGCTTGCAAGTGTGTAATGAAGTTTTTCTTTTAATGTTTAATTAGGTTTTCAGTATGGGGATGTTTATCTCTCAATAGGAGAGTGAGGTGGTAAGATCGGAATGGGGAGAATGTAATGATTAAGAATATCTTTGGCTTGTGTGGTTTTAGTGTATCTTTATATCATGGTTTGGTTTTTATCAAAGTAGTAAACTTTTTTTTTTAATTTATCAAGTAACATTTAACATTTAATCAAGTAATTTATCAAAGTAACTTTTTTCAAACATTTAACACTTATAATTTTGATGAGAGAATTCTCAATCGAAACCAAACCATGATAAACATTAAAAATAATAATTCCTTATTTTTAAAAAAAAAAAGAAATTGGGTGGGCGAAAAGAGATTAATCAAGTAAAGTAGGGATTGATCATCACTAAATTAAAGCAAGTGGTAAAGCTTTGGAACTAACAGATCCCAAGAAAGCATGAGCTATAAATCGACTTTATAACATTAATTAAAGCGTGACCTATAAATCGACTTTACTAATGATTGTGATCCTTGTGCATATGCTACTTTATGAATTTCGAAACATTCTTTCTTAATATGCCTTGCCTTTTTGAGTAAAATAAAATAAAATCGTTTTCCAATCTCTTTTATGTTTTCACTTCACACCATATGAGGTTGAAGAAAAATCCATTCTCTTCAGCCTGTCTTTTTCCGTTCATTTTAATAAAATTTTAATTTAATAAAATACAGATTAATTTAATTGTACTAATTTTTATTTAATACATTAATTTTTACTTTAATTTACTTTAATTGTACTAAAATATGGCAATACAAACCTATAGAGCGTTAAATGAGTGGAATTGAATTTCGAAGGAGTAAAAATACATTAATGAAAAGGGGAACCAGTAAAAAACATGCACGCAATGGTAACTAATTAATTAAGGAGATTAGTTGTTTGTGACAGAATACTAACTTTTTTAAAAAATTAAAACATCCCACAATCTTAAATTAAATCTCCTTTATCTCCTGCCGCCGGAAGATCATTTTTGCCCACCACTATTATCACCAACAAACACAGACTCATCTCCCACGGCAGCTTGGGCGGCGCCACTTCGTCCCTTGTAACGCGCCGCCACGACCAGATAAACCAAGAAATTCAGGCCACTGATTCCGGCCAATATCCAGTAGAAGTAATCGAGCCGCCCTTTGTTCAGGTTATTCTGCAGCCACCCTTTCTCTGCTCCGCCGGTCGCCGCCTGGACGGCCTTTACGAGCGCCGTGCTCAGCCAGCTTCCGATCCCTATCTCGCTCAAGAAAAGCGCGCTGCTTATGCTCCTCGTACCTGGTTAATTAATTAATGTTCAACATTAGTTTAAAACGAGAGTATTGTAACCGAAAAAATTAACTGAAATGAATTGATCTGTTATGATGTGAGATAAGTTGATGTTACGAGTGGAAAGATATTAAATGTAAAAATGAAATGAATACAAATAATTATTAGTAAAAAAAAAAGTGCGGTGCTATTAATTAAAATAGGTTAAATTTGTAAAATGTGACGCATAAGAAAATGGAGGGTTTATTTAAGGAAAAAAAACACTTTACATATGAGTTGTCAAATTAGTCTTTTTTAAAATTCAAATATATTTGTTATATTTCATTATGTTAATTTCATATTAATTTTTCTAAGTTAAAAGAAACAAAGTTTTGAGAAATATATAGGCCCTGTCCAATAGGGTGCTGCAATTGGTAGCTGGTGCTGGAAGGTGCTGGAGGGTGCTGGAGGGTGTTAAAAATAAATTAAAATTGTATAATTATGATGTACATAATTATGAAAGTATATATTTGAAGAATGATTAATTCATACAAAACATATTGAAACTAATTCTACTGAAAAATCATTCATTTTTTTTTAAAAAAAAGTTCAATCATTCATGTCTGTGAATAGTGACAAGTGCTAGAGGGTGTTGGAGGGTACTGGAGGGTGTTGGAGAATGCTGGAGGGTGTTGGAGGTGCTGGAAATAAGCTGAACTAGACATGGCCATATAGGGACAACTAATGTAACCCCTCACAAAGATTTGCACGTTATTAGTTTTCTCATTTATTTCTACTCGTTTTATTTAATTTTACGTGATTTATGTCAATCAGTTCCTTTAATTTATACTAAATTATGAATTAGGGCAAAACAAACAAGCCAACAATATTAATAATTACCATCGGTGGCCTCGTCGTAGAAAAACTCGAGCTGTCCGACGTAGGTGAAAACCTCGGCGGTCCCAATGAGGAAGAACTGCGGGAACAGCCAGAACACCGACATGCTTTTCGGGTCAGAATCTGTGCGCCGCTTCTTCTCCACGAGCGCCGCCGCCACCATGGCGAACACCGACACGAACAGCCCCGCCCCCATCCTCTGCAGCGAGGTGACGCCGTACCGGTGCCCCGTCCGGCGCCGGAGGATCGGTACGAGGTACCTGTCGTAGACCGGTACGAGAAGGAGCGCGTTGATGGTGGCGAAGACCGGGACTGAGCCGGCCGGAATCTCGAAGTGTGGGCCCATGCTGCGGTCCATGAAGATGGCCTGGGTGATGAAGAAGGTGGACATCTGAGCGAACGAGATGGAGAGGGCGATGGTGGTGGCCCACACCGGGAGGACTCGGATGAATGATTTGAGCTCCTCGACTTGCGTGACGGTGCATTGCCGCCATCGGTTGTTTATGTTGCTTTCCTCGTCCTTCACCACCGCTGCCTTGTCAAGGAACCTGCGGGGATTATTGGGCACAAACGTTGTATCACCTTTTCTAATCAATCAATCCATGCTCCCTCTCCCTTGATGTTTTTCAAAACATTTTGTTTTTGAAGAAATAGTTATCATGCCACGTAACTGAACCAAATTAAACTGATATATTAAGTCGCAAAAAGCGGCTTTTAGTCATTAGTTGGACGTTTCATTTGGCTGATTTAATCAGCTAGTTATAATCTTAGACTATTAACTAGCTACTTATTAGTTGGTTTGTGTCGTATTTAGCTATTATAAATTCAGAAAAAAACCATTAGTTTTTATTCCACTCATTTTAGTCACGGTTAGATGTTTCCTAACATTATAATTGGTATTAAAATACTAAAAATTGATTAAATCATAACTATATTTATATACATAATACATTGTTTGCATGTCCTTCAAGTCTTTTGATACCTATCATCATAAATTTGTATATGTGTGACTATTTATATTTGCGATATATCTAAGAGACTAAGACTTATATTTTAATGTCACTTTAGGAATGAAGTCTATGATGGATGATGTTATAGATAAGAACAAAAAATTGATCCTACTAAACAAGCTGAGAATCACTAGTATTTAAATTATTGTGTGATGCGACACTAAGATATTTGTCAAGCGTGGTTAATTATTTTGACATTGTTATCTATATTTAATGCTTGTGTCTGTGCGAGCAAACATAATCGATCTCGATTAGATTGAGAGGTTCAGAGAAGGTTTGTTTGTTTGAATAGTTGTTCGGATTATGGGCCTGTCTTATAGTTTTGGAAGTTGAAAGCATCTTTTTCGTAAGACAATGAAAGTTTTGGCCTTTTTAATAAATATTGATGTGAAGTGGGAACCGCCATGCAATAAGAATCCTATAATTATACGATTTCAGCCGGCTTAATTTTGTCCCTTTCTTGATCAGTTCAAACTAATTAATGAATGATGTGTTAGCAAGATCTTTATTATATATGAATTTTAGAAAATGTTAGGGTACTTTCTCATGAACTAGTATTAACTTTGAAAATAGATATGTAAATTTTTTTAGACCAATTCTTGGGTGAGGCTGTCTCACCCAAGAGCCAGGACCAAGAAAACACTATTTTTAGTGAGGTTTGATGAATTGACACAAATGTTTTGATGAGGTGATATGTTTGATGAACTGGCACCGAGATTTGATGAGGCAGCGTTGAAATTTGATGAGGTAGTAGTGAGTTATGATGAGGTGGTAGTAATGAAATTTTCCTTATTTAGTCTTGCCTCATGGATGAGGCTGTATCACAGGAGAATTACTCAATTTTTATATGCGAGTATCACTTTATTTGTTATAGTTTTATGACCAAATTAAAAATAATACATATGTGAAGTGAGATTTTCTAATATAAATGCTGAATTCTACTCTTGAAATTTGTTTATTTTTTAAACACATGTCTAGCTTTGATTTCGTTATATACAAAGTCTTGGGTGAGACCGTCCTACCATAAGCTTATGGTAGGACGAATGATAGTTCATGTGTTTAGTAGATTTGTTCATGTGTTTCACAGTTTTGTTCATGTATTTCACAATTTTGTTTGTTATAACCTCGGTTCATGTGTTTGACAGATTTGTTCTTGTGTTTCACAATTTTGTTTGTTATAATCTGTAACATTATGTAAATGAATTAACAAAGTTGTGAAACACATGAACAAATCCATTAAACACTTGAACTATCATTCGTCCTACCATAAACGGTCTCACCCAAGACCTTCTCTTGATTATAAGACCAACACAAACAATATATTTTTTATTTTTTTGAATATCCAACACAAACAATATGCTAGCATACAAAATTTGCTGTGAAAATAGTACTCACTCAAAGGTTTTACTGGCATTAATTTTTTTTTATTTTCAGGTTTAATCTAGACGATAATTAGAAAGATAAAAACATAGATTGTATAGGTGAAGATGGAAATTATCCATATCTCGTAAATAAAAACAAAGCTGAAATAATTAAAACAAGCAAATTAGTGAATAAACTAATTAATTACCTGAATTGTTTAGTGTGGGGAAGCTTTCTCGCACCAGAGATATCAGAATCCTCAGTCCGAACCTCGTAAAGCCGACCAACATCATCAACCTTCGTCCCATCAAAATAATTCCTCACAGACGCCACAACAACCTGCAAGAACCTAGTATAGGCACTTCCGACCGGCTTCTGGTACCGGAACTTGGTGAATCCGGCGCACAAGATCAGCAAAGAGCAGAACGTCGCAATGGCCGGAACCGCAAAACCCCAGCTAAACCCCTTCTTGACCTGCAAATAGACCAGAACGGTGATGCCGAGCATCGCGCCCATATTGATGGCGTAGAAGAACCAGTTGAAGAAGGAGAACTTTTTCCGGGCTTCCTTCTCGTCGGACTCGTCGAACTGGTCGGCGCCGAAGGAGGAGACGCACGGCTTGATGCCGCCGGTGCCGAGGGCGATGAGGTACAGGGCCGTGTAGAGGAAGGCGTTCTGGGACGACGACGCCGGCGTGCATGGCTTTTTCAGGCATAGTGGTGGCCTCAGGCTGTCTATTGAGGCTGATAGTGTTAATAGCACCAATCCCTATGAACAGTTACACCAGTTAGAAACTAGTTCATATTTTTAAAGTTAAATTTAGTATAATTTAGTTCAGGATCAGGTAATTAATGGTAGTAATTAAATTGTTATCATTTATTCAAATCAATTGAATTCAATGAAAAAAGGACACCACATGCAACATTTTTTTACAAATTTTCAACTAAGACTTGTCTGACGATTGTTTTGATCACTGACTATTCATTCTTAATAGTAAAAAGGTATTCATGATCATGTATGAAAGTGAGAAAATCCAATAGTAATACACTGAATGATCATGCTTAATATGTAAAAGACCAGGTTTGAAAGTGATTAAATTAATATTTGTCATTCTGTCTCAATTAGGATCGTCTTATCGGAGACGCTCTCCAAAATTTTTTACAAGCCTTACAACTTGTAGATAAAATGAGGCCATGTTCTCTTGAAGTTATCAGTAGATTAGTTCAGTTCAATTCAATAAAAAAAGTGGTCATGAATTCATACTTTTTGAAAGAAAACATAAAGCATATATAGATTTTCATACATACCACTTGGTAAATGCAGGTGAAGATGACAATGGTTAAGAAGCGGCCCAAGTAAGCATCGGCAAGAAATGCACCGAGGAGAGTTAGAACAAAAGCCGCTCCGATCCAATCGGTGACGTTAGTGGCGGCGTCGGCAATAGACTGGTTCATTTCACGCACCAAATAAGTCACCATGTTCACCGCTATTGCGTAAAAAGCCAATCTCTCTGCAACTTCATTCACTGCAAAAAAAATATACATGGCACAAAATTAATTAATTAATTAACCCATTTTAAGTTAATTATTTTTCTTCAAATTTTTTTTTTTGCTTTCAATTAACTACCTATTATGAATGGCGCAGCCTTCCATCCGCCGGTTCTTCGTTTATCAGCGGTTCTTCCTTTGTAGTCAACGCAACCATTGCTCACCAAGCTTGATGATTCCTCTGCCTCCTAAATATATAACGTAAAATTTCTCTAGTTCAAGGGAAGTGAAATGACTTTTCAAAAAAGAAAAAACTGAAAATTGAAATTGAACAATATTTAAGCAAATCACTTGAACAAAGTTGAAAAGTTTAATTAGTTAAAAATTTATTCAAAATTTTAAGGCTATGATATTTTGAGCGAGATCGTTTCAGTTCAACAAAAATACAATTTACAATATTTAGGTTAATCCCGTCATGATTCTTTTATCAACACATTAAATTTCACTTAGTTTAGTTATCAATCCAGGAGAACAAAACTTAACTGCATAATTTTACCATTTCCATGTCTGAAAACGTCCAATATTGTCAATTAACATTTAGAAAAATCGATATCGAGAATAAGTAATATTACATGACTATTTTTTGATACAAGAAAGAGAATGAGGTGAATTACCTTTCCATATGTAGATGGATCCATGAAGGATTTCTCATGTGTATCTAGGGTTTGGCCACTTTTGGCCATGGTTGATAGAGCTTAGATAATTTAGCTAAATCAAACTTAATTAACGAGCACGATCAAATTAGTTGTGAAGAATTTGCACTTTCCAATCTTAAAGAAGTTGAATACGCAGCTGACAATTTCTCCCTTTTACTTTGGTTAAATGTTTTGTTATGAGATTTATTGATAGTTCCAAAGGATTCGTTTGCCCGGCCGGCCAAGAATATAAGCATCTTGCAATTTGGAGGGACTACACTAATTGCCCAGATTAGGTAGCTAAATTATGACTGAATCCGTCTTAACTTACGACTAAATTAATGAAGTTCCCGGCCGATCGATCCAGCGGATAAAAACTCATGCTTAAGTCAAACTTTTTTTCTCTCCTTATAAGGCCGCCCAGTGGAAATTTTACTTTTAATATATATATATATATATATATATATATATATATATATTAAAAAAGACTTGGTACAAATATCACCTTTAATTTACTGTACAAACTCCTACAATGAGCTAGATGGATGTGAGTTCGATGTTGTTGAAGGGAGATTAGTATTTAGTAATGATGATCATCATTATCATTCTCAATATGACCTTGAAACCGTTATTTGTAGAGTGTGGACAAGGAGAAATATAACTCTTTATTTTTACTGCAAAACATTTCAAAAGTATATTATCTTAAATTTTGAATAACAAAAAAAAATGAAATATAGATAATTTAATAATATGCATTTTGACGAACCCAACAAAATATTTAGATTTATAGTTTTAATTGGATGTATTAGATTAACATTTTTCAAAAATATTTACAATTTTAAATAAAATAAGTAGCTCAACTTTATTATTTTAAAAAAAGCCACTACTTTTTAAAAATATTTTTTATAAGTAATTAAAATTTATTATAAATTCAAATTAAAAAACACACACTAAAGTTAATAAATGTGATTGTGTAAAATAGAAAAGTTGTTGGAGTTTTTTATACCCAATATTTTAGGGATATTATAGAAACGGTTGTATTGCTATGATTTTATGTTCCATGAACAATCCTTTAACATCCGATGAATTTAAAAAATGACTAATGTGACATTTATAATTAGGATTATCTTAAATTTATATAATAGAGAAATACTAATAACTAAGTCACATATACTAAATGTAATATTTTCAAAAAAATTAAAATGGAAAAATCTAAAATCTCATACTACTCCGTCCACGTACATTAAAATAAACAATTGGTGTCATATTTTAACAAATATAAACTAGAGATGTCATCAACAAAAAGAATTTACAACTACTCAAATAAGGCATCTTACAATAGGCACGTGCATTCTATAAATTGAGGGACGCTTGTGCAAATAATCAAAAGTTTCAATCTAAATCCCCAAAATCACTCCATAGTCGCATAAGATTAGACCAAAGCTCCAAATAACATCAGCCCGGTCCCACGACCTTCATCGGGCAGCGAGAAGAGAAGATGGTGGCGATCAGAAGAGGATTGCGATGGCGATTTCCAGGTTTCCAGATCCGCTGGAGAGAGAGGACACGAAAGCGATTTTAAGATCCAGCGATTTCTAGGTTTCTAGATCCATTGGGGCTAGCGGACTTTGATACAACGGTTTTGATGTGGAGGCGCGTCAGTTATGGCATCAGGTATGTCTTAGATATGATAGCATTGATGAGGATGATATGAATTTTGATGATGATGATCAATTGACGGGGATGATGATTTGAGTTTTTATGATGATCGATTGATGATGAAGTTGGTTAACCTTTTTAATTGATTCGTTGATCTTCTTTGTTTTTGGCTTGACCATTGTCTAACACTTGATTATTTACTTACCATGTTGATGTTATGTGTGAAAAGCTAATAAGATTGTACAAGAATGAAAATGAGATTCACCAAAAATACTAATGTGCAGAATGCAAATGGGATTCACAATAAGTACTATTGTGCCTCATAAATCAGAAACTAGGCAGTGCAAGAATGGAAATGGGATTCACAGCAAGTACTAATGTGCCTCATAAATAGGAAACTAGGCAGTGTAAGAATGGAAATGGGAATCACATCAAGTTCTATTAATCAGAAGAAAATCAGTTCAAACCAAGTTCTATTGGTAAGACATACAAACAACTTACAACATAACAGAAACTTAACCAATTGTCGAATGCTTAAATCTCACATAAACTTTTTTAAACCACAACATCCATATATATCAAGCAGTGCAAACTGCATACCAAGTTCTATTGGTAAGATATACAAACCAACAACTTACAACATTGACCTTCATCAACACTTTTTTATCTTCTATACTTTTGGTTTGACCTTCATCAACAATTTTTGATCTTCTATGATTTTGGCTTAGTACTCATCTACACTTGAACTTTTTTAACTTTATCATGTTGATGTTTTATGCAAAATACTTGACATTCATCAACATCTTTTGATCTTCTATGCAAAAGGCGTGACCTTCATTAATATTTTTTTTATCTTCTATACTTTTGCCTTGACCTTTCTACAATTGAACTTTTTATTTATTTCCTTGATATTCTATACTTTTAAATTGACCTTCATCAACACTTAATCTTTTTACTATGAAATCATCAATTCTAAAAATTTGTGATGGCGGCGGTGGCCGGAAAATTTTTGACCGAAATTTGGCCGAAAAATTGACCTGACCCGGTGGTGGTCTTGTCGAACCCACTTTCCCGATAGTGGTCTTGTCGACAAGAGAAAGGTCTATATATACTCTGTTGAAGAGTTGAATGAATCCAAAGAACTAATTACTTATGGAATTAATATTTAAGTCCAAATATGCTCTTTTTGACACATTTTCGTGCATTTTACGTGCGACAATAGTATGAGCGAATAGTTTATGTACGTATTTAAATGTGTTAGTCATTTGTATATAAGCCCATTAAATCTTTTAGATTTTAGTGCCTTTTCTTCCCCTAAAAGCCTCAATTCCTTCTCCCAATAATTTTCGTGCATTTTCGTGCATTTTCGTGCATTTTTGACACATTTTCGTAGCAACATTTTCGTGCATTTTCGACACGTTTTCGTGCGACAATAGTTTGAGCGAATAGTTTATGTACGTATTTAAATGTGTTAGTCATGTGTATATAAGCCCATTAAATCTTTTAGATTTTAGTGCCTTTTCTTCCCCTAAAAGCCTCAATTCCTTCTCCCAATAACTTGGATTCATTGTTCAGGTTGTGGATCTTGACGTTGTCATGGGCTCCAGGCGGCGTTATCATATGCAATCGCTGCCTCACGAGTTGTATTGTACGATCCCAACCACAGTCGCTTGGATTTGTTGTTTGGATCACGGATCTCGGACACCCACTTTCCTAGGACCATTGTCGTTCCCCCTTGTAGGTGCACGACGCGTTTTCCGGTCCACCTTTACCCTTCATCGGCTTCTTCCCGAGTGGTTTTGAAATCTCAATTTTTTACGGGTTCTGGCAGGGTTGCAGTCGTTAACCCATTTTGGTCGAAGAAATAATAAGAAGGAAGGAGGATGAAGTTGGGAGTGTTTGAGAGTGAGGGAAATGAGAAAAAACAAATTTTCTTATTTGAAGAGTTGAATGATCCAAATAGATAATCAATTTTGGAATTTGTAATTCCAAAACTGCACTTTTTTTGCACATTTATTTTGTGTAACATACGTGCCGGAGTACATAATTACGTCCTTGGATAAAAATCCTATTCATATAGTTGAATGGATCCAATGAGCTAATTCTGGTATACTTAATTCCAAAATTGCACTCATACATGTATTTTTATTTTGTACAATTAGTTGATGTACGTGCGCCAAAAATTGAAGCGTGCATGCATAATTACACGATAGTAATTAGCCTATTAAAAGAGTTGAATTAATCAAAGGAATTAATTAATTTGAAATCTTTAATAACAAAACTACATATTTTAATGCATATTTATTTTGCGTAATATACGTGCATCAATAGTTAATAGTTATAGTGCAAATAATAGTATTTTATTTTTTAAAACCAGTGAAACAATTACTGATACCTCGTGCGAATAATGTGCGTACGTATAAACGTAATTTGTTTTATTTTTTATGCTCACTTTCCATATAGTTTATTGGTCATCCAATTGCAACCTCACAATAGCCAGTGTGAAGTAAATGATAATAAAATTCAGGAAAAATGAAATGAATTGATTTAAAATTAATGTAACTTCATTTAAATTGATCAGATGAGGGAAAACGAGGAGTTATTGAGGTTTATATACGCCTGCGTCTTGCTTTGACTGATACCTAGTTTTTTTGTTACGTACTAATTTGTTAATATCAGTGTTTTTAAAGATATTTTGGGTAGAAAAGGAAATGATCTCTGTAAAACTTAACTAGATCTGATCGCTGTAAAACAAATTATACTGTCTTCTCTTTTACATATACATCTAATATGGACATATTGAAATGGAAATGATATCTAGCCGTTTAGTAATCATAACTAGTTGTAAAAATTACACAGAATTTACAGTTTTAGAATTTTCAAGACGTTCTGATATTTAAGTGCTAAAAACTGAAACAGTTAAAAGAAATTCAATTAATAATTCAAAAACTGCAATTATTTACATATTTATTTTGTACGTGCAACATATGTGCGACAATCGTGACAGAATAATACATAATTGCACCATTGGATTAAATCCTATTCGTTTAGTTGAATGGATCCAATGAGCTAACTAATATTGGAATCTTTAATTCCAAAATTGCACTTTTTTATGCATATTTTTTGTGTGCAATTAGTTAATATACGTGCGCAATAGTTGAAGTGAGGATAACAAGTGAGGTTAACATACATAATTAATTAAGTAGCACCTACTAATTAAAATAGTTAAATGAATCCAAACAAAATTAATTGTGAAATATTTAATAACAAAACTGCATAATTTAATGCATATTTGTTTTGTGTGACATACGTGCATCAAAAGTTAACAATTAAAGTGCGAATGACTATTTTACACTTTAAAGAGGAAATAATGTAGACATATACCACCACCAATTAAATTAGCTTGTGCGAATAATGTGCGTATTTGCATGTAATTTGTTTTAATTTTTAGTGCTCGCTTTACATGTGGTCATTAAATTGCACCATCACCAAAATAAATTTAGACAAACTAAGACAAATTGATTTGAACTTAACTAAATTAAAATTGATTAAATTATATAAGGTCAATTTAATAAAAATAAACTAAATTGAACTAAAATATTTAAAATAAGTTTAACTAAATTTAATTAAATTTAATCTAAATAGTTACATTAACAAATTAAAAATAATAATTTGGGTATTTAATGCAAGAAGGGATTCATGGATAAAATATAATTTCTATTATTGGAGTTGGGTAGACCAAATTATTTTTGTGTTAAACTTGTAAGACAAAAAGGCTGAAAAGGCTCTTAAAAGAAGGAGAATTTTGAAATGAAATTGAATTTAAAAGAAAAACATTGCACCCAAATATTAAATAGAAGATAAATAAAGCCTAAATTATTTTTCATAGGCCCAACAAATGTCAAATGGATAATTTTTGGGCCCAACAAATAAAGTGCACAAATTATAGCCCAGCAAATAATTTATAGCCCGTAAACAATTTCTTTTGAATTTCTATGAGGGAATTTTAGTAACTTTGATTTAATATCTTTTCTGAAAATAAATAATTATTTAAAGTAATTTTGAACTTTTACATACGTACACACCTAAACAAATAGGAATCGGGAAACGTTACATTTCTTAAATCACATTATTACTAAACTATTTTTACTTGAAAACGTTTCACGTAGCAATTGAGATATGTGATAAATGTTGATCTTCTCAGTTTCAAACCTGATTTTTTACATATTAATCATGATAATTCAATGTGTTATTGTTGATCTTCTCACTTTCATGCTTGAATCATTACCTGTTATGTTTTGATTTATTTAACTATTAAATATGTTTCATTCAAGTTCAAATTTCATATTTGAGAATTTGTCTTTTTATTGAGTCACCAGGCTACGAAACATGATACATGCCACCACTCTCATATATATATATGCGCTTAAAATTAATCATCGTGCATCCATGTTGTGTTCTTGGATATGGATTGGCAGCAACAAGCAGACTAGATTTGGTTTCGACAGCTTTGCTAGGGCAAAAGCTCATCAAACAGCCATGGCGATCGGAATCGAAGGTTCTCTATTTTTATGAGGCGCCTAAATGTAAAAGGTTACTCTGCATGCTAAATATAATATTATTTTATATTTATAGCCGTATTTATTTTAAACTTGTGTAACTAATTAAGGGTATTATAGGCCGTTCATATACAAATACGAACTGCAAAAAGTAAAGTTTGACTCCCCTTATTTTATGAGTCTGACATTCGTTTAAAATATAATTTATAATTCGAATTGTTCTACTACATAATTTCTTTAGTCCAAGACATATAATATTGCACGTAGTACGAATGGAATGGAATGCAAGTATATCTGCAACGTTGCGTCCAGATTAATTAATCAGAGGCACATTGTACATATAAATGACGTGAGATAGGACTTCTCTCATGCACATATGAAAGTCATATAAATTTATTTTTCTACGAGACTTTGCATGACAAAGAACATTCTTTTCACGCAGCTATAAATATCAAATCGAAATAAATTTAAATATATCAAACTAAAATAAATTTAAATAAACTGATTTGATTTACAATTAAGCTAAACTAGGCACTTTTTTCCTGTTTGATCTGATTTAATAAATATATTTATCTGATCTGGCAAACAAGGAATTAGGTAATCAAGCTTAATTAATATAGCTAGCTATTGTAATTGGGGGATACGAGGCTGTCTGAAAATGACGTCATGTGACTAAACCACCATCCATACTTCTTCCACACATCACCTGGAAGTCCGGTTGTGTCGACCATATCCCTCCAATCCCCCTTTCTGAGGCTGTACGCAACCAACTGACCGGAAACCTTCACCCCGAGAACCTCGTCGTCTCCGAACAGGCAAACGAGACTGATACCATCATGAGTCCCATCATGATTGATGGCTAGTTTGGTCCAAGAATATTTCATCGTCCAAACCTCAATGTTTCCTTCGACGGTGATTACAACAGCAAGACAGCCGCCAAGAACAGCCAATCGTAGTTTTCGATAACGGTGATCGCCAATCGGTGGCGGCCAATCTAACCTAGGATTAGGAAGTGGATGAACTTTATTAATAAATTCCTCTCTGGCCAAACTGAACGAAGCTATGCTTGTGTTAAAATCAGTCTCACTAATCAGCCAATTAATGGATACAGCCGTTTACAAACACTCCTCGGAGTGAACTGTAGCTGTAAGGGAAGTCCGAGATTCTCTTCCACGATTTCGTTCGGACACTGTAAATATCCATCACATTATGAGACTTAGAAACATCATCGTACGAGAGGGACACAATTTTAAAATCATCGTTCAAGCTGTCGTAGCCAAGAATGCAACTGATAAGCTCATCACCGGACCAGAAACTAGGGATTTTCTGTGATTCTCCGGTGATGGGATTGACCAGAACCGTATTCGATTTCAACCCTAGTTGTTCATTCCCATGAGAAAGCAGAACCAAACCATGACACGAACCATAGCTGCCGATGTCGGCCCAGGTTTGAGTGGCGAGATTCAGGATGTAGACTGAGTGTTCGAAGTCGCCAGCTGAGAAGACGGCGTGCTGAGGCGGGTCGTGGATGTGGAATTTCAGGTGGGCTTTCGCGAATTGAGGGCTTCGAAACGCACCGGAAACGGCCTATTGTTTTCACGGGAAGGCGCGGCAGTATGTCGGTGACGATGACATCTTTTGGAAGCGCGGGAGAGTTCTCGGCCATTGCTAGGGTTCCAGAATGGCTTGTTGTAGCTTTCCAAGGGGAACATCTAATTTAAGCACATTACCTATATATGTCTTAAACGGCAATATTATTCTAATTGATTCCATAATTAAATTAGACAAATTCCATAATTGTTTTATTAGGATGTATAAAACTTTTTCTGGCATTGCCAATTTTAATACAGTATTAATTTAATGACTATTAACACCATTTTTTGAGTAATATAATGAAATGAACTATACTATATTATTAATAATTTACAGGTTAAATCCTTGATCGAAAAGACGGTGTACAATTCCAATATCAAACGAATGCATTAACAGTTTTTTTTTTTTTGAAAGTATTATATAAGCTATTTTTGGTACCAAATTTTTGTTTGGTACCAAAAAAACAGTTTTCTCCACCGAACATATATAGCCATCTCCGCTTTTATAAGTCGTTGATATATGATATATATTGTTTCAGGAAGAATTACATCTCTGCACAACAATCAAAACTTGCGTACGTATTTGGTTTAGTTATATATGCTAAAATCCGATATATATATATATATATATATATATATATAAACCCTAATTCATTAATTAAGTACTGGAAAACTCTTGATGATGCTGTATTTTTTAAAAGATAATCTTGATTCTCTACTTCTTGATTTTGCTAGATGCATGTACATATTTCTCTTGCAGATCCATATTTTTACCATAATACCCCTAATATTGTTAAGGCAAAAAATGTGATTGAAATCATAGGGTTCCATCAGGGGCATCATGGTGAAAAAACTAAGCAGAATCTAAAAGCGAAAGGAAAATCCATGAACAAATGCCCTTCTTAATTAGCAAACAAAAAATGCCTCCAGTTCCAGATGAGCACAACTACTGATACTTAACTAAGCTTAACCTAGGCAGGCACGTACTCCTGTTTGATCTACTTGTAATAATTGGGGGATACGAGGCTGGCCGAAAATGACGTCACGTACGAGTTCCATAAATCATCTGTAACTCTGGTTGAGTCCATATCCCTCCAATCCCCCTTTCTGAGGCTGTACGCAACCAACTGACTGCCCGGCCGAAAACTTCATCGTCTCCGAATAGACAAACGAGACTGATATAACCATGATTCCAATCATGATTGATGGTTAATTTAGTCCAAGAATCTTTCACTCCGTGCTCTTTCATCGTCCAAACCTCAATTTTTCCATCGAGGGTAATTACAAGAGCAAGACAGCCGCCAAGAACAGCCAATGCAGGATAATTACGTCGAACCTGATCGACATTCGTTGGCCAATCTAATAACCTAGGATTAGGAAGTGGATGAACTTCATTAAATTCCTCTCTGGCCAAACTAAACGCAGCTATGCCTGTGTTAGAATCAGTCTCCCTAATCAGCCAATGAATACAGCCGTTTACAAACACTCCTCGGGCTGTACTGTAGTAATTGTAAGGGAAGTCCGAGATTCTCTTCCATGAGTCCGTTCGGACACTGTAAATGTCCATCACCTTGTCAGACTCAGAAACATTATCGTACGAGAGGGACACAATTTTAAAATCATCGTTCAAGCTGTCATAGCCAAGAATGCAACTAGTAAGCTCACCGGACCAGAAACTAGGGATTTCCTGTGATTCTCGAGTAATGGGATTGACCAGATCCGTATTACACTCTGGTTTTTTACTCCCACGAGAAAGCAGAACCAAACCATGACACGAACTTATCCCGGTTGTCCATAAAACATTGCTGCCGACGTCGGCGTAGGTTTGAGTGGCGAGATTCAGGATGTAGATTGAGTAATGTTTCATCCTGCCAGCTGAGAAGATGGCGTGCTGAGGGGGATCGTGGATGTAGAATTTGAGGTGGGCTTTCGCGAATTGAGGGCTCGTCAGCGAGCTTCGCCACGGCTTCGAAACGCACCGGAAACGACCTATTGTTTTCACGGGAAGGCGCGGTAGTATGTCGGCGACGATGACATCTTCGGGAAGCGCGGGAGAGTTCTCGGCCATTGCTAGGGTTTCAGAATTGCTTGTTGCAGCTTTGATTAATAGATATCTAATTTAAGCACATTACCTATGTCTTAAACGGCAACATTATTCTAATTGATTCCATAATTACAGACAAATTCCATAATTATTTTCCTGTCTCAATTAGTCTCACGCAATTTATATGTGAACGGATTTTGGATTGGTCCAACATACCAACACACATACATATATATAGAAATTGTGGATGATTGAGATGATTTTTGTGCTGAAAGTGGATGATTGGTGCTGAAACTAGATGATTCCAGCTGAAATTAGACGATTAGGATGATTGGTGCTGAAACTAGAAGATTCTAGGTGAAAGTGGATGATTGATGCTAAATAGAGTTGAAAAATTAATATTTATCATTATATTAATATTTTGTAAATAATTATATAAAATTCGGTGTTAATTTTTCTCTCGGCAATAAAATAATAATAAAATATTAAATTTTGATTTTGAAGGTATAAAGTAAATTTCAAACTTTAAATTTAAATCTTCAAATCTTTAAATTTATGTTATAAGCTAAATTATTTAAAGGTTAAACATAAGATAGAAACTATACATACATAAAATATTTATTTTAGTATAATTTGATTAACCTTCTTCAAAAAAATTGTTCTATTTTTGAAGTTGAATAAATTAAATAACTATTATAGATTGAGAGTTGTACCATTACAATTCTAATCCTGTTTGAATGGAACACTATTCCTACGTTTTGTTTCAAAATATTATTTGTTTTACAATAAATGATAATTGTGAACAATTGTATCGAATGGAATTGACTTGAATTTGCTTATAAATCCCAATCAAACATATTCAAGCCATATATTTCTGTTCATGCATATTTCACGCACGTAGTACGAATGGAATGGAATGCAACGATGCGTCCAGATTCATCACATGCACATTGTACATATAAATGACGTGAATAAAATATAATAACGTGCATTAGACTTCTCATGCATATATTAAAGTCGATCTCATATAAATTTATTTTTCTAGCCTCTCCCAGATTATCCATGTACGATACTTTGCATGAGAAAGAACATTCTCTTTATGCTGCTATATAATGAACTAAAATAAATTTAAATATATTTAACTGTACTGATCTGATCTATATATAAGCTCGGGCACTTTTCTTTTGTTTGATCTACTTGTAATTGGGGGACACGAGGCTTTCTGAAAATGACGTCATGTGCCGTCCGGTTGGGTCCAAATCCCTCCAACCCCGATTTCTGAGGCTGTACGCAGCCAGCCGACCATAAACTACCCCGAGAACCTCGTCGTCTCCGAACAGACAAACGAGAATGATACCATCATGAATTGATGGTTCGTTTAGTCCAAGAATCTTCTTTCATCGTCCAAACCGCCTCAAGGGATTTGTTCTCATTCATTAAAAGTACAAGAGAAAGACGTCGAACCTGATCGCCAATCGTTGGCCAATCTAACCTAGGAAGTGGATGAACTTTATTAATAAATTCCTCTTTCGCCAAACTGAACGCAGCCATATATGACTGTGTTAGAATCGGTCTCCCTAATCAGCCAATTAATGGATACAAACACTCCACGGACTGTACGGTAGTAATTGTAAGGGAAGTCCGAGATTCTCTTCGTTCGGACACTGTAAATATCCATGTGCTTGCCAGAAGTATCCTGATGCGAGAGGGAGACAATTTTAAAATCATCGTTCAAGCTGTCGTAGCCGAGACAACAACTAATAAGGCTATGGCCGGACCAGAACTTGGGGATTTTCTGTGATTCTCGGGTGATGGGATTGACCAGAACCGTATTCGATTTAAACCCTAGGTTATTGCTCTGAGAAAGCAGAACCAAACCATGACATGAACTTATCCCGGTTATCCAGAAACCACTGCTGCCGATATCAGTACAGGTTTTAGTAGCGAGATTGGAGGATGTAGACTGAGTTTTCAGAGTCGCCAGCTGAGAAGACGGCGTGTCGAGGCGGGTCGTGGACTTGGAATTTGAGGTGAGCTTTCGTGAATTGAGGGCTCGACATGAGTGAGCTTCTCCACGGCTTCGAAACGTACCGGAAACGGCCTATTGTTTTCACGGGAAGGCGCGGCAGTATGTCGGTGACGATGACATCTTCGGGAAGCGCGGGAGAGTTCTCGATCGGCCATTGCTAGGGTTTCAGAATGGCTTGTTGCAGCTTTCCAAGGGAACATCTAATTTAAGCACATTACCTATGTCTTAAACGGAAACATTACCCGTAATTAATTAAATTAGACAAATTCCATAATTATTTTTTCTGTATCAATTGGCCTCACTAAATAATCAATCTTAATTAATAATCATGTTTGGAAGCATGCATGGCATTGGTATTGAGGGCTTGGTTGCGGTGGTGATCTTCGTCCTTGGGCTAATGGAGAGATAGAGTGAATGCTGATTTTCTTACTTTCAAAGTTTGATCATTACATGTTTTGTGTTGATTTTCTTTTAATATTAAGCATAATCATTCAGTGTATGACTGTTGATCTTTTTATGTTCAAAGTCCGATCTTTTATACCCTAAACATCAATATTGAATCATATGTAAAAGATTTTTGAAAGAAGAAGATCATACATGTAATTAAGAAGATCAGTTATAATACACATAATGATAATATATAGTAGATTTTTAAATGAAACTGGTGTCATAGAAGTAGTAGTAGATATATATAGTTATAGTTTGTTTAATATCATACTCAGTGTGCTTTTTTATTTGGCCACTTTTCAATAGTTTTGGTTTTATCATTAATGTAATTTGTAGTTTGGTGGCATTTGGAAGTACATGCTTATCTTTACATGCTGGTTTGGTTTATATATTATTAGCTAATTAATAAAAACACATTATTTACGCGTAGAAATTTTCTATGGTGGGTGTGGTTAATTAGGCGGTAGCAAAAGTTTAGTGGTTTAATGAGAGAAAATTGGTTTGTTAGCTTTCATTCAATCTATAGCTTACGTCTTATTTTGTTTGACCACCTAGCCTAAAATTTATTTCCCCTTGTTTCCGCCATTACTTATATACACCTGGATAAAAACTAACAAAAATAGTTGTAGGATGAGAATATATAAATTATATAGTTGTAGGATGGATAGAATTTGTATGAATGATGTAAGTGTGTGAATAATGTAGAGAGAAAAGCTTGTATATATAAACTCAATCAAATATTGTTTGGCACAACTTTTCGTTTGCAGTTTTTGTGTTGCCAAAAGCCAGTTTTCTTGTGAAGCGGAAGTTATTTTTGGTAACAAAAGTAAGATGGTCACAATATTTTTTTTTGAAAAAAAAAGCACTTTTAATCTAACTTTACTTATCCAAACATCCGCTTTTAAAGTTGTTGATTAAAGAATAACATCAAAACTTATTGTCTTCAACTTACAGGATTAACACTTGCGTAATGGTTAGGTTATGCTAAAATCCGATATATAAATATCCTAATTTATTAGGATCTGGAAACTCTTTATGTGTTTTGTGAAAGATAATCTTGATTCTGCACTTTCTTGGTCACATAGTATTCATCATTTTGTAGGGCCATTTCATCAACAACTAATTTAGGGTTTAATCGGTATTTCATTATCACCATATTCTCTCTCTTCGTTATCATTATCATTAAAAATCTACTTATATATCTAGTTCAATCCTTTCTAACGCAGAAAAAAATAGCTAGATTCGAAAAGAACATTAAACACAAAGTAAATCACCAATACATGTGTTAAAAACAAAGTAATAAACAGTTGAAAAACAGACGGCTACACACATTTTCTTATGTACAAACTTTATTTTATATATAATCACATGAACAAACACACATCTTACAAACACACTTAAACACTAAACTCATGATCTCCTCACTCTTTTCTTTTTTCTCTTTTTTTTGGTTTTTTTGGTTTTTTTTTTTTTTTTTTTGCTTCTTTTTCTTCTTTTTTTGCCTTTTTTTTTTCACTCAAAATTACAACACACTGAAAAAACGCAAAACAAAGGAAAAACTAGTGCGAATGTCCATCACCACGGGAAGTCATCCAAACTCCAGTCTGCACTGCCGATATCGGGGAGCGCACCGTCGGGGAGATCGTCGAGGCCCCTCCAAATCTCCTCCTCAAGATCGTTTTCCACCACCGTTGCCGCCTCGGCGCCGCCAGCTACAGGGCCCTGATCCGCCGGCTGAATCAGCTCCGGGAAGTTCAGGCGATGAAGATCGCCGTACAAGCTCCACGCGGCGTTATCGTAAGCAATCGCTGCCTCCCGCGCCGTGTTGTACGATCCCAGCCACAGCCTCTTCGACTTGTTGTTCGGGTCACGGATTTCCGATACCCATTTCCCCCAGGACCTCTGTCGCGCACCCTTGTAGGTGCACGTCGCATTGTCGGGGCCGCCTTTTCCCCGCATCGGCTTCTTCCGAAGCGGTTTCGAAATCTCGGATATCTTCTTCAACGGATTCCGGCGGGGGTTGTTGTCGTCACCTCCCGATCCACCGGCTGCCAAAGACATGATTCCCGGCGAAAATAGTAATTAAAAAGATGAAGAACACGAAGAAGAAGGATGAAGCTTATACGAAGAGGAAGAAGCTGTTGAGAGTGAAGAAAAGGTGATGAAAAAGAGGGAGTGATGAGTTCTATTTATACTACATGCATGGCCTCATTTATTACGCCTGCGTTTGCTTTTTTGACTTCTGATACTGATATATATATATATATACACCTAGTTTTTTTGTTCCGTACTCATTTGTTAATATCAGTGTTTTTTTAGGTTTTTTGGGTAGAAATGGAAATGATCTCTGTTAAACATTACTAGATCGGATTGCTGTAAAAAAAATTATACTGCCTTTCTCTTTTAAATACATGGAATCTGGACATATTGACAG
The DNA here is from genome assembly GCA_963678965.1 of Cruciata laevipes. Taxonomy (NCBI): domain Eukaryota; kingdom Viridiplantae; phylum Streptophyta; class Magnoliopsida; order Gentianales; family Rubiaceae; genus Cruciata; species Cruciata laevipes. The sequence goes on from OY787639.1 coordinate 1,496,853, forward strand.
TAAAAAAAAAGCTGTATGGTGAGTATTTAGGTTGAAGCTGATATCATGATCGGTGATAAAAACCATGGGATGAAGATAAGTAGTAATCAATTTTGGTTTTTTCTTTTCTTGACTTTTGTTGCACTTAGTTTCATGAGTCTGTCATTTAGGGTTTGCTTTTTTTTTTGCAAAAGATAGGCCAGCATGGATTTTGACGTGGATAGCATGCATTGTGCCACGTGTGTGGAGATCCAAAGAATTAATTAGTTTAATAGGTGTAGTGACGGTGAAGTCAGAAGTGGATGATGACTTCATGCATTTAACAAACTTAAAGTCTTAAATGGAAGATGACAACAAAACTCCTATTAATTACTAGTTGGTGTACATATAGGTCAAAGGCTAGCATGGCCATGCATAAATGCAGGGTATAAGGAATCTTTATTTTACTTTAACGTATCTTTTGGTCTAATTTTATTTTATTTTAACTTTATCTTTATCTTTACCTTGAAATTATACCATACTAATTCTACTTTTAATACATCAATTTTTAACTTACATTATTAATTAAATTTAAGTAGAAAATAGGTTCAAAAGAATAGATCATAGACATCTTTTATTTAGTATATATGATAATCATATTTATCAAAAATAAAACATCATTGATAAACATATTAATTTATCAGAAATAAAAAAATCATTAAATCAGTAAACAAAGATAAACACCACATTCCATTATTCTTTTGATCATGTACTATTATCCTAATAAACACTAGAAATGGAGACGATTACATTTACATTGTGCGATCATATTATGAAAATTTTCGAGAATTCATCCCATCGACAACATTATATAAAATATTTATTTAACCGTGTGCATCTCCTGTAATTTGATTTTTTTAATAAATAAAATAGGTGAGGTTATAGCTTTTGGTTTAATTCAATTGGTAAGATTTTTATGGCTGATTTTTATGTAATATATATTATTTATTTATATGTGTATGGTGTAAGTCAACTGCCGGTCGAGTAACTTTCTGATTGAATCAGAAAACACATGTTCTAGGTAAATAAATAATTAGTCGAGAAAAAAAAAGTAGTTTTAACTATTAAAGTTAAAGGAATTCGGTCCTTAATGGTCTCCCATCCTACGGTAAACAACCCAGCTTACCCATAAACGAATCAATGGTAAAATATTACTTACAATGTTACTGTAGTAAATATAATAAAACATATTTTATAAAAAATATAGCCATATAAAAAATCCTACATCATAATCATAAATGGATATGGAGGAAATGATAATCACTCTCTTGTTAAATGTACAAGAGATATGCACGTTAATATGTTGGGCGAATTAAGATGTTCGGTCGGAAATCGATGCTTGGCTCAGACAGCTTTATAAACCTTTCCTATTTTTCTCCCACTTTCAAATAATATCCTATCCAATAGAAAATATGAGTGAAACGCTTTAATTTTTCCTCTGCAACGATTGTATAGTACAATCAAAAAACACGGTCGTAAATAAAGAAATTATATTAATAGTATAATTAGGAAACTAGAGAAACAGTTGAAAAAATAAAATTACGTAATTAAAGGAATAATTAAACTCCTAGTTATCTACCTAATTAACTAATAACAGCGAACTTAATTATTTAACAGCTAACTTTCCTGGTTTTCTGTATAGAACTGTTTATCTTTCTGAATTTCCTCCGAATCCTATGAGTTACACAAGCTCGGAATTCTAAATCGGTGAAAACACACAACCGCTCACCGGGCTCACCCGGTGAGCGTTACTATTTGCCCGACCATCGGCCGGATGTACTTCAATCTCTGCTGTTATAACCATTGGGTCTGAATGGATGGGGTATCTGAGGCGGGACTGTATCCGTCTCAGAGAAAGTGATAGTTCGGTCTGGCGGGCAGTTTTCAAGCTCGCAGGGTGTATAATAGGCACACCCAGTGACGTTAGTGCAATAATCTCATTATCCTTGGTGTACATATCCCACATGTAACTCACGCTAATGTCCCGGAATTCCATCGCCATTTTTGAATCGAAAATTTTAAAATAGAAAGTATATATAGATAAGGCTAACCATCCAACCCATCATTCCACCCCATCCTAAATTTATAATGGTGTATACAAAACTATCCATTTAGTTCGAGTAACTCAGATAATTATAAGGTAAAATCCAATCCTAAATTTATGATGGTGTACAAAACTATCCATTTAGTTCGAGTAATTCAGAGAATTATAAGGTAAAAGTATAGCAAAAAGAGACATAGAAGGGAAACAATATGGTTAAATTAAAAAATATTATGAAATACCTAATTGCGCATATTTTGTGGGTGGGTGGTTCTATCATAATAATATACGATAAATATCTCTTAATTATATTTCATAAAATTTGGAATAATGAAAATGATACTTCGCCCCAGATAAAACCCTCCTATATTTTGAATTAGTTCCCGTTAATCCCGTGTTGTTTGTTACGTGTAGTTTGATACTCATTATTTCTTGAAGTTACCTAAATTATATAGTTTGGTTCCATAATATTTCTGCATAGTGGCATTTCATCCATGATTATAACGAAAATATAATATACGTATATGATCAAATGGAAAATAACCCTACATTTCATGGCATGGATATGGGTAGTATATTTGATTATCCGTTGTATACCATTTTTTAATCTCCGTACATCTTTCCTGTAAAAACATTAACGCGTAGAGTATTCCATATTATTTAAATCCATTTTTACTGTTAGATACATTAGCCACATGACCACCATTTTTTAAAAGTGTTATTGTAATAAAAAATTTGTTTGAAAACTAATCACCTTCCCTCCTTGATTAATTAATGATTATACATGTATCAGGTAGGAGTGGGCGAACATTTTACCACACGGATTAGACACTATGTTCAGGCTCACTCAGTAAAAAACATGATTAATTATAAGTTTAATCTTTGATTTTCTCATCACTGTATTATGACAGAAAAGAGATTGAATGTATATATGTGTTTATCTTTATATATACATGATTTATAGTATGGGTGATAATGAAACATTAATTACTTGTAGAAAGTTTTTGTAGTGGGTGTAGTTGGGTATTACTATGACAATTAGCATGAGTACTTCCACCTCTTATGAGATCATGATTTTTTTTTTTTTTTTTTTTTTAAGTTTAAAATCCTATCCATGTTTTCCTTGACTTTTAGCTACAATATCCACGATATTAATTAAACCTACCTAAAAATGTTAATTTTTCTCACTTTTCATGCTTGGTTATTATCTTTCAGTGATCTTTTCTTTTACAAAATTTAACATTAGATACTAAACGTGATCATTTAGTGTATTAGTGTTGATCTCCTCACTTTAATATTTTATTTGTTATGTCTTGATTTTCTCACTTTCAAACTTAAATATCTTTCAAAAAATTACAGGTGGTAATCACAGCTTCAATAGTAGACACACATTTGCAAGATTGGACTATATATGTGTAATGCCGTATGCATGAAATCGTCGAGTAATTAACTTCGTATATTATTGATAATTTGCTGGATTCGTACTAACTAGCTAGTTTAACAAAACTTTTGTCGAAACTACTAATCCTTCAAGTACGTATTAAGATTGATATACAAACAGTAGATCTTGTGAAAAAGCTAAATATATACAGATCGTGTGTTTCTTTCGGACGACGTTTCAGCCGCAACATAGATTAGGGCTTAATCGATATTTCATTCTTTTATAGTCCCGACAAAAGGAACATACATATATTATAATGGATATATTATATAATTCCAGATAGCTAGTTTGATCTTTTCTTGAAACTGATTCATTGATATTCTTTTCAAACGCAGAAAAGCTACACGTACGTTTCCCGCGCGTTTCAGCTATCGCATTCCTCTGCTATATCATATATGTACAAGTGCCATTAACCTCTTTATTTTTCTTATAAATATCATATGATTAATTTGTACTCTTAAAAACTAATAGGAAATTAAAAGTAAAAGTAACAAAATTAGATAACACACAGAATATATACTTACTAATTAACTAACTACATAATTTTATTACATAAATTAACAAACACATATATACATGAACTTAACACAACACATACACATACATTAACACAACACAACACATACTTCTTCTTTTTTCTTTCTTTTTTTTCCTTTTTTCTTTCTTTCTTTTTTTTCGTTTTTTCTTTCTTTCTTTTTTTTTCCTTTTTTTTTTTTTTTCTTTTTTTTGGTTTTTCGAACACCTCTGGGATATGATCACTCACACATACTCCTCCACACGACGGCTCCGGCGCGTGATCTCTTCGTCAAACGTAGTCCCGGCCTTCGCAGCGTCCCAGATGTCGGAATCATCAACCTCCGGCAGCTCCTGAATGTGGGCCTTCATGGTGGACCTGTAGTCGCGCGGCATCGCCGGAATCTCCGGCCCCAGCGGGACGGCCGTCAAGATAGAATCGGTGGTGCTGTACACCACCGACACAATCCGCGGCCGTGGACACGGGAGCGGCAGCGGCGGAAACACAACCGTTTGTGGGGCCCGCATGGCGGTGATGTCCGGGAAGTTGACTACAGCCGCCGATTTATACAACCGTCTCGCGGCGGCGTCGTAGGCGACCGCCGCCTCGTAGGACGAGTTGAAGGTTCCGAGCCACAGCCGGGTTTTGCAGTTGGGCTGGCGAATTTCCGCCACCCATTTCCCCCACACACGCTGCCGGACGCCTTTGTACCGGCAGCTGGCATTTTCAGGCCCACCTTTTCCCTTCATCGCGCCTTTCCGGGACGTCGACGGTGAGTTTTTCGCTGGCTTCTTGCTGCTTTTCTTCACGACGCTGGTTTCGCCGTTGGATGACATGATTTTTTTGGTTTTGGGAATAATTTGTTGGTAATCACAGAAATGAGTTTGTCGGTATTATTTATGTATAGTTGAGTGAAGATGTAATATATATAGCTGTAAAGAAATTTGAGAAGACTCTGAAATATTGTACGTGTCAAAGATTTTAGAAACCCAAAATATATGTACAGAATCTGAAGTATTAAATTGAGCTTTAAATGCAGTCTTAACAAATTTTTTGTTTTTTTCTATCTGCATGATGTGAAAAGGAGTACTTTCTGTAGATTAAGATGCATTTAGTGAGGGTTAGACTGTGTGGGAAATCAGATTACTGTAATTTAAGTGATGTCAGCAGAATATGTGTAGATGAAGATAGGTTCCCGGAGATTAATTTGTCTGACTCGACTAAACACTATATATATTGACAGAAGATAATTGAATATTCCAACAAATTTTCTAAATTGAGTACAGTTGTTTGGACTTAGATTTTGTCAAACAAAACTTTATTTCACCAAATTTTTGGATATTTATTATAGGAAAAATTGTTTAAGTTTAACTGGATAGATTTTATACACAAAAACGTATGAGACCGTTTTAGCATGAGACATACCAATATTATGTAATAATTGAATTATTACAACTACATAATAAATATGGGACTAGTTCATTCATGGTGCAAAAGATTATCTCGACTCTATAATATATTACTTTGTATATATACATAAACGAGTATGTACTGAATTAGAAATAATAATAAAAAGCTGTTGAAATGAATCTAAATTTTATTGAAATTATAAAGTATGATAAATAAAGATGAATTCAAAATTGATAACGTATGAGTTTGTTACTTGGTCAGCTTAAATTGAATATCAACATAAGTTTTGTTTTCTTCACCACAATTTAATGCCTTGAAAAAGTTTTGTTATCTTTGAATTTGTTTAAGATGGAAATTTATTATTGAATTTTTTTAAAAAAAATGGAAATTATATTATATAGAACGTAACACGTGGTTGCAAGGCACAAACAGATGGCATGCATGCAGATTTTGTCTGACTCAACTAAAACACTATTTTTTTGATAAATCTAAACACTATATTGAAAGAAGATAATTGAATATTCCATCAAATTTTCTAACTAGAGTAAAATAGTATGGACTTAGATTTTGTCAAACCAAACTTAATTTCAACAAAGTTTAGAATTTATATTATAGGTGAAATTGGTTAAGTTTAGCTTGATAGGTTTATAGACAAAAACTTGTATGAGGCAGATTCACCATCAGACACATACCAATATTATGTAATAATTGGATAAATAAAATTATTATTACCACTACATAATATGGTACTGACTCATGGCAAGACCGTCACATAAGAGATTATCTTGACTTTATAATATATTAAAGGGTGTATTAAATTAGAAATAAACAAAAGTAGTTGAAAAGAATTAAATTTTATTGAAATTATAAAGTAAGATAAATAATGATAAATTTAAAATTGATAACGTATGAGTTTGTTACTTTTGGTCGGCTTAAATTGAATATCAACAAAAAAATTGTTTTCTTCACCTTAATTTGATTCCTTTGAAAAAGTTTTGTACGTTATCTTTCAGATGGAGATTTATTATCAAAAAAAAAAGAGGAAATTAATAGAACGTAACACGTGGTTGCAAGGCACAAACTAAATGGCATGCATGCGGTACTCTTATCTTAATCGACGTGGAGTCATACTAACCATGCTTGCGTTGACTCTGTACTAAACTAGGCAATCCCAGCCGTCCATTAATATAAAGCCTAGAGACCTTCGATCGATCACACCGTCCAGTGCCTGAGATTTACCTAATTAATCTGATCTCTAGTAAAATCCAGAGCTTGCCGGATGGTGTAAAGCGTGACATCACGGTGACGCAAGCACGGTAATTAAAGGGATAATTATTAATTAATATGTTATTATTGCAAATGACTTGGATAGGATAATAATTAAGGTCATGTGTACCGGGTATTTTCTTTATTTCAGATAAGAAAATAGCCTTTTAAGAAGACCCAAGTAAATAATAATTAATTAGGGTTGGTCCAACATGGTTTACTACATGTTAGCATTTGAAGTGTTTCATTTTTATACTAAAAAGTATAAGAAAAAAATTCTTATTTGAAAGATACACAGAGAGGCGGGATATGGCAAAACTCATTTCTATAAATTTTGAAGTAAAAAGTAAAAAAATTAATTTATGGGCAACAGTAAAAGATTTCCAAAATTATAGGGAATTCATTGTAAATATTGAATAAAAACACTCATTTCTCCCCAATTCGCAACCCTATGTCAGATCAACCTACAACTCTAATTACATCTAATTAACTGGCGATAATTGGCGCCGACTGGTGATAATTACCGGCAACAAAGCTAGGATATCTAACACGGACCTTTATAGCTCCGGTGCGGGCATAGGTCTTTGCAACTTCGACAATTATCTCTACAAGGCGCACGTGGATCCTTGCAATTCCTGCGTGTATCTTTGCAACTCCGATCCGACGTTAATCTCCAGCAAGGATGTGGTTAGGTGAGCAAAACAAGCTGATGTGATCTGGTGTGATTTCGATGACTAAACAATAATAAGGTATGATTTTGGTAATCAGGTTCGACGGTAGGTCAAATGGTGGTCTGGTATTACTGGTGGTCCAACGGTGAGTTTTCGGGTCAAAAGTGCTATTATATATTAGTTAATTACTAGCATTTTGGTTATGATCAAATGCTAGATCAGGAAAACTTAGTTTACCAAACACTTTTTTCTCATATTCATTAGCGAAGAGGGTGGTTTGACAATAGATAACTGTGAATCCGACGATTTTTAAATGAAAAAATTAGTAAATCAAGCATTCAACTATGAGATTCATCATTTTTTTCTATTTTAATTCCCCTTCTGAACTCCCATCAAGGCATCAAGTAAAAGACCCAATTGTTTCATGCACATACATACGCGTGCGAGTGATATACGTGTAATATATGTGCGATGATAATTGAAATGCGTGCAAATAAGTCAAAAAAAAACTGTGGCAAAGGAAGTGCTTTGAAATCGTTAAAAATATGCCACAACGAAAACTATGAATACGAACAATCTTGAATAAGAAAATAATAATCCGACACAACCACTAAATAGTAATCGCGATTTCTGGCTTATTTTCCAGCCACTAGATTTACCGCTGGTTGAAGCGCCCTTGAAGACGACATTTTGTAACCCTCAACCTCCGAAAGCCCCTGAAGGAGACCCTTCATAATCGACTTATAGTCACGCGGCATCGCCGGTATCTCCGACCCCAGTGGGACGGCCATCACGATCGAATCGGCGGTGGTGTACATCACCGACAATTGCTGCGGCCGTGGACTTGGAAGCGGCGAGAAAACCACCGTCTGTAAATCCCGCAGGGGGTGATATCCGGAAGGTTGAGCTCCGCCGCAGACTTGTACAGCCTTCTCACAGCGGTGTCGAAAGCGGTGTTGAAAAATTTTCTCTCTTCTTCAATTTCAAAACTAAAAACAAAATTTTATTTGTCAAGGCTAGGCTTCAACCAGCGGTGACGCAAATAGGCAAAAAGTTTAAACTAGAAAGTATGCAACTTGAGATGGGACATTCAAATAAGGAAAGAATGCAGGACTACTATCGCACGTATATTACAAGTGTTAGGAACAAAATTATTACACACGTGCGTATTAACTATTCTCGCACGTATATTGCACGATGGGAGAGTGGGTTTTTGGCACAAAACTAAACAATTTTACTCCATGTTTGGTGTGCTACAATAGTATAATCATGACAAAATATTTGAGAGTGTGAGATAAATCTAGGTCTAGCACACAACACATACTCTCTTAGCCATACATACATATATGCACGACCACCAGGAACGAAATTGATACACACATGTGCTCCTTAACTATTTTCGCACGTATATTGCACGATGAATAATAAAGGGCAGATTTTTGGCACAAAACTAAGCAATTTAATATGACGCTGATGTATCAATTTTATTCCATGTTTGGTGTATTACAATAGTATAACCATGACAAAATATTTGAGAGTGTGAGATAGATCTAGGTCTTGCACACAACACATACTAGTACTCTCTTAGCCAAATTAATTCCTTTATAATGTTTTTGTAATTAAATGGAAAATTCTTGATTTAAATAGTCTCTGAAGAGACCGTCTCTATATAGAGACCGGACTAAATTATAAATAGTGCAATAAAGAAAATCAAGGAGAGACCAATTTGTAATTTTTAAAAAATTTTAAAATCACGAGCTATAGTATGCTACAATGTTTTGAGTTAAAATCTTCATGTTCATGTTTTATGTCTCAAGTTAAAGTGTTCATGTTTTATGTCTCAAGTTAAAGTGTTCATGTTTTATGTTTCAAATTAAAGTGTTCATGTTTAACGTTAAAACGCCCATGTTTTAAATTTCATGTTTCAAATTAAAATGTTCATATTTTAAGTCAAAATGTTCATGCTTTATGTTTCAAAAAAATTCATGTTTTACCAGATGAAGGTTGCAAATCGGTTGCCTTAAAGTGTCCGAGGACACCAAATGCTGCAAAAGATGCCACAATTCATTTTGTTGGCTGACCTGGTCAGCCACGACCATGACTGCCCCGGGATCTTTGAAATTTGAGGATCTAGAAGGTTGAATTTGCAAGATGCTGGTGTTGCTTCTCCTCTTTTATTTAGTTTAAGCGTAAGAATCAAAAGAATGCCGACCTAGCTTCAATTGCTTCAGTTGGAGCTACTGTCTGTATTAAAACTTGTAGGATGACGGTTTTCTGTATTGCATTTGTGTAGTTCGATTCTGTTTCATTCGACTCTTAAAAAAAAGTGTTTGGCTAAGTGTTTGTGTAGCAGAGTAACTATCTAAGTGTTTGTGTTTGGCTAAGTGTTTGCGTAGCAAAGAGTAACTATCTAAGTGTTTTTGTTTGGCTAAAAAAAATGTTACAATTTAATCCGGTCTCTATATAGAGACGATCTCTTCCAAGACTTTGCCATTTTGTAAAGAGAAAATCTTGGGTGAGACCTGTCCTTGTGGAGACCAAGGCCAAATCAATCCAACTACATACACAAAAGTAGAGTTTCAAGTTCGGGGGGTCAGTTTATAATTAAATTGGACTCGGTGCTACAATATAAGAAGCGCTGAACATTAGGGACTGTAATACAAATACACAAAAATATGAAAAAGAAAACGGTGTTCCTTCTTCTCTGGCGTTTCTTGCCTTTCTCTCCATCAACACCCACACCCAAATCCCGGCGAGTTTCACAGATGCTCCGGCGAAATCATCGTCGATTAAAGAGCCGACGGCAGCGCACGGCTTTAGGTTTGGATTCAGGCTTCTTGGAGAAGAGCGCGACTGTATTCACGGTGCCGGCGGACCGGAGGAGGATGGCACCCTTGAGGATGTTTTAAGGTTGAAGAAAGTGCCGATCAGTGATGCTGGGTGATACAACTGCTGTGGATTCGATTTTGTTCTGCCGGAATCGAATTCCTCCAAATCCCAAACGCCACCGTACGCAGAAGGAAGAAGGGAGTGTATGTAGGAAGAAGTTCAATATTAGGCCATAAATACTGAAGTGATAACTTAAAAAGATCAAACAAAAATAATAAAGATCAAACAAAAAATTAAGTTATAAACATAGATGATCAAATCATTACTAGAAAAAATCAAACTCAAATGATTACTGAAAAAGATCAAAGAAAATATTAAAAAAAAAAATCAAATTACAAACATAAATGATCAAATCAAAATAGAAAAAGATCAAACTCATGTGATAATTAAAAAGATCAAAAAGAAAAAAAAATCAAAGCAATAAACCTAGATGATCAAGTCATTACTAGAAAAAAATCAAACTCAAGGGATAACTGAAGAAGATCAAAGAAAAGATCAAAAAGGAAAAAAATAAAAGCAATAAACATGGATGATCAAGTCATGACTAAAAAAAATGAAACTCAAGGGATAACTGAAGAAGATCAAAGAAAGGATAAAAAAGATCAAATTATAAACATGGTCATTACTAGAAAAAAAAATCAAACTCAAGTGCTATTTAAAAAAAATCAAAGAAAACATAAAAAAGATCAAATCATAAACACAAACGATCAAATCATAAACACAAACGATCAAATCAAAACAGCAAAAGATCAAAGTCATGTAATGATTTAAAAAAATTATAAAGAAAATATAAAAGATCAAACAAAAAATCAAGTAATGAATATGCATTTTTTGAATTGAAAAAAAAAAAAAAAAAAAAAAGATGAATGATGCATCACATGATGATCCGGTACCCACAGAAATGCATTGTTCAACAAACAAAGAAACAATTTGTTAAAGATCAAGTACCTATATGGAAACCAAATTGGCGTGGATTGATTGTCGTTACCTTGGTGGATCAAGACCCAATTCTGATCTAGCACTTCGACGCTTTCTTGATGACTTCCGGCGACAGGGTGCCGAAAAAACTGTTGTTGTTGACAGCGACCGCAGCCGGAAAATCCCATGAATTTGTGGTGAAAAATCGTCGGAGCTCTGGAGGTGTTCTGGCCAAGGACGGTGATGGAAAATGGTAAGTACGAGCTCAAGCCTACGATCTGCGTCGATTTGGGCGTTGAGAAAAAGGAGAAACTCAGGAGAAGGAAGGAGAAAGAAACAAATTTATCCATATTTGCGATTAAGCCCCTAACGTTATGTGCGTTTTTTTCATTTTATCTCCAGAATTTCTAAATTGGGTCTATATCCTTGGTCTCTATAGAAACAGGTATCAAATGAGAATTTGTATTTTGTAAACTACCAATTTTCTCCATGGATATATTGGCCCAAAACCTTCGTAAACTATGAGCTTTAGTAAGTCCAACAGATAAAGACCATCAACAAAGAGATTTAAAGGGGAAAAAACCCAATCCACTCCAGGTAACAAAATCCCCAATTTCAACTCCGGCGGCGGCGACGACGAGAACAGAGAAACACCGGCGGCGAAAGATGAACAAGAAGGAAGTCTTCAAGCTCGCAAAGGGGTTCCGGGGAAGGGCCAAAAACTGCATCAGAATCGCCAGAGAGAGAGTCGAGAAGGCTCTGCAGTACTCTTACAGAGATCGCCGCAACAAGAAGCGTGATATGCGATCCCTCTGGATCGAGCGCATCAACGCCGGAACTCGTCAACACGGGGTACGAAAATCCACGCCTTCTCTTTAATCCTTTTTATCAAATTCAGAGATTTTGCTGTGATTCTGTCATTGGGGGTTTTAGTAGGGTTTTAGGATTGTATTTTGGTTTGAAGATTTTCGAGTTGTACGAGGTTATTCGGAATTGTCAGGTGAAGGTGTACTGTGGGAAGTTTATGCAGTGATCATAAAAGATCAAATTTTTGGGGTTTTAGTAGGGTTTTAGAGTTCCACTCTTTCTGAACCATGATTGTGTTTTGGTTTGAAGGTTTTTGAGTTTTACTGAGGTTTTTCGGAATTGACAGGTGAACTATGGGAACTTCATGCACGGTCTGATGAAGGAGAACATCCAGTTGAACAGGAAGGTTCTGTCGGAGCTGTCTATGCACGAACCATACAGCTTCAAGGCTCTGGTTAACGTTTCCCGCTCTGCGTTTCCGGGGAACAAGGCAGCTTCTGCTCCTGCTGCCGCCGTTGCTCCCAAGAAACAGGGCCTTGCTGTAGTTCTTTGAATGGATGAATAAGATGTTTCTTAGGATGTTTTAATGTTTGCCAACTTTTGTACTATGATGAATTTGATCAGTTGTTTCATTTCATAAAATCTTGGAACTTCTGTACTGAGTTTGTCTCAACTTCTATTGATTCATGATTCATGATTCAGACTCACAAGTCACAAATACATAGGCAGATTCAAAATTGCCTTGTCTATGCTAAAAGATTCTAACATCTGCATTACTCAGCTATGTCCTGATTCCGGCAATGGCGCAGGGCTGCTCGTATCTCCAGCAGTAGTTCATCCACTTTATAGCCCTTTCTGCAATTTCCGACATGAAAACAGTCGAATGAAACACATAACAAAAGCATATGAAGTCTTACATTTGACACCTTGTATGCATTTGTAAGACACCTTGTATGCATTTTCTTACAAACGATGAAAGTAAACTGGAAAACTTACAGGACACTAACTCCAACTACAGCAAGCGGGCGTGGGTAATCGTCAATTCCTTTGATGTTCTGGTCTGAATCATCGGCCACTTCTAAAAGTGGCAAAGCAGCTGTTCTCTCAACCCCAATTCTCCATATTTCTTCGGTTAAAGTTGGCAGTCTATCCATAGCCTAAAATCATATTCAGTGTCTCACTAAAAGACGGTGGAAAAATGGAAATTGATCCATGTGGGAAGACGATTACGAATGCGCACCTCAGGAATGTCGATTTTGTTCAGCACCACAATGTAGGGTCTCTCGAGATACTCGGGATTGTACATGCGCAATTCCTGAAAACGTAAACATTTACCTCACTAGCTTAGCTTACTATATAGTAATATAGTTTCACAGCGTATAAAAAATGCAAATGAAAGATGGAAACTGTACTTCTTTTATCGTTCTGTAATCCGCCACAGGGTCCATTGAAGCTGCATCAATAACATGGACCAACAACCTGGTTCTCCTCAAATGTCTCAAGAAGTTGCGACCAAGACCCTGAAAAGTGAAGCACCGATGAAGAACTACAACAATGATTCTCGGGTCTGTGATAAGCATCAGAGATAAAGCTACCTATTTACCATGAGGTAAATTTTGATTTACCTTCCCTAAATGAGCACCTTCGATAAGTCCAGGTAAGTCTGCCAGAGTAGCTTCAGATGAATATTGATCCGCTCCTAAACCAGGGTCTCCATCAAGGCGCCCAAGGTTTGGCATCAGAGTTGTGAACGGATAATCAGCTATATCAGGTTTGGCAAGAGTGATGGATGCCAGTAGTGTAGATTTCCCAGCATTTGGGAGGCCCTAAACAACAAAAGACAGCACAAACATATCAAACAGAACTTCAACTCAATATACACTGAAAATGGACATGGTAAAGAGCAAAGCAAACACTTACAACAAGGCCAACATCGGCCACCACTCTCAGAATTAGCTGCAAACTTGCCTCTTCGCCAGGCTGACCAAAGGTTAAAACCTGCAAGGATCTGAGGATAAGTTTCATGGTCACCAACGTAAGAAATGGAGAATAACACCGTCTGAAAGGAATCGTGTTTACAGCAAGCTTTATATACCCCTTGACTGATCCTCGTAAATTGAATACCTATCAATGTATACCAAACACGACAAACAGAAAATTCATATTTTTTTTCTCATCCTCCTCTCACCTTGTCGTTTTCATCTCTCATCACATTTGGGGTTAAGGACATTGTCTTGTTCTTCCTATGTTCCGGCACTTCCAGCATGCTGATCTGCAAAAAGGCAAAGAAACCACGTCAAGTACAAACCGAATCAAGTAGCATGAATTTACTTCCACGATGAATACTTTAGAGTTATTCTTTCACTCATTGTTTAACCCTACTCGAATATGAAATTAAACAAATATTTTTTAAAGATATCTTATGTTTTGTATAAGTTACTCACCCCTCCTTGACCACCCCTTGCAACAAGAACTTCTTCACCTTGATTAGCAAGATCAGCCAAAGTCTTTCCTCTCTTGTTCTTCACAACCGTACCTGGGAGTGATCAATCAACACATTTGTCATCAGCTAAAGAAACAACAAATCACAAATTGATTTACTCAACCAAATAATTTCGAAATCACATATACCTAATGGCACAGGAATGCGTAAAACCGGAGCAGCAAGTCCATCTCGAATAAGAGATGACAAAACACCCATTGCATCAGCATTTCCTCCTCGCTTCGCTTTGAACCGGCTCTCCTTGTGGAACTGCAAAAGCGTGTCTTTGCTCTCATCGGCATAAATCACAACATCTCCTCCATGTCCTCCAGAAGGGAGAATAACCGAGCCATCAAAATCTCTCTTGTAGGCACTCTTCCTCCTGGCCTTGTCTTTCTCCAATTTCCCCTTCGGGACAGATTTCTGATTCTGCATTTTCAAAACAGCACCATGGCCACCATCTCCTGCACGAACTGTGATCATCACTTGATCAAAGTATTTGTGTGGCTCTCTCACCAGATTTTCTTCCGATGGTGAAGACAGCTCCTTGGTTTTAGTAACTGCACATCTTAATGTACATATAGGCATTGTATAAATCTTGCTCCTTCCATAAACACTGTGGAAAACAAACATTTAGCAACAGTTTGCCTAATTTATACTGAACTGAACTATGGTGAAAAATAGTCATAGTAGGACTAAATTAAACTAAATTCCATCGAACCAAAAATTACTCAACTGAATTAAAGAAAACACAGCCTTACTCCCTCATTCCTTCATTTCCTATTCAAAACTAAATGTGAGTAAATAAGCTATACATTCATATACATCCACTCAAATAACTAAACATTTTATAATTGTACATTCGATATCTGTCAATTTTTGCGCGGTAATCCAAAATTTGCTAAAATAAAAACATTCAGATTGAGGCAGAAAACACAAATTGCAGCTTACAAAAACAAAATGATGTTTCGCGTGAACGGAGGTTTGGGAACTGAACTTACTAATACAAGAGAGAGCGGTCGGAAAAATAAGCGGAGAGTGAGGTTGCGAAGTCGTTCTTGTGGATTCGTGTATTTACGCGCCATTTCGGCAAAGAAGCGGAGCACTGCATTTTCTGGTAATGGATAGAGGAAGAAGACGACGCTGCACAGAGAGAATAAATAGTTCGTGGATATTTCAGGCCCACTTTTCCTCAACCAACATTTACTGGACGACCGATTTCAGCCCACTAATTGCCATCACTGTCAACCGAAAATGTGAGGAAAGAAGCCCATCCGCTTGAGTTACCTTCATATGATAACCTGGGAGCATCTCTGTTGTTATCTTTGTTGTCTCTGTTGTTGAATGTAAAGAGTACAACGTTAGGCACATCAAAACTCGCCTCCTGCAGTCCATCGATGCAGCTCATCTCTAAATGTAAAATACCCCCATAAATTCACAACACATAGTAGTAAAATGCTAACCAAACAGCTAAAAGATGCTACCACCGCTACCACGAATTTACAGAAATAGTTTGCATTACCAAAATCAAGCCAAAACAACGTTATCTATCGTGTTGCCTAATCAAAATGTCTTGAGAGCTTTCAAGTTGCATATTCTAATGGTGAACAATACATCATATAAATATAAAAGCTGATCGAATCTTCTTGGAATCCCTTTGCAACCATAGTCATGCCTCTTTAGCTGATACTAAACATCTCATACGCAACCACATAGATAGCAAAGATATCAAAGGGCAATTAATCCGGAGCAACAGGCTTGTAAGCCATGAGCTGCGTCCAGATACATAGGAATCCCGAGAACAAAAAACCATTGCTCTCACTTTTACTATTAGCTTTTGATGAAGTCCTTCAGAGAAAATGGTGGATGCCCTTCCTAAGAATCGTCACAAACAATCAGGCCACAAATTAGCATTTTTATCACAGAAAAAAAAAAAATCTAATAAGCTCCTTTTATTCTGCTTTCTGGTTTCACTTTCAACTTATGTTTGCAGAAAAATGACATGAACATGATTGACCATAACAAATCATTCAGTTAAATATAGAACATAATGAAGAAAGCAAACCTTGCCACACTCTTGACTCAAGCATTCTCCGACAACGGTTGTCTGTTGTATTAGCCTTTCTAAGGCAGAATGGCTAGGTAGATTGGAATGCTCTGATATAGAAAATGAAGCAATAAGCACACAATAGACATCATCAAGGGATATATTCATATTAAAATGGACAGGTCTTTCAAACACATGGGCACACACCAAGAATTGCTTGATTCAAACCCTCAGTGACTTGCTGTCGGTAATCTGAGCTCAAAAGATAAACCATTGGGGATTTTTTGGGTTCTTCATAAGCCAGGAGAGCGATTAAGTCCTGAATATATTTCCAAGTAAGCAACCAGAGTTGAAATATTTGAACTTTCGAGTGAAATATTATAGCTCATAAGCACAACAAGGCAGTAATATACCTCGAGTTTTTTGAGATTTTTCTGAACCTTCCCAAAAGGAGTCAACTTTGATTGAGCAAATTCAAGTGCTTCTGTGCTGCCACATAATATAACTCAAGTTAAGAGAAGACACAAAGACATACAAGTCGGGTGATTACACTGCTAACCTTTTTCTTGAAGAAACTAGTTCAATAAAACGAAGGCTTAAAAGATCAAAGTATAAATCCATGTTTTTCTCCAACAAGTCGGGTGCAAGTTGTCTTGTTAATTCAATGGCCTTAAGAACCTCACCATCTAATGCACATTGAAGAATTCCTGGAAATAAATCGGTTGCATCAGTTAGAAATCAACCAACCATGCCATCATATTGTCATTCATACGAAAGAATTAGGAAAATTAAGAAACTCGAAACATGTTTTCTGACGTTGGTTATTACAACATTAGCATCAAAGAGACTAGGCCACATGAACAGTTTATAGTAAGCCATGCAGACATAAAAATGAAGTATAAAATGTAACCAGAAAATGCTCAATAGTGCTAACAATATCAGTGAGGCCTAGTTACTCTCCGACATAAAAAACATGATGGCTCAATGATATAAACCCCACAATGGATCATTACTCAAATCAAAATAACTAACCTTTTCTTTTCTCCATACATTCTAGACTATCAACAGTAGGTTGCATCCCAGTACAAGAAGTAAATGATTCCACAGTTTCATTGAAGCAATTATGCACTAGATAAGATAAAACAACATTGTGGACATCACTTTCCTTCATAACCTGTCAACAAAGCATGAACAAACAGTTAAGCCAGGCGATTCGCAGAGCAAAACTACGAAAGTTTAACAGACTCAGTGGCATAAATTTGAGGGTCAAACCAACCAATGACCTTAAAATTGCTAAACATGAAGTGGAACAGAAAACAATGCAACGGCATAGCATTAAAAAAACAAAAGAAAACTGCATAAGAACTTAAAATTTAAACAATCCAATACCACAATTCCCAAACTACTCAGCGTGTAAAAGCTTATAATTTCGTACCCAAAACAGAAAAGATCAAATTTTTATCTTATTCATGAACAAAATCCAGTAAAAGCTAAAGTCAACATCGACAATCAAACCTTAAAAACTAATCAAATTCATAAAACGAAACGAAGACCGAGAACCCGGAAGGGGGCAAAGGTGCTTACTATGTTATCGTACTGTCTAGGATCAGCATCCATTGGATACGCCGACGGAATTAACGTTAATCTTGGGAAAGCAAAATCGAAATACTGCGAGCAATGTTCTTGACCGGGCTCGAAATTATATGAGTTTAACAGTTTGCTTCGAGAAGGACTGATAAAGTACTCTGCTTCAATGGAGATCGATCCTTCCGGGAGACTAAAAAGAAATCTGTTTTCTATTTTAGGTTTTCCCTACAAGCCTCAACCATGTTCTTTTTTGGGTCGTTTTAATTGGGAATCCTTTTGCTACAATTTTCATCATATAAATCTTTATACTCCACTCTATTTTATTTTGAAATCATCATAAAACATTTTCACTTCTTTAACTATTTCAATGTATTGTTTATGTTAATCCTCAATTATACCATATAAATTTATAAAATAGTGATTATTACTTAAATAGTTACTTAGGATTCAAACGAAATAACATACGTAAAAATACATGATGACCTGAATTTTGAGAAAGTGCTCAATTGTAACCCCTAATTTAATTTTAGAAAAATCAAACAAATGTCAAGATGTAAGAAATTGTTGCTCTTGGCAAGGGAAAATGAAGGACAATATTCATCACATAATCTCTCTTCGTCTAATTTCCAATGTTTAATTGATTGTCACCACCTCCACCCTATATTCATGATAGTAGATTCTTGTTTGATGAATATTTTGGTGATGAGAAAATTGATACGAAAGATTTTAGTAATGAATATAACAGTCATATCAAAACAATTAAGATTGGAAAAGTTGAGGTCAAAGGACAAAGAATGACAGTGGTGTTTAATTGGAAACGGTATGGATCCATACCAACGTTTTAATAATTAGGGTAGCGGTGGTGAATGGTGAATGGTGAATGGTGAATGGTGAATGGTGAATGGTGAAGCGGGTTAAATTTAGTGGTTTTCGAATGGATACATTGATGTGGCTTTGGCAGGCGATATTTGAAATAAATAAATTATCAATGTTAATAAAATTTTAAAAGCTTTAAATTTTAAAAAAATCAGCAAATCAGTCAATTCACTGGCCTATTTCTCGCGTCAAATATTCCCAAATGTAATGTTTTTTTAAAAAAATTATTGTAATGGTTTTTGGTTAGACATAAATGTTTGCAACTTTTCTCATCATATGTCTTTCTTCTCGAATTGTCTACAAAGTTCTTGGTGCAAAATGTGAAACACGAGTAATGAAAAAAAAAAAAGGCAATCGTCATCTTTCATTTTGGATAAATTGCGAATTCTCCTTGAATTCTTTTAAAATTGCAATGATCTCTTATTACTGTAGTGAATCTTTTTTTAAAATTTATTTTACTAAGACCCTGTTTGCTAGAGCTTATTTCCACTATACACGGAACTGAACTGAACTGAACTGAACTGAACTGAAGTAAAAATGATGTATTGAAAAATGGAATCAGCATAACTGAATTAACCTGAATTTCATCAAATTACATTTTCACTGAACTGAACTGAACTGAACTGCAGATAAGCTCTGGCAAACAAGGCCTAAGGCCCTGTTTACTAGAGTTTATTTCTTGTTGGTACTGAACTGAACTGAACTGAACTGAATTGAACTGAACTGAACTGAAGTAAAATTGATGTATTGAAAAATGGAATCAGCATGACTGAATTAACATAAATTTAATCAAATTACATTTCACTGAACTGAACTGAACTGAATTGAACTGAACTGAACTGATCTACAGATAAGCTCTGGTAAACAGGGCATAAGTGTTCCTCATTCTCATTACGTTAAAGTTTTGGTGTTACATATTTGAATTGCTAAGTGCTAAGTGCTAAGTGCTAAGTGCTAAGTGCTAAGTGCTAAGTGCTAAGTGCTAAGTGCTAAGCTTGTTGATCTCACTCACCATTAGGGATGGCATTGGGCGAACTGGGCGTGGATAGTAGACTATCCATGCCCATCCCCATCTAAAATTTTACTATCCATCTCCGCCCATTTACCCATGACGGGTACAAATTTAATATCCATGCCTATCCAGCTGGATATCCATCTCATCTGGGTATCCGTGGATATCCATGCCCATGTTATACCCACATTCCCCATCCGACTTATTAATCCATATTTATAAAAAATTAACCTAAAATTTATTAATTATCATAAAAAATTAAATAAAAGCACTAATGATTCAAATATATTATATTAATAGAACAAAATAATTTATAATATGCTTATAAAATTCTTTTATGTTTCAAAATAGACCAAACATGCTTAAAAAATGCTAAAATTAATAATATTATTAATATAAATACAAGTAATACTATTAATATTATATATAACGGATATTATACAAGTATTATGCGGGCGGGTATGGGGCGGATATCGGGCGGGTGGGGCGGGCGGGTATAAAATCAATATCCATACCCACCCATTTACCCATGGCGGGTTTGAATCCAACATCCATACCCATGGCGGGTATAAAAAACTCATATCCATACCCGCCCCATTGGGCGGTTGGCGGGCGGGTATCCACCAAATACCCGTCGGGTGCCATCCCTACTCACCATGAGATCAAAGGATTTTTACTTGAGAAAAAAACATCAGGGTTCAATATGCAAATTCCCAAAGAAGAATTGTTTGTTTCTGTAAGGACCAAAAAGAAATTTGATAATCAGCCAATAGGCAACTCCAGAGTGGAGTGTGCTCACAGGTCGCCCCTGCACTCTGCAGCTGCGGAAGTTTCCCAACAGAACTTCCAATAAACACAACACACTTGTTAAATTTGTAATCTTTATCTTTCTTGTTTCTTGTTTCACAGGAAAATCTACACTACATTTCCTTCACCGAAACAAAAACGCTATTTACACAAACAATTCTGAAAACCCCTGTGAAGAAGATCCAAACCTCGTCTTCCCAGAACACAAAAATGAGACTTTCAGTTATTCTCCTTCTTTCCTGCCTGCCCATAATCTGCAAATCCGACCATTCTGATCTGTTCGAGGATTGGTGCAGGCAGTATGGGAAAACATATGCTTCCGACCAGGAAAGGGAGCTGAGGTTTAAGGTGTTCGAGGATAATCATAACTATATTACTCGGCATAATACCATGGCTAATTCTACTTACAGTCTTGACCTGAATGCCTTTGCTGATCTCACTCACCATGAGTTCAAGGCCACTTTCTTGGGCCTCTCCGCCGCTGCGAATAATCGGATTAGGATGAATCCTAGGAGGCCATCTTTTTCAGGTGCTGTGTTTAAGGATGTTCCTAAGTCCTTGGATTGGAGGAAGAAAGGAGCTGTCACCAGTGTCAAGGATCAAGGCCGCTGCGGTGCGTCATTGTTTCTTCATCTTCTTGCTAAGATTGTTTATGATTTTAGTTTTCTTAAAGGGATCATGCTATAAAGTTGTGTTCTTTCTAATTTTCAGCTCAATAGTGTAGGTTAATACCTTAATTGGAGTTACACTTTTTGGTTTGTCTTGTTTGAATAGTTTGCTGGAATGTGACTTTATGATGACCTTTTTCAAGCTGCTGCATATCAGTTATTTAGTCTTGTTACCATCTCAGTTCTCACAAATGATGTCTAGATTGAAAACGATGGCAAGATATGATCCATATTTCTATCCCTACATAGCGAGGATAGGGATTATTTTGTTGTTTGTATCCTATATTGAGTCACATCTTGATTTGGGATGTGTTTGTTTGATTTGATTCGAAGATTTGTGTTATGTTGTTAACATGTTGTTTGTACCTCCCATTTCAGAACTAATAATGAAGGATACAAGTGGCAAAAGATAGGGGCAAAAAATGTTTTTTTATCTGTACAAGAGAAACGGGACTTTGTATGTTGAACAGAGGGAGTAACATGAGAGTTTTAGGTGCTAAATATGTGATTTGGTGATCTGAGTGGAAATAATGCATTGTAGGAAGAATGTACAATTGATGATTGGCTCTTGTTTATTCAAAGATAGAATCTAGAACACACTGATTAATGTTTACTTGTTTAGGAGCGTGTTGGGCATTTTCGGCCACTGGAGCAATGGAAGGTATCAACAAGATTGTGAGCGGATCGCTACTCAGTCTATCTGAGCAGGAGTTGATTGATTGTGATAGAACTTACAACAGTGGATGTGATGGAGGGCTAATGGATTATGCATATCAATTCGTCGTCAAGAACAAAGGAATTGACACTGAAGAGGATTACCCTTTTCAAGGAAAGGAGAGAACTTGCAACAATAACAAGGTTTGTTGTAGCTATAAAACTTGCTCGATATGAATTTCCTGTTTAATTCTTGGCTTAACGGTTAGTTCTTGTTTACTATCCCAGTTGAAAAAGCATGTTGTGACCATTGATGGCTACAAAGATGTTGCCCCGAGTAATGAGAATGAGCTTCTTCAAGCTGTGGCCAAACAGCCTGTGAGTGTAGGCATATGTGGCAGTGAAAGAGATTTTCAGCTGTATTCAAGGGTTAGTTTCTCTATTCTTTAATTCCATCATCTGGTTTTTTTACCCCAAAGCAAATGTTGCAATGTTCACTAAATTTTCTGGAAAAATTATATTTTCAGAGCAAATTGTATTATAGTAAGAGTTGGATTGGGATTCTGATAACTACATGTTATGTTTTACAGGGAGTGTTCACAGGGCCATGTTCTACTGATTTGGACCATGCTGTTTTGATAGTTGGATATGATTCAAAAGATGGGAAAGATTATTGGATTGTCAAGAATTCTTGGGGACCAGAATGGGGAATAAATGGCTACATCCACATGGTCAGAAACTATGGAAACTCAGAAGGCATATGTGGGATCAACCTGCTGGCTTCCTACCCGGTGAAAACGCCTCCTCCGCCTCCTCCTCCAGCACCTACAAAGTGCGATCTCTTCTCGACCTGTCCAGCTGGCGAAACATGCTGCTGCTCGTGGCGTATTTTTGGGATGTGTTTAACATGGAAGTGCTGCGAGATGAACTCGGCTGTTTGCTGCGAGGATCAGCAACACTGCTGCCCTCGAGATTATCCCATCTGTGATACCATCAAGAACCTGTGTCTGAAGGTATGTGTGTGTGTGTGTGTTTTGTGTGTGACTGTGTGTGTGTGTGTTTTGTGTGTGACTGTGTGTGTGTGTGTTTTGTGTGTGACTGTGTGTGTGTGTGTGTTTTGTGTGTGACTATGTGTGTGTGTTTTGTGTGTGACTGTGTGTGACTATGTGTGTGTGTTTTGTGTGTGACTGTGTGTGTGAGACTGTGTGAGTGTGTGTGTGTGTGTCTCTGTGTTTTTCATTTTTGAAAAATGATTGTTTGGTTGTGATTGCAGAGAGCGGGAAACTATACAATGGTTAAAGAGCTTCGGAATGGAGGGCTGTCTGGGAAACTAGGTGGATGGAGTTCGGCTTTTCGGATTTTTGATGTTTAAGGATGCTGCATTTTACATTCGCCATTGTACACTAGTATTAGTCCGGATGTTTGATAATAAACGATCTACCACGATTAGGTTTGTTATGCATCTGAAACCGAATAATTTACATATGGTATGCAAGATTTCCTGATTTCTACACACCTCCTATGGTTCATAGTTGTGCATCTGAGTTCTTGCTCTGCATTTTAGTTATGCATCTGTTTTCTTACATTTCATCGTATTGAAACCATAACTAGGTTGAGAATCTGAATCATAACACCTAAGCACTACTTCAAATTTTACGGGACAATCAATCCAACCAAAACAATCGAACATCAAACACCATATGAGAATACCTATCTACTCCACAAGAACTGGCTTGACAACAACTATGAGTCTATGAAACACGTGATGAGTAAACCTATTTAACTAGAAATGGACACTTCAAAACATAAGCGAACTCTTTTTCAGCATGAACATCATCGAGTTGATTAGCTGATTCTATCATGTTATGAAATGAAACAAGAAAGGAACACCTAAAAGCTCAAATCATTTCCAGAGCAAAACATAAACTTTGCAACGAAACAAGTTCCTAAGCACCAACTATCTATGAACCTGCTACATTGCAGCATCAACACGAATTCATATCACAGATTCAGTTTTGTACAAATGCAGCAAATCAAACCTATCTCTTAAGGTTACCATCAACAAACGATATGCAAAATCCCGAAAACTAACACTCATAAGGGGTCGGATATATGGATCACATCAGCTATACCAAGTCTACAACACTGATTGCATTGCTAATGCCACAATTGAGCACTATTCTGGGTACGATTCGGATACAAGGATCATATCAGAGGAAAACTAAACCAAATGACAATTTGAAGTTAAGCATGAAAATAGGTATTTAAAAGTACATTTATCAATTTTCTAACAAAATTTACAAAATCCAAGATAAGTGTATATATTTCAATCATTCATTTGACATCAAGAAGATGATGGGAAAACATCTTTTACCGCGGAGGCCGCAGTTAAATAATTCAAAGTGTTCCTCAGAGTCTCCTTCTCCCTCTTCAACCTGGTGGCGGTGTCCTCCAGCTCAAGCAGCGCCTGCTGCTCCCTGGGGGCCCCCTCAAAGGTGGACCCCACGAAGAACGAAAACGGCGTCGGAAACAGGTTCCGGCGAAGGTCCTGCACCTCCTTCTCCGGCTTCCCGTTCAGGCGGTTGGAGAGCCGAATCACATCCTTCATGTACGCCTCCACCTCGTTCGCCAGCGAGTTCAGGTCCTCCTCCGCGCCGCCGTTCGCCGGAGGCGGCCGGTCCTCCAGCCAGGCGACCTCGGCGACGAGGTATGGCTTGTTCCGCACCAGCTTGGTGACGCGGAACCGCTCCTGCCCCTTGCAGATGAGGAAGAAGCGGTCGTCGACGAGGCGCTCGTGCTTCACCACCTCTCCGACGCAGCCGACGTCGGCGACGCCGGTGGCGGCGTCGGTGTAGATGACGCCGAAGCGGAGGTCGGTCTGCAGAAGCGTGTGCATCATTATCCGGTACCGGAACTCGAAGATCTGGAGCGGGAGGATTGCGCCGGGGAAGAGGACGAGCGGGAGGGGGAAGAGCGGCAGCTCAACGACGTCGTCTGATTTCGACGGGTTGGTGTTGTTGTGGTGCTTCTCGGAGAATGAGGAGGCGGAGCAGCGGAGGGAGGTGGGGCTGCGCCGCCATTGCCGGCGGTGGAGTGGCGGCGGGGAGAGGAAGGGTTTAATGGGGCTGTGATTACAGGGTTTTAAGTGGGATTTGCTCGGAATTACCGAGGAGGACGAAGAAGGCAAGATTTGAGGCAGAGCCATATCTTGCCCTGAGAAAGAAAGTGAACTGATTTTTTTTATTTTTGGAAGGAAAATTGCTGCATTTGAGTTTTTTAGGATAATATTATCTCACATTTCTGTTCTCTAGCGAAACACGAGAAATTACTGGAAATTTGTGCGCACTTCAAATATGATTAGACTTGCATACCAAATTCAGAAAAAAAAAATCTTCAAAATTTAAATTCATTTCAAAATTCAATTGAAACCTTGAGTGAAATTAAGTTTATTTTAATTAAAAACTATTTCATTTTATGATTCTAGAATACGACTAGTATTAAAAAAGATTGTACATATATTCATCTAATAACATATTTCGAAGCAATATAAATTAAGTACGAGCTAACATTCTTTTATAGAGATGGACAATTTTTGAGTACATTTGACACGAAAAAGTATTATAAAATTCACTTATTTCCGATTCAAAGGTTTTTATTGTCAAATTGTTTTTGGAAAATCAAAGGTTGTTCTTATTATTTGATTAGTTCATAATAATAGGTAAAGAATAATTAAATCCAAGGGAATTATTTGGTTTTCAATCATTCATGCAATCGAAAAAGAAGAAATGAAGATAAACATTTATTGGATATGGATAATGAAGAAATTAGGTGAAGATCTTGCGTTGGGGAATTTTGGAGGGAATGTGGTGTGCAATATTACACGTGGAAATGCGATTTATCTCGAGTGTGAAAAGCACGTGTAGTTTTTAAGTTTACAAAATGTTGCAAAATAATGCAGTAATCTTTCCTCTCAAAATTAAAATGCATTACCTCTTTAAAAAATTGTACTGTGGTTATGTTTATTTTTCATTTGCAAATATCCCTTAGAAAAAAGAAAAGAATGAAAGTAAGAAATTTTGGTTGGGACGGAGGGAGTATAAAATAAATCAGGCTTCCTTGATTTCTACTTTAGTTTTTCAGTATCATACTTTAAAATTTTAGTCAAAATTTGATTAAATTTAACACCTCAATTTCTACTTTAGTTTTGATCACTTTTTTTTTTTTTTTCCAATTCAACTCACTTTATTCAACTATTTATTTAATAACATAATCTGTAGGCAAACAAAATTAAATGATGGAGTACAGTCATTTTTGGGCTGTTGGCTCAATTTTGTTCCATCATTTTCTGAACTCATCAAATATCTGGTTTTGGATCTTGGTTGTCTATTCAAATTATTATGGAATGGGCTTATGATGGGCATCAAATAATTGCCAGTAGTTTTTGTGGTGGATACTCGAATCCTTGATGAAAAGAACTATTTTGTGGTTAGAGCATCTCTAATAAAAACGTCTCTCCATAAATTTCTATCTGTAAAATAAATTAGTCTAAAATTAAGTTGGTTATTGTTAGTTCTGTTTTTCATTGATATTTTTGCTAGTTGACTTTAGTATGAAAATTTTATAACTGCCGCAAAAAATTGAGGATGTGATTTTATTTTAAATTAACAAATTTTATTTAGCACATGATATAATCAAAATAAATTAAAATTTCACCTATTATAAGTGTTTTTTGGTTGCAAAGAAAAACTTATTCTGTTTTTTGGTTCATCGAAAACAAAAGCAAAGGCATTTTATAGAGTCGATGATGGGAGCAAGAACGGGCCAATCGGCCTGCCGTACATCATGTGATAAAGTCCAGCAACTTTCACTCCGGAGTCTTCTGACCCATTAGTTTCATTGGACCGTAAAGTTTGAGATCATGGCAAGCTTGATACTTGTGATGAGCCAGGGGCTAGCCTATGCAAGTTCCAAGAAGGCCCAATGTTTTTTGTAAAGAGTGAAACTTAGGTGTGTAGAACTTAATTTGACTAAATTGAATTGAAGTAAAAAATTAATATTATTTTTAAAAAATATGACTGAATTGAATTGAATGAACTGATCTGCATAACCCAAGAGAACATGAACTTACTTGTTAGTGCTTGTTCTCCTCAATTTATGTTCAGATGGAATTATTCAAAAAATAGTGAAAATAATAATTCACTAATTGAAATTATTGTCTTCCAATTGAATCCATTTTATACAATTTCTTACATATACACTCTTTAATATCTATGCCCTTCAATATTAAGAATGAGGAAGTAGTTTTAGAATGTATGTAAAATATGAATACATCTACTTGTGACTTGTCCTCTTTAAGGCCCTGTTTGCTAGAGCTTATTTCCACCATGTACTGAACTGAACTGAACTAAATTGAATTAAACTGAACTGAAGTAAAAATGATGTATTGAAAAATGGAATCAGCATAACTGAATTAACCTGAATTTCATCAGTTACATTTTCACTGAACTGAACTGAACTGAACTGATCTACAGATAAGCTCTATAAATCAAAGACTTTTTTTTTTTTTGAAAATCCAAGACTATCTTTACAATTCATTCTTTACTAAATAATGGTCAAACCGAGTGAATAAGGAAATCTGTCATTATTCTTTAATTAATCGAAACGAAAAAAAAAACTTAAAAAATCCTCATGAATGTGGACGTATTTAGTCGGCCATGATGACCCCATTCCAACCTTAGTGGGTAAGGTACAACTACTATCAAAACGTTTGCCCCGTGACTAATGAAATGTGTATCATGTGTATCATGCGTGAATGATTTATTAGGTCGATTTGTTTTTATAAATTTTAAAATAAAATAAGGATTTAAGTATCGAAAGGTGAAAAAGTTTAAATTAACAAAGGGGTGGTCTCTAGAGCGACCGTCTACATATGTACACCAGAGACTAACTTATAAATAGGGTAATATAAAAACAAGGAAGGACCAATTTGCAATTTTTGAATAAATCAAAATTTCACGCGCTACCGTACTTTTCCACGCTCTACAATAATCTGCTACAGTGATTGCTACAATAATCCCATTACAGTAAACGTGCTACAGTTATTTTGTAAAAAAATAAAATTAAAAACATAACGTTTTAAATTTTAAATCTTTTAAACTTAAAGCATGGAGAATTTAAACCAAAACCTTGGTCGGTATTTATTATATAATAAATTGAACTTGTAATTCAGAAGATGATCATTATAACATAAAACATGTCGAATTTAAACCAAAACCTGACAGACATATATTATTCAATAAACTGAACATGCATTTCAGAAGATGAGGATTATAATTTAAAACATAAGGAATTTAAACCAAAACTTGACTTGTAATTATTTTCTAGTAAATTGAACTTGTAACTTAGAAGATGATCATTATAACATAAAACATGAGGTATTTAAACTAAAACCTAACAAGTATGCATTAGTTTAAAAATTGAACATGTAACTCAGAAGATGGGGATTATAACTTAAAACATGGGGAATTAAAACCAAAACCTTTACCGATATTTATTATCAAATAAACTGAACTAGTAACTCAAAAGATGATGAGTATAATATAAAATATGCGGGATTTAAATCAAAACCTGACATGCATACATTATTTCAAAACACTCAACTTTAAACTCGGAAGATGAGAATTATAAGTTAAAGCATGGGAAATTTAAACCAAAAACTTTGTCGGTATTTTTTATATAATAAAGTGAACTTGTAACTGAGAACATAATGATTATAACATAAAATATGGGGAATTTAAACCAAAACCTAACAAGCATACATTAATTAAAAAATTAAACTTGTAACTTAGAAGATGAGTATTATAACTTAAAACATGGGAAATTAAAACCAAAATCTTGACCAATATTTATTATCTAATAAACTGAATTTGTAACACAGATGATGATCAGTATAACATAAAACATGGTTGATTTAAATCAAAACATGACAAACATACATTTTTTCAAAAAACTGAACTTGTAACTTAGAAGATGAGAATTATAACTTAAAGCATGGGGAATTTAAACCAAGAGAAGGTCTTGGGTGAGACCGTCCTACCATAAGATTATGGTAGGACGAATGATAATTCATGTGTTTAATGGATTTGTTCATGTGTTTCACAGCTTTGTTAATTCATTTACATATTGTTACAGATTATAATAAACAAAATTGTGAAACACATGTACAATATGTAAATGAATTAACACAGTTTTGTTCTTGTGTTTCACAATTTTGTTTATTATAATCTGTAACAATATGTAAATGAATTAACAAAACTGTGAAACACATGAACAAAACTGTGAAACACATGAACTATCATTCGTCCTACCATAAGCTTATGGTAGGACGGTCTCACCCAAGACTTTGTATTAAACCAAAACCTTGGGCGGTATTTATTATCTAATAAATTGAATTTGTAACTCAAAAGGTAATCATTATAACATTAAATTTGAGGAATTTAAATAAAAATGTGTAACTCAACTTAAAAGATGAAGATTTTATAACAAAACCTGAAATTTGTAAAAAAAAACTAAAAAAAAAACTGTAGTAGTACTGTTCACGTGGTACTGTTCCTCGTGAATTTCTTAAAATTGCAAATTAATCCTTTCTTGTTTTTGAAATATTAGACTATTTACAATTTAATCCGATCTATATATGTAAACGGTCGCTCCCAAGACTTTGCCATTAACGAAAGTATAAAGATTCATAAAATTATAAGTGTAATAAATTTTTTTAAAATGGAATAAAGAACTAATTCTAGAAGAACCCAGATGATTCATCAATCATTCAACCACAATGGTCAAGAAGTGACATCTTATATATCTGACGTACGACCACGCGTCACCACAAGATACACGAAGATTAGATTAAGGTTAATTACCCCTTAAGTTTGATTAGTGGCACAAAAGGTGGATTATGGTATCTAATGACTTTGCTAAGGTGGCATGTGCGAAAATCTGGTCAACTCCAACTTCTTAATCAATCCTCGGCCCTATATAAAGGATCATCGCCCGTGGCTAAGAAAATCATCCGCGTCCAAACAAAGCAAAGCTTCTCTAACAAAACCAAAAACAAAAACCAAAATCTCGTGAAAGATATCCATGGCATCATCTGCTGAAGAGGGACAAGTGATTGGCTGCCACACCACCGAGCAATATACCGAGCTCTTCACCAAGGGCAAGGAAGCCAAGAAGCTGGTATTGATCCGATGACTTCAGCTTAATTTTGTTTTGGATGTTTTTGATTCTTTTGAGGTTTCGATCGTTGTTAATTGTTGTGAAGAAGAAACATTTGCCCTTTTACGCGTTGTGAAGAAGAAACATTATGTGTGTTAGATTTACTAATTTTAATGTTATGACTTCGATCTAAACTTTGTATTAGGTTTTTTTCGCCCTGTAAACCTCTCATAGGGTTTAGTCCTGTTTGATTTTCTCAAAGACTGCTGCTTTTATTCTGAAAATTGGGGATTACCGATTGTTTGTTTTGCTTATGTAGTGTAATTTATGGTCCTTGCTCTATGCTGAACAGGCGATTCTTTAGAACTGCTTTTACAGTATGTAGATCGAGAGGGAACTATTTTTGCTATGTGACTTTTGTGTTTTATAAGATCTTGTTTGCTTTAAGGATGAAATGGTGTAGTATGGAGTTCTTGTCGATGATAATTCAACTGTCTTTATAACTTATCTGATTTGATTAAGGAAGAACCTAGTATGAACCTAGGAAGAACCTGATTTGATTAACTTATCAACAGATGCTTGGCTGGTGATAGACTTGAACTTGTAATATATGTGAGTGTTGATGTGTTCATGATCTCGAGGGTGGGATTTGGTAGAAATGAATGAGTTATGGGTTCTTGGTCTTTTGAAGGTTGTTGTTCTTGATGTTAGGGAAAAAGATGTAGACTTTATGTGAGTTAGCTCTAAAAGTATTACTTTTTATGTGAGTTTTAGAAGTATTGTATTAAGGTTTGTTCTCTCTGAGTCTTTCAAAGTATTACATAATGGTGTGTCATGACTCTATTACCAGCCTTATATTTGTTTCACAGTTTAGACACTTCTGAATCTAATGTTTGATTTGAACTTAGGTTGTTCTTGATTTCACTGCATCATGGTGCCCACCTTGCCGTATGATTGCTCCAGTTCTGGCTGACATTGCCAAGAAGATGCCCAATGTCCTGTTTCTGAAAGTGGATGTCGATGAGCTCAAGGTAATTTCCCACTCTCCAATTTAGATTGAAATTTTACGCTTTCATAAATTGAAATGTGTTTATCGATTACTCATTCGTGGTTTCTTTTCCTTTCAATCATTGCCAGACTGTTGCTGAAGAGTGGAACGTTGAGGCAATGCCGACCTTCATCCTCCTCGTCGAGGGCAAGGAAGTTGACAAAATCATCGGTGCAAAGAAGGAAGAGCTCCAGGCTGCCATCACCAAGCATGCTGCTGCTGCTCTTACAGCTTCTGCTTAGTGTTTTCGACTCTCTTTAGATGACCTGTTGAATAAACAGACTTTGTTGGCTGGTTGTGTTATTATCTCATGAAGTTGTGTCTGAATTGGGTGATTTGCAAAGAATTTTATTACTAAGTTCGTGATTATGTTTTGAGCATTGTCTAATTTGGGTTGCTATGTTTTGGCTAGCCAGTTATTGAATCTTTTTCTGTTTTGAATCATGAGTCTGGCTGAGGATTAGCCAACCACATACATTGCCAATAGCCTATTTTCAAAAAAATAAAATAAAACAAAATACAATCAGTTTTTGTGTTCTATAAACTTACAAAATAAATAACTAGCAAAAACTTTCAAAAACTAGACAATTAAAACCCGAGTGTTGAATGTCAATTAACTAGTTAGCATTTCCTTGATAATTAGATATCTAGATATGCTAAGGAAAGCTTATCGATACAGTGGATGATGTTTTAGTGGCTTGAATGAAGTTTTTTCCCTAAAAAGAAATGATTGACCTTTCCCTTGATAAGCCACTAGATGACTTGGGATACTCTTATCACATTTCTTTTGTTAAACGATACTAGATGATTTTTAGTTGAAGATTTTTTCTTTTAAAATAAAAATTGACGTTTTCTTTTTTAAGCGGTTCATGACTAGTGGTTTCAAAGGTTTGGTTTTACTGGTGACGTATATTCTCAAGAGTATATTACATTTTCTTGGGATTTATAATCTTGAAGATGTAAGCGCTAAGATTACATCTCATTGTTCGCTCGCCTTTATGCCTAGTTCTTCCTTCTTTGTTTCCTTTACACTAAATACAATGAAAATGTAATAAAATACTATCAATTACTCTGAAAATGAAAATGATAGCATACTTTTTATTATTATTTTCCTCACTATAAAAATACAAGTGTGTAAAAAAAAAGTAAAAACAACACTTCTCAGAAGAAAAACTTATTCTGTTTTTTGGTTCATCGAAAACAAAAGCAAAGGCATTTTATAGAGTCGATGATGGGAGCAAGAACGGGCCAATCGGCCTGCCGTACATCATGTGATAAAGTCCAGCAACTTTCACTCCGGAGTCTTCTGACCCATTAGTTTCATTGGACCGTAAAGTTTGAGATGATGGCAAGCTGTTACAAACAAGCTTTACTGATATGGATTGAAAGGATATTTCACACAAACTACATAAATATGTGTGAATGGTGAAGGGCAGAAATGAAGAGGAAGAAGGAGTTTACAGAGAGATGAGGAAGAAGACTACAACCACTGCTGTTAAACAGCTTACAATCAATGTGCCAATTTCATGAATGATTCCTCTAACTTTACCAATACTGCCTATATCTAAACCACCAGCACTCCACTAGTTAGCAACGTTCAACACACTTTGACTCACAAAGCAAAAAGACTATTTTACCCCTTTGTCTAAGAGCTCGGTGTGACACGAGCTTGATACTTGTGATGAGCCAGGGCAAGTTCCATGAAGGCTCAATGTTTTTTGAAAATAGTGAAACTTAGGCTTGTAGAACTTAATTTGACTAAATTAAATTGAAGTAAAAAAATAATATTATTTTTAAAAAATATGATTGAATTGAATTGAATTGAATTGAATGGACTAATCTGCATAACCCAAGAGAACATGAACTTACTTGTTAGTGCTTGTTCTCCTCAATTTATGTTCAGATGGAATTATTCAAAAATATATAGTGAAAATAATAATTCACTAATTGCAATTATTGTCTTCCAATTGAATCCATGAATACATCTACTTGTGACTTGTCCTCTTTAATTATAAATCAAAGACCTTTTTTTTTTGAAAATCCAAGACTATCTTTACAATTCATTCTTTACTAAATAATGGTCAAACCGAGTGGATAAGGAAATCTGTCATTATTCTTTAATTAATCGAAACAAAAAAAAAAAAAAACTTAAAAAATCCTCATGAATGTGGACGTATTTAGTCGGCCATGATGCCCCCATTCCAACCTTAGTGGGTAACGTACAACTACTATCAAAACGTTTGCCCCGTGACTAATGAAATGTGTATCATGTGTGAATGATTTATTAGGTCGATTTGTTTTTATAAATTTTAAGTGTTGAGTGAGATCTGTTCTTGTGGAGATCAAAAGTAGGAGAATGAACATTTACTGTTTCTGCTTGATCTTTTAGTCAGTTTGTTTGATCTTTCAATCAATGTTCTTGAGTATTTTTGTTTTGCCTTGATTTTTCAGTTAATTTGATCTTTCGTTCAATTTGCTTGATCTTTCGGTCAATTTTCTTGATCATTTCCTTGGTCAATTTCACCAACGACAAATTCAATCAAGGAAATCGGCGGGTTTAAAGCTCACCAATGACAAATTCAATCAATAGTAGTCTCATATAATCTTTGGTCCTGTCTCAAATGAGAATAATAAAATAAGAATTTAAGTATCGAAAGGTGAAAAAGTTTAAATTAACAAAGGGGTGGTCTCTGGAGCGACCGTCTACATATGTAAATCAGTGACTAACTTATAAATGGGGTAATATAAAAACAAGGAAGGACCAATTTGCAATTTTTGAATAAATCAAAATTTCACCCGAGGTATTTAAACTAAAACCTAACAAGTATACATTAGTTTAAAAATTGAACATGTAACTCAGAAGGTGGGGATTATAACTTAAAACATGGGGAATTAAAACCAAAACCTTCATCGATATTTATTATCAAATAAACTGAACTAGTAACTAAAAAGATGATGAGTATAATATAAAATATGCGGGATTTAAATCAAAACCTGACATGCATACACTATTTCAAAGCACTCAACTTGAAACTCGGAAGATGAGAATTATAACTTAAAGCATGAGAAATTTAAACTAAAAACTTTGTCGGTATTTTTTATATAATAAAGTGAACTTGTAACTGAGAACATAATGATTATAACATAAAACACGGGGAATTTAAACCAAAACCTAACAAACATACATTAATTAAAAAATTGAACTTGTAACTCAGAAAATGAGTATTATAACTTTAAACATGGGAAATTAAAACCAAAATCTTGACCAATATTTATTATCTAATAAACTGAATTTGTAACACAGATGATGATCAGTATAACATAAAACATGGTTGATTTAAATCAAAACATGACAAACATACATTTTTTCAAAAAACTGAACTTGTAACTCAGAAGATGAGAATTATAACTTAAAGCATGGGGAATTTAAACCAAAACCTTGTGCGGTATTTATTATCTAATAAATTGAACTTGTAACTCAACTTAAAAGATGAAGATTTTATAACAAAACCTGAAATTTGTAAATAAAAAAAAAAAAACTGTAGTAGTACTGTTCACGCGCGAATTATGGTAGCGCGTGAATTTCTTAAAATTTTTAAAATTGCAAATTAATCCTTCCTTGTTTTTGAAATATTAGACTATTTACAATTTAATCCGGGCTACATATGTAGATGGTTGCTACCAAGACTTTGTCATTAACAAAAGTATAAAGATTCATAAAATTATAAGTGTAATAATTTTTTTTTAAATGGAATAAAGAACTAATTCTAGAAGAACCCAGATGATTCATCAATCATTCAACCACAATGGTCAAGAAGTGACATCTTATATATCTGACGTACGACCACGCGTCACCACAAGATACACGAAGATTAGATTAAGGTTAATGACCCCTTAGAGCAAGTCCAACAGCTTCCCCAACTTGGGGGATTTCATTAAATTTGGGGAATATGAACCATTTTTTTGCTCCAACAGCTTCCCCAACCCATTCTCCAACTTGGGGATTTTGAAGAGGGAATGAATTTGCTTCCCTAAATCTGTAGAGAGACAAAAAAAAGTTGGGGAAGCAAAATTTAATGTTTTTGCATTTATGATTAATTATTTTTCTATTCATTTATTTGTTTTTATTTTTTAGCAAATTAAACATACACTTCAAATGTAAATATCTTTAGTTATATACAACAAAAAATTATAAAAATAATATATTCTTAATTTTCATATTATAACGAACGTAACAAGATCTTACATGACTATGTTCGCATGCATATATAAATTTGAATATTATCATGTGAGATCTTGTTATGTTCGTTGTAATGTGTATTTTAATAATATATATTTTTCACATTTTTTATTTTACGTAATTTAAAATATTAAGATTTTAAAATATATTTAAATAGTGAAAAACAGAAATAAAGATATAAAATACTGAAATTTAATGCACATGAATTAAAGGGAAGTTGTTGGAGTTGAAGCAAAAAAAGATAGGGATTATGGAGATGTAGTACTGTATCTTGGAGAATCTTGTAGGGAAGCTGTTAGACTTGCTCTTAAGTTTGATTAGTGGCACAAACAAAGCAAATTATCCGCGTCCAAACAAAGCAAAGCTTCTCAAACTAAACCAAAAACAAAAACCAAAATCTCGTGAAAGATATCCATGGCATCATCTGCTGAAGAGGGACAAGTGATTTGCTGCCACACCACCGAGCAATATACCGAGCTCATCAACAAGGGCAAGGAAGCCAAGAAGCTGGTATTGATCCGATGATTTCAGCTTATTTTGTTTTGGATGTTTTTGATTCTTTTGAGGTTTCGATCGTTGTTAATTGTTTTGAAGAAGAAACATTTGCCCTTTTACGCGTTGGATTATGATGTGTGTTAGATTTACTAATTTTAATGTTATGGCTTCGATCTAAACTTTGTATTAGAGCATCTCCAATGGTTATAATTATATAGTTGCTTACAATTTTTAATAAGTTATAGCAGTACTGCCAACCATTGTTGGTTGGCCACGGTGGACTGCTACTCGAGCAGTACTGCCTTGCGGAGCAGCACTGCCGCACCTCGATAATATAAATAATTGTCGGTTATCCCATAATTAGAACTAATTTAAAATGTTAATAATATTTTCATGCTACAAAAATTATTTACCATGGTAAATTGAGTCATAATATTTTTGAGTAAATCGTACGTGTTCTTACATATTTGATGTTTGTAATGATAAATTTAAACGAAATTTTTATCCTTCGCAAAAAAGTTTCATACGTATTGAACAGCGTATCCAACCTACCAAATACATGTTTTTAAAATTGTAATTTTTTTAAATATAATATAGTATTTGTTTATACAAAAAATGATAACAACAAAAATACTTTTTATATAAAGTAAGTATTATTTATATACAAATACAAATAATCTTAATTTATATTAACCTAAAATTAATTAATAGTATGAATAATAATTTTTACTTCTCGAGCATTAATAATATTTTATTTTATAAAAATTTGGTATGATTTGTACAAATAATTATGCTACTTTATTTAATAAATATTACTTATTGTAGATGTATTATATTTATTTCAAATTTAATTTAAATTTACAAATAATCAAATAATTTATTAGAGTATTTTTCTAAAATAAGGAAACATGTGGGACCTAGAAGTTATAAATGAATGTAGCTAACCATTGTTGAAAGGTATAGCTTGCCACATCATTAGCTTGAAATATTATGTGGCAAGTCTAGCAGTAGCTTACCATTGGAGATGCTCTTAGGTTTTTTTCGCCCTGTAAACCTCTCATAGGGTTTAGTCCTGTTTGATTTGCTCAAAGACTGCTGCTTTTATTCTGAAAATTGGGATTACCAATTGTTTGTTTTGCTTATGTAGTGTAATTTATGGTCCTTGCTCTATGCTGAACAGGCGATTCTTTAGAACTGCTTTTACAGTATGTAGATCGAGAGGGAACTATTTTTGCTATGTGACTTTTGTGTTTTATAAGGTCTTGTTTGCTTTAAGGATGAAATGGTGTAGTATGGAATTCTTGTCGATGATAATTCAACTGTCTTTATAACTTATCTGATTTGATTTAAGGAAGAACCTAGTATGAACCTAGGAAGAACCTGATTTGATTAACTTATCAACAGATGCTTGGCTGGTGATAGACTTGAACTTGTAATATATGTGAGTGTTGATGTGTTCATGATCTCGAGGATGGGATTTGGTAGAAATGCATGAGTTATGGGGTTCAAGTCTTGGTCTTTTGAGTTTTGAAGGTTGTTGTTCTTGATGTTAGGGAAAAAGATGTAGACTTTATGTGAGTTAGCTCTAAAAGTATTACTTTTTATGTAAGTTTTAGAAGTATTGTATTAAGGTTTGTTCTCTCTGAGTCTTTCAAAGTATTACATAATGGTGTGTCATGACTCTATTACCAGCCTTATATTTGTTTCACAGTTTAGACACTTCTGAATCTAATGTTTGATTTGAACTTAGGTTGTTCTTGATTTCACTGCATCATGGTGCCCACCTTGCCGTGTGATTCATCCAGCAGTTCTGGCTGACATTGCCAAGAAGATGCCCGATGTCCTGTTTCTGAAAGTGGATGTCGATGAGCTCAAGGTAATTTCCCACTCTCCAATTTAGATTGAAATTTTACGCTTTCATAAATTGAAATGTGTTTATCGATTACTCATCTGTGGTTTCTTTTCCTTGCAATCTTTTGCCAGACTGTTGCTGAAGAGTGGAACATTGTGGCAATGCCGACCTTCATCCTCCTCATCGAGGGCAAGGAAGTTGACAAAATCATCGGTGCAAAGAAGGAAGAGCTCCAGGCTGCCATCACCAAGCATGCTGCTGCTGCTCTTACAGCTTCTGCTTAGTGTTTTCGACTCTCTTTAGATGACCTGTTGAATAAACAGACTTTGTTGGCTGGTTGTGTTATTATCTCATGAAGTTGTGTCTGAATTGGGTGATTTGCAAAGAATTTTATAACTAAGTTCGTGATTATGTTTTGAGCATTGTCTAATTTGGGTTGCTATGTTTTGGCTAGCCAGTTATTGAATCTTTTTCTGTTTTGAATCATGGGTCTGGCTGAGGATTAGCCAACCACATACATTGCCAATAGCCTATTTTCAAAAAAATAAAAATAAAAAAATACAATCAGTTTTTGTGTCCTATAAACTTCCAAAATAAATAACTAGCAAAAACTTTCAAAAACTAGACAATTAAAACCCGAGTGTTGAATGTCAATTTAACTAGTTAACATTTCCTTGATAATTAGATAACTAGATATGCTAAGGAAAGCTTATCGATCATCCAAAACGACAGTGGAAGATTTTTTAGTGGCTTGAATGAAGTTTTTTCCCTAAAAAGAAAAGATTGACCTTTCCCTTGATAAGCCACTAGATGACTTGGGATACTCTTATCACATTTCTTTTGTTAAACGATACTGGATGATTTTTAGTTGAAGATTTTTTCTTTTAAAATAAAAATTGACGTTTTCTCAAGAGTATATTACATTTTCTTGGGATTTATAATCTTGAAGATGTAAGCGCTGAGATTACATCTCATTGTTCGCTCGCCTTTATGCCTAGTTCTTCCTTCTTTGTTTCCTTTACACTAAATACAATGAAAATGTAATAAAATACTATCAATTACTCTGAAAATGAAAATGGTAGCATACTTTTTATTATTATTCTCCTCACTATAAAAATACAAGTGTGTAAAAAAGTAAAAACAACACTTCTCTATTCAGGCCGGTCAGTTGTTTCGTACACGTGTTAGTTTATGTCGCCATTATTACACGCTTTTCTTAACTAGTTTGATCTTCGATGCATCGCCTCTCAACTCTTCGAACAATACCAGCAAGTTATGCGACGGTCTCAGCCATGATCTTGGCACATGATACCTGACACATAAAGTGTCACCTTAGCCGTATCAAAAGTGTCACAGAAAACATGACAGAATTTTTTTCACAAAATGGCATAGTGCAAAAGGGAATTTTACCATCTTTGAGTTGGTTTTCCACAGCCAAGCTGGCATTTCGTGTATCGATACGCTCCGTAGTAGTTGCAACCGCTGCAACTGCCCTTTGCGCGGATCGTCCAGTATCTCCCGATGCTTTGCCCGTTGATCCACACCTGGCCTTTCCCCATGCTTTTCATGTCCAATGCAAGAGGCTCATTGCCTTGTGGAGCATCAAAATATGCCTGAAAGTTCCAAAAATTACCACATTTTCACAATCCAACAGATTTTTTTGGTTGCTGTGACTAATAAGGTGACACTTAAAAAAAAAAATTAATGTGACACTTTTTTGAATTGTGATGGTCTTTATTTACCTTGTACCACCTCAATGGCTGCTGATCTCTGCTGACCAATGAGCCCGGAATCCAGTCGACAGAGGAAACTCCGCTTTCTGAGGCCACATTCATCGTCTCGCCTTTTAATCCCACCTACAAATATAAACTATTGTAAGCATGACATTAAAATTGACTAAAGAAACTCAGAAATTTGATCACACTATTTTAAGTACCCTGTAAGTCCATTTTTGCCATGATAGGTCTCTATGACTATGGTCCAAACCTTGGAGAACAACCGGTCCTAACACCCCGATACTCCAAGACTCGAAATGTATCCCGCTATTCTGCAAACACGTTACGATTATCAGACACCAGTCATATGATGACATTTCACACTGTAATGAGAAATCACTTACAGGTAATCCAACAGAAATGCTGAGTAGTGCGATTTTATTCATCCCGGCAATAAGATTTACAGGAGCAGTGTATTTAATCCTCATATTTTGTCGGGAACCATATGCCGATCCTGCATGGTTTGAACCCGTAAAACAATGTTAATTTCAGCTAAATTGGACACACAATGTAAGTCCTTTCTTGATATCTTACCTGAAAAATATCCATTCACAAAAACGTGCACTGCGTGGCCTCGTGATTGCACGTATAGGTTCGGCTTTTGTGCTCCATGCAAGAAAGGCTCTGATGGATTAATATAAACACTGAATGGGAAAATGAAGGTATACAACATTAAGCATTGTCATAATTCTTAAACTGTTAAACAGCGTACCTAGTATATTGCCTAAGTAGAATCATTAATTTTCACAAAATGCAGAAAATAAGCACCTCTCACCTGGTAATGTACCACAAGTAATCACTTCTATCTCTTGTAACATTTATCTGCTCCAGAAGTCCAGTGGCCTGAAACGACGAACCATCTTCCAAAGAATGTATATCTTCGCCATAACTCTCCCAGGAGTGAAGCTGAGAGTTCGAGTGCAGCATTTGTGACCTAGTAGTTTTAGCTCCAACCTTAACAAGTATCGATCAATAGTTATCAGTAAAAAGATGAAAAAGGTAAATCAGCCAACTTCAAAGACTGCATTTTTAAAGGCTTTCTTACATTTGCAGTATTAAAGACTGCATTTTTACAGTCAGGTAGGATGCTAATGGACCAAGGGGGGAGACTGTGGGAATTGCCATTGAAAACCACTCTTGCAGTAGAATTGCTGTTATAGTTTGCAAGAAATGCAGAGCAAATTCCGTTTCCAGAACTGAATACATGAGCCTGAAAGAATATTACAACAAGAAGAACAGGATTAATATTCATAATAATGTGCTTATTAAGGATGAATTTGTGCTTATTAAGGATGACCTCAAGTGAGCTGCCGAGAGGAGTAATAGTTGGATCAGAAGAAACCAAAGCACGCTCGCACATTTTGATTGCCTTGTGAAGCTCCTTCAAGTGGCTATACTTTGGTTCTCTTATTAGACCTGAATAGTTGCTACTCCATTAGATACTAAAGGAAAGACTTTCATACTTTTCTTAAAAGTTAAGGTTATTACCATATTCGTCGATTGGAGCATCATAGTCGTAAGTGGTTGTTATGAGTGGACCGCCAGCAGTTCGCCCAAAGTTTGTTCCTCCATGGTACTATAACAAGAGATATACCAAGTTAAAACATGAATACTTCATTGCATGATATCCTATGAGTGAATTAATGTCAAGAAGTCAGAAGGAGCATATGTTTCATTCCTACCATGTAGTAGTTTACGAGAGAGCCCCCTCGTTGTATGAACCGAGCTATTGCAAAAGCCAGATCCTGAGCTGGACGGTGCATTTTTGCCCCACCAAATTGTGTGAACCTTCTCCATTGGAAGAAACCATGAATCAGAACTTTTAAGGAAAAAATGACTATGTTTATGACAATAAGTTACTGTTTCTTACCAGCCACTCCAGGCTTCTGTCCAAAGGAGGGGCTTGTAGGGTTTATTGGGTAAAAAGGTATCACAGTAAAAGCCATTGCAAGCATTGATCTGTAAACGAATCGAAGCTAAGTTAAGGAATGGTAAAAAAGTTTTAAAGATCCTACAAATAGTTTAAGGATTACTTACAATGGGATCAGGTGCATCATCTTGTTTGCACATAACCCACGGAACGCCGGTGTTTAATCCCACCGCCATTCCAGAAGCCCACTTCATGTATGCTTCACCCGGAGATCCGAGTTTTTTCTCTGTTGGTCCATACTCATTCTCAATCTGGCAAACAAGAACCAAAATGGCCAAGTTATTAGCATTTGCCAAGGTTTGAGATGGACTAGGAACTTTCTTCCTCGAATAATCATGTCAAACAACCTAAAATGGTGCAGAATACCTGAGATAAAATTATAGGACCCCCTTGGGATTCAAACAGATTCTCACTCTTCATCATTCCAACAATTTTGTGAGCAAAACTTTGCATTGCTTCCTTTATCACAAAAACAAAGAAATGTCACCCCACAGTATAAAATTTGAACAGAAAAAGATGCACGGTCCAGCTAAGACAACCTTAAAAGGCTGATTATCTGTTCTGAAGCTGATTCCAGGAACAAATTTCAACCAGACAGGAAATCCCCTGCATATGGTAAAAAGTACACAAATCCTTAAACCTCAAACTACAAATCAGATCAAAATGTTTGTCTAAGTAGCAAAACACATGAAGATGAGAGAATCTTAGTGCTTAGATTACCCAAAGTTCCATTCTGAACAAACATAAGGTCCAATCCTCAAATGAACATAAAGGCCAACTTTTTGAACTGTCTTAATGAACCGCACAATATCATATCTATCCTGAAAATCATACTGCAACATTCCAAAATAAGAAAAAAACACATGTCAAAAGAGATTAAAAAATCCCAAACTGCCAAGCAAACAAAAGTGAAACAAACTCAAGATAGACTCACCTTGCCTGGGGAAGGCTCATGAATATTCCAAAACACATATGTGTCAATAACATCCAAGCCCCCATTTTTAGCCTTGATTATAAGATCTTCCCACATCTACAAAAGAGCCCATATCATGAAATTTCTCAAGATTCATAAAAACACAAACTTTAAACAAATGACTAAACATAAGATGCAAACATCAAAAAACAAGAAAGTGAGTTCTTACATCAGGGGTGCTTCTAGGATAATGTATGGAGCCAGAGATAAGAATCCTCCTCTGCCCATTAATTAGAATTGCCTTCCTATCATAAGTAACACTACATTGTACGAACTCAGCTCCTATGAACAAACAAATGGTGAACAACAAAAGGACACGTTTGGACACTGAATTTGTGTACATTTTCTGCTTCTTCTTACAATTTCTCCCCTTATTAATGATTCTGCATGTGGGGAGAGAAAGGGGAGAAAGAGAAGGA
This sequence comes from Cruciata laevipes, assembly GCA_963678965.1. Taxonomy (NCBI): domain Eukaryota; kingdom Viridiplantae; phylum Streptophyta; class Magnoliopsida; order Gentianales; family Rubiaceae; genus Cruciata; species Cruciata laevipes. The sequence goes on from OY787639.1 coordinate 1,539,907, forward strand.
AGCAGAGCACTGAGGTTCTTCTGCAACTATAAATGGGAGTCCAGCATTGACAGCACTATTTACAAATCTTGAGGTAGAAATGAAATAAAAATAATGTATCTTTTTAGCTCAACTTTACAGCGATTTCAGAGCTTTAGAATAATGGAATTTAATGGGGATGAGGAATTTAAATTATTTATACTGTTCTGAAAAAATCACCAAAAAATGAGTTAACCAGATTTATTTATTCAGTTATTCTTGAATCAAATGTTTCTGAGGTTTAGCTCTCATGCGAATTGCTTTGAAACTCGAGCTGACTTTGGGAGTCAGTGTGGACTGTGTGTGGGACGGTCTCACGTGTGGATTCAGTGTCAAAACTGAGAAACATATTTCATCATCAAAATTACTTTATTGAGTGATTAAAAACTAAGATGCCATTACAAAACGTTTATTTTTATTCTTTGATAATGTGAAAAAGGGTAAGAAAATTCCAGATATGTGTTAATGATTGTTTAAAATGTTCATTGTCCCGCCAAAAATGTGTAAACCGGGTTTTTATGATTTAGAGGAGCAATGAGTGAAGCAGGACTGCTAATAATTGTTGCTTTACCTTGAGATAAAAGATTTGACAGCACTTTTTTTTTTTTTTTCAAAAAAAAATGTTTTTTTTGAATATAAAGGAGCATTTGGGCCAATAATTGCGCATTGATGGGCTTCTGACAAAAAGTTATGAGCCCGTAGTAAAGCCCGTGCTTAGATTGTCCAAATTATTGTGTTTGTTTTCGTTTTATTTAAGTTATTTTTTATTTTGAAAAGTTTTATTTAAGCTATTAGTACTTGATTAAAAACCAGGGTACTAATTTTTTCCTTAAAAAAACCAGGGTGATTCTAATCAGATTAATTAGAATAGTGTTTCATTGATGGAAATTTTTATTATTGGAATGATAGATTGTTTCCAATTTTATGTCATATATGTATGTGATAATTTGAATCTGAAACTCTACTGAATTAATGTTATGGGGTAAATTTTGGAAATTTTGTTGTCCACCCATCAAATTAGTCTTTACCTAAAATTGCGAAGAAAATGCGCAAATTTATTGTTTCAAGTCTCTAATTTAAGTTTGACTAGTCAATTATATTATTATACAACTTTATAAATAGAAAACATGATATGTTGTTGAGAAATTATGATACATTACAAGTTTTTTTATTGTTTTGTAATAGTATGTAGAGTAATACTGATATAATGTATCAATTACGACTTTTACTAGAATATAACACACTGAATTACAGTAGTAAAAGTTTTCGATAGAGAAAATGAAACATTATACTAAACATGTTTTTGATTAGAAGAGGAAATGTCCAACATTGTGTAAAGATTTAATAATGGCTTAACCGGACACAATTACCGGATCTTGATCCCAGGTGTATCCAATATCAAAGCTAGATCTTCCCTTTATTTCTTTACTATTACTACCATGGTTGAATGTCAAAGTAAACCTATATATATACTCCCTCTGTACCAGCTAGATCTGCACTCTTTATGGTCAATTTTGTCAGAGCATATTTGACCGTAAATTTCAATTGGTATATGTATTATAATAGTATCACACGATATATTGTTAGATTCACAATGCACTCTATTTCTAAACTATACAATTTTTAGACCAGGTTAATATATGAAAATAAAGTTATTAACGGTCAAACATGCTCCGACAAAGTTGACTTTAAAGAGTGCAGATCTAGCTGGTCCAGAGGGAGTATATATATTCATCGGTAAAACCATCCCTGCATGTGATTATTAATACTTTTGTCATCATCCATTAAATTGTTCCAACCATTATTAATATCAGAATGTAGTACGTGAAGTGCAAAAGTGTAAAGAAAAATTGGATTTCAAAAAAATTCCCATCTAACTTCGCTTCTGAAAAAAATCCTTACCTCATAAAAAATGACCACAAAACCCTTGTTATTTAGGTTCACTACCCTCCATGATAAATAATTGTTTCCTAAACCCGTGTAATTTATAAGTTCTGTCAAATACACCTCATAGTTGTTAACAGATTTCGACCCCAAAAAGCCTCAAACTTGGTGCCTTTGATTGCTCGACAGCTCCAAGAAAATCACCATTTTTTACCCAATTTGCCTCAAAATCTCCAAGAAAATCAACACTTTTCGGCACAAATTCTTTTACTCCTTGAAGATCACTCTCCCTATCACATTTTGTCTCCAAATCATCAATATTATATCCCGCATCAATCATCAACATCGAACGAATTTCACTCGAACTCGCATCCTTAAACTCCACAAGCGAAAAGACAACTGTATCCTTCGCCTTGAGCTTCTTCTCCTTCACAAATCGATTCCACCCTCTGGTGAACACGAAGCTCTGGCTACTCTTCCAGTAACAGTACCTGAACTTCCACCGCGTTCTCATGGATCCATCGACAAACTCCATCTCCTCGTCATCCAAACCCGACCCGCCTTTCCTCTCTAGTATGGCTCGAGAGACGCCAGGGAAATGCATCATGGCAAACTTCTTAGGAATCACCAGGCGATTGAGCTTCCCAACGTCACTCGGGGTGAGCTCTTTCTGAAAGAGCTTCCTCGGAGACCACCCTAGCTGCGTAGTTAGGGTTGGTCCCACTTGCTGAAACTCCGAATGCTTTCTTATGTACTCGGTGAACCGGGTCGGGTAGGACCCGTCCTTGATCATGCCTAGCAATGCTTCGGTGCTGAACTGGCTCTGAAACCTAGGCTCCTCCATGGTGATGATGGTCCACGGGAAGTTCCGGTGGGCATCTCCGCTGCGAAGTCGGATCGCAGCGCTGTCGTACGCCATTGCAGCTTCCTCTTGGGACTTGAATGTCCCGAGCCAGATTCGATCGTTGGCGTAAATCTGCGCTCCCCAGTGTCCGTTTGGCTGCATAACCACGCCTTTGAATCTGTTGCTCTCTGGTTTCCTGCGCTTTCTGTTGCCCTCGTGGCTGCAAGTAGTGATTGTACCTAAAGAAAGTATCTCACTCTGTTCTTCCATACTGTTCATATGTTCAAACAAAGTTCAGGCACATCAAATTAGTAAATTATGTTTTTTTAACAAAACTATATTTTCCTTTTCCGATTTTCCCTGAAAACAAACTTGTTGCTGATGGCCATGTTTTCGGCTGATTTAAACATAATTGAACTAAATTTAAGCAACCCAAAAAACAAACTAGTAGTACCATTAATCAAAAAAATCATAGTATAATTGTATTAAGGCATATAAATTTCTTTCCTGAATCGAAAAGAAGTGGAAAATTAAGTTATTTTTCATTAAAAAATGTTATATTTACATCAAGTATCAGGGATGAAACATCAAAAATTCCAAACACTGTTAAGAAATTTGTGGATAACAATATTGAAATCGTGTGTATCACCTAATTCTGGATCTGAGTATCGATTAAACAAATTGTCAACCTCGTTCTTGAGAAACATATAAACATGTCTTAATTAAGAAGAAACAAAACAAAACTTTGAGATCGAAATGAAGATAGATTAAAAACGAAATAGAACAAGTACCTGCAGATTGGCTAGAGCTTTACAGCACAACTTGTAACATGAACAAGAAACAGCTAAAACTATCATAAAACATTGATGTAAGGAGATGACTTAATATAGGGGAAACAACAAATGTAAATAAGGATAAATCCAAAATTTTGTTTGGCATAATTGTTTCACCGAATTTCCTCGTATTTCAGCTAAAACTTGTAATCCTTCCTTATTTTCAAGCTTCAAGAACGTAGGTGAAGCAACAATTTCTGGCATGATATTTACTTTCCTTAATTAAGTTATTCCTTTTTATTTGATTTCTGTTATTATATTAAGCCATGATATATTTCTTGGGTAAAAAATAACAGTATAAGCGTAGTTTTTCATGATTTAAAAAGGGAAAGTCTGATTTAATTTGGGTATAATTAAAAACAAAACATAAATAATATATCATTATCCTTAAACACGATGAGGTCTCATATCTGCCTACATAATTTACACGGTAAGTGTTCAGATTAGCATCTGCAAATATTACAGGCCAATTACAATCTTAAATATGTTTTTTAATAGCTGTCCTGAGATGGAAAAGGAAATATCTTATCCTGTCAATCTGTTTAATTTGAATTTAATTTAATAATCAAACTAATAATTTTATTATATTTAATCAAGGTCAAAATATAACCGAGGTCAAAATTTCACCAAGGTTAATTAATCTGGACCGTAATGTCCAAGTGCTGAGAGAGTGACCGTGTGAGTCCAGTCCAGCCCAATACAGTACGCGATTATGTGTCGAAATATCATTGGTTCAAATCAAACGTTCACTGTGACCCTGTTTACTAGCTTATTTCTTGATGTACTGAACTGAACTGAATTGAATTGAACTGAACTGAACTGAATTGAACTGAACTGAAAATTGATGTATTGAAAAATGGAATCAGAATGACTGAATTAATCTGAATTTCATCAAATTGCATTTTCACTGAACTGAACTGAACTGAACTGAACTGAATTGAACTGAACTGAACTGAACTGAACTGAACTGATCTACAAATAAGCTCTGGTAAATAGGGCCTGTGTGACTATGTGTGGCTGCGTCCAGCTTAGACATCATCGTCCTTCTCATCATCTTCCTTCTCATCATCTTCATCACCAAACTAAACACTCCAATGGAGAGCATGATTCTGCCTTCCTGCAAAATCATTCCCCCGAAATTCCCAGAAATCACCAAAAATCACTTCAGAAATGTCAGAACAAGCCAATTAGATTCCCAAATTGCCCTCCTCTGCAAAAAAGGCCGCCTGAGCGAAGCAATAGCTTCCTTAGAATCCACAGGCTCTTCTGTAAGTGACCAGACATTATCCCTTTTGATCCAATCCTGCATTGATGCGAAGTCAATTGGCTTGGGCCGCAAGCTTCATAGCTTGGTCGGGAATGGAGCGAAGGACCTGGACCCGTTCACCGGAACCAAGTTCGTCGGAATGTATGCGAAATGCGGGTTCATTGAGGATGCGCGCAAGCTGTTCGACGAAATGTCCGAGAGGAACTTGTACGCGTGGTCGGCGATGATTGGTGCGTTTTCGAGAGCCGGCTGCTGGGGTGATGTTGTGGAGCTGTTTTACTCCATGATTGTGGAAGACGGTATCATTCCGGATGAGTTCTTGTTGCCGAAGATCATAAGCGCTTGCGCGAACATTAAGGATGTCGAGACAGGGCGGTTGATTCATGGGCTGGTGATGAAATGTGGGATGAATTCCGAGGTGCGTGTGAATAATGCTATTTTGACTGTTTATGCGAAATGCGGGTGTTTGGAGTTGGCTAGAAAGCATTTTGATAGTATTGAGGTTAGGGATAGGGATACTGTGTCTTGGAATGCTATGATAACAGGGTATTGTAATGGCGGAGATACTGAGGAAGCACTCAGGTTGTTCAAGTCAATGCGCGAAAACGGGGTTGAGCCAGGTTTAGTGACTTGGAATATCATGATATCGAGCTTTAGTCAGCTGGGGAAATTCGATATAGTGATGGAGATGGTGGAAGAGATGGAGAATTACAGTATCTTGCCTGATGTTTTTACTTGGACTTCTATGATTTCGGGGTTTGCTCAGAGTAACTTAAAAGGTCAGGCTTGGGATGCTTTCTTGAAAATGATCATGGCAGGGGTTCAGCCTAATGAGATCACTCTTATGAGCATGATCGGGATTTGTGGATCGCTTAAGGATGTGAAGAAGGGGAGGGAGCTCCACGCTCGAGTGGTGAAGGAAGGATATGGTGATGATGTGCTGGTGGGGAACTCACTTGTTGACATGTACTCCAAATGTGGAAAACTCGAGGATGCTCATGTGGTGTTCGATAGCTTATCGAGAAGGGATGTTTACACATGGAATTCAATGATTGGTGGATATTGCCAGAGCGGATATTGTGGCCAAGCCAATGATCTGTTCATGAGGATGCAGGAATCAGATGTGAAGCCAAATGTAGTCACTTTGAATACAATGATTGCAGGTTATATGCAGAGTGGAGATGAGGATCAGGCAATGGACCTTTTCCAAAAGATGGAGCCTGACACTGCTTCTTGGAACACTCTAATCGCTGGCTACGTGCAAAATGGCAGCAGAGATAGAGCGTTGCGAATGTTCAGGCACATGCAATCTCTACACGTAAAGCCGAATTCAGTCACCATTCTGAGCATCTTGCCTGCTTGTGCTAACTTAGTTGCAGAGAGAAATGTGAGAGAGATCTACTGCTGTGTGCTGCGTAGAAGCTTGGGGTCTGAATTGTCTGTCTCGAATTCCCTGATCGACACATTTGCCAAATCAGGTAACATAGAGTACTCCATATCCTTATTCAACAGTTTGCCTGTGAAGGATATAATCACCTGGAACACACTCCTTGCTGGCTATGTTATCCACGGCCGTTCGGGGAATGCAATCGAGCTTTTCAAGCAGATGAGAGATGCAGAGGTTTCACCAAATCGAGGTACTTTCGCGAGCATGATTGCAGCATATGGTTTAGCAGGAATGGTCAGTGAGGGAAGCCATCTCTTCTCTGAAATGATCAGTGATTACAACATTTCCCCCAGTTTAGACCATTGTGTGGCAATGGTTAACCTGTTTGGACATTCTGGCAAGCTTGAAGAAGCGGTTGAGTTCATCGACACCATGACAATGGAGCCGAATTCTGCTATATGGACAGCCTTGTTTACTGCTAGCCGCGTCCATGGCAAAGCTAGCCTGGCATTATACGCTGCAGAGAAGCTACTCGAACTCCAACCAGAAGATGCATCGATCAACAGGTTGGTCTCACAGCTGTATGATTTATTATCTTCAGTTTCTGAGGGTTCTTATAAATCAAAGAAACCGAGGAAGAAGAAAGATCTCGACGAATCTCAGAGCTGGAGCTGCATTAGAGACAACAACACGATACAACTGTTTGTTCGCGGAAACTGCAGAAAAAAACAGGTAAGTGAGCCAATGAGCAGCTGGTTAGATCAAATAGGCATCAAGAGCAGGCGATCTGATTTCTCGAATCGTCTTCCCGTTGAGGAGGAGGAGGAGAGTGAAGATTCGAGTGGCGTTCATAGCGAAAAGCTGGCATTTGCTTTTGCCCTCTCTAAAGCATCTCAGTGTATTCGAGTTGTTAAGAATGTGAGGATGTGCAGAGGGTGCCATGAGACTGCCAAGTTTGTGTCGAAAACCTACCGGCGCGACGTATATTTGAGTGATACTAAGTGCTTACACCATTTTAGGGATGGTCATTGTTCTTGCAATGATTATTGGTAGCTTCAACAGAGGAAAATGAAGCGATTTTCTTCTGTTGAAGCTGGTTGAAGCTTTACTCAAGTCTAAGAGCAGGCTGTATGTATATAGCTGACACCACTTTTGTCTAGAGAATTGTAATTTGTTTGAGACTTTGAGGTTTGATGTTTTACATATGCAGCATAATTGGAGGTAATTGAAGGAATTCATCAGCACAATGCTTCTCAAAACTAAAAAATTATAATATATATAATTGAAATGTAATGAAATGATTTTGAACTTTATCAATATATCATTGTAATCAATAGTAAAAAAAAATTAACTTTTAATAAAAAATATTGAACTGAATTGAAATGAAAAGCAATATAAATATATTTAGTACTGCATGTGCTCAACAACTATATGGAGATACTGATTCCAATATTCTGACAGTAACCTTAGTGCCATTTAGCTCTGATTAAGTTGTACTTTGTTACTTTTATTCTGTCCTGAAAGTTAAGCTTATTTTGATTATGTGAACTGAACATATGGCAACCGTTGATTTGGAATTTCATAGCTGGTCTTTTGTAACAGGAATCAAATTCTACCTCTTCTATATATGAAAATTTGCATCTTTTCAGCTCTTCACCATCAAAATTTCATTGCATTTCAGAACTGCAGATTGTCTGAAATGGTGAGCCTGAACCTTTTCAGTTTGACCATTCTGCCTGCATGTTTGATGTTTCTCTGCATCTTTAATATGATTGATTTTCAGGAACACGGGATATCACGCACCATTTCTGTTGGTCCGTGGGGAGGTGAAGATGGCCATCACTGGGACGACGGAGTTTTCTCCACTGTAAGGCAGATAGTGGTGTGCCACGGAGCAGGGATCGATTCCATTCAGATCGAATACGATAGAAATGGAACCTCACTGTGGTCACACAAGCATGGAGGCAATGGAGGGGCTAATGTTGACACTGTGAGTATAGTTGAAGCCTGTTTTTCTCTTTCCATTTTTTCTGTTTTGTGTGTGTTTGATTTGGTACATGATCTATAATGTTGACTCAGTGAGTATAGTTGAGCCTTTTAGTGTGTGTGTGTGTGTTTTGTGTGTGTGTGTGTGTGTGTGTGTGTGTGTGATTGATTTGGTGCATGATGTGTAGGTCATGCTGGACTATCCCGACGAGTTCTTGACTTCGATTCATGGATGCTATGGTAGCTTGCAAGAGCGGGGACCCGTGTTTGTCCGATCTCTAACATTTGAGAGCAACAAGAGAAGATTTGGATGGTATGGTATTGAGCAGGGAACTTACTTTTCATTTCCCATGAGCCAAGGCAAGATTGTTGGCTTCTATGGACAGTGTGGATGGTATCTAGATGCCATTGGAGTTCACTTGGAGCCTCTAAACAAACCACTTCCCTCGACTTCCTTAGTTCCTTCCCATGGATTCGCTTTCCATGGCATGGAAAACTACGAATGCTCGATGGTACAAGGAAACACCTATGACCTGTTTCTTGCTGTGAGGTACAAGGACACATTGTCAAGACAGAATTCTCGCGAGTTCATCCAAACCGAATCCCAAAACAAGGTTAATATTTGATAAACTAGGTTTGAAGTGCATATGTTTCTTGTTCTGAACCTAGTACATGGTACCACATTCCAGGTAGTTCCCACAAAGATTGGGAGAGTCCCTTCTGTGCAAGGTGTTGTGACATATGGACCTTGGGGTGGCAATGGAGGCCACCTCTTTGATGATGGGGTCTATGATGGAGTCAGGAAATCCATCTATCGCGCAATGTTGGAATCGTCTCCATAAGAGTGTACTACGACGTTGCTGGACAGCCTGCATGGGGGCACAAGAATGGTGGTAGTGGTGGATTTGGATACAGGACTGATAAGGTAAACAGCTTTCTCCGATAAACCGAGTTTGTTTGTTTCTGACTTCACAATTCAACTTTGTATATGATGATGATGATGATGATGAACAAGTGCTCAACATATGCAGATTGTCTTTGATTATCCATCAGAAATATTGACTCACATAACAGGCTACTATGGACCTGCCATGGGGATGGGTCCTAATATCATCAAGTCCTTGAGCTTCCATACCACTAAGGGGAAGAAACATGGTCCATATGGAGATGAACATGGACAGCCATTTTCGACTAAACTGCGAGAAGGGGTGATTGTGGGAATCCATGGAAGGAAGGGACTGTTTCTCGATGCAATCGGTGTTCATGTTATCGAAGCATCAAGCTCTCTTGTCCCCAAAGGATTGCCATTCCCAGAAGCCAGTGAAAGTCCAAAATGGTCCTTCAAGCTTGGAAAACATGGACTAATGGGAGAGGTATTGCATTATCATTCTTCTCAAGCTGTAGATTTCGAGCGTAATCGATGTTTGTCATATGATCTTTCTTTCTCAGGCTGCACACAAGATAGTGACTGATCCATCCCCATTCGGAACCGGCCCCTGGGGCGGCGATGGAGGAAAGCCATGGGATGATGGAGTGTTTACAGGTGTCAAGCAGGTGATCATTTCAAGAACAGATGCCATCTGCTGCATAGAAATCGAGTATGACCGAAACGGGCAATCTGTCTGGTCAGTGAAACATGGTAGCTCTGGTGGTGGTGGAGTGACAGCAAACAAGGTGAAGTTAGATCATCCTAATGAAGTGTTAACTCGCATTAGCGGATATTATGGTTTTCTTAGTGGTAACAATCATGGGACTAAGGTTGTGAAGTCTTTGAGTTTGGACACAAGTAGAAGGAAATATGGTCCCTTCGGCGAGGAGATCGGAGAGTATTTCAGTTCTGCAACAACAGAAGGGAAGGTGGTAGGGTTTCATGGGAGGAGTGGGATGTACTTGGATGCCATTGGAGTTCATATGCAGCACTGGTTGGATAATCATAGATCATCCAAATTATCTCTTAGGAAAGTTTTCTCTTGATGCAAAACATATAGAGCATGAAAATATTGCTATTGAAAAATATTATTTTTGTTTTATAACAGTGTCATACTTGAAAATAAAATAAAAGATTGACATTTTCAAAGAGCAATTACAGAACAAAAATTTCAAAAAGCACCAAAATCAGACATTCAGAATGGAGAATCGAAACTCGAGACTATATCCCAGGAAACTTTATCATATGATACGTCGCACAAGGTAATACTGATTACGACTATACAAGGGCACACCAAAGACCGGCATAACAGAGCAGATTATACAGATTTGCATTCCAAATTTATGAAGTACTCTACCACCTAGGTGCCCTCGAATAACAGATTTTTGGTTTCTAAAACATTCCATTGTCAACCTTTCTAATCTCTCGGGAAAAGAAAGAAGCATGGTTTCTTGGGAAAATGTAGCCTTGAATAATCATACTTTATCATCATGGAACCACCATCTCGTCTCCTTTGGAGATCTCCCATTTTTACAATTCTTCACGTAGCGATCATTATCCGTAGGGCGTTGCTGTGAGTAGAAAACCATTATGAGACACATTTACTAACAAGAATTCTTCTGATCTGGATAGTCGATGTTTAATTTTAGAGAGGTACATACCTTCACAGTGGAGCTTGACAGCATGGAGAGAATACTGATGCAGATGGAACTAAGAGTCATAGCTGGGGACCAGGAATCATACAAAATATCTACAGCAGTAAATAGTGGTTAGACGAGATTAAAAACTGTAAACCGCATGAAAACTTTAAGGAAGTGACATTTCAAATTAATTACGTAAGTGTCTCCCTCGATCAAGATCAACCAATATAAAAATCAAGTGGATGTGCAAGTCCAGCTAACTTCAAAAGGTAAAATATGATATCATATCGATCATACTCAACTCTCTCACAAAGATACTTCATGTTCATTTATTTGATTGATATATGCTAGTCTAGAAGAATTAGATTCCGTAAAGCCAGAGTTGATTAAAGTTAAAAACTTACAATCAAAACTAATCAGTGGCCCTTTTTTCTTTTATCGCATATGCTAAGGTCAAAACATTATTAACAAGTCAGCTTATTTCCAGAAGCCACTAGAAACCATTTGCACCATTTGCACAGCTCAAAACAACAAACGTAACGAGGGGAAAACTAAATGTTAAATCACTAATCAAATATACAACATAAACTGTCCACTTTCCTCGTAGCACAACAACCCATTCACATACAAATCACTTAAACCGCATATTTAAATATGTGAAGGAAAGAAATCCCAGTTAACATGATACAAAAGGGTAAGAGGGCAAACCTAAACAAATGTGTCCATTGCTGTATATATGCGGGTGCAGAGGCGCTGGGGGAATAAAAATAACCTGATAAGGCAGAAGTTTTTGTCAGATTACTCGAAACAAGTCTTCGAACAAATCAACAAGGAAGCTACACTACACAGCACACACCATCAAATCGACTAGAAACAAAACACATGTATAAATTCAATTCCCAGCGCTTTTCACATACAAGCAAAATGATTCAAAAGCATGATAAATTGAACAAATATAAAAGTCAAACAGTGCCTAATCAACCTGAGGAGCCTCCATGGGGTAATGCTCGGGGAAATCAACCTGGAGCTGATAAGTCTCATTAGCATACAGCGTCCCAGGCGCGCCGGTGAAATCTATCACCCACCTACACACATACACACACAATCCTCAATCAATCAAAAATCCCATTTTTCTCTCTTACAAGAATTACACATACAAACAAAAAACGAAAAAAAGCAAGAACCTTTGCAAATTGTCAGTGACCTTGTGCTTGAATCCAGCCGGGGGATTCACCTGCCACTCCACAAGCTCTTTCTGGAGGCGGCCGCACGCGATCTTGCTCAAACCCTATTGAGAACAGTCCGATGTAAGCATCATAAGCGCAAAAACGTTGGAGAAAAAAGCATAAAGATTGGATTTTTAAGCATTGACGGCGGTCGGAAAAGGTTTACCTTACGGGCAGAGGGCGAAGATGAAGCCATGGCGTCCGAGGATTCTGTAAGAAGGGGAGAAAAAGTCTACAGAGAGAGAGCTTTTTGTGTGTGTGTGGGCGAGCGTCTTCGTGTGTGCGCGAGTGTCTGAGAAGAGTAGCGATGACTGTGAATTTTAACTCCAATATTTTATTTGTATTACTAGGTTTTTTTGTTTTTTCTATTTTGAGCTTGTTGTGATATTAACAATCAGTCCCTAGGTTTTCGGCTTAGTGACACTTTAATCCCTTTATATGCATTTAACCAAATTAACCCCTCCTAGTATAGTTTTGGTATGATTGCCAATTGAAAACTCACTAAAGTAATGTTTTATTGAACTTTTTCTAATGAATCAATTAAGTTCAGTTCAATATATTTATATTTTTTTTCGATTCAATCCAATTCAGTTCAATAATGTTTTATTATAAGTTACATTTTTACTATATATTGTAATGATATATGATAAATTTCAAAAATATTTCAGTTTATTTCAATTAAATTTATTTAAATTTATTTCAGTTCAATTCAGTTCAGTAAGAAATAATCTCCAACAAACAGTGCCTAATTATAAGAAAATAAAAACTAAAAATAATTTAAAAATAAAAGAGGGAAACAATCATTTTTAATCGAACCGGTCGTTTTGCTTAAGTGGCAGGGAGTGGCGCGTGCGATGGTGTGTGCAGCGCGTGCGATGCCGCAAAATCCAGCGCGTGCGGTAACGCAAAATTCAACATGTATGATGCCAAAAGAAAGCTTGCTTGAATCTAACATTCAATTGGTCAAAATGATTATGATATGATTATAATCTTATATGTTGTAAATGTAAATTCATATGTAAAGCACGTGGTGGATTCTCAGAACAACGTTATTCACAAATGCCAATTGGTTATTTCGAGAAATCATGGTCGTTCGGTGGATTACCAATCATGGGTGGAATCACCGAGGGGCAAGAATTTTTCAAGCTAAATATTACTTGTTATGTTACATTTATTTTAAAGGCACGTTTTCAATAATTTAGGTACATTTTTACATTGATTAATATTCCCACCTACCAATGAAATGTTATCTTTGAAATGTTAGTGGTCTATTAATCAAAGCCAATCCTTGAGATTCATATTTCATTATTTTGATAGGCATTAGCCCATGACATGAAGTGTGCTCGGATATTAAAACAATGAATTATGTGCACGAGTTTAAAGTATAAAAAATTGGTATGTTGTGTGCAAAATTTTAGAAATTTGAAATATTCATCATGCATAGCAATGTGCAAATGAATATTCAGGTTGTCTTTAATGTGTGTGTGGCAAAAAGAGAGAAATTATGCGTACGAATTTTTTTAAAATGCACTGTGTGCACGAGTTTAAAAGGGGGAAATGACACAAATTGTGCAATATCTTAAAAGATATTTATCATGCATCACAACAATCATTACTTTCAGTTTGTGTGCACATTTTTTCAACTCATGTTAAAACAGTGCATTATGTGCACGCATGTAAATTATAAAAAATTGGTATGTTGTGTGCAAGATTTTAGGAATTTGAAATATTTATCATGCATAGCTACAATCAAATGATCAATACTCTGATTGTTTGTTACTATGTGTGGGAAAGAGAAAGAAAAATTATGCGCACGTTTTTAAAAATGCATTGTGTGCACGATTTTAAAAGGTAAAAAATGGCCCAATTTATGCAAGATCTTAAAAGAGATTTAGGGTGATTTGAATTATTCATCATGCATCACAACAAGCAATGCTTTAGTGTGTGTGCAAGAGTTTGCACTTTTTTTTTAGTCATCTCGTATCCATATTGTCATTTTTTTAGTTTAGTAATATAACTAGATAAGCACGATGAATACAAAGATTAACTTTTTTTATTTTTTTTGCTCATCAACCTCTTCTTCATTGATACTTGAATGGTATCGCCCTGATTAAACAAACAATTAGAAATCACACTAAAAAATAATTTGCTTAAGTTATAACAAAATGATGGTGTCTTACTTTCTCATCCACGAAAACCATCTCGATGATACCATCCTCGTTTGCATTATCTAATCAGGGTTTCCATAGACGTATGATTCGTATCTTCAACGTCAACATCTTTTCGTTTGGTGTAACCTCGTTGATAAATCGGTGGGAAGACACAGTGATTTCTCGACGGGGAAACCTGCAAAATTTTAATTATATCAGTTGAAATTTTTTATGATAGAAATATAAAAATAGAAAGGGAAGAAGAGAATACATGATAGTGGAGAGAATGTTGGGTGGTATTGAAATGCAGTGTCGAAAAAGTAGTAAATACTTGACTGAGCAGATTTTGGCACGTAATATTCGGTTAGTAGTTAATATTCGGGCACATGGGGTTTGAAGGGAATACATAAGCTTTGGAGTAACAAAATTTTAAATATTTAGGCACGCAAAATCCGCGTTAGTTGAAAAGGTATTTAATGTATAAATGGTAAAAATAGTAAATAGGCATATCGCGGAAAATAAATGGTGGAAGCAGTGACGCGTGTAGAAAATGGGGACATAATTGATAATACAAAGGCAATTGTTTCGTAACAAATTTTTGAATACGCATGAGTCGGTGTTAGTAGTTAATATTTGGCACGTTTGTTTTGGTAACAAAATCTGTTGTATATTTAATTTGTAAAATGGTAAAAATAGTAAATAGATAGTATATAGACAAAGGGTGGGAGAAGAATGAAGGAAACAACGACGCATATACAAATTGGGGGAAACGACGTCAACTGTTTCCTTCTTTAGTTATAGGCCCTGTTTGGTACTAGCTAGTGGATGTTGGCTGTTTTCATTTACCTGGTTTGACCAGCTGTTTAACTTATCTGGTTTGACCAGCCATTTAACTGCTAGCTGTTTATAAAAGTGTTTGGTAAAGTTAGATTTTAGGTGCTACATGTTTTAGGTAAAATGACACTTAAGGGAATGATTATCATTTATAAACTTATTATACATATTCATTACTCTTATTAGGAATTAACATTAATATTAATATATTTATTTAATTTTAATATTTTTTATAAATTATTTACTAATCATTTAATATATAATATTTTTACTATTATTTATTATGAACACTAATATTAAACAAGATATATAAAATATGCTAGTTGGTTTATTTTCAATTGACATATATTAAAGTTACTTCGTATGCGAAATATTAAAATTATTAAATTGCATAATATTCAAATAAATATATAAAAATAAAATATTACTCTTTTCAACAAGACAACATTAAACCTTGATTCCTACATATACAGCAGTGGTTGATTCCTTTGTAGATTTAACAGGGAAACAGATGCAGCAGCGGCTTGATATGATGGGTATGTAGGGTTTACGCCATAAGCTAACAAAATACGCTGGTATCACTAGCGTGTTGGTTTTGGCGGAAAGTCAAGTAAAAAAAGGTGTTGAACCAAACGCTCTTTTCCGGCAGTCGTAGAATCCGGTAAATAACCTACTACCAAACGGGGCCATAGTAATAGATTCATAAGATTATTTTTAATTACTATCTATAGATTCAAGAAAACATGGGTTAGAAATTTTCGTTCACATTAATCAAACATAGATTTTGTAGCAAAAGAAACAAGTCTTATTCTTATTATCTTCATTCACATTCTTGCTTTTATTCGGATGCTATGTTTGCTTAATGCTTGCGAGGAATCAAGAATGTGTGCATTACCTAAAAAATGTGTCAATGAGGACACTAAAAGCACAAATGCCCCTCTGCACTTAAACATATACTTAGGACAATAGACTATCACACTATTTAAACTTCTAGATTGTACTATTTTCTTGCTCCTCATATGCTTTGTTTTGACGTCAAAATTGGCCATGATAATCGTTGATATTGCGCTTCAACAAACTTTTTTTTTTTTTGAAAAAAAGAAAAATAATTGTCCTATTGCTTTCAGGCTCATCTCAAATAAGAAGTGGGTTTTTCGGCCTTCTTTAAAAACTCCTGCTGGGCCGAAACAAATTCTACTTTAAAAACTCTCAGCAAAAACAATTCAATTTTAACCGAAAGAAAAAAAAATTCCCATCCATAAATCCATAATAAATAAATAATTTGCGTTTCCCATCCAGAATACAATTTCTGCAGTAGTAAAAAATAATGATCAGCTAATTAAACCCCACAAAAATGCAGCATTAATTCCAACAAATTACTAATTCATCCCCCTTTCTGTACAAAATTAACCTAGCTAGCTAGTCAATTTCTTCTACGTACGATAATCGGCCTAAAACCATCACCAAGAAGCTGAGCTAGGGTTGAAAGAGGGCTTAAAAATACGTTGTCCAGTTGCTAAAATATTTCTGGGATCAAACCTCAGTTTTCTCTGATAAAATTGTGGCCATTTTTCTCCGAAATGATTCATCCATTCTTCCTGACTGGTGTAGTGTGGAAGATACTGCTTCACTTTGATCTCTGCATCCTTGCAGAACTTCAATATCCTTCGGTTTTGATCACTCATGTATTCTAGGGTTTGTGTTTCGTCGCCGTTGACCAAAGCTGACCTTAGCAATGCCACCAGGTAGAACACATCTTCATCCGGGGTCACCGCCGAGGTGTTACCATCCCACCTAGTTCAAGCAAAAACATGAAGAGTTAGACATTGTTTTCTTCTGATCGGAACTGAACTAATAACTACAATGAAAACAATATTAACGGTACTAAGTAAACTAAAAATAGTGTAAATAAGTTAAAATGAACATATTATTTCAACACCATGAATGATATATATATATATATGTTTGGGAAAACTAATAAGCTAGTAATAAAACGTAATACGAGTAGTTTTTCGGGGCTAATCTCCCTAACTTTCAAAATCAACACAACTCCACCAAACATAATCATAAATTGTTATCATTACATATCCATCCTAAAATTACACTACTTTTTGTACTATAACGTTTAAATTCAAGAGAAAAAAGATGAAAAAAATTTGGAGAAAAAAACAGGAAAATGTTAGGGTATTTTTCTTGGGGACATGAGGACATGGATAGAGAGAGCCCAACAGAAGAAGGCGGGAATGGTTGGCAGGGCCCAGTAAAAACTGTACTAACGGCAAATGCTTTGTTTGTTTATTTGTATGGGACGTGTGGGCCCACTAGGGAAAGATCGGGCTGACACTAGAATCTCCTAGATTGGCCCATTTTCTGTTGGGTTTCAGTCATAATTACGATATTTGCATATTATACTTCGACACGACATATAAAAAACAACTCCTAGCTGGCCGTAACTATGTGCCCATATTATCCACGTGTTATAATGGCAATGCCCACATATAACAAACATACCATTCCATCAATAGTGTGTTTTATAAGTTTGGAAGTGTTTTATTATTAAATTATATTTTTATTAATGTTTAAATTTGTTTAATAAGCCAACTTGTTAGAAATATTTTTAAGTAAAAAAAAAAGCTAATATATTATTATAAAAATATGTTATCAGTGGCGTTTTTCAAAGATGGCTATGGAAATGAATGAGGACATGATAAAGGGATAAGTCCATCCTAATAGGGTGAATGGAAGGAAGTGCTAATGGAACAAAAAGATTAGATTACGAAATCCATTTGATTGGGATAATTCTCATCCTTAATTGTTGTTTAGCGCCGCCCGACAATTACTTTTCACTTCAACTAGTTTGCTTAATGCTTTTATAAAACCGTTTTTGGAGTTATTTACACAAAATCAAGATTTTCGAAATCTCAATAGTAATTCTAATGATTTAATTATGACTGTGTATGAACAAAATGCACAAGCAACTAGTTTGACCTGGAATTTATGACGTGAATAAAAAATTAAGAAATTATTGGCTTACTTGTTTTTGTTCATGGGATAGATCAAAATCGGACCGCTAGCTTTGTTCCCCAAAATGCCCTTGAACACTCCTCTGTCAAACTCAGCCATTTGGGATTTTGGTATGAACAAATTCAGCCAGGGGTGTGGGACCTCCCAAAGACCCTTGGACCGGAGTTTCAACTCGGCCTTGTGAACCCGGTCCAGAAAGTCAACGTACGGCAAGTCCGTGGTGAAGACCGTGTTTGGAATGAAATTTAATATCTTCAACAAAGCTTCCACATCCTGCAAATAATTAAGTAAAAAATTAAAAACTTCATTCGAAAGGTGAAAAATAAAAAAGCATTAATCCAAGTAAATAAGAACAGAAGAAACCTTCTTTTGTCAGGAATCTAGAATATATTAGGTGGATGGGCGGCTTAGATTCATGTTCCATAATTTAATAATAACTCATAATCATTAAAATCAGAGATTAGTTAACTATAATTGGTTACATATTATTTACACAAGATCTTGTACGATCTCTCAAGTTAATCAATCGTAATATGTTATTCGCAACAATATTCGACATGCATTGCTCGAGACAATGATGTTAGTAGAATTATTTTTAATATCATATTCATACATAAAAGTTATACACCTAAAAAACACTTTATTTCATGTGTATAGGGGCATCTTTAGTTGCTTTTGCTTTCCTCAATCACATGCAAACCACAAAATGGTGCATCAAGTGTACTCGTAATAAAATCACAAATTTCATGTTCTTAATACTGATACTTTACCTGATCGATAGTGTTATTAGTGTCGGATATCATGTAATTTTTGGTGACTTCCAAGCAATATAAGACTCCACCATTGCCATCGGAATTTAGGGATGAAATTTTGACCGGATTTTTTGGGGAGAAGAAGGAAGACCTCCAATTGTTGATGAGACCTTCATCCACAATGACAAAACCTTCCACATAGTCAAATTTCTGGCTCTCATCCTTCCCTTGTAGTGAAATGAGGTATTCTTGGTCATTTGTGAAGGACGAGAAATTTGAATACAACACTCTAATCCATCTCACCTGTAATAACAAAAATATTAGTACGTACACACTTTAATCAGATAACGTTCAGATAACACAACTATTATCAGAAATGCGACTCTTATTTTAAGATAGACGGTTACCATTTGAGGGGTGGGTTCAAGGGCGATCCTAGCCCTAGTGATGATCCCGAACTGTCCTAAGCCACCGAGAACGGCATGGAAGAGATCCGAGTTCGTCTCCTCCGAACATGTCAAATGCTCGCCCTTTCCTGTTTGTCAAAAAAACATTATTTTATCTTAATAAATTATAATTTTACCGTGAGCCGACAATGATTAGTGTTCAAGGAACATTGATTTTGTTACGAACTAATCATGGAGATTAAAATAATAGCTAATCAGCTAATCAAAAGTGTGCATAAGAACAAAACACAACCCATGTGGGGATTTGCTGTGGACAACGTCAAGTTCTGGTTCGATGACATTACATGCACCTAAGACAAACAAGTCCCCAACTATATAAAGCCACCTTTAAATCTAATTGGACCATTAAATAACATTAAAATAATCATAATTAACCAAAAGTAATTACCACTTTACAGTTTGCACACAAAATCCAGCCTGAACTCAACATAATCATCATGCGTACTTGTATACCACTAATTTTGTTTACCATAATAACAGTAATTATATGTTCTTGGCAGGCGAGGGTACAAGTGTAAATTCATACCTGTAACGACGTCGAGTTCGTGGACATTGCTGATCTGAGGGCCGTGATTGAACGCCTGCCCGCTAATGCCGGCGTTGGACAACGTGCCGCCGACGGAGAGGTACAGGTAATCCGTCCACGATTTCGGCGCGAGTCCACGCCTTAAGGTGGACTCGAGCACATCTATCCATAGCTCCCCGCCCCATACATCCACGTACATAAATTTCTCCGAAACCGCCGGCGGTGCAATCCTCCGCCGCCGATGCTGCCCGTGCTGCCCGCCGCTCATCTGAACCACCACGCCGTTGGTCACCATGGCCTGCCCGTTGATGGAATGGCCGTGCCCGCGGGCCGACACGGAGAAGGTTGACTCGTAGGCGGCTTTGACCAGCCTCGCCACGTCATCCCCCGACGCCGGGTGGAGCACCCCCATCGGCTCTGCTCTGTGCATGCCGCCGAAGTCCGCCGCCGCCGACTCGATGTCCGACCGGTCCACGCTGAGCTGGCCGTCGAACTCGACCGGGTCCAACGTTAGTCCGACCGCTAACACCAACGCTAAAACTAACAAAAGCAGCTTCGAACCCGCCATAGCTGAACAAATCTCAAATCTGTGTACCTCTGTATGTAATTATGTATATCTGTGTGTATATATAGGTTCAGAGAACGGGCACGCGGATTCAGAAAACGTAATCCGGATCACGCTTTTGGAGATTTAGTACGCAACATGCAGAGATTTTGGCCCGACTTTTGACACGAGAATATATTGTCTGAGAGATTTTATCTCACTTTCTGGTTTTGGAAAGCCTGCATGTAAGAGAGAGAAAGTGAGAGAGAGGAGAGAGAAGCGGTTCGGGTGGGAAAACGGGTCGGGTTTCGTGTCTAGGTAAAGAGGTGCAGGTTTTGCATTTATAGGACATGAAGATGGAGGAGGGGGGCTGAATTGTTCACGTGCGAGGGGATGAGGGTGACACGTGTGAGGTGTGGGTGGGGCCCGGCGGAGGGATACGGAGGATCTGCGGTGGGGGCGACCGACCGCAGGGTAACCTTCACGTGGATGCAGTGACTGACCGGACCGGGACGACCGGACCATTGTGATGTTAGCAAGCACGCATTAATTCATTCTTCATTTCCTTCTTTATATCTTGCTAGATGTCGACATGGTTAAATAATTTTCCCTTCTAAAATCGAAATGGGAGAAACCAGCAATTCATTGATTTGATTCAATTTCGTTTAGTGTACATAACTTTAGCCAAGAAGAGTTTCACATGTATCATATCCATTTCTAGCCAATCCAACGACTTTGGGAAAATGTATGCTCTTTTCGATGGGATTACTCGAATGTAATGGTTTGTGTATGATTAATATGATATTGAATGACAGTCACCTCTTTTTAACTCGTTAATATGTTACAACAAGAATAAAAAGCTGGTTAGATGATAACTCGAGATTGAGATAATTTTGGAATTTTAGATATTTAACCTTTGTATCTCACTTTTAGTCAAATTCAGAACATAGCAAGTTGGATTTCACTAACTTTATTATTTAATTTGGTTCAACGTAGAATGAATGCAAGGATTTTGAATTGTAAGAAGATTCCATATACCTGATTAAGGAGGGAAATCTAGTCATAGATATTGTGTAGATGTAACTGATCAGGACATTTGATTAATAGCTCAGTGTAATGTCGATTAAATTTGGTTACCATTCAACCAACCAAACAAGCAACTTGTACTTGCCCATGCCTCCAATCTCCTTCCCTCTTTATTAACCAACTTGATTCTTGCTTCCACGAATTAACACTAGTACGATTATTTCTTGCTAACTAAATTTAATTGAACAGAACTGTATTAAAGTAAAAATAATGTATGATAATAGTTACATTCCGACTAAATTAATCTGAATATCTGATTATGAAATTGATTCTTCAAAATGATAAAAGTTAAAAAGTAGTCATGGTAAATATTCTAGAAGACTAGAACAAATATCATGGGATATGAAAGAGAAAAAAAGTGGAATGGAGGAGCAATGAACTTTAGTATGGATCATACAAGTACAATGACCTCATTTCTTCTATGCATAGGAATATGACACGCACGCAAACGAATCATATAGTCCCCAATAATGTTAAACCAAATGATATAAAGTTATGTAAAGTGGTTAATTTTATCCTAATTGACTAGGAAAGGTTAATTGAGTGGTAATTGACATGTAAGCATAGAGCAAAAGGTTGTGAATAGGGGTGCTTATAGAGCGAGTCGATCGCGAGCAGAGGCTTGCTCGACTCGACTTGTTAGTGATATTAATCGTGCTCGACTCGACTCGTTTGCTCGCGAGCTTTTTATATCAAATCTCAAACTCGACTCGTTAATATATAGTGTTGTTCGCCAGCTACTCGATCTCGAACTCGTAAACCATTATTATCTATTAATTTTCTTTAATTTTATTGAAAATTAATAGACAATTACTAAAAAATATTTTTATATATAATAATTTATACATAAATTTTAATATAAGTAATTGATTTCTCTAAAATTATGCCAATTAAATTATCTGTAACTAAATAAATTGCTGATAAATAGGTTTCTTTTACAATAAATATAGATAATTCAAATATAAGGTAGTAATGTAACAAAACAATTATGTATAATTGACGAAAAATATCATATTTTTTAACATACGTATATAATTAATAACTAAGTACTAAATTAATAAATTAAATAATTACAATATGAATTAAATTTGGAATATTAGTTATAATATTTAAATTTAAATAACAATACATACGTATCGAGTTTGCTCGCGGATTTTCGAGTCGAGTAAGCTCTTACTCAAACTCGACTTGTTAACTTTTCGAGTCGAACCAAATCGAGTCGAAATTTGACCGAATTGGAGCACGAGTTGCTCACAATCGGCCGACTCAATAAGCACCCAATAAGCACCTAGTTGTGAATATGTTCTACATCAGTCTACGTCGGTCTAGTTGTCAAATTGGTTGGACTAGGCTTACCTTAAATAATGCAAAAGAATGAGACTTGCGGTCAATAATTGTGTCCACTTGATTCCTTAACCCTACGTTTATCTATTTTGAAACATTATAACAATTATTCAAAACACTTACTAAATACTATCACTTTGAGATTTTTAATCCTAGAAATTCATTTTAAAGATTTGAACCGAATCAAAATAAACATACCTAAATTGTAAGGTAAGTAACATTTGCGTTAGTGCAACTTTGTTGACGTGCGATTTGCCGTTCTATTGAGTTTCATTATGTACTATTTTATTTTTGTTAAGTTGTTAACTTATAAACATTTGGTAAGTTGTTGTTATATTTTTGTTTACTTATTTTGTCCTTATTGTGTTATTATGAACTATTTTATATAAGTGTTTGTGACATGCATGTTAAATATAATCAAACATTTGGGACATCAATATTGAAATTTTGCTTCTATGACGATTGATCAACTTGTAGTGTGTTAAATATGTATTTAACTACAATTATTTTGAATATATTGCGATAGTTTCTAAGATGGCTACTACTAAAAAAAACCAGCAAAACAACGTGAACAAGTTTCATTGCTTTTATATTTACATACAAAAATTTATAAGAAGATACTTACAATTAAGAAGTAAGAAACCCATGGACGAAGGAAGTTAATGTACACGCAACTAATTTAATTATAATGGAGATCGAAATAAGAAATAATTAGCTTTATTATTTTCTCCTAGAAAGTACACAAAAGTCATGCTTATGGGTTATGGCCACCACATGAGGTGGAGAAAGGGAAGAAGATGAGTCAATTTCACAGAAAGTAAAACAATCCAACTCATATTTTCAAAAAAAATCACTACTAGTCTTTTCGCTTTCTTAAATTTTTTCAAAATTGTTTCCACAAAATACAAGTTGATTTGTTACGTGTAACCATTTCTAAATTTATAGACTTATAATCACTTATAGAACTAATGTATAAATTAAAGACACACGAGTTCTTTAGCATATCTGATTTCTAACTCGATATTTTGAAACGATTACACTAAATCAATCAACTGCTAAAAAAAAAGTTTTCAGCAACGCCTTTAGAATCTAAACCTCTTGAAGTGTAAGTAGTCATTAAATGCAGGTAATGGAGCATTCAATCCCCTTCAACATCTCTCATACTATATTCTACGATGTTGAAAGTTAGATCTACATAGAATGTGTCGTGCATAGCTATAAAGGCGTCGTCAAAGGAGAGAGATGTTGAGGGAGGTTTGTAAATTGATATTACTGTATATTTAACATTTTGTAAAATATAGTTTAGTCAAATACTCATGATGAAACAATGAAATTTATTCGATCAGTGTCTGGTGATATTTTCTGCTAGCTCTCATGTTACTTGTTTATCTATAATGGTGCTATTAGTAACAAAATAAAATAAAATTATGTGAAGTTACACCACTTAAACAAAATATATTTGGAATTTGGAATATAATGGAGGATTTGTGGTTGTTGAAGAAAAGAGTTTTGGGAATGGGTGGTTGATAATCTATTCATATCTTTTGATGCTAATTGGTACCCATATTTCCTTTTCCTCGTCACCAACAACTATAAATTTATGCATGGCTATTCAGCATTTCAGCTACAGGCTCGAATAACGCACCAAACTTTTATTCTTTTTCTCTGTTTCGAAATATCCATTTCAATTCATTGTACTTTTTGTTAATTTTGTATGCTTTAAAAAAAAAAACTCAATTAAACAATTCAGGAAAATAGGGCTCAATAAACTTTAGATTCCCGATTTTAAAACACTCTTTTCAAGAGATTCGGCATTAGATTTTGTGTAAGTGCATCCAAATCTATTGAATTGTCCATGTCTAGGTCAATTCCACTCCTCAAAAACCTCAATTAACAAAACAACCATGGAATTGTAGAAACCATCAAAATCATACCATACCGACTTTATGTTATCTCCATTTTCTCTAATATTGTCACTCTCTTCATTTTATATTTTTTTTAATTTTTAGATTCTCACATAGTTTTTATGAGAAAAAATGAATTGGAGAAAACTATGATAGCAGTGTGACGATATTAAAGAAATGATAAAGTCTCAAATAAGGGCACCTTACGGTAAGGACATGCCAAAACGATACCACTTTCCACACGATTATGGGTTGCTAAAATATTATTTTAATATTGGAGTTATTTTTATTTGAGCCTGATGATTTAAAATTGTGTTTGATCTTTTAGGTTTTTGGTCTGAGGTTTTTATTTAGTTTGAACTTATAGGTTTTAGGTTTGATCTTTTCACTTTATTTCCTTGATCTTTTATGTTTCGTGTCCCAAATAATTAAAATAATTGTATAGTAACTCCTAATCTTGTAGAATGTGGTCTCATTTTGACTTGCCCTTACCGTGAGACGCTCACTAAAGAAATGAAAGAATTATTCCCGTTTGTTTATATTTTTCTGTAGATCAGTTCAGTGTAGTGAAAATATAATTTACTGAAATTCTAATTTATTTAGTCATGTTGATTCTTTATTTCAATTCAATTCAGCAAACAGAAAAACAAAGCCTTAATAGCCATCCTTCTAAAATCATCAATGGGAACATACGGTTCCAAAATCTATTGGAAAGCATATCACGTAATCAGGGATAAGTACATTTAAAATCTATTCGCTTCAATGATTGTTGCGAATCGTGGTTTATTAATAATACTACGTAAGCTTTGATTCCGTTTTCTTTTCCTATACGTCAATTTTTTACGTTTATCGCCAAAGCCATGGGATGCAATCTCACCAAGGTAGCATCAAATCTAATAGTTTAGACTTTCTTCATGCTTTGATTTCAACTTAATTATGATGTATGGATTAAGACAGTACTAAGTACTCATAATTGTACAAACCTCATCCATTCACCTTATCCTTTTGAATTTGGATTATATTTGAAAGACCAGTCTAAGTGCTGATCATGTTACTTTTTAAATCTGTCATTTTACATATTAAGTATGTAAGTAGGATCATTCCGTGTATTATTACCGATCTTCTCACTTTCAAGACTGGTATACTACATATTAAGCATAATATATACTTAAATAAGCGTATGTTTGAAAAATATGCTCAACCATATAGAAAGTTAACCAAAAAAAGTAAATATTTATTTGTTGGACGGAGAAAGCATTATTGTATTAGAATGAATTTACTTATATTACAAATACTTTTGTGATGCCTTTCATTAACAACAAGTGGTAAGGAATTGATGCATTAAAAAGTTCGTAGGAGTTGTGTTTTAGTGACACGACATGCCGGTTTCATCATCTATAGCAAACATATCTTAGATATGAAATCACATCTTGTTGAGTTAAAGCAATGACACTCTTTTAGGGTTAAAACAATAGAGTTTAGTTTAGCCTAGTTCAATTTCGTCCAGTTTGATAAAAATATATCACTAGCTACATATTACTATTAAAACACGAGGCCTTTTTATGCTTTTGCTATTACGATTAGTCTCTATCACTGAGTCTGTTAGATGTGATCGCATTAATGTACTCCCTCCGTTTCTCGTATATTGACACATATATCTCTTTAAATGATACGTCAAAATGAAAATGTTTCGATTAATTTCAGCCATTACTTTTACAAAACCTTCGATGATTCGAATTTCGAAGATATAAAGGTAGTATGGATTTATTCTTATTCACTTTACCATATCTCAACGAGTAAAAGTAACAATTCCTATGTTATCTTGTGTTTCTTTTAGCAAACACCATTAGTTCAATCAATCAATATGTTGGTCAGTTGGATCCATGTTTTCTTGGTTCTTTTTGAAGTGTTTGCACAGACCAAAGTGGCACTTTTTACACTTTATTATAGAGAGCCCCTACAACAAAAAGAGGCTGCAAGACGAACTGATCTTATCCAAACCAAATCTCTTTTTCGAAGTTGACCCAATATTTATTCTTATTCCCCAGATTTGATTCTTTCGCCGCTGCCTAATTTCAAGAATCCTGCAAAAAAAAAAAAGTGGATTCTCTGTTTCGATCAATGTGTAACAATGGAGTATCGAGGATTACGATTTTACGAATCACGGAATCAAAACATATTATGTGTCGAATTCTGAATGACGCATTCAAATCGTAATATGATGCCACGGGATTCTGCATTTACCATTGGTTGCTTTGCTACTTTTGTTATTGTAACACTTAATAATATTAGCAACACTTATTAGCTACAGCGACACATAAAAGTGTAGCTAAATATTTTTGTTAAAACAAAATGTCGCCTAAACATAAAATCCTTATGACTAGTTTATTGCGATGAATAGGCATAATACCAGCATATTCTTTTCTCTTTTTTTTTTGACGTAAAACATACTTATATATTAACTACAAATAATTAATTGTTCTTGATTAAATTTTATTTATTTGTGAATTGTGATGCAACTACAAATAATTGTCCTTGTTCGACTAGACTAGACTAGATCGTGTTCATATCTTTCTATTTTCATCTTCTAGCTTGTATAACTTTTCTGTTTTGGTCCCCATATTTTTATTATGTTCATCGATGATTGATCTTCTATTCTCCAATGGTGAAATGAAGATATGGTCATATATAGAGCTGTCAATTCAAACCCGAACACGAAAAACCCGACCCGACTGACCCGACACGAATGACCTTTTAACCCGATTAAAACCCGAGAATATTAGGTCAAATTCGACCCGACACGAACCCGACACGAACCCGAATAAATTTTAACCCGACACGAACCCGACCCGAACCCGAGAATGACCCGAACCCGAAAGTGACCCGAACCCGATTTGACACAAACCCGAAAATGAGCCGAACTCTAAAATTAAGTTAATGAACTAGTAGTAGTAATAGAATTGGTGTAAAAATGTTTATGATCACTGCAATTTGCTTTCCATAAAAATGTTTATAAATATATTTATGATCACTGCAATTTGTCGAATGAATTATAGGAATAATTTGGTGGATTATAGCAATTGTTCAGTAAAAAATAATATATTTATTACAAGAGCATATTTTCTCTAGTAGAGTTGATATATATAAGTATAAAAGTATCAATTCAGTATATTGTGTATATTAATATTTATTTCAATTCATTTTTGTTTTATGAAGATCATGTCGTCATAATGCCTTGAGCTAAATTGAATAATCTCTGGCGACGATACAATTTTTAACTCATCAAGTATAAAATTGGATTGAACTATAAGGGAATGTAGTGAAACTCAATTTAGTTCCAGTGTTTATAGAAACTCAATTAAGATTTGATATTTTATTATTTAATTTTAATTTACTTGTTAGTGTTTTTAGAAAATCAAGTCAGTTTGATCTAACACTAGTTAAACTCAATTTATCCAGTATTTATAGATAATCAAGGAATATTTGATCTTTCACTACTTAAATACAATATACTAGTTACATTCGTTTATAAAAGTCAAGTAATATTTGACCTTTAATTATTTCTATTCAACTCATAGTAAACAAATCCAGTTAATGAAGTTCATTAATTGTCGAAAGTAACAAATTAAACATTAATCACTAATTTATAGAGAATCCCTATTTTTGAATAAATATAAGTTACTTGATTATTATAAATTGAGTGATGGTTAACAGTTGTATAGTTAAATTGAACTTAATTAATTTTTGAATAAAGTCGAGTAATAGTTGACATTTGGTTAGTTAAATACAATTAAGTTAGTGTGTTAGCACTAAAACTCAGTTACGTATGGAAAGTCAAGTAAGTTTTTCCATTTGATTAGTAAAATTCAATATAAATTATTTCATAGTATTTATAAAAAAAATTAAATTAAATGTAATATTTAGAAGTAACTAAATTTATTTTTAAGTGTTTATTGAAACTAAATTAAGGATTAATTTTTGGTAAATTTATTTCAATTTAGTTATCGTTGTTAGTTAAGCAGGTTTCCAATTCGATTAATTACATCAATTTAGTGGGTTTAGGGTTTAGTGGGTGGGTTTAGGGTTTAGTGGGTTTTGAGTTTTGGGGTTTGGGGCCTTAAGACAAAAGTAAGCCCATCAAATATGCCCAATTCTAATATCAAAATCAACCCAATAATTATTTCATTTCATGTTATTTTGGTGTTAATATAAAATAGAGTACTTGTTGATATCGTATTTTTTGTTAATTTAATTTATTACTGACATCGTGATTATTGACATTTTAATATTCATATTTAAAACTAGAGTTTCTTTCTAACCGAAGTGTTAATACAAGTTAGAATAATTGTTAAATTTAATATAATTATGAGTATTTGTCAAAATATAATATTTTGACCCGAACCCGACACGAAAATAAAACTGACCCGATACCAACCCGACCCTATAAAACCCGACCCGAACCCAACCTGACCCGATGAATAGTCCCAACCCGACATCAACCCGACACGAACCCGACCCGACCCGACCCGACAAGACCCGAAAAGATATTTTAGACCCGTTTGAACCCGACCCGTTTGACCCGAACCTTTTTAGACCCGAACCCGAGGTCGACCTTTAGACCCGAATCGACAGCTCTAGTCATATATTTAGCGTGACGTGAATTTCATCAAGAACGGAACGTATCTACAGAAAAACTCTAACATATAGGGTTACTAAAATAAGTTTTGAGTTACTGTTTTTTTTAATTTGTTTACTTCAATAAACATCATATAAACTAAAAAAAAATCAGAATTATATTGTATTTAGTTTTAACTCATGTCTCCTATAATATAATTAAATTAACCTAAATTTTAAAATAAACTGAATTGAAATAAACTAAAACCAAAATGCATGAGCAACCTTAACTATTGCAATGATGTTACTTCTTCTATAAATATTAATTCCACATATAGTAAGGGTCGCATTACTCCATGCATTATTTGCCCCCCCAATCTTGATATTCATTGGTCCATAAATTTGGGCGGTTGAGAAAATAACACAACAAATTTCCATCGGAAAACGAAATTACATAGTTGATCAGAAAATTTGACAATTATCGATGATAAGCCTCAAGGATAAGGGTATTTCTGGATATAACTGCACAAGATACAAAAGTATGATCATAATCATAATTGATCCATCAATTTTTTTACGTCAGTTCTCAACTAATGTGACCAATAATCTAATCGTAACGTAAAAAAGCAACTGGGAACGAAAGCTACATTTCGAGTAAATCGCCATCAATTATATGTTCCACTATATTATGTGCTCTGCTGAGACCGATCGGATTCAAACACTCCAATTAGTGACAGAAGCACAAATAATTTTAAGAAGGGGCATAAGATATGGGACAAAGTAATAAAATTTGGCATCACAATAGTAGGTGTTTGCTTTATGCATGACATCATGATCCATTTAATTTTGTTGGACTAGTATTTGATTATATTGTTTCTGCTAATTTACTCATGATTTATGAATAGGCCCCTACTGGCTACTGAAGGTAAGAACACCAATACTAGTAAAAAAAGTGGACCGATAACTTTTCAGTGATCATGTTTAACCATTAATATCTTTAATTACTCATATAAATAATATATATTTAATTACATTTTGAAAAATATATGTTTTAATGAATCTTTTTTTTGAAAAATTCATTCATGGTACTGGGTAAACGCCCAGTAACGATTACAAGTGGAATCAACATCTAATCAACTAGCCTAACTAAATCATATGCTAACCAGACTCATACCATCTATACTATTACAAATTGAGAGATCCAATAAAAAAGCTGTAATACCGCCCTCAGTGATATTATTTTGCAACCGCGAACACCACAACTGCTTGGCAGAGAGGAGCGTCTCCCACATCAATCATCGCGCCAATTGGAGATCTGCTACAACCGCAACACCTCTAGATCCAAACCATGATCTGTGTTCTTCAAACTGTAAACACCTTGAAAATCATAGATCACGAACAGGAACACGATCTACGACCTGTCCAACCAGATAAAGAACTATAAACAAAAACCTAAACTACGACTTGTCCAACCAGATCGAGAACAAAAACATCGACGAACAACTAAATCATGGATTCAGCCGATCAAATCGAGAACGATTTCATTCTGTGAATCACACTTATTCAATGTAATAAAGAATCAATAAACGGAAAAATAATTGTTCCCTATCTCCCCATCACACAGGGAGATGGGGAAAAGATTGAAGAAGAAGAGGAGTTTTTTTCTCTTGGGGGCGGTTATTTTTATGGAACTGTTATGTTTTAATGAATCTAATAATATCTCAAAGTGATAATTTTATAACTAATATATTAATCTATAATTACAATTAAAGTTTTCTAACTTTGATGCAGAAAAGCAAAGTGTGCAAGTTGAGGTGAGACCGAGAAAGATATGTATACGGAAAGATATTGCCAATCGTTTGATGTTTAAACTACTCTCACTCGAATTTCCCAGTATCTAAATCAAATCGGAAGCCAACCAAGTAAAAATCAAGTACAACAAGGAATGAGCCGTTGAAGAAACAAGGAATTAGCAGATAAACATAAGCCAACTAATATCAAAATCAGAGGACATGAGAAGTATTTTTATATTTTTTAATCTTGTTAATGTAACTTGGCAGTTGGCACTGTAATTTTATATGACTTTGTGACTACGAAAATATAAAATATATCATTCAAGAAAATTCATTATCTCAACATGATACTTTATTTCTTGTCCATTGTTAAATTAGTGAATTGTTTAGCATCTCAAATTCCCAATCAATCATTCATTGTCTTTGATGGTTGTTTTTAAGTCTGTGTTGTGTTTATGACTTATTCCAAATACGACTAATGTTGTCCGAGTCAGAAATTTCCTTAATTATTCACCACCTCTATATTCTTTTCCAACATTGCATGTGTTACAGGGGATTTATTGGATTAATATTCATTTTATATTGGGTTTGATTTCACTTTCAAAATTATACTAAAATATTATTATGCACCAATTTTTATATTGGGCAATCAAATATCGCATCTTGGTCTATTAGTGATTAGTGATTAGTTACTAGTTAGTTATCCATTATAATGATGTCATATAATTGGTGGAATAGAAAACAATTCTTTGTATACATATTTGTAGACCCTAATTTAGTTTATTTACACGAATACTCCCTTAAAGAATGTGACTAAAGCAATGCCTTCAACAACTGATATTCAGTTTACAAGAGGTGGTGCTACACTGCTACATACTTTTATACAAAAATTACTAGAATTTGTTTTTTGATTATTTTACAAAATTACAAGATTACCGTTCAGTTCAAAAAAATTACTAGTAATAATATAAATTTTAAAATGATGTCAATTCAGTTCAGTTAATTATATTTAAATTTATTTCAGTTAAGTTCAGTATATTTAAACTTATTTCAGTTTTTCAATAAACTCAATATGATCCAAGTCATTTCATAACACATAAAGTTCCAATTGGGTTATATTCACAAAACAAGCCCAAGTATTTTGACAGGAATAAACTTGGCATCATGACATATTTCCTGAATATATTGGGCCGTTTCGGTATCGCCCGAGCCCATCGTGCCCATAATTTCCCTCGTGTTCGTCCCCAATTCAACAGCCCTGCGCCAAAATCAATGGAGAGCATAGATATTCATCTGCATAGTTCAAGGTTAAGCCAGTCGCCTGTTTGATTTCAGCATACAAAATTGGTCGGAAATTTGAAGAAAATAATGTTAAGAGGCTTTTCAAGTAGTTTGCAATGGCGGTATTCTTCCATGGCTATGTTCCGCGCCCAACCTATCTTGAACTGCAAGAAAAGGGTTCTTTTTGCCTCCACATTTTCTTCCCTGAGCTCAGAAATTTCCATTGAACCGGCCCTATCTATGTCCTCAAAACAGCAGGTACATTTTCTTCATTTTTTTGCTGCCATATTGTGTTTGTTTGATTGTTGTACTTTTATCTCTAATGTTGTTTAATTAAAGATTCATGTAAAGTAGTTGTTTCTGTTTCTTTACTGTGGTAATTTAATCTGTTTACAAAAGGGTGGATGAAAAATTGTTTCTTTTTTGTGTTTGAAATCTTTGTTTTAGGGACCTTTGAAACCAGGGTTGTATCTAGTAGGAACGCCTATAGGGAATCTTGAAGATATAACTTTGAGGTGAGCATTACCATTATACATTCATTGGCAGCAGAATTAGATTTAGTTTACCTGTTTGTGGATTGTTTTGTTGATTTTTGTAATGAAATGCAGGGCCATAAGAGTGTTGAAATCAGCAAGTGTTATACTGTCTGAAGATACGAGGCATTCTGGGAAATTGCTTCATCATTACTCAATCGATACGCCACTGGTATGCGGTTTTTTGGTATTTGGATGAAATTAATATCATGTCGATGAAGAAAACCTGATCGCGTCATTTAGATTTTCAGCTGAGTTATCACAAGTTCAATGAATCTCAAAGGGAACAGCTGGTTTTGAAAAGATTGCAAGATGGGGAGGTTGTTGCTTTAATTAGTGATGCCGGGACTCCTGGTATCAGTGATCCT
Organism: Cruciata laevipes; assembly: GCA_963678965.1. Lineage (NCBI taxonomy): Eukaryota > Viridiplantae > Streptophyta > Magnoliopsida > Gentianales > Rubiaceae > Cruciata > Cruciata laevipes. The sequence goes on from OY787639.1 coordinate 1,573,140, forward strand.
GGAACGGATTTGGTGAGTACAAAATGCTGTGCAAATAGTTCAAGTATTGCCCTACATTAAGGTTCTTGAAATAACCGTCTTCATCTGTTTGATTCAGGCTATGTTATGTGTAAGTAAGGGTATTCTGGTTGTTCCTATTCCCGGGCCATCTGCTTTGATAACTGCTCTATCTGCATCAGGCTTACCAACAAATGAGTTCACATTCGGTGAGTGTCATTACAAGGTGCTTGATTCTAGTATGCAAACAGATTCCTTTTTGTTTTTCTGGTCTGATGTCTAGGTTCATTCCATTTTCAGTTGGCTTTCTCCCAAAACATGCTGGTTCTAGAAAGGAGAGACTGATGGTTTCAGCAACTGAAGCGGCGACACAAATATTTTATGTTCCTCCTCACAAACTTGCTAAGTTTCTTGAGGAGATCGACTCTATCTTTGGCGTCTCCAGGTCATTATTTTTGTTTAACTGCCACCTTGTTTTCTTTTACTTAACATGGATACGAAGAAAAACGAGACTTTGGTCTTTTCTGAAGATCTTAAATTGTAACAATTTATTTGTGGTTTTTTTAGGAGGTGTGTTATGGCACGTGAGTTGACCAAGTACCATGAAGAGGTTGGGGACTCTAAACTTTGTCTTACATTGATAATCACTTAATTTTTGTTATTGTTTTGATTCTCCATGTATGATGTACACTTGTTTCTGTCGTTGATGAGAAATGGATACTTAAATGTGTTTGAGCCTGATAATGTTTGATGCATTGGCTGCTTCCCCGTTTCTGTTCATTCCCTAAACCTAAACTTGACGTTTCTTTTCTCATATCCACTAGTTTTGGCGAGGAACTATTGAAGAAGCAAAACTCGCATTTTCTGAGAACCAGCCAAAGGGAGAAATTACATTTTTAATCGAAGGGAAGCCAGCTTGTGTTGAGGAAACTCCACCGGACTCACAGCTGGAGAAAGATTTAGGAGAAATGATCTCCAAAGGATACAGTCTTTCAGAGGTAATCTCTCTTCCATGGTGATTTCTCTTTTCGTTTGTTTTAACAATTTAAAATTTCTAGTATTATTGTAATGAGTTAAAAGGCTAGATTTTGTGCGAGTTTGGATATGTTATCTCATGCTTGACATCAACAATCCCTGACCTTTTTCATTATAAACATAGCAGACTCTTTTCAAGAAAAAAATGATGTATACTAAAGGCGGAATTTCCCTATAATGTAATAATGTATAATGCCATCTTTACATGATCTTAATATGATGTTGACAACAATTTCTTTTGATACTCGCCAAACTCGATAAGCTGTGGTTATTTTGAAAAGTGGAAATGTTCTTAATACTGTTGGATACTAACAAATAGCAACTGGAGTAAAATGCAGGCTGTCAAATTCGTGTCGGCAGGAACATCAGTGAGAAGAAAAGCAATATATTCGATCGCACTGAGGAAATTCGGAAAACAACCCGAATCAGAGGAGGAAAAAGAGTGACATGAAACCGGAAAACCAGATTATACCTGCAGAATCCTTTTGATGGAGACTTTCTATGGAATATGAAATTCCGAGTAGCATTTGTTTTTTTGCAGTTAAGCGTGTGTAATTAGTGACCAAGATTTGGTCGTGTAAGAAAAATGTTATCAGGTAATTATTGGTGTGGAATTAGCTAAACAGGGCGGCTGATTGGTCGTTTCTTGGACTTTATTATGTATGGTGAGGAAAGAATCTACGACTGTACAATTTATAATTAGGTTGGTTAATCAACAAGCAAAGCTCATATCATTCTTGAGTATTTCAATATTTTATAATAGGTTTGTTTTGTTTTAAATTTCATTTAGCTCCAAGATGATGACTTTGGAAATGAAACAGCATTTGATTTAATTACACACTACACAAAATGACCCAAGAAATTTCAAGTATAATGAAATAAATGTTATGGCAAAAAGAAATAGTCTGATTAAATTAAGTGAATCTATCGCGCGTAAGTTGCACGCTCTATATCTATCATAAATTATTGTAACTATCGCGCGTGAGCTGCACGTCTAAATCTCCATAACTTACGCGTACATTTCACGCGCTAAACTTAATTTTACTTTTTATTAGTAAATTAATATGTAATATATCGGTTTAATCGTTTAAGGTGATTTTCCTACCCAGCTGTAATTATTTGCATGTTTAGGTTAAACATTTTTGTGTGCTTATTTTGATTGCATTCATTGAAAGATTTAGTTTTTGACTTATTCGCCACACGGTAGAATTCCCCCCTTTTACTATGGTGCCTTCTTGTACATTTTTTTACTTTGTTGGTATAAGTCTCCACTTGAAACAGTTCGCAAACTGAACTGTGAAAGCACCCAAAATACAATCCTTCTTCATGATCTACATGAGAGGTAAAATTCATTTCCTTACACCCACCTCAATTCTTATGCCAAAATATATATAATCAGAAATTCAATATGAAATTTCAAAATAAAACAAATAAGATGATAAAAGTAGATCAATTATTGCACGTTTTTTGCACGGATAATTGGAGTTGCACTTTTATTGCACGCTACACAAAATAATATTATTCATTTTAAATTTCATTTTCTTATAAGCACTACAATAACTTTCAAAAAAAAAACTACATTAATGAGAAATTTCATATGAAACAAATAAGATGATAAAATCTGCACGTTAATATTGAGATTATTTTGTACGTTTGCTGCACGTCAATTATTGCACTTTTATTGCACGAATAAATTGGAGTTGCACTTGTAAATTTCACTTTTTTATAAGCACTTCAATAATTTTCCAAAAAAATATATAGTAATGAAAAATTTCATATCAAACAAATAAGATGGCTAAATATTGAATAAGATTGAGGAAATTATAGAGATTGAGAGAACAAATATATTGAACGTACATGCACAATGCACGTTATTTATATTTTTTTCATACCTCTTTCTTGAATAGCAAGTCATAAAATTGTATCACTTAAACATTTCTCCATCATGCATACTTTTAGACAAGGGAATCTAGTGGCAGATTACCTAGCTAAATTTGCTAGTCAACAGAAATCCAATGCAAATGTTACCTTAGCTACTCTATCAATAGAAGCTAGGACTCATTTGAAGATGGATAAAGAACAGATTCCTTCCCTGAGAACCTTATAAAGGATGGATGCTACTAATGTTATTTCATTCCTTGCAGGAACTGCTAGCTTGTAACCAGGATCATCACCAACACTACTCAGAATGTCTGCTGGAACTGCATCAATTTACTCACAAATCAGTACACTCAATCCAATAAGTACATCAATGCAAGATTGATTTCGAACCTATAGACTTGAAACCCTGAGCTAAGTTGTGTGTCGATTTGTTTCGTCTTCACTGAATTGCATGGGGTTTCTCTAAGTCTCTGGTGTTGGAAATCTGAGCTCTTTTGGTTGGAAATATGCCTCTCCCCTCTGGAACTGCAAATTGCTTCTGAAGTCCTACTCCTAGGCACTCATGTAGTTTTAAATTTATAGTTTTGAATTTTTCTAGTTTGAACATCTAATATTTGTATGTTGAAGACATCTATTTTCAGTCAATTGAAGGCTTGGGGAACCTAATGAAAATCCCTTCACCTTTCATAGGTGATTTGAATTTAAAATAAAATAAAATAGTATCACTCTTTTTTATTTTATACCCAAACTAAATTCGATTATCTATTGATGTTAATATTATTATTTTATCATTCTTTTAGCCTGTACTCCACATGAAAGAGTCGATTTCGATATCCGGAGTTGAATTCATTTGGTACATTAATAAACAATTCGACAATTTCAATGGGAACAAATTAAATAAATAAATGTTAGGAAAATAAGTGGTTCTAGTAAAAACAAAAGGAGTAAGGTAGGTAAATTGTCATTTCGGTAAATGCCGGAAGGGTGGACGTGTAAATGGAATGGGACCCCTCTTGTCTTTTTGGATAATAATTCTTTTTTCTTTTGACTAAATTATTTAATAAATTTAATAAAATATCGAGTAGAATTTAATAAACAAGAGAATTTAAGAAGAAGGCATCGAATGAAGAATAAATGTTGCGAAAATGTTAACCTTGTATCTGCCGATTCTTGCGCTTACGATACCTTCCTCGCTTGGTAGCCGCCAAACCCCAATGCGTGCATCATTCGGCACCTCCTAATTCACATTTAGAAACTTCCTTATCACATAATTTAAATAAATTCAACACAAATTTCAATTCTAGATTTAACAATGTTGATTTTTTTAAAAAGAAATTCATTTATGGTACTGGGAAACATCCAGAATTTTACTCTCTGCTTCTAGATTCTTTTACACTCGATTTGTTTTCCAATACGCAAATCATTAGTTATCATTGAAACTTTTCCTTACTATGATAGATTAGTGTTTTGATCCTCTTCAACGAACACATGAATGCTCTTTCCATTCCAAATAGTCTCCCTTCATCTAAATTATGTTCCTCTATTCATTTAGTCTTATCCCTCTCTCATCTGATTATTATGGGCAAATTCTGCATCAGTCGCAGTCTTCATTTCCTACAGTAAGCTGATACTAAGCCTTTGTTTGAGTTTCTTAGATTCAAGTTTTACATTTCGATTAATGTGACGGCGGTTCCTATTTTTAATTACCTAAGATTTTAATAAAGTTTCCTTTGCACTCTGTTTATTTTCGATATACACCCTCCAACTTACCAAAAATTACCATTTTACAATATATAAAAATACCAAACCAACTAAAACCACCTACTGATTTCATTTATTGGTTTGGACGTGATGGACTGATAATTCAATTTTCGTGTTTGAGAACAAATTTGTGATTAGTTTGAAGAAAATTCAAGGAAATTGAGCAATAATAAACAAAGGCATGGAAACATTTTACTTGAATTTCTTCGTATGAGAGGAATACAAGTGTCGGCGTGTGTAGACGTGTGAGATTGTCATCTTCTTCACCTAACCTTCCGTCCCATTGTCCAGCTAGCCATCAAATGGTGTTTAATTAGTAGCCAAGCCATTGAAATGGAATAACAACCAATATTTGGTCCAAAAAAAGATGAAGTAAACAACCAATCATCCTTTTCCGGACATTAATCAATTCTAACGTTTACCACCCAATGTTTTGTTTACATTCTTTCACACACCCACAAAACTCCGTCCTAACTCACGGTTTGTGTGTTGCACATTAAAACCAAAAGAGTTAAAAGAAATCACTAAATATAGTCGATATTTTACTATATATAGTTGAAATATATGTTGAGTTTTATCCACTTTTATTTTTGTGATTTAGACAATGCATCAACATGTTATCAAGGGTGATTGCTCCATGCAAGACTCATTTGTTCTTGTAAGACCAATATTTGACCATATTGCCTTTCTCATTTGCTAATGCAGGATCACGCATTTGACCATATGAGGGCACTGTAATCAATTTTGGTCATGCAAAGCAACACCCTTTATTAATACATATAAGAAAAATGTTCCTTCATCTTGTGGTTACTTAAATTGAATTTGGCTGATCAAATATGTTGACTTATGATAAAAAAAAGCTCACAAATGTAACGATGGAGCAGCGACGAAAGGCTAAGATACCCAAAATTTTGAAACTTAAAACCACTAATACATATACGCGACATGAGTTGACCTAGGGTAATTTTATCTTTTCAAATCAATTTTGGCTGACAAGAATACATTTCAGGATCACAGTTAAAAAGTCTTCATCAGTTTAGGGTTTAGGGGCATATAAACACTCAACGAAAATTTCAGGAGCATATTAATACATATCTAAGAATACTCTGAATTTCCTATATATGATAATTCTGAATCCGCTACCTATATGTAAGAGTCTAATGTTGTATAAATGTAGGGAAAAAAAAAAAGATAGATAGTAGTTGAAGATGAGGGCATAATATATAAATTAATAAGAAGAAGTGGGAAGATTTCAACTAACGGGGTTGGAAGGAGGAGGCTTAAACATAAGTAAGAGTAACTGGTGTTTAGGTCCACCAACTGGTGGTTATCAAGCTAACACTTGCATTTGACAATTCCCCCAAAACCACCGCTCCCATGTTTGTTGACACACACTTCATCATCTTCTTCTTCCTCCTCGTTCCAAACTGAAAACGATCATCAATGATTACAAAGATGAACACAAGCCTCTTTTCTGGGACTTATGTTGTACTTGTTTGTCCCCACGTGAGAAAGGTGGAATGATTCATGGTAAAGAAACATATTGCATTTTTATATTCTAGAAAATTTGGAGTCTTTTCATCTCTATTTTCTGCTGAATGCTGATTGGTTTGTGCATTATTCTCTGCCAATTTCTTTTTTTTAAAAAATAAAATGAATAATAATATTGTTGGTGTCATTGTTTAATGATGAAGAAGGGTTGTTGTTGTTATTGTTGTTTGGGATCTTTGGATCAGTTCTTGTCCCCTTATGAACCCCAAGGCTTGAGACTTCTTTCTTTTCATTTTTTTTCAATCACTCTCTCTGTGCTCCCTTGATTGAGGGCACTCCCCCCCTTCTTCTTCTCCAGGTATTTTTTTTCTCGATTGCGATTTCGCATGATTGCCATGTAGTGATAGAGTTTACGATGCTCCATCCGTGTCGGAATCTCTTGTTTAACTGTCTGTCTGGCGAGATATGATCCATATATCTGATCGCAGATACTTGTTTTGATCACTTCAATGTTTGTGATGAGTTCATGTTTTGATTGTCTGATGTTCTAGTTAGCTGATGCTTGGTGTGTCATATGATTGACTTATGATTGAAAAGTATGGAACTTGACTTTCTTTTTTGTGTTTCCAGGTTATGATATGTAAATAGGGTTCAGATTCTTCATTCCTGAACTGTTTGATCAAGATGTCTGCTTATTTCTCAAACCTAGCCAGTCAGCAGGATGCTCTTCAGACACAGTATCTGATGAACTCAAAGCTAAACTCGTATCAATCCTCGGATCATCTTCCTCAGAACATGATGTACCTGAACACCACTTCCGCATCCTCGTCCAATCCCGAGCTGTTCTCGGGACACGACAGCGAGAGCAGAGAGGAAATGATGTTCATCGAGCCTCTCGGAAACCCTGTAATGATGCAGCAGCTCAGCTTCGCTCCGAACTATTCCGACAGCAATTCGGTTTCCGACAGAAAAATGCTCCATTTCCAGAATGCTGATCAGAACGCGCTCTCTCTGAGTTTGGGAAATCAGGTCGCGTCTTCTTACCAGAGCCAGTTCGACAGCGAGCTCAGGACCGCTGAGTACCTGTCGTTTGACCTAGCTGGACCGACAAACAACAATAGCCACCATCATCATCAGAATCATCAGATGATGTCTGCTAGAGACCTTAAAGTCCACGAAGAGACAGTGATTTCAGGGGCTATCTACAATTCCAGGTATCTTAAGGCTGCTCAGGAGCTGCTCGACGAAGTTGTTAACGTTCATCAAGCTCTCAGACATTCAGACAAAAACCAAGACTTCCATTCATCAGTCGAAGATAATAAGGTGAAATCCGACGAGCTTTCCCCTGCTGAAAAAACCGAGCTCCAGAACAAAATGACCAAACTCTTATCCATGTTGGAAGAGGTATAATAAAAAAATTTAAGATCTTTAATGTTTTCAGGTTTAAGGATTCAATCCTGGTATGATCAAAACTCGAAAATGCATTTTCATTTTCCAGGTAGACAGGAGATATAAGCAGTATTGCCAGCAGATGCAGGTTATAGTGGCCTCGTTTGAGATTGTCGCAGGTTGTGGAGCTGGAAAATCATACACAGCTCTCGCTCGTCAGACAATTTCCCGCCAATTTCGAAGCCTAAGGGATTCGATCAAGAACCAGATTCAGACAGTGCAACAAAGCCTCGGGGAAGAAGGTGGGGCCACAAACAACAATAATCAGGTGGTCGGAATATCCCGTCTGAGGTACATAGATCAGCAGCTCAGGCAACAGAGAGCGCTTCTTCAGTTTGGTGTGATGAGACAACCTTGGAGGCCTCAAAGAGGCTTACCAGAAACCGCGGTTTCTGTCCTTAGAGCCTGGCTCTTTGAACATTTCCTTCATCCGTAAGCTATGCCATCCACATTGTGCATTTTTGTTCATATAATTTACTTTATGACAAACTTTTACTCAGTTTTATCCTGTCTGATTTTGATTAGTTACCCGAAGGATTCTGAGAAAATCATGTTAGCAAGACAAACAGGCTTAACTAGAGGCCAGGTATGCCCTAATACCATGTTTTAAAACGACGGTTTAATACGCTGTAATTATGCCTAAGGCTGACTACCTTGTAATGTCAGATATGATTTTAAGTTCCTTCCATACGTTGTTATTATGTCTGAGACAGAAAGGCTAATGCATTTTTCCTGTAAGGTTGCAAACTGGTTCATTAATGCGCGGGTGCGATTGTGGAAGCCGATGATTGAGGAAATGTACAAGGAGGAGTTTGCGGACATGGAAGCCGAGGCCAAATCTTCCCAAGAACACGCCGAGAGATTGAATCCAGAATCCGAGGAAAAGGGGATATCCAGGCCTGATTTCACAGCAAGGTTAGGTATTCAGACCGGCGTTTTCGATGAGGACCAGGAAAATGCATACAATTTCTCCATGTTAGGGAATCAGGTTTCTCTTGCCCTAGGTTTGAAGCATTCCATGAAAGGAGCCACACATTCTGATGATAATAAGGTCGAAGATGCTGATGAAAAGGCAGCAGATTTTTACTGCTTGCAGGATGCAATGAATCAGCAAGAAAGATTTTCCAGCCCTCATTTGCTGTCTGATTTTGTTCTCTGATTCAGTTTTTGTCAGTTTTGGTGAATCCAATAAAAGTGCTTTGGAAGGAATGATTCATGAATCAGGTTACCAAACAAACATGTAAATATGGTCATTGATGATCTGTGCTGTTGATATATAATAGAAAAGGAAAGATATATATACATATACATACACAATCTTCTGTGTTTTTTGGACCAGATTTAATGTGCTTGCCTGAATGATGTTTGTTTTGATTGGGGAAACAAAGTCATGATGGCTATGATGATGTACAAACCAGGCTAATTTCCCCTAGGCACTGTACTATTATTTACTCTATGTTCAGAGATGGCACAGTCACTTTAATCACACGTGGGGCCCTTACAAGTAATCCTTGAGGTTCTAACCAAAGTCAAAACCAGAAAATTTTGTACTCCCAATCAAGGATATTTTGGGATTTGGGTTTTTATGATTTTGATTAAGATGCTTAAAGTTACTTATGATTTTGCAATACAAATTTGCTTTGTGTCTAGAGTTTAAGGAATCCATTAAAGCTCCCACCCTATCTTGTGTAACACAATACACTATCAATTTGATAGCCAACATACTTAAAAAATTGCTTAAACTTTAATTTGACTAAACTATATCGAGCTAGATCATTTATTAGTTAAGTAACTTGCGTTCGAGTTTGAACTTGGATGATATCATTGTTAATCTCGTCCAACCGTCAATACTTTCATAAAATCTACAAACTGTCAATGTTGTTTTGCTTGTATGAAATTTTCCTAAACTCGACTCGAGGTCAATGTAAGAGCTTTGGTTTTAACTTTAAATCGACCTCAAATTGATCTATACATAATTATACAACATGGGTTTAGATCGATTTTGAATTCATTATTTTCAATCGAGCTCAAACGCGAGCCAAAAATCTTAACAGTTACGCTAGTCGGATTTTGACAAATTTTAAATGAGTTGAGCTTGAACCGGGGCCTAGGTACAATCAATTCAAAGAATCTAAATGGATGGATTTGACCAAACTAAGGTGAAGGGTCTTCTCACAAACTTACATGAAACTAGACAAAAACCATAAAAATGAGATCACTTGTTGGCATCATCCAATCTACTATTAAGATTTCGATTGCCACTGTCCTTTCACCATCCTTTTGCAAAGAAAGGGTAAGATATTCCCATATGGTTTTACAAGGTCTCACTATCAGACAATCTTAAAACTGAGAGTGTGCGAAAGTCAGACCAACTTTTTTCGTCTCATTTTTTTCTGCTAACCATGCAGCAGCACTCTCTTTTTTGAGTCTCCCAAAGATTTGCATTAAAGCTGCCCTTTCATGGGACCATTTTTTTCTGGTCCTTTTTTTAGCCTTCTCTCATTAGGCCTGAAATCTTTGCCCTCTTTATTTAATGAACTCTTGTCACATTCATGGTACATCTGCAAATCATCCTCGTTTGAATTAGTAGTTTATAAGGCCATGGTTTCGCAGAGCTCTCTTTCACTTTCACATCCTGGTTCCGGCAAGATGCACCAGTTCTTCATGTCGAATGCCCAGTTCGGAGACGGCCAACATCTGCACCAGTATTTGGATGCGTATGGTCCGATGCCACCGCCTCTCCAGATGCATATGCTGCAAGAACCTCCGATGTCGGATGGCCTGATGGATTTCCTCGGAGCTTCGAACCAGGCCAGGTTTCAGGGACAGAAGCTGTCTCTGTCTCTAGGCTACATTGTTCCTGAACCTGCAAATGTGTTTGGTTCTTCTTCCTCTTCTCAAACCTCGTACAGATCCGAAGCTTCTGCACTTTCCGTCACCCATTCCAAGTTCTTGAAGCCTGCACAGATGCTCCTGGACGAGGTTGTCAATGTCGGAGGCGAGGCGATTGATTCGAGCAATCAGAGGTTCGCGAGGAAACTCTCTCGGACCAGCAAAAGTGGGTCGTTGAATCTCCGGTTAGGACTGAACAGCGAAATCCTCGAGAAACAAGAACAGAATTCCAGGCTGCTGAAGCTCATTGCCTTATTGGAAGAGGTTAGTGTACATTTGTTTCCTGACGAGGCATGTGTTTATAATCCTGACAAAAACCTCGTATCTTGATTTTTGCTGACGTTTTTTTTAGGTAGAGAAGAAATACGAACAGTACTATAATCAGCTGGAGGAAATGGTGTCGGCGTTTGAGACGGTGGCCGGATTAGGGGCCGGGAAATCCTACGCTGCTCAGACGGTTCAGGCGATGTCGAGGCATTTCAGCTGCCTGAGAGATGCAATTCTGTCGCAGATTCAGGCAGCTAAAAGACAAACGCCGAGGATAAGCTCAGATTTGTCCCAACTGAACCTGTTCGAACACGAAGGTACGAAGAGCACGGACAACCCGTTGCTTCGGAGCATCGGCATGGTTTACAACAGCAGGGATACATGGAGACCAATCAGAGGACTCCCCGATACCTCAATCCATGCTCTTCGCACCTGGCTTTTCAAGCATTTTCTGCATCCGTACGTTTTCTTCTGCAATTTTCCCCTTTCTCTAGCATTCTGCATTTGATTTGACTTGTTTTGATGATAACAAGGTTGTTGTTCTTGTAACTCAGTTATCCGACCGAGGCCGAAAAGGTGCATTTGTCATCCCTGACAGGCCTCTCCAAGACTCAGGTGATAATTTTGTTCTGCACTCTGTTTCATCGGAATGATCATGAGTTTCGATACGGATTATTTTGAGTGTAAAGGGCTGTTTTTTTTTTAAGGTTGCGAACTGGTTCATAAATGCAAGAGTGAGGCTGTGGAAGCCGATGATTGAAGTGATGTACCAGGAAGAGTGTGCAGATGAGGCGACCTCTGCAGAAGGCTGTGCAGATTCAACAGAGGATCTGAGTAATAAAGAATGAAGATCATCTGTTTTCTGGGCTCAAGAATCATTTTTGGATCATGGTACGAGGAGATGCATTGCCTGAAGAACAAATCGGTGGCATTTTTTGTTTTGCTTAGATTCGGTTAGTAGCATAGGAATCTGGCCTGTTCTTCTCTGCAATCTTTTCCTCTTTCTTGCGGTCTGTACAACCTTGTTTCTCTGGTACATGAATTAAGTCAATTCGGAGTTAAAAGTCAAAGTCAATGTGCACTTCCTTATTTCCTGGTTTAAAATCCTTTCTGAAAAAATTGTTCATTTGGCATTTAAGATTCTCTATATGTTTCATTCAAAACTCAAAAATAATAGGAGTGACAATTTGATTATATTTGTGATATTTTGAGTTCATATAAAAGACACAAATTTTGATAATTCACTATAAAATGGTCTGATTTTAGCAAAACACAAGTCATTTACATAATTTATGCTAATATACAATGAGATTTTATATTCATCAGGATAATCTTAATTTAAAATAAATTGATTATATTACAATCACATTTTTTGAAACTACCAAACATTTTATACACTCATGCTATAAATTTCTAACTTGATAATTTGAACTAATCTAACCGACTGAATTAGCTTGACATTTTTCAAAATAAAAATAAAAATGGACCATCGACTAGAGGCGTGATTGACATAGCAGCATAATATCACGCTTTTAGACTCACTCCTATATAAAGCGCTGTAATTCCCACCTCTCAAATCACGCCTTCGTGTACACTCTTCAGAATATCCAGAAATGGCCCCACCTAGCTAGAACTCAAAATACTCACATCTCCATATTTTTGGAGCTCAAAAATTTCCTGCGAAACTTTATGACGAGCATATGCTTCTTCTCAATCCCAAAACCCTCGATTTCAGTATTCCATAAAGACTGTGAATGGAGGATCCGAACCCGTTTCCGGGACCCGCAAGTTACCTCACAGAACCATATAAAGCTCGGTTCTTGCAGGAGACACGCGTACGTAAGGGCTCTTCAGGAAGATGTCGGAATTCTTGCTCCGGAAGACGCCGTGTTTGTCCCTGATGAGGCTGTTGTTGTGACCCACGAGGAGGAGGAGGATGAAGAAGAAGAAGGTGCGATGCTTGATGATGTTGAAAATGAGGCTCCAGTTGAAGAAATTGAGCCAAGCACACCTAGGAGAATCGAAAGAAAGAAACAAGCTGAGGATGAAGAAGAATTTGATGATAGATACACTCTCAGAAATGGAAAAGAGGTAACAATTTATAGTTTCCACTTTTTCGACATTGCAAAGAAACGATTTTTATTGATTATATAGCATTTTTTTAGGCTTGTTCCTGTAAATTTTGTAGGAGTTAGTAAGGGTTTATGAAATTTGGCTGATATATTATGTGCATTGTTGTTATTGGAGAATGTATTAGGTGCTTCAAGAAAAAGCCTATATGGTTGGTGTTTCTACCAAAGGGGAAACTGATGCTTTGTTTAGCATCGAGGATTCACTCGGAGAACTTGCTCAGCTAGCTGACACTGCTGGCCTCTTGGTTGTTGGCTCCACGTATCAGAAGTGAGTAACAATGATGATGTGATATGTTTCTTTGTGGTTGGATTTCGGTCTTGTAAAGTGATTTTGGTTTGATGTGCTTGTTGTGTTATGATGCAGACTTTCTAACCCGAATCCGAGAACATATATCGGGTCTGGAAAAGTTGCTGAGATAAAGAGCGCGATTAAAGCGTTTGAGGCTGAGATTGTTTTGTTTGATGATGAACTTTCACCAGGGTTCGTTTCTTATAACTTTGGTTTTTCATCGTTATTTTGATTGTGAATGTTTGTATTCTCGTAAAGTATTTGATTTAGGAAAATTGTGGAATTGTCAAATTGCATTGCATTCTTTTGCTGGAATAGTTTAGCCAATTTTTGCAATGGAAAAAGACCAAACCAAAATGGCAATAATGGTTTATTGGTGCTTGATATTGTACTTCTGACTCTGTGTAAGGATATCAAATTTCTTTTACATGGATGAATAATGGCTCATTCCTGGACTTAAGTCTAGTAATTTTATTTTAATTTTTAAAAAAAATTAACTTCAAAACTCAAATGATCAATTTAGGCAGTTGCGGAATCTGGAGAAGGTTTTTGGCCAAGATGTTAGAGTGTGTGATCGTACTGCCCTCATTCTGGACATATTTAACCAACGGGCTGCTACACGTGAAGCTGCATTGCAGGTAAGTTCCTGGCGCTGCTAGAATGTGTGGATTACAAGACTTTGCTTCTTGTGATATTTATCTGGCTAAGCTGTTCAGGTTTCATTGGCACAAATGGAATACCAATTGCCTCGACTCACAAAGATGTGGACCCATCTCGAGCGACAATCTGGAGGGCAGGTGAAAGGTATGGGTGAGAAACAGATAGAAGTTGACAAGAGAATACTCCGAACTCAAGTAAGCTGCTTTTTTTTGTACTCTGGTTTGGCTTATGTGAATTTCTTGAAACAAGCCTTATAATATTTGTTTTTCTTCTTTGATTGCTAGATTGGCATTCTTAAGAAAGAGCTTGAGTCAGTTCGTAAACATAGAAAGCAATACAGGAGTCGGCGTACTTCTATTCCTGTTCCTGTTGTATCCTTGGTGAGCAAATTATTTACAATCATACTTTATATTAAGATCTTATGAATGATGCAAACTTCTCATCATGCTGGCATGATCTTCTAGGTTGGGTACACAAATGCTGGAAAGAGCACACTTTTGAATCAATTGACAGGTGCTTCAGTTCTTGCCGAGGACAAGTTATTCGCAACGCTTGATCCCACTACCAGAAGAGTACAGGTTGGCAACATTGATATCGGCTTCACATTTTGCACATTACTCTCTGAGGCTAAAACCTACTCCTGTTTAGTAACGGTCTTTTGCTTTATATGTAGCATTTACGAACCTCGTGCAATACTAAGCTATTATTTCTGGAATTTTGTGATGTTTGATTCAGATGAAAAATGGGAAAGAGTTCCTCCTCACAGACACTGTTGGCTTCATTCAAAAGTTACCTACAACGCTGGTGAGCACAAATGAGCTTTCATGCTGCTTTTTTTCTTTTTCTTTTTCTTGTAGGGTGGTTTAGCAATAATGTTACCTATATTTCTTACTTTCATGTTGCTTATTTTTGTTGAAAAGACGTGGTAAAAATATATTTTACTCCATTCATTGCAGGTTGCTGCTTTTAGGGCTACACTGGAAGAAATTTCAGAGTCTTCACTTATGGTGCATGTGGTGGATATCAGGTATATTTATTAAACTATAGGAATGCATTTGAATAATAATATCATTAGTTTTTGAATATGTTATTGCCCTGTTCAGCCATCCCATGGTCGAGCAGCAAATAGAAGCTGTCGAGAAAGTTCTCTCAGAACTCGACGTAGTGTCTATTCCAAAATTGACGGTGTGGAACAAGGTGCAGTTTTTTTCTGGTTTAGTTTAAAGACGTTTTCTATAAAGCTTGTCTACCTCTTACTAAATAAGCAATTTGATAGGTTGATAAAGCTGAAAATCCAGAAAATGTAAAGATGGAAGCAAAGAAAAGAGATGATGTTATATGCGTATCTGCTTTGACCGGGGAAGGCTTGGACGATTTCTGCAATGCTGTACAGGATAAGCTAAAGGTGATGAACTGATTCTATCTAGAAAGTGTACTTTGTTGTGAACTGTAATTTAAATTTTTTTTTACTGAGATAAGTGTTCTGCATTACAGGATACGATGGTATGGGTGGAAGCTTTGATACCATTCGACAAAGGAGAACTATTGAGTACCATCCATAGCGTTGGAATGATTGAGACTACCGTAAGTTTAACCTTTCTTCCTTGCTTTAGGTAATTCTCTAACTCGCAAACCGTTTTCACGTGTGTGTGTTTAAATCAGGAATATACTGACAAGGGAACGCGCATCAGAGCATACGTTCCTCTCAGGTTTGCAAGGCTTCTTACGCCGATGAGGCAGATGTACAAATCATAAATTATAGGTTCTTGGAAACTAATTAATATTCAACTTTGTTGCACAATGAAATTTACACTGTACAGCATGTAGATTTCTGATCATTTTGTCTTAGGTTGTATTATAGTATGAAGTAGTTTGTTTGGTACAACGCAAGATACCGTGTATTCTCTAAAAACTTTTGACTTGGTAGCCTCTAATTGTGTCCATTATTATGGAAGAAACGCTTTCTCTACCTGAACTCCTTGTCATCCTTTGACTAATGGCTCTTTTGATATTGACTTTGTCATCAAATTTTCAATTTTCACTTTTCACTTCTTGCTGGTAAAAGATGAAAACATAGGCCATATCTTTTCGACCTGATCTAAACTAAACTAAATCGAGAAGAACAAGGTCTAACTAATAGCAATTACTCACGTGCAATGGAATGTTTCAAAATTCATACACCAGGAAATTACCCCCTTGCTTAAAAGATATTTGATCTTTCTTTACCTTTTGAATGTTCATTTAAACTAATCTCATTGGCTAAAAAACTCTAGAAATATAGATTATGATAATAAAGCCAAAATACATTTCCCAACTTTTTGCACATAAATGGAGCAGGTAAAACCGAAAACCAAATCCAACCTCGAAAATTCAAAAAGTTTTACTCAGTCAGTGGAATACTTACTAATGTTGACATTCTCCTTCTGCAGGCAATTTTGTTGTGTGGATTTGGTAGCAGAGTTGTTAAAAACGTCACTGTAAATTTCCCTATATAAACCATGCAAGATCTTCATCATCATTCATCAATCAAATCAAACACCATTCAGACAAGAAAAAACACACACAGACACACAGTAGAAACTTCCCAAAATGGCCTCTTTCAAGCTCAGAATTTCCCTTTCTAGCCTCGTTTTAGCAGCTCTTCTGGTCTGCACTCTTTCTCATGCTTCCCCTGGTAAGGGCAATTCGGGCATGTTTCCCGGATTCTACGGCTACTCCTGTCCACAGGCTAATGGAATCGTCATGTCTGTTCTCGAGAAAGCCATTGCGCGCGATCCTAGGATGCCTGCCTCTCTACTGAGGCTCCATTTCCATGATTGTTTCGCTCAGGTACTTTTTGTGGGCACTTTTAAGGTTTAGACAGCATTTTCCGACGATTTAACATGCTAATGAATACTGCTGCTGATGTTTTGTAGGGCTGTGATGCATCAATTCTGTTAGATGATGTTAATGATGATGATGAAGATGATTCAATAGTCAGTGAAAAGAACTCGGGACCAAACAAAAAATCCGCCAGGGGGTTCGAAGTGATTGATGAAATCAAAGCCAAGCTCGAACATGAATGTCCTCACACAGTCTCATGTGCTGATGTTCTTGCTCTCGCCGCACGAGACTCAGTCGTACTTGTAAGCATGCACTTCCAAGTTCCATACCTTAAAAAACGTTATTTTTCGCAAAACAAAAGCTAACAAATGCTGGTTTTTTTATATACAGAGCGGCGGACCACACTGGGAAGTCCCTTTAGGAAGGAGGGACTCAAAAACAGCAAGTTTGACTAAGTCAAACACTGATATTCCCGCCCCGAACTCCACTGTCCAAACCCTAATTTCCATGTTCAGCCGCCAAGGTCTCGATGAACAAGACCTCGTGGCGCTATCGGGTATGAAATCACCACTATACACGTGTCTGACTATTAAAAGTGTTATGAAATATCAAATATGTATATCCTGATCACGTGTCAAACTACTAAAAGTGTACAAAACTACTAAAATGTTACAAAAAATATATATATCATGTTTATACAAGACTATTAAAACTTTTACCAAATATATATCATGTATATACACGTGTCAGACTACTAAAACTGTTAGCGAATATATATCCTGATTATACGTGTCAGATTACTAAAAGTGTTACAGAATATATATAATGATTATACACGTGTCAGACTACCAGAGGTGTTACGGAATATCCCGTGACATTTATATTTTGAATTTTTCAGGAGGGCACACAATTGGGATAGCAAGGTGTGTGACATTTAGACAAAGGTTGTACAATCAAAACGGCGACAACCAGCCTGACATGACACTGGAAAAAACATACTACAACGACCTGAAATCAAACTGTCCTCAGTCCGGCGGGGACGACAACCAGTCGCCATTGGACATCGCATCGCCGGTCAGATTCGACAACTCTTATTACAAGCTCATCCTAGGTGGCAAGGGGCTTCTCACTTCCGACGAGGTTCTTCTGACAGGGAGGGTCGGAAAAACCGTGGGGCTGGTCAAGGATTACGCGGCGGACGAGGCGCTTTTCTTCCGACATTTCGCCAGCTCAATGGTGAAGATGGGCAACATAAAGACCCTGACCGGTGAAAACGGCGAGATCAGGAAGAATTGTCATCGCAGGAACTGAGATCATGTTCCTTAATTTGCTGTAGTTGTGATCAGTGTCAATGTTTTAAAACCGTTTTAAGATTCATTTTCATTTTTATTTGTGTAAAGGAAGGCTTCCCACATCGGAATTTAGTCCCATTTCCTCTCCCTCTTCTCTATTTAAAGCTCCCATCTCCATCTTATGTCCACCCCAACAAACGCTCAGTCGTTGATGTAGGTACGAAAGCGGGTAGTCAATTTTAAATCGGCCCATCCTATTTTTATTGAATTCTTCTGTTTACTCCATTCTAAGAATTCTTTTTATGATCGAATTCAAAAAATGGTTGGAAAAATATTAATATATGTTGCTGGCACGTGATTTGAATTATCCTTCATTTTTCATTGAATTGTCCTTCATTTTGCATTGAATTGGGAAAGAATAGTAAGAGATTTGAGTGTGTACAAGTACCCTCACCAATATTGGGAAAGTCAATTCACACTATACGGTTAAATATAAATCCCCGACGAAGTCCAGATCACTTTCTCCAGATCACTTTTTCTAAAAATGAACACAACTTCACAAGTCTAGGTGAGACTTGGAAGTATACGGTCACATTTAAATTAATAATTGACCACTTCCACCTATATTATCAGGTTCTATCACCTGGTATGAATCCGGCCAGGTCACCGATCGGGTTTCTCTTTAAACGAGATGGTCAAGTCAGCCGTAAGGATTCATTTAAAAGGGATAGAAGGTAGAGATCTTTCGGGAAGTGAATACTGTAGCTGACTCACTAGCCAAGCTAGCTAGCTCCTCAAAGGTATCGTCTCTTTACTCTCTCTGGTTAACCTAGTCAGATTAGAGGCCATGTTTATCTAGATGTATGCAATTTCCACATATTAAAATTATGTCCAAGTCCTAGATTCACTTTTGGAGCATACACTAGTGGTTCTTTATTTTTCGCAGGTTGAAGGCCTCCATGCCTTGTGGCGACGGGTTTTCCTGTTTGGCAGCTTTTACCAATTTATATGGTAATTTTTAATTTTTATAACTTTTGGTATAAAATATTGAGTTGGTCTCTTGGGTGACCGTCACTATATAGTGACCAGATTAAATTCCAAATAGGATATAAGTTAAAAAAAACACGGAGGGACCAATTTGCAATTTCAAAAAAAATTTAAAATTACGCGCTACAGTGTCAAACCACGCGCTACAGTACCGAGCCGCTACACTACCGATTTGCTACAATGTCGAGTTGCTACAGTACAACATAAAACATGAACACTTTAATTTAAAATATGAACATTTTAACGTGAAACATGAACATTTTGACTTACAACATGAACATGAACATTTTGACTTACAACATGAACATTTTAACTTGAAATATAAAACATAAATATTTTAACTTAAAACATAAAACATGGACGTTTTAACGTGAAACATGAACACTTTAACTTGAAACATAAACATTTTAACTTGAAACATAAAATATGAACATTTCTTGAAACATAAAACATGAACAGTTTAACATAAAACATGAATATTTTTTGAAACGTGAACATTTTGACTTAAAACATGAACATGAACATTTTAACTTGAAATATAAAACATAAATATTTTAACTTAAAACATAAAACATAGACGTTTTAACGTGAAACATGAACATTTTAACTTGAAAAATAAAACATAAACATTTTAACTTAAAACATAAAACATGGACGTTTTAACGTGAAACATGAACATTTTAACTTGAAAAATAAAACATAAACATTTTAACTTAAAACATAAAACATGGACGGTTTAACGTGAAAGATGAACATTTTAACTTGAAACATAAAACATGGACGTTTTAACGTGAAAGATGAACATTTTAAGTTGAAACATAAAAGTACACGGTAGCAAAACACTGTGCACGCGCGGAAACACTGTAGCGCGTGCACTGTTGGTCCCTCATTATTTTCTTTGTTGCACTATTTATAATTTACTTCTATATTTGTAGTAAAGACCCTGATCACTATATAGTGACGGTCACTCCCAAGACTTTTCCTAAAATATTTTGTATCAGTTTTGTATAATCATACCAAATTAGTTGGGGTAAAATTTCTAAAATAACCTTTTATAAGCATATTTGTATTCTATTTATTTGAAAATTTTAATTGTATTCAACAAACAACTAAGCGTAAATTTACAGTTCTACCCATTTTACACAAAAAACTGAAGCGAATTAACTTTATATATGTATTAATATGATAAATTTATGAAATTCAAGTTAATTTAATCATATTCTATATAATTTACAATATATTATTTTTTATTCAATATATTCCGTGCAGTTCTGTTCAACTCTATAATAAGGGAATGTTACCGAATATTAAATAAACAATGAGGGCCGTCCTATATAAAAAAAGAAAAACAATTTAATCTTTAGATCTGGTTTTCGACCCGAAAATCTGAAGACTATTTGAATCAGAAAGCTCAGAAATTCGATCAATCATAAGAACACGAATGCGTGTCCATGGGGTTGAAGAACAGATCGCTCACGCTTCTTCTCTTACTCGCACTCTTCACTGCAATCGCTTTCTTCCTTAAAGCAGTTCACGATTCCTGCGACATTCCTCGTTACGATGAATTCTCGCACGCTCGAGAAAACGGCAGCCCAGTTGCTCAAATCAGAATTCAGGACAGCCCTTTGAGTTTCATGAAGTCCAAGCTCGTTCTCCTAGTCTCCCACGAACTCTCCCTTTCTGGTACTCTTTCCTGCATTTGTTTTCTTGCTTCCTTAAAAGAAACACACTTTCGGGGACAGCTTTGATAGTTTTGTTTGCCGTAGGTGGGCCGTTGTTGTTGATGGAGCTGGCGTTCTTGCTGAGAGGAGTTGGGACAGAAGTTGTTTGGATTACTAATCATAAACCAGCTAAGTCCGATGAAGTGGTTTATAGTTTGGAGCAGAAAATGCTTGAAAATGGAGTCAAGGTAGCATATATAACCTTATTATGTTTCCAGTTCACTTGTTCTGATCAAAGTTACAAACTTTGTTAATGAAATCCAGTTGATTTGAACTCTTGTTAGACTGTTGGTAATGTATAGTTTAAAAGGATCAACTTTTACTGAAAATTAAGTTTGGCAAATTTCAGTGGATAGATGAATTACAGTTATCAACCATGGAAAAATTCATCTTTCTTCTTGTACAACTTTTGGTCCGAATAAAGGATGAGTTTTTATTGGAAGAGTTTTGAATTCGGGGACTCTAGAGTCTTCATCTCACTTGTGTTTCTTTTAAGGTTTTATCGGCCAAGGGCCAGGAGGCCGTTGATGTTGCTCTGAAATCTGATTTGGTTATCCTGAATACTGCTGTGACTGGGAAGTGGCTGGATTCAGTTTTGAAGGGAGATGTTCCTCGAGTCCTTCCAAAGGTTTTGTGGTGGATTCATGAAATGCGAGGGAATTACTTTAAACTTGAATTTGTTAAGCACCTCCCTTTTGTTTCAGGTGCCATGATTGACTCACACATAACAGCCGAGTATTGGAAGAATCGCACCCAAGAACGACTAAAGTAATTTATATTCCTAGGACTGTGCTAGACAATTCATGCTTGAATAATTGGTTCTAACTTATCTAGATAGATAATAAGGTAAATTTGAAAAAGATGGTAATAGAAGATAATGCATCTTTGATCATATTTGATTCAGGAAACAAGATGGGGGAAATAGTAGTCATTTAAGATGTTTTCTCGACTTGCATTTTCTTTTAATATAATGTATTTGATACATTAGTGAGTATTTCCCTTTTATATCCATGTTACAGAATCAAAATGCCTCCCACCTATGTCGTCCACCTTGGGAACAGCAATCAGTTGATGGATATTGCCGAAGACAATGTAGGCAGAAGAGTCCTCCGTGAACATATTAGGATATCACTTGGACTAAGAAAAGATGATATAGTATTTGCTGCCATCAACAGTATGATCCTTAAACACAGTCTTCACTCTTGGCTTTTAACCCCTTAAACATGTGTTGTGATGCAAAGCCTTTTTCATTTTCCTTTGAAACCCTGTTTTAAACTTTTGTTTGTTGTCTAGATCTCTGAGCATTTTCTGGTATTTAGTAAAAATAATGGTAATCTGTCCACTAAGGCTATCTATTGTTTGCCAGGATTAGGCTTTGCCTGCTTCTAACCTAGTTTGTTACCATTTATTATAAATTCATAATCTACTACTACTGCTGTGATTTGTTAGTAAAATTCTTATGTTTCTCCTTACTTAATATTTGCTTTTATGTGTCCAAATTCGTCTGCAGGTGTTTCTCGGGGGAAAGGTCAAGATCTGTTCCTCCGTTCTTTCTATGAAAGTCTGCAAATTATTCAAGACAGAAAACTGCAGGTTCCAACAATTCATGCACTAGTAGTAGGAAGTGACATGAATGCACAACCTGACTTCGAAAAGGAACTTCGTAAGTTTGTGACGGAGAGAAACATTCAAGACCGCGTCCATTTTGTGAATAAAACCCTCGATGTATCCCCCTACCTTGCTTCCATTGATGTTCTTGTTCAAAACTCTCAGGTAATTTCTGCTAAATGTCGTATATTAATTTTATATCTCCTGTGTAATACTCTTCAAACTATTTCCACCTCCTTGCGGTTCAAATTCTTTATCCATATATAGGGTCGAGGAGAATGCTTTGGGAGGATAACGATTGAGGCAATGGCTTTTCGGTTACCTGTACTGGTGAGCCTTTTCATCGCTCTGATTGGTTAATATTGGTGATGCACTTTGGTGTAGATTTAACAGCTGATCATGATGCAACATAGTTTTTCTTGTCAGTCTAATGGATTTGCAACGGTTTAATATAAATGTTCTTCATTATACGTGTATATCTCAGGGTACAGCTGCTGGAGGCACAACTGAGATAGTCGTGAATGGAACTACCGGATGGCTGCATCCAGCGGGAAAAGATGTGACACCTCTTGCAGAAAACATTGTCAGACTCGCCTCAGATGTCGAAACAAGGCAAAGAATGGGAAACAAAGGGTATGAAAGGGTAAAAGAAACATTTCTCGAACAACACATGTCAAGTAGGATATCATTAGTTCTGAAAGAAGTTTTACAGAAAGCAAAGAACAGTAATGCTTCTTAACTTTTCTTCCCACATTCATCTTGTATTTTCTCCACACATTTATACATAGTTGATGATTTTGTAGAGTGCTAGCTTGAATGAACCTTTTGGGACGATGTCCTACTCTGTTTGAACAAGTACTTGTGCATACACACTCTTACAATCTTGTAAAACCAGATATAATTGAGTAGTTGCATTCCCAAAACCGCTGCCTATGGCATAAGAAGGTGAAACTAGTTTATTGACTGTGTGAGTGTGTGTATATAGTGACTAGGTAATGCGAAATTGGAAATGACACTTACCTTGATGATTAGAGAATAGTTGGTTGTGAGAATCAAATAAGTCACATAAGTTCCGTATATCATTTTTGAAGATGTGAAGGCGATAACGAACAAAATCTGAGAGAATGCAAAAAAATCTCACAAATAAGGTCGTGTTATGTTTGCCTGATCTAAATTGAATCTAACTAAACTAAACTTACGTCAACGATAATGTTGAGGTTTGTATCTTTGTAGCCCATATCCTTGAGCAACTGTCTACAATGGTGGAATGGACCGGGAATCTCTCCAATACATAACATTACCAGAGCTTCCAATCCACACTGTAATTCATGGCTCAAAGATTAAAAAAACTCGAAGTTAAAGTAAGAAGTTTAGATTGAGATGGAAGGAGCGAGAGGTTTACGAGGATTCGTAAAAATGGAAGTTTACCGTTCGAAAGGCAAGACAAGCGATGAGTCCGACCAGAGTGATCATATGATGGAGTACCATGTCAATTCTGATGTTCTTGAGATCAAATTGGTATCGTCCCAAATCATAGATATAGTAAGCAAGATTAACAGCTAGAATTTTCATCTGCCAAAACACTAGCATTTTTTTAGACGGAATGAAATGAACTATGTGCAGATTCAACTGAGACAGATTTTGGAAAGCTGTTTTGATTCGGTTATTAAACGACAGATGTTGCTATTTGTAACAACCCAAAATTACAAGTGAAATGACAAAAATACCCTCCAATTTTTAGTTCATGTGGAAACTACTAGGATACATGTAGGGGTATTATTATCATTTAACACTATTGCAAGGAGCAAAAACTTTTGTGGATTTAACGTGCGCCCATATTTATAATACCTGCAAGGGAGAAGAGGTTGAAGCTAAAGGAGAAACAGGATTGATCCAATCTTGCACAGAATAAGAAGCCAAGAACACAATTTGTAATGCATGGATTATAGAAATCATGCGACCGCAGAAACTGAAAGAACGTTTATGGAACATCTTTCTGGCTAACAAGAACAACGTTGTCCATGAAATCACTCCAAATACAGTAAAACCGCTAATATTATCTGCCATTTTTATTTTTTTTTACAAAACTCAGAATATGATGTTTGGGACGAACTAGGAAGAGCTGGAAAACATAGTTATTAATATTTATAGGAGTGTTAATTTTCATTTGATTTACGTTTATGTTCATCAAACTACATGCTAAACGCAAAGTAAAATTATTTTTAAAAACGTGACGTGTTCTTGTTTATTAAATTTGTAGAAACGTCGTTTGACCAAGATTATAAATCAAGCTTACAGCGTGATCCTTCAAATCAATCCTTAATTTCTAAACTAAAGACTAAAAAAGTGAAGCAAATTGGTTCAAATTTTTTTTTGAAGCAAATTAGATGTTCTTATATCACATTTTAGTACACGCTAATACATCATCATAACATTTTAATTAGCATTGCAATTATTACGAGTATTTTGGAATCGATAATTAAATAAAAATAAGTGTAAAAAGTGAAGCAACTGCCTGCAAGTGTCACTCCTGTCATATTAGTCACAATTTTAGGAAATGTCACTGCTGTTATATTAGTCACAATTCAAAAATTAGTTGATTATATTTTCTAATAATATAGTTAGTTACAGTTTAATTCAAAGCCTCTCCTGTAGCACGGTCCTAATTGAGATAGAGGGTAAATGTTGATCTTCTCACTTTCATGCTCTGTTCTATGTTGATCTTCTTACTTTCAAAGTCTGATCTTTTAAATATTAAGCATGATCATTCAGAGCATTATTGTTAATCTTCTCACTTTCATTCCCGGTCTTTTAAATATTAAACTTTTGAGACCAAGTCTCAATTGAGAATTTGTATATCTACGTTTTTTATGCCTTGCTCTCTAATTTTAGTCGCATTTTGAATCAAAATAAATAAAGTGTAATGTGTAACATTTTTGTTTAGGAAGTTTTACAGAATTCAAATAACGATTCAATCATTAACAGCTTAAGTTTTCTCTATTAATCAATCTCCTTCAAATAATATGATGTGGCTAGCTAGCTTGAATGAGACTTTTGGGATGAATTTCTCCTTTGCTTGAATAGGTACTTGTACCTACACACTCTTACATGCTTGTAAAACCAGAAGACATAAAGTAGTTGTATTGCCAATACCACTACCTATGACATCAAGAAAAAAAAAATCAATTTTATAATTTATTGTAATATATTCATGAGTTACGTACTTATAAAATAAATGAAATGGCATCTT
Source organism: Cruciata laevipes (assembly GCA_963678965.1). Classification (NCBI taxonomy): domain Eukaryota; kingdom Viridiplantae; phylum Streptophyta; class Magnoliopsida; order Gentianales; family Rubiaceae; genus Cruciata; species Cruciata laevipes. Next base: position 1,598,735 of record OY787639.1, read on the forward strand.
ACAAATATGGTTAGAGGCAATCTCATATGTATAATAATAATCTTGTTTTAATTTTGGATTTTTCTAAGAGATTTTGTATATGCGTACCTTGCAGATTAGAGGATAGTTGGTTGAGAGAGCCAAATAAATCATATATGTTCCGCAAATCATTTTTGCAAATATGAAGGCAGCAGAATACAAAATCTGTGAAATTAACAAATATTAACACCAAGAGTTATGTGAAAAATAGGAAATATGTAATTTAGTAGGGATATATAGTAACACTTTTTACTAGTAACACTTATTAGAATATATGAATATATTGATCAAACAAGTATAATTTGTATTAAAGTTGAGAGTTTTGAAGTTACATCAACAGCCAAGTAAAGATTTGTGCGTTTGTAGCCTAGCTCCTTGAGCAACTCTCTCAAGCAAAACAATGAAGTCGGAAACTGTCCAATCCAAATCTCCGCCATTGCTTCTGATCCCCACTAATTACACAAATTAATAATAAAGAACTAATTAATTAATAAAAATGATGAAATCACGAGTCCCAAGGATTCACAAACTATTTTTTGAAAATGATTATATATGGCACAATTATAATTTATTCTTCGATGGTCGATTATTTTAATAATATTTTCTCAGGTTGCAATCGAACTGAAATAAATATGAACGAGCATAGTAGTGTACCTTCCCATAGATGACGCCAACTGCAATTGCTACAATAGCAACTATATGATGGATTATAGAGTCAATGGGGACATTCTCCGGGTCAAACAGGTAGCAACCAATATCAAAGATATAGAAAGCAAGATCAGCTGCCAAAACTTTCATCTACATTAAAATGTTAAAATTTAATTACTTTTGACGAAAATAAATGTCACTAAACAACCTGAAGTTACAACTAATTTTAGTGACGAAAATAACCGTCACAAATGGTATCTACTTTTAGTGACGCAAATTACCGTCACCAAAATTGTAACAAATTTAGTGACTAGAAAAGCAGTCACGAAAGTACCTGTAATGGGGAAGAGATGGAAGCCAAGGGAGTAAGAGGATTTCTCCAATCTTGTACAGTATATGAAGCCAAGAATACATATGTTAATGAATGGATTATGGTAACCACGTTGCCGGATGTGGAATCATTAAACTAAGTTTCCTTTCAGTGTTTGGTTTAGGTTATTAAGATTCCTTTCTGTAATAGGGATAGGTTCTTGAGTTTTCCGTTTGTGGTTTAGTTTATGGTTTTGGGTGTCTATAAATACACGGCCTTGGGTATAGACTCATTGTGTGTGTAAAAACCCCAATAGATTCAGTTGATTAATAATATTTTGGATTCAGTTATAATTACGTTCTGCGTTTAGGGTTCATAGATATTTTTGAATCCTACATCTGGTATCAAGAGCCAAGTTCGTGGTTGAGTGATTTGAAGAGATGGATTTCAAATCGTTTCAATGTCCTGTTCAAAAGTTATCGAAGGAGAAGAACAATTACAGTGTGTGGGAGTTCGCTATGAGGTCGGCGCTTGAAAGCGAACAATTATTCAAGTATGTGTCAGATGGTTTGACAAGTACTGCCGATGATGCAGAAAAAACTAAGGATAAAAAGGCTTTTTATGCGTTAATTTCGTCCGTGGAAGAATCAATTATGCTTCAATTAGTGCATGCTAACACAGCAAAGCAGGTATGGGATATAGTGAAGAAAATATTCAGAGGATCTGCTCAGGTTCAGGCTAGTAACTTGATGTTATTGACAAACAAATATAATAGAACTTCTATGGAGAAGACGGAAACCATAGACTCGTATTTTGAGAGACTTCATATAATGATTAATGAGATGGTGAACAATGGGTTCACGTATGTAGAAAAGGACCTTGTTTTCAAGGTTCTTAGTACTCTGCCCTTTGAATTTGAACCGATGGTGACGGTGATAAACGAGACATCAAATTTGAAGACCTTACCGATTGACGAACTTCATGGTAAACTAAAACATTATGAAAATAGAATGAAGGAGAAGAAAGAAGCATTTGGCGCCCAAGAGAAGATTGAGAAGGTGTTCCAAGCACAGACTCCAGCTGGAAAAGGAATGGGTCGTGGACGTGGAGGTCGCGGAAATTACGGAGGTCGCGGAAATTACGGAGGTCGCGGAAATTATGGAGGTCGTGGAGGTTATGGAGGACAAGGCAAAGGTTACTCCAATCAGGAGAGAGATAATTTTGATAATTCGGGTAATTATCAAAGGCGTGAGATAATCTGCTATAATTGTGGGAAGAAAGGTCATATGAAAAGGGACTGTTGGCATGATGATGAATCTGGTCATGCTCAAATTGCTGAAACAAATGATGATACTCATGAAGCTCTTTTATTTTCCGCTAATGTAGCTGAGGAGGAAGGTAAAAGTTCAGTCTGGTATGTTGATTCTGGTTGCAGTAATCACATGAGTGGTAGGAGAGATATCTTCTCAAATATGGATGAATCATTTCGTACCACAGTGAAGTTTGGAAATAATCATATTGTTCCTGTTACCGGTAAAGGTAATGTTCCGATCACTTTGAAGAATGGAGAGATGAGTGCTATTGCGGATGTTTACTATGTTCCTGAATTACACCATAATTTGTTGAGTTTGGGTCAGTTACAAGAGAAGGGCTATGATGTTTCCTTCAAAGATTGTGTTTGCACTATCCGTGATAAGAATAATGGACTTATAGCCAAGGTAAATATGACAAATACGAGGTTGTTTCCAATTACTCTAAATTATGGTAACTCTTCTTGCTATAGCACGGTGGAGTCTGATGATGTTTGGTTATGGCACATGAGATTTGGACATTTGCATTTTAGTGGTTTGCAATTTATTGTGAGAAATGGTGTGGTTTCTGGATTACCATCACTTGATTTCTCTCATAGGCAGTGTGAATCTTGTATTCTTGGGAAGAAGCACAGAGATTCCTTTCCAGTGGGACAAGTCTGGAGAGCAAAACAACCATTGGAGCTTATTCATTCTGATTTGTGTTCCGTTGAAGTTCCGTCTAGGGGTGGTCATAAGTACTTTATAACTTTCATTGATGATTTCAGCAGGAAGACATGGGTTTATCTTTTGGAAAATAAATCCGAGGCTTGTGATACATTCAAAAATTTCAAGAAATATGTGGAGAAGCAGAGTGGGAGAGTTATTAAGACTTTGAGAACTGATAAAGGAACTGAGTACACTGTATGTGATGGATTTCTTGAGGAACATGGGATAAAACATCAGATGACTGCCAGATATACCCCTCAGCAAAATGGAGTTGCTGAAAGGAAGAATAGAACAATTATGGATATGGTGAGATCCATGATGACATCAAAGTCAATGCCAAAGGATTTTTGGGCCGAAGCTGTTACTTGTGCTGTTTATTTGACTAACAGGTGTCCCTCAAGAAGCATTCATAAAATGACTCCGTATGAGCTGTGGATGGGGAAGAAACCAAATATTTCTCATCTCAAGGTATTTGGTTGTATTGCTTATGCACATATACCTGATGCGATTAGAAAGAAGTTGGACGCTAAAGCAGAGAAGTGTATTTTCATTGGTTATAGTAATGAGACAAAAGGATATAGACTATATAATCCGGAAACTGGAAAATTGGTTATTTCCAGAGATGTTGATTTTGATGAAAATGGAAGATGGGATTGGAAGATGAAAGCTCCTCAAGTGGTCGTGTCTGAATACTCGAATGAGGAGAATAAAAATCATGAACAGACAGTTCATGAAGAGACAGTTCAGCAGCAAACCGTGCAACCAATCGTTGATCCTTCTAGTTCGACTGCTCCAAATGAAGGTCGGCCTAAGAGGAATATTCAATTGCCTGCTCGGTTGAATGACTGTTTAGTTGGTGATGAACTTGATAATCTCACTGACGAAGATATTGTGAATTTTGCCTTATTTGCCGACTGTGATCCTGTTGATTTTAAGGATGCTGTAGGTGATGATCGTTGGGAGAAGGCAATGGATGCTGAGATAAATGCCATAGAGAAAAACAAGACTTGGGAACTCACAAAACTTCCAAGTGGAAAGAAACCCATTGGTGTAAAGTGGGTGTATAAAACAAAATACCAGTCAAATGGTGAAATTGATAAGTATAAGGCGAGATTGGTGGTGAAGGGATACAAACAGAAACTTGGAATAGATTATTTCGAGGTCTTCGCTCCAGTTGCTAGACTTGATACTGTTCGTATGATTATTGCTTTGGCGGCCCAACATGGTTGGAAAATTCATCAAATGGATGTGAAATCTGCTTTCCTGAATGGAGTTCTTGAAGAAGAGGTTTATGTTGAGCAACCTCAAGGATATGTTAAACGAGGAGAAGAAGATAAGGTCTATCGTTTAAAGAGAGCTTTGTATGGCTTGAAGCAGGCGCCAAGAGCATGGTATACACGCATTGATAATTTTTTTATCAATAGCGGTTTTGAGAGGTGTCCACATGAGCATACGACATATGTGAAGTGTTCACCAAATGGAGATGTAGTTCTTGTGTCATTATATGTGGATGATTTGATATATACTGGAAATAATTTGAAGATGATGAATGACTTCAGGGAGGCCATGATTAAGCAGTTCGAGATGACAGACTTGGGGCTTATGTCATATTTCCTTGGGATTGAAGTTTCTCAGACTAATCAGGGAATCTTTATATCTAAAAGGAAGTATGCTGGTGATATTTTGAAGAAGTTCAAAATGGAGAATTGTAAGCCGATCATGACTCCTGCTGAAGAGAGATTGAAGCTGACAAAAGAAGGTGCTGGAAATTTTATAAATCCAACATATTTTAAGAGTATGGTTGGAAGTTTGAGATATTTGGCATCTACGAGACCAGACATCAACTATAGTGTTGGGTTGGTAAGTAGATTTATGGAGGCACCGAAACAAATACATTTGCAAGCAGCAAAGAGGATTTTGAGGTACATTAAAGGTACTCAAGGTGATGGTATATTTTATCCCAGGGGAGAGAAAGTTGAGCTTGTTGGACTTGTTGGATACACGGACAGTGATTGGGGTGGTGATACAGTTGAAAGAAAAAGCACTTCTGGATATGCTTTTTTCCTTAGTTCTGGTGTGTTTTCTTGGAGTTCAAAGAAACAACCAGTGGTTACTTTATCAACTGCTGAGGCTGAGTACATTGCAGCGACAAATTGTGCTACTCAAGCAGTTTGGTTGAAGAGAATGTTGGAGTTTCTCAAGGAAAAGTTAAATGGTCCACCTACATTGTTTTGTGATAGCAAGTCTGCTATTGACTTGTCAAAGAATCCAGTGTTTCATGGAAGAAGTAAACACATCGACATCAAGTATCACTACATTCGGGAGTTAGTTCGTGAAAAGGAGATTGTTCTTGATTATTGCAAGACAGAAGATCAAGTGGCAGACATTTTTACGAAGGCTTTAAAGTTTGAGACATTCAAGAAGCTGAAGAGGATGCTTGGCATGGTAAGTGCAGCAACTTAGTTTAAGGGAGGCTATGTGGAATCATTAAACTAAGTTTCCTTTCAGTGTTTGGTTTAGGTTATTAAGATTCCTTTCTGTAATAGGGATAGGTTCTTGAGTTTTCCGTTTGTGGTTTAGTTTATGGTTTTGGGTGTCTATAAATACACGGCCTTGGGTATAGACTCATTGTGTGTGTAAAAACCCCAATAGATTCAGTTGATTAATAATATTTTGGATTCAGTTATAATTACGTTCTGCGTTTAGGGTTCATAGATATTTTTGAATCCTACACCGGAAAATTTAAAGGAGCGTTTGTGAAACATTTTTCTGGTTAACCCAAACAATATTGTCCATGACGTCACCCCGAATACAATGATATATGTGATATAATCTTCCATATTCACACTAAAATATCAAATAGTTAGAGGAAATTGATCAGAATCTAATGAATTGGGAATTTGGGATAGAATGGGAAGAAGAGTGGTGAGAGCACTTATATGTAGTAGATGTTTAGATGTTTCATTTTACCATTTTGGTATGTGTTAATGAAAGAAGGAATTAGTTCCTTTTAAGTATGCTCCCTACATTTCCATCTAGTCTCAAATCTACAGAAAGTGGGAGAAGTTAGGTTGCAAGATTAAAATTTTCAAATCTAATAAATGTCATTCAAGTTTGGTACTGGTGGACAAGAATTGTACTTAATTCCTTTTAATTTAATGTTTTTGCATTTATGACTGATTATTATCCTATTCATGTGTTTGTCTTTATTTTTTAACAAATTAAATATACATTTCAAATGTAAATATCTTTAGTTATATACAACAAAAAATTATAAAAATAATATATTCTTAATTTTCATATTATAACGAACGCAACAAGATCATACATAACTATGTTCGCATCGCATGCATATATAAATTTGAATATTATCATGTGAGATCTTGTTATGTTCGTTGTAATGTGTATTTTAATAATATATAGGTTTCACATTTTTTCATTATACGTAATTTAAAATATTAAGATTTCAAAATATATTTAAATAGTGAAAAACAGAAATAAAGAGATAAAATACTGAAATTTAATGCACATGCATTAAATTCTAATCCCCACACTAGGGAAGCTGTTGGAGTTGAAACAAAAAAAGATAGAGAATATGAGGATGTAGTACTATATCTTGGAGAATCTCGTAGGGAAGCTGTTGGACTTGCTCTTAGTGTTCAAATTAGATATGGCTCATTACAAAAACTTAAAAGAACGACGAAAATGAATCGAGTTCGAAGTCGAAGGTACATATATCTACTTTGAGTATTGTAAAATTAAGAAATTTCTCCACCACATGTACATTTTTCTTAGAGAAAGTCTTGGGTGAGACCTGTTCTTGTGGAGACCAAGAGTAGGGGAATGAGCATTTACTGTTTCTGCTTGATCTTTTAGTCAGTTTGTTTGATCTTTCAAGCAATGTGCATGAGTATTTTTGTTTTGCCTTGATTTTTCAGTTAATTTGATCTTTTGTTCAATTTGCTTGATCGTTCGGTCAATTTCCTTGATCATTTCCTTGGTCAATTTCACCAACGACAAATTCAATCAAGGAAATCGGCGGGTTTAAAGCTCACCAACGACAAATTCAATCAATAACAGTCTCATATAATCTTTGGTCTCAATGGAGACAGGTCTCAATTGAGAATTAGTATTTTTCTTATGCAAGTCCGCATTTTTACCAAAATACTCTCAAATGTCCCATTGCATTTTGACTAGCATTTTTTGTCTTAGTAATATCAAGGGCATTCTTGTAAAAATTTGTACCTGAAAAAGAAAAACGTACCTGCATGGAGCAACCAAAAAAAATATACGTACACAATTGATAAAGTATACGAATAGTTATCAGAATATATACTGTTGGATAGGCGAGGACGGAGCCCTCGACATTCTTATCAAATCGGTGACGTCCCAAAATCATAGAATAAGTAAGCAATATTAATAGCTAAAATCTTTGTAGTCACGTGATAACATTCTTGTTACGTAATAAAATTAAGGAGATCTCAGCTATACTACGAGTGGCTTCAGAATTTCAGAAACTACCTTGTTGATAAGATACACAACCTACTTACCTTGTTGGTGGAATAGGAAGATGGATGAGAGAAAGATTTATTGGGTTGTTTGAGAGAAAATGTCCCGTTCGGAAAGATAAAGGAGGGCTTGGATTTTGGGATCTTAAGGTTTTTAATAAGACTTTGCTCGGCAAGTAGGCTTAGCGATTGCTAGCCCAACAACATTCCCTATTGGCTCGAGTGTTGAGAGAGATATTATGAAGATGGCGATATTATGGCATCTTCTCTAGTATCTCAGCCTTCTTGGAGTTGGAGAAGCATTCATGGAGCTCTGAAATTAGTTTATTTGGATGGCAGGAAGGCCATTGGTGGAGGTTGTTTTGAATGAGTGTTTGTTATGATCCTTGGTTACCGCGAGATGGGACATTTCGGATTCAGAACCCGGAAGCCATAGGCCATATCACCAGGGTCTCAAACATTATGGACATGGATAATGGATGGTGGAATACTGCTTTTGTTGAATGAATATTTTTATCCGGGGGACGTTGAGGTAATAAAATCTATTCCGCTTCAGAACTTGGATCGTGCTGATAGATGGTTTGACACCACTTGCATGATGGAGTTTTGACAGTGTGTTCGGCGTACCATTTGGTAATTGAGAACCCAGTATCCACTTTAATCATCACCTTAATGCCCTAGGCTATGAGGAAAACAAGAAGTTTTGAGTAGGTTTTGGAAGCTACAAACTCTTAAGTGGGCCTTACACTTTGCTTGTCGTTTATGCTTAGATTCTCTGGCTACACTGGAAAACCTAAGGTGGAGAACTATTGAGGTGTCTCCGTTGTGTGCGCTATGCTCAGAGGAAGCTATCACAACGAAGCATATTTTTCTTTCAATTGTAGTTATGCAAGAGCAGCTTGGGTAGCGGCTGTAATCTTGTCTGATGTGCTGATCTTACCCAGCCAATGGGTGACCTATGGTTTCAGAAATTGCTAAGGGAAAAGGATGATGCATTTTGTGAACTCGCGATTACAGTTTGTGATGGTATCAGGTTTCAGAAGAATCGCCAAATTTTTGAGTAATCACATCTTAGCGCGAATTACATCTTGTGGTGGCTTCTATTCTGTCCAGTCAAAGACATTTCTTGGAGGCTCGAGGCTGGAAGGATGATATCTCGTACTCCCTTTTGTCGGGAGCCATGCATCAGCCACCAAGTGACAGGCTCATAATTTACTTTGACAGGCTCGAGGCTCTTAATTGATCGAGGATATTCAGTGAACAGAGTCGTGACTTTTGATCCAGGGGCACCTTTATTCGTGCAACGTCGAGACGGTTTCCGCATATTCATGATCCCGTCCTTGCGACACATTGGCGCTAGAGGAAGTTTTGATTTTGGCAGAAACTCTTGGCCAGCCGGATATATGCTTTGTAAGGGGTGCTTGTGTAGATGGTTCGCCAGAAATCTTTATGCCCAGTCAGCTGTGAGTCGGCTCTTGTTAGTTAACACATGTGATGTTCTTCCTAGTTTTCTGGCATTCGTTTGTGGACAATTTTCAAAACCCAGAATTACAAGTTCTTTGCTTCAAAAAAATTAAGGAGATCTCCTGTGAGACCAGTCCCAATTGAGACTATGAATGAATTTTGATCTTCTCACTTTTAACCCCGATCTTTTACATTTAAACTTGATCATTCAGCGTATTATTGTTGTCTTATTTTCATGTCTAATTTTGTTACTTTCAAAGTTGATCAGTGAGACCAATTGAGACGATCTCAATTATGAATTTGTCAATAAGACTATATATAATGAATCATTGAGTGGGCAAATATATACAGGTAGTAGCTAAAATACGAGCACTTTCAATGGTATAGCCTTAATCAAGGCTTTGAAATCTACTTTTTTTTTCCTAAAGTTCCATTTTACAGATTTTAACTCACAACCATAAATCTTTCCACATCATCAATAGAATTTCATGTCATCAATTATTATTTTTAATTTTCATCAATGATATACCATATCAACAATTATAATATGATATATTAATAATTATAAATATAAAATAAGCACAAATATATATGGTTAAAAATAATGAATATTTTGTGTACAATAAATCTAAATACATGTAATAATAAAATATAGCTATTAATTTTAAAATTATAGTAACTCTAAGAAATTATCACAACAATATAATATAATTCATTCAAGTTAATACGTGAAATTTAAAGAAATCAAATGTCTACTGCCAAATTAATTGCATTTGAAATAAATGAATTGCACTGTCACGATATAGTGCATGTCCCACCCTGCCAAATGTCTCTTTTCTATTGGCTTAGTTGATAAGTCTAGGGGATGAAATTTTCCGGACTTTGGTTTGGAATAAATCCAGAATATAAGGAAAAGCCATTATTAAATCCTCCCACTGCACGTCTTTGAAAGTATAAATCCTCTTTCACAGACCCCCGCTCCAGCTGCTCTAAGGGCTAAAATACTAGTGTTATGACGGTTTATATTACTAGCTTGAATGAATCTTTTCGGTGGACGTCCTCCTTTTTCTGTATAAGCCATACTTGTAAATACCCACTCTTATTATCTTGTAATACCAGAATGTACAGAGTAGTTGCATTCCTAAAATCATTATCTACAACATAAGAGTGTGACATAGTTAGATATCACTTTCACGTATGTATATATAAGACTTGTATTTTTACAATTTTTTAATTAATTTCTTTTGATATATAAGAAGTGATTTCTTTTCAGAATAACAAAAATTCCAGTAACATATTCGATAATAAATTTTATTGGAATATGGTTGTCATGAAATGATATTGTGAAGCGGTAAGAATGTACCTTAAAGCGTAGTGGATAGTTGCATGTGAGAATAACGTAAGCCTCGTATGTTCCAAGTAGCATTCCTGAAAATGTAAACGCGGCTGCTCGCAAAATCTGGGGTAAATGACCTAATAAATTACGGTATTCGGTGTTGCTATTTGTATCATGATATTCTACTTCTATAGTTAAAAAAAATGGTTGAAAAGACATTAATACCATTTAAAAAGTCTATTTATGGGGGGACGTTATTGTCGATTCATAGAATTTATGGGGTTACATAGAGTAAAATCGGGAACTAGATTTAGGACTTCAGTTATTTATTTTTATTTTTCAAAGTGAAATAAAAAATGAAAAAAAAAACAAAATTCAGTAAAACATATACTAACTTCAACTGTTGCGAAGAGATTGGTGTCTTTCAATCCCAACTCCTTCAGTAACACTTTCGAGTCGGTGAATGGACTCGTAAACTCGCCCATCCATAAAGTAGCAATTGCTTCTGATCCATACTGGACACACATATACATTTCATGGTGAGAATTCGACAAAATTTAACATTGATTTGATATTATTTAATAAAAAGTAAGGGCAATTTATACCCTTCCATAGGCAAGTAGAGTGCAGATTAAAGCAATGGCACCAAAATGGTGGATTAGGAGGGTAATCCCGACATTGTTGATGTCACGTAAGTAAAGTAATGTTTCATGACTGTAGAAAGCGAGACTAATTACCAGAATCTTCGCCTGCATAAAAAATAATTATGAAAACAAAATGAAATTCAAACGAACAGGAGAAAAATAAATGGAATCTTATTTATAGCAAGATAATTCGTGGATTCATTTAATTTGCTAGTTCAATTCTAAAATTTTGAGATTACACATAATAAATTAACAGTCTATTCACCATATATTTAGTGAATATATACATTTTTCTTATGCACCTTCACATCTTTGCCAAAATAATCTTAAATGCAATCGTGCATTTTGGTTAACATTTTTAGTCTTAATAATATTAAGGGCATTCTTGTAAAAATTTGGACATGCACCCGGGCATTTTTCTTATGCAGGTATACATTTTTACCAAAATACCCCTTGCATTTTGGTTAGCTTTTTTACCATTACTAATATTAAAGAAATATGGACCTGCGTAAGAAATCGTACATGCATGGATCAACTCCCTAAATTTACTGTAAGACGGTCTCAGATATGAGAGGTAGAAACAAGATAGTACCTGTTGTGGAGAGAGTTCTGAAGCCAAAGGAGAAAGAGGGTTGGTCCAATCTTGTATGCAAAGGGATGCCATGATCAAAGCTTCAAATGAATGGATTGTAGAAACCAGGCTGACGCAGAAATACGAAGAACGCTTGTGACACATGTTTCTCACCAATGCAAAAAGTGTCGCCCATGAGATCACTGCAATTACATACGTGTTTATGATATAATCCTCCATCGATAATCGCACTGGTTATAACCAGATCAATTAGACTTTGGTTTGTGCAGAGATATTGGTGCGTTTGACCAGGATTACAGACTAAGATTGTACATGAGTTGCAAGCCTACAAATATATATATATATATATATATATATATATATATATATATAATTAAGTTTCAAGTTATGCATGCCTAATTCTTCATTAAATTAACGGCATATTTTAATGTATATATATATAATTAAGTTTCAAGTTATGCATGCCTAATTCTTCAGTAAATTAACGGCATATGGTTAATGTACTGTGCAGGTAGAGATCGAATAGGTGCATCTTTAATAAGTACAATTTTCGACTACCAGTACCAAACTTGAATGAATATCCCATTGATTTGATTTGAAATTTTTATTGTTGCAACCTAACTAATTAGGTCATGTCCTGTCTGATAGAACTTATTATTTTAATTAAACTGAACTGGCTGTATTGAAAAAAGAAGCAGCATGACTGTATTAACCTAAATTTCATTAAATTAAATTTTCGCTGAACTGAACTGAATTAAATTGATCACTTTCTGAATTATTTATTTCCTTTTGATTTTAAAGTTAACGGGTTGAAATATCACCGAAAAGATAGGATCATAATTAAGTATTTACTTTTATAAATGCAAACTTTGAGGAAATTGTGAAACATGGTTTTCTAGTTTGGATGGCTCTTATGGGAATGGGATAATGTCCTCCGCTTGAATAAGTATATGTGGAGATACACCCTCACCATTTTGTCGAACCAGAAAAAACTGAGTAATTGTATTCCCAAAGCTGCTGCCTGAACATAATATGAAATAAACTAGTTACGAGTATATTGATTCAGTTCAAATCAGTTTAACTCAGTTCATCCACCAAGAATATATCATTTGACAAATTTCAATATTAATTAATCTCATTTTTTTAACCTATCAATACAACTTAATTAACAAAGAATAATGTGGTCTAGCGAGGAAACCTCACGCATTTCATAGAGTCTCTTACCTTCTTTATCTTTACATATTTTATTTATAAATTATACCTATGTACTTTTTAACTTATATATTTATAAACATTTTCATATTCAAATATAGCAAGCATGTGCATTAGTTAAATTTAAGAAATTTGAATTTTCAAACCTTTGCCCAAAGACATGCATGATAAATAACTACAAAAAGTCACACCAGTAGCGAGATTTAGTGACGGTATAAACGTCGCTAATATTAGCGACGCTTAAAAAAGCGCTTCTATATAACATGTCAGTAAATAATTGCGACACTTCTATGTGTCGTCAAATTTTATGTAGTGGTTTTTTTAGTGACATGTGAGTAAAGTAAAACTGACTTTGAAGGTGGAGTTATGATTAAAAAAGGTGGAGTTAAAATAGCGACATTTCTTTATGTGTCACTAAATTGTGTTACTACTGGATCCAAATTTTGTAGTGAGTTTTTTAATCATGAGAATAGATTTTCAACAAGAATGTAATACCTTTAGGAGTAGGGGATTGTTGGCCGTGAGAACCACATAAGTGATATATGGTTGGTATATCATTCTTGAAATTGTAAAGACGTTCGCGAATATAATCTGGTTGATTGAGCAAAATTTAGAACACACAAAAAAAAATTAGCGACAAAAATTAAGATATCGTGATAAAAAGATTATCAAGCATGCAATAAAATATAATATATACTAAATAATGCATATATATGTTTCAATCGATAAAGTGCCCAAACTAATTAAATCTGGACTACTACTACTCCATCCGTCCCAGCTGAAACTGCACACTTTCCTTTTTTGGTTGTCCCACCCAAAACTGCACACTTTCCATTCTAGGACATTTTTGGCATGAAAAATACTTTATTACCCTTCCATTTTTAATTATTCCTCAAACCATTTTCTCACCACATTTTCCAATCCGCCTCCAACCTTCACGTACCACTTTTTCTTCTTGTTTCCTCCTCCAAATTTCACATTTGCATCTTCATTCTTCACCTCATCTCATCTTCTCTTTTCTACTCCATCGAAAAACCCATCTATAGCATCCAAATGAGTCGCTTCTTTGATGGGTTTTCTTTATTTTTTGACTGGGTTTAATCAATCAAATGGGCTTTCCGAATTGGATTTTGATTGAGTTTGTTTAACCGAATTGGATTTTGTTCAGTTGAACATCGAACGGTTTGTTCAATTAAATGGGTGTTTCCGATCTGTTGTGTTGGGTTTATTCTCACATTAATTGAATGGGTTTTCAAACATATGTTCTCAGATTAATTTTCGAATATGGGTTTCTCAGTTCTCAGTTTGCGGACTGAAAAAAATGGATTTTTCAAACATGTGCGTTCTCAGATCTCAGATTAATTTTCGATATGGGTTTTGGTCGGGAATTTGCCGGTGATGAAGATTTGGTAACTGCGGAGCGGTAGGAGCGGTGGTGGTGAGGCGGAATGGCTGATGTGGTTGTTGTGGTAGAGTTGCAGTAAATAGATGAAATTAAAAGGGGTAAAATTGTCATTTTGTTAGTCTAAAATAAAAAGAACGAGTTTCTCCCTCTGCAGCTATCGCTGGGACGGGGGAGTATATAACATCATAGTTTTACCAATGTAGTTTGTATTCGGTCATGAAATAATTAAGAAGTCTTCATAATTTTGAAGCATTTGAATTTTCTAAAAATTAGTACAGAAATGGACGGAGACTTACGTCAGCAGCTAGGTTGAGACTGGTGTCTTTGTATTTCATCTCTTTGAGCAACTTCCTCAAGTGGTTGAAAGGACCCGGAATCTCTGCAATGCATAACCCTATCACCATTTCTGTTCCACACTGGATCATCATGATAAAGAAACACTCATGAATTAACAAAACTGAGAAGATCAACACAGCAGAACATATAATGATCAACCATGAAAGGGAAAAGGTTGAATGATAATGTTTAATATGTAAAAGATCAAGTTTGAAAGTGAGAAAATCAACACAAAACATATAATGATCAGGCAAGAAAGTGAGAAGATTGAATGATCATGCTTAATATGTAAAAGATTAGATGTTAAAAGTGGAAAGATCAAAACACAGAACAGATAATGATAATGATCAGACATGAAAATAAGAAAATCAATAATACCATCTGTCTCAGTTAGGACCGTCCTACATGAGACATCTCTTTCATTTTCATTTTAATGACAAAATTGAGAATATATATGGGTGTTGAAGTATAATACCATTTGATATGCAAGGCCGGAGCCGATTCCGACGATAGTTAACAGATGATGGATTACTAGCTGGCCCTCGATATTATTACCAAATCGGTAACGTCCCAAATCATAGATAAAGTAAGCTAGACTAACAGCCAAAATCTTCGTCTGCATGGAAAAAGTTATATAATTGAACTAATTAATTACATTTTGAACAAATGAATAGTATTTGTACAAAATTAACTAAGTGGGCCGGAGTACAAATTCAAAATCACAAACACTCATATGAAAACAGGTTATATAATAAGCTGCATATTAAAAATCAGACAACATTGTCATATTATCTAGTAACATTAATCACAGATATCTTATTATGAGTATGTTTCACAAGAAAAATTTTAATTTCAAAAAATAATTAATTAAAGTCAAGTAAATATATACCTGCCACTACTAGAAAAAAAATTACATTTCATCGGTATATATCACCGATTAATAACTATTTCACCGGGAAATATAGGTTTTAACCGGTGCTACACATCGTTGCACCGGTTGGAAATAAAGTCCAAATAACCGGCCACGTTTGACCGCCACGTTTCACCGGCCCGAAAACAACCAAGGGATGAAACGAAATTTTGTTGAACGTTGAATGCAATAAGAGCTGACGTGGAGAATATGAAAGGAGGGGGACCCATTACATTGCACCGCCTCGAATAGTTTCCACCGGTGATATGGTGTTGCGTTGAATGGGAGGATTACTGGTCCCACTATATTTCACCGCTAGAAATTTAAGCATCCGGTGCAATAAGAGTCAACGACTGAGCGGGTCAAAGAGAATTGCTATAGTGCATATGAGTGAGTGGTGAAATGATTGTATTGCACCGGTCCAAAATATTTTAAAAATTATCGACCATTTTGATTAACTTGCCACGTCGTGTGAACATTTTGTGTTTCACCCCACCCTCTTGCTACCGGTGAAACGCCGCATTTAATGCCCTTATGTGATGAGATGTGTCACCATATTATTCAAACACGTGTATGGTAGTGAAACGTGTCGCCATATCCCGCAAACACGTCATCCACCGTTTCACCGGTTACCCATTACAGGTGAAATTTATGAAATTAGCAAAATTGGCAATAATTTCACATTTAAAACAAGATAATCAAAATTCGAGATTGTAATATTCATCATATTATATATGAGAGCTTTTCATATCACTTTCGTAACAAACAACAAACATTCGAGTGTAGTTGTAGTTACAACGTTGATGTCTTCATGAACATTCAATACTTATACATTGCTTCGTTACTTAAACATATACATTATGTTGTGATGACTACTTTTCAAATATGATTCATTTGTATACACCCCATATAGAATAGTTGACAACCTATATGGTTACACTTTTCAAAACATGTAACCTTATATAAGCAATGATCAAGTCATTGATATATATAGTAGATTATAAAAAAAAACACTAAATATTGTTGAAATTATTTTGTATTAAAATAATATATCCTTAGTAGTGAATGTTACTATCATATAATATATTCTAATAACCAATTTTTAAAGTTTTATTAATTTTGTTGGGGTCAAATTAGAAATTTTTAGGAGTTAGATTGATGGCTTTAAATGTAATTCTTTTCATTACCCGTTCCACGAATCATATGAATCAAACAATATAATATATGTGAATGTTAGAAAACAAAGGATTTGAGTGAAATTGATATTTTAAAAGTATTTAGGTCCATTATTAATATTTTAAAGAAATTTAGGGATTTATGTGCAAATTTACTTAGAAAAATTAAGAAACTATTATAAAACAATATTTTACTAATTAGGAAATCTCCACCTTAAAGAAAGGAAAATCTTACCGTAAGGGAAAACCTAAACTTTTTCTTTTTATTCTTAATCTGGTTTGAACAGTTTATTTAAATATGGAAAAAACTTAATTTTAATGATATATTAGTATTAATGTAAATATACTGATGGTGTTAAATGTAATTCTTCGTATTTATGGATTGCTGCTCTTCGTATTTATCAAAAGTTCAATTGATGGTATTCAATGTAATTCTTTTCACTTCCATTGCACGAATCATATAAATCAAATAATATAATACCACTAAAGATTAGTGAGCAAAGGATTTGGGTAAAATTTGAAGAGAATAATTATTATTGTTTTCTTCAGAGATAAAGTTGAAATAAACTTAAGGAAAATAATGAAAATATTATGAAATTTATCCAAATCCAAGTCCAAATCCAAATTAATAACCAAGACGAAGGATATATATTCTGAAATTCTTTGAGTTAACAAAAAAAAGTTTTCTTTGAAATTTTAAAATAATACCAAATAAATATTTATTTAATCCCATCTTGGCCATTAAAATCTCATCTTCTTATCCCTTTAATCGCAAAACTCCTCCGCCCATCTTTCTCCAAAATCCCATAGATTCCAAAACTGCTCACACTTCTGCAAGAACGCAATCTCGAAATCCAAACCTTCGCCGGCCGGAAGACAGTGGTACACGGTGCTTCTTCCGACTAGATTGTGGGAATCGGGAACGGTGTTGAGGGCGTGGGTGATTCCGAGATGGTTCCAGAGAAGATGCTCGCGAGACGAGTTCTCGTAGCTCCCGAGTCTTGAGGTAGAGAAACTCCGGCAGGATGTTGGAGGGGTAGGCGCTGGGCGGCTGATTGGGTTCTTGGACGGCGGCGATCCGGTGGCTGTAGATACCGCAGGGTTGCCATGAACTTTAGGTGGTATGAGATTTAGTTCTTATTTATGTTCATGTACATTACTACTCCAATCCTTGCATGTGAATCCGTTTTAAGGCAAATTTTAACATGAAACCTGGTTTGCTATACATATTTTCAATGTTAGTTTCTGATCCCCTTCTAATGATCATAACTTTTTACTCGTAGCTGTGATTTGGTTAATACATACATGCATTAGACATAATCTTAGGATATCAAGTAAGGGGGATTTGATTGGGAAAGAAAGTAGGTTAGGAAAACACTCTGAAATCTGAGAAGTTTTGGTTTAATTGGAGTACTACTGAGATTTAAAATACTGTATCTTTAAAATCTGAAATTGATTTCAGAGGAATGTTGATAAATTTGAAAACTTGAGTTTTAGAAGTACAGTTTTGGACCAAGAATCGTCCAATTTGGTTTAGCAATGAGGGAGAAAAAGTATTTTGAAGTTCTGCCCTCGTTCATTCATGTTTACAGCACTGCCCTCACTTTACAAACTCATATCTATTTAACCCCAACTCTGATTTTGTTGATTCTTGTACCTGTGAAATTATTGTAAGATTCTCTAGGTTATAAAACCTGAAATTTTTGAATTCGCAACAGTAATGATGGAGATAATTGAGTTGTAAGTCTGCTGTGACTGGACGGATGCTGTTCTGGGCAGCCAGCTGACTGCTACTTTAAAAATTCATATCTTAATAATCGTAACTCCTATTAGGCTAATTCCTTCACCGTAGTACTGTTAGAACTCCAAAATATACTTCAAAATTCAGAATGAACCTATTTGGGTTATAATTCAGTATGAAAAGATGGTTACAAAGTGACTGCAGTTTTATGTTTTGAATAGAAATTTCTGTGAGAACATGGCAGTTTCTTGAGCTTAAAAGTGAAGGACTATTTTGTACCTAAAATCAAAGAAAAATCAGTTACTTGTACTTCTAGTAGGAGCTTGAGATATTTTTACTGTTGTAAGGAACACTAATTGTACAGTTCTTAGAGCACCTGTTCAGAGAAGAGTGATTAATATTTTACTACGGAATATATATTGCAGGTTTCACCTAATCTCTTACGAGTTAAGTCAAGAAAAAGGTGAGGGTTTTATAATGCTTCCATTATCTTTCAATGTGAAACTACTTGAATGACCTTGCTTGCTGCTACGTGACTATTTGCTCTATGATTTTGACTGTGATAATTGTATGTTGTAAAGATTTTGCAAAGGATGATATCATTCTCACTGAGCTCACTGAGCTCTTCTGTGAGCTTATAGTGGCTAGACTTAAAATCATAGAAAAGCAAAATTGAGTTGTACTGAACTTCATTTTTAGCTGTATGAAGTGAGCTTTTACAAGCTAGAAAGAAAAGCTTAGCATTGTTTGGTTGTATCTAATTTCAGGGACTGCCCTGCTGATCTGAAAGAGGATGTCGAGCTTAATATTTGGCCCTGCTGCTCAGAAATTTCTTCATGAAGTTTTTCAGAAGAAGTATGGGAAAGAGTTTGTGTCTGCAGCTAGTGTTCTGCGGCCTAATGCTGGAGTAAATCGCACGGTAATTAAGTTGTTGAACCAATTGAAAATAACTCATATTTTTTCTGTTGGATATGATCACTATACTTAGTTACTTGTGCATTCTTAAGTTGTCTAATTTTGCACCTCATTGACAAGCTTTCAATTAACTTGCAGGAAGCAAATCCTAGGCTTTCTTGCTTCGAATCCGTGGTGGGTTTGTTGATAAGGGATGGGAAAAAATCAAGGTACTTCGAATTTTGTTTCATATGAAACTGTTTTGGTTGCATTATGGATACTTGTTTGATGGTTAATTTAAAGCTTGTTTAATGGTACACAAAAGAGTCTTACCTTGCACCAAGACATTTACAATAGTTCTATGAGCATATCATATTGAAAATTGCATTCTAATTAATGTAAGTTTTGGCTCCTCTGTCCAATGTTCTTTGATGCTTGTTTAAGAATCTAACATTTTCAACTTATATTCTTGTGATGTAGAAAATCGTCCTAGGTTATTGTCAATCATGCAACAAGCAAGAAGGGAAAAGGCGATCATGTATGTGTATGATTAATATAGATATTGATACAAACTATTTTTAGCATTAGTTTTATCCATGTTCTAGGATTAGATTTGATAGTTTGGTTATCATCGTCTTATTAACAACAATAGTTTCTCATTAGTTTATTGGCAAATATTCTTAATGCTGTGATTTTTTATTGGGATTCATTAGCAGCAAATTGTGCTGGCTAGAGCTTTTCATAATTTTATTTTTTTTATTTTTAAAAAATTCGTTTCACCTGTTAATTTCAGAAACAGGTGAAATAAATATTCAACCGGTTTTTAAATTTTTATACCGGTGAAATGCATTTTTTGTTGACTAGTCCAACGTTGAATGAGTCCACCGTCCAGTCAGCATACTCCTGGGTCCCACTGGTCCATCACCGATGAAACAAAAATAGCGTTTCACCACCTAGCAACAGCACCGCTAGTTTTGAAAAAAAAAAAACGGTGAAACTGGGCTTATTAAGCGGTGCTGATGCCTTCGTTTCTGGTAGTGTGCAATGGAGAGAAACTCGATGACAGGGGAGAAATAGGGTTGGTCCAATCTTGAACACAGGTGAAAGCCATAATAACAGCTTGCAATTCATGGCTTATAGAAACGAGGCGGCTGCAGAATTCAAAGGAACGTTTCTGGAAAATCTTTCTGGTTATCAAGAACAACGTTGTCCATGATATCACTCCCAATATGATGATGTTTATCGTACAAACCTCCATTTAATCTTGAAATTTCTTTTAATTTTCACAGAAACAACTGTTATATATGTGTGTACAGATGGGCAAGATTAGTAATTTATAGGTGAAGCTATGATTTGAAGCAACCTAATTAATTAAAACCAATTATAAACTGAAAATAAAATGAATTAATTCGTGGTTTCCTTGCAATTTTGGCTGGATTTGTACATGCGTATGCACGAGATGTTGCTTTCTATGATTCCACATGTATCAAAACGTTAATATCACATGATGATCCACTGTGCTCCAGCAAATTGACTTGACTTAAACTTATGAAAATATTCATATTGAAAAAGTAGTATACGTTTCAATGTGACACTTTAATTGTTTAATAATTATATGCTGAGGTTTTCCGTACAATATGATTTAGAAATAATGAAACCAATATCAAATGAGACAACTATGGACAAATATGGACTATCGATTTGCAAGCGGTCGCCTTGGTACGAGCCATTCTTAGTAGTCGGTGCGTGAATATGTTAGCCGGAAGTTAACCGGACAGAGTCGCAACAAAATGTGTGTTTCTTTCTCATTGTTGTTATACTACAATTAATGTGTGAAATCACTTACTCACTCGATCTCACCTCAAACTGCACAGTTGACTTTTCAGAGTCAAACTTTGAAAACTTTGACGGTAATTATAGGTTAATATATATGATAAAACATAAAATGAGATATCATTAGATTCATTTTTGTAACATCTTTTTTCAAAAAGTAAATTTGCATATATTATTTTTACATGTAATTAAAGATATTTACAGTCAAACATATTGTACTTCCGGCTATGCGGTTTTGGGTGTGACGGAGGAGGGAGTACTAACTTTTTGTATACATTCATGAAATGTACTATGAAAATACTCTAACATGATTATATATATGCAGATGCGAAGCCCTAACAAATGCACATTACTATCACAAACAAACTCAAGAGGGAATTACCAAATTAAAATTTGCAGATCGATAAAAATCTCCCATTAATTAACGTCCTTAAAGCGGACGAAACTGTGTAGATTACTTATTCAGAAATCCAGAAACCAGCCAAACAAGATCAAGTCATGAAATAAACCCTAACCTGTGCGCAAAAGAAACCATAAAGTGCAACCTTGAAAAATAGAAACCTTAAACTTCATCGTCACTTCTTCTAAGCACGCTCGCTGCGAATACGCCTTGCCAGCTGGATATCCTTCTGCATGATGGTGACCCTCTTCGCATGAATCGCGCACAGGTTGGTGTCCTCAAACAGACCAACGAGGTAGGCCTCCGCCGCCTCCTGCAGCGCAAGAACGGCATGGCTCTGAAACCTTAAATCATTCTTAAAAACCTGGGCGATCTCTCGGACAAGACGCTGAAACGGCAGCTTCCGGATCAGAAGATCAGTGCTCTTCTGGTACTTCCTGATCTCACGCAGCGCCACGGTGCCGGGACGGTAGCGGTGGGGCTTCTTCACTCCCCCGGTCATCGGCACACTCTTCCTCGCCACCTGCATAATTTCAACGACGAAAACGTAGGAACAAATTAAAACCCTAACCAGCGACAAATAATTCATTAATTTCCGCGAAAATGTAAGCAAAATATATATATATACCTTTTCCGCAAAATATATATATATACCTTTTTTGCAAGTATCTTCCTCGGAGTATTTGTGCAAGTCGATTTGCGAGCTGTCTGCTTTGTGCGGGCCATTGTTTACCGATTGAAAGCAGAATTTGTAGAGAAAGAAAGCTGTAACTTTTGTGATGATGATGATGATGATTTGGGGAAGATTATACGTTCGTATTTATAGAGGCAAATGCAGTGAAAGGCTGTTTGGACAGTTTGTGATTATGGGCCTGTGGAAGATGCATCGATCCGCGGGCTTCTTGATGAGCGGATGAGATTGGTTGATTTTCTGTAAATGCGGATCGTCGAAAGCTACTTGTGTTTCTTCATCTCCTTTTTATGAAGAAATCTGTGTTTCTTCTGAGTTTTTGTGTTTGTTTAGGGCGCTTCTAGCAGCTTTCCTTAACTAGTTTCGATTCTGTCAAATATCGTTTCCTTAACCACTTTCTGAGTTCGTTTTGCTTTCAAACAGAGCAAAAGACAGAGATGTATGCAAACATTCAAAGCTATGTTCATCAACTGGAAAATGCAAACGAAAGTACTACATAAAATAATACAGATACATAGCATCGAAGCAAAGTCATCCTAAAACAATATTCTCCTTCTAAGAATTATGAACTGAAGTTGAACACTAATCTTAAACAATACCTAACTAAGAAACGAAACCACAAACTGCTGCTGAAATCATAGAATATCCTAAGTAATTATTTAACAACCTACGAATCAATCCTGAAATGAGGAAACCAGTTCGTCAAATTAAGGTGCGCGCTCGCCGCGAATGCGCCTTGCCAGCTGGATATCCTTGGGCATGATGGTGACCCTCTTCGCATGTATCGCGCAGAGGTTAGTGTCCTCGAACAGACCAACGAGGTAGGCCTCCGCCGCCTCCTGCAGCGCCAGCACGGCGTGGCTCTGGAACCTCAGATCATTCATATATTCCTGGGCGATCTCTCGGACAAGACGCTGGAACGGAAGCTTGCGGATCAGAAGCTCGGTGCTCTTCTGGTACTTCCTGATCTCCCGGAGCGCCACCGTTCCGGGCCGGAACCGGTGGGGCCTCTTCAGCCCGCCGCGGCGGGTCACCCCCCTAGGCACCTTCTTTGCCGCCTGTCACAAAATCAAATCACGATCAATCCATCGCCGGATGTATATATATATATAAATTATATATATATATATTATGTATGTACGTATGTATATGTGTGTACCTTGGTGGCGAGTTGCTTCCTCGGGGCTTTGCCGCCGGTGGACTTGCGAGCGGTTTGCTTAGTGCGGGCCATTGTTTCTTCTTCTTTTTGGGAAATTGTTGTTGCAGAGTTTATATTTTTTTAGCAGAGATGAAATGTTTGTATTTATAATGTTTGTGAAAGGCGGTTAATTACCACTTTGCGGGAAACCGTCTGTGGGACGTGGAGGATTTTGGTGGGGCTGCCATATGACGGGAGTTTTTAAAACTGCCTCTTTAACCGTTGATGAACGGTTGCGATTTTTAAATGGACGGCTCTGATTGGTTAGTTTATCTTATGACAGTTTTGGTGAGGGGTTGTATTCTTTCATGAAGTTTAAATATTTAAAACGATAATATTTCAGCTTCGATATTTTATATATAGAGAAGGTCTCGGGTGAGACTTATGGTAGGACGAATGATAGTTTGTTAATTCATTTACATATTGTTACAGATTATAACAAACAAAATTGTGAAACACAAGAACAAATCTGTCAAACACATGAACCCAGCTTATAACAAACAAAACTGTGAAATACATGAACAAAACTGTGAAACACATGAACAAATCTATTAAACACATGAATTATCATTCGTTCTCACCCATGACTTTGTATTATATATATTGAGGAATTGAATTTAAATTTTTTTTAAATGGTTAAATTTACCGAACATTCAGTTAAAAGGTAGAACGGAACTTGAGAAATTTCAATTGATTTATACATACACTAAAGTAAATGTGACAATTAATGTAACAATTATTATACATTTACTAGCTTGAATGAATCTTTTCGGTGGAAATCCTCCTTTGCTTGAATAAGCCGTACTTGTAAATACCCACACTTATTATCTTGTAATACCAGAAAGTACATAGTAGTTGTGTTCCCAAAATCATTACCTACAAAATAATTAGATTGTAACCTAATCAGCTGATATAAAGAGTTGTGTTTTCATAATTTCATGTTTAAAATTAATTAAACACGAAAGGAAAATTACACAAAAAATTTGTTGGAATATAGTTTTCATGAATTAATATTGTGAAATTGTAAGATAATGCATATATATATATATATATATATATATATATATATATATATATATATATATATATATACCTTCATGGGTAGTGGATAGTTGCCTGTGAGAACAACGTAAGCCTCGGATGTTCCAAGTAGCATTCTTGCAAATGTGAATGCGGCTGCTCGCAAAATCTGGGGAAAATGGCCTAATAAGTTAGAGTGTTTGTTTATTTAGAGAAAAAAACACGAAATATTCCACCATATGTAACCAAATAACAGTTTTTGACAAAAAATAAAAATAAAAATAACAGTTCAAGATATGTTGGAGACAGCTACGAATTAATCCGTCGCTATAAAACATTTTGGCGACGAACTAATTCGTCGCTAAAAATTATTAGTGACGAATGTTTTTTATCTTTTAAATGAACGTCCTTAATAGGGAAATGGGGGTAAATTTTGTGTTTCCACATACTCTTATGTTCGTCCGTAAATCTCATATTAATTTGTTGCAGTGAAACTAATAATGGAGCTCTTAAATTAAACAATTTAGTAGAGGACTAACTTCAACGGCAGTGAAAAGATTGGTGTCTTTCAACCCCAACTCCTTGAGTAACACTTTCGAGTCGGTGAACGGGGTTGTAAACTCTCCAATCCATAAAGCAGCCATGGCTTCTGATCCATACTACAGATACGTATAGAATTCGACAAACATAAACACTGATTTGAAATTATATGATAAAAGTAGCGCAATTTATACCTTCCATTTATACCTTCCCATAAGCAAGTAGAAAGCAGATTCCAGCAATGGCCCCAAGATGGTGGATGAAGAGATCAATCCCGACGTTGTTGATGTCACGTAAGTAAAGTACCGTCTCATGACTATAGAAAGCGAGACTAATTACCAGAATCTTCGCCTGCGTGAAAAGAAATTATGAAAACAGATTATAATTCCAAATGAGCGGAAGAAGAATGAATGGAATTTTATAAAGGTCAAATACAAAGTCGCGAGTGAAACAACACGTCTCATCAATTGCTTATTAGTTTATGTTTATAAAAAATTCGTTAATTCATTTCTAATTTCTAATTTTGCATCAAATTTAAAGATAATTCGTCAATGTAACGGTTTATTCACTATAAGTTTAGGATAAAAGAGGAGTACCTGTTGTGGAGAGAGTTCTGAAGCCAAAGGAGAAAGAGGGTTGGTCCAATCTTGTATGCAAAGGGATGCCATGATCAAAGCTTCAAATGAATGGATTGTAGAAACCAGGCTGACGCAGAAATACGAAGAACGCTTGTGACACATGTTTCTCACCAATGCAAAAAGTGTCGCCCATGAGATCACTGCAGTTACATACGTGTTTATGATGTAATTCTCCATCGATATCGCACTTGTTATTACAAGATCATTTAGATTTTGATTTGTGAAATATTCAGAATCCTAAGTGTATATATATCATATAGTTTGACCAAGATTAAAACTTAAGGTTACAGCACAATACCTCAAATCAAGCCTTAAGGTTCAAGTATAGCTACAAGGTTACGCAAATGAGAAGTTTCTTTACCTAGCTAGCTTCGAAATACAGGGTGTTTTGCGTGCATGCATAATCATGTTTAATTATTTGCATGTAATTAATGAATATGTGCATTTTTATTTTGTGAGAGTTTTGAGTGAGACCTGTCCTTGTGGAGATCAAGGGATAGGGAATTGGGCATTTACCATTTTTGCTTAATCTTTTTGTCAGTTTGATTGATCTTTCCGTTAGTTCCCTTGAGCATTCTTGTTTTGCCTTGATCTTTCATTCAATTTTCTTGATATTTCAGTCAATTTCTTGATCATTGTTATTTCATACAAATTCGTACTGAATCCCAGTCTCGAGTCAGTTCTTGTAAGCCGGTTGAGGTCTAGCGACACCAACGTTCTAAAATCTAACAGCGACGGCGAGGTTGGATATGTAGAGACAAGTGTCAAATGAGAATTTGTATTATATATTTATTCTCTATCTCAGAAATTTATTTACATTTTCTGTTAGAGAAAAGGAACAAATGAAACTGCACATATTAATCACTATTTAAAATTTTAAAAATGACGTTCTACGTAAACTTAAATATTTTCTTGTAGTTTGTTAAAAAACATTGCATGATTTTATGTCCTCCTTAATTAATTACTTCCCAATTTCCATAAGCAAAAAAGACATCAAAACGTTTGGCCGCCGTTACATTTAAACAATTGCAAGACGTGTCCAGATGGATTTCCCGTAGGTATCCTATGTTCACCACATGCATTTCGTTTCTCACTCGTTAATAAAGGAATTGAAATATGACGATGAATATGCATCGCCCAAAAAATTGAATAACTATTGCTTAATTTCATGAACAACACACATGTTGAATTTCATTAATTTGAAGAAAATTTTGTAAACATTGGATAGGGCAATATTCTACTTGGGAACGATTATGCCAGTACTAACACACATAATCTCATCAGAACGAGAGTAGTGCTAAAATGGGTAACTCTGAGAAGTTACGCGTATTGTAAAAAAATAATATTCTACTTATGTAGCAACTTTGTGAATGGATGGCTAGGATGAATCTTTTGGGATGTTGTCCTCAGATTGCTCAAGTACTTGCTCGTACCAACACTCAGAATCTTGTTAAACCAGAAGAGACCCAGCAGCTGTAATCCGATAGCCAGTGCCTAAAATGTGTTATAAAATTAGCGACACTTATTAAATATATTTAGTGACACTTTTAAAACTTTTAGCGACACTTTTATTCGTCGCTGAATACTGACGGGTTAATAAGTACGTACCTTGATGATCAGGGGATTGTTGGCTGCGAGAACCAGATAAGTGACATATGGTTCGCAAATAATTCTTGATATTGTGAAGGCAATCGCAAAGGAAAACTGTGAATCAAGCAAACAAGTCAAATTAATGTTAAAAATTGCATAAATAATATTATTCCTCAAAAAGTAATATATAAATGTTTTAACAGAGTGTCCCTTTATTATAAGTTAGGATTTAATATCGTCAATACGTCCAAAAAAACAAGAATATGTTAACTGTTGAAACAACAATTTAGGGACTTACATCAACAAGCATGTTGAGCTTGGTGTCTCTACACCCCATGTCCTTAAGCAACTCTCTAGAGTGGTTGAACGGACCGGGAAGCTCTCCAATCCATATTCCGGCCACCATTTCAGGTACTCCCTATCTCATCATGATCAAGACGACGATGAAATTATCGAACATATATAAAATGAGCGTTACACAAAGTGTTATAGAAAATACATGACGGAAAATTAAAAATCAAGTATAAATATAGTATATACCTTTCTATAGATAATGCCAGCGCCAAGTCCCAAAATAATAACCAAATGGTGGATTACATTTTCCTTATTGCGATTCTTATCGAATTGGAAGCGCGACAGATCGTAGATGAAGTAACCAACATTAAATGCCAAGATTTTCATCTACAAAACATCAATAATCATATTCCATCAGAAGAGTCGTGTTTGAAACAGTGAGAACATTATCGACCCCGACACATACCTGTCGTGGAGAGGGGG
Organism: Cruciata laevipes; assembly: GCA_963678965.1. Lineage (NCBI taxonomy): Eukaryota > Viridiplantae > Streptophyta > Magnoliopsida > Gentianales > Rubiaceae > Cruciata > Cruciata laevipes. Next base: position 1,626,633 of record OY787639.1, read on the forward strand.
TCGGAGAGTCGCCGGAGCTGGTCCAATCTTTGAAGGAGGAAGAAGAAGCCAACACTATGGCTGACAGTGCGTGTACGATAGCAACCAAACGGCCACAGAAACCGAAAGAGCGCTTGTGACACATCTTTCTCAGCAACAGAAAAAGTGTCGCCCATGAGATCACACCAAATACTACGGTGTTTAAGACATAATCTTCCATACTATCTCAGTCTTGTTTTTTACAGAGATGACAAGAAAACAGAACAAATTTTGAGCCTTTTTGAAGAATGGAAATTTTGGCTTGCGCAAATAGTGAGCGAATACGACAATCTTTTATAGTGGTTTATTGTTTTTGTTTTTATTTTTATTTTTGCTTACATTGTTCATTATAGTTCTCTGGTAATGAAAGTGACAAGGATGCTTAAAACTATGCTCAGAAAGGGATGCTTAACACCCAAGAGCCGTGGCTATTATTTTTAACGAATATGGTGAGGCATAAAAAGAAATACTCCCTCCGTCCCAACCAAAACTTCTTACTTTCCTTTTTGGTCTGTCCCAACCAAAACTTCTTACTTTCATTCTTTCCTCTTTTGGTAAAGAAAATAACTACAAAATGACAAATATACCCTTAATGAATTCTTCCAAACAACCATAACAATAAGTGATATTCCATTTATACCCCTTAAAACTCCACTTATATGATAAACAATACACTTTTCTTAAAATCCGAGCCAAAGTCAACTAAGAAGTTTTGGTTGGGACGGAGGGAGTATGAAAATAATGATGAGAAAAAAATAATACGTAAGTAATTTTTTTAATAAGAAAATGGAAATATAAAATATAATAACTGGGCAATGCAGCAATGATGCAATGGCGGTGAAAATGACATCATCTGCATAGCACGTTATCTCTACATCATACGACTATTTTAATTTCATGGAGATTCTATGAACGAGAAAATAGATAAATGTACAGATTAATTCTAAGTTCAAAATTCACTTCTATTTATTTCAGACTCTTTTTTTGTCTATACTTGTGGAAGGCAATATGCATCTATATACCATTCACGAGAAATAGACACCTCATTTCACTATATTTGTCTTATAACAATTAACAAAAATATAATGATTATGGTATGGTTTGTAGAAGGCGTAAAAACTATATTTATCTATAAGTTTTAATTGGATTATGCTTAAAAACCGGACTTTATTTTTGCAAAAAAATAAACTCTTTTTTTATCATTTTATGGTAAAGTTGATTATATTTTTATCATGAGAAAGTCTTGGGTGAAACCTGTCCTTGTGGAGACCAAGAGCAGGGGAATGAGCATTTACTGTTACTGCTTGATCTTTTAGTCAGTTTGTTTGATCTTTCAATCAATGTCCTTGAGTATTTTTGTTTTGCCTTGATTTTTCAGTTAATTTGATCTTTTGTTCAATTTGCTTGATCTTTCGGTCAATTTTCTTGATCGTTTCTTTGGTCAATTTCACCAACGACAAATTCAATCAAGGAAATTGGCGGGTTTAAAGCTCACCAACGACAAATTCAATCAATAACAGTCTCATATAATCTTTGGTCTTTTATCATTCATAATTCATAAAGTTGGGAAACGCTCAACCGCAATTACAATAATTGAAATTAAACATCTAATCTAGCTATTCTATTAAGATGATAATCAAACTAAATGCTAATAAAAATGAGATCAATAAAAGTGTAACATCTCATATGATTGTCACCAGCAAAATTGTACCAGTGAAAGTCATGAACCCCTTAACAAGTTGATTGTAAACCTACTATAAAAATAGGTTAAATTATACGTGGATGAGCATCCAATCTAATCACTTCCTAATTAAATATTACTTGTGAATTCGACATTACATTTTTACGTAACCATCGTGAAATTCACGTTAATCCAATCATATTTATTCTTTTTCCTTTTTTTCATCAATCCATTAACTTTAACTTCAATGGCACACAAAAAAAACATCAAGCTATACTTATTTTTCAACAAAGAGTTCATAATGAATGGAATTGTCCGTTCAATATTATTTGGGCCACGGCCGACGCTGTGACGGTAAATACCAGGCCCAATAAGTTGATGGCCCACCGCCTCAGCGACATCTTCTTCCACGTCAATGGCTTCCTCTGCTCCCCTCTTGCCTGAACCGACAATCACAGATGAATCTACGGCCAACATCGTATCGGATTCCTTGAGAGAAATTTTGGAGGACTAGGGTTTTGTATAGCCCTTTTCTGTTTGGTATTATATAATATCTTTTCTTCTTCTGCAAAAGCTTCTTTAGAAAACATCCCTTTTTACAAATTTCTAGGGTTTATCGGTCGTCCGATTCTTTTATATACATGTATTGATTACATCATATATATACGCTACATGCACTAAAAAAAATTGACTGGAATTTTTAAGCAGTTATGAGTGTCCATATTGTCATATTGAGCAGATCGATTAAAGATGGAGTTCTTACAGGATTTCTACATGTTGTGGAAATTAAGGTTTGGTTGGGAATTGGGATGCTATGTTGTTCGTGTGTGGCTTAAGAATTCGGATTCTGTTGTCGAGTTTTTTGATGGAAAACATGGGTCAATGTTGTTAAGGTCATTTTGTGCAGCTTTTATTTTCTGCTTTTTTTCTCTGCTGATATCTTTGATTATCAGACTATTTGCAAATTGGTGAAGACAGTAGCTGAGGCCATCATAAAAGAGCAAATGCCTAAATACAGAGATTGAATCGGTCGAGTTTGAAACTTGTTATTACAACTCTGTTTGGTTGTCTGAAATATCTTGCAATGTAGCTGTTTCCATTTTGAGTTGTTTTGAAAAGTTCAGATTCAAGAATATCCTTAACTAGCAAGTCTCATAAACAACAGAGCAAACACATTTTACACAATTCGCATGATAACAATGCATCATCCTAAGTTCTAACAGCTAAAGCCTATGTTGTTCAAGAAAAGAGCCTAGCTTGAATGAATCTTCTTGGATGATGCCCGTTTGTTTAGCTTATACATAACCATTCTTGCAATCTTGTAAAACCAGAAAGCGCTCACTAACATTAATCCCAAAGCCATTGCCTGCACAAAACAATCCCACAATTGAATTAGATAAAATAGATGTGATTTGCCATATTTTAATGATTTCTCTGATTTCATTACAAAAAAGTTGGATACTTTACCTTGATGAGAAGGGGATTGTCGGCGGTGAGAGTCACATAAGTCAAATATGGTCCTCCGATCATTCTTGCACATGAAAACACAACTGCAAACAAAATCTAGTGAAAAGAACAAATCATTAATTAGAACATAGTATGCCAATTTTCAAGTAAAACAAGGATTTGAGATTTTGGGACTTCTCTTCTTACATCAACTGCCAAGTTAAGATCTGTGTCCTTGTACCCTAATTCCTTAAGAAGCTCTCTCAAGTGAAGCAATGGACTCGAAATCTCAGTAATCCACAATGATGCAACCATTTCTGATCCACACTGAAAAATCAAGAATGTAATCAAACACGCCCAAAAACGTCATACTTCCTCCATTTCTGGACAGAACAGAGTAAGTACGATGTTTTATTATGTTTGTACTTCGAACTAACATACAAAAATCCAAAAACTGCGACAATATAAGGTAAGATTATAGTACCATTTGATATGTAAGACCAGCCCAAATGCCAATAATGCTAACCAAATGGTGAACAGCGTTGTCAATCTTAACATTCTTGTCGAATTGCGAGCACACCAAATCGTATATCATGTAAGAAACTGTAACTCCAAGAGTCTTCATCTGCAAACAACAAGAACATATTTTTATACAAAAAACTTAAAAATCACAGTTCTTTCAGCACGAATTTGAAAAAACTAACGAAAACCCAGATCAGAAAAAACCTGCTGCGGGGAGGATTTCGCGGCGAGCGGCGCCGCCGGGTTGCGCCAGTCCTGGACGGAAGCGGAGGCGAGCACGACTGCGACGGTTGCATGGGTGGTGGAGACGAGGCGGTTGCAGAAGTCGAAGGAGCGGTGGTGGAAGATCTTGCGGGCGAGGAGGAACAATGTGGTCCATGAGATCACTCCGAAGACGATGATGTTCATCACGTAGTCCTCCATATTCCTGGGAGTCTCAGAAACAGGGGAGCTTGGTCGGAGAAGATGGTGGTGATGATGAGTGGTGGCGGATAACAGATGGATGACAACTGTGTTTGTTTGTTTGGTCCGAATCGAATCGAATCGAATTGAATTAAAGAGTTTAGGGCATTGTGTAATTAATGGAGTTTGGTTGTTGGTCAATTAGCTGGGATTCGGCAAGGAGATTTTCGTATGGTATTAATTTTGCAGCTGCATTGTTCACCAAACTGCGCCTAAAATTGATAGTGAGAACAAAACCGTGATATCATTCAAATCAGCGGTATAACTCAAGGCTGACTTTCGTTTATTAGTGGAGTTTGCTTTAATTTAAACTTTCTCAATTGCACGAAAGTGAACTGAAGTAAAAAAAATGCAACTTAGTTAGAGAGATTAATTGCATGATTAAACTAAGCTGAATTTCATCAACTGAATTTAATATATCTTAAATTAACTGAACTGATTCGATTTGAATAGAACTGATCTTAACTCAGGAATAAAGTGACTAATACTTTCACATATTTCAACTTTCGACGACCTGATTTTAGACTTTCTCATAAGTCATAACATGTATTTGTAGCTTGTTCCTTATTGAAATGAAATAAATTTAAGTGAAATGAATTACAAATTTATAATTGAATATTACCGATAGTAATTAAAACTAAATGAAACTAAATTGTCTACTATATTATTTCGATTTCATTCAATTCCAAAGTACATGTCCGGTACAATGAGTAAACCATATGTTTATCATTGTTTGCCCAAATGATTTTACTCAAAAATCGGATAAACATCTTAGACATGCAATCGTGATATTCATTAATTGTCGCAACCAATTGCATTAATGGAGTATAGCATGTCAGATAAACCAGCCAATCAGGGCCATCTTCCTAGTCAAGTATCTGCTCACAAGTCACATGTGTATAAATTCCACTATGTGTAAAGAACTTTTGATTTTACTACAGTATAAAATTAACTACTGCTACATTTAAATGTGGGCTAATTGGTTATGCTCTTAAATACCGAATTTAAAAGTTGAAACCCAGCCCAGTCATAAATGGTCTATGAGCCCATCATTATTTCCTCCACATCCCTAATGACATTCCTAGCAGAACATGACGTTGGAATAAGGGTTTGGAATTTGTGTTAAGCCAAGCAAATGGGTAGATTTATCCCACCTAGCTAGTGTACGCGATCCTTCATTTTCAAACATAATTGAGATCCTCTAAAATCTTGTTACTTTGTATGTCTCTCAATCAAAAGACATACTTCGATGTTAACAAGGCTAGTTAACTCATAGTATAGATAAACCTCTACAACCCTTATTTTCCAAATGTCATTGAGACCCTCTACCATCTTGGTTAATATTTTCGTTGTCAAATGAGAGTAATGTGATAACTTCATGACTATTTAACTCATAGCATTGATAAATTCATACAATCTTTTTTTTTTCTCCAAATGTCACTGAGACCATCTTCAATCTTGTTATTTCACATCTTTCTCGGTTAAAAGAGAATATGGCGATAACAACAAGACTAGTTAACTCATTGACACCCTCAAAATCTTGTGTAGTAAAGCTAAACATTATCTTATAATTGTTCTGAGTCAAAAGAATATATGGCGATAACAACAAGAGTACTTAACTCATACCAAGATAAACTTTTATTTTATATATTTCTCGGTCAAAAAAATGTCGATAAGAACAAGACTAATAACGCATAGTAAAGATAAACCAGCTGTCATCCTTCTTTTTTAAACGTCATTGATACCGTTTCATAATGACTTCGTTACTTTATTTGATTCTCAGTTTGAAAATATCATAATAACGACAAATCAACTGAGCGAACTAAAAGGATCTAGATCTAGATGCTCTTTTATAAATGTCAGGTCACCATATATGTCATATTCTAATATAATTTGACTCATTTTAACAATCAATTAATTTTAATTTTTTCTAAATATTACTTCATTGCATTGCTTTGATCAATTTATTGTTAACTATTCAAACATAATATAAAAGCTGGATTTCGAAATCAGATTATCTTCTAAATTTGTTATCACCTAAAAATGGAAGATCCACTAAGGAGTCAAGTCTCATTACATTTTTAATGAACTGAAACGAACTGAATTAAACTAAACACTGAACTGAACTGAATTGAACTTGACACTGAACCAAACTGAATTGAACTTGCAAACATGCCTTACATTATTCAGAATGTAAATCCCCAAAAACATTAAAAAAAAACACAGCTAATTAATACTGAAACATTGCAGCAGATGCCACAACCGGCACCTGCTGATTCTGACCACCATCGCCGCCATTGCCATACATCGGGGCCGCATTCACCATTCCCTGGTTCATCATCATCATCGGAGCATGCATCTGACTCGAGATCGAGTTGAGCGACTCGAGCCGCTGACTCAGCTCCGCCACCTGAGCCCGCAGCACCGAGTTCTGGCCGGCCAGGCCCTGCAAATTGCCCTCGGCGGCGATCAGGGCGGAAGAAACCTGCGAATTCTGCGCCTGTAACTTTGTCATCTCCGCCGTCAAATCCTCAACAAGCATCTGTTTACGCTTCCTCGACCGCCGCGCGGACTCCCGGTTCGACAGCTTCCGCTTCAGCCGCCGCTCGTCCAACAAAACTTGGTCGGAATTCCCGCTAGAACTCGCCATTATTTACAGTCCACAAAAACTCACACAGAACTAATTATAGCAACTAAAAAACCAAAGCTTTTTCAGACGAAGCTAGAATTCGGAGAAAACGTAAAACCAGTACAAAAAAACAACAGAAAAGGAATGGGTTTTTACCAACGATGATCTAAAAAGAAGATCAGACAACAAAATCTCGCTAATAAAAGGAGACATCAATCTCAAGAACAAAAACCTTAGCGACAAGATTAAACATCTATGGTTTTCCAGAAAAAACACGCACACACACACAGTGGACTGGAAAGGAAATCGTTCAACAGAGGAAATGGAGAGGAGAAAAGAGAAGCCAAAGGTGGGGATTTATAGGTGAGGGGAAAAGGGACTGGGATGAAAGGGAATTAATCCTTAAAAAAATGGACGGAGGAGAATTAATCTGAGAATTAAAAAATGATGAAAAAAGTGTGAAGCTTTGGAATCTCCCAACCTTGGAAGAAGCATGTGGGGAAGAAGACGAAATATGGACAACAAGTTGAACTTACAGCTGCAGAAAAAGACGTCAAAGATTTTATGATTCTTTTTAATTCAGATGGAAATTGAAAAGTGTAAAATAGAAATCAGCTAAATTGTGACAAAATTTGTATTTTCTAGTCAAAGAAAACTTTTATTTGTAACTGATCGTTTTGACTAATTTGGACAGTGATGCATTAATTCAATTTGGCCCAGAATTCAGCATTTTATTTTATATTTTTTGAAATGAGATGGATTTCCATAATATGTTAGAAGGATCGAGATATTATCTCAAGGTAAAATTTGTTAATTTGTTATAGTAAACAAATTGTAGTTTCTAGTCAAAGAAAACTTTTGTTTGTAACTGTATTTTGACAAATTTGGACATCAATCCATTAAATTGGCCTTGAATCCAGCATTTTATTTTTATATTTTGGAATGTGAGAGATTTTCGTAATATGCTAGAAGGGTCGAGATATTATGTTAAGGTAAAATTTGTTACAGTAAACACTATATTCTTCAATTTTCTAATTCAAGATAAATTTTGGAAAAGTGGAATTAGATTGGGCTTAGTTATCTCATCTGTAATAAAGTTGATAATAGAGAAATTTGTGACATGGTAATCTTTTTTTTCTTTTTGAATTAATATCAAGACATGGTAATCTGATGTATTATTAGAATCCATGTTTTCCTTTAGTGTGTTGAAGGTCCTAAACTACCCAATGTTGGCTTCATTCGGAGTAAACACTAATCTGCTAAGGGAGTAGACCAGATCTATCTCCCACCTGTAAAATGGCCAAGACCATGTAATCTCGCTCATCTCCTCCTGGGGCACATTGATCAAGGGGAAAAACTTATGGCATGGTAGGCCAGTAGTATCTCAATCTCAGGATTCTCCTTACCATGGTCCAGGTGCCCTGATGCCCATGTACCTCCCGTACTAGGTGAAACCCCTTAGATCTCTCCACACACTTAAGCAACGGTTGCAAGTGTCCCTTTTTGTACAATGCTCCATCTTGAATCATATACTTCGGTGCTTTGACCGGCATGTTCATGGCCTTCAGACTCGAGAGAAGAAGATCGTGGTGGACTCGGAGGCGGGATATTAGACCAAGGGCTTGAATACCGAAGGGTTAAAATTTTGTATTAAATTTCTTGAAAAACCCAGTTTAATAATGTATTTACCATTTAGTATGGAGTATCAAATTAGGGATTTTTTATAGAGATATCGAGGAGGATGAAAGAAGTTATAGATGCGCAAATGCCTAGAAGTTTGGCTCTACTTGAAGCGGTTACCATGACCATTGAGATGGACAAATCAATGATCGATATATATCGGAGACACTCACGAAATAGTGCAGATAGTTTAGAGAAGATGTCGAGCCCTCATTGTCGTCCCTAAACGCGATGGAAATAGTCAAAGTAAACCTCATTACACCTTATCATATTGGGTTTCCGGAGATTGTAATATCCTAATTCACTCGTTAGATATGCATGCTAAGAAGAGTAGTTTAGACAATATTGTAGAACGAGAATTCCTACCACTGCTCTTTATGTCAACGGACATTAAACTCTTTTAGTGGAATAGCGGCGCAAACAATATTGGAAATGCGATATTTTTTTAAAAAAAATAAAAATGTTGCAACACTCTCAATAGAAAAAATTGTTGCTAGAAAATTTTAACTCTTTTCAGTGTCTCAAAGTTTCTTTTAAAAGTAATGATTGATCAATTTAATTTTAAAACTGTCTAAAAAATAATAAACAGCGCCGAACCCATACCACTTTAAAACACAATTCAAATTACACTTTGCTTTCATAACTTCCGTACGTTCAAATTCAGGGTCATTTGACGTGCAATTTATATTGGTTTGTTGCACATTCTTATATCAACACACAAACTCAGAAACAAATCAATGGTGCACAAAACAAGAAATTGCTGATCCGTATCAAATTAGGCCATTTTTAAAAATCATTGATGTTGTTGAGTTGTTTACATTATTTGCATCTGTCGCTCTCGCGAAGCACGTAGCAAATTGCTAGTATTCCATTAATTGGGCACCTGTTTCACTGAAAGTTACATCTCATAAAATTACAAATTCAATGACTTATTGCACAGAGTTTTTTTTTTTTTTTTTTACCAATGCCAAAATGAGAATAAAATTTGAAAAATGTTTAAGAAGGCTTCAACTACTTGAAACTCATTTCTCTACATCAGTAACATTATTATGAACTTACTCAGTTGATGTACTTTCCTTATCATCTCCTCCATCTATCTTATACACCATGCCTATTTTTGAATTTGGTCAACTTTGTGCTGTAAACTCGAATTTGATCACATGTTTATGTTTGGGTCAAGTGGTATATATACATGTAGCGGATTCTTTTGATATATAGTTACATTGAAAAGTGATGAGTTGACAGTTTTTTGTCAAATAATTCATATTAAATATCTAGTATACGTAAATTAGTAATATCGTGGACTTTTGCGATAATTCTATGAATGTTAAAAAGAATCCAGTTTATTGATTCATTATCTCCACTCAATTAGCATATGCTCTCTATTTTTTTTGTTATATATAGTTTATTGATTCATTTACCTTTATATCACATTTGAAAGAAAAATATACCACATTGACAAAAGAGGAATCAACCGAGAGCATATTCAATTTGGACGGATTAAATTGTGAAAATGGTGATGAATTACCTAATTTTACATATAAATTTATAAAAAGAGATGCCCACAATCAACGGTTGTGCGAAATAAAATTATGCATGAGTCTAATAAAATTATATATGCACGAGTCTAATCAAATGAAACAGAGCATATGATTCATATGCACGTAATGACGTAACCATTTGCTTTCTTCTCTATAATTCAGTCAGATTTTCTATTACTTTACTCATTTCATCTCACTTACATTTTGTTTAAGAAGATTTGAAAGTTTTGTTCAGATTAACCAAAATTATTAATTAATTATTGGACAAATATTCTTCATGTAGATGAGTATAAAAGGTACCTTACAATATTTTTGTGTGTACCTAAATTACCTAACAATTGATTGTATAAAAAAAAACCTAATAATCAATTAGGTTGTGAATTGTGATTACCAATTGATTAATTTTGTAAGAACGGATTGATTAGTGCTGAACTGCTGATAGCTTCTGATTGTGTTACGTGAAAGCAACACTTACCTATCACTCTACTTTTAATTATAACACTTATTGTTGATACTTGAACCGTTTTAATCAGTCAATTAATTCATTTCACATAATAATTTGTTATACTTATGCAAAATTTTTGTTCAATCACTTACTGATTTACTATTCAATCTAGATGCTAAATCACATTTTAACAAAAAAAAAAAATTTGAACTAAATCAAGTGTGAAATGCTCAACCCAATTAGATCCCATAATTATACACGAGTCTCTGTTTACTAGAGCTTATTTCTTGATGTACTGTACTGAACTGAACTGAATTGAATTGAACTGAATTGAACTGAATTGAACTAAATTGAACTGAATTGAACTGAACTGAATTGAACTGAACTGAAGTGAAAATTGATGTATTGAAAAATGGAATCAGCATAACTGAATTAAACTGAATTTCATCAAATTACATTTTCACTGAACTGAATTAAACTGAATTAAACTGAACTGAACTGAACTGATCTACGGATAAACTCTAGTAAACAGGGTCTAAGTATCAAATTTTGTGAAAAAATCTAAGAAAAATAATAGTAAATACATTTATTCCAAATAAGTTAAAATGACTTTACCGCAAGTATAGGACTTATTTTTAAAAGAGCTGTTCAATAAAGTGGGATTGGGAATTATGTCTGGTGCAGAAAAGAGATGTACGGCGTGGTCGGTCTGTAGGACCCACCAACTGTAAGCTGGCTGAAAGTACACCGTCAATTCCGACGACCATTAATCAATAAACGGGCTACGATTGCCGGGGATATTTAAAATCCGTCTAGTATTTTATTAGTTTAGATTAGCTTTTAAAACAAGATAGAGTGTTTGAAAATTATTGACAGAGTACGTTTTTTAACTGATTAAAACAATTTTTTACAGTCTCATAAAAATTGGAGAAAACGGTGCTTAATTTTAGTTTTTTTAAAAAAAATCAAAAAGCAAAATTATTTCGATCAAAATGTAGAAAGAATGAGAATAATGCATTAGTATATCCATGCATTATTTTATTTTTGTTGTGTTGAAATGGAAGATTCTGTCGGGAAATGTTTACTAATAATTAATTTTTGTCGGTTTTTCCTTAAAAACCCGAATTTTGAAAGAAGCCCAGGTAAAAATTCTTTGATCATCAAACTGTTATGAACAACACAAACCCAATTTTAGAAATTTCGATCTTTGAGTGGACTTATGTTGTACAGATTGGGCTTTAAGCTTTCCTACAGAAACCTGACTTGGGGTTCATTTTTAGCATTTTCACATTGTTTTTTCGTTTGCCTTTTTGATGTCATAAAACTTTCCACTCATGAATCAAATTCCATCTATTTGATGTGTTAATAAAGAAGTATTCACTAGAAGGAAGTATAGATACCTTTATAAAATATAAAGTGATTTAAAATTATTCAATATCGATAAATTATAAATAAAGTTGTTTTAGATCTACCACTATCATCCATTCTATCACCATCGCACAACGTTTATAACTTCTGGAACATTGTAGCTTCAAAAATAGTTAATCCTCAAAACATGACCGTAACTATTCAATCTGACACTACTCCTTTGTCATATTTTTTTATGTGAATTGTCGCTAGATAGATATATTCTGAATTTGACACTTTCTTTACAATTTTATTTTTACCAGCTCTAAAATGCTACACATTTTTATTTCTCCAATCTTTAATTAATACACAAGTGCATAACTAAAAATACCATAAAATTTGCTTGTTAGGTGTAACCACATTTGCTTTTTTGATGTAAACTACAATACACCACTTTATGACGTGGCTAATTATTTCATTACTATGAATATGATAGCCTTTAATAGTGCTTTCAAATTGTAACAGAAATGATAAAGTGGCAAAGTTTAAAGGAATTTGATTCTGCCAATCACATTATAAAGAGGTTGATGATCTATATTCTTAGCGAAATGCATGATCCGTCAATGAACTTTATGTTAAAGAAGATGAAGTTTTTCCTTGCATAAAAGAGGCAAAAAATCTTCCATTTTTGTCACCAACTAATTACCTGAATCTTGTCACTACAAAAGTCAAATTTGTTGCACAAATAAGAATATGGAATACGGATATTATCATATTATGCAGTTATATTAAGCTTTCACTTTGAGATTCCATGATTTTGAAATATATATATATATATAAAGAAATAAAAAATAAATAGACAAATTCTCAATTAAGACTGATCATGTTTAATAGTATGTAAAATATCAGTTTTGAAAGTAAGAAAATCAGACATAAAATTGAGAAAGTCAATAATAATACAACGAATAATCTTGATTAATATATAAAAGGTCGGGTGTTTGAGAATGAGGAAATCAAAATTCGTTTCTTTACGTTAAAAATTAGCAAATTGAGTTGAGATACACTAAACAATTTGTCGGCGTAAATCTATTGCTTCAAGGCATCATATTTTATACACATTGAGATGTAAGAATGTGAAGCTAATTAGTATGTCGGCATATATGAGGATGAAACTTCCCATGCTTTTGACTAACTAAATCAATAATCGAAATGAACTTTAAAATGAACTTTATGATAGTTAAATAATCGAAAACTGAATCGGATATAGGAAGTTGGTTAAAAACTTAAAATCAATAAAGTGATTCTAGCCGCCTAAAGAAATTGATCATTTTCAGGAAATATTACAAAGAGAAATGGAAAAAAAGTTGTCAATATTCATGGTCGAATGTTAAAAAAGTTGTCTAATACTGCATACAACATAGATTTAGGCCCTGTTTATCAGAACTTATCTGTATATCAGTTCAGTTCAATTCAGTTCAGTTCAGTTCAGTTCAATTCAGTTCAATTCAGTTTAGTGAAAATGTAATTTGATGCAATTCAGGTTAATTCAGTCATGCTGATTCCATTTTTCAATACATCATTTTTACTTCAGTTCAATTTAATTCAGTTTAATTCAGTTCAGTTCAGTTCAGTTCATTACATCAAGAAATAAACTCTAGTAAACATGGCCTTACATTTCACATTCTAGTATTTTTAAATTTGATTTATTGATCGATCATATTGGCAAAAATTGCCGATTTTTTTGAAGAAAAAACAATAAGAAATCATGTAGTATAAGGATCGTTGTAGATTCATTGTCGGGCAGGTGGTTTGTGGAATTCATGATGGATTTGCATATTCTCTCAATCAAATGCCCATCAACTCATTAGTGGTCTACTTCTCATGCGTGAGAATTTTATAATATACTTATAATTTTTTTTTTACACCATTTCATTATAAGTGTTTGAATAGATATTTATTGGTTAACATTTCCAATTTTCTATAAAAACTTATCAAATATAAGTAAAGTAAAGTTTCTTTAAAATAAATACATTATCTAATCAGAATGTAATAGAAAATAAGACATTTTTTTCCTGAACTTATTGCTTATCAAATTTAACTGAATTATATTAAAATAAATTAGAAATTAATATAACAAAATAGAGTCAGTATAATATAATAGTTTTACCAAGTCTAACCGATATAAACATTACCTATCTTGTAAAATTTCGAAAAAAATCTCCAAAATATATAATATTCAAAGGGGGAGAGAATTTCAATTCTAGATTTCCATCCTAAGACTTCATGGAACATTATGGTTGTTTATATATTGCAAAAAAAAAAAGCAGCTTTATTCGAGATAAACATAACTATTTTTATAGTTTCATAGTGATCTCATCTCTTGTATAGATATTTAATTAACTCACCATTGGCAATTAAAAGAAGTGCCCTAATATTCTTTTTGTGCACGGCCTTTATGTTTTTATAACATATCATCACGATTCATCATCATTAAACTAATCTAATATATGCACCAGCAATGAGTATGGAAGACCTTGCCCCAATGACTACTCCATCTGTCCCAGCTAAAGGGCATATTTTGACTTTCGTCAGTTGACTCATGAATCTTTATTTGTGTATAAAAATAAGATAAATAAAGTTGACATTTAAAAAATATTTGTTATTACAATTCTAGAGATATCAAATACGACAGGTTTTAAACTTATTTACTAACTCAATTTTGAAGTTAAAGTTATGTAAATTTGATTAAATGAGTAGTTCATGTGTAGCTTCTGCTGGAACAGAGAGAGTACGAGAGAACAAAGTTATTATTTACTACTTTAATCATTAATCTTTTGATGATATTTTAGCACACACGCCCAATCAATTCCACCAAAACAATGGCCCCATAATATTTTTTCGGAATAACAAAGATAGTATAAAAAATGCTCAAAAATATAAATATATAAGTTATTTATATCTTAAATAATCATTTCCCCCCAAATAAACGAGTATATTAGATCATTAGTCAAAGTTTGTATAACATCATCGTTTCGTTGTCCAGACAGGCTAGACACTGATAATTTGTATAAACAGACTAGATATTGATAAATTTGTCGGGTAGTATAGTTGAAAGACTATTCATTTTGAGGTGGAAGTTAAAAGTAGTTGCTCCATCTTAGGATTGGAAAAGACTATTGATTTTGTTTTTGTCCTTACAAATGAATACCATAGCTTAGCTATAAGTAGAAAGTAAGTAAAGAGAATACTTTGATATGATTTACTATGGCAACACAACCATAAACTAGTTAGCCAATTCCGCCACTAACTACGTCCAAATGTGACCAAAAGTCTTATGTTTTATAGTGGCCGAATACTTGAAAAGAATCCACCCAATATGTATATGTATTATCATGAAATTCTACTAGAACACTGATTGACACATCTTGTCAAAGTATAAATGGATCAAAGTAAAGTTACTCAGTAATTGATAGTTGATAAAAAAAAAAACATTTATGAAAACCAAATCTCAAAACTTTTTTCTCTACTTTTCAACTCACAACACAGCATGCACTAGGGTGTAAATGAATCAATTTGTTTGTGAAAGACTCCCGAACCAGATTGACCAAATCTCATTCGAATTCAATCAATCTCATCTATTTATCGAGTGTGAGTTCGACGTTAACTAGTATGAGCTCGTCAAACTCATGGAGTCGTTATGACATATATTAAATATATTTTTATAAATAAATTATATTTTAAAACCAAGGTCAAACACGAGCTCAAACCAAGGTCTTATTGGCTCATTCAATTTGAGCAAACTCGTGAAATTTTAAACCAGTCGAATTCAAGATGGATTTGTTCGAGTTTGACTCGACTATCGTTATTTCACCTATAGTCTTATATGGTACTGAACCTAACTAAACTAAGTTACGCTTAACACAACCACACACCACCTGAGAGGAATCTTAGAGAGCATTTCCAAATCCTACACTAAAATCTCCAATCCTCCAAAACTTACCCTGCCCTCTACTACGCCTTTATATAGTCCCCCACTCTGCTCAAACACCCCTTATTTCTCTCAATCAACACTCACAAAACACACACACACACTTTGTCGTCATCATCATCATCATCAAGAAAACATGCCAAGATCTGCAGAGCTTCCAGTGTGCTACTACCCAGAAGCTCCACCTGCAAAACTGATCACACCTTGCAGCCCAACTCCAAAAAAGACGCTCTATCTCTCAAACCTCGACGATCAAAACTTCCTGAGATTCTCCATCAAATACCTCTACCTTTACAGAACCTCAATCAACCTAGATTCCCTCAAACTCTCCCTGTCCAGAGCCCTCGTCGACTACTATCCGCTCGCCGGGAGGCTGCGAAAATCGCCGGAAAACGATCACAAACTCGAAGTCGACTGCAATGGCGAAGGCGCGGTTTTCGCCGAAGCTTTCATGGATTTGACAGCAGCTGAGTTCGGAGAAATCTCCCAATGTCCGAACAAGACATTCAGGAAGCTGCTGTACCAGGTTGAAGCTCCAACTTTCTTGGACATCCCTCCTCTTGTTGTTCAGGTAACTTTTTTTTTTACTAGGTAAGTTGATTGATTAAGGAGAGTTTAATTTGTCTGTATTGAACCATCATTTTCATACATTTTAGATGGTGATATATGGTAAAAAGTTTAGTGTACGTACCATGTGGGATCGTTTTTTATCTTTCGATTCCATTTTCTGAATCAAAGTACTCAAAAAACATCTTCATATGATCTCCATTTGTAGTAGGGTCCTTCAATGTCCTTTTTGCTGTGTTATTATTAGGATTACCAATCCTTTCAAGCATCACCATCCTCATTCTCAACCGCACGAATCATTCGCTAGTAAAAATTTTATTTTTACATTACATGTATAAACTCTCTCCATCCTGTATCAAACTAGCAGTTTGAAAACTGAGACGAATAATGTATGTGAATTAACATAATTTTGTAACATGCAACTTATATATGATAATGAGATTTATCATGTTTCACTTATCTTTATTTTCATATATCAGATGTAATATTTTATGAACGTTATATCTATTACGATGATGGTTTATTTATAAAGTTAAATATGAATTTATGTTTGACATAAAAATATAACTTCAAAAAGGAGCTACAAAATAGTTTAATTGGTGCAATGGATGAATGGATTGGATAAAATGGGAAATTATAATAACATGTTCTTTGTAAGTATTCTCTTGTGGATCCAAAAAATATCAAAAAAATGGACAGCCAAAAAGTTAACTTGTGACCCCACATAACGGTCCTTCTTCCTTTCTTTTGTTCCTTTCTCTACTTAATCAAACATTGCAAATTATTTACTTTCAAAATTTTACCATGGTAAAACATTTTAAACCTTGCCGTTCTATTTTTCAGGTGACGAAACTCCGGTGCGGCGGAATGATCCTCTGCACCGCCATCAACCACGCTCTGTGCGACGGCGTCGGAGCATCTCAGTTCCTCCATGCGTGGGCCCACCTAACAACGACACCTAACGCCCAACTGCCAATCAAACCGTTTCATTCCCGCCACGTACTCAAACCCAGGGACCCGCCCCGAGTAACCTCGACCCACCCGACATACACCCGACCCGAACTGGATAATGATTCAGCTTCTCAAACTGACCCCGATATTTTCCAGTATTTAGAATCTCAACCCCTGGTTTCTTCATCCCTTACTTTTACGTCCTCCGATATCCTGCGCCTAAAGCGCCACTGCGCCCCCTCGCTAAAATGCACCGCCTTCGAAATCCTAGCCTCGCACACGTGGCGCTGCTGGATCCGATCTCTTTCCGGATCTGGATCCGGGTTCGGGTTCGGACCCTCCACCAAAGCGAAGCTCTTGTTCTCCGCCAATATCCGGAAAATAATTTCCGACCCAGAAATTCCAGCCGGGTTCTACGGCAACGCGTTCGTGGTGGCGTGCGCGGAGGCGACGGTGGAGGAGCTGGTGGCGGAGAGCTTCAATCTGTACGGAGGGGTAAAATTGGTACAGCAAGCTAAGTCAAAATTAACGGGAGATTATGTAAAGTCGTTAGTTGACCACCTGGAAGATAAAAGTCAACGTGTGGATATATACAGAAGCCTCGTGATATCGTCGTGGACTAAATTGGGCCTGGAGGATTTGGACTTTGGGGAGGGCCGGCCCATTCAGATGGGGAATGTGATTAGCTACATTCATTGTTTGTTCTTGCCGGTCGCCGGAGATCCTAACGCCGTTAGGGTTGCGCTGTCGTTGCCGGAGAGCGTGGTGAACGTTTTCGAGCGTTACATGACGGAGTTTCGCTGTTCTAACGGCGTGCTTGAGAATTCAGAGACGAAATGCAAAGATGATCGTGATCATCAAGTTCTCAATGGGGCAGTTTGTTCAATTTGATGTATTCATTAACTTTGACCCAAATAGTTTGATTCCATCAAATATTTTGAGTTTTGATTTTGAGATTGTTTCTTATTTTGTGCTGATTTTTTTTTTTTATAAATTCAAAGGACCGTTTCTTGAATGTAAATCGCGATGCCTTAGAAAGAGAAATAATTAAAATAAATATGTTTTTTCAAATATATCTGACTCATACGCTTTTATGGTAAAAAAAATAAAAATCAGTAGACATCATCATTATGACATATAGAGTATAGACATATTCATCCTTAGGTTAGAGTTAGACATGCAAACTTGGATGTTTTTTTTGAAGGATTAGGTAACAATTTATTAACATATAAAAATATTTGTGATCATCACTATTTTATAAATATATCGTCTCTATATTTCATTTGACTTTCAGTTCCTTTATAAAAAGTAGTTGACCAATTAAATATCATATCAATGTTAATTGACTTTTAAATAACGACATATTAAATTAAGAAAATTTAATTTTCAACCACGGGCTAACCAATAATAAATAAGTATATAAAAAAAATTTGTAATCAAATCTCTCGAAACTTTAAATATAGCTAAGTAAAAAAAAAAACCGTTACACCGACTTTTTATCAACACCAACAAATAAGATCATGAAAATTGACTTTTATTAACACCAACAAAATCAAATTTAGAGAAATGAATGCATATCTCTCATAATGTCAACTCTTTTTTCTTACTCTTTGACTCCATGCTTAGAAACAAAAATAAACATAATCACTCTTCAGAAAACCAAGATGAACAATTATGGTAAAAATAAGTCTTCCCACATAATTCCAACAATGAATATCCTAATTTGGTAACCACAGAATAAACATTTAACACGATGAAGAAACGCACAAGATAGTCAACGCCGATTTAAGACTGAAGATTTACACAATACCATCAAACATTACTTGGTGGAAAAACAATATATAATCAGAATCGATAAATATCAGGGAAGCTTGACTCCTGATTCACAGTCAACGCTTTCACAACTCAAAAACTTCACTTTTTAACGTTAGAAGCTATCTATTGTCTAGGGCTTCAAACAAAACCGTGTCGGCGTACTGCTCGGCGGCATCAAGAAGAATCCGTTAATCGCACCTTGCAATTTGCTAAGGTATTGTTCGTTCTTTTTCTATTGCTTTGATTTCATGATTTGATTGTTTCGTTTTTTGTTTTTTGAATGTGGTTTTGGATCAGTTCTTGAGGATACATGTTTAGTGTGTGACTGTGTGTGATTGAAAGCTTCTGATTGTAACTGTGATAAAAAAGGCTTCTTTGTATGCTAATTTGATCTGGGCTCCAAGATTTAGGGATTTAGTTTTTGGGGGTTGTGGTTTTAGGACAAATTGGATTTTTTCGTCTGGATAATTATATGCATGTTCCAGTGAATTAGGGTTTTGTGAATTGTTTGCTAGATTTTGGAGAATTAAGATATTCTATATTTGAATATAAATGATTTTATGTGTTAGATTTGATTCATAAGGCCAGCCAATATATTAGGATGAAGGATGGTTATGATAGCTGCTGTGGAGTGTGTTTTAGGGTTATGTATCCAAGATCGATTGATGATGATTCATTACGTGTAGGTCATTAACTGTTGTTAAAGTTTCGATCTTGTGAATGTTGGTAGCTGTTGTGGAGTGCCTTTTTGGTATCTGGTTAGGGTCATGTAACCTAGATGGATTGACAATAATTCATTACGTTTATGCATTGATGATTCATTAACTGTTGTTAAAGTTTAGATCTTGTGATTGTTAAGTATTGATTGTTGCGCTCTTTTTGTTCTCTTTTTCTATATCACCTGTTCCTGTGAGTTGTTTTGTGAATTTGGAGAATTAAGAAAGGCATGCTGTACTTGAATATATGATTGTGCCATAAAGCCAACCCCAATATACCTGGATGATTAGCTGTTGTCATAGTAGTACTTGAGGATTGTCTTTTTGATATCTGGTTAGGGTTATGCATCCAAGATGGATTGAATACTATTGATCATCCTTAAAGTTTTTATCTTGTGATTGTTAAGTATTGATTGGTGAGCTCTTTTTGTTTTCTGTATATCAGTTATTGGTAAACCATGGCAGCTGGATGTTGTCTGCCAGGGGATCCTTCTAATTCGGCATTTGCCAGAGATCCTGATTGCCAGCTTCAGCAAGAGGAGATAATGGCACTTAAGCACAAATGGTATTACACAAAGGAAGAAATTGAGAACCATTCTCCGTCCAGAAAGGATGGGATCAGTTTCAAAGAAGAGTTTCATCTACGGCAACTGTATTGTTGTTATTTACAAGAGCTTGGAATGGAAATAAAAGTGTAAGTTCTATGGAGTTCATTTATTGATGAAGATGCAACCTTTGCAAGTAAGATATAAAGGCCTTTTCTTTTATGGGATGAGAGTAATTATCTTCGCATCTGAGCTTGTTATACTAGCCCTCATAGACTTAGTATGCATTTTCTTGCTAAATGAGTAAAAAATGTCCTTCCTGGAAAAGATGTCTGAGACCCTGATAGTCAAGTGAATATAAGTCTGTCATTACCCCTTCTTCTAGATCCAAACTCCAAATAGCAGTGTCATATTTTGCATTACCACTAAATATGCATTTTTTGTCCATGTGAGAATCAGGGATATCTGTGTACTACCCACATTGCAGTCAATTCTTGCTCCATGTACCGCCCTTGATATTACTGGATAAGCTTGGGGTCTTTTTATGCTTTAAGATTGTCCAATGCTCTATTGCCACATGTTGAACCATGAACAAAATGTACTACAACCTCATTTTACGTAAACCAAAATGAGAAGCGTAGCTATGCTGTTCTGTAGGCCTCAAAAGACCATTGCGAGTGCCCTGGTGCTCTGTCATCGGTTTTATATGCGCCAGTCTCATGCGAAGAATTATTGGCAGGTATTATTCTTTCATTGGAGCTAATCTTTTGATAAATTTTCTGCTATTTTAGCTGCATTCCTTGATGTATAGTGATCAATATGTTTGAAATATACACATAAAGGTGGCTCTTGTCATTCAACGACAGCTCGTTTAAATAAGAACATAACTGGAAATTGCTGCTGGCAAATTGTCTCATTTGTATGATAAATTTTTGTTTTCTTTTGCAGAATATTGCTGCTGCATGTGTGTTCCTTGCCAGTAAATCTGAAGAAACCCCTTGTTTTCTGAAAGATGTTGTTGTCGTGGGCTATAAACTGGCACATAAACGGGATTCTCTTGCCCCACAAAGAATTAAACAGAAGGTATAGCATCCGCCTCCTCTCTCATCTTTATCTATTTTCTGCATGTTTAATTTCTATCTGCAATCAGGAATCCTCATCTTGTATTTGTATTCTGTAGGAAGTATATGAAAAGCAGAAAGAAACTCTCTTACTCGGGGAACGTCTTGTGTTGGCAACATTGAACTTCGAACTTAACATTGAACTCCCATACAAGCCTCTAGTTGCAGCTGTGAAGAACTTGGGGATTTCACATGCTGAAGTGCCTAGAGTGGCCTGGAATTATGTGAATGACTGGTAAGCATATCAGTTGCTTGGCTCCCATTATCTAATATTTGCAATCCATTTCTGAAACTAACGCCAGTTTTTGGGATTCTAGGCTCCGGACAACATTTTGCTTGCAATACAAGCCTCATTACATTGCAGCTGGATCACTTTATCTTGCTGCAAAACGTCAGAAGATAAAGCTGCCTAGCTCAGGGAGCTCAGGGAAAGTTTGGTGGATGCAGTTTGATGTTTCACCTAAAATATTGGATGGTAAATGATCTGCCATTTTGTACATTATACTGAGAAGAATGGAAATGTAAGCTGATTCCTAGTTTCTTTTAAAAATTCCAGGTGTTGTCCAGCACATGGTGAGATACGAAGAGCGGTGTCAGAAACATGCATTGCCATCCACAGCCTCCAAGGTGGCTCAGCCCGAATGTAAGACTCCAAAGGCAACATTCAGTAGTCCAGAATCGTGCGTATCTAATGGCTCTGGTGCTCAAGACACCGACAAAAGGAAACGGTTAGAGTCTGAAGGAGCCTCTAGACCAGCAGAGTCTATATCTAATGGCTCTGTTGCAGCTCAAGACACGAAGAACAGGACACAACTGGAGTCTGAAGGAGCTTCTAAGCCGATCAAAGCAGAGCCTGTATCAAATGGCTCTGTTGCAGCTCAAGACACCAAAAACAGGACGCTATTGGAGGCTGAAGGACCTTCCAGAGTGATGATCAAATCAGAGCCTGCATCAAATGGCTCTGTTTCAGCTGTAGACACCAAAAATAGGACACGATTGAAGTCTGAAGGAGCTTCGAGACTGATCAAAGCAGAGTCTGATCACCAATCAAAGCAGCAGGTTATTGTTAGAGATAATATGAAGAAAGTTGAGGTTCACAAGAGAAGTAGTACACGCAGTCCTAAGAGTGGCGTTAAGGATGAGAAACCTGTGCAGAGAACTGGACTACCTGAACCGAAGAATGGCTCTATTGCAGCTCAAGAAGCCAAAAATAGGACAGGATTAGAGTCTGAGGGAGCTTCCAGACCGATCAAAGTAGAGCCTGATCATAACCAATCAAAGAAGCAAGTTCTTGGTCGAGATCATACAAAGAAAGTTGAGGCTTACAAGAGAAGTAGTACACGCAGTCCTAGGAATGGTGTCGGGGAGGAAAAACCTGGGCAGAGAACTGGACTGCCTGAACAGAAGAGAACAGGTCTTAAGAGAGAAGCCCCTGTTGATGGTAACCAGAGCAGCATAGATGTTTTTCGGATAAAGGAGATGATGAAGAAGAAGAAACTTGAAAAGTCTGCAGAAGCTAAGCTGGCTCTAGAGGTCAGAGGTGATGTGGATGAGGCCTGGATAGAGATGGAGCTTGAAAGTGTGGTCTAGAGAAGTGATCTAAAGCCCTAGCGTTGGCTGTTTGATCGAACTTTTGAGATAACACGAGCTGGAAGGTTTGAATTCAATAATAGATTTTGTGAGTACACAAACACACGAAGTCAAGTTTATGATCTAGTCCAATGTAAAGGATTGTTTTGTTCCTTTGATCCTGATTCGGCTACTACTATATATGAAGTTGAGAATTTTGGTATGGATAGTCAATTTTGTGAGTACATATTTTCTGCAAAATTTTGCAATATTCTTGGCTTCTGTCATCTGATGGGGTATGTGTAAATGGAGCAACACTGAAGTAGGTCATAGCCAAAATTTTGAAGACTGATGTAAAATAGCTAATACAAGACGTTTTAACCTTCGTTGCAGTAAACTGGCTCTAGATCAGTTGGCCTAGAGCCAATTTACTGTCTGCAACGAGGGGAAAAAGTTTAGCTTGACAGAGTGTATAGTGTAGAGTACCCTTATCTAGAACAGTATTTATGTAAGAGACTAGAATTCTCTGCAATGTGGCTTCAGAAAAAAAAGTTAAAATATATACATATGCAGCTATCATGCAATCTTGATGTTTGTCTTCTACATTTTTACTTCACTATATAGACCAAGTTTAAACATCTATATAGTTAAAACAGTTTGATTTACAGCTTTGCGCGATCATAAACAACTAGAATTCTATTTTTCATGTCAGATTTTCCTCAATGGTTTTGTTTGGATGAATGATTAGAAAGCATAAGAACAATAATGATCCTATATGATACAAAGTACTCTTATAGTCCTTTTGCATGGAGAGCCAATGAGAATCAAACACGTAGTCATCTAGTAGTAATTGCAATAGAGGGATAAGGAAACATTGAATGGAACTGAATTCAATTAGCCCCAACCAGAAGAATCTTTCTTGAAATGATTCTTATGTTTATTAGCATGTAAAAATGCACAGAAGCAGCTTTTTATGAAATCAATCTTGGAAGATAGTGAGAATGGAATTGGAAAGGTGACAAGAAAAAGGGATTTTCAAAAATAAAAAATAAAAAATAAACATACTGTGTGAGAGTGTGTGTTTCCTTGTCTGGTTATAATATAAATGGGGAGGTGTAGAGAGTGAGCATGCTGGTTGGATTAAAGGAAAAAAGGGCCACTAAAGCTAACCCCAAAGTTGCCCATACTTCTCTGCCTATTTCATCAACTTTTTCTCATAGCTTCATTTGAACTTTTGTGCCCTTAATATAATGTGTGAAAGATCCACTTTATTAATCATCAAAATCCTGAAAAATTAATAATTTGATCATAAATTTACATTATATGGAGCGAACTAATAATACTTAATATTAGCAATCATATTTCAAAATCTGGTAATCAGTAGCAGATTCAAAATTATAATAGAAGTATACATTATAAATATACAGTAGCGCATATGCGCATGTAGCATAGAGCAAAGGCGGTGGCTGCCACCCAAAATAATTATTTTTCTATTCTTTTATATGTTAAAATTTTGAATATTCAAATATTGCCATACTACTTTGATATTTCTAGATCCACCTTGCCCTAGCGGAATTAGGAAGGTTCTTGATTGTGCACAATACTGATTAGTTTTCCAGGATGTTCTTTTATGTACAATCATATGTGCTAGCTAGTGTAGTTTAATCAGTGTTTGATGATTATGGAAATACATGAGGGTTTATAGCCAAACAAAATCATGAAAGAAAAGTATAGTTTGCCTGCCATTTCTCTCATGTTCTTCGATCTCATTCTCATGCATATATAACTAGCTTTAGCAGCTTTGCAATGTAAAGCAATTGTGTTTTATTCAAGTCTTTTGAGATTGATCAGTATTATTCAGTAATCTTCTTTCCCAGTAAACCATGCTAGCTTCAATCAAACCCTAATTAATTAAACATTAATTATATATGAATATTTTAGTGTGTTATGGAGAATGCAGAGATGCTATTTGTTGTCAGAACTAGCGCAAGAAGACAAACACTTGATCCACAACTAAATTATCGTTGGGGCCGAAATGGTTAAATAATAAAAATGAGAAAAAAAAACCAAGAGAATGATTGCGTCATGGAATGCTCAAATTTTCGTCATAATTTGTTTTGGGGCAATTTTCGAGAAAAGAAAAGATAAATGTAGGGATTAAAATAGAAATATATAGCATGTGTCCTTACATAGCGTGGGGTTGTCCTGCAATTTAATGATTTATTCTGGGTCAGGTACAAAATGAAAGATGATCATGGCATTGGTCCCCCAAACCCTAAATATGATCATGATCAGTCTTTTTTGTTCAATTTTTTTTTCTTGTGCTTATTAATTTTCGTTACCAACTTCGATTTTATTTTGTGACAATAAAACATGACAAAAGTGTAATGGGCCTGGTTCAGTGGTAATCCACCCTCTCTATAACTGAGAGGTCCAAGGTTCAAAACACACCCCTGACAAAATTGTGAATATTTGAGCAATTATTGTCAGGGTCTACCCAGCGTAGAGGGGCCGATGGTGGTTTCCCAGGGGCCGTGTTGGTGGCCCCCGCTGTGGTCTCCCATGCTGCAGGTGGTGTCTCATGATGGTGCGATCGGTGGTTCGGTGGCTCGTTGGTGCAAGCAGCTGGGTCCTTCAGGAGGACGTCTCAGAGCTACGTGGATGGAGCGTGTATAGCTTCACTGTGCTTACATGGATCTAATGTGGTGTCTCCTAGTTAGTCCTAGATTAGGACGTGTATATGTAATAGGTAGGTTGTAATCTATCTTGAATTCAAAAAAAAATAAAACATGACAAAAACTACATTTTCACTACTCGATTTCTTTCCTCTTCCTCTCGTTGGTTCTTTGTGGTCAAAACGAATATTCTTGAATGTACATCTAGTACAGCTTTTTTATACACTTATTTAGTTTCACATGGCCGGGGAAAAATTAATATCATGAAGAGGAAATGTAACTCCAACTATTTAACATATATCACATGATAAAACTCTTGATGGTGGAGGGAAAGAAACTGAAATGAGTTCTATTGAAATATTTAGGACGATTTACGATCGCTGTTATTGTTCATCTAATTAACAATGTCTCTTTTATTCGTTTTCATTGAAGAAGTGGATCATCAAGAGTTTTCTATTTCATTTTAATTAGTTTTCGTTTTAGTTTATTTGAGGATTTCTTTAAAGTTTTGTATAGTATTTATAGGATCTTTTGTGTATTCATTGATTTTCACCCTTTGATCAATAAACAATTTCAATAACTACGTTCTTTTTGGCGGACTCCAAATTTCCTAATGAATTCGAGACTTTGGGATAAGGAAACAACATTTGCAAAACAATTTATGTTTTTTTGAAGTAACATTTGCAATTCTTTACTATCTACATATTCATGCTGATGGATTTTTTTCGATTTTTCCAACAACATCATCATGACACATGTATTTTTAGATGAATGTTTATCCCTTGTATATTATTTTTAGGAGAAGGTCATGTGAGATCTTCTTACTTGTAATCATGATCTTTTACACATTAACCATGATTATTTATTTAGTTATTACTGCTGATCTTCTCACTTTCATGTTTGTTCTTCTCACTTTCAAAACTGATTTTTTACTTATTAACGTGACTATTCAGTGAGACCATGCCTCAATTGATATTTTGTCAATTTTTAGATTAAATAGTGTTCCCCAACCCCAACCCCCTACACTAATTATCAAAAAAAAAAAAACCCTACACTAATTATTAATGATCTAAAATATAGCTAAATATGTATCCTTATTTATAAGCCTTGAATAGGATGAACGAAAACTAATGCTCCATATATGATTACATTTTAGCATGATTATCAACATTTTATAGGACCACAAATGATTCACCTAGAAGGAGAATACAAAGGAGCTAGAACAAACAATTCCATGACCCCTATCTATCCTCATTCGATACCAACCGAATACAATATAAGGTCGACTCGATCACAACATGTGGTTATCAAATTACAAAGGCATGGCCACAAAACTCTTTGATCATCATCATTTCATTTCCTCTCTCACACCACTTTTCTTGTAAGCCTTGGGATTGAAGGCAAAACCCTTATATAATCATATATCCATGACTCTATCTATCCCTTCTGCAATTCTTGCAGAATGCAAAAGCATCATCATGATATAGTATTGTTTTTTTAATGTGCTTTTTCGCGAGCGTTTTGAAAAAGCTGACTGAAAAGTGTGTGAGCCGGAAAAGATCGCGTATTTGTATATAGTTTTCTTTCTTCCTCTCTTTTTCAAGAGTGCTTTAAGAAGAGGAAAGGAGTTCACTTTGAGAGAGTAAAGAGCTTCTAGCTAGACATATATACAAAGGAAGCTCTCTTGATGATGATCATGATGATGATTATGATGAGATTAGCTTTTTTGATGAGTTTCTAAGTTTCTATGTGAGATTAGTTTAATTACTTGCATCTCTTGGGATTTTCAAGTGGTTTTTAAAAAATTATAGTATGGAATCTGCAAAAATCCCTATCCTCCACCACCAACACCACCACCGCCACCGCCACCGCCGCCACGAGCAAGCTGTGCTTCCTCTTCAAGATCAGTTTCTTGGCTCTTCTACCAATAGCAGTACCTTAGAGCAGTACTACGCTGCTCCTGCATATGCTGCTGCTCATCCAAGCTGGACACAAAACCCTAATACAATCTTGTAAGTCATCTATTTTCTTTGTTATTTGAAGGTTTAATTAGGTAATTAATTGAATTCACTTATTTGTGATAATGATGATATTATATATGTTTGCTTTAGTATACTTGCTAAACCACCTTAATAATTATGAGTTTGCTAGCTCATAGAACTTGGAATCTCTCACTTTTCTCCAACTTTTGTTACAACATATATTCTCTCATCAATAATGTTGTTTGTCAATCATAAAGTGTTCAAAGTTTACCTTGGCTCGAGATATTATGTTCCATGAGCCACTTTTTTCCATGTTCTTGGAATCTTATTTGACACTAGCTACTACTGAAAAAAGATGAATATTTCTACCAATGTTATTTCGAGGTTGCAGAAGAGAATTTCTTCTCTGATTCGCTGTCTGAATTTTACATTGTTCATAAACTAGCTAGGGTTTAATTAGGGTTCTTGATGATGAAGCTGAATTTGTAATCATTCTGCAGGAATCCTGCAAGGCTTGAATATGAAGATCATGTTCTGAATCATCAAGATAATCAGCTGAGCTTCAACTGGCCACTAAATGCTGCCGGGAACAACGTTAACAGTTTCGATCATCATCATCATCAGATGCAGATGTCAAGATCAGTAGTCTCAAATTCATGTCCGAATCTCAGTGAAATGATTAGCAGCAGCCCATCATCTTCAAGCATCGAGGATCAAGCACAGCAGCAAGTTCTTGACGACCAACGTAATGATAATGTGAAGCTCTTCCTCAGCACACTGTCTTCGGGATCAGGTCAACATCATCAGAACAACAACAATAATCCCAGGTTTCAGTCTGAAGATCAGTTCATATATTCTTCCGGTTCGAGTTCGAGTTCGAGCCTCGTTGCATCGACGCCTGCTAAAAGGGCAACTTTCAGCCAGATTTATCCTACCATAAATCTGTCAAACATTAATCATCATCAAGATTTCTTGAGTTCTGCAAATCTTGGAGGGGATTTTCATCAAAATTCTTCCTTTCAAGGCCAGCTTGGATACGATGGTAATTATATGAAGCAGTCCATTCCAAGGCCAATGGAATTACCAGCTGCTGCAAATGTGAGTAGTTAAATCTAACGCTGAAATAAATTTACTTCTTATTTTTCTCGAAATTAATCTTAATCAGTTTGATTTGCTGATTGAAGATGTCTGAAGAAAAGGGCTGTAATAAGGCTAATTCCGAGCCTAAAGCAGTTGGAAAAAGATCAAGAGTTGAATCCACTCGTCCATCCTGCCAACCCTTTAAGGTATTAGTTAATGAAATATAAATGAATCATAATTTTAAATTTTTTAAAAAAGTTTTAAATATGAACAATATTGGATTAATATTTCCATGCATGATTAAATATGTAGGTTAGAAAAGAGAAGCTAGGAGATAGAATTGCAGCTCTTCAACAGATGGTTGCACCTTTCGGAAAGGTATGTAATTAATTTTTATATTTTTCAAAAAATATGTGTTTATATATGTATATATTTTCTAGATGTTAATTATTAAATATATAATTGATGTAAAAAATCATGTGAATTTGTTTTGTTGATGATCTTTAAGAAACATGGATATCAAAGTAAGAAGTCTTTTTCTGGTAATTACAAAAGCCAACATCGCCTAAAAAGGGTGGAATAAATACTTTGCTGGCCAAATGGTCTCCAAAAGTAGACAAACCTAGATTCAGAAATCAGTAAACTGAAGTAATAAAACAGATTAAAATAAAACCTAGCATGAAGTTTTACTTTGTTCTTACGTTAATTTTTTTTTGTTGGATTAATATATATTTAAATGAATGAATAATGGAGGAATATTATGGCAGACTGACACGGCATCCGTGCTAATGGAGGCCATCGGGTACATCAAATTCCTTCAAAATCAAGTTGAGGTTTGTCTATAAAACTCCACTCACCAAACATTCTTCCTTGTCTCTTATTTTTGTTTTACAGCTCATCTCTCATTAACCGCCCCTCTATATATAATATATCAAGGATAATCATATTTTACATCTTAGTGTATACATAAGGAAAAGTTTCATAGTGTTTTCACAACTGGTGTTGTTCACTCAGCAACGATAACTTAAACAGTTAGATTGTTGTACTTTTTACAGTCGTGTTATAATATCACATACGACAATAACATAATAGCTGGTCAGATAGCTGATCAAATTCTTTTTCTTTTAAGGTGATTTGCACCCGCTCAAACAACTTTTTGAAATTTTAACACTTTTTAAGTGTGACTATGTAAAGGTTACTCATATTTGCCCATTTTGACCTCCACTCACTTATCATTTCATAAATTGAATTTCACCATTCATAACTTTTCATAGATCTTGGTGTAAAAAGTGAACTATTTCTAAGTGAGAGAGGTAGATGGGTTGTTTGGACGTGCATGCGTAGTACGTACGACAATAATTGGTTTGAAACAAAGAATGGTACTCCCTCTGGTTTCTTTTAAATGTCCCCTTGACCAAAAAACACTATTTGACGGCAAGTTTGACCATCAATAGCTTTATATACATTTATTAAGTAGATATAAATTTTGAATTTTTAGAAAATATGTGTTGAGGAGAATCCAAAACTATATTATACATGAATATTATTACTCATATACTACTCCAAATCTATGGTCAAAGTTGCAACAATTTTTATGATGAATAGTAAGAGGCCAATTAAGAAAAACCAGAGGGAGTAACAAAAATAGGTTTGTTATAAATATGGATGCATATATGAAGCATCTTTCCTTCTTTATTATTATAGGCTTTGGTGTTTGGAAAAAGAAAAGGCTATTTTCACTATGTTTCCTTTCCCTTGTTTCAAGGGTGGAGCTTGTCACACATGACATTTCCAAATAGTCAAAAAGTTTTCAAACTAAAGTTTTCCTTTCCTTTCTTGCTTTATATTTCAAGATTATATCTTTATACAAAATAATATATAGTAAAATTATGCTATCATAAAATTAAGGTTTATCCAGTCCGGACCAGAAGTGTTATCCAAAATGTTGAGAAACGTTGGATCGAAAACTGATATATATTAATTCAGTTCTAGTCCTCTACATTCCGATCCAGTCATTTTTTGGTTGAAACAGTTTCTATTTCTACGTAGTTCTCATTTTGTCCTAGTTTAACTCACTCATTCAACTTTAACATATAACTGATATAAGTAGTCATTAAAAACTATATATTTAAAAAGATTTTTTTGCAAAAGTATCTCAGTTTCACATTAACTTGTTTCTTAACAGACTCTTAGCGTTCCTTACCTGAAGTCGACACGCAACAAACATAGTAGAGCAACACATGGGGTAAGCCATTCTTTTTAATTATTAATTTATTCTTAGTATGATAATTACTAAATAAATCCATCATTTTGTGAATAAAATTTTCATAATTAATTTGTTTTATAGGGTGAAAATGATGAAGAAAGAAAAAGAGACCTGAGAAGCAGAGGACTTTGCTTGGTGCCGATGTCGTGCTTGTCATACATGACCGACACCGGAGGAGCCGTTTGGCCGCCGCCGCCGTCCAGCTATGGCGGCGCCACCTGATTATCTCGTAGTCTCCGGTCGAGTTGCTGATTTATTTACTTAAAGTCCCGTTCCGAGAATTATGTTAATTAATTAAGGAAGTTTTTCTGGGTGGATCGATCTTCTGGAATTAATTTACCGTAGTGTACGGACATGAGGTAATTAAGTAGTGGAGCAAATTTGGTCATATTTTGAAAATATCATGATGGACCAACTTTGATCCATTAGTTAATTATTTAGCTAAGGAGAATTACATGTAAGGTTGAGATTAGTTCCATATTGATCCCATAGATTTCATGATCATGTTTTGCTTCTCATATTTGCTGTTTATTGAATTTAAGTTTAATTTAGTTTTAAATTAATTTAACTTAATTATTTAGTTTATTTGGAATGGAATTCACTTTGCTTATTGTTCGTTTAGATCATGAACAATCATGGCTTCGAGATGCATGATTGTTAATTTGTTGCGACGACTTTTGACACGTAACGGAAAATCGGGCATCTCTATATGAATGAAGTGACAAAAAGTAAATATATATATGTTAGCGTCCCTATTCAACTGATTTGATTTTGTAAACAATGAATTGAATTAATTTTAATAAAAATATATCAAAAAGTAGTATAAGAATGACTTAACTAAGTTGAATTTTATCTAATTATATTTCACAAACTGAGAACTTAATGAGCTAAACTGAGTTAACCCAATTTTTTTATATAATATGGTAAAAAGAACCGTACTATATTAAGTTCTGGTTGGTTAGAGATTTTTTAAATTAATTTGATTAGATAAAATATTTTTCAATTCAGATAAATATATTTAAATTTTTTTCAATTTAATTTAATTTAATTCAGTTCAAAAAGAAATTTATGTTAAATTTTTTTTAATATATTAATTTTTTTCCATTTCCATTCATTTCTTGCCCTAATTCATTTTGATCACTTTGAATAAAAGCGAAATTATGGACTGTGGAGTGGTAGAATTTTGGGGAAGACGAAGTACCTTGAAATTAGTGATCGGAATGATAAACCTTATCTGGAAATGCACTAATCCATTAAAATGACACGTGGCAATTATCCAGCAGTTCTGTCAGACGCCGGCCGTTGCGGCTGATGTCAGAGTTTACTTCACCGGGTTTCTTCTTGGGGTTACTATTTGCAGGACCAAATTACTAATGCAGGACCATATGAAACTTGATCAGACGTATTTTTTCCCAATTGGTTTTGCCCAATTTAAAATGCAATATCTGATATCTTAGTGCGTCAAATGTACACTTGAATCGGGCAAAACTAATTGGGGGAAAATGCTTCTGATCAAGTGAAATATGGTCCTGCAGTAGTAATTTGGTTCTACAAATAGAAGTTCCCTTCTTCTTCGGTGTTTTTACTCGCCGAAAAGTCGAAAATAACCCTGCTATTTTTTGATTATATATATCATCAAAATTAAAAATGATGAACTTGAAGACGTATAGTTTATCCAATTTTGTTACGTTCTTTGTGATTCTTAGTTTGTTATCAACAGAAATTTCATACGTTTTAAATTAGTTTTCTCTAACAACTACGTGAATTTGTTTATAATGTGATCCTAATTTATTTAGTTAGATATATTGAATGAGAAAATTACAATTACCTAATTTTGAATAAAAATTATATGAAATTATTATACAGTTATTTTTCTAAAGTAGTTGAAATTAGTAGGATAAGATTGTGACCAGTAGTCTATTTCAATTAAGGTCCGATTTTCATGTTCTGCCAAAAAATTATTTGAGCAAGAAAAAAAATGGCGGGAGGATGGACAAAGTGGTAATTTTAAGAAAGTGGATAAAGCAAGTTAAGGAATGGATGGATCATGTGAAGATGCTAGAGAGAGCAGCCAGGAATAGTATACATATACTAGGAGTACAACACTGATTGAAGAACAAGTCTGAATCCTACAAAATTATAAATATCTCCGAACAACAAAGAATCTCTTATCTGGTTTTCCAATTCTCTCTCTGTCGGCCATTCCTTTTCCTTCACACATACTTCTTCTTCTCCAAATCCCTTATTATTTTAGTAAGATCAATTGTACTTGTTCTGCCACGATTCTTGCTGCGATCCTAAGAAATCATCTGGGTTTTCGGAGATTTGAAGGAAAGTCGACGACTTTGCTGTGATCAGTCATCGGTCAAACCAGCTTCGCGATCAGGTATGTGTTCTTGATTCTGTGTTCGAGGATTGGCTGTTTGTGGGATTTTGTTTTTGTACTTTGTTAAATTGAATTTGAGGTCTGAGTTTTTTTGTCGGGATTTTGTTTTTCGATTGCTCTTAGATTGACGATCTTCTTACATGATCGTGCTGAATTACATAGCTGGATTGACTGTTCTGTACTGATAATGAGTAGTTTATAGAAGTAGGCCAAGTGGCAGAGTTATTTTTGACTATGTAAAATTGATGTTATTTATGGTAGATTGTCTTAGATAACTCATTGGTGAAACTGAATGTGTATTTATGTAATGATCCAACTGATTTTAAGACTGTGGATGTTGTTGTAATTTTTTGTTTCTGTTGCATTTTGAAGAAGATCGAACATGGGATCTTTGCAAGGGCCAGTTGTTTGCCCCGTGGTGCGTTCGAAACAAACTGGAATTTACACTGTGCCTCTCTACACGCCCTTAGTTAAGGCTACTAAGTTAGTTAGGAGCGGATTCTGGGGTATGAAAGCTGCTAGTGGAGCTGTTGTGGCTAAACAGGCTCGTTGTCGATCATCGAGTGTGATCAGGTGTACTTTCAGTTCATCCTCGAATGGTAATGGTAGCATGGCTGGGAATTTTAATGAGAATGATGCAGATTACGTGAATTCAAGCGTTGTAGAAGCCGGTATGTATGCTCTCATTCATTCTTGAAGTTTGTTTTGGCTTGATCAGTCGTATAAAGTTTTGTTTTGCACACTTGTTTATGAATCATGATCACGGTTTTTATGCCTTTTGATGTAGTTGAGGTGAGGAGTGGTCATGATGGTTTCGTGGTGAAGATGAGGGATGGTAGGCACTTGAGGTGTGTCCACAACAACCCTCAGAACGGAAATTTGCCCGATTATGCTCCACATCCAGCCATTGTACTAAAGATGGAAGATGGAACTGGTCTTCTTCTTCCTATCATTGTTTGTAAGTCTCTCAAAATACATATAATCGTTTCATAAAAGCTGTTTTTGATGTCTTTCTGTAGTTTCTCATTTTTGATTATCGTTTTTGGATTTTTGTATCAGTGGAGATGCCGAGTGTGCTGCTTATGGCCGCTATGCGCGATGTTCAAATTGTAAGTGACATGTTTTCCATGATTCAATAGACTTGAAATTGGAATTTTGCATTCCCTTTTAGATGATAAGATGGTTGTTGCAATTTTCAGGCTAGGCCAACAATGTATCAAGTGGTGAAAGAGATGATTGATAAGATGGGATATTCTGTAAGATATTTACTTTCTGCCCCAAATTACCGAAGATTGAATTCTTGCTCACTTTTTTGCCTCTCGTTTAGGTGAAACTTGTAAGAGTGACTAAGAGGGTCCATGAAGCGTATTTTGCCCAGTTATACCTCACAAAGGTACCACACTATGATTGGTATATATGGTCTAACTTGACGTTTTGTCGGTTTTCACTGACTCGTGATTGTGATGATGACAGCAATCGGGTGATGAAACAGAAAGTATCAGCTTTGACCTCAGACCATCTGATGCGATCAACATTGCAGTGAGATGCAGGGTACCAATCCAAGTCAACAAATACTTAGCCTATAGTGATGGCATGAGGATCATCGAATCTGCCAAGCCTTCTATTCCAGCACCTTCCACAGAAGCCTTTGTGGTTACAGAAATGGACAAGTAAGCATATTGACATTTTAACAGCCTTTGTTTAAGAATTCTGTACTAGGATATAGTATCAATATGTCCTCGAAAGTGCTATCTTGTTATTTGTGAATGTTGCAAAGGTATGAAACCTTAACATCCTCTTGTTATCTGAAATCAGACCATCTAGCCAACCATGCATTGAAACAAAGGAGTTTGACCTAGTTCGTAACATGCTGGTTGCAGCACTCGAGGAGCGCTACCAAGATGCAGGTATACATTTCATTCATGAGTCATTCTAACAACCTATGTTTTGATCTGCCTAGGCTCTTAAAGTAAAAAAAATTCCCCTGCTATTCTGCAGCTCTTTTTCGGGACAAGCTGACTCAGCTCCGCTCCAAAAGGAACTGGACATAACGGTAAGAAGCTGAACTTTCTTGTTATAAACTGCATTTATCTGATTCTGGTGGTTTTTTTGAAGATGATGAAATGTTTTACAAGGCTGAATTTGGTGCTCAGATGTTTCCGGAAGGCAAATCGTGTACATAGAACCTCGGAGATTTCGTCAAAGTTGAGGATTTCAGCAAGCTTATGGAACCAATGCAAGTCTGATCTCTCAAATATGAAATAAGTATTATATGTATGTATTGATATATGTAGGCAGGTTGTGAATAATTGTATAGTTAAAACTCTAGCAGTAATGATATGGACTTTGTGCACATAATTTACCAGCAGTTACTCGTGTTTATGAATCAATCATTATTTTCATTTGATGACAGATGAATCAAATTGGTTTAGCAAAGTCGGTTTGACTGTGCCAGTTTCGGACTCGAAATTTTCAATCATGCAAACTCTTAAACTCAATGAAACATAATCAAAGTTTGTACAATGCTTAAGTAATTAAATGGATCAGTTAAGTCGATGCATCAACTCAGTGAACCTCAATCTTAAACTCAATGAAACATAATATGCCTCTCTCAGTCCACAGAGAAGAACAAACTTTACATATTATGGGAAAATAATCACAAAAATTGCAATCACAAAAATCTGTGTTCACTTACAAAAGAAAATTGCATTCCATATTAAGAAAAACAAAAACTACATAGCAGGACACCTCTCTTCACCGCACCTTCCTTTTATTTTGATTCATACCGTACCGTGATGACGTTCCCACAATCCTGTTGTACTTCCTCGATGTGCCTAACACAACTTTCCAGAGCTGGAGAGCAATCGAATACCACAATCTCCTCAAGTGTTGAACTAGTCTCTAAACAGTCAGGAATCTCTTCCAATTCATCACATCCACGAAATACCAACTTCTCCAAACATGGTAGTTGCTCATCCTCGGAAACCGTCCACGACTTTAAATTGATGTGCCAATAGCGAGCACCCAATATTAAGATTCTGAGCTTAGAGAATTCCTCTTCTTCCATTTCCATAG
Source organism: Cruciata laevipes (assembly GCA_963678965.1). Lineage (NCBI taxonomy): Eukaryota > Viridiplantae > Streptophyta > Magnoliopsida > Gentianales > Rubiaceae > Cruciata > Cruciata laevipes. Next base: position 1,663,140 of record OY787639.1, read on the forward strand.
TACCTTCTAAGAATTCCACTTGCAATAGCTTGAGAACCTCAAGGTTAGGCAATTTCCCTATCACCGCAATCTCTTCCCTTGACAGCACAAAACTCGACAATGCCACCTTTCTAAGACTTTCAGCACAACCAAAATCAAATTGATATCGAAGTCTGTTTTTTCCAAGCATGGATAGTGATTCTAGCTGGCTAAGAAATGCAGGAACTACAATCATCTCTAAACTTTCCTTACCGTGTTGAATATAACATTTCAACCTACGGATGTTTGGGAACTTCCTCAGTTGTTCTTCCATGCTCCTATCACAATAGAATCCAACACCGCAGATGACATCCAATGACAACATACTAGGGGAGTTTTCAAGATTTTCGATGAGCAAACTAATAGCAAAATCTACGAGACTGGTAACATGAAGAATTTTCAGTTTTTGAAGATTCCAGATAGTGCAGGGCATTGAAATTACTCCAAATGCAACATAACTTATAATCAGAGTTTCCAATTTTGACAGCTCACCGATGGAAGAAGGGATGACAGACACATGACAAACAAAGGATAAGTATGTCAATTGTGTAAGAAGTGCAATTTCACTTGGAAGCTCAACATCAAGCCAAATACTACCCATATCTAGCACTTTGAGAAGCTTATAGATCTGAATGATGAATAACATATCAAACAAGAATCGTGGATCATGGTTCATAACCATAGTACCGTTGAAAAATAACATGGATTGTGCCTGAGGACAAAACAACCCTGACTCCTTAAAATGAGATGCATAAGAGTGGATGGACAACCTCTTCAAGTTACTCGGCTCAGTAAAATTCATAAGCTCATCTCGCATTTGTCGAAGGAGATGGAAGAGGTTTTCTTTCTTCCCTTTCATCAAACAAAAATCATGCAACAAGTCATGAATCCGGCAAACTTTGGCACCTCCCATGGATGTTTTCTCAACAACCATGATTAAATTTCTTTGTATCAAGCTGTCCAAGTACTCTCGAGCAACATCTTCCACCCTTTTTTTCAACAATTCATTTTCTTTGGCCACGAATCCCTCTGCCATCCATAACCTAATTAAGTTCTTAGCAGAAATTTGTTTATCTTCCGGGAAAACTCCAAAATATATGAAACAAGGTTTAAGTCCATCTGGTAGATGTTCGTAACTCAACTCCAATGCAATGTTGCATTGTTCCGCACTAGATACACCACCTGAAGTCAAATGAGCCATAATGCCCTCCCAGCCTTGTTGCAACGTAGTTGCTAGAAGTCCAGCTACAAGGACGGCTACAAGAGGCAGTCCTTTGCACAGTCTTGCAAAGTTCTCGAGTTCAGTACCCCAGCCTATTGCTTTGTGCAATAATTTCATCTCTATTATTTTCAAACACTCATTATCTGTTCGCGGACGAAGATAATGAGGCTTCTCATCATGTAGAGGGCGAGGAACAATGCCATGAAGTCGGCTCGTAAGAATAATTCTACTTTGACTCCTATCATCCGGGAAAGATGGTTTTAAGCTCTCTAATACTTCAGGGTTCCATACATCATCAAGCAAGATTAGGTACCTCTTTCCTTTCAAACTCTGGCGAAGTTTGTTTGCTAAATCGTCTTCAGTCATCCCTGAATTACCTCCGGAACAGATTTGATTTAAGAGATGAATCAACACACTCTTCTTGTCAAACACTTGAGAGATTGGGCACCACGCACGAACATGAAAATGGCCCATGATAGAAGGATGATTGTATAATTGTAAAGCGAAAGTAGTTTTACCTAGACCAGCCATTCCAGATATTGGAACTAAACGCATTTGCTTTGATCCTCTCATTAGCCGATCCTTAACGGAAGTCACCTCGTCTTCTTGAAAGCCAACACTTTTGCTTGGAGGACTTGCCACGACTGTCTCAAACTGTGATTCGCCATCGTCCTCAATACTTGTGGTTGTGGAACCCCCTAAATCCAAAGGATTCGCCTTTGAAGAGTTGGATTCTGGAGGAACCAGTGCTAGAGTAGCATCAAATCTTTGCAGCAGATATGACACACTTGATGGATCAACATCTGCTGTATGGCAAATGAGCAAATCACGACTCCAGCATCACAAATTAGACTTCCAATCTGATATGCAATATAACCGTGCTGCTTCAAAATGGATCTGGAGAGCCTCAAGGCTTCGTACAAGGCTTTAAGGGAATCCAAATGAGGATTGTGGGAGTTATTTCGTAAGACATCCCAGAAAAATGATATGAGAGAGCTGAGGAAATCAACCAACACATCATAATCATCTTGTGTATGATGTAGCGTCGAGATACTGAGTAGGATCTGAGTGTAAATCTGAAAGACTCGGGGATTCACATCAGGACCCGTTGACCGTACTCCTTGTGCCCAACCTGCAACACCAAGACTAAAGATTCCATCGATCCAAAACCCGCGTGCTACATCCACACCCCTTGGAGGAAGATTGTAAATGAGCAAACTTTTGAGTAGCTGTTTCTCAGCACCACTCTGCTTGGCCTTGGCGAAGACTAGGAAATCTCTAAAAAACCTTGTCTGCACTTCAAACTTATCCGCTGCACTGACCGAAATCTTTTCCGAGCAGATCATCCTCAAATCAAGCGTGCATTGTAGAATAGAATCAGCAATCTCCACCACGTCATCCAACTCCAACGTAAAACTGTTCGACGCAGTACTGGTGTACCACTCAGCAACCACTTCTCCAGCTAAGCAGCTCACCTCCCGCTGACTATCAGACAGTTGACGCTGGAAATCTTCGGGAGTTGGAATTCTCTGTAAAGCGTATTGGATCCTTAGAAAGAGGGAGTGCATGACATGGGAGAAATCATCATCGCCCAAATTTCTTAAACAAACAAGAATCACCAAAAGATTCCTAAGCCCTATCTTCAGTTTAATAACCCATCGATCTAAGTGATTGGGACTTAGGAGCAAAGAATGAATTTGGGAAATAAGAGAGGATGGCGTAGGCATGGCCATGGAATTCAAAAGTCAAAAGGAGAGAGGTGCCGACGAGGAAATGGCTTCAGATCTGAAATTTAGATGCACACAGAACACAAGTCAAACAAAAGGCCATTTCAACTCAACTCCAAATCCCAAAAATACAACCGACATCTATATCTATAATTTCCTAAATACGTACACCTTTTGTTATATTGCCACTTTTTACCTAAAAACTAATTATTACATTTGTACACTTTGTTAAACACTTTGTACAAATACAATTATTACATTTTAATGAAAATTATGGTATACACTGGCACCACCGGCTTCGGTACTTGATCAAATGCTACCACCGGCCCCGGTACTTTATTGTACAGGTGCATCATTTCTTTACTTCTTTACTTCATTGTTCCTATTTTTACTTTTATTTTTCTAATATTTTTTTTCTAAATGGTAAACTAACATTTTGTTTTATTTTTAAATTTATGTGATTTAAGGAGAATAAATTTTTTCCTTAGTTTTTATTATTATTTACTTCTCCGGCTAAACCATTATTGATTGTTTTACGTGTAATAATATTTATAAAATAAATTAAATAATTAGTGAAATATAATAATTAGTTTTACGTTTTTACTTATTTATCCTTAGGTTGAATCATTGTTGTTTTGCACAATTTAATGCAATTTTGCTTCCAATATTTAGTTTTTTAAAAGGTATTTATTATAATTAGTGAAATACAAATTTGTGGTGACATAACATCATATTATATATCCAATATTATATAGAATGATACACGCTCCAACACTATTACGTTAATATCCTTAATAATTTCAGGAAAACCTACTAAAATAATTACAATAACTTAAAAAAGTTAGTATTACAGGTTAATAAATATTTTTTGCAAATTAATATTAACTCAAATGTAAATACAAAATATATTTGATAAATTTGAAAATAACTAAATAAATGCTAGAATACAATTTCTTTTAAAATCAGAAAATAAATTTAAGTGAAATAGAAAAGGGGAAAAGCAGTGAGATTAGGCACTGGAGTGTACAGGTTGATTAGGCACTGGAGTACCGAATCAGTACAATATGGAGTATGTACAAGTCGATTCGGGCCATGGAATTCAAAAGGAGAGCTGCTGATGAGGAAATGGCTTCCGATCTAAAATGTCAAACAAAGGACCACCACACACACAAGTCATCCAAACCCAAAAACAAAACCGACACGTATTTAGAAAATGTAGATACGTACATATATGCTATAGCCAATGATAGATACACGTATTTAATAAAACTATTAGTAAGATAATGACAAAAGAAATGTGAACTTCTCGACTTGTTGGTCTCTATTTGGCTATCAGCGTTTAGCTGTTAGTGAATTTTATTAGCTGTTAGCGGATTCTATTAGTTGTTTTGACTAGAGGTTTGACTAGCGTTTTGTAAATGAGTGTTTGGCAAATAACAATTAGCTGATAGCTGTTTCATTACGTTAAATGACAGAAATAGATATTACTACAATTTATTATTAATTATTTTTTGTCGTGTGTTAATTTTTCATCGAAAATTATAATCACTTATATATATAAGTCATGATGTTTATTATTTGAGTTATTATTCTTTATTAATATATTTACATTTATTTAAAAAATTATTTTTAGAATTAAAATACTTAAATTTTTTAGTTTAGTATATATTGTGTAATACTACAAAAATAGATTAAAATAATGTGAAAAATCTTATTTGTACGTACGCAAATATGCTTACGTTAAATTTACTGAACAGTTGAAATGTAAAATTATGTATAAATTATTTAAGGAATTCGATTAATTATAGAAAAAGAAATTTGTGAGGAATAAGGATAAAAAAGATATTTTGTAATATTTCTTTGATTAACTTTTTGCAAACGCTGCACTTTCTAGCGTTTCAGAAATCAGAGGTTTCACCAAAAAAGCTAATTAGAAAACTCTCCTCACCAAACACTAGAAAGAGCTGTTTGACAAGTCAAAAAGCTAAACGCTCTTCAAAACTCTCGTCACCAAACGGGACCATTATCTGCTTTATTTATATGCTTAAAAAAGCACACAAAATTTCCAAAATTACAATGTCAGTCAAAATTCATGAAATTAATAATATATAATCAATGTAATTTTAACAAAGAACTAAAATCATGCATCTGTACTAATAAGAAACATTAAATTAAGCTATTCAAAGATTTATAAGAATGTAACTAAACTACTCCTTGTGTTATAAAACTATTGTAACATTTTACAACCCCGTGAGTACACAATATAAAACGGGCGGAGTCAAAATAGACTAGCAAAATCAAACGGCTAGCAAATATGGATAACTTGTACAGAACTGTGAACCTCCAGTAACAACAAGTCCTCAGAAAATTAAAACACTCACCAGCAGGATATTGAGTAGCAGAAATACGACACGTGGGAACTTGAGATGGATCTCTTGCATTGGCTTTTGCTGTTTGGATATCAACACTATTTTCACATCCTGGTTAAAAAGATGCACCCTGAAAGGTGATATGCTCATTTATCAGTCCAAACATTATCATGTATTGTGTCTTGTGCTGGTATTGCATCATAAGATCATACGAATACTGCAAAGCAAACAATATCATTCAAAAAGCGGAAGCTAGCTTGTTACAGAATTGAGTGCCACTCTTCTTAAAATCACTAAATACTTAAAGAATCCAATCGTCAAGAAGCTCAGAAAATCAAGTACTATACAATAAAACTATCATGGTTGAGATAATCATACCTCTTTGCTCACGGCACTTTAAAATTTGATGCCAATGGGAGTCTGGATGGCTTGCAATCTGTTCCATGCACAGCCTGAACCGGCCGGAGTTTGGCTTGCATAAATGAGCACATGTAATGATCCCCTGGGTTAATTTTCTGGTATTTAATTGCTCTCAGGTTGATCCTGAACTGTTCCATAATAATAACCATGTGAAATAAATCAGCAAAAATCAACTGTTTGTAGTTTTTTTTTTATGTGGAACCTTTTATAAGTACTATATTTAAGACATGTATTCTAGGAAACCCTTGTGACCTGGTATGATTAACATAAATCATTCATCCCCTTAAGCAACTTGGTTTTGCTTTTACAGGCTAGAACGTAAAAAATTCTCAGTATTTATGTAAGCAGTATTAGAGCAAAATAAACAAGATTTGCCTTTAGAACGTGCAGAGCAAACACCAAGTTTAACTGATACAAATCATTCTCTGAAGCACACATTCCTCTATATAAAGAGACCACTGTTGGATACTAAACTAACATCTTAGTTGAAAGTACATAAATGATTGAAGTTCATGCACATAACATATCAAACATCTTACTTGCAACCGAAACAAACGTGATCAAACCTTAACAGCGAAAACGAGGATGCATGTGTGGAAACTAAAGGCTAGGTGCATCAGAATAGGTACTGTAATTTGTAAATTAGCTAGAGAAAACTGGCAAAGATATAAACAATAAGCAAAGAGCAACATAAATTGAATTAAAGTTGGGAATTTAAACAAAGTTTGAGAAAGAAGTTAGCAGCAAGCAGAAAGTTACTTTTCATACACTTGAGGCTCTATTTCAATCCATATCAGCTTGCAGTAAGAAATTGAACAACCCGACAATCAATTTTCATTATTAAAGCTTTCATCCGGAAACATATTTTCTGAATTTGGAAGACAGGTGCAGGAAAAACCGTTAAGTATTTTGTGTGAGTGATTTTTTCCTATGTTGGTATGTACGTTATCTACTAAATTAGTTTGGGACGTTACAATCAAAATACTTTCTCCATGTTAGTTTGACAGAACAAGCAAGCCTGACCTCAAAGCCAAATTGCTTAGTTGGGAAAAAAAAGTTAGTAGAAAGGAACAAAACAGGAAAATAAGGGACGGCATAACAAAGAGATCGAGATGCTTACCGAAACAATAACAATAAGAGAAGAAGCATACATGAGAAAGAGTTAGGGAGAAAAACTTACCGGAACAGAGCAGAAGACACCGTGCAAAACTGAAAGCAAAGAAGTTGCAGCAGGCATGAAGTTATAGCTACACGAAATTCATAGACATATGTCCAATCCTTTCCCACGAAAAAAAAAAAGAATGATTTTGAGACTGAAAAATTCATGAACAAGTAATAGATACAAAGTGGAAATGTGCAAATGTTTGAATCCAAGACAGTGAGTTAAGGGGAGACTAGTTGATACATTTTATCGAACAGTTGGTTTGCATGCGTAGGACAGTATGTAAAGGAAATATTAGTTGAAGCATTTTATCAAACAGTTAGGATGCACAAGTGAAAACTTAACCGGGGAAAAGGGGAATACAGAACTGAGCCAACCTGAATTAAAGCACCGAAATAGAAGATTGAACAAATGGTTTTTATTCTGCAGCACCGAAAGGCGAATACCTGACTAGCTGACTCAGCTCCGCTCCGAAAAGGAACTGGACATAACGGTAAGAAACTGAACTTTCTTGTTTATGTATGACCTTATAAACTGCATTTATCTGATTCTTGGTGGTTCCTTGAAAACGATGAATTCTTTTACAAGGCTGAATTTGATGCTCATTCTTAAAATCAATGGAACATAATGTAACAAACTTTCTATCATGGTGTTGACACATCAGAAAAATAGGAATCATAAAAATTGTGTTCACTTACAAAAGAAAATTGCATGCCATATTAAGAAAAACAAAAACTACATAGCAGGAAAACTTTCATCCTTGCTGAAATCACTTTCATTTGCTTCTGATTCATACCGTACCTTGATGAAGTTGCCGTAATCCTGTTGTACTTCCTCGATGTGCCTGACATGACTTTCCAGAGCTGGGGAGCAATATGATACCACAATTTCCTCAAGTGTTGAACTAGTCTCTAAACAATCAGGAATCTCTTCTAATTTTTTACATCCACGAAATACCAACTTCTCCAAACATGGTAGTTGGTCATCCCCGGAAGCCGTCCACACCTTTAAACTACCGCCCAATATCAAGACTCTAAGCTTTGAGAATTCCCCTTCTTCCATTTGCAAAGTACCTTCTAAGAATACCGTATCTTCTAACTTGAGAACCTCAAGGTTAGGCAATTTCCCTATCACTTCAACTTCTTCCCTTGACAGCGCAAACCTCCACAACGTAACTTTTCTAAGAGTTTCAGCACAACCAAAATCAAATTGATACCGAAGTCGATAGTGATTGCCTTCCACAAGCATGGATAGTGATTCTAGCTGGCTAAGAAATGTAGGAACTACAATCATCTTATTAGGCTCCTTTAAACTTTCCCCATCGTGTTGAATATAACATTTCAACCTACGGATGTTTGGGAACTTCCTCAGTTGTTCTTCCATGCTTCTGTCAGGAAAGAATCCAACACCACGGATGACATCCAATGACAACAACATCCTAGAGGAGTTTTCAAGATTTTCAATGGGCAATATGAAAGCAACATTGCCGGACTTGGAAATATGAAGAATTTTCAGCTTTTGAAGGCTCCAGATAGTGCAGGGCATTGAAATTCCATTAAATCCCGAACAAATTATAATCAGAGTTTCCAAGTTTGACAGCTCACCGATGGAAGAAGGGATGACATTTCCGGTACACTGGATAGACAAGTATGTCAGTTGAGTAAGGAGTGCAATTTCACTTGGAATCTCAACACTTAACCGAATATGAGCCATATCCAGCACTTTAAGAAGCTTATAGATCTGAATGATGAACAACATTTCATAGAAGTAGTAGAAGTCATTGGCACCGTTGAAAAATAATATGGATTGTGCCCGAGGACAGAATAACCTTGACTCCTCAAAATGAGATGCCTTAGAGTGGATGGACAATCTCTTCAAGTTACACGGCTCATTAAAATTTATAAGCTCATCACGCAATTGTAGAAGGAGATGGAAGTGGTTTTCTCGCTTCCCTTTCATCAAACAAAAATCATGCAACAAATCATGAATCCGGCAAACTTTGGCACCTCCCATGGATGTTTTCTCAACTACCGTGATTAAATTTCTTTGAATCAAGCTGTCCAAGTACCCTCGAGCAACATCTTCAGCCCTCCTTTTCAACAAGTCACTTTCTTTGGCAGCAAATCCCTCTGCCATCCATAATCGAATCAACTTCTTAGCAGAAATCCCTTCATCTTCTGGGAAAACCCCAAAATATACGAAACAGAGTTTTAGTTCACCTGGTAGATGTTCGTAACTCAGCTCTAATGTTCTGTTGCATTGTTCTGTAGCAGATATACCACCTGAAGTCAAATAAACCCTAATGCTCTCCCAACCTTGTTGCACAGAAGTTGCTAGAAGTCCAGCTACAAGGACAGCCATGAGAGGTAGTCCTTTGCACAGTTTTGCAAAGTTCTCAAGTTCGGTACCGGAGTCTATTGCTAATTTCGTTTCTATTATTTTTAAACACTCATTATCTGTTCGCGGACGAAGAAAATGAGGTTGCTCGTCAGGAACAATGCCATGAAGTCGGCTCGTCAGAATAATTCTACTTTGCATCCTATCATCTGGGAAAGATGATCTTAAGCTCTCTAACACTTCAGGGTTCCATACATCATCAAGAAAGATTAAGTACCTCTTTCCTTTCAAACTCTGGCGAAGTTTGTTTGCTAAATCGTCTTCAGTCATCTGAGAATGATCTTCGTGGCGGATTTGATTTAAGAGATGAATCAACACACTCTTCTTGTCAAACACTTGAGAGATTGGGCACCACGCACGAGCATGAAAATGGTACATGATAGAAGGATGATTGTATACTTGTAAAGCGAAAGTAGTCTTACCTAGACCAGCCATTCCAGATATTGGAACTAAACGTAGTCGCTTTGATCCTCTCATTAGCCGATCTTTAACGGAAGTCACCTCGTCTTCTTGAAAGCCAACACTTTTGCTTGGACGACTTGCCACGACTGTCTCAAACTGTGATTCGCCATCGTCCTCAATACTTAAGGTTGTGGAACCCTCTAAATCCAAAGGATTCGCCTTTGAAGAGTTGGATTCTGGAGGAACCAGTGCTAGAATAGCATCAAATCTTTGCAGCAGATATGACACACTTGATGGATCAACATCTGCTGTATGGCAAAATGAGCAAATCACGACTCCAGCATCACAAATTAGACTTCCAATCTGATATGCAATATAACCGTGCTGCTTCAAAATGGATCTGGAGAGCCTCAAGGCTTCGTACAAGGCTTTAAGGGAATCCAAATGAGGATTGTGGGAGTTATTTCGTAAGACATCCCAGAAAAATGATATGAGAGAGCTGAGGAAATCAACCAACACATCATAATCATCTTGTGTATGATGTAGCGTCGAGATACTGAGTAGGATCTGAGTGTAAATCTGAAAGACTCGGGGATTCACATCAGGACCCGTTGACCGTACTCCTTGTGCCCAACCTGCAACACCAAGACTAAAGAGTCCATCGATCCAAAACCCGCCTGCAACATCCACCTCGCCCCTTGGAGGAAGATTGTAAATGAGCAAACTTTTGAGTAGCTGTTTGTCAGCACCACTCTGCTTAGCCTTGGCGAAGGCTAGGAAATCTCTGAAAAACCTTGTCAGAACATCAAACTTATCCGCTGCACTGACCGGAATCTCTTTCGGGTAGATCCTCCTCAAATCAGGCGTGCATTGTAGAATAGAATCAGCAATCTCCACCGCATCATCTAAATCCAACGTAAGACTGTTTGACGTAGTACTGGTGTACCATTCGGCAACCACTTCCTTGGCTAAGCAGTCCACCTCCAGCTGACTATCACACATTAGGGTAACGTAACGGAAATCTTTGGGAGTTGGAATTCTCCGTAAAGCGTCTTGAATCCTTAGAAAGAGGGAGTGCATGACATGGGAGAAATCATCATCGCCCAAATTTCTTAAACAAACAAGAATCACCTTTAGATTCCTAAGCCCTGTCTTCATTTTCTTAACCCATGTACTAGATCGATCTAAGTAATTGTGACTGAGGAGCAAAGAATGAATTTGGGAAATAAGAGAGGATGGCGTAGGCATGGCCATGGAATTCAAAAGGAGAGAGGTGCCGACGAGGAAATGGGTTCAGATCTGAAATTTAGATGCACACAGAACACAAGTCAAACAAAATTTCAACTCAACTCCAAATCCCAAAAATACAACCGACATCTATATCTATAATTTCCTAAATACGTACACCTTTTGTTATATTGCCACTTTTTACCTAAAAACTAAAATGGATTTTGGTATATTGGAATTATTATATGAAAGCTAAAATGGATAATTTTGGTTAAATGAAACTTTCCTTTTACAGTAAAGTTTAGTTTATACAATCCACTCTACTCATACTTCTTTCCAATATAAAAAGTGTCCAAACATAAGTGTCAATGCAATAAAATCGAAAGAAATATCTCACTTAATATGGATTTAATAAAAACTATCACTTAGAAATATATAAACGGTCTAAAATGTTATTTGACAAGGAGTGTTTGGTAAATTTTTATTAGATGAGATATCTACTATCTACTATAAGTTGAATACGTGCTAAGTTTCTCCCATGGGCCTGTTTTAGGACAGTACCCGGTTCACTTCACGTTCCAAACAATTACTCCTTGCTCTTTCTTTTTCTTTTCTCCTTCGCAAAATTACCTCCTCTGCCAGTTTCCAGTTTTCCATCTGCCTGATCATTTTGACCACAGAATAATGACGCTGCTGCCTGCTTCATTCATTCTACCGCAACTCACCGCCACGTATCAAGCTTAGGAATTTTATGTGTACGTTCTATAAACTTCCTCTCCTATATTCCCATGATCTCAATCTTCCCTCTTCCCTCTTCCCTGGGTTTACATGCTTCTGGTTCGATTTTCGTTTATTCTTTTTGTTTCCTGCATTTGGATTTTGTACGTTTATCTGTCTCAAACCTGTATTTGGATTTAGTATGTTTATCTTCCTCAGATTCTATAAACTCGTCTTTACTGTTAATCCATGCCCACCAGGTGTTTGATATATTGCCAACATGTGTATCCCATCGTTTCTTTCTGTCTGTATTGCTGTTACTAATATATGTGTGCTCTAGCATCAATCTGTCTGTATTTGTCTTTGAAGCAATTAAGTTTCCCTTTTTAATTAAGCAATTAGGCTGCTTTTGTACTTTTCTTTGTTTTTAACCGGGAAAAATTAGGCCTCAAAGCTCATTTCCTGAGATAATCCTCTCCAAGTAATCGTTTTTCCCTGCTGATTTTTTGCTCTTAATATTATGTTTGTGGAAATTGAAAAGATTCATTTTTTAGGTGATGTGATAGAGATAAGCCATGATTTGTGACTCTGATTTTTTTTGGGTGAAAAATTGGGGTTTTGGTGCTTGTGATAATATTTGCTCATGGGAGAATATTAGGTTGCATGTTTGTTCATGTAATTATTTGCTTTTGTTTTTTAGCAGCTGGGCTAATCTGTCAAATAAGCTGCTGAGGTTGGTGCTGGAAAATTGACCATGAGTCCATATAGGTGCAAGAAAACACATAGCTTCTGTGCAGATAGCGGAAGAAGAAAAAAAGAACTTTAGCATCTTCTTCGGCGGTCAGGGTGCTTCTGGCCTTGTTGCCGGCATTGTTGAGAAGGGTTTCGGAAGGAGAAACAAAGTATGGATTTTTCCAGGTAAGTTCTGCAGTAGTGGCTGGTGCTTCTGATAGATGGAATGATATTTATTGGGCTGATAATATTAAGCAATTGATCATTCCAGTCTGTAATAGAGTAGATGGAATGGACTTGGGTGTAGAGGAGTCCGTGAACTGGTGAAACCGACAGATTCAGACTTGGCAATTGATGGTGGCAATGAGAATAGCAGAATGCATGACTGGTTTTTGAATGAACATGGTGGCACAAGTCTTGAGAGTCAAGTTGACGCTGAAAATCAAGACCTATTAGGGAGAATGTCATTGGATGAGATTGCAGAGACGCATGCTGAGATCATGGCAGAGGTGAACCCTAGATTGATAGAGAGATTGAGAAAGTGAGGCCAAGACAAGTTGAAAAGGAAAAACCGCCCTGCTTCAGATGTGGCCGCAACCAGTGAGGTTGGCCGACAAGTTGAGAGCATGTTAACTGATCCTTCTGTAGAACCTCAAGGTGTGGCTTCAAAGATTTACAGAGTGATATAGGTAATGCTGGTCGTAGCACAATGAGTGGTAGCTTGTTGAATTCTTGGAGCAGAAGAGTTGCAGGTTAGAGATATAAGCTTTTCAGTGGATGCGAATGTTGTGAAATCTGACTTTTCTCATGTAGCAAGCTCTGGTAAGTCCGTCGGAATATTTTTTTTACCTCCATGTATAATGATTCCCTGGACTGACTCTCCCTTGTCTTGTTGTAGGTAGTGCATCTGTGAGAAGTGAACATAATGCTGCTGAGCGCGACTTACTTAATCTGAAAGTGACCTACGCGCTAATGGCGACACCATTAAAGAGCTTATAGCCCTCATTAGAAGTGTCGTAAGTTTCATATCTCTGCACTCTGATAAGTGATAATCATATTTTCTCCACTGTCTTTTTGTTACTATAGTTTTATGTTCCCTATCTATCAATTTTTTTTTTTTGCTTATAATATCTCAAGGTAGAAGTTGGATGGTTTGGATTTCATATCCCTTACGGGTTTTTTAAATCATGTCTACTGTTAATATTTAATTCAAGACCTTTTCACCCAATACCTTCTCAGTGTTTTTTATTTGTTTTTCTATTGATGTGTGATATTCAGTGTATCATTTATGTGTTTCTTATTGTCAGATTTAAATAATGGTGAAAGTTTATGTGCTTTTTTAGTACAGAACTTCTCTTTTCCTTTTGATATATTTCTGCGAATAGATGGAAGGACAACTTTTGTAGAGAGCAAATTTATTCGATTTCCATATTTTATGTCGCATAATGTATGTATTAGTTAATTTCCACTCTGAGTTCAAGTACTTTATGGACTTAATATACAGAACCTATAATGGCATTCGATTTCCGAATCTTGTATATGCATCTCCAGTGTAGTTCATTTCTTGAAGTGCACAAATATATGCTTGCTGAACTTATCAATATATCCATGGTTATTATGCGAATCTAGACTGACGTACATATGAATATTTTTGGTTGCATTTCACTTTTTGTTTGGGAATTGCTGAATCTCAAAAGTTCTTCAAGATTCTACTTTGAATTTTGAGCGTCTTTTTGAAGGATAAAAAATGTACAACATTTTCAGAAAGTTGCTGTAAATAGTTGTTTGATACTAGCATGTAAAAGACGTGAATGAAGATTTGTGTATTTTATTCTCTGAATAGTTTATTTCATGGCATGGTATTTTGATATCCTTTGAAGTTGTTGGTGACATTATATTTTGAAGTGCAAATACCTGTTCCACTTTTGTTTTTTCTTTTAACAAAAAATTACAATAATCCTTTCTTAAATTTAGGGATATTACACCTAAATAAACCTGCCACAGCACTAGGTTCTATCAATTTAATCTGCCTCTTGAAGCAAACATTAAATAACCTCATCAAGAACTCCTGATCATCAATGTCCTGGCTTTGAATAGTCCACATTCCACAATATACGTAATTTTAGATGCTTTTCTATGAATCTACAACTTTGTGCAGTTACATAAAAGATGAGAGCAACTTCTTCTTGAATCATATAAAGAAATCTTTATGGTCTAAAAGTTTGGAGCAGCTTAGACGGTACTGAAATATATGCTTAATGTTATTTCACACGGGAATTTCAACTTATGCTACAAGCTTTTCTTTGTACTGGAAACTGCTTACAATGAGTCAATTATTTGTCTATATTTTACATTACATAGAAAATGAGTGTGAATACCCTTTCAATTTCCTCTCTTATGACTGTAATTGTACATGTAGGTGGATATATTTTTTCCAGAGAACAAGCGGTGTGTTGGTGGGGACTGAAAGATGACTGAGCAGGTGCATGTAGGCACATATATTTTTCCCAGAGAACAAGCATTGTGTTGGTGAGGACTGAAAGAAGAGTGATCAGGTGTGTTCTGCTACAAGCTTTTCTTTATACTAGAAACTGCTTCCAGTGAGTAAATTATTTGTGTACATTTTACATTACGTAAAAAAAGGGTGTGAATGCCCTTTCAATTTTCTCTCTTATTGTGCTTATTTTCCCACAAACCAGCATTGCGTTAGTGAAAGACAAAGAACGGTGAGAAGTTGTGTTTCTGCTACTGAATACAGCTTATTGAATGCAGAATTTTCCCTAAGACCGTAACTCATAAGTCTCCTATTCATGCCTCAGCTACTGTAACTGTCACCTTGCAAAAAGATTGAACATTTGCATAATCACAAACAACCAATATAATAGAGAGTAAAAGACAAATTTTAATAGTTTCCAACATACCATCTAGTGATTTCGAAAATAGATGGTAGCTAAATTTACTACCTCCGAAGACTTTCAGTTGTACAATTAGGTTCAGAACCAATGGGTTTGTGTTTTTGTTATGTTTTACTTTAGATTTGAAGCAAAAAAGAAATGTCCGAATTTATTTACTGCAGGATGTGGAACGAGAATAATTTGGTAAACAGGAAATTGTCATATTATTTTGTTAGCATATACATTATACTCTTAGTGTTCAATTGGACATCTTCACGGCGTTTTTGAACTGTTACTTTTCATACCTTAGGTCAGTGGAGTACTGGTTATCTGTATTTGATGGGAATCTAACTACGATGAAGCAGTTCCAAGGGATAGAGTTGCCTCTGATAGCTTTGTAGACGTAATAAGAATATGGTGCATGTCAGAATGACAAAGATTAAGTTACATTGGAAAAAAGATGGAATTCCAGCCTACAGAAGAAACTTCGTGGCTGTTATAGCAGTATAAGAATGACTTCGTGACTACTTATTAGTTAGTTACACGAGCATGTATCAACCTCAAAATTATTTAACCTTTTCAGTTCCGGCCTCCTCTGTGTATTATTGTTCGTATAAATATTTTTAACAAAATAATCTTTACAGACCGTAAGTAATGTTTTAATTTAGCAAATTTCTTCTTGAATACGGGCTAAAGCCGCACGAAGTGCGGACACCCACCTAGTAAGATGAAACCATGCTAAATTTTCTCATGGGCCTGTTTTAGGTAGTTAACCGATCACCCTTCTGTATTAAATAAAGTCCCTCCTGCGTGATTCTCCTATTCACTTATTCAGAGGCGAAACCTTTTCTGCCAGTCTCCGGTCAATGCGCCTCTTTCCCTCGCATTATTTTGATGACTAGGATATACGCTTTGACAAAGCAGAGGTGTCGGCTTGTGCAAATCCCAAATTACGTGTCGACCCCCAGGTACGTGTCCTCTTCTCTGCTCTCCTCTTTATCCACCTCTATGCTTCATGCTTTTTCCCAATTGATGTCATCTTAGATTCTTCAATTATGTTTTCCTAATCACTAATGCTCTTATTTCTCGCCAACCTCGGAGTATGTTGTTGTTGCTGCAATAATTCTCTTTTCCCTCATCGGAGTATCTTGTTCTTGTTGTTGCTGCAATAATACACTTTTTTTTTGTTGTTGTTGTTGTTGTTGTTGTTGTTGTTGTTGTGCTCTTTTCACTAAAGTCTTCTAAATGTGTCGTTTTCTTTGTGGTTCAGGTTCATGCACACAAAGTGTTTGTTTAAATTCCTGAACCATGTTTCAAAGTACAAGTGTCATACTTAAAATTGTAACTACTTATTGATTTTTGTTTTAATATGATTATGGCTCTTATGCTTATATGCTTCTACTGATTTTGAATTAGCATCCTGAGAATGTTTGGAAATATTTTTCAATCGTTGAAATTTAGTGGACATATTATGACCATGACTACAGTAGATATTTATAGTATTATGACATAGAATTAAAATATAATGATATCTCTTCCATTATGTCCTCAACCCTGGCTTAAAATTGCAGATAAATAGGACAACACAAATTGTGTTTGACATTCACAGCTTTGGTTTGAAGGAGAATTGGACGTGTGAAGGTACCTGTGGAGACTGCAGGCTGCAGGCTGGTAAATTGCAGAAATCCATCGGTGAGTCTCCTTTTAGTTTACTGCTTAAGTAAGGTGTGATTTATGGCTTCAGAAGGCTTAATACGGGAACATAGCCGCGGTGAGCCGGCTGACCACAACCTTTTGTAGTATGCACTCTTTGTTGTGTGTTTATGTTTGTTTTTCCGAAGAGATAGCAGTATAATTTTGTTTCAAATGGTTTGCAGGAAAGATGTTTTTGATCTCATTATGTTCTGTTCGAAGAAGAACCATGTAATATGTGTGTGTATCAATTTGTTTATTGATGTGTTTGTGTTCGTTTATTTTTTTTCATTGGAGGGTAAGTTGGCACAACTCTTTGCCATGTGCAACATTCACGCTAATCAAATATTTGAAGTTAAGTTCCTTACACTTATTAGTGCATTTTAAGTTCATTTATTGCTCTTGGTTTAACTTCTGTTAGCATATTCTTACTATTGCAACACAATGTACTGCAAGGTTATCGGAAAAAATCTTAGGTAAAGTGCATCGTGTCATTTTTTGTGTAATTTATTTTCTACAGGCAAGGAGTTAAGTTATCTACAGTGTTCAGGATTTTATCAGACTTAGGTGTGACATAACATCTGTCTTTTTTCTTTTCTTTTTTTGAAAGAAATAGTTGTTGTCATTTAAAGGGTTTAGGGAGGGATGTGGACCATGGTAACATATGTATCCTTTTGCTGTTTTCCTTGCATTCCTTTTTCAGTGCGAGCTATTTTGGGTGAGATTATGCTTGAAGCTCGGTTTAGTTGTTATTTCACTAGAGGGGCAGAAGCATAAGGATTTGCAGAACTGTGCAATTCAGACAAACATTTTCTTGGTACAATACTTATCTCTATTAACTGTTATTACCTGTGCTTTTAAGAGATTTAATGTCATTACCTCGTGATAGTTTTTTTTCTTGTTTCGTAGTCATGTACGTTGGGAGTTATAATAACGACAGTACACATATAATTTGAAGTTAGTTGGGCTGAATGAGCTTTAAGCTAGGTTGCAACTTTTAACTTTGTTCTTATGCCTATCAAACTCGTGTTCAAACCTCCTTCCTCCTCGCCTATACCTGCTATTTTTCGGCTTTAGTTATACTTACATGCTCGTCAATATATGGATATTATGATTATATTTTACCAAGTAATGATGAAGAATCTGGTCTTCATTACGCAGTGTTAGGTGTGAAACTGATGTGTGAGCTCTTTCAGTTGATAGATAGCAGACTACGTATGAGTGTGAAATGCAATCAAGCTGTTTGATTTTCCATCTCAGTGGCCTTTGGTAGATAAAGCACTAGAATTCACGTCATAGTTCAGTTGCGGTGTTTATGTTCTCTTTAAACCCACTTGAGATGTTTTTGTTCTGTTTATTAATTCTAGGTTGTTAATAATTTCATAAGCATCCAAATAAGTCTTAAACTTACTGAACTCGTCAAAGAAAAACGGATGCCTTTTCTATTTTTTATGTACTCGTGTTATCTCCTCGTGTTCTTTAGTCTGTAATTACAGAGGGATAATTTTAAAGATTAGGTCGTATTATTCAGCCTTTATGTTTATGAGTTTTTGTCTTGTGTTTACCATCAGGAATATGATGCTTTCATTTTCTCGAGAAAGTTAGTCAGTTCATTGTACTAGGTGTGCCAAACCTTTATTTGGGTTAGCAAAGTAAGAATTGGTATGTCCAGGGTAAACAATAGGTAGGGGTTTGCAACATTAAAACTAATAGTTGAAAGTTTGTTGACTCTATCCGACCTACACTTCCCTCTTTGATTCTCAACTTTAAGCCGTCTTCCAGGTCCTGCATAATTTATTTACTTGATTTTTATTTCTTGGGATATTGGAAAATATGCATATGATGAATTGTGATATTCTGATGTTGCTGTCCTCGAGGATAACAAGCTTGTAGTATTTGATAAAAACATTTCACAACTCATCTCTAGAGCAGCAGAAGCTCATGAATCCACTTTCACAAGAAGTGTATTTTGTCAGAATGCTGACCTCAAGAAGTTTCAGTTTCATAGATAGTATTGTTCCAGTAACTAATTGTGTGATGCTCTCCTCGTACCAGGTGGCTACGTGCATGGAGCAACGTCATATGGTGTCAACATTGAAAGAATAAGAATGGCTTTGGCATTTTGCAGGGTTCTCAATACTATCCTCACATGATAGAGGATGCATATAATTCATCAAATGCAATGGCGCAAATGTTCTAATCCAACTCTTACGCTCAAATGATTGGCTCAACTATTAATGCATCGGGTGACAATTTAGAGAGTTGTAGTGTTCACTTGACACTTTAGCGATTGTAATTTTCCCAGATAAATTAGGATTAACTAAATTATTGTCATTATATAGGATTAAAAATTAGATGAATACACATATACAATTTTATTTTTATCGGTATATAAATTTTTTATTATTTTATCTGATTATTTGGTTTTCACGGGCTAAGCCGCATAGCGTGCGGCACCCCGCCTAGTATATTTCGAAAAGTAGCTGCCACCCAATTCCCAATAGCAACTAGCTCCATTATTCAAATTGGAGGACAAAAACAAAACGTCAAATATTACAGTGAGCTGTCCCGCGAGAAAACAAAACAAAAATAAAAATATTACAATTTTTGTTTTTACAGATTAATCATGATTATAATGCTCTTGTATTTAGACTACTAGTTTTTCATGAACTAAAAAATAAGGGCATTTTGGCCTACAAGAACAAAATATTTGGCTACATATAACAATACCCTTTCTTTATTATTACTGAAGCCTTCAACCATAAATTTGCATGAAAAGTCAAGAGTTGTTTAGATGGGAAATAATTTTACAAAATGAAGTGCATTGCAAAGAAAGTATCCATACCTCCATATTCCGGTTCTTATATGCTAAAACTCAGAAATGGAACAAGTGATACAATCAGCCAAATCGGCATTAGCAACCAACTCCTCTGCATTTCAAGATAAATAATTTCCAGTAAGCCAGTATAAGTTTATGAACGAAATCCCAAATCAAGTAAGAAAACATATCATGTATACCAGATGAGGAACCAAAGAACTTCAGCATCCAAACGTATTATTCAGTACTTACTTAGCCTACAGTGATGGCATGAGGATCATTGAATCTGCAGAGCCTTCTATTCCGACACCTTCCACAGAAGCCTTTGTGGTTACAGAAATGGACAAGTAAGCATATTGACATGTGTTCAACAGCACTTTTCCCCAAGTTCAAGAATTCTGTACCTAGGATGAAAATGCTATTTTGTCTGCTGATCTAAAATGATACAGATGCACACAGTACATGTCAAACAAAGGACCCCACACAACACAAGTCGTCCAAACCCAAAAACACAACCGACACGTATTTAGAAAATGATAGATACGTATATATACTATAGCCAATGATAGATACACGTATTTGATAAAACGATTAGTAAGATAATGACAAAACAAATGTGAACTTCTCGACTTGTTATCTGCTTTATTTATATGCTTAAAAAACACATGTCCTCAGAAGAGTAATTGAAAGACAACCTAAGGAATTGAAAGCAACAAACATGGATAACCTAAGGAATTGAAAGCAACAAACATGGATAACTTGGAGTACAGAACTGTGAACCTCGAATAACATGTCCTCAGAAGAGTAAAACGCTCACCAGCAGGATATTGAGTAGCAGAAATACGACACGTGGAACTTGAGATGGATCTCTTGCATTGGCTTTTGCTGTTTGGATATCAACATTCTTTTCACATCCAGGTTAAAAAGATGCACCCTGAAAGGTGATATGCTCATTTATCAGTCCAGGCATTATCATGTATTGTGTCTTGTGCTGGTATTGCATCATAAGATCATACGGATACTGCAAAGCAAACAATATTAACCGAAAACCGGAAGGTTGTTACAGAATTGAGTGCCACTCTTAATATCACTAAATACTTAAAGAATCCAACCGTCAAGAAGCTCTGTAGAAAATAAAGTACTATACAATAAAGCTATCAGGGAGGAGATAATCATACCTCTTTGCTCATGGCATTTTTAAATTTGATGCCATCGGGAATCTGGATGGCTTGCAATCTGTTCCATGCACAACCTGAACCCGCCGGAGTTTGGCTTTGCATAAATGAGCACATGTAATGATCCCCTAAGGTTATTTTTCTGGTATTTAATTGAACTCTCAGGTCGATCCTCGCCATTCATGTGATGATCAAAATTATGCATCATCAAGAACGGTTCCATAATAATAACAATGTGAAATAAATCAGCAAAAATCAACTGTTTGTAGTACATTATTTTTTTGATGTGGAACCTTTTATAAGTACTATATTTAAGACGTATTCTAGGAAACCCTGGTGACCTGGTCTGATGATTAACATAAATCATTCATTCCCTTAAGCAACATGGTTTTACTTTTACAGGCTAGAACGTAAAAAATTCTCAGTATTTACGTAAGCAGTATTAGAGCAAAATAAACAAGATTTGCCTTTAGAACGTGCAGAGCAAACACCAAGTTTAACTGATACAAATCATTCTCTGAAGCACACATTCCTTTATATAAAGAGACCACTGTTGGATACTTGGATACTAAACTAACATCTTAGTTGAAAGTACATAAATGATTGAAGTTCATGCACATAACATATCAAACATCTTACTTGCAACCGAAATAAACGTGATCAAACCTTAACAGCGAAAACGAGGATGCATGTGTGGAAACTAAAGGCTAGGTGCATCAGAAGAGGTACTGTAATTTGTAAATTAGCTAGAGAGAATTGGCAAAGATATAAACAATAAGCAAAGAGCAACATAAATTGAATTAAAGTTGGGAATTTAAACAAAGTTTGAGAAAGAAGTTAGCAGCAAGCAGAAAGTTACTTTTCATACACTTGAGGCTCTATTTCAATCCATATCAGCTTGCAGTAAGAAATTGAACAACCCGACAATCAATTTTCATTATTAAAGCTTTCATCCGGAAACATATTTTCTGAATTTGGAAGACAGGTGCAGGAAAAACCGTTAAGTATTTTGTGTGAGTGATTTTTTCCTATGTTGGTATGTACGTTATCTACTAAATTAGTTTGGGACGTTACAATCAAAATACTTTCTCCATGTTAGTTTGACAGAACAAGTAAGCCTGACCTCAAAGCCAAATTGCTTAGTTGGGAAAAAAAAGTTAGTAGAAAGGAACAAAACAGGAAAATAAGGGACGGCATAACAAAGAGATCGAGATGCTTACCAAAACAATGACAATAAGAGAAGAAGCATACATGAGAAAGAGTTAGGGAGAAAAACATACCGGAACAGAGCAGAAGACACAGTTCAAAACTGAAAGCAAAGAAGATGCAGCAGGCATGAAGTTATAGCTACACGAAATTCATAGACATATGTCCAATCCTTTCCCACGAAAAAAAAAAAGAATGATTTTGAGACTGAAAAATTCATGAACAAGTAATAGATACAAAGTGGAAATGTGTAAATGTTTGAATCCAAGACAGTGAGTTAAGGGGAAACTAGTTGATGCATTTTATCGAACAGTTGGTTTGCATGCGTAGGACAGTATGTAAAGGAAATATTAGTTGAAGCATTTTATCAAACAGTTAGGATGCACAAGTGAAAACTTAACCGGGGAAAAGGGGAATACAGAACTGAGCTCCGAAAAGGAACTGGACATAACGGTAAGAAACTGAACTTTCTTGTTTATGTATGACCTTATAAACTGCATTTATCTGATTCTTGGTGGTTCCTTGGAAATGATGAATTCTTTTACAAGGCTGAATTTGGTGCTCAATCTTAAAATCAATGGAACATAATGTACCGCTGAGTCCACTAAGAAGAACAAACTTTCTATTATGGTGTTGACACATCAGAAAAATAGGAATCATAAAAATTGTGTTCACTTACAAAAGAAAATTGCACTCCATATTAAGAAAAACAAAAACTACATAGCAGGCAAACTTTCATCCTTGCTGAAATCACTTTCCTTTGCTTCTGATTCATACCGTACCTTGATGAAGTTGCCGTAATCCTGTTGTACTTCCTCGATGTGCCTGACACGACTTTCCAGAGCTGGGGAGCAATATGATACCACAATTTCCTCAAGTGTTGAACTAGTCTCTAAACAATCAGGAATCTCTTCTAATTTTTTACATCCACGAAATACCAACTTCTCCAAACATGGTAGTTGGTCATCCCCGGAAGCCGTCCACACTTTTAACCCATCGGACCAATAGATATCGCCCAATATCAATATTCTAAGTTTTGAGAATTCCCCTTCTTCCATTTGTATAGTACCTTCTGAGAAGTCGCTATACAATAACTTGAGAACCTCAAGATTCGGAAATTTCCCTATCACTGCAATTTCTTCCCTTGATATCACAAAACTCGACAATGTCACCTTTCTAAGACTTTCAGCACAACCAAAATCAAATTGATATCGAAGTCTGCCTTCTCCAAGCATGGTTAGTGATTCTAGCTGGCTAAGAAATGCAGGAACTACAATCATCTTATTAAGCTCCTCTAAACCTTCCCCATCACGTTGAATATGACATTTCAGCCTACGGATGTTTGGGAACTTCCTTAGTTGATCTTCCATGCTTATGTCAGAACAAAATCCTACACCGCAGATGACATCCAATGACAACATACTAGGGGAGTTTTCAAGATTTTCGATGGGCAAACTAAAAGCAACATCTCCGAACTTGGAAACATGAAGAATTTTCAGTTTTTGAAGATTCCAGATAGTGTAAAGCATTGGAATCACTTCATATAAAGGAAAATTTAAAATCAAACTTTCCAAGTTTGATAGCTCACCAATGGAAGAAGGAATGACAGACACACGACAACCAAAGGATAAGTATGTCAATTGTGTAAGAAGTGCAATTTCACTTGGAAGCTCAACATCAAGCCAAATACTACCCATATCTAGCACTTTGAGAAGCTTATAGATCTGAATGATGAATAACATATCAAACAAGAATCGTGGATCATGGTTCATAACCATAGTACCGTTGAAAAGTAACATGGATTGTGCCTGAGGACAAAACAACCCTGACTCCTTAAAATGAGATGCATAAGAGTGGATGGACAACCTCTTCAAGTTACACGGCTCAGTAAAATTCGTAAGTTCATCACGAACTTGAAAAAGGATATGGAAGAGGTTTTCTTGCTTCCCTTTCATCAAACAAAAATCACGCAACAAGTCATGAATCCTGCAAACTTTGATACCTCTCATGGATGTTTTCTCAACAACCATGATTAGATTTCTTTGTATTAAGCTCTCCAAGTACGATCGAGCAACATCTTCGGCCCTCTTTTTCAACAAGTAATTTTCTTTGGCAACGAATCCCTCTGCCATCCATAATCTAATCAACTTTTTAGCAGAAATTTCTTCATCTTCTGGGAAAACTCCAAAATACATGAAACATGGTTTTAGTTCATCTGGTAGATGTTCGTAGCTCAACTCCAATGCAATGTTGCATTGTTCGGCACCAGATACACCACCTGAAGTCAAATAAACCATAATACTCTCCCAACCTTGTCGCACCGTAGTTACTAGAAGTCCAGCTACAAGGACGGCTATGAGAGGTAGTCCCTTGCATAGCTTTGCAAAGTTCTCGAGTTCGTTATTTCCGCCTTTTGTTTTGTAAAATAATTTCATCTCAATAATTTTCAAACACTCATTATCTTTTCGCGGACGAAGAAAATAAGGTTGCTCATCAGGCAGAGCATAAGGAACAATGTCATGAAGTCGACTCGTCAAAATAATTCTACTTTGACTCTTATCATCTGGGAAAGACAGTCTTAAGCTCTCTAATACTTCAGGGTACCATACATCATCAAGCAAAAGAAGATACCTCTTTCCTTTCAAACTATGCCGAAGTTTGTTTGCTAAATCGTCTTCAGTCATCTCCAAATAATTTCCGGGACGGATTTGATTTAAGAGATGAATCAACACTCTCTTCTTGTCAAACACTTGAGAGATTGTGCACCACGCACGAGCATGAAAATAGTACATGATAGAAGGATGGTTGTATACTTGTAAAGCGAAAGTAGTCTTACCTAGACCAGCCATTCCAGATATTGGAACTAAACGCAGATGCTTTGATCCTCTCATTAGCCTATCCAAAACGGAAGTCACCTCATCTTCTTGAAAGCCAACTTCTAGAGGAGCGTTGTCGCTTGGAGGACTTGTCACGACCGTCTCAAACTGTGATTCGCCATCGTCCTCAATACTTGTGGTTGTGGAACCCCCTAAATCCAAAGGATTTGGCTTCGAAGAGTTGGATTCTAGAGGAAGCTGTGGTTGAAGAGCATCAAATCTTTGTAGCACATCTGATAGACATGATGGATCAACATCTGCTGCTGTATAGCAAAATGAGCAAATCACGGCTCCTGCATCACATATTAGACCCCCAATCTGATGTGCAAATTGAGGGTGGTGCTTCAAAATGGATCTGGAGAGCCTCAGGCCACCGTACAAGGCTTTAAGGGAATGGAAATGAGGATTGTGGCAGTTATTTCGTAAGACATCCCAGAAAATTGATATGAGAGAGCTGAGGAAAGCAATCAACACGTCATGATCTTCTGTGTGATCCGACGTTGAGATATTGAGTAGGATCTGAGTGTAGGCCTGAAAGACTCGAGGATTCACATCAGGACCCGTTGACCGTACTCCTTCCACCCAACCTGCAACACCAAGACTAAAGATTCCATCGATCCAAAACCCGCGTGCAACATCCACCACGTCTGCTGGAGGAAGATTGTAAATGAGCAAACTTTTGAGTAGCTGTTTCTCAGCACCACTCTGCTTGGCCTTGGCGAAGACTAGGAAATCTCTGAAAAACCTTGTCTGCACTTCAAACTTATCCGCTGCACTGACCGAAATCTTTTCCGAGCAGATCATCCTCAAATCAGGCGTGCATTGCAGAATAGAATCGGCAATCTCCACCACATCATCCAACTCCAACGTAAGACTGTTTGACGCAGTACTGGTGTACCACTCAGCAACCACTTCCTCAGCTAAGCAGTTCACCTCGCTCAGATTACCATACAGTTGACCTCCTACCTCATTGCTAAACTCGGGGAAATTTTCCCGAGTCAGAATTCTCCCTAGAGCGTTTCCGATCCTTTCAAAGAGGGACTGCATCAAATGGGAGATTTCATCATCGCCCAAATTTCTTAAACAAACAAGAATCACCTTTAGATTCCTCAGCCCTATCTTCATTTTAGTAACCGCTGTACTAGATCGATCGAAGTGATTGGGACTGAGGAACAAAGAATGAATTTGGGTGATAAGGGAGGATGGCGTAGGCATGGCCATGGAACACAAAAGGAGAAAGCTGCTGATGAGGAAAAGGGAATGGCTTCAGCAGCCTAAGATGTCAAACGTAAAATTTAGATGCAGATATCAATAGACCGAATCAACAAAACTTTCTAATTTCTTTAATACCAACCACCTCCATTATTCAAGTTGGTGGCCAAAAACAATGCATATGTGCTTTCAGATTTCAAATTACAGTGAGCTGTGCTGCAAGTTGTCAAGTTCTATGATTTTTTTAAAACATTAATCTCCTTTTCTTATCTTGACAATTGTGTCAGTTTAATCTAATCATAATTCAATCCTGCTGATAAATGTTATGTTTGGTGGAGCTGTGTTTACAAGTAAACTTGGGTGAAAAGGTTTTAGAAAAAGTTGATGTAACCCGTTTCTACTTTTAATACTAAAAATAGCCTCTATTTCCAAAAAAATTGTTTTTAGCAACTTACTAAACACAAAAAACTACTCTACTTTGAAGTAAAGTAGATAAAAAGTAGTGCCAAACTAATTTAAGAAAACTATGTCAAATAAAAGAAATCAATTTTAAGAGACTACACTACATATGTAATGGGTAGTTGTTTTTTATTATTTTAAAGTAAAGTGACTTGTATTTCCTTCTTGGTTTGAGAAAACATACATAAACAAATACGAATTCTACTTTAGACTAATCTATTGATAAGTATGTAGAGTGGTCTAGTGGGGAGAGACTCCACTTGATAGTTGATGCACCACGTCTAATGCGTACGGAGAAAATAGAGACTTGAACCTAGTGAAACCAGAGAGAAAATTCTTTTACACCCCTACAGGAGGGTTTGAACCCCGGTCTCTGCTGGGTGGGCTCAATGCCCTGGCCACTCGAACTAATCCAAGTGGTTTTCAGTATTACTTATATCTAGCATAAACATTGATCTTCCAAATGCACGACTTAAAGTGTGTGCGTCGCATATGACACAACGCGGAGTTCCTCGATGTGAACAACACCTTTTAGTGCCAATGTCTCTCTAAGACATGGTCGGAAACATTCAAGAAACATCAACTTAAAGGATGTAGGAACTTGCCGTCCTAGTCGAAAATAGCAACTCCGGTAGCTGATGTCTCGTGGTCAATTCCGGAGGGGTGACTCCAAAAGAAGCCTTTGGAGTGATTTAGTTGAGTTAAAGAGGTAGAGCTAAGTAGGGCTGTGCAACCGGTCCGATCCGGACCTGACCGGACCGGAACTGGTTTGGACCGGGATCGGAATGTCCATAAATTTTGGACCGAAGACCTGACCGGAAAGGGAATATTGTGGACCGGGACCGGTCCGGAATTATTCCGGGTTTGGACCGGACCGGATCGGTTAGACCGGAATTTTAATATTTTATTTTTTAAACTTTATTTTTATGTTAAAAATTAAACTTTTTTTACTACAAAAAATTTAGTAATATGAAAATTATAATGAAAATGAGTTATATTAAAATAGAGTGTGTGAAACATGATTGCATGATTTTTAAATATTAAAACAAGATGCAATGGTCTCACAAAAGATTAATATTGTTAAAAAAAATGAGAGTAAAATTTTTATAACAACTAAAACCACCTTTATAAATCTATAAATTTCAATAAACATAATTTGAATTGATAGAATAATATTAATGACCAAAAATAAAATAACACATAAATTAATTAAAAATTGATTAAAAACATGAATTATATTAAATACCGGTCCATCCGGTCCGGACCCGGAATTCCTAAAAAACTTGGACCGAAGACCGGACCGGAATCTCTTATATCCGATTCCAGTCCGTTAATTTCCGGTCCGGTCCGGTCCATTTTTCCGGTCCTGACCGGTTCATGAACACCCCTAGAGCCTAGTGCTTGATTTTACTAGCTAGGTAAGTTTTATGGGTTCTATATTGACTGTTAGAATTGGAAATGACCAACTTATTTAATTTAAGATGTTAGAATATATTAAATTGTTTTTTATAGGCCAATATGAAAATATATTGTGATTGATTCATTTAAAAACGAGTTAATTATTGGTTAGGTGGTGCTAGTGCTAGTGTGCTACGTTTCCCAAGTTTAAGAATTTGCGATTAATAGTGTTTGCCACATGATAAATAAAGCATAACGCAAAAAGGGAAATATTCCCGCCAAACAAAATAACCGCACATCAATAATCCCAATCGGGCTGACACTAACGTGTGACAATCGAATTGCCTCACACCGCTCTATAATAATCACACCCTTCTTCCTCCGCTTTCGGATCCGCCATTCGAACCGAACTGCAGATCATCGTACTGGGTCGGGTCGGAATATTCCGAGCATATCATTTCTGATTCCTCCGCATTCAATCCATTCCCGGTGAGTGCTGTTTTTTTGGACATTGTTTTGTGACCATTTATGTTGGCGCTGCTCTTTCCTATTCGCATATTCGATACAACGTTTTCTGGACGTTCTTGAATTTGGCTCGGAAATTCCCCTGTTTACCCTTTTGGAATGAAGCTTCTCCTTTTGTTTTCTTGCATCCACAAACAAAAAAGTATGGATCTTTTATTACGTTTTTCAGACAAAAAACCCAGAATTTTGTTCATACATGAGTTGCTACAGTTTCCCAATTCGTGGAGTTTTCGATACATTTGTTGTGATTGTCCTTCTCGTGAATAATATTATCGTATGGGATCTTGTTAGATTCGTCATAGTGTATGATTTTAAAAATATGAGTGAAACTTGAATTAGAATCCATAACTTATAAGTGTGACATTATTTTAAAAGATGGAGTGATTGTATTGTGACAAATGAAGTGAAACCTGCCGTTATAAATGAGTGGAAGTTTCCTTCTTTTATGAAGAGAGGTAACGTAAAGATTTGATTTTGATTTGTCTTAATACGATGTTTGGATTCAGATCTGATAAGGAAAGGAAGAAGAAAGACAGTATAATGTCCCAGATTGTTTGGTCTCCTCTTGAGGAGACAGGTAAGGAAAATAGTGCCGAGGTTGGTCATCCTGTGATTAAGGATGTAAGAAATGCTGAGGAGCAGATGGCTGTAGAGAAATTCAGGAGGGTTTTGGTCGAGGAGAATTTGCTGCCTGCGAAGCACGATAACTATCATGCCATGCTCAAGTAAACTTTCTGCATTAATTCACTAAGAACATAGTTTTTCATGTTTGTTTGGTGTTTATAAGGTTTGATGTCTGTGTAGGTTTTTGAGAGCCAGGAAGTTTAACATTGACAAAACAAAAACTATGTGGGCTGACATGCTGAAATGGAGGAAGGATTTTGGTGCTGACACAATCTTGGAGGTAAAAACTTATGATATTGTGAACCTTATTATTTTTGTGTTGTGAACCTTAGTATTTATCTGAGGTTCTTCGTGTTTAAGATTTCCGATTTGTGGAAAGCAATGAAGTCTTGCAGTGCTATCCCCAGGGGTACCATGGTGTGGATAAGAAAGGGAGGCCTATTTATATTGAGAGACTAGGACAAGTTGACATGAACAAACTTATGCAAGTAACTACAGAAGACAGGTATGTAAGATATCATGTCCAAGAATTCGAGAAGTCGATTTCCATCAGATTGCCTGCCTGCTCGATAGCTGCTAGGAGATACGTGGATGCAAGTATGACCATTTTAGATGTTCAAGGAGTGGTATAAATCTGAACCAGCTCTTTTATTTTCCCCCTTTTCGAAGTTCATTTTTTTAATGTCTATTTTTTTGTACTGATATTCTAGAATATGAAGAATCTGACCAAACCTACAAGAGATGTGATTTTGAAGTTGCTGAAGATCGATAATGACAACTATCCTGAAGTACATAGTAAGTTTGGTGTTTGCTTGACTGTTTTTGATTGTTCTGAGGTTGAAAATGTTTTGGACTAATGTTTGTGTGAACCAACCTTTGCTTTGCAGACACTAAATCGAATGTTGATTGTAAATGCTGGCCCTGCATTTCGGTTGGTGTGGAATGCTATAAAACCTTTTCTCGATCCAAAAACTGCCTCCAAAATCGACGTATGTAATAAATTACTCGTGCTGCAAACTCTCATACCGAACTAGACCTGTCTAACCAAACCTTTTCGGTTTTCCTTTAGGTACTTGGCACAAATTGCAAAAGCAAATTGCTTGAGATTGTTGATGAAAGGTGATTTACAGTACAAATTGTTCTTGTTTCCTTTCCATGAATTCATCTTTTTGTATCTACTAAGCATTTCCAATGTTGTTGTGATAATGTAGCGAGCTGCCAGTTTTCTTGGGTGGTAGATGCGCCTGTCCAAACGAAGGTGGCTGTCTGAGATCAGACAAAGGGCCATGGAAGGATCCAAACATAATCAAGGTAAGAAACAAGCCAAAAAACATGTACTTATGTTATATGTCTTTCTCAAATCTATCTAATGTCATAAAAACTAATGTACTTATTATCTGTAGATGATCCAAAGTGGCGGTGTACAGAGTTTCATCCGGCCAACACTATCAGATGCGAAGGAAAAACCGCTTGACGAGAAGAAGCATCATTTTGTGAGTCTTAGGTTACATTTGGCTTTGAGTACTTGATTGTGCACATGATGGATTTTGAGGTTTGACATCGTGTTTGTTGGGCAGATAAGGTTTAATGGCAATAAACCGAGAACCGAGAAGTCGGTTTCTGGAGAAAAGCAGCAAGAAGCTGGCCAATCATCATCAGCAGCAGCACAGAAAGTGTATCCAGATTTAGGGCCAACTCATCCTGTTTGTGAAGGAGTGAGTTGTTGAAGTTCGAAAGAAATAGTGTAGTTGTGTTTTAGTATTCCGACATGGGATCAAGTCAATAATCATATGTGTTCGTAGTGCTTGATTGTTTGTAAATACTTTCATTTGGTAATGAAATGTTCTTTTTCTTTCTAGAACTATTTCATTCCAGGTAAAATTGCAAGTGGTTCATTTCTCACTTCTTTAAAATTTCAGTGAAACATTCTTAAAAAGTGCAAAATTGACCTCTTCGACATTAAACTTGTGAAGAATTTTTATTCATTTTAAACATCTTTCTCAATCACATTAATTTTCTTTGTACGTTAGGTTGATGATAGTGCTTTCATATATGTATTCTCATTACATTCTTGTAAGATTATTCTTGCTAATATTAGAAAAACAAGTGTTCCTTCCCAAAATTCTCCTCACTTAGAAAAAATAAAATCATTTTTTTTCTTGAAATCTAAAAACTTCAATTTCATAAAAAAGAAAATGCTTTAATAAAACTCATGAAGACTTTTTCTGCGCACCTTGAAATCAAACTGGCGCGTAAATCTTGAAAACAAACGACGTCGTTGTGATGTTCCGCTGCCTCTTTAGCCAATCTCCCACTCTCTTCATACGCGCCGCCGGAGGGTGGAAGCAGAACATCCACACAGACGTCCGGAGCTTTTCCCAATTCGCGGTATGCTTCTTTATCTCTCAATTTCTTGTTTTTATCTATCATTCTATATTCAAATCTGAGTTTGAGTCACCTTTTACTGCGTGTTTCTGTGTTTTTCACTGTCGATTAGTAAGACATTGTCCAAATTTTGAATCTTTCCTCACTACAATAAAAACGTATAGATGCCTTTGAGAAATTGGATTGATGGCTTGGAATGTTCTAAAAATGCAATCTTTTTAGTTTCTGGGGTCCAAGAATCTCATTGGGTATTATTGGGTACGAGAGTTTGAAAAAAAAAAAAATCATTTTTCCCCTTTTTGGCTAGATTGTATTTCTAATTTAAAGATTATTTTCAGCATCAATACAAGGTTTATTATCTACATTGAATTATGCAATTTTTAGCTCGAATGTATTGTAATACAAGGTTTATTGTTATTCTTTGTGTTAGAGTTAGGGAGTGCTCTCTTTGCTCATAGTAGTATTCTTGGCTCTACGTTATTGGTGTAGAGAATATGTGAAATTCTTCATCATTGTCATTTTCAGGCTATAACAGCTGTTAACTGGA
Source organism: Cruciata laevipes (assembly GCA_963678965.1). Classification (NCBI taxonomy): domain Eukaryota; kingdom Viridiplantae; phylum Streptophyta; class Magnoliopsida; order Gentianales; family Rubiaceae; genus Cruciata; species Cruciata laevipes. The sequence continues at coordinate 1,695,344 of OY787639.1, forward strand.
GTAAGGTCTTTAGCTCAGTTCCTCAGTTGTCTAGGTTGTCTGTGAGAAATCTTTCTCACAGAAGATTTTCAGTCACGATGAGTGGGAATGAAGTTCCGGAAAAATCTATTAATCCGCGATCCTACCAAATCGTGGTGGCTGCAACGCGTGATTTGGGGATTGGAAAAGACGGCAAATTGCCGTGGAGGCTGCCATCTGATCTCAAGTTCTTCAAGGAGATCACATCTGCCACTTCTTGTGAAGGGAAGAGAAATGCTGTTGTGATGGGAAGGAATACATGGGAGAGTATCCCTGCTAAATTCCGTCCCCTGCCTGGCCGTCTTAACGTTGTGCTGACTCGCTCAGCGAATTCTTTACCAACGAATGATGAAAATGTGATTTCTTGTGGGAGCATTTCATCTGCTCTAGAGTTGCTAGCTGAATCTCCATTTTCCTCTTCCATAGAGAAGGTTTTCATCATTGGAGGTGGACAAATTTTCAGGTGACATTATATATATATGTGTGTATATATATATATATATATATATATATATATATATATATATATATATATATGTACAAACAACAACAATATTGTTGAGTGCTATTTCTTTTGGTACAACAGGGAAACATTCAGTGCACCAGAATGTGAAGCCATCCATATGACTGAAATTGAATCGAGCATTACGTGTGATACTTTTGCTCCACCAGTTGATTGTTCAGTATTTCGGCCATGGTACTCTTCCCCACCTATGGTGGAAAACAATATCCGCTTCAGTTTTGTCACCTATGCTCGATCAATGAATAATGCTTCTGAGGCTGGTAATTCAGCTTCAAAGAGGTCCAACATTTCAGATTTTTCTTTCTTGCCCAAAACGGTCTTTGACAAGCATGATGAGTTCAAGTACTTACGATTGGTTCAAGATATTATTGCTAATGGGAATGTCAAAGATGACCGAACAGGAACCGGTACTCTCTCGAAATTTGGTTGTGAGGTAATGATAACCCTTTCCGGCCTGTTTACTTAGTGTTTTTGTCTTATGCTGTTTGAAATTTTAAATCACAAGTCTAAATAAATGGCATTTCACAGATGCGGTTCAATTTGCGGAAATCTTTTCCACTAATTACTACCAAGGTACTGATTCTAATTGTTTGGGAGTATTTTATTAAAATTAATCATCCTTTTATGTCTATAAATTACACTATTCCTGTTTGTGAGTCATGTTAAAAGAACTATTTATCATCCAGAGAGTGTTTTGGAGAGGGGTTGTCGAAGAGCTTCTATGGTTCATTAGTGGTTCCACAAATGCAAAGGTACGCATCAGCGACGTTTGTCTACCTTCTCTAAATTTCTTTTTGATGTTTGTTCCTCATGCTGAAAATAGTCAGAAATGTTCTTTGTGGAAACTTTCTGGTACAGGTCCTCAAGGATAAAGGAATCAGTATTTGGGACGGCAATGCATCCAGAGACTATCTTGACAGGTAGTTATTTTCTCATTTCCCTGAACTGAACTAAAAGTACGTATAGTGAAAATAGTAATAGTAGGACAAAAGCTAATTTTAACAAACCGAAATGAATTGAACTGAAGTGAAGTTATGTTGAAAAGGACATGTTACTGGAGTTGTGTCGCTAATTACATCAAGTTGTACTGTGTTGTCTAATTTCAGCATAGGCTTGGTAGATCGGGAAGAGGGTGATTTAGGACCTGTATATGAATTTCAATGGAGACATTTTGGTGCCAGATCTGCTGTTGAATAGTTATTTCTGAACAATCGATGTTCTTCTCTGTGGAAATACGTATAGAAACAATATTGTTTTGCAGATACACAGATATGCACGCGGACTACTCAGGACAAGGATTCGATCAGCTGTTAGATGTTATAGATAGGATTAAAAACAACCCTAATGACAGGCGAATCGTCCTATCCGCATGGAATCCTTCCGACCTGAAGCTTATGGCTTTACCACCCTGCCACATGTTTGCACAGGTTTAAACATTACTATCTACAGTTTCCTGATTCTTTTTCATCTACTATCATTGCATCGTATATGTATTCTTGAATATTATATAAATGTATATACATATATCTGTATGTATACATATGTTATAAATGACAAAAAAAATCATAACTGACAATCTAATTTTTAATACGCACTGCAGTTCTACGTAACCAATGGGGAGCTATCCTGTCAGATGTATCAGCGTTCTGCTGATATGGGACTCTGGGTACCATTTAACATTGCGTCTTATACGCTCTTGACATCCATGTTTGCTCATGTTTGTGGTATGTGTTCACAGTTTCTTTCTTCACTAACATAGTCATACACTTTGGGTTTTCCTATGTTTGATGATTACACTTGTTTTTATGAGGTGTTGTTCCGGTTATTGTACTTTGTTAAGTTGAATTTGAGGTCTGAGTTTTTTTGTTGGGATTTTGTTTTTTGATTGCTCTTAGATTGACGATCTTCTTACATGATCGTGCTGAATTACATAGCTGGATTGACTCTTCTGTACTGATAATGAGTAGTTTATAGAAGTAGGCCAAGTGGCAGAGTTATTTTTGACTATGTAAAATTGATGTTATTTATGGTAAATTGTCTTAGATAACTCATTGGTGAAACTGAATGTGTATTTATGTAATGATCCAACTGATTTTAAGACTGTGGATGTTGTTGTAATTTTTTGTTTCTGTTGCATTTTGAAGAAGATCGAACATGGGATCTTTGCAAGGGCCAGTTGTTTGCCCCGTGGTGCGTTCGAAACAAACTGGAGTTTATACCGTGCCTCTCTACACGCCCTTAGTTAAGGCTACTAAGTTAGTTAGGAGCGGATTTTGGGGTATGAAAGCTGCTAGTGGAGCTGTTGTGGCTAAACAGGCTCGTTGTCGATCATCGAGTGTGATCAGGTGTACTTTCAGTTCATCCTCGAATGGTAATGGTAGCATGGCTGGGAATTTTAATGAGAATGATGCAGATTACGTGAATTCAAGCGTTGTAGAAGCCGGTATGTATGCTCTCATTCATTCTTGAAGTTTTTTTTGGCTTGATCAGTCGTATAAAGGCTTTGTTTTGTACACGTGTTTATGAATCATGATCACGGTTTTTATGCCTTTTGATGTAGTTGAGGTGAGGAGTGGTCATGATGGTTTCGTGGTCAAGATGAGGGATGGTAGGCACTTGAGGTGTGTCCACAACAACCCTCAGAACGGAAATTTGCCCGATTATGCTCCTCATCCAGCCATTGTACTAAAGATGGAAGATGGGACTGGTCTTCTTCTTCCTATCATTGTTTGTAAGTCTCCCAAAATACATATGATCTTTTCAGAAAAGCTGGTTTTGATGTCTTTCTGTAGTTTCTCATTTTGATTATCGGTTTTGGATTTTGTATCAGTGGAGATGCCGAGTGTGCTGCTTATGGCCGCTATGCGCGATGTTCAAATTGTAAGTGACATGTTTTCCATGATTCAATAGACTTGAAATTGGAATTTTGCATTCCCCTTTAGATGATAAGATGGTTGTTGCTATTTTCAGGCTAGGCCAACAATGTATCAAGTGGTGAAAGAGATGATTGATAAGATGGGATATTCTGTAAGATCTTTACTTTCTGCCCCAAATTACCGAAAGATGAATTCTTGCTCACATTTTTTACCCTCTCGTTTAGGTGAAACTTGTAAGAGTGACTAAGAGGGTCCATGAAGCGTATTTTGCCCAGTTATACCTCACAAAGGTACCACACTATGATTGGTATATATGGTCTAACTTGACGTTTTGACGGTTTTCACTGACTCGTCATTGTGATGATGACAGCAATCGGGTGATGAAACAGAAAGTATCAGCTTTGACCTCAGACCATCTGATGCGATCAACATTGCTGTGAGATGCAGGGTACCAATCCAAGTCAACAAATACTTAGCCTATAGTGATGGCATGAGGATCATCGAATCTGCCAAGCCTTCTATTCCAGCACCTTCCACAGAAGCCTTTGTGGTTACAGAAATGGACAAGTAAGCATATTGACATTTTAACAGCCTTTGTTTAAGAATTCTGTACTAGGATATTGTATCAATATGTCCTCGAAAGTGCTATCTTGTTATTTGTGAATGTTGCAAAGGTATGAAACCTTAACATCCTCTTGTTATCTGAAATCAGACCATCTAGCCAACCATGCATTGAAACAAAGGAGTTTGACCTAGTTCGTAACATGCTGGTTGCAGCACTCGAGGAGCGCTACCAAGATGCAGGTATACATTTCATTCATGAGTCATTCTAACAACTATGTTTTGATCTGCCTAGGCTCTTAAAGTAAAAAAAATTCCCCTGCTATTCTGCAGCTCTTTTTCGGGACAAGCTGACTCAGCTCCGCTCCAAAAGGAACTGGACATAACGGTAAGAAGCTGAACTTTCTTGTTATAAACTGCATTTATCTGATTCTGGTGGTTTTTTTGAAGATGATGAAATGTTTTACAAGGCTGAATTTGGTGCTCAGATGTTTCCGGAAGGCAAATCGTGTACATAGAACCTCGGAGATTTCGTCAAAGTTGAGGATTTCAGCAAGCTTATGGAACCAATGCAAGTCTGATCTCTCAAATATGAAATAAGTATTATATGTATGTATTGATATATGTAGGCAGGTTGTGAATAATTGTATAGTTAAAACTCTAGCAGTAATGATATGGACTTTGTGCACATAATTTACCAGCAGTTACTCGTGTTTATGAATCAATCATTATTTTCATTTGATGACAGATGAATCAAATTGGTTTAGCAAAGTCGGTTTGACTGTGCCAGTTTCGGACTCGAAATTTTCAATCATGCAAACTCTTAAACTCAATGAAACATAATCAAAGTTTGTACAATGCTTAAGTAATTAAATGGATCAGTTGAGTCGATGCATCAACTCAGTGAACCTCAATCTTAAACTCAATGAAACATAATATGCCTCTCTCAGTCCACAGAGAAGAACAAACTTTACATATTATGGGAAAATAATCACAAAAATTGCAATCACAAAAATCTGTGTTCACTTACGAAAGAAAATTGCATTCCATATTAAGAAAAACAAAAACTACATAGCAGGACACCTCTCTTCACCGCACCTTCCTTTTATTTTGATTCATACCGTACCGTGATGACGTTCCCACAATCCTGTTGTACTTCCTCGATGTGCCTAACACAACTTTCCAGAGCTGGAGAGCAATCGAATACCACAATCTCCTCAAGTGTTGAACTAGTCTCTAAACAGTCAGGAATCTCTTCCAATTCATCACATCCACAAAATACCAACTTCTCCAAACATGGTAGTTGCTCATCCTCGGAAACCGTCCACGACTTTAAATTGATGTGACTATAGCGAGCACCCAATATTAAGATTCTGAGCTTAGAGAATTCCTCTTCTTCCATTTCCATAGTACCTTCTAAGAATTCCACTTGCAATAGCTTGAGAACCTCAAGGTTAGGCAATTTCCCTATCACTTCAACTTCTTCCCTTGACAGCGCAAACCTCCACAACGTAACTTTTCTAAGAGTTTCAGCACAACCAAAATCAAATTGATACCGAAGTCGATAGTGATGGCCTTCCACAAGCATGGATAGTGATTCTAGTTGGCTAAGAAATGCAGGAACTACAATCATCTTATTAAGCTCCTCTAAACTTTCCTCACCGTGTTGAATATAACATTTCAACCTACGAATGTTTGGGAACTTTTTCAGTTGTTCTTCCATGCTTCTGTCAGGAAAGAATCCAACACCACGGATGACATCCAATGACAACAACATCCTAGAGGAGTTTTCAAGATTTTCAATGGGCAATATAAAAGCAACATTGCCGGACTTGGAAACATGAAGAATTTTCAGTTTTTGAAGGTTCCAAATAGTGCAGGGCATTGAAATTGCTCCAAGTGTAGAACCACTTATAATCAGAGTTTCCAAGTTTGACAGCTCACCGATGGAAGAAGGGATGGCATTTCCAATCCAGTGGATAGACAAGTATGTCAGTTGAGTAAGGAGTGCAATTTCACTTGGAACCTTTGCAAATAACAGAATACGATGCATATCTAGCACTTTAAGAAGCTTATAGATCTGAATGATGAACAACATATCATAGAAACGGCCACCGTTGAAAAATAATATGGATTGTGCTAGAGGACAGAACAACCTCGACTCCACAAAATGAGGTGCATCGGAGTGGATGGACAATCTCTTCAAGTTACTCGGCTCAGTAAAATTCATAAGCTCATCTCGCATTTGTCGAAGGAGATGGAATAGGTTTCCTTTCTTCCCTTTCATCAAACAAAAATCATGCAACAAGTCATGAATCCGGCAAACTTTGGCACCTCCCATGGATGTTTTCTCAACAACCATGATTAAATTTCTTTGTATCAAACTGTCCAAGTACTCTCGAGCAACATCTTCCACCCTTTTTTTCAACAATTCATTTTCTTTGGCCACGAATCCCTCTGCCATCCATAACCTAATCAACTTCTTAGCAGAAATTTCTTCATCTTCCGGGAAAACTCCAAAATATATGAAACAAGGTTTAAGTTCATCTGGTAGATGTTCGTAACTCAACTCCAATGCAATGTTGCATTGTTCCGCACTAGATACACCATCTGAAGTCAAATGAGCCATAATGCCCTCCCAGCCTTGTTGCACCGTAGTTGCTAGAAGTCCAGCTATAAGGACGGCTACAAGAGGCAGTCCTTTGCACAGTCTTGCAAAGTTCTCGAGTTGGGTACTCCAACCTATTGCTTTGTGCAATAATTTCATCTCTATTATTTTCAAGCACTCATTATCTGTTCGCGGACGAAGAAAATGAGGTTGCTCATCATGTTGAGGGCGAGGAACAATGCCATGAAGTCGGCTCGTCAGAATAATTCTACTTTGCATCTTATCATTCGGGAAAGATAGTCATAAGCTCTCAAATACTTCAGGGTACCATACATCATCAAGCAAAATTAGGTACCTCTTTCCTATCAAACTCCGCCGAAGTTCGTTTGCTAAATCGTTTTCAGTCATCCCTGAATTACCTCCGGAACAGATTTGATTTAAGAGATGAATCAACACACTCTTCTTGTCAAACACTTGAGATATTGGGCACCACGCACGAACATGAAAATGGTACATGATAGAAGGATGATTGTATACTTGTAAAGCGAAAGTAGTCTTACCTAGACCAGCCATTCCGGATATTGGAACTAAACGCAGTTGCTTTGATCCACTCATTAGCCGATCCAAAACGGAAGTCACCTCGTCTTCTTGAAAGCCAACACTTTTGCTTGGAGGACTTGCCGCGACTGTCTCAAACAGTGATTCGCCATCGTCCTCAATACTTGTGGTTGTGGAACCCCCTAAATCCAAAGGATTCGCCTTTGAAGAGTTGGATTCTGGAGGAACCAGTGCTAGAGTAGCATCAAATCTTTGCAGCAGATATGACACACTTGATGGATCAACATCTGCTGTATGGCAAAATGAGCAAATCACGACTCCAGCATCACAGATTAGACTTCCAATCTGATATGCAATATAACCGTGCTGCTTCAAAATGGATCTGGAGAGCCTCAAGGCTTCGTACAAGGCTTTAAGGGAATCCAAATGAGGATTGTGGGAGTTATTAATTAAGAGATACCAGAAAATTGATATGAGAGAGCTGAGGAAATCAACCAACACATCATAATCATCTTGTGTATGATGTAGCGTCGAGATACTGAGTAGGATCTGAGTGTAAATCTGAAAGACTCGAGGATTCACATCAGGACCCGTTGACCGAAACCAATTTGGAGCACCAAGACTAAAGATTCCATCGATCCAGAACCCGCCTGATACATCCACGCCCCTTGGAGGAAGATTGTAAATGAGCAAACTTTTGAGTAGCTGTTTATCAGCACCACTCTGCTTAGCCTTGGCGAAGGCTAGGAAATCTCTGAAAAACCTTGTCTGCACTTCAAACTTATCTGCCTTGGCCGAAATCTTTCCCCCATAGAACTCCATCAAATCAAGCATGCATTGTAGAATAGAATCAGCAATCTCCACCACATCATCCAACTCCAACGTAAGACTGTTTGACGTAGTACTGGTGTACCATTCAGCAACCACTTCCTCAGCTAAGCAGCTCACCTCCCTCAGACTGGCATACACTTGATCTACTCCCTCAGTTGGAATTCTCCGTAAAGCGTCTCTAATCCTTTCAAAGAGGGACTGCATGACATGGGAGAAATCATCATCGCCCAAATTTCTTAAACAAACAAGAATCACCTTTAGATTTCGTAGCCTCCATGGATTTAAGTGATTGGGACTGAGGAGCAAAGAATGAATTTGGGAAATAAGAGAGGATGGCGTAGGCATGGCAATGGAACTCAAAAGGAGATGGCTTCAGATCTGAAATTTAGATGCACACAGAACACAAGTCAAACAAAGGCCATTTCAATTCAACTCCAAATCCCAAAAATACAACCGACATCTATAATTTCCTAAATACGTACACCTTTTGTTATATTGCCACTTTTTACCTAAAAACTAAAATGGATTTTGGTATATTGCCATTAATATATGAAAGCTAAAATGGACAATTTTGTTTAAGTGACACTTTCCTTTTACAGTAAAGTTTAAAGTTTAGTTTATACAATCCACTCTACTCATACTTCTTTCCAATATAAAAAGTGTCCAAACATAAATGCCAATAATGCAATAAAATCGAAAGAAATATCTCACTTAGTATGGATTTAATAAAAACTATCACTTAGAAATATATAAACGGTCTAAAATGTTATTTTACAAGGACTGTTTGGTAAATTTTTATTAGATGAGATATATATTTCGAAAAGTAGTTGCCACCCAATTCCCAATAGCAACTAGCTCTATTATTCAAATAATCAAATTGGAGGACGAAAACAAAACAAGTTTACGAACGAAATCCCAAATCCAGTAAGAAAACATATCAAGTATACCAGATGAGGAACCAAAGAACTTCAGCATCCAAACGTATCAGTATTATTCAGTACTTACTTGGCCTACAGTGATGGCATGAGGATCATTGAAATAAGAGAGGATGGAGTAGCCATGGCTATGGAGTTCCAAAGGAGAAAGCTGCTGTCTGCTGATGAGGAAATGGCTTCTGATCTAAAATTATAGGGACATAGATACACACAGTAGTACATGTCAATCACTTCCTCTTCTGAACTGGAATATGCCCAAATATGCTCCTAGATCAAATAGTGGACCACCAATATTGATCATATTATCTGCTTCACTACCTGATCCCTTAAGCTATCATAAAAATAGATCACCCTTTTCAGCAAAACAAAAAGCTTACCATTCTGGTCATCTTCTTCAAGTCCTCTCCTTGGATCACATAAAATTTCTTTAACAGGACTGTAAAGCTTCTGTTCAGCCGAAACATCCAGAACTGAAGAAGCATGCTCCTGACATGTTTTTGCTATTTTTGCATCAAGGTTCTTCTCCCCTTCAATAGTAAAACAAGCTCTATTAAGCCACCCCTTAAAATCTTCATGATGCCTCCTTATGCATTCTTCATTAACCACTTTCATTTCAGAAACTAATTTTCTGAGCTGATCACCATTTAATTCTCCAGAAACTAGTTTTCTGCCCAGCTGAAAATTATCCCCATCTGATACCTCTATAACCCACTCAACATTATCACTGTAGAGGGGTATGCCACAGTGAAAAAGACACGAGTTCAGGTTAAACAGAGTTTCCATAGCAATAACAAACCTTCCGGAATGTGGCCTATCATGTACATGATCATGCATGGTTACGTCCCTCTGCAATTTACCGTCATGGAAAGGATCCCAACATAATAGCAACTTCTCTATTTGCAGATTATGAAATTCACAAAGTTCGTTCGTAATCCATTCCCAAGAACCCCTAGTATCCAGAATCATTTCTCCAGCTACAAAGCTATCCACTCCAACATATTTCATACTTATATCATTCTTTATAATACCAGGATCATAACAAACAATAGGTTCATCAATACCACTATCTTTATCCTCCACTTCTACAATCCCAACTAAAGGCCACACCACACACATGATTTGACAAGCCTATTTCCAGCAACCTGAATCTTAACAACCAGCTTAAGTACTTCATTATCACTTAAAACCACCCAACATCGTCTAAACTTCCAAAAATAATCTTTAGCAGCTAAGGATTCCCAACTATTTCCCAGACTCACAAGACTGTTCTGAACACACAAAAGCTTCATCAAGTATAGTCCTAACTCTATTTCCACCACCTCTGTCCAAGAGCTCAATAAGATTCTCGAGGTATTCACTCATCACAGAAACATCAAAACTACGGCACACTTTATGAATACCAGGGTCATAGCACATAACACCTCTAGGAATTTTAACACAACCATCACTAAGAGTTCACACACATACTCAGGGCATTCAAATTTCGGTATATCATCAAAATTAGACGAAATATCATCCATCTCAATCACAATGACACACTTATCAAGAATATCACAAGAATTGGTAAGGTGTTTTACCCAAAAATCTTCGTCTGAGTTTGGCTTATGAGTAGTTTTTCTGGAATTATCCGACGGTTGATCAATGGAGTATGAATCTGCCTCATCTTCTTCTTCTGAGAGTAATCCGCCAGAATTTCTTCCATGGAACTTAACAGCTTCTCTCCAACGATCTGATGTTGAACTTCTGTCGAACGATGGTCATACTCTAGGAATCGCTCCTCCGCCGTATTATTAACTCCGGAACTAGCGTCGGTAGCGCCGCCTGAGCTCTCTGCAAAATCGCTGGGAGGAGTGAGAAATTTCTGCATCATGAGCTGGAACTGGTGATTTGTCGCTTTCAATTGTTGTTTGTGAAGCTCTTGCTGTAACTCCTTCATCGAAAACTCCAGTTGATTCCAGTGCTCGGCGGACTGACTCTTCAGATCCGCCGTCTGCAGGCTCACCTTCGTCGCAAAGCTCTTCAACTCCATCGCGACTTCGCCGACCTTCGGCGGGGATTCAACTTCAATTTCAGGGGTTTCTTTAAGCCATGGCGCCGTCCAAACCTCAACGAACACATAATCTGTGGAGAAAGGATGACTCCATTCTTCCCTAGCTTCATACGCACCAAATCGATGGACGAGATGCTCCGCAAACTCTTCCCAAGAAGCTTGACCAATTACGCGTCGGAATAAATCAAACCATGACGTTGCTGGTCCTTTCAAATACGGCTCCACTAGCTTCAATCTTTGATCCTCCGGAGTCGAATTCACTGAAAACAATTGATCGAATTTCTCCACCCAAATTTTAGGGTTCTTGCCACCAAAATTGGGGAAATTCGCCACATAACAACCGTCGTCCAAAATCCCCATTTCTTCAGGCCGAGAACTGACCTGCTCTGATACCACTTGTAACAGATACGGATTAATCAAAGTATTATAGAGTAATTTTGCAGCATAAATGCTGAGATTTCAGAGTGAGACAAGAAAGAACAGAAGATCTAAGAGGAAAGAAATTAAGCTAAGCTAAACTATCAAACTATAGATTTCCATTCAGATTTTTCATAATCTTTCCTAACAACAATTTTCAGCTTATATCCTCCTCCATGTGCCCCTCAACCTCAAGTGACTCAGCTCAGCTATGCTAATTTATCAGTCCAGGCATTATCATGTATTGTGTCTTGTGCTGGTTTTGCATCATAAGATCATACGGATACTGCAAAGCAAACAATATCAACCGAAAACCGGAAGCTTGTTACAGAATTGAGTGCCAATCTTAATATCACTAAACACTTTAAGAATCCAACCGTCAAGAAGCTCTGTAGAAAATCAAGTACTATACAATAAAGCTATCTGGGAGGAGATAATCATACCTCTTTGCTCATGGAACTTTTAAATTTGATGCCATTGGGAATCTGGATGGCTTGCAATCTGTTCCATGCACAACCTGAACCCGGAGGTTAAATTTTCTGGTTTTTATTTGAACTCTCAGGTTGATCCTCGCCATTCACGTGATGATCGAAACTATGCATCATCAAGAACTGTTCCATAATAATAATAACCATGTGAAATGGGAAAGTAAATCAGCTGTTTGTAGTACTTCTTTTTAATGTAGAACCTTTTATAATACTCCATTTAAGACGTACTCTAGTAAAATCCTTGTGAACTGGTCTGATTAACATAAATCATCCATTCCCTTAAGCAACATGGTTTTACTTTTACAGGCTAGAACGTAAGTATGCAAGGTCAAAGTATTCTTAGTATTTATGTGAGCAGTATTAGAGGAAATTAAGCAAGATTTGCCTTTAGAACGTGCAGAGCAAACACCAAGTTTAACTGACACAAATCATTCTCTGAAGCACACATTCCTCTATATAAAGAGACCACTGTTGGATACTAAACTAACATCTTAGTTGAAAGTACATAAATGATTGAATTTCATGTACATAACATATCAAACATCTTAGTTGCAACCGAAATAAATGTGAACAAACCTTAACAGCGAAAACGAGGATGCATGTGTGGAAACTAAAGGCTAGGTGCATCAGAAGAGGTACTGTAATTTGTAAATTAGCTAGAGAGAACTGGCAAAGATATAAACATTAAACAAAGAGCAATATAAATTGAATTAAATTTTGGAATTTAAACAAAGCTTGGGAAAGAAGTTAGCAGCAAGCAGAAAATAACTTTTCAAGTTTTCATCATAAACTTGAGGCTCTATTTCAATCCAAATCAGTTTGCAGTAAGAAAATGAATAGCCTGACAATCAATTTTCATTATTAAATACCATGGGGTAGGTGTTCTACTATTTCCAACTTAGTTGCAACCGAAATAAACGTGAACAAACCTTAACAGCGAAAACGAGGATGCATGTGTGGAAACTAAAGGCTAGGTGCATCAGAAGAGGTACTGTAATTTGTAAATTAGCTAGAGAGAACTGAAAAAGATACAAACATTAAACAAAGAGCAACATAAATTGAATTAAATTTGGGAATTTAAACAAAGCTTGAGAAAGAAGTTAGCAGCAAGCAGAAAATAACTTTTCAAGTTTTCATCATATACTTGAGGCTCTATTTCAATCCAAATCAGTTTGCAGTAAGAAAATGAATAGTCTGACAATCAATTTTCATTATTAAAGCTTTCATCCAGAAACATATTTTCCGAATTCGGAAGACAGTTGCAGGGTAAAAACCGTTCAGGATTTTGCTGTTTGGATATCAACATTCTTTTCACATCCAGGTTAAAAAGATGCACCCTGAAAGATGATATGCTAATTTATCAGTCCAGGCATTATCATGTATTGTGTCTTGTGCTGGTATTGCATCATAAGATCATAAGGATACTGCAAAGCAAACAATATCAACCGAAAACCGGAAGCTTGTTACAGAATTGAGTGCTACTCTTCTTAATATCACTAAATAATTAGACAATCCAACCGTCAAGAAGCCCTGTAGAAAATCAAGTACTATACAATAAAGCCCTGTAGATAATCATACCTCTTTGCTCACGGCACTTTAAAATTTGATGCCAATGGGAATCTGGATGGCTTGCAATCTGTTCCATGCACAACCTGAACCGGCCGGAGTTTGGCTTGCATAAATGAGCACATGTAATGATCCCCTGAGGTTAATTTTCTGGTATTTAATTGAACTCTCAGGTTGATCCTCGCCATTCATTTGATGATCGAAATTATGCCTCATCAAGAACTGTTCCATAATAATAACCATGTGAAATATATCAGCAAAAATCAACTGTTTGTAGTACTTATTTTTTGATGTGGAACCTTTTATAAGTGCTATACTGGGAAACCTGGTGACCTGGTCTGATGATTAACATAAATCATTCATTCCCTTAAGCAACATGGTTTTACTTTTACAGGCTAGAACGTAAAAAATTCTCAGTGTTTATGTAGGCAGTATTAGAGCAAAATAAACAAGATTTGCCTTTAGAACGTGCAGAGCAAACACCAAGTTTAACTGACACAAATCATTCTCTGAAGCACACATTCCTCTATATAAAGAGGCCACTGTTGGATACTAAACTAACATCTTAGTTGAAAGTACATAAATGATTGAATTTCATGTACATAACATATCAAACATCTTAGTTGCAACCGAAATAAACGTGAACAAACCTTAACAGCGAAAACGAGGATTTATGCGTGGAAACTAAAGGCTAGGTGCATCGGAAGAAGTACTGTAATTTGTAAATTAGCTAGAGAGAACTGGCAAAGATATAAACATTAAACAAAGAGCAACATAAATTGAATTAAAGTTGGGAATTTAAACAAAGCTTGAGAAAGAAGTTAGCAGCAAGCAGAAAATAACTTTTCAAGTTTTCATCATATACTTGAGGCTCTATTTCAATCCAAATCAGTTTGCAGTAAGAAAATGAATAGCCTGACAATCAATTTTCATTATTAAAGCTTTCATCCACAAACATATTTTCCGAATTCGGAAGACAGTTGCAGGGTAAAAACCGTTAAGTATTTTGTGTGAGTGATTTTTTCCTATGTTGGTATATACACTATTTAATAATTTAGTTTGACAGAGCAAGCAAGCCTGACCTCAAAGCCACCCAAATTGCTTAGTTGGGAAACAACGTTAGTAGAAAGGAACAGAACAGGAAAATATGGGATGGCAGAACAAAGAGATCGAGATGCTTACAGAAACAATGACAGTAAGAGAAGAGACATACATGAAAAAGAGTTAGGGAGGAAAATTTACCGGAGCAGTAACTGGAGCAGAGAAAACCGTTCAAAATTGAAAGCAAAGAAGATGTAGCAGGCATGAAGTAATAGCTACACGAAATTCATAGACATATGTCCAATCCTTTCCCACGAAAAAAAGAATGATTTTGAGACTGAAAAGTTCATGAACAGTAATAGATACAAAGTGGAAATGTGCAAATGTTTGATTCCAAGACAGTGAGTTAAGGGGAAACTAGTTGATGCATTTTATCGAACAGTTGGTTTGCATGCGTAGGACAGTATGTAAAGGAAATATTAGTTGAAGCATTTTATCAAACAGTTAGGATGCACAAGTGAAAACTTAGCTGGGGAAAAGGGGAATACAGAAACTGAGCTCCGAAAAGGAACTGGACATAACGGTAAGAAACTGAACTTTCTTGTTTATGTATGACCTTATAAACTGCATTTATCTGATTCTTGGTGGTTCCTTGGAAATGATGAATTCTTTTACAAGGCTGAATTTGGTGCTCAATCTTAAAATCAATGGAACATAATGTACCGCTGAGTCCACTAAGAAGAACAAACTTTCTATTATGGTGTTGACACATCAGAAAAATAGGAATCATAAAAATTGTGTTCACTTACAAAAGAAAATTGCACCCATGTTAAGAAAAACAAAAACTACATAGCAGGCAAACTTTCATCCTTGCTGAAATCACTTTCCTTTGCTTCTGATTCATACCGTACCTTGATGAAGTTGCCGTAATCCTGTTGTACTTCCTCGATGTGCCTGACACGACTTTCCAGAGCTGGGGAGCAATATGATACCACAATTTCCTCAAGTGTTGAACTAGTCTCTAAACAATCAGGAATCTCTTCTAATTTTTTACATCCACGAAATACCAACTTCTCCAAACATGGTAGTTGGTCATCCCCGGAAGCCGTCCACACTTTTAACCCATCGGACCAATAGATATCGCCCAATATCAATATTCTAAGTTTTGAGAATTCCCCTTCTTCCATTTGTATAGTACCTTCTGAGAAGTCGCTATACAATAACTTGAGAACCTCAAGATTCGGAAATTTCCCTATCACTGCAATTTCTTCCCTTGATATCACAAAACTCGACAATGTCACCTTTCTAAGACTTTCAGCACAACCAAAATCAAATTGATATCGAAGTCTGCCTTCTCCAAGCATGGTTAGTGATTCTAGCTGGCTAAGAAATGCAGGAACTACAATCATCTTATTAAGCTCCTCTAAACCTTCCCCATCACGTTGAATATGACATTTCAGCCTACGGATGTTTGGGAACTTCCTTAGTTGATCTTCCATGCTTATGTCAGAACAAAATCCTACACCGCAGATGACATCCAATGACAACATACTAGGGGAGTTTTCAAGATTTTCGATGGGCAAACTAAAAGCAACATCGCCGAACTTGGAAACATGAAGAATTTTCAGTTTTTGAAGATTCCAGATAGTGTAAAGCATTGGAATCACTTCATATAGAGGAAAATTTAAAATCAAACTTTCCAAGTTTGATAGCTCACCAATGGAAGAAGGAATGACAGACACACGACAACCAAAGGATAAGTATGTCAATTGTGTAAGAAGTGCAATTTCACTTGGAAGCTCAACATCAAGCCAAATACTACCCATATCTAGCACTTTGAGAAGCTTATAGATCTGAATGATGAATAACATATCAAACAAGAATCGTGGATCATGGTTCATAACCATAGTACCGTTGAAAAATAACATGGATTGTGCCTGAGGACAAAACAACCCTGACTCCTTAAAATGAGATGCATAAGAGTGGATGGACAACCTCTTCAAGTTACACGGCTCAGTAAAATTCGTAAGTTCATCACGAACTTGAAAAAGGATATGGAAGAGGTTTTCTTGCTTCCCTTTCATCAAACAAAAATCACGCAACAAGTCATGAATCCTGCAAACTTTGATACCTCTCATGGATGTTTTCTCAACAACCATGATTAGATTTCTTTGTATTAAGCTCTCCAAGTACGATCGAGCAACATCTTCGGCCCTCTTTTTCAACAAGTCATTTTCTTTGGCCACGAATCCCTCTGCCATCCATAATCTAATCAACTTTTTAGCAGAAATTTCTTCATCTTCTGGGAAAACTCCAAAATACATGAAACATGGTTTTAGTTCATCTGGTAGATGTTCGTAGCTCAACTCCAATGCAATGTTGCATTGTTCGGCACCAGATACACCACCTGAAGTTAAATAAACCATAATACTCTCCCAACCTTGTCGCACCGTAGTTACTAGAAGTCCAGCTACAAGGACGGCTATGAGAGGTAGTCCCTTGCATAGCTTTGCAAAGTTCTCGAGTTCGTTATTCCCGCCTTTTGTTTTGTAAAATAATTTCATCTCAATAATTTCCAAACACTCATTATCTTTTCGCGGACGAAGAAAATAAGGTTGCTCATCAGGCAGAGCATGAGGAACAATGTCATGAAGTCGACTCGTCAAAATAATTCTACTTTGACTCTTATCATCTGGGAAAGACAGTCTTAAGCTCTCTAATACTTCAGGGTACCATACATCATCAAGCAAAAGAAGATACCTCTTTCCTTTCAAACTATGCCGAAGTTTGTTTGCTAAATCGTCTTCAGTCATCTCCAAATAATTTCCGGGACGGATTTGATTTAAGAGATGAATCAACACTCTCTTCTTGTCAAACACTTGAGAGATTGTGCACCACGCACGAGCATGAAAATAGTACAGGATAGAAGGATGGTTGTATACTTGTAAAGCGAAAGTAGTCTTACCTAGACCAGCCATTCCAGATATTGGAACTAAACGCATTTGCTTTGATCCTCTCATTAGCCGATCCAAAACGGAAGTCACCTCATCTTCTTGAAAGCCAACTTCTAGAGGAGTGTTGTCGCTTGGAGGACTTGTCACGACCGTCTCAAACTGTGATTCGCCATCGTCCTCTACACCTAAATCCAAAGGATTTGGCTTCGAAGAGTTGGATTCTAGAGGAAGTTGTGGTTGAAAAGCATCAAATCTTTGTAGCACATCTGATAGACATGATGGATCAACATCTGCTGCTGTATAGCAAAATGAGCAAATCACGGCTCCTGCATCACATATTAGACCCCCAATCTGATGTGCAAATTGAGGGTGGTGCTTCAAAATGGATCTGGAGAGCCTCAGGCCACCGTACAAGGCTTTAAGGGAATGGAAATGAGGATTGTGGCAGTTATTTCGTAAGACATCCCAGAAAATTGATATGAGAGAGCTGAGGAAAGCAATCAACACGTCATGATCTTCTGTGTGATCCGACGTTGAGATATTGAGTAGGATCTGAGTGTAGGCCTGAAAGACTCGAGGATTCACATCAGGACCCGTTGACCGTACTCCTTCCACCCAACCTGCAACACCAAGACTAAAGATTCCATCGATCCAAAACCCGCGTGCAACATCCACCACGTCTGCTGGAGGAAGATTGTAAATGAGCAAACTTTTGAGTAGCTGTTTCTCAGCACCACTCTGCTTGGCCTTGGCGAAGACTAGGAAATCTCTGAAAAACCTTGTCTGCACTTCAAACTTATCCGCTGCACTGACCGAAATCTTTTCCGAGCAGATCATCCTCAAATCAGGCGTGCATTGCAGAATAGAATCGGCAATCTCCACCACATCATCCAACTCCAACGTAAGACTGTTTGACGCAGTACTGGTGTACCACTCAGCAACCACTTCCTCAGCTAAGCAGTTCACCTCGCTCAGATTACCATACAGTTGACCTCCTACCTCATTGCTAAACTCGGGGAAATTTTCCCGAGTCAGAATTCTCCCTAGAGCGTTTCCGATCCTTTCAAAGAGGGACTGCATCAAATGGGAGATTTCATCATCGCCCAAATTTCTTAAACAAACAAGAATCACCTTTAGATTCCTCAGCCCTATCTTCATTTTAGTAACCGCTGTACTAGATCGATCGAAGTGATTGGGACTGAGGAACAAAGAATGAATTTGGGTGATAAGGGAGGATGGCGTAGGCATGGCCATGGAACACAAAAGGAGAAAGCTGCTGATGAGGAAAAGGGAATGGCTTCAGCAGCCTAAGATGTCAAACGTAAAATTTAGATGCAGATATCAATAGACCGAATCAACAAAACTTTCTAATTTCTTTAATACCAACCACCTCCATTATTCAAGTTGGTGGCCAAAAACAATGCATATGTGCTTTCAGATTTCAAATTACAGTGAGCTGTGCTGCAAGTTGTCAAGTTCTATGATTTTTTTAAAACATTAATCTCCTTTTCTTATCTTGACAATTGTGTCAGTTTAATCTAATCATATATTTTAATCTTCTCAATCCTGGTGTCATATATTTTAACCTAATCATATATTTTAATCAAATCTTCTCAATCCTGGTGTCAAAGTCATAATTCAAACCGACCCATAAATTTAGTTATGTCTTGTAGCTGATAAATGTTATGTTTGGTGGATCTGTGTTTACAAGTAAACTTGGGTGAAAAGTTTTTTTAAAAATGTTGATGTAACCAGTTTCTACTTTTAATACTAAAAATAGCCTCTATTTCCAAAAAATATGTTTTTAGCAACTTACTAAAAACAAAAAACTACTTTTTTTTTGAAAAAAAAAACAAAAAACTACTTTACTTTGAAGTAAAGTAAATAAAAATAGTGCCAAACTAATTTAAGAAAACTATGTCAAATAAAAGAAATTCAATTTTAAGAGACTACACTACATATGTAATGGGTAGTTGTTTTTTATTATTTTAAAGTAAAGTAACTTGTATTTCCTTCTTGGTTTGAGAAAACATTCATAAACAAATACGAATTCTACTTTAGACTAATCTATTCATAAGTATGTAGAGTGGTCTAGATTCCAACTTGACTTTGAGTGGGGCGAGACTCCACTTGATAGTTGATGCACCACGTGTAATGCGTACGGAGAAAATAGAGACTTGAACCTAGTGAAACCAGAGAGAAAATTCTTTTACACCCCTACAGGAGGGTTTGAACCCCGGTCTCCGCTGGGTGGGCTCAGTATTACTTATATCTAGCATAAACATTGATCTTCCAAATGCACGACTTAAAGTGTGTGCGTCGCATATGACACAACACGAAGTTTCTCGATGTGAACAACACCTTTCAGTGCCAATGTCTCTCTAAGACATGGTCGGAAACATTCAAGAAACATCAACTTAAAGGATGTAGGAACTTGTCGTCCTAGTCGAAAATAGCAACTCCGGTAGCTGATGTCTCGTGGTCAATTCCGGAGGGGTGACTCCAAAAGAAACCTTTGGAATGATTTAGTTGAGTTAAAGAGGTAGAGCTAAGTAGGGCTGTGCAATCGGTCCGATCCGGACCTGACCGGACCGGAACTGGTTTGGACCGGGATCGGAATGTCCATAAATTTTGGACCGAAAACCTGACCGCAAAGGGAATATTCTGGATCGGGACCGGTTTGGAATTATTCCGGGTTTGGACCGGACCGGTTAGACCGGAATTTTAATATTTTATTTTTAAAACTTTATTTTTTTGTTAAAAATTAAACTTTTTTTACTACAAAAAATTTAGTAATATGAAAATTATAATGAAAATGAGTTATATTAAAATAGAGTGTGTGAAACATGATTGCATGATTTTTAAATATTAAAACAAGATGCAATGGTCTCACAAAAGATTAATATTGTTCAAAAAAAATGAGAGTAAAAAATTTATAACAACTAAAACCACCTTTATAAATCTATAAATTTCAATAAACATAATTTGAATTGATAGAATAATATTAATATTAATGACCAAAAATAAAGTAACACATAAATTAATTAATAATTGATTAAAAACATGAATTATATTAAATACCGGTCCGGACCCGGAATTCCTAAAAAACTTGGACCGAAGACCGGACCGGAATCTCTTATATCCGGTTCCAGTCCGTTACTTTCCGGTCCGGTCCGGTCCATTTTTCCGGTCCTGACCGGTTCATGCACACCTCTAGAGCTAAGTGCTTGATTTTACTAGCTAGGTAAGTTTTATGGGTCGATATTGACGGTTAGAATTGGAAATGACCAACTTATTTAATTTAAGATGTTAGAATATATTAAATTGTTTTTTATAGGCCAATATGAAAATATATTGTGATTGATTCATTTAAAAACGAGTTAATTATTGGTGAGGTGGTGCTAGTGCTACGTTTCCCAAGTTTAAGAATTTGCGATTAATAGTGTACAAGTCTTGGGTGAGACCGTCCTACCATAAGCTTATGGTAGGACGAATGATAGTTCATGTGTTTAATAGATTTGTTCATGTGTTTCACAGTTTTGTTCATGTGTTTCACAGTTTTGTTTGTTATAAGCTGGGTTCATGTGTTTGATAGATTTGTTCTTGTGTTTCACAATTTTGTTTGCTATAATCTGTAACAATATGTAAATGAACTAACAAAGCTATGAAACACATGAACAAATCTATTAAACACATGAACTATCATTCGTCCTACCATAAGCTTATGGTAGGACGGTCTCACCCAAGACCTTCTCCTAATAGTGTTTGCCACATGATAAATAAAGCATAACGCAAAAAGGGGAATATTCCCGCCAAACAAAATAACCGCACATCAATAATCCCAATCGGGCTGACACTAACGTGTGACAATCGAATTGCCTCACACCGCTCTATAATAATCACACCCTTCTTCCTCCGCTTTCGGATCCGCCATTCGAACCGAACTGCAGATCATCGTACTGGGTCGGGTCGGAATATTCCGAGCATATCATTTCTGATTCCTCCGCATTCAATCCATTTCCGGTGAGTGCTGTTTTTTTGGACATTGTTTTGTGACCATTTATGTTGGCGCTGCTCTTTCCTATTCGCATATTCGATACAGCGTTTTCTGGACGTTCTTGAATTTGGCTCGGAAATTCCCCTGTTTACCCTTTTGGAATGAAGCTTCTCCTTTTGTTTTCTTGCATTTCTTGCATCCACAAACAAAAAAGTACGGATCTTTTATTACGTTTTTCAGACAAAAAACCCAGAATTTTGTTCATACATGAGTTGCTACAGTTTCCCAATTCGTGGAGTTTTCGATACATTTGTTGTGATTGTCCTCCTCGTGAATAATATTATCGTATGGGATCTTGTTAGATTCGTCATAGTGTATGATTTTAAAAATATGAGTGAAACTTGAATTAGAATCCATAACTTATAAGTGTGACATTATTTTAAAAGATGGAGTGATTGTATTGTGACAAATGAAGTGAAACCTGCCGCTATAAATGAGTGGAAGTTTCCTTCTTTTATGAAGAGAGGCAACGTAAAGATTCGATTTTAATTTGTCTTAATACGATGTTTGGATTCAGATCTGATAAGGAAAGGAAGAAGAAAGACAGTATAATGTCCCAGATTGTTTGGTCTCCTCTTGAGGAGACAGGTAAGGAAAATAGTGCCGAGGTTGGTCATCCTGTGATTAAGGATGTGAGAAATGCTGAGGAGCAGATGGCTGTAGAGAAATTCAGGAGGGTTTTGGTCGAGGAGAATTTGCTGCCTGCGAAGCACGATAACTATCATGCTATGCTCAAGTAAACTTTCTGCATTAATTCACTATGAACATAGTTTTTCATGTTTGTTTGGTGTTTTTAAGGTTTGATGTCTGTGTAGGTTTTTGAGAGCTAGGAAGTTTAACATTGACAAAACAAAAACTATGTGGGCTGACATGCTGAAATGGAGGAAGGATTTTGGTGCTGACACAATCTTGGAGGTAAAAACTTATGATATTGTGAACCTTATTATTTCTGTGTTGTGAACCTTAGTATTTATCTGAGGTTCTTCGTGTTTAGGATTTCCGATTTGTGGAAAGCAATGAAGTCCTGCAGTGCTATCCTCAGGGGTACCATGGCGTGGATAAGAAAGGGAGGCCTATTTATATTGAGAGATTAGGACAAGTTGACATGAACAAACTTATGCAAGTAACTACTGAAGACAGATATGTAAGATATCATGTCCAAGAATTCGAGAAATCGATTTCCATCAGATTGCCTGCCTGCTCGATAGCTGCTAGGAGATACGTGGATGCGAGTATGACCATTTTAGATGTTCAAGGAGTGGTATAAATCTGAACCAGCTCTTCTTTTATTTTTCCCTTTTTCGAAGTTCACTTTTTTTTTATGTCTATTTTTTTGTTCTGATATTCTAGAATATGAAGAATTTGACCAAACCTACAAGAGACGTGATTTTGAAGCTGCTGAAGATCGATAATGACAACTATCCTGAAGTACGTATTTTGGTATTTGCTTGACTGTTTTTGATTGTTATGAGGTTGAATATGTTTTGGACTAATGTTTGTGTGAACTAACCTTTGCTTTGCAGACACTAAATCGAATGTTGATTGTAAATGCTGGCCCTGCATTTCGGTTGGTGTGGAATGCTATAAAACCTTTTCTCGATCCTAAAACTGCCTCCAAAATCGACGTATGTAATAAATTCCTCGTGCTGCAAACTCTCATACCAAACTAGACCTGTCTAACCAAACCTTTTCGGTTTTCCTTTAGGTACTTGGCACCAATTGCAAAAGCAAATTGCTTGAGATTGTTGATGAAAGGTGATTTACAGTACAAATTGTTCTTATTTCCTTTCCATGAACTCATCTTTTTGTATCTACTAAGCATTTCCAATGTTGTTGTGATAATGTAGCGAGCTGCCAGTTTTCTTGGGCGGTAGATGCGCCTGTCCAAACGAAGGTGGCTGTCTGAGATCAGACAAAGGGCCATGGAAGGATCCAAACATAATCAAGGTAAGAAACAATCCAAAAAACATGTACTTATGTTATATGTCTTTCTCAAATCTATCTAATGTCAAAAAAACTAATGTACTTATTATCTGTAGATGATCCAAAGTGGCGGTGTACAGAGTTTCATCCGGCCAACACTATCAGATGCGAAGGAAAAACCGCTTGACGAGAAGAAGCATCTTTTTGTGAGTCTTAGGTTATACATTTGGCTTTGAGTACTTGATTGTGCACATGATGGATTTTGAGGTTTGACATCGTGTTTGTTGGGCAGATAAGGTTTAATAGCACTAAACCGAGAACCAAGAAGTCGGTTTCTGGAGAAAAGCAGCAAGAAGCTGGCCAATCATCATCAGCAGCAGCAGCAGCAGCACAGAAAGTGTATCCAGATTTAGGGCCAACTCATCCTGTTTGTGAAGGAGTGAGCTGTTGAAGTTGGAAAGAAATAGTGTAGTGGTGTTTTAGTATTCCGACATGGAATCAAGTCAATAATCATATGTTTCGTAGTGCTTGATTGTTTGTAAATACTTTCATTTGGTAATGAAATGTTCTTTTTCTTTCTAGAACTATTTCATTCCAGGTAAAATTGCAAGTGGTTCATTTCTCACTTTAAAATTTCTGTGAAACATTCTTAAAAAGTGCAAAATTGACCTCTTCGACATTAAACTTGTGAAGAATTTTTATTCATTTTAAACATCTTTCTCAATCACATTAATTTTCTTCGTACATTAGGTTGATGATAATGCTTTCCTATATGTATTCTCATTATATTCTTGTAAGATTATTCTTGCTAATATTAGAAAAACAAGTGTTCCTTCCCAAAATTCTCCTCACTCTCAATAACTAAAAACTAGGAGTAGAAAAAATAAAATCATTTTTTTTCTTGAAATCTAAAAACTTCAATTTCATAAAAAAGAAAATGCTTTAATAAAACTCATGAAGACTTTTTCTGCGCACCTTGAAATCAAACTGGCGCGTAAATCTTGAAAACAAACGACGTCGTTGTGATGTTCCGCTGCCTCTTTAGCCAATCTCCCACTCTCTTCATACGCGCCGCCGGAGGGTGGAAGCAGAACATCCACACAGACGCCCGGAGCTTTTCCCAATTCGCGGTATGCTTCTTTATCTCTCAATTTCTTGTTTTTATCTATCATTCTATATTCAAATCTGAGTTTGAGTCACCTTTTACTGCGTGTTTCTGTGTTTTTCACTGTCAATTAGTAAGACATTGTCCAAAGTTTGAATCTTTCCTCACTACAATAAAAACGTATAGATGCCTTTGAGAAATTGGATTGATGGCTTGGAATGTTCTAAAAATGCAATCTTTTTAGTTTCTGGAGTTCAAGAATCTCATTGGGTATTATTGGGTACGAGAGTTTGAAAAAAAAAGTCATTTTTTCCCCTTTTTGGCTAGATTGTATTTCTAGTTTAAAGATTATTTTCAGCATCAATACAAGGTTTATTATCTACATTGGATTATGCAATTTTTAGCTCGAATGTATTGTTATACAAGGTTTATTGTTATTCTTTGTGTTAGAGTTAGGGAGTGCTCTCTTTGCTCATAGTAGTATTCTTGGCTCTACGTTATTGGTGTAGAGAATCTGTGAAATTCTTCATCATTGTCATTTTCAGGCTATAACAGCTGTTAACTGGAGTAAGGTCTTTAGCTCAGTTCCTCAGTTGTCTAGGTTGTCATTGAGAAATCTTTCTCACAGAAGATTTTCAGTCACGATGAGTGGGAATGAAGTACCGGAAAAATCTATTAATCCGCGATCCTGCCAAATCGTGGTGGCTGCAACGCGTGATTTGGGGATTGGAAAAGACGGCAAATTGCCGTGGAGGCTGCCATCTGATCTCAAGTTCTTCAAGGAGATCACATCTGCCACTTCTGGTGCAGGGAAGAGAAATGCTGTTGTGATGGGAAGGAATACATGGGAGAGTATTCCAGCTAAATTCAGACCCCTGCCTGGCCGGCTTAACGTTGTGCTGACTCGCTCAGCGAATTCTTTACCAACGAATGATGAAAATGTGATTTCTTGTGGGAGCATTTCATCTGCTCTGGAGTTGCTAGCTGAATCTCCATTTTCCTCTTCCATAGAGAAGGTTTTCATCATTGGAGGTGGACAAATTTTCAGGTCAGATTATATATATGTATGTATATATAGTTGTATAAACAACAAAAATAATGTTGAGTGCTAATCCTTTTCGTACAACAGGGAAACATTCAGTGCACCAGAATGTGAAGCCATCCATATGACTGAAATTGAATTGAGCATTACGTGTGATACTTTTGCTCCACCAGTTGATTGCTCAGTATTTCGGCCATGGTACTCTTCCCCACCTATGGTGGAAAACAATATCCGCTTCAGTTTTGTCACCTATGCTCGATCAATGAATAATGCTTCTGAGGCTGGGAATTCAGCTTCAAAGAGGTCCAACATTTCAGATTTTTCTTTCTTGCCAAAAATGGTCTTTGACAAGCATGATGAGTTCAAGTACTTACGATTGGTTCAAGATATTATTGCTAATGGGAATGTCAAAGATGACCGAACAGGAACCGGTACTCTCTCGAAATTTGGTTGTGAGGTAATTATATCCCTTTCCGGCCTGTTTACTTAGTGTTTTTGTCTTATGCTGTTTGAAATTTTAAATCACAAGTCTAAATAAATGGCATTTCACAGATGCGGTTCAATTTACGGAAATCTTTTCCACTGATTACTACCAAGGTACTGATTCTAATTGTTTGGGAGTATTTTATTAAAATTAATCATCCTTTTATGTCTATGAAATACACTATTTGTGTTTGTGAGTCATGTTAAACGAACTATTTATCATTCAGAGAGTGTTTTGGAGAGGGGTTGTTGAAGAGCTTCTATGGTTCATCAGTGGTTCCACAAATGCAAAGGTACACATCAGCGACTTTTGTCTACCATTTCTAAATTTCTTCGTGTTGTTTGTTCCTCATGCTGAAGATAGTAAGAATATTCTTTGTGGAAACTTTCTGGTACAGGTCCTCAAGGATAAAGGAATCAGTATTTGGGACGGCAATGCATCCAGAGACTATCTTGACAGGTAGCTATTTTCTCATTTCCCTGAACTGAACTAAAAATACGTATAGTGAAAATAGTAATAGTAGGACAAAAGCTAATTTTAACAAACCGAAATGAATTGAACTGAAGTGAAGTTATGTTGAAAAGGACATGTTACTGGAGTTGTGTCGCTAATTACATCAAGTTGTACTGTGTTGTCTAATTTCAGCATAGGCTTGGTAGATCGGGAAGAGGGTGATTTAGGACCTGTATATGGATTTCAATGGAGACATTTTGGTGCCAGGTTTGCTGTTGAATAGTTATTTCTGAACAATCGATGTTCTTCTCTGTGGAAATACGTATAGAAACAATATTGTTTTGCAGATACACAGATATGCACGCGGACTACTCAGGACAAGGATTCGATCAGCTGTTAGATGTTATAGATAGGATTAAAAACAACCCTAATGACAGGCGAATCGTCCTATCCGCATGGAATCCTTCCGACCTGAAGCTTATGGCTTTACCACCCTGCCACATGTTTGCACAGGTTTAAACATTACTATCTACAGTTTCCTGATTCTTTTTCATCTACTATCATTGCATCGTATATGTATTCTTGATATTATATATATGTATATACATATATCTGTATGTATATATATGTTATAAATGACAAAAAAACAATCATAACTGACGATCTAATTTTTAATACGCACTGCAGTTCTACGTAACCAATGGGGAGCTATCCTGTCAGATGTATCAGCGTTCTGCTGATATGGGACTCGGGGTACCATTTAACATTGCGTCTTACGCGCTCTTGACATCCATGATTGCTCATGTTTGTGGTATGTGTTCACAGTTTCTTTCTTCACTAACATAGTCATACACTTTGAGTTTTCCTATGTTTGATGATTACACTTGTTTTTATTAGGTCTTGTTCCGGGTGATTTCATCCATGTTTTAGGGGATGCTCATGTTTACAAGAATCATGTCATTCCTCTTCAAGAACAGCTTCAAAAACTACCGAAACCTTTTCCAGTAAGTTGGAGATATATCTAGGCATAATGCTTCAATCGTAGAATTAGAAAACCACGGCATTGATGATTTTATTTAATTTTTGTTTATACAGAGGTTGAAGATCAACCCAGACAAGAAGGACATAGACTCGTTTCTGGCTTCGGATTTCGAGCTGATTGGCTATGAACCACATCAGAAGATAGAGATGAAAATGGCTGTATAGTTTCTGAAAGTGTACTATGTTTCATTCAAAGTTTCACTTTTCGTTGTCTAACTACTATGAGAGTACAAACTACAAACAAACGAGAAAACAATTATGAAAACTCTACTGTGGTGTTTGATGTAACCTCTGATTTCTCAGTCTTTTTGCTTCTGAGGTAATCCACGAGGATCTGCAATGCAATATCTGGATCATCGTTCTCCATGAGTTCGCCTGCAATGTCTGCAGGCGAAACCTCAACTTCAGACAGCAGATCTGCAACTTCGCTGAAGAGTTTGTGATCCTCTATGTTCAGATAGTTTTTAGCCAACGTTTGAAAGCCACTAAATGTGCAGTAGGACATTTCAATGTGCACATCCATTCGACCGCGTCGGAGTAAGGCCGGATCCAACCGGTTTTTATGATTGGTCGTGAACACGATGATCCGCTCATCTCCACAGCATGACCACAGGCCATCAATGAAGTTCAGCAATCCAGACAGGGAAATCTGCAACAACAAAACCAACAGAACTTCAAAACTCAAATCCTAGAATGATACTACAAATGACTCGGAAGTAAATCATTAGACTAACCTTGTCATCATCCTCTGCAACTCCTTCGCTGGACTCCCTGTTGTGGACTCCAACGTTGGTACAATCAATGTCTTCGATCACCAGTATGGACTTGCTCGGCAGACCGATCAACAGCCTTCTCAGATCAGAGTTGTAATGCATCTCCTTCATGTCCAAGTCATAGATATCGAATTTAAGGTAGTTAGCCATGGCTGCAATCAAACTAGACTTTCCGGTACCAGGTGGTCCGTACAACAAGTAGCCTCGTTTCCAAGCCTTTCCAACTCTCCTGTAATAATCCTTCCTGCTTTTAAACTTGTCGAGATCCTCGATAACCTTATTCTTCATGTCCGGATCCATGGCTATTGTCTCAAAACTTGCAGGGTGGTTCAGTGCCACACAACTCCACAAATCTGACTGATGATAATCATACGTATGCAGTCTCACCACCTGCGACAATAACATTCAATATGTTAGAATCATTGTTTTCTCTGTCTGATTCATATTAATCTGAACTGAACTAAATATTTCAAGTACAAAACAGAGCATCTTGATAAAAAACGTTACCTTCAAATCTTCCTTAATTTGTTTCGATCTGTCCAATATATACATCAAGTAAGCTTTCAAGACTGTATCTTTATGCTTCTTGTTAAAAGTGAGCTCGAAAAACCGCTCCTCTGTTTTTCGCCGGTCACCTTTTCCGGCACCATTAACGTTGGTAGAGAGAAGAACCCACCGGAATTGAACGCCGTCGAATGAGTCCGCGATTTCCTGGTTCGTATCGACGGAGAAGGCGAGCTCGCGCTCTTTCTCCGGCTTGTTCACCCTGATTTTCCGCGTCGAGGCCGAGATTTTCGTGCCCAGGTAGAGATTGGCGGCGCCGAACATCTGGTTCGCCGTGAGCCCTTCGGATTCTTGTATGACGACGGTGAGCTCGGAGGATAACCAGCCGGAGAATCGCCGGAGACGGGAGGAGACGAAGGTCTGGAACTCGCCGGGGATTGTGTCGGTGACTGATCGGAGGAGGACGACTGAGGCGGTGATTGTGGCGGCGGCGGAGAGGAGGGTGGCGGCGGTTGGGGACGACTGGGAATCACTTGAAAATATAACCATTTTTTCTGAATTTTTTTGTTTGTTTTTGTTTCCTTCAAATATTTTTTTCTGGTTTTCACAGTCAAGTTTTATACAGATGGATGGATTTCTTGGTGGACAAGGATTTGGTTTGAAGGAGCGTTTGGTTCGAATGTTAACTGGAAAAGGTTTTTAATAAAACACAAAGTCAACGTAAAATCTATAAAAGTCAACGTCAGGACTAATAAGATCGATGTAACTGTGATCTGTGAATACACAGAGTTAAAGTATAGTCACAGTTTTGAATAAAGTGACTGTTTATTCTTAGTCACAGATTTATATATGGTAACTGTTTAATATTTTAGTCACACATTTATAAGTCGTAGCTGCTTAAGGATAGTCACAGATTTATAAAGTGTAACTGTTTTATCTTTTAGTCACAGATATTTACAAAGTGTCACTTATAAAACAATGTAGTCACTAGGGAACTTAGGTATTAGTAATTTATAATCATTCTCGAATAGTGAAAAAAATGGTAAATTTTGTCAACTGGTAATATATATGATGGTCTAATAAACAAATCAACACGTACATGTAATAAAACCTAAACAAAAATCATCAATAAAAGTTAGGCAAATTTCTCAAATGAGACCAAAGATTATATGAGACTGCTATTGATTGAATTTGTCGTTAGTGAACTTTAAACCCGCCGATTTTCTTGATTGAATTTGTCGGTGAAATTGACCAAGGAAATTATCAAGAAAATTGACCGAAAGATCAAGCAAATTGAACGAAAGATCAAATTAACTGAAAAATCAAGGTAAAACAAAAAATGCTCAAGGACATTGATTGAAAGATCAAATAAACTGACTAAAAGATCAAGCAGAAACAATAAATGCTCATCCCCTGCTCTTGGTCTCCACAAGGACAGATCTCACCCAAAACTTTCTCTAAAAGTTAGCTAGGGGACTATTGATTGTAAATGCATTAGACTCACGTTTCATATAAAAAGGCTACATATAAATTTTCATATGTCACTACATTAGAAGTGACTAGAATAAGCAACAGTAGCGATTCAGGTGTCTTGTCGTCTTCTGGGTCCTATCCTATGGTACTGCGGCCTCTGGCCGAGAATCCTGTCTTCTCGCCTCTGACTAGGTTGTGATTTCGGAGCCTTCTTCCGTTTCTTGATGTTCAGGCACTTGACAAGGATTCCCCACCTTGATGACGTTGAGGTTCTTGCTGTAATAACTGGTTTTTTACTCTTCGAGTTGCTCTTCTTGTTATTATCGAAGGCGATGACGTCACTTCCCGGCGTCTCCTCCACCTGCCGGAAAGCCCTGATTCGTTTTATCAGAGCTCGGTAGGTTTTGGCGGCAGCCCATAGTAGGTCGTCCAATAGTAGAATAAGTCGGTCGGTGTGCCGCAGTACGAGGGAGGAGAAGTAAGTGCGAAAGCCGATGTAATTAAATCGGAGGAGTTCGTACAAGGTTAACGCCGGCATTCTGTTGTTTTTAGCCACGACAATAAAAATTGTTCCTCTTTTTATAGATTAAACAGGGTTAGGGTTTTCAAAATTTTCTAAACAATTACTATTTAGATTAAGACAAGATTAATTAGTAATTTCGCTAACAAGACAGGATTAGGCTTTTTCTTTCTTCATTTATTTTTGGTAACATGTTTGCAAATAGATACACTTCATTTATTCTTTAAAATAGATACACTTCCAGGTGTCAAATATTCGTCACATTCATACTCTAGAGACACTTTGTTAAGTGTCACAAATTACACGACATGTTTTTGTTTAATTATATTGTCACTTTAGATTTTGCTAACATGTTTTTAGGGTGTACCTTATTAATCTTTCTTAATTATGAAGTTCTAAATTTCCAAGACAACGAAAATAATGTTATTATATAATAGAACTTCTCTTACAACACCAACATTAATTATATTGCATGCATATGCATGTCCAGTTGTAATTCATTATGATGTTACAAACAATTAATCTATTTCTGAAATAAGGTCTTCACTTGTTTCTCAGATTCCCGCGTCTTCTCACCTTCTTGCTTCTGTGGTAAGGCGGCTTCTGTCCGAGAATCTTGTCCTCTTGTATCTGAGATGCTTGACTAGGTTTCCCAGGTTTCGATTTCGGATTCTTCTTCTTCTGTTTCTTGCTGTTGAGGAACTTGACAAGGATCTCCAACGCTGTATCTGAATCTCTACTCTTCATGAGCTGGCCTGCAACCTCTGCCGGAGAAACCTCAACTTCCGACAGCAGACTTTCGATCTCGCCAAAGAGCTTATGATCCTCCACTTGCAGATAATTCCGAGCTAACGTTTTAAAAGCGCCGAATTTGCAGTAGGACATTTCGATGTGCATGTCCATTCGACCCGGTCGGAGCAAAGCCGGGTCCAGCTTCTCTTTGTGGTTGGTCGTGAAAACTATGACCCGCTCTTCTCCACAGCTCGACCACAAACCATCGATGAAATTCAGCAATCCAGACAAGGTAATCTGTAAACGTATAGTCGTATATATATCATGAGTTTAAATCAATCATATGTTTTCACGAACTGATCATGAGTTAGTACATGTATATTTAGCAAATCAATAAATTACCTTGCTGTCTCCATAAATGTCGTCATCTGAATCTTCTTCGTCGTCATCGTTGTCATCCTCGTCGACGGATTTCCTTTTCCCAACTTTGATGCCGCAACAGTCAATGTCTTCGATGACGAGGATGGACTTGTTGGAAGAGCGAAGCAAGAGCCTTCTGAGGTCGGTATTATGACGCACCGCCTTCAAATCAAGGTCGTAGATATCGAATTTAAGGTAGTCAGCCATGGCTGCAATCAAACTCGATTTCCCGGTACCAGGTGGTCCGTACAACAAGTAACCTCGTTTCCAAGCCTTGCCAACTCTCTTGTAATAATCCTTCCTGGTCTTAAACATGTCAAGATCCTCAATGAGCTCGGCTTTTGCCTCTGGCTCCATGGCTATGGTGTCGAAGCTCGCAGGATGGGTTAGGGCAACAGCACGCCATAAGGTGTGCGAGTAATCATCGTACGAGAACAACTTCAGAACCTTGGTTTCCTCCTTAATCTTTTCGGAGATTCTGTTGATGTGGGGCAAGTAATTGTTCAAGACAAGATCTTTATACTTCCGATCAAACCTTAGCTCGAAAGACCGTTCCTCTGTCGTTCCGATCCCCCTTCTGACCTCATCTGCAGTTGGAGGAACGTCGGTGGAGTGAAGCACCCACGTGAACGAAACCCCGTCGAATGAATCTAAGGTTTCCTCGTTGTTGTCGACGGTGATGATGTTACGGTCCACCTCCTTCACCTGCTGGTAAACTCTGATTCGTTTTGTCAGAGGTGAGAACTTGGTGCCGAGGTAGGCCTCGGCAGCGTCGAACCGGTAATTATATCCGAGGTCTTCGAATTCTTTGATGACGATGGTGAGCTTGGAGGACAAGCGCTTGGTGTACCGCCGTACGAGGGAGGAGACGTAGGTGCGAAAGCCGGTGGGGATGACGAGGTTTGCGGTGGATTGGAGGAGGTAGTACGAGGTGTTGATCCATGACGCGGCGGAGACGATGGAGTCGGCGGTTAGAGACGCCGGCAACATCGTGTGCAACAAAAATATAAACGAAAAGGCAATCTTAATTTCTGTTTTCTTGTCTGCCTGCCCTGTTTTTATAGGTTACATAGTTGCCTAATACCACTTTTTTTTCTTGAACAAGACAGGAATTGGGAATTCTGCTATTTTTTATGGTAATTGAAATAGTTGCCTGATATCATAAAAAACAAAACAGGATTGGGTTTTCAAATTAACTTTCCTTTTTGGCATACAAAACAACAACAAAAATACAGATTAATTTGTCCTTAGCAAAGTAAGTGAATACAAACAAATAAGGAGTATATATATATATTCCCTCCTTACCCTTGAAGATATAACATTAAAATATACTCGCTCCTTAAAATACGAGCCAAAGTCAACTAAGAGCATCCACAATGGTTTGAACTTAAAGACCACTTCTTAAGTGACATATCATCATTTTTGACAAAAAACTAAGTAAAATTATTTAGCAACAATGGTAAGAAAAATAAGAAGCACTTCTTAATTGCTATTTTATCATTTTTAATTTTTTTAATTTCAAATTAGTAAGACAATGGTTTCCATTTATTGGTTAGTTAGATACAAAAAAACAGGTAACCACTTCCTAAGTAAGGAGCAAGTCTTTATTAATGAGTGGTTCTTAAAATTCAACAATAGACCTTCTTAAATAAGGAGTGCTCCTTATTAAGAAAAATGTAGTTAAGGAGCACCATTGTAAATGCTCTAAGTTTGGCTGGGACGGAGGAAGTGTAATTGTAATTTGTAATAATTGGTCGAACATAATTAATACTAATTTTTTGACTTTATCTTTAAGAGCACTTTATGTTCGGTTGAGATCGTCTGCGCAAAATATTTGCGTTAAGGAGTGGTTCTTCTCTTTTAATGTGCTTTAATTTTAATTAACCAATAAATGAGAGACACATCATATTTATTGCCTCTAAATTTAAATAAATTAAACTAATATTGATAATTTAAAACTTAAAAGGTACTTCTTATATTTCTTACCATTGTAACTTGGTGGTTCTTCCTTAATTTTTATCAAAATTGATGATGTGTCACTTAAGAAGCATTTCTTAATTCAAAACCATTGTGAATGCTCTTAGAGTATCTCCAATGGTGAGAGGGTCAAGAGGAAAAAGAGGTGTCAAATGTTTAAATTTTATTGGGTGTCAATATGATGTAGGATTGAAGGTTTTCATTTTGAAGTTTGGTTCTCCAATGCAACCATCAAATTATCACAAAATATCATTAAATTAAATATTGCATTTATGTTTCAAATTTAAAAATGGAAGGATGTAATGATTAGAGCATCTCCAATGCTACCTTCACTTTCAAAAATATCAATTGACATGTAGGATTGAGAGTGAAAAATTGCAAAAATCATCTCCAACCCATGCATCAATGTAGGGGTCAATCATATGTGGCATATGATTTGGATTGAAGGTGTCAATTACACCATCTATATACTGATGCTCACTTTGAAGCCTTCAATTTGACAACTTAACAAATATAGAGTTTTAATCATTATATCCTTCCATTTTTAAATTTGAAATATAAATGTAATATTTAATTTAATGATATTAAACTGTACCTCAATTGATTTTCTAATGTGACAACCCAATTTTGGTCACTAATAGGCGTTAGTGACGAATTTATAGCCTTTAGGGACCAAAATCCGTCTGTCACTAAAGGCCTTTTTTTTTTGTAGTGGCGGAAGAGAGCTGAAATATCATATGAACAGCTAAAAACCAATTCAGATGAAGATTGAAAACTTTCCTTAAAATAATTAAGACCATCTAAAAAATGTTGTGGTTTATTAATGATCCATTCAAGAAAGATATTCCTTACTTAAGGTTATTTCTATATCCCTATTTTCTTCTCTAACGTCAAAGCTTCCAAATGTAAGAGGATCTTGACTAGGATTTGTAGCCTGTGATTCCGGAGTTTCTCCGACATCTTTCATCGTCTTCTTTCCTTGTTTTTCCGGAGATGGTTGATTAGGATCTTCAGGCTGTGATTTCTTGCCTTTTTGTTTCTTTTGAGGAATCTCAGCAGGTTGATTCTTCTTGCCGGTGAGGAAGTTGACGAGGATCTGCAACGCGTCATCGGGATCGTCGCCCTTCAAGAGCTGGCCTGCAACATCTGCCGGAGAAACCTTGACTTCCGACAGCAGGTGGTCAATGTCGGCGAAGAGTTTGTGGTCCTCTAAATCCAGGTAGTTGCGAGCTAAGGTTTTGAAACTGCCGAATCTGCAGTAAGACATCTCAATGTGGACATCCATTCGACCCGCTCGGAGCAATGCCGGATCCAGCTTCTCTTTGTGGTTGGTCGTGAATACTATGATTCTCTCTTCCCCGCAGCTCGTCCACAAACCATCGATAAAGTTGAGCAATCCAGATATTGTGATCTGTACGTAGTACAAAATAATCAAAGTTAGTAATATTTTTAGTTCAGTTCAGTCTAATGAAATTTGGGTTAATCGATAATTTCAAAAGAAAAACCTTAATTTTTAGTTCAATTAAGTTTATATCAGCACAGTACAGAAAGAAATAAGATCAAACGGTTTATTTGTAGCTAAATAAGTTCATTTCAATTTAAACAAAAGATTTTATCAAATAAAATCCATTTGAGGTTGAGATGAATATAATTTTAGTTCAATTTTTAATAAAAAAATTATAAAAAAAAAACTCGGAAGAACATACCCCATCAAATCTGGTAACCCTGGCAGGCTTGTCGTCGTCCCTGCTAACCTTAATGCCGCTGCAATCAATGTCTTCAATGACAAGTATGGACTTGTTTTGAAATTTAACCAACAGCTCTAACAGTTCCTCGTTGCTGTGCACCGTCTTTAAATCCAGGTCATACAGGTCATACTTAAGGTAGTCTGCCATGGCGGCGACCAGACTCGATTTCCCGGTACCAGGTGGTCCGTACAGCAGGTACCCTCTCTTCCAAACCTTTCCAACTTTCTTGTAATAATCCTTCCTGCTCCGAAACTTGTCCAGATCCTTAATCAGCTCCGCCTTCGCTGCAGGATCCATGGCTATGGTTTCGAAGCTTGAAGGGTGGGTTAGTGGCACTGAGCGCCACGTGGCGTCACCGGTCTCCGATGTGGCAAATGTGTGCAACTTCACCACCTTGGATTCCTCCTTGATCTGGTCGGAGATTTTAGTGATGTGAGGCAAATAAGCTTTCAGGGCAATATCCAGATGCTGCTTATCAAACCTAAGCTCGAAACTTCGTTCTTCTTTCCTGGTCGGAGCGTGCTGCGAATCGCCCGGTACAGTAACCGTTTTAGACCTGAAGAGCCAGCTGAAGTAAACCCCGTCGAATGAATCCACGATCTCCTCGTCCTTATCGACGGTAATGACGTCACGCGCCACCTCCTTCACCGGCTGGCTCACCTTGATCCTCCGCGTCAGCGGCGACAGCCTCGTGCCGAGGTAGGTCTTGGCGGCGTCGAAGCGGTGGTTGTAGGTGAGACCGTCGTATTCTTGGATGACGACGGTGAGCTCGGAGGAGAAGGAGAAGTGTTTCAGCACGCGCCGCCAGAGAAACGCCTCGAGGCTGGTGCGGACCGAGAAGGGGATGATTAGCTTGGCGGCGGATCGGAGGAGGTGGACCGACGTGTTGATTGAGGCGGCGTAGGAGACGAGAGCGGTGGAGCTAATTAGAGACGCCGACATCTTTGTGTGTGTATTTTTTTAATCTCTTGTTCAATTATTTTCTTCTCTTTTTATAGCTTCACAAGTATCTTCGTTAATATGAACTTTTCCAAAACAAGAGAGGATGAGGCTTGTTCAATTGCCTAATTAACACTTTTCCTAAACTAGGTTAAGGATTGTTTTTTAGATCAATTCAATTTAGTTTAGTGAAATTCAAGTTAATTCAATTATACTGTTTCTTCTTTTTTTTTCAATACAATTCATTCAGTAAGAAATAAACTCTACTAAACAAGGTCTAGATCAATAATTATATGTCCGGAGTAAAAAGTTAGTTAATTTCTAAAATTACCTTTTCATATTCAGTATTGATATTTTATGTATTAAAATATATTCATGGTCAAATCTGCCCTCTTACAAATGTTGATATTTTCACTTTTAATCCCAACATTTTATGTATTAACTAAGATTGAGTGTATTATTGTTGATCTTCTCACTTTAAAAACTGATTTTTTACCTAATAAACATAACTGAAACAAACTTGAATAACAATAAATTAAACACAATGCAAGACAAAATTCTAAAGAGTGGTTCTTAACAATTATTATATTGGGTAAATAAGGTCAACGAATTCATTGTTTTAATTTAGAGATGCTTGACTAGGATCTCTAACTTGTAACTCGGGAGTCTTAATCTTGTCTTCTTGTTTTTGAGGTTTTTGACTCTGACTTTTACTTTGTGATTCCGCTCCTTAATCTTGTCTTCTTTTTTCTTCTCGTCTTCTTTTTTCTGTTCAGCTACCTTTTTCTCGTCTTCTTTTTTCTGTTCAGCCTCCTTTTTCTCGTCTTCTTTTTTCTGTTCAGCATCCTTTTTCTCGTCTTCTTTTTTCTTCTCGTCTTCCAGAACCTTCTTCTTGCTATTGAGGAAGTCGACTAGGATCTCCAACGCCGTGTCTGTATTGTTGCTCATCATGAGCTGGCCTGCAACATCTGCCGGAGAAACCTCAACTTCCGACAGCAGACGTTCGATGTCGCCGAAGAGCTTATGATCCTCCACTCTCAGATAATTCCTAGCTAACGTTTTGAAGCCGCCGAATTTGCAGTAGGACATCTCAATGTGGACATCCATTCGACCCGGTCGGAGCAACGCCGGATCCAGCTTGTCTTTGTTGTTGGTCGTGAACACTACGATTCTCTCTTCCCCGCAGCCCGACCACAAACCGTCAATGAAGTTGAGCAAACCAGACATTGTTATCTGTACAACGTAAATCATCAAATATATATATTATCAGCTTGTTTGTAACTCATGCATGAACTACATTAATTAATCATCAGATGGAGACTGCTAAATATATACCTCTTCACGACTACCGTAATAAGAATAAGACTTCGTGTCGGGGAAAGAATCCAATTTGATGCCGCTGCGGTCAATATCTTCAATCACAAGTATGGACTTGTTTTCAAAACGGATCAAGAGCCGTAGTAACTCAGAATTACTTCGCATCGACTTTAAATCCAAGTCATAGATATCATATTTAAGGTACTTAGCCATGGCCGCCACCAAACTCGATTTCCCGGTACCAGGTGGTCCGAACAGCAAGTAGCCTCTTTTCCAAGCCTTTCCAACTCTGGTGTAATAATCCTTCCTGTTCTTAAAGTTGTCGAGATCCTCGACCAACCTCGATTTCGCTTCCGGCTCCATGGCTATGGTCTCAAAATTTGCAGGGTGGGTTAGCGACAAAGAGCGCCACGACAAAGAGCCTGAATCATATGTATGCAGCTTCAGAACCTGTGGAAAATCAAACACAAACATCTGTTTAGTCATCTGTCTTTTTTGTCAGAACATTATCGTATCCATACGTAGCTAAACATATAACGTTAACAACCTTCGTTTCCTCCTTGATTTGTTTGGAGATTTTGGTGATGTAGGGCAAGTAAGATTTCAGGACAGTATCCTTATGTTTCTTGTTAAACGTAAGCTCGAAACTTCGCTCTTCTTGTTTCATAGTACCTCCCCTTCTGCTGTCTTCTACGACGACCGTCCTAGATTTGAGCATCCAGTTGAACAGAACCCCGCCGAATGAGTCGGTGATCTCCTCGTTCTTGTCGACGGTGATGACGTCACGATCGACCTCCTTCGCAGGCTGGCTCACCTTGATCCGCCGTATCAGCGGCGAGAGCTTCGTGCCGAGGTAGGTGTTGGCGGCGTCGAAGCGGTGGTTGTAGGCGAGGCCGTCGTTCTCTTGGATGACGATGGTGAGGTTGGAGGAGATCCGCCGTGAGAATCGCCGGAAAAGTGACGACAGGTAGGTCCGGACGGCGGCGGGGATGATGAGGAGAAGAGCTGATCGGAGGATGTAGAATGAGGTGTTGATCCAGGAGGCGAAGGAGATTATGGAGGCGGCGCTTAGCGACGACGTCGGCATTGTGAACGGACAACGTTAGCTCAAACGTCGTACCTAGCTAGTATAGCAAACTTGCATGAATCAAATAATCTTTGCCTTATTTTCAAAATTGCCCTCTTTATTATATAGACAAATACTTAATTGATGAATTACTATAATTAGAATTTTCGTTAAGCAAAAAGCAAGACGGAATAAGTAATTTCTATAAATAAACTAAGAGGTTATCAATTTCCTATATAGGACGTTTAAAACTCCTCAAACTCAAATGGAATCAGTAAAATATCAGGAAATCTCTTTTTTTATTTTAATCTACGACCAGGATAATAAGTTTTAAAGTAGTATTTTATAAAAATCGTTATTATATTATACATTTTGATATTGAAAATAACATACAATAAAATTTGGTTAGACAAATGTAACGAATAATATCCCTAAACTTGAACTCTGATATTATTTAAGTCAAACTTGAACAGTTAATCACGAACAACTTGGTTCATTTATATACACTGAACTCCAAGAGCTACGACTAATTTGAAGTTATCCTTCACCCACAACTATATAATGATATCATAGCATGAATATATGAAATGGAATTGAAGACAGCT
Source organism: Cruciata laevipes (assembly GCA_963678965.1). Taxonomy (NCBI): domain Eukaryota; kingdom Viridiplantae; phylum Streptophyta; class Magnoliopsida; order Gentianales; family Rubiaceae; genus Cruciata; species Cruciata laevipes. The sequence continues at coordinate 1,734,949 of OY787639.1, forward strand.
GAAACATTAAGAGCTTAAAATTCATAGAACAGACATTAGAGGCATTTTGTCCTAATTAATTAATAATAGAATATTGTTATTACCAAACCTAGCCTTAAATCAAACAGAGTACTATTTCCCCACTAACTTCAACGGTCAAATTCAGCATCTGTTTCAGAGGTGCTTGACTTGGAGTTCTAACTTGTAGCTCCGGATTTTTCTCTTCTTGCTATTGAGGTTTCTGACACGAACATTCACTCTCTGATTCCGCTGATGATTAATCCCGTCTTCCTGATTCTGGGGCGCTTGATCAGGAACTGCAACCTTAGTCTTCTCCTTCTCGTCTTCTTGTTTCTTAAGTTCTTGAGATTCCAGATCCTTCTTCTTCTTTCTACCGAGGTAGTCAACGAGGATCTGCAAAGCGCTGTCTGCATCATCGCCCTTCATGAGCTGACCTGCAACATTTGCCGGAGAAACCTCAACTTCCGACAGCAGATTCTCAATGTCAGCGAAGAGCCGGTGATCCTCAATATCCAGGTAGTTGCGAGCTAACGTTTTGAAGCTGCCGAATTTGCAGTAGGACATTTCAATGTGGACATCCATTCGACCTGGTCGGATCAATGCCGGATCCAGCTTGTCTTTGTTGTTGGTCGTGAAAACTATGATTCTTTCTTCCCCACAGCTTGACCACAAACCATCAATGAAGTTGAGCAAACCAGACATTGTAATCTACAGAGCATCATTTGAACACAATCAACAAAAAATGATTATAATCATAATATCATATGCTTTAATCATCAGACTTTAATTTACCTCTTTTGATTCAAACATTCTAGAAAATCCGAGGTTGTTGGATTCCCCGGTCTCATCCATTTTGATACCGCAGCGATCAATGTCTTCAATCACAAGTATGGACTTGTTCTCGAAACGAACCAGGAGCTTTAACAGTTCAGCATTACTTTTCACCGTCTTCAGATCCAAGTCATAGATGTCGAAGTTAAGGTACTTAGCCATGGCTGCAATCAAACTCGATTTCCCAGTACCAGGTGGTCCGAACAGCAAGTAGCCTCTTTTCCAAGCCTTTCCAACTCTCTTGTAATAATCCTTCCTGTTCTTAAATCTGTCAAGATCCTTAATCAGCTCTGTCTTCGCTTCAGGCTCCATGGCTATGGTCTCAAAACTTGCAGGGTGGGTTAGAGGCACAGAATTCCAACTACATGAAGCATAATAATGTGAATACGTGTGCAGATTCAGCACCTGTAAGAAAAGAAACAAACATTTGTTCAAATCATGGTAAACTTAGTCCATTTTGACCAAATTAATGATGTAACAGCAATTTCATGAGAATAATCTAACAGCAACTTCAGCAAAATAAAAACATTTGTTCAAACTAGTTCAGTCCACTTCTAATCATGGAAAACTTAGTCCATTTTGACAAGATTAATAATGTAACAGCAACTTCAGCAAAATAAAAACATTTGTTCAAATTAGTTCAGACCAGTTCTAATCACGGTAAACTTAGTCCATTTTGACCAGATTAACAATGTAACTCCAATTTCATACAGAAGAATAATTTAGGTTGAATATGAAGGATATTAAAAACATGAATAAACAGTTTTTAAAAACCAAACCTTGGATTCCTCTTGGATTTGCTTGGACAGTTTGGTTATGTATGGCAAGTAAGCATTCAAGATAACATCTTTATGCTTTTCCTTAAACGTGAGCTCCAAACACCGCTCTTCCCTTTTAGAAGGAGGCCCCATTGATCTGCCGCCGCCGTGGATGCCCGGCTCCGGCGAGTCAACGGTGGAAGACCTAACTACCCATGTGAGCAGAACACCGGCGAACGAATCAGTGACCTCTTCGTCACTATCGACGGTGATAACGTCATGGTCCACCACCTTCACGGGCTGGCTCACTCTGATTCGCCGCGTCAAAGGTGACAGCTTTGTGCCCAGGTAAGTGTCAGCGGCGGCGAAGCGGTGGTTGTAGGTGAGGCCGTCGTACTCGTGAATTACGATGGTGAAGTCGGAGGAGAACCGCCGCGAGACTCGCCGGAAAAAGGAGAAGAGGGAGGTGCGGAGGGTGGCGGGGAGGATCTGTTCGGCGGCGGACTTGAGGAGGTAGTACGAGGTATTGAGTGAGGCGGCGGCGGAGAGTATAGAACTGGCGCTGAAACTGAAAGTGGCCATTTTCTTGAAAATATGCTGACGGAATATGCTTACATCATTTTACTTTCACTTTATAAGTTGAAAGTATTGGGTGAGATCTGTCCTTGTGGGGACCAAGAGCAGGGGAATGAGTATTTACTGTTTCTGTTTGATCTTTTAGTCAGTTTATTTGATCTTTCAATCAATGTCCTTGAGTATTTTTGTTTTGCCTTGATTTTTCAGTTAATTTGATCTTTCGTTCAATTTGCTTGATCTTTCGGTCAATTTTCTTGATCATTTCCTTGGTCAATTTCACCAATGACAAATTCAATCAATAGCAGCCTAATATAATCTTTGGTCTAATTTGAGAGCAAAAATTTCACATTTACTTTTGTTTTCACTTCATTGCTCCAACCACTTCATCAAATTGGTTGTTCGGCTATTTATGAAAGGTGTAGAAATTACTTGTGAAAAATGATTCGGTCAAAGTTATTTGAATTCATTCAATATTGTTAGGTAAGACTTGGTCAAAATGGTTAGATTGTTAGATTTTCTATATGGTACATTCTTATGTTACTACACAAAATTTGTGTTGAAATTGTACTGATTCACATGTAGAATTAGTATGGCGTGTCGAACTATATTAGAAGAGTATATTTTTATTTATGTAATATTATTGTGAACCACATTAGATAGGTTTGGATTATATTTTAATAACTCTTAATAATTTAAATAAAAAAATTTAGTTGTGTGTATTAGTAAAGCATTATACTACCGTACTATCCCAAAATTTAGTCGTATCGGATTGATTTTATGATACTTAAAGATTATATGAGTGTCGAAACACATAATCAAGACATCCATTGGTCATGTCCCGTATCACTAAATTTGAAAATTACATATTACTAATTCGGTTTCTCAAATCGACACAAGACAAAATGCAAGTAAAGAGTCTAAAGTAACATAGGGACAATAAATACGAAGGAATACATTACCATCATTCCAACCAAATAACATGGTATCAAAGAGGCAAATTACGCCTTCTTCATAATTTTCTCTAATCAATAAATTAAAGGATCCCATGCATAACCTTAAACTAAACAGAGCCTCACTAGTCACTACTAACGAATTTAGACTCCTTAAATGAAACAGAGTGTTTCAGAGGTGCTTGACTAAGATTTCTAACTTGTAACTCTGATTCTTCTCGTCTTCTTGTTTCTGGCATATTGCAACTTCATCTGATTCCGGAATCTCCTCGTCCTTTTGTTTCTCAGGTTCTTGTGATTCTGGAGTCGTCTTCTTGCTGCTGAGGTACTTGACGAGGATCTGCAACGCGCTGTCTGGATCATAGCTCTTCATGAGCTGGCCTGCAACATCTGCCGGAGAAACCTCAACTTCCGACAGCAGATTCTCAATGTCGGAGAAGAGCACGTGATCATCTAAATCCAGGTAGTTGCGAGCTAACGTTTTGAAGCTGCCGAATTTGCAGTAAGACATCTCAATGTGGACATCCATTCGACCCGGTCGGATCAATGCCGGATCCAGCTTCTCTTTGTTGTTGGTCGTGAAAACTATGATTCTTTCTTCCCCGCAGCTCGACCACAGACCATCAATGAAGTTGAGCAATCCAGACATTGTGATCTACATCGTATCATATCATTTGAACTCAATCAATAACAACAAATGACAGTAATTAATATATCATATTTCAATCGTTAGACTTACTAAGTTATTACCTCTTCCTTTATACCAAATCGTCGGTAGTTGTCGTCGGATTCCTTGCTCTCATTCATGATGGACTTAATGCCGCAGCGATCAATGTCTTCGATCACAACTATGGACCTGTTTTCAAAACGAGCCAACATGTCCAACAAATAAGAATTCCGTTCCACTGTCTTCAAATCCAAGTCGTAGATGTCGAAGTTAAGGTACTTAGCCATGGCTGCAATCAAACTCGATTTCCCAGTACCAGGTGGTCCGAACAGCAAGTAGCCTCTTTTCCAAGCCTTTCCAACTCTCTTGTAATAACCCTTCCTGTTCTTAAAATCGTCAAGATCCTTAATCAGCTCTGTCTTCACTTCCGGTTCCATGGCAATGGTCTCAAAGCTTGCAGGGTGGGTTAGAGGCACAGAATGCCAATCATGTGCATCCGAATCATACGTGTGCAGGTTCAGCACCTGTGGAACACATCAAACACTAAAGATTCAAGAATATAAACAAACTTTTGTCTGAATACCTTAATTTAATTACAGTTTCATCTAGGATAATGGGATAAATGAGTATTAACAAATATTATAATTTCCTGAAATAATCATAGAAAAAGGCGAAACCTTGGATTCCTCCTTGATTTGGTCGGATACTTTGGTTATGTATGGCAAGTAAGCATTCAAGACCACGTCTTTATGCTTCTCCTTAAACGTGAGCTCCAAAGACCGCACTTCTCTTCTAGAAGTCCTTGATGTGCCGCCGGCGTAGATTACCACCGGCGAGTCAACGGTGGTGGACTTGACCACCCAAGTGAGCCGAACGCCGTCGAATGAGTCGGTGATTTCTTCGCCATTGTCGACGGTGACGACGTCGCACTCCACCTGCTTCACCGGCTGGCTCACCTTGATTCGTCGCGTCAAAGGTGAAAGCTTTTTGCCAAGGTAGGTGTAAGCGGCGGCGAAGCGGTGGTTGTAGGCGAGGCCGTCGTATTCTTCGATGACGATAGTGAGGTCGGACGAGAACTGCCGTGAGACTCGCCGGAAAAAGGAGAAGAGGTAGGTGCGGAAGGTGGCCGGGAGGAGCTGTTCGGCGGCTGATCTGAGGAGGTAGTAGGAGGTATTGATTGAGGCGGCGCCGGAAAGGATTGAGGTGGCGCTGAAACTGAAAGTGGCCATTTCTTTAAATTTTTTATTTTTGGAAGAAAAGACGCGGCGGCCTTCGGTTTACCGGTGGTGAAATGAATTACACTATTCTATATATATATATATATATATATATATATATATATACAAGGATAAGGGTGTACATTTGAAAATAAAATGTCACTCACCACAAACCCTAACGGGTTTGGGCTTTCATATTCTCATATCAGATTAGTTCAGTTCAATTCATATACCATTATGGTTAGTTCATGTCATCTTAGTTTAGATAAGTTTGGAAGAACATGTCTTGTATATAACTGTTTCATTTGAACTTGTTATAAATCTGGTTGTCTTGAACTCTCTACTTCTAAAGTCATTACTTTCATTTTGTTTTTCGTATCAAAATGTCATTTCCACCTTCCTAGTTTGTTGACGAGTTTAAATTCATCCGGATCAAGTTCCAAATCTTGATTGTTTGTTTTGATAGCTCTTATTAAGATAAGGAAGCTTTATTAAGTTTTGTGAATCAAAATTTTCATTAATTTTGCCTAACATTTATGGTACATATGTACTGAGTGTCAGTTTGTTGGTGTATGGTAGTAAATGCAAGCTACAAGGTTTGTCATATCATAAGATTATTAACCATGAAGCTACAAGGTTGGTTTTTCAAATGACCATAAGCTTGACCTTCAAACACAACACTTTTTCCATCAAAAACACCAGAGTTACAGTCAAATTCTATAAGTACGTCTTGAAATTGTAGCACAAATCGCTTCTAACACCAGGAGTTCCAGTATCTTACACGTTACGGTTACATTGTTACAACAACAGATGCAGTTACACAGACTGAACTACGGGTCTAACTCTCTACTACACATTAACGGATTTGAAGCTGTCGTCAAAAGGAGATGAATCACTGAGTCTTGAAATGTTCAGCATCCACACCAGAAGTATTTGTTCATCCAGCTCGAGAGTAAATTACTTGTGTGCCCATGAATTGCATATAAATGACGCATCTTTCAAATATACCGTGCATAAAAAGGCCAAACAAGGATTTATTAAGAGAACAACCTTGCCATGAAAGCTCAAAAGATTTTCAGCCATGATTCCTTAATACCTGCAGTAATTCGTAATGGGAAGCGTCTCATATTGTAAGAGGTTCTTCAGAATTTGACTTTTCCCCATTGACTGCTCTGTGTGCAAGAGGAGATACCGAGTCCGCCATCTGAAGATAGAATCTGACTATCTGCTGGTCTAGTTCATAGTAATACTCCATTTTTCGTAAAGGTTTCATATCCAAGTCAACGAAAGATACCTAGTGAAAAGAGTAAAATGAGAAAAGCCACAATGTAGAAGTCTCACTCAGAAGATCCAAATTTACTGGGATTAATAACACTAATAATCGATTAATATGCACAAAAAGAAAAACAATTTGATGATAAACAGATACAAATGGGATATTTTTGGAATCCATAGACATTTGAAGAATAACATAATCAAAACCTGGATGAGACACCTTGTAATCGAAGCTTTGCTTGGTAGATTTCAGATAGACAACGCCATGTGAAGAATCAACATCACTATTTTGATGATGGGGGCGGAAAGTAAGCATCATGCTCAAATCTTTTGCTGTTGCAGCTATCAAGTAATCTCTCACAACCCTCAAACTATCCTCATGGGGGACTGAATGCAAAGGAGCATACTTTTTTAAGAATTCACTATCATCTGCACTTCGACATACTGCGCAAGGCTTAGAAATAGCGTTATAATACGCATGAATTACCCCTTCGGCATCAATATGATCAAGTTTCTGAACTTGAAGAAGCCGATCCAAGGATCCTGATGCAAAAAGTGCCTCAGTCACAACCTGAAGAAAATTTTCTGTGCGAAATCCATCTTCAGCCAAAATGAGGTGCTTCAGTGAATCTTCAAAATCTTGACTAGTCTTGCTACTAGTACTTTTAGTCCCGCCACCCAAACCACCAAATAGGTGCGACCCATTCAAGAAGACCCTAAAATTGTTCTGTGGAGTGTTATAAAGTCCTGTTACTGCTTTATGTACCCTCTCTTTAGATCCAGAGAACATATCCAGAGGATCATATTCACTGATTTCTGATATCTGATACAATGTCACGAAAAAAAAATATATGATGTCAAATAGACAAACAAATCCAGGCAAAATAAACAAATGTGAGGCACGTCTAAAGGAACAAGACACATGCAAAAGTATCATATACTCGGATCTAAAACAAAGAACAACAGGAAAAACAATTCACATGCAACAGTAAATAGAGTATGTAATATGATAACTTACCTTGCTCTCGTGGAATTTCAGAACTTGGTGCATCTTGAAGCGAGTTACGCTTTTTTTAATATCATTTGTTTCCAAAATGTATTTCGACATTGGAAGAAATCCACATTTTGGCTGCATAGATAATAAAAAGTGTCACACCAACACCTACAACCTCTAAAGCAAGTACAGATGTAAAATTCGTAAAGAAAAAGAAAATTACCTTAATCTCTACACACAAGCTAAATTCGTCTTCAAGGGCACCAGCACCTGAAAGTTTATTGCATGTGTCAGAAATGCTATATGAGTTCCTTAAACTACCAAAAGGATGGGAAATGAAGGGGAAAAGGTGATGAACAGGAATTTACTCCCAAGTTTACTAAAAGTTCAAATATTTTCATAGCATGTAAAGTATTTCTACAGGAACTCTAAACAGTTTATACATTAAAAAGTTAAGGGTTTAGTTACTACCATGAGGAAAAAGCGTATGATCAGGTATCAGAAGAACTGAATCACATAGAACATTGACCTTGGCAGTCTTGACCCGCGAAGAAGGACGCTGACTAAGGACATGTTTGTCAACAGCCTCTAGAAATCCTTCGGTTACAGCAATACGCCTCTGCAAATGAAGTGTTGAGTATGGAGCAAAATTAGGATGAGGATGAGAGTCTAAGAACATAGGCTGATCATATCTAGATTGGAGGCTTTTATAGACTTTTGTATCCTTCTAAACTTTTATATCCTTCTAGACTTCTATACTAGCACAACAGTTTGGAGTAAACCTGTAAATGTCACATCTAGAAGGTACATCCTGATTGACGACTTTAACTTTTGATTGTGCAAGCTCAGTACAGTTATAGTTTAAAACAATATTAACAATTAAAAACTGATTCGAGTAGAAACAGAAAAATTGAGTACATACCCCGGCATGGACATGTTTGGGACCCAACAACGGGGACATCACTTGCTCCGCGTAGATGTGCTCAGCAATGTCTTTCGTAGGTGCTGATATGAGGTCAGGTGTTTCTCTCCAGAGAAGGAATTCATCTGAGGTCAAATCGGAATGAGTGTTTGAAAAATTCGATCCATTAGTTGCTATCTTCTGTATTCTCAACACTTTTCCAGCCTACACGAACAGAATAAAACGAAGGAATCTTAGTCCATTTCAGATATCAAAAGATGTACAAATCTACAGTAAACTCAAAAGGAATCATTTTTAATGTGCAATCAATATCTTTTTGAGCTCAGGAATCAATACAACTGCAGAATACACACAAGCAAACTAAATCAAATCAAATGACTGTAAGAAAAGCTCACAAATTCCGGAGAGTTGCCAGCATAACCAAGAACAAGGTTCACAGCTCCTTCTCCTCTGTAAGTCCATTCACAAGCATTATCAGCTTTCAGAGCCGCCGCCATCCACCGCCGCTGCAAATACCACAATATTCACATCAGCTCATCAATAAACACACATTTAAACAGGATTAATTCAAACATTACACACAAAATTTACCTCAATTGGGAAGCTTGATAATCGTAGGGTTTAGGATTAGTAAGACTTGGGGCCGGGGGAGTGTGTGAGTGAAGTTGTCAATGGCCGCGCACCGCCGCCCTGGTTGCTCCGTCTCAACCAATTGATTAGCTAGCTACGCCACTGCATGCCAGAATACCGCCGGAGCCGGCTAAATTTGGAGCGCTTTGGGGTTTTTGATCGGAGCTTGTTTGCACTGGTATATAAATAGAACCACCGCGAGAGAGACTTCTACATTTGAAGTTTGAACTAAACTACTGTACTTATCCGATCCCAACCCACCATTTTTTTATTTCTGAAAGTAGCCCAACTTTTCATATTGACTCAGTCGTTATAATTCTATTTATAATGAATTAATTCTCACTTTATTTCTGTTCACACGGAAAATTATATTGTAATTATAGGTCAATATATAAATGTTAAAACTATTATATGAGATATCAATAGATTCATTATAACATCTATTTTTCAAAAAGTAAATTTTTATATATTGTTTCTATATGTACTTAAAGATATTAATGGTCAAACACGACCATTGAAGACCGTGAAAAGTCAACTGTGCAGCTTTGGGTGAGACGGAGGGAGTACTAGAAAGAATGCCTCCAAATGAAAAATATCAATATTATGAGTTTTTTTTATTATTATTATAAATAACCTGCAAATATATTAATAACAACCAGCAAGATTACATCTCCATGAGTTTGCTGCTACATGCTCATACTCTACCTCCTGTCTTGGTACTTTTACACAAAGAAAATGAAACATCCTTCCTAGATACCTAATATCATGAAGAAGTGCTTGGACCTCCCATGAACCAGAGGTTCCTTCCATAACATGTTGCTGAAGAATCTTCGAATATGTTCTTATGCAAACACTTCTTGCTTTACAAAGTCCAGTATTCTGTTCCACTAAAGACCAGACAGCAAAACCATGCATACTCTGCTTCCAAAAAGCTCCATCTATTGTCAAAACATGAAGATGCTCAATATCCTGATGATTATGCAGCAATTGGTGATTCTGAACTAGAGAATTAGATTCCTGAGAAACTGTGTTGCCTATGCTGTATTCCTCATCATAATCCAACAACTTTGATGACTGATAAGTCCAATCAGCATATGCCAGATCAGCCACCCTCTTAGGATCCATGAAAACTGCCTCAAACACCTTACCATTCCTTGTTTTCCATATATTCCATAACATATGGCAAGTTAACTCCCTTGCCTAATCATTTGGAGCCTGCTTCCACCATTTCCAAAACCAGTCCCTGAAACTCATCCTTGGACCTTGATTAAAATCAAAGCCTAACACTGAGACCCTCCAACTCTCATTGTGTGATCACATGTAAGCAAAACATGATCCAAATCCTCAATTTGTTCTTGATTGTATCTCAAACAGAATTGTTCCACGGGAACACTCCTACACTGTAAATTCTGAGCTGTTGGCAGTGCATTATGCAATGCTCTCCAAATAAAAACTAAGACCTTCATTGGCATCTTCATCTTCCAAAAGTGTTTCCAACATGGAGCCTCTGATGTTGATGATGATGGCTCCTCCTCCAACCTCATATCTTGACATCTATATCCAGTTTTCACTGAATACTGCCCATCCTTAGTATAGGGCCATAAAACCTTATCCTGCATTTCCCCATACTCAGGAATGTGTATCCTGAATATTTTCTGACATTGTGATTCAGAAAGTACAAACCTTAAGAGCTTTACATTCCACTTCCTATTCTCATCAATAAAATCTGCCACCTTCAAGTTCAGCATATTCCAATCTCTCTGTGTTGTATCCTGAACATGATCCTCATCCTGAAACCAGTTATCCTGAACTCCAATTTTCCTGCCATTCCCAAGAGACCCCACAATATGCTCTTCCAACCCCATGAATCAGAAGCATTCTGTTTAACCTCCATGAAGTCCTGTTGCTTACAATACTTTTGTCTCAGAACTGATGTGAGTAGAGTATCCTTCCCTTGCAATATGTTCCATGCATGTTTAGCCAATAAAGCCTGATTCATCTGAGATGTTCATCTCAAACCCAAACCACCTCTATCCTTAGGCAAACACATTCTTCACCATGACATCCAATGTATCCCTTTTCCTTGTAAATCACCTTTCCATATAAACCTAGCCGTGATTCTGTCCACCTGATCCAATATCTTCTTTGGTATTCTAAAAATTTCCATTGGGTAAATTGGCATTGAGGAAAATACATGTTTTGTCATAGTTATCCTTCCAGCAATAGATAAGAATCTGTTCTTCCAGGTATCAAACTTGTTCCTGATATGTGAAATGATTCCTTTATACATATCACACTTAGAACTGGTAAAGTTAATATTCATACCCAATTACTTTTCACCAATCCCTTGATTATGAATATTAAGAGTATTCATGAGATATATGCTTCCATCTTTGCTGTTGTGTTTGAGCTCACTAAGATGCCTGACTTAGAGAAGTTAATTCTCTGACCATACATAAAACTAGTCCATACATAAATTTGGGTGAGACAAAAACTAGACAAAAATGATGGATAATTTATGAGTTTATTTGATATTACTAATTTGTGAATTTATTGATATTGATACATTTTCTATATACTAATAGTTCTCTTTTGCCATGATGAAAAATAGTTTTTTTTTTGCCTCATTCATACTCGAGCCTAATTCGATCTGAACCCGCAATAGTATAACTTCTAAATAATTTAACCAAATTTAACTGTGGAAAAAAACTTGATTAAGTCTTGACGATTTTAACACCCAACTAAATTCAATAACAATTTCACCATTAAATGAATAATTGCAAAACATATGTATGGGTAAAAAGTCATTAATTCGTCGGTTGTTACCATTTCATATCTTAAAATAAAATTTAAGGGTGAAAATTCTCAATACTAAAAAGTGTTTTTGCATCTTTTCCCTTCTTATAACTTTTGGAAATACTCCACTTTCACATAGTCATAAAAAATAAAATTAAAAATTTATAGGGTAGAACATATTTATTTTCTAAAATACCTCAGGTGATTCCTCTCCCACCGGCCACCACATGTATACTGGCACCACCACACCATGGTATTGGATACCATTTATGAGGTGAGTACATAAATAGTAAAGAGAAGATTTTGGGTGAGACCGTTCTACCATAAGGTTATGGTAGGACGAATGATAGTTCATGTGTTTAATGGATTTGTTCATGTGTTTCACAACTTTGTTAATTCATTTACATATTGTTACAGATTATAACAAACAAAATTGTGAAACACAAGAACAAATCTGTCAAACACATGAACCCAACTTATAACAAACAAAACTGTGAAATACATGAACAAAACTGTGAAACACATGAACAAATCTATTAAACACATGAACTATCATTCGTCCTACCATAATCTTATGGTAGAACGGTCTCACCCAAGACTTTGTAAATAGTAAATACCCTACATGATGATGTGGTAATTAAACTGATATTTTCTTGGGCAAACGATTTTGGAGGCCATTGAGCTCTTCAAATCGTCCATTTTTGCTCACTCATCTTTTTTTTACTACTTATGACCACTCAACTTACATATTAGCTAATTTGCCCATTCCGTTAAATCCTTCCGTTAGATTTAACATTCAGGTGTCATTCACGGGGGCAAAACGGTAATTTACCACCCAAATCATTTTTAAAATATTTATTTTTCAAAACTCTCTAAAATAATGTATATCATTACATTACAATAAATAAATATGCAAACCAACATTATTTCATTGCAACGTTTTTTTTTTTGAAAAACGTATAAAGCTGAAATAAAAAAACTTTTATAACGTTTTTTGAATCGATATAAATTTAATTAATTTTGAGTCGATATAAATTTATTTTACTTCAGTCTAAATATAATTTCATGAAATATAACATAATTTAGACGCATAGAATGTTTTCATAAAATTAATTTAAATGTATATTCAGTTTAGTTCAATTTAATCTAGTTCAATTTAGATCATACTCCTTAGTAAGAATTAAACTTAAAAGAAACAGCTTTATAGGATAACTATGATAACTATGAAAGGATAACTATGTCAAAACATGTATTTTCCTCAATGCCAACTGTTTATAGGATCATTTGCGTACAATAAGTTTAATCTACCCACCAATAATAAATTTTCCCTTAAGGAGATCATCAAGGGGAAGGAAACTTGGTACAAAAGGAATTGTTTTCACTCCACACCCCAAATGATAACCATCATTGAATTCGTGAAGCAACTCAGTGGTGGTAGTGTTTTTCTTTCGATTAAACGGAAGGAGACTCGTTCCACTATGATCATGCGCAGCCAACTCAGCTGTGGTGGTAGTGACAGTGACAGTGTTTTCCTTCCGATTAATCGAGAGGAGAGTTCCTTTATCTTTCGAATTAAACATAACCATTTCATCATCACTCAATTGAAGAAACGAATTATGTGTGCAGAAATCATTAAACGGATGATATGGCCAAGAAAAGTCAATAGTCTCCATAATCCAGGACTCCGAAGATCCATACTCCTCCATCATGCTCCATACATTTAACCTAAATCGACTAAGATCGCTGATTATGTCTCGTTGGAAGACGTCATTGTTGGTTATCCATTGCAGAGCCCCGTTGAAGGTCACCGGAATAACAGGCCAGTCCTTCACCGGAAAAGGGATGAATTGGCCGGTTACATCTCTCCACCTCTCATCACCCCTTCCACTGACAGTGCAAACTTGAGCCCTGGTTGGAAAACTACTTCCTGTGAAAACCCGGACCACTTTATACTCCCCGGTTCGACCAGAGAACCCGAACAGAAACTCCTCTTCCTCTTTCACTCCCACCGGCCCCAGCCCACCCCGGATTATTTTTACTTCCGGCGGCGGCGGAAGCTGGTAGGATTCCCGGGTCATCGGGTTCAGAACACTGATTCTAAGATCCGAAAAGTTTTCGCGGTTCAAAAGGCAGACCAACCCGTTGGCGGAACCGACCAGCACGTCGTGCGGCGGTGGGAGGATAAGCTCGCCGCCGCTGCGGATGACTGCGGCGGCGGCGGATGCGGCGGAACGGTTTGGTTGATTCTATTTGTAGCCCGAAAACAATAGCAAAATTATTAGCCTATTTGTAGCTATTTTGCTATTTGTAGCTATTTTATTTTATGGAAAATTATTAGCCTATTTGTAGGGTATTATTATCATTTAACAGCATGTTTGGGGTAAATGAGCAAAATCTTGGACTACATTTAACAGCATTAGGAATTATTTCAATCCTAGTTTGGACCGGTTTTGCCGAATTTTTTTTTGGAAATTCATGTACGTAGCTTCATTTCTTTTACGTTGATTTTTTTAATGTTTAGAAAATAATTTTTTAATATATTTCATGGAAGTTTTACATTCCTTTTATGTTTAGATTTTTTAGATAAAGATAAACGGTAATCTTAGCTAATTTTGTGGTTTTTATGAATTACTTTTTCTAAATATTACAATTTTCAATTGAAATTTTAGTTTTAGTTAATATAAATAAGCTTTTATGTAATTATAGTAAATTGTTTACTTTAAAGTTAAGAATTTTGAATAGTGATGGTCAATGAACTTTTATTTATTTTAAAAATAAATATATATTAATATATTCGAAAAACATTAATATTTACCATACAATTATAATTTACCTCATCGACTCTGATTTAGGACATGTTCATTCAGAAGTTCATCTAAAACAGACAATTAAAGAAGGTAGAAGATATTTTTCAAAAACACCTCAACTCATGATTCCCCAACCCCCACTACATAGATTTTAAGCAATCTTTGGTTAAACTTGAACGACTAGTCATGATCCTGGACCTCACTGTTCCTTACTTCGATGCCAATTCTGAGGTGCTAAGAACCCTCCAGATGCTTTTATTCAGAAATCACCATTTCCGGTCTCTTCAAGAGCCCTATGACAGCTAGGGGTGTTCAAAAATACCCGGCCCGCACTACCCGGCCCGTTGATCCGCCGACCCGGGATAAAATAACCGGGTAATTTATTATTTTTCCGGGTCGGGTACCCGGCCCGAGTATTATACAATTTTCCGGGTCCGGGTCCGGGTCACACAAATGCATTTTCCGGGAACCCGGTATTATATATGTTTATTTATTTAAAATCAATGTTAAATATCATTTATACTTGTAATTTTGGGCATGAGAAATGAATTTACCCTATTAAACTTCTCAACTCAATACAAGTGTCTTATTTATTTCTTCAATTATAAGAGAGACTCAAGATTATACGTAATTTGTAGGTAATATCGAGAGTATCAAGTCTACTTCATATATAATATATAATATTTACTCTTTTCAAATAAGCCTTTAACTCTATCTGTAAATTGTGTGATTTTTTCCGCACAAATAGATCTTTTAATGAAAATTTTGAAGTAAATACAAATTATTCTTTTATACATTCTTTCTTACACTCATTTTTTATGTTTGAAATAAATTTCTCAACTTTTCTTTGTTTGAAAACTTAATACGTGGGTTAATTATGACAATTTGTTATGATGAAATCCTTCAAAAATAATTAATATATTGTATCAAACGGGTCGGCGGGTACCCTGAAACCCGGCCCGGTATTTCGGGTACCCGCACTTCCGGGTACCCTGTTCTTCCGGGTCGGGCCACGGGCCGCATTTTGAACTACCCGCATATACGGGTACCCTGATGTGCGGGTACCCGGACTTACGGGTACCCGATTTTGAACACCCCTAATGACAGCACGCTAGATGCTTACGTGCTGACATGGTCAAACTCGTCTTAATTTGACTTTGAAAATTTAAGTAAGACCCTGTTCAGTTGAGCTGCAGTGGGTGCTGCAGTAATTTATTAGTGTTACAGTGTGCTGCAGTGGTTTATTGTTATTGTGATGTTGTAATTATTTATAAGAATTGTTTTAGTAATTTTATGGGGTCGTGAATCTGTATATATATGGATATATACATATTATTATAGGCCCTATCCAATCCAGCTTATTTTCAGCACTTTCAGCACCTTTCAGCAAGGTTCAGCACCCTTCAGCAAGGTTCAGTACCTTTCAGCAAGGTTCAGCACCTTTTAGCACATCTTCAGCACCCTTCAGCACCTTTCAGCACCCTTCAGCTTATTTTCAGCACGTTTCAGCACTTGTCACTATTCACATACATGAAAATGTTATAAAAAAATTTAAAAAAATGAATTAATCATTCTTCAAATATATAGTTTCCTAATTCTTAATCATTTTTCAAATATATATAAATAAAAATTTGAGCAATGGTAAACCAAATTTATATATAAACATTTTACAACTGTTGCAAACATATTAGTATTTCCAATAATAGTAAAAATTACATATACAATAATCGCTATCATCTAATGATTCATCTTCGCCAACATCACTAACTTCTAAATCACCACCTTCTGTATGCCAAATTTGTAATGCAATACTCTCACGCACTTCGTTCATAGCAGCTTTTCAATCATCAGTGTACAAACCTGAATCACTACTTCCTTCACCCTCAGGATGATCTAACACAGGAATGTCTCGTTTTTGCATTCGAATGAAGTTATGAAGTGTGAAACACGAAACAATTATTGCTTTTTGGGAATCAATGTCAGTTTGAGGCATTCTTTTTAAGATTTTCCAAGTACTCTTCAACTGACCGAAAGCTCCTTCTACTTTCATTCTTAAAGAAGAATGTCATTTGTTAAAATGTTCCTTCATACCTCGAGGTGGTGCGGTTCTAAATTGCGGTAAATGTCTTCGGCTTGTTCCATCACTGTATGGAGCCAAGTATCCAAGGGTGTTTGGATATCCCGAATCTACCAAATAATATTTTCCTACACAGATTGACCAATACGTAAATACATTATACATTATTATTTGTTAGGTAAGTGGGTGTAAATTAGAAATATTACCGGAAAACAGAATTCTGGGTTATCCAATGCATCTCTCCACACTGTTGTGTCGTGGGCACTTCCTTCCCATCCAAGCAGTAAATTTTTTAAAATATTGTATTTGAATATAAAATTAAAATTAATAATATATAGATGATAATATATAGATGGATTATAGTTATTCTATTGGATATAATTTTATGATACACTTATGCCAAATTAAAATTATGTTCAACTACTAAAAAAAATTTATTCAACGCATTTCAAAATGTAACATTGACATTATTTTATTAATCACAACACATAATTATATATATCATACAATTTTAATTTAATTTCAGCACATTCAGTAC
The DNA here is from genome assembly GCA_963678965.1 of Cruciata laevipes. Classification (NCBI taxonomy): domain Eukaryota; kingdom Viridiplantae; phylum Streptophyta; class Magnoliopsida; order Gentianales; family Rubiaceae; genus Cruciata; species Cruciata laevipes. Next base: position 1,751,987 of record OY787639.1, read on the forward strand.
GTTTCAGCACCCTTCAGCTTATTTTCAGCACCTTTCAGCACCCTTCACCTTATTTTCAGACGTTCAGCACCCTTCAGCAAAGTTCAGCACCATTCAGCAAGGTTCAGCACCTTTCAGCAAGGTTCAGCACCATTCAGCAAGGTTCAACACCTTTCATCACTTTTCAGCAGCTTATTGGACAGGGCATACTTCATCGTCAGATTCATGATAAGATAAAGTATTTTCTTGCATAAAAAATCCAAAATTGTTGTTTTGAATTAAAGGTTGTAATAAATGTGGAAACAGTAGCACATGTGATCCGTAAGAACCCTGACCCCAAATGCTGTTTTATTCATTGAAGGTTCTGTGCATGTCATTTTGCAATTGGCCCCATTTTCAACATCTTGACAAGTTTGTACGTCTGTCAATTTTAGACTATTCATATACGAGGATCACTACAAGAAATTAAGACAATATAAAATTATCTGGGGCTTACTATAAGTGAGAATGCGTGAGGTGTTCTAAAATAAAAATTCATAATACTACAACTGTTTTTACACACAGTCACAAATCATAATGCTACACACTAAATTTTTTTGTGTATGAACTATTTTAACTCCAATAGATAATAAAAAATCATTTCATGTTGAAAAATAAAATCATTTCAATAACTCGTAATTTAGTAACTTTTGATAATCAACTTGTGTGCTTCCGTTTTGTATCATTCCCTCATTCATGTAATGCTCAAACTTTTCTATAGCACTCTCCGGCATCGACACCAACACCGTCACTGCACCAGGATCTCCGATCACCGGAATAAACAAACAGTACCAATTACAATCCACTGAACCGACTTGCAAAGGCTTGCCATCTCCAAAGTCCAAGTCCTCCAATCCCAATCTTGACCAAGACGATATTACAAAAGTTCGATAAAGATCCACCCGTTGACTTTTATCCTCCAGGTGGTCAACAAGCGACCTCACGAATTCACCCGTCACTTTTAACTTAGCCTCTCGCACCATATTCACCCCACCATGCAAATTATCTTGTAGCAATTCATTTACCGTGCCCTCGGCGCACGTTAGCACGAACCCGTTCCCATAGTACCCTTCTGGTACTTCCGGGTCAATTTTCTTCCTAAAGTTTGTGGAGAACAGGAGTTTGATTTTTGTGGTGGGATCCGCAAACTGGGGGAGCGAGCGAATGTAACAGCGCCAAGTGTGTGATGCGAGGACTTCGAAGGAAGTGCATTTTAGCGAGGGAGCGCACTGGCTCTTGAGGCGTAGGATATCAGAGGGCCTGAAAGTTATTGATGAAGTTACGAGGGGCTGGGATTGTAAATACTCCAACATATCGGGGTCATTTTGTGGACCGTTAGATGGTCGGGTATATGTCGGGTGGGAAAATTTTACTTGAGGTGGGTCCCGGGGTTTGAGGATGTGGCGGGAATGAATGGGTGTGATTGGTAGCTCGGCACCTGGTGTCCTGGTTAAGTGGCTCCAAGCGCGAAAGAATTGAGTTGTGCCACCGCCATCGCATAAAGGGTGGTGCACTGCAGCACATAGGATCATTCCTCCGCATCGGAGATTCGTTACCTGTGAGCAAACATATATACAAAGTTGTTTATATTTACTAACATTTGAAAATCACTTATATATTTACGAAAAATTTAACAATTTATTGCAATTATAATATCTTATCAATACAATTCATAGTTAAAAACAGTAAACAATAGTTAAAAACGAAATATAAAGATAACATAGATTCAAAGAAAGCTAGATCTAGCTTTTCTAAGATCAGGAAAAGTGGTGCAACGTACAAACCTGAACAACAAGAGGAGGGATGTCCAAGAAACTTGGAGCAGCATGACCATAGTACATAAGAAGCTTCTCGAATTCCAAGTTCGGTTTATGAGCGATCTCGTTAAACTCCTCCGCCGTCATATCCATGAAAGCTTCTGCAAACAGAGCTCCTTCTCCGTTGCACTCCACCTCCAGTTTGTGGTCGTTTTCCGGCGACTTCGACCGCAGCCTTCCGGCCAACGGGAAATAGTCAACGAGCACTCTCGAGAGCGACTGCTTGAGCTTCTCTGCGCTGGTTGACTTTCTGAACAGGTAAAGGTATTTGGTGGAGTATCTGAAGATGTACTGGTCGTCGAGATTGGTGAGGTAAAGGGCTTGCTTCGGCGTTGGACTGTGTGGAGTTATGAGCACCGGCGGCTTTACCACCGGGTTCAAGATTATTGGGAGATCTGCAGAAGTTGCCATTTTCGGTAACTGCATTTTGGGCTTTGGGGAAGAAGATATGTGGGAAGAACTATTCGAAGTACAAGACATTATATAGCCTTCACTCATTTCACTATTCTAATAAAATTCTTCAGTCGTGTAATAATAACATTTACCCAGTAAAATTATATATTTTGAAAAAAGTTGAATTTAAATTAGAATTTATTACTACCCACAAATAAGATCCAGCGATTATAATTTACACCGAAGGTTCAATTAGTGAACTGTGCTAAATTGTGATATTCTTAATAAATATTCTTAAAATACTTGTTTTAGTGTGTGTTTGACTGCTAGAAAATATTTTTGACCAAAAATGATGAAATACAAATAATAGTCTACCAAATTGATAATGTATAAATATTTTTAACTAAATACATATTATAATCGTTATTTCAAGATAAGTAGTTACATCGACGATCAACCTAATCTGAAACCCCTTATGTCCATCAATAGCTGATAATACATAAATTAATTCAACTATTAATAATTTCAATATATACTTCGGTGGTACCGTAAAATTTAATAATATTAAATTTATGAGTCAAAATAAATACAAATTCGGGAGTAAGTACATGTAGGTCCGCAACCATGTGTGAGAATGGGCAATACTTTCTCACGTGAAATCTATGTGCTAGACGTTTTCACTTGGGATAATAAATTAATAATCATGAACAATTATATGTTACAGAATTTGTGTGGAGGATCTTTTCCACGATTTCCATAAAACAAATTTTGAAGCTTTTTTTTTTCTTTGCTAATACTCCCTCCGTCCCAACCAAAACTTCTTAGTTGATTTTGGCTCGGATTTTAAGAAAAGTGTATTGTTTATCATATAAGTGGAGTTTTAAGGGGTATAAATGGAATATCACTTATTGTTATGGTTGTTTGAAAGAATTCATTAAGGGTATATTTGTCATTTTGTAGTTATTTTCTTTACCAAAAGAGGAAAGAATGAAAGTAAGAAGTTTTGGTTGGGACGGACCAAAAAGGAAAGTAAGAAGTTTTGGTTGGGACGGAGGGAGTATATAACTATATCATAACAAAAATCTATACATATATTTACACAAATAAATGTTATATACTATCCCTTAATTTGACTGTATGATTTTTTTTTTGAAGAATGAGTGTACGATAATTAACTATTAAGCATGATTTATCATTGTATTACTATCGGTTTTCTTACTTTCATTTATGATTTTATCAATTTCGAAACAAATTTTTTACTTACTAACCGTGATTATTCAATTTATAATTTGTCTATAATGATAGATTAAATTTGGGTATATATACGATATTTCGTGGAAATACGTAGTCCGCTCCAACTCCACAACCTTCTAAATTATTGGCATTATATTCATAGATTTATTTTGACAAAGATCGGCCTTATATACGTGATGGCTATTAAACTATTTTATTTTATTGACGGATGTGATCATGACTATTAATTGGTTAAGGAAACACGTTTTAGCTAGCAGGTTCAATGTGAAACACGTTTTGGCAACTACAAATTCTCATTTGAAACATGTCTTTACAGGTACCAAACATTATAAGGAACCGTTATTAGTTGAAATTGACGTTGGTGAGTTTCAACGGCCCACCGGCACGGTTATACTTTGGTTGTTGGTGTCAGTAGAGCTTAGTCAGCTCACATGGACTGACTCAAGACTGAACTTTGATGTGAATTTGTACGGAATAACAGTAATATACCAAGAACTAGGAATGATCAAGGAAATTGACTAAAAAATCAAGCAAATTGAATGAAAGATCAAATTCATTGAAAAATCAAGGCAAAACAGGAAAATACTCAAGGGAACTGACTAAAAGATCAAGTAAAAACAGTAAATATTCATTCTCTTGGCCCTTGGTCTTCACAAAGATAGATCTCACCCAAAACTCTCTCTTTAGCAACATCTACCTTTTCCTTAATAGTGTTTCGGAGACCGTGTTACTATTTAAGATTTGTTCAGTTGAGATGAAACAATGATGTGTTATATCATACTAGGTTGTATTGATCAGTGCATTTGCACTACACTAAATATGACATTCAGTGACAAATAGTCACAAGGAACAGTCACTAAAAACTAGTTTCATGACGAATACGTTGTCAGAAAAGAGATGACTATAATGACGAAAATAATATCGTCACCAAAGCTTACATTTAGTGACAAAAAAGGTGACGACAATCGGTTTCATCAAAGTAACATCAATGAATAGGTGACAAGCTTTCGAGACAAATAGTTTCTGAGGGGAATAATCTTGTCACTGTTTGATTTAGTGACGAATAACTTCGCGTCACAGAATCTCGTCATGAAATAGGTGACGAGAAATTGATGTGGAAATCTTGGGCCTAAAAATCACTGGGCTTGAAATTATTGGGTCGAAAATGTGGACCAAAATTTGAAGAAAATGGATACTCGTTTGGAACTCAATTTTTTTATAAAAATGATTTTAAAATTATTGAGTTACCAAAATAATTTTTTATGCGATAATAGATGTCAGCTATGATTTATTCTTAAATGAAATTTTTTCTTTGAATAAGGTGGACAACTAATCTATTTTTAGTAACTTATAAATTTTATAATAAACAATTAATTAATCATTAGAATACACGTTATAATTTGATTGATCACTCTCACCTCCACGGTCCACGCACTCACTTTCAAAACATACAAAACCATAATTTTAACAACAAACTAAGATCATGTTTGCTAAAGATTCTCTGTAGATCAATTCAGTTAAATATATTTAAATTTATTTCAGTTCAGATAAATATATTTAAACTTATTTTAATTCGGTTCAGTCTAATTCAGTTCAGAATGAAATAAAACTCTAGTAAATAAGGCATAACTAACTCGAAGGGTGGAAGTCGGTGGGCATTAATTAAGAAGGAGATTGAGGTTAATATGGGATTAGGCCGATGAACCGTAAAATTTAAGCTGATAGTAGTACTGTGTACTTAATCTCCTTTGAAAAGAACCTGCGTACTTGATATTACAACTAGTTTACAACGTGAAACATGTTTCGATATATGTAATATCCCATTCCTTTTCCACTTGGCAATTACAACGTTGGTGATTGGCGTAGGAGAATCCATCCAACATCTAGTGCCATTTAACGCAAAGTATCTTGAAAACACAAAATGCATTCGAATATGATAGCGTGTAGATAAATAAGACCACTCCATTTAAAAAATTAAACTTAAATCGAAAATTAAACTATTTATACTAATACAGTCTTGCAATATATTAGTCAATCTCATAATTACTATCAATTACGTTTTGTATTTGACTCAGAAAATGTTTGATCATCAGAAATATTCGAACTCATGTACCTGTTTAATTTAAAGGTCAAAGTTAATCAAAATTGACTAAATAAATAATCAATTACCAAAATATATAAACAGTTGGAACAGAATGAGTACACTATACTGATGGATGGGTAATTCAATGTAGTAATACAATTGTATAATAATTAATCAATATTTATACTAAGTTTGAACCATCGACCAATTAGAATTAAGATATCACTTCTTCTTTTTCCTTGTAAGGAAAATGAAAGTCAAGAGATATATTTTGTATGGCAAATTCTCAAGGTCTCAAATGAGACCAAAGATTATATGAGACTGCTATTGATTGAATTTGTCGTTGGTGAGCTTTAAACCCGCCGATTTCCTTGATTGAATTTGTCGTTGGTGAAATTGACCAAGGAAATGATCAAGAAAATTGACCGAAAGATCAAGCAAATTGAACGAAAGATCAAATTAACTGAAAAATCAAGGCAAAACAAAAATACTCAAGGACATTGATTGAAAGATTAAACAAACTGACTAAAACATCAAGCAGAAATAGTAAATGCCCATTCCCCTGCTCTTGGTCTCCACAAGGACGGGTCTCACCCAAAACTTTCTCATTTTGTATTTGTTTTGAATGGCTTACGCAATTTTGCACTCCTCTATAAATAACGATCAACGTCCAACTGAACATCATCGTAACAAGGTAGATTCCAAGTCTCGCAGTAATGGCCCTCAACCAAGTTCTTCACATGAATGGAGGATTAGGCGACACTAGCTATGCCAAGAATTCGTCTGTCCAGGTTAAATTTGTTGCAAATTTAATAAATTTACGTAATAAATTTATTTATATACGTAAATATTTTGCTATGTTGTTGCAGAGAAACATAATAAGTTCTGAGAATCCGAAGATCCGAGAAGCAATAACGGACACTCTGCGCAACATAAGTGTGGATTTTCCGGTGAGCTTTGGGATCGCCGATCTAGGTTGTTCGTCCGGACCGAACACATTGACGTTGATTTCCGAGGTTATAGAGATGGTGAGTTCGAGAAGTGCAGAAATGGGAATTCCGGCGCCGGAGCTTAGGGTTTACCTGAACGATCTTCCCGGCAATGATTTCAATGCCATATTCCGGTCCCTCCCGGGATTCTACGAGAAGCAGAGAGCTGGTTTTAGCGACACTTGTTTTGTGTCATGTGTCGCTGGCTCGTTTTATGGGAGGCTGTTTCCTAAAATGAGTCTTCACTTTGTTCACTCTTCTTCTAGCCTCCATTGGCTCTCCCAGGTATCCAGCATCTATTCCGTTGAACTTATTAATATATCAGTTAAATTATAGGAATATAACTTTATGAAAATTAAGTTAATTTTAGTTTACTTGCATATTATTTTTTTACGTCTGATAAGTTCAACAGCAAATAAACTCAGAAGAACGGGTTTTAGCCCTTGTTTGTTAGAACTTATTTTTTGCTGAACTGAACTGAACTAGATTGAACTGAAAATTATGTATTGAGAAAAGAATCAGCGTGTGACTGAATTAACCTGAATTTCATCAAATTACATTTTCACTAAACCAAATTCAACTGAACTGAACTGATCTAGAGAAAAGTTCTGCAAACGGGGCCTTATAATCATTTTCTTACTTTCCAAACCTAAATATTGTTATGAATTAAACTAGGTTCCACCACAATTGGATGGTAATGTTGGTGACAATGCTATGAACAAGGGAAAGATTTATATATCCAAGTCCAGTTCAATGAATGTACGGGAGGCATATTTGCAGCAGTTTCAATCAGATTTTGCACTGTTTCTGAAGTCGAGGTCTGAGGAAATAGTAGCAGGTGGTCGCATGGTGTTGTCATTTCTGGGAAGGAATACTTCGGATCCCACCACTGAGGACAGTTGCTACCAGTGGGAATTATTGGCTCAAGCACTCAACACCTTGGTTTCTCAGGTAATTAACTCTTCCATTGCATTAAAATTAAAATAAATAAATATAAATAAAATTCGTACAGTTTAAATACATATAGTGACATACATTTGGTGACAGTAACAATGCGGAACTATTTACCTACGAATTTAAGTGTCACTATGTTTTCATAAGGTAATTAATATATTTTTACTTCCTAAATTGCTTCGCAATATTGTACATGCTATTTGTGACAAACAAAAAAGCACTTTATTTCTTCACATTTGTGTATAAGGGCTGTTTACTAGAGCTTATTTCTTGATGTACTGAACTGAACTGAACTGAATTGAACTGAACTGAAGTAAAAATTGAAGTATTGAAAAATGAAATCAGCATGACTGAATTAACCTGAATTTCATCAAATTATATTTTCACTGAACTGAACTGAACTGATCTACAGATAAGCTCGAATAATGGTTTAATGGTTTTAATTTGGTTCAAGTAATTTAATGGTTTTTATGTAAATAAATGTGACACCTTAAAATGTGGTTTATCTTTTGTGGCAATTTAATATGCATTAAGTGTGACAATGTAGTATACGTGAATTAGTGAGACATTTAAGTGTCAAATGATTACGACATTTGCACAAAAGGTTGGTATGACAAAAATAAGATATTTCAAGTTGGAAATTCATTTGTATTAATGTTTAAAATATTTCTCGTTTCAAGATCAATTGTTGAATTATAATGCAGGGTCAGATTAGTGATGAGAAAATAGACACGTTCAATGCACCATATTATGCCCCATCGATTGAAGAAGTGAAAGATATGATAGAAAGAGATGGCTCTTTTCTGCTCAATAGTTTAGATACCTTCAAAGTTAAGTGGGATGCCACCTCTGAAAATGGCCACGTCATTGATGACCAAGAATTTTCGCTATCGTTGATGGATACTGTTGGATGTAGAGTGGCGAAAACCATTAGAGCGGTGGTGGAATCAATGCTTGAAGCTCAATTTGGAAAAGAGATTATGGATGATCTGTTCCTCAAGTTTGCTGAACTTGTTGATGATTACTCCCTTAGATCGGAACCAAATTACACTAATTTGGTTGTTTCTGTAACCCGAAAGTAATAAAATGAATGAATTTCAAGCATTTCAATTTTGTGGGATTTTGATTTCCAGGTATTCTGTTTATTTGATTTTCTTGAAATGAACTGACGATGAGAGTGTTTTTGTTTTTTTGAAATATGCACGTTGCAACAAACGTCACAAGTGTAATAGATACCATGAATACAAAATTGATTAAATGTTATTTAAAAAGTTTAAATTTTGTGGAAACTATTAAGCCCAATTCAGTGATCTTTATAATCTAATTTGCCTTCCTTTTGCTATCTTGGGAAATTTTGTCTTTATAGCTCTAAAGTGTCATTAACTGGGGTTTGGATATAGCAAAAGTTCCATGTTGCAAATAATTAGACATGTAAACCATATGCTTATAATTTAAAAAGGGAAATAAAGTTATTTTCGTAAATTTTGACGTACGTAAGTTTAGTTTAAAACATTTTTATTTCATATAGATTAGTTTAATTTAGATCAACACAACAATTTAAATCATGTTCACACAACTCATTTACAATAATTCGGACTATATGTGGGTATTTTCACAGTCCAACGGCCCAACACAGCTATTAGAACGACGGGCTTTTAATCAATACTGGACCATTTAGTCCTACAGTTGAAAAGCATCATATTGCACGGGCCGGCTAGGCCATTTCGTCCTACAGTTTCATACTCATTTTGAGCCGCGTTACTTTTTTTCTTTTTTTTAAACCGTGGTGTACTCATCTCAGTAATAAATTAGGAGCATTACATTAGTTTTTCATACTTTCAATTCAACCAAATGGAATTACAAAAAAAATTTGTATAAGTATAAGTATCAGTAGAATAAGAATAATTTAGTCGTTGTTGTCAATCGACTGTACTAATTGAGATACAGGACAAATATTGATCTTCTCACTTTCATGTCTGATCATTACTTGCTTTATGTTGATTTTCTCACTTTCATACTTGATCTTTTACATGTTAAGGATGATCAATTCAGTGTATTACTATTAATCTAATCACTTTCATGGCTGATCATTACATTTTCTGTGTGGATCTTTTCAATTTTAAGACTAATATTTTACGTATTAAACTTTTTTAAGACAATTGATTACGTTTATAATTCCAAATTACAAAGTTGTCTTTAACTACCGAGTGATTTACAACCAACTTTTAAAAGTACTCTAAAATAAAGGTCAATTATATGACATATGAGATAACCCTTATCATCACACTAAACTTGCTATTAACACAAAATCAAATTTCAATACCGAAAACAATTCATCAACGTCCGTGAGTTGCTTTACTTGCTAAATAAATACATCACCCATTCACCCATCTTATCTAGGCTATCTAAACACATGGTCCGAAGATTTCCGAAGGGCCAAGATCCCTAATCTCCGGACGATTGATAATCACAACAACTTTGAATTGCCGTTTATAGTATCACCTGACGTCCGATTAGCGTGAGAGCATGCCAAGGGACCATACCCTCGACCCTTGATGGCCGGAAAAGTTTGTTTATCGTCGTCATTGCAATAATGTTATTGATATTTCTGAATGCAGAAGAACTAAATTGATTTGAATGGTTTGAGTCTGACATTGGCGGTAAAGTTATGGTTCATTATAAGAGTTGCGAAGGGCCAAGTTCCCTAATCTACGGACGATAGACAATCACAACTTTGAATTGCCGTTTATAGTAGCACCTGACGTCCGATTAGCTTAAGCCTTAAGGGTATGCCAACTATGGACAATGAGTCAATGAGGAGTTGAGGACCATGCCCTCGTCCCTTAATGGCCGGAAAAGTATGTTCATCGCTATCATGCAATAATGTTTGATAATTTTTGATTGTAGACCGATTTGACTGAACTAAACTAATTTGTTAGACTCCGACACTGATAGTTAAGTTATATTTCATGTAGAGGTTATGATCAACTTTATACGGTAATGTATAAGATCAACAATAATACACTGAATAATCATGTTTAAAATATACAAGATCAACATTTGTCGATAGTCTAATTGAGACGGAGACCTTCTCTTACACTAAAAAAACCATTGTAACTTGTGATTCTAGTATATTATCACAGTTTAGTGGTTTATATGTTAACTGTTTACTTAGGCTGTTACACTCTCATTCTACATTTGTGTGATGAATAATATAGTCGTGATAGATGCGTCTAAGTTATAGCTCAATATATAAGCTTCTAAATCAATTTACTCATACCAATTAGATTTAGGGTTTACTCTCCTTGATTTTAATTTAGTTCAGTCAAATTAATATAAGTAATAAATTATATGGACTTAACATAACAAATTACACTACTCAAACCGACTTTTCAAGAAACAACTTGCTTGGTTTGTTAGCCCAATTTTCCATCGAATCAAATTGAGTGTGAATCCATGATGCATGAAACTAGAGATTACTATGGCTACAGCCTACATGATCACAGCTCATTGAGCCCATTGAAACAGCTAAAGACTTGCCATATTTGGACATTGGGGTTCCCTAATGTAAGGGCAACTAGACCAGGGACATCAATTTTGACTCCTCTCCCAACTTGTTTAGTGAAACAACCTTCTAATTTTGGAAGGTGTTTGCATAATTTTTAATCAATAAGTTCATCAATCATTGTCATCAACACTGGTAGTCCCATTGTTGTTTATGGTGTTTCAATGGCCCTTCTAAATTCCCACTTACAAGTTACATAAGCTAAAATCATAGCTATTCACAATATTGTTAAATGTTGAAATGAATTCATGTTTACTCTTCTATATTTTATCACTTATTAATTTTTTTGGCATGATTGCTATATTTTATCATTTATCACTTATTAATTGTTTCATATGTTTAATAAAGTTCGCTGGATTTTTAAAAAAAATGATGCAACCAGGTTTATGGGAAGTGGGGTTTGAACCTGAGTTGCACTTATACCAGCACCCACTTGACATAGTCCAAGTTATTAAAGTTTGTTGGTTTTTAAAACTTAATTCATATTTTAAAGCATTAAACTAAGTAAATAAAAGTAAAACTAAAAATATAGTTAAAGATACGAACATAAACATACTACCTAATAATTTGCGTTACCAAATATTTAGAATTACACGATTTTACATGTATATTTTTCATTAAATACTTATAATAAGATGGTTTTACCCATATGCGGATTTAGCCTTTAGTAATAAATTATACTGTTGACTTAAAATAACCCATATGCGGATTTAAATACTTGTAATATTTAAAAAATTATAAATTTACCCCACTACTTAGATAATCCTAGATCCACCTATGATATTACGAGACCATTTTTCTTTAACTTATGACAAAAAATGTCATAAATTATATCAACTATGTTCATAACATATTGTTTTTCGATGGTACTTCATTCCTTTACCCTTCTTCTTTTAGTTCTCCCTCCGTCCCAGACCAAACTGCACAAATTGATTTTTTGATTTACCAAAAAAATTTTAACCATTAATATCTTTATATATGTATATTTATGTATTTCATAATTTCGATATTATGATATTACATGTTACGACGAATCTAATAAAATCTCATACGACCATATTTGATTACTAATATGTTGAAAATATTCAATTTTGACTAAGAGAATAGTTATCCACAAAGAGGGTAAAATGGTACGTAATGAACATTCTGCATATTCTTTTCTTAATGCCATAGGAATTCATCAATGTGAAGCGGTGGTTCCTAGCTACTGTTTCTTCTTTTGGTGTGAAATTCGCAAACAAAAGCACCTCTTAATATATAACTTGATTGTGATACAACAATAACTTCTCCAGCAACGAATAAATTTCCCTAACTTTTTATCTAAAAGCTTCTTTTTTCCCATATTCCTTTATCCAATTTCAACTACTATCCGTTTCCTCAAATCATCTATTATCCACCTCTACTTCAATGAAAAAATTAATTTGAGATAGTGCATATAAGTATTACTGGATTAAATTGATCTGAAAAATAACTGATACGGTATGACTAATTTGACATGAATTTTATAAAAAGAAAATTTTTTGCTTGTGAGAGAATTTTTGTATAAGCCCTAAGATTTGTCAAAGTTCCAAAATGACCCTCAACCTTCTATTTTTAAGACAAATCTAGCCACTTGACTTCTCTGTCACATCTTCAAAATATCTATTTTTATGAGGGATACAATAGTAATTAATTCTCTCTACCCTTACCTCCTTCAATAAAACCTTAATCAAAAACTTATATTATACCTCTCTAAAATTTAACTTTAAGCAGAAAAAACGAAGAAGAAGGAAATTAACACTTATTTTGTTTGACTGAATAGGAAGGCTAAAACTAAAAAGGTGTTACAAAACATCATTTTCTATCTTCTTCTTAGTGAAAAAATGATTTGCTTCATTCAACAACTAGGTTCAATTTAAGTGATTAACATAATTAATACAAATAAAACGAAGTTACTTGGAAAAAATCAAAAGAAGGGGGTGGTGACTGGTGAGAAACTAAAAAAGAGTTGTGGGGCAGAAAATAAATTACTTTTGAATAAAAAATTGTTTCAATTTAGGCAGCAAAACGACTTCCATTCCATAAAACGACGACTTAAACCATTGCTCACTGATGTTGACTAATCCCCAGCTCCAGCGCTTTTAACCTATATTATTCCTGATGATGTTGACTAATCACTTCAATTAATTGGATCATCATGCTCTTAACAATTATCATCAATGCCACACCACCAAACCCTAACCCTTTTAACCACTTTAACTTTAAGTTGTAGTACTAATATTACATTTTTTTAAAATCGATAATCTATCATAATTTCTTATTATTTTTTTATGAACTGACTTGAACAGAAATGAAAATTAATGTTTTGAAAAAATAATCAATATGATTGAATTTACCTAAATTCCATAAAATCACATTGTCACTGAACATAATTGAACTGAACTGATCCACAAATAAGCTTTGGCAGACAGTGCATTATTAAATTATACTGATTCTTTTTTTAATACATTAATTTTCAATCAAATTCAGTTGAATAAGATAAAAACAACATCAATGCTATATGAATTAGATAATTAAAAATACACTAACACTAACTTCACAATCTAGAGGTGAGATTTCGTTTTTCAGACTTTGAATGCACTTTTTGGATTTTTATTAGTCCTGATTATTTAATTATTGAAAGGGACTTGGAGACTATAGAGTATTTAATCATTTAATCAATGAGCATATAAGAACTTGGAGACTAAAGAGTATTCAATTAAAACGTAAATCACTTATATTGATATGTCATGAACGATATAACTAATAGATAACTGACAAATGGAGGATCTGTGGATATATCAATCCTAAATCCGATCCTAAGTTTGATTAGTATGGAGATTAAAAACTAATTAAATCTTCTAAGAAAGCGATACGAAATGAAACAGTGTTGTCGAAAAACTATTTAGCTAAGTCACGTCTAAGATATTTCAACGTCCACCCCACATTTTACAAGTCTTTTTTTATCATTAACTTCTAGCAATATAGGAACTAGCTTTGACCCATTCGAATTTTTTTACGCAAAACCATTTTTTTGTTGGATTAATGACAAATTATCAATTGAGACCTGAATAGTTATGCTTAATATGTAAAATATCACTTTTAAAAGTAAGAAGGTCAAATATGAAAGTGAAAATATCAGTAATAATATATTGAATTATCATGATTAATATGTAAAGGTTCAATATATCAACATTCGCCTCTGGTATTATTTGAAATATCTTCTTTAATTAAATTTATTTCTTATTGATTTAGATTAAGCTGAATTAAATTAAAATTAAAATAAGATGACACTAGTTTATCAACTTGGGCTACCAAATACTCCCTTCGTCCCAATTTTCTTTTGATCAATCCCAAAGAGATTTACTCATTTCCCTTTTTGGCAAAAAATTATAATATAAACTATCAACTTTCTCAGCCCCACCATCCACACCAATGTCACATCAGGTTTCTTAAAAATTATGCCAAAAACAATTGGACACATAAATATGGGACGGAGGGAGTATTAAATAGTGTTGTTTGAATATTCTTTATATGTTGAATCATATATTGGAAAAAACAAAAGATAAATAAGTAGCATCACTTTCAAGTCCATTCATCAATAGTCACAAAGGAAACTAACTACCAAGGAGAAGAAAGGAAATGCAGGCACAAATTCAACCTTTCTTTCACCATCAAGAATCTTTGCTTCCAATGACGTCACCCAAATTAAACACGACATCAAACAAATTAACAGTGGCCGGATATTTGATCCATGATGGAGGGCAAATCTGTAATTTCTGAAATTAACCAGTACACAAATAATCGTTATTTGGTGTTGTCAATTTCTGCTTCGAGAATTTGAAATAGGCAAAGTCTTGGGTGGGATCTGTCCTTGTGGAGACCAAGAGCAGAGAAATGAGCATTTACTGTTTCTGCTTGATCTTTTAGTCAGTTTGTTTGATTTTTCAATCAATATCCTTGAGTATTTTTGTTTTGCCTTGATTTTTCAGTTAATTTGATCTTTCGGTCAATTTTCGTGATCATTTCCTTGGTCAATTTCACCAACGACAAATTCAATCAAGGAAATCGGCGGGTTTAAATCTCACCAACGACAAATTCAACCAATAACAGTCTCATATAATCTTTGGTCTCATTTGAGACAGGTGTCAAATGAGAATTTTCCTTTGAGGTAACACCTAACCAATTGACGCTATTTTTAACTATTTAATGTAAAAATTTATACATGAAAATAAAATAAAATTACGAATCCAAATTATTGATGTGCATTACGTGCTGTTTGGTGCTAGTGCTTCAAATTAAAGACAAAAAAGAAAGAGGAAAAGGGCAAAAAGGGGAAAGTGGGAATAGTTTAGAGTGACGTTATACTAAAAGTGGATTAAATAAAACAAATTGTGTTACAGAACATCCACATCGAGTGGATAAGAGAAAGCCGCTAGATTACACAGTCAGGACTCAGGTGGAGTTCTGATGAGGTCCCTTTTATGCTCCCATCCACCATTAACAATGCTTAATTTACCACCCAACCACAACATAATTCATTCAAATATATAATTCATAATATTTTAGAAAAAACTTCATTTTGTATTACATAAAAAGTTGTTGTAATACATTATTTTATTTTGTTTAGTAAAACTGTACTTATAAACAAAGAGGTTGAAAATATATACTAATCTCAGCTGGATTGTGTTATAAGACTTCAATATTTAGAATGTGTTACCAAATACATTCAAAACGCGAATATAGTAATTTTACATGATATACAAATTTCATAAAACCTATTGCAAGCCTATTGCAAACTATGATTATAAAATCCTGAAATATTAACTCTTTTTTTTGTTGTAAAATATGTTATAATAAATAAGAACAAATTTTCTATTCTATGACTTGTTAGGTATGTTAAAAACACTTGCTCATTCTTATTTCTATCATTTTGAAATGCACTAGAAATTGTCTCCTTGGCTACCTAAAGGAGAACGGAATGCATTTAAAATAATTTTTCATCGTCCTGGAATTTGGATTGGTTGGACCCAATTCGACTAAATTAAAAGTGATTTTTATCATGGACTTTGATGTTAAATTATTTATTAATTATAAGGATTAATTAATTAAGTTGGAGCAACAACATTCTATGGTCAGTATGCATCTGCACAGACAATGACAACCTTGCTATGGAAATATAAATATTTATGCACCCTGTTTATTATTTATTCAATTATTCATTTTTGCAAACTTTATTTCATAATATTTTAAATTTATTGTACCAACATAGATCCTTCTGTTTTCCACCCGCACGTAAAACTTGTCCATTAGTTAGAAGCTGTCCATACTTGATTAATCATAATCAGATTCTTTAGAGCAATGATTAATTGGATTAATGGATAATTTTGGTCGACATATGTTTCATATGCTATAAAATATAGTTTAGGGTAGACTAATCAAAAGCAAGTAATATTCAAGCCTAATTTCAGCTATTTAGTACTCTATAACTTTATTTGGAGTTTTTCTTATACTCTCAATTAATCATGAGAATATTACTTGCTTTTAATCATGAGAGCATCCAAAAGTTACATTTTTATACGCATAAAAGTTACGATTATATTAAATCTTCCTGAAAATGTCCAACAACTGCACTTACAAGTCATTACTGTCGAAATATAAACCACATTGAACATGGCAAACTATAGTGAATCATTGCTTCAATCTTTAGCAAGACACCAACAATCAAAATCCGAACAACCTGCAATACGAGAAACTATATCGAAAATTACCAACACGATTCTGGAAAACCATCAAATGACCCAACATTATCGAGTGAACCTTGGAAAAAAATATAAGTTGCTCCTACGCCCAGTTGTTTTTGCAATTTGACTTTTCATTTAATAAAATTTGCTTAATGTTGACCTTCAAATTAAATTGATGAATGAGTTAGAAATTTATCATATGTGGTCTTGTTGGATTATTAACGTTACGTATTTTCAAAATATCAAATTTTTATAGCTAATATAAATATGCATATACTCAAAGTCACGAAGGATCAATTTTTTTTGAGTGAAATGACGAAAGCATAATTAAAAGAATAATGAAGATTGTATAAAATTTACAATTCTTACAAACGGTATATCATGAACACTAAATCAGACCAACGTCAAATTATGGTGGCCAGACAACCAGTATGTGATACACATTGTTGAACTGGTCAGAAGCAGTTCAAATTCCGGTCAGTCAATATTTCCATGTTCTTGTTCCCCTGACTTCCCAAGTAAACTAATACGACATCGTACAACAAAAACCAAAGAAACCAACCAATTTTGAACGATTTTTGGGTCAATCAAAAAAATCAAATATTCTACCGAACCGGACCGCACTCATTTACAATACGCCGACCGCCGACGACCGACGTACGTTTCATTTTCAGGCCTGTTTTTCGGATTCCCATTTTTCTCCCTTTACCCAACTTTTAAATATCGCAATCTCCCTCAAATGCCGACACGTCAATACAATAATTACCTTGTTAGAATAAAATAGTGTTAATAATAAATAGGTCCAAAAAGGAAAAAAAAAGAGAGGAAACGATACAATTATTCATCAGAAACTTAACAATCAATGAGGATTTTTTTTCAAAGCCCATCGTCAACAACATGCATTTATTTTAACACGGAATTCGTTGTACCGAAAATATACTTGTTCTTTTTAGGATAACACTTAAGGAAAGTAGATGAAATGAATAAATAACAATACGAATATAATTGTGAATATCAAAAGTAAATACGAATACGAATATCATATATAATTGTGATGTGGATTATTTTCACTTCAATTAATTATCTTTACTAGAAAATTTTGAACCAACAAATAGTTAAATAATCACTTGACACTTGAAAGTAAAAACACCAAAGTTTAAATTCCAACCAATTCACCTCATGAGATATGAGAATAAAACAAAGGCAGCGCCGGAAGCATATTCAACCTGCCTCAAATTCAGGTAGCAATATCTAACTTAAAAATATTATAGTACAAACGTAAAAAATACTAAAAGCATTTTAAAATATATTGAAATATAAAAATAAAAGGAATTAATTAATGAACATATATTTTATTTCATAGCTCATATTACTGGGTTGCTAATCTACATACAACTTACCTCCATATACTCTATATTAGAGATTGGAATTTCTTTTAAAACAGTCCCCTAAGATTTTTCATCTTCATCTCCAGTAAAACAGTAAAAAAAAGATTAACTAATAGTACAGATCACGGAAACTTGCAACGTCACTCGCTTTTTAACCGCTTTGTTCTGTGGTAATTTCATCCCTGCAAGAGATAAACTCCCGGTGCCGCTTAATATAGGCTTCGATCGTCATGTTGAACTCCTCATCGCTCAGCTTCTCCACCGTTTCAACCGACACCGTTTTGATCTTCTCTTCCCGCCGGCGTCCGCCAACCTTAACCGTCTCCGACCGCCGCAGCTCCGGCGGGGATGGCCTCGCCGTCGCCGAAATCTCCCTCTTCAGCTTCACCGACTGAGTCCTCTGAAACTTCTCTATCTGCTTCGTCGCCGTTTTGATCGCCTCTGCAACGACGTCGCATTGCTCCACCACTTTCTTCTCCTCGAAAACGCACACAATCTGCTTCTCCTCTTCCGCAGCAACCACTGTGGCGCCGCCGGTGCTGATCAAGTCCTCCGCTACCGGCACGCTGATGATTTCCTCCGCGACGAACGGTTTCCGGTCGCTGTGGCGGACGTACTCGTCGTAGATTTCGCCGGAGCCGGCGTCGTCATTCCCCGCCACCGCCCTCCGAAAAAGAAACAGAACCAGCACGATAGCATTCCCGATGAGGAAAACAACGTGCGGGTTGCAAAGGTACCGGCAGAACTCAACCAGAGCCCCGCCGGATATCTTCATCGCACCGGGGAGGCGCGTGGTGGACCACGAGATCAACGCGCCGGCCACCAGCACTTCGAGAACCTGCAGAATCCTGTTCATCATGCGGTACTGGTTGTACCTCTCCGCAGCCTTGGCCTTCTCGTACCTAACGTTGTCGAACACCTGAGAACAATCCATGTCGTTGATTTCGACGGTGGTTTAAAATCAGTTATGGTTTTTTGCGAGGCGGTGGATGATCGGAAACGGAGTTATTATAATATGCAGGAATGCATATGATTGAAGATTCGGATATCATATGCACTAAAAAAGAGAGGGGGAAAAAAAACACACAGTCACACAGTGAAGAAACAGGCTGTTATGATGGAGAGTTTAAGGAAGGGAGTGTTTGGGTCGGAGAATTTGGTTTTCTGATGAATTTGGAGGAAAGTTTGCTTGCCAAGTCTGCTTTTATAGGCGTGCCGTAAACTACGGGGGTTATTTTTTGAAAACCAAATGTATAAAAATAGTGTGTTACTGTGTTTATTTTTGTTGGGGGCAATTCTTTAATTTGACTGAATAATGGGGGGTGGGAGGATTTTGTTTTTGCTGAAATCGGTTGGTACCAAATATTTGAAATATTATAAGGTTAAGATTTTTGTCCAAGTATATACTGCTATTTTAGAAGTACATAGGACCTGTTCTTTTTATAACATTGACTGAACGGAAATTAAATTTTATTTTCTTATTGAGTGTTAAGTTAAATTGAAATGGGGTGGTGAGACTAATAATTAGTGATAATCCATTATGTATCGGTGGTTTCTCAATAGCAATTGTTTTAATCTCTCATACTGTATGGCGACTCATATTTAGTGTAGAAAGGATGATGGTAGTTTGGCATATGAAGTATCGATGAGTGTTATGATTTGTTTGAAAATAAGATCCGATCAGTGTATAGGAGGGTGTGGATTTCAAAGTTTGTGTTGATGTGATTTCCCATATTACAAGTGGTGATTTATGGTGCAAGCAATTGAATTTTAAGATTGAGTCTTTGCTCAGTCACTTATGCAACCAATTTGTGCAATCCATCGAAAAATATCATGTTCATCCTTGTTTAAAAATATTTTTACATATGAATCTCAAGTTTGAAAAAGAATAATGATGAAATTTGTAGGGTGTGAAAGTAATAATAAGAGAGTGGAAAATAGAGTGGATGGGGCGGTGGTTATGGTTTCGGGGGAGTGAGGATTAAGGAATGGAGGAGAGTACGGAGACAGCTGTTGAAACAAATCGGCGACCAAGCCAAACCTGCGGAGACCAAGACCAAGACCACGCCCACGCGTGGGTCTCATCCACCGTAATTGTTTTTTTACCTTTCTCATTTTTAAACTATTGTTTTAACTGATATCCTTTACAAACACATGCATGGTTGGATGAAAAATGAATGATATATTTTCAAAATAGGAATAAACTAACTAAAATTTTATTTTTGAAAGTGATTAAATCAATACAAAGGTCAAAAATCATAAATAAAATTACATTAGGAGAATTTTGTAACGGGAGAAAAAGATAACGGTACTATATATTGAACTATAACTTCGTTATTGTTAATTGAGGACTCGTGCTGCAATACATAAACATGTAATCAACAATTCTCAGGGTTTAATTATACAATTGGGCTAAATAATGGTTCAAATTAGAGGCAATATGACTATTTGGCTAATTGTTTTGTGTTTGATACTGGTAAAAAACAGCTTTTTTGTGGAAGAATCAAAAGCAGGTCACATATATGTATTAGGTATTTTTGTTTTGAAAAAAATACGTATTAAGTACATAGAGTTAGGCCCTGTTTACCAGAGTTTATCTATAAATCAGTTCAGTTCAATTCAATTTAGTTCAGTTCAGTTCAGTTAAAATGTAATTTGATGAAATTTAGTTTAATTCAGTCATGCTGATTCAATTTTTCAATACATTAATTTTTACTTTAATTCAATCGAGTTTAGTTCAGTTCATTTCAGTTCAGTACATGCATTACTGTAGGTGAATAGAATTTTGTTAGGAAATAGAGCCAATGATAGGGTAATAATTATTTTACCGCAAAACAAGGGAATCCATTGGGATGCCCAGAAATGAACTTGTCGCGATCGCTATCCATTGCACTGAAAAAGATGATCGCCGGATTCACCGAACCCCTACCACTACTATTTAAAGAGAGAAAAAAGGTGTGGTATTTATTATTTAACCATCAATTATTTGGTTCAAAATATCAACCATTGTAACAACCCTTTACATCAAAAAAATCTAAATCTCCATCAAAATTAAGGCTTAATAGATTGTGTTAATTGGGATTAGGCTGTAATAAATCGTATAATTAATTAATACAACTAATAAACTCGTACGACCGTACAATATATTAATTCTAATAGGATATTATCTTGATTGATATATTCAGTCAAGATATATTCTTTAATATCATTGTACATATATAGATTAGTCTACATTCATTGTATCATTGTATTACAGAATATATCTTGACTGAATATATCAATCAAGATAATATCATATTATCTGCTAGTGGTTATTCGTATTATGCAAAAGAGGCTTTATTTGACTGAATATAAGCAATAAAAGCAGCAGCAGGCCGTTCAAGCACATAAAGTCCACGATCACACCACCCTTGACCTACGATTTCCCTTGTTTCTGTTTCTGAATCACAAAAGAATTCGCATCAAAACTGACCACAGCATTCAAATCCTTTGTGATCTTGCTAATAGAGAGCAAGTTTTTCAAATTATATATTGATCAATCGGACGAGATGGAGGTTTTATGTTTGATATCAGGTTCACATTATATGGACAATCACAGCTTATATTCATTCTTATATGCTAAATTTATATACTTGTATTATTCGTTGTTTTGCTTGTTTAATTCATAAACAACTTCTTGACTCTTTACTAATGAGCATTTTCATTTTTTAAAAAAATGCTCTTAATGTACATTAATAAGGCTAAAAAATAATAAAAATGTAAATGTACATTTAAGGGTATTTTGGTAAAAATATGGATATGCATTAAAAAAGATTGTACATACATAAAGAAACTTAGTATAATAAAACTATTCAAATCAGTTCAGTTCATCTGGTCATTTCTTTTTGCATGGGAAAGTCATGATTATGAGTGAAATTATTAAGAAGAGAAGAAAGGACTTAAAATGGCCTAACAACCACTGTGGAGACTTTTCCTCCGGGACAAGACAAACGAACACATGAACTCGTGCATGGATATATAGCCATAACAAATCTATATCATCGCCTACAAATTAATAATTATTAGCATCAATAATGCAATTAGCCAAGTTCAAGCAAATATTCATTTGTCTTTCATTATCGAACAAAACATTATCAGAATTAACACACCCTTAATCCCATCTTTTTTGTGTTGTTGGACCGATTATGGTAAGTAGTAGCATTTGTAAAGCAAGTAGCAACAGTAATTTTCCGGCCATTATCGATTGCATATTATCCTAACATTTATCTTTTATAAACACATGCTTAATTATCCTAATTGTCCTTTAAGATTTTCAGATGATAGAGTCTTTCATTTGGATACTCCTTTAGTGGAATCTCGACTACTAGGACGTGGTTGTTAAAGTTTATTTATTGCTAAATTGAATTAAAGCGAAAATTAGTGTATTGAAAAATAGAATCAGCATGACTAAATTTCATCGAATCACATTTTCAATGAATGAACTGATTTAAAAATAAGTTATGGTAAACATGGCTTAATACTAATATATTAAATTAATTGAAATTAAAACTAATATATTGAAAAAGTATAATAATTCTAATAATTTTAGAATAATTATAATTATAAGTTGAATCATATTTTACTATACTAAATTGAATTATTGTGAAGTTAAACTCAAGAATTGATGTGAAGGTATAAGGTAATGTTCTCATAAACTTATTTCTTGTTAAACTGAACTGAAGTTAAAATTAGGGGGTTGCTCCATGCAGGTCCATTTTTCTCTTGCAGGTCCATATTTTTACCATAATATCCCTAATATTGTTAAGGCAAAAAATGGGCTTGAAATCATATGGTACCATCAGGGGCATTATGGTAAAAATACGGACCTGCAAGAGAAAAATGGACCTGCATGGAGAAATTGCTTAAAATTTCTATTAAGAAATAAAATCAGTATGAGTAAATTAATCAGAATTAAAAAAATCTATTTTCTTTTCAAATTAAACTGAAGTGAAAATAATTTTTCTTACATAAGCTAAGAGCCAATTTTATTTCTTCAAAATGTTAATATTTTGCTTAAGCCAACATAAACTAATAACTAGGTATACAAATTACATTATACATTGTACTTTAAACTTATAGAGAAATATATTATCTAATCCGACTCATTATTCTTAATTTGTGCAAATGAAAATAAAGAGTTGAAGAAAGTTATCCATCTTTCTTGTGAAAAAACAAGTAGTGTGAGAATTGGCTTCACGTGAGAATAAATCCCAAACTAACTATTTGATGATAAAGACTAGAAAAGCAACTTCTTCTCCTCTCTTCCTTCTCTCCCTTAAACCCTTTCCGCGGCCTCCGCTGTTCCTCTTTGATTTTCTTCCCCATCTTCCCATAATTGAGAGATAGGGAAGCAATGTTTCTTCTCTTTTTTGATTTACGGTGAAATAAGTGTGCCTAATCCACAAAATATTCATGAGGGCGGTATTACATTTTTTATTGAATCTCTTAAGCTGTAATAGTACAGACATAATTAGTCTGGTTGCCATATAGTTCGGTTATTCTGTAATAGACTAGTCGAATTGGATGTCAATTCCACTCATTGTAATCGCTTCTGGGCGTTTCCCAGGACCTTGAATGATTTTCTTAAAAAAAAAAAAAAACTAGAAAAGCAAAGATGAAGACGATTCAAATATCAACAAGTGTGACTAAACCTAATCTACAAGGCTACAATTGTATCCACAGTTTTGTTTAGAAAAAAAAGTTGCCCTAATTTATTTTGACAGTGGGAATAATATTTGTGTCAAACACGCGATTTATGGCGTCTCTAATGAATTTAAAGAGATCTTTCTCACGGTTCTTTCTAATTTCTACTCTACTTTATTTTTATGCTTTACTCTTTTTTAGCTTTTTGTTTTATAACCTTTTAATTTCTCCTATACGTATAGGCAACTTTTCTAGTGCCCTTTGGATTGGGTCTTCCAAATCCAAAGTACTACTTCTACTAGTTTATCGTCTTTACTTAGTACCATTTGTGTCCTTAGCACTAGGAAATCCACTCCCCATATAGAAAAACAAAAAGAAGAAATGTATATTGAACTATAAAAAAATATCAAACTATTTCAGTTTTAACCATTACAACTGTCGTTGATTAAGTTTCGAAGATTGAACTAATTTTGTTAGCAGTTTTGATGTCGGAAGTCACAGAGTGTAAACTACCATAAATCAGCAAAATACATAAACTAATCACAATAACTTCCGACCGACATTAAATAATTACTAACCAGTTTTACTTATACGTATTGTTTTAGCAATGGAAGTTAAGTAGTAACCGCAAGTCCTCTTAAAACTTTTTGATTAGGGTAAAGTTTTAAATTGATTGTGTGCACAGAAAAAAGAAATTACTTTTGATCCACCTCGGGATTGCTGTGATATATAGCTTGTGGGAAATCCAACGGTTGGGATAACGTCAAGTGCCATTTAAGAACACGAGCGATACCTTTCGGCTATCATGATGAGTTAGTGATTAGGTAAAAGCTCGATTTTCATCATTGTGATTGCTACTTTGCTCAAGCTCCGGATTTTGCTTCCAAATTATTATAACCATCCAAATTCCAAACTAATAAGGGGTCCATATTTCGCATATTCATCAAGTTCCCTTCAGATCATAGTACATTCATTGTATGAACTCCGATTTCAAGGAAACGAAATGAGCAAGAGGAATAAAAAAAATTGATAGATTTATCAATCAAAGGAAATGAAATGCATATACAAGTTTAAAAAAAGGTAAAGTTGATAGCAATGTATCACTTTCACGGGAATATATAATTTGGAGTAATATGTATCATTTTTAAGAAAAATATATAAATATGTAGACTAAAACAATAGTTTGTATACCAATTCTCAATTGCAACTGGTCTCAATTGATCCCAAAAGTTTAATATAAAAAAGATCAGGTTTAAAAGTGAGAAGATTAACAGTAATAATAGTGATCATGCATGAACGTGAGAAGATCAACAATAATATATTAAATGTAAATGAACAAATTTTAAAAATCAAAAAATTAATACTTATTATATGTCTCAATTATAACCGTTATACGCTTTCAAATAATAGTGTGAATGATTCCAAAGATAATGGTAGAGTATCTCTTTCAACTATTTGATCTTCCATGACTGTGGTTGATTGCACTAGCAGCCAGTTCCAAATGCGCAGAGGCAATGATGACCCTTTTCAAGCCACCATTTTCTAAATTACACTTTTATGGCTAATCATGCTTCTTTGAAATCATTTTGCTTCCCATTAACCCATTATTGTGCAATCCTAATACTCTTGCTTTTCCACAAGCCTGTTTAATCCATAAATCTCACACCAATATGAATCATGTGTTCTATTTCTATCTAGACGTGTTAATACTTAAGTTGTCGTTCAGGACAAAATATGCAAGAGATTAAAAATGATATAATATATATAGAGAAGGTCTTGGGTGAGACCGTCCTACCATAAGCTTATGGTAGGACGAATGATAGTTCATGTGTTTAATGGATTTGTTCATATGTTTCACAGCTTTGTTCATTCATTTACATATTGTTACAGATTATAACAAACAAAATTGTGAAACACAAGAACAAATCTGTCAAACACATGAACCCAGGTTATAACAAACAAAACTGTGAAACACATGAACAAATCTATTAAACACATGAACTATCATTCGTAGCTTATGGTAGGACGGTCTCACCCAAGACTTTGTAATATATATATATATATATATATATATATATATATATATATTTTATCAAAAGTTGGATTGTGATAATGTAATATTGTGGGATATATAATTTAAAGAAGCAAAATCGGGGAAAAGCAAAACCTTTATATATATATATATATTTTATCAAAAGTTGGATTGTGATAATGTAATATTGTGGGATATATAATTTAAAGAAGCAAAATCGGGGAAAAGCAAAACCTTGGATTCAGATTTAACTGTCGGAGTGATGCAACACAATTAATTACTACTTGTATAAACTAACAACGCTTTTGACTTTCCTTTGTGATTAGCCAATACATGGTAATACTTGTTGTGCTTTTTTTGTATATTTTTCAGGAGATAATGATATAACTTTAAATATTTTATAATAATATTTGCTAATAAAGATTAAGGAACAAAGGTTTGTTCACCCGTCTCATCGCTTATTACTTTTTTCTTATTTTATTATGGCCACATCTTTTCAAGACAAGTTAAACTAGCGGTTAACTATTTAATTTGGATCAATTTGTTTTAATCTTGTGAAGGATAAATAGGTTAGGTTTAAAGGCCTGAAAAGTAAAAGTAACTTACTAAAGTTTGAGTAAAAAATGAAATTCAATTTCAATGAGGCTTTGAGTTGATGATATCATAGATCATGAAAGTGAATGGGGGTAAATGAGGTGTGAGATTCATTAAGGTTCCTCATTGAAGTTTATTTTTTTGAAAAAGTTATGCAACAACAAATACTCTAACTTTTACATAAACAAACAATAAAACAATGAAATTATTAGTGAAATGAAAAGATTTATAAATTACTAATTCTCAATTGAGACCTGTCTCCATTGAGACCAAAGATTATATGAGACTGCTATTGATTGAATTTGTCGTTGGTGAGCTTTAAACCCGCCGATTTCCTTGATTGAATTTGTCGTTGGTGAAATTGACCAAGGAAATGATCAAGGAAATTGACCGAAAGATCAAGCAAATTGAACGAAAGATCAAATTAACTGAAAAATCAAGGCAAAACAAAAATACTCAAGCACATTGATTGAAACATCAAGCAGAAACAGTAAATGCTCATTCCCCCTGCTCTTGGTCTCCACAAGAACAGGTCTCACCCAAGACTTTCTCTTTATAAATTATTTGTTGTAATATTGTACATGTGCTGATATGTTCTTCTCAACTTATATGAACATATCTGAAAAATGATTTAAACTTAACTGAAATAAGTTGACTTGAACAAAAATTAATGTATTATAAACATAAAACCAAAATAACAAATTAAATTTAAACTTAAAAATTATACTTCATCTAAATTATACTAAACTGATCTGAACTGATAAATGACCTAGAACATACCCTACTATAGTTATAATTTCTCAAAAACTTAACTTTCAAGCCCTAGCATTTGTATATAATTAGTCAAATAAAGAGAGTTTGAAAGACTTCAAAAGGATCACTAAAACATATATAGAACACTTTCAACCTTTACTAACTAACTCAACTTTCAAAATGCCATAGAAATTCAAATACCAGAAAGTGGTAATTTTGAGATTGAAGCTCTGAATTCTTAAGGAGTAAGAAACAGGTGTATGAAAAATTGGCACAAACATGAAATTTATATTCTCTCATCTTTATTGCATATAGCGACGTTCTTCAACTCCAGAAATTCCTTATGTTTTTCCTTTTGGAAGTGAAGGAAAATGTTGGTTACAACTTACAAAGGTCTTCAAATGTCAAAATTCCACCCACAAAGAAAAGCTAATTGTTCCAAAAATCTGCCACGTTTTATATTTTTCTTTTCCCTTTTCTTGTGGATTTATCGTTTTCGATTCTGATTGCCAAACAGTCCCTATCGGAGTGGCCATATTCGGTCGGAATTTTTTGGACCTAGAAATTACGATCGCCCAAACAATCAGGGCTTACTTTAAGGCCGGATGATTATACAATTGAAGATTTCTGCATTCGGATTGTGGATATTATGGATAAATGTAAAGTTAAGGCGTTAACCACGGTAGGGAAGCCCATTGGAATAGTGTAACACCAAACTATATAAAACCGAAAAATTTATAGATACTTTGGTAGTAGGTTACTTGGAGAGATGTTTTTGACATTTCCCATCTTCACACATTTGAAATGTAAGAAAATTTCTGATGGAAGTGTGACTGAACACTGTAGATGTACAGTGTAAATGCCCCTATGTAGATGATCTAACGGCTCAAATTTGTCCACATCACAAAGTAACCCACTACCAAAGTAGATGTAGGCTCTCTGTTCAGGTCGACATCTCGGGTTTGGATCAAGATAATTATAGTTAAATGGATCATATACGTCTTATCAGATCATGTCGGGTGGTTTCATATTAATAATGGGTCGAGTTGA
Organism: Cruciata laevipes; assembly: GCA_963678965.1. Lineage (NCBI taxonomy): Eukaryota > Viridiplantae > Streptophyta > Magnoliopsida > Gentianales > Rubiaceae > Cruciata > Cruciata laevipes. The sequence goes on from OY787639.1 coordinate 1,780,321, forward strand.
GTCGGATAATGTTTGGATTCGACTAGTGTGTAAGGAGTATTAGTAACATTCATATTACATATTCAAAATAAAAATATAAAAATAATAAAATATCAAGGCTTCAAATGTTCCAAGACAAACAATTTGGGGTCAATTAATACTCAAAACATAATGCTTCGTTCCAAAACATGTGTAAACATCATAAGTGAAAACCAAGCATTCTTCATCCAAGTGTATAAATGGTGATCATTTTCTGTTCCCTGTGTCTGCAACTAATAATGTTGTACAGAGTACAATATTTGAATGAATGGTTCAGTAGTATCTTTCTGTCATTCAGCTTACAAATGCTATAAGCCTATAACTATGACCAAGTGGCTTGATTGATCTCGGGGCAGGACCAGGCCAGCCAGAAAAATGGTGAAAACAAGCCTAATACACTCGTGAATTCTGAATATTCTACACAGTGGAACAATTATCGCATCTTCCTTTTTTCTCGGTAAGGTCCTTCACTTTCTTGGTCCTTCAAGAAGCCTAGGAATGCAAGAAAGCCGAAGAAGAAGAATCCACCTGACCAATGGCCTCCTCCACCACCACCTCCGCCACCACCACCACCATCATCGCGGGGAGGCAATCCCGTTCCACCATCATCCAAGTCAGGAGATTTTTCCTTACCTGAGGTTGAATAAGAAATCAACAATCCAGCCAAGCAGTTTGTATCCAGGTAAAGACAGCACTATTTAAAAGGTAAAATAAAAGACTCGGGAAATTTGATCCTAAAATGCATCAACGACAACAAAAGACAGTATGGAAGATTTTGTCACATTCATCTTATACTTTTGCTAGAATGAATTGCATGGCCAAAACTTGTATAACTCATAGAATGATTGCTTTTATTCTGTTTGACCCAAAATACAATCCATGAACAAATTACCTTGAATAGGAGCAACAGTAATTGTGGATGATTGTCGTGTAACTGTCTGGGTCTGCCCTTCTGCCGAGCATGTAGCATTCTTCAATACAAGATTAAAACAAACATATGAGTAAGAACCAAAGATAATGTTTGTACAAGGTAAGGATCAAAGATAAATTCTGGCATAGATACAAGAATAAGGTACTAGAAAATTAACAATTACCAGGGCAGCAGCAGATCCAGCAGATCGAGCAGATGCACGCTTGGCCTGAATGGCATATGTGAGAGGTTTCTTACTAGGAAGAGGTTTAAAATGCAAACACATTGGCTTAAGTCCAAGAGGAGCAGATCCACTACGCCCAACAACATCTGCTTCGACAAACCAAAAACACACAATTAGTGTGAGAACACAAATGAAAACAAACTGTAAAGGTTCAACCAAACAAGTGCAAAACATTGTGTTAGGTCAAGGGACTATGCTAAACACGGTAGATGGTATCACTCTAGCATTGCTGAAGAGATATATAAACAATAACATAGAGACCATAATACTCTAAATGCTAAGGTTTCATAACACATGGATATCACATAGTATTTGCATTATCATAGACTCATAGACGATATACAAACCTGCAGGTATTGTGGATGGACGTACGATTGAGCTAGCCATTAAGGCCGAGGACATGATGTCAATGGATGCTAACACACCTGAAGTTCCTACAGCCATTAGCAACATAAATATTAAAACATGAAGCCAAATCCAAAGAGCAACACAGCATATAATATTTATCGAAATTAGGCATTCAAGCTCACAGTTTCAAATTAATCGATACCAATATATGTTTCGCAAACATAAGCAAGTATCTACCTAAAAAATGAAACCCTCAACCAAGCCAGGCAAAAGAGCAGGTAACTAGGAAAAGATTAATATTTTAACCTAAACTAAAGAAACACCATTTTTGCAACAGATAAGGAAAAATCCGGAAATCCCAGTTCGAATTGGATACAATAATCATAAACCCAATCTCCAAATACTTAGTTCGCAAATCAAAGTTCAAACTTTAGGCAAAACCAATCAATCACAGGCATGTCAGCATATATCCAGCTCGAACAGAAACCTAAGGAACAGATTCTAGGAAATAACAACATGGAGAAAAAAAAAGGTCAGTTCAATCGATGAGCAAAGATGCTAACCTTATGAGCAACAGAGTACAACGTTGGATTGGATTGGATTGCCTTAAACCGCCATTCTTCTTCTCTCTGGTGGACGAAGCTTCCAATGAGGATAGGTTGCTTTTTCTAGCAGGACTTTCCCGGTCAAAATAGAAGGCAATACTGTTCCAAAGTGAGGCCCATTATATTGGGCCGAAAACACGACCCAATCCAACCCTTGAAATTTTAGCCTTTATCATTAATTTTTATTTATTGTGATGCCTAATAAATTTTCAAAAAGAAAAAGTTTAATTTGCTGTATTGCTTTATAGAACTGATGTTTGAGTATGATCTAAAAGTAAAAAAAATAAAAAACTATAAACTACATTTGTAATTTATCATGTTAAATATGTAAAAGATCAGTTTTGAGTAGGAAGATCAGTAATAATACACTGAATGATCATGGTTAATAGGTAGAAGTCTATGTGGTACCTTCTCTAACGTTAATACTTTCATATTCTTACATTACAAGTCTCATGGTGATGAATGATGTCTATGTACAATGTCTATGATGTACTTCATCATTTTGAATCAAAACTCATCTTCAAACAAAATCCTCTATTATTACACTACCACATATCATTAATTTCCCCAAGCTTCATAGATTGCTCAACAATTATAGCCGTTGTGGAAGGGCTTTCACTAAAGATCACCTCATAGCCAGGGGCGGAGCTAGTTGGTAACCTGGGGTAACCCAGGTTACCCCTCCGTAAAAGAAAAATTACCAGTATATATATATATAAATATATATATATAATTAATAAATAAGTTATCTCCAGTAAATTAAAATTTTACTTTTACTAATAATATAAAAGGAGTTAATTATTTATGTTTCAGCTAGTTCGGAGACGGTGGTTAATAAATAGGTTACCCAGTTATTAAATTTTTACTTTTACTTAAAAGTATTAAAAAAATCTAGTTATTCTTTCCTAATCTTCTGTCACAGCTAACAACGTTAAGTACTAGATTTCATGTAAGGTAAGGATTGTTTCATTAACTTTTACGTGTGAATTTTGTTTTAATTATTTTCTTATTTGAAAAAACTATAATTTAATTTAACTTATACAATAAAATTCACAATAATACAAATTTAAATGAAATGTACAATAATATTTTAACTTCTACAATAAAATACCCTATTATTCATCATAGTTTTTGTTACATGTTTAAGTCAGTTTGACCATAAATTTGAAGTAATATAGTATAAATGTGTGATATAGTTTTGTATTCTATTTGACATGTATTTTGTAAATATCAAAATTTTAAATTAGTTAATATATTTAACTAAAGCTATCAATTGTCAAAATTGCCGTTAAATATTATTTGGCCAAACAATGCCAATTTCTACAAAAAGTACACACTTAAAACTTGATAATTGCATATTTACTCATGTTTGAAGTCCGAAATACGTTTATTTTATATTATAAAATTTATTTTTAGTTTACCCTTATATTAGAGGTTACCCCAAAGAAAAATTTCTGGATTCGCCCTGCTCATAGCCATCACGAAATATCTCCATCCCCCGAGTCAGAAACTGCCAGAACAGCCCTCCTGCCGCCGCACCGCCGCCTCTCGCTGACGCGTATATGGCGGAGTAAACCGCCGCAAACACCCTGTCTCTCTGATCCAGGCTGCGGCCTTTCAAAGATTTCCCGAACTCCGCTAATAGAACAGGCTTCCCAATGATCCTCTCTGCATCCTGGATATGGCTGTTCATCCAGCTGCTCAGGAAAGATATCTGAGCTTCTGTGCTTTGGTTAGACAGCCTGAAAAATGCAGCCATTTTTTAAAATATTCAGTCAGAAAAAGAATTAGTAAAGAGTTTCAAAATATGAAATGACAGATTTTAGGCGGGAATTTAAAAAGAGGAGGAGAAAAGAAAGCAAAAGAAGAATGAAGAAGAAAAAGTAAAAGCGGTAGAACAAGAATTGGAAAAAAAGTTGTAGTTTTTAATGATACAAGTCCAATTTTTAAGATTTGGACAAGTTTATGTACCATGCATCTGGATAGGAATGAACTGTGGCAAAATCAATGTCTGAAATCTGGTTATTTGCTATGAAATCTGTCCCGAATAACTGAGAATTCGGGTTGATTATCCGCTGATCAGAGCCATAGAACCCTTCAAGTCCAGCTTCTAACAAGTGTTTGCTGTCTATGGATTTCAAGAATGAGGCCATTTCTAAAATCCAGGCCTGAAAAAACCTTAAATCCATCATCTTTTTCTTCAAGATTCTTGGTTGAATTTGAATACCATGATCACAGACCTGAATGGTTTTTCCCGACAAGTCCTTCGCGCACCTAGGTTCATTCATAAGCTCCCAAGCCATGATTGTTGGATCATCCTTGTACACTGTTCCAGTTATGCTGTTTTTTCTTGTAAGAACTGCCTGTATCGGTATTACAAACACGACTCTTTAGGTGAAACGAAGGAAGAAAGATAACCTGACATGGCATTTTACAGGATGGTTTCCAACCTTAATGTGATTCTTGTAGAAACCTTTGACAACTTCATTTGTGAAGAAATCATCATCGGATTCCAAGGACTGCCCTTTACTTCTTCCCCACTCCACATATTGTTTCTTCCCTCCAAAATCATCATAGTTGTTTACCAAACTCAAGATCAGCCTCACTCCATACTTTCTTGCTTCAGAAATCACAAAATCCAATCCCTAGACAAAGAAAATATCATGGGATAGAAAGCGTGTTCTTTTCATCTGATATCAACTGAATTGAACTTAAACTGGAATCAAACATAGTAAAAACAGTTAAGTTAAAAAGAATATGGCCTAACTTGAAACATGTTTTCGTTGTACAGGCCAGGGGAGTACTGCAGAGATGATGAAGATGAAGCTCCTCCATCACCAAAAGCCCAAATTCTTGCAATGGAGAGGCCATGGAATTCAGCTTCTCGAAACGCAGTAGAAACCTTGGATTTCTGATGAGGATCAGAGCCAAGAAACATTAACCAGTACGCGTTGAATCCGTTTATATAGAATGGATTGCCATTCAGTACAAACTGCACACCTGATGTTGTAATGTAGCCATCTTCTTGAGCGGAAATTCGCGCGTTTTCCCCATGTTCTTGGATGATCAGGAGAACAAGAAATAGTAAAGCTGTTCTGATAAAGTGCTTCTTCATCATCTAGTTTATGTGGCAATGTTGTTTATTTGCATGGCTTTTTATTGAGGAGGAAGGCAAAAGGCAATCTAATGGAATGGAATCAGCCTTTTGGTTAAGTACAAGGCAGGGAAAATACCTCTGTTGTCTGTTGTCATTTCTGTACACACTTGTTCTGTGTGCATATCATTTCTGTACTGTTTTGAATTAAAGCTTGTTTCTGGACAATTTGAACACTATATCACACACAAATTATGGGTGTTGCTAAACGTAGTCCATCATTTTGCTCATGTAGTCCAAAATATGGTTGAATATACCAAAATACCCATATTTTTAAGTTATGACAAATTTAGGTTACTTCATACAGGGGCAATATAGTCATTTTCGGGGCTACAATAGCAAAAGTTTGGACTACATTTAGCAATTTATCCACCACATCTCAAACTGTCGAACATGACAAAAGTTAGATAAAAAAAGGGGAAGGCTTCTCAAAATTCCCATTCCCTACGCATCTATTTCAATCCAAATGCTTGCTTAAATAAAACTTTGATGAGAAATACTAAATATTAAAATCCAAATATGCTACTCCCTCTGGACCAGCTAGATCTGCACTCTTTATGGTCAATTTTATCGGAGCATGTTTGACTGTAAATTTCAATTGGTATATATATTATAATAGTATCACGCGAGATATTGTTAGATTCATAATGCGCTCTATTTCTAAACTATACAAATTTTAGACCAGATTAATACATGAAAATAAAGTTATTAACGGTCAAACATGCTCCGACAAAGTTGACTTTGAAGAGTGCAGATCTAGCTGGTCCAGAGGGATAATCTCATACGTATAATCTAATAATATGCCATTTCAGCCCACCTATACATTTGCATAACTATTTCTCCAAACTGTCACAATCAAACCAACTTGATACATTCGTCATAAAATGGAAACTGGAATCATATGAAAATAATGATTGATCCATAAACACGAGTAACTGTTGACCTTATCTGGACCTCTCCGTCCTAAGCTTCTACCGGAGTTGCAGAGTAAGTCCACCTTCAATCTTCTCTTTGCTCTAAGCTTTATCCTCCTATTCTCTTCTTCCCCGGCTAAGCTTTCACTGGTGCGTCCTAACTGTTCGATAAAATGCTTCAACGAATATTTCCTTTACAAACTGTTCGACAAAATGCATCAGCTAGTTTCGCCTTTATTTACTGTGTTGGATTCAAACATTTGCACATTTCCACTTTGTATCTATTGCTATTCATGAATTTTCCAGTCTGAAAATTATTCTTTTTTTCATGGAAAAGGATTGGACATGTGTCTATGAACTTCATGTCTGCTGCATCCTTTTAGTTACTGACCACTTTCTTTGCTTGCAGTTTTGAACGGTGTCCTCTGCTCCAGTTACTGTGTAAACCTGCCCCGGTAAGTTTTTCGCCCTAACTCCTTCTCTTATTGTCATTGTTTATGTAAGCATCTCTCTTTGTTCTACCATCCCTTGGCTTGCTTGCTCTGCAACTGTCTTCCAAATTCGGAAAATATGTTTCTGAATGAAAGCTTTAATAGTGAAAATTGATTGTCAGGTTGTTCATTTTCTTACTGCAAACTGATATGGATTTGAAATAGAGCCTCAAGTATGTGATGAAACTTCCTGAGAATACTTGTAAAGGCGAATCTTGTTTATTTTGCTCTAGTACTGCTCATATAAATACTGAGAATACTTTGACCTTGCATGCTTACGTTCTAGCCAGTATAAGTAAAACCATGTTGCTTAAGGGAATGGATGATTTATATTAATCAGACCAGGTCACCATGGTTTTAAAGTAAAACCAAGTTCTCCACATAATTTGTTACTTACTACTCGGATAATAAATCATTAGTCAGAAATGTATATCTTTGCCATAACTCTCCCAGGAGTGAGGCTGAGAGTTCGAGTGCAGCATTTGTGACCGAGTAGTTTTAGCTCCAACCTTAACAAGTATCGATCAATATTTATCAGTAAAAAGGTGAAAAAGGTAAATCAGCCAACTTCAAAATCTGATAAAATTGTTTGGTTGCATATGCAAGGAGGTTGTAATTCTTAAGGTTTATTTACATGGTTTAAGTTTGATTGGCTTTCTTTTTTCATGAAAAATCAACTAAAATTACATTTTAATTTGAAAAAATGTCGGTTGTGTTCTTGTTGGGGTGGTCCTTTGTTTGACATATACTTTATGCATCTAAATTTCAGATCTGAAGCTTTCTCCTTGTGTATTCCACGGCGCCATGGCTACGCCGTCCTCCCTTATTTCCCAAATTCATTCTTTTTTCCTCAATTCCAGTCACTATAATAAATGGAAGGTACTCGAAATGAGCCCATGGCTAAGGAATCTAAAGGTGATTCTTGTTTGTTTAAGAAATTCGGGCGATGGTGATTTCTCCAATGTGATGCAGTCCCTCTTTTCAATGATTGAAGACGCTTTTGAGAGAATTTCACCTCCGGATAATTCCCCTGAGTTTAGTTGTCCGGATGATCAACTGTCTAATAGTCTGATGAACGTGTACTACTTAGCTAAGGAAGTGGTTGCTCAATGGTACTCCAGTACTACGTCAAACAGTCTCACGTTGGAACTGGATGATGTGGTGGAGATTGCTGATTCGATTCTACAAAGTACAGCTGGTTTTCGGGAAATCCATTATGGAGATACTCTGGCGACTAAAGAAGGTGGCGGCGCAATGGATAAGTTTGAAGTACAGACGAGGTTTTTCAGAGATTTTCTCCTCTTCACCAAGGCCAAGCAGAGTGGTAGTGACAACCAGCAACTCAAGAGTTTGCTTATTTACAATCGTCCTCCAACAGTCGAGGATGCAGCACGCGGGTTTTGGATCGATGGGCTCTTTAGTGTTGGTGTTCCAGGCTGGGCAGAAAATGTAGAACGATGGGGTCCCCGAATCTTTCTGTCTGATGTGAATCCCCGAGTCTTTGAGGCTTACACTCAGATACTACTCGGCATCTCGACGTTAGATCATATAGATGATGGTGTCTTGATTGCTTTCCTCAGCTCTCTCATATCATTTTTCTGGGATGTCTTACGATATACCTCCCACAGTCCTCATTTGGATTCCCTTAAAGCCTTGTACGGTGGCCTGAGGCTCTCCAGATCCATTTTGAAGCAGCACCATCAATTTGCACATCAGATTGGAGTTCTAATACGTGATGCCGGAGTCGTTATCTGCTCATTTTGCCATACAGCAGATGTTGATCCATCACGTCTGTCAGATGTGCTACAAAGATTTGATGCTCTTCAACCACAGCTTCCTCCAGAATCCAACTCTTCAAAGTCATATCCTTTGGATTTAGGTGGTTCCACAACCACAAGTTTGGAGGACGATGGCGAATCACAGTTTGACACTGTCGTGACAAGTTTCACAACCTTAAGTATGGATGACGATGGCGAATCACAGTTTGAGACGGTTGTGGCAAGTCCTCCAAGCAACAGCACTCCTCGAGAAGTTGGCTTTCAAGAAGATGAGGTGACTCCCATTCTGGATCGGCTAATGAGAGGATCAAAGCAACTACGCTTGGTTCCAATATCTGGAATGGCTGGTCTAGGTAAGACTACTTTCGCTTTGGAGGTATACAATCATCCTTCTGTCATGTACCATTTTCACGCCCGTGCTTGGTGTCCCATCTCGCAAGTGTTTAACAAGAAGAGAGTTTTGGTTCACCTCTTAAATCAGATCTGTCCCGGAGATTATTCGGAGATGAGTGAAGACGATGTAGCAAACAAACTTCGGCAGAGTTTGAAAGGAAAGAGGTACCTTATTTTGCTTGATGATGTATGGAACCCTGAAGTTTTAGAGAGCTTAAGACCATCTTTCCCAGATGATAGGAGTGAAAGTAGAATTATTCTGACGAGCCGACTTCATGACATTGTTCCTCACCCTCTATCTGATGAGCATACTTATTGTCTGCGACTGCGAAAAGATAATGAGTGTTTGAAAATAATAGAGACGAAATTAGCAATAGGCTCGAGTACCGAACTTGAGAACTTTGCAAAACTGTGCAAAGGACTACCTCTCATGGCTGTCCTTGTAGCTGGACTTCTAGCCACTTCTGTGCAACAAGGTTGGGAGAGCATTAGGGTTCATTTGACTTCAGGTGGTATATCCGCTACAGAACAATGCAACAGAACATTGGAGCTGAGCTACGAACATCTATCAAATGAACTAAAACTCTGTTTCGTATATTTTGGAGTTTTCCCAGAAGATGAAGGGATTTCTGCTAAGAAGTTGATTCGATTATGGATGGCAGAGGGATTTGCCACCAAAGAAAATGATAGTGTCGTTGCTCGAGGGTACTTGGACAGCTTGATTCTAAGAAATTTAATCATGGTTGTTGAGAAAACATCCATGGGAGGTGTCAAAGTTTGCCGGATTCATGACTTGTTGCATGATTTTTGTTTGATGAAAGGGAAGCAAGAAAACCACTTCCATCTCCTTGTACAATTGCGTGATGAGCTTACAAATTTTATTGAGCCGTGTAACTTGAAGAGATTGTCCATCCACTCCGATGCACCTCATTTTGAGGAGTCAAGGTTATTCTGTCCTCGGGCACAAGCCATGTTATTTTTCACCGGATCTATGAGCATTTACCTGAGCTTGTCTGATATGGTATTCATTGCTCAGATCTATAAGCTTCTCAAAGTGCTGGATATGGCTCATATTCGGTTAAGTGTTGAGATTCCAAGTGAAATTGCACTCCTTACTCAGTTGACATACTTATCCATCTGCTGTGACAAGGCTGTCATTCCTTTTTCCATCGGTAACCTATCAAACTTGGAAACTTTGATTTTATGTTTTTTTGAGGCATATAAACCAATTTCAATGCCACATACTATCTGGGAACTTGAAAAACTGAAAATTCTTCACGTTGCCCGTGATTTCGTCAAGCTTATTTTTATTTTGCCTATCAACATTCTTGAAAACTCCCCTAAGATGTTGTTGTCATTGGATGTCATCCGTGGTGTTGGATTCTTTCCTGACAGAAGCATGGAAGAACAACTGAGGAAGTTCCCAAACATCCGTAGGTTGAAATGTTATATTCAACACGGTGGGGAAAGTTTAGAGGAGCCTAATAAGATGATTGTAGTTCCTGCATTTCTTAGCCAGCTAGAATCGCTAACCATGCTTGCAGAAGGCGGACTCCACTATCAATTTGATTTTGGTTGTGCTGAAAGTCTTAGAAAAGTTACATTGTCGGGGTTTGTGCTGTCAAGGGAAGAGATTGCGGTGATAGGGGAATTGCCTAACCTTGAGGTTCTCAAGTTAATATTTATGGACTTCTTAGAAGGTACTATGGAAATGGAAGAAGGGGAATTCTCAAAGCTTAGAATCTTGATATTGGGCCATTACTATCCTAGGGACGGTAGTTTAAAGGTGTGGACGGCTTCCGGGGATGAGCAACTACCATGTTTGGAGAAGTTGGTATTTCGCGGATGTATAAATTTGGAGGAGATTCCTGACTGTTTAGAGACCAGCGAAACACTCGAGGAGATTGTGGTATCTCGATGCTCCACAGCTCTGGAAACTTGTGCCAGGCAAATCGAGGAAGTGCAAAAGGATTACGGAAACATCATCAAGGTACAGATATTGCAGGAAGAATGATTTACTGCTATGTATAAAGTTTTTGTTTTCCTTAATATGGATTGCAATTTTCTTTTTTGTTAGTGAACACAGTTTTTATGATTCGTCAAACCATGTTTTGTAATAAAATGGGAAGATTGTTCTTCCCAGTAGACTGCGAGAGGCATATCAAGTTCCATTGATTTTAGGATTGAGGCTCACTGAGTTGATGCATTATTCAATTATATCCATTTAATTACATAGCTTTGAAAATTTTGATAGGCTCACTGAGTTGATGCATTATTCTATTGATCCATTTAAATTACATAGCTTTGACTTAAAATCGTGATCAAACTCAAGTCAGCTTATATAGTCTTTGGATTCAAACTCAAGCTCAATTAGTAAAAATGACGACTTCTTATAATTGATGAAGAAAGAAAAGAAGTTTATATTGTATAAGAAAATGCAGCAATATAGTGAGATGGGGTTTTATAAAGCTTACAAGTATATTTATAAAACGCACTCTTATCAAATTTTGGAGTGTGAATGTAAATACTTTATTTTTAGTGTTCCTTCCTAATTCTTTCCCTACCAACTTTCACATATTTATTTTCCAACTCCAAATTTATAAAAAGGAAGGTCATGTTCTTCTGAGCTTATCTGAGATCAGTTGAGCTCAATTCAATTCAACGAAATCATAATAAAGGCCCTGTTTACTAGAGCTTATTTCTTGATGTACTGAACTGAACTGAATTGAATTGAATTGAACCGAACTGAACTGAACTGAAGTGAAAATTGATGTATTGATAAATGGAATCAGCATGACTGAATTAACCTGAATTTCATCAAATTGCATTTTCACTGAACTGAATTGAACTGAACTGAACTGAATTGAACTGATCTACAGATAAGCTCCGGTAAACAGGGCCAAAGTACGATGAAATTCAGGTTAATTAATTAAGTCGTGCTATTTTCAACAAGAGGATTATTAATTTTCACTTCAGTTCTGTACTTCTGTTATATAAAAATTGGTCTTTTCTCTTTAAAATTAATCTTTTTTTGAAGAAGGGTAACGCAGTCATTTCCCCTCTGGCCGGAGTCTTACACTCGGTGGGGTCGATTAATGGCGCCTGGATAAAACTGGGGTTTTAGGATAGTACACCACACTTCGCTCAAACCGGATATATAAATAAGCGCCGCCGTAGTGTCTTGTTCACTAGGTCGAGTTGCTGCAATTATACTGACAGATTCAATGGCGGCCGCTGCAATCTCCGCTCAATTGCCCTCTACTAAATTGACCAGGGACTCAGAATTTCTTTCCTCGGCTTCTTCTATTTCCGCCTCCCGCCGATCCCTTAGATTCTCCGGCGTGTCCCCGACGAGCTTTTCGTCCACTCGCCGAAAAATCTCCTGCCAGGTCAACGCATCTGCCCTGTCTTCTCCGGCATCCTCCATCAACGGGAAAGGTTTTTTTTAATCTTTCTGCTGGTGTTTGAAAATTCTGTAAATGTGTTTTGAGCTTGTATGGTGAAAACTTTGTGCTGATGTTCCCAGATATAAACTATGATACATTTATATTACATTCTCTGGAAAGTAGAATGGGAAAGTGTTGGAAGATATGGTTTTTCAAACTACATTTCTGCAGAAGATTGGGTTTTTTTTAATGAAATGATAATTAGGATTACACAGTGATGAAGTTTATGTCTTTTATTTGAAAGTGGAATGGAGCTGTTATATGCTGCTAATTATCTTTGTTATTGGAACAGCAAATGCTGGTCTGAATGATTTTCTTCACATCGATGACTTCGATAAGGCCACTATTCTTGCTATCTTGGATCGGGCTAAGGAGGTCAAGGCACTGTTAAAATCAGGGGACAGATCGTATCTCCCGTTCAAGGGAAAAACAATGGCAATGATCTTTGCCAAACCATCCATGAGGACTAGAGTTTCGTTTGAGACTGGCTTTCACTTGCTTGGTGGCCATGCTATATACCTTGGACCTGATGATATTCAGATGGGAAAGCGAGAGGAAACCCGTGATGTTGCTCGTGTTTTATCTCGTTACAATGACATCATTATGGCTCGTGTGTTTGGTCATCAGGTATGCAAAATCGCAGATAATTTCGTTGATGATTAACAAATTTGTTCATCCCGGAAAATGATAGTATCAAAGCATATTTGTCTCAGTTTCTGAAAAGTTGGAATGAATATATATGCATTGTGCAATCTTCTTAATCCTGATGCTTCATATGAATTCAAATGTAAAAGTAGTGTATCGATTATAATCAATGTCTTGTGTGTTTGCATTCTTATATTGTTGGACTCCACTTGTCTTTAGGATATTCTTGATCTGGCTAACTATGCCACTGTTCCTGTCATCAACGGCCTTACGGACTACAACCATCCCTGTCAAATCATGGCTGATGCCCTGACGATGATTGAGCACGTTGGTCGGCTGGAAGGAGCTAAAGTAAGCCTCTTGCCTGTTTTTGTTGCAGTGTTTTACGATTACATAAGCTGAAGACACTGTAGTTTTTGGCATCATTCTCTATGACTGAACGAATTGAAAATGTTAGGTTGTCTACATTGGAGATGGGAACAACATTGTCCATTCCTGGTTGCTGTTGGCTGCAGTTGTTCCATTTCACTTTGTGTGTGCCTGTCCTAAGGGTTTCGAGCCAGATGCTGATACAGTTCTGAAAGCCCGGCAGGCTGGAGTGAGCGAGATTGAGATAACTAATGATCCCCGAGAAGCTGTTAAGGGAGCTGATGTTGTGTACTCAGATGTTTGGGCTAGCATGGGTCAGAAAGAAGAAGCTGCGTATCGGAAGCAGGTGTTTCAAGGATTCCAGGTATTAAAATATGATCTTTAGGCCACTACAAATAAACCTATGTTTTGATGCATCTGTGAAAATGGAGTTTTAATTTTGTATTTATCTAATGTAAATGCAGGTGAATGAAGACCTGATGAACATAGCTGGGCCAAAAGCCTTCTTTATGCATTGCCTGCCTGCAGAAAGAGGCGTCGAGGTCACTGATGGTGTCATCGAAGCTGAAAACTCCATCGTCTTTCCCCAGGCTGAGAATCGGATGCATGCTCAGAATGCGATTATGCTTCATGCTCTTGGATTGTGATTTTTTCTTAGCTTCGTCATGATTGAGTTATTTAGCTTGTGATCCTCTTTCTGCTAATGACAATTGGAGTTTCGATTTTGTAAACTCTTGCTGGTTAGATTTCAGTTAAAATGGTGATAGTTTATTGCTCTGTTCTTCTCTTGGAGCTTTTAAAATTATTCTGGATTAGATTCAATGCCCTCATAAAACAAGCATCGTCGATCAATATATTCTCGTTTCCCTTTTCTTCTACTCTTTCAAACAAAAGACCAAAATTAACTAGCCAAGAACTTGTTTGATGCTGACATTTGATTAGTCGGGGGTTAATGAGAACGATGTTTTGCTAAGAATCTGGTTGATCTACTGATAATGATAATTATTCTTAAAATGGTTCTACCAACTGCAGACTAAAAGAAAACTATGGCCCTGCTGCTTGTTTCCACTGCCATTGTTCACCTTTCTTCTGAGTTATACTTGTTCCATGCTGCCTGTCAAACAAAAGTAAACCAGAAGTTGATCAATCAACTGACAAACTTAGAATCAATTTCGGAGAAATCACAAGATATGCAGGAAAACGAGCGTACCTGCAGAAGATCAAACACCTTTTCACATATATACTTCTGCCTAATGGATGCCCCTCTTTGCTGCAATTTGTCGGGATGAACATGGAGAGTCGCCTGCCGGTATGCTTTCCTCACCGCAACACTAGTGATTATGTCTGTCAGAGAGATCGGCTTCCATCCACTATCGGATCCCAGAATCTACATTTAGCAGTCAAATATTTGTCAGTCCATGTCAAAATTTAAGTACAAATCATATGATCAATGTTCATGGCTCCATACATATTGCAGAGTTGAGAGCAGTGCCCGCAAGTTCCCCTCCTTTCCAGACGCCCATCTTTTGATTTCAGCATCAAGAGTTTCTGCCAGCCTCTGCAAAATTCAAGAACAAAGATGAGCTGATAGAGACAAAATATCATATATATAAATGCAAGGAGGTGTGTATCAATTATGAAGGAGAATTCTTACATTTTTCTGAGCCTGCTCCCTCTGAGCAAGAGCGTCCCGGAAGTTCTTCTCATGGAGGGCCTTTGCCTGGAAAGAGAACTCGATATATAAATAAAGAGTAAATGTGTAAATAGAGTGCAGGGATATTTAGTTTAGTGAGAATATATACCGCTCTTTCATTTATCCTCTGATCCCTCTCTAACTTGGCTTTCCTTCTCAGGGCTGATTCTCTATTATTCTCCAGATCCTGTACAGATAATTCACATCGGATTAGCTGGAGACACAAGTGGATATGATACTATGAAAGGCAATGAAACCTAATACACAAACACTCACAGATGAGGAGTAACTATGCTTGAGTCCAGAATCTTTTGCTGCTGGTGTTTTCATCTCACCAGCAGCCTTCTGAGACATTGCTTTTGAAAGAGCACGTTCACGAGCCTCGGCAGTAGCCCTTTCCACGGCTGCACGTTCAGCTCTACGCTTGGCAGCAAGGGAAGCTTCATCAACTTTAACTTTGGGGCTAGAAGTTGCATTGTCATGCTTTTCGCGGGCATCAGCCATCATTCTTTGTCTAGCTTCAGCAGTTGCTTTCTCTACAGCAGCTCTTTCAGCCCGTTCTCGAGCTTCAGCAAATGCTCTCTCACGAGCTTCGCGGATTACTCTATCAACAGCCATTCTGTCTCTCTCCCGTTCTACATCCCTCTTCTTCGCTTCACTTTTTCTAACCTCGTCCTTTTGCAGGGTTTCCTTTTCTTTCTTCATAGCAGCTTCACCAATGCTCTCCTCATAGATTTCAGAACTTCGGTCTGTTTTACTATCTGAGTCAGTTTCAATGTCATCTGCCCCTGAAAAATGAGAAGTTTCTGATTCCTTTTCAGTCTGAGCCCACTCTTGTTCTTTATCATCCTGAAGACTATCTTCTTCCATCTTCCTCTCACTCCCATCCCCATCACCATTTTCTGCACTTCCTTGAGACTCAAATTCAGACTCAGATTCAGTATAAGATTTAGATTCTATGCCACCATCTTCTATATGATACTGCCCTTGTACTTCATGGACTGAACCATCCAAATCTTCTGAATTGCAAGCAGATTCCCTGACACCTTCTTCTATCTGATACTGCCCATGCACTTCATGAATTGAACCATCCAAATCTTCTGAGTTGCAAGCAGATTTCCTGTCACTTTCATTAACTTGTGTCTGTCCATCCAAGCCATTGAAGTCGGAAGTTGATGAATTTTTACAGTCAGATGTCTCAGATACATGCTCCTCCTCTATAACATCCTCAGCGCCATAGTTACTGAAACTACTCTTCCCTGAGTCCCTTGATTGTTCTGATTCATTGAGTAAACTTCTGAAGCCAAAAGATGAACCAGAAGCGGTAGAGACATCCTGCATTACACTCTTTATGTTCACGTTCTCATTGATATGATACATAGAAGGTGTTACTAGTATATTCTCTCCAACCAAATTAGATTTCCCTTCAGCTGAAAGAAGTTCTGCTTTTGCTTCCCCATCCAACTCTGGCAGATGTTCAAGAATTTCCCCATTGTCAGCCACCCCTTCATCATTTCTGCTATCCTGTTGACTACTAGATTCCATTCTAGACTGCGCAAGATCTCCCTTCTCTTCCAAATCTCTGATTCCCAATCTACTTGTTTGCTCACTCATTTTTTCTAACACAGCTATGCAGGTACTCTGGAAATCGACTAAATTGGCACTTTCGTAGGCATTAGCTGCATCAAAACTCTGATCGTGAACAGCCTCAAAAGAGCTGTCCCTGGATTCTACTCTACATTCTTGGATCTCTTCATTCACTTCTATCTTCTGATTTTCTGAACTGTTATCATCAGTTATGCCATCTGATTCTTCCTTTTCATGAGGTCCTGCAGGTTTCCCATGAATTTCTCCCAGAAAACTTTCTTTTTCTGACAACTGCTTCTCTGCTCCTTCATCAGACTCTGCCAACCTCTTCCCATCACTCTCTTCATTATAATTACCTTCCGACCATTCCCCAATGTCAGCTGCCTGATTTGACTCATCATCTTCATTACCCTTATCCAACGCAGGATGATATTCTTCTTGTTCCTTCCTGTTTACCACTTCATCTACCATGTCAGCATCTCCATCCCTGACAGAGAAATCCTCAAGTCTACTTCTTGTGTCCTCAACCTCCAGTGAATCACTTTCCAGTAAAACTGTCCCCGACTTGGGAAGCTCAAACTTTACATCACTGAAGACTTTGTGAGGTAGTTCAGCATTTACCTTGTCACCTTCCTCATTTTGTGACGGTCTGCTCATGTCCACTTCCTCTTTTTCAGAAAATATCAGAGTTTCACCAGGTCTCTCATTGTTTACACACTGTGATGAGCTAGAACTGTCCACATTCCTCTCTGAATTCTCTGACGTTCCATGAACATTTAGCTCAGCATCTGCACTCACCATCTTAGCCCTCTCCGAGTTCATCTTAGCAGGCTTTATCTCCTGGACATTATCCATATCTTCCTCCACAGGTTGCAATATGCTATTTTTCTTATCCACGAGCTCAGATGCCAACGCTGCCATTTTCTGCTTTCCATTGTTCAACAGTTGAGAAAACCATGTTACCACTCCACTGTCTTCAGCTACTTCAACGGCCCCACCATATTTTCCTCCTTCAGTATGTATTTTAGTTGCAGCGCTCTCTTTCTCCAAGAATTCCATTCCTACATCTCCAGATATAATTCCCTTTTCAAATTCAATGGGACCTCGCACTTCTGGGATTTTACAAGCTTCCATGGTATTTTTGTTTCTAGGACTGCTCACTTCATGAACAGAATTCGCTTCAGTTATTTTAGTAGCCTTCAAGCTATCTCTAGAGCGGGATTTCTTTTCCATCTTTTCTTTTGCAATTCTTATGGTTTCTTGTGCCTGCTCGAGGGCTTTTTTGAAAGCTTCAATAGAAGTAGCGGCAGCCGAATTCGCATCAAGTTCCTCCTCAGGAGTTACATAGCCACTGCTGACTTCAGATGCCTCTGCTTTTGGACCAAAACTTGGTAACTTTGACCATTTCTGTTGCCCCATGCTTTCTTTTTGATTGCCTGAATAACCAGCCAGTGAAGGCTCTTTAGAAACATGTGACTTTTTCAGGCCAGAATCTATAGCATTTGACATCTTGTCTTTTGAATATTCAGCATCCTTGTTAGCTTCAACTTTATGTTTCACTACACCTTCTGAAGCATTTATGGTAGGAACCTGCCATTTGGTCCTTCCCCCGACTACTCCATCAGATTTGTCTTTAGCAGGACTCCGATTGTTTACCTCTACTTTGACTGGAGGCATCACCTTATCCTGCTCAGCCTTTTGAACTCTTGTGTGATTGACTTCTGTTTGAACTGGAGGCATTGCCTTTTCCTTTTGAGATTCTCGTATACGAGCGCTTTCATCAATAACATAAGAAAAGGCAGGAACAGCATTAAGTTGAGTAACATGTGTTGTCCCATTTAAAACATCTTTCCTTCGTTGGCCAGTCTTATGGAAAGACATATTAAACTGCTTTCCGTTATCCAACATCTGATTAGATGATTCACAAGCTTTCCGTTTAACATTTTCAGAGGACTTGGACTGGTCTGATCCTTTAAGAGGAGATCCAGTTCCAGGTTTGATCCTAAAAAACAGAAAGCAAAAGAGAAAGTTTCAAAATGATGAAAGGGGAACTAACAGATCCAACAAGTAATGTGTAGAACATGTCTTAAAGTATACAAGCAACCCTAAGATGCGTATTTATAACACGAGCATTTTAACTTTGAATCCTCCATTCCTGACCGAAAAAACATGGTAATAACGCACATATCCACATTCATAGTAATAAAGTAGGTCTGGCAAAAACGATGCATGCAAGATCATAAATGCAAGAGGGAGGAATTTTGAGGTGTAAAGTCATAAATCTCTGATAACAACAAAATAATGCATAACTTGGAAAAAATGACTTAGCGCAACGACAAAATAATGTATAACTTGGCAAAAACGGCTTAGCGCAACGACAAAATAATGCATAACTTGGCAAAAAACGACAAGATACAAAATGAAATAGAACAACGACAGAAAATGAAATAAATTTTCAAATGATATGAATTATTAGTGACTCGAGACCAACTTTTCAAACTACAAAGTTGGAGAAATGATCGCAACATCCACAAACAGAATCTCGACCTCACGTTCAAATTATCATTCAAACATTAGCTGCCCGGAAAAAAAAAAGAATCTGATGCTCAAATAGAAACAAGTGTTTTACATATATCATTGCAAGACATTAATTCATACCAACACCAATCAACATTAAGCTGAACCAGTAAGTTATCATCAACAACCACCAACCATACTAATTAACTACCACAGCTAAGCAAATCAAAATGGACTTAATAAAAACCAGCATTTCATCATGCTTCTCAAGTGTTTTTGTTCCACATGGCAAAATTCAACCTTTCTAGAAAATCTTCATCAATTCATCATCACAGTCAAAAGCTAATAAATTACTAAAAGCTATCTATAATCATGAAAGAACAAATCAAACAATAAAATTTTCAAATTTCAAAATGAAGGCTCCAAACATTCATACCTAGCTTTAGCTTCATTTGCTTTCAACAGCTCCTCAAACGCCGGCACCGCCAGTGGCGCCGCCTCATTCCCGTCGCCAAAAATCACCGAGTAGTCCACCTTCCTGCTGGAGGCCCGGAGATCACCCCAGCCGTTCGTAGCATCAAGCTCGTCGAGGTCAAGCATCGGAATCGAAGCGCCGAGGGTCCCATCCCTCCCACCGAAAATCTCCGAGTAGACCTCCTTCGCAACCTTCCTCGGCGCCGCCGCAGCAAGCTTAGGTTTCAGTCCAGCAGGAGAGGATAAAACGCCGTCGTACGCGTCCTTCCCAGAGAATGGCATGCCGTTAGCACCGCCGCCGCCGCCGGCGGTGGTGGAGAGCTTCCGCCGTTGAAATAACGGCTTCGCCATTGATCAGAAGCTCAATAAATGCGTTTTCTCCTCTATGAGCTTTTCTTCCCTTCTGCCGTCCGTCTGGTTTTAGAGAAAACACACAATGGCGGTGTTGTGTGTGTGTAATTCTGTACGCAGAGAGAAAAGGAGAAGAAAGAGGGAAAACGACGGAATAGTATTAGTAAATGCTTGCTTGCTGGCTGGTGACCGGCTGAGCCGGTGAAGGGCGTCGAGTGGGGCCCGCGTTTTAGTACTTTGGGAGAGGAGAACAGAAGGTTTATCTATGGGTTTAATTGGAATTTCATAATGGTTGTTACAGGTTGACGGGGAGACCGGGTCCCGCCCTTTCTTGAGAATGGGCCCGACTGAGTTGTATAGAATTGTCATATGGGCCCCCCTGGGCTTTTAAAAATAGAATCGGCACCGTCTTGTTCGAATTTATTGTCCGCGTTCAAGTTAACTTGGCCCAATTTCTGTTTTTGAAAGAACAAAAATGGTGAAATTGATTGGCAAATTCAAATTTCACGTGCAAGTAGCCATTACAAAAATATACATTTCGTGGTTTCTACATCATTTTCGGATGTACAAGAAACATGAAGAGTATGATTTTGGAGTTATGATTTTCATTTTGGTTATGTATTCGGTTTTTTGATTTTTTTTATTATTGTTGGAATCTTTGGAATAAAGAACTTGTTTGCTAGAGTTTACTTCTTGGTGTACTGAACTAAACTTAATTAAACTGAATTGAATTGAACTGAACTGAACTGAACTAAAGTAAAAATTGATGTATTGAAAAATGGAATCAGCATGACTGAATTAACTTGAATTTAATCAAATTATATTTTTACTGAACTGAACTGATCTACAGATAAACTATGGCAAACAGGGCCAAAGTGTGAGTAAAATTAAATTATTTTTCTAGGACGAATTCTGATTTATATTTCCACATTTTTTAAATCCATGATTAGATGAATAGTGTCAAATGCTAATGTATAGGAGTATATCTCAACGAAATAAAATTATATACTATTCAAATAGTTGTATTATTTAAAAATTACCTTAAATAGATTGTAATAGTGATTTATTTTTTTTGGAAAATGGGCATAGTAAAAAACAATGGTTTTTGGACTAGGCAATGCAAGTACCTAATGATTGATATATCAATTTGGACAAAAGTATATCTATAATTCGGGACATGTAATGTTGCGTCACATGTTTATGCTTGAAACTCAAATCATATGTGGTTGAGTGAGTGGTGACATTTGACAAAAAAATGATGCATGAAATGCATGACATTTGACCACAGTTAACGAATCGATATCTGGTCAATTATCAAACTGTCATGATTAATAGTGCTACTAATAGTACCATTTATGGAGTTTAAACTTAATTATAATCATGCAATTCTTGAGTCTAATGAGTTGAAAATGTGCAAGTACGGTTAAATTTCACAACTTTTATTCATAAGAAGGTCTCATGTGAGACCGGTCTAAAGACAAATGTTGATCTTCTCACTTTTAAATATGATCTTGTACATGTTAAGCAAAATAATACACTAATTTTCTCACTTTTATGTTTGAACTTCTTACTCTCAAGACCGATCTTTTACATATTAATAATAATTATTCAGCGAGATCAATTGCCAGATGTTTTAGTTGAGAATTTTCCTTTCTTTTCATACAAAAGTTAAGTACTGTGTTATTTTTGTACTATACCGATCAAAACTACTTTGTACCTGTACTGATCACCTGTGTGATGGATAAATGTTGAATTCAAAATTTGAACACTTTGAAATAATGAGAGGGGTGGGTGATTAAACTTAAAATTCTTGTCCCCTGGCTGGCAAAATGAATCATTCTGCAAATCATAAATGGCAAGCTGAGAATCAATGACCAACACTTTCCTAGCAATTGCTAAAGCCAAATAAACAAAACAGTTGGAGCATCAATTTGAAGTTCTAAATTCTTATAGGCTCTTTTAATAGCACCATCAATTTGAAGGGTACTATTTTTATTAGCTCAAACTTGATAGAACTTCACTGGGGTATGTGTACTGAACATGTTTGGGCATGTGAACTCGTATTTATGTTTACACCCCTTCTGGTGAGTCCAATGGGTTAATTATCCCCGTTTGAGTTTCTATTACACTTTGAACTTGATTCAAATGTTAAAATGTGATGCTCCCCGCTACATTACATAGCAAAGAACTTGGCTTTGCCTTACTAGATCCCTTGTTCTAAGAACTTCTCAGCTCACTTGTTAACTCACTTTGCAAAGTTGAGTCTTATGTTTTGTGGGATTTTCCATCATTGTTTTGTAACTAACAGTTATGGACGTTTTTCAAAACTTTGGAAAATGATAACATTTTTTTAAATATATGTATTTTTGAGTTACCTGAAAAATGAATTGGGAAATATTCTAAATTACCAAAAAAATTAGAGTAGATGATCTTTTAAATCAATTGTTAAAAAATTCAAGGTACACTATGGCCCCGTTTGGTGACGAGAGGTTTGAAGAGCGTTTAGCTTTTTGGTTTAAATATGGACAATTGACTGGTCAATCAGCTCTTCTTGGTGTTTGGTGAAAAGGCTTTTCTAATTAGCTGTTTTGGTGAAACCTCCCATTTCTGAAACATTAGAAAGAGTAGCGTTTACAAAAAAATTAATCAAAACAATATTACAAAATATCTTTTTTTACCTTAGCCTCATAATATTTCCTATATAAACTAATAATTTATATGCGAACCTTTACCTATATTTTGCGTACGTACACAACTCAACATATTTGCGAACGTACTGAACAAGATATTTTCCAATGTTTTCAATTTATTTTTGAATTGTTATAAAAATTGAAATTAAAATGGCACATGTTAAATATGTATCAAAATAAAAAATTTAAGTAAATTAATTCTAACTTTGTTGAAAAAACAAATGTAAGTATATTAATAAAGAATAATAATTTAAATTATAAAAATTATAAACATATAAATGATAATAATTTTTGATAAACAAGCAAAACACTAAAACAATAACTAATAATAAATTGTACCAATGTCTATTTCAGTCATTTAACGTATTTTGAAACAGTTATCAGCTAATTGTTATTTGTCAAACACTCATATATAAAACGTTAGTCAAACCGCTAGTCAAAACAGTTAATAAAATACACTAACAGTTAACCGCTAATGGCCAAACAAGGCCTATACTGAAATATCTATTATTCAATTTTCTCAAATTTCATTAGAATCACCAAAAACAGCATAATCTTGTAGCACCTCAAATGGTAAGAAATTAATTAGACTTTGCAGTTTGCAGGAGATTAAAAGGACCCACATTACCGTACCATTAAAAATTTGAATTTGATACGAATCGACAAAAAAGACGAAGCTGTTCATCAAAGGACGTATATGGGCTCCTCAAGTTCAAATCCAATTCTTCTTTTATTAAAGTTGCGTCTTTTCCTATGGCTAACTTCATCATTGTATCCCGCTCCTATTATTGGGCTATGAATTTTAAAGGAGTTCCTTCTTTAGTTGACATCCATTTATATTGCCATTCATGAAAAAAAATAAGAATTCAAGAACAAAATTTTGAATGAAATTAATAGCTGTTAGATGTTAGTGTCTATTTATTAGCGAATTAAACAGTTTTGACTAAATATGTGTTTGGTAAAAAACAAATAACCACCATGACCAACATATTATATTAATGCACAAGTAACTCGTAAACCTAACTCATGTAAAATAAGTTATGTTATCTTGAGTTTATTTTTTTACTTTAACTAGACTAAACTTAAACTGAACTTAAGGTATAATGAAATGAATGTGTTGAAATACATACCAACATGACTGAATTAACATGAATTTCATAAAATTATAATTTCACTAAACTTAACTGATCAACGGTGGAGAATATAGTGAAAATCAATTAATCTATAAAATATTAAATTCAATATGAAAATATGGAATCAAATGTTTTAAATAATTGTCCACTCAATATGAATCATCAAGGCAGCTTTCTGATATTCTTTTATTACGGAGGAAGTATTGATGAGACATGCATATCGTGGAAGACAATCCGATCGATTTAAAGTTCACGACAATAATAAAAGCAAATGGAATTAGCACTTTAATTAAAAACACACTTAGAAAATAATAAAACCCTAATCTAGAACTGAACTTGTGAAGAATCTTGTTGAAAGATGAGGTAATGATGGGAATAATAGCGAATTAGTTTTAAAATGACATTAAAGCGGATAAAGAAGATACTAAACAGTATCACTAAATCAGTCTTTTCTGCTTTTTCACTTTGATTTGTTTTCAGAAAAGAAAAAAAACATGTGTTGCTAGGGCGAGGGAAGACAATGGTGCTAGATTTTCACCAGCTTTTATGCATTTGACAGCGATTCCATCACTACCCATTCCGTTCAAAAGATACATCATGATACCAAGTCCTCCATGGTCAACCATCATCGAGTAATTAGTAATTAATTATCTCGATTCTAAGGAAGTGATCATGGATTGTTTGATGATGATTCAGTAATTAAGTAAATTTTTGGTGTTTGATAGTGTAAAATCTACTTATGCAGGGAGAAAATTTTCATATAAAGAAGATTATCATACCACATTTAAACGGTATATCAAACATTTTCGGGGAAAACTGAATGTATATATGTCTATTACGGAGAATACTATGTGAATATTGTTTATATATTACCTTATTGTATTTAGATTAGGTTAGCTTAGCCTACAAGCCATCTTGTCTATATATTGTATATTCATGATATCAATAAAGCATCCTTTTCATCTGATATAATTCTACATGGTATCAGAGCATAAAAAATCCTACGACCTAATATCATTTTTTTTAAAACCCTAGTTGCCGTGTTCCTCTCACCGCCGCTGCATTCGTCGAGTTCTACACCGCCGCTGCTACCGTACTTCGCTTCCGCCTTTTCTTTTCTGATCTCATGGCTCACCTTCATGACGGTTTTGTTGATGTTACTGCCAACCAAGCCGCTGCTACCAACCAAGTTGCTGCCGCCGCCGCCGCTGCTCAACTTGCTGCTTCCTTCAACGCTGCTACTTCAACACTAGCGTTAGGAGGCTTTGCTGATGGCATCTGATATAATTCTACAATGTCCTTGAACTTAGAATAAAAAAGTTGAACAAAATTGCTCCTAACCAAAAAGTTTAAGGGCAAATTTAAACACACAAAAAAAGAAGCAGGCACTCCACCAACCATTCTACTAACAATGTTTGTGAAGCAGGTAGTAATTCATGTAACGAAAAATTCATCAGGGGACATTATGATAAAAATACGGACCTGCAAGAGAAAAATGGATCTAGATGGAGAAATTACTCAACTTTTTACATGCTTTGTTTCAAAGTACACCAGTTTTTTTTTGTGGTTGGTAAAGTTCTTAAAAACAGTTTTTTTTGGAACCATAAACTACTTTTATGATCAAAATTAGAAGTTGGCCATATCATCTATTAAAAAAAATACCTTTTTTCAGCCAGTTTTACTTACATGTGCAACTCCACAAAACATAGTCTAAATTAATCAAACTAGATTCAAAATAAACATATGAAAGTAGAGGAAAATTCTACGTTTCAAATTTTAACATTTGACTGAAGGTTCAATCACATAAAACATACTATATTTCTATTTTTAGTATTGGTAAATTTATATTTTATATTTAAATTTTAAATTTATCTATACCCTTTAAATTTAGAACCTTAAAGTTTATAAAAATCCAACCAGAGATAGGTTGCAACTCCTTTTTATTGATAAATTTTGCGACTCCTTGAATTGGTCCAAACTTCATTGAGCCTTACCCCTACGGCCCTACCCTATCTGTTGTCTCGTCGTCGTGGACAATCTGTTCGGGGCAACCATATTTTTAGGTAGGCTTTCCATTCTCGTTAAGAAAAAAAGAAAACCTAAACGAGTTAGGAATCAATCTCCAAATTGGTCTAAAATGCCCATCTTCAAAGGCCCAATTGTACCCTCTAAATCAAACTAGGAAAAGAAAAAGAAAAATCCTCAAAAAAACCTTCGTCTTGTAGGAAAAGAAAACTCAAATATATAAATACAGATATTCATCAAACCCTCCGAATTGGAAAATCAAATCACAGAGAAATCACTAAACTGATCGAAGTAGAAAGATGTTTCGCAACCAGTATGATACCGACGTCACTACATGGTCTCCGGCGGGTAGGCTATTTCAGGTGGAGTACGCCATGGAGGCGGTGAAGCAGGGCTCGGCGGCGATTGGGCTGAGATCGAAGACCCACGTCATTCTGGCGTCTGTCAATAAGGCCAATTCGGAGCTCTCTTCCCACCAGAAGAAGATCTTCAAGGTCGACGACCACATCGGAGTTGCCATCGCCGGCCTCACCGCCGACGGCCGTGTTCTGTCCCGGTATATGCGCACGGAATGCATCAATTACAGCTACACCTATGAATCTCCGCTCCCTGTCGGACGCCTGGTTGTTCAGCTCGCTGATAAAGCTCAGGTCTTGATTTTCTTAAAATAATGGTTTTTGGCTAAACCCTATTTCTATGTTCAACTGGTTTTATTTGTTAGTGTTTGTCTTGTGCCAAAGGGCTTTCCTTTTTATGCAGAATGTGATTCTGGTATGGTATAATTAGTGAATATCTTGTTGCAATCTTATGTTAATGGGTAAATATTGAAGATTTTAGTGCTGAAAAGTGTTAACTTTGTATGAACTAGGTTATGTTTATGTGGTGTAGATTGAGTTCTTTTATAGATTAGATGGGCCTTTGGATAAAGAATTCTGATGTTTGCAAGAGATTTGTGTTTTGTAACCAGTCTAGGAACCAAGGAAAGTATGTTTTTTTTGTGTCACCATGCTTCATGAGCTTTGCCACAGTGAATTCGGCAAGAAACTGTGAATGAATTCAGTAGAATGTGGCACCTCTAGAGTCTAGGGTCATCTTAATAGAATTAGTAGAATGCAGTACAGTGCTTATGTGTAAGTTTTAGTTGGTGATGGTTTGGCTGCTATGTAATTTTTTGTAGCACCTCTAGGGCTGTAATATTGACTTTGGTGGCTTATTCAATAGATACGCTAGCTTAAAGTGAAGATTTTGATAAGGTCATCTTGAACAATGTTTAGTGTTTAAGCAGTATAATATAATTATCCAAAATTGATGTTTATATTCTTTGATGTCTACATGAAGATTAAACTTCTGCTCCTAACTTAGCTCGTCATACTAATCATTTTCTCATTTTTTATATTCTTTGTGGTATGTGTATAGGCTACATTTTTCTTTTTGATGCTTGATTCTTGAGCTAGGAGTTTTACTTGCATATTTTTCGTGCTGACCTGACCATATGCCCTTTTTGATAAATTGCTGCAGGTTTGTACACAGAGATCGTGGAAACGGCCTTATGGTGTTGGTTTGCTGGTTGGTGGATTAGATGAATCCGGTGCCCACCTGTACTACAACTGCCCTAGCGGCAATTATTTTGAGTACCAAGCTTTTGCCATTGGGTCTCGCTCACAAGCCGCCAAGACTTACATGGAGAAGAAGTTTGAGACTTTCCCTGCTGCTTCACGAGATGACCTTCTGAAAGATGCTCTTTTTGCCTTGAGGGAAACCTTACAAGGAGAGAAGCTCACAAGCTCTGTATGCACCATTGCTGTTTTGGGAGTGGGAGAGCCATACCATGTTTTGGACAAGGAAACTGTCCAGACACTGATCAATGAATTTGAGGTAGTCAGTGAAGATCCCATTGCCGAGGAGCCAGAACAAGGAGGAGATGCTCAAGCTCAACCAGCTGATCAGGTGCCCGCAGATGAGGGGGCAGCACCGATGGATATATAATTTAAGGTTTGATGACAATGAGGATGAGATCAGGTGCCACGGATGGGAACTGCATTGATCTTCTCTCATTTCTGATCTTGATGTAGTGCCGAATTGTTTCAGACTCCTTGAACAAGATCTATTTTTAAACTTATGTTGCTCAATTTCTGAACTAGTCCTTTTTGTTGAACCTGTTATCTTGTGATTGTACCGTTGGTTATGAGCCATTGTTTAAGCTTTTTTTCAGAACTGAAGATTGTCAAACATATACAGTGAGTCCATTGCAAACAAGACCTTACTAGACCTTTCCAAGATTAGTGCTTGCTAGTGTCTTAGAGAGTTTTAAGTTTATCAGGTTAATTCAACTGAAATTTGAACAAACATTTTAGTTGGCACTTTCTTGAATGGAATCAAGTCTGTAATAAACAAGAAACTTGGTATTAAAACAAGATCAAAAGTGGAAGAAGGGAAATACTTCAATTCAGAATCATAAGTTCATAACATAGTCAAAGCTAAATACAATTTCTTCTTCAAAGGCACTCAAAAACTAATGTCTTCTTAGCATAGCTTACACTATGAAAAGTAAAGAATCAAATGGATATTCTACTCCTCTAGGAGACGGAGTTGATCAGCTCAGAAACAGGGAGTCCATCCTCTTTCATCTGTGTATACATCCACTGCCAGTTCTCGGGTGTAACCTCACCACCAAGAGAACGGATCACAGAGCCGCCACTACAAGAACCTAACCGGCAGCATTGCTCCAACGACATCCCCTTGATAAGTCCGTACAAAAATCCACTTGCAAAGAGGTCTCCAGCTCCAGTGGCATCAGTTGCCTTCACCTTACCAACAGCTGGGACCCGTACGACCTTCAACAGCAACACATGTCAGAACATCGAGAAAAAACGTCACGAAAAATAAGTAATAATGGACTGAGTAAATGGTAAATGATATCACATACTTCCTTTTTGCTCTTTGCAATGCTTCCATTTGGACCCAATGTCACAACAGCCCACTGGCAGTGCCTGGACAGGAATTCAAGTGCTGCCTCACAGTTTACATTTTCTTCACCCCTAAAAGAAAACATCAATGTCAACATACATGTGATTTCACCATATTACGCCTTTTAACCACCAAGTATGAGTAAGATGAGGTTATGATGTTTTCCAGACAAAAACCTCAACTTTATGACCCCTAACCTTAAATCATAGATGAGAATTTAAGTTGGCAATAACCTTAGCAGTTCCATTGCTTCATCCTCATTGGCGAAGCAAAGGTCTATGTTCCCCGACTCTAGTAACTGCAGAAGTGGGACCCTAAATTTGCGTACCATCTGGTCAAAAGTTAGGTTAGCAATGAAAATGGAGCCTTCACTTAAATGCCAAAGGTAGGCAGAACTAAAACATGTATTATAAGCTGATTTTGGACAACACCGTGACATAGTTTTACTTATTTCAGTTTCCTCTTACCATAATCCATAATAAGGCTTACACTATTAATTAGTCTTAACACAGTTCAATCAAAATAATAAAGCAAGAAAACTCAAATAATACCTCAAAACTGGCTAAATCCAGAGAAACCAAAAGACCTTCTTGCTTCGCAATTTTGACAGCCGCATGGATGATGTCTAAGTTTAGTATAGCATATCTCATCACCAGCCACTGTAAAGATTAAGCAAAGAAATGATATGAGTCACTTTATAGCCTTCTGTTTCAAAAGATAATCCCACTAACGCTAAGTGGTGTAAGTTTATAGATTTGATTATGTCTTACTTTGGAACCTTTGAAATCCTCTCTTGTAAGTTCATCTGCCTGCAAAAGTTTTTAACTAGGAGAGTTACAATGACTACAATTGGTAAATGCAAGATATACAAGGATTTGACAGGGATATCGTAGCACCTGAACTTTCATTGCACCAGAGAGGCATGGTCTCATTGTGCGATTTCCCAAATGATCAACTAAGCATACACACTGCAGATTAGAGCACGGTATTGAATTTTTCAGTACAATGAATTCTTTTTCTTTTTTTGAAAATCGGTACAATAAATTCTAAGAAAGTCAAAAAAGAGAACAAAAAACTTGGAACTACTTAAAATGTGTGCTTCACTATACACTCACCTGAGATGTTGGTCCACTTTTCAACCTCAATCTGGACAAATCAACTTTGTGAGAGCTCATATTACTTATAAACAAGCTACCTTGTTCATCATCACCACAAGCCCCAATTATCCCACAGTCCAGCCCGAAACCAGAAGCCAGGCCTCTAATAGTGTTTGCAACACTCCCTCCAGCAATGGTTTTCGAAGGAGATGACACATCGGGTTGAGAAAGAATATGCGTGTTTACCACACTCAATATATGGTTTAGTTCTTCGGCAGCAACCTAATACAATGCAGAGGGATATCATTTTTTATGATGCCGAATATGTTTGCAATACTAATTTAAGCAAATAAAACAACAAACAGTGAGAACATTACAGCCTATCAGTGATCGATAGCTACACACAACTGAGATCATCCAATAAACTGAAGCTGAAAGAAAGCTAAAAGTCAGACCCTGTGACATGACACTTGAGCTCCATCGAACTTCTAATTAGTGACGGTTAATCATCAACAGATGCAATCTTTATTACTACCCCTGTCCTACCAGAGACCACATTAGCACTATTCATTTGGTCAAAAAATGCCTAAACTCGACCATGAGATTCCACTGTTGCATAAGTAAGAACGCTATCAGATCTCACTAGATTCCTCCTAATGTAGAATTTCAAAATACTCAACTTCTCATCACTCTTAAGTAGGCAGACACGGACTCACAGTATCATATTACCATTTTCGACTGATCTCTCAAACATATTAAACTTTGAGCCAATGTGATCAAGCAAAATTACAAACTGCTAGAAATTTTCCATAGAAATCCTAGACTAGATCACATTCAACAGCAACAACAATAGTATAAAAATGGTTATCTTTGAACATATCATCAAGATTCAAGAAACATAGTGTCACGCAGAATTGTGTACAGAAACAAAGGAGAAAGAGAGTGCACCGGAAAGGAGCCGCCGGACTCCCCGGAAATCTGGGAGAGGAGGGACCAATCAACTCTAGCCACATGGTCTACCATCGCCGCCGGCAGCAACCCCAGCACCAGAGGCGGCTGTGGCTGCCGCCATTCTTTCTCAGGGCCAACCTCAAATTCAACTCCCATTTTCCCCATGGGCAAAGTTTGAACCTTTTTGAGGGCTGGCTTTCTGTGGTAGGATATTTTGCTGGTTCTCCCTACAGCGCTCATGTGTTCAAGACTAGGTATTTATAGAATGTAACAGTCCTCAAGTCCACCGCATCAAAATTTTACTGTTTTATTCCTGGTAAAAAAGATGTCAATGATAAAAAGTTTGGATTTTTAACAGTTTTAAGGGAATCATTGGCTAGTCTTGATAAAGAAACATTAACTAGTATTTAAGAGGTTAATCATTGTGGGAAAAATTAAGGTTACAACTTACAAGTGTTTGGACCATTAGGGATTTGTTTAAGCAAAGTGGGGCTGGTGGAGTTGAAATTATTGTGTCTTTATTCATGCATTCTGACAAAGGAGAAGACTCAGAAGAGTATGAAGAAACAGTGGTACTCAAACCCCACCAAATATTTTCAGACTCTTCCCTCATCTTCTTCAAATTGAGTTTCAGTGTCAAAACTCAAAAGATTACACATTGTTTCAAAAAAAAAAAAAAAAAAAGATTACACATCAAAAGCTTCATAATAAATGTATATATGAAAGGTGGTATTTCATTACTTATAAGAATTAAGAGATTTATAAGGTGCAAGTTTGTACTCCATATACACATTCTTCGTTTTCGAAATGTAGGAAACGCGTTAGAGCAAGTCCAAGAGAGCCTCTATTATAGGGGTTTTGTTATTTTTTAAGGGTTTTGGTTGAAAAAAAAGCTCCAAGAGATCCCTATAAAAAGTTCTAGTTTGTAGCTTTGGTTCTCTCTATAACTTTGTAGAGAGGAGGAAGTTTTTAGGGGATGAGTTTGATTAAAATATTATATTTTCTCCCTCTACCTCTCCCTTTCTCTCTCCCAATCCTTTACTTTTCTCTATTTTTAACTAAACATGATTATAAAATTAGAATATCTACAATTGTGTATATCAAAATATTATAAAAACCATATAGTATAAAAGTATGTTTTACAATGAACGTAACAAGATCACATATAACTATATTTAGTTATATATATTTATTAATATATAAAATAGGGGAGGTGTTGGAGTTGATAAAACTGAACAAAATAATTTAGAGAAACCAAGTTTGCTCCCCTATTATGTAGCAAAGTTTAGGGGATCTCTTGGACTTGCTCTTACATATATACATTATTACCTTGCCTTATGGTTTGTGTTTTTTAAATATTAGATTAAAATTTTCATTTATGTCAAGGGAAGATAATGTAAATAAATAACTGTAAGTAGTAGGAATAAACAAAATGGGGATGTAGCTCAGATGGTAGAGCGCTCGCTTAGCATGCGAGAGGTACGGGGATCGATACCCCGCATCTCCATTAATTTTTTTATCACAACTTCATTTTTCTGCTAAATGTGATTCTTCAAATCTGAACGCACAAGATTCTCTGAAGTCGACAGACCAAGAAGACGAACGAATGGGTACAAAACCAAAACACAGCAGCCGTATACACACACCACACCACAGCTTTTTTGCCCATGCCTGGCCGCAGAAATGTGTTCTTGGTCTCCAAACAGTAAATAGGTGCCGTTCTTGAAAGTCTTAGCTGTTCATATTTTTTGATTTTCTCACTTTCAAACTTTGACATTTTACGTCCTTCAAAGTATTATTGTCGTTGATCTTCTCACTTTTAAAACTAATCTTTTACTTATTAAATATGATTATTATTATTTGTCAATTGTGATAGTAACTAAATTAATGTATCCACAATTGGTCGGCGGTATGATTAAGTTAATGACTAAAACACAGACAAACGAATCACACGAATCTGAGTGTGTATAAAAAATGGTGTAATATGCAGACAAGCAAATGCAATGAGGAGGAGAAAAGAATCCAAGCGGGATCAAACAACAGTAATACGGCTGTTCATTAAATCACGCTTCATCACTATGATTGAGATAAGGCCCAGCTTCATCGATTTGTTTATAAATGAAATGAACTTCTGCCTTTGAGTTTTATATTTATTGGCCCTGTCCTGTAGTGCTTATTTCCAGCACCTCCAACACCCTCCAACACCCTTCAGCACTCTCCAGCACTTGTCACTATTGACAGACATGAATGATTTATTTTTTAATAAAAAATAATTTTTCTTTAGAATTAGTTTCAATATGTTGTGTACGAATTAATCATTCTTTAAATATATAGTTTCATAATTATGTACATCATAATTATACAATTTTAATTTAATTTCAACGCCCTCCAGCACCCTCCAGCACCTTTCAGCACCAGCTACCAATTCCAGCACCCTAATGGACAGGGCCAATTGTATAATGGAACAGAACTGAATTAAATTAAACTGAAATAAATAAAATAATATATATCTATATACAATTGATCAATTAAAAATTTATGATTGTAGATTAAGTAAGAAATAAACCCTAGGTATGTAATTTAGGTGGAGATTAATTTAATTTAAATTTAATCAAAATCATTTTTTATGATCTGATCTGAATTAAATCAGTATAACATGAT
Organism: Cruciata laevipes; assembly: GCA_963678965.1. Classification (NCBI taxonomy): domain Eukaryota; kingdom Viridiplantae; phylum Streptophyta; class Magnoliopsida; order Gentianales; family Rubiaceae; genus Cruciata; species Cruciata laevipes. The sequence goes on from OY787639.1 coordinate 1,813,782, forward strand.
CTAAGTGTTACAGTAATGATCAAAGCCTGCTGTTAATGCCAAAGCAAAAATTAGCTTCCATAGCAAATATTCGTTTTAATTCCGAAATTGCCCCTGCTTCAACTTCATCTTCCACCCTCTTTAGTTCATGTCTATCAATCTGTGTTTTTCTTTCTCTAGATACTTTTAGTTGCCATATTCATCATAAAGAGAACTCCCTCTTTTGCCAATATTTTTTTATCAAATGTAACTCAACCTAGCTTCACATTGCTCTCTGTAGAAAACCTTGCAGACAATCAGTGACCAAAGTGATAATTTGTATAAAAATAGAACTTGGTTTCATGAACAAGAAAAGGGTTACCAAAGGGATGATTTGTATGAAAAAGAAATAGATGACCAATGGGATGATTTGTATAAAAACAGAACATTGTTTCATGAACAAGAAGTAGGTGACCAAAGGAATGATTTGTATAAAAACAGAGCCTGGGTTCATGAACAAGAAATATGTTATTGCAGGAGAGCATAATCACTCAGTTCTAAACCTTACATTTTCAGGCCTCAAAACCTACATCGAGAGCTCGATTATCTCTGCCATTTTCACTAGGCATTCTCATTGTTTATTTCTCTCGACCATTTTCGCGATATGATGGCTATTGGCTAGTCTTGGCTTCTGCCTCTATTTGGCCATTTTCTCTCTGTTTTCTGCCCGAATCAGATCCCTAGTCTATGTTTTCCCGGCCAACGCATCTGGCGAGGAACCTCAGTCTTCGTTGCCAGTCTAAGATAACCGACGCCGCCCATTCTCATCGATCACTACTTGTCTTCGTCGCCGTCCGAATTCGTGTGAATCCCATTAAATCGTGGCCTTACACTCATAAAATCCGGCCAAAGTCTTCCGGAAATGGTTATTGGTCATGACAGATCGATGGTGGTGGAACGACAAGCTCTCATGGGGATTTCGGGATCAAGATGAGCAATGCCATTTCTTTGTTCCGTTCCGATCTTCATTGAAAGGCTCCAATTCACCACGTGAACTGGACTTGAGTGAGATGGAGTTGTCGGGACACTACTCCTACGAGATAACAGAAGAGGGTAGAAGATGAAGCAGGGGCAATTTCGGAATTAAAACAAAAATTTGCCCTGGAAACTAATTTTTGCTCTGGCATTAACAGCTGCCAATGATCAAATGCAAAATGGAAGTTTTTTAAAAAGTCTTTTCACGTCCCTAATGGGTCAAGACTCAAGATTCCATTGCATTTCAGGGTTTGGCTTTTCTGGTGGTGATCTTTGTCCGTGAACCTTTTTGCACATGGCACTAGTGAAATTAAACTTACTCGTGAAGAGGACTGAAATTCCCTCAATATACAACATTCTTAATTTAAATAAGAGAAGGAAAAAATCGCGTACCCTCAGTTATTTTTTTTTGTTAGAAGTGTTCTGGTATCTCTGGACTAACGTTGATTTTGTAAATTTATCTTTAAAAACTCTGCTTGGTCATCCAAATGTATATCCAATTAGTGACTTGAAAATAAACATGCAGATGCCGAGCAGAGTTTTTAGATGTAAAATTTACAAAGTCAATGTCAGTCCAAGAGCACTAGAGCACTTTTCAAAAGCTCAGAGATACATAAGCATTTATTAAAGTATAGGGGTACGTAGACAAATTATCTTTAAACAATTCATATTACAAACTAAACTGAATGGAGATTAATTCAATTCATAATACAAACTGAATAGAGATTAATTTAATTCCATTATGGATTCATAAACTGCTAAGCCCATATCTAATTTGTCAGCCCATTTTAGTCTAACTGTCTAAGCCCATATCTAATTTATCAGCCCATTTCAGTCTACTGGATTCAAGTATTTTACATTAAGGCCATCTATACTCAACAGAAGGGAAAACTACTGAAAAGCCCATGAGGAAACATCTGAACACACAAACTTCTGGGCTTGAAGTGGACCTTTCTTGCTGAAAATGCTCAGCCTCACAACTAGGGATGTTACTGGGGAAGATTTGGGGCGGGTAAAATACATTTGTTTATATAACTTTTACTCAAACGCAATAATAATTATATTGAGAAATATAAAATCTTTAAAAAGACAAAAATCTCAAACCCAAACAAAAAAATGTAATTGAAATCTCACTCAAATTTGAAGCAAACAAGAATTTTGTAATCATAAAAACGATTGTCAAAGAATAGTCCAAATACATTATTATTGTTAGTTTTCTTCTCATTTTAACTATTAGGGGTTGATTATTAAATTATAGTAAGAAATTAATTAATATTGTTTATTAATTAATATATATATATAATTATATTATTAATATAATTATATTGGGGCGGGTATAACGGGGATGGGGCGGGTTGGGACCGAGATGGGGATGGTGATGTATAAAATCCATCCCCGCCCCATGACCCATGACGGGTTGTAATTTCATCCACATCTCCGCCTCATTACCCATCAACTTTTCCACATCCCCGCCCCAAACCGGTGCAAATGGGGCGGGTCACCACCAAAACCCGCCCCAGTGTCATCCCTACTCACAACCATATTGAAGGTATTCCCGCATCAGTTTAATTCAGTTTAGATTAGTAATAAGTATAGTTTGATAAAATTTAATTTAATTATGGTACTTTTAATTTTTTTTTTGGTTTGGTGGCTCATGTGGTAACTCATAGTGTTTTTTTATTTATAAAGAACTCATAATGTTGCAATTGGTGCAAGTTTCTATTGTTCGGTAGCTCGTTGTAAGCATGGGATTCTAAAGTTATGTGAATAGATGTAAGAGAAAGTCTTGTGTGAGACCTGTCATTGTGGAGACCAAGAGCAGGGGAATGAGCATTTACTGTTTCTGCTTGATCTTTTAGTCAGTGTGTTTGATCTTTCAATCAATGTCCTTGAGTACTTTTGTTTTGCCTTGATTTTTCAGTTAATTTGATCTTTCGTTCAATTTGCTTGATCTTCCGGTCAATTTCCTTGGTCAATTTCACCAACGACTTATTCAATCAAGGAAATCGGCGGGTTTAAAGCTCACCAACGACAAATTCAATCAATAGTAGTCTCATATAATCTTTGGTGTCTCAAATGAGAATTTGCCTAGATGTAATGTTTTATTGTGCTTACAAAGAAAATCTAATATTGGTGTCTTTATCTCATTTCTAGATATGATGTTATGTGTAATGGTAAATTGTATCTATTCTTTCATGAAATTTTTTATATGCATTTATTTCAATTCAATTCAGTTAATTTCAGCTTAATTTATATAAGCAAGTTTATTTACTGAATTGAATCGAAACTGAATAATAGAGAAATATATTTACTATAGTAATGGTGAAACAATATTATTTATAAATTCCATTAAATTAAAAAAAATTAAAATTTTTTGAATGAAAGAACCAACCATGAAACTCTTAAATCCTTGAGTTATTATACATTTCATCTCATCATCATGATGGTGATGGAATTAACACACAACTTGCATGTACAGCGCAGGTCAAAACTCGACTCCATAATTAAAATCAAAACAAAGATTTGATTGGTGCAACAACTTTTAACAACCCCAAGAACCACAAAAACACTACCTCATTCCTAATCATATTCATGCTTGCTGATCATATCATATTATAAATATTGGAAATTTGGAAGTGTGAAATGTTTCTTAATCAAGAAATGGCCAGCTAATCCATCAAAAGTCTCCTCCTAACCACCCCAATTCCCAACTAATAATCTCATATAAACCCTCCTAATCAAAACCAGTTTTGCATAACTATGCATTAATTGTTCTTGCTTGTGTTTTTTCCCTCTCAACAAATGAGTGAGAGGAGAATTCTCGTTGTGGTGTTGTTGTTCTGGGCATTCCTCACCATCATCACCCCTACCCTAGTTCGGTGGTCCGCTTCTGCTAAAGCTCATAGTTTTCAGTTAACAGGTAAGTATTTTCATCTTCTTTTAAAACTAACATTTTAATGTTTAAATCAAGCAAAATGAGAAGTCATAATGTTATTGAGTGACTAAAAATTGATCAATCTTTTGCCATAAAAGAAAGTGTGACAGCTTTGGAAAAATAGACAAAAATGAAAAGTGTGACGATTTTAGAAGAATGACTACGATATTTGTTGTGTTTTCGTTCGAACTTGAGTCTCTCACGTGATGAATTTCAAATTGGAGCTTGGTTTTGATATAAACTTTTGGTTATATGAATAAATTTCAGGGGAAAACGGTGAAGGAATAATTACTGATAGATTGTTAAACACAATGCCTAGACGAGCACTCGTTCAGAAAGATGCTCCAAATAGGATAGTGTTGGCGCCGACACGGATACCCACCCCAGCTCCGACATTGTCTCCAGCATTGTTAGGCTCAATTTAAGAACACGATTAGATTTTAGTATGGTACTATAATAAGACTGTAAATTTGTAATTATATATTGTTGGTAAGCGGCTGAGATAAGCTTTCTCTACAATAATTGTCTGATTTAAGTAAAACAGGATTATTATCCAAAAAAAAAAAAAAAAAAAAAAAAAAAGGAAGTAAAACATGATTGTCTTGGTTGAATTTAGTTGTGATTTTCAAACAAACATGAAATCAAAGCATATCCCACAATTGGAAATTGGAATCATTAAAGCCACCAGAAACAATGATACCAACATACACCACAAAGATGAAGAAACACGAAATGGCCGAATTTCACTTGACAAAAACTAGCGTCAAACTAAAGCAAACAACGTAATTGCACTCAAATCATATCCCAAAGGAATCATTGGCCTTATAAATTTTCTATATGGTGGCCCTCTTTTTGTCATGCTTGATTATCTTCTTGCTATTGTTGTTACTTTGATTACCATCCATTTATACAGCTTTTTATTGTTTTTAGTGGTGTCAATTCAGGTTAGTTCAGATTGTCGGGTCAAAATTTGACAGTCATTCACTTTCACTTGTTCTGATGAAGTACTATTTATTCTTAGTATTGCAATCAAGTATGATCAACAAGATTCAAAAAAGTAAATGTGTAATACAAAGAAAAGGAGAAATATACATTTTATTCAAGAAATGGCCAGTTATGAGAGAGCCAAGTTGAACATTTCTTGGCCATTTGGAGTAGGTAAAGTGAGCCACAAGCTTCAAACATAACCAAACTAGACAAAATAAAGAAAACATAACAATCCAACAAAAGAAAAACATGCTCCTTAAAAGACTAGAAGTCTTAAGCAAGCTTCTCATAGTACTCCTCAACAGTGGTGTACTTAACATCAGGATAAATCTCAGTAGCCTCAACACCAAAAGATGGCTCAATCTCAAAGTTGGTAGTGTCCCCCTTCACCAGAATAGCATGGTTGATCGACAATATCACGTTAACCGGAATCGGAGACTCTGCAAAAAAACACAAAACATCATGTTTAGTCAACTGAACGTTTAGTCATACATTATAAACGTCAGAAATCAAATCAACTGACCTTGGATTTGTTTCAGAAGAGCGTCTTCTGGGACAAACTCCTTCTCGAGGCTCTTACCGATCTTCTTCTCCCAAATCGCGACAATCTCGTTGAAGGAAACAGAGTTTTTGGAGGGCCTAATGTAGACAATCTTATTCAGTGTCCTAGGATCATCGATGGTTTTCGCGGTGAACGCGCCAATGTCGTGCTCCTCGTTGAAGACAGCCTTAACGTTGCCATCTCCTAGGATGACAACCTTATCACGAGGAGGGGCGCTTGCCCCCGGCTGGATCAGGTTGGCAAGAAAGTAGCCTGCAAATGCATTGCATACAACGAATGTGTATGGAACTCCTGATTCTGCAATCGCTTTTCGCAGTTGCGCCTTTGTGCCAAATGCTGATTTTGCTGGCTCAACAGCATGGTTTCGCTCCACATCGATCCCGAATTCGGATGGGTAGAACTTCTGAGAAATGACAACAACAAAATCCGTCATTGACAACAATTTCTGACACGAGAATTCGATTCCATGGATAACATTCGTGAAAAGATCTGACAGTTTCTGACACGACATGATAACATATTTCTGTTCTGTGTAAAAAATACAATCCTATGTACAGATACATTTTAATGGATAAATGAATGAAGGTCATTTATTACATAATAACAAGATCTTGTGTCAAAATTCAAAGAAATGTACCTTAACATTTCCGGCTTCCTTAATGGCATCAAGAATCTTGCCCTGATCACCCAATTGTCCATGGCCGACGGTGGAAATGACGACATCCACCTGTTTGATCGCCTTCACCAAGCTCCCATGATCATACAAATCACCCTGTTTGACCAAAACAATAATTATAATTAATAATTATTTCCAATATATTTATAATCCAATATAAGAATAATATAAAATTGCTTACATGGATCAAACTGACACCAATATTCTTGAAGCCCTCGACGAGCTTTCCCTTGACGGGATCGGAAACGGTGCTTTCCCGGACCAAGATGAAGGTGGGGTGGCCTTCTTTCGCGATCGCCTCCACTATGAATTTACCAATGTACCCCGTTCCTCCGATCACCAGAACCTTGCTTTTCTGATCAGCCATTTTTTTAATGCACGGAATTTCTCTCTGTTTTTGTGTGTGTTTAAGGTTGGTAGTGGAGAGAGGCAAGGACAGAGGGGGAATTATATAGTTGTGTGGTGCGAAATCAATTCAAATATCCTAAACACAAATCACCTAAATTAATGATATTCAAAAACTATATTTGGCTTGTATGACTGTTTTTTACTATTTTCGACGGTTATTTTTGTCTGTTAAATTATGTACATACACTTGTATAAACATCTAAAATTTACAGTTTTGATTTGGATGGGAAAAAAATGCGTGTCATTTACAAAGTGGGATCGCCTGGAACCTTCTAAGGTTTCTGGTTTTGAATCTACAAATGCGGTTAGATACATCGTACCTATATTTTCGTGTGATTGACGAGCTCATGACATCATGGATGAGAACATCATCATACGGAAGGATTATAATTTCTTCCCTCAAGTTTTAATAAATTTTAAAAATAAAGTTTAATAAATTTATTGGTCCCCAAGCATTTATTAGTAATATATGCCGACAATCTCGTAAAATAAGACATGCATGAATTTGTCTTACTGAATAAAAAAATCAATTTTGAAACTATAATGATCAGACATGAAAGTAAAAATATCAACGATAATACGCTAAATGATCATGATTAAAATTTAAAAGGTCGAATTGGATTAAAAGTAAAAAGATTATCATTTGTTCATAATATCAATTGAGATTGGTCTCACAATACATATACTCAATAACAAAATGCATCTCCTATCTACCCTATCTACTTTAATAATGTGATAGTTACACACCTTTTTATTTTCAACTATTTCTTTTAGCATTATTATTTACAAGTTAAATTAAGAACTAGATCACATTTGTTTTAAAAGGTAAAAATCTCTACATGTCACTTAAAAATGTCCAAAATCGTTTAAGAATATAAATTCTAGGGCGATAGCGATCCAAACCACCTTCTCTACTACATCAATTACATTTTTTATTTCTAAAATTAGCTGAATTTTTTACACTCAGTTCATAAGTAAAGATAAATGTGAGTCGTAATCATGGATCTATTCACGTGACTAGTGAAGAGCATAAACATTAAACAACCGTTTCCATCAACGTTGAAATGAGAAAGATCACCCTTACCAATTTCCGTCCACTGTGAGTCTTGTTGGATGAATCTATACGTTTTCTCAATCAAAGTTCACATGTCCATAAAACTCGAGGCAATAATGGATGAAGGCATGTAATTTTAAAGTTAAATAGCTCAATTACGTGACAAATGGATTTTTGTGACATAATTTAATACTCAGCCTTTGAGAAAAGACACATTAAAGCTCAATTCTTAATAAAAATGTATTAGTTGAGAGGATAGAATAGATCACCTAACGATGAAAGCAAAAGATTTTCCGCGAGACAAGTCTTAGACACTCTTAATGTACTGAACTAAACTACAGATAAGCTCTGGCATTTGACACTAAGGAGGAAGGTTGATTTTGCTCATTTTAAACTCAGACTTCTTATTATTGATCTTCTATTTATGGCTGATCTTTTTACTATTTCGTTTGTTATTATTGATCTTCTTGCTGTTTATATCTGATTTTTCACTTTCATGAATAATATTATCTAATTATTCAGTCAAATCAATTGGACCTTGATAGTTTGTCAACATGATTTAGTAAGAAAGAGGAAATTGGTTCCTAGTAATTCAAAAAAATTAACACTTTGTACAACAACTAAAGCTTCCAATTATATTAAGCGCTGTCTGTCACTCACTAATTTATTTATTTTATCAAACTCACAGTGGCCAGTACAGTCGTGGAATGTAATCAAAATTCAAAAACAGCTGTTTTATTCCATATGCACAGTAACCCGGCCCAGTCATTTCAAGCACCAACTCCATCATGGGCCTTATCCATCTTCAAGGTATTCATCTCTGCCACATGGTACTGGGCTGCATACTTGGACTGTCGTCCTTCATATCCAATCACCGGCGGCTCGTTAAGGAATGCCCAGTTGCTGCTGGTCCACCTGAAAAGCCCACCCAAGCATATCAACACACAATCACCGCCTTAAGTATTGTATTTTTACACATAAAATAAATAAATTACCATCCATTCTTCTGGGTTAGCTTTTCCAAACCAGGTTCATCAGCTTCCATCTCCTCCACCACACGCATCTGAAATTTTTGGTAAGCAAAAAAAAAGAAAGTAGGGTTATTGTTAATATACAAACATCAACAAAAATGACTGAATTAGTTTTCGATCAGATATGTGATTGACTGATCGAAAACTAAATACAAACGTGACACTTGCATACCTGACTAGTTGGGGACAAAGGGGAGGTGTGGGTGAGATGTTCTTGCTCTTTCTCTTTCCTTGATTGCCAAAATGCTCGAATTTCATCTTTTGTTAATGAATTGTTTCTCCTCATTATCTCTACACAATTCAACAAAAATAAACCTCAATATTAGTTTAACAAAAGCACAAGATATTGCAAGTTTGAGCAAAAGAAGGTTAAACTTACCAAGATTAGGATCTATTTCATGAGAATCCCAGCCAGACATAAGAGAACCCATTGCGTACTTACTTTTCAAGAGCTGAATTAAAGACTTGAAATAATATTTATCAAAGTGGAAATGGAAGAGATCACAACGTTATGGGATATGGTGTTTTTTTATTCCTTCTTATAGAGTGGCTAAGTATAAGTAAGTCGGCTATATTTGGTGGATCATATATGTATATATATCGTTTGTTCTTATCCTTAGGTTCAAATATACTTTATTATAGTTTATGCAAAGTTGCAATTATGAAACACAAAACCGTTGTCCTCCGTTACTGCTTTTCCAGGATGTGCCCATAGATTTGCCCTTCTTTGTTTGTTGCAAGTTGCAACTGGAGAAATTATGACGTTGCTATTTACGTTCTCTAAATTTTATTTGCACCCTTTTATACTACTCCATTTGAACCAGCTAGATCTGAATTCTTTAAAGTCAACTTTGTTGAACCATTTTTCACCGTTAATAACTTTATTTCATATATTAACCTGGTCTAAAAATTGTATAGTTTAGAAATAGAGCGCATTGTGAATCTAACAATATGTCGTGTGATACTATTATAATACATATACCAATTGAAATTTACGGTCAAACATGCTCCGACAAAATTGACCATAAAGAGTGCAGATCTATCGATATAGAGGGAGTATATAAATGTACAAATGACAAAGATATTGATATTTATAATTTCAAGATGTTTTACGCTCACTTTCTGATCAAAGGTTGTCACACATAATGTTTAGAAATGTTGACTTTATGATATTATAATGATAATGTTGATTTACACTTAAATAAATGAGGATATGTTATAAGTTAGAGTAGAAAGATATACATGAGCCCCGTGACTTACCAAAGGTAATGTAACGATATGTAGTATGCAAGTTCGTTCATATTTTGGATTCATATGTCAAATGTCTGACAGAACTTCAATCCTAATCTCGTTATCTCCATTTCCTTTTTTCAGTTGGATAAGATCAATTTAATCCATTTCCAAAGAATTAGCAAGTGGCAAAGTCAACATTTCGTTACGTATCACTTTCCAGTCAACATTTTTAAGTAGTTCATGAATTGCCTAAATTAACTCAATCATCATTCCAATATCCACGCTTTCTTCAACCGCGCAATAGAGAACCGTATCCAACCCTTCCCACCAATGGCACCCCAATTCAGGTAGGGCTCAGCCTCCTCCAAGGTCAGCTTGTGCGACCAACCTACCCTCCCGGAGGACCATGCCCCCGGCCCCCAACACTTGTACTCCCCATAATACGCCGTCCTGTCAAACACAATCTATCAGAAACACGACTCTTCATGCAGTATAATTAAGAGTTAGTTATCCTTAAAAATGTAAATTTGTTATATTATGCTTGCCAGAACTTAGAAACACGACATTTAATGCAGTATTATTATAAACCGTTCTCGTTAAAATATGTCGTTCTGTCAGCCATCATTTGTCAAAACTTAGAACTTAAAAACACAACTCTTTAAATGAAAGAGATAAAAGTATTTAATAATAAGAATGGTTACATCTGCCTTGAATTGTCGCCCCAACGATCATCCCACCCTCGGGGCTCAATGACGCCGGACATGTAGGTTAGGGCAAAAACCACCCTAGAGTATGGCCCCCACGGCCGTCCGAGAACTGTGCTGCTCGATCCGGTAATCTTGCAGCTCACAAAGATGAACCCTGTTTTTTCCTCCGGCGATTGCCTTTGTTGGGCGGTTATAGCTCCGTTTCCTTGAGAGTTTGAATGCAAGTGACATTTCTGTAAATACATCACATCATGAAATTTAGCTTGTTTTCATGTTTGATATTGTGGAACTAAAATATTAAGATAATCGAGATGAAATGATTTTTTTTAATGTAGAATAACGAAATAAATAGTAACATCGACACATTAATAATAATACTGTATAATGTTTAACATCAATCATTCTATACATGTTTTAATGATAAAAGTCGATATTAGAAGCACCGACCATAGTTTCTTGATCGAAAATATAATGCTAATGTAATTCTTATCTGATATTACAATTATAATTTTATATGAGTATGATTTCTACGCTAAATTAAGTGATCTAAATGAATTACCTGAAAAACAGAGGCCGCATTTCCACATATGAAATCGGTGTCACCCTCAATGTAACAGTTTTTATAGTAATGTCTTCCCATCTCATCCAACAATGTGTCCTGGTGAGACACAAACCTACACCGGTAAAACGTGGTCCGATCTCCGGCAACTCTCAGTGCAACCGCTTTTGCCCCGGCACCATGCGTGTTCTGACAAAACGACAGTATTAGAAACACGACTCTTTATTTTTACTTACATTTAAGGAAAAACAAGCTAAATTACCTTAATGGTGATGTCTCTAGCAATGAAATCCGACGCGAAAATGGTAACCGTCGGAGAAGAGAAGATGTCGCCGTAGCCATCCCATGTTATGATGGTGTCCTTACTTCGTCTTGCGGCGCCGGAAAGAGTGATGAATGGCTTGTTTGATGGTACGATGATCTTTTCCTTGTAAGTTCCCGGCTTCAGTACGATCATAACGTGGCCGGGATTGTTTACCGGAACGGAGTCGATGGCAGCTTGTATGCTCCGGTGATCTCCGTTGCCGGAGGGGTTCACCTGAACGACGACGGTGGCGGCCGACGAAAGTGCGACGTGGAGGAGGAGGAGGAGGATGAGAAGAAGTGCCATTTTTTGCGTTTACGTGGTTTTGTGATGGACCATGTTATAGGCTTGTAGTAGCGTGATGGGATTTAATTTCTTTTCCTTTTTGTCCAAATTATTTCATTTTCGTGCTAATTTTTGTTTTAATCCTCCTCTATTTCTCATAAAGATGGACTAATTTTTAGGTACCGAAATTGATACGCGCTTTTCTTGCGTGATCAACTCGCAAATGAGTTTTAGACAAAATATTAAAGTTGCAATTAGTTCCTTGGCAAGTTTTAGTTGATTAGAACATATTTTTATAATATAAAATTAGTTAATATTTACTTCATGAAAAATTGTTTATTGTATAAAAAAACACATTGCCAGATCACGTTTGTTTTGAACTTGTTAATGTGCAGAGTAATTTAGTCATGCTTATTCTATTTCACAATATATAAATGTTCACTTCAATTCAGTTTCGTTTAATTCACTTCTGAAAAAATTAAGCTATGAAAAACTAGGGATGACTTTATTCTAAGTTGCCATTCCCGTGTGATGTCAAGAAAAGGGAGCATATGGCATTTTTCTCATATTTCGTGTCACCAAAATTTGAAAATGTGTATGATTGCATAACTTGCACTCATTTGTGCAGCCAAGAATGAACCTTTCAGAAAGGTGATAATGCCATTGCATGAAGAAGGAAATGTAGGTATGGAGGGAATGGTTCTAGTTTCCGTGACATGTAAGTCTCATCCAATAATACTATTTCATGTTCATTTCAACTTAATCTAAGCGCATATAAACTATTCAGTTTAATCTAATTCATTTTAAATTCATGTTAGTTCAAGATAGCGAAAAAGAGAAGACTTTTGATCAAATTTTGTGGAAACAATTAAATAAGAAAGTATAATAAGGACATCACATATACAAGTGATGTGTTTGGCCAACTTCATAAGTATAAGCACAATATTACCTTTTATTGTTTTATTAACTGGTAAAAAACATTTTTTTTTGTAAAAGAATAAGTTGTTTTGAACAAAAAAAAAAGTATAAATCGATCTCACAAAATATTAAAATGAGTAATTATAAATCAATTCACCTATTGTATCAAGAGAAAAGTATGACATTATTAATAAAAAATAAATATTCAAGATATGCAAGCATGCACTACTTAACAACTTATCAATGGTTTTTAAAAGTCTTTTGTAACAATTTTTGTGGACTACCGATAGAGTCTTTTAAAATAGATTCAAAACGAATGAGAACTTATTTTCAGTCGTGCCTACCGATAGTCAACTTTACCAAACATATATGTTCGTCCTAATTCCAAAACCATCTTTTCTTTTTTGAAATATTCAAATCAATATACGTAACATTTTAGGTGTTTTTTTTTTTTTTTTGATTGTTTAACATTTTAGGTGTTAAATGCTTGTAGTCAAATTTGCGAACAAATTGTGTTACGAGCTGATAGTTTCATTTTAGTTAAGAATTTCACAAATTAAGACCAATAAATAAAGAGAAGGTCTTGGGTGAGACCGTGCTACCATAAACTTATGTAGGACGAATGATAGTTCATGTGTTTAATGGATTTGTTCATGTGTTTAACAGCTTTGTTAATTCATTTACATATTTTTATAACAAACAAAATTGTGAAACACAAGAACAAATCCGTCAAACACATGAACCCAACTTATAACAAACAAAACTGTGAAACACATGAACAAATCTATTAAACACATGAATTATCATTCGTCATACCATAAGCTTATAGTATGGCGGTCTCACCTAAGACTTTGTAATAGATAAATACCAATAAATATGTAATTTATGATAATTTAGAGAATTTTTTTGCTAATTCAATTGAATTTTATCACTGTTTAGTTTAATTAACTCAATTCAAATAGTGAACGATGTAGAAATGTCATGGAGAATCGAAGATCCGGTTTATCATCCACAAATTCGGCGCCAAAGTTTTAAAAAAACCAACCGAAAACCCGGGAACGAGTCCACCCGACTCCCCACTTAGATCCGACCCGCGACCCATTTCACCCACCCGCCCGATCAATCAACGGGTCGGGATTTTTCCCGCACTTTCCACGACGACTGGGTCAGCAGTACTTATCCATATCCGCAACTTCCAACCTACGTGGCCGCAGTGCAGCGGTGGCGCGTGGCAGTTTTCTCCGCCTTTTACGGCCGTAGTTGGTGGTTACTCTTCCACTAGTTTCACTCAACCAACAAATAAAATTAAAATTAAAGAAAACTGTTTCCGGCATTTTCCAATTTTTGTCTTATTCTCCAAACGCAATTTTGAAATTTCTGCAACAAGAAAATATCATATTCTTTTCTAAGCATTGGGGGCTACGGCCATTGGAGAAATCCGAGGTTCGTTCGTGCATCGTTTCTCGGAGACATCGAAAACGTGATTTTCTTTTGGCTTTTGTGGGAATAAAAATATGATTTTTCCCGTTGTTCGAAACGTACATATACATAAGCATATGCATGATTGAGAAACATCGGAAAAAAAAGCCATCGTCAATTGTTTTTCACTGTTGCTTTTGTAATTTTATTTGATTCATTTGTTGCAGAGGATGTCGATTAAGTCGATGGTTAGAATGTTTGATGATCGGAGGGAGAGGAAGAGCGTTTTAGGGCGGGGGAGATCGTACATTGCGCCGGAATCTCCACCGCCGCCGGAATCCGATCAGGAGTACAGTGAGTGGGCGAATCTGCCGCCGGAGTTGCTCGCCGACATCATCCGGCGGGTGGACGCCGCCGAGATGGCGTGGCCGGCGAGGCGGGTGATGGTGAAATGCGCCGCTGTTTGCCGGTCTTGGAGAGAAGTGACCAAGAAAATTATCAGGACTCCTCAAGAATGTGGCCTTTTCACTTTTCCCATTTCACTTAAACAGGTTATTGATCTTTTATTTTTCCATAAATTCTCAATAAAATTTTAGTTTCTGAATATAGAAGATTAAATTTCATATATTAGTAGTCTCAATTCCATGCAGTGATGCATAGAAATATAGAATCTAAGGGGTATAGAATTCGAATTGGAATTTGGACAGAAACGTTTCAATTCCAGTTCCATACCCTTAATTCATATCGTGGATGTCTGTTTGCACGAATTACGTAATCCGTGCAAACAAACATTCCTGCTAATGTCGATTTTCGTGAGGAATGAAACTGATTTTCGAGGTTGTTACATAGCCTGGACCAAGAGATCATCCGATCCAATGTTTTATCAGAAGAGACAGGGCAACCTCAACGTACAGACTATATGTTGGATTGGCTCCTGGTAAATGTTCTTTTTTAAGCATGTAATAAGGTTTTTGTTGAAAAAGTTAATGATGTTTTGGAAAAGTGTTAACTACATATGTACCAAACAGTTGCTGGAAGCACCAGTAAAATGCTGTTGGCAGCCAAGAAGACTAGAAAGGCCACAGAAACGGAGTTTCGGATATCTTTAGCTTCGAATGATTTCCGAGCTAATGAGAGCTATGTTGGCAAATTGAGGTTTGTTTTACACTCATGTTCCTTCTCTGTGCCTTTGATCATCCCATGTAGTTTTCTGATCTGTGTTAATGTTTGATTACTAGGTCTAACTTTTTCGGTACCAAGTTCACTGTCTATGACTCTCAGCCTGCTGCAAACCATTACCTCGACTGCACAAAGAAAGCATCACGAAGATCATCTCCGAGGAACCAAACTGTGGCGTCTATATCCTACGAGGTGAATGTTCTTCGCGCAAGAGGTCCTAGGAGAATGTATTGCACCATGAACACCATTCAAGACGAGGATATCAATTTATTTGACACGACCGAGAAACCTTTGACTCTCAGAAACAAGACTCCTAGGTGGCACGATCAGCTGCAATGCTGGTGTCTGAATTTCAGAGGTCGCGTTACAGTTGCATCGGTCAAGAACTTCCAGCTCGTGCCAGCTATGGAGCCGGCGCTGGCAGTTCCGACAGAAGAGCAAGAAAGAGTCATTCTACAGTTCGGGAAGATTGATAAAGACAGTTTCACGATGGATTATCGGTATCCGCTGTCTGCTTTCCAGGCTTTCGCCATCTGCTTAAGCAGCTTCGATACCAAACCAGCATGTGAATAGATGTATATAAAATCTGTATATATTCGCAATGTAAAAATACATTCTTGTATTTGGTTATTCTGGAACATTTATTTTTGATGGATTTAAGGTTTCTTGGTTAGAGTACATCGATGTTGTTGTCTTTCTTCTTCTCATTGCAGGCAACTCGGCAACCGTGGCTCCTAGGTTTTGTGCTGTCATCATCGGACTCGCTGGTCTCGAGAAACAAACCTCTGAGACACCTCCTTCGGACAACAGGCTCATGAGTGAGTGTTTGGGATGGAGTCGCATTGAATTCAGCCTTCTGTGCCTCCATTTTTACAGACTGTGCTGTCTTAGGTTCCTTCTGCGAGTTTGAGTACGAGAAATGGACACCTGGATTTGCCTCAGATATGGAGCTGTTGAACATGATCGAGTTGTTGATCCCTTGAACGTTGCTGTTAACGTATGCTTCCGGAGTCTGTTCTTCCTCGGTTTTTGTTTTCGCCTTCTTGGCGCTGTCTTCCCCGTCTGTTGCTGCTTCTGGGATGATCTCATCTGGTTTAACCTTGTATCCTCTGTGAATGCTGATCTTGCCTTCTTTCCTCGACGCCTCGTTTCCTAGGTGCATTGTCGCCCCACGATTCTCTCCGGCGAGAGTCACCACGCTGACTTGCCTGTCATCTACAGAGTGCTTTGAATCTCCGGGAGACACTTTCTTGATGAGCTTTGAGATGTCTTCTCGTATCGTCTTTTGTCGGTTATCAGCAACTGGTGCATTTTTGTGTTTCTGAGCAACTTTCTGTGTTTCAACTTCTGCAACTTCTTTGGCTTCATCTGGCTTTGGTTCGTCGGGAAATGGCTCGGGTTCGGGGTTGATGATCGAAGGCTGCTGCTTCGTCTCAGTGACGATTTCTGGTGTTTTTTCTGTGATATGGCTTTCTGATGGATGAGGATTCTGCTTGAGGATGTCATCTTTTATTGGAGGAGACGATGAATGGTTATCGGCTTCTGATTTGGATGGAGATGGTGGTGATGTTGGTGGAGATGTGGTGGCGGTGGCTGTTTGATTAGCAGCTCGAGCCGGTGATGGTGGCTGAGAAGGAGCTCGAGCAGGTGATGGTGGCTCAGAAGGAGCTCGGGAATGGTTAGTGACTCGAGCCGGTGATGGCGGTTCAGAGGGAGAACGAGCATCTCGAGCTGGTGATGGTGGCTGAGAAGGAGCGCGGGATTGATTAGCACGCCGAGCTGGTGATGGTGGCTGAGAAGGAGCTCGGGATTGATTAGCGGCTTGAGCCGGTGATGGTGGCTCAGAAGGAGCTCGGGATTGATTAGCAGCTTGAGCCGGTGATGGTGGCTCAGATGAATCTTGAGGTGGTGATGGTGGCTGTGAAGGAGCTCGGTACTGATTAATGGCTCGAGGTGGCGATGGTGGCGGTGAAGGAGCTCGGGACTGATTAACGGCTCGAGGTGGCGATGGTGGCTGAGAAGGGGCTCGGGATTGATTAGCAGCTCTAGGTGGCGATGGTGGCTGAGAAGGAGCTCGGGATTGAGAAGTGGCTCGAGCTGGTGATGGCGGTTGAGTAGCGGAGGCTGCTCGGGTGTTTGAGGCCGCGGTGGATGGAGTTTGGCCTGTGGCTGCCTGCCGGACAGAGGGGCGTTGAGTTGGGCCGGGTTGTGGGGCTCTCTGAGAAGGCTGAGTAGGCTGCCGGGGAGCGGGAGAGGGGCGAGGAGGCTGTCCGGCAGGCAGCCAAGGGAGGCGGAAGCGGAAAGCTGGTCTCTGATCTGCCATTGAGGTTTAAGGATGGGAAAGATGGTGGAAATGATAATGTCATGTCTGAATTTCTTGATACTGAGAATATATAGGTTTACATTTGATACCTTGGAAAGTTTGCTCAAAACATGTTGTGAGTTTACTTGTGATGGTTTCAGCTTCTTAACCTGCCTTGTTTGTTTCATCTTTCCACAGTTTCCTTCACGGATAGGTTAGCAACTTAGCATCTTAATGAATTTTACCGTCAGTAAAAACTGTTCACAAGATTTGATGCTCATTCCACATGCGAAGAAACGAAAAAAGACATTTAACTTGCTAACTAGGTAAAGGAACAAACGTGATAAGTGTGCTAATCTTAAACCTGTCAATCCAAGCAAAGAACCTTAGCCCGATGTAAACCATTTCAAACAATAAAAGGCAAGCACTATTTGCCATTGCCATCTAAATCTCCTGATTCGTGCGAAAACTTTCCTGATTTGCTGTAAGGATCAAAATGCAAGGCTTTATCCGAGCAGTGAGAACTTACCAGGAGAAGCTCTCAAGAGGCTCCCTTCTGAGTGCCGCGAAAATAACCACAGAAGCGGACCCCACAGCAGTTCGGCAGAAAGGGCTCGAGAATATGACAGTGTCAGAAGTGCTGATGACAAAGGAAGGAGAAAGCGCAGGATCCTGGCTTTCCTGCCGCATGGATGACAGCGTTTACGATGCTGTCAAGCAAGTCTGTTTCTTCAGTGCACATTCCTAATCCTATCTCTTTCTTGGTACAAAATGTAATGATCCTAGGTCCCTAATGAAATTGCAGATGGCTCAAAACAACATAGGATCTTTGGTGGTCCTAAAACCAGGACAGCAGGATATGATTGCCGGAATTGTCACCGAGAGAGGTAAGATACGAAGATTCAATTTTCTAAATATTTAACTTTTGCACATAATGAACACAATGCAAACATTGGCAGACTATTTGAAGAAAGTAATTGTCAAAGACAGATCATCGAAGTACACAAGAGTTGGCGAAATCATGACTGATCAGGTCAGATTCCGAAATCCAAAACTTTACTATCTATTTCATCTTTCTTGCACTAACATCAATTTTCAGGAAAGATTAATAACAGTGCACTCGGACACGAATATCCTCGAGGCAATGCTGCTAATGACAGGTGATTATTCTCGGGAGTCGAAAAAAACTCTTACCAGTTTTAACTGTGTTTAAGACTAAGAATGCTGTTATATTCTTGCAGAGAATCACATACGGCATGTGCCCGTGATAGATGGTAAGGTGGTAGGCATGATCTCCATCGTAGATGTCGTTCGAGCAGTGGTAGAGCAGCAGAAAGGAGATATGAAAAGGCTAAATGAATACATAAGAGGTGACTACTATTAGGCTCTGAAGCTCACCTGCAAAAAAGACATGTAATCAGTGCATCAATCATATAAGAAATAATCTCACTTGTAAGAAAGAACATGTTATGATAGATTTTCCCTTTCACCTAAAAAATTATGAGAATTTAAGAGGCTGCTTACAGTCTAAATCGTGACGGTTTTACTGTGGGTGTATTATATATTATGGAGACCTTCAAATCATCTGTCGCTTTCAAACCTCGACCTTCCATCAATCCACGCATCCTCTCAGCGTCTTTCTGAAACCCCCCATCAATGAGCCCTTTTATCACCCTCTCAAAGTCCTCTAGTTCCAACTGATTCTTCTTCGACTCCAATACTGCAAGGGTTTGAAGAGCCTTCTTCTCGATTTTAGCCTTTGAGTACAATTCACAAAGTGCCACGTGAACTGTCACGGGAGGAGCCTCGCCCAACTCTGATATCAAACCTAGTAACTCCTCAGCTTCATCTATTAGCAGCAACTGACACATCCATTCCAACATAACTGAGTGAGTAAGAACTCCGGGTTCAAAGGCATCCTTCTTCAGCTGCATTAGGAGATCCAGAGCCTTATCTAATGCATTATGTCTCCTGTAATGAGAAAGCATGCTAGCAGTACACCTGTCATCAGGTTTAAGCCCGAGTCTCATCATGTGTTTAAATTTCTCCCATGGTTCTTCGTAGCTATGATGGTTTCCAAATGCTTCAATCAACAATGTAAAATACTCCACGCTCAGCTGCACACCATCAGTGAATTCCATACTCGAAGCCATTCTCTTTGCTTTATCAACTATACCAAGTTCAGAAAAGCCTCTGAGCAAAGTCATATAGATATCCTCAGTTGGTTTAAGATCCCTAGTCAATTCCATGTCTTTCAATAACGCCTCGCCATCCGATGGACGGTGTGCCTTCACATAAGCCATGATCATCGACTTGTACAGCTTCATGTCTGGTCGGCATCCTTGACTTCTCAAGTTATTAAATGCCTTCTCTGCTTCCTCAAGGTTGCCTGCTTTAGTATACATACGAACCAACATGTTTAATGTTAGAATGTCTGGTGCAATTCCTTTTTCACTCATCTTATTGAGAATTCTCTGAGCATCTTCAAATTGGTTAAGGCCAGAATGGGCCTCAATGAGCCTTGAATAGTCGCGTAGGTCTGTTTCGAAGGAATCCTCAGCCAGGACAAGTTCTGCAACCTGCCACCGAAAAATAAATAATCAATACTGGTAAATTAGAGCAAATATACTATTATATCTAGCAAGTTGAAACAAGACAGCCTAATTTACAGAGACAAAGGGATAAACACTACAAGACCGTAGGTTTCCTAGCATTCACACTCCTAGCATAACCATACCGAAAACAAGATTTTACACACACACATTGATTCCACAATCATGACGCTAATGAAATTTCAAAACTTTCCTCAGAATCCATCACATTCATCAAGCTCTATTCTGATCAAATTCATTTCCTTATGCAAGTCAATGAATCAAAACATTCATACAAGACTGTCAAGAGAAAACAAACCTTAAGGTATAGCCCGATATCCGTTTCCTTCAACCTATCAAGCAAGGCACTCCAATCAACCCTATTAGGCTGCAGGAGCTCCTTCCACTCAGCCAAAAGCGGAGCTGGATCATCCTCCATTCGCAACGAAACAATCTTTTCAGTAACAATCTTGCATTTCCCGGTAATCGGCTTTGCTTCCTGGGGCCAAATGACCTTCCCAGATTCATGAACCTTGTCAGCAACATCAGCCCATTTTTCGTCCGATAAATCAAGACCATATATCTTGTACTTCAACTTCCCATGCCTCTTCGGAAGAGACAAGACACGGGGCACTGCCCCCTCCTCCTCCTCAGCCGCCTGAGCCTCAACACCACCCTCAATAAAAAGCTGATCTTGGGCAGCATTTTTTTTGGCTTCTTCTTTCCTCTTCTCCAGACCTTCATAGAACTCACTCTCCTCCATTTTTTCCCGGGCCCACTTGAACCTGAGCTCCCTCAGCATATCCCCTCTGATCCCAATCTCCCCTGCAAACCTGCTCATTTCCTTAACCTCCTCGGACTGCAAGAAGTTCTTCATCTTCTCCTTCTTCTGCGCATTCCTCATATCCTCCAAAACGACATTACTAACCTCCCACACAGTTCTCCACAAATCGGGGCTGAAGTCATCATCTGCAGAACCTCCCTCGATCCTCTCCCCAAGACCGCCCTTTTCCATTTCCAGCACCACTTTCTCAACGATGATCATCAGCATCCCGTCGATGGTGAGCTTATCGCTCTCCGGGAAAGCTTCGCCAAGCTTCCGCCGCATAATCCAAACGAATCTCGACAGAAATTCGCTCATCGCCGCATCCTCCTCAGACTCTTCCACTTCATTCTCGACACTGGCTTCCTGCAGGGTATGAACCCATCTCGAGGAAACCCAGTTTTCCCGGGGGAAACTCTCCGCCGCCGGCGAGTGGATTTGGCGGCGAGATGGAGCCACGGCACCATTTCGGACACTGTGGAAATGGGCTTGCTGTAAATACGAAGCTTTGCGGTTATACTTCGAGATTTCCCTGAGCGCACGCCTGCACAACACGTTCTTCAGATTCATCTCAACACCTTCAACTGTGTGAGAGAGAGATCAGATGATCGGAGAAGACGATGTGGGGTTTTAGGAGTCTAAACTGTAGACCAAACAAAAACCCTATTTTTTGTGTAAATTGGGTTATAGATTGGCCCACTGTATTTGGGCCAGCGGGAAGGGCCCAAGACTAAGAACAAGTCGCAGGTTGGGAGTTCGAAACGGTCCAACGTTAATGTGGGGTGTGAATAAGAGAGAATATTGTTTTCCTCTTTTGGTAAGAAAAGTGTTTTTGACAATGATCCATTTTGCGGTGTGGTTAGAAAAACGAGTGGTGAGCATTCAGCAGTAAAAAAAAGAGAGTTGGGATGAGTGAGACTGAGACGTGTCATTCCACCCTTCTCAACTTTTTTTCAAATCAATCGGGGTCATTTCATTTCGGGTACGTACACATTATATGGTGTCATTTTCATTTTCTTTAGCTATTGAAAATAACCTAGTTGATAAGATGTGTTTTTGAGAATTATTAACAAAAATGGCAAGTTAACAACGTGAAGGAGGAATGTGTTTTTGTGTACGGGGTTGAACAAACTTTAAATAAGTACACTTATCAATGATAGAAATGTTTTAGGTACGGGTCTCTCAGAGGCGGATCCAGGATTTCAATAGATCAGGGACATTTTACTCTTAAATTTTTTTCCGCTTCATTGAATAAAAAATAACTTAAAATGTAATAATTTAAATACGAATTTTAAATAAAATGTCATTCAATTCAATTACATACCTTTGAAATACTTTAAAAAAACACTTTATTTATGTGTATTTTCACAAAAATAGTGGGGCAAAATAATAAATTTTAAATTTTGATACCTAGAGAATATTTTTTTTAAATAATTTCTGGGTGGCAGTTGCCACCTTTGCTAATACACTATGTCCGCCTCTGTCTCTCGCACTTCTCTTGTGCATCAATTTAGTTAAAATAGTTCAATTTAGTTTAGTCGAACACAACATTAGAAATTTAACTTAATTTGACTATTGAGAGCAAAGTGGTCCGGTGTTTACTGAGTTTTTATTTGTTAAAGTGTTCATGGACCTTCTATTTTTGGAAAGTACATTTGTACCCTACTGCAATATCCAATATGTAGTCGGCATCGACTTGTTTATTTTTATTTTTTGAATGATTTGAAAAGACTTAAACAACTAATAAGCCCAAGTTTGACAAATGAAACGAAAAAATTTGGTAACATACTCTCGTGAAAATATGAGTAAAAAACACTTGAAAGGTAAACCAAAAATTTGACTAAAGATTAAGCCCTGTTTGCCAGAACTTATCTGTAGATCAGTTCAGTTCAGTTTAGTGAAAATGTAATTTGATGAAATTCAGGTTAATTCTGAAGTGAACTGAAATTCAGGACTTAAATTCATCTTTTCAAGTCACTTATAACGATATTTGGTGATACATGTAACAAACTCTTTAGTGACTACTAGTAGTCATTTTCTATTGAAGATGTAGGTTATTTTGCCGTGCTCAGTTGAGAGAGTTGTCGTGTTCTTTAGTATTCACGATCTATTCACCTATGTATTTCAGTTTTGATACAAGTGTAAATACCTTATTATTTTTACCTTTTAGTCTTCAAACTTATCTTAGGACAAAATGTAAATACAATTATGAATTTAAGTGTATGAACTTAGAATACAATCCCTTGAAGCAAAATGTGAGATAGAAGTCACCTAAAGGAATCAAACAAAATTTAAAGTTCAAAAACGTGAGAGCCCAAAAAAAAAAAAAAAAAATCAACTTTCCCCATTCGCATAATATTCCCACACTTTTCATGTTACCATGTTTCTTCAAGTTTGGCATAATTCCCATTATATATACCATGGTAAAAAAGGTGAAAACGAAAACGACCACACAAGCATGGAGCTCAAGAAATATTGCAAACAGGCCCCCGAACTCGAGTGTAATTACTCAGAGGGTGCAGAAAGAAAAGAATGAAATTGATTGATTCCAAGGGCACGAGGAAGTCAGCAAAGGAAATTGTAGGGGTCAGACTGCGCAAGCAGCATTGAGTAGTGGTACTGTACAGCCACTACTAGGGGCAGCAGTGCAGCAGCAGCAGCAGTAGTAGACCTAACACAAACACCAAGTACCAAAGCAGTGTTTTCTCTCTCACACACTCACGCAGTTGCAGGCGCAGAGTGCACCATCGATTATCTCGCCAGCCACACGGAAAGGCTAAAGAGACACTACTTGGGTTAAAGTAGGGGTGTAAACGAGTCGAGCCGAGTTTTGGCCTTATCGAGATTAGGCTTGATAAAAATTAGCGAGCTCGAGCTTGTTCGAACATAAAAACATCAACTCGAACTCGAGCTTGATTAGCTGTAATGGGCTCGAGTCGGGTAAATCGAGCTCGTTCGAACAAGCTCGGCTTGTTTATATTAATTAAACCTTTTAAAAGCTTTTTTTTTTAAATAATTTATATATAATAATTAATTTATATATACATGTACAGGGTCGTTAAGGCTCGACGAGCTTATCAAACCATAGTCGTGGAGCTCGAGATTACTAATCAAGCCGACTCGAGCTCGGCTCGTGTTTGTTTGTTTCAAGCTTGAACCAAGCTTTTATTGAACTGTTCACGAGTTTCTCACGAACGACTCGCTGTAATGAAAGCATGGGAGAGAAGGAAACAGAGATAAAGATGTCACCACACACTCATTCCGTTTTAATTACACTCTCACTATGTGCATAGTACGTAGCTATTGAGCTTATTTACCTCCCTTTTTGTTACTTTCTTTCTTGTGTTTTTATGCAAGAATTTTATAGGCACACTCGCTAATTCGCTATAGGACAAGCCCACCACTGTGGACCATTTGTGGGTAATTTTACCACTAACACAAGTCCCATGATTCAAATTGTAGATGAGGATATTGTCACATCTATTTTAAGTGTGAATTGTGAGGAGGTAATTAATGAAGGTGTTGAAAATTAGAATGAATTTATCATTCTTCTCTCATCAAAATAAAAGTGTGATATTGAATATTGCATGTAAATTTGATATTAATTAAATGTCTTATAAGCTGATTGAGTGCGAATTGAGTAGATAAATTTATGTAAGATTCAAACTTTACATGCAAAATTAAGTAAAATAACTTATAAACCGATGTCAACTGTCTTCCAATGACTTTTATTTTAGTTTGAGATCAAGATTCGAACCATAACATATATATTAGGCTAGAGCATAGAAGTTCAAGTAAAGTGAAAATTTTAAACTTAGCTTATTCATATACTCTTCAATCGTCTCTCTTAAACTACATTTGCATGAACTGATCAAGAAAATGTAACACGCAATAACATCTTAAACATTGCAAGAGGAGATCTATAGCCGAAGCATGCACTCACCTTAACTAATTCATCACATATTTCAATCGTCTTCCAGTGACTTTCAATTCAGTTCAACCTCAAGAATCACACTAAAACTAGTGCAAATCCCAATCTTTAATCGATTCATCATGCTTATCAACATGTCTTCCTTAATCTACACTTGCATAAACTCATCGAGAAATGCATGCATCGATAACATCTTAAACAGTGTAACCGAAGATCTCTAACTTTAAAACTCGAAAGGTAGTAGTACCCTCCCATTAATACAAATGTAGCAAGGATGGGATGGGATGGGTTGGTGATTAGGGCATGGCAAAGCTGGTGTTAGATGGATGGAGCTTAAGGAAGAAGGATTAATGGAGATGGATTGGTGTGAAAACAAAAGGGGTGGAAGATAAGAAAGGGGCAATAATGAGGGGGTGGGGATGGGACCAGGTGGCAGGGCGTGGGAGAGGACGAACATGACATTGTCGGTTGTTTTTATGCTCTCTCCTCCCTCTCTCTAACACCCAAATTCCCTCTCTTCATCTCATCACTCCCACAATTCCCCTCCCTTTACCTTAGCTTCATCACAAGCAACCATCCTGTCTCTTGTTGGAACCTCTGCAACACCACATCTCCTCTCTTCTCCCTCCTTAAAACCTACTTCCATGGCCCCATTTCTCACTTCCTAGGTTTACTTGTTTTCTCCCGCAGACCCGGATCTTTGTTCTTGTTTAGGATCAGTTTTTAGGACATTAATCTTATGCTATAGTCGTTGTTAGGAGATTAGGATAAGGTGTTGTTGAGATTGTGTGCGCAGAGAATTAATGGCCATGGCTGGAGAGGAGAAGCAGGATATGAGAATGCTGTACGACCCAATCGAAACCCTAGACCAGGAGCACCACCTGATCCGTCCGGGTGGCGGCGGTGCAACGCCTACGCCGCCGGGGTTCGGGGCCGGATCCAAGCCGAAGGCGGCGTCTGCTGCGGTGGCGGGGAGCTACGGGAGGAGTAACAGCATTAGCGGGATACGGTACCGGGAGTGTTTAAAGAACCACGCCGCCAGCATTGGCGGCAACGTGACGGACGGCTGCGGTGAGTTCATGCCCTCCGGCGAGGACGGCAGCCTGGAGGCGTTCAAGTGCGCCGCCTGCAGCTGCCACCGCAACTTCCACCGGAAGGAAGGCGGCGGCGAGAACAACCACAACGCCGCCATGGTGGTGCACCCGCTCCAGCTCCCGCCGCCGCCGCTGCATGGCAGCAACAACAACCACTGGACCTCCATGGTGCACCCGATGAAGATGGCCTTCGGCAGCAGCGGAGGCGGCGGCGGTGGAGGAAGCGGCAGCGCGGCGACGGACTCCTCCAGCGAGGAGCTGAACTTCAACGTGTACCAGTCCGGCCCGGCAGGGGGTGGCGGGGCGGCACCGCCGCAGTTCGTGGTGGCGAAGAAGCGGCACAGGACCAAGTTCTCGCAGGATCAGAAGGACAAGATGCTGGCTTTCGCGGAGAAGCTCGGGTGGCGGATCCCGAGGGAAGATGACACTGAAGTGCAGAGGTTTTGTGGCGAAGTTGGGGTGAAAAGACAGATTTTTAAGGTTTGGATGCACAATAACAAGAACTCTTCCTCGGCGAAGAAGATGACTCCTCCTCCTCAAGATCATCAACATCATCATCTGCAGCAACAACAACAGCAGCAGCAGATTCATCAGAATCATGAATAATTTGGATGACTCGATTTGTAGCCGTTAGTGCAACGAGAGATTTGTATAGGGATTTATGTTCCTCATTTGCTATTTTATGTACTTTTTGTATGATTTTCTTCTTGGATAACGATGGATGGATGCATTTTCATTTCTTGATTTGGATCGCATTAGCAAAGTTAATTTCTGGTTTGGTAGTAGGTGGGATTGTTGTCCGAAATATTTTATCCTCTCATTTTAGTGAATTTTCAGCCTTGAATTTTTGTACTAGTAGTATTATTTTTTATGGACTTCTTCTCAATATTCATCCTTGTTTAATGCCAAAAACTTTCTTTACCTTACAAGTTTGAGTAAACTTTGGACTTTTTATATGCACATTGCACACGAATTTTTGGCATGTGTAAAACAAATTATATATACAGTAATTTAGTCCGGGATGGAGGGTAATAGGCATGAACTAAAAGAATTGAAATAAATTTAACTGTATCAAAATAAATTTAATACAAGTGAAATGCATTTATCATAACTGAACTGAAATAATTGAAATTTATTATATATCATTATAATCTATAGTTACGTAATATTTAATAAAAAAAATTATTGAACTAAACTGATAAAAATATAAGTATATATATGTAACTAAAGAAATACAAATATATTTAATTCTAAATGTTACCTTAATATTACCGACCCGAAACCATCAGACCAACCCGGGGATGTAGCTCAGATGGTAGAGCGCTCGCTTAGCATGCGAGAGGTACGGGGATCGATACCCCGCATCTCCACTTTTATTTTATATTTTGCAATTCAATTTAACATAATTATATTATATTATGTAAAGTTTTTAGATAGCTACCACTAATGGGGATATAGCTCAGATGGTAGAGCGCTCGCTTAGCATGCGAGAGGTACGGGGATCGATACCCCGCATCTCCACTTTATTATTATCACAATTTTATCATTTTCTAGCTCTTTTTGCAATCATAGATTTATCTCATAATTGTCACACTAATCCTGTTTTAATATTTTCTGATTCAACATCTCAAACAGAAACTAAGTTTGATTTTTTTGATTGGATCCACAATGTTACTAAAAAACGATCATGATTTACGATAATCCGGATGTTATAGTTAAGCACCCAAAAACGATTATGTCTAGAATTCCGATAACCTGGATCTTAGTTTATCATAATCATAAGTAAAGAAGTTGTAAAGCTAGTAACAGCAAAGCGACCACTTCCACAAAAGAATATTTCTGTTACGTTCCAAGTTAAAACAGAAACATTAGCAGCAACAAAGTTTACATAAGTTCATAACAGTGTCTCTATTCCCAGGAGTACTTTTCTTTAGGTAATATGGATATACATTGTGACACTTGCATTGATTGCATGCAGTAAAAGTAAAAAAAACTTAAGACAGAACAAAAACATTAAAATTCTCTTCAGCATCTTCATCAGTATCTGCATGCATTTTTTTCTCACAGATTCTTCTGAGTAAAGCTAATTTGAACCCATCCCCTCCATTCTGAAGCTTAATGCAGCTTTAGATTCTTCATCATCCTGTTCAAGGAAAAAAAAACATGAACTTTGATAAGTTGATTTATTTGAAGAGATTAATGATGACGCATTAAACTACATAGTGGCAAAAGTTTGCAAACTTTCGGCCTACAAAGGCCACAAAGCTGACCTCATCTAGTTCCTTATTCTAGTATATCTTCTTATTTGCAAGTCAAACCGGGTATCCGATTATATATAAAAGAGTCGTGTTTCTACTGTGCACAGTTTTATAATTGTATTTATGTATATTTCATAACAAACATTTTATCCTAGATATTATATTAGTGAATCATTTTGGACCATACACGTCAATACAATTGGAGACATAGCATATTTACCATATTATTTCACTGTGGAAATAAAAATTTCAAGAATTTTCACTTGCCATATTGAAATATAGTCGTTATCTTCCGTTAGTCAAAAGTTGGGTATGTATGTGTCAAACGAAACGTTTCCTCCATGACAAGTTATTTTTGCCTAAAAATATAATAGGGCCATGAAGGTTCTAGACATGGATGTTGACTTAGGATTTGCACCTTAATTTCAGCAGATTATGAAACGTCATTAAGGAAATCTGAAGGGTTTAATTAACTTTGTCGGATTAATGTCTCGTCTAGACAGAAACCAGGGCTTAAACTATTCTTTTTTATTGTATAGATTTCAAGATTAGGTCCATGACCATGTGCTCCTAAACAAGATTAAATCTCATGTGGACTCATTTAGCAAAGTTAAGCAAGTTGGATGATCATATGCTACTAAAATAACAATATATAATACATAGAGCTAGACTATTATAGAATTGACTAAAAAATTTGTTTTTCTTCATTCTAGTAGTATAATTTGATACGAGAAATTTATAGGTGATATATATACTATCTAAAATATAGAGCTTTATCTTACACAAGTCGAACAAACAAGACCTCCATCCATATCTCTAATTAAGAAATGTACTAGTATTGTTGAACATGAAAAAGTCACGAATAACTTCAAACAATCTAACTATTATGGATTTTGAAAGAAGCAACTTTTAACTTCCAACATAGACGGTTTTATCTTACACGACTACACCACATAGACATTAGACACCTATATATTTCCAATTTGACATCGCAAAACTTAGCTTGCAAACTTGACTATATGTGCATGTTCCTAACAGCTTGTACTAAGAAATTGAAATGTACCTCTGCTCATTGGAGTACCCTCTGGCGTTGGAGGCCATGGTCCGGTAAACCGGCGGCGGAATTTGGTCGGCCTCAATCTGCATAATATCGTTGACGAGCATTTCGTAGTGCCGGCGAACCTCCTCGGCCGACTTGCCGCCGACGGCGCGGGCAATGTTGTGCCAGCGGTCGGGAGTGTCCTTGTCGAACCTGGCCAGAGCCTCCTCGAACTGCTTGTTCTGCTTGGCGGTCCACGACTGAGCCGAGCTGCGCATCGAGCTGGACGCCATTGATGGATGAGGAAGAGGAAGAAGATGAAGATGAAGTGTGTGTGTGTGTGTGTGTAAAAGGGAAGGAAAGGGACTGGTTTGAAGTCAAGAAGGTGATGAAGGCATGGGAAAGTATTGCTATATCTCAGCTCCTTATATACTGGAGCAAAGGTGGTGGGGGCTTCTGCAAGTTGCTAAATTAAAATTCTCCATCCAAACAATAACTACCTTAAACCTGTTTTAGTTGTTTTTAATTTGTTTTTGAAAATAAAAGGAAATTATTAATTAGGCCATATTCTATTGAACTTATTGCTACTCACTACTCACCCTCCCTTCATATCAGATATATCTGCATAGAATTTAAACAATAAATTCCGACTGTATATTTAAATGAGTAAAAATATTATTATATCTAACATTTGTTGAATTTTTATAACCTACTTTATTAATATCATACATTGTTAAACAAAAATGATATTAACAGTTAAACATGCGTATATGAGACCGTGAAACTAATTCTGATACATATAGATGGTGTAGAGAAAGTATATCAGCTCAGTTTAGTAAAGAAATAATTTTATAAAATTCTGGCAAATATAACTGGTGAAGAATGAATATATCAGTTCAGCTTAGTTTTAAAATAATTTTATATAATTTTGGTAAATATAACTGGGGCAGAAGGAATATATCAGTTCAGTAAAAAATAATTTTATGAAATTCTAATTTTATATTTCAATGTATTAATTCAAGTTTTATGGAGTATATATTTTTCTTAGTGTCAGTTGAAAAATTGAACATGGGAAGTCATTTTCACAGCTTTTGGAATATCATGATCAACAAACAAGTGGATTATCTAAGCAGTTCTTTTCCCAGCTGTGGGGATTAGATCCCAAATTCTAGATACCTACTAAATCACCCTCCCAAGATATCGAGAATCAAATTTGACCCTTCACCTCCTGTTCATCACTAACTAGTAACCGTAAAACATTACCATGGTCGGCAAGAAAAAGAAAGGGACAATCTTTGAAAGAGAGCCATGATCAGATTATTTTTAAAAAGTTGTTTCCGAAAAAAGACAAAAATAAAACATGAAAACTTCCTTTAAAATGGTAAAATAAATAAAATAAGAAGATCAAACATAAAAAAATCAGACATGAAAATAAGAAAATCAACAATAATATGCTAAATGATCATGAATAATACGTAAAAGGTCAGGTTTGAAAGGATGAAAATCAAATCTCAAATAATATTGGTTTCACAGGAGGTATTCTCTACCGTTTACCTTTTTCCTAAGTGTTTGATAATTTGTTGATGATATTCAAATTATCCAACAACATCAACATAAAATTAAGCAATATCAATAGATGGTCTTATATGAAATTTTGTGAAAGCTATTAGCAATCTATGCATTTAATAAAAATGTCATTAATATGAACGGAGACGGAACAAGATATTGTTATTTTTCTTTTTGTGTGGAGTTTGAGAGATGCGACGGTGTCTAAGAACAATGAACACACAGTATGCGTAGATTATGGGAAGGAAAGAGTAATGCGTAGTATGGAATGAAAGATAATCTTATCTTGGCCTTCCCCATGTTATCTTTTTTGTTGGACTAGTCGACTCGAACAGAATTTGCTTTTCTGGCTCCTCTGAATATAGCCATTCCTTCATGATATGGAAATCTCTTTACTTGCTCTGTTTTTTACAGAGCACTCTGTTTTTTCCCCCCTTTAACTTAACTTTTTCTCCTTGTTTTCTCTTACTCGTGGTGTTTTATACGGGTTTAGTATGTGTGTGCGTGTGTGTGAGATTTTCCGGACTTGGAAATGGTGACCATTAAATAATTAAGGATTTAGTCTCTTTTAGCAACTGAATATAGCAATTCCTTCATGATAAGGAAATCTCTTTACTTGCTCTGTTTTTTTACTGAGTACTCTGTTTTTTTCTCCTTGTTATCGCTTACTCGTGGTGTTTTATACGGGTTTAGTGTGTGAGTGTGTGAGATTTTCCGGGATTGGAAATGGTGACCATTAAATACTAAGGTTTTTAGTCTCTTCTAGCGACTGATGATGTGCTCAGAGCGCCATGGTTTGATTCATGTTACCCGCCGCCTTCCTTTTTTATTAGTTTTATGTCGTCTCCATATTTAGCGTCCTACATGAGTTTTTCTTTATTAATATTTTCTAGATTCTGTTTTTTCTTCCTTTCTGACTGTTCACTTTTTTAGGTCAGTAGGTCTAGCGAAATTAGTATTTTTCATTTCTCGTAAGTTTTTCATTTTAAATTCATTTGATATTCATATTCTAGTAGGCAAGGAAGTCAGGAGCACTTTTAAAACGCGGTGCTAATCGAGTGCTACGACGACTAGTTGTTACGGCGTTTATGTTGTGACGTTCAAGACGTTTTGTATATATATATATTAAACTATAGACATATTTAGGTTATATTTTTAAAAGTTATACTGAAATATTCATCCTAATATTATAATTTAGAAAAAAAGAGTTTAATTTTAACTATGAATGAGAGTAATCTCGTTCCTAACATTGAGATATAAAATATTAGACCATAATTAATTGGTCTTTCTATTTAATAAGGTTTAAATATGTTTTTAATTGGATTAAATTTTATCATTCAAATATATTAATTTATTCAAATGTTTATGTTATTCAAATTCACTACATCATATTCTGTCGACATAATCACAGCTGTCGCTAATCAAATTGTTACTCTATATTGAAATCATGTGTTACCATTAAAAACTCATGTTCAAATGACTTAGGCTACGTGAAGAAAGAAGCCACGACCCTCGCCAGTAAACCTATGGTGCCGGAAAACCTGACTCGGCATGCTATGGCCTAATGATTCAGTGAGCTGACCCATCATCTCAATCGTTAGCCTCTTTGACTTAGTTGGAAATCGCTCGACCTTAGTAAACTTCGACTCGCCCATGAATCTACTATTTAATAGTTTTCATAACTGTCATTTGATTGCTAGGTTATCCTATTTGTAACTACGTTAGAGAGTTCAATAACAATAATATCTACGTTAGATGGTTCTCCATTGACATCTCACTAGTAATGAAACATCAGATTCAAAAATTTACTGCGACAACTCATGACTTTTGTAGAAACAATCGATCATCTGTTAAAATTGTCATGTTTATAATCACAATATAATATTATTTAATTAGTGGTACATATACTTTATCAAATCAAATATAACATATTTAGTATTGCGTGTTATTTAAACTCACTAGACATGTAAGCTCATTTAATAAAAATTGCAAAGAGAAATCTAAATTGGAAATTACTAATGGAGAAGCAAATGACATACAAGACAATACAAAGCTACAATTAAACATTTGATTTATCATTTGATTCTGATATTATTAAAGCTCCATATTGATTTTTAAGGTGGTAACCGTATCAAGAAGATTCACTAATGTCTGGCTAATTTTACTTATACTTGGAATATGATTCCTTATCATGTTATCAAAATAAGCCTCTTGATTTTATTTATAAATCTCAACATTCAATTATTCTAAGTATAAAAATAAAAAGAATAACTATAGCGTTCAAGCCAATCTCTGAACTTCTTTCTAAGGAAAATAGTTAGTCAATGAATATAAAATTGGCACGTCAGTGTTTGTTGCATGGCTCGCATTAATTTAGCTTGATTCATTTCTGTCTAGATTTTTTGTAAGTTTATTTGTGTTTAGAGATTTGAAAGGCATAAAAAAAGAAGCATATTAATAGATTTATGTCTAGATTCTTTGTAAGCTTATGCATTTTTTTATCGGTTTTTCTAACGAGTGCCCTAGGGCACTCGATAACAATGGAATATTTTGTGTGAATTCGTGTATTACATGAGTATTTGTGCATGGTTAATGACTACGACTGCATTAGTATTAATTCTCCCTAGATCATCGAAATGGTTACATTAATGCTCATTTAATTCCTTTCCCTCTATTACCATTTTACATTTTACAAATTTCCCTCCAAAATTCTAAATACATCACCAACATACTACTACATATTCGGGTACGTATCATACAAATAAATACAACTATGTATTTATTAACAATGAAATGATTGAGTATCCAAAATTAGAATTCCTTTCATTTACCATTTCATCGTTTATATATATTTTATAGGTTTAAAAATGTGTTTATACATATATATATATATGATTTTTCTTTTTTAAAATTTACAGACATTTGTAGATTTGATGAAGAGTTCACCAACATCAATTCTAATTTTGGATACTCAATCGTTTCGTTGTTAACAAATACATAGTTGTATTTATTTGTATGATACGTACCAAAATATGCAGTGGTACATCGGTGATGTGTTTAGAATTTTGGAGGGAAATTTGTAAAATGGTAATAGAGGGAAAGGAATTAAATGAGCATTGATGGAACCATTTCGATGATCGAGAGAAAATTAATACCAATGCAGTCGTAGTCATTAACCATGCACAAATACTCATGTAATACACGAATTCACACAAAATATTCCATTGTTATCGAGTGCCCTAGGGCACTCGTTAGAAAAACCGTTTTTTATTGGTCCTCATTTTTTCACAAGATCTCTCATAAATTGTTTTGGCCACTAAACAGAATTAGTGTTGGGATGATCAATATTGCAATTTACGAAAAGTCATTTATTGCGCCAAAAAGTGATGAAATGAAAATGTTGATACGAGTTAAAAAGTGATGAAATAAAATACGTTACTCAGTGTTAAATAAAGTTAGAATTTATTTTGTAATGCTGAAATGAATCTCACAAGAAACAAAAGTTAGTTTGATTTATTCAATTTTTTAATTTGAACCTTTGACCATTACGAAAACCAAACATCAATTATGATATCAAGCAATTAGTTTAATAGCGACCTGTAGCCCAGAAGTTATGTTCTTCACTTTGGTTGCTTTCACCTGAGTTTTGCAATGATGAGAGTTGAACCCATGAGAGTTGGAGTCAAGATTCCCTGAAATTATTTCAAAAGAAATACCTCAAAATGAAAGTATATTTGCTTTCAAAAATCCTTTAAACACTAATTTGTTTTGATATACCAAGGAATTTCATTTCAAATAGTTTTCTTTTGTTTGATAAACTACTATAATTACTACACAACAACGATTCTCGATTCCCTGAAATGCAGATCCCATTTAGTATCAATTTACTAAAATACCCTTTTAAAAATGGGATTTACTTAAAGGGTTATTTTATCAATTTCATAGTACTAAGTAAGATCTACATGTAGGGAATCATGTATATGTATATAGGGAACCATTGATATGTATATATGAGCATAAAAAATTATTATTAAAAAAAGAGAAAAATTTTCATAGACCCCCCAACGTTTGCTGAACTTTCACTTTGGCCCCCATCGATTTTTGCTCTCAGTTTGGCCCCCCAACCATACGATTATCTATCAATTTGGCCCCCTAGCCCTAACGTTGGCGTCAAATCAATTTTCCGTCAATTCCTCTAGGGGTAGTCTCGTCTTTTTCCGTCAATTTTCCATCAATCCCTTCATAAACGCCATTTTCATCGAAGATGTTGCTGCCAAAGTCGTCGTCATCACCGGAGCTTCTTCCGGCATCGGAGAGGTAATTTTATCACCGGAAAACATAATTAGTAATCGAATTATATAGTGATGGATTTGTGAGGAAGCATCCGAGGAAGAATCTGAGGAAGAATCCGAAAATTACTGCTCGGATTATTCACTCCAATAGAAATTTCACTGCTAAATTTGCAGCTAAAGCTGCCGCCTCTTCTGCTGTCATCTTGGCTTCCGTTGCAACCTGGGTTTTTGCTAGGTAAAACCTTTTTTCATTTTTGTTTTTAGTAATTTGTGTGTGATTATGGAGTTTATTGGTGTGAAAGAATAGTGAAAAGATTAAAACTTGATTGCTTATGCTAAATTTTAGAAGATATTTTCAGTAACAAATTTAGTTTTTAGTGAGCTATGTGAAAGATGGAAACTTGATTATCTGATGAACAATGTAGGATCATGGGTCTAAGGTTTATGTGATTGAAGTCAAACCGTTATGGTCAGCATTCCATTGGAAGAATTTTGGTCTGACCTCACTGAGATGCTTTCTGCTGTTCTTCTTGCCTCTGTTGGAGCCACGTACCAATGTGGAGGAAGATGATGATGACTTCCAATGGTGAGTTAATCTGTTTTTTATTTTGAAGCATGATGATTCTAGCTTAAGTATTATTCTAGGATATGATGATGTTGAACTTTAGTTTCATATGTTTGCTATAATATTGAATAGGACTGTTGATTGTTTTGTGTCATCTAAGTTTGTGAAATCTTTCTTGACTAATGATTCTCCAAAGAAACATAGGATATAACAGGTTGTCCGTGAAGATTCATGTTACGGTAGTTCGCCTATTTTTCCTCACCATCTTTCTCCAGGTCCCTCTCTTCAGGTACCATTGCAAAATCATTCGTTTTCTGTTCGAATTAAGGTTAAAGTGCGAATCCCTCAGCTTGAAAATCAGCTCGAATTGGACACTTTGATATTTTTGCTGCTCAAGATGCATGCTTTGTTGATTAATCTAAGCTCTGTGTGTGTGTGTGCTTGTGTGTGATCTTGTGAATCAGCTTAAGTTGGGAGTAATTCTTGCTCAAGATGCATGCTTTGTTGGTTAATCTAAGTTTCGAATGTGTGTGTGTGTGTGTGATATCTTGTGAATCAGCTTAAGTTGGGAGTAATTCTTGCTCAAGATGCATGTTTCATTGTGTAAACTGAGCTGTGTTTGTGAGCTAGCGTGTATTGACTGTGTGATGTATGCATGATTTGAATATGCGTTTTTGAATGGATATATGAATCTGTGAGAATCATGCCTCTCTCCTCTAAGGTAGCTAAATCCTTAGAGCTACCGTAACATGATTCTTGCAATTGGGGATATAACAGGTCCTCTTGTTCTGGCATATTATTGTGACAAATATTTCAGCATTAAAGTATGAGATTCTTTTCCGTCTGATCGTGGGGATACTCGTATTATCAGAGGATTGGATGAAATCACCATATCACTGCTCATGAGTCTGATTCATGTATCGAGTCGGAGATGACCCAAGGCAAACATGGACGAACACGGCAACACAGAAATTGATACCGATAAGAGATGTACGACATTAATTTACAGCATCGAGCCTTCATATTTAATTGAGGATGATGTTAACTAATTGAGTGAATTGAGCAGGTTCAGGTGAATGTTTTGCCGGTTCAGCGGACGGATGAGTGTGCAGGGGCGCCGGAGCCGCGGCGTCTGGGGCTGGATTTTCTTTGCTGTGTCAGTTAGAGCTTCGGATCTGGTGGCTATAGCAAGGGAGGCGTCCACCATGTGCGGCGGCTTCTGGGAAACTATTGACGGAAAAAGACGAGACTACCCATAGAGAAATTGACAGAAAATTGATTTGACGCCAACGTTAGGGTTAGGGGGCCAAATTGATGGAAAATCGTATGGTTGGGGGGCCAAACTAAGAGCAAAAATCGATGGGGGGCCAAAGTGAAAGTTCAACAAACGTTAGGGGGTCTATGAAAAATTCTCTCTTAAAAAATATGAA
This sequence comes from Cruciata laevipes, assembly GCA_963678965.1. Lineage (NCBI taxonomy): Eukaryota > Viridiplantae > Streptophyta > Magnoliopsida > Gentianales > Rubiaceae > Cruciata > Cruciata laevipes. Next base: position 1,850,923 of record OY787639.1, read on the forward strand.
ACAACTTTTGTAAAAGGAAATTTTACCGCCAACTTAATTTTTGTAAGTACAGCTCTATATCAAACACGCAACAAACATATGGAATAATCTCCCCAAATTCAGGGTGAACGGTGAATGGCCATGATAGATGAGACGAGAATCTGCATTGCTCATATATCATCAAGAATCCTTATCAATGTTATCATAATCATCATCTCAAATCCTTCAAGATTTCCTTCTTCCTTTCCTACTCAAATTAGCTGCTGTGATATATGTTCCAAGATTCTCTGTTTTCTCTTTATGATTGGGCAATTATGGTTGGTTATGAGTTAGGACAATTGAAGGATATAAAGTCAGAATATTTTTGCTCATCAACTTGGACTACTATCAAGAATGTGAAGCCAGAAATCACTCATGAGTCAAGCAAAAAGCTTGAGAACTATGCATAGATTCTTTGAAATAAAAATGGTGGGCAAGTTTAAATTGGAATATAACCCAATATTGATCTCTATTGGTTGAATCGACTAGAGAAGGAAAAAGAAGATATCTTTGGTGATGAATTGTTCCAAATGATAAGGAGATAGAAAAGGGACGATGTTTCATGTTTTGTGCCCCAAAATTAATGTTCCAAAATTTCACTAACCTTATTAACTAAATTTTCATGTTTGTATTCATTTCAATTCAACTCTACTGAAAAATATATAAAATATATAGAGTCACTTTTACTTTTATCTTTAGCTCAAGTGCACTTCATTTCAGTTTCATTTTAGTTCACTTTTGCACTATAGATTAGTATGGCTGAAAATTTTAGATTAATTAAGCATATCACTATGGTTATTTACCAAAATTTTTGTCCATTTCAGTTCAAATCGTGTATACATATTGGACTTCAAAATAGAATTGCATGACTCTAATACAACAATTAAACTTGTCCCCTAACAAAAATATTATCGAGTGTTTTATAGAAAAGATTGAGTTAAAGTCAATGCTTGAATTTCATTTGTTGAAGAACAAAGAAGAAGAATCCTGAGATTATATGTTTGTAGGTCAACTTGTTGGCCATATTTATTCTCAATAGTTTGGTTATGGGCTCAAGTAGATGAAGATTCTTCTTTTTCTTCTTCTGCATTTTTCAGAGTTGTGGGAATATTTTTGCGTTTTTTTCTTCTTTTTATCTCAGATATCAATCTTTATGGGATCCAAAGATTCTTGATGTTGATTCCCAATCTCTGTTCACGAAATGGGCCAACTGAAAGCTAAATTTCAAGTGTTCTTTGAAACTGTTTGTAGCCTGCAATTTATGCTATTGATAAACTAGGAACTTTTGAAGATAATCAAACAGCTCAGATCAAGTTCAAGAATCAATCTGCCAAAATTGAGGAACTTCATATTTTTCCTGGAGAAGCATTTTTGGCGGGATAATGTAGTTTCAACTTTCAACCCACCGACTTAGAGTGAAAATTTAGGGAAATTATTTAAAATTAACAAATTCAAGAAAACAATTTGACATCTAAACCCTACTATTTAGTCAGCTTTTATTTTTCATTTGCGTTGTCCCCAAGTGTTGGACTCGATATACATATCCAACCGCGTTCTGTATCCTTTAAATACCACGCGCCGCCGCCGTTTTCATGTACTAACTGAAAACCGCAATATGAACACAGGGAGGAAAAAGGTGGCGGAAGAAGAAGAAGAGAGCCCGCCGGAGCTAGGTTACCTCAACGCTGACGCGGTACGCGCCATCTTCTCCCGCATTCCGCTAAAGCCTCTCATCAAGCTGAAGCGCGTGTCAAGAACGTGGCGCGACTTCATCACCGACTTCCACCGGCGCAACCCTCCCAGCACCGCCACCGGCTTAGCCGTCACCCTCAGCCGCGTTCCAGCTGCTGAGGACAAACCAATCTTGCAAGAATGCATCTTCCTACCGCCGCCGCCGCACAAGAAGCGGCGCCGCTTCAAGCACAATGTCCCGCTCTTTCCGATGTGCTCGTGCAACGGCCTCCTCCTCTACGAAGGCGGCGGCGAGAACAACGGCAAATTTTCCCAGTACATTCTGTGGGACCCGTTCAACTCTAAATGCCTCGCATTTCCCGGCGCGCATGAAACTACTTGCCGAGTTCAGGTCGGGCTCGCTTTCGACGGGTTCGGGTCGGATTTCCTGGTCGTCTGCATATTCTTGCAAGAAGTTGATCTTGAGAAAGGTTTAATGAACTGCAAAATCTTTTCTTCTGAAAAATGGGAATGGCGGGAAATTGCAGCAAGAATTCAAAACACCGAATTGATGGATATCGAAAAGGGTTTTGATAAAGGATTCGGTTATGCTTCTTCTCCTTCTTCAAGTTTGTATTTTGATGGAAGAATTTACTGGATATGGAGTATATGCATGATTCAGTTCGATACTGGGAATGAAACCTTCAAGCTGTTTTCTCTACCAGTCAAGCCAGACAAGCTGGTTTCTCCTCTGCTGTATGAATCAGATGGGCAGATTTACTTCAGCAATCGATATATCGGCAATTCGCTCCAAATTTTCGAGTTCAATGATCGCGCACACGACGTGCATAAATGGCAGCTGAAGCGGTCTCTGAGCATGCACGACTTTCCCAGGATCCGCCCCAGCGCTTTCAATAAAGATGTGCAGGAGCTGATTCTGGTGGTGTCGCCAGGGAGGATAGTGTCTTACAGCCTCGAGACGGGCAAATTCACGGAAGTGTGTTCCTGTGGGGAGATGGAACTGGAAGGCCATACTACCTGCATTTGGAATGTTATGCCTCTTCTGTTCAAACCTGTACATTTGTTTGACAGAGGTGACTGCAGGTGCACAGCTTCATCAGAGATCAGTTACTTTACGACAAAGCTTTTCAGCGAATTATCTTAGGACTATGTAACATGCAACAAAACCTTCAAGTATAGACTATAGAGTAGCTTCGAATGATTCATGTATCGAACTTGCAGTAAAGACTAATAACAGAATCTAGAGTACTTGTTTTGTATGAACACAATGCCTTGTTTTCCATTCATGTATTGACAATCAAAAACACTCCTATATACATTGATCTTTTGTTCAGAATCTGTTCAGTTTCTAGCAAATTTAAGGTAGGACTGCCTACCTGGAACCTTGCTACCGAAGAGCCAAGTTGCTCTTTAGTTAGGGCCGCCATTTGGTCTTCTGGGCACAGAGGATCCCCTCCTTGTCCTTGGCGAATGTCAGAACAATTTCCCAGTTCAAACTTCTCAATATAACCTCGATTGGATCAAGAATCTCCTCCTTGTCTCGGATAATTGCCCATCCGCCAGGCCTCAAAATGCGATCCATCTCAACGACTATGGCTGCCGCCTGCTTACACCTGAAACGGTGTTGTTTCACTCTCATCAAACCTTGATAATAATGAAAGTGATAGCATAAGAGCATCAAACTAGTTGGTAAAAGTTTAAACCTGTTTTTAAGCCTGGAGAAGAGATGATCAGCATGTAAAAGGTCATATGATCTTGGATAGGTTCCAAAAGGCTCACACCAATCATGGTAAACGCCTATGAGACCACGTTCGTAGATTAGGGGAAGTGTGTCTGGTACATACACGGAGACAACATTCATCACCCATACGTTCTTCTCCGCTAGAGCAGCTGCAAATCTGTCATGATAAAATAGCCATGATCAGAGTTTAGTATATATTTTACTTCTTAAAACCAAAAACCTTGTTTGTTTAAATATAGTATAAAATAAAAGAAAAATATACATTTTACTTCTTGAAATTGAGTTGTTTGAATAGAATAAATACCCTCCATTGATGGCTTTCATGTCCATTATGTTGCGCACTCGTGACCAGTCTATTCCCAGTCCATCAAGATATGAGTTGTTGACGATTTTTTTCCAGTGCTCGCTTTCGGCAGTTAGTTTCTCTCTATTGTTAGTCCAGTCAGGAAAAGTTTCAAGCCTCTTTGGCCATTCTTCAGGCCATTCAGTCCCTCGTTCTTCTATCGCAGAAGGGATTTTATGCAAGCAAGTCTTTATCGATGTGTACCTGTAGCACAAGAAAGTAAATTAATGATACACAATCTATCCACATTCAAATATCTTCTAGAGATGAATTTTATGTGCAGAAAGATGATTATTCCTTAATCAAGTCCGTGTCTTACCAGGCAGCATCTGGATTCTCATTATCTTTGCAAATAGGTGGGACTTTTTTCCGCCTCAGTTGATATATTCGATTTGACTCTGGCTTTTGGTAAATCTTGACATCCACTTCACTCACTTCATCATTTTTGTCAGCCAGTATATTCCAACAGATCGATGCGGTATGCTTGGAGATAGCTGCAAAAGGTGATGCAAGGAAGAAGCTAATAAGAACTTACTTCAAATCAATTAACTGCATCAAGAAAATTAGTTTTGAAGATTAAAACGAACATGAGTCTTTGAGCCCTATAAAGCAAAACTATCAAGTATAGCATAAACAAGGTAACACGGAAAAGAGCAGGATTCCAACTTGTAAAACGACAACAATTAAAAGTTTAAGCAAGAACCTTCTTCTCTTTCAATGCTGTTGTGCTTGCTTGACAGGATGAAATATCCTCCAGGCCTCATAATTCTATTCATCTCAAGAAGTAGTTTACCATCTGAAAACAGATCACGTGATGATAAAACCGATGGATTTGCAACGATTAAATTTAAGCAAAGAGGTAAAAAACAGCAGTTAAAACCTACACACCATTAGAATGCCAAGATATGCTGCATTCACCACAGTGAATGACATCAAACACGCCACTAGGGAAGGGAAGCCGACGCATTGCTAATGGACTAACTACTGTCGGGAAACCACGCTCCAGTGCAAGCTGGGCTAGGTCAACCAGGTCATCCTTTATACCTAGTGTAAGTGTCAGCACATTTTTTTCCATCAAAGCTGACACAAAACTTGAATCCGTGCACCCAATATCCAGCACTACACGAATATTCTTTCCCCATTCAATGTCGGGCACCATCTACACAATTTTAACCAAATTCTACATCAAGAACATCACTTATTATTACCAGAAATGTGACTAAATCTATTTCACAATCTGCAAATTAAGAAACTTTATAATTTCAGAGAAATTCAGAGCTCACCTCCTCGATAAACTCCAAATAGTGCTGAATGCCACCCTTCAAAACAGACTTGGTTTGAGGGAAAATGAGATGCTCTCCAGCTTCCATCACCCAATCCTGTGACTTGATGAATGCAGCCAATTTTGGATGTGCTACATTCTTATACGTTATCTACAAAACACATAGACACAGACAAGCACAAATTAGAACACAAATCAAGAAGTTAAAAAATGATACAGAATCTAAAGAGCTAGGTGATTAACATTTAACAGACCTTCATTTTGCTGTCAGGCCAGCTTACTGGGGTTTCATATCCATCATGTGGAAGGGGAACAAGACACATAACAGATGTTTTCGGGCAACTTCTCTCGTGATGCCGATAACTCCTCAGCTTACTAAATAAGCTATTCTCAAGGTCAATACAAGGAATGTAATTGTGCTTGCTTCTTGTAGAGCACAATTTCCAAACATAATGTGCTTTGGGATCAAACAATGGCCCCAAATACCTCTTCTTCTTGCTCACATTACCAGCACCACCCTCTTCATCCTCTCTCTCCACATCATCCTGATCCAAATCCAAAGCATCACCCAAATCACCATCACCTTCTTCATTAGTCTCCACCTCTTGCTTCAACTCCTCCTCCTCGGATCTCTCATTTTCCTCCTCGGATTTCTCCTTAATCGGCACCTTTTTCTGATCCTTGTTTTCATTCTTAGGTTTCAACGGTGGAGACCCATGATTCTTTTTCTTAACCTTGGACTCTTTTCCACCCAAAGATGGAACCTTTTTGTCCTTTCCGCCATCTTCCTCGCCGCCATTTCTCTTGATTTCCTTCCTCTTCAACCCCAGCCCAGAAACGGGCTCGGAAATGTCGTCGAAGGTCTCCCTTCTGTAAGTCACCGAGAAAGTGTTCGGAGAAACGAAGAACCAGACGGAGATGAAACACAGTCCTAAGATCACAACTGCAGATAGCTTCACACAGAAGCTATACGACCTGTAGGACTTAAGGGACCGCTTGGCCAATCGGCCAAACCGAGCTACAGCCATCAAAGAATCATAAAAGCGAAAAATGAATGTGAGATTCAGCAGTGAAGCTTCATTAGAGACAGTGAAGTTCTAACAAGAGTAGATTTTTAAGAATAATTTATCGAACTTAACGAAGAAGCTGAGCAGTAATTACTGCCATCAACTTTCTGGTAATTGTTTCGGTAGTGACTTCACTTTACCAAAAGAAAGTTTGAATTTGCTCAACTTCGTTATCCTATTCCTAGGTGTAATGCTTAACAAAAATACGATTTTAGATAATTATAGGAGGCTGAACTTAACTGAATCAATTAAAAAATGAGCAAAAAAGTGCATGTAACTCCCAATTTTTTTATAAAAAAACGTTGATTGGTTATAAATTCACTAAAAATGACAATTAATCAGAAAACGGTAATAGGGGATAGGGGATATATAATATTTTTTTTAAGGTGAAATGATGATTTGATAAGAATGAACAGAGACATTTGAGTCGGTTCAATTTAGTTTAGCTGAATTTAGATTTTAGAAAAATAGGATTTGCAATTTACATAACACTATAGTAGTATAGGAGTGGTAACACTTTTAGTAAAACTCAAAATTGTGTTTATCCCAATTGTATAATAAGTATAATTTAGCATTTTAGACAAAAGAAAAAAGTAGTTAAATATGTTAACCTGTTGTAAGAATGCAAGATTCTGAACAAAGGTGGGAGCAAAACTACATGAAAAACTTCATTCAGATTGCATATATGATATAACTAGCATAACGAATCTGATTTGATAGAATTAGAACAAGCTCATAATGCACTATTGTTGTCTACACAAAATTTGATTAGAACTTCCTAGAAGAAGCAATCTAGTATACTATATGATACAAGTGGAACTGGAGTTGCAGATGTTATTGTGTGGTTCTTGTATCTGAAACTTCTAACACCTCATCGGAATTTGGCTCCGGCAGCTTTTCCTGAGACGAGTTCATGTTTATCCGAATCCTGCACCACAGACAGTTTCAGTAAAAATCAAACGTTGTTAAAATCTTCCCTACCCTTTTTTCAGATGGATCGATAGAATCATTACCTGTTGTGGATGTTCACGTACTCGTCAGTTTCGTCCAGTATTTCCTCCTGAAACAGAAACATATGATGAAGCATTTCAGAATTCCGACAGTTTGTTTATGACAGTTTTCTAGATTCTTCTGGAAGCATTACCTGAAGAAGCTCCTCGATGACGTCTTCCATGGTAATGACACCCAAGACTATTTCATTGGGTGGGAACTCGGGAATTGGCGAGTTCTCCAAGTCCAGGATGCAAAATGAACAGCCTCTGTGCCGCTTCTTGAAAGCAGGAGTTGGTGGAGGACTTCTCTTGGTGAAATTTTCATCTTCTTTGTGGCTCATGGAGTCATTTTCACCATGTGAGCTGGATTTAACCCCAGTTTCCTCTGTAACCACAATTCATTCAGGGCAAAGAGATGTGATTTAACACGGAAGCATTGCATAGGATAAGGCCAGATGATTTTACCTTCTGCTTTCTTTGCTATTCCTTTCGTCTTGTTCAGATCTCTGTATACCACAGCAATGTGGCTGTGACCCTTCTGAAATTCGTTTAGGATATCATATAGCGGGATGTGTTCCAAAACCCTGAGGCAATCCCACAAAGCAATTTTGCGAAAAAACGATCAAGAAATGGTTTATATGTGAGGAGAAAAATCTATATAAGGGCACAAGACAACCAGTTGCACTATGCCACTAAGCATTGGGAATGTGCATAACATTTTTCAGACTGTCAAAAAAAGGCACTTGAGATTCTACTTAATCCTTACCGAGGGATTTTTCTAAGTATCATTTTTCTCACAGGAACCAGATCTTCTGGGTCAACAGCTAAAAGATTCTTAACCTGCATATTATAAAATGAACAAATCATACTATGTTGCACTCAGCTTTTAACTCAGGAAAAACAGCAGAATATCATGCTAGAGAGTAAAGTTACCAATATAAGACCGATAATGTTTGTGGGATCTTTATAGTACACGGGAACTCTACTGTGGCCCATCGCCATTATGGCATTCAGCGTGTCCCTGCCGAAGAGAGAGAAATGGTTCATCATGATGGTTTACCTCATGAGCGAAAGGGGAAAATTAAAGACAGTTACAGCAAATAACCTACAAATTAAGGACGCCATCAAGGTCAAGAGAAAATGCCTTTGATATGGGGGTCATGGCATCTCTTGCAGTCTTCTCAGTCATCTCCAGTGCCCCAGCTATTATAGTCGTCTCATCATGTGTCAAATCCCCACCCCTTCCAGCCTACAGGATCAGAAACTCTTTTTTTAGAAACAAAAAAACTCTTCATTGTTGACAATACTCTGAGATTACAGTTTTTCTTGACAACAATAGATTAACAAGAATGCAAATTCAACGAATACCTCATTTCCATGAAAATCAACGAACGTTTTCAATTCTGCTCTCCGTAAAAGGGCAGCATGACCCTTTCCAAGCATCCAGTCCAGTACCTAGAACCACAGGTCAGTCATACATTTACCTCAAATATGGACTAAGAAATAGAAATTTGCACATAGTCCTAAATCTTCATAAATAATCAGCTAATTTAGGTTGGCAGTTTTTTGAGTACATAATAGTACCTTACTGATAGGATAAGCAACAGGAAAGAATAACCAAAGAAGAAGCTGGACAAAGGGAGCAACTGTTGCCCCAACAGTCAATCCATAACGAGTGCAGATAGCTTGTGGAAGTATCTGCAAAAATCAATTCTTCAACAAGTCAATTTACGCCAACAAAATTGCACTCGTTATCTTACTATAAAATTCTATTGATGAGATTAACCTCTCCAAACATGAGGATAAGTGTCACAGATAGAAGAATGGCTGCCCATGGAGGTACAAGCTTGTCCAAAAATATAGGTAGAGACTGCAGTAGAAACAGAAACAATATGATGATCAGTACGCTTAATTTGAGAACAAAGAATCCTGTCAAATAAAGTATAGTTGCATACCTCCATAGCCAGAGAGTTCCCAATCAACAGGGTACAAAGCAAAAGGTGCTGATTTTTAACCACCGGAATGATTTTAGCTGCCAAAATGTAGACCAGAATATCAATCTCAATACTGACACAGTCATGTTAATCAACCTGAATTCAAGCATCAAAATCCCTAGTAGCATCAAATAAGTAATTTAAATTAAAGTCTAGTTTATAGCAGGTTAGTGAACTAAACTCTATCCAAATATAGAAGATCACAAGTCACCTCTACAGAACACCAATCGGTTTTAAGATACAAGCTCATGACTCTATGATTGCAATATGTGCATTCTGGCAAAGTTGCTCTTCCATTTCAACCAACATAGGCTAAGTTTCCTAACAATTTCAAGCCTACAGTAAAGTTTCTGACAAATTGAACCACACAAAAACACTAAACTAAACCTCAAGCTCCCAGAAAACAGAAGCATGGACTCAAAATTCAATCTACCAGGACATTAAGAGAAAGTTTCAAACTTTAAAAAGGAAGCACCAAAATCCACAAGAATTCCAGCATAGACAGAGAGACAGAACACAAACCAGCATGAATACGATCCTGCGGGCGGCCCGATTTGCTGAGAACCTCGAGGTCCACAAGCCCCAGAGACATGAGGCCGAGAGTGAGGCCAGCCATGAGACCAGCAAAGGACACCAGTCCCACAATCACAGCAACATACAAGAAGAAGGTGCCCTCGCAGCACTTCACATCCGTGTGCCCCATTTCTCCTCCTCCCCCTTTCCTCGTCACAGAATCTCCCCTTTTATGCTCCCCAAGAACCAGAAACTCCCATTTTTTGGCACAAAATTGGGGGAATATTCTAATCAAGAACCGATTTTTAGATTCTGTAGCTCAACAACGAACTCGATAGCATCGATCCGAGGATCAAAACTACAGTGCAATGCAGTCCGAGATTTTAACTTGAGAGAGAGAGAGAGATTGTGCTGTCTCTTTTCACTGTCTTTGTCCTGCTGCACTGATCTTTACACCCAGTCAAGTTTTTTCACTGGAGAGTTTGTTCCGTAGCAAACTTTTCTATAATTTTTTTATATTTGTGGGGATTTTCTTGGTACGAGCTTTTCTTTCAGACAGACTGGACTTTCCTAAAATAACTCTGGGAATTTGATTTTTCAATGCAGCCCCATTAATAAGATTTCAGGAGATCTTGCTTATTTTAGTAGGAAATATAAACAAAGAGTTATTAACTTCTGATCAGGTCAATTGAACTGATTTAATGAAGTTTTAGTTAAATACATACATTTTTTTTTTAATAAAAAGTTCAACTCAATAAGATTTTGTGTAATAGTAAAAGCATAGTTTGGAGACTTCTTTATTATATTCAATTTTTTGCAAGCTTTATCATATCACTTAATTTAAATAATTTTATGAAATTTAAATTGAATATTTATATAAGAGAAGGTCTTGGGTGAGACTAGGGATGGCACCCGACGGATATTTGGTGGATACCCGCCCGCCAACCGCCCAATGGGGCGGGTATGGATATGAGTTTTTTATACCCGCCATGAATATGGATGTTGGATTCAAACCCGCCATGGGTAAATGGGTGGGTATGGATATTGATTTTATACCCGCCCCATACCCGCCCGTATAATACTTGTATAATATCCGTTATATATAATATTAATAGTATTACTTGTATTTATATTAATAATATTATTAATTTTAGCATTTTTTAAGCATGTTTGGTCTATTTTGAAACATAAAAGAATTTTATAAGTTAATTATTAGCATATTATAAATTATTTTGTTCTATTAATATAATATATTTGAATTATTAGTGCTTTTATTTAAATTTTTATGATAATTAATAGATTTTAGGTTAATTTTTTATAAATATGGATTAATAAGTCGGATGGGGAATATAGGTATAACATGGGCATGGATATCCATGGATACCCAGATGAGATGGATATCCAGCTGGATGGGCATGGATATTAAATTTGTACCCGTCATGGGTAAATGAGCGGGGATGGATAGTAAAATTTTAGATAGGGATGGGCATGGATAGCCTACTATCCACGCCCAGTTTGCCCAATGTCATCCCTAGGTGAGACCGTACTACCATAAGCTTATGGTAGGACGAATGATAGTTCATGTGTTTAATGGATTTGTTCATGTGTTTCACAACTTTGTTAATTCATTTACATTTTGTTACAGATTATAACAAACAAAATTGTGAAACACAAGAACAAATCTGTCAAACACATGAACCCAACTTATAACAAACAAAACTGTGAAACACATGAACAAATCTATTAAACACATGAACTATCATTCGTCCTACCATAAGGACGGTCTCACCCAAGACTTTGTATTTATGTAATAAAAGTATCCAAAATCCTGTATGTTTAGTATATTTTGTGTACGTTTACTTTGAGATCACATAAATATAAACTCTTCCTCAAATATTTTTTGAAAAATGTAAAACTCTGATTTCGAAAAGTGATACCACATCAAAATGGGTCCAAGGAAATCAGCTAATGGGCCAATGAGGGCTTACAATTGAATTCACAGCTTGCATTTTGCAATAGTCCAATCAATTAAATTGTTTTGGGGCCATTCATTTTTCAAATGACCGTGAGAAATTAAAATAAAAGGAAAGTATTTCGTCTATGAAATGCCAATCATCCAGAAGAGAAATACCATCTGGTCCAAATCATCCAAATCAACAATTAAATGTACGTACTACAACCAACCAACATTTATCCATATCTAAAATTCTAAAGTTTTATAAAAGACATGTTCTTCTAGCTTCATTTAGAACTATAACCAACCAATTTTTAAAAGAAATCAGATCACCACTCTAGTTAATTACATATGACATGTGGATGTGATCACTCGACTCTGGACGTTTTTGGTTTTTAATACTAGAACAAATGAAATTTATTTCTTTTTTATTTACCACACTTTTCTAGTGTGCCTTGCATTTCTTATTTCCACTCCAGTTTAATTCGGCAAAATTGTGATCAGCTGAAAAAAATTCACATTAACTTAATTATAAGATTTTTTATTAGATTAAATTGTAGTTCGTACTTCCTCTCATTTCGTACGTAAACCACATATAAAACATTCATATTTAATATACAACTAAACAAACAACATCTCATAAGGGGATATTAATCCTCAAAATTTCAAGGAAGATGTGAAACAGAAAACTATTTGTAACAATCCTAAAACTATTATTTAAATTAAAAAAATAGCAAAAACACTCGTGATGTACAAGTTCAAACAAAACGTGGGATCCCACAAACCATTGGAAACAAGCCATTTCTCATAGTCAAGAGGCAGATTATGGCAATAGAGGGAAAAACTGAAAAAAAGGACATTACGAAAATGAATGACTTTGTGGCCTGGTTGTCGTGGTCTGTTTCTATGCCCTTCCTTTACAGTTTTGGTGTAGAACCTGGATACGATTCACCTATTTTTCTCAGACGCTGATTCTGTGTGGCTCTCTTACCTTATCCCTTCAGACACCTCCTCGGCCATATAATCCCACTCCCCAACGGTCCAACCTCTGCATTGTCGAAAGGACTAATGTCTGTGTCCAATCACGTCCACGTTTGGCCGGAGCTCCGGCTGCCGGACCTGTTGCTGTACAATGAAGCCGTCCAGGAGATGCACCGGAGCATACAGAGCGACTGGGACTCTACCAGGCTGTCCGCGTGCCAGACTGCTGCCGCGAGGGCGCTGTGGAAGCATGCTGTCCATGATCCGCTGGCGGAGATCCTCGCCGGAGAGACCAACCTGAGGACGACGCATGAGAAGATCAAGAAGGACTGCCACAGCAATGCCAGGGAGATCGCCGGAGTTCTGCTCGCGGTTCGAACTCTCTGGTTCGATTCCAGGCTTGAAGCAGCTCTCAACTCTTTTGATGGCGGAGCAGCCCAGGTTGTTCTTCTTGGTGCAGGTGATATTATTGTATACTTCACACAGTTCAATCTTCTTGTAGCATGATGATTCACTTCTGAAAGAACAAAAAAATCCATGGTTTATTATCATTGCAGGGATGGATACGAGGGCGTATCGGTTGAGTTACCTGAAGGAGAGCAGAGTTTTCGAAGTTGATTTCCCAGAAGTCATGCAAATAAAAGCCAGTATCTTGCAGGCAGCAGAAGGTTCAGCATCTGAAGAACAGCAGCCATTGATGACAGCAAAGTCGCTGAGCCGAGTGGCAGCCGATATCAGAGAAAATGACTGGCTGCAAGAGCTTCAGAAAGTCGGTTTTGAACCTAAAGTGAACACAGTATGGGTATTAGAAGGCATTCTGTACTACCTAACTCACTCCGATGCCACTGAAGTGCTGAAGATCATAGCCGAATGCGGCCACCTTGCGGAAACAGTTCTGATAGCAGACTTCATGAACAAGCAGTCAACTGCATTGTGCAGCTCCATATACCGGTTCTACTGCGATTGGCCTGAACAGCTTCTGCCAACCCTGGGCTTCTCTGAGGTTACGCTCACCCAGATTGGCGATCCAGACGCACATTTCGGGCTGCTGCACGATTCGTCGAATCTGTTCAACAAGCTGCGCAGCTTGCCCAGAACTCTGCAAACTAATCCAGATGATGGAGCTCCATGCTGTCGCTTGTATCTTGTCCAAGCCTCTGCCTCATCCAAGCAAACTATTCAATTGTAAACAAATTATACTACTAGCATAACTTCAGGACATAGGCAGCAAATATTTTTGTGTTTGTGATCCACATTGGAGTTTATAGCATAATTCCATTGATTACATAAAAGCATAATATATTGGAAACTCAAGTATTGTCCGTATTTCAGAATATATGAAACACCAGATGACTATGTGTTACAGAATAAATTTGAATTTGCACTAGAATGTTATCCAAGGAAATGTTGTTACTAACTAATCAGCCATAAAGAAAGAAAAAGCAAAGAACTGGAGAAAATTAGTCTCAATTTACAGGAACGGTATAGTTATGGACTTCCTCAGTTCCTCTTTCGGCTCTTCAGGCGCTGGTTTAGTTACCTTTGTGCTGATCTCTCTGCACCTCAAAGCCGATCATCCAATCAAAAGACAGTTCTTGATTCCCTGCTCAAAGTCATTGAGATAATATAATGCAATGTTCAGAGCATCTGAAACCTTTTGCCTACAAAGACAAAAGAAAACATGAGTTGAGATATTGCTAGGTAGTATAGTTCAGTGCTCAAAACAAGATATCTTCACTCTTACCTATCAGTAGCGACTTGAATACTGACTTTGCTGGTGACATCACTCAGAGAGGCAAGTGATCTGCGGTTATCAAGAAAGTCATTCGTAATTCAGTAAAAATGTGCTTCACATTGCTGCAACAACAAAACTAATCGACTCATTCAATTGTGATTTCACAAGCCACTCAAAGCATAAACCTGAGACTGAGATTAACATTACATTACTATAAACCTGACTGTCAAAACACCAATAGACATCATATAACTCATCAAAATAATAAATAAATCACATGACCTTAGAAGCTGATCGAGCTTAGCTTCAGCTTCTAACTTTACAGGATCCGTGTTATCAAGCAGAGATGCTGCATTTTTAACAAGTAACCGAAAGGTACAGACCTGAGTTAAAACAGAACTTCATCTGAGTATCAACAAGTCCACACAAAAAACACACTACAAAGTACAAATCACAACTTTTATTTCAAGCAATCAATAATGCAAACAGCATAGAGTAAATTCGGTAGTACCTCCACCCCGGTCTTAGCTTGGAACGCCACAAATGCGTTCCTCTCTTGCACGACGCAATCCCTAGCAGCAGAATTAATCAGCTTCTTGACTTCTTCAATGTCATTCTCCTGGAATTCTGTTTCGCCTTTGGCTAATTCCCCCAAAAACAAATAGTAGAGCAACAATGCCAATAAATAAACGATTTTAGATAGATATAAATTCTAACAGCTGGATATATTTACTGCAAAAATGTGTGATTGAGAGGATTTACTGAGGAGAAGATATGCCGAAAGGAGGCTGTAACGGGAAGCATCAATCGGAGCTAACAGGAATTTCGATGACTTCTTCTTCTGCTCTTTCAACCAATCCTTTGGTCCTGCTGATATTTTGAAAGCAGAAAAATTAATGAACAAATTACAGTACGGAAAATTCAAAATTACGGAGAGGATTGGGATGAGGAAGTACAGATGCCGAGGGAGAAGGCGGAAGCAGGCGGCGGACTGCGGAGGGTGAGGATAAGCGGAGCGGCGATGAATGATGCCAGAGCGGCGGCGCTCCTCCGGCGAGATATTTGGCGGGAAGAGTGGTCAGGCGGCGGCGGAGGTGGTTGTGGCGGGAATGCAGATGGCGGGAGTGCGGTGGCAGTGGCGGAGGGGATAGCGATGGGGATATGATTGGGCGGTGGTGGCGTCATTTTGGGCCGTTGATTGGCTCCATTGCTGAAAGCATGAAAGTTTAAAAACGACGAAAATTTAAAAAGCAAAAAAAAAATGGAGATGCGGGGGATCGAACCCCGTGCCTCTCGCATGCAAAGCGAGCGCTCTACCATTTGAGCTACATCCCCAACTGATTACTCATTTATCAAATTATATATAAATAAATATATAAACATTTAATAATTCGCTCCGTTTTTCGTGTAAAATGGATAAATTTGTAAATTTGCGCTTAATTTTTTGTTGAATACCATTAAAATTTCCAAATAAAAATAATATAAATATACTTATAAAAGGGTATTCTTTAAAAAATATTGAATATTAACATGACTGAAGTGATAATTTTTTTAAAAGATGTTTAAATATACCGGGCGACGCCCGGTGGACTGTTACTAGTAGAATTTAATTGTTATTTTAATCAAATGAATTATTTCTTTTGAACCGTTTAAAACAACTACAAACTATTATCTTAAATTAAAAATAACCATACAACTTTGAAAGGATAAAACATGTGGAATATTTTCATTCAAATTTCAAAACAAAATACAAGGAGAATGATTTTATTTGTCTTACATTTCGAATAACTTTTCAAATTGTATGAGTATAATTTATAGACATAATGGCGGGACATGGAATTTGTCCAGGTTGGGGCATCTTCAAATTTGATACTAATCCAATTGTTCATCGTGCACAAGAACCCACTACTCATAATTAACTTGTTTTCTTTCCTTTTTATAGCATAAAAAATTGATAGACACATACAATCTTCCAATGAGTAGTAGTTTTATATCCCCTAAATATCTTCTCAAAAAAAAAATATCCCCTAAATATCATCCACGAGTGGTGCCATATTGTATGATTAGGTACTACTTTATCAAAAAAAAAAAAAACTAAACGGATCACTTATTATCTCACTTCATATGACATTTTTTTAATGGTTTTTGTTTATTTATGTCAATTTATCATAGAGTATTAAGATAAGAACAACACATGATTATTAAATTCATATAACATATAACATATTGTCACGCCAATGATAATATCTCATGACATTGCAGACTCTCTTGCTTGGGGAATTGGTAGCGGCTAAGAGGGAAACTAGGCTAGGCGAGGGAGTCAGGGAAGCGCCGAGCCCGTTCGATGAATGAAGTTGATGAATATTTAAGAGTGTATACGATGTAAATAGGAGGGAGTTCAAACTTAGCTCATTTTTATGATCATGTTAATTCAGATATGAAAGACGTCTTGATTCCAATGATTGTGATATCATAACATGTGCCAAAGACTCCAAACTGGTGAATTGGGCTAGTCGGCCCAAGCCAATAAATGGGTCGGGTTATACCCAATTCAAACACATAATATATGATGGAGATGGATTTGCTTGTGAGTAGGATGTGACAAGTTGTCATTTTAGTTAATAAATTTTTTGACACTACGCGTTTTCTAGTTTAGATACTCTCCAATTTTACTGTAAGATTTACTTAATATTTTTAACGATTTTAAAAATAGCTTTTAACATCTGATATTTTATGTGTGTATATATTGTAACGATTCCAACAATATACAAAGCGATTATAGGAATATATCAAGTAATACATATTTGTTCATATAAGTATAAGTTTATAGTGAAAATTCATTCTCAATTACTTTCCGCCGCCTATTTTGAACTTATGTTTGACTATTTTGATTCAAAACCGTGTCATCGTAAGATGTCGTTAATGTATAATGAAAACATATCATTCAAGATATTGTCACGTGGGCTTTTAACCATTTTGATTCATCCGTTAACCGACTTTTAAAACTTTTCATTGACTATTTTGCTTCATTGACTATTTTGATTCATCGTCACGTGTTTTTTAAATATCAAATTTGTATTACGTAGTAGTCAAACTTGTATAATTATGGTTTTTACAAAATAAAATAAAAGAAGTAACTGTGATAAAGTTGTTAAGTTTAGTTTAATTCATGGATAACATAATTGAGAACAAATAATTAGGGTAGTCACCATCACAAACTCATATATCACTCTCACAAAATTGTCTTTATTCAGGTAATTTGGGTATGAAAACCTAACCACCACAAATTTAATGACAAAAAATAGATAAAAAACCGCAATCTGAAATAATAATAGCCACGCTTGAAAATTTGCATGAACAAAACGTTCCCTCCATTTCCTACTTTAACCATATATCCCAATCCTCCTTCCAGCCTGGCACCTTTTCCCGTAACCGCTAAAAACCAAAACCCGCCGCCGCCAAACACCGCCCCTCCGCCACACCACCGCCCCTAATTCCACCGCATTCATTTTCCCTCCCGAATAAGGGAATCAGATTCCGTATATTCTCAGGCCCAAATTCCAATATACTCGGAAAGGTAAAAAACACAGCAATTAATGCGCATGAATTGACAAACGTTAATGTCTGGAGCAGCATATTCTTATGCAATTACAGGTCCAGTGGTTGAAGAGATAGCTTTTGGTACGGCATCTGATTCTGTCTGCAAAGCCTTTCGATTGCCTAATTCGGCAAAATGTGTATTTAAGTTTAGGATGCGTTTTCTGAAGCGTCCAGTTTCCCTCTGCCTCTCTCTAATTTCTCCGGTGCCGTTTTCCTCTTCTCGCTCCCTTGGAATCATCGATTTCCACTCTTCTACGGTGTTCTCCGCCGTCTCTGATCGGAGAAGAACAGGTTTGTGCATGTTTTCTCGTCCCCAATTTGGTGAAAATCAATTTGATGGTTTATTTGTAGCTTAAACAAAGTTATCCAAAACCGTGAATAGTAAATTGTGGAGTAAACTTCAGGAGTGCATGTGAATGTGTGTTGTTGAATGCCGTGCTTTGATTTCCTGTCACGCGTTTTATACTTGTGGTTCGTGGAAGTGAATATGTTCACGTTTCTTTCTTTGTAAATCTGTTCATGATTCTGACGTGTCATTTCATTTGCTTACGCAAATATATATGTGAAAGGATCGTTCTTGTTTTCATTTTCTTGTCAAATGATTGATTCTAGGTTTTTGATGCTGTGATCATGTACTATGAATTTCGATTCTTTTCTGAATTGTTTGACACTAACAGGTAGTAAACAGTTGCATACCAAGGATAGTGCAATGGATCGAAAAAGTATGGTTCTTGACAAAAATAATAGCAGAGATGGTGGTCAGGATCCTCGTATATGGTCGTCTCCTGAAGGAGGGCGGAAAATTGACATAGGAAAACAAATTTTCTGCAATAGATCTCTAAACATGAAGAATATTGTTGCTGTTGGATTTGACATGGATTACACTTTGGCGCAATATAAGCCTGAAACTTTTGAATCCTTGGCCTATGAAGGCACTGTCAGAAAGCTAGTCTATGATCTGGGGTACCCTCCTGAGGTATGTGTACATTTTTGTGTCTTGCAAATTGCATCATTTGACTCTGACAAGCTTAGTCTGTTAAGTTGTTAACTGTTCTGGTTTCTGTGTAGCTGTTGGAATTGACATTTGATTGGAAGTATATGGTCAGAGGATTGGTTCTTGACAAAAGGCGAGGCAATATATTGAAGGTTTGTGTGGCTAAGCTGTTAAATAGATTGGTCATGAATAGGTTAGATTTTTGTATTCATTGTTTTTCTTGCTTTCTTCAGATGGACAGGCACAAATATGTCAAAGTAGCTTACCATGGATTCAGGGAGATGTCAAAGGATGATAAAGTTGCTACTTATGGAAATACCTTGATTCGAGAGGCATATGATGAACCAGATTATGCTCTCATAGATACCCTATTTTCACTAGCTGAAGCTTATTTGTTTGCTCAACTTGTGGACTTCATGGATAATAATCCCGGGAAGGTTCCTAATGGGGCAGAGTAAGAAACTATCATTGTTTTGTGTTCACTATTTTGTATTGAAAATCCTCGCTGTTTTAGTCATATGAACTTAGCAAGGCATCTCAGCCAGAGACAAATTTTCAGGCCTTAGCCTCCCTTTCTAATATTATTTTTTTGCAGTTACTCTCGCATGTACAAAGATGTCCGTGCTGCCGTTGACCTGTGCCATCGTGATGGGACCCTGAAACAGATGGTGGCTAAAGATCCTAAAAGGTGATTGGGACTTGTTTCTTAAAACTCTTTTAGAGTTTCTTTGCATAGAATATCTATATATCACTCCTGCTTGCTGAACCAACTATAAGTGCTATCATTCCTTTGTATGCAACACAATGAACTGACAACCAACTGCTTTTAATTCTATTTATCAGATACATCAACGAGGATAAGGCAATTGTTCCCATGCTGGAGATGCTTAGAGAGTCTGGACGTGCAACGTTTTTGGTGACAAACAGGTTATACTATGAAGTTTTTTTTTAAAAATGTGGATGAATTATTTTCAAATTTTCAAACTTTGTAAATATGTTCCATTGATGGTTGAAAATTTCCTATATGTTAAAATCATGGTGGACATGATCTCAAGCAGAGGCTTAATCAAGTAAAAAGGTTACAAGTGATTTGGGCGGATGGGTTTTATTTCCTTTTAACAAACTTTCTTTCTTATCAACAAGGTGCATGCAGTCTCTTATAGTAGTATTTTGTCCTGTGGAAGTTACTATTATGTTTTATGAACTTGAAGTATTTGTATTCTGTACAGTAAGCTTGAAATAAGATGGTAAACTTTCAGTCTTGTGATTAACAACGTTTTTTATGCAGCCTCTGGGACTATACCAACATTGTCATGAACTTCCTTTGTGGACCGAAAAGTGTTGATGGGTCCTCAGCTTTGACTTTTGATTGGCTCCGCTACTTTGATGTCATCATCACTGGCAGGTCATTAAAATCTTTCCAACATTTCCTAATGCACTTAGAATCAGAAGGTCAATAGGAATTTGTCTTCTGTCTGTTTTACCTATGGTGCCATTTTCCTGAGTGTTGTATATTGCTGTTACTTGGAATGACTGAAATGCCTAAGTTTACAGTTGATTCCTTCTTTTTTGGGGGTGTGGCATGTGTCTGTGTCAGTGTTTGTACACTCATACTGTACCTAATTATTTCTATGGATTCCACATTTTTTATTTCCAATTTCATATTTATGATCAATATATATTTGCTGAAAGCTAAAATAAATTATCCATACGCAGTGCGAAGCCTGGGTTTTTTCACGATGAAATTCGTGCAAATCTTTTTGAGGTTGACCCTGAGTCTGGAATGCTTCTCAATACTGATAATGGGACACCTATGGCTCAGGTTGGTGGGATATCTCTCTTAGCTTGTTTAGTGTCTTGCAACTTTTATTTCATACAAACCTCCTCTGATTTGTGTCTTTTCACATCTTCCATTTATCTTTGTGCTTCTCACAGTATCTTCTCTTTCTAGGTTGGAAGTACTGAAATAAACATACCGTCAAAAAAGTTTAACAAGGATTGCAGAGTTTTCCAGGTAACCGTAGATTCTTGCATGGTGTTGTTTGAAAAGTCTACCTGAAAAGCTACTATCTAAGTTTTATTTCATTGATCCTTAATATTTCGGAGCTTGACTGTTAAGTTTCTCTCTTTTGAAGGGAGGAAATGTTGGCCATCTACATAAATTGTTATCAATTGAATCAAGCTCACAGGTAGAAATGGTTTCATTCCTCTTTCTTAACCCTGTCTTATGAATTGCGCTATGCTATTTGGAAAGGAATGTTTGAACCATCATTAAAAAAGTTTATTCTGAAAGTAACTGATCACTAGCCTGTTAAGTAGACCTAATGAAGGTTGTTTTGCTAATGCTCTCATGATTTTCTTATACGTCCTTTATTCCATTTCTTAGGTGCTTTATGTTGGGGATCACATATATGGGGATATTCTGCGTAGTAAGAAAGCTCTAGGTACATCTTGGAATAACCTTTTTTTTCTAGATCAGCATTCTACAATCATCTCAATATTCTTTTTGTTTTGTTAATGAGCTATTTTGCTTCCCATCAACAGGGTGGAGAACAATGCTAGTTGTTCCTGAGCTTGAGAGCGAAGTTGAACTTCTCTGGGAAATAAGGGACACCCGTAAGGTATGCATGCAATGAGGTCTATTTATACCGTGATTCAGATCACTAACCTATAAAAAATGCAACATCATTGGATTTTTCATAATGTTATCAAAATCTTGATTTTGGGTGATGCAGCAACTCCAATCGATGAGGAGTGAGCGTGACCGCATTGAAGACACGGTACAACATCTGAAATGGAATCTCAAGTATGTTTCCTCTCTATCCCTCTCTCCCCCTTTCCCTCTCTCTCGCTCATTTTTTTTGTATTATGGCCAGAAATGAAGGTGATGCGGACACCAAGAAGGGAGAGTTATTATCTGAGATTGAAAAACTGGAGGTTAGTTTTGTAGTTTCTGGTGTGATGTTTCTAGTCATTTTGGCTCTAATTTCTCGTCCGCTATCAATTGCCAGGCTCAGAAGGAGCAAGTGCGCCGGATGCATCAACAGGCACAAAGGGAGGGCCATCAAACAGTAAGAATTATAACATCTTATTAGTTGTGTTTGGCTGTTCTTTTGAGCTTTTCTGATTCACATGCTCGATCAAAATGTTCAGTTCCACAAAGTATGGGGGCAGCTGATGAAAACCGGGTACCAGAATTCTCGATTCGCTCATCAGGTTAGTTTATACATTCACAACATGCATCATAGACCTTGTATATCATTCTGTACTTTCCTTAACATGAGAGTTTCTTTATTAGGTGGAGCGATTCGCATGCCTTTATTCAAGCCAAGTGACGAATTTGAGCCTCTACTCGCCCGACAAATACTACAGACCAACTGAAGATTTCATGCAACACGAACTCCATATCCTCTCAATGTGAAAACATGGTGACCACACGAGATTGCCAGCGTTCATGTAGGAAAGCGTAACTGCAAAGTTTACGCATAGTAGCAGTAGCTGATTTGATGTTTCATCGATGTCAATTTTAACTTATATAACTCAATAAGTTGATTTGCACTCAAGCGAGTTGCTGTTTCGTTACAACTCTGTTTGGCAACTATATTTAGCTGTTTTGAGATGTGTTTATGTATGAGCAGAGCTGGGAATTTTTTTTGCATTTATATTCACACAATCTAAAGTCTATCATAATTTACAACTCAAATCGGCTACTTTATTCAGTATCCTGTTTCTCCACATCTTGAATCTCTGTTGGCTCGGGGAAAATCTCACTCGACGATCTTTTGTTTGATGAGGATCGAGACCCGAGCCTCCCGGGCTGTTTGAGCCCGCTGATGCCTTCTTTTCGTGTCTGATCGCCATCTGACGAGCTTTGCTGCCAGTTGCCGAAGAATGCAAGGCTCCAGTACTTTCTAGAAGACGACGTTCTCAGCCTCCCTGAGCTGAAGCTATCTTCCCTGATAACCTTGAAAGGATTCTCCAGGGCTCTGAGAATGTGCCTCATTAATGGCCTTCTAGAAGGCCTGGGGTTCAGACAAGACAAGGCCACTACAGTCACAGCCCACATTTCTTCGAGAAGATCATCGTCGGTGATGAGAGACTTGTCGATAATCCTGGCCATTGATTCCTTCTCGTACAAGGTTATGTAGGAAACGATGTTTTCCAGCTCGCTGTCTGAGCTGCAGATCTCCAGTTTGCCTGTGACGAGCCCGAGTAAAACCTTTCCGAAGCAGTAAACATCGTAAGCACAAGCTGCAGATGGCAATCCTGTCATTTTATCAGGGGTCCTGAAAATGTGAGCAAGATTAGATTTTGACAACATTGTTTCGATGAAAAAAAGCGCAAAACATCAGCAAGAACAAAGTACTCACTGAGATATCCTTAGCTTTCTTGCTTTCTTTTGCTGATTGTTATCACCTCCTTGAACACAGACTTCACTCAAACTCCCAAGTCTTACTTCATACTTATCATCAAGAAGAATGCTGCTAGGCTGAATATCCCTTCAAACACATGAAAAACTCATCAGAAAAAGAAAATTACACACTCACACTCACACACAACACACACTCACACTCACACACACACAACACACACACACACACACACACACTGAAAACACAAACACATACACACAAACACTGAAAACACACACACACACAAATAATATGAAAACACACACACACACACACACACACACTCACTCACTGTCACACACACACTCACTGTCACACACACACTCACAACACACACACACACACACTCACACACACACAACACACACTCACACACACTAGGGAGTAATTTTGTAGTACCTGTGGACAAGAGGAGGACTGCAGTCATGGTGCAAGAAAGATATAGCCTCAGCAGTCCCGATAGCGATTTTCAGCCTTGTGATCCAATCCAAAGACTGCAAACCGCTATCCTCCATATAGTTCTCCCTGAACAAGGCGTTTGAAAGATCTCCATTCGGCATGCATTTGTAGATAAACATGCTCTCATTTTCAGGCCCCAAACAGTGGCCAATGAGTGGGACAAACCTAGGGTGCTGAACCTTGTTTAAGACCTCCAATTCTGAAGAACAAGATTCAACTCTTTTGATCACAACAATGTTTCCAGCCTCAAATTTTCCTCGATATATGTCACCAGATCGACCACGCTTGATCAGGCTCATGTCGCTAAAGTTGTTCGTTGCGTGCAGAACCTGATCATATGTGAATGAAACTCCAAGACCTGTGAAATATGCACGATTATCATCCTTTTCTGGAACCGTTTTGACATCTGAAACGCCTCTCGCATTAGCAGCACTCTTTTTCACACACTTTTGTAGAGAAAATGCTAATGCAAGACCTAATAGCAGAATGAACCCTAATCCACCAAAACTTCCCCCCAAAATGTACTTAAGTTTTTTTGTCATGTCAGAATTTGAGCTCGAATTTTTCATGACAAAGCCATTGTCGAAACTAATCCCTTTCTCTGCATAAAACTGCCTGCATTCCATCGCACTCCTCTGATCCGGAAGGTTCTGGAAGCAATTCAGACTAACGTTGCCTTTAGGGGCCACTCCAGTGAAGAAATTCTCAGACAGATCAAATGAAACAGTGCCTGATAAAGAAGACAGATTTCCATACAACAGATTGCTCGAGAAATTGAGAACGGCACGATCATTATTCAAGAAAAGTGGAATACTTGGCAAACCACCAGTGAAGATATTGTTGGAGACATCAAGAAAGGACAGATTCCTCAGTGATGACAAAACATCAGGAAATGAGCCATTGAGTTTGTTGCTTCTGAGAACCACATGTTGAAGTAAACTATGATTCTTGAGGAGATTTTCAGGCACAGGACCATCCAGCTGGTTGTATCCAACGTCAATCTCCACTAATGCAAGAAGATTTCCCAGCTGAACAGGAACCGAATCGCTAAGACTATTATTATCCAACTTCAATGAACTCAAACTAGTAAGCACACCAAGCTCAAAAGGGATAGCTCCAGAAAGAAAATTAGAGGACAAAGCAAGACTAGTAAGATTCCTAAGCCCTGAAATTTCACCTGGAATCGAACCTGTCAGCAAATTCCGCGAAAGATCGAGTTCTGACAGCGAATTCAGCTTCCCCAATGCAGCTGGAATTTGACCAGTGATCAAATTATCAGACAAATACAGTGACCTTAAATTCCTCAAACTTCCAATAGACTCGGGAATTAACCCGAAAATCCCACAAAACCGGAGATCAAGAACCTGTAATGTGGGAACCCTTTGGCCTAACCACCCTGGAATTGTCCCTGGAAGTGGAAAACCTGAAGCATTGAAGTAAGACAACGAGGTAAGATTGCGCAAAGAATCGACAGCAAACCTCGGATTCTGCTGCCCGAACCGGCTCCTCCTTAACCCGGATAATGCTATCCCTGTAACCACTCCACGTGTACACTCAATCCCTGTCCAGTTCAGACAAGGCTCAACCTTCCTAGGCCAGCTCCTTGCTCTGATCCCAAGAGATGCCCGGAGCTCCAGCAAAGCCCGTAATTCCGACCCGGAACTCTCCGCCACCAGAATCAAGCACAAGAAGCAGCAAAATGCAATCTTGACGCAATCTGCCATGATCAAACAGTGCAGCAAGAACACGAATTGGACTAGCGAAAATTAAGGTTTTTTTTTTCAAGAAGAAAGCTCCATTCTTTGAGCTTTAAGGTTCAAAATGGAGCTGAAATGCAACATGGGCAGATGCATTAGCACTATATCTAGCAAGAACTTAAATGGCTGTTCAGAAAAACAGAGGGAAAAAAAGGGGCAAAAAAACACCCCCTTTATTTCTCACTGTTGTGGAACATAAACATTGTGAATTGTATAAGTGTGAGTGTGTGTAATAAAGGAGGATGGAGGATGGAGGATGGAGGATGGAGGAGGGAGAATTATTAATGGCAAAAGGGCATTTCACAACTGCCACAACCGCTTGTTTTCAACCCTCACCTCACTTTCAGCAGTGCCCTAGAGGAAGCCATTAATGGAGGCAAAGAAGGAAGGATTAAATATATGCCCACCATGTTCTTGGCTTTTGTATGAGGCTTCTGGGAATTTGGGATATCCAAGGAATGAATTACGTGTACACAAATGACTAGATAAGTAGATATCCATCATTGTGTGATCACTGATCGTGTCCGTGTGGAGATTTTGGGCGGTTTTTTAGTTTTTGTTGTTTTTTGTGGTTTTTGGAAGATGGTTCACTTGGATTTTGCCAGCTGGTTTTGGAAGAGGATGAGGAAGAATAATCAAACTATAAAATACATCTTTATTCCGTTCTTCTAAAACTAAAACCAGTGCATTATAATTTTCATAATTTTAAAGACATGTTTGATCAAGAAAATTCTAAAATTTTGAGATTAAGAAATAAGGTGTTACAAAATTTAACAATTCATTTACATGATCATATTCTTACTTACTAATTGATTTATATTGTGTTTTGAAAAAAAATGACCAAAAAGTATATAAATACAGATACAGAGTATATATATAATTATAATTCAACTTGGGAAAATCAACTGAAAAGAACAGTGGCAATAATATAACCTATAAAATGATAATGGAGACTGTAATAATAGTAAAAAAAATGCTTTCTATGAAAATGACTTTGAACCTAATTATTAGGCCAAGGGAAAGATAACAAGAATACAAAGATGGTTGAAGACTGAAGTGGTTATGTGATTGACTCTCTAGACTCAACTCAGCAACTAGGATGCAACTAGGATGCACAACATGCAAGGTGCAAAGATGATAGGATAATGATTAATGGAAGAAAATACTCCTTAACCATGTCGGTGAAAAAATATATAATGGAGTGAAAATAAATCAAAATTATATGGAGCGATTTTTTCATATATTTTTGTATGAATATTACTTATTTTTAATAGACGATTAATTTAATGGAAATAATAATGTAAAGATTTATCTCAAAAATGAATTTCTTTACAATTTCAAAGAATGGAGATAGTGAATAGTGATGGAGATGGTAGTTAATTATTATAAAAGCAAAAAAATAAAAATCAGTTTGAGATTCTATTGTTGCGACTCTTCTTTCTAGCTCATATATTATTTTTTTGACTAATAACACTATTATTAAATAATCAAACAAGATTACAGTCGTGATGGTATTGATATTGAGCTCATATTTTATTTATGATGGTATTGATTATTTCCGTGTATCTGATATCTGCATATTGTTATGAAACTAGTTAATAATTCTGGTCAGACTTTTGCAAAATTGATTTTCCTTTCCACGTAGTACTAAACATTCTGAAAACGACTAGCAAACTTTTCTTCCAATCAATATAATTCACGGCGACTCGGTCTAAAGCCCTGTAACCCTTCCTCCGAGTACTAGTTTGAGTTTTAGATGATGGCTAGCCGACCTAAATACCATTAAATACTATATTACATTAGTGTTTGTCTGAGTTTTTTTAATATATAAAAATAAAATTTAATGGGTAAAATGTATTAAAATAAAAATTAGCGTGATTGAATTAATTTGAAATTTATTAGAGCTGAACTGAACTACTAAACTAGGGCTGTAAACGAGTCGAGTCGAACTCGAACAGACATGTGTTCGTGTTCGAGTTCGAGTTCGTATTACATGTTCGTGATCGAGTTCGATTTCGTACGAGTTGAGATATTTTAGCTCGAGCTCGATTTGTCTAACTTTAAGAAAGTTCGAACTCGACTCGTGAGCTCGATAATCGAACTCGAGCTAGTTCGAGCTTATTAAATCATTAATGAATAAAATTTAATTTATTTATATTAAATTATATATAAATATTATATTCGAGCTGTTCGACGACCCTATCGAGCTGTTCGACGACCCTATCGAGCTGGCTCTTATGAGCTCGAGTTCGAGCTCGTTTATAAACGAACGAGTTCGAGTTCGAGTTCGAACTGGTCAAACCGAGTTCGAGTTCGAACTGGTCAAACCGAGTTCGAAAACGAACTTTGACCGAGTTGTTCACGAGTTGTTTACGAACGGTTCAGTTCATTTACACCCCTATAATAAACCACTCAGACAAACAGAACTTAATTATGCTTGATGTAACTTGATGATGTGTTATTTTTGTTTAACAATTTGAGTAATATCAACAAATTATCAAACAACATCAAACGCACTTATTATAGTCAATTTAAAAATGAGAAATACACCCTTAACCATCATAAACTCTGCATTAATGTGAGATCATAACCTTAGTATTACAAGATTTTGAATAATTTGCAATTTAAAATGGGATATATGTCATTAGAATTTTCTATCATTTTCAACTTTGAATGTGTAAAGCAAACTTTTAAGACTCAACTATCGGGAGAACTAATATTCAACCATAATACTAGTTTGTTTAGGGAATCAAAAATAATAGAGATGGCAAAATTGATGGGTATTTTTCCACATTCAAACACGGGTATTTTTTTTGAAATTCATTCAAGGTCCTGGGAAACGCCCAGAAGCGATTACAATGAGTGGAATTGACATCCAATTCGACTAGTCTGTTACAGAATAACCGAACTACATGGCAATCAGACTAATTATGTCTGCTATTACAGCTTAAGAGATCCAATAAAAAATGTAATACCGCCATCATGGATATTATCTTGAAACTGTGAAAATCACATTCGCTTGGCAGAGAAGAGCGACTACCGCATCAATTACTGCGCCAATCAGGGATCTGCTACAACCGCAACACCACTTGATCCAAAACATGATCTAGGTTCTTCAAACTGCAAGCACCTTGAAACCCCCAAATCACGAAACGGAAACACGACCCGTACAATCGGATCGGGAACAATAAAACAAATAAAAAACACGATCTTTATAACCAGATCGGAAAAAAACTTCGATATAAATCAAGATTTAATCGAAAAAACTCTTATTTTGTGGATTAGTCACACTTATTTCACCGTAAATCAATAAAGAGAAGAAGCATTGTTTCCCATCTTCCCATGATGGAAAGATCATGGGAAGATGGGGAAGAAAATCAAAGGGTTCAAACACGGGTATTAATTAAGGAAAATAACCTGATTTTGTTCTTTTGTATGTGATGCATGAGGAACATAATAACTTGATTAGGCAGTTGACTTGGTCTTCTTACACTCCTCAATAATGTAGCACTCCCATCAATTATAAATCAACATGCAAAAGTATGATTGATTGTTTATATGTTGGAGTGACTATTCGCAATGCCTACTTTCCTCTCATGAAAATGATGTTTCAATTTTTTTCCCTCATTGATAGGTTAGTTTCTATGTCCACATTTCTATTTGTTTATCTTTTTAGATGTCTATCATGCCACAAACTATATAAAATCTCCTATCCTTCCTTAGGAAGGATGCTGATCATGTCTGATCATTACTTGCTCGATATTGTTTATTTAATTTTATAGTGAATTTTTCCGTATTAAACTTTTGAGATCAATTAAAACAAATTTCAATTAATGATTTGTATAAATAAAGAAGAGTGATTTTAGCTTTATGTTGGACAAATTTATATTTATGAGTTTATTTTTGTGAGTACGTACACCTCTAATGTTCAATTTAAAATAACGTCATTTAAAACTTCACCGCTTTTGCCTATGACTCTATAGGTATAACTTCTCAACTTTTGTCAAAAATAAATAAAAATACAACTTGTCAACTTAAAAACAATCAAATTACTACCAACAAACAAACACCATCCGGCAATAAAAAGGACTTATAGTGGGAAAAAAATAAAAATGCATTTTCGTTTCACGAAACCACATGCTTCAATTGTCTATTTTAATGGTTTAATTTTGGCCCAATTCATGACAAATATGCATTTTCAATATTAAACAAATATGCAAAGTTTTTTTAAAAATTAAGTCTTTCGGCCCATTTCTTGATCATGCCGAATTGTTATTTCACAATAGTGTAAATATACTTTTTTTAAACTTAGTTCTCAAATTATGAATACATAATTTGAAATCAACAGAATTATTGCTATTATTTTGAGGGAGTTTAATTCATTATTAATAAGGTATTAACAATTGAATGGAAAAGAAATATTTTTTTATCATAAACTTACTTCGTTGATATATAGAAACAACAAGGTACATCCGTACATGTTACAGCATTTGAGAAATGAACAAGGTACATCACATCCTCAGCCACTTCGGCTTAGCCGACGACATCTTGTTAGCCGGCTTGACCACAGGTCGTGCAGCCACCTCCGGCGTCGCACTCGGCTCCACGGTAAGCATGGCCGGCTTGTCGAGCTCTCCCGCCATTTCAAGCCCTAGTAAAGCCATCACCTCCTGGCTGAGAAATGAGCCGGCTGGAGCATCGCAAGCCGATCTCAAATCGTATGCAAAATACATGATCGCGCCGGGAATGAAGCCGGCTGAGTATAAATCTTGCGACATATCCTTCAGCTGCTTCCTTGGAGGCGTCGTATAGAGGTAAAATGGAACCTCAGGACATCGAACCACCTTCCTCACAAGATCAACCAAGGTTTCGATTGTCTCCGACGAATGAAAAACCGCCTCAAGCGTGTGATGGTCGGGAAATCGAATTCTGATCGTCGACTTGGTCATCTTCGACCTACGAGCCGCTGCCTCGGCTTCTCGGATCTTCCGCGTCTTCAGGACGTTGTCTTCGCCCTTTTTCTTCGCGATCAGCCGGTAGAAATCCTCCGGTTTCAGATCGTAGAAATCCTCCGGCGGATCATCCTGGTTTTGTCGAAGAGTACTGCGTGAATTAGCAGCTGCCGATGTTTCGAACACGTGAATTTCACGTCCGAATTTGTGTTTTGCAAGGTTGAGATTGGCAAAAACAGAATCCATGGAATTGATATCGGCTTCGGTGAATCTCGCGCGTTTGATGGCTGAGTGATCAATTGTCATCACGTTTAGAGTTGGTGATGTGAAAACCAATCGACTGGGATATATATAGGAATCACGTTTGGAATCCGAATCCAATTGGGGTATGGGAAGATCCTAATCCTGTTTTAGGATGGATTTGGGAATTGGTCTGAATAATGCTATTATGCACATTAACGAAATTGAATTTGGATGGCACCATATATATAGAGTGTAGTTTGGAATCCGAATGGGCTATGGAAATATGGTAAAACCTATTCTAGATAGGATTTGGAAACATAGGCTAGTCTTCTTCCTAATCATTTCCCATCTTCTTATGGTGAGGGATGAGAAAACAATTGTTCCCTTGTTTAGTCATTGAATAAGAATGGATACATTTGCTCATTAAAATTGTTGTTTGTTTTGTTCGTCGGTGGTTTGTTCTTGATTAGTTCATATGCAAGTCTTATTTTTGCTATTTATGTTTATTGATATCGATGTGGATGTAAGGGTCATAGTTTATGTTTTAGATATGTGGTTTTATAGCAACTAGACAAATTGAAGAACATACACCATGGTTTGGATTAGATCCTAAAATAATGCAGTAATTGATGTGAGAGACGCTTCTTTACCAAATGATTGTGGTTTTTGTGGTTGATATCCTTGAAAGCTATATTACAAATTTATTAGATCTCAGTTTATAATTATTCCTCAAGTAAGGAAATGAAACAAACTAAACTAAACTATACATGAAATTCATACATAAAAGAAAACACAAACAACACGAAGATTTTAGTTAATAATAACCCATCTTGCTGTTCTTTTAATTCTTAGAATACAAGAGTACTTATTCCCTTTCTGCTTCTTTTCTTTATCCACCTCACTGGAGTTTCATATACTTCATCCTGAGGACAAAAATCGTAAAAAACTTAATATCAAAGTTCAAATTAATACAAGAAATGCATTTGAGAGGTTTGTAAAATGTAGCTTATAAGGCTGTCACATAGGTAAAGATTAGACAAATCACACACAAAGTTTAGAGATGACATCTTACTATTTAGATCAACTGTTTATGTAAGATGAAATGTGCAATAAGAATGACAATCTTAAGCAAACGAACTAAAATGAAAAATGTGACGGTTTTAGAAGAACGGATAAATGTATACCTCTGTTCGTAATCCATGAATTGATAGTCCTTGGTGGTGGTGCCCCCATAGTTGGGCAAGGGAACTTTGCCGGATTCAATGTGGTGCACATCTTCAACCAGCAATTCATAGTGCCTTTTCACTTCTTCCACCGTCTTGCCGCCTCCCACCGCCTTGGCCAGCCTCTGAAACCTGTCCGGGGTGTCCTTGTGGTACATTCCGGTGGCTATCGCGTTCTCGAACAGCTTGTTCTGCTTAACAGTCCATGAGGATGGAGCGTTTGAAGCCATTGAGAGCAAATGAGAGCTTTTTAAAGTATTGGAATGTGATTTTCTTTGTATGTATGAAGATATGATGTGGTCAAAATGGCTGTTCTATTTATAGCTGCATGCAGGCTTGGAGTTGGATACTTAGATGCCAAATTGAACCAATCAAAACATGATTTGGGAGAGAGTGTGTGCATCTCACTCGATGTGGGTCCGGTGAAATGATAAGAGTGATTCTAGCAAGTGCATATTCAAAAGCAAATTCACTGTCTATAGAAAGAGGCTATGGTTAATGAGATCAAGTTGTGCATGGTAACTTATAGTAACTTTCTAAATAGGCCAGCATATTTGAAACCAAGAATAGAAAAGCTCTTACGAACCATTAGATATCTGGCCTTTGAGACACCGTAATTTACTTCTTCATATATCATCTCATGGTGTAAGGTGATCAGTTTGTTATGAAAGGAAAAACAAAAAGGGAAATGAAACAAAATAAAAGTATGAATCATCGTTGACCCCATTGGGTAAGCTACTATGCCAATTATAGCCTTAATTTATTTTATCTAGCAACGATAAAAAATGAAGTTTCCTAACAGGTTCATCAAGGTAAGTATGATCAAATGACTGAATTCCCTTTCCTCCTCAACCGAAATAAAAATACCTCCTCAACCGAAATAAAAATAGAACATATTACACATAAGACCATAAAAGGGCATTAGTGGCTACAAGTTGCCCGGTGACTGTTCTCCACAAGTTGAGGCAATTTGGGAGATAACAGAAAATTTTCTAAAACGTAGAGCAAATCTAATCTTCCTGTATCTAGTTGCCCGAAGGCTGGATTCATAACATCTTTAAAGGCTTGCTTGACAAATGAATGTTGGTTAATGGTTGTTTCATCTGAAAAGTCCTTGTTTGTGATCATATTGAAATGAGAACAAGAATTAAGACCATATCTTCCTGGTTTGACATGGGAATCCTTATCATCATGAACATAGATATCAGTCCTTTTTTTATCTCAGAAAACTTTATTACTAAAGTAGGATGTGGCCTTGTGCTCCAATTTTCAAACGGATTCTTCCATACATACCAGTCCTCCACAGATTCAGCAACTTTAAATGATGATTGCCATTTTGACATTTTTTGTAAGAAAAACAGAGATGATAAACCATCATATTATAAGGGGTTTGCTACATGCAAGACTAATTTTCTCATGCAGGACCGTTTTTTTACCAAAATACCCCTATTATTGTAAAGACAAAAAAAACAACTAAAAATGCAAGGGTACGCTTGGGGGTATTATGATATATTTCGGTGCTACATGAGAAAAAATGGTCCTGCATATAGCAATTGGGTATTATAACTATAACAATGTTTGGCTTCGATGATCAGATGACCACTAGCAACAAGGTAAAATGTTTGGATTGATGTCGGTCCAGAGATCGAATCCAAACATTGTTATAACTTACAAGTTTTCTATATCAAGCTCTATTTTTTCTGAGTAAACTATATTCCTTATCAGATAAGATATGTCAAACATTAACATCAGAAGAAGTGTCAGACTCAGGCTATGATTCTCTTCTCTGACCACTAATTGGTGGCAATATAGTTTAGATGGCCAAAGTCAGTTGGATCCACATAATTTTTCAGTGGAACATTTTCTCAAAAAAGAAAACACAATACTGCTCATATTTGATTCCTTCATCACGTCCAGCAGAAAGTATTTAGCAGATAATACATCCCTCAAATCTTTCTGGACCATTTCTAACTGCAAGTTGCAAGCCTGGATGCCTCAATGTCCAATCCAACGTTAATGTTCGCGATTCCTCGGGATATTCATGCTAGGACCGGGTAACTCTGCAGCAGTTTCTTACCACATTGTACAACTGAACTCCACACATACATGATAAAGAACTGATCAGGTTTCACATCAAAGGGGCATATTTCCAGGCTGGAATGATTTGAGAGAAGAACATTTCACCCTAGAATATGGGGAAAGAGATCCAAGGGACCAACCATAGTAAAATAGAGATTCTCCTGCAATTTCCAGTAAAACAAGTAAATCAACCAAGATAAAGAGTTAATACATGTCGATAGATTCAGTACTGATATATAATCTCGGAGAAAGTGGTAAATTGTCTGCGTTATTAGCACAGATTACAAAAGTATCACCAGTATTTTTCGTCATACAATAACATCATCATACGGCTAAGCCAGTTAGACTGGTAATTTGATTAATCATGGCTCGTTGAATGCTTCATTTGCATATCCCGTCGTATGCTTCATTCATCAGTCTGTCTGTAAGAGCTATTGGTAGTCCCATCACACTATCCGTCGTCCCCACCACTTCTTTAACATATGGCACTATCAATGGATGTTCGATAATCAGAGCTCCAGCCACATTTAGCACATCTCCTTCCTTGATCTGGGAAGAGGAATAAGAAAAGATTAAATTCATTGCCTAACGAACAAATGCACAGAAAGTGCAGTGAGAATCTCGTACCAAGCTCTCAATCACTTGCTCTGGTATGTCATGGAAGTGTATCTGCAAAGGATCATTGAGCGGAAACAGGCCACGGTAAGAAATATTATTCCATAAAGGGTTTAAAGACTGCTAAAACATGTGCATTTGCAAAATGCAATAAGACCAACTACTTAAGCACTAAAAGTAAACAAACTTCTACGTATTGAAATTTCTGGTCTTCACAATAATGCTAACACTTTCATAAATACACCATCCCAAAAAGTGCTATCAGTAATTGTGTTTGGTGAAAAATTTTGCAGCCAACATTTTAAGGTTTCCAAACACATTATCGCGTTAGAACACATTGGTGTGAATTAAAATGAATCATCAACAAAATTGAGAGAAAAAGAATACCTCGACTTTGTCCCAATCTGCTCTCTGAAATCCAGTCTTGAGGTTAGTAACAACAACAGAACTAACAGTAGCACAGCATGCCCCAGAGTAACCTACAATTTCACCACATAAGCCAAACTAGTTGCAGTACGACGAGGAGTAGTAAACAAAGGAATGAGGCATACTTTGAAGGAACTGGCGAGCTTCATCTTCACTGGATGGTTTTTCCCTGATCGTACCTTCATGGACTACCACCTACATTAATTGTAATACAGTGATTAGATTGAAAAACAAATATGTTGTCCATGACAAGTAATAAACAAATAATGCCATTTTGAAAAAGTTGCAAGGAAGTTATAAAGCAAAACAATGACAATGTCACAAAAAAAATCCTGGGGATGAATTATACTTGGTCACAGGTAATAAGAAGTGTTGTCGTTTTATCCACTTCGAATTCATCAGTTGGTGGCTTTGGGATGCTAGCTTCTGCCTGGATGAAAATTTTCAAGTTCCATCACTTAAGGTAAGCTCCAACAAGAAGAAGCTATATAAGTTTCTGAAGAAAACAAGTCATATAGCAAGAAAAGAACACAAACAAACAAGGTGGCAAAACTAGTGTCCTTTAATCTTGGTTTTCATACAACAGTATATTCTGACCATCAGCATCACAGCCAAATATGAAAACACAAGCACTTGCCTAAGTAAGACGTGCAAGAGTAATGAGACACCACTGCAAAAACTATTGATCCAGAGTAATAATCCAAACATAAAAATGGTGAGAACCCTCAAGTTCCAGTAACCTATACTTACTGTGTCCTTTCACATTATTCAACAGACCTCACAGAGCAAGGTTTCAGTGAACCGAATACAAAAAATCAACCGAGAACACACCCTCGTTAACCTATGGTGGCACCAGATTGTACTGCTGTAATACAATCTATTCTGAGAATACAAAAAATTATAATGACCAATTAGAAGCTCTTACCGTGTCTGCAGTAACCAGAAGGTCACTTCTTGCATCACGGGCGTCGGCCCATTCTTTGTTGAAAGTGCTCTTCAACTGCTTTACAATAGCATCTGCCTGAGATGCAATGCTAGTTAGACCACCTCAGCTAAAAAATAGCCAAAATTTAACTTCAAACCTTATGAAGTCCCGAACAAGTAAAACAAGAATCTAGTAAAAAAATATTTAACCAGCAATTCAAAAGAACTTTACCTTTGCTACACCTAGCGCTATAACCAAATCTTCAGGCTTCTCTTTCCTGATGGCTTTCTCATCTATATCCGCAGACTAAATACCAACAACAATTTTAAATTACAGTATCCAAAACAAGCAAAATGACAGCTTTTAAATCCTCAAAAGATGATTACAAGAAACAGCGTACCATAAAAATGTAATCATACACGGAATGCATTTCTGCAAAAATCTTCTTCCGGGCAATCGAACCTGATCCCAAAATTGCCTGCACCCAGAAACATATTCAAATCCAAGATTCCAACAAACATAAGATTGAACTAATACACTGTAATAAAAATTAACGGAACCTTGTATCTACGCTTAGGGTTTTGTTCTTCCATGTTTGCTGGAGATCTCAGTTCTGTGCTGCAACTCACTAAAAGCACCTGACGAGAACGAATTCGGATTGGGCATATGTGCTGTGAAAGCCCAAGAAATCCACGTTGGGCCGTTGTAAAGGTTCAGCCCATCTTTTGACCATTGGTTGAAAAAGTCAACAAAAAAGTGTCATGGTGTCATAGCATGAGGTGAAAAAAATCAACAAAAAAGTGCCTGATGATTTAAGTTTTAATTATATTTGTTCGAATATATTGTTGGAAAATGATTTATTTAAGGTAAATTGAAAGTTACAGTATGGTAACTTTTGGGGCTTATCATTCGGAGATGAATGAGATATAGAAAGTTTTGGTTAAAGAAATTTACCCAAAATAAGATTTCTATTGTTTATGAAGTTCATATGTTGAACATTCTAGAAAAACCCGGAATGTGTTTTAATTGAAGAATTACTTATAGTACATTCTTTTGGTTTATGGAAGTTACTTTGTGTTATTCCATAAAGATAAGACTTTCATTATTTGGGAAAGTTCTTATGCTATAATTAAAACACAGTTTACCTTATTTTGTGAGAGAATCCATATGCGTATTGGATTGAGAATCTTTCCAGCTGAAAATTATGTTTCCTAATTCATAGGATTTAGGAGTATATATATAGAGCCATCAGTCAATATGAAAAGAACCTTTTACACACGTTTGGTAATAGATACATTAGATTGAGAGTGTTGGTGTTTTCATTGGTGCTGAGTGAGTTGAGAGTCAAGTCATTGTGATTGAAGATCGGCTCTACGAAATCCAGGTAACTTTGTATGTTACCTTATGGTTTTATCCTATGGGACTTTGGTGTCATTTGTTGGCCTCATAAGTTTCAAGGGCGGAGACTAGCTCGACTCCATAATGATCTATGCTTTTGTGTCTAGGATATTTAATATGTTGTATGCATAATTATTTGTAACTCTTGGCATGTTTTGCATGATTAATATAAATAATATAACTTGTATTTTATTATTCATGCATTTTCTGTAATTTATATTCTGTAATTTTATTTACTACAAATTATTGTCAATATAGTTCCTACATATATTATATATATTGCATTGGTATAAAATTTTCTAATATTATAATACTTTAGATAGATACTATAAGAAATTTATGATCAAAATGGTGTAATTTTTTTTAAGTATTATTGAAAAAGTATTATATTCATCATCATTGAAAAAGTATTCAATTTGAATCCGCTTGAGCTCGTCAACGTCAAACAATTCTAAAGAAAAAGAAATACTTCATCTGGAACTTTCATAATTTTATTTATTATTATCACATCACAAAGTCTCATCTGGAGACCACCTCTTTTTTATAATCTGTTTTTCTGATTTAAGGAATTAAGTTGCTTGTACAGATGGTAGTTGACTACGGAGAACACATTGTACAGAGCATTTGCAGAATTCTGAATTTTTCTATACCCAATGATATAATTTAATTATCAAATAAATAGGTTTAGGTCAGAGTTTTCGTAGTTGCAAGATAACCCTACATATTCAAAGGAGAACAATCGAACTTCATGTTAATTATGACTTAGGTCATGTTTAGTTTAGTTGATTCAATCAATACTTCAGCACCAATTAACATCATTCAGCATCTTTTCAACGTCAATCAACATCTTTCAACACATTTCAATACCAATCAGCACTTTCAAATAATAATTAATACATTGTAAATATATGAACTTTGCAAAATAAGTAACAAAAATTACTACAATTCACCAAATTTAATGATATGTAAAGATATTATACTTCATTATTATTTCATTATTTAAATTTAAATTTATAAATACTTTGTTTTAGTCGTTTCAGCACATTTCAACACCAATCAACACCTTTCAACACCAATCAAACAGCTCAGCACCTTTAGCACCAGTCAACACCAATCAACTCCAACTAACTTAGTTTCATGCCTTATCTAACTATCAATACCATTTATGTAATTGGATAAAATACATCCACATAATACTATATCTAACTATCAATACCATTTATGTAATTGGATAAAATACATCCACATAATACTATATCTAACTATCAATACCATTTATGTAATTGGATAAAATACATCCACATAATACTATCTTATTTATTATCAATTGGATAAGATATATTACTAATTAAGACTTATCAACACGTTAACACTATTTTATTTGATATGAAATTAGCATCTAGCTATACAAGTCTACACAAATCATGATTAGAGATGATAATTATAAATCAACAATATTGACCATATATTAGAAAGTCGGAGCCATCATATCCACGACTCACGTCACGTGTCTGATAAATCAAAATTATCTCCTCCATCACCTAGTTATAATTGGATTACTACGCAATTACCAATTATCACTTAATCCTAAATAAAATAGTCACGAAAAAAAAAACGAACTAACCAGAACGTTGCTTCATAGTATTATTTATCTGGCGAATCTCTTTTGCATTTACTTTGCACCATTTAGAAAAATAAAAAAATAAAAGATGCCAGCGAAAATCGGCTAAAGGGACATTTTCTCAAAGTCAGCAACAGACAGCCTGAGCTTGCAGACTCCTCGAATTAGCTGAACACTTGGGAAAACGTACCTTTCAATTTCCCATTAAATTGCAGTTATTAAATTAGGCTAATTAGCCTTAAATGTACTTGAAATTTGTACTATTTAAATTCACACCTTGCACCTTAAAGTATGTTAGTATTACAAAAGCCCCCCTTTAATTAGCAAATTCTTAAATGTCATGTTTGAAATAGGAAATGAAGGGGTAAATAGTAAAGAGTCTGCTTTGCATTCATCTATTTGTAAAGTTGACTTAAATCAAAAATATATATTATGAATTACTTTGTTTCAATGAAACCAATGAAATCGATAGCTTACACGGTAGCTCAAAAAGGATTCACTCCAATTTTCCAAGTACTCAAGTAAACAAGAGATCAGAGATCATGTGAGTTTGTTTGGTTTCATTGTTATTATTTCCCAATTGTAAATGAACAAGTGAATTTCTTGGATGTTTGACTGCTAAAATAAAAAATGTACAAGGATGAATTCACATTACTTTTGGATTGAGCTTTACAATATAAATAAACTGTTTGAATTTAAGTGAGTTATTAATGATAGTTTTAAACAAATTCAACTTATTTTTAAAATTTTCTAATCAATAACTAATCAAATAAGTGGAAAATTAAAAAATTATAAAAGGGCTAATATTGTTATATCTTATAATGGTTTTTAAAAGTATAAAATTAATATTATGTGTTAAATAATAAAAAAATTCATGAAATATGATGAGTGGAATACCATACTAACAAATGCTAAAATTGTGAAGGTATGAATTATAAGGTCAATATCGATTCATAATATTTAACATTTTTAGAATTAAAAATACATGAACACTTTTTATCTCTATTTTGTTCTCTAACAAATATTTCCATCAACTAGACGGGTTGGATATTACACTTTCACATATTAAAAGGTGTATTTTGTTATTTAACGAAATAGCTAGAAGTATCTGTAATTTCCAAGAAAAAATACGCGATTTATCCAACACGACGATTATTCCGGCTCTTGTTTCATCATTTCCTAATCCGCCATTAGTGTCCTGATACACTGCAATAACTAACCAGCCAAACAATCCAATCAATCCACACACACTCACGCACTACGTTTTCGGCTCGCTTTCCACTGTCCCCATCCCCCGCCGTCGTCCTCCTCGCACGCCAATTCCACCATGGCCGGCGGCGGCGGCGGCAATGCTCCGGACGACAGCGCCACCGCGAGAGTGGGGGTTCAGATCCAGACCAGCAGCCCCCGCCGGCTTCCGGATTTCCTCCAGAGCGTGAATCTCAAGTACGTCAAATTGGGGTACCACTACTTGATCTCTCACTTGTTAACACTCTGTCTTGTCCCGCTCATGATCGCCATTATCATCCAAGCCTCGCAAACCGACCCGGAAGATCTCCGGCAGCTCTGGCTCCATCTCCAGTATAACCTGGTTTCCGTTATAATCTGTTCCACGGTTATGGTGTTCGGGTCAACGGTCTACATCATGACCCGGCCCCGACCCGTTTACCTGGTCGACTACGCCTGCTACAAAGCTCCGGACGCGCTCAAGGCTCCGTTCCAGCGGTTCATGAACCACTCCAGGACGATAGGGGATTTTGACGAGTCGTCTCTCGAGTTCCAGAGGAAGATTCTGGAACGTTCCGGCCTCGGCGACGACACCTACGTCCCGGAGGCTATGCATTTCGTGCCGCCACGGCCGTCGATGCAGGCGGCGCGTGAGGAGGCCGAGCAGGTCATGTATGGTGCCCTGGACAACCTCTTTGCGAACACGAATGTGAAGCCTAAGGATATCGGAATCCTTGTGGTGAATTGTAGCTTGTTTAATCCCACGCCGTCGCTTTCTGCCATGATCGTGAATAAGTATAAGCTTAGGGGTAATATCAGGAGCTTCAACCTCGGTGGAATGGGGTGTAGCGCAGGGGTGATCGCGGTTGATCTTGCCAAGGATATGCTGTTAGTTCATCGGAACACTTATGCAGTGGTTGTGAGCACAGAGAATATCACCCAGAACTGGTATTTTGGGAACAAGAAATCAATGTTGATCCCTAATTGCCTGTTTCGAGTTGGTGGATCTGCAGTTTTGCTGTCGAATAAATCCGTGGATAGAAGGAGAGCTAAGTACAGGCTTGTCCACATTGTTAGGACTCATAGAGGCTCTGATGATAAGGCGTTTCGCTGCGTCTATCAGGAGCAAGATGATGCAGGAAAGACAGGCGTTTCTCTGTCGAAAGAGCTCATGGCCATTGCAGGAGATGCTCTCAAGACGAACATCACCACCCTAGGCCCTCTTGTCTTGCCCATCAGCGAGCAGCTTCTGTTTTTCGCAACTCTGCTGCTGAAGAAGCTCTTCAAGAAGAACATCAAGCCTTACATCCCGGATTTCAAGCTGGCCTTTGATCACTTCTGCATCCACGCCGGAGGCAGGGCTGTGATCGATGAGCTGGAGAAGAACCTGCATCTCTTGGCTGAACATGTTGAGGCCTCGAGGATGACCCTGCATCGGTTTGGCAACACTTCTTCGAGCTCCATTTGGTACGAGCTCGCTTACATTGAGGCGAAAGGGCGGGTTCGCAGAGGGCAGAGGATCTGGCAGATTGCGTTCGGGAGCGGTTTTAAGTGCAACAGTGCTGTGTGGCAGGCGCTGAGGCATGTGAAACCATCTCAGAATGGTCCTTGGGAAGACTGCATTGATAAGTATCCTGTTGATGTTGTTTCATAGCTAAGAAGAGAGGATGTGTTTTTCTTCTTCTTCTTCTTAAACTGCCTTTATGAACATTTCATTTTTCTTATCTTAGTCATGTATTATGGCGATTTTTATCACGATTCATCACTTTTGGTGGCATAATGATTATTTTGTTTCCACACTTGAGTTTCTTGTTTTAGCCTATCATCATCTTATCTAATATATTTGGTACCTTTTGTTTGATCTCTTTTCTTAGAAAATTGTTTAACTTTTCAATTCACTGAATGAAGTTTTTAATTTTGCCCTGCTTGGCCTTTTGTCCCTGCCATCATTTTGGAGTATTTAGCAAAGAACCAAGAATTGAAATTCGGTGCATCTCACATTCCTAGGAAAATCACTTGTTTGTTCTTTTACACAAAAAAATTATGTAATACACAGAATGTGGTCCTTCTGTGCCAATTTGTTTGCAGAATTTGGCTTTTTTTAGTGAGAAAATGGCAACACATTTGGAGTATTTGATTTGATCACTAGTAATTTTAGTCATGGTTAAAAAGTTAATATACATATATGTTACAACAAATCTAATAACATTATTGGAATATGTGATTATAAATCTATGCCTAAAATATGTCTACAATATGAGACTCATCACTCATACATTCATGTGCACTCAAAATGATCGAAATTTGTGGGAGAAACAAGTGGTTCTTTTTTATACAAAATTGGCTATAGAAGATCACAATTCAGTTCTGAAGCTCCTGGCAGTCCTCCATTTATTGTTTGTTCCTGGACCCTCGTGTAGAAACGAATGAATATGAGCTATGAAGACAACAACACTGACGCAAATGAGAACAGAACTAGGAGCTAATATCATCATCTGAAGGAAAACTGAATTTCCTCGAGAGTCTTTCCTTTCGTCTCTGGTACACTTAGCGACACAAATATCACTGCAGCGATGCTCATGAGCATGTAAAATACAAAAGTTCCTGGAAGTGAAACAACAATTGCTCAATCAGTGATTTTCTTTCTTTCGAGGATCGGAAATGCTCCAGTGACTTATAAGGACACAATAAAGTTTTGAAGCTCGGAAAAGGGTGAACTGATTTTATGCAGCAATAATACTCACCTCCGCTACTCCAAGCCAGTAGTAAGGGAGCAGTCATGGTAACAGCCCAGGAAATGAACCAATTGGACAATGTAGCTACACTTCCAGCGAGACCTTTGATTTTGACGGGGAGAATCTACAATATTAAGTAAACAGAGTAAGTCGGGAGGATGCAAAATTATCATATTTTTTCCTACTTAATAATAATCATTAACCAAGAACAAGATGCAGCTTCTCTACTTGCTCATAATATGTCCAGAAACAACAAACAGGAAGGAAGATATAGTACCTCAGACATTATGATCCAAGGGATGGGTCCCATTCCAAGTGAAAAGAAAATGATCATCAACTGGATAAAGAAACATGTAAAACGTTACACAAAGCTTGGACAATGTAGATGTGAATCAATAATCATTCGATAGAACTTTTTTTTATGCTAAAGCATACCACAACTCCAACTACAGATAGTATGCTGAATACGTTGTGAGCACCGGAATCGACTGATACAAAATCCTGGAATTAATAAGAGAAGTAAAGAGAATATAATTCAGTGGTGAGAAAGGTACTTAGGGTGCATCCACTTATTACTGTATCAAGGAATGGTTTATCGTCCCTTGTGTAAAATAAACATATTCCAAAACTACCTTCGCAAAGAACGAACCAGCAACGAGTAGAAGACTAACACTCATCCCAGAAGAGGAGACCTGCCAAGAGTATACCAAATATCAGATTCAGCAATAAATGAAAGATCACTGTACTCTTATTTTCTGGTTTAACTCACAATGAGTAGAAGTCTGCGGCCCGTTTTGTCCACCAACCACGTCGCTACT
This sequence comes from Cruciata laevipes, assembly GCA_963678965.1. Taxonomy (NCBI): domain Eukaryota; kingdom Viridiplantae; phylum Streptophyta; class Magnoliopsida; order Gentianales; family Rubiaceae; genus Cruciata; species Cruciata laevipes. The sequence goes on from OY787639.1 coordinate 1,894,719, forward strand.
CCAGTTGCAATCACCTGCCACATTAATCTTGCTTTTAAGAACATTATCCAATCAAAGATTTTGGACACTTTTAAATAAAATTGACATGTATATATGACCGATGACTCCAAAAAACACCTTTCTCCCAAGTGATCAAATAAGAAAAGTTGTAAGGAAAATCTAGATGACAACTAGCAATCAAAGTCACACTCAGTTTGCCAACAAATATAAACAGTAAGAAAGTGGCCATCAAGTTCACCTGAACAACACCAACACCGAATGTTGCAGCACTACTTGATGTAATTCCTGTTCAGTAAATAAAGTGAAGATATAAATCACATTAAATAACGTATTTCAAGTTATCTACATTGAAAACCAGAAGATGATAATTCTTATTAAAAAACTGTCAATGATCTACCAAAAATCATTATGTTGGGTTTGCAAATTCAAAAATAATAGTAGTCAAATCATAAGTGAAGTTTCTTGAGGATTAAAGGAGAGACGAAGTACCAGCAGATTCAAAAATGCTAGTGGTGTAAAATAGGACACCATTTATCCCACTCGCCTGCTGAAGTACTAATAATCCTATGCCAATCTGCCATGACAGGAAAAGAAAGTCAAACATGCAACCTTGACTCAATATACCTAATACTAGTGTGCAAAATAGGAGAAAGGAGTGAGGCAGAAAACTAAGGTACCATTAGAGGAAACCAATATCTCTTTTGTTTGAGATCTCCAAAACGAATGGCTGTCCTTCTGGTTGATGATGATGCAACAGACCTCTAATATAACACATCAAGTTAAAATTTGAGGAATGTCCATTGGTGTAATATTCCAAGATGGTCTAAGATTATTAACCTTGATTTCATTAACTTCAAGGGAAATATCTGTCTCAAATCCCCGAAGCACTTGCAGAGAAGCTTCAAAGTCATCTGTCATTCCCATTTTAGCCTAAATTTTGTACATATCTGCATCAGTTGCTTTAGAGTGAATTTAACAATGACCAGGAAGAGAAATGGTTGCATAATGGTACTCACCAACCATCGAGGAGATTCCGGAATGAAAAATAGTCCAGGTATCAATACCAGACAAGGCAATATTCCTGTTGAAGACAACAATATGCACAGAAAGATATATGAGAGAGTTAACCTCCAGGTTGATTAGTAACTACTCTAAATAAGGTGTGAGGGGGGAACGTAACACAGAAAGCATATTCAGAATTTTTTGGGCCATTACACATAACAGATTTAAATTTGAAAATTCCGCATTCCTTTCGTGTCAACCATGGAGAAATCTACAGCATCAATATTTAGGGAGGCACTAATAAGATCCAGAGCATTACCAAGAACAGCAAGTACTCTCCAGTTACAGAAAAGCCCCAACAAGTATGCTAGCATTATCCCAATTGTTACAGACAGCTGCAAGAACCCGAAAGAAGAGGAAGAAATTTAACTTAAAAAAGAAACCACATACATGCTTATGCAAATTTCATGATTAATAAAAGCTAAATGTAGCCAACCTGATTCACTGACCCCAGTGAACCTCTCATATTTTGGGGAGCTATCTCTGCAATATAAACAGGTACCTAAAATCCAAAACAAATTCAAATGAACCAATACTAGATAATTTTTCCCCCAGCTTAGATTAGGAAATGCCATAGGAAGTAAAAGATGTCCCTACCACGTACGAGATTATCCCTACTCCGAATCCTTCCAGTAACCTTCCCATGTACAAGAATGACACATCCTAAACATGCAGTATAATCAATCAAAGAACATAAGCACCTGTTCAAGAACTCATAAAGAAACTAAACTCACTAAAAAAACATAGCAAGACTCACTCGAGCAAACGAAATTGCAAGCCAGCCAATGATGTTGGGCACTGCAGCAATCATCAATGACTGCAAGTTTAACAGCACAAGACGAGTCAAACTACAGCAAAGGAACCAGATAAATATCACAACAAAAATAAAACACAATACCCCTTTTCGGCCAATGTAATCGGCAATCTGACCACTACAAATTGCACCAACCATAGCGCCAACATTCGAAAGAGATCCAAACACAGAGAACTGGCATTAATTTCAGCAGCAAGTCAGTAACATTCATCATAAAAAGGGGGGAAAAAGATATATTATTCCAGTTCCCAACCTCAGACACAGTAAGATGAAGATCCTTCATTATAGCATTCTGCGTAGGCGAAGAATAACCACCCTAGAACAAAGAAAAAAACACAACACAAAGTCAATTCCAGCATATCTAAGATTCAGAAGCTACAAGAAGAGCAGAGTTGAGGCAATTACGGTGAAGCCGAACTGGATGGGGCCGAGAGCGACGATCATGACGCAAGCAACGACGGAAATCGAGCTGTCCCTGATGCCCTGAGACGACCCCATCATGCTGGATTGGCGGGAACCCATTCTGTACCAGCTCCCAGTGTGCAGAAATGGCTTCCGAAGATCGCCCCGCCCATCTTCGCTCTCCTCCAGGAAACTCATCCTCGGCCGGAGTCAACCCCAGTTGACCGGGAAGAACGATGACCAATCTGCAAAATTCAGAGGAAGTTTGCGGTGGCGCTGTGTGTGAAGCCGGAGAGCAGGGCGGTTGAGGAAGAAAATGGAAAATTGTCGAAGGAGGATGACGTGGAGGTGATAATGATCGAGGATTTTAATGTGATTTTGTAGTACTATGTAGTGTGTGTGGTTGGATTTGTGTGTGCGCTGGCGATGCGGTGTCGTCGCCCGCCGTCGCAGATTTGCTACAGTTTTCACATGTGCTAATTATATCTGCAAGCAATTTCTGTCTTTTTTTGAGACCTAATCCAAAATTTATCAATCAATTTTGTTTCATAAAAATTAATTTTGGACGCTAATCTTTAATTAATGACAGTTAAATATACTCGAGTATTTCATGTCTTTTTGATTATTAGGAATTTTGTCAGTAAATGTTTACATGAAAACACTATATATGTAATATGGATGGATAATAATTAGACATATTACCAAATAAACAATTGTGCCATCATTATAAGTCTACAATAATAATGACTAAAAACAATCTTGTAGGATATCCTTGTGAGTTGTGACAAGTCCTTTATTAATGATTGGTGGCCTAACGTGAGAACACGACTTGATACTCCAATTCTTCAATGTTTACTGTAAAGTTCATCTTAAATCTATATTAATATAAATATTGTTGAGCATAAATATATCGTGGGTATTGAATCTAGTTTTTAGTTTACTTAAATGTTTAGCTAATAGAGATGGAAACCTTTATGTAATTAATGATTATTTGTGTGATCTTTTTCAAATTCTCATTCGACACCTGTCTTTGCAGGGATCAATTATTATAAAAAACTGTTATTGGATGAAGTCGTCGTTGGTGAGTTTCAACCCCACCGCCTTTGTTAGATTTTAGGTTGGTGGTGTCGCCATAGTTCAGCCGTCTCACATAGACCGATTCGAGACTGAGCTTTGATGTCAATTTGTACAAAATAACATTAATGTAATTAATAAGAATTAAGAATGATCAAGGAATACTAGATCATTGGTTATCATACTGGCATTAATACTAGATCATTGATTCTTTGCAGAGATCAAGTATGATAACCAATGATTTAGTGTGATTCCAAGACATTGAGATTTGAGTCGCTAACCATTTATAATCATTTTGTTGCAATATAGAATCGCATATGTGCTTTGAATGAGTTGTGATTCCAATTGCGTTGTGTATTTTTTTTTTTTTGAAAGTCCAATTGCGTTGTGTATGATTCTGACAATCTTGTGCAATTCCAACGGCTTTGAGATATTGTAATTGTGTTTTTGGTTTGTTGTGATTTGGGATTCAAGGTTTCCAACCGATTATGGTGATCTGGTGCAATTATAACCACGGTGGTCCGGTGATTTAACTTACGACAATCTACATGAGGTTGTGATTGATGACCGCGAGGTTGTGGGTAGGGCTGTGCAACCGGTCTGGACCGGACCGGGACCGGAATTCTCAAAATTCTTAGACCGAAGACCGGACCGGTTAGGCAATAGTTTAGACCGGGACCGGTCCGGATCAATCAAAACATTAAATATTGAGATTGAATTTTACATAAATATGGTATGAAATTTTTTCAATTTTTACCTTCTAAATCTGCCTAATTTGAAAATAAAATCTTGAATTAAAGTTTTGTAACTCAAATTAAGCCTTTGATTAAGTATTAATATATAAAATCAATCTTTGCACATAATAATACTCTTCAATTACTTAATTAGTAATAAAAGTTAGGTTTCCATAAAATAGAAAAGATACCAAGACGCAAAATTCAATGAATATATTAACTAAATTAAGCATTTCTCATTTAAGATTATAATACTTACCAAATTTATCATATAATTATTAATTTTAATTATATAGTATATGTAAACCGGTCCATCCGGTCCGGACCGGAAAAGATCCGGTTTTAGACCGGACCAGACCGGACCCGGAATATGGAAAATTGTTGGACCGAAGACCGGACCGGAAACCTATATATCCGGTTCCGGTCCACTTCATTCCGGTCCGGACCGGTTCATGCACAGCCCTAGTTGTGGGAGTCAGGTCGATGCGAGGTTTGGTCACTTACGGTGAGTTTTTGATTGACGACGTGAGGTTGAAGTTGCAAATTGAGAGGTTCAAGTCACCACCGATGAGGTATTGGTTCGACATCGAGATATTGTTGTTTAGATCACACAAAGGTATGATGCTACCGAAATCCGTCCGTCTCCCTGAATTAGACGCTATCCGGGTCTCCTCCTTGATCAGCCCGCTACAATCCTGCAAAACAATCTCCGGGAGGTGTCCCGGGGAAGAAGCTCCGGCGTGATGATGAGATGGGGATAGCGGAGAAGGGAAACGTACGGAAGGTGCTCTCAATATTGTTAGAAAATTTGATCCCTTCTTGTGCAATCCAAGATAGCAATTAAAGAACGCGGAAATACAAAACACATATTTAACGTGGTTCGACCAAAAACCGGTCTACGTCCACCAGAGAATGAAATTAATATATTCCAGAGAATTACAAAGTCAACCCTCACAAAGTGTCTCTATACTAATTATCTTTTCTCTCCCAATGACTCAACATACTGGTGACGGGATTCTCAAACTCCAGGCGTCTTCGTCAAATCTCGCACACCTCCTATTGAGGTGAATGAGAGTTTATATAGATCTCTCAACTACCAGAAACCTTTACCGAAACGGATAAACCACAGATCCTTTTCCAAAAGGATTACCAAGTTTATTCATGTTCCATCATGGAAAGATTTCCTAATCCAGCATTGATTGAAATTTGGGACATTCCCAACAATCTCCACCTTGGACCGAATTTCACTGAACCATGAAATCATCCAAAACATTGTCATGCCACCATCCTTCAAATCTAAATGCTCCAACAATCTCCACCTTGGATCAGACTTCACTTTACCATGAAGTACTCCAAAACGATTGTCATGCTCCAACAACTTCAAATCTGAATACTCCAACAATCTCCATACATGGATCAAATTCACTATGAGATTCTCCAAAAACTGACCGCCCAACATGAATCAAATGTCACTACATCCTCCAAAATGGCTGCCCCAACATGGACCAAATCTCACCATACCACAAAATTCTCCACAACGACTGTCCAACATGGATCAAATTCCACTACCCCGTGAAATTCTCCAAAAATGACTGCCCAACGAGGATCAAATTTTGCACGAAATTCTCCACAACGACTATCCAACATGGATCAAATTTCACTACACCATGAAATTCTCCAAAATGATTGTCCAACGTGGATCAAATTTCCTAAACATGAAATTCTCCAATAATGATTGTCTTCTTCAGATCTGAAAGCTCCACCTGCTTGACTATTTCTAGACAAACAAAACCACGACACAAAAGAATCAACCTCCAGAGCTTCTCCCGGGTTTCTAGACACCACTCTTCACAGTTCTCCAATTCTTCAAACTGTCGCTCCACCATTGGCCTGTTTTGCGCGTGCTAGCTACACATAAAAACTTGAATCACCCATTCACCATAGTTTACATGATCCAAATTCTCGGCCAAGAAACATGTGTAGCTGCGCCTAGCTGTCCCTTAACTCTCATCACCAAGTACATGACAACAAACACCTTCGACGCAGGACTTGGGTTGCCACGCCCAACATTCCTTCCTTCAAATCAAGCACCACGAAACTCGTGTCCTCCATCTCGGACCTTTTACACCACCGAGAAGTCATCCCCACATCAAATACTGCTATCTCCTTCGCAGCGATCAGCCTAGCTCTTGATACCACTTGTTAGAAAATTTGATCCCTTCTTGTGCAATCCAAGATAGCAATTAAAGAACGCGGAAATACAAAACACATATTTAACGTGGTTCGACCAAAAACCGGTCTACGTCCACCAGAGAATGAAATTAATATATTCCAGAGAATTACAAAGTCAACCCTCACAAAGTGTCTCTATACTAATTATCTTTTCTCTCCCAATGACTCAACATACTGGTGACGGGATTCTCAAACTCCAGGCGTCTTCGTCAAATCTCGCACACCTCCTATTGAGGTGAATGAGAGTTTATATAGATCTCTCAACTACCAGAAACCTTTACCGAAACGGATAAACCACAGATCCTTTTCCAAAAGGATTACCAAGTTTATTCATGTTCCATCATGGAAAGATTTCCTAATCCAGCATTGATTGAAATTTGGGACATTCCCAACAAATATAAAGTAGAGAGATATAAGTCACATCCCTTGTTCACTGTTTGAGACTAGTATTTATAGCCGAGCTTGCCTGCTTGAGATAAGGTGCAGGACCACTTTCCTTTGTCCCTGTCCGTCCTTCATTCTTGTCCGGACGTGCCCCCTAGCGGGAAAGGCACCGCCCTTTTGGCGCTGGGCCATGGATCATATTACCGGTCCAGTAGGCATTTGGGCCGGTAATATCAAGGTAGTCGTGTGGTGTGGTGTGGCGAGGTATTGTTGAAACTGAGGCTTGATCGTCGGTGACAAGATTACTATTTCGCTAGAGTGAGGTTTGGGTCGTCGGTGTTAAGGTTGTTGATGGTGAGTTTTAGTGAGACAATTATGAAATTTGGGCAAACGGTAATTTGGTTTGGTTGGGTCGTTGACTCATTGATGTTGGAGTTAGAATTTTGTCACTAAGATTAGATTTTGGTCATATCATGTGAGTCACCAAGGATTTTTTCCCGTAATATTCATTTTTCACGGTCTAATTCCGAAAATGTTCAGTTTTTTAGGAAAATTCCGAGAATAGGTAACTCGGCAAATGATTTGCCGAGTTTCTCAAAACGACGTGGGCCCTGTCGTTTTGTTAAGTGAACGCAGCCTGGTGGAAGAGGCCGCGTGGCCTGCCTATGTGGCAGGTAAACTCGGCAGATTGACTGCCGAGTATATATAAAATAAAAATAATAAAAAAATGCCGGCACTGCATATCTGGAGACGCGTAAAAAATAGAAATAAAACGAAAAAATGAATAGCCTTTCTGGGTGTTGCTATTTACACTCCCAGCCTACTAAGAATAGGGGTGTAAAGAACCTCGTAATAATAAAAAGTTAATAAAAAATTTTAAAACAATACTTTCCACTTTTTACACTTTTTAGACAACATAGAATTACGTGCTAGTTTATATTTGGATGGATTATGGTTTATTATTTATTTGAATACAAATAATATACTTCAAATTTATATTTCTCTAATTTAATCCAACCAAATATATTCCGTATTAAATATTTTTACCATAAAAAATATTCCAAGAAAATATACTGAAATATTTGCTTTACCGTAGGGTTTAGTTTATGTGAAAATTTAGAATTTTGAAATACTTTATATCCAAAAATTTGGTAGTATTTGTGTTTTCCGATATATCCATCATTACTCTATATTTTAGTTAGATTGATGCTTAATGAGTATATTCGCTCTAACATGTACTGAAATATTTGAGTTATAAACTTATAATAAATGAAAATTTTATTTCAGAGATTATTTCATATTTTCATAAATGAAAATCTTTAATACTCATAATTTATGTTTCAATCCAACCAAATTTATACTTTTAAATTATGTGTTGAGTAATTATTCATATTATATATTAAACAAATAAAATATTAAAGATATACAATAAAAGTTTTAACATAGAAAAAAATTTAAATTTAATTGTATTCACGAAAATGTACGGAAAATGTTTGTATAAATTAAGGGTTAAGTTAGTTATCTATATATAAATTCAAATCATAAAATAATGGTTATCTTGATAAATGCGTTTGACTAGTAATGATAAGATAAAGAAAAATATTAGTTGTTCTTCACAATGACTACAACCCTACATAATAAGGGTGTAAATAAAATTAGGGGAGTGTAAATAGAACATCCCTTCTGTTCGTTCCATCTTCTTTTCTGTTCGTTCCATCTTCTTATCTGTAGACTCCTGAAGTAGAAATCATCCATATTTATTCAAGCAATTAAAATAAAATCTTCATTTTTAAACAAGCTCGCGCTCCCGCCGCCGGAGATTCCCCAATGAAAACCCACACGAAATCGGCCGGCCGAAAGCCCACTTTCCGGCGATCTGGACGGCTCAAATCTCCGGGCGAAACAAGATCTCCTTCTGATTTTTTTTTTGTTTTGGCTGTTTGTTTGCGTTAGTTTTTTCGTTTTGTTTCTATTTTCTGCGCTTCTCCAGATCTGGAGATTTAATGACGGTATTTTTTTTTAATATATTTTATATATACTCGGCAGTCAATCTGCCGAGTTTACATGCCACATAGGCAGGCCACGCGGCCTCTTCCACCCGACCGCGTTCACTTAACAAAACGACAGGGCCCACGTCGTTTTGAAAAACTCGGCAAATGATTTGCCGAGTTACCTATACTCGGAATTTCCCATAAAAACTGAACATTTTCGGAATTAGACCGTGAAAAATGAATATTCCGGGAAAAAATCCAGTCACCAACGTTAAATTTAATGATACACATGCATACCTTATCGAGTGATAACACAAATATAAAACGTAAAATGCTTTTGTTTCTCTTAACCCCTAACAGCACAAAATTAGTGGGAAAATGAATTTCATAACCAACCGTGAAGGTAATAAAAAGCACGGGTAATTTTTTTCGTTATGTTTGTAAATTTGTAGTTAATCCTGTAAATTATATTTATACTGGTTCTGTATTTCCCGAAAACCCCAAACCCCAGAAACATAATTCCAACCATGCCCTCGTCCATCTCCCCGCTCCGTCTCACACTCCTCACTCTCTTCTCCGCCACCACCCTCCTCCTCGTCTACAAGTCCCGCCGCCGCCTCCTCCGCCGCCTGAAAGGCTTAAACCCCGCCGTACCGCCTGCAACCTCATCCAGAGGCAAGGTATTCTTCATCTCCCAAACCTCAACTTCCAAAACCCTAGCTCAGCGCCTCCACGCTTTACTCACCCGCAACGATCTCCCGTTCGATCTCGTCGACCCCAGAGACTACGAGCCGGAGGAACTATGCAAGGAAACCGTAGTCATAGTAGTGGCCTCAACTTGGGAAAACGGGGACCCGCCGCAGAACGGGGAGTTTCTGGTGAACTGGGTGAATGAGAGCGCCGAGGATTTCCGGGTCGGGTCTGGTCTGCTGGAGAACTGCAAGTTTGCGGTGTTTGGAGTTGGGAGCAGGGCTTATGGGGATGGGTTTAACGTCGTGGCGAAGGGGTTGGCGGAGAATTTGAGAAAGCTTGGCGGGAAGGAGGTTTTGGCGGTTGGAGAAGGGGATGTTGATGAAGGGGATCTGGATAAGGTGTTTGGCGGGTGGAGTAGGAAGGTGGTTGAGGTTTTGAAGGAAAAAGGCGGGAACGTGGAAGATAGCAATGTAGTTGGTGATGAAGGGAGTGATGGAGGTGAATGGATGGATGATGATGATGATGATGATGATGAGGACGAGGACGAGGATGATGGTGGAGATTCAGATATTCTTGATCTTGAGGATATCGCTGGAAAAGTGCCTCCTAGGAAGGACGGGGCGCCAGAACCAGAAGTGAAAGCTAATGGTGATATATTGAATGGAAAGAAGGAAATGGTGACACCCGCGATCAGAGCAAACCTGGTGAAGCAGGTAATCACTTAGTTACTGTAATGTGGTGTTGAGATACGGTCCAGATTGACCTATATTAGATCCAATCGGGATAGAAGCTTGATTTGTATTGTTGATGTTAGAGTTGCACTGCAAATGTGTTTTGATTATATACAATTTCGGGTAGTCATTGTTTGTATCTAATGGTGCTTGTGCCCTAGCAACTTTTGGTTTCCATACCTGTTTTCTAAATGAAGGCTGATGGTTTTGCCTAACATTGGGCTATTCTGAACTGGTTGTGATGTCTACAATTTCAGGGGTATAAGATTATAGGGTCACATAGTGGGGTTAAGCTTTGTAGATGGACCAAGGCTCAACTTAGAGGCCGTGGAGGTTGCTACAAGCACTCATTTTATGGTATTGAAAGTCACAGGTATGTCCAGCAGTTTCTGACTTTTGTATTTCTTCTCTTTGAAAAACAACATATACATTCAAATTCAAATTCAAATTCACGCAGAACTTTCACGCTGGTTTAATTTAGAATTGTATTTCTGTCCAATGTTTTAGGTGTATGGAAGCTACTCCCAGCCTAGCATGTGCAAATAAATGTGTATTCTGCTGGAGACATCACACTAATCCTGTAGGAAAGAGCTGGCAATGGAAGATGGATGACCCTATAGAGATTGTGGAAACAGCCATTGATTTACATACGAAAATGATAAAGCAAATGAAAGGAGTACCAGGTAAGAATTATGGAAACAGAAAGAGCAATCACATAAATGCTTGATGGATAGTAAAATGCTGAAAAGATATATTGAACATTGTTATATTTGGCTTCTCGATACATTTTCTTTAACATAAGGATATATTTTCATGCATGTTTGGAATCTGTCCTGATGATTGAGCTACCTGCAGTGGCATTCATATGAGTTCTATTTTCTTGCAGGTGTAAAAGAGGAGCGCTTGGCAGAAGGCCTTGCTCCTAGGCACTGTGCCCTTTCTCTTGTTGGTGAGCCAATAATGTATCCAGAGATCAACACTCTTATAGACGAACTTCACAAGAGACGAATTTCTACTTTCCTGGTAACAAATGCACAATTCCCTGAAAAGATTGAGGCACTGAGGCCTATTACACAGGTATGCTTCTTTCAGTCTGCAACTTTGTGCTGATCAACTGAAGATTGATATCGGGGAAAGTTGCTGACCTTTTCCCTTAATTGATTTTTCAGTTATATGTCAGTGTAGATGCTGCAACAAAAGACAGCTTGAAAGCAATTGATAGACCATTGTTTGGAGACTTTTGGGAAAGATTTAATGCAAGTATTCTTCTAACAAATATTATGAGCCGATTATCACTTTTACTTTATGTAAAAGTAATCACGTTAATGTAAGTATAATTTTCCTTGGATGCGATTAGCTGATACATATTGCTTTCTTCCAATATACTAGGATTCGTTAAAAGCTTTGAAAGATAAACAGCAACGAACTGTCTATCGCTTGACTTTAGTCAAGGGGTGGAATACGGAAGACGTGGAAGCTTATTCTAACCTCTTCAGCTCTGGAGATCCAGACTTCATTGAAATCAAAGGAGTTACTTACTGTGGATCGTGAGTTTTCAACTAGTCTGCTCGTTCATTCTATTTTTTAATTCTTCATAAAGGGTACTAAAATGTGACTATTTTGTCTCAGAACTGCCACATCAAAATTGACAATGGAAAATGTGCCATGGCATGCTGATGTCAAAGCCTTTTCCGAGGCATTGTCTGAGAGAAGCAATGGGGCTTACGAGGTTGCCTGCGAGCATGTCCATTCATGTTGTGTTCTTTTGGGTAAAGTAGATAAATTTAAGGTCGATGGTCAGTGGTGTACATGGATAGACTACGAAAAATTCCATGACCTGGTAAGTTCTTTCTACTCCAATAAAAAAACTTTTTTTTCCTATCCAATCTACGAACACGCCTCCCAATACCTAATTGAATTTCATTCTTGGGAATGTAGGTTGCTGCTGGAAAACCATTTTCCAGCAAGGATTACATGGTTCCTACGCCAACTTGGGCAGTGTATGGCGCTGAGGAAGGCGGGTTTGATCCAGACCAAACTCGATACAAGAAAGAACGTAATCACCCGAAAAAAGCTGATGCTTAGGTTTGTAGTTAGCTTTTGCTGTTGGGAATAGATTGACTGCAATTTTGCTCTGTGAGATTTGCAAGAGAAAAGTAGCCTTCAGTATATCTCATAATGACAACAAGCTTTACCAGATTATTCTTATGAAACACTGCCATATAGGAAAGTTAATTTGACATCTTCACACTGTGTTTTAATCCATGATCTGAAATCGCGGGTTTTAGCGATGTTCTGGTGATTAGTTAAATGTCAGATGTAAGTGATGGGCTACTTATATTAAGCTATCATTTATTAAACAATGAGACGCTTTTAGAATACCAAGGTTGGCTGCTTCGTCTTCTCTTTATGGTAGGATTTGGATAACCATTCATTTGTTGACTGTGACCTCGATATTTTTGTGCTTACTTTTGAGTTTTGAGTGATGATTTGTCGACAATTCGGTCACCAATCACAATCATTTTGTCAGAATACGCCAATAATAACCCAACTTTGAGGCTTGTTAGTTTCAAATATTGATGAAATTATTTTGACATCAAAATGTGAAATACGTTGATTTTAATGTGAAATCTAAGATAACTAGATTATAGAGGTCTGACTGGATATTAAAATTTTGACAAACCTTCATTTGAGACATGTTTTAATTGGTCTCAATGAATAATCATGGTTAATATGTAAAACACCAGTCTGGTCTTAAAAGTGAGAAGTTCATACAGGAAAGTGCGAATATCTGCAATAATATACTGAATGTTCATGCTTAATAAGTAAAATATAAGGATTGAAAGTGAGAAGTTCAACGCTCTAGTGTCAATTGAGACCCGTGACCTCTTAAAATTCACTATAAAATTAACGATTTTGGACCATATATGATAATAAATATAATATTACCATGAATTATCTATCTGTTTAGTTAGTTTTTTTCCGTATTTTGAAGGTTAGAAGTTGTAGAAATTACATAATATAAAATTTCCACTAGTTAAAATTGACTTATACTTACCTTGATTGACAGATTAAGAAAATAAAAATACATGTTCATTGACTACCAATAGAACATTTTGAATTGAATTGAGTTGATACTATTATGCAACTCAAAATAATGACGAAATAGATTTAGATTCCAAGATTTTGACCAGCCAAATCAACCAACAAAAAAGACCGTTTTTAGTATAAAACACGTTTAAGGAAATAGAGTAATCAATAAGACACTACTCAATTTAGAATTGAAAAATGCCCTAATAACCAAGCATGACAATTTGGCTGGCTGAGCCTGAGACCTGAGACCTGAGACCCGAGAGTTGCATCGTGCGCATGATGATTACAATCTCTTTTTCTCTGGCATTAGATTAAAAATGAGCCGAAAATTCTACTTAATTTGCACTAACATGCAAATTATTCTGAGTTGTCACGTCCAAATACAACCAAAGCAGGATTATTGGCGCATTAAACCAAACTAACCAATCAAATTTCGGTCTTCCAACATGTAACCTAAAGAACAATAAGCACAAGATATGCACACAAGCTTTTCATTGATACTTTTTATTTTAGTGAAACCAATTTATCATTTTTTGGGTGACTTTTGAAAGAAAACAAAACAAAAACAAACTTTTAATCTCCCTTTGGGATAATTCATGCATGAATTTTCCTGATCTTAGCAATTTACCATTGGATTTTGCATCACCAAAAACACCATTAAAACATGAAAGAGAAACCAAACATGAATAGATAAGAACTGAGATTGAAGCAATTAAACCAAGCAGAGTACAAAATTAAGTAATCAATCATCTTTCACACGATCATCAAAGAAACAGAAGAGAAAAAGGAGAGATTTGAATCAAACTAGCTGCTTTTTCTTGGTTTGCCTTTTCTCCTTGCTCTGCTCCTTGGTGGAAGATGCCTCTTTGTAGACACTTCTTCTTCTTCATGTTCTTTTTCTGCAACTTCTTGGATTTTGGCATTCTTGGATTTATTTTCCTCATCTTCTTCTTCTTCCTTAGCTTCTGCTAAATCATCAGTTTTCTCAACTATGACTATTTTCTTAGGCCTTCCTCTTTTCCTAGGAGTCAAAGGGAGGGGACTCTGTGCTTGCCCTTCTGCAACATGAGGTGATGAAGATTCTGCTATTGCTACTGAAAGCTCCTTTGTTTTCTTCACTGCTTTCTTATTTTTCCCCATGGCTTCAATCAACTCTAAGATGAACCCACAATTTATTTTGCTATTTTAAGCAATACTCAATCATAAAAATGAAATCTTTACTCAAACAAAAAAACATTTGCACACCTTGTTTTTCCATGCTCCTTTTTCTTGATGAATTCTCATGGAATGATTTATCTTCCTTCTATGTTTGGTTTATAAAGCCATGGAGATTTTAGAGCTATAAAAAGGTTAATTTGGGAGGAAGAAATGAGAGTGAGTGAAGAAGGGGAGAAAAATGAGAGAAAAGGGAAGAGTGGGAGGGGGTTGGCTATTTGGCTAAGGCTAAGGCTATTTGCCTAATCATCTAACCATGGTTAAGTTTTGGAAAACAACCAAAATTGAAATCAATGTCTTTTGTTGCTTTCCATTAATTCAAATCTAATTCACTGCAAATTGTTTGGTATTTCAAAATTTAATGGTAGCTGTTATTTACTTATTTCATGCATATTCCCGGGGTTAATTATCACCTTAAATTACTCCTCAGTCCTCATCCCCTAGGAAGACGGTGACCGTTATGAAGTTGAGTCGCATCATATTCTAATATCTTTTACACAAATGTTTCACATGATTACAAGGATGTTAACATGCAAATAAGATTAGAGTTCAACTCCTAAACTATGTGTTTTATTATTACTAATGGTTATCAAAATTATAGAGTAAAATTAAACTATAAACATTCGGCTGATATAATTTGAGCACGATTTAAAGCATAAATCTTGATTTTTAATGCAAAATATTACCTTTGAATGGACATGTTCGAAATTATTTGACGGAAAAAGTAAGTGTGAAATTCCAAGAAGTGAACTCTTTAGACTTCCATATAAAGAGTTTACAACAAAGATATTCCAAATGGAACATTTTCTAAGATAATTATCTAGCAATAGTCGAATCAAGTTCTTTGCTTCAGGGAAAAAAATTAGCAGTAGTCGAGTACTGTGAATGGCTGGATCATAAATTATTGAAATGTTACGCCTCAATTAACCATATTAATCACGTGTAAGACGTCTCGACCAAATTTATCGATTCATGCGTGTTGATCTCCAAATTAGTGGTTTCTGTGAAAAAAAAAAAAAACTACTACTCCCTCTGTCTCACCTCAAGCTGCACAGTTGACTTTTCAGAGTCAAACTTAGGAAACTTTGACTGTAATTATAGGTCAATATATAAAAATGATAAAACTATTATATGAGATATCAATAGATTCATTATAACATCTATTTTTTTAAAGTAAATTTTTATATATTGTTTCTATATGTATTTAAAGATATTAATGGTCAAACACGATCATTGAAGACCGTGAAAAATCAACTGTGCAACTTTGGGTGAGACGGAGGGAGTACGTGAAACATGAAAAAATATACTATTAAAAACTCATTGACAAGATCGTGAGAAACCACAAACACCCAAACAATATTAGGTTGTACATGTTAAAATATTGTGAGTTGTGATTGTGACTGATAATTTTATGTATTATTAGGTGCACATAATTAACAAGATTTTGCCTTTAAGAAATCATCTAGCTCTCGTTGGCCGTTGGTGAGAAGATTTTGAGCCAAGTGAGAACGAGATATTTGGTGGGGGCGATTTGGGCAAGATTTAGGAGGGTTTAGGTTTTGTCTCTGTCCTTTCCATTTCAAGTCCCAAGTTGTAAACAAGTAAAAATAGTGGGGTGAAAACACCAAAAAGTAAAACTTGAGGGGCTGGGCCCCACCTTCGACACTTCCTCAGTGTCTCAGTCTGACCAAAGGTGTCCCCTTGTGATGTTTCCGTCTGATTTGATGGTCCATCGTTAGCTATTGAGAATACGTAGTCGACAATTTCTGGCCGTTGATTTCAAATCTCAAATATTCATCTAACTAGCCAAATTTTTTTATCCAATCAACATTCAGTATCAAGGATGAATACCGTATGTGCATACGCGCGAAGTACTGGATCTATGCTCCTGCTCTGTCTGGTTTATTATTTAACCATGGTTAGCGACTCCTTTGACCCCTTTGACCACTGATCCAGTGGTGTCCACAATTTTTATTATTTTGCAATATTGCCAATTTGCACTTTTTAATTATCCGAAACCAACTCCAATGCGGCAATGCCACACACAAAAAATCAAATAAAAGGATAAAAGGAATGGCGTTTTTCCTTTAAATCCTTTTAAGAGAAGAGAAGAACACGAAATGGCAAAAGTTTAAAACCATTGAACCAACCCAAGTGCTTTTCACCTATAGAAGAATAGTGTTGAAGAAGCACAAAAGATGTCCCTTCACACCAATAAAATTGGAATGATACCGAGAAAATTAGCATGACCCTGTGTAAGGATGACACGTCCAGATTGAATACAAAAAATATAATTTGATTGTATAAATTTTTTTGGGTCAACAATAGTAAAATTGACAATTAAAACACTGTGAATTAGTAATATTAATTTTATTTAAGAGGGGTTAAATCCCCCCAACATCTTCTACCCATATCAAAAGTAGGTTGGTGCGACTACTAATTTCAACTACGCGAGTCGTCAGTCTATCAAATGAGTGTTATTATTAGGCAATTTCTCTGTACAAGTACATTTTTCTCTTGCATGTCCACATTTCACCACAATGCCCATTTTTTGCCTATTTTTTGCCTTAATAATATTAGGGGTATTATGGTAAAAATACAGATATGCAAGAGAAAAATGTACCTGCATATTATTATGGAATCCCAACACTTATCTGGGTAAAGTTTACATAATGTAGTGTAAGGTTGATTCTCTTTACATTGTACTAGTCTGTCCAGCTGAAGGTGCAGAGAGAAAATGTCACAAATATTAAGGAATGTAAGATGAGTGGATGAGAATTGATTTAAGAAGTAAGTGAAAGAAATGAATGGTGAGGATTGAAAGAAATAGACCATAAAAGGAAAGTGTGCACTTTCTGATGAGACGGACTAATAAGGAAAGTGTGCTGCTTCTGTTGGTACGGAGGAGTAGTAATCAAATGTATTATCATCTAGAGTAATTGCATGATGGATGTTTTTGATCAAATTCAACCAGTTGAAAGTACTAGCAATGTAGCGCCACCGAACCAATTCAGCCCATCTTATTATGACAAGATGAACACATTAGTCAGCCCCAAAATGTGTAAAGAACTCTCTTTGTATTAATGGTGAAAATGTAAAATTACAGAAAAAGGAAAGAAGCTATCAAGCTACACATTTGATCAATCAACTAAATCGATACCTTCATCAAATCCCTGCTGTTTCTATATATCTACATCTTTGAGAAATGGGATAACTACCAAAATGCTACCTCAACTGAATTGCACAGCTACCACCAACAAATTGGTAAAGTTAGCTAGTTGTGTGCCACCTTTCAACGGTCAAGTTGACCATGCCTGCAAAAGACATAAATGCCCTTACTAATAAGACAAGCTCTTGACAATCCCCTCTCCTAAAATGGCACTTGTCCTCAAGTGACCCAAAATTCTTCAGCAACAAAGAACAGACTTGAAACTCAGCCATCATCCAGATTTCAAAACTTAACAGAAGGAAAGAGTTGTTGAATCACATCAGCGTCCTCCCAGGAAGCATCTTCCATAGCCATTTGTTTCCATTGGACCAACCATTGCACTACCTGGATATTATCCCTTATAATCATCCTTCTCTGTAAGATCTTAACTGGTTCCAGAATTATCAACTCTTCATCAGACATAACCGGTGAGGATTGAGAGCTATTCTGAACAGAGCCAATAAACTTCTTGAGTAGGGATACATGAAAAACTGGATGTACTTTACTGTTTGCAGGCAACTGAAGTTTGTAAGCCACTGATCCTATCTGCTGCAGCACTTTGAATGGACCACAATACTTAGGAAATAATTTATCCTGAGTAGTATTGTGTAAGGAGCTCTGTCTGTATCTGTTGACCTTCAATAATACCCAATCCCCCACTGAAAAATTCCTCTCCACTCTCTTCTGATCAGCATAGAATTTCATTCTTTCCTGAGCCTTCTTCAAATGAGTTTGTAATTTCTGCTGAATGATACTCTTTTCTCTGATCACCTCAGTTGCAGCTGGAACAAATGAGTCTACCTGAAATCCCAGAGGTAAATTGAGCGGCTTAACTCCATATAGAGCTTCATGTGGAGACATGTCAATACTAACATGATGGCAAGTGTTATACCAACGTTCTGCCAAGCTAAGCCAAGATCTCCAACTGCTCGGCTGCTCACCACAAAAGCATCTCAGGTAGTTTTCTAGAACCTGATTAACTCTTTCTGTTTGTCCATCCGTTTGTGGATGGTAGGCAGTACTGAACTTCAATTGCACCCCCATCTTCTCAAACAACTCCTTCCAGAAATTACTGGTAAAGACCTTGTCCCTGTCACTGACAATGGAATCTGGTGCCCCGTGCAATCTGAAGATCTCATCAAGAAACAGTTGAGCTACATGTTTAGCTGTGAAAGGGTGAGATAGGGGAAGGAAGTGAGCATACTTGGTCAGTCTGTCAACCACTACCAATACAGTATCATAGCCCTGAGATGATGGTAACTTTTCTACAAAATCCATGGAAATTTGGCTCCATGGTTGAGAAGGAATTGGTAAGGGTTGTAGCAGTCCGGGATAGTGACAATGTTCAGATTTATTTTTCTGACAAACTTCGCAAGATTGGATGAAGGTAATGATATCCTTCTTGATTCCAGGCCAAGTGAACATGGCTATTGTCCTCTTGATGGTTGCATTCTGACCTGAATGGCCCCCAATAGCAGAAGAATGTAGAGCAGTGATGATGTCCCTTCTTACTTCATTAGCACTGCCCACATAGATTCTTTGGTTGTACTTTAATATGCCATTGCAAAAACTATACTCTCCTGCAGCTGACTGAGATAAAATGGTCTGAGCTATGAGAGATTGTGCATCCTCATCACCCACATAGCTAGATTCTAGCTGTTCCAACCATGTAGGAACAGTGGAAGTAGTGGAGAACTCCTTCATGTGACAAATAGCCTCAATCAATCCCCAGTCCTCAGAAGAAGAGCCTTCATCATCCCAAATTGGCACTGACTGATCCCCTGTAGAGGAACCCCCACTGTGAGCTGAATTTCCTCCTTGTGTTTCTTCCTCAAATTCTGTCAGCTGTGGTTTTCTTGATAGGGCATCAGCCACTATATTAGATTTTCCAGTCTTGTATTGAATTTCAAAGGATAGCCCCAACAGTTTTGTCATCCACTTGTGTTGAATGGCACTGTGAAGTTTCTGTCCCAACAAATACTTAAGGCTCTGATGATCAGTTCTGATGATGAACTTGTTACCCACTAAATAGTGCCTCCACTTGTCTACAGCCATAACCAGTGCAAGTAGCTCCTTCTCATATGTAGAAAGGCCTCTATTCTTCTGACAAAATGTTTTACTGAGAAAAGCTATTGGCCTATTCTCTTGTAACAACACAGCTCCCATTCCAGTATCACAAGCATCTGTCTCAATGATGAATGGTTTCTGAAAATCAGGCATCCTAAGGATGGGAGCAGAAGTAATGACTTTCTTTAGTTGCTCAAATGCCTTGGTTGCTGCTTCACCCCATGAGAAAGCATCCTTCTTTAATAGATCATGTAGAGGCCTACATATAATGCCAAAGCCAGAAATGAACCTCCTGTAATACCCTGCCAACCCCAGAAATCCTCTCAACTCCTTGGTTGAGGCCAATTCAAGATACCCTGCACCTTCTGTCCATCCATTTCTACTCCCTGGTGTGATATAATATGCCCTAGATACTCCACCTTCTCTTGAGCAAAAACACACTTGGAACCCTTGGCAAATAGCTGGTTCTCTCTCATCACAGCCAATACTTCCCTAACATGAGCCATATGTTCTTCCATGGTTTTGCTATATACCAATATATCATCAAAGAAAACTAGGACAAATTTTCTCAAAAAAGGTTGAAATATCTTATTCATTAAAGCTTGGAAAGTAGCAGGAGCATTGGTAAGGCCAAAGGGCATGACAACAAATTCAAAATGACCATGGTGAGTTTGAAAGGCAGTTTTGGCAATGTCTGATTTGCAAACTCTAATTTGATGATAGCCAGCCCTAAGATCTAATTTACTGAAAACCAAAGCACCTTGTAATTCATCAAGTAATTCATCTATAACAGGAATGGGGAACTTGTCTTTCACAGTCAATTCATTCAATTTCCTATAGTCCACACACATTCTCCAAGTACCATCTTTCTTTTTAACTAGTAAAACAGGTGAAGAAAAGGGGCTTACACTGTCCTGGATCACTTTATTCTTCATCATCTCCTGCACTTGGAACTCTATTTCTTCTTTGTGAGCATGGGGATACCTATATGGTTTAAGTTTGAAAGGTTCAGAACCAGCTTTCAATGGAATCTGATGATCTATTGCTCTAACAGGAGGTAAGGTAGTAGGTACTTTGAAAATATCAGCAAATTCAAGCAGGACTTGTTGCAAACCTGGGGATAACAGTTGTAAGTTAAGACCATGCACAGAGTTCTTCTTGTCCTCCTCCTCTCCTGTGAGTGCATAGTAGCTGGCTTGTGAAACCCTTCCTTGCTTGAACCCTTTCCTGTTACACCATCCCTCTGAGTAGTCATAATGCAGCTGGGAGTGAGCAGCCTTCCTTTTCTTTAGCTCAGACAGTTCCTTAGCTTCCTGATCCCTCAGCACATGAAACTTAGTATAATCACTGTTACCATGCAAATGGTATTGGTTTCCTTCATAGCTGATGAATACATCCTCACTTCTGAAGTCAAAGGCTACAGGGCTGAAGATTTTCATCCAATCAACTCCAATGATCATGTCCAATTCTCCTAAGTCCAAGATTCTCATGCTGTAGTTGAACTCATGGTCTTGTATTTTCCAAACCACTTCAGGAACCATAGTAGCTCCTCCCATCTTACTGCCATCTGCAATGGTCACTCTGAAAGGTCTAGTGGCCCTTTTTTTTAGATTCATTTTCTCCACCACCCAAGGGTGAATGAATGTGTAAGAACTTCCTGTATCCAAGAGCATTTGAACTCTCATACCTCCCAGATACCCAACCAACTTAATAGTATTAGCTACATTACCTTCCACAGTCTCAGTTCCAATGGACTTCAGCACAATCTCCTCAGGTTCTTCCTCTTCCATCTGTGACAACTCCTCCCAGTTCCATTCAGCCACCCAAATATCTCCATCTACCTCCTTACTTTCCTCCTCTGCTGATATATAGTGAACCTGTTTCAACTTACAAATGTGACCAGGGTGGAATTTGTCACCACACTTGTAACATAGCTTATGCTCCCTTCTGCGCTGTAACTCCTGAGCACTGACTTTTTGAATCCCTTCACCTACACTTCTCTTTTCTCCTACAGGCTGAATCAGAGGTGGTTTCCACTGCGGTTTGACAAAGGTAGGCTTGTTGTTACCAGTTCCTTGGTTACCATAGCTCTGGTGTCCCCCAAGTTTGGACTTCCTGTTCCACAGATCACAAACTTGTTCCTGAAAAAGAGCTGACTCTACGGCAGCATGGAGAGTAGTGGGTTTGCTAGGATTGACCAATACCTGCAACTCCTCTTTCAGACCACTAATGAAATTGGAGATGAAATACTGCTCAGGTAAGTAAGGGTAGCTACATATGAGCAATGATTTCAGGTCCTCAAACTTCTCCTCATAATCCCTCACAGACCCCCTCTGGTATAACTTGTTGAACTCCGCAAATAAATCCTTCAACCCTGACTCAGAAAACCTCTTCAACACAGCCATTGAAAATTCATTCCAGTCCTTAAATGGTGTGTTACTTTTCACAGAGTTATACCATATCTGAGCCTTTCCCTCCAGTACTAATTCAATAACCCCGAGCTTCTCCTCATCAAGTATCTGGTAAAAATGGAAGAATCTCTCACACTTGTGCAGCCAATACCTGGGACTACTGCCATTGAAATTAGACAGCTCCACTTTCGGGTACACACTGCTACCTTGACCATTTCTAACTTCCCTCCATTGAATTCTATCCTGAACCCCAGTCTTAACATGTTCAACAGTACTAGCATTATAATCATTCAACTCAGGCATCACAACTCTAGGCAGATCCTCATTCTCATGCATAATGACTCTAGGATACTTATAACCAGTATGAATTGACCTAGAGTGCTGCAAATTCCGAATGTCAAAGTTACTAGGCTTAGTAGGTACCTCCGCTGCTTTTTGACTGAGGATCTGAACTGTACTGTGCTCTGGCGGTTGGATCGGAAAAGTGGCCGGAAATTTTCCCCGCTCCATCGCAGAACTCTCCATCCTTTGATTAACTGCGTTCGAGTTGCTCCTCGATCCTTCGCCTAGCTCGCGTTGGACCCCCAGCGGAGTGCTCTCCCCACCGACCAACACTTTCTCCACCGGAGCTTTGGTTTGGCTACCGGCGTCAGGCGGCAGCGCCGCCTTGAACTTGGACAACTCAGAGGCCATTTGCTGCATCATCCTCTGGAGCAGAACCTCCTGGGACTCCTGAATTGAATCGCGAAGCGCGTCCGTAGACTTGGTCGTCTCCGTCTGCAAGTTGAGCAACTTCGACCCCACTTCAGTCAACTTCAGATCCAGATGCGCGTAGAACTCCGATCGTAGGCCATTCACCTCCGATCGAACGTCACTCCACTGTTGCGCGATCTCCTTGTCTCCCTGCTTGTTCTGACGGGTTTGCGCCATGGATTCCGAGCAATCGCCGGCTCTGATACCAACTGTAAAGAACTCTCTTTGTATTAATGGTGAAAATGTAAAATTACAGAAAAAGGAAAGAAGCTATCAAGCTACACATTTGATCAATCAACTAAATCGATACCTTCATCAAATCCCTGCTGTTTCTATATATCTACATCTTTGAGAAATGGGATAACTACCAAAATGCTACCTCAACTGAATTGCACAGCTACCACCAACAAATTGGTAAAGTTAGCTAGTGGTGTGCCACCTTTCAACGGTCAAGTTGACCATGCCTGCAAAAGACATAAATGCCCTTACTAATAAGACAAGCTCTTGACAAAATGATTCCATTGTGGGCTTTCATCCTATTAACTGGACCGAGTATAATGGGGTGGACATGAACACGAACACGAATTCACACGAGCCCAATCAATAAATTAATCCTCTTTTATCTTAATATAAAATTATTTACAAATTATTATCTTTAGTGACTTCCCATGTAATTCAGCTTATCATAGCTTTCACCGACCTAAAGGATGCATCACACAACCTCGTAAATGTGGTCTTTAATGGATAAGGCCACCTTGTTCCTCTATCATCGTCCCACAAATAGTCACCATTTTCCTAGGTCTCCATCAACTTTTCTTCCTATATATAAATTCTTGCTAATGAATTCAATGAAGACACCATTTTTGCTTCCATTGGTGTATGTTTATACTAATCTTAGCTAGACAGAACAATCAATTTCACAACTACATGTTTCATAGATTGTAAAATTATGCAATTTAATTATGATTGATGAAGAGATATTTTTTAATAATTGATTTTTTTTAAATGTACAATTTAGTTTACAATTTCATAATCTTTATGAAGTAATCACGTATAAGAAAAATGCGGGAAATTTGGGCTCTACATGATTATGATGAATGATAAAGATACGAAATGACATGTGGCAGTAAGTAGTATATAATTTAATTAACACCCACGAAAATTAGAGATTTTTATTTTTGGTTTTTTGGTTTTTTGGCCACCTCTGGAAATTTCCAATAAAGTCAAGCACACTTGTAGGCCTAGTATATATTTCACCTCCCTGTAAGAAGCGAGGAGGAAATTATGTCCAACTTGGAGTTCGACCGCAACAATATTATGTGTCATATGTCACTGTATTAATCTTGCGCCACGAAAGGGTTGAGGTGGAAATCAAAAGTTGCAACCTTGGATACTGAAAGTGATCCTACATATACATACCTTAAAAAAAACTCCAAAAAGGCCGTCTTTTGGTTGCGAGAATTTCTTGGTAAGCCTGATTATTCATGTTCTTGCATGCAAATTTGGATCCTTTTTGTCTGTCTGGTATTTGTGTTCCGAATTTTGGGTGCTGGGGTGGGATTTTGATTGGCTGGTTTTAGGGATTGATTTGGGCTCACTGATAATCTTCATCCGTCTGATTCAATTCATATGTTGAAATGAAATTTCTTGAAGAAATCAATGAATTAAAGTTTAAAGGTGTTGTTTTTCATCTTCTTGTGTGCCTTATTGGATAGACTTTGATGCTGGTTGCCTATTCAATTGGATATCTGGAGTGTGTGGTTTTTCTCTTGTTTTAGCTTTCATAATTTCACAATTCCCCCTTTTCCCATGAATTCTTCTGCCTTTTCTGCTGTATTTAGCTTAATAATCTTACTTTTTGGGGAAAAGGTCTTGACTGAAATTCCGTTCCCCGAATCAGGATACATACTGATGGACAATATCTAGCTGTTTTCTGTTTTGAATTTCTTTTAGTTGTCTGATGGAAGAAATTTCTATTGAGTTTGGTATACTACAAGTTACATAGCAAATGTTGTTGTCTTTCTGAAACAGGCTATTGCAACTTGTGCTGTATTCCTCAGAGTCCATCGATGTTGTATCTGCGAATGTTGAAGAATTTTGGGGAGTATTGAAGAAGAGCATATTGAAAGATGGGCAGCACTCATGAACCCTCAAGCAATGGTAAACCAGCTGATTCAGGACTTCAGATTATTCAGCATCCTTCTTATCAGTCCCACAGAAAATTGAGTTGGTTTGATATCAGAGTAGTTTATGTGCGGATCAGCAATCTGAAAGTCGATGATTTCACCCCAGAATGTTTATCCCTAAACCATATCCCCTTGAGCCCTGACACTCTTCTTGAAGTGAATGGCACAAGGTGTTCCATCTCTTCCGAAGGTATGTCATGCGTTCTTCGAAGGGATCGGGTTGATAAGAAATCCGAGGAAGCTACATTTGTGAGCACTGATAGTATAAGGTTAACTGGGAGTGTGAAGTTTGAGGTCTTCCATAAAGATGATATCTTGCTTTCGGGAGTTCTTGAGGTGTCATCTAGCAATGGATACACAGGGGACTCAAAAGCTAATAACAAGAAATGGAACATGAATTGTGAAACAGTAACAAGCCCCAGCGGATTTTTGAAGGGCAAGCAAAAGCAAGGTTCTGAGACATTACAGCCAACTATTGAAGTCTATGTTACAGGGTGCTTCTTGGGTGAACCTATCATCTTAACCAAGACACTACAGCTCAATTCCCGTAAAAAGCACCTTAGAAAAGGGATGCTTGATGCAATACCAGAGTCTGATGCAGCTGAGTTGCACAAGGATGGATCCGGACTTGAATTGCAGGTATACTTTTTGATTTTTAGCAATATTATGTGTATCGTTCTTGAAGAAACATTTATGAAAAACTAACTAAATGTTATCATTTAGAGTTTAACCTGCGTGCTAGATTACATTTGATCCCTTTGGAGTTGATGGTACAGGATCTCATGCCATGGCCATGAGATCTTATCCTTTTGTAGGGGCTTCCTCATAGGAAACATACTTCTTTTTTATTGAGAAATTAAAACATGCATCTGTTTAGGAGTTGGACCATGAACTAGCCAACATAATCTTATCCTAGACATACCATGAGGGTATGGGTAGGCACCTATTCCAAATAATGCCAATTTATGTAAATACCCATACAGTTATGCACTTTTTCTGGTTATCCTCTGCAAAAAATCTGAATATGCCACTTTTTGGGACCCACTAACCTTGCTCTAGAATTTTTTGAAGCTTAATGAGCTTAGGACTATTACTCCTTTTTAACTCTTTGGCATTAGTTGTAATTTTTTGGAATAAAAATCTGACATAGCTCACAATTCTGGTCTTAAAAGTGTTGCCGATGAATGGCACGCTAAAGTTGTGTCAAGTCTCATGATTGTTGTATCATAGGATTTCTGGGATGTGCTAACATTGTGTTCTTCTATGTACTTATCCTAACTAGTTCCATATTTGAGGTGAACCGATCTTTGGGTTCCTGTCGATTGGCTTCTACACTTTCTGAAAGTTACGAAGAGATATATTTTGCATGATTTATACACCACCTGTCTGAGGAATCTAGTTTGATTAGCATCCGTTTGCAAATCATCAAATATAAATTGCCTAAAGAATTCAGCAGAGGTTTTTCTTGAAACAGTGCCATTAAAATTCACATTGAACTTCTAAGTAGTAAAAACACATTTTCTGTTAGTGTTTCTGTTATCATTTATTTCTATGTTGTATTGCTGTGAAATGTAAATCGTATTTCACCTATAGCAGTCATCATAGGAACTACTACTAGACAAAAATAAGTTACTTGTTGCCCAACTAATGTTGCCTATCGTTCAGTTTCTAATGCTTGATTCCACTGCACTCTACAGGCTGCAGAATCAGAATACCTAACCTATAAACCAGAAACTGAGGAAGACATGAACCATATGTACTGGAGAGGAACAGAATATTTGGAAGGCGAAGATGGTGAATTATCCTGGTTCAATGCTGGTGTGAGGGTGGGTGTCGGAATTGGCCTCGGCATTTGCCTGGGAGTCGGTGTAGGAGTTGGCTTGCTTGTTCGAACATACCAATCCACCACAAGAAACTTCAGACGACGACTTCTCTAGTTTATGTGACATTTCTCGTGTTTTACTTTAGCTTGTTTGTCCATTCTGGCCATGTTAATACTGGTTTATATCTTAAAGGTTGTGTTACCAATTTTGTTCTATACTGTTCTCTTGTACACATCATACTTAGTTTCTTGCTGGAGAGTTTGAGTGACAGAAAAACAGCATGGACATGGAGATTTTAGTGCTGAACTAGAAAACTTTGTATCGATTTTGTAAATCCATTTTCTGTTTTGATTGGATAAAGATGTCACATGCTTAATGTCTTCTTGTGAGGTTCTGTTTTTGGATTGGAAAAGAGAAATAACATTTTCTGTAAAACAGTTACTGTAAAACGAACACAGGCAGAGAAGCAGTCTCTGTAAACACAGGCAAATTTTCAAGAAGAGAAATGTAATAACATGCATGCTACATTATTTAAGTATTCCCAATTTCTCCTTAGAAGTTGATCACCAACGAAAGAGACAAGGTGGCCAGTCTACTTTAAATACTCTTTACTGAGGCTTTTAAGGTTAGGACAAAGCTTTATTCAGAATTAATATCCAGTGCAGATCGACTCCTAATTGGAGGACAGGCTAGCCACACCTTCTGTTATAGGCTGGGAAAGGATCAGAGGACAGAAAATCAGCTAGCTGCTGAAGCCAAGGGCTTGTGTTCAGGTTCAGGTGCAACTTCAGCCTTGCAAAAACCAGTGGGATGTTTCTCGAACCCCCACTTTTTTGCTGCTTTCACATCATCCTGAGCCATTTGTCTCGAGAACTCTTCATGGTCATATTGCAACGTGGCCATTCCCCCAAACTCTTTGGGAAGGTTATCGACATCAAAGAATGACCTCATGAGCTCCACGCTATCGTTATTCTTAGGATACACAAATTTAACCTTCTGAAACGTCTTGGGATCGAGAAAGTATTTAACAACCTGCAACAAAGATTACCAGATAAAGTAAATGTTGAACAGCAAAATAGAAATGTACTGCTCTATTCTTTGTAAGCATCAGTGAGTAACTTACCTTCCAGAAAGCTTCAAAAATGCGTGGAGGGTTGTAAAGAAATGCTACAGCTAGTCTCTCGGGATAATGGTTTTGCAGTATGTTGACAGTGTCCCTTGTAGTTTTCATTGGCACTTTGTTAGTTATTGACCAACCAGTGAAGTCTATCAACCAAGCCATCTGTTCTTGACCTTCGGGAAGATTGAGAATGGCATTTTCAATCAGATACACCAAATGCTTGATCTGGTTGTCCATTCCTGTTGTGTTCTGCAAATATAAAGTACATTACTTAAGATCCAACACATTGAAAAATTGATCAAATAAGAAGGATTCTTATTATCATAATCTGAGAATTCACCTGCATTCCAGGTCGCAGAATAAGCACGGTTCTGCCTTCACGATCATGAAAGTTAGCTCTATACACCTTTCCTGTCTCACCCTCACCAGCAACCTCATTCTAACAAGTTCATGTAGTTCTAAAGTCAGCGACAATTTCCTCATCAAATTTCAGAAAGAAAAGATGGAGAAAACTCACGGATTTTTTGCTTCTAAACACAGCTAACTAAACAAATTAATTTACACCCTTACCCAGCGAATTTCTTCTGGCTTATAGGTAGACCTCCACTTCAGAGTGTCCTCTAGCATCTTCTTAGCCTTGTCTACATTCCAGTTTCGGGCTTCCAAGTATCTCTTCAAGCACGCATCAGTGCAATATAGCGAGCTGCGTTCTGATAAAGTACCCAGTGCAGCCTTAAGTTCACTAACCTGCAAGCAACGATGTTGAAAGAGTTCACAAGGAGGCTTCGAATGGCATTTTATGCAATGAAATATGGAACAGGAGAAAAACTACCACCATCCTCAGGGCCAGAAACACACATATCATAAGTACCATGGAAAAAATACAAATTTTAAAAGTAATAATCACTTGTGCAATATACAGTCTACCACTTCTCGTTACCTTTTCTGGCTGCTCAGTAGAATCCTGCTCATGCTGAGGACTGCTCCGCCGACGAAACATTGCTGCAAAGGCAGAACCAGTTCGGTCAAATAACAGCAGTTACATTTTCACTAATCAAACATTGGTAGCATGAAAAATGTTCTTTTGAAAACTTAAGCAGAAGCAAGAATGGACAATCTTCAGTTATAGAATTCACCATGATAAAACATGGCTTATATAAAATCCAACACAAACAAGAAAATGCCCTAAAATAAACATATTCAGCAAGGAGAACGCAGCAGCTTCTAAACGTAAATCCACAAGACAGTTTCTACGATCTTTGTTACATTTTACACACAATCACACACAAAAGATGTACACACTTCAGACACTAGTATGTTAGAGCATTTTTGTTCCACCTTTACTCTTCAAAGAATCACACAATGCTCACCAATCTTTGATTCACTCCACCAAATTGTCCAGAACAAACCTAATATGTTATTTGAATTTATGTTAGAGCATTTAGATTCTATTACAGAACTAGATCCAACAAAAAAGACCCGGAATCTCAAGTAGCAAATGTAGATAGTGAAACTACAGCTGAACCATGGACCCCTTGTCATTCCAAACTACACAAATGTGGTCCAATAAAGTTCCCACTTCCCAATAATACATACTCACGATTCACTATAAACACACAGACATTTTACCTAACACAGAAAATAGGAAATCAGAAGAACAATTAACTGATAATTTCTGCAAACAAGATTGCCATTAAATAAACAAATCACATAAAAAGCCAGAATCTTCCATCGGTACAAACATGAAATGCATCAATTAACCACACTGGTACAAAAATTGATACTGTAAAATTCAACGCAGCATCACTAATTTCCACAAAACATCGATAAAATCAAATTAATAACAAAATCATCACTAAGAGCAGCCAAATCATCCGTAATCCACAATCGAAAAATTACAACCAGAATCCGGTCATCGGCGCCGGAGAGTACCTGGTTCGAGCTTGCCGACGATGGCGAAAACTGGAGCGCAGGCGAGATTTATGGAGGAGGAATTGCGAAGGAGGCAAATCGCTTCGTTGCCTTTCAGCGACGGTTAGCTCATACGATTACGCAATTTCTTTTTTCACGCACTCACACAGTCGCGCACGGAGCTGTCTGTCTGTCTGTGTGGATGACTGGGAAACTCACTACCTGCGGTATTTGTAGTGCCCACGCACACACTACACGCTCACTGCGTGTGCAGTAATTATACGTGTACTTCAGATATTTTTAGTGTTTGCGTTTAATTTTTACTCAACAACCTCACTTTTAGTTTTTAAAATAACCATTGAATTTTTGGTGTTCATTTTTTTAATGTAAATTCGAGATTTCTTAAATCAGAATTTATGACAATTAATTCTTTATAAAATTTACTAAATTGCTAAGAAAGAAATTACATTATATAATCAGTTACTACTCAAATTTGATTTATCTAGAATATTCTACATTCACTCAATAGTCTCATTTATTTCAAAAGCTAATATTTTGTAATAGTATAATAATACTTTTGACAAACATTGAAATTAATATAAATCAAATCAATCCATCTATCCCATTTAAAACTATCTAGTTAAGATCAAACTATTTTGACTTTCTCCGCAAAAAAACAAAATAAAATAAACTTTACTATTAATTTAGATTAACATATTTTTTTGCTAATATTGTATATATATATATTTTTAAATTCATTAAATATATATATTTTTAAAACATACAAATAAAAATATTTAAAGTCAAAGTCGGTTAAGACAGACTTTAAAAGTCAAGAGTTTTTATTGAAGCCGTGGATAAAAGGAAAATGTAATTGAACTCTAATAAATTCGAAATATTTGTTGACATTTTACATTTAGTAACCTTTATAATTTCTTAACAGTAGATATTTAAATTGTAGTAATTTTTTAAAAAATTTTGTTTGCTACAAATACATCATACGGTCATGCTTGTGGTTGTCACATCCAGTGATCGGACGGTTCGGAGAGAGTCAAAATCGGCTTCATCGATTTCTGTGCGTTGATTCTCTGACTCATATAATAAGAGTTGAACAATTATTTAAGCCGTCGTGATCGGAGATCTGATTTACCTGCCTGCCCCAAACAGCAGGTCAGGATGATGTCCACATGAAGTAACACGTGGCAAAGGTTAAAATAAAGATATGTATCTGATTTTTCAGAAGAAAAAATCTGATTTATTTTTTAAGAATCTGACGTATTTCGATTACTCCATCCGTCTCACCCAAACCTGCACAGTTGATTTTTCACGGTCTTCAATGATCGTGTTTGACCATTAATATCTTTAAGTACATATAGAAAATATATAAAAATTTACTTTTTGAAAAATAGATGTTATAATGAATCTATTGATATCTCATATAAAAGTTTTATCATTTATATATTGACATATAATTACAGTCAAAGTTTCCTAAGTTTGACTCTGAAAAGTCAACTGTACAGCTTGAGGTGAGACAGAGGAAGTATTATAATTTTGGAGTATATCTGTTACAATTCAGAAGATTGCTACAATTCAGTGATTCAAATGCTTGCGGTGATTCAAATGCTTTCAATTTAACGTTATTTAAATTTATTACCAAAAATAAATGCCACCATTTCTAATCTAATTGCCGTAATTCAAACGCACCTTCTATTTACGCTATCTGTCCATTTAATAACACGAATTATATATGGCTATTAAATTATGTATTATTATTTTTATGAAAGCCTCCAAATTTTCCAATATGTTGAAAATTTTAGGTGCAGATAAACTTCAGTCCAGTCCATACGAGCACAAACAAACAATATTAGTTGGATGTCACTAAACAAAAAGACACTTCCAAACAGAACAAACGAATGTGAAAATTAAACAAACGCAATAGCTTATGAATATTCCTTTCATAAAAATAAAATACTTCTTTTTCTCCCACTCAAAACTGATGGAAAAGAAAATAAAGGGTGTGGCATTTTCCACCGATTCGATGAATTGTTCGTCCATGCTTACCGTTGAACTTGACCGGAGTTTGCTGGCCTAATTTTCAATAGAAAAGGCTAGGGTTGACTTTAGTGCTTCTAGAAAAGAAGGATAAAAATCCAGATTTTTTCACTTCGCGTTTTTCCAGAAGAGCGTTCAGTTCAAAGAAGTTGAATGATTGGAGCTGCAGGAGGCAATCGAGAATTTAAAACGATATCCTTAGGAGACTTGCAACGGCATTACAATTATGCATTTACTACTTAATTTTATGTTTATAATAATATAAGTTTATACTAAGCACGAACAGAGTTTGGAATCCCTTTCACAGATAGAAGTTAGGGGTGTCTTGATCTCAACATATGAATTTGGATGGTTAATTCATTTTCACATGGCAGTGTTATCTGAATGGGTATTTTTCATTAGTTACGAACTTATATCATAAATTTAAAAAGTTTGATGATAATTTCAAATTATCATGAGAGGGTCTTGGGTGAGACATAGGACCATGTTGTACTTCACGTATTTGCGAAATTAGTTTATGTGTTTGTATTATTAGAATCTAATTGTACTATTTTTAATTATTATTTTAATTAAAAAATTATTTAAATGTTGTAAATATGTATATATAGTTAGTTCAAGTATTTATATGTCATTAGTTCCGATTTATCATAGTTTTCCTTCGTTTACTAACTTATTTCATTTATTTAAATAATAATAAATTAATTAATTAAATAAATAAATACACAAACAAACATGAATAATCATTCGTCATACCATGGTAGAACAGTCTCACCCAAGACTTTGTAAACTATCATTATGACATCATCAATTATCATAGTTTTCCCACTTAATTTTATGGTCTGAAATTCATTTTTGCATGACACTGTTATGAGTTATCCGAAAAGGATATTTTGATTTTTTTTTCATTAGTTACGAACTTACAATTATAAATTCAAAATTTTTAATATTATATAACCTAGATCGATGTTGTTGCGGCAATGATTTTGGTTAAAAAGCATTGATTCACAAGCACAACGATGTCAATTGAAATGGAATGTCGCAGTGGGAAATGAGCTCCAGTCTAACGGTGGACAAAACAAATTGTTTAAGAAATAGAGCATCATGTATAGTCATCGGAAAAATGATACCGTTAAAAGACTAAAAGGTTTTTGATGGACCCTAAAATCTCTAAAAAGTAGTTTCTTGCCCCATAAAAAAAGTGAAGTGTTTATGATCCTTAAAATTTTAAAATGAATTCAGATTGAGTTTTCATAGCCTTTGGGCCAATTCCGTTATAACACCTATTTTTTGTTAGGGGTATTTTAGTAGTTTTATTTATTTTATAATTAAAAACACCAAATAAACCTATTCATATAATTTAAAACATAACATCAGCATCGTCCTCAGTCCTCACCCTCAACTCCGGCGCCATTCTCCAGAAACCGGATCTCCCCCCTCCCCCAGGCCCCAGCTGTCCCTGTGCTCAGTCTATTATTGACTCCGATCAAGCCGTTGATTCTCAGTCGTCGTAACCCTGAGGCGGCAGTCAAAACCGGTGACTCGTTTCAGCTCACCACTCGAACGGTTGACCCAGTGGCATAGAGATGGTCCGACGGTAGCGAAATAATGTCAGAGTAATAAATGGAAAAGTCGATATCTTAATGTCAACACACTGATGTCATAAATAATTATGAAAATTCCAAAAACACAATATAACAATGTCAAGTTAGAAATGAATTTGGGTCCATAAATTGTTGAATTTGACAAATTTTAAGTTGCGGCAAAAAATTAATCATACACATAAACATATATTGGGTGGGGTTTTAATTAAATTCAAAACGCAATAAAAGGAGTACTCAATTGGTATGTTAAGAGAAATTCAAGGAATTATAATAAAAGTCTCATGTAAAATAGTTTCCTACTCTTACTTTTTAGTTTTGTTAAAAATATAGTTCAAGTGCTGGTATTATTAGTTTAAGATAATGTATCTATATAGTTAATTCATTGTTTACTATCTTCTAAACAGAAGGAAAATATGAGATTTTCATAAAATGTATTAAAAAAATAAATTTGTGAGGTAGAAATCCAATCATAATCGAGGTAGAACTTATCCAAAGATACGTTTGTTGCATTAATCACACATAACCTTGGATTCATCTCAACATATGGCACGCGGCACTTACTAGAGCTAAAAAACAATTAACAATTTTTCCTTCAAAAACCAGAAACAAAACAAGATAACAAAGGATCCAGGTGGGCTCGAACCACCATTTCTCAAATGTGATGTATTTGAGCGCTCTACCAAATTTGAGCTATGGATCCATCCAAACAAGTCACAGGCAAGCCTACAATTGTGTAATGAATATATATATCCAGGTGTTTCACTAAAATTAATCATTTCGAGGAAGGTAACAATTTCTCATCTATTATTGCAAATGTTCCACCAGATTTGAACTATGGATCCATCCAAGTAGCCTAGAATTGTGTATATGTGTAATGAACATATCCAAGTATTTCACCAAAATTAATCATTTAGAATTATGTATGTGTAATGAACATATCCAAGTATTTCACCAAAATTAATCATTTAGAGAGGTAATTCCATAACTATTATAGCAAAATTAATCATCCAGATTATTATCAAAAAAAAAATCATCCAGATTTGAGCCTAGAATTGTGTACACACGACAGGTTATGTAAAAGGGAAAAATTTCATGATTAGTATTGAACAAGCTTTCCACTAATTCTGAATTAGATGAATGATTACTGAACAATTACCATTGACAAATCCTGCCACCATAAAAATATAATGGTTGAGTTTTCAAGTTCCCAAACTGTACCCAGAGAACCGTACTGGTTAGGGCTTCAGGTTGCAAAATGGGGGAAATCACATCATGAGCCTTCCTTCATCCTCCAGCAGCAGCCTCTTCAGCTTCCAGTCCATGCCAAGTCTACTCAAGTCACCAGCTGATCTAACTGCAAATAGATGAGAGCAGCACCGTGCTATACCTGACTGCAAAAAGTTGGGAATATATTTGTACTAGAGAAACTTACTGCACCGTGGTATAAATATTTTGGATCTACACTTTCCAATGAACCATCTAAACTCAATACAACAATGAACTCTATGAACTTGAATAATATGTACATCCTTGCATAAAAAGGATTTACAAGCGTCTACATGGTAGATACCTTGAATAATAAATGAAGTGAGGATTCAATATGAACTCAAAAAAATATGAACCTGAAAATATTATTATAGTAAATGAATGAATAATAAACTTGACAAGTAATGAATGAATAATGAACTGATGTTGATAGCCAGGGAAAATTCAAATTAAACACTCAGCGTTTATGTGAGATCAATTACTCAATAGTCAATCAGATCTGGTGTTTATTAATTGTCTAAGTTTGACAGATATCAATTACTATTACGTAAATCGGATGAACAAGATGAACAAGATCAGGACCAGAATTAGAATAAACAAAACTTTTATTTAAAAAATTCAAAATAATTAACAGGATTAAATTCTAAATACAGTTGATTCAAATCGGTTTGGATCTTAAACCATGTTCTTGAAAGATCTGGGTTAGTGACTGTCCAGCTAAATTAGCTATAGAAATTTTACCGAGTTGGGTCAAGTTTAAATTGGAAAAAAGTAATTGAAAACCATGTGTACCTTCTGATGTGCTGCGCTGGAGATCCAATGAATGTGTATGGTTATGATCATGATCTGAATCGACAACGTTTACCTTGGGCAGTTTGACAGACGTATGCGATAGGAACATGGCCGTAAAAATAAAAACACGACACGGACACGCACCAGAGGACGGGAGAGCCGGGCAAATATAAAAAAAGATTCCCCGTGCCATCTCCCGTCCTCAGACCACAAACAAAATTATCATTAGAGGTTTTTGGCCTGCCATGCGAGCGCACCCAACATGGCAAAGGCCGTCGTCTCTACATCGACACGGACACGCACCAGAGGACGGGAGAGCCGGGCAAATATAAAAAAAGATTCCCCGTGCCATCTCCCGTCCTCAGACCACAAACAAAATTATCATTAGAGGTTTTTGGCCTGCCATGCGAGCGCACCCAACATGGCAAAGGCCGTCGTCTCTACATCTACACATCTTTTTCCGCTCATCCTCACCATCTCACCGTACTTTTTTACATATGGAACAACAGCAGAACACAACAATATTTAAACAACGATTAAACCTCATCTTCTGTAACCAGAAGTCGCCGCCGCCGCCGCCGTCCACCGGGATCCGCATCGCACAGCCGGAAATCACGTCCTCCTCCACCGCATGTACCCAAGCTCGATTCAAATCAACAGATCTTTAACGCTGCATCGACATGAATACACAATCAATCAACCATTCCCGGTAAAACAACAAAAGGCGGGAAAGGTCATAACCACGCAGAGAGATCAGAACATACCTGTTAAACGCAACCTAGCAGACGATCGGAACACCAAGAGCACAGCAGAGATCCATCGACGCCGGCAAGATGAACGAATCGGAGGTCAACGCATGGAACCGCAACGAACATGCACGATTCTACCATCAACTTGTAGATCAAGAAGCGATCTACGCAGCTGTGTACAAAGATCGTGACGATCGATGCTAACGAAGAACAGATCTGGGAAACGAATATCAAGCGTAAAGGACGCTGATGAGAGAGGTACAGGAATTTGTTATAAACGAAGAGTCTATTTATCGATGCAGGGGGAGCGATCCGACGGTCGTGATGAAACGGTTAGGTTTCACATCCAATGGCTGAGAATAATTCCGTAACGGTTTTGAATCGTTGGCTGTAATTGACAATGAAGTCTGAATACAAGTGGGACACCTTTTGGTAATCGAATCGAACGGCTGCGATTTGATTTTGCATAGTCGGAAGGTTCTCGATAGCGTCGATGACAAGGATAGCATAGTTTTGGACGTGTCTCAACGGGAATAAAACGATGATGAAGATAATAATTGTGATTCCACAACAACCAAATTTGCGCCTTTATTTACCTTTTTTATTTTTAAAATTTAACCAAAAAGGATTTAGTTTCCGTTTATTCAAATTTGGAATTGAATAATTTTCCGCGTGGGCCATGTCAAAATTTCCATTTTAAATTTAAATTCGGAAAAAGTCAAATACCCGTTTCTTAAACGGATTCGGGTTAGCGGGTTTTTTATGGCGGTTGGAGCCAAAAACTGTGTCTATATATAAAGGAGACTCAAAGGTTAACATCAACTTTATTTTCCCCCAACAAAGCATAGAATTGAAGAGCGGTATGAAAAGCGATATGGAATACGAGATTCACCATCTCGAGCAGCAAGCTTATGGTGCAGTCCTCCGAGCTTTCAAGGCGCAGTCGGATGCGCTTACCTGGGAGAAGGAAGGATTGATAACCGAGCTCAGAAAGGAACTCAGGATTTCGGAACAAGATCACAGAGAGTTACTGAAAATGGTAAATGTAGATAGCGGCGGGATCATTCGCAGCATAAGAGAGTGGAGGAATGGAGGAGGAAATCGAGGCAACAAGCGAAAAAGCCACTCGATTCCTCCTCAGCCACCTGCTAAACGGGGCCGGAGAGGAGTACCACCCTCACGAGATGATGATCGCTTCGACAGTGATCATACACCATCACAGAACAACGGTCTGAGGTTTTCAGATCCCGATGACATTGAGATTCTGCACACGGAAACGCTCCTGCAGAAGATTGAGAAGGTTATTGATTCTAGCCGGCCTGATCCCCGTGAGGTTGAGAATGCTAAGATGATTCTCATGGAGCATGAGCAGGATTTGATGAACGCCATTGCGAAGCTGGCGGCAAAATGTGATGATGGAAGTGATGAGGATGATGAACCTGAGATGCAAAGAGGAAGAAATGCTGACAGTACTTATGAGTTATGACAATGTGCCGCAGCAAGTTGATTCAGATGACGAGATTCTGGACATTTAGCCGTTTCTCTGTCTGATTTTTACATTTTAGCTCTAACATAGCTAGTAGAACGATTTTTCTTGTTCGGATTTGTGCATTGTACAGAATGTCCAACTAGATTTTACATATTTCTTGGTTCATAATAAACTTATTTAGCCATATGCTGATATGCTTCGTACTATCTTTAGCAGGTCTAACTGACATTTTAAATTATTTTTTTACTACATTAAGTTGGAGGAAACTTACAGAATCCAACCTTGTATATTCAACTTACAGAATATCAACCTTGTACAGATACTGTAGCAATATGTCTGATAAATCTAAGCAAAAATTTATTATAAGTAGACAAAAAGATAGAAAAGAAACTCACATTGTAAGATGTTTTTCCAGTCTCAAGATGATGAATCTGCAAGCACAGACAATAGAAAACTCACTTTGGCATTGTGACATTCTATTTACAGATTAAATCTAAACATTACTTCAAACGGATAACCAACAAGAATAACAGATGAAAAATTGAAAGGGATCCAGGTGGACTCGAACCACCATCCTCTCAAATAAAATTTTATTTGAGCGCTCTACCAATTTGAGCTTATGGAACCATCCAAGTAACACAACGAGGCTACACAATGTTAGGAAAAGTTTATACTTATATCACATTCACAATGGCCTATTGAGAATTCAGGCTGCAACCACCCAGTCAGTCAGTTGAAAGAGGTATACTTTGTACGGCCAAAACTTTTTTAAGACAATAATTGAGAATCTGAAATTGCTCCAACTTGTTTTATTCAAATTGAAGAAATTGATACAATGATCAGTTAATAAAACCTCCATACGTTGTCAAAAATCC
This sequence comes from Cruciata laevipes, assembly GCA_963678965.1. NCBI lineage: Eukaryota > Viridiplantae > Streptophyta > Magnoliopsida > Gentianales > Rubiaceae > Cruciata > Cruciata laevipes. Next base: position 1,933,447 of record OY787639.1, read on the forward strand.
ATCATTGTTGCTTCCAGTTTATAGGCCGCATACACCTACTACAGCAGACCAGGGAACTCAGCACAAAACAATGCACAATAAATAATCCAAAAACCCAAAAAAACCAGTAACATACCCCCACATGAACAATACAAGAATGAAAATTCCACTAATCTGCCAAATTCATTATATGTGAGTGTGCTTCAGAAAAAGCGAAGAATAATTTACTGCAAAGATCTACTTAGATGGCATCTCTCTATACCAAGGCATACCAAAGTGATTGTAGCAGCCATTTCCCAAGATCAGAATCCACAACAAGATTTGTGCACCAATTTGAGCCATCACAAAGACCCCACTGTTTGAGCCACAGTGCAGAACATACCGGCAAAGATAACATTGTGCATCTTCATATACATGGACTAACTGTTCCTCAGACTCTAAACATTGCGTGCCGATGACAACAAAAGTCTAGGCACTGATTAACTTAGATGTAGAATCTGTACTTAAATATGAACAATTTATTTCCTAAAATGAAAAATTAAAATAAAAGACTGTAGATGTAATTTATTCAAATAATAAATTTTATTGATGAACATAAGAAACAATAGTATTCCTGAAATGAAAAATTAAAATAAAAGACAGTAGATATAATTCAAATAAGAAATTTTATTGATGAAATTAAAATGTAAAAGAAGTAGCTCAAGAGTAAAATGTGGAATAAATATTCAATACATAGTAGCAAGAGCTATTGGACTTGTGCTGATAAATTCGAATAGTAAAATTTATCTGTCCGCTTAATTACCTGTGACATTTTCAATTACCATTGTCATTCAATGGAAGAGAACATACTTAAATTTAGTTCACTAAAATTCAGGAGTATCAATATATATAACTATAAAATGTGTGTTTAATGGCATAAAACAGATAAATAATATTGTCAAAAAAGAGTTCTTTGTTACCTAATGTTGCAGAATAAACCTATTGTACTACGATCAATTTGTTTAAATTTAAGTAAAAAAATCTGAGATCCATGTACCTTTTAAGCAGTATATGCTGTAAAATCCAATTACTTCGTCATCCAAGCCTGAGATAGATCATAGTCACGTGTGGAAGGTTATGCTTGGGAGTTGCAATAGAGTTGCGGCTAGAAACGAAGGGAAGAAAGAAAAACACACACAACACAGACACAGCACACAGAGGAAGGGAGAGCCGGGCAAAGAAAATATAAATCCCCGTGCCATCCCCCTTCCTCAGACCCAAAACAAACTTTTATTAGGGTTCTTGACCTGCCATGCGAGCGCACCCAACATGGCAAAGGCCATCTAAATGCTACACATCATATCCACACACATTTTTCCTCTCACATTCCTTACTAAACCCCTCAATTACAAAAACCAAAACCTTAGCATTACATCCTTTGAATATTCCCACCATACAGCCATCCGAAACCACCATCCTTTGTGTTTATTCGGCAGCCTGAATAAACACAAAAAACTAATGATGATTAATGAGATACAATTATATTACATCAAAACATCAAAGTACAAATAAAATTAGCATATTTTAATCAGAATCAGATGTAAATCTTTGTCAAATAGATCTAATTTCAAAACGTGCAGACTCAAACAGATTTCACTCAATTCAATTCCACGTTTATTTAAAATCAGTCAAACAAGCATCGTCAAAAAAGAACTGGTCCAATTTTAAAAGCTATTCAATTCCTATTGTATATAAACAGATTCTGATTATGTATGAAAACTAACAGATGACAAAGCTTAAACTAAAATATTAGCTATTCAGTTCAGTTCAACAAAAACAGATCTTAATTGTATATGCATCGACTCAAGTAAAATCACTACAAAGAACGAAACATGCGTACCTGACGGATCATCAAGCACGGGGCGACGCCGTATCACCGATGCGACGATCAACCTGTGCGACGGATGCGACGATCAACCTGTGCGTCAGCAAGCGATATACCGTTGGAAATCGACCATGATGATCAGATTTGGGAACGGTTAGCAAACCCTGGGGCGGCGGAAGCGAACGATTAAGGTTTTGAAGGATGCTGAAAGAAAACGTCAAAGAGCATTGTATTTATAACAAGTGTGGAGGAGATCAGACGGCTAAGATTGAAAGTTAGGAAGATATCCAATGGTTGAGAATAAATCCTTGACGATTATGGTGAACGAAGGTTCTAGTTGAAGTTGATGACAAAGGAAAATAGATAAAAGCTATTTTGGAATTTTAATTAAATTAGTTTATTTTCCAAATATAAGCGACATTCAGCTTCATATATGTCGTGTTGTGTTGGCGCAGGTTCGATCTTTGACACGATGATGTTTGGGCAAAAATCTACTGTGTTTGGATCAAAGCAAACAAATGTCAGCAATAATACATTCGCTCCAAAATCCTTTGGAGTTGCATCATCAAATCCTAATCATACCTTTGGAAAACCATCTGTACTTGGACAGACATCATCAGTTTTTGGTCCTTCATCATCTCCTGCATCTGGAACATCATCATCAACTCCTCCTACCTATGGAAGAAATACATCTGAAGAATTTGGACAGAAACAAAAACATGGTATTGGACGTTTTGGTACCTTTGGAGCAAGTAATGCTCCTCCAACAAGTTCATGTGGCAGGTCTTTTCGGCAAACACAGGCTGCATTCGATGCTAAAAATGGTTCCAGTTTCAGATCTTCTCCATCTTTTGGAGTTCGGAGTTCTCATTCCAAATTTGGGCCTTCAAAATTTGAACGGAGTAGAGTAGTACCTTATGCTCCCACGACTGAGTGGGACCCTATCTCGCACGTACCTATAATGCTCCAATCCATATCAGCCATGAAAGCTCACAAGGACAGAAGCCATGAAGAACTCAGATGGGAGGAATATCGCCACGGAGATAACACGACGGCAGCAAGAGATGCTGGACTTTCTTCTGCAGTGAGTTCTTATATTTACTTTATATTCACTTGTGCCTCCAGATAATGAAATCTGATTCTCTTGCAGGACTTGGAGAATAATAGTCAATCAGCTCTGAGAAGGAAAGAAAAGCTAGAGAGGGATCAGAGAATAAATGAAAGAGTGGTGTGTATTCTCTCTCACAATATAAGATTGCATTCAAAATTTTGACCTTTACTCTTTACTTATTGCTGGTTCTCTTTTCAGGCAAAGGCAACCAATGAGAAGAGCTCCCGGGAAGCTCTTGCTAAGAAGGAGGAAGCTCAGAAAATTGTAACAATTGATATACATATCCCTAACAGCAAATATATGTGTTTTGGTCTCTATCAGCTCATCTTTGTTTTTGAATTTTGCAGAGGTTAGCAGAAACTCTGGATGTGGAAATTAGAAGATGGGCGAGCGGAAAGGAAGGGAACTTGCGAGCACTTCTCTCAACTCTGCAATATGTACGAATAAGTTCACTTAAGCCTTTCAACACGAATGTTTTATACTGTTAGAGTGTATTAGGTAGTGGACTAATGGATACTCTGAACATATAATAGATTTTGGGATCTGACAGCGGATGGAAGCCGATCATATTAACAGACAAAACCACAAATGTTGAAGTAAGGAAAGCATACCGGCAGGCCACTCTCCATGTTCATCCCGACAAATTACAGCAAAGAGGGGCATCCCTTCGGCAAAAGTATATATCTGAAAAAGTGTTTCATCTTCTCCAGGTACACTTGTTTTCTTGTATTTGTTTTTCATCCCTCTGAATAACTGCAAGATTGGAAATTAATTTGTTTGTGTTTGACAGGTAGCATGGAGCAAATTTAACACGTGAATACAGTATTCGTTAATTTTGGTCTTCATGAGAGGAAAAAGCACGCTCAGTTTTGACAATGTGAAGCAGCAACACAATGAAGATGATGAAATTGTGGTTTCAGATTTGTTCCTCGAGCAAGGTGTTTTATATTTCATGGTCAAAAAGAAAAGTTTGACAATTGTGTTTGATGTGTTATGTTTAGTCTCTTTACCACTGTAAATCATTTGTTTAGCCTCATAAGATATGGGACAGAATTTGAATGTAATGGTTAAAATTCAATCGAACAAAAAAGAAAGAGACATTTACACAAACTTTTGAGTTATGCTGGTTCATTACAATTTATCATCATAAATACAAAAGGAAAGGCATAAACATTACTTACCATGTAAAAATGTTTTTCCACTCAACCGTTTTCAGAATTCAAGAGAGAACAAATGAGGCTCTGTTTAGAAAGACATGTCTCTAGAATCTGCAAGTACCTGTAGATATACCGCAGAGAGACTGGTGATGAGTTGTTTTACGGACAAATGTAAACAACATTACTTAAGAACAATAAAAAGGATCCAGGTGGGCTCGAACCACCATCCTCTCAAATAAACTTGTATTTGAGCGCTCTACCAAATTTGAGCTTATGGATCCATCCAGACAATAGACATATCAACTAGTCTACTCAAAATGCATTCAATGTAAACAGCATGTCATCATAGTAGTCACTTTCCGAGGCCAAAATGTCAACAAAATTTATGAAACACAAACATAGGTTCGTTCCAAATAAATTATGTTCTTTAGGTATAAAATGAACTTTAGGTTTATTACTTTTACCATCATATAGTTTGAATGACTACCATAACCCTTCTGAGCATCATACATGATCAAATATGTTACTACATAAAATACGAGAATATTGTTGTTGCTTCCAGATTATAGGATCCAGTTACAGCAGAACATAGTTTCCCATAATTCTCAGTAACTTCATATCCCATTGAACAATACAGATCCGAAGTAGCGTTAGAATAAAAACTCATAACTGTCAAATTCTTCATTATATGTCAGTAAAAACGAATAATAATTTACCAACAATGAGGTAACACCAGGGAAATTGTATAAAGTTCTGATCCACTCGGTCATAAAGGGATGGCAGCTAAGTGAACATAACAGCCAGTTCCCAATAAACCAAATATAGCAGCACCAGGAGAAATATTCTAAATTCCCATCAGCCTCCACAGCCTCACAAACCAATATCCAGCAGCAAGTCCTTCATCTCCATAATTTGAAACGATGAGCATACAAATTTGGGCCATAGTTCAGCACCTATATTTGAACCGCAGACCATACATGGAGTCCTGTGAATCTTCAAATATGGACTGTTTCCCAAATCATTGAAGATGAACTATGTACCAAAATACAACCTACCAAATCTTAAAACTATGTGCCATTGACAACAAGAGGACAGCAAGAGTCCTGGAGGTTAATATAATATGAATAATATACTTGCTAAAGTGATAAATATAAATGACAATATATATATATATATATATAACTTATCAGAGAGATTAAATTGATGAACAGAAGATGAAGATTTAAATGACAATATTGGTGTAAAATGAGATCTGAAAAGTGTTGAGCAGAGGATAAGGTTAATATACAGCAGTTATATTGAGTTTGTGCAACTTCTAAGGCAGTGCCCTTTCAAATTACAATAGTAAGTTGTAAATTAACTTTCATTGTAAAAATAAAAGATTGACTTAAATTTTAAAAAGAATTAAAATCTATGTACCTTAAAATAGGTTGAATACCTCTGTGAAATCCATGACATCCAATCCTGAGATATAATTGTGGTGATAACTGATGCTTTGGGTTAGAGCTATGATATTGTTCCAGATTAGAAGCCCAAAACGTTAAAGAAACACCAAACACACAACACACACACACGGAGGAAGGGAGAGCCGGGCAAATAAATAAAGAAAATGAATACCCCCGTGCCATCTCCCTTCCTCAGACCCAAAAGAAACTTTTATTAGGGTTTTTGACCTGCCATGCGAGCGCACCCAACATGGCAAAGGCCGGTCTCTACAAGCTACATATTCACACTTTTTCTGTCTCATCCTCCCTCCTCTCCACTCTTTTCATAAAATCAATTACAAAGAACAAAACCTTCTCAATCCCCTCCAGAAATCACCACCTTCTCAAAAGATTTCAATCTGCACAACCAAAAACAAAAAAAAGCACAGAAACAGTATGATACAAATTCAAATATATACTATACCAAAACATATATCCTATCCTTTCAAATTACCATTTAGTTGTAGCCTAACTTTTCAAAAACATTGGGATATTAGTTTAAATATAGTGAAATCTACGTTACCTTATAATAGATTGTATTCCTGACCTTGACATATAGTTCATGTCTAACAGATTAGAAGCCAAGACGAAAAAGAAACACCAACACACACAGCAGTCAGCACACACACACATGGAGGAAGGGAGAGCCGGGCAAATAAAAAAAAATGAATACCCCCGTGCCATCTCCCTTCCTCGGACCCAAAAGAAACTTTTATTAGGTTTTTTGACCTGCCATGCGAGCGCACCCAACATGGCAAAGGCCGTCTCTATAAGCTACACATCATATTCACACTTTTTCCTCTCATCCGCTCGTTATCCAACAACACTATTTTCAAGACTCAACTCCTTTGACCACAGAACCCATCAGCATGATCCAAAAATCACCACCTCCCAACAGATTTCAGCTGTCTGAACAACCAAAAGCAGAAACAGTACTGATGATACAAATTCAAAAAAAAAAACCTACAGCTAACCTACATATGCATACGTAATAAGGATCAAATACTTATGCCAAGCAAAACAATGAACACACTAATCAGATTAATACAAAGGTGCATTTGATTTAGATTCAATTCTCGTTAAAACAGAACACATGATGCATGTATATGATATCACTCATCAGTTTAAACCCTTCTTTATTAAACACTTTAGCTAATTGAACCCCGCTTGAACAGATAATACAACCCCGGCGATATGAAAACAAAACAAGCATATATGCTTCGATTCAGAATTAAACTACTTTAGCTATTCAATTCCGATTAAATACACTCTCGAGGTCATGTAAAATTAAGAATAAAGAAGCATGATTACCTGGATATTAACCCGGCGGAAATCCACAGCACAGATCACCGGAAAACAGTGGTCGGCGTCGGCGAGTAGATCGGCAAATCAGCATACCTACACGATATCACAATCAACCTAGCTGGTCAGAAATCGATCTACGATCGTGTGCGAAGATGACGGTGATCTCATTGAGACAGGGAAGGAAACAATGGTGTGAAGGTATATTTATACAGAAACAGGATTGGGGATCGATCTGTTTTCCTTTTCTTTTACAGGGAAGGATTTTAGCCTTAGGTGATCCTTTTCTTTGGCGGTAATTGACCATCCAATCCAACGGCTGTGATGAAAACTATAAATTGACCATCCTTCGCTTTTCAAGTTACCGCTACAAAACCAGGCATCGAGTAATGGCTTTGGATTTACTGGATCATCGTTTTGTCAAGGAGAGACAAAACCAGTAGCTCGGGATTCAATAGCTTTAGCAAGAGTCAAGAACAGTTAGCACTTTTCAAATGGAAGCTAGTTTGTTTCTTTTTGTGGGAGTCTCACCCCATATTTGTGTGAGACAGAATGAGTGAATGGGTGTTTTTTAACATACCAAAACACACAACGGTGAAAATCGAAAAAAATATTTTTGATCTTGAAAACAAAAGTTGATATATGCATTAAGCAAAAATGTGGTTTTGTTGAAAAATCAAGAACTTGTACATTCTATACCATCCTTATCGGGACCCAATTTTTTAATACAATTAGTTAATTTCTAATTTTACTATAGATTAAAATGAGACAAATTCTTGGGTGAGGCAGCCTCACCCAAAAGGCAGGACCAGACAAATAATAAAGAACTGGAATTCGGTGCATTAGTAATATTTCCTAAATATTGAGGGGCCTTTCTGCAACTTTTACACAATAAAATGATATTTCCCCAAATCAATTTGAAACAGAGGGGATCTCGGTGACCAAAAACCCATTCAATCGGCAATCGATTTCACCGGCTTTAACCTTTGTGGATGGTGGAGAAAGAGAAACAATGGATCCCGGTGCGTTGGAGCTGACGAGATGATGCGATTCCGGCGTTCTGGAGCAGGCGAGACGCGCGGTCTGGTTTCATGGCGATGGCATCTGGCTCCTCTCCTCTTCCTCTCATCTTCCCGTAAGCCTGCTTCAATCCAAAATAGTTAGTCTTGATTTGTTACAGAAGAAACATTGAATCAGAACTTGTGGATGGATTTTGTGTGTGCGTGCGTGCGTGTGATTATGCTATCAAATCTTAATTATCAGGACCAAAATTATGCTATCAAATCTTAATTCATCTCCTCTTCCCGTAAGCCTACTTCAATCCAAAAATGACCAAAATTCCCGTTGAGGTATGATGAGGTCACGTCGAGATTTGGTGAGGTGGCGTTGAAGTATGATGAGGTGGCATCGAGATTTGGTGAGTGGCGTTGAGGTGGCGACGAAGTTTCATGAGGTGGCATCGAAGTATGATTATTAGGCGTTGAGGTATGATGAGGTGGCGTTGAGGTATGATGAGGTGGCGTTGAGGTATGATTAGTTGGCGTTTGAGGTATGGTTAGTTGGCGTTGAGATATGATGAGGTGACGTTGAGCTATGATTAGTTGGCGTTTGAGGTATGATTAGTTGGCGTTTGAGGTATGATTAGTTGGCGTTGAGGTTTGGTGATGTGGCGTCGAGGTTTGGTGAGGTGGCGTTATGTATGATAACATGACATTGAGGTGTGATGAGGTGACATCGAGATATGATTAGTTGGCGTTGAGGTATGATGAGGTGACGTCGATGTTTGATGATATGGCATCAAGCTTTGGTAAGGTTGCGTTGAGGTATGATGATGTGGCGTTGATGTATGATGAGATGGCTTTGAGGTTTCATGAAGTGGCGTTGAGGTATGATGAGGTGGTGACGAGGTTTCATGAGGTAACATCGATGTATGATGATATGACATCGATGTATGATGACATGACATCGAGGTGTGATGATGTGACATCGAGGTGTGATGAGCTGGGATCGAGATATGGTTAGTTGGAGTTGAGGTATGATGAGGTGGCGTCAAGGTTTGATGAGGTGGCAGCAAGGTAGAATGATGAGGTGGCGAAGAAATAATGAAAAATTAGTGATATTTACAAATTAACCCCTGAAATTTTTAATAATTAGTGTTCTTTTATATTTACTTATAATATGGGCCTTATTGGGCCCTGCCTCATAGGAGAATTACTCATATATGATAAATTTTAAAATTATTTTAGTTTGATTCAATTAAATATATTTCAATTAAGTTCAATACAGCAAAAAATAAGTTCATGCAAAGAGACCCTTAGAATGCTAGAGCAAACATTCCTATTGTTTAAATGTTGGATAAAATTATCCAAAAATTGATCATTATTCTAGTGGTTAAGTGCTAGTTGAATAAACCAGATTGTCATTTTTTTTAAAAAAAAAAAAGTTGAATAAAATTAAACCTTTCGTCAAAAAATGAATTTAGTCATTTTAAATGATCCTTGTAATTGACACTTTATACATCGAATCCAACGGCTGTGATTAAAACAACAAAGTTGGAAGGTTTTGAAGGCCTTTATGTATACGTGTCTCCCGCGAAAATTGATTACCTACACCGACTACGTTTCAACTACATACATATATACAGAGTTTGTCGACGGTTACACCTCTAGTCCTTCGCAGTCGACGGTTACACCGGTAAAATTTCTGATATTGTCCTTATCACATTAGTATTTTGGTGCTTTTAATGCTTATCCGTTTAAGATTCTGTAGTTTGAGATGCCTATATAAATCCTCGTTCCTCTCTTTTGTAGGTAAATCTTTTTTTAATGCTTATCCGTTTAAGATTCTGTAGTTTGAGATGCCTATATAAATCCTCGTTCCTCTCTTTTGTAGGTAAATCTTTTTTTAATGCTTATCCGTTTAAGATTCTGTAGTTTGAGATGCCTATATAAATCCTCGTTCCTCTCTTTTGTAGGTAAATCTTTTTCACCCACCACCATCAATTCTGATCATTCGGCTTCTGCTTCCACGATGGTCATCAATTCTGATCATTCGGCTCCGGCTTCCGGCTCAAGCCCTTTTCAGAATTTGTCTCGGGGCTTTTTGACTCAAGTCCTTTCAGGCAACAATGGTGATTTCTCGGCTTTCAAAGTTTCGGCCACTGAAATCACCCCGATCGGCGGCGGCGTTAAAATTACCATCAGTTTCAGCCACTCTGGGTCTCCTTATCAAGATTAATGAAATTCTAAACATCTAATTTTTATGGGCCACTTGAACTCACATACCCATCACAAAACCAATTGGCAATGTGTGGTGTGAGTCAAGAGCTTATAAACTAGACATTTTCTTTCTAATTTTCCAATGTGGGACTAATTCCCATTCAATATTTCTACACTCCTCCCTCAAGTGCAAAGCACTTGGACATTCAAATATCACTTTAAAATTCTTCAAATATCACTTTTAAAATTCTTCAAATAAACCCAATCTGGGCCCAAAATTCAAATATAACCCACATGGGCTCTGATACCATAATGAAATTCTAAACATCTAATTTTTATGGGGCTAGTTTATTGGGCCACTTGAACTCACAAAGATCATCATCGGAGCTATCAAGAATCTTTGGCTCAAGCCCTTCTGAATCAAGTCTCGTCGTTGGAAACGTCGTCAATCCAAATCACCCCATCAGCTGGATCTGATTTCAAAGTGGTGTTCTGTTTCAGCCCGAGTCAGACTCAGACTCATTTTCCTTGCGGCGGCATGGCTCAGTCGACGGCGCCATTGCCGGAATCAGCTGCTCCTTCGCCGGAGCAGAATTCGCCGGCCTCGGGACAAAGCGCATCCACTTCATCCCATACTCCCGCACCACCTTCGGTTGACCGGAATTCATCTTCAAGACCCGCGGCTTTCACGTTTCCGCCACAACACCAGGTTCATCTGGATAATTATCAGCGTGTTCTTGAAGACCAGCTTTTACGGCCGCCGCCATACTACCAGCCATTCAGTAGTATCTCGGAATCTCCATACAAAGATCTTTTACCATTTTATTTTTGAATTTTGAAATTGAGCTTGTCAATTCTGGAAGGGGAATGCTATGGCCTATCTGCACTGTGCATATCCCAATATTCTAAATGTATGCCCTGTCCAGTTGATAATAAAACTAAGAGACTGTGGCCCTGTTTACTAGAGTTTATTTCTTGATGTACTGAACTGAATTGAATTGAACTGAACTGAAGTGAAAATTGATGTATTGAAAAATGGAATCAGCATGACTGAATTAACCTGAATTTCATCAAATTGCATTTTCACTGAACTGAATTGAATTGAACTGAACTGATCTACAGATAAGCTCTGGTAAACAGGGCCTGTTACGTTCATAATGAAACCTGATTTTTTTTATATTCATATAATTATTTAATTTATATATTTATAATTAATTAATTAATTGTAATTCGGTTTTTAATTCGATTTCGGCTTGAATTTTTTTTATATTCATATAATTATTTAATTTATATATTTATAATTCGGTTTTGTCAACTCGGATGTTCGAAAACCATATATTAAATTCGGTTCGGTTAATCGATTTCGAATTTTTTTTATTTCGATTTTTTCGGTTTCATGTTATTTGGTTCGGTTTTTTTGGTTTCGGGTTATTTGGTTCGGTTTTGTCAATTCGGATGTTCGAAAACCATATTTATAATTCGGTTTTGTCAATTCGAAAATCATATATTTAATTCAGTTCGGGTTAATGAATTTCGGATTTTTCGATTTCCGTTTGATTTTCGGTTTTTTTCCCCACTCCTAAGTCGACGACTCACGGTGAAGGTGTGAAGACTTTTATTTTTGAACGAAAAAAACATATATATTTATTGAGGGAACCGAGGGATCGGACGGCTAAGACTCGAAGGTAGGAATGTATCCAATGGCTGAGAACGATTCCGTTTAGCTGGCCGTTTAATCGAACGGTTGGGACTGAAAATTACATAATCAGAAGTTTCTGAATGGCGTAGTTTGAACGAAAAATATAAAAAAGAATTTTGGAAAATTTATTAAGAAGGATCCAACGTGGATAAGGATAAATATAGAAGAAATTATAAAGCTACCTCAAATTAATATAAATACATACTTTGTTATATTGTAAACTGTTATTTTTCATAATAGATTGACACCATTTAAGATGAAGAAGAAGAAGAATAATCCCGAGTTGTCGCATGATGTTTTGATTGAAATTCTTGCAAGACTGCCTGTCCAAACCTTGCGCACTTTCAAGACCGTATGCTCATCATGGCGCAGCACCATTCAAAGCCCCCACTTTTCTAGACTGCAAGCCTCTTACTGCAGCAACCATGATTCCAAACAGAAACTACTCTTGATGGAAACCTCCGGCGATTTCCATATTGCTGACGTTAACACTTTGTCCGTGCGTAAAATCGTGCCTGGATTTCAGCTGACGTCACCTCTTAGGCTCCAAAGACTGCAAGTGTACTCAAGCAACGGAGTTCTACTCCTGCTCCTGGTGGACGAAGAAGACCACCAAAGAATGGTGTTATGGAATCCCGCTACAGGGAAATACAAGGATATCTCGTACCTACCTCGTTCTGCTTCTGGTTTCTTTGGATTCTCGTACGACACACTTTCAGGCAAATTCAGGATCTTGAGTGTAACTAACCAGCAGCAAGTTTTTGTGTTCGATTCCTCGAACAATTCGTGGACAAAAACTATTCATACTCACCCGCCAAATTTTGACATCGTATTCAATCAACGTCGAAGCACAAAGACCTTCATCCATGGTGGTTTTCACGTGGCAGCTCATGACTCTCATACGTGCCAGCTGCAGATACTAAGTTTCAGTCAGGACGGGGAACTCATAAGGGTTTTGCCGCCACCTCCCAAACGTAGGAATAGCACAAGCTTGGGGCCATTTGTGTCATTGGTGGTGTGTGAAGGTCGGCTATGTTTGCAGATCAATGTAGGTTGGGATATTGAGTTCTGGTGTATGGAAGAATACGGAAAAGCTGAGTCTTGGAACAAGATTTTATCTCTTAAGAACACTTATTATAGTCTTGGCTATAGTGTTCATTCTGTGCTGCAAAATGGTCGTCGGCTTTTGGTAACTAAGATGGAAGGGAACAAGCCGTGTCTGTGTGTTAAAGACTGCGATAGCGATGAGATGGATTTTATATTACCAACTCATGCATGTACTTGTATACAAATGGTAGGCATCTATAGTTATACCCCAAGTCTTCTCAATCCCTAAGTCATGAAATCGTATATCTGAGTCTTCCATTCATATGAAAGCAACTATTTTGTGCTGTTAGTCACTAGAATTAACCAATACTATTGTTTTGATACATGTTATTTTTCTAATAGTTGGGATCATCCCTCTTTTCTGTTTTCCTCAATACTAAATATGGACAGGAGTAGGGATAAATGGAGCATACCGAGTTGCCGGTCAAAACCTTGTGCACCTTCAAGGCCATATGTTCATCACTATCAAAATTCCCCACTTCTCCAAGCTGCAAACTTCCTATTGCAGCAGCCATGATTCTGAAGAGAATGTTTCTGTGGTGACGTTAAAACCTTGTCCATACTTAAGACTGTGCCTCAACACTAAGAATTCATCCACCTACGGGCAGATCAAAACAGTAAAATCAATTTACAGGCTAAACAGAACAGTAAAAAACCACCGATAAAGTATTAAAGGATCCAGGTGGATTCGAACCACCATCCTCTCAAATGAGAATTTGAGCGCTCTGCCAAGTTTGAGCTTATGAACCCATCCAAACAAGACATTTATTAACCAGAAGACTAGAAAAGCTGCTCTAAAACAGGCAATCAGGCCAAAAACTTAACTGGATACTACTCAGACATTTTCTTTCTTGCACAGAGCTCTCAATTTGAATTGTTTAAGGACGCAGAATTGACTACAATTGAACAAATTTTAGTTTTTATTTCAAATTGACCACAATCAGAGTTCCAAACTTTTAAAGACAATGCTTCTATGATATGGACAAGCTCTGATATTCAAGCTCTATCATATAGACTTCAGCCACCTAACTTTAGAGACCGCAAAATCAGCACAAGGCAATAAAATTTCACGACCATAAATATCATTCCATGGTGACTGGGAGACAAGTTGAATAAAATGTTCACTTTGAACTGCCAAAAATACTTTGGTTACAAAATAAGTTACCTACTGAGATATTGCCAGTAGATAACACTAGTGCAACGAAGGCAGGCTTAAAATTTAGCATCAAACCTTAACCACAGTCCAGACTCCACCAAAGATAGGAGCAAAACATAGCAGGAACCAATAAAAGCAGCCACGGTACCAATCCGTCTCCGTCATTAGCATCTCATTCATCACCAGCAGCATCCTCTCTTCAGCCTCCAGCAGCAACACCAGCAATCACCATACAGCAATAAAATTTCACGACCATAAATATCATTCCATGGTGACTGGGAGACAAGTTGAATAAAATGTTCACTTTGAACTGCCAAAAATACTTTGGTTACAAAATAAGTTACCTACTGAGATATTGCCAGTAGATAACACTAGTGCAACGAAGGCAGGCTTAAAATTTAGCATCAAACCTTAACCACAGTCCAGACTCCACCAAAGATAGGAGCAAAACATAGCAGGAACCAATAAAAGCAGCCACGGTACCAATCCGTCTCCGTCATTAGCATCTCATTCATCACCAGCAGCATCCTCTCTTCAGCCTCCAGCAGCAACACCAGCAATCACCATACAGATGTATGCACCAAAGTACAACAAGCTCCGTCACACCATATTTGAGCAGTGCAGACAAAGGTTTCCCCACAACATATCACATTACGAAAGAGTGATGCTAAACAACATCCTCTCTAAGTACAGAGTACTAAACCAAATACCACATGTGCCAATGACAACAAAAGTCTAGGCTCTAGACATATTAACTGAACCTCAAAATCTGGAAGAAATTACATGAAAAATAATGAAGAACTGATATAATTTATATGGAAGAAGATGTTGAAAGTATTAAATGACATTACAAGAATAATTAGAGAATTATTTTACGATAATAATTGTTTAGCTTCCAGGGCAAATTAGAGAAGGAAACTGAAAAGGCTCATTACCATTGCATTGGAAAATTGCAGTTGTGCGTCTATTGTACATAGATACATACATGAATGCAGACTATGATGCTATGCTCTATGATCAGTGTGCGCTTCAAAAGCATTGAGAAAATATACTTTACTTAAAATCAGAAATATAAAACGTAATTGGACTACAAATGTGATAATCGGTTTTATATAATTCAAATGTTCAGAAATCCAAAGAAAAATAAAGATGACAAAGTACCGAGTTGCAGAATAAAATTAATTATGGAACTTAATGATTTGGTTAAAACTTATGTAAGAACTGTAATCTATGTACCTTTTAATAGGCTATATATGCCTGCGTGATCCATGACATTGAAAACCAAGCCCAAGATCGATCACAGTCACAAGGAGGAATATAACCGTTGCTTGGGAGTAGAGAGTTGCAATGGAGCAAAATCAAAACGAAGAAAAAAAACACCACCACCAAACGCGCACACACAACACACACAGAGGAAGGGAGAGCCGGGCAAATAATAATAATGAAAGAACACCCGTGCCATCTCCCTTCCTCAGACCCGAAAGGAACTTTCATTAGGGCTTTGGCCTGCCATGCGAGCGCACCCACCATGGCAAAGGCCGTATCTACACATCACATTCACACATTTTTCCTCTCATCCTCTCAACTTCTCCTACAATACTCTTTTCAAAACTCAATTACAAAAAGATAAACCTCATCACACACGCCCTCATACACCCAGTCATCTGCCTGAACAGACCTCCACAAATCACCTCCTTCAGCTGTCTGGATAACCAAAGAACAAAAACAATACCAACGATCGAAATTGAACATAACTATAACATCACACTACAACATTTACATCATTAACAAATCTAATTACGGTTCTAGATTCAGATCCTTACACTAAAACAAGCATACCATAAAAGTACAAAACTATCAACTTATTAATCTGACCTCTGTTCAGATAGATCTATATTTAATCAAACATCCTTGGGCAAAAACAAAGCAGCTGGTGTTTATATAAATCAAAGCCTATATCAGCTTCTGATTATATGTATTTTTGTAAATATATAAAAATAGAAAACAAAACCTCAATCCTGATTTTAAAAATAGATTCAAATTATCAGTATGCATCATGAAAGTTCAAAATATAAACCAACAAAACATGAACAGCATACCTTATTTCCCGGCGCCTACCGTCGGATCCACAATAGTCAACGGCGTAGATCGACCGATCAAAAAAGTGCCGCCACCGGAAATTACAGTCAACCTGAAGGTCAGAAAACGATCTACATGATGATCGTAATTATTTTTTATATAGACGATGTCTAACGGCGGTGGAAGAAGAAGACGGTGAAGGTGTGAAGGTTTTTATTTTTGAACGGAAAGCGTAATATTTATTGTGGGAACCGAGGGATCGGACGGCTAAGACTCAAAGATAGGAATATATCCAATGGCTGAGAACGATTCTTTTTGACGATTATTTCGGTGGCGGTAATTGACTCATGAGTCATGACACACGTGGAACACCTGGTCATTGAATCGAACGGCTGGGATTGAAAATTACATAATCGGAAGGTTCTGAGTTGGCGTAGTTTGTACGGAAAATATGAAAAAGGATTTTGGAAAATTTATGAGGAAGGATAAGGATAAATATAGAAGAAATTATACTCCAACATGGAAATAAATAATTATGCTATCTATTTTATTTTTGGAAAAGTCTTGGAAGAGACCGTCTCTATATAGAGACCGGATTAAATTGTAAATAGTTATATAAGTCAAAAATACGGAGGGACCAATTTGCAATTTCAGAAATTTTTTAAAAATCACGCGCTACAGTGTCAAGCTGTGCTACAGTGCCGAGTTGCTACAGTAAAACATAAAACATGGACAGTTTAACTTAAAACATGAACATTTTGACTTAAAACATGAACATGAACATTTTAACTTGAAACATAAAACATAAATATTTTAAATTAAAACATAAAACATGGACGTTTTAACGTGAAACATGAACACTTTAACTTGAAATATAATACATGAACATTTTAACTTGAAACATAAAACATAAATATTTTAACTTAAAACATAAAACATGGACGTTTTAACGTGAAACATGAACATTTTAACTTGAAACATGAAGATTTTAAATTGAAATATAAAATATAAACATTTCAAATTAAAACATAAAATATGGATGTTTTAACATAAAACATGGACGTTTTAACATTAAACATGGACGTTTTAATGTGAAACATGAACACTTTAGCTTGAAACATAAACACTTTAACTTGAAACATAAAACATGGACATTTTAACTTGAAACATTGAAGTACACTGTAGCAAACACTGTAGCGCACTGTAGAAAAATACTGTACACGCGCGGAAACACTGTAGCGCGTGATTTTTTAAAAATTTTAAAAATTGCAAATTGGTCCCTCCTTGATTTTCTTGATTGCACTATTTATAATTTAGTCCGGTCTCTATATAGAGACGGTCTCCTCAGAGACCAACTCTTTATTTTTTATAATATAAAAGTTATTATATATAAAAAATGATACTCCAACATGGAAAAGTGTGTCGGAAGGATTATTAATACAACTATTACTTATACCCATTATTTAATTATTATACCTTGTTCATACAGATTAATATTTTCAATAAAAAAATCTTTCATACATATACTTAAAAATTCTTTTTACGTATTATAAGCAAGCATCAATATTTTGCGTGTATGATCGTTAGTATTTTTAAATAGGTAGATAGTAACACAAAAAATGTTTGAGAAATTAAATATACAAATATTGTTCCGCCATACATCTATATTCCAGTATCAAAAGAAGATACGTGTCCAAGAATGAAGTACTAAGGCCCTGTTTTATCTGTAGATCAGTTCAGTTTAATTCAGTTCAGTTCAATTCAGTTCAGTGAAAATGTAATTGATGAAATTCAGGTTAATTCAGTTATGCCGATTCCATTTTTCAATACATCATTTTTACTTCAGTTCAGTTCAGTTCAGTTCAATTCAGTTCAGTTCAGTGCATGGTGGAAATAATCTCTAGCAAACAGGGCCTAAATATAATTTTAAATATAAAATGCTAACTAAATGTAATTAATATTTCTTCTTTATAATCTATAAGTAATTTCCTATTTAAAAATAAATACGTAAGGTCAACAAAGTCATATACTTAAACGAAAATATATTTATGTCTATAATAAAGAAGCCATTTTGTTTTAAAGAATAATCATAAAATAATTAAGCAACGAATTCCTTTCCAAAAATGGAATAGGTATTCGCCCGAGTACAACGAGTGGTGCTTAATTTGTAAGCAACCAGCTCCATATAAATAGTGTGGGACAGGGGTCATTCTATAGCCAATTAGAAACATCTATAGCCAAAAATCCTACGATGTTTGGCACAAGCTCTTTCGGACAAACATCTACAACGTTTGGATCGCAGCAACCTGGTTTTGGACAGACATCAAATCAGTTTGGATCGCAGAACACAAATAACGGCGCCAATAATAATCCGTTCACTGGAAAACCCTTCGGAGCAACATCTTTTGGATCATCGGTTTTCGGTGGCCAGAATTCCTCTCCAATGAATTCGACATCAGGTTTAGGTGGTAGTGGTTCATCATCATCAACTTCGACCTTTGGAACTAGTACATCTGTATTCGGACAGCAGAATTCTTTGTTCGGCGGTGGTTCATCATCATCAACTTCAAACTTTGGATTCGGACAGAATTCTGGCTCGTTTCTGGGTAATACATCCACTGGTGTGTTCGGCAACCAGCAAAATACTCCAACTTCGGCTTTTGGCGGTTCATCATCAACAGCTCCGAACAACTTTGGAAATACAACTGCATTCGGACAGAATTCTAGTTCAGTCTTTGGTAATGCTAGCCAGCAGAATTCTTCAACCTCTGTTTTTGGTGCTTCAACATCAACAACTCCGAACAGCTTTGGAAATACAACTGCATTCGGACAGAATTCTAGTTCAGTCTTTGGTAATGCTAGCCAGCAGAATTCTTCAACCTCTGTTTTTGGTGCTTCAACATCAACAACTCCGAACAGCTTTGGAAATACAACAGCATTCGGACAGAATTATGGAACCGGTGTGTTCGGCAACCAGCAGAATTCTTCAACCACGGTTTTTGGTGGTTCACCATCAACAACTCCGAACAGTTTTGGAAATACAACTGCATTCGGACAGAATTTAGGTTCAGTCTTTGGTAATGCTAGCCAGCAGAATTCTTCAACCTCGGTTTTTGGTGCTTCAACATCAACAACTCCGAACACCTTTGGAAATACAACTGCATTCGGACAGAATTCTGGAGTGTTCGGCAACCAGCAGAAGAATCCTTCAACGCCTTTTTTTGGTCCTTCATCATCACCATCCATTTCCACGTTTGGAAACACACCAGCAGCATTCGGGCAGAATACTAGTCAAACAACATTATTCGGACAATCATCGTTCGGACAGCAGCAGCAGCAAAAAGGAAGCAGGGAAGTGCAATATGCGCCGACCTGGGATAAGGATCCTCAGACCCCAACGACAAAAGTTGTATATCAGTCCATATCAAAGATGGAGGGTTACAAAAACAAGAGCCACGAAGAGCTCAGATTGGAGGATTATCTGCGCGGAGACAAAGGAGGGCCAGCAGAACCAAAACCCGCGATATTTCCTCCTGCAAAGCCTTCCACAACAGATCCTTTTGCTCAGAATACTTCATCCAATCCCTTTCTTTCACAAAATGCTTTTGCACCCCAAAACTCGACTACTCAGAATACTTCAGCCAATTTTTTTGCACCCCAAAATACGACTACTCAGACTCCACCCAATCTCTTTGCACCCCAAAATACGACTACACCCAATCTCTTTGGACCCCAAAATACGACTACACCCAATCTTTTTGCACCCCAAAATACGACTACACCCAATCTTTTTGCACCCCAAAATACGACTACTACTCAGACTACACCCAATCCTTTTGCACCCCAAAATACGACTACACCCAATCTTTTTGCACCCCAAAATACGACTACTACTCAGACTACACCCAATCCTTTTGCACCCCAAAATACGACTACTACTCAGACTACACCCAATCCTTTTGCACCCCAAAATACGACTAATCAGACTACACCCAATCCCTTTGCACCCCAAAATACTACTACTCAGACTACATCCAATCTTTTTGCACCACAAAATACTACTACTCAGACTACACCCAATCCTTTTGCACCCCAAAATACGACTACACCCAATCTTTTTGCACCCCAAAATACGACTACTACTCAGACTACACCCAATCCTTTTGCACCCCAAAATACGACTACACCCAATCTTTTTGCACCCCAAAATACGACTACTACTCAGACTACACCCAATCCTTTTGCACCCCAAAATACGACTACTACTCAGACTACACCCAATCCTTTTGCACCCCAAAATACGACTACACCCAATCCTTTTGCACCCCAAAATACGACTACACCCAATCCTTTTGCACCCCAAATTACGACTAATCAGACTACACCCAATCCCTTTGCACCCCAAAATACTACTACTCAGACTACATCCAATCTTTTTGCACCACAAAATACTACTACTCAGACTACACCCAATTTCTTTGCACCCCAAAATACGACTACAACCAATCTCTTTGCACCCCAAAATAAGACTACTCAGACTACACCCAATCTCTTTGCACCCCAAAATACGACCACTCAGACTACTTCACCAAATCTTTTTGCACCCCAAAATACGACCACTCAGACTACTTCACCCAATCTTTTTGCACCATCAGCAGCACCAAGTTTATTGGCTCAGAATGCATCTGCATTGTGTGTTCCTGCAAGTCCTTTTGGAGGGGACCGACCTGCTCTGCCTCAAATATTGTTGGGAAATCCTCCTACGTACCGGCGTGGGATATCAAGCATGCCTGTTAACGTTGTTGACAAACCTGCGACCAGGATTACATCAGTTTCGAATCCAAGACATGTTTCCCCAGGGCAAATGAAGCTGCCTTCGACAACGAGGAGGTACCACCCGAAGCCTGATGGGTACAAGGTTGCTTTCTTCAAGTAGGATTTTTTAGTTAATGTTTCCAGAAAAGTCAATTGTTAAAGTGTATTTTGGTTTTAAATGAAAGAGATATTTTAGCGCAAGTCCTGTTTATTTATTTACGTCTTTGATTTATCATGCACAACAAGTTCAAACTAAGCTAAAATTAAACTTATTTTATTAAATCAAATTTTAGTAAAATCAAGCAAATGGAATCGAACTTTGAATGTACAATGAGTGTTCATATACATTTAGAATTTGTCAATTTAAGTCGAATCGAATTGACACGAGTAATATATCTTATATTATATACTTCTTCTATCACAATTGTTTATGTACATTTTCTTTTCATGGTTTTTTAGGCGTATTATATATTACCAAGTACAACTTTGATATCTAGAAATCGGGTGTTAAAAGATGAATCTATCGATATAGAACATGCACCAACCACACGTCAACCAAATCCCACATGAAATAGGATATTGCTGGGTAAATAAAATCTCAACTAATCCAACATGGAATATGACGTTGTAGGTAATAATTATAAATACATGCTTATATTAACATGTTTTCAACTACTCGTTGGATTTGGATAGCAGCTTGTTATATATATAGGCATATAGGCAACGGTCATTCGATAGTCATATATCTCCTGTTTCACAGCCTACATTTGGACAAATATCGACAACGTTTGGATCGCAGCCTAGTTTTGAGCAGAACGCGAATGGGAGTAGCGAAATTAGTCCTTGCGATGGGCCTTTTAAGCGGGGGATCGCATGTTTCCGGTAGCCGGCAGAATTCTCCGAAGTCGGTTATGAACAATCAGCAGACCAGTGCAACTTCTTCACCTGGATTTGAACAATCAGCTTCTACTTCTGGACAAAGAACCTCGTCATTTGGAAGCAGTGAATCAAATCTTGGAGGGAGTAGATCATCATCATCATCACCATCATCATCGTATGATGTAATGAAGCCTAAATCCGTATCAACCTGGGTTAGGGCAAAGTTCAAGTACCCCTCCTGGCCACTCGAGGAGAATAAAGTTAAAACGCTATAAAGGAGCAAAGTCTATTTGTTTGTTAGTCACATGAGAGTGAATGAATTTCAGAGTATTTTACACATTTTGACCGTAACCTATTTGACGACAGATTTGATCATCGATAACTTTAGTTACATATATTAAACAAATCTAAAATTTAAATATTTTCAAAATACATAATAAAAAGGATATATAGCTATATCACACAATGGTATTATTATTCATACATTACTTCAAATTTATGGTCTACTATAATGAATAGAAGAGTGTCAGTTACTCATAAATGGATGGAGTGTGAACTTTGATTATCAATTTTCTATTATTATGTCACATATGACAAAATGTTGTTAAATTTATCATTAAACATACTTTCAAAATGTCAAGTTAAAAGACCATAATTTAACATGCAATTAAAATCAGTAACCTCTTCTAATAAAAACAGATCATTCAATTGTTATGTTAAAGGGGACAATTTCATTGATTGGAGTAGTTGAATCATAAACTCGAAAAAAAAGCAACCGCTATACGCACATTTTCTCCACAGTCGACAGTTCAGTAGTTATTGCAATTTACTGCACCGGCAAGTTAAGCGAGGTTCATCCTCAACCTCAACAACAACAATGCTTAGATCAGAAGGCAGAATTAGATTCTCGGAATAAAAACCCATGCAATTTGTCAGAAATGTTTTCTTTTTTGGTTTTTTTTCCTAAGACGGTTGCTAATGCTATGGCTACATTGCTTGGATTACAATGTAAGTTTAAAGCAAAAGCTCTCGAGTGCCACGAAGAAGAAGAACAAGGCATAACGTTCACTTCAATCTTTCAAACCCAACACTGACAGAGTCCACCCACCTAAGTAAAACAAACATCAGCCAAAATCAAATCAGTCTGTCCATATGTTTTTGCCATTATCGACATCATCGGTGAAGGAACACAACCATGGCTGCTAAGTCGGACTTCGCGCAGAAGCTGCTCCATGATCTCCGGATAAGGAAGGAGCGAATGGCTGCCTCGCAGAATTCAGGCAGCTCGAGGCCAGCATCGCGAGGTAAACAACACCTGGAAACTGTAATAATTATGCCAGTTCATATCACTGGAAACAACTGAGCATACAAACAAATCCCATAAAACACAGTTTATAATGTATGTATTTACAAGAACTTGTCGGATTTATACTTCTGCTGCAGCATGACACAACTTAGAAAAGGTCAGCCCATTAGCAGCAATGTAATCCTAGAAAAAAACAGAGTTATTTGTTTTCAACAACGTTGCCTGTGTCCAAAACATATGTAATGTAAGCTCTGGCTGATCAGGTGCTCAGGGAAATCCAGGGATATCACACAGAGGCTCAAAGAAAGTAACAGCTCTAGAATCTGTAAGTTTGAATTCTATTTTTACCATTGCTCAAAGTTCATGTAATGGACCATTATAAACATGGAGCTGTCCTGCAGGTGGGATCGAGATCTGGGAACTCGATGAGAAGAAATGGTTCATTTCATATGGAAGACTCTTCGAACCAGATTGTACTCTATGGGAGAGGTGGAAATTCACAGCGTATGAGCGATTTGCCAACAACCCTTTCTATCGGCTTTGAAAATGGTGGCAAGTTCACCAAGATCGATGCTTCAGGCAGTAACCAGCTGCTGAACTTTCTGCACCACATCAGCAGGAGATCAGCGGGCCCTGGAAAGATGGAGATAACAGGCAAAAACATGGGGAAGATCAAGAACGCTTCAACCGGGCAATTTCCTACTTCTTACTCTCACATCCATATTCATGATGTATCAAAAGGGGTGCAGAAGTTGAACCAGATTCTTCGAACCTGCTCCAATGGTGTTGGTTTCGATACCTACTCCATTGAAGTGGGAAAGGAGCTGCTGAGAGGGGCGATGGACTTGGAGGAGTCACTGAGAATGCTTGTGAACTTGCAGGATGCCTCAGATTACACTGTCAAGTCTCAGAGAAAGAGTAAGATCAAACTGCTAGATGAAGATGAGGATGATCAAACTGAGGTTATGAAAGCAAGTAACGAGCTTAAGGTCGTGGCCCGTCCTAGATTCTCTTTTGATAAGCCTAAGGAAGCAAAGCGAAATGGGATCAAACAGCAGGTTATGGCCTTAACATATCCTGAAGAAAAGCCAGCTCGAAATAGCTCATCACATTCGAGGGCAAGTAGCTGTGTTTCAGACTTTAAGGCACTTTCTACACACATAGAGCCAAAAAATCACACCAAGCCACACTCAAAACCTGACTCGAAACAAGAGAAAGGGAGAATCTCAAATGTGATTGCCAAACTTATGGGTCTAGACGAGTTTTCTGCCAAACAAGAGTCTGAGGCCACCCCGTTGAGAGAGCTGAGCTCAAACAAAACTGAGAAAATGGCTGCAATTGGAAGCCCGATGAATAGCAAAACTGCAACAACAGCAACAAGGACACCAATGTTGGACACCGGGAAAATGCTCAAAGCGGAAACCTTTCCAGCCACACCTGATAGAAGCTCTCGGACGACTATCTCTCACGGCCAGTGGGAAAATATGGAAGTGGCAGCCAAGAATTATGCAGGACCAGGCAAGCAACTCAACAGTTTAGGCCAAAAGGATCACTTGCGTGAATACAAATCACCCCAGGAGAAGGAGAAGCTAGGGGGTAACAAAGATGACAAGGAAAAGAAAAGCAAGAAGAAAACTGAAAATGGAGAAATGCAGGTAGAACATGCAAGGCAGCATATATTGTCAAAATCTGAAATTGTGTTGGAAGATAGTATTGAGTTGAAGAGAAATGCTATTCAAACAAGAAATACAAGTGTTCAGAGTCCACAAAGAAGCAAGCAACAGCATACTCCGGACGAACAAAAAGGGCAACTGAGAGAGGTGCCAAAAAAATCTGACCTTTTGGAGCAAAAGAGGAAGCAGCAACTTCAGAAAAAGAAGAAGCAGACCTATGAATCCCAATGCAACCAATCGAAGACGCCTGTGACCTCAAATCCAATCAAGAGTACAAAATGTCTACCGAAAAAGAAGCCATATAGTGCATTGGCTCCATCTGCAGTTGACAAGAAGAAACCAGTAAAAGATATTGGTGCTAAGCTCACAAAAGATGTGTCCAAGAACAGGCTCCTTAAGGTAAAAGAGACTTCTGTCAATTTACCACAAAAGGTAAAGAACAAGATAGCCATACATCCTTCCCAAGACCACACCTGTCAAGAAGATGCTGCATCAAATGCAAGAAGTGTGATCAATAAAGCCATACAAGCGGCATTTGATAACGAGTCCCCACTACCAGTTCAACAGGATAAAACAACAAGGGAAAAAAGCTTGAGCAGCTCAACTGCCTTCTATTCTGAAGAAACAAAAGTAGGCATAACGAGCCTCGATGATGTTGAAAAGAAAACAGAATCACCAAATGCAGAAGATATGTTGCACGGCAATGAGGTGATCAGCTCCTCAAATTTAGGTGAACAAGAAGAATCCGCAATGTCAGATGTTCCAAAGGCTCAGCCTTGCAATGAAGAGGTACGTTAACTCTATCAAAACTAATTATCAATGTGATACAGTTTAAGCTTCTAAGCTTAAAGGCTAAATGATAATGTACTGACCAGCTAGCTTACTGCATCCTGCAGAGTAAAGATATGGTCACAGCCATACCCGAGCCTCAAGAAAAACCGCTACATGACCAGGAAACAACTATTCCACACGACGATGTCCTGTTAAGGTCTCATGAGGTTTTACATCAGCATAGAGATAGATTTAACAATGGTAAGTCTCTGCAAATCTCTTCTAAACCCACATTTGGCAGAGTAAAAATACAGATTTTCATACATGATTATCCAAAATATTGGTGTCAATTTCAGGTATCCATATAGAAAGCCAAGAACTCAGCAACCATGAACACAAGAAAAAACAAATATATGGGGCAGCAGAGTTACTCACAGAATCAGAAAAGCACCTCAAGGAAAAACTGATCAAAGGCCAACTATTTCTCAACACAGCAGAAGCCCTTTTCAAGCTCAACATCCCAGTCAGCATTCTCGACGGCAACGACCACCACACTCACGACCCAGAAACCAAGCTCATACTGGATTGCGGCCACGAGCTGCTAAAGAAAAAGGGCCAAAAGCAAGAAGCGTCACTTTTTCCCGGCAAAAAATCCCGCCTTGCCTGCTCCAAGATCAGGTCTTTCGACGGCCTGATAAAACAGATCAGCAGGGACTTCGACACCCTGACATCGTACGGAGGAAGCCATGAACCTGATTCCGCAGAGTGTCTGAACGCGATGCTGGAGAAGGATTTCGAGAACACGCACTCGGAGGTGTGCTGCGTGTGGGATTTTGGATGGAGCGAGGACCCATTTGGTTTCCAGGAACACTACGAGATTGCCAAGGATGTGGAGAAGCGTGTCCTAAATGGGCTGCTGGATGATATTACGAAGGAGCTGTTGCAGATTGCTGTGGTTTCTTCAGCTTGAAACCTACGGGGAAACGAAAAAAGATGGCAGTTTTTTGTCCATTTCAGTTGTCTGTAATCTGTGTTTAACGATTGATGGTTTCAGTTTTGTTAAATCAGTGAAAATCTGAGTTGGTTGTTTGTGTGTTTTCTGGGATTACCGATTATTATTGTTGTCTGAACTTCGAACTATGATTGTTCTTTCCAAATGCATCCATGATTCAAACTTCAAAGAACACTAAATTAGATTTAGTACCAGTTTAAATATTTTATGTTACATGTCTAGTCAGCAAGCCTTCTTAGCTCAGTGGTAGAGCGCGTGGCTTTTAACCACGTGGTCGTGGGTTCGATCCCCACAGACGGCGAACGAATGATGTTGAATTTTCAGTCCCTTTACTTTTTCTTGGGCTTTTTATTTTTCGCGGGAACCTTCTAGCCCATTGGGCCTTCGGATTATGAGGTGGAGGGACTTGGCTGCAAATTATTAAATTTAGGAAGAACATTCCTCCCGCTTAAAACTTGTTTACTCCGTACTACACCGATCATTAACACATTGCAAATGTTTGTTACAATTCTTAAGATGTTGTTATGTATATTTTTGTCTACAAGATCAGTTTCATACTATGTTTCATGTAGTATACATTTTTCACTTGATATAAGTTAAACTGGTATAGACAGTCTAACTGTTTCAAATCTTCTATTACACTTTTGTATAAGAAGTTATTTAAAATGACATATAACTATATTTTTCTTTATTATAAAGTATTTTTCACTATTCAGTCAAGTTATAATTTGAGATATTGCAACATATGAATTATAACTTAGTGCAAATGTTATTCTAGTCATATTGCACTTTTCAATGTGCCTCCTTAGTGGTGGAACTTTAGGTACTCTTTTGAACCCTTTATTTTAATTGCCAAACTAATTGTTTCAGATTAACCACAGGAATGTTCTCACGTTTCCACGTATGGAAAAGTAAGCACCTAAAGCATAAAACTATAAAAGTAGTGGTAGAACTTGCAAGAAATGAAAAGTGATTTCTTAGTGTAGAAGAAGGAGAAGTAACAGAGTTCAATTTGAACGTGGAATGGCGCCACTTTTGTGCTCTCTGGCTTCACAGATTTCTTCCACGTTGCAGTCAAAAGAAAAACGGGCAAGTTCACCGGGTCCGGGAGCAGATTTCAGTTTCATTACTTTATGAATAAAATAAACCATTGTTAACTTAGTTAAGGCTCCTAAAAGTTTCAAATGCACGATAGTAGTAACAACTAACAAACAAGAAATGTTTTTAGTCAATGGTTTTCTTTTTTGTTTAAGTAAAACTTATGTACTATTTCAAAAAAAAAATTATGAAAGAAATTATAATACTATGTAAAATCGTTACACTTCTCATGCCCTGCTCTCTTGAACTTATTTGGTATACAAGTTTAGTATACTTTGGTAGGTTTTCATATATTAATTTTTTACTTCAGTTTAATTCAAAAATAAAAACTTTCAAGAACATAACCTTAGATTCATAACATTTCAGTTTACTTAGTTTTCAAAATTTAATTACACTGCACTATTAATATAACCAAAATACAAATATTTATTTAATGCTGCAACACTAGAACATTATTTTATGTTAATGTTGTCAATCAGGATAATAACATTATTTTTTATTTAATCTAGTATTACTAATAAATGAACTTATAGTTGCATTTTCTATTTGATTGTAATCGTATAATAATTCGATAATTTAACAGATTGATTTTGACTTATATTTGAGATTAATTTAACAGAAATCATTAAACAAAAATAAACCAATCATTTTCCCAATTACTACAACTCAGCTCATCAACTTCACCACATAAACCGCAACGGCTGTTTTTCCCTGTTTTCCCTTTCAACTTCTCCGATCAAAAAGCAAAAGCACCCGCTCAACTTTCAATTCCACCGGCCCCTCATTTGTTCCCCCTTCCACCTCCATTTATTCCACCATCTTCTTCCCAGAAAAAAAACATCACAAATTCCTCTGCAACTATGGCGATTCTTCTCTTCATAACCACTCTCTTCCTTCTCAGCCACCTCTCAGGTAAGCTCATTAACTACTGCAAGAAAAACAGAGCATAAGATAACGGCTAGTTTTTCTGTTCTTGATTATAAAAAACAGGGGATGAAACAGGGGATTTTTTTTTATGATATGCAGAGTCCCAATCGTTCATCGGAATCAATTATGGTGAAGTGGCGGATAATTTACCGGCGCCGGAGGCGTCGGCGAAGCTGCTGCAATCCACCAGCATCGGAAAAGTCCGGCTCTACGGGGCCGACCCGGCGGTGATCAAAGCGCTGGCGAACACCAACATCGGAATCATGGTCGGAGTTCCCAACGGCGACATTCCGGCGATGGCGACCGACCCGAGCTTCGCCAAGAGCTGGGTCAGCGCCAACGTGCTCCCGTTCTACCCGGCGAGCAGGATCATCCACATCAACATCGGTAACGAGGTGCTCCTCTCCGGCGACCAGAACCTGATGTCGAAGCTTCTGCCGGCGATGCAGAATCTCGACGGCGCGTTGGCCGCCGCTTCCCTGAGCGGGAAGATTAAGGTTTCCACTGTTCACGCAATGGCGGTGCTGACTCAGTCCGATCCTCCTTCTTCCGGGACGTTCAATCCCGGGTTCGGAGACCTGATGAGAGGCTTGCTGGAGTTCAACAAGGCCACCGGGTCGCCGTTCGTCATCAACCCGTACCCGTATTTCGCCTACCAGAGCGACCCGAGACCCGAAACCCTCGCATTCTGCTTGTTTCAGCCCAATGCCGGCCGGGTTGATTCCGGCACCAAGATTAAGTACACCAACATGTTTGATGCTCAGGTCAGTTGTTTGTGAGACCTAAGTTTAACCTAGGAGATCTATTTATTTCAACCATTGAACTTGTTTATTGGTGAACTGAATTGAAATTTTGCTGTACTTAGGTTGATGCTGTTCGATCGGCTTTAAATGCAATGGGATTCGGAGAAGTCGAGATTGTGGTTGCAGAGACAGGATGGCCTTACAAGGGAGATAGCAATGAGGTGGGACCTAGTTTGGACAATGCCAGGGCTTACAGTAGCAACCTGGTATCACACCTCAGGTCAATGGTCGGAACTCCATTGATGCCGGGGAAGTCGGTTGATACCTATCTCTTCGCTTTGTACGATGAGGACTTGAAGTTCGGACCTGGTTCTGAGAGATCCTTTGGCCTTTTCAAGTTGGACATGACCCCCGCGTACGATGCCGGACTCTCCAAGACAACTAGCCAGGTATATCTGTTCGAATGAATCATATCTTGCTATCGTGTTAAATTCAGATACATTATCCAAGACAACTTATTTCCATTGAACTGAAGTGAAAATTAATGTATTAAAAAAAATCAGCATAATTGAATTAACCTGAATTGAACCGATCTACAGAACAAGGCCCTAATTTATTTTAGTTTTTCATTATGGTTTACTGAATCAAAATGTGTTTTACTTTTTTGGTTCTGTTATGTAGACTCCAACTCCATCAACTCCGGCGAATGTTGCAACTCCAGCCACTGCTGCGAATGTGGCAACTCCGGCAACGAAGAAAGTTGGTTGGTGTTTGCCGAAGGCCGGTGTATCAGAAGCACAGCTGCAAACCAATTTGGACTATGCTTGTGGCCATGGAATAGATTGCAGTCCAATTCAACCTGGTGGAGCTTGTTTTGAGCCAAACACAATAGCATCCCATGCTACATTCGCCATGAATCTCCTGTACCAATCCTTAGGCAGGCATGCTGGTGATTGCGATTTCTCACAGACGGCCGCACTTTCGTCCTCCAACCCCAGTGAGTTTCTGGATCATATCTCGTCATCGTGTTTATATTCTTCCATATTTCTTTTTAGGTTGGTTTATTTGTGAATGTGTATTTTGCAGGTTACAATGCTTGCCAGTTCCCTGGAAACTGAAGACTGAAGAATAACTTTTAGCAATGATCTGATTATGAGCTTGTAATAATAGGTCTTTTAATGTTGTTGCTGCTTACTCTATAAATAAGAAGAAGTTTATGGCGTTTTCCAGTATAATGAATGAATTTTTTAAAAATAAAATAAAAAGTGTACTGAGTACACATATCAGAGATTGATGAATGAGAGAGCACTTCATTTTTTGCTATTTGCATCACTGGTTTTGGTACCTTCCATCAGAATTTCATGAACTAACTTGAGCTAGGAACATGACATACTTGGTACTTTTTCTTTTTTCCTTTTAGGTTAGACCTGTACCATCCATGAGAATGGTAATAGATGATGCAAAACACTACTTCTTTGAAACTTCCTAGAAGATTCTTTTAAGAATAATTTAGCTCACTCCAAAGTTGAACAAGCTATTTTGTACTTTTGACTTATACCAGTTAAGTTAATTGTGTGGGTTAACCTATATTATACATAGTTCAGTGATTAGTTTATTGGTGTGACCAATAGCAATCGGAATATAAGTGTGACATGATCCGATATCCTAATTGACAAATGTATTAAAATGTGTAGCGTGTCTGTGTAATTATTTCTACTCGTCATTAACTCTTTATTCCTATTAAATTACAAATTCCAATTATACACTCATCTGGACCACTCATTTATATACTCATCTGACAAGTTCCGCCAAAGTGGGCGGCGCAAGATTGTTCCCGATCCGATACTCATGATATCGTCCAATTATACACTTATCTGGATCACTCTATTATGCATTCTTAACAATTAAATTCTAACATTTTTTGTCAATAATATCCGTATATAATTATAGCTAAAATATATAAATTTAATATTGAAAAAATACAATTATTTAACATGATATTATGTAATAATGTCCTTACTTGTATAGTTGTATATATATTTCGATTTTGGCTTGAAAAAGAGTTGACCTCATGAAAAGTTATATTCATAAAATTTCCGATACTTAACATCAAATCCGTTATCGTCCAGCGGTTAGGATATCTGGCTTTCACCCAGGAGACCCGGGTTCGATTCCCGGTAACGGAGCTTTTTTATTTTCCGTTTCTTTCCCTCCAATTTTTTAATAAAAGTGTCAAAATCAACGATCCAAAAGCGACGAGAGCCTTCTCTTTCCTTGATCCGCATCACATAATAATACCGCTGCTCTCTACCCACAGCAAAAGCCAGTGACACGTGACCTCATAAATCCTAATCCTATTATTCGAAAAAGAAATCCTAATCCTTAATCACTTTTTCAAAACATTTATCCTTTTCTTAATCGTCCTCAAATGCATATATTTTTCCGAAAAAACACTAAACAATTAATATTTGAAAATTCGTGGCTAGGATCTCATCCATTCATTTAATTCAATTCATTTCAGGTTTGATTAAAAAAAATAGTCCATCTATAATTATTTATATAAATATTATTTTATACATTAACTATTAACTTTCATTTTTCTTGGATCAATTCAATTCGGATTAAGTTTTTTTTTAAGGAACTCGACTGGACAATCATAATTTGAATTCGGATGATTAGCATATGACAAGATATTCCACTACATAATTAAATTCATCATATTGAATAATTTGAATTCGGATTAATTCACTTCAATTCATCTAAGCAAAAGGAATAGACATGCTCTGGAATTGACACAAAAATTCCATGAAAAACAAAACAAAGTTGTTTACCAAAAATAAATAAAAAAATTATTTCCTTTTATCCTATGATTAGTCATAAGTATAAATAGTAAACGGGGTGCGCATGCTTCTACAATATACCCTCCAAGCCAGCTGACTTGCTTTATAATCTGCTGCTTCAGTTAAGGTAATAACCTCGGAAACCTGGGCTCTATTCTCCACTTTCATTATTTCCATTTTTAATCGCCGGTATGTTTAAAAGCTTGTTTCATTAATTAGGCAATCTGCAAACCTGAATTTGCTTGCTGATTATTGAATTTCGAGCTGTAAGTTGCGAATCATTAACTCTTGTGTAGATTCCGTTGCCTCCATATTTGAAACCAGTCTATTGCATTTAGTTTGGAGGAAATCATGTCGGAAAAACGAAAATCGCATGATGAATTTGCGAAGTTTGGGCCCTGTGATAGATTGACTTAAAGTTCAATGTTCCATTTGATATGATTGTTGTGGTTTTTAGATCAAGGATCGGTTTTTTGGTTTTATTATTTTTCTGAGCAATGCAATTGATTTGACGTTGATGCAGATGGCTTCTTCTGCTCTTATCTGCGATACCGAACCATGGAAGGATTTGAAGGTGAGCAATCATTGCAGATTTTTAGTTAATGAACGCAGAAGAATAAAAGAAAGAGATTTTTGTTCAGTAATGATCGTGAGTGTATATGCAGGCCCATGTTCAGGACATCAAGAAGACTCATCTCCGTGAATTGATGAAAGACAGTGAACGCTGCAGTTCAATGATGCTGTATGATTCTTATTTAAATGCTATCAGATCATATATAATTTTTAGAAGGAATTTACTTTTAATCTAAGAATCAGTAGATTTGGGCTGTGTAGTTTATTAGCAAGCTATGAGTGGGTTTAAGAATATGTTGTGAATAATTTACAGGGAATTTGATGGTAACCTGCTGGACTATTCGAGGCAGCAAGCCACTGTTGATACTATGAAAAAACTCCTCAAGTTAGCTGAGGCAGCACATCTTAAGCAGAAGATAGATGGAATGTTCGCAGGAGATAAGGTCGGTTTCTTATTATCTTTTTGATGTTATGTTCTGTTGGTTCTTATTTTGTTATCTAATCATATTATCCGGTGGCATCTTCAGATAAACAGTACAGAGAATAGGTCCGTCCTTCATGTGGCTCTCCGGGCTCCTAAAGATGGTATCATCAATAATGATGGGAAGAATGTGGTTCCAGATGTTTGGAATGTGCTGGATAAGATCAAAGAGTTCTCTGACAGAATTCGCAGTGGTGCCTGGGTATGCACTATTATGTCTTTTTTTTGGCATTTTTTGAGATACAAAAACTTAATTTTTGATTGTAACGTTCTGTCAGCTTGGAGCCACTGGAAAACCTTTGAAAGATGTTATTTCTATTGGTATTGGTGGCAGCTTCTTAGGTCCTTTGTTTGTTCATACTGCCCTTCAAACAGGTTAATACCTGTACTAGTCGTATTCCTTTATCATCTTTCTCTGCTTATGTCAATGAAGAAGCTAAATGTCTATGTTATGATTTTTGACTTGTAGATTCCGAGGCTATCAAATCTGCAACTGGCCGCCAGCTTCGATTGTAAGTGATTGTATTTACAGATCTCTGATTGTCAAAAAAGATTTTTTTTGTCACTGACAGAAAGTAAATTAGTTTAAACCAGATAAAAATTACTGCTTTGCCTCATTTGCCAAACTTACTTTTGTTGCCTTCATTATTTTGGTTTTGATGATTGTTCTAATACAATTTTTTGGAACTTCTATGGGGAGGACAGTCTAGCCAATGTTGATCCAATTGATGTCGCAAAGAATATTTCTGGGTTCAACCCTGAGACTACATTAGGTAGGGATTTTGTTTCTAGTCGCATTCTATCATCTACTCCAGATTCAATGTCATTTTGAACAAAGTTGTGGATGTGCAGTTGTGGTCGTCTCAAAGACATTTACAACAGCTGAGACAATGTTGAATGCTCGAACATTGAGGGAATGGATTTCATCATCTCTAGGGTAAGAATAATCTGATATACTAATCTTGTATACTTGTCCTAATCTTTAGATTTAGAATTCATTTGGGTTACTTCCCGGGGCTGTTTTTTTTTTTAGCTTACTCACGTAGCTCATAATTAGTGTTTGAGAGCATGCCAAAACTGTTAAACTTAAAAGTGTGCTTAAGGCTCTTCCTCCATCCTTTTTTCCAGGCCCGAGGCTGTTGCAAAGCACATGGTTGCTGTTAGTACTAATCTCACGGTGAGACAATCTTCTTGCCATTCCCTTTTCTCTACAGAAAATTAATTTTCTTGTTTACAAACCTTAACTTGTTACTTGCAGCTTGTGGAAAAGTTTGGCATTGATCCAAAGAATGCTTTTGCCTTCTGGGATTGGGTGGGAGGACGATATAGTGGTAAGTAACCTAGTGTTTTAAAATTGTATGTTTTTAATGTATCAAGTAACTAACCTTTTATCTATAATCAGTTTGCAGTGCTGTTGGAGTGTTGCCTCTGTCACTTCAATATGGTTTCTCAGTTGTTGAGAAGTACGGTATCTAATATCTATTTAATTCATAACTTGTTATTTCTATAGGGTGTAGTTTAATTTATCACTAATATTTTGTTTTCCTCACATGTATGGTAATAAAGATTTCTCAAGGGAGCTTGCAGTATTGATCAACATTTCTATTCAACTCCATTCGAAAAGAATATACCTGTACGTACACTTCTCATTATGTGCTAACTTTATTCTCATAGCATCGACTAATCCAGAGTCTGTGGACTGTTTTATAAGTGGAAAGAAGACCTTTGCTGATTCCACTTTTTAGTTGTGACTTATTTACAAAATTTCCTTGATGAGATTTTCAAGTTGATTTCATATGTCTGTCTATTTCGGTTTCTGAAGTTCTCTTTTAACATTTTCCAGGTTCTCCTGGGGTTGTTGAGCGTGTGGAATGTTTCCTTCCTTGGCTATCCTGCAAGAGTGAGTATAAAGCCATCTAAACAAAGTCTATTTGACTAGTTGATTGTTGAACTGTTTTATGCTTTTAGACCATTTTTGGCCCCCTTTTCCCAGCTTGAAGATGAAATCTAATATTAATATCCATATTTCAGGCCATATTACCTTACTCTCAAGCATTAGAAAAGTTTGCACCCCATATACAACAGGTCAGCATGGAGAGTAATGGCAAAGGGGTGTCAATTGATGGCTTACAGCTTCCGTACGAGGCTGGTGAAATAGACTTTGGTGAACCAGGGACAAATGGTCAACACAGCTTTTACCAATTAATTCACCAGGTATTAATAAATCTTCTGTTTATTTTATTGTTTGAAACAATAAATCTTCAGTTTATGGAATTCCAAAGTGCTTCATGATCAATAAATTGGGCTGAGGCCAGATTGCAGTAAAATTACTTAGGGCATATGTGATGCACGTATTCAATCATCTACGTCAAGTTTTAGCTATATACTTATACTTATGCTTCCTTGGAAATCTCAGGGCCGCGTTATTCCTTGTGATTTTATTGGTGTTGTCAAAAGTCAGCAGCCTGTATACTTGAAAGGTAATAATGCCATTCACTTTTCAATAATACTATTATTTGAAAGACCTCTTTCCTGATGTTGGGGAAATTTTGTTGTGCAGGTGAAGTGGTGAGCAATCACGATGAGCTCATGTCGAACTTTTTTGCCCAACCTGATGCCCTTGCTTATGGAAAGGTAACTAGCCCTTGTTAATCATGAGTGTGTAGGTTTTTTCTTCTTCAGAATTTTTTATATCATTATGTTATTTATATTAATAATTGCTAATGTTATACGCAGACTCCAGAACAGTTGCTAATGGATAAGGTTCCAGAACACCTGGTTTCGCACAAGGTAATTATTCTCCCCCGTCTGTATATTGACTTATTTTCCCATACTTGTATGTGGTCACCTTACATTTTGCTTGTCTTATAGACCTTCACTGGCAATCGTCCCTCTATCAGCCTCCTTCTTCCGTCACTCAATGCATACAACATCGGGCAGGTATGCAATTTATTTTTAAAACATAATGAGTATATAATGTTTTGTGTAATTTTCAACATTTCTTTACTGATTTTACTGTTTTCCAGTTATTGGCAATCTATGAACATAGGGTCGCCGTAGAAGGCTTCGTTTGGGGCATCAATTCATTTGACCAGTGGGGAGTGGAGTTGGGAAAGGTTTGTTTTCATGTTATATGCTCCTCTCTTTTTCTACTGACTAAGTGCTCGTTTCTTGAACGATGATTAATACTTCTGTTTTTCCTGCAGTCACTGGCCTCTCAAGTCAGGAAGCAACTTCACGCCTCGCGAAGAAAAGGAGAACCAGTTCAAGGCTTCAATTCCAGCACCACAATGCTGATTTCAAAATACCTGCAAGTAAGCAAAAACGAGCTGATTTCCATCTGTTTTGTTCCATATTTCTTCATAAGCATATGGTTTTTTGTTCTAATTTTCTTTCCTCTTCAGGCAAGCTCCGATGTTCCATCTGATCCTTCCACCTCTCTACCAAAGATGTAGTGCAATCTTGGCTCATCGGCAAGTTTTGGTGACCAAGTCAAATAATAAATAACTCGAGGGGACCCGAAAAAGCGACTGTTCTGAGATGAAGTACCTGGCTTGACCACTTCTGTTGTAACATTTTGCAGTCAACTTTTAATAAGTCCATCCTTGTGGTGCTTACTTAATAAAAATAAGATTAAGCTGACTTTTGATAGGGATCAGATAATGAGTCATGTGCTAATCTACAAGTAAATATTTCCTTTTCTGATTGATGTGTTTGAACTTCATTATAAGCTATGAAAAGGGACATTTCTTGAAAAAAAATCCCTTCTTTCCATCTCTCCATTCTCAAAGTCAATGAAATGAAGGAGATTGATTATTCTTCTTTATCAGAACTTCCTCCTCCTCTTGCCTGTGTTAGCATTCTTGCTATTATAGGGGTGTACTTGCTGATCTGCTATCTGGTGATCAACGCCGTTCAAACTGATCCCGATGGCGGCAGCAGTGGTGGTGGCCGGCGGCAGGCAGGTTTGAGGCTGTCCCGGGAGGTGCTGCAGGATATCACGTGCTTCTACGACGAAAAACTGAGGTATGAATCGACCTGCGCCATATGTTTGGATAGTCTGAGGAATGCAGAGCTGTGCAGAGCTTTCCCTCCTTGCAACCATGTCTTTCATGCTCAATGCATTGATCCTTGGTTGGCTAGTCATTTTACTTGCCCTACTTGTAGGGCTGCCTTTAAAGCTAAGCTAGTTTTCTATACTTGCACACAACAACAACAAGAACAACCGCCCATTTATCCTAGTTTGTGACCAAACACGGAATATATGAATCATATCTTGTTTATTCTGTCGGTTCAAGAATTTATAAATGAGTACATATTAAGTTTTTCATTATGTTGAAATGAAATTCTTTTAAGCGTCAAAAACAAGGATTCAATTGCATAATAATTGAAAACCTAGCTTGAATCAAATGCAACATCCCAAAATACCACTTTACTACCGGAAATATGCATTCATAAGCATTTCAAACAAAATATTCGATGTCCCTAGGAAATTATTACACCGGAAATGGATATCTTAGAACTAAACTCCGGTGGATCCGAACCCGCCGGCGCCTCTTTCTGTGGCGTCGAGGTCATCCACCTCCTCCACCGCCGGAGTCACAATCTGTTCAATAATCAGCTGAGCAATTCTGTCTCCGGCTTTGACTTCAAAGTCAACGTCGGAATGGTTGAACAGAATCACCCCGACCGGGCCCCTGTAGTCGGCGTCAATCACTCCGGCGCCGACGTCGATCGAGTTCTTCCAGGTCAGCCCAGACCGCGGCGCTGCAATTACAAATTCCGGCGACATGAAACGACACCGTTTTAAGTAATTGATTATTATCGGAAATTTATGAGTAGTTAATTAATTACCGAC
Organism: Cruciata laevipes; assembly: GCA_963678965.1. Lineage (NCBI taxonomy): Eukaryota > Viridiplantae > Streptophyta > Magnoliopsida > Gentianales > Rubiaceae > Cruciata > Cruciata laevipes. The sequence goes on from OY787639.1 coordinate 1,971,579, forward strand.
ACGGGCATAGGTTCCCTCCGGCACAGCAATGCTCAAATCCGTCGGAATCAGTGCTTTTCCTCTCGCCGGAACTTTCGAGTCCACCGCGCTGAAAACCAAATAAATCCGATGAGATTTCGAAATATTTTCAGAGAATCAGTATCTCATCTAGCAGTTCACAATACCTGGAGAGATCGTAACCGGCGGAGTGCGGAGAGCCTCTGGAGGGCAAAATCGCCTTCTCGGAGAGCTTCTTGACGCGGAAGAAGGGGGCGGCGGCGGCGGACCCGTTCTCGTGGTGGAGCTTCTGGAGCTTCGGGGTGGGTTCTTGGACTTCTGCCATGGCTATGGAAGGGGCAAACTTCTGAGGGTAATTTGTTGAAATTTTGAGTGTTGATTGATTACTGAGTCGGGCGCAGTGGAGAGTGTATATATAAGCGTGTTTGGCCGGATAGAATGGGGAGTGGGGATAATGGCGCCAAGAATTCCCGCCAATTTGCTGGAGCTCCATGGCTTTACTGAATTTCTCAGAAGTGAAATTATAGCCCAATGGACCAGAGATATACATTGGGCTGAGACGTCAGATATATTTAATTTATATTTATTTTTGGGTGTTTAAAAAACATTTCACATGATGTGAGATTTCCTATGAAACAACCATAAGCAAGTACATAAATATGTTAAAACAAATTATTAGTAATATTTTGAAATTTATACATAAATATAAATTTCTTTAGTTCTCCCAATTTTGGGACTCATCATTTATTTTTGTTGGCGATTAAAATCTCATCGTAACCTACCCTAATGTCAAGGTTAGTAACCAAAAACTCATTGTCTACGATAAAAAGTTCAACACAAAACTCAACATTAGAAACCCAGTCTCATTTTAATTATTTGGCTATCACTTAATGAGATCCATTTCACCTTGACATATGTTTGTGAAATTCAATCTATGTTAGTTGTTTCACACTGATGGTACATATAAATATCATTAAAAAAAGTGAATAAGTACATGGTTTTTTTTGGCTCTGTTTGCCAAAGCTTATATTTACATTTATTTATTATTTTAATTAAATTCTTTTTCAATTTCCATTTTTTTGTCCGATTTCCATTCTTTTTCGGAATCATAGCCGCAGACGCCTCACGGTTCCACCCCTTCAAATTCAATCTTGATTTATTCAACCTAATCAATGAAATCATTTAATGTTTTTTTCAATTTCCAAGTTTTCATTCAATGGGTACAAAGTTTTTAGAAGAGACATTTTCTATATGTATTTTTCATTCACTACAAGAAGAGACAAAGATCTTTCGATATATTATTTTTTTATTCATAAGGTTTGGGGAGGCCAATACATCCCCTCACTAATGTGAATTTGCACCCAAATTGTTTTTCTTGTTTTGATACTTTGTTTAAATTTTTTTATAATATTATACTAATATATTATAGATGCCTCATTTTTTATTTTGCACAGGGCCTCCAAAATGTTGGGGACCGCCCTGGTTACGAGCTTTACGGATTTCGAAAGAACAATTGCATGAGATGAGCACTTCTTAAATATAAAGTCTCAATTTACAAGATAAGCACACAAAGAGAGGATTATATTACAATGCAGGATACATGTTAATTAGTGTGTAATTTTTTTTTCAAAAAAATATTATTTTAAAATATAAGTTACTAGGAATCAAACAACCTATTACATGATAATAATCTAACATATTAACTAATAAAAGTATTAATGGTTAAAGTTGTCTCTGTTTGAGTTTGAAAAGTCAAACTAAGACACTTTGGTTAGGACAGATAAGAAGTATCAAAATTATTACAAAACTATCATCTTGTTTATGAAAGTTGTTTTTTTCTTCTTCTCATCTATAAGTTATGAAGTTCTTAGCTCAAATTTGAGATGCAATTGTGCCAACTATGAGGATCACAAGTTAGCTTTTACTGAAATTGAAGTTGGCAAGAGCACAGGACTGAAAACTATAGAAGCTCACATGAAAAACATGGATTATAAAGATGACAGATATGTTTCAGAAGATGAAAGACCAAATCGTGGATACTATGATCACATGGAGTCTTCATTGAAGGAGGTGGAAGCACAAACAATTCATCATCTGCAACGTTTGATGCATAGTAATTATGAATGTCCCCTGAGAACCATGCATTTACACTAATCACATACTATTAAGTATTAACACACTATGATTTGACTTTTTTTTTTCCCACTACCTCATGGGAAACTGGTCAAAATATAAACTTTACAAGTATAAATTGTGATTTAAAATTATAAAATGCCAACAACATGTAGCAACAATTGAATTTTTGTTTTCGTCAAATTAATCGTTCTCGCAACTAAACTAATTTTAGAATAATGTAGATATCTCTATTAAACCTTTTCAGCAACAAAAAGAAGCTAGAATTTACGGTAGTCAACCAAGCTTTAATGCAAGCTTCCAAATTAACTTTATGTAGTATTGAAATTAACTATAGTAACTAAAGTATATGTGGAATTCCTTGTAAACAATTTCTATCAAGAACGTACTCTAAGAAATATTGCAGACCTTCACCACAAATTCAATAAACATTTTATAAATTTCAATACATTATTATTTTTCAAATGTTCTTCAATTTACCACAAAACTTTCGATAACTATAATTTAATGACATTAAATTATATAAATCTCATACTTCCATGGTAAAATTAATTGGAGATTCATATAATATATAAGATGGATGGCTAAAATTCATATAATTTAATAAATATTAAATAAAAATATTTATTCACGTGCGAATTCTAAACTTTTAGCACCGCCTTAGTAAAATCCAAAAGAGAACTGAATTTGCATAATTTAGTAATAAAACCTGAACATTAAATAGATTTCCTTAATCACATTCGTGTTTATGACTAATTAAGGTAAAACTTATCAAATTCGTCATATTTCCTTTTTTGACGAGGATTTAATGAGTGCCTATCCAAGAGTCTCATGCTAACATGCGCCGACGCAGGCAATAGCTAACGTGCACCCATAAAATTTCCTAGTTTATCCTCAATTGCCCTTGCCCTTATATTCTTCCCCCCAAATTGCGCAGTCCACCTCCCAGCAGCAAGCAGCTAATAAGGGTTTTCTGTCCGCCTCCCCATCGTACTTACCGTGCACTCCAGTTTTCCGATCATCTCCGATGGCCGCCGACAAGGTTGATTTTGAGCCCCGTCAGCCACCGCAGATCTCCAAAGGTTGGCCCCTTCCCAGTCGCCGCTCGAATTCGTGGAGAAACTGAGCGGCTGATTTTCTGTTAGTTATTCAGTGTGTGTGTTTTGCATTCTGGAACCTTATAGATTGGAGCCCGCGATTGGGGCGCGGTGTCTGGTCCATTAGGGAGCTGGACATGTTGGGGGTTTAGGGTTTTTGATTTTTTCAAGGTTAAATTTGTTGTTTTTTAGGGATTTGATTTGTGCGGGAATGCCAATATTGTCTGTCGATACCAAACCGATTATGTGAAGATTATGTGATTAAGAATTAAGAGCATCAATAGTCTAGGAATGCATCAAATTTGTGTTTTTTGAGGTGTGTTTTGTTACTTTTCTGCTAATGTATATGCTATGCTCATCAGAATCGATTTTTTGTTTATAACTTACAGTAAAGTAATGTTTTTTGCTGTTTGTAGATATGCACCCGTCTGAGAGTCCTATACCCCTTTCACCTCAGTGGCTTCTTTCCAAGCCTGGGGAGAATAAGAGCGGAATGGCAGGGGTATGTTATCTGTTATCCGAATTTACCTCACTTGGTGTTGTTCTGTGCAAGAGTTGGTTTTTGAGTTATGTTTTTTTTTTTCCTGTTGCAGGAGAACCATGGCAACCCGCCAACTGGATATTCCAGTCGCACAGATTCCATGAAATCACCTGGTCTTGGTGAAGAAACACCGCCGAGTAAGAAGAATGTTTTCAGGCCATCTGTGCTAGACATGGATTCCGGCCGGCGTGATCGCTGGCGGGAGGAAGAAAGAGATACTAATTCTGCTGGCCGCAAGGACAGCAGGTGGAGAGAGGGTGATAAAGAACCCTCTGACAATCGCAAGACTGATCGCTGGACTGACTCGGCTGGAAAGCTGATGTATGGAGAAACTCGTCGTGGCCCAAATGAGCGATGGATGGATCCAGTGAACAAGGAAAGCCATAATGATCAACGTAGGGAGGGCAAGTGGACTTCGCGTTGGGGTCCTGATGCCAAGGATATGGATAATGTGAGGGAGAAGTGGTCGGAATCCAGCATAAATCCAGACTTTCTTGAAAAAAATGCACCCCATCTTCCTTATCATGGTAGGGAGGAAAAGGAGAGTGATAATCGTCCTTGGAGAATGAATGCTTCCTCTCAAGGTCGAGGAAAGATGGACCCTCCTCATTACACTCCTCCAACTCCAAACAGACAGGCTCCTGTCTATGCTTCTTATGGGTGGGGACGTGGTGAATCCACCTTTTCTCAGGGAAGGGGGAGGGGTAATTCTACCAGTAATACTTATTCTCAGTTGCAGCCACTTGGATCCTTTTCAGACAAAGACAAAGGTGAAACTATCAGTGGAGAGTCTTTACCTTGGAGATACAGCCGAGCAAAGCTGCTTGATGTTTTCAGGACTACTGATACAAAGTCACCAGAGAAGTTCATAGGAGAGTTTGTGCAAGTACAGGCGCTTACACAAGAAGAGACTCTAGAACCCCTTGGCCTCTGCTTACATACTCCGGAAGAACTGGTAATTTGCAATTCCTCTTGCTGAAATGTTTAGCATGTTTATCGTTATGAAAATAATTGACTCCATTGTTGGTTACAGATGATCTTGAAAGGAATTGAAAAAGGAGATGTGGTGAGTAGTGGTGCACCACAAGTTACTAGGGATGGTGGGTCTATGGGAAGGAATCCACCTGATTTCCAGCAGAGGAGAAACAAGCTTGGTACATTTCACGTCTCTTGGTTTTTATCAGTTACAATCTTTTGTTGGTTATTATAATTATCTTTATCTAAGTGTGTATTGTTTGACTTGCCTTGGCAGGAAGTTTTGATGATATACCGCACGACGCAAATGACTCTAAGGAGAAACCCTTGGAAAATGCTGGTGGTAGTTCAAACTATTCGGAGCACATGTCTCACATGCAGGAATTTCATACAAATTCTGACTACAGAATGAGTTCTGGAGGTATTATGGATGTGTTTGTGCGTGTAGGAGTAGTTAATAGAATTTTTGTGGTTTTTTTTTATGGGGATGTGGAGGGGGGCACAAGCATGTCAACAATTTCATTTTTGCTGTTTAAAGAATGAACAACTTTGTTTTTATTTTGTAAGATCCCTGGTTCTAAATATTAACTTATTCTATATTTTCAGCTCCAAGAGAAGACATAGCTTACAGGAAGAATGATGACGTGCCTATTGGCAACAAGGAAAGCATACATGGATCTGCCTCTAGTGCACCATGGCGACCATCATCATTCGGGGACCATAAGCATTCAGTCTTACAAGATAATAGAGGACCGCCTGTCAGTTCTAGGGCTGCTGGTGATGTAAATTGGTCAGATTCACCGTATGCTAGACAAGAAGGACCCAAGTGGCGAGTTGGTGAGGATCATGGTTTAAGAAGGCAACCATCTGCAGTATTAGAGCGAGACCAAGGGGCCCAAAGAGTCTTACCACCATCTCCTGAAGACCTGGTTCTTTTTTATAAAGATCCACAGGGCTTAGTTCAAGGTCCTTTCAGAGGGAGTGACATTATTGCATGGTTTGAAGCTAGTTATTTTGGCATAGACTTGTTAGTACGCTTAGCTGGATCGCCGCCTGAGTCACCATTTTGTTTGCTTGGAGATGTTATGCCACATTTACGTGCCAAAGTTCGGCCGCCTCCTGGATTTGCAGGGACACCCAAGCCGAATGAGGTTCCTGAAGCATCAAACAGGTTTAATACCAACAACTTTGGAACTCTGCGGGCAGGTTCTGGTGAGATTGATGTGATGCATAATGAATCTAGATACAATGCCACACCAGCAACAGAGGCAGAAAACCGGTTCATCGAGTCTCTGATGAGTGGTGCACCACATGAGAAGTCTGGTCTATCTGAAGGTATCTTTTCTTTTTCCAGCAACCCTCTTAATTAGTTATTTTACTTTCATATGTTCATGCTCTATTCAGAATGGTTTTTGGGGCAATTTATAATGTGGTTGTATCTGACAAAAAGGAAAATACGATTTGCAGGTGTAAGAGGAGGATACTTCAGTGGTAATGCTAATCCAACTCCATTGGGAGCTGAAAGTGCAGAAAATGCCTATCTACTGGCCCAAAAGATGTCACTAGAGAGGCAGAGATCTGGTCCCAATCCACATCAATGGTCTGTGAGGGAAACAGCTGCCCATATTCAACAGTCTGTGCCTCAGAATGTTGATTTGATGTCCATGCTAAAAGGGCTGCCAGAAAGATCTAGCAATAATAATGGATCTAGTGCGTGGTCTAATTTTCCAACTCAAGCAGGGTCGGACCCACTTCACGAAAAGTTGGATATCCATCAAGGCCCAAATTATCCACCACAGGCATATGGAATCCAACAACAAAGGGTACAACCTCAAGCAAACATGTTGAGCCATGTAACTGATACTCCTGGCATATATGGTACGGACAAACATATTTCTTCAAGTCTCTCTCAAGATCCCCAACTATTGAGTTTGCTTCAGCAACAACAGCAACAATTGTTACAGTCTCAGGCATCAGCTCCAATGCAGCAGCTGAATAGGCTTATGTTGCTTAAGCAGCAGCAAGAAGAGCAGCAACAGATAATATTGCGCCAGCAAAAAGAATTGCTATCACAAATGCTATCTGAGCAAAATCATCAACAGAGACTTGGGGATCATGGGATGCTTCAGACCACTGGCTTTTCAGCTAGTATTGCACCCGGTGATAATTCTCGGTTACAACCATCCTATGAAATGTTTAAGACTGGTCCGCAGGTCCAGGCTACTAATATGCAAGATGAGCGTGTATCTAACTTCCTAACTACTCCAGGTGTTTCTCATGATGTGAACCAAAATGCTGAAGCCTCTTATGTACCTTTGCCCCATCAGGTTTTCGGGGAACATCAGAGGGGCTGGGGTCATAATTTATCCGAACCATTTGGAAGGCTTGAACAGAACACTTCATCAGTAGTAACCTCCTTAAGTGACTCCTTACAACAGTTGGGATTGACCGGAAATTATCAATCTGAGATGGCACCTCAAACAAATGAGGATTATATGCAAGAACCCATAGCTCTGGCACCAAAGGCTGCTGGTGTTGATGAGAAAGATTCATTGATTTCCGTACCAGTAGATGGAACAGTTGAGGTACAAGGTGAAGGAAACGAGTCTTTAGTGGAGAAGGAAGTAATCAAAAAATCTTCTGATAAGAAGTCAAAGAAGCAGAAGTCTTCTAAGGCTCAGTCTTCTAAGGTGCAGGAGTTGAAGTCAGCTGATGAAAGTGCAAAATTTTCAGATGCACATCAGGAAGATCAAAAGACAGCCTCCCCAGCTTTAGCTCTTGATCAAGGGCTGCCAGGGTCTAACATCCAGATAGATAATGTCCAAACACCCATTGAACAACGAGCTTGGAAGCCTGCACCTGGGTTCAAGCCAAAGTCACTTTTAGAGATTCAACAGGAAGAGCAAATTAGAGCCCAGAGCGAAATTAGAGTTCCTGATGTAGTAGCATCTCTTGGCTCCTCAAGGGTTCCCACCAACCCTTGGGGTGGGGCAAATTTAGATCCCAAGACATTGAGGGCTGAAACAAATGTTGTCAAGCCAGACAATTCTCTTGATTTGTTGAAAGGAAGTGGAAATTCTTCTTTTGTGAGCTCCCAGAGTGAAGCTGTTGAGGAAAATAACTTCATTGAAGCCAAAGATACTAAGAAAGGTCGTAAAAAATCTGCTAAAGGTAAGGGTGCTGCCTCTAAGGTTCCGGTGGCCGCGACTAACTCGGATCTCCCTGTTGTGTCTAGTCCCAATGATAAAAATAAAGGTCTGCGTGCAACGCAGCAAGATAAGGAAGGATTAACATCAACCCCTTCTGGTCCATCCTTAGGCGATTTTGTGGTCTGGAAGGGCGAGTCTGCCCCTGCATGGTCTACTGACACCGGGAAGCTCTCTCAACAAGCATCATTACGGGACATTCTAAAAGAACAGGGGAAAAAGACCACTTCTCAACGTATTCCTGTACCAACTCCACAGAAGTCTGCAACAAATCAATCTTCTCGAGGTGGTGGTTCTTCTTGGACATCTTCTGCAGTTTCTCCTGCAAAGGCTGCATCCCCTATCCAGATCAATAGTCAAGCTCCTCTCTCAAAACACTATGATGATGATTTCTGGGGTCCTGTGGATAAACCCAAGCAAGAGACAAGGTTTAGTGATCCTACCTCTTTCTTTTCATAGTGTTTATTTTTCATAGGCATGCTGTGCTCTTTACGATGTATGGTAATTCTCTCTTAGGGCTCCTAATTATCTGCTTAAAGGAGAGTAAAATGAAAAATCTTACTGCATGGTCTACTTGTTACTAGCATTGGTTTTCATCTTGGAAATAGTAAGGAGTATCCTGTTGGCTGTAATGTGTCCAGTTAGGTGTTGACGGTGGTTACCGTTATGAGTGTAGACACTTTCAATCTGGATAAATGACACTCTGTTTGTTTGAATCATGGCAGGCCTGATTTTCCTCAGCTTGGAAATAATTTTGGAAGCAAAAGCACAACATCGAAAGCAAGTCTTGGTGTGGCATCTAGCCGACAAAAGTCTGGCAGTGGAAGGCCTACTGAACAGGGGAAGAGGGACTCCTCTACAAAATATTCAGGTATGTGACTATTTATTTTCCTTTAAGTAATGGTTCTGTGCTGTAGAATTCTTTTTGACATGTAATCTTTGGCAGAGGCTACGGAATTCAGGGAATGGTGCGAGACCGAGTGTTTTAGACTCATCAAGACGAAAGGTATTATCACATTTGATATATATGTATTGATTAGTGGTTTTTTCTCTGCTGGATTACCAAATTGCAATTACATATTGATTTTTAAATTCTTGAGTCTGAAGTCTTTTTCTGTCTTATTGAGCCCATCTTAGGATTGCTGTTTAGAATAAAATTATCAGGTTCAAAGTTTTTCTTAGAAAGCTGTCCCCCTTTGTGTTCTTAAACCATTATATGTCATTTCACTAATTGTTGCATTTTTACATGTCTTTTGAATAGAACAGTTTTCAAGCATGGTTTTAGACTTCGTTTTGACCCTTTGTTACTACTTGCAGATACAAGTTTTCTGGCGTACTGCTCGAAGCAATCTAGACAGGAGGCTGAAATGCTTCTGATAGAAAATCTTGGCTCAGTTGATCCTAATCATAAATTCATTGAGGAGTTCCTGAACTTCAAAGATCTTCTTCCAGCTGATGTCCTTGAGATTGCCTTTCAAAGTCGGAATGATCGAAAGGCCTCCGGTGGAGGCTCTGGAGAGGTGATTACTGACAATGGTGGAGGTTTCTGGGATCTCGATCAGAACACTTCTTCTCAAGAAGCCGCTGCAAGAGGAGGCGGGAGCGGGAAGAAGAAGGCTAAAAAGGGGAAGAAAGTAAGCCCTTCAGTTCTGGGATTCAATGTGGTCAGCAACAGGATCATGATGGGAGAGATTCAGAATGTTGAGGATTGAGTACGGTGTTTCTGGAAACTGTACATACATAAGCGTTGTGTAAATGCTTTTGGTTTAGGAGGCTTTTTCCCCCTCTGTAGAGTCCCAGCAGTTATGTTTTACATGCTGAAGCAATTTTGTGAAGGATTATTGTCAACATTTTTCCTCCTTACCTAGATTACAGGTTCAGTGAGGCCTTGAGTGGCCTTTTTAAAACTTTCAATCTCTGTAAGGGGAAACACACTACCAGCTTAGGATCACCCCTCAATTTGTTGTTATTTCCAAATTATGGAACGAGTTATCAAATTTTGGTTAATTTATTGAGACAGATTTATGTTTTTAAGGCTGAATTGTGGTTTTTTTTGGGATGTTTGGATCATCTCTTTGTTTCACTTGCTATATTCATAGACAACATTGTCACAAGGGCAGAATCATAAACAGCAAATCCAGATACCAAAATGAAAGATTAAAAGGAAAATGTAATTAATATATTATCCAGTGAAATTTGCAGTGGTGAACATCTATGTTCTTACGGAACCTTCTAATTGGCAGATTCAGTAATCGTACATTTTGAACTATAACTTAAACCAGTAGTTGGCCTTGCAGTGGAAAGAGTTGCTGGTTCTATATCTTTGCTAGTTTCTTTTGCTTCTTCTTCTTTCTATTGGATGTGCTGAGAGAAGAAAAAATACCGAGTCAGTGAACTTCAAAGAGCACTAAATTCGCTCATGTTACAATCGGAGAAAATGACAAGCATTGATTACAAATAAAGTAGTTATTCAAAGTTCAAGCCATTTCACCATATCAAAACACAAATATTTGGAATTTTCTGAAAATCATTTATCCCCAATCAACACATCAACATATGGAAGATCCCCCAACTGAGACTTTCATATGAATAAGTATCCAAAAGCATAAACACATTCTCATCGGCTCTTTTGCTCTCCAGCTATAAAACTAACAATACACTAAATTCAATGGAAGGAGAGAGGATGCAAAATACACAGTACCTGGATGTGACGGAATTCGAGTCAGGTTCAGCTTCATGCTTGAGAGAGGCTCTCACCAAAGACATCTTGGCAATCTCGGAAATGGCATGCTCGCGGATGGCAGATTCTTCTCCGGTCATCTCCTCATAAGCCGCCTCAAAAGCTTCTCTCCAAAAGAGAGGCAACCTCACAGTCTTGCTTTGACTGTATACCTCCCACATCTGCCTCACCATCTTCTCCCTTTCCTCCACCTCCTACAAATACCATCACCATTACCATCAATCATCATCACCATCAATTATTCTCGTCCAATAACCAGAAAACCGCTAAGAAAAACAAAATCATTTTCGAAAATCCTAAACAACCATAAACAAAATCTACCTTCCTTTCCTGCCTAATTTACTAATTTAACATAAATCTACCATAAAAGAGAGGCAACCATAAACAACCATTAACATCTCAAACCGTAAAACACTAATTTACATTAGATTCTTCACAGATTTACCTGAGTGTTAATATTCCAATTTCCAAATGTTTAACTCATTCAGAGAAACTAATTTACAATATGCTTTCACCTAATTTCATTCAACTACGGATCCACCGAAGGATTCTAACACACATGAATCAACAATGAAGCTCAAATGAATCTCTAAACTGAACAAATTAAACAGCATAACTGTATTTGGAACAAAATTAGATAGGATCGAGCTGGGTACCAAGATATCAAGGTCGTGGTGAAGAGGTGAATCGAGGTCGCCGGAGCCCTGGTACAGGTGGACGGCGGACCATTTCAACGTGACGGTGCCGGTGAACATTGACCAGAAAGCAAGCAGAATGATGGCGGCGAGAGCCCAGAACTTGTACTTGCCTCTCCCACCGAATACGCTGCCATCGGAGCCATCTTTCTTGGCAGTCCCATTCGCTGCATTAGCAGTGGTCTGAGCTTCCTCGTCTTTCATCTCTGAGACCTTAATCAATCCGAAGCTTTTTATACAGTGTTAGCAGAGATTGAGGTTGAAAGTAGCAGCATCAGGATACTAGTGATGATCTGTAGTTGTTTGATTTGAAGTTTGATTGTTGGCCATTTAAAGACGAGAGTGAGATGCAGCTGGAAAAAGGGTGAATGATCGTGTGCTTCGCGGAGCACTGGATTAAGCAAGTGGAGCGATTTTAAATAAGCACCGACGACTTTGATGGGAGTCAACAACGTGTGGGGGCACCTATGTTCGTTCACGATCCTCTTTTTTTTTTTTACTTCTTTCGTAAAATAAGGTAATTATTAGAAACTTCATTCGGTCTAACTAGAAAGGTGTTTTTAGCAATTTCCAAAATGCATGTTTCACAATTAATATTAAACATTTTCGAATTGACCATTTTGTATACAATATTAGTATTATTTTCAATTGTGTAGTAGTTCAAAAAGAGGTGTCAATTCCTTTGATAAAGAGGAAGTCCTTATTTAATAATGTGTTTAAAAATTTACAGTTATTGATAAATAAAGAATTCTCCTCATTACTTTCTTAGAAAAAAGAGTACAAATACAAGTTAAAATTACAAGTTTAATGCTCACAAATGGCTGTACACTCTCTGCAACAAATTACAGAGGATCACATAAATCTCACCTCAAAAGATGAGGTAATTTGGCTGAAGATTTTAAGACTAAGATAAAAGAAAATTATAGGCTGATTTGAGTTTCTATGTGTCTCACTTTAACTCACTGAGCAAGTCCAACAGATTCTCCAAAAGTTTTTCTAAAATAGAAAATGGAAACCCTATATTCTCCAAATATTTTTTACACAAATCCAACAGTATCTCTAGTTTAGAGATTTTATTAATAACTTTTTTTCTTTTTACTTTTTTTTTGCATTAAGAAATTTGCCAAAAATAACTTTTTTTCTTTTGCAATGCGCATGAATTCCGTTCCTCAAAATTTATTTGCCATTCTGCATATTTAGCAAAGCAAATCATCTCTCTCATCAATTTTGCTATAATAGCAAATGGGATAGCAAATCTGTTGGAGTGGAAAAATACACAAAATCTTTAAAAATTGACAAAATCTTTAAAAATTGACAAAATCTCTATTATAGCAAATCTGTTGGACTTGTTCTAATAAGCAAGTGTTTTCTCTTTACAGTATTTCACCGTTTCTACACATAATGAGTTTTCAATGCTAACTCATTCTGTGGTTAGGTTTTTAATTTTTTCAGATTATTTATATATAAATATACTCTAGTAATGTTTTATTCGGCATGATAAAAGTCAGAGAACATGGATCTCATACACTCTAAATTTCATTATGTTTAGGTAATGATCAAAAAAGTAACGGCTAAAAATTTGGTTAATTTTATGTAAAATATAATCTTAAATTTGATGTCTAATTCCAACATTAAACAAAAATATCCTTTAAATTGAAAAAAATTATTTATATCAGAGACTTTGCCTTTTAATTATTAGTATAAATGATCTTGTTGAAGTGCATTATTGTTATTGATTGTAGTTGTAGTGTTCGAATTCAAAAATAAAATAATGTGAACACAATAAAATCTTAATTCATAAAACTTTATCTTATATACATCAATTTCTAGGGACAAAAATTCATTTAAAATAACTGTCAACAAAAGGCAACCCTCCATTTAAAATAACCACCCCGGCAGGAGGTCTTTAATCCTCATTCCCTCCATTCCATTCCCTCCATATCTGCAAAATTACAAAGCATTTTCCAGTAGACAATGTCAAAACAACATCAAAACAACATCAAATCACAACATGAATTCCAGATCAAATGTGGAGGTGTGCGTAACCCAGATTTCTAGGACAATTTCTTTCGACAAATGAGGGCTTTAAACACCACCAGATCCAATTTTAGGAGCACCAACTCACATTGCAAAAATGGAACTAATGCTTGTGATAATATAAAGGTATACTCCTCCTTTCAAATGTAAATGTAATTACCTATCCTTATTCACATCTCAGTTTCAATATTTCAGTTTCATGTATTTATTTCAACTCAAAATTAGCAGGAAAAGTTGACATCTACAGTCAACTACAAAGCATCATTTTGACTTCCAAAGAGTATCCTAACCTCATTAATCCCCCATTTCCATCTAGCAAATTATAAAGAAATATATCCATAAAAGACACTAAATGAATGTGCAGTACATGTAACTTATTATCTCCCCATGTTCAAACTAATAAACCATGTACCAACCTCATTCCCCCCACTATCCAATGAGTGGCTCACTTTCATACATAAAGAACTTTGAACATAGGAATACACAAAATCACTCTCGCATACTAAATCTTAGAGTCCATTATCAATGTGAATCAAATAACTGAAACAAATTTCACTTGCTTGAGATGGCTAGAGTTTCCCTCCTATGATATTCTATACTCAAACGATACTTCCAAATAACACCAAAGTGTTATATAATCAACCAACAAACTATGCTATTGCATGACAATTTTAAGGTTAAGCTACAAGAAATAAACACCATAGAATAACTGATACAACTAGAACTGTTTTATCAAGCCCATGTATACAACTGTGGAAGCTACAAAATGTGTTTCACAAGAAATATTCTTGGATTTGATAAGACAACTTTAGCCAAATATAATCTCAGTCTCAAACACATAATGGATATTGGATAATAGGATAAAAATGCTCAGAAATCGCAATATTACTAATCAAGGACAAAAGTCTCATATGTCCAGACATAATTTAGGCAATTCATCACTGCAAAACCATTGAAAAGCAAAAACAAATAAATCAAAATTGTTTGTGAGGTATCTCAGAAACGTTCCATAGGAACTATGCAGACATGTCAACATGGCATCAATTCAGACCGCCCGTCTGCTTATTCTCATCACAGAATTAATATTAATCTTTCAAAACGCAAAAAAATTAATCAAATTTTAGTTGTGAAGAAAGGCATCAGTCAATAAGCGGAGTTTTATTCCACATAGAATTTCAGGGCATATCGATAAGGTTCTCATCCTTTGCCTTTCAAACACATTACAAATATCACAAAAAACCAATATTAATCAATTTTTTACAAATTACAGATCCAGATTCAAACTAATGGCATTGGCATCAGACATGTGAGAGATCGGTTTTCAACACATAAAAATCAGTGTGTAGAATAAGATTAAAGAAAAATCATCACTTGCCACACAAAATTTGAAAAAATAGATAGGATTGATTGTCGGAAGATTCATTTGACGCCAAAGCAAGAAATACTATGGGTTGGTAAGAAATCCGTATCAGTATATGCATCAGTTATATCTCCTTGTACACCATGTATTAACCTATGTAGGAAATAACAGATTCACAAGGAGAAGGTAAAGCAGATGCATAATAAATTCAATGTAACATCAAAAACAACTAAAGATCGAACACAGACATATGAAAACAGATGAATCTGGGAATACAACATTAGCTAAACCTCTGTGGCCATTGGAGGCGGGGATCGGTGGCTGGTTAAATAAGGGTTATGCTAGGGCTTACACTATGGGATGGGCCTGAAGAATGGTAATTTTGTTCACGGCCCATGAATGTGAATTAGGAAAAAGTATGGGCCTCTCTTATCTCCATCCTGCCCAAAATTGTAGATCACTAGAAAAAAGTATTTTACCAAACAAGGAATCAACTCCCAGTTTCATAATTTCATGTTAATTTATTTGATAATCTAGAGCATCACAATGGTGTTTTGATTAAGTGCCTTCTCATTTGTTTGATAAAAAAATTAGATAAGAACTACATCTTATTTGAACTTAAGGAAAAGTTAATATGAAATCATGAAAGATAACTTTGGCTAAATCCAAATTGAAAATGAACTTCGTTTCCCAAGCATTGTGCTGCATTTTTTGGCCTTTTAATTTCTATGACGAGTCTGAGAGAGTTAAAATATCTTCATTCTAAAATGTCAGTATTTTACATACCTCCAAACATTTAGGTAATTCTAGGTCGCGACATACGGAACAGAAAAACTATAGTCATTGCCTTTAGACTTGACTAGTCACACGAGTTAACTGATCAACTAGGCGACTCGCGAGTATCATAAGAATCTCAAGATTTAGAAACGCTTGGTCCATGTATATTTCCAGCTACTTTACCATTATTTAAATATTATGATGGAAAACAATTACATAATATCATAAGATGTTTTAATTACATTAAAAAAAAGGTTGCAATTGTCATTTATGAGTTCTGGTTTTCTACATTGTACTCTGTAAATACTACTATGGAGTAATCTAATAACAATCTTGAGATAGATCCAAACAATGCTGTTATCCTCATCATGGAGCTCTATTAACTCAACTCCCATCACTAAAAACCTCATGGGAAATTTTGGTTCCTATATATACATGGCCTCAACTAATCAGATACCAATAATTCTCCAACAATTAAAAAAATCAGAGACTAATTCATCTTCATTCTTGATCCTGTTCTTTGGTGGCCGTAGCTGGAGGCAAGAAGCAGTCCATGGACAGGCCATTAATGTTAAAATCAATTTCCTCAATCTTCCATGCCTCCTCCATCCTGCACGTCTTCCTCACCGGCCTCGAATCCGACCTCGAAAGCGACCTCATCTCCGGCTTCGACTCCGACACAATCCTGATAATATTTAAACACGCACTTTATCAAATAAGAGAAAACCTCATGTGAGTCAGACAAATTGATGTTGTTTGGAGAGACGAATTATCATATAACATCAAGCTGCTTCACGGCGAGACAGTTTGATGTTGCTTGGTTTTATAATGAGGTTGTCTCATCTCTATCATGAACATCATCATATTATCAAGCAACATCAAGTATCACGATACCGTACCTGTAGATTGTGGAATAGGTCCTTCCACTGTGCGCGATCTTGATGCCATCGACATTCCTGTAATCTTCGATGTGTGATTCCATGCTGATCTCATAGCGCACGTCATCGTCATCGTCTTTGGTGTTCATTTTCACTAGCTTGGAGTCCTGAAACATGATGAGAAGCCCTGATCTCTGGCTGAAGTGTCCCCATATCATGTGGTGAACAATGGCTGTGTGTGCAGTGTTCTGAGCCTTGAGGGTTTCTTCAGGCACGTCCAGCTTCAGGGTGAAGCATTCTTCGTCCCCGATCTTCTTCGTCTCTCCGTCAAAAACCGCGTTCAAGAACAAGTTGCCTGTTGATCTGGGATCCAAGCCCTGCTCAACACAAGTTTTTTTAAAAATGCAACCAAATTCAGTTTTCTCCTGATTTAAACTGAACTAAACTCAGCAAAAATGCTATCAAAAATGTTATCAAGGACTAAATTAAGTTGAATGTTATCAAAATTTAGAGTGCTAACTAAAAGATAACGTAGCCTAAGAAACCTTTTAGAAAATAAGACAGCATCACTTCTCACAAAATAAGGGTCCAACAATTTTGTCTACTCCTATGTCTCACCTCAAGCTGCACAGTTGACTTTTTAGAGTCAAACTTAGAAAAATTTGACCCCCTAATTATAGGCTAATTTATAAATGATAAAACTACTATATGAGATATCATTAGATTCATTATAACTTCTAAATATATTAATAGTCAAACACGATCATTGAAGACCGTGAAAGGTCAACTATGCAGCTTTGGGTGAGACGGAGGGAGTACTAGTTTTAGGTGTCTGGTAAACTGGTAAAAAGACTACTTTTTTATGAAATAAATAGAAGTTATTCATTTCAAATAAGCATAATATCACCAAATTTACACAAAAATATCAACATACAAACAAGTCAAATATTTACAAAAAAAATAGCATATATTTGCATGAATCCATGAAAATGCAGTGAAAAGCACCTGAAAGAACCTGCGAGTTGGCCTAGGAGGCCCTTTCATATGAACAGCTGAACTGGCGGATGACTGGCTCCACGCCACCTTTCCGTCGCTACCGGACCTTACATTGTGGCCGGAAACCACCAGCTCCAGGTACCACAGGTCAGGGTTCTTCTGCCACAGCACAAAACCACCAACCTCACTGAAGCCGCGTCTCGGGCAGCCGTTTTCGGGCAGTTCCGAGATGCTCACCTGCCCGACTGCGTACATGCTGCTGATGCAGTCCAGGGCAGCCTGCCCGCCTGTTGCAGCAATGTACTGTTGCACAATGTACTTTGCTTTTGAAGCTTGCAGTTTCCGCTGTATATATACAAGTATGTCAAAGTAAGTGATACCACTAGTCAAAAAATTTCATTTTCTTTTAAAAATCAATCTTTTTGAAATTTGATGATGAATAAGTGTTTATTATTCCATATAATATATTACAAATAACTTTGGTATATGCAAAAGAATGACTATTCAGCTCAGTGGCGGAACCAGGAAATTTTTTTGGTGGGGGCTAATTTAGAGTTTTGTAATTTCATAAATTCCGGTGGGTGCTAAATTGTGTTTTTTTAAAAAAAATTGGAGTTAATTTAGAGTTTTTAAAAAAATTAACATTATAATTGTATTTTCTGCCCTGCCTCCGCCCCTGATTCAGCTCATCAAAAACCTACTCTAGTTGCTAAACTCACATAAAAGTTAAATACCAAATTTCAACTAAAAAATTCGTTTATCAAACACTTTTGAATACTTTTTGGCCTTGACTAACGAGTAATTTGAATACTTTTTTCACATAATTTGCTAACGAGTAAGCAGCAAAATTCAAACATTTTTAAATACTTAAATCAGAGAAAGTTACAAACCCGCTAAAAAGTTGGTTATTAAACATCATAATACAATCATTTGTCTTTTCTTTCCAAACTACTATTTAACAATAGTTTCTTATAACAAAAATTGTATTAACATCTTATACAGTAATAAGAAAAATAAGTCTATAGCTAAATAAATAAGATGAATTCAAGGGAAAAATACATGAAGCTTTACCTCATACTCCTCATCCTCATTATTATCTCGGATGGGCAAATTGACGGGCAAATTGACGGCGGGATCCTGGTGAGCCTGGCACGGAATAAACGGCGATCCGACAAGCTTCAACAGGAATATGAAATCATTTCTCGACGCCGACAACATTGGCTTCATCATCAAATTCCTCATATTCTGCCACCTGTTCGCCGCCGTTGTCCCCATATTATTAAACATCTCCTCCGGTATCGGAATCTCCAGCACCGTCTCCAGCACTTTGTCCGGATTCGGGCACATTTTTCTCATCGAATCCGCCGCCGCTCTGTCGGAATTTCTCATGTTTGTACCAGAATCGATTTTCGGTACGATGAAGAAGGATCCGCCGCAGCGTTGTCGAGATTGAAGATCAGGATAATGATCGATTTCCCCCTTTTCGATCTTATCGTGGGTTTTTCGATTTCGCTGGCGTTCCTTCGTTCTAGACGATGTGAGGGCACGAATTTGGCGGGACTGCTAATCCATTGTAGGTGAGATTCTGTCAGAGATTTATATAGCCGTTGATTATTGCAGCTGGTTTTTGATCCTCTGTGTTTGTTATTATGTTATTACGTGTTTAGTGTGTGTTTGTAATATTTAAGGTTGTATAAATCAAGATTTATAATTGATTCACTTGCTATATTAAGTAATTATAATAAATAAAAAATAGACATAGAATCTAGACTTCATTCAAATCATATATTGATTAATTCATATTTATTGAATCCCGCAAAATATTTTTCTTATATTTATATCAATCGAAATTTTTAAGAATAGTTAAAATGGGAAATTTTAAATAAGTAATTAAGTATATAATGTAGTTAATATAGATAAAATAGATTTACGCTCAACGTTAAATAAGTACAAAAATAACGTGTTGATTTTAGTAGATTGACCAATCCATCCTTATTAAAAAGGAATAATATATTTCGTAATTTTAAGTTATATGCGTTGTGTTAATTTCCTTTTTGATGATGTTGGTTTCTAGGATTATATTTTACCAAAATGAGTAAATAATTATTGAATACGCTGGTTACTTGGTTTGCTATGTTAGGTACAAATCAGTAAGTATGTCGTTTTAACTCAACTAGTCTTAGACTTAAAAAAAAAAAAAAAAAACAGCAACAACGTTATCTAGTATAATAGTATTGTAATTCTTCAAAACTGCAACAACGTTTTGACATGGACCTTCTCAATGCCTCCAAAAACAAAGAATGATTTAAATACAGTTGATCTATTTCCACAATCCAATATCCTAAATCCACAACCTATTTAGTGATAAATTTACTTAATCACCCTTAATTAAATTTAGGATTCAATTAACATTTATTATATCATTTAAATTCCTTAAGTTTTGAATAATAAATTTTGGATTCAAATTATAATCTGAATAGCTACGTGAAATTTGTAGAGAAAGTTGATAAGAATATTTTATACTATATATAAAGAGTGGGGTACATTTCATGAATTAGAGTTTGATTAGGACTAAGTTTCATAATAATAGCTAACTAAAATTAAATTTTAATAAGGGATATTTTAGTAAAATTTACCCTAAATGAGTTGTGGATTTAGGATATTGGGTTGTGGAAATAGCATCCCCTTTAAATATAAATTGCAAGGAATTTTAACATTTTAAATATGATTTACCTCTTATTTATGAAGTTTTCTCACGAGTGGCCGGTCACTACAGCTTGCAAGGAATTTTTGCATTTTGACAATTTATTAATTTGAAGGTGTTCTTCATGAAATCATGCAGGCGCTGGAAAAGAAAATTCAGAGCATACCAATAAGATTTTATTTTCCTTTTGTTCTGGTAATTTATTTTCATTCATTACAAATTACTGAAAAAATGTTCAGTATTGGATGATTGACTGAAAAATAAAAGTGAAAAGTTTCCATTTACAGTATTTATGACATTCATTTTTGCATAACTAATTACCGAATTTGCCATATAATTATGTTGTTGCTGATTTTGTTCCTCGTAGAGGGAAAAAAATGATGGAGAATGATAGTTGCCCTATTACTACGATTTATGGAATTAATCAATTAAATAAAAAGGTAATCCGGTATTTTGTTCTTGTAACCCAAGATATCAGTGAAAAAATTATTAACCTAATTACAAGACATTATTGTCATTTAACGGGATGTGTGTGGCCTAAATTTAACCGAATAAAAACTATGATAGGAAAAAGTTGGCACATTAACAAAATCAGGTATTAAGTAACTTATCATGTTATCCAGGCATGTCATTTCTTTAGGGGGTTGCTCCATGTAGGTACGTTTTTCTTTTGCCGATCCAAATATTAGTAAGGCTAAAAAAATAACCAAAATGCAATGGTGCATTTAAGGGTATTTTGGTAAAAATGTGGACATGCATAAGAAAAACGTACCTGCATGGAGAAATCCGGTTTCTTTATTGTCTATTCTATTCCATACTAACAAAATGACAGTGACCATTTTTTGGCTAAATTAATATCTATTTATCCCTTAATAAATTTATAAATGACACAAAATGAAAAAGTCTATGACCAATAGTGAATAATCCTTAAAGACCTATTATCATTTCAATTTTCTCAAATGGTTTCTGGTGAAATGGTCAAGCAATAGAGTGTGGCACCAACCATATATGTCAGCAGCATATAAACAACAATTTGGAATTTGAAGAATTCCTTTGAAGCCGGCTGCTGCTTAACACTTAGCTCATTTCCAGCTCCATTTTTCATCCCTTACTCATAGACAGTGACAAACAGTCTGCAAATACCGCGATCTTTATATATACACACAATGTATACACCAATCTTTCACAACATTCCCAAAAACACCTAATTTTTCCTTTCAAGAATCAGTTTTTTCTTCATCACCATGACAAAACCTTTCAAGCTTAAGATCAATCTCCCTTCTTTTCAGTTCTGTCGAACCATAGCTTCTTCGGTTCTAGCTAACACCCCTTACTCGATTCAGCCTTCGATTCCTGCAAATCACAAGGCACTCCATGCTGCATACCTAATGTCCCCGGGCCCTCCACCGTCCTCTCCTACTCAGCCCTCATACAACTTCTTCATCGACAAACTGTACAACACTCCAGACATTTCTGCAGAGTTTGAAGCGGAAACTGCAGAAAATGGTGACAGTGGAGAAGAAGTATCTAGTAGTGGTTGGTTCAGCAGTGAAGAAGAGGATGATAAAGATGAATGCCAGTTATCCTCTTCTTCAAGCTTTAGCTCTTCTAGTGAAAATGGTCGAAAAATAATGAAGAAAGAAGTGAGAAGGATGAAAAACTGTACTCTAAACAGCTGGAAAGATGGTGAGAGGAAGAAACTAGCAGCAGCAAGGATGGTGCAAGAGAGCTACGCGGTGTTGAAGAAATCATCGGATCCATTCGATGATTTCAAGATGTCGATGGTGGAAATGATACAGGAGAAACAGATATCTGAACCAGATGATCTGGAGAAGCTGCTAATGTGTTTTCTGTCTCTAAATGCTAAGGGTCATCATGCGGTGATTGTTGCCGCATTTACTGAGGTTTGGGAAGAATTACATTCTTCCAACTCCTAGACAAGAACCTAAGTCATCATCAATCAAATACAACCTTCTGAGTTTTTTCTCTTTCTTTCATATGTAACAAGAAGAATGATATTGAAACCTTGTACATACAGAGACACTTTAAGGAAGCAAGAAATGCTTCAGGTATAGAATAAAATGTACTTTAAACTACTGCAAATCTCTTTATATTTCATTCATGTATGAACAACACTGCTGCAACTCAACAACGGAACAAACATTGATAATAGTCATCAACACTGAACAGATGTTACAACTTACAGATATATCAATCGATCATTGTCTACTTTTTTCTATAGTATCTCACGGAGAAACGGTACAACCCATGACTAGGGAACCGGGGCAATAAAGACTCTGAATGAAAACTTACGAGAAATTCTTCAGACGTTCAATAGATCAATGCGCGTTCTAGTTCCAACTTCTTGCTTTACTCTGGAGAAGTCGTGCCATTCTTGAAATACTTGACATGACAAAGAGATCCACCAGCCTCATCAGCAAAGGCTACCTTTCTCTTCTCCCTTGGAAGGGTTTCGGTGACATCAACAGGAAGATTAATGTTCTGACTCTGTAGAAAAAACACCACCAGCAATCATCAGAAAAATAAAACAGACATCAATGCTATTTGTAAAACTGCAGGAATGAACCATTGATGAGTACCATGGTGGGTGCGTATAATCGAGAAAACTAACCATGATTTTACAAAAACGGTTGCAGTCCCTTCCCATAATTGACAGCCACTTCTTAGCCATCTCTTCAGTTTTTGTTGCATTTGTTATGGCATTTTTCACCTGTTTACAGGAGAAATTAGGTTACAACAACAGTCAATCACCTTATTACAACCTAAAATAGCAAGTAAAATTGAAGCCAAAAAATATACACAAAAAAGTTTCACAATACCTCATCTGCGTCATGTTTTGAAGATACACTGCGGTATGCTCCAAAGAGTAGTTTCTCTTCAACAATATCCTTCATGGATTTCAACTCGCTCATAAGCTTTGTTGCAAGAGACTCAATATCCTGCATCTGCCTTTGTGAAAATGCTACAGAATTTTGGGAACAACCTTGAACAGAAGTGCATCCAGAAGTAACTTTAGGCAGGGAACGGGTATTACGAGGACCTTCCATACTGCCTTTAGGTGGAGAAGATCTCCCGGTTTTTGTTTTTTTTCGATTCTGTGAGGGGCCGATAATGAACTTTATCTTTTTGATTGCAGGAGGTTCTTGGGGGCTTTTAGAAACATTTTTGTGCATCTTTGATTCCTCGAATAAAGACTGGACTTCAGTTTTTTCCTCATTGCATAGAACTTCATTGCAATCTAAAATTGTTCACAAAAAAAGACATAAGGGTCTGAGGAAAGAGAGGTCAAGTATTAAACTTATTGCAGAAAGCATAACAGAAGAAGCATTAGCATCATTTGAAGAAAAAAAAATGGTTCTAACGCATTTTCTCAATTGCCAGATAGGAGAGCAATTCTGAGAAGCTTCCAGATAACTGTCAGTAACAAATTTCTGTGTAATTTGAGCCACATGATCCATAAAAGATGGATTGGGGTATCTCAAAGGGTAACGAATTTATGGATTGGAGTACCATACAAGAAGAAGGGAACATCAAGAGCATGCATCCAAGTAGCCAAATAAGTATAGAGTCACGAGGCTAATCACTAAATGGTATAATGGCTCCAAACAATCTCAATACCCTATGAGATTCTGCTCTTTACATCATAGTTATTATATGTACTATGTATAAGAGATACATGGAAACTCACCAAGAAAATCTGCATCGCCACAAGAGCCAGCAGAATTCATAGACATGGATAACCTTTCTTCAGAAGTTGGAGAAACAACCTGCAGCATCATGATAGCACAATGTCAATATTCAGGAGGAAAACAATACAACAATGTATGATGTATCAGCAGAAATACTTTTACCGACCTTTCTTGTTGAAAGCAATCTCTCAGGAACTTGAAATGCCACTGATGAAGAGGGTGTTTTACCAACAGGAAACTTCTGGCTGTATGAAATTGAGTCTCTTCCAGCATCAACATTTGCAGGTGGCTGAGGCAGCCTCTCCTCACATGTGAATAATCCATCGTCTACTTCATCTGGTTGTGTTTCATTGCCACTCAAATTGTTGTTTACTCTGTCAATATTTGTACATTCTAATGGTTGTCTCCCCTCAGATCTGTCAAGTTCGGATAAATTTGACTTTTCGTAAGTGTTTGAGCATCGTTGAAGCAAAGAGCAACCAGTGTTACTTGCACTTTTATCTTCGAAGGGAAAAGTTAACTGCAGCTCTTTTCCATATTCCAAAGTAGGCAACAGCACCAATTGTTGGCACGGTTTTTCTTGATCTTCCACATCCATAATCTCCTCACAGCTGACATTCTCCTGATGTTCAGAGGACACTCCACCATGATCAGTTTCATCTTCGCTGCTATCATAAGCAATATTCCAAGGGATTACAGCTGCTGAATTACTTTCACCATGCCCTGAAAACTCTACCAGATCACAACTTAAGGAGTGACCATTGCTATCAGAACTTTCATCTTCGATGGGAGAAGTTAACTGCAACTCTTCTCCATATTCCAAAGTAGGCAACAGCACAAACTGTCGACAAGGATTTTCTTGATTTTCCAAGTCCATAATCTCATCACAACTGGGAATTAACACAGCAAGAGGCTCAACATTCTCCGGGGGATCACAGGGCATTTCATTAAGGGAACAGCTTTGGTAATCTTTATCATGTAGATTTGATTCCATACTTTGGTTGTCAACCAAGAAAGAAGACGTCCCTTCAGCATCCCATGATTCACCTTTTTTATTTGCAGTGTCAAAGTAGCCTGCACAAATCACATTTTGGCATTCTTCACTATCAGAATCCATGACTTCGGCCTTAACTCGAACTGGCAGCAGTAAATCTGCCTGAACTTGCAGTTGTCTGGCTGGCATAAGATCTTGAGATTCACACCTTAATAAAACAGCAGGTGTGGAAGAAACCCTGCGCTTCTTTTTAGCCTTTGGAACCTTCACTTTCAGGCTAATAAGAGGTTCATCGAGATCAGGGTCAACTTCTGCAGGTTCCACTTTTATCTGGTCCTGTAGAGGCTTGAAAGATTGAACTTTAACACGCTTTCTTTTCTTTGCCTTGCATCTGTTCTTCAGTTCCCTCAGGGTCATATCCCGAAAAGAGGAATCCTTGCCACCATCCTTGCCAAATGGAAGAGCTCCATTCTTTGGTGCCTTCACTTCATGCAATCTGCGATTGGCCACAGGGTTCTCAATCTTGGCATTAATATTGCTAACCTCTGGAGCAGAGTTTAGCCTGTTAGTGCAAGATCTCAAACCCTCATACACTCCTCTTACTTTCTTGAACACGGGAGCTGGCTTGCCGAGAGAATTCATGCTGCGAACTTTTGTTACTGAACCTCCCTTTATAGTGTTGATGAGATGTTTATCACCACAACTGCTCAGCCGCATAATAGTAGGATCAAATCAACAAACTACTATCAATAGTTCATCGACAAGTCGACAGATTAGAAGTCTAGGAACTTTGTTGAGCTTCAGATGTACTTTGTGAATCTACCTCTTCTGTTGAGGGCACAAATTTGACAAATGTTACCTATCAAAGTATCAACAGCATAAGTCAATCTAGGGTCTATAAAAGTCGCTTCAAATTGCAAAAGTATAAACACCAAAGACATCACTTTGACTTGAAATGTCCTGACAATTCCAACTTGTGTATGTGGAATTCGGTCACATGATATATTCAATAAAACAGTAACATTACTATACAGTATTCAATAAAACAGTAACATTGAGATATATAGTATTGAATAAAACAGTAATAGAATTATACAATAGCGGCAAAGCAATGGGAAATAGCTAGCATCTTCAATTAAGCCTTTCAAATATCCATGAGCTTAAACCCTAAATTTCAATTCAAACCAGAAATTACAAAAGGATTCAAACTTCAAGAAATGTATTTTAATTGCAGAACCCAGAACAAATATGACATACAGGAAGAACCCAATAACATTAAGAAAGCTAGATCCATAACAAACTGAAAATGCACAAATGTTCATCCAAACCCAGATGAATCAAAATGTTCCTTTTTCAATCTGCATCCAAACATTTGTCTTGTGATTGCATAATCCTACACGAGTAATAGGGTTGACTGAAAAACAAAGATCTGCCCAGATTATAGCTGGATCTAGACTTAGGTGTCTTGGAGGACTGATTCCAAGCAAAACATCCTGAATCAAATCGATCTACATCCTATGGGAAATCGAACAGCAGATCTGGCGGTGGAGGATGGTGAAGAGAGCTTACCCGGCTCAGATTTGGATTTCCAGGCGGAGATCCGACGGAGGGAGACGGCGGCGGCGGAGGAACCGAGGTGGTAAAGGTGAAGTAAAATGGCGGGTAATGGAAATGAGATTAGCTTTATATGTAAATTATTGGCGCCAACCATTGGCGGGAACAGGGTTACTTTTGGTACCCTATTTTGAATTGCGTATTACTTTGATTTAAAAAGTTTGAATCTTACCCGGCAGTTCGTCGCGGGAAAACTTTGAAAAAAAAAAATTCCCTCCCAAGTTTTGGGATCCAGGTATACATATCTTGTTGGTAGAAATCTATAATATTAAAATCCTAGATTCATTAAATTACTTTAACTTTTACTAAATAATGGCAAATTTTCACTCTTAACATAGAAATTTAGAAACCTAGCTTTATAAAAATAATGATTTATTTATATGTAAATATATAAGCATATAAAGTGTTGGTGTTTGCTCAATGCAGGTCTCATTTGCTCTTGCATGACCAATATTGGTCATATCAGGGCATTATAGTCAATTATACTCTAATTTGGACCTGCAATGAGTAAACTGATCCCGTACGGAGAATTTAGAAATACTTTCTCGATCTGTATTAACTTGTGAATGATTCATATTTTACATGGTTTTCTTGTTGTTGTCCTTCAGGGTTGTGCTTTTCTTGCCCCACTTAAAAACGTGCTTAAATTCTCCAATTTAAGAGGTTATATACAGGTTAAAAAAAAATGAAGTTAATCAAGAGGGCATATCAATTCAGGAATTAGGGCTTTATCATCGCTTAAGACCGTTGTTAATGCTTCTATTATCTTTTTCATATTTTATTGTAACTATTAGTTATGTGCTTTTATTTGACATTGTAACTACAACTATATTTATCATCAATATATAGTTAAACCTCACTTAATCACAATAAATAGGTTAATTGTGACGAAAAATAAAGTAAAGTCATTTTGAACATGTCCCTCATCTTTAATACACATACTCCGTATCCTAAAGAAGGCAACAACCATACCTTCACCAACCTCGCTAACTCTTGTCTCTTGCATCCTCGATCAAGAAACATGTGACTTCACCAAACTAAATTCCTACAGTCAGTTATAAAAAGAAAAAAAAATCATACCTCCATGACTCTATCCATGTCTAATAAAATGGTATTTGGATACTGAAATATGAAGATATCCCCAAAAAACAAAAAACAAAAATACTATGAATATCAATTACTCAGAAGTCACAACTAACATTTCATAAAATGTTAGGACAAAATCATCAAATTTGTAGGGAAATTAATATTGTCACTCGGCGCAACTTATTTTTTTACAAAATAAAAGTAATAACATAACACACATAGTACATAGATAATATCGTTTACCATGCTTGTTGACTAGTTTTATGATTCGTAATACATATTTTCATAACTAGTAGGTCACATACACCATTGGACTAGATTAAAAGATGGAGGGTTAAATTTTTTTAACATGAAAAACTCTCGATTTCTCTTGTATTTCATGATTCATTAATTCTTTGTTTAATCTGATAGATTATCCATTATTAACCATGATTCGATCCTCTATGTAAGTTTATTTCTTTTATTTCAAATGTGTACTCTAATTATCCTTAACTCTTTGGCTAACTGGTGTTACCGGTCTGATCACTATAATTGTGTAAGTACCAATAGTTGATACTTCACTTAACCTTTGTAAGTGAAGCCTTGGGGCATGCGCTATTTTGTAATAATAAACTATATTTTGTAATAAATGGATATACGCCCCATGAATAGATAAATAAAATCAATACATTCATCCTATTGCCAAAAGATAATTACATTAATCCTTACAATATTATTGAATCTTCCATCATTTATCTTTGAGTATCCCAAATGTGCATAGACATATATCCATACGGTTACCAAACATATACACATGCACAGAACACAGTGACATTGACGTAACAACACAATTAGCCATAAAACAACATGATAAACGAATCCAACTAGAAATTTTTTGCAATGAAATAGACAAGTATCTACAAGTGATCCAACTGAAATAATAATAATTGTAAAGTAGATGGTGAAACATTTACGAAACTCTCATTATTATATTGAAATAGAAGCATGTAAGATTATTTTTCATGTGCATCTCTCAAAAATAAAACTTCACTCAACTTGTTGGCTATCTGATATCTCCATGAAACTGATTAATTCAATATGAGGCACATTGTTTTCAGAATGGATATGGATTATTATAGTTTTTTTAGAAGAATCCCAATATTAATTTTTGTCACAAGCCAGTAATCATTCTCTTTAATTTTCGAAAAAGTAATAATTTTCTTTAATTTTAAATAACGGACGATTAGTTCAAAGTTCATTATCATTCTCATAGTACTTGATTTCCTCATACAAAATTACAATAACAATGCCCAGCCGGCAGTCAAACAAGCCACCAATACATTGTCAACAAAGGCATCTTATACTGTCTACTGCTGCTCTGTATTTTATAGTTTTTTGTTCAATTTTTCTCCCAACAACCTAATTTTCTGAAAGATGATTAATATTCCATAAAATTCCCACTTCAAACATTTTTTATTCCTTAATATATTATGGTTAGCCATGTACCATGCTATCTTTAATTTAATTTTAAAAAATTAGAAATTATTTAAAATGCTACCACAAAATTTTTTTTTTTTTTTTTTTGATTGTTTTTATGTGGGAATAAATGGCATATTAGCCTCCCAAAGATGGAGCCTGGGATTGAACCCAGGACCTCCACCCCAGCCATGCACCTTGCATGTTGCTGGTGGCCATCTCCTCTAGGAGCTTGGTTTACCACAAAATTAATAATTGTATGATTATAGGGAAGTATTCTCTTCCATAATTACTTATAAAAATTTAAAATAATTATTATTACTCTTTTTTTATGAAGCAGTTTTTATTTTTAATTTGATAATTGCTTAGTGAAGTCTCATTTGATAGATGGTCATAAAAAGGCTTCTGGCTATTTCTTATCCCGCGCACCTAAGCGCATAATTTCGGCAATTACAAGGCAGAAAAGAAAAAGGGGCGAAAATGATGAAGGTCTCGTTGAAAGCGCGATACGAAGCTGACCAGGCGGCTGCCGCTGATAAAGCGGCCGGCGCCGCCACCGTAGCCGTCAACGCCGGCGACATCAGGCTCCGCGCCTCCATGACTGACGCCACCGTCGTCAACGGCCCAAGCTTGAACGGCCTTGTTCTCGCCGTCGAGAAACCCGGCTCCTTCGTCTTCGACTACAACGTCCCCAAGAAGGTAAAACCCCAAATTCAAAAGCAAAGATTCAAGCTCCAGCACAGTAATTTTACTGTCTCGTACTGATTTCCGATTCCGTTTTCAGGATTTCAGGTTTATGTTCATGAACACAGTTAGGGTTTCAGATAGGCCACTGAATTTGATGTACAGTCACAGCAGAGGTGATAACCGCACGATGATAGATGGCACTTTCGTGATTGATTCTGCTAACAAGGTATCGGTGAATCACGTGCTGGGCTCGGGGAACTGTAAGCTGAAGTACAACTACATTCACGGCGGTCTGACCACATTCGAGCCGAGCTACGATTACGCGAAGAACTTGTGGGATTTCGCTGTGTCGAGGAAGGTGTATGGGAGTGATGTGGTTAGGGCTGCTTATCAGACTTCTACTAAGCATTTGGGGCTTGAGTGGTGTAGGAGCTCTAAATCCAGTGGATCTTTTAAGGTTAGTTGATTGTACTCTGAACTTAGGGATATGCACTGTGATTATGGCATATGATGCTGTTTATATTGCACTGTTGATATGAGTTGAGTTTTTGATGTGGAATGACGATAGCTTTAGCTTTAGCCTTAGCCTTAGACTTGTTATCAATCTGCAAATTGCTTACCTGTTAAACTGTTGATAAATATGATGTGCTATGGGTATATAGTTCCTCTAGATATTTCCTAGAAGGGATTGTCGAGATGTGCAGAATTATGTTTTTGTGTGGTGTCTGTGGTGCTATAGTTTTCAAAGTACTAGAAAAGACTAGCAAATGTTAGCTGCAGATGTGTTTTTGAAGTTGAAAATGTTAGTTATAACCTTTTTATTCTTCTACTTGTTCTTCAAATGCCCAATTAACTCAGTGGAAATCTCATCAGTGTGCTGGACTGAGCTCCAATTGCTTATTAAGTAGGACTCCAATGTTTTGACTATGAATGTTCTTGATTTCTGGTGCTACTCATGTTTCCTTGTGCCTGATTCTCTTGCAACCTCAAATGTTAGTTATAGTTACTTAATGTGTAATTAGTTCATAATTCTTTTTTGAATAGTCTTATGATGACATCTCTATTGCAATTAGATGTTGGCGTTGTTTTTTATGTCCTCCATACGAATTTGGATACTCAAAGAGGCCAAGATAGCACTAATTTTGAGCTGGATTTTATGTTCAGTCTTCTTGAAATACATTAGGTGTTTAGCCTCTTGGCTTATGGAGTGTGTTTTGCTTCATTACTGTAATTTCAGCTACTCAAGAATTCAAGATGCACTATTTGTCTTTTAAACATGATAGAACATGATATTTTTGTTTTCGCATATTGATATTTTCCATTAAGTTGTAATGTAAACTCAAGAATAGTCATTGCAATTTGGACTAAAGAATACTCGCGCTGATTCTGATTTCTGACTCAAATCACTAGTCTGATTCTTGTTTTCTTGTCACTGATTCCAGATAACAGCGTCGGTCAATATGGCAGATGAGAAGAAAGTGCCGAAACTGTGTGCCGAGAGCACTTGGGACCTAGAGTTGTGATTCCTCCTACGACGTCCGTCCGTAGCTGCACTTCTGATCAACCCGCACTGTAATGGTTACCTTATACATGCTCTTGAACTAAGAATGTATGCCTTTAATGACATTTGAATGCGATTAGGATGTTGGGCTTATGATGAACTTCGCCATAAATTTTGCCTGTGCGCCTGAATGTTGATTTGCATTTATATGCCCAAACAAACCAAAAAAATAAAAAAACATATTTTATAATGGTAGTAGTATCGAGTCTAATGACTAATGCGTAAGAGCAAGTCCAACAGATTTGCTATAATAGAGATTTTGTCAATTTTTTCACTTTAACAGATTTGCTATAATAGAGATTTTGTCAATTTTTTCACTCTAACAGATTTGCTATCTCATTTGTTATTATAGCAAAATTGATGAGAGAGAAGATTTGCTTTGCTATGCTAAATATGCAAAATGACAAATAAATTTTTAGCAACGGAATTCATGCGCATTGCAAAAGAAAAAAAACTATTTTGGCAAATTTCTTAATGCAAAAAAAGAAAAAAAGAAAAAAGTTATTAATAAAATCTCTAAAGTAGAGATACTGTTGGATTTGAGTAAAAAATATTTAGAGAATATAAGGTTTCCATTGTCTATTTTAGAAAAACTTTTGGAGAATCTGGTGTTGTTGTTCTAATGAGTTTAGATACTGTCATTCTAAAATGTGTAACAGAGGATAAATTTGAGATATTTAGGTCCGGTTTTTAAACTTTAAAGTTCAATTAAAATCAAAAGAAAATGAAAAAATACAGTATTTTCTTCAATTTAAACCTATTTTTTGCTCTCTTCAGAAAGTTTAAAATCAAAATACTCCCGGTTTGTATTTTTAATCCAACACCAACAGATTATAGTATTTTTTTAAAACTAGTAGTCATTTGGAAGGTCAAAAACATTTTAGCCACAAGAAATTTCTCCTTATAAGTTTATAACAATTGTTTGGAACATACAAAAAGGTGGTTTTAAACATTTCCATTTTGCAGAAAACAAAATGAAAAAAGCAAGCTCCGTTTTTTTGCACAATCTAAACTAAATTGAAGTGAAAATTTATATTAAAAATAATAATTTAGCAAGCTCTGTTTGCTAGAGCTTATTTCTTGATGGTACTGAACTGAACTAAATTGAACTGAACTGAAATTGATGTATTGAAAAATGGAATCAACATGACTGAATTAATCTAAATTTCATAAAATTATAATTTCACTGAACTGAACTGAACTGAAATGAATTGAACTGATCTGTTCTCTCCGGCAAACAGGGCCTAAATCTTAGCATATCATAATTTTATTATATTATATTAAAATTTTAGATGAGTTCAAAACAAGATTAGTGGAAAAACAGTCCAAAAGAAGAAGAACCTAGTACTAACAGTCAACAGTCAATGGCGATATCCTCGTTTCTGGTACACACAGACGCGCACACACAGTTTGGCGGTATCATTCCCAAAACAATTGCGCCAAAACACACATTTCCCCAATTTTAAAATTATTTGCCGCCCTGCAGCCCTCGCCGCTATTTCCCGAAGATAGATTAAGGCCCCACACTCAACTAATTCTCCAATCTCCGATCTACAATCCAAAAATCCCCGCTTCTCCATTTCGCCGGAGACTTCACGGCCGTCGTGCAGTCAATTAACCGGTGTTCAAAACCCATCAATCAGCCATGGATATCGACGATGATTTCTCACCACTCCCCTCGCCGGTACGATCCTCGCCTGAGCCCCAGAAAAAGTTCAAACGCCTGAAGAAACGGGGGAACCCATCGCCGCCCGCTCGTCCGATCGAAGAAGATGCTGCCGCCAAAGCCCTAAATGCTATTCTCAATGAGGATGACTCGATTGACGCTGCCGATGAAGCCCTGGATGCGATCCTCAACGAGGATGATTCGATTGATGCTGCCGACAAAACCCTGGATGCAATTCTCAACGAGGATGATTCGATCGACCCCGCTGATGAAACCCTCGATGCCATTCTCAACGAGGACGATTCAATTGATGCTGCCGAAGAAACCCTCGATGCCATTCTCAACGAGGACGATTCAATTGATGCTGCTGACAAAACTCTGGACGCTATTCTCAACGAGGATGATGATGATGATGATGATTCGAATCATGCTGCCGATGCAACCCTCGATGCTATTCTCAACGAGGATGATGATTCAAACGATGCTGCGGACAAGACTCTAAATGCTATTCTCAACGAGGATACGAATGACTCGTTTCCGGCTCGGCTTGAGTCCTTGTTGGATACTGATGACAGCAACGGTCCTGCTGAGATGCTGCCAGTTGCTGGAGGTCGGAAGGTCACAAAGAGAGCTCTGGACTTCTCTGATGTGGCTGATTCTGATACCGTCGGGGATTCTGGAAGAACGGAGACGAAGCATGGCATTGAAGAGGAAGAGAATGAGGGTGGCGAGAAGGAGGATTCAGGTAGCAAGAAGAAAAACAAGAGGATTAAGAGTGATGAAAAGAAATCTAAACCTCCTGCTCAAGACAAAAGGAGGCAAGAAAAGGTACTTAGAAATCTTCTGCATTGAGAGTTCACATCCTTTTTGCAATTGATAATGTATATGAATTGTTATTTTGGCGCGTAGGAAAGAAAAGAACATCTCAAGCAACTTCATGCTGAATCCCAGCGGCTATTGAGAGGTAATCCAAATGTTCTCACTAAATTCTGCTTATGTTACCTCACTTGTTTGTCTGTCTATTTAATCTGATGTTTCTGTACTGGTAAATTTGGTGCTTTGCTGCAGAAACCACAGAAGCTGCATTCAAACCTATACCAGCTGTCAAGAAACCTATATCGTCTGTACTGGAGAAGATTCGCCAGAGGAAACTCGAGTTGTCGAAAAGGTTTGGTGTTTAGAGCTTTTAATACTGTTAGTTGCTAGTCTGGAGTTGAGTATGGTTGTGGTCTAAAATGTTTTGTTGACAGGAAAGCGCCACTATATGGCAATGCTTCGGTTACTGAGAGCAGTGTTAATTTAGAAGATGATATGGTGGGTCCTGAGTCTAGCACCAAATTGACTGAACCTAAAAAAAGCCGAAAAACAAAACCCTTGGAAGAGGTTTTCCATGGATACCCTGAAACTTATATTGGTAAAAGTGTTGTAGAAATAGACGAGTTATCTGAACCTACAGTGCTGTCAAGCAATGACGACGTTATTTTGGAGAAGGTTAGGGTCCAACCTTGTTATATTTGAAATTTGGATTCTTTTTTGGTTCTGTGCATTTTGAGAGTTAAAATTATAAAGGACCGATTAATTAAATTGTTGGCAAAATTGTTGAACTCTGTGTTTTTGTAACAATGTTGCTATCTTGATTGAGCTTTGAAGAGCAGTTATTCCTTCCTTCTTTCAGAAATCTCCAAGTGAACCTGTTCCGATGTTTAGAGCTCCCATCAATGATACAGAGGTTAGATTTTTACTCACGTATGTGGAATGTTTTCTTCATTTAAGACAATTACTTGTGTTAATAGCTTGGTTTCTTTGTGTTTGCGCTCTAGGATATTTTTGCAAATTCAGAGACACAGGATGGCATAGAAGAGCTGCCTGGTGATCTTCAAGACAGTCCCTCTGATGGAGTTCGGGAACCATCCACGCTTTCTATGAATTTGAAGCTTGATTCTGACCCTGATGAAGATAGGTTAGTCATTCTTTTCATCCCACTCACCCCTCTCCTAGAAGATTCTGTACATATTTGCAATGTCTTTCTTTTGGAATTGGATAATTTTTCACTTGGAAAATTATTCATGTTTTACTATCTCCTTAAGTAAATATTGTCACGTGCTTGGCATGTATTCATTTCACAGTTCATCCGAGGAGGAAGATGACAAGGAAAACATGGATCCTCACTTGCATAGAGGTGGTCATGATCTTACATCTCTGAGAGGTGCTCCTGCTGAAGCTTTTCTTGACAACGAAGCTGAAGAGGAAGAGGACAGTGATGATGAATCGTTGGGCTTAAACAAAACTGAGGAGGAGGAAGATATTGAAGAACTTGAAGAACTTAATGATATCATCGCAACTAATTATTCAGAACAGCCAGTTGATCATGAAAGGCGTAATGAACTTCACCAGAAGTGGCTTGAGCAGCAAGATGCAGCTGGAACAGATAATCTGCTGCATAAATTTAAGATAGCCTCAACATCCAATGATGACGATATTGAATTTGTTGAGGAACGGGAAGTCTCTGAGGATGAAGAAAACTACCAAGAGGAAGATGTGGGGTTGAAAATGTCTGCCCGCGAGATTTCAGACAGAGCACAGGAAATGATTGTTCAGATGTTTGTGGGAAAAAAAGATGACGGGTTCATTTCTGACGAAGATGAGGAAATAGAGAAGCTTCGTGTGAAACAGCAGCTTCTTATCCGAGCTGTGAGTCTCTCTCTCTCTCTCTCTCTCTCTCTCTCTCTCTCTTTCTTTCTCTCTCACACACACACAAAAAAAAAATGATAATGACTCGAGAAAACTGAACAGGAAGAGCAAGCAACTCTCATCTCTCCCATGGAAGATGAAAGTTCCAGGGAAATGTTTGGTCGAATTAAGAAGCTCAACATTGCGCCGGAAAATAAGAAGAAAGCAAAACCAACGTGTAAGAAAATGTCGAATGATTCTTATCTATTGTGATGTTCCCTTCTTGATTATAAAACTGCACTTTTCTTTGGTTATTTCATATTGTTTTCATTTTACTCTTTGCAGCATTCTTTGATTCGATTCTGAAAGGAGGAAACAGCAATAGTGTCTCTAAGGTAAACTCTTTGACCCCTGGCCCTGGGGGGTTTCTAAAATAAGAGATGTATCTCTTTTTATATTTTTTCTGGTTGAAATGATGGATAATTATGGATACTGCATGCTAGTTGCTATGGTTTATGGGACTTTATGTTGAAATTTAAAATCTTCTGTGCTGCCAAATGCTGTATACTGTATTGATCATTACCTTTCTACGCTTTTCATGCACGGAAATGGTCAACTGGTATAACTATATTTGACCTCTTTTGTTGTATTGATGCAGCCATCTTTCATCCGCCCGACATCAAATCAGCATGTTCCGTCCTCCCGCAAGAAAGGTTTGGGTGCAGTAAAATCTTTTATATTTGGGAGGGATGACAGCAACAGTAGGAGCTCCATCTCCATCTCAGAGGACTCCTTAGATGCAGTAAGTATATTATCACACATTTTACCATACATATACAATCGCTCATGTGTTCTTGCTGAACTGCTTTTCGCTCGTTACACTTTCAGCTTAAATCACGGTATAATTTACTGTACTTTACTTTAACGATGCAGATACCAAAAGAAAAGCAAACCACTACTACCAGGACTTCCACTGCCATGTTCAGTGGTTCCCAAGCCAAATTCAGCAGTCAGTACAAGAGTACTGCTACAGCTAAAGCATCCGGTGCTTCCCTCTTCGAGATCTTGAAGAGGTCATCCACCCCATCCACAAAGCCTGGTAAAGATCGGGTTGATGTTGATTTGACGAATGTTCTGAATACTTTCAAAGTTCCGAAAAAGCAAATTAAGGTAGTCGGGAGAAGTTGAAAGCTCCAATCTTGAACAATGCTAAAGTTTTGTTTCAGATTTCGTAGGTTAATATTTGTACTGCAATGTTGGAATTAAAGGTTCCTAAAGTGAGAGGATTCTCGTGAGTAATATGAACTTGCCCTGCATAACAGATTGTTGATTCCTTGTTGAAGTAAAGATACATTGAATAAAAGTATAGGATTTTCCGAACAAATGCAAAGCAACTGGTCATGAATCTCATGATACCATACTATGTGCAACTGATTGTCCAGTTAATAAATGTAGATCCAAATCTTTGGATGTAATTCTACTTCACTAGGCTATCTCATCTCAAAGTTTGCAAAGGATAAGAGAATTACTACTTAAATATAAAAATGAATCCGAACTTTTAGTTAATACATTTATGAAAAAAGGAAAAATATCATTAAATATGAAAAAAATGAATTCTATATAGAAGTTGGGAGATGATAAAATAAACAAAATGAAGAAGATTTTATAATGGTTTATTGGTGGTGTTGTATTTTCGTACATGACATTACTAGCTCTGAAAAATATTTTAAATAAATATAACTTTTAACAGTGAAGAGTTGCACATTTCAGATTTCTTGATGCATGATCAATTTCATTTTTGCTTGTGTCTTTCCAATAATAGAAAATTCAAATAGATGTTGCTTTTCAAAAAAATTACAACCAATTTTAAACGAAAATGTTACCCATCACCTCTGATTTTTCTTTTAAAAACACTCCTATAATTAGGGCGGCGAAGGTATTTAAAGAAAGTTTTGTCCGAAAGACCAAATTCGCAGGATTTACTCCATCATTTTCAGCTTTATAATAATCACACCGCGGAGACTAATTTCCCTTATTACACAATCCTACTGTTATGTTCCCCAAACCATCCAATCCCGCCTGAAAACTCGAACTTCTTGCCCTAAATCCACCATTTCTGTATCCCACAAACCTCCGAAAGCTCGAAAAGTTGCAGAGATCGAAATTCCCATAAACTTTCTCTCCATACAGAAAGAGAGATTTTTCAAAAAGAACCCAGAAAAATCTCTCTCCACACAGTGAGCAAAAACTCGATCTAAATAGTATCCTCTGGGAAATGATTCAGGAGCTTTGAGCTCAGAACTCAGTGCTTCATCAATGGCAGTTTCACAAAAAGGCAAGTTTTTTACACTCTATTTGGCTTTGCTGTTTATTAGTTCTTGCATATTCGCAGTTCTTCCGGAGTCAATCCAATTAGCTTCTGTTTCCGAGGTTAAAGATGAGAATAGTGAGCATAAACTTGATATTAGCGAAGCTTTAGATGATGTAGTGAAACTGCAGCAAGCTCAATTAGAAAAAATGGAAAGGCTTGTGCAGAATTTCACTGAATTGCTAGCTAGATTAGAATCCCACTTCCCGGAGCCTTCAAAAGCGAGATCTGTTGATGCACCAAAGGGTGATAATGTTCTTGAGAAAATTGAGGTTAGGACATCCGAACCGAGTGTGAGAGATGCTGAGGGGGCCGGGGCAGTGGCAGCAGTGCCGGTTACTAGGTTTAGTACTTTTTGGTCTGAGAGGTTTCAGTTTGTTTCTGCTGTGAAGTTGGGGTCGAATCCCACTTGCATTAATGTCTTGCCCAACAGGGATTTCGAGGGGTTTAGTACTTACATCGCGGTTGGGGATGATCTGGGGAGGGTCGTTGTATTAGCTCGAAATGGAGATGTTTTGGTGCAGTTTGACACATTTTCAAAATCCCCAATTACTGCTATGGTCTCATTCATGTCTTTGTATAAGAATGAGAGCATTGTCATCACAGGGCATGAAGATGGTGTCATCTTGATGCATAGGGTGTGGGAGGATTCGAGTGTGGATGATTGGAACTCGATTAAAATGGAGAACATTGTGAGGTTTGATACCCCTGAAGAAGGTTCAGAATCGGCTGTCACGCTCTTGGAAGTGCACCATGTGGGGCAAAAGAGGTATATTTTGTCCACTGATTCGAGTGGGAAGATCAGGGTTTTCAGGGATAATGGGGTGGTTTATGGGGTTGCTGTGCCTTCTAGCAAGCCACTGGCTTTCTCGAAGCAGAGGCTTTTGTTTCTGACAGAAACTGGTGCTGGATCGTTGGATTTGAGGACCATGAAGATTAGAGAAGCCGGCTGTGAAGGGCTGAACAGTTCCACAGTGAAATCCTATGTTTTTGATGCTTCAGAGAAGTCGAAGGCTTATGGCTTCACTTCAGAGGGCAATGTGATCCATGTGTTGCTTTTGGGTGATATAATGAACTTCAAATGTAGGATTCGGTCCAAGAAGAAGTTTGACATGGGAGAGCCCGTGGCGTTTCAGACCATCAAAGGCTACTTGCTCATCATGGATCAGAACAAGATTTTCGTGTTCAATGTATCCTCTCAGCATTATGTTAGGGCAGGAGGTCCTAAGTTCTTGTTTTCAGCTCCTTATGATGGAATGGTTTCGTCCTTCCTAAGCCAGCACCCGAGTGGAAAAGACGAGGAAAAGCCCGCAGTGAGGTCTGTGAGGCCCGTTATAGCAAGTAACCAGGAAAGGCTGGTGGTGTTCAGCCTCAGGGGAGGCTATGTGGCGATGTACCGTTCTGATCTGCCGGTTTTCAAGAATGAGTTCAATGCAATGCAGTGGACTAGCCCGGTCTTGATCTTCATCCTGTTCCTTTTTGGAGCGTGGCATTTCTTCGCTCAGAAGAAGGAAGCCTTAACTTCATGGGGCCCGGATGATTCTTTTGCAGCAGCTCCAGCTGGAAATGCTAATGGCAGTGGTGATAGAAGAGCATTCCCTCATTCTTCTAGGGATGATTCCGATGTGGTTGATTTGGGAAATGGCCCTTCTAGAAGGTATGCTCCTTCTCAGTATTCAGGAGGTGCTGTGAACTCGTTCAGGCCGGGTCCCGCTGATGCGAATGCAATATCTACTTCGGTTGTTGAACCGAATTTTCTGAAGAATCAAGATATGAAGTTTAGAGGGTCGAATTTGGAAAACTCGGGTTTCCCCAAGAGAAGAGAGAGCTTATTCGGTGCTGGTCAGGCCGTGGACGAGAAAAGCTAGGCCTGAATCTGATATGGTGTGTCTTTCTTGCTCTATAATCTATACTTGCCACATTGTACTACACTATCATTTACTTACCTAAACAGAGAATAAACTTGTTGGTACTTTTCTTTTACCCTTTCACTCTCTGGATATAGAAATGGTTTTCTTTCATGATCCATGTACTGCTGCATTTCCAATTCTAGTTTGCTATCGCGGTTCTGATAGTTATGTGTAGCCATGTTTCTGATTAGGGATATCTGTAGCATTAGTGAGAATTTTCTTGATGAGCAATCTTCTAGAACATTCTGGAATATGGAGTCA
Organism: Cruciata laevipes; assembly: GCA_963678965.1. Classification (NCBI taxonomy): domain Eukaryota; kingdom Viridiplantae; phylum Streptophyta; class Magnoliopsida; order Gentianales; family Rubiaceae; genus Cruciata; species Cruciata laevipes. Next base: position 2,011,697 of record OY787639.1, read on the forward strand.
TGTTGTCCATGGAGCATGGCTCAGACGGTAGGAGGGCATGTTTTGGCCTTTGATGGCGGTGCATTATAATAAAAGAAGAAGAATGAGTATGGGGTCCTTGTAGATTCTCTAGGAATGAGTATGATTTGGATGGTGAGAACGACACATAACATGAGTTTCCTCGTGCCTTGTTCTTTCAATGGAGCCAAGCCAATTCATGCACCAGCAGGATCCGGTGGTACTTCTGATAATTCGGTTGCTGCCAATCAGCATATTCTTAAGATTTTGAAACAATCATGCTTATGTAAAAGATCAACCTTGAAAGTGAGAAGATCAAACGTGAAAGTGAGAAGATCGGCAATAATACACTAAAGAGTCATGCCTAATATGTATAGATCAATCTTGAAAGTGAGAAGATCAGACATAAAAGTGAGAAGATCGACAATAATACATTAAATAGTCATGTTTAATACTATGCTTGAAAGTTAAAGATCAACATTGGTCTCTCCTCTTAACCGGTCTCACGAAAATCCTCTCATGTAACATTTGAGCTGATTTGGTTACGAAAATATTCATCGAAAATATTTTGGCTACGTAATTGCGTTGTGGTTATGCTGAACTAACTCTTTAAAAACACACACAAAATACCTCAAAAACAAGAAATTAAAAAGAAGTGAGGAGTCTCATTATGGAACCGACTAACTAACCAACCAAAGACATCATCCAATAAAACGGTAATTTGGCTACTACCTGATTCAACTATCGCACGCCTGTTCTACCCTCCCATCCATGCCACGTGCCTACGTTGCGTCAACAAGAATTGAAATGTTCATCTCCCACGATTCGATTTTGTAATGCTAGTAGTAATTATTTTTAGACTTCGCAAGTCGCAACCACTAAGCTAGTGAGTAGTAGTTAGCAATTATGATAGCCAACGATCAACCAATAAACTAATTATGATAAAAAAAAAAAAGCTAATTATACGTTTAAAACGGGAGAAGTTTTGAGTAAGACCTTTTATTGGAAGACAAAAGATACTTCATGTGTTTATTAGATTTGTTAGTGTTTCTAATCTTTGTTTGTTTAGTGTGTTCATTTACACATGAACAAATTTGTCAATCAAAGCTTAGAAAAAAAAAATTCTGATAAACACATGAATTATCATTCGTTCTAAGCTTATGATAGAACTGTTTCATCCAAAATTTTGTATTAAAACTGATGTCTTATTATTACAAATTATAATTAGTTTATTAGATCAAATTAATACTGAGAATATGTAAGAAAGTTTAAATTTAATAAATATTTCTTATAAATTACATTAAATTATGATAATATTAAAATATAAAGTGTGATAGTATTAAAAAAGTGTTAGACTTTAATATTATATTATTAAGTGAAACCGTTGATGGGTGATGACTATAAACTTTTGACTAATAAAAGAAATTCATAACATAAAGTTCACATAAGAAAAGTAAGCATATTAGTTTAAGGTGGACGGTTGGAATATACATGAAACCGTTGAGAATATACATGAAATTGATATAATGAGTAATAATACACTGAATGATCAAAGTTAACATGTAAAAGATCGAATTTAAATGTGAAAGATTAATATTTCTCACTAATCTCAATTAACCCTCCCAGAAAATTCAACAAAATTAGAGTTATGAATATATTTTTTCGTTTGCCATATAATAAAGTCAGCTTTATAGCCAAAATTTGACCAACAATTAATGAATCATAAAATCAAATAATGAAGTAGAGGTGTGAACTGGATGAGGGGAGAATGGACTGTACCATTGGTTTAATTTCCTAATAAAGAAACAAAAATATAAGTAATTCTACAAATGCCCATAGCCCCACATTCTGAAAGGGTGAATTGATGTTGAAATGGCGACCGTTAAAAGTCGGTCATTTAAAATCTTAACTTTAATTAGGATTAAAGTCATTCCTCAATCTTTAATGCTATAAGATCATGCAACCATCATCATCCCGATACAAACTGATATTAATTTGAATCACTTAGGATAAAAATAAACTACTTTGATTGTTTCATAAAATTAATAGACTATCGATTCTAATTCAATTCAAGACAGATTTTTATTAATATTTAATTAAATTAAAAAATTAATAATGTTATATATCATCATTATGATACTAGAAATATCGTAATTTACTTCTCTATCATAGTTGTCGGTATCACCATTACTCCAAAAATGTGAGAATCCCTTGTAATGAAGGCAAATATTTAGAAAAGCTTTATAATTACTCCAACATAAAAATGTGCCACAAATATGAAATATGAGCTCTTAATATAGCAATTACTTTTGTAATCAATGTGGCAATTACCATAGAACAAGGCATCAGTCCCCATCCTAATAAATTTCAACACTGATATGTAACCGTAAATCTTTTCCCTTAATATTCTAGATTTCAAGTAAATAGGATAAATTAAGTAAGACTTATTCCAAAGCACCACAATTTACATGTTTACCCAACAACCTGTTACCAGCAAAAACCCAACCCCACTCACCCAGAACAGTTTCCCAGTGTGTTTACTGTTCACGCACACTGTGTGTATAATTTATACCGAAGCGCCTTGGCGCAGTCCAAACTAATTCAAACAAACTCCAAATTTTCTCTCTCCAAAACGTAACGCAGTTTCTCTCTCTGATATTTTGAGCGCAGATGCGGTTTTCGTTGTTGTTGTTATTGCGTGATTAATCGCTCGGGTGCGAGCTTAATTTATTGGCGATGGCGGAATCCCCGAGCAGGAGCTCCCGCGCGGCGACGGAACCCGCCGGAATTCCGTTCGGTTTGAACCGTATCAAGACCCGCCGTGCTGCGGCGCCGGCGTCGAAGGAGCGGCGGAGCTTCGGAGCGGAGGAGAGTTTTGAGAAATTGAACGAGTCTCCGGCGAGGCATCATGCGAAGCCGAAGCATAGAGTGTTTGGCGGCAGAGCTAAGATCAGCAGTCCGCGCGAAGGTAGTGATTGCTCTCGTTATTTAGTTCTACCTGTTTGTTGATTTGTTTACATTCGAGCTCGCATTTTACTCACCAGCATGTTTTAGTTGATAATTTGATATGATGCCTTATCTGTTTTACTCTCCGAGTAATGATTGTTTAATCTTTGATGCGAGATTAAATTTCGTTGAAGGAGAATTTAGCAGTGGGGTGGTTTCTAGGCTCTGTTAGTGGTCTTAAATTCATTTGGTAGACATGTACTAGTGTATACCTGAGAAATGACCTCAGTGTGAGACTAATGCTTTGTTGTAGGGGAATTTAACAGTGTTGTGTATGTTCTTCAGTTGATGTGTATATACTTTGTTTTTTTGGTTTAGCTAAAATTATGTGTCAGGTCTGTTCGTGGAGTGTTCAACTCTCGCGGTTAAGAATTATGATTACGAGATGAGTAATTTTTTTAACGCAAAAATAGAATAATCCGAATGCTAATTGCTTTCACTGGCATTGTCGGTGGTATTAAACATTCATTCAATGTGAGAATAAACCTTGCTGAAGTAAAATTAATAGTGTGAGTGTGTGTATGTGTGTGCATTAGTTGATGGGTATTTTTTATTCTCGCTTTAGTTTAAAGCATCATATCAGCAGTCCGAAAGGAGGTATTAATTATTTCTGTTATGCTGTGTTCAACTCTTGTGATTTAGACTGTGATTACAATTTTTTATTGTTAGATGCAAAAATGGAAAAATCCACGTCATTCACCAGTGTGTAAAAGTTAATAGGTTTTGTAAGAGGTGTCTAATCAGTTGATTTCGTAAACTTGCATTTGATATGATTTGTTATAGCTGTAAAGTTTATATGTTTTTCCAGAGGTATTTAATTCAGTTGATTTCGTAGACTTGCATTTGATATGATTTGTTTCTCCTGTTTTTGTTGAATTTTATGAAAGAAACGTATATATTGTAATTTATGCATGCATTTACTCCTTGTCCATGGTTTCTGGATATTTATTTGTTTTTCTTATGTATAGAACCAATATTTATAGAATCAGGCCTTTTGGCATAAGGATCGTACAGAAAATTTTCAAATCCAGTTTTACAATATAATATATTTTTTGGTCCAAGATTGTAGGATCTGAGCACAGAATCGCTTTTGTTGATTTGGATCGTAGATTTTACCAACTGTGGCTAGAAGTGAAAATGGTTACTACTTAGTTCCACATTCAAAATAATGTCTTTCAAATGTTTTACCTTCCAAAAAAAGAATAATTCTTACTTCCTTACTTGTGTGTAGATGTATGGTGCAAAACCATTCAACGACTAATAAGTAAGGCTAAAGTGGAGTAGATTTTTGTGTATTAACCCATCTCAAAAACTCATACGTTAGAGAAACAATTAAACATAGTATTATTTATTTGCCGAAAAGAGTAATTTAAACAAATTGAGGCATCACTGTGTGTCAGCTGTAATAATGACTTGATTTTAGACTTATTTCTGATAAATGATAAATGAATTAAAAGCGTTGGTATAAGGATGCTTAAGTTTCAATCACGTTAAAAAACGTTGTATTTCTCTTTACCTGATAATTTATACTCTATGATTAGATATATTGAAGTCTATGAAATTCTGGACGAAAGTAACACCGAGTAGTGAAGATCACGTGTCTGTCACGTTTACCCAGCTTCTATTTTGGCGTTACTATAATTCTAGTTTTCAAGCTGTATTTTGATTTTTTTTTTAATATTCTTTAGATCTGTGCTCTCATACATCATCCAAATGAAATTTCTGGACAGATAATATTTTAATCTATTGCATTTGGCAGCACTGAAAACAAAGAAAATTGCAAGTTGGTTTATGTCAAATCTGTCTAAGGATTCTGATCAAATGGTGGGTGGCAATTCTCAACCAGCTGAGGTGAGCTTTTGAGCATGTTTATGATTATTTAGCACCTCAATGCCTGATTATGATTTATTATGTTGATTTACAGTCTAATGATTCACACTGTGGAGAAAGTTGTGGGGGGTTGAACAATGTAACTGTGAAAGGACATGGTTCAGAAGGGGCAACCAGCAATAAGATGTACAAAAATTTGAAAAGTTTTTCACATGAACTAGGTCCAAGAGGGGGAACACTATCTGTGACTCCCCGGGCTCGAAGTTTTTGTGATTTAAAGGTACATTTTATTCATTAAAATTGATTGTCTATACCAGTTAGCTTCAGCAGCTTCTTGTATGCACAAATAAATTGATCACAATCATACCATTGATCTTTGTACTATCTTGGTGTTTAGGGTCTTTTGGGATCACTGCATTCAAGATTTGATGCTGCAAAAGAAGTTGTGGATACAGAGCTTTCTTGTTTCTCAAAGGAATTAATGGAGATCTTGATGAGGAAGGACTCCCTGCATCCAGATGGTCGGAAAGTGGCAGAGCAACTTCTCAAAGTTGCTAAAAAATGTATCAAAATGGCTGCCTCGAGGTTCAGGACCAAATGTGAAAAGATTGTTCAGGACCTGACTTTGAAGAGGCAACAATGCCAAGCAGGACTGCTAAAGTGGCTTCTAACCCGCATGCTTTTCATTTTGACAAGATGCACTAGATTATTGCATTTTGAAATGGATGCAGAGCCAGTTGATGGTAAGTGCCTCCACAAGTTTCAAAAATGTTTAGAACGAGTCCCTTCTGTTGAAGTCAATTGGTTTGTAAATCAAGAGAGGGTTGTTTCTGAGTCAGACCATAATTTGATGGGCAAGAATGACTCTGAGTGCAATTGGCTGGCAACTGATGATGTGCACATTCATTCTGATAAAAATCAGCTCAGGTCCAAAGCTTCTGCTGAAATGTGTCCTAAAGATAACATGGAAACTCGACAAATTTCACCTTCCGAAAATTCCCCCGTTCTTCCCAGTGCCCTGGAAATGGATGAAGGTGGTTTCAGATTATCTGTAAGGCCTGCTGACAGAAAAACCTATGGCACCTTTAAAGATCAGGATCAGTTAATGGATGATTCCAGTTTGGTAATGTGCAGGATATGTGAGAAACGTGTCCCTATTTCTCATCTGGAGTCTCATTCATATATATGTGCCTATGCAGATAAGTGTGACTCAAATTACTTGGACGTAAATGAGCGCCTCATAAGACTTGCTGATCTTCTAGACCAGCTAGTAGATTCTCGTAATTTAAGTACTCAGGATACAGATGATAGCCTAGACAATATAAGGACGCCGTCAACAGAATCTGCGGTTGCTTCTGATGTTAATTCACCAAAGCTTATAGAACCCCAAATTAGAGGAGTGGAAGGGATGTTTGAGGATCTTCATGAGATGGATACTGCTGGTATAGAAGAAATTCAAGTAACATCATTTATTAACTCCAGGGGCTACTTAGGAAGCAGGCTAAACCTTTGTGGTCCACCATCCTCAGCTGGGAGCATGACATCAGCTTCTTCAACAAATACTCCTCGGACTGGAAGTTTTGATCTCTTCTGGCTAGACTATAGCAATTCGGCCGAGTTGGAGAATGTTGAACAGGTTTAACTTCTGAATTGATTTTGATATATTTAAACATTAGATATGGAAATTTTAATTTAAGTCTTTCAAGTTCTATATCAGAAATCGTATTGCAATTTGCAAATGGGGGAGTACATTTAATGTAATAATTCCCAATGGATGGGTGGCCAGCATTGCTGTAGGGATTGGGCAGACTTATACCTCTGTGTTACGTTAATGTCTTTTCTCCAGTATACTACACCAACTTATTTTTTGGGTAGATGTATGATAATTTATTGACTTCGTGGTAAACATGACCTCTTACTGGACAATTTACTATATTTTGTTATAGACTGCCCCTTTTTCTGCAGGAACTGCTTATCCATTGCTTAGGGGTGTGAACTTGATGGAAGCTGTAAAACAGTTTAACCACAATTATGTACCTTAACTATGATAAGAGGACACAAACAGATAAAATTAGAATCCTATGTTCTTAGTTGGGACTAGGAGATGAGAAGAAGGGAAAAAAAAACCATCTTAGTATCCTTTCATCAAGCTTCTTCCCTAGAGTCTTCCACAAGTACATGTATGTTATTTAGCTCATGATTTACATGTGTAAACATTTGCAGATTCTAAATTTCTAACTCTTGATTTCTTCAGATGGCTGACCTTGGAGACATTGCTCGGTGTGTGGCACGCACCGATCTTTCATTAGAAGGATCAAGTAATTATCTACTTACTTGCATGGATGACTTACAAGCCTTGCTGCAAAGTAGTAAGGTTAAAGCTCTTGTAGTAGAAACCTTTGGTGGAAGGATAGAAAATCTTATCAGGTAATTTCAAGTTCATAGTGAGAAGTTATATATCGTGGACTGTGAATGCATTATTTCAAGTTACTAAGATATGGACATCTATGCAGAGAGAAATTCATACTTGCCTGCAATCAAGTGGATTCAAAAAATGATAATCAGCATCGAGAAAATGCGAAAGCGCTGCCAGATTACGTATCTCAAAGTAGTACAGTGTCGACTCCCTCAAATGCCTTGCATAAAGACCGGACAAGTATTGATGATTTTGACCTTATCAAACTCATCAGCAAAGGTGCCTTCGGCAAGGTCTATCTGGCAAGAAAACGAACAACTGGGGACCTGTTTGCAATAAAGGTACTGTTTAAAGTGTTCAAAATTTACTTTGCAGCTGTAGAATATAAATTTAGAATTTTATTTGTCATGTTACAAATGCCCTGGTAGAAACAAGTTCCTGTTATGTGAGTTATGTAATTAATGGAACCAAATTCTTGTCTGCAAGATAAACACATTCTTTTCAGGAGGTAGCCACTAGAAATGGAAATTGGATGTATCATGTATAGATCAAACAATTCGTTTGACTTAGACAGAACGTGGTTTGGATAACAATTAATGACATTGTCATATACCTAATTGGTGTCCCATTTTGAAATGTCACTTTCTGTAATTACCAAAAGCTTGCAATTGGTGGTCTGACATAATTAAAATGAAAAATATCACCGAAAATCTAGTCACATGAAAGCCTAAGTAGCATGCACTTTTGTTGTTGGAAAACTGTATCCTTCGTCATCATAAAACTTATCTCTCTATCATCTTTTTAATACTCAAATTGAAGAGGGTAAATAGCACATCTGAAACAGCTGTACATGTTTGTATACCAGAACTAAAAGTTTAAATGCAGTCGGGTTTGGAGTGCACTTCAGAATACTAGAAAGAGAGTTTGTGTTGCTTAATTGCCTTAACCACCGAACTCTGGCGCTTTTAAGCATACAGCCTTTCATGAATTTCCAAATGGAAACTATACGGTCGATTTTACTGTAAGCCTGTGGTGTTAAGTGTGTTTGTTATGGAAATTTTGTGTTTCTGTCTTACACCTTTGCAGCATATCCTGATAGCAAGTCATATAACTTTTAAAGCCATATCTTGAAATAATGTGCTTTGCGGCTTGTATAGGTTCTCAAGAAATTTGATATGTTCCGGAAGAATGATATGGACCGAATCTTAGCGGAGCGCAACATACTGATAACAGTACGAAATCGTTTTGTGGTAATTATCAATATTTTCTGTTCAGTTTATGATGTGTTTCAGTCAGTTGAGTCTCACATAGCACTAATGATTATAGGACATGTTTTCTTGGAATAGGACATTTTTAATACTATTAAGGATAATAAATGTTTTTAAGCTGGATAATTAACTTTTTTTTTCAGGTTCGATTTTTTTACTCATTTACCAGTAGGGACCATCTATATTTGGTCATGGAATACTTAAACGGGGGCGACATATACTCTTTGCTTCAGAAATTTGGATGTCTTGAGGAAGACGTAGCTCGTATTTATATTTCAGAATTGGTAAGATCAAGTTAATCGTTAAATTTAGATAAGCATGTTGATGATTCCTGATGGTGATAAAAGAAAATGGAAATCTTACAGGTTCTTGCTTTGGAGTACCTCCATTCACTTGGAATTGTGCATCGTGATTTAAAGCCAGACAACATATTAATTGCTTCCGATGGCCATATCAAGGTATGGTTGAACATCAAAATTTACAATTTACAACAGAAATAAAAATTGGGTCATTTTTTGGTATTGTATATTTAATAACAACTCTTAGCAAGTTACTTTTTCTCCTTAAAACCTTGTGGATTCAATATCCTCAGAAATTTTCTTGCCTGTACATTTTTAGAATTATAATTTGTCATAGACCAGAATAAAGCTTTCTTCAGTTTTATTTACTAGGAAGAATGAACCAGCCCTTCATTCAAAATCTTGAGGATGTAGAATGGTCTGATTTAATTTTTTTTTAAATTGTGTTTTAATTGGGGTGATAACCTTCTTGGTTTAGTGTCAATATTTCTTAGTAGTCACTCTCTTGGGGGATTAACTGTGCTGATCGAATGCAAACATACTATTTGAACAGCTTACAGATTTTGGGCTATCAAAAATTGGGCTGATGAACAGTACAAGTGATTTAACTCTATCTGAAAAGAAAGAAACTACTCTTTCAGAAGGAAATAATCAGCACAGTCCAGATTCGGCAGATGAGACTCAACGATCAGCCGTAGGTACACCAGACTACTTGGCACCAGAGATTCTTCTCGGAAATCAGCATGGTCAGTCATCTTATTGCTCCCTACCTCTCCGTTAAACAGTCTCCCTTGCAGAAACCTTTCCATGAGGAGAAGAACAAAGTTCAAGTTCTCTAACTAGTGCTGCTGCTTCATTCATTCAGGTTATGCAGCAGATTGGTGGTCTGTGGGGATTATTTTATTCGAACTCATTACTGGATTTCCTCCATTCACTGCTGACCTTCCTGAGGTAGTATTTTAGAAAAGGGAATATTAATTCAATATATGATTTGAAATGTTGGATGTTGCTTTGCTGTCATGGTGATAACTCAACGTATACCTCAATTTCACGGGCAATGCTCTGTACTTAATATCATTTTCTGTTATTCAATTGACATTTGCATCTTAACGTGAAATTATGCTTGGGTGTGATTTAATGTGGTTGGAGTTCTAAATCATCAGTTTTCACATGTAATGATTTTGTGAAAAAGAGCATCAGGATAGTGAACATTTTTCAATTAAGCATTGCTGATTTCTACTGCTTGATTATATTGATTCTAGTTTATATGCCATGTTCTCCACGTCATTGAGATTGTGATTTTTTAAAATCTTGATTATCTTCTATGGTGGGCAGGTGATCTTCGACAATATTCTCAATAGGTCCATCCCTTGGCCTTCCATTCCTAATGAAATGTCTAATGAAGCTCAAGACTTGATTGAGAGGTTAGTTACTAAGCTTAATGTATACTTTGTGAGCAGTTTGGAGTAAAATATTTAAAGCTGGTATTCTTAAACCTCTAAATTTGTGAATAAAAATTGGTAACCTTAATATTTGCTACCAATTCGTCTTTCATGCTTATTTTTATTTCAATACCGTAAGATAAAAATCCAATGCAATAGTTGCTGGTTCACCTAAGTGTCTGGTAAGAAACATACTCCTGTGGCTTGATGTGGTCAGAAATGCTCTTTAGGTTAAGATTGACTGTTGAGCAATTTAGATTACTGCCCTATCCTCCCTTGACTGAGATCAAGATATTATAATGAAAGGGAACCACTCGTTTCTCATCATTGAAAGTTGTACCATCACCCATCTACTTTAATTCTGTCATTTGCTACAAGTTTTACCTGGATAAAGTAATTTTCTGTCTATTTTTCTGTCTAGGTTTCTTGCCCATGATCCAGCTCAGCGACTTGGAGCTAAAGGAGCATCTGAGGTTTCATTTAATTTCTACTCACTTGTCACGAATTTCAGTTTTTTGTGTTACTGACGAAGTTAGTTGTAGCTGTGCTAATTTTGAAATCATTTGCTTGATACTTTCCAGGTAAAAGCACACACATTCTTTAGGGGAGTTGACTGGGATAATCTCACCGTGAAAAAGGTCAGAGTTCCTAAAAATTTATGTGCCCTATATGTAGCTAGCTTTGCAACATTAGAATTTCACATTAATTGGATTTTAGTAAACTTTGTAGGACAAATCATGATAGAACTACAGAGTTTTCTGTGCGCTGAGTTTGGTTTCCACATTCTTAATTTAGTTGTTTGGGTTATAACAGGCTGTCTTTGTACCTGAACCTGAAAGTATTGAGGACACAAGCTATTTTGTCTCACGGTACAATCCAATTGAACTTCAAAATGATGGGGTATGTGATTCTATGTCTGATACATATGTATCATCTTCAGGACTTGAGGTAATATGAGATTGTCTTATGCATCTGATTTGATGTTGAACTGATTCATTCAGCATCAAATGTTTGCTCAATTTTTCATATGTGTCCATATGAAATTTTTGGTTGGGATCCAACGAATATTGATTTTTTTTTCTCCGTGCAGAAATTGGATGAACTTGGTGATCTTGCTGACTTTGACTCTTCTGTCGATATTTCTGAGATAAAATTTTCCTTCAAGGTAACCTCTCCTTCTGCTTAACCTAGTTAAGGGTGAGAAACATTGCTCTCACGACTGACCAAATTCAAAGATATGGAATAGAATTCAAAACCAGAATCTGAAGTTGCCTTCTGGTTTGGCTTTTCATACTGAACTAAATGATTTCCTGACTACCGTCTTTACTTCTATGTTTATATTGGCAAATTTTGATGAATTTGTCTCCTATAACTAACCATATTTTGTACTTAATTGGCTCGAATGCAGAATTTGTCACAGCTAGCAACCATCAATCATGATGTGTTGTTGCAGGGAGGAAAGGATTCATCAAAATTCTCCAACGAGCCTATCAGTTAATAACGTAGAAATCAAGCTCATTGCAGAATGATTAGGACTGGTCTCATCATCCATCTGTAAATAGTCGCTCATGTACAATGGGGACATTTTCTCATTGGGATATCAATGTCATTATGTACAGTTCAAACACCCAAATTTCAGCTAGAGTGATTGAAAGGCAGTTTAAAACTTAATCCATGATATTTTCTGCACATTTCAACTAGGCTAAAGGAATCTCTATATTCAACTCTACTCATCCCTACCAACTAGGTTGAAGATGCTTGAGGAGAATACTGTATTAAGATAGTGAAACTTACAATGAATATTACAGTGCAGAGCAAGAAAGTTAAATGGCAAGGCAGAAAAGATGTTCGATCAACGAGACAGTACAAAAGTTAGAAGGCAGCCATATAACTTGTTTGATCAACCAAACATGCACAAGAAAATTAGAAGGCAGTCCTTGATAACATTTTCACTGATAAATTTCTGGCCTAGAACTCAGTGGCCTGCAGTTGACCAAAAACATTTCTAAAGTAAAATGGGGATTTAGACAGGAATTGGTATGCCCTTCTTCGCCATGCTATCAATAATGTCATTGAGTGCCTGACATAGCCCAACAATCTGTTGAAAGATGCATTAGCTGTTAGAATGATCGCATGCATGGCACGGCCAAAATAAGAGAGTTCACCGTTGACAAAAAACAATATACCTGTTGATCCCACTGCTGTAATTCCTCAGAATCGTCCTCAAAATGTATAACAGCCTCCACCTGTTAAAGTGAGGTGGTTAGAATCATTAAATCCAATTGTTTCAGCAAACTAAGCAGATGGTACTGGGTGAAGTATAAAACGAAAGAAAGCTATATAAACTAGCTCTAAAGTGAAAGGCTCTTGGCAGCAATTTACCTGGTCAATGGAGCCTCTCATCCTATCTTCGTAAATCATTCTTGAAGCTATTTTCTCAGCCTAAAAAAAAAAATACAAAAACCCAAATCACATTGATAAATTATGGATGTATACTTACGGAGCTGATCAGGCAGGGTCTTCAAAAGAGTAAGTCAAACAAAGTTCCCTCAAGTCCAGAGACATACCTTGTCAGGAGCAATCCCGAGCAAAGTGCCTAGCTCATCAAAGCTATTCCAAAAAAAGGACAAATGATAAAAATTACACCCCAAATAAATACTAAAAACAAAAAGGAAAATATAACCTAAGAAAATAAAACACAACTTATCTTCACCTTATATTCGTGTAAAGTTTGCTGGCACTTGAAAGATTATGCTCAATCATAGCACGGTCCAATACAGTAAAATTGTCCGGCAACAGTGCTTTCTGAAATGAAGAAAATATATCATTAGGAAATCAGAGCAAGTCCACGTCAGGGATTGGTAGCATATGTTGGAAAGGAAGTCCACCTGATGTGGTTTCAGCTCATCAGAGAAGGCTTCAATTTCGGGTTTCCTTAAAATCCTCTCCAGATAAACCTGCAAATCTCAATGTTAAACTCATATTTAAACAAATAACCAGGAATCAAGGGCAACATGCCAGTAGAAAACATCAGTACGCGAGAGTCACCTTTTGTAAGATCGGATATATTTTCAACTTTGAGCACCTCTCATCCTGCAAGTAGTGCAAATTGATAAAATTAGGATGAAGTGATTGCATTGCATCAAAGATTAATAAATGCAAAAATCACCATCTACATGTTTTTACAGAAAACAACTTATAATGACAGCAATACAATCATAGTTCATTGTGAAAAAATCATCAATACTATGCATTAGACATCAGAACTAACCCTAGGAAGTGGAAACCTTGGAAAATGCAACAAATCCTAGTCCTACGTCAACCCTTAACGCCAGAGTCACACTTTCATGAATGTACTAATTGATAAAATATGTGCAATATCAGAAGTAAAAGCACATGAACAACCCACAAAACATAAATGCATCTTACAGCCTATGATTTTAATAAAAAACAAATTCAAAGCTGAACATAAATGTTTTCCAATAGTCATGATACAGAACAAGCACAGAGTGGGCTAGAGGGGGAGGAAATGAAGGAGAGATCTCAATGCTGTAATATATATTTGTCTGAACCTTGTATAAGGTGGCAAGAACACGAGACCGCTGAGGACCTGCAGCGGCCAAAATGGTGCATGTAACAGCAGCTGATAATGCCTGCTCCAATGCATCTTCATCAATTTCTCTGCAACAAATAAACAGTAACAAAGTATTTTTTTAAGAAATCATCTAAATCCAGTACAAACCACAGATCCAACTTTCTAGAAACTAACTCTGATAAAGCAATGCTTTAGCTCTCTGGAAAATTTTATTCATCTTGACAGAATAAAAAGGAGCAGAATTCAACAAAAAATTGATTTCAGAAGACATACTCATCTCCTATTTGCCTCTTCTCAATTTGAGAAATGTCATAATAGCGTATTGCAGCTTCCAAAAATTTCCTCTTCAGATCTAAAATCCTCGCATAACAAACCTGGATAATCAAGAAGAAGTAACTATTATGTCACCAATTACCATAGACTATGCTTATGTCATTAAAATATTTTCAGTGCATACCAACCTTGTACTGCAGATTCAGCACTTCATGCTTACTGTTGCTGACCATAAAAGAAGCTTTGTTGATAAAAGCTTCTGCATTCACAGCGTCATCATCCTGCACGCCAAACCATAAATCCGTCATTTACATAAGACCTTCATCATAAATGAGAGAATACCACATTTCTACGAGAAATGACTAGCAAAAAGAACATGTCTCTACAATAAAAAAAAATACATACACACACTTATGTAAATTTTACTCTATAAAGAATGACAGATAGGTTAAAAGACAGTAATAGAACTACTTGTCCAACTCTTTTCCACGGGGAGGTGACGGAACAACATCCCCAGTCAAAGATTGAAAAACTGGGGAGTGCATGAATAGTCGGAAGCGGTCCTGCCTGATCTCTGGGTTGATCTGTGGGGACGCTTTGGGGACAGATAATCTTATCCCTCTTTCACTAATTGGCTAGGAATTTTCCCCGACATTCCGGCAAGGTCATAAAAGAGAGCCTTCTGGAAAGGAATCATAAAGAGAGCTTTCCAGAGGTAATAAAAAGAGGGGAGGATGAATGGCAACTGAGAAAATAGGTCAAGAACTAAAAATTAGGGTTGTGCCTTTATTTACTTCTCTGTTCCATTTATTACTTTTATGCATCAACTAAACCTTTTGATTTTTTTTATCGCAGTTATCTATTATTTGAAACTTTCAGCCCATTGGTGGTGGCTGATTTTTCTCGTAATGGTAATAGACCCTAAAGAGACAAGAAACTGAGTCCAGCATAACTGTTTTTTACTATTCTAGCATGTCCTTGACGTGCCAATTTAGAATGTTCTCACCACTACATGTCATTTCCCTTCATCTACTAACTAATCTTGTGCAATGTTTCCTATAAACTCTAGCCAAGTTTTACATAGTGACTCATCAAATGGTTCCAATAGAGAGTTACCTCAGCATCAAAAGGTTCTAATAAAACATTATGCTCACAACATGGAATCCAAATAATTTCTATATGACTATAAATTGATGTGGATTTTTTTATGCAAATGAAAGAAAATAATTTTCGTAAAAGAAAATTTAGAGTACCTCAAGATAGAGACGTGCAATTTGCACACACTTAGCTAGCTTGAATTTATCATCCATCACTCTGAGAACATCCCACGAATAACAGCATTCAGAATTTATCATACTTGACAACAATAATAAGTATAAATTTTAATAAAAATACACATAAATTAGTATACCTCATTCCAGAATCTAAGTCAATGCCGCTGAGCATCTTCGCTGCTTTTGACCACAGTTGTTCAGACTCGTATAATTCCGCAAGCTTCTCCCTTATTATCAGAACCTAAAACGCATAGAATTATGTATCAGAGAGGTTATGAAATCATGCATGAGCTCAATAAAGATATTCAAACATGAGAGAGAAAGACTGCGCATAGATTCTAACAAGGTCAGGTTCTGTAACAACATTACCTTCCCAGCAAATTAAATAATTCAACCAGTAAGGTAAGATGAGAAACTTTCCCACAATGCAAGGTTTTAGTATCTAGAACTAGAAGTATATGCATCCCAAAAACAGAAACCTCAAACAACTTATGTCTCTCCACACCTACCCCTACTTATTCTTCTTTGATTCTCTATTCCTCTATTTACTTAGCTTTGTGGTCACTATCTGATAACCATATCAATTTAGTGCAACAAAAACTAATCAAACAATCACAAGCTTCTATCCGCTGAACTTATAAAATGTAAGACAGGCTTTATTAAATTCAACCTAAGTAGCAACAACGAATAAAAGCAAAAACAAACAGTCCAATCCTTCAAAGCTTCTGTCTAAACATAATTTTGAGACTCAAAGTACACAGATACACAAATGCGTGTTGAAACTTCATTGTCATCAAACTCCAGTCTATGAGCACAAAAAAATAGATGTATTCCAGCTCAAATACATACAAGTATGAAACTACTTAGCAAAGTCACTCAAGTATGAAACTACTCAGCAAATTCGATTCAAACAACTAAACTATAATAACACGAACCTGTTCTTCAAACGACACCACTCGAGGTTGAATTTGAGTGAGCGCATAGGTCGCGATTTCCTTCTGCGCCTCAGCCTCCAAATTCCCCAACTCCTGCGCAAACATTTGCAGGAGCTGCCTCGAGACAACAAGCGGCACATCATCCGACAGCACTACAATCAAAAAACGTCACGGAAAACCCTAGGAATTCAAAAATGAAGGCGAATATGAACGGAAATAGAGAGTTGGAGAGCTAACTGTGATCGATGAATCTTCTGGCCTGCACGATGTCGTTTGCGGCGAGGACGGTGGAGAGAATGTGCTTGTACTGCTCGATCTTCTGCCTCTGGTCGCTGATTGCGGAGGCGCTGGCGAAGGCGCTTTCCATGGCTACGGCCGGAGTTAGGGTTTCAAAATTTCGCGGGGTTTAATGGCGGTGTTTATTGGGAGTGGGAGTTTCGACTGAGCAGGGCAAACTTGAACCTGCTCTCTCAGAGCAATGGCAGTTGATTTTATGTTACGGGGTACTGGTGTATTTCTTAATTTTGAAGGGCCTTGCCGGGCCTTTGATTGTTCGGCCTGACACTCTTACGCTTTCTTTTTATTTAATTTCATCGGAGTCATTTACAACTCATTTGTAGTATTGTAATTATTTCAATTAAATTTAGGTTAATTGATGCAATTTAGTTTATACAACAAAGTTGGGTGTAAACCTATGCTCATCACCACCAAATGATGTACTTATTGATTTCACAAATCCACCTTCTTCCCGCCGACGCTCACCCCCGTATCCTCCACCTCCTTCTCCATGATGCCTTTAATCCTGACTACGATGACCGTCTTACGACGATTGGTGAGGAAATTGTTGAAGACGATTAGAGTTCCAATTGGATTGGGAACCGCCGTATGCATTTCTGGAGCATGACGATTGGGTTTTGTTAGTTTTTGTCGATCTTCCAGATTCCACCATTAACTAGAGCGGTTGTTCTGTGAGTGGTTTGAGATTAGCAGAGGGTTACATTTGTAGAGGGTTTGGAAATTGGTAAAAATTTGTTGGCTGAATCTTTAATCAATCAAATTTTATTTTAGTGAATCAAATTCTCGGGTGTAATATTAATAGCTTAAAATGTGTGTAAGAAATCTTGAAGAAAGGGAGTGACAAAATTGTTCGATCACCCATTATTAGGCCCTGTTTACTAGAGCTTATTTCTTGATGTACTGAACTGAACTGAATTGAACTGAACTGAACTGAAGTGAAACTTGATGCATTGAAAAATGGAATCAGCATGATTGAATTAACCTGAATTTCATCAAATTGCATTTTCAATGAACTGAACTACTGTAACTGAATTGAACTGAACTGAACTGATCTACAGATAAGCTTTGGTAAACAGGGCCTTATTGTCATATTAGAAAAAGTAACATGATTAAGGAAAAAAATAAATCATTATCAAACACTACAACGTTATATGTTTTAAAGTGTGATGAATCAATTGAAATCAAATCACCCCAGATTCGAAACCCAACAATTTAGAAAGTACAATAAAGTCGATGAAATTGTCCAATTTTAAAATTTTGGCCCAAAGTGGAGAAATAAAATTTCACACGATGATATAATTTTTAGAACTTTTAAACCTCGTACGTATATGTTTATAAGTAGGTCATTACTTGCTTCAATTCAGTAAAAATGTAAAATTTAGTCTAACAATCTTACATTAAATAGATTCAATTTCACCTTAGTTTTGTTCAGTTTGATTGTAAAAACCAACTTCTAAGTCGGTTTACGATTTCGTATGCGGTATGACCTAGGCGCTTGATTGAAATTTATTTAGGCCATGTTTACTAGAGATTATTTCTTTATGTACTGAACTGAAGTAAAAATCGATGTATTGAAAAATGGAATCAGCATGACTGAATTAATCTGAATTTCATCAAATTACATTTTCACTGAATTGAAATGATCTACAGATGAGCTCTGGTAAACAGGGCCTCCGTATATTCCAAATACAAAATTATTAACCAAATAAAAATGAAAAGTCTTGGGAGTGACCGTCACTATACAGTGACCGGACTAAATTATAAATAGTGCAATAAATAAAATCAAGGAGGGACCAATTTGCAATTTTTAAAAATTAAAAAAAATCACGTGCTACAGTGTTTCCGCTCGTGTACAATGTTTTTCTACAGTGTTTGCTACAGTGTACTTCAATGTTTCAAGTTAAAATGTCCATGTTTTATGTTTCAAGTTAAAGTGTTCATGTTTCACGTTAAAACGTCCATGTTTTATGTTTTAAATTAAAATGTTTATGTTTTATATTTCAAATTAAAATATTCATGTTTCAAGTTAAAGTGTTCATGTTTCACGTTAAAACGTCCATGTTTTATGTTTTAAGTTAAAATATTTATGTTCTTCAAAAAAAAAAGTTAAAATATTTATGTTTTATGTTTCAAGTTAAAATGTTCATGTTTTATGTTTCAAGTTAAAGTGTCCATGTTTCACGTTAAAACGTCCATGTTTTATGTTTTAAGTTAAAATATTTATGTTTTATGTTTTAAGTTAAAATATTTATGTTTTATGTTTTA
This sequence comes from Cruciata laevipes, assembly GCA_963678965.1. NCBI lineage: Eukaryota > Viridiplantae > Streptophyta > Magnoliopsida > Gentianales > Rubiaceae > Cruciata > Cruciata laevipes. Next base: position 2,030,594 of record OY787639.1, read on the forward strand.
AGTTAAAATATTTATGTTTTATGTTTCAAGTTAAAATGTTCATGTTTTATGTTTCAAGTTAAAGTGTCAATGTTTCACGTTAAAACGTCTATATTTTATGTTTTAAATTAAAATATTTATGTTTTATGTTTCAAGTTAAAGTGATCATGTTTCACGTAAAAACGTGCATGCTTTATGTTTTAAGTTAAAATATTTATGTTTTATGTTTCAAGTTAAAATGTTCATGTACATGTTTTAAGTCAAAATGTTCATGTTTTAAGTTAAACTGTTCATGTTTTATGTTTTACTGTAGCAACTTGACACTGTAGCAAATCGGTACTGTAGGCTGTAGCGGTTCGGCACTGTAGCGCGTGGCTTGACACTGTAGCGCGTGATTTTTAAAAAATTTCTGAAATTGCAAATTGGTCCCTCCATATTTTTTAAACTTATAACCTATTTGCAATTTAATCTGGTCACTATATAGTGACGGTCACCCAAGAGTAGGGGTGATAACGAGTCGATCCGATCACGATCATCACTATGTTCATGATCGACTCGTTTAAATTTTGAGGTGATCACGATCCGATCGCGATCAAAGCGATCAAAATAATTCATGATCATGATCGAATCGTTTAAAAATTATAATGATCGCGATCTGATCGCGAATAACGATCGGCTCGATCAAATGATCAATCATCAATCATGATCAGTTTAAAAGTTTTTTAAAAAAGTTAAAAATTAACAAATTACTAGAAAATAATTCATTTAGATGTATATATTTATATTATATTAATCGATTATCTTATCGATCGATATCGATCACCTTATCGATCTGTTCGCGATCATGATCGAGTTTTAATGTCTATGATCGTTGATCGTTCATTTATTAAACGATCAAAAATTTTTGATCATGATCGGCTCATTTATTAAATGAACGATCTCGATCCGATTTTTAACCGATCCGATCGCGATCCGATTAACGAACGCTCGTGATCGTGCTCACCCCTACCCAAGAGACCAACTCAATACAAAATTATTAATTTAAATAAAATAGTTTAAAAATTACAACTCGGTTTGGGTATCTTTTAATGATTTCATATCCTTTTTTTATTCGGAGAAAATAAGAACGGAGAAAAACTTTACTCCTTAGTTGGAACTTTCTCCGTGCTCAACTCGACGGCAGAGCCATAAGCAGACGCGAGATCGGTCTGTGTCGTCTCGTGCTGCTGATTCAACGTAGTCGATCACCACAGATGTTTCAGCTTAGCCTCGTACTCCACTGGATACAGGCACTATTTGGTCCAATTCCACTTCTAATGTGTCTCATCGGCATCTCTTTCTCCCTCGTCCCACAGGCATCGGCGCCACCGCAGAGGTAATATCAAAATTTACCATTATACTCGATCGATTTTCTATCGGTTTGGCTTTATGGAAAATCAATTTTCTTGCTGAAATTTAGAAAGAAGTTGATATCCTAATTGAAAAAGAGTTGAATTAGGGTTGGTTTGATGTATGATTTGAGCGTTCATCTTATATATGCTGCAAAATCTGGCTGTTAGTTTTCGTGATTTGTTCTTGGAGTATGGATTGATACACTGGGAGTATTGCATTTGCCTCATTGTGTCGTAAAGACTGTGGAGATAGCTGAAATTTATGTTTAAGACAGACAGTGTAATGTAATTCTTAATTCTTATTTGGTAGATGAAGAATTTCAGAAAAGTGCATATGTGAATGCTCCCTACTTCGAAATAAAGTTTTTGTTTACTTTTGAATCGTTAAGATCTGTTATATTGTATACAGGGAGTTTGTTGGGGTTATGAACTTGAACTGGATTCAGCGTAAGATTCACCGGTACAATGTCACATTCGGACTCTTCATGTTGGATTGGTGGGAACGCTGCATCGTCAACACCGTCATCATCGTGCTGATGTGGTTTATTTACCGCAACACGTCAAGATTCCTCCTCTCTGCATACAAATGGTAGTATTGCTAACCTCTCAATATATTCAGTTCTGCTTTCACTTCTCTTTTGCATCCTATGAAGTTGTTTGGTACTACTTTTCTTTCGTGCAAAGGTTTGCTTAATCTAAAGTAAGTTTTTTTAACCAAACGTCTCCATATTAGTAACGGTGTGGAGTGAAAAATCAAAAACCGTGCTCTTCTCGTGTTGTCTAGAAAAATGGTTGAGAAAAGAAAATGCTGTATCAAATCTCCAGTTTTTGCTTTTCCTCCAGTGATATTGTATCCTACCTTATGATTTAAATTTAGCAATACATGTTGTGAGAAGTTGCGTGCTCCTTAATTTGGCCATGGATGTTATTTGATTGGCTTAAGAACTGAATTCTGCAATCCAGAACCACCATTGTTTCTATCGACCTGTAAAAGGAGCTTCATTCACGCCTGTTTATCATTATACCTTTTCAGTTTTGAAACCATGGTATGTAGACCTAGACTAGTTATGTGATGCACGATTTAACCACACACTTCAGTTTGCAACCTTGTTAGTTGTTATTTGGCCTCTTCACTGTAATGGGAATTTGCCTTATCATTGTTGAGAATGGCTCTAGGAACTCGTAAATTTAGAATCCCAACCTGTTTTTTCACTGTCTTCACTCTTCAGTTCAAGTAACACTATCGATTGCTCTTTTCAGGTGTTTGTGATGAAGAGCACCTCACCACCATCCACGCGGTGCATATGATGAAGAGATGGATTGGATAGGAACTAGGAACTAGGAAGCGGCATTAAGACATGTACTGTTCATTTTGTGCGTTATTCGTGTTGAATTACACACTTATTGTAGTATGATACGCTAGAAATTGATTATTATGTGCTAAAACATTATAAGTGGATGTCGAACACTTCTAAGTTAGCATTTTCCCCTAATGTTAACAAGTAGTTTTTATTTTGTGATTATTCTACCTTCACACTCACATCATTCTTCATAGCTACAAGGTGTTTCAAAGTTTCTAAACGAACCGGAACAAATTCCTTAACTTCATCGGAACATACTAAACCTCCTAAGGCCGTGTTTTCCTGAGTTGACTTTAATTTCATCAAATTAAAATTTCACTAAATTGATGATAAGTTCAAAGAACATGCTCCTCCGTTTCATAAGGAAAAAACAAAATCACCAAAACATTTAAGAATGCAGAATTAGCAAAACCTTAATTTCTGACAAATACAGGAGTTACAGAGCGCGCGCACGCACACAGTATTTCACTAATCATTTGCTGATCAACGAACGAAGCCATATATTAAGACACCGATGGAACACCCCGGTCAGTACACAGATTCCCATTTCTCTGGGCCGATATTTTAACGGGAACCATTTTTTTTGCAGTCTTAAATTTCTTACCTGGATGTTTTCATGTAAGAGTTTCGGTAGTTTTCGATTTTATCATGTTCGTTTTGATTTTTAATTTGTTGTATTTTGCACGTATCGGCGCAATCGAGGTCGTATGTTTGAGGGCTTCATTTGATCTTAACATTAGCTTATCTGATCATAATGGATGTTTGATGCAAGACATTCTGTAGTTTTAATCGGTACCATGTCTGTTTGAGTTTTGTTTGCACTGAACGTGATAATTGACGGCACAATCCAGTTTGAGGTTGGGCTTCATTTGATTTTTACATTCGTTTGATTATGCATAAGAACTTCAGTGAGTTTATTTGAATTTTTATGAACTGAAACTTGATGATTGGTGGCACAATTAGGCTTAGATGTTTACGAGCTTGAAGCTTCATATGATTTAACATCTTTGTTGTGGTCGTTCAATAGTTAGCTAGCTATATGTTGCCTAAATCAAACTTTTGTAAACTTGGAGATAGAAAGGCACAAGCTGAAATTTTTAGTATAGGTTTCATGTAGAGCCCATTTGTTGTTAGCAGAAAGACTATGTCTTTATTTTGGCATGTGGGGTTGGCTATATGAATCATATTTGTTTGTATTGCTTCTATTTATATGGAGCTTGCCTGAGTGACTGTATTAATGTAATTGACCATGCTTGTGCCATTTTGTATGACATGATGTGTAGATAATCCTCAAGACCCAATGGTGCCACCTGTTGAAGGTGTTGCCGGTGGTGGAACATCATACGGTTGGTGTGATACAGGAATGGATGATCCTAGTAAATTTATGGGGTTTATTGATCCCACGAAGGTTCCAACTACTGAACTAGTTCACATTTGGTGCATGCCGAGTACAGCAAATGTTGGAGCTCAGGATATGCCGCGACCACTGGAACCCGTGAGTGTCATCATGAAACATTTGCTATTTGATGTTTTTTCCTCAAAAATATTTGTTTTCAACATCATTTTTATTAGTGCTAGTCAAATACTTGATTGAGGTATTCTTGTTTACTATATTCCCACCCTTCTCTTTTAAGAACGGGTTATTTACTATGATGTCATTACTTTTATTATTCTTGGTCAGCTCTCATTGGTTACCAATAATCCTTTAGTGATTCCTAGCTCCGTTATTGGTGTCAGTCAGTTATAATTTACCTAATGATTATTTTCCTTTGAAGTTATTTCTTGTGCTTATTTCTACTGCTATGTTGCCTTGCGAACATGAACATTTTGTGTCGGCCACCTATTTAACACTTGGTTTGTTTGTAGATATCTCTCCTTTCTGCTAGAAATGAGAGGGAAAGTATTCAAGTTGCTTTACGTCCAAAATTTTCTTGGAGTGGATCCAGTACTGGCACTGCAGGAACTGTTCAAATTCAGTGTACTGATCTATGCTCAATATCAGGGGACAGGTCCATTACTAGGCTCTGAAATGTTGTGCTTCTGAATCATTATATCGTCGGAAATTAATTGTACAAAGGTTCATGTATAATCTTCAGATTGATCGCTGGTCAGGCTTTAAAGCTACGACGGGTAGTTCCCATCCTGGGAGTTCCAGATGCTCTTGTGCCTCTCGATATGCCAACCTCTCATCTTAATTTGTTATCCGGGTATAAAACTAAGTCCGCAGCTTGAGTTTATGGGGGTATGCCCCTTTCTTTATGTCCATATCTAGGCGAAGTGAAATGTTTCGCTTGAATTTTTATAGAATTCATTGAACATGCTTTAATTTTGCAGTGAGACAACCGCAATATGGGTTTCTGTGGATGTTCCAATTTCTCAACCTCCCGGGCAATATGATGGAGAGCTAATATTTACAGCAACTAGAGATGATGCAAAGTGAGTGTCTATCCTTCACAATCTTGTATTGTTGTGATAGATTGACTAAACCAATTGTCATAAAGCTAATTTTGTTACTTTCAAAGAAGAAATGCTTCAAGCTGTCTGATTTAATTAATGTGTTACTACACCTGCATTAAATACGTGTACTTGTTTCAGACCTGCTGCATCTTGCCTGAGCAACGCAGAAAAACATCAAATGTGCAGATTGCTTAAGAACAGTTTAGAAGTTATTGAGCCCATTGATGGGAAACCCTTAGAAGAAGTGGTTAGTATAATACAGCTTCTCATTGCAGGATCATGTTTTTCTGTTTAATCGGTGAGTCGTGTTTAAATGACTTTTCGTTTCCCAGGTGGAACGGATAAAGTTGGCCACCTCAAATCTGAGAACAGTTCTCGTGTCCCCATTGTTCTCTGATTGCTTTTTAGATAGTTCCCCTTTGGATATGATGGATGAAGATGCTATCTCAAACCTTTCATTCAGGCTGAAAATAAGTTTGACAGTTTGGGACTTCGTATTACCAGAAACTCCTTCCGTGCCTGCTGTTATTGGTGTATCCTGATGAATTTGCCATAATGTTTACTTGATAGGCTTATACCCTGATCTTTCCTTTTGAGCTGCTATCAAAATTTGTTAATATTACATTCGAAAGTGCTATGATGGTGTCTTTATGAGCCTTTTAATAATGAAATAACTGTTTAAAATGAACTTGAGTGATGTTCTTACCTTTTCATATTCTCGGGATATTTTATTATGCACTATAACACATGGTAGAGAATGTCAAATAGCAGATTATTTGCTTCCTTAGCATACTAGGTCTCTGACACAGTGATTGAAGACCGATTTGGTGTTGAACATGGAAGCAGTGAATGGTTTGAGGCCCTCGATCAGCATTTTAAGTGGCTACTTCAGTACAAGATCAGCCCTTATTTCTGCAGATGGGGTGATGGCATGAGGGTTTTGACATACACCTGTCCATGGCCAGGTATGTGAACAGAATGTAATGTTTGGAATTGTGTTTTAATTATAAAGGCTTCATGTGCAAGTACTTATTTGTGCCTGTTTTCCTACAGTTGATCATCCAAAATCAGATGAGTATTTTTCGGATCCACGGTTGGCAGCATATGCTGTCCCATGTAGTTCAGTGGTCTCCAGGTCTTAATTGTTCCCTTGTTTATGTTTTTTGTGAATTTTTTTTCTTGATGTAACCCAAGCCTCTTTCCTGCTTTTTATTCTCATTGCAGTGATAAAACGGAGGATTTCTTACACAAAGAAATTGATATTTTAAGCAAAAAGCCTCACTGGAGAAAGGCATACTTTTACCTGTGGGATGAGGTATAATGTTTCTAGGGAGAATTTCCTTGCTGCAACTTGTACTCGGTAGGCTTGTAAAGTTAGGCCTATAATTTATTATACTGGTCCTGCATGTACTTCATTATTTGTTTAGGCACTGTGATTTCAGATCAAAGAAATTCTAGGTGGGAATTTGAAATCATAAATAAGCATACCATGGAGTAGATAATCACATCTGGCTTATAATTAATTAATAGTATGAATATTTTCTAATGTTTCATATTCTCCCTTTCAGAATCTTTTTTAATTTAGATTGTATGCCATAGCTGCGTAGTTGATTTTGTCTTCATATTTCTTTGGTTGGAGGGAGTCAGAAAATTGAAGAAAGGTGGATGAATTATCCCGAAAAAATTTATGCAAATTGTGCTGATTTACGTTTCCCTTTCAGCCGCTGAATGTGGAACATTATAATGGAATTCGCATCTTGGCTAGTGAGATCCATGCATATGCACCAGATGCTCGAATCCTAACCACATACTACACTGGTATAATATTCTGCCCCTTCTAATAATATTGATGTTGGTCACTTTTGATATTGCATGTTGCCTGAACCTTCTGCAGGTCCAAGTGATGCACCTCTTGCTGCTAGCAATTTTGAGGCCTTTCTGAAAGTCCCAGAATACCTACGGCCACATACTCAGATATACTGTACGAGGTATTAGTTTCTGTAGTATTGATATTGTTCCCACCTGAATTTTTCTGGATAAATATATTATGGTTTCTCCATTCTTCATTTGTATCCATACCAAAATTAGTCAAAAGAAACTTTCTAGAACAGTGCTTCATAGAGCATCGATTTTCTCTCTCTTTGCAGTGAATGGGTGATAGGCAACCGAGATGATTTGGCAAAGGATATCATGGCTGAAATCCAACCTGAAAATGGTGAGGTAATGTTTTCCACCACTCTGGTTTCCGATTGGACTACTGGATTCTGCTTGACTTGATTTGTCCATCTGAGCAGTCTTATGTTTACAACAAATTTGTACCAAGTTATTACAATGGTGCCCATTCTAACTTTGCTTCCACACAGGAGTGGTGGACATATGTCTGCCTCGGTCCATCCGATCCCCATCCTAACTGGCACCTGGGAATGCGAGGGACGCAACATCGTGCTGTGATGTGGCGTGTCTGGAAAGAAGGTGGAACAGGTTTCCTATATTGGGGCGCAAACTGTTATGAAAAGGCAATCGCTCCCAGTGCCGAGGTTTGTGTTCAATTGCAAAAAAGTGTGTGTGTGTGTGTGCGTGTCTCATATTACACATGTTTCTGCAGATAAGATTTAGGCGTGGCCTTCCACCCGGGGACGGGGTTTTGTTTTACCCGGGTCAGGTTTTCTCACCTTCACAGGAGCCAGTTGCTTCACTGAGGCTAGAGCGCCTTCTGAGTGGCTTGCAGGTATGGATCATGGTGTTAATGCTATATTCCAGTTAGTAATTAGGCATTCTTTCCAGTTCAGTTCAGTTCAGTTCACTCCAGTCCAGTAAATTTGAGACTATGTTAATTAGCTTAGTTCTGGTCTATTTTTCACAATGTTTAGTTCTAGATTAGTTCAGCAGAAATCAGCTTGGTGATATACTCGTTGAGTTTGGTCGGTAATTGTGTGTGTTTTTATGCTGTTTTTACCAGGATATCGAGTATCTCAGGCTCTATACTCAGAGATTTGGGAGGGATGAAGGACTGGCACTGCTGGAGAAGACGGGAGTCTACTTGGGTCCCGAACGATACACTCTGGAACACACTCCTATCGATGTGATGCGAGGCGAGATCTATAGGACTTGCCGGTCGTGAAATGGAACTTGTTTCGGTCGATGTTATCTTGTATGCTTGTCTGAACCCTCCTTTGAAGCGGAGTGCTAGTTTTGCAGTTCAGACTATTCCTTTGGCTGCTTATTTTGTTTTGCTGGTCTAAGGTCTAATGTATGAGTATGTGTAGATTTGGGAAATGGAAAAGGAACAGAAAGAAAACATTGGATTATGATGAGGAAATAAATCACGTTTAGGCAATTGCCTTTTTGTCTCGTTTAAAAATTAAATTCATAGCAATGTTATATGGCAGTGATTTTGCAATTTGTGTCGTCTGCTCAACCTATAAAACGATGTTATTTTGAGCATTTAAATCAAAATAACATAGTTTTAAATAACCTCTAAAAGGTCAAAACGGCACGTTTTGAACCTTTTGAACAATAGGTAAAATTTTGTGACCCTTGGTAGATAAAATTCAAAGGTCATTTTCACCTCTTAGATAGATATTTTGACATAATTTTGAGGCTCCAAACAAAATAGAGTATTTGCCATTAGCCTACCCTAGACAGAGGACTCACTCAAAATCGTACAATTTCACTTTCACATATACGTCCCATAAATTGGTAGTACACCAAATTATATTTCTCCGTAGTAGGAGTACTAAATTTTTAAGAATTTCAAAAATGGCAATTAGTGGATGCATTGACTTGGATGCAATTAGTGGATGCATTGACCAAATTAGCGTGGGCCCTAGGATGTTACACCAGTAGCCTGACTCATGATGCCAAGGAGATGCTTTTGATCATAAAGCTTTAGAAAAAAATGGTGTCCAGGAATATATATTTGGTCTCTGGATTCAAGTAAGCAAAGACATTTTGCTAGCTATTGGAAATCTGCGAGGGCAAAAAAGAAAATATGTTGCTAAAGCGGAACAGATCATCAGACTCCGACTGATGCTGAGACTGGGGACCTCCGGGATTAATAGTATCACAAAAGGTTTGAGTGAGTCATACCTTAAGTTTATGATAGAAAACGTGATTTTTATATATTTATATTAAAATAATTTATGTGTTTGTAAGTGTTCATTAAATTCATTTATAATATTTTAAAATAATTAGCTAATAAAGAAAGATGCAACACAATTGAACTAACCATGGAGACGTATTTAGGATATTTAAATGAAATTTTTATTGATATAAATAATTAAATGTGGCATAATAAGAGTCTATTAAGACACACATCTAAACTAAAAAAAAGTGAAATAAAAAGTATCATATCATAAGGTTATGATCAGACGGTCTCGTAGGAAACCTTCTCCAAACAGTTTATCTCAATTTAATAGTCTCCTACAAATTCTTGTTCAAACACAAACTGTTATATAACACAAACTACTGTCTAGGTTGATGTTTGAGAGTTTTAGATGAGGTTGCTATATAATTTGTTGGTTTAGTTATACTCTAACATGAATCTAAACAAATTATTATTTAACGCAACACAAAATCACTAAACATCATTAGTCTGACTAAACTTTAGGTTGTCTTAGGTCTTGTTCTATCAAATATCACGAGCTTGTTTCTGGCTTAGATTTATTGAATTAAATTGAATTACAATTAAGGTTATATTAATATAAATTTCATCGAATAATTTTTTATCAAATTGAATTAAATTGAGTTGAAATATACTTGTAAGATTTGATAGGTCCACCGGCCTCGCGGCCATGACATGATAGCAAAGTGAGAAATGATTCTCTTGTTTTTGCGCAGGAAAGTGAAGTGAAGTGATTTCACAATAAGCCAAACTCTATTCCAGTAATAATTAGTTACTGAAAATGTATGGTGTTTGCGCAAATTAGGCTTCGGGTCCTTTTAGTGCTGTCTTGTATAGTGTGATCCGCGATCTTGCTTTTCTTTTTCTTTTATTTATCCCCTTTTTTTACACTATATAATCACTATATAACGAAAAAAGAAAACCATCACCATTGCTAATAAATGATATATCTTCTTAATTTCAAATTCATAATTGATTAGATTTGACAAGGAAGTGAATATTGGTGAAGTACATTCATTTCAATGGAACGACAGTGAAACATGAATGAGGATGAAATTAATAATCACCATAAATAGTAATTATAAAATAAACAAAACATCTTAAATACCCTCTCCTTTCTTATTTTGCCACTTTGGTAAATGGCACCACAACTTTCTTCTATGTATTGATATTTGAACTCCAGAAGAAGTGTCATGTGCACATGGAAGTCAGGGCGTCCGCCAAGACTCACTTAATGGACGCTAGTCATTATGGCGAAAATATTTCATCGCCGCAATTGCTCGCTGTGACTTTTGGTGCCTTTGAACAAAAACATTCAAGCGACGTGTTTTGGTGAACTGTGCAAAGTAAGTTAAAATATTTGAAAAAAAAAGTAAAATTTAATCCAAGAGAGCGTCTCCCGTAAGGTGCTCTTACGGTAAGGGCGGGTCAAAAGAGACTAACTTCTACAAGATTGGTGATTACTATATAAATTATTTTAATTATTTAACCCATAAACATAAAAGATTAATGAAATAAAGTGAAAAGTATTGCCTAAAACTTAAAAGATCAAACCAAATGAAAGATCAACCCAAATAAAGGTCAAACTCAAGTATAAAAATATCAGGTACAAACAAAAATAATTTAAATAATTAAATTAATTGTATAATAACCTCAAATCTTGTAAAATGTGGTATTATTTTGTCATGCCCTTACCTTAAGGTGTCCTTATACGAGACTTTCTCTTAATCCAATTAAAAACATATTTAAACCTTATTAAATAGAAAGACCAATTAACTATGGTCTAATACCTTATATCTCAATGTTAGGAATGAGTTTACCCTCATTCGTAGTTAAAATCAAACTTTTGTTTTTCTAAATTATAATATTATGATGAATATTTCAGTATAACTTTTAAAAATATATCCTAAGTATGTCTATATTTTAATATTTATACAAAACGCCTTAAATGCCGCAACGTAAACGTTGTAACGACTAGTCGTCCTGGCACTAGACTAGCGTCGCGCATTAAAAGTGTCCAGTGACTTCATATATTCCAGTTGTTTCTGCACAGAAGACTTTTTTCAATCAAAGATGTTAAATTTTGACTTAATTTTTGAATGCATAGATAAACAAAAATATTATCGTATCTAATATTGTTGGAATCGTCATAACATGTAGTTTATTGATATCAAATTTTTAAATCTTGATAATATACGTAGTTAAAGATATTAGCAGTAAACATGTGTATTAAAAACCGTGGAAAATCAGTTGTGCATGGGAGTATACTTTTGAGAGTTAGGATATTAACATGCAAATTATACCGTTCATTCTCAATGAAAAGGAAAAAAATGTGATTGCGTGATTAAAATTTTGATATATCATCCCATAACCTTCCTTCACTAGGCTCTAATTTGCACATGTTCCTTTCTCTCTATTTTGTAATTTGAAGAAATAAATATTATATTTTTGGGGAAAATAAAAGTTGAAAACCACATTTCAATTTGTAGTTGGTGAATTCTTTCAAATGTAAGAATATCAATAAAAAAATAGTATAATGGAGCATCCACATCAAAGATGTTGAAAATAAGATGGGAAATCAAACTTTTTGTTGCATGTGCACAAGAGACTCGAGAGGAAGAGGTTTGTTTCTGTAACCAGGCAAGAAAACAAGAATGTACAATGTTGATCCTCAGTGCGCTGCACCACCACAAACAACAAGCCCACATCTCAATTTTAATGCATTTCCAAACTCTTATATGAATCAATCTAAAATTCAATCATACATATTATACAAATTTTTAATTGAGACGGATATCACTAATAAGCATGCTTAATACCTGTAAAACTTCAGTTTTGAAAGTAAGAAAATCGAACTGAATGATCGTGCTTAATATGTAAAATGCCGGATTTTAAATCTAGAAACTTCATATAAATACTTTTACTATGGTACTTTTACATAATTTACATTACTACTATTGTTATTGTTTTACATTCATTTTTTGAGTGTCCTAATGGTGCAAGAATTAACCACACGTGAATAACATTCCCTTTCATTCAATTCATCTTACTCGAATGGTTGAGCCACATGACACATGCATTCATAAAAGGACCAAATGGTTAATCCATCTAAAGTGGAATATATATCAATTTGCATCAAGCGTGGGCGTAGAGAATTTTACACTTTTATAAATCTCCCTTACTCCATTCAAAAAACATTTAAACTTTTCAATTCTTGATTAATAGGATTAATAAACTCTAATGTAATGGTATGATGTGATCATTCTTAAAAGCACTCCCTATCACTTAAAGAAATAAAATAAAGAGATGGATAAAGATATGTATGAAAATAAGAGTTACCATAGTTGAAGGGTTATATTCCCACTTATTTATTTGAACATAACTGAATTAAACATAAATCATATTATTGAAAAAAAACTTGGAAGAGTATAACTAATAAGTATTTTGTCCGCATCATATTTCACAATAGGGAATTAGACTGGTTTGAACTAGCATGTATGACAGTCCAAATTGTAGCAGAGGAAAAAGATAATATTCTCATTTTCAAATATGATCTTTTGCATATTAATCATGATTATTCAGCGTGTTGATCTTCTCACTTTTATGACGGATCATTAACGCTTAAAATTTGATATTTTAGCTAGTGACCTAGTGATCTTAAAATAGACATTAACGCATGTCTATTCCGTGTGAAGCAAGAAGCGAATAGAGATGTGTTTAAGTCCAAATGAAAGAGGACTTTGAGTAGCATTTGTCTTTTCGATGCCAAATTACTCGTGAAATAAAATGGGCAAAACTTTTATGGGAATTGTTTTTGTCAAAAATATTGAAAAATGCACAAACAAGCATTCCATAGCCGACAAAATATGTGATCAAAGTCGGTCGTCCTTATCATCTAGTGTCATCGCAGTTATTATTTCTGTCATTTCCATATATGTACTGCGCTAGGGCCCCGCTTATTTACCCTCTTTGTGTAGGGCGAATATTTTGATAAGGAAATAAAAGGAAGAATAAGGACGAATTAATGCGATCGTTACTTATGAATAATGTTTCTCCTGTTTTCTAATTTTATTTATTTTTCAAAATAAGAATATTAACTACAATCAACCAATCATTGATTGCAAATTTGAAATATATGTGAGATGCTATTGGATTTTTCGTAACATTTGTTTTCTAAATATAAAAATTTATAAATTATTTACAATTAAAGTAGTAATGGTCAAATATGTTATAAAAATTGTGTGATCAAAATATAACGATAGGAGAAGGAGTTGAAGTTGCCTAAAAGACATCAATCTTTTACTAGTGATTATCCGTATTTTTTATTTATCTTTAAATATATTAAAGTTGATTTTTTTAATCAACGCACATAAGAAAATATATGTATATATAAGATATTATGGAGAGTACCATATAAGCAACCAATTAAAAAATATACTCAAATTCATCCCAACTAAAACAAGTTAGTTGACTTTTAATAGTCAAACTGAACCGACTTTAACCATTAAATTTTATTAATATATATATTTAGATTTATCTATCATATATATTTTTAAATTATTATTGCTCTAAAATAGGTAAAACATATGTCAAATTCGACTAAGTTTGTCAAATTCGACTAAGTTTTGATTGAGACATGCTATAAACTATATTAAATTGGGAAGAATATTTAAACAAATACCCAATCTAATAAAGTTGTCTTCGTATGCTGCCATATTTAGTCGTGAGACCATAATATTATTGCAAATTACATCTGAATTTCCAAAATCCAATACTTATTTGGATTTTAAATACATGATAACAAAGCTTAATCTTAGATTTGAATTGTTGGATTGCATATTACGAATACTTTATTTTCCATAATACATCTTGCCGGCCCCTACATTAGTCTTAGGTTTCCGTAATCTCTAGTCAAATAGATACGCTAAATACAATTAAACTATTCACTCGGGCAACTTAACCAAATTAATTATAAGTAATCAAACTCCCAAACTGCCCATCTGAATCCATGAAAACCAGCCCTTTGACCAGTCTGAACAAGGGACAAAACCGACATTTAATCACCAAGCAACCAAGTAAAGAGAGATAAACACAAAGGTTCGACAATTTTCCTACACGACAAAACAGTCCACCGCATAGTCCGAGTTTCTCCGACATGTGTCATTAGTTTTTCAGCTCCGGAGCCACGTGGACGGTGGAAATCCGCAGCACGGGACCAATTTGCAAAAACCCAAAAATATAAAACCCCGAAAATAAAATCCGATTAAAGTAATCTGCTGCCGCCGCTTCATAAAAACTCGCATTTCTTTAATCAGTCCTTTATAAGCTTAAACTTCATCCAAATCTCCATCCAAACACGTCTCTTTCTGAGCATTTCCCAGTCTCCTTTTGCGATTATTAGCCTTTTGACATCGCCGCCGAAGTGTGAAAATGGTCTGAAAAAAGGGACCATTTTTATTTTTTTCGCTTGATTCGAGAGAGTTTATAGTCAGAAAAACCACTTTCTTTGCCATTTCTTGAAGAAAGCTTTCACCTTTATGGGTGTAGAAGATTTGAGGATTTCTGGAGCTGAAAGTTTCTGGGCTAGAGTTTAATTTCTGTAAAAATGGTGGATTTAGAGTCTTCATCAGCAATGGCTTGTGAAGAAGCCAGTGTTTCTTCAGCTGGGTTATCGTCTTCCCAAGTTGTGCCTCTCAAGAAAAAGCGGAATCTCCCAGGAATGCCAGGTTTGTAAAATTAGTTTCACTTTTCCGATGATAATTTTTTTTGAATTTCCACTCTTTTTAGTGACGAAAAGGAATTGATTAGTGACACTTTTTGGTTTGTTTTTCTGCAGATCCAGATGCGGAGGTGATAGCTCTGTCGCCGAAGACGCTTTTAGCGACGAATCGGTTCGTGTGTGAGATCTGCAACAAGGGTTTTCAGCGGGACCAGAATCTGCAGCTCCACCGGCGCGGCCACAACCTGCCGTGGAAGCTCCGGCAGAGGACCGGCAAGGAGGTGAAGAAGCGGGTCTATGTCTGCCCGGAAGTCGCCTGCGTCCACCACGACGCCGCCAGAGCGCTCGGCGACCTCACCGGAATCAAGAAACACTTCTGCAGAAAGCACGGCGAGAAGAAGTTCAAGTGCGAGCGCTGCTCGAAAAAGTACGCCGTATTGTCCGACTGGAAAGCCCACATGAAAACCTGCGGCACTCGCGAATACCGCTGCGACTGCGGCACCATGTTTTCCAGGTCAGCACTCAAAAAATAATTAGCAGTTTTTAAGGATTCAATCGCGTTCATTATTTGATTGTTCATATGTTTGTTTGTCTTAGGAGGGATAGTTTCATAACGCACAGAGCGTTTTGTGATGCATTGGCACAAGAGACTGCGAGGACGAGTCAAGAGAGGCTGGTGATTGAGGAATCGGAGGGAAGCCGGAAGGCGGTGGCGGCGGCGGCGTCGCTGCCAACAAGTCCCCCACCGCCGCCGCTGACGCCGTCGACCGGGGTTTTGTCGCCGGTGCTGTCTGTTCAAAGCTCAGGTAAGCGTGATCTTTATGTTTGTCCATTCCATTTATAGCACTACTCTACAACTCTGCTAGCTACTGCAAATTTGTTTTTCTCGAGGCCAGCAAAAACGTGGATTTTAATTATCAGTTTGGACCGCTTTTCGTCAAACTTAACGTTATTGATGTACATTTCCATATCGGATCCTTGTTTAGTCTGGTTTTAATGGCGTTTTTTTGCCATATATTCATGCGGGTTCACGTTATTGTTTATTGATCTCTATTTTGTCCATTTGCGTCGTCCTTATAATTTGTTTTCATCTGCAATTCTTGTCTTTATCTTGTGGCATCGTCTAGTACACTTATCTTATGCTTTGACTATGTTGTTTACTATTAAATTGTTGAGCTTATATGAATCAGATTTGTTTAATGGAATGTGTTTTTCATTAACGTTTGATCGCGTGCATGATTACGCTTTTACTTTAACTTCGAAAGTTTTGAGCATTATTGGGGTTTGATCAGTTGTAAAAGCAAGAAAAAGATTTTGCTTTTGATGTAAAAAGTCAAGCTTTAATTTTTTTTGGAGAAATGATTTCCCATTTTCATCATTGTCTTATTATATTTTTCTTTTTGGATGTAGAACTGCCCGGAAATCATCCGCCGCCGGAACTGGTTCCGAAGCCGGCATCGCCTTCAACCACCACCACTTCCGCCGCCGTGGCGGCCAGCTCTCCCACCTCGAGCTCCGACGGAAACGGCAACAGCACCACCAGTGGGGTTTTCACAAGCATGTTCGGATCATCCAGCACAGCTCCGCCTTACTCCACCTTCCTACGGGCCGCGGGCCGCGGCCCAGAAAACCTCGCCGGAGAGCCCATCTCTCTGTCGTTATCCTCGTCCATTTACCTCTCCAACCACCCAGCCTCCTTGTTCCCCACCGCGCCGCCGCTGCCGGACCACCACGCTAGGCAGCCAGCGGCAATGTCCGCCACCGCATTGCTCCAGAAAGCAGCTCAGGTAGGCTCCACAGCGTCGAGCTCGTCGTTCCTCCGCGGCCTCGGCTTGTCATTGCCGGAGGAGGACAGTCCTCTGCCCGCCGCCCGCCATCGCGTGAAGACGGAGAACGTAACGTTTGCTCCGGCGAGTCTCCAGCTGGGGCCTCCGTGCGATTACAGCTCCATTTCCGGTTTCAGCGACCTGATGATGAGCCCGCCGTCAATGTTCGGCGGCAAGCCCGCCACGCTGGATCTTCTCGGTATGGGGAACACAACGGTGGATGGGTTTCTGGGAATGGGCACCACCGGAAACACGCCGTCCGATGGGTTTTCGGCGTATCTGAATTCCCTGCACGGTGGCAGTCTCGACGGCGGCTGGGATGATTCCGGCGATAGAAAGCCGCCGTTGCTGTAGAATAGAAGTAGTGTAATATCATGCATGCATCCAACTCTCTTTCTGCATTTTGGATCCGTCTTGGGGAGAGTGTTCTTTTTGTTTCGCTTTACATTATGTTATTGTTTTCATATACTTATATAAGTCCATGTATCATGTATGTATGTAGGATATTTATAGAACTAGTGGTTGAAACCCTAGCTTTCTCTTTCAAATTCAATTTCAGTAGAGAATTTCTGGTGGATCAGCTCTAAAATCGGTGGAGATTTCGTCAATTAACCAACATTAATAGATGATACTATTGTTGGACATTTTACATGAATGCGTAGTGATGTAGCTAACCTTACAGTTCATGTTTGTATCGATGTTTACGATTTTAGTTAAAAGCAATGCATTTAGGGTTTAAAATTCATATTATCATTAAAGGTTAGGCTTTAATTGAGTTTACATGAGTATTTTAGCTGTGTTTGGTGAAAATGTATTTTACTACTTTCCCCTAGTTATATTTGCATGCTTTGATCTTTTACCATTTGATTTAAAAAAATGTTTGATCATTAGCAGTATTAATGTGCAAATATATACATCCTACAAGATACATATGCTAATATCTTAATTGATATATTAATTCAATTTAAATACTACGGTAGTAAAATTTATGTTCGTGAACGGCTTTGAATATTCTAATAAGTAAAATCTTTGGAATATTGGCAATATAATTACAATAATAGTGTGTACAATTCGGCCTGGTCCGGTATGTAATGAACTTAGAATTATGGAATCAATTTGATTATCTGATTATAAGTTAAGATGCTAAATTTCATATCTGTAATGTGGAAGAGGTTATGGAATGCTAAGCTTCCTAGTAGGATGATTTTTCTAGTTTGGATAATTTTGAACAATATATGCAATCTTCGGGAAAGGAATTGTTTATGCGGGGTGGCATTGTACAATATCCTTCTATGCTTGGTGTGTAGCCAGAAGCAGGAGTCTTATGATCATATTTTTGGAGACTGTGAGGTGGTTGAACGCGCTTGGCGCTTGAGTTCACTTGGTTTCGACTTCAATCCACTCTTACCCAGGATCTTTCAGTGTGGTTGGTGAAATGGATCGAAGAAGCACCTGACATAGAGGTACTACAGTTATCTTTCTGCATTATTTGGAAGATCTGGAAGTACATGAACGAGGTTGTCTAGAATGGTAAACATGTTTCTGTAAGTATTGATCCTTCGACAATTTGGTACCAAGCTAGTTATCAGACCATCTTTCAAAAGTCGATTGAAGACACATATTTCAATAAGAACAAACAAGTAGTTGTTGCAGCATGGTGTTTATGGAGCAATGGTAACGGAGTTCATGATCATAATTACCAATCATCTACACTCAACCTGCACTACAAGCTGAGTTAGCGCCTTCACAGATGCTCAAGTCCTTTGCAATGTTCTGCAACTCATGCGTAAACCTGATCGTAGTCTAATTTCTTTTGTTTCTAAATTCTCGTCGATTAGAAAAGCTTTAGTAGTGTGTAGTTAAGGTAAGTCGCTAGCACGTGGCGATATCCAATGACCTAGCTAGGTATATTATCAGTAATATTTAATATTTTAATGAAAAAAATTATTGTAATTTTTTAAATAAGTTTATAACCCTAGCCCATTTCCATTATTGACATAAATTTTATCCAAATTTCACCTTTTTATTTAGGATAGTAACTGATACAGTTATTTCGTCTAGGTATTCAAATAAAAGTTTTGAGATTGAGAACAATCATTATTTGTTGGATAAACTAGAAAGTTTTTTTAGTATATAATAATAAAGGAAATAACAACGTCCACTCACTAATTGAAATATAGAGGGAAAATTTCTATTAAGGGCATGGTACAAATGTAAATTATTATAAGGGGCGTGAAACTTGTATATTTATTTTTAAGGGCGTTATAACAAATATATTCTTTATTTAATTCAAAAAAGTCATTTATGCCCCTCTCCTCCCTAAAAAAATTCAGATTTCTAATTAATAGGTTTTGTTCTCTTGATCTTATTTGTAAATCAGTTCAGTACAATGGCCCTGTTTACCAGAGCTTATCTATAGATCAGTTCAGTTCAGTTCAATTCAGTTCAGTTCAGTGAAAATGCAATTTGATGAAATTCAGGTTAATTCAGTCGTGCTGATTCCATTTTTCAATACATCAATTTTCACTTCAGTTCAGTTCAATTCAGTTCAGTTCAGTTCAATTCAGTTCAGTTCAGTTCAGTACATCAAGAAATAAGCTCTAGTAAACAGGGCCAATTTAGTTCAATTCAGTTCAGTAAAAATAAAATTTAATGAAATTTAGTTTAATTGAGTCATATTGAATTTTTTAATGCATTTTTTTTCAATTTAGTTCAATTTAATTTAGTTCAGTATAATTCTTTTGATCATATTTTTGTTAATAAAATTTATTGTTACTAAAAACATGATCAAAAGTATTCAACTGAACTAAACTAAACTGAACTAATTGAAAAATAATGCACCGAAAAAATAAACATGACTAAATTAAACTAAATTTTATTTTACCGAACTAAATTGAACTAAATTAAAAATATTGTACTGGAAAAAATTAGCATGACCAAATTAAACTAAATTTCATCAAATTTTATTTTTATTGAACTAATTAACTAAATTGTATTGAACTGATTTACAAATAAGCTCAAGAGAACAAAACATATTAATTAGAAATCTGAATTGTTTTTAGAGAGGAGAGGGGTATAAATGACTTTTCTTAATAAAATAAAGTGTAGAAATGTTATAATGCTCTTAACAATAAATATACAAGTTTCACACCCTTTATAATAATAAACATTTGTACTCCGCCCTTAATAGAAATTTTCCCAAATGTAAATTAACTCCTCTCTATCTCGCTCTCTGAAATGCATTTCATTTTAAAAACAAATATTTTGACAAATATAACAATTAAAACTTGAATATGTCAAATATGATACGATATAAACTCTTTCATTTAGTTTATATCCGATCATATTTGACGTTGCAATTTATTTTGGTGAAAAGGGTGATTGAACAGTAAAAACCATGCACTACAACGGGCAGAGAGGAAAGGAGGACAATAATTGGATGGTTTATTTGGGATAGTGGATGGAGTGGACTAGGCGATAGGCATGCATGTTTTTGAGTTGAAAAAAAGGCTTAAAATAGTGGCCTGGACTCTGGAGACAGCTCACTTGTGGGCTCATCTGGGGGGGCCCATTTTGCAGAGGCAGCAATGGCAATAATTCCCAGAGGCTTTTGGTACAGTTTCAGAAAAAGAAGGAAAGGAAAATAAGTGTCAGCAAATTAACAACCTCTAATTGTTGTTTGTGTAGTGTAGTCACATAAGTTTGGGTTAGTGAGAGTGTGATGTAATTGAGTGCAATTGTGCCCTATGAGATATGCAAGGCTAAAATGTTAGTGATGTACTAATCTATAATTAGTGCTATACTACTGTTAAATTTGCACAATTTAGTTTTGGCGAACTGACAAAAAAATAGTTTATGAAAGCTGAAACTAGTTAAAGTAAAACTAAGTTCATCATGATTCCTTATGCTCATACCAATGACTCTACATAAAGTGATCCTAATAAGAAATAAGTCTGGTGATTAATTTTCATATTACCAATTATTTTACTATGCGATCTCTATAAACTTGTGTGCCAAGGTTTCATTTGCACCATCCTTAATCTAATTGTCTCAAATCTCTTTTTATAGTATGAATGGTACTAAATAAGTGGCGGAACTAGGGGGCCCAACCGCCCAACAAATTAAAAATTGTTTAATATACCCTTATATTTTTTGAATATTAAATTTTTGTTATTATTTTTAAAAATTCTATTATGGCTCCCTCCAATTTTAATTTCTGAGTCCGCCACTATACTAAATAAATATATAAAATATAAGCTCCATAGTGATAGAAAACTTTCTGTGTTTGGCACATCTTCTAAATTTATTTCCATTGTCCCCATCTTTTGCTTCAAATGGAAAATCCATTCTATCTTTTGCTTCGTAAGTATAGTATTGCTTCAAAATTAATACCACTGCATGAATTTTTCAAAAAAAATAAAAAAAAATACCACTGCATGAATGAATACTACATTGGTTACTCGATATCGGGTCCAACCGAAGCGGTCAAATCGGAAACAACCAAAAGCATGGATTTGCATAATGGGGGTGAATGCGACCGTTGCTGGCTCGGGCCAGTGGACTGGATCAGACAGACAACAAGAATTTAATGCATTTGTGTTGAGTCTCGAGTCCATGGGCCCTCCACATTATGCATATCTGCTGCCCTGTGGGCCTTGTGACAACTTTGGATAGTCAAATCTCTGTTTGCCTACTATCGCCCGAGACTTATTTTTCCTTGTTTTAATGTTTGATATGCTTCTCAAATTATTTATTTTTGGAATGATTTGATTACTTGAAAATGAATCAAATGTATTAAAATCCATAGTAAGAGGTATATACTCACTAGGGATGGCACTGGGGCGGGTACTAGCTATCACATTTCCATCCTCATCTAATATTTTAAAATCTATCTCCGCCCCATGACCCATGATAGGTACAAAATTAAAACTCATTCCTGCCCCATCGGGTTTTATTATAAAACCATCCCCCTCCATGACCCGCCCCACCCCATGTCCCATGACCCATCCCCGCCCCATAACCCATGACTCATCCTCACCCACTTCTTATATCAGTTTAAAATACATTTGTTTATATAACTTTTACTCAAACCCAATAATAATTATATTGAGAAATATAAAATCTTTAAAAAGACAAAAATCTCAAACCCAAACAAAAAGATGTAATTGAAATCTCACTCAAATTTGAAGCAAACAAGAAGTTTGTAATTATAAAAACGATTGCCAAAGAATAGTCCAAATACATTATTATTGTTAGTTTTCTTCTCATTTTAACTATTAGGGGTTGATTATTAAATTATAGTAAGAAATTAATTAATATTATTTTTTATTAATTAATATATATAATATAATTATATTGGGGCGGGTCGGGTATGGGGCGGGTATAACGGGGATGGGGCGGGGATGGGGCGGGTGATGTATAAAATCCATCCCCGCCCCATGATCCATGATGGGTTGTGATTTCATCCCCATCCCCACCCCATTACCCATGAAATTTTCCTCATCCCCGCCCCAAACCGGTGCAAATGGGGCGGGTCACCACCAAAACCCGCCCCAGTGCCATCCCTAATACTCACCCCTTCAATATTGAAGTATTAAGTACATTGTTTGGTTTAAATTGTGGCACATTTATGTTAGTATCTCAATTGCTATCATATCGATAATACATAAATTTTTGGTACATAAACAGTGTTAGGAAGAAATATGAAATTACAAAAACAAAATAAAATAGTGAATATTGTATACATATACCTTCATTTGGTACATAAATACGTTCATTTTTAAAATATAATAGTTTTTAGTGTTTGATAAAGTGTTAAAAACAGTTTTTTGTGAAATTATTTGAAGGTATAAAAATAAAAGTTGATCACAACAGTTTTAAAAAGAGAAGCACTTTTAATTCAAATTTACTTATAAGTATAACTACACCAAACATATCAATTTTTTTTTTTGAAAAATGGCAATTACTTCATTCAACATCAGGGTCCTAGAAATCGTCCAGAAACGAATGACAAAAAACTTGGGGTGTAGCCCAAGAATCGTACAACATGGGGCTCGACTTTGCATAGTTATCTAGAGAGTGCACTATAAAGTTCGAAGTCTTTGTATAGGCTTCATGCAGTGCACCGAACAGTCTGTCTCCTGGTGAATCATCTGCACTGCGTGGAGGGCATCCCCCACCAGCTTCATCTCCGGCTGATCTAACTCCGCGGCAAGGATGAGGGCTTCCTCTAGAGCAAGACTTTATGCGAGAGACGAATCACTAACATTCGGGATTCTCCGTGCAACACCCCGAATAAAGCTTCCATCTGAACCCATAGCTACCACCCCTATTCCCGCGTTCCCATTCAGAAGACCAGCATTGAAATTGATCTGGATTCCTGGGTTTAGCGGTCTCAGCAACAGTGAAAATTGATGTCTCCTTCCTCCATCGTTGGGCATCCTTGTAACTCCTCAGATTCGCCACCACCCCGCGGCCATAACAGCTGACACCAAACATAACGTTTATCCTAGAGTAATACAAATTAATAAACTAATTATTAATATAATTTAGTCTTCGTTGCAATAAAAACATTTTCTTTTACTTACTACTTGTTAGTGGACGACTAAGGCTTTCAAATTTTTAACAGCACTCTTTGACTTCTTGCATTACATAATCACGTCTATTACATCAGCAACAATGAACCTATTTATTCGGATTTTTTCCCTAAATAGTCATTTTTCACCGCCTAATTCCGAAAATGTTCGATTTTTTTCGGAAATTCCGAGTGTAGGTAACTCGGCAAACCGTTTGCCGAGTATATTAAAACGACTGCGTCTGGGCCGTTTTGATTAATGAGCTCGGCCCAGTGGTATAGGCCACGTGGCCTGTCCAGGTGGCTGGTAAACTCGGCAGATTGACTGCCGAGTATTGATAAAATTAAAAAAAAATCCGCGTTTTGGTTGAATAAATCGCAGATCGCGTTTTCTTCCCAAAACGCAGCGACGACGACCGATTTTGGCCGACCAGAGACTTGAGCCATCAGAGAAAGTCGGGAAGTGGGTTTTCGGCCGCCGTTTCCTTGGGTTTTGATTGGGGCCGGCCGGATTTCATTGATTAATTATCAAAGACAGTTTTTTTTTTTTCAAATTTGACTTGTACGTATTAATTTTTTTTTGAAGTAATATATTCTGATTATACATTTCGAGTAGTATATTGATGGAATTCAAATTTACCAATTAATATTTGTATATAGTTTTATTTTCTGATATATAACTAGTTAAAATTATTCTTGTATATTATAAACCATGATTAGTAAGGAATAACTAAAAATAATATATCATGGATTCTTTAAAATAATATATCATGGATTCCCAGCTCATTAAATATATCCATGATATAAACGGTTATAATCAGAATATTTTACTTCAAATTATATTAAACTGTTATAATAATTAATAATTATTGTACAGTTAACTAATAAATTAACTTTAAATAACCAACAAAAATTTTTACAAAATACCCAAAAAAATTAAGACATACAAGTCAAATTTGAAAAAAAAAAAACCTGTCTTGATAATTAATCAATGAAATATGAAATCCGGCTGGCCCAATCAAAACCCACAGTAAACGGCGGCCGAAAACCCACTTCCCGTCGGATGGCTCAAGTGTCTGGTCGGCCGAAATCTGTCGTCGTCGCTAAGAAAACGCGATCTGTTTTGGGAAGAAACCCAATCTGGGATCTGCGATTTATTCAACTAAAACGCGGATTTGTTTTTTAGATTTTATCAATACTCGGCAGTCAATCTGCCGAGTTTACTAGCCAACTGGACAGGCCACGTGGCATATACCACTGGGCCGAGCTCATTAATCAAAACGGCCCAGACGCAGTCGTTTTAATATACTCGGCAAACGGTTTGCCGAGTTACCTACACTCGGAATTTCCGAAAAAAACCGAACATTTTCGGAATTAGGCGGTCAAAAATGATTATTTAGGGAAAAAATCCTATTTATTCCACTCTACTTGTATCTAATTTCTCATACTCCTATATTCTTCATTGCTGTTTTGCTTTTCTAATGATTTTAATCCAGTGTCCGTTGTTTCTTGCAATTTGGGCAACCCGGCGTTTACTTAAACACCCAATCACGTGCACCCAAATGATATCCGTGATCCCCTGCTCATCAAATGGCCGTCAACGACAATTATATTATTGTTTAAATAGCATTGTTGGAGCTTTCACGGTGAATCTAGTAATATTAGGCTGCAAATCTATAGTACAATTTTGGATTGAGCAAAATCAATATCTATTTAAAAGCTATATATAATAGTATATGAGAAAAAAATTGTAAGATAATGAACGCCGATAAGATAGTTATAAAATATAAGACAATATTCTCTTGACATTATAACTCATCAATTTATCTCAAATATAATTTGATAAAATTCAAAATTTATTCAATTTATTTATTTATGTTGATTCTTGTTTGAAAAATAAATTAATTTTTAATTTAGTTCAGTTCTAAAAATAGAGAGTGTTTGCTTTAGTTCAGACAACACGTCTCTTTAATTTCGTTCCCCACTATTATTATTATTACCATTACCATTCTCATGTATAAACCAATCTAAAATGTTGTGCAAAGTTCCAAATCCTAGATACTCAAATTAACAAGATATTCAGCTGCCTTCTTCCATACACTCATCTTAAACAATTCAAGATAAATAAATCCACAGGAATGATAGGATTAAACAATTGAGCCCACCATTTCACCTTCTTCAACCAAACTCCAAGACTCAAAAACCAGCAACACAACTTTCTCCTTATGGAAACTATGCATCTCCTTGCTCTTATTCTCCCGCTTCTAATCCTAACCTTACTTTCCTTAAAAGTCTTGCACTGCATCATCTGGGCCCCGCTCCGAATCCAGGCCCACCTGAGAAGGCAGGGTATGCGGGGCCCCGACTACCGCCCACCGCTCTTCGGGAACGCGGCGGAGACGCGGCAGCGCATGATCGCGGCGGCGGAAGCGAAACCTTGTACTTCCCGCACCGGCATCATCACTCATGACGTGCTCCACCGGGTGGCCCCACATTACTATCGCTGGTCAACGGAGTACGGTAAGAATTTCTTGTACTGGTTTGGGCCCAGGCCCAGGCTCGCTGTTGCCGACCCGGATATGGTTAAAGAGGTGATGCTGAATTCGGTCGGTTGCTACGAGAGGAACAAGTTCAACCCGTTGTCCGAATTGCTGTTCGGTCAGGGCCTTGTTGGGCTTTCTGGGGAGACGTGGGCCGTTCATAGGAGAATTGTATCACAAGCCTTTCACATGGAGAGAATCAAGGTGGTGTAAAACTTTATTTTAACAAATTCAGTTTAACTCAGTTTGGGTATTAAAATTATGGTTGAAATTTAGGTTACTTTTTCCCTACTATCATTAATATTAGGTCATGCATGTTGAACTTTGATGAAATTACAAAATAAGTGATGTTTAGGTGCAGGTAAGTGATGTTTAGTGTTATGCTGTGTTGAAATGTGTTACTAATTTTTTTGGGTAGCCATATATACTGATACACAATTCCCTAGATTCATATCCTAGAAGTAATTTTTTAAAACTATTTTTGGTAAATTAACATTCATGGATATGCATTTAGGGAATTATGGACATGTATATATTTGTTGTGTTTTTTTTCCTTGTTTATTTAAAACTAAAAAATGCCTCAAGGCCCTACTCTCCTGAGTTGATCTCGATTATTAGTTTAATTTTTTTTAAAATATGATTGGTAAAATTTAGCTTAATTTAGTCGCATTGATCCTATTTTTCAGTTTACTTAAGTTCGGGGGAACATGGTTTTAGTTCATTTGATTTATTCCATTTCAGTTCTTTGATAGAGAAATGTGAGCTCTATTATAAACTTTGATAAGTATTTTGAATTTAAATTGCATGTAAAATTATATGGAATGTACATGCTTCATATCATTTGTGTACTATAACATTAACCATGATCACTTGCTGTTGAGGCACAGGGTTGTGTTCCAGACATGGTGGAAAGCACCCTAAAGTTGATGGATGAATGGGAGAAGGAAAGAGGAGGAAGAGATGAGTTTGAATTGGATGTGTTCAAAGAATTCCACCTCTTATCAGCAGATATCATATCAAGAACCGCTTTTGGCAGTAGTTTTGAGGAAGGCAAGCGTATTTTTGAGCTACAAGATCAGCAAGCTTCCCTTGTTTTGCAGGCGATTCGAAGCATTTACATTCCCGGATTCAGGTGCATTCAAACTCCTGTTTTCTTAACACCATCTATTAATTGTTGTTTGGATCAATATTTTATGCAACTTGAATTTTAAGTTAATGTAGACAATGAAGTCTGATGGTGAACTGAACTGAAAGATGAGAAATATAGTAAACTAGGACTAAATTAGGCTAATATTCATCAAGTCATACTTTCACCGTCTTGGTTATTATTACTATGCCTAGTTTTTATGTAGTCCATTTCAGTTCAACTCAGCAAAATTTAGTTGGAGAGAAACATATACTAAAACAGATAGTGTGACGGTTTTAGAAGAAAAGATGAATGGAGTAAAACCAATATTGTATTAATTAATCTCTAAGTTGAGATTAGAACCAAAAAATCATCAAAACAGCTCACATTTCTGCATCTTTTTTTTAGATTTTTGCCGACGAAGAAGAACAGAATGAGGATGAGATTAGAGAAGGAAACTCGAGAATCCATAAGAAAGTTGATAGAGAACAAGAACAACATTCTGGAAAACCCAAAAGCTCTGCTATCTCTGCTAATATCTCCCTACAAAAACGAGAGAGGCGAAGAGGAGAGACTGAGCATCACTGAGATTATAGATGAATGCAAGACCTTCTACTTTGCTGGAAAGGAAACAACTGCTAATCTCTTGACCTGGACTTTTGTTCTCTTAGCTTTGAGCCCAGAATGGCAGAGTAAAGCCAGACAAGAAGTTTTGGAGATTTGTGGTGATCTTCCTTCTGGAGATAATGTAGCTGAACTCAAAATTGTGAGTACATTTTTTGTCACTCTCCATCTCATTATTATTTTTTACACAACTTTAAAATTAGTTATTTTGTGCTAAATATGATTTAGGCCATGGTCCTCATTTCTTGGTATTAAAAGTGGTAATAATGGAACTGTAGTGTAAATAAGTTGAAAAGAATAAAGTTACGTTCTCTTGATCTTATCAGTTCAGTTGAGTTGAAAAGTAGCTAAGATTAATTTAGTCATACTAATTCTTTTTTCAACACGGTAATTTTCACTTCATTTCAGTTCGATTCAGCAAAAAACAAACTCACTAAAACAAGGCCTCCCAACTCTTAAGGTCTTGTGATATCAAATCTAGTACATTCACTTTTACTAGAGCAATATTTTCTTGCAAATGTTTACAAAAAGTAT
This sequence comes from Cruciata laevipes, assembly GCA_963678965.1. Taxonomy (NCBI): domain Eukaryota; kingdom Viridiplantae; phylum Streptophyta; class Magnoliopsida; order Gentianales; family Rubiaceae; genus Cruciata; species Cruciata laevipes. The sequence continues at coordinate 2,058,848 of OY787639.1, forward strand.
AGCAAATGTCCAATTAGAAGGATACTAAAAAGACGCTCTTATAATTTTCGTCATAATTCACATAAAATTACATATTTTGTAACTATTATTATTCCCACTCCTTGATTTTGACAGATGAACATGATCATAAACGAATCCCTGCGGCTCTACCCACCGGCGGTGATGTTAATGAGGCGGACGTCGAAGAACGTGAAGCTCGCCGGCCTCGACATTCCGGCCAACACAGAGTTCTATCTAGCCATGACTGCTCTGCACCACGACGCCGGAATCTGGGGAGACGACGCCGACGAATTCAACCCCGGCAGATTTTCCAGAAATAGTGCAAAGCACATGGCTGCATTCTTCCCGTTTGGGATGGGCGTCAGAATCTGCGTCGGACAAAACCTGGCTCTGGTCGAGGCTAAGGTTGTCCTGGCGGTCATTCTCCGGCAGTATTCGTTCGCGATTTCGCCGTCTTACGTTCATGCTCCGATGCAGGCTATGACTCTGCAACCTCAGTATGGTGCACAGATTATGTTCTCCAAGATACCAAGTTAATTGATGGGATTTTTAACATAATCTGTTTGCTGTAAAAAATTGTTTGAACATTATAATGTCTTTCAATCCCCTTTTACTAAATGGTGAATAAATTGTTTGAACTCAAGATTCCAAGAACAAGTTATTATTTGATGAATAGCATCAAGTATCTGAAGTCAACTTTCTAAGACATAAAAATTAAAGTCAGAGGAATTTTTTTAATATAGAAACATAATTGGATGAAATTTTTATTAACATAAAATTTAATAATTTTTATTCTAAAGATTTCACAAACTCCCACATTATTCGGGTTACACTTAAGACTTTTCATACATTTTTTAAACATAAACAATGTCAACATTAATTATAAAATTTAAAATTAAAGTAAAATTCAAAAATAAATATATATAACATAAAATATATATATATATATATATATATATATATATATAACATAAACTATAGTTCAACGTAAACGTCAACAACATATTTGGAACATCAACATATAATGTTATAATTTTAATTAGGTAGTTTTAAATTAGACTTTCTCTAAAAAATTTAATACAACAAATAGAAATTTTATTAAATTATGATTTGTGAAAATATTGATGGAGATGGAATTGGGTAGAGAAAAAAAGAAGGTAAAGTGTCACTATGTCTAAACTTAGGCCTGTCAAACTGGATAAGTTATCCAATGGATAACCCATATCCATTTACAATTTGAACTCATTGGATAAGACTTATTGGATAATGAACTTATTGGATAAAAAAAATAAATGGATTAAATGGATAATTAACTTATTGGATAAAGACTTATTGGATAATTAGATAAATGGGTTAAATGGATATGGATAACGGTTATCCATTGGATAATTTTGATCAAACAACCCATTGGGTTCAAACACACATATAATCTAGTTACAATCAAACAACCTAGTATAAATCAAATATCAACCGTTGCTTCATATGCGACATTGATACAATTATTAATATTATATAAGTTGTGTTAAACGTTATTTTTATTTTCGATATAACACAGTACCAAACAAACAACCTAGTATAAAACAAAAAAATCTTGTACATATCAAACCACATCAAATATTTTACACTCCATAGCGATGACATTATTAGTTACATTTCCCAAATTTTGTTAAATTAATTTTTCCATTTCCGACGTAAAATGGTACCTAGTAAACAACCTAGTATAAATCAAACTAATATAGTACTAATAAAAACGATCTATTATTTTATATGCCATAGTTATACCGTTGTCAATATTATTTTAAAAGTAACATGGTAACAAACAAATTAATCTAGAATCAATCAAATCAACCTAGTATCAATCAAATCAACCTAATTTAATTTATCTTTGATAAATTATGAGTATTAAGAAAAAAAATAAAATTTAATTTAATTAATCAAATGAACTTAGTATTTTCATGCCATCTCAATTCAATACAGTTGAGTTCAGCTCAGTAAAATCAAACTCGGAATAATTAAGTTAAAAGTAGTATGCGATTTATTAGACATTGATCTAATAGATCAATAAGTTTTATCCATTGGATAAATGGATATCTGATCCATTTAAATGGTACCAATGGATAAATGGGTATCTGGTCTATTTAAATGGTACCAATGGATAATTAGGCCCAATGGATAATTATCCTTTTGATCCATTTAATTAAATGATCCAATGGATAATTATCCATTGGATCTGGATCACGGATATATCCGTTTTATCCGTTTGACAGGCCTATCTAAACTTTGTATTCATTAGAATATGATGTACTTTTGCTTGGCCTCTTCAGTATTCACTAGCAATTAGGTCATTAAACTTTTGTTTTTGTATAATAATGTAGTAGAATGATTTCTACAATGATGTTACATTATTGTGGTTTGTATGTACAAAAGATTATTGATGACATTATTGTGGTTTGTATTTTAAATTAATGTCTATTAAGTTCATTGAGCTATAGTAGTTGGTTTAATGGTAAACTTTGATTCTTTGACCAAAACATGCTCAATTGAAGTTAACGCACAAAATAACCACCAAAAGCAGTCGAGGCACCAAATAAATTGGCCATAAAATAACACCAACTTTATTAGAAAAAAGCACAGTCATGACAATTGACACGCACACACGAACCCACCAAAATACAAGGCGCAAAAAATCATTTGTTTGATTAACACATTTAGGCATTTGCACAGCTTGTTGCAGAACAGTTCAAATAATTACAGTTTAATTAAATTTAGTTCATTTCGGATTATTTGATTTTAATTCAGTTCAGTTCAGTTCAGTTCCGTTAAAATTCTTACTATAGATTGCGTATTTGGCTTTTGCGGTCCTAAAATTTTCTTGCCTATAAAGGAAACCATGTTCTTACCACTTCAGTCTTCAGTCCAGACAAAAAAAACATGATTCTCCCAATCCTTTCAGTTCTTCTGCTACTCATCCTCATCAAGTTCGCATACTCCATCCTCTGGAAACCGTTCAGAATCCAACGGCTCCTGTACAAGCAAGGAATCCGAGGCCCCGGCTACCGTCCGATCTACGGAAACTCGCCGGAGTTCAAACACGAGTTCGACCGGACTTACGTTAAACCAATGGGGGACATCAGCCACGACATCGTCCACCGCGCGGACCCATGCTACCACAAGTGGACCGCGCTGTACGGGAAGACCATGCTCTTCTGGCACGGCCCGATCCCGCGCCTCGCGCTGTCCGACCCGGAGATGGTGAAGGACGTTTATCTGAACAAGTCGGGACACGTGGTCAAAGTCAAACTGCCGCCGCTGGCGGAGCAGCTGTTTGGGAAAGGGATCATTGATTTGCATGGCGAAAAATGGGCCGTTCACCGGAAAGTTGCCAACCCGGCTTTTGTCATGGATCGGGTCAAGGTAAAGCTAGCTATCCTTTTCTTTTCTTTCTATCACCCGTCGTTTCATTATGTATTTCCGATCAAATGAATGTCAAACATTTTGGATTTTTCTGATCATTACATGTTAATATATATATACAAGAGAAAGAGAAAAATGCCCACGTAGTCTGAGTTTCTAGTTAAGTGCTCATGTACCCCTCAGTTTTTGAAAAGTGCTCCGATAACCATGGACTAACGTTGACTTCGTAAATTTTACCTCTAAAACCTATGCTCGGCACCCGAATGTTTATTTTCAAGTCACTTCATAGTTTGATATGCACATTTGAATGGCCGAGCAGAGTTTTTAGAGGTAAAATTTACAAAGTCAACGCTACTTTTCAAAAACTCAGGGGTATATGAGCACTTAACTAGAAACTCAGGGGTACGTGAGCACTTTTCTCTATATACAAAGCTTGTGTTTGTGGCCACCTGCTGATTGTCCGTATCCAATTATTTATATCAAACATGGGAACTTATACTTAAAAAAATGTGAATGAATGAAAAAGGGCATATATATGTATATATAAGATATTAATTAAATACCTGAATAATCATACTTAATATGTAATAGATCAATTTTGAAAGTGAGAATATCAATAATAATACATTCAATCATCATACTTATTCGAATTTATAAATGAGAATATCATTCTCTGTATGTAGAATCAATTGACTAGTGTTACATGTGACATTTTCTAAATAAAATCTGTTGCAGTCATGGATTCCTGAGGTGGTAGCTAGTGTTCGAAATGTTATTAACAAGTGGGAGGATGAAGAAATCGGAAGAAACGGTGAAAGTGTAATAGAAGTTGACGTGGTGAAAGAATTTCACTTCTTGTCGGCGGAAATTCTATCAAAAACTGCTTTTGGTAGTAATTTTGAGGAGGGAAAGCATATTTTTAAATTACAAGACCAACAAGCTGCGTTGACTCTTGAGGCTTTGAGGAGTGTCTACATTCCCGGTCTCAGGTATTTTTTTTTTTTTTCATTATTTGTTTTCAAATTAAATGATTAATATTTTATAATTTAATATTGATGGTCCTTGATAATGAATTTTACTTTATTTTCAGTTTTTATTAAAAAGTTAATTTTGTGTAAAAATACATATTAATGATATTTAGAGCTAAACAATTTTTTTCACAATAATTTTTTTTAACGGTTTATCAAACATTAAAAACTCTTATATTAAGTCCCTGTTTACCGGAGCTTATATGTAGTTCAGTTCAGTGAAAATGTAATTTGATGAAATTCGGGTTAATTCGGTTATGCTGATTCCATTTTTCAATACATTAGTTTTTACTTCAGTTCAGTTGAGTTCAGTTCATCTAGAAATAAGCTCTAGCAAACCGGCTTTATTAGTACAACAACTAAAAATATATGCGATCACAATCATACTATCTTTAAAAGTTGTGGAGTAGAATATATATTTGTTAGACACAATTATCTACTCAAAATATATTAAGCTATCTTAAAAACGACTTTTTTTTTTTGATAACCTAAATCTCACCTACATATTTTTTGAAAACGACATTTTTAGCAGTACGTAGCTGTAAAATCATGTGCCTGAAAATGTGCAGATTTGTGCCTACCGGTGACAATAGAAAGAGGTGGAAAGTGGAGAAGGAGACACGTGGCTTGATAAGGACATTGATCGAGAGGGACAGCCAAGGCGGAGGGAATTCGAAATGCCTGCTCAGCTTCCTACTCCGCGGCGGCTTGACGGTGGAGGAAGTGATCGACGAGTGCCAGACTTTCTACTTTGCCGGAAAAGAAGCCGTCGCGATTTTTTTGAGTTGGACCCTTTTTCTTCTGGCCTTGCATCCGGAATGGCAGTCCAAGGCACGAGAAGAGGTTCTCCGAGTTTGCGGGGACGATGGGATCTCAAATGCAGACACTTTGAGTGACCTCAAAATTGTGAGTGCCATGCAATGTTCTTTTCCGTTTATCTGCTTCTAGTTTATTAATTTGTTTCAATGTGAGAAATTTAGCTTTTTTTAGAATTTTTTTTTTAAAAAAATAATAACTCAAGTGAACCAAGAAAATCCCATTCTATTGATTTTGGTAGGAGTTGAATCCATAGTACATAGTAGCACTAGTGCACTGTTTGATAGAGCTAATTTCTTGCTTTACTGAACTGAACTGAGTTGAAAATTAATGTATTGAAAAATGGAATCAGCATGACTGAATTAACCTGAATTTCATCAAATTACATTTTCACTAAACTGAATTGAACTGATATACAAATAAGCTCTGGCAAACAGGTTCTCAGCCGCTATTATCTAATCTAAGTTAAAATTCAATTTTCCGATAAAATTTAGCTTAACTGTTAGTTTGTTTTTTTCAAATTTACCTTTTCACTGATATGGATTAAAATAAGAGTACTGTTGGAAAATGATAACGATGAGATTAAGATCAATGATATATCATTAGAGTTAATTTTTACTAAACTGAACTAATTAGGTGCTGATAATACTGAAAGAATATGGTCGAAAGTTATATATATATATATATTAGTATTTTTCGTTAGATTTATTTTTTGTTTAATTCGGTTCTAATCGGGTGAAAAAAATATTGCTCTAATTTAAAATGGCTAAATAGTTGTGAACAACAATACTAAACTAAAATTAAGTTTAGGGGAGAGAGTGAGATTTTATTAGGGTCCATTTGAATTATTTCTTTTATTATTACACAGTCCATTTAAATTTCAAATAATTGTGCTCGATATAAACAGGTGAATTTAATAATAAATGAAGTGCTTCGGCTCTACCCACCGATTCCGAATTTGTTCCGGCAAGCATCCAAGGATATGAAGGTCGGAAACCTTAATATTCCGGCAGGTACACAGTTCTATATGCCCATAGCAGCGATGCATCATGACACCAATGTATGGGGAGCAGATGCGCACGAATTCAACCCGCAAAGGTTTGCGGAGCCCCGCAAGCATTTGGCCTCTTTTACCCCTTTTGCTTTAGGCTCTCGAGTCTGCATCGGCCAAAATTTCACCATGATGGAGGGCAAAATCGTCCTTGCAATGATCCTTAAACGGTTTACTTTCAGAGTGTCGCCGTCTTATGTTCATGCTCCGGTGACATTTCTTACTATCACGCCTATGTTTGGTGTCCCAATCCTTTTCAGGAGGATTTGAATATCAGAGTTTGGACACTATTATTTTTCATTAGAATTTTGATTGTAACTTTGTATTTGATATGTAAATTAAAACATCACACAAGCTTTTATTTGGTTCATCATAAAATGCATATTTTAAAAATAATAATAACATTTGGAGATAGCCTATTACACAGTTTTAATTTATTGAGCTAGTATTCATGGGCGGACCTATGGGTGGTCCAGGTGGCCGCCCAAAAAATTTAAAATTGTATATTATACCCTTGTAATATTTTATGAATATTAAAATTTAGTACTAAATTTTTAGTTATATTATGTTGTGGCCCCCCTCAACTTTAATTTTTGGATCCGCCCTGTTAGAATTCTCTTTGGTTACCTAATAATGCTTCTGTTTAGGTTTTTTTTTTTTTTTAAACCAGTTGAGCTGGATGGATTTTTATTTGGCTCCCTAAACCATAAGTCTCAAAAACCTTGATGAATTACAATGAGTCCAAGAAAAACCCCAACAGGTTGGGATGAAAAAACTTGAGGTTCAAGAAAAACCCCAACTAATTGGGATGAAAAAACTTGGGAATAACCAAGGAACATGAGACTATAGTTTATAGATTCTAATCTATATCTACTCAACCAATCCAGCTTTGTGAACAAAAGGTTGCCCAGTTGAACACATGTTTGCCATGGTGAGGATATCATTACAAGGAGCATGTTTGTGATTATCAAGATGAACTTGACAGAGCACAGATTGCCACTTGAATGTGATCCGAATCTACAAACTTCTCTAGGATTGAAACTGTAAAAAGGTTCCAGGTACAGAGTATTAGTTTGCATTGAGCCATTGCTTTGAAGTGACTCTCCAGGTATCTCCATTGTTCCCTCTAATGCTGAAAGAGTTGTTCTTCATGATGCTGACCTTTCACCACAAGGCCATTGGCCTTGTGGTATCCACCTGTTTTTTGAAGCTCCCCAAAGTTCACTGTGGTGCTATCTGCATGATTACTTCTCAACCTTCCTTTATAACCTGTCACATAAACAAAACAGCAGCAGTATCCAGAGTTCCCAACAAAGGTTCTAAGCATTTCTAACATAAGGAAATTCATGACTATCTAATATAACCAGCCCTTTAATTCGAACTGGAAGATTCTGGTGATGAAAAGATTGAGATTCCTTGCTTTTACTAGCCAGTTTTGCTAATGAGTCTGCTACAAAATTAGCCTCTCTATAAGTTTAGGTTGACATTAGAATTAAGAAAAGTGAAAAGAATGATTGAACTGTATTAAAGATTAAAAAACAAAATATGGATGAAAATTGTAAAATTATATCAAAAAGAAAAAGAAAATCAAAAGTGAGCCACTACAATAATAAAAAAAAAGGATTATTGAGGATGACCCGATAAATATAGAAACCCCCTAATTTATCCGGATCACTTTGCTAAAAAGTAAACCTAGTTTCCAAAAGAGGAAACCTCATCCATCCTTATCAAATATTATCACTTTATCAAGTTGCGAATAAAAAATACTTTTTAATGGGCACTCGTTTTTTATATGTTAGTATGAATTTCTATTTTCCGTCAACTCTTTTCGTTCCGTTATACTCTCTCTGGTCCTCTATGTTTGTATCAGTTTCTTTTGAAAAAAATTAAGAAATCAAAATATAAAGTATTAATAAAAGAGTAAAATTCAAAAATGACCTTGAATTGAGATAAAGTTAAAGAGTAATATTATATCTTACCCTCTTTCATTTGTGGATTGTGTTAAAAAATCAACCAATTTTGGTAAGTGATTCAATTTTAAAGAATAAGAGGGTTTATATCAAATCTAGTTTAATTTACCTTTGGTCTATTTTATTACTTAATTTAATGTAATTTACTAAAGTTCAATTCACCTTATTCAGTTTTTTTCATTTGTTACTAAAGTAGTAAAAAAGTTGAGAAAGTTTTATGAAAAACTAGAAACAAATGTTAACATTCTCAGTTTCAAGTCCGACCTTTACATGTTAAGCTTGATCAATGTAGTGTATTATTGTTGATCTTATCATTTTCATGTTTGATCTTCTCACTTTCTAGACTGATCTTATGATTATTCAGTGAGTCACATCTCAATTGGAAATTTTGAAAAAAGTCTTCACATTTGGAACAAAACAAATTGGCTAAGTTTTGGTCCTAAGTTCCTAAGAACACTATAAAAGAGTAACCATTTTTCAGTCCAAACCGTACAAACAAAACTAAATTAACCATGGTGCACCCATTGCTCCTCCCAATCTTTTCAGTTCTGCTACTCCTCATCCTCATCAAGTTCACGTACTCCATCCTCTGGAAACCGTACAGAATCCAACGGCACCTGTACAAGCAAGGAATCCGAGGCCCCGGCTACCGTCCGATCTACGGAAACTCGCCGGAGTACAACCACGAGTTTGACCGGACTTACGTTAAACCGATGGGAGACATCCACCATGACATAGTCCACCGCGCGGACCCATGCTACCACAAGTGGACCACGCTGTACGGGAAGACCATGCTCTTCTGGCACGGCCCGATCCCGCGCCTCGCGCTGTCCGACCCGGAAATGCTGAAAGAGGTTTATCTGAACAAGTCGGGTCACGTGGTCAAAGTCAAACTGCCGCCGCTGGCGGAGCAGCTGTTCGGAAAGGGGCTGAATGACTTGCACGGCGAAAAATGGGCGGTTCACCGGAAAGTTGCCAACCCGGCTTTTACCAAGGATAGGGTTAAGGTAAGGCTGTCTTTTCTTCGCCTGTCCAATGTCCCGTCAAATCATGTTTTCATTTCGACGGAAAATTGTTGGGTTTAATATTATCTTTTTTTTAGATAAAAACAAAACTTGTATTGTCGGAGGATTATTTAGACAACAATATTAATTGATCGTCAATTATTTTATGCATTATCAACTTATGCATGGGAAGCAACAAAATGGACGTGTGTCGCAGAATTATGGGCACAACAAGTTGTGGGGGCGATATGACTTTTGGTGCCTACGTACTGCCCGTAACTCAAGAGAAGACTTTCCACTGGGATCTAGGGGTAGAGCGGGCGTGTGAAAAGTTTGACCAGATACCTCTGTAACAGTTATATTTAATTTGCATAAAAAAAATTTGATTGGATTTTTTTTTTTGAATTCCTTGCAAATATAACTGGTACGGAGGAAGTATAAAAATTTGATAATGATAAATATGATGATTACATATAATAATATAAATATTTATATTTTTATCAAAACATATGGTTCATTATAATTAATAGTGTTAAAAGTTAAAGTGTATTGTAAAGAATAATGTGAGATAGAGGAAATATAACTTAGCTAGCCCTGCTATAACTTATATTTTAACTATTAATAACTTTATATACAAGTTAAAAATTTTGATACTTTAAAAATATACTATGATATTTATGAGCTAGCAAGATAATTTTTAAAATGCAATAAATTTCTAAGCTATTCGCAATTCAATTTTAATATAAAAATTTAAAAATTTTAACATTCTAATTACTCAAATTGCAGTGATAGCTAATAGAGGGAGTATTGCATTTAATTTATTCCTCAATTATTTTGCTTGGTTCGCAGGCATGGATTCCTGAGGTGGTGGATAGTGTTCAAACGCTAGCAAACAAGTGGGAAGCAGAGCAAGTAGGAGAAAATGAAATAGAAGTGGACGTTAAGAAAGAATTTCTTTATTTGTCGGCAGAAATTTTATCAAAAACTGCTTTTGGCAGTAATTTTGAAGAAGGAAAACCTATTTACGAATTACAAGACCAACAAGTTGCACTTACTATCGAGGCTTTGAGGAGCGTCTTTGAGAGGTTCCCTTGCATCGGGTAATTTTTTATTTACATTAAGGCGGTTATTAATTTAATTAAGAAAGTTATGTGTAATAGAGATCATGCTCTACCGATTTTATCAGCATATTAAAAACAATTTTACTAAATTTATATTAATTTAAAAATTATTTTTTCAAAAACATTCATTTAAACTTTAATCAGTTCAACAAAAAATAAATTTGTAAAATAGAATATATGACTATTGACATTAGATAAGAAAGGATATGCTTTTGATTGACATTATTTAGATGTTCCTTTTTTGTCTTCTCTGACCTTAATAAGAGTCTAAAGTTTGTGGCCCCCTTTGTTTGAAGTTTATTTTTTTGCTGAACTTAATTGAAAATTAATATATTAAAAAAAATCAAAATGACTGAATTAACCTGAATTTCATAAAATTGTATTTTTCAACGAATTGAACTGAACTAAATTAAACTAATATACAGAAGAATTCTAATAAACAGACAGGGCCTTAGACCGTCTTGTTCTCATGCAAATTTTGTTTTAAAAACAATTTTGATTACCTCTCAATTATATATTAGTTCGGTTTAATTTAGTTATTACATCAAATATTTGCTTAGAATATCATTTTCCTTTTGACAAATACTATAATAGTTGAGATGAAAATACATATACGCAGGTATTTGCCTACAAGTGGCAATAGACAGAGGTGGAAACTGGAGAAGGAGACACGTGGCTTGATAAGGAAATTGATCGAGCGGGACAGGAAAAAGGGGGGAAATTCTGAATGCCTGATCAGCTTCTTGCTCCGCGGCGGTTTGCCGGTGGAGGAAGTGATCGATGAGTGCCAGACTTTCTACTTCGCCGGGAAAGAAGCGGTTGCGCATTTCTTGTGCTGGACGCTTTTTCTTCTGGCCATGCATCCGGAATGGCAATCCAGGGCACGGGAGGAAGTTCTCCGAGTTCTCGGGGACGATGGGATCCCAAATGCAGACTCTTTGAATGACCTCAAAATTGTGAGTGTTCCCTTACTCGTTGAGTTCTGTCAAGTTCTTCTAGGATTATTTTTAGCTCATTTAATTAAATTGATATGAATTGAAATGAAAATCAATGACTACAATTTTTTAGTATGCTGAATAATCATGGATTTTAAATTACACTAAACTGATCCCATATACGATCAAGAGAACGTAGATTAAAATTGTCAACTAAGCTTGCAAATTGGTCAAATTACTAATTTGACCTTGTTACTAAGTGAGATGGTGAAATGCAAATGGTGGTTTTTTGAGTGGAGAAGGTCTCCTATGAGACCCATCTCAACTGAGACTAGCAACAAATGTTAATCTTATTACTTTCAATTCCGATTTCGATTTTTACGTAATTTGCATGATCATTCATTATGTTATTATTGTTGATCTTCTCCTTTTAAGACTGGTCTTTTATATATTAAGCGTGATTATTCAATAAGATCAATTGAGACATGTCCGAATTGATAACTTGTCAAATGAAGAGGGTGATTTGGATGATGATCTTTTTAGTTTGCATTTAAACTGATTTAGGATTTCAAGTGAAAAAAATAATAATTGGATTCTTATTCCAAGTTTTATTTCTACTCTTCTATACCATTTTCCGTGAGATTAATGGTGTTGAATATAAAATATATAGACGAGCCTAATCATAAGTGAAGTGCTTCGCCTATATCCACCAATTCCAAATTTATTCAAGCAAGCATCCAAGGATATGAAGGTCGGCAACCTCGATGTTCCGGCCGGTACACAGTTCTATTTGCCCGTGGCAGCGATGCATCACGACACCGACATATGGGGAGCAGATGCGCACGAATTCAACCCACAGAGATTTGCAGAGCCAGGCAAGCATTTGACCTCGTTTACCCCCTTTTCTCTAAGCCATCGAAATTGCATTGGCCAGAATTTCGTCATCATGGAGGGCAAAATCGTCCTGGCAATGATCCTCAAGCAGTTTACTTTTCGAATGTCGCCGTCGTACGTTCATGCTCCCGCCACATTTCTTACTGTCACGCCTTTGTTTGGTGTCCCTATCCTTTTCAGGAAGATTTCAACCTAATTATTTATAGTAAAAAATTGTGTTCTACTTGGTATGATGATCTTATTGTCTTGTTAGAAAATAGTATTGCATTTGTTTATGTTTGGTTGTAACGAAATATTATTAATTTTATTGTAAGGTCTATTTGATATGATATGTCACTTTTATACATTATTATTATTGTTATCTTGCTAAGGGATAGGGGAGACAACTCAGACAACTAATGACACTATGTTAGTGCATAAACCTTAAGAACTAGCATGTCTAATAATTATTGTAAAATGGAGCTTGAAGAAAAATTTAGAGATTTTAGCTATTATTTATCTTCAAAACAGTGATGCTCTAAAATATATATTTGGACACACTTTAACTTTTATAAATTGGGTCGAACAATGTTTGATCATAATATTTTTAATTGTATGCAAAATTATACCATTAGATAAAATTTTAAGTTATATATCAATTTAATTATAAGATTAATGTGAGTTTATATGAAATTTGATTTTCTATTATCATATTTGTTGGCTGTTGTTGCACTAGCTTGCAATGGTATTGAGACTAAAGCCTTGTTTGGTAGAACTTATTTCTTGCTGCATTAAACTGAATTGAATTGAACTAAACTGAACTAAAGTGAAAATTGATGTATTGAAAAGTGGAATCAGCATGACTGAATTAAACTGAATTTCATAAAATTACATTTTTCACTGAATTAAATTAAATTGAACTAATTTATATAAACTCTGGCAAAGAGAGCCTAATAGAGAGGGTTACAAAAGTAGTAGAATCCCAAATGAAAATGATCATAATTCTACTATATTCTAGACAAAATCATCTACACATTTTTTCAAGAAAAAAGAAAATCAATTTGAACAGAACCAGCATTATATTTATGTAGAATTTTGATAAAATTAGCCAACATTGTGACATTATAAAACCGACACAGCTAAAATACAAAACTACACAATATGTGGTTCAAGAAAAAAAGGAAGAAAGGAAAACAGAAAATCCCAAAAATGCCCTCCCAGTATATTGGAGCTAGACCGCCTAACTGTGGAGCCCATGTTGGTTAAACGAATGGATCCCTTTACCCGACCCGTTTAGATGAAAATACAAATCGATCCCCAACCTCGTGTTTGGAATTAACACTAAGTAGTAAGTAACATATATCATTATTCATTACACTTAACCGAGAAGGGCAATATAGTAACTCACTTTTGCAATTCCCCGCGAAAATAATTAATCCTTCTGGTAGGCGATAACCTTCTTTTAGACCACCGCAGATTACTCATAACAGTCAAACAAAATCCCCTTTCCAATATTTTGGGGGAAATTACAGGGTTTCTAGATTTCAGTCGCCGTCTTCGCTAAGCTCGCCCGAAGATTCCGACCACCCAATAGCCGCCGCGGGAAGAGAGCAAATAGAGGGATTTGCGTTCGTGCTCTTTTTTTCCGGCAGGGTTTTGTATATTGAAACCCAGCTGGGATTAGCGTGTCTGTCAGGAAATTGAAAAGGTTTGGTTTCTGAGTTTCTGATTTTCTGAGTTTTTTTATTGGATTGTAATCGTATATTCAGTTTTTGTTAGGATCTAACTTCTAAGATCTATTTTCTCGAGAGTTTGGTTTCTACTGGGGAGAATTAAGAGTTTATGCTTGGAATATGTAGTTTCTGTTGGTTTCTATTTTAATTTTCTGGCTCTAAATAGTAGTTAACAGTTTGGTTTTCTGTTAGTTCTTGTGATTTCTATGTTTTTAACCTGTGGAAATGTTCTGTAATCAGTTGTAGTGGTTCTGGTTTGCAACATGAGTGTAGGATTTAATTATGTGGTTGGAGTCTTTGCTGGCTTCGATTTTGATGGAACTCGTGGTCTTGTTTTTGCTGATTAGTAAATTTTACAATACTGCAGGGCAATTTCTGTTCAACAGATGCTTACTGATTCAGGCGAAGATAATCGGTTGGATCTTCATAACCTATGAAGCATATGTAGTTATGATATATGTTTCTGTTTCTGGTGTTTGTATCCCCGATAACTTGTTGAGAGGTTATCTTCAAGTCCATAATGCCGTCTAACTATGTCTCCAAGCTTATTAACGTGTGCCAGCGGGGATCGCAGAGATCGATACCTACGCAGAGTGTGCTACAAGACTTAGCAGAAATCCCTATCAGCCAAGTAAAGTTATTGTTTGGTGGAGCATCAGGAACAATATCTGACCTGTATGGTTTTGTACGACCGGGTATTGTTGCTGCTGCTGCTCAGGCAGATTTGCATATAACCAACCGGAGAAAGAACATTTCATTTGCTGGTGTGTTTTCTCGTGCTATTTCTGTTCCATCTGTGTCAGGACCTTCATACCAAGCTTGTGGCTATCACGTTGAACGGTTCTTGTCAGAACCAACCAAAGTCTCTGTTCCCCTGCAATCTCGAGCTATGGCTGTTTGTAGTTCTAGAACGAATTTCCCCCACAATAGAGTGATAAGTAGACGCATCCAGCCTGATATTTCAGCAAAGCGTTCTTTTACTTCTTGCGCTAATAAAGGTGTTGAGAATTATAGGAATGCTAGCATGAGTCTGAGAAATAGAGAGCAGCCCAATAAATTCTTGGTTTATGGATATTATATCTACACTGTTGCCAGCAGAGGAGGCTATTTGAGTACACACCATGAATTTGGATTGAAGGCTTTTCACACTACGTCTCCTGCTAGCTCTTCAGCTGGCATTGCTCCGGACGTGTCCTTTGATAGCTCTCTGTGTGAGGAAAATCTTTCCAGTTCTGCCAGTTCTCCCACCGAGTAGGTTTTCTCTCTCTCTCTCTCTCTCTCTCTCTATATATATATATATATATATATATATTTTTTTTTTTTTCTTTTTCTTTTTTCTGTGCAATATTATTAAAAAATTTTGGTTCAGTATTATACTCTCCATTACTCCCTCCTTGGAACTAACTTGCCACGTCTATCTTTTGCACTAGAGAGTAAAGTTGATGTAAATGTGCAAATGAGAACTTTTGTACTGGGTTAGATGTAGATGTGTGAAGGAATAATCAAAAAATAGTGTGCCATTATAAGTTTTACTTTTCTATATTCCTATATCATAGATTCATTTTCGTTATTCATATTACTAACTCTTTCTTCAATTTTTTCTCCTCCATATATTCACAATTCTTTAATATTTGTGCCGAACACCACTATGTGGTATAGATAGAATCCTACTTCTGCTGTGCCCATATTAGGTGTTTTTATTGTTAGATTGTTGTGCCCTTATTAGGGATTTGTTATTGTTATTCTTGTTAGATTTTGTAATGATATAAATTTGGGACAGATTATTATTTAGCAAAATTTACGATTTTTAATAACAGGATAGAACATATGTGCTTTAGACCTTTAGATATCAAATCAGAACCTAATAGAGGGTCAGGGTCGAAAGCATGCCTAGAATTCAAACCAGATTGTATCTTGCATTATGACAGCATTGTAAAGCTGCTCTTGGTAGCTTTTATACATGTGTAAATGAGTTTGAGAAACCGCTAAAAGTAAGGCATATTATAAAGCTGCATATTTATGTCAGCTGTGTAGGTTAAATTGCAGAGATAGTTGCATTATGCCCTTTTGAATTTTACAGATCTTTTTTCAGGATAGATTTTCTTCTTCCTCACATTCTTTTCTTCCTTCTGGAATCTTAAACATTGCATCCCATTCACCCTATAGGGCTGTCTTAATGAACCGCACACTGAAGCTAAATTCAGGATCATGTTACCTGCCTCATCCAGACAAAGAAGAAACTGGTGGAGAGGATGCCCATTTCATTTGTTTAGATCGACCAGCAATCGGTGTTGCTGATGGTGTTGGTGGATGGGCAGATCTAGGAGTTGATGCTGGAGAGTATGCTCGTGAACTTATGTCCAACTCAGTTACTGCAATCCATGATGAGCCAAAATGTTCTGTTGACCCTGCAAGGGTACTTGAGAAAGCTTACATGAGTACAAAATCCAGAGGGTCATCCACTGCTTGCATTGTTGCCCTTACAGATCAGGTAAATCATTTAAATGATTGTCAACCCATTCTTTATTCCAATAGGCTTAAAGCTGGCCTGTTTTACGTGGCAGATACTGATTTGCCGAGGTTAGGCCTTCCTGACTCTTGGAACATTTTAATTTTTCTGATTTTCTTCACCTGCAGGGTCTGCATGCTATTAACCTAGGGGACAGTGGATTCATGGTCGTCCGGGAGGGATGCACTGTGTTTAGATCTCCTGTGCAGCAGCATGATTTCAATTTCACATTTCAACTTGAATGTGGTAATGCCGGTGATTTGCCTAGCCATGGACAGGTAAACTGAAATTAACAAAAAATAATGTATCAATATGTTGATATTGTCCACATTTGGAACTCACTCCTCTCTTCCATTTTAAGAGTCCTATATGAGAAGTGGTTCCTGTTCGGCCTATCTTAATTAGTTTATATTGCATACCCTTATTGACAGTGACATGAGTGATTTAAAACACACTTTAACTTATAAGTAACAACGTTTTTTTTTTTTTTTTTGAAGCGTTATAAGTAACAACGTTAGTGGAGAAAATGGGTGACAAAAAGACTAAGGTACAATGTGTAAAGTACACATGTCTAGAGGGGGATTGAGGCTTTCTTGTTTTTGTCTAATGTTATTCCTGAATCATGAATCCCGAGCTAGGTTATGTTATGGTATATATGGCTGATTTCATTTTTCGTGACGTGTCCAAGCCTCCAAGGTTCTTCATCTGTCTGAATCTTTGGTCCTGTCTATACAAAGCATTCAGTGTATTGCAAAAAAGTGTTCATTGCTATCGTAGTTCTAAATGACCTTCTTGGTGCAGGTCTTCACGATTCCTGTTGCTCCAGGTGATGTAATAGTTGCGGGTACAGATGGTCTTTTTGACAATTTGTACAACAATGACATCACAGCTGTGGTGGTTCATGCTGCGAGAGCTGGACTAGGGCCCCAGGTGACTGCTCAGAAGATAGCTGCATTGGCCCGGCAACGGGCCCAGGACAAGAACAGGCAGACTCCCTTCTCTACCGCTGCACAAGAAGCTGGGTTCCGCTACTATGGTGGGAAGCTCGATGATATAACCGTAGTTGTTTCATACATAACAACAGAGAATAATGTAAGAATCCGGTGTGCATAACCCTCTTACAAACCAAAATGCTTAGATTCGTACACTTTTTTTTATAATCCCAACTCCCTTTTGCTATGCAGGAAAAAGCTTCTAATTCCGCTTCACCCGGTGGGTCGAATTAGAAGCTTGTTGCTTGTATTAAAGAGCGGCCAGGTGTTCATCAACTGCAATCTTCAAGTCCATCGGTTTGTCGCATGTATTTATATTGTTCAATCAAGTTAACCTATGCTTCATGTCTGATACTGTTTTGTACATAATAATTTTGACAATACTCTTTCTTCCATGGGGAAGAACAGACTGATAACTTGGTAGGAGGGATGTGAGCCCCAACTTACTCTACATGTTTAAAAGACATTTGATGAAAATTTTTTTTTTTTTTTTTTTTTGACAATGATGAAAATATGGTTTGTGCCTTTTACTTGTAAGTCTTCCAAATATCATAGGAAATTAGGCAACATTCTTTTCACCTAATTGATCTGAACCAAATTTTTTTGTCACAAATATGGAAAACATCAACTATAGAAGGAGTTGTAGGCCATGTGCTTTGGTGATGACTGATGAGTAATAACAACAGATCAAAAGTACATCATTTGAAACCGAATTGAATTGGAAATTAAGGCAACGAGAATGAAAGATGTACACCCAGTAACACCCTTCATTATAGTATGAGTCAATGGCCTAGCTGGCTTAGTCATAGTTTATCCAAGCAGCCATTTTTATCTGGTGATTAGTCGGGCTCGGACATAGCGATCACGACATTTCGTTACCTAAACATTAGAAAACAGAGCAAGTACAGCCTTTCTTAATTCAAATAAAAATCAGTCTTACTTGTCAAGAATATTTTTCACACTTATATTTGACTTTAATTTTTTTTTAGCTTACATGTATTATTGGCCAATAACAAATTTGACATTATAATATTATATGTTACAAACTTTTAATTTTGGACATAAAGTAAAAATTGGTCTATTTAAAACAAGTTCTTATAAGTCAGAGTTATTTATAAGTACAACCAAACATACTACAAATATAATTAAACACTTTAAAATGATATTTGACGTTTGAATATCAGTCCAGTTCAGTTCAATATACCAGCCAGTCTAAAAATATCAACCATTAATACATTGGAATGTTCAACTATTGAGAAGGTCGTCCTTGGAATGTTCAACGAATGATAGTTTATGTGTTTAATTGATTTGTTCATGTGTTTCACAGCTTTGTTAATTCATTTACATATTGTTAAAGATTATAACAAACAAAATTGTGAAACACATGAACAAATCTGTCAAACACATGAACCCATCTTATAACAAACAAAATTGTGAAACACATGAACAAATCTATTAAACATATGAACTATCATTCGTCCTACCATAAGCTTATGGTAGGACGGTCTCACCCAAGACTTTGTATCAAATATTACTCATAGTTTTTTCAAAAAATATGAAATGAAAAGTTTAACAACTTTTAACTTAAAATAATAGGTTCATAGATTAGGTGAACACTACTAAATAAAGAAAAATAATAACGCAACTTGTACTTATTAACAACCCCGTCAAGTCCACGATTCGAAGCCGCCCCGGCGTTCATACACCAAACATTCGACGAAAAAGGGAAAGGAGACATTAATCACCAGATCCCCGAAAAACCCAATACCGTGAAAATCATGTCACCTTAAAAAAATCCAGTTTGCCCGATTTCGAGTGTTCTTCACTTTAATGCTTTTCCAAATCACAACCCGACCCGATTCCGACGCTGTCGCCGAGGTTCTCTGAATTCTTCTGACCCACTGTTGTCGGGATGGCCGTTGTCCGGAAAGATAAGACCGGTCAAACCTTGCGCGGATCGAGAATCGCCATAGCCATCGCGGTCGGAATTTCCATCGGATGCATCTTCGCCTTCCTGTATCCTGATGGCCTCTTCTTCTCTTCTTCCTCCGATCCGGCGACCCGCTCCATTTCCAAACTTTCTTCTCAGGTCAGCAATTTTCTATTCCTTATGTTTGTGTTTTACTTAAGTTCGAGCTTCACAAATGATTCTTTGCCTGATGTTTACGGAAAACATCCTAGTATCATTGTGTTGATTATTTAATTTGAAATTGTGACGAATTTTACAAGCTACTATTTGATTATCATATTTTACATGTGCCATTGGAATTTTAGGGTGGAAGTTAGGAGGTTTTGATCAAATTAATGATGCAAGTGTTGCTTATGTTTAGACAAATTTTGTTTGGTTTAATGACTTTAATCTATTGTAGAGAGGAATTGGGGATGATTTTGAGGTATGAATGGTCCATTTACTTGACTGGTTTTGGAATTTTTAGGTTGACTCGTCCTCATGTGATTCTAGCGAAAAAGTGAGCATGCTAAGGTCCGACATTAGGAAACTGTCTGAGAAAAATGATGATTTGAAGCAGCAGGTTAAGGATCTGAACGAGAAGCTGCAGCTGGCTTCGGTACACAAAGATCATGCTCAGCAGCAGGCTGTAGCTTTAAGCGAGCCGCAAAAAGCCGGCCCTTTTGGTACAGTCAAGGCTCTGAGGATTAACCCCACAGTTCTCCCCGATGAGACAGTCAATCCTAGGCTCTCGGCAATCTTGGACAAGATTGCTGTAAGAAAGGAGGTTATCGTTGCTCTCGCGAATTCCAATGTTAAGGAAATGCTCGAGGTATGGTTCACCAGCCTTAAGAGAGTTGGAGTTAAGAATTACCTGGTCGTGGCTCTGGACGACACGATTGTGCAGTTTTGTGTAGCTAACAATGTCCCCGTTTACAAGCGGGACCCGGATAAGGATATCGATGTAATTGGACAGATAGGAGGCAATCATGCTGTTTCAGGGCTTAAGTTCAGGATCCTGAGGGAGTTTCTTCAGCTAGGATATGGTGTTCTTCTATCTGATGTGGATATCGTTTTCATTCAGAATCCGTTTGATCATTTGCACAGGGATTCTGATGTGGAGTCGATGAGTGACGGCCATGATAACTCGACTGCTTATGGCTTCAACGACGTGTTTGATGAGCCTGCGATGGGGTGGGCGCGATACGCCCACACGATGAGGATTTGGGTGTACAATTCAGGGTTCTTCTTCATCAGGCCAACCATCCCCGCCATCGAGCTGCTGGATCGCGTGGCCGGGAGGCTGGCCCGCGAGCCCAAGTCGTGGGACCAGGCGGTTTTCAATGAAGAGCTCTTCTTTCCATCCCATCCAGGCTATGATGGCCTCCACGCCGCTAAGAGGACGCTGGATATGTATCAGTTCATGAACAGCAAGGTTCTGTTCAAGACGGTTAGGACAGATCCTAGGTTGAAGAAGCTGAAGCCGGTTATTGTCCATGTGAACTACCATCCGGACAAGCTTTCGAGGATGAGAGCTGTGGTCGAGTTTTACGTCAATGGCAAGGAGGATGCATTGGATGCTTTCCCCGTTGGTTCAACTTGGTAGATTTCTCGGCCATCAATTTCCGAACAATTTGTAAAATCAGTGTTCAAATTGATGACCTTTTGTTATTCTTACGTAAGTTGCAGGTCTGTCTTGTCTGTTTTCTGTGTATGTAATACTACATTGCTTACAAAACAGTTTTCTTTTTATCTCCTTTTCTGACTGAAATTTAGACTTCTGATCCTTTCAGCTCTGTTTCTCTCTGTTCTTGTGTTTCATTATGTTGTGCAATAACACCTTTATTTGCAATTTCTTCCAAAAAAAATACACAACTAGGAAAATTTTCAAAGCTAAATTTACAGAAAATGTAAAAAGTTGTTTTTCGGACCAACAAAATCAGAATTTTGATAGCTGCAGGCAAAATCAGTTTGGTGACTTTTTTTCATATGCTTGTTTCAGAGACCTTAACTAAGGTTATATTCTAACTAGTAATGCAAGTTTGCAACTACACTATAAATCTATAACATATCTCGGCTTGTTAGAACCTCGTCCATCTTCGAAGAGTGGCACCAGAAGAAGTCACCAAAATGACCATTTTCCCCACCTTCATCCTCCGTAGTTTTGAAAAACAGATACACATGCGAGCCATCTTCCACTCCATATTCCCTGAGGGCAATATCGTCTTCACACATGACAGCATTCTCGCTCCCGTAACCAGCCACCAGTATGAGGCGGTCCAGCGGCAGCTGCTCTTGGTGCCCGATCGCCTTCTTCAGGTCGGAAAGCGCGGCATCGTCCTCGATTTCGACGTAAAAGAGTTTTCCGGTGAAAATCTCGACTGCAACTCTGATCATTTTTTGTAAGAAAATTAAAGAATGAGAAAAACTATGATAATTTTGTTGTTATATAGAGTTGTAGTATGGTAGTACTAGAAAGAGAATAATGCATTTAGGTCATGAAATGTGGTCATGTGGACTGCATTCTGGATGGTTTGTTTTAGAAATTAGAAGAAATTGCCTATAAAATGGGATAGGTGACTATTTACCATTTCTAGCCGTTAAATGTAGCTTGAATTAGTCAAATTCAATTCACTAAATGTAGCTAATAATATTAACACTCCTATAATGAATAATAAATTGATTTTACTAGGTGATGCGGTAATGCCGAATTCTAGTTATGAAACCGTGAAAAAAATGAGAATTTCTTAAATGTAGCTTGTATACAATGCATTTAGATTTCCATGAAAATTTCTTAAAATATGATTGCATGAAAAGTAATTTATTTAGATACTATGTTTTTTAGTTTGGTTCCATTCCTGCTAATTCAATTCAATAAAATTTAATATAGGAGATATCGCCACAAGTAAAGTTATACCAACGATTTTCTTTATAAACGTTTCTTAAACTTTTATTTTTATTTTTCAAACACACTTAAAACTAGATATCTTATAAACAAGTTATAAAAGCATATTCACAGCCTCAACAATTTCATTTGAGCACTATTTCATCCGGATGGAATTTTAAAGACGTGCTCTAAACTAGTTTTGGAACAATGAATTTGAATATTTCGCTATGTAATTCAATTTTTGACGCGTTATCATTTTTAACTAAACTGCTCTTGGAGATTCTATAAATATATTTTCTCTCGCAATTCAATCCTTCGGAATCTATTTGGTTTAGGCAATTTTTGTACCTAATGCATATATTTTTGATTCAACTATTTCAAGGCGTGCAATTATGCATATGCAATGCATATTGTAAAATAGAACAAAACCTTTACTTTGTAAATTGCTGAATTTGGAAAGTTATAATATATAGATTTTGTAATTATGCATTTATTTGTTGAATTTCACCTTATTTTCAATGACTATCAATTGATGTTACCTTTTATTCATATTGATCCTGTGTAAAAGTTAAAATTTTATGATATTAGTACGAGACTTTGTCTATATTTGTTGCCCCATAAAACATTATAAATGTCATGGTTGGTGTTGAATCATATTTATCATTGTTTTTTGTCATAATTTTCATAATAATTTCAAAATTCTTACAAACATTTTTGGAACGTTGCTAGGGTCCAAGTCCAATCCAAATTAAAACCTTGTTTGGTGAGAGGGGGTCCAATCCAAATCACCGGAACTCAAGCTTTTCAAGTCTCTGAGAAAATATTGAAAACGTTTTGATAATAAATATCAATAAAACGCACACACGCGCACTAACAGTGCCCGCCACCCCCGCGCGATCCAACTCTGGGATTCACGGGTCCTTTCCTTCTTTTCTAAGCCTCCTGCAAATCGGATCTTGCCCCCCACTTCCACTTCTCCATCCGCCGTGGCCGATCGCCTGCGGCAGCTGAGAGTTTTCTCCCGATTACAGTTCAGATTCGCCGCGGAAAGCATTGCTCCGGCGGTTACGGTACGGTTTCTTCCGGCAGTTTTCAATTTCCTTTCTCGCATTGTAAACTCCGCCTGCAATTTGCTGTAATTTCGCGTCCTGCGCAGAACTTAATTTGATTTTGCTAGTTAATTAGGAAAGCTTGCTATGCTACTTGGATCAACTGCTTATCGTTTTTGAACTACGTGTACTGTACTGTATTTTTTTCCTGAGAATGTCAACGTTTAGTATTGGAGTAGTATGGGAATCGTATAATCTTTCCATTTTTATCATATTGATGCGTCTAGGTATCTGCAGCCAGTAGGCTGATTAGGCTGATTCACTGGAATTTGACATAGTAGGCTGATTAGGCATTTGCCTGCCTTCATAGTTTAATATCGAGATGTAATGCTGTACCTAGCTCTCCCTTTGATGTCAATATTGTGTTTGATGTTTAGAGTGCAGGTTGATGCACATCGTATGAAGTGTTAGTATACTTCACTTCCTGCTTCCTTCGATGTTCGGAGGTCCTGCATCTGCCCCTTCGTCCTCGAGTCCGCATCTAAGGAAGTCCGGTAGCCGACCTGTTGTCTATGAACTTGGTCTGATGTTTTTATGTATTCTAAACTGCTGAACTTGTTTGCAGGCAGTAGATATTTTGTTTCTTATGTTTCATGCTCAACGAAATGGTAAATATCTATATTGATGCATTTGTATACATGTTATAATTTTTACAGGGACAAGTGAGCTAGGATATAGTACAGAAGAGGATCCTCTACTTCCATCAGTGCCAAATGAAATGAAGAGTGTTACCTTGCCGTTGAGCACTGTGGCAATCATGCCAAATCCTGTTCTTTTGTGGAGATTCAAGGTACTTCTTGCTGTCATAGAATTTTGAGATTATTGAAGTTGATGAAATTGTGTCAAAAATTAGTAAGGTAGTTTTTAAGTGTTGATATTTTCTTGCTAATTTTATTATATCTTTACTTCAAATTGTTTCTGGCTTTCAAACTGTTTAATCTTCTGAGAAAGTGTAGTGATACTTAGAGCTTGGATGAGGCTTTAAGACTTTCGAAAATGTAATTCACACTCCAGAACTGGCATAGAGTATTTCTTGAAGTCTTGCTGCTGTTCTAACTTTTAAATTTGAGTGTGGGTAACTAGTGATGCTAGTGTTCTCAAGTCTGGATAATTTTGGGTTTCATAACTGGAGTCTGAAAGCTGGAAATTCCCCCTCAAAAACTTTATCATCTATTTTGATTGTGCCTTTTCTCAGTGTCTAACTTACTTTCATGTTCAGGTGGTATTGTTTTTCATCTGGGGTTTCATTTGTTGCAAGGTCGGTTTGTCTTTCTTTCCTCATGTTCAAATTGCTAACTGACAAGGCCTCAGTTAATTACGTGGTGGAACACGTTACACTGTTTTTGTTTGGCTTGCAGGTAGGATGGGATTCTGTCATGAGAATGAGTGCAGACCTCAGGGATTTATTTTTGTACGAGGCCTTTTTGTACTACAACCCCCTTCTTCTGGTGGTTAGTGTTGCTTTAGATGTATTAAAGAAAAATTTGGTTCACTAGGTTATGGTCTTCTTCATATGATCACGTCTTGATCCATTGAAATCTTTCAGACATTGGCAGTTTGGCTCTGGGGGATGAACTTATGGGTTTTTTCCCAGGCTAACGTGAGTTACTCCAAAATGTTTGACCTCGATCAAAATCATCTCACCCATAGAGAAATATGGAAGGTAGAAATATGTTTATAGTATGTGTAAATGAGCTTTGAGTTTTTATTGATTTGCCACAGTTGTTCTGCTTGTGCATGAGTAAATTGATATATTTCACTATTTTGAAAGAAGAAAAAGACTTGATCCTCCTAAAGAGCCATGGACGACCTATTGGTAGCTTTGTTATTATGGTATACCAACCATTTCCTGTCGTTTTCAGTGCCACCTAGCTTAAGGGCTTCCTCTTTTAATGAAACCTGCCCTGTCATTATTAATTTTTTGTTTCCACCAAAATTTGAATGTTTGTTTATTGTATATATCTTGATTATGTGGTATCTTTAGTTATTGATGAACTGAACTATAGATTAAGCTTTGCCGAAAGTAATGCTCATAACTTTTTTCCAAGGCTTTATTCTACTATAGGAAACTTGTTATCATAATCTGAGAAACAAGTATTTGAGCTGTCAACCTGTCATTGAAATTATATAATTTGTGGAGAAATAAAATTTTACAATTTAGAAAGTGATCAGAAGCTTGGAAGCTCCCGTATATTTAATGTGACTGAAGCAATATTCTTTTATTTTTGCAGTGTGCTATCTGGATGACTATCATTGTGCCAACTAGTATGACTGCATATTTATATCTTTATTCACATGGAGAGGTCTCCTTAGCAGCATCTCAACCAGTGTAATAGATGCCCCCTTTCTCAAATTTGTTTTTAATATTTACATGATATTGTTATTACATTGTTTGGTTTTGTTGTCAATCACTTGGAAGAGCTGTACTTGTAACAAAAACTTATCATAGTGCTTTAAGTAGCTCTATTTTCAAATATTTAATATAGAGAAGTTGCTCTGTAAGAAGAATTTTATATACTTTTGCAACATATCCTTAAACATTCATGCTGGCCAGAAACAGTTATTCTGAATTGCAATATAATATGATGAATTGCTGCTGCAGGTGCTCCTATATGCTGCTGTTGTGATGGCTCTTATATCTCCCTTTGATTTGTTCTTCTTGTCATCACGCTACTTTATGTTGAGGACCATTTGGCGAATAATTTTCCCTTTGCAGGCAAGTGTATAATTTTCCTGATCTCATTTGATAGCATGGATTCAGTTGTCCTGTGAAGATGATGTTTCCCAGTACATTTGTTAGGATTATTCGAACGTTAGATTATACATGTCCAGTCACGCTCCACTTGCTTTTTCAATGTTTTGTGTCCTTGAATCTTGGAACTATGGTATTCAGTTGTCTTGGTTTTTTTTTTAGTATAATTTCACTAGTCTTATTATATGCTCTCATGTGAAAGTTTGTTTTTGGAAACAGGCAATATCATTTGCTGACTTCTTCTTGGCAGATATACTAACATCCATGGCAAAGGTATGTAGTTCTCTGAAGCTCCTGATTACACATATTTTCTACTATGTCGAAAGAGTCTATATAGGTCAAAGTGATTCTTAGAATTTATTCCTTGTTTGATTGCTTTATAATTTGTATTTTGTAACTTATTTTTAGGTTTTTTCTGACTTGGAGCGTTCAGTTTGTCGAATGGTTCATCGACAGGTATGCAAAGTTGATATTGTTTCTTTAAAACTAATAGCTTAGACGTTATTATCTTCTTTTTTTTTTTTTTCCATGTATGCTACTCGAATCGCTGATGTAATTGTCTTGCTGATTAAGGTTTATATGTACATGGCGTTCTTGGTAGATCTGCTATATACTCAGTATCTGTTTCACCTTTTTTTTCATGAGATGATTTGTCATATGTGCAGGTTGCCACTATTGCATGGTTTGAAGCTGACTCTGTTTGTGGCAGTCATTCTGTTGCAATTCCTATCGTCCTTGTTTTGCCATACCTTTTCCGATTATTTCAATGTCTTCGGCAGTATAAAGATACCAAGGAAAAAACATGTCTGCTGAATGGTAACTTTCTCCCTAATCACATAGCTCTTTACCTGGTTGCCTGATAGCTTGAAAATAAGTGATGGGGTCTTTTCTGGATACCTGTTGGTAGTTGTTCAACACATGGGGTTTCATTCCACGATTCTTATTGTCAACCTTTTTCTTTTGTTATGATATCAGCTTTGAAGTACTCCACGGCCATACCTGTTATTTTTCTTTCAGCCCTCAAGTATCATGTCTTGCCTGATAGTTGGATGGGCATTTATAGACCTCTGTGGCTTCTTTCTAGTGTTGTGAACTCGTTATACTCGTTCTATTGGGATATTACCAGAGATTGGGACATGAGGTATGTGCTGGTTTCTTTTGCTCTGCTTCCGTGGAATATTTTCACCTATACATCATTGTTAATCCACCTTTTCTAAGTGCCAGTTGTTTCACTCGGATTTTCAAGTTCAACAAGCCACATGTTGTTACTAAAATGTTACATAACCAAAAATGGGTGAGTTGTAACTTTAAGCTTTTTTTTTTTCCGATTATATGCATGAACCAGTAAACATGTGAACTTACTCTTTCTTCTCATATCACAGGTTTACTTTTGGGTAATCGGAAGCAATCTAATCTTGCGATGCACATGGACATACAAGCTGTCTGCCCATCTTCGCCACAACTACATCACTCTATTCACAATAAGTGCCCTAGAGATCATTCGCCGTTTCCAATGGGTGTACTTTCGTGTAGAAAACGAGTGGAACAAAACCAACTCTAAACCCAACAACATTGAGCTCTCCGTGACTGACAAATCAAGTGAAGAACAGAAGTTGCTCAACTCCAACGGCTACAATGTATGACTGATTGACTATATGTAGTAGATGCTATCAGAACACTATTTTGCTCGTATACGCCACCATCCAGATACGCGTTAAAAAAACACCATTTTTGTTGATAGTAAAGAAAGAGCCGATGATCATAGTTTCTGCAGTTGTACAAACTTGTCATCATCGTCTCTTTCAACGAGTATAGACTACAGAGGGAATCTTAGCTACTTTTGCCATCACCAAATGTACATTTTGCTGTCTTTTGGTTTGCAAGTTAGGTATTCCATGATGGAACAAATGTTTCCGAGGTATATTAAATGTTATAAACTTCTTATCCCATGTAATCTCAGATTTTGTCGTCTGAATAATTTGTTGCCAATCTAAAACACCAACTCATAATGACACTAAATTATCTTCAATTTCTCTATTGCAATTTTGTGGCTTCAGTTCCTCACTCTCCTTGTCTCCAGCCCCACCTGTCTATGTCTTCTTGCTCCTAATTTCATTTTCGCCTTGCCAAATTCGGTTGTCCAAATTTTATAATCCCATTTTCTAAATTCTTGATTTGATGGAATCAACTCTTGAATTAGTACCACACATTTATAATTTAAATTTTCCTAGTTTTTCAAGTGTTTTGGTTAATATTTTCTGTTACTACTATCTTCGTAACCTGAAACCAAGTAAAGATGGAGAATTTTGCTCAGAGAGACAGTGTTTTGCTGGGGTACAGCCCCCGGAGGTCGTCGGAAAACAGCCCGGACGTGGATTTCAGTGATGTATTTGGTGGTCCTCCGCGGCGGTATTCGAACCCGGAGGCCCGAACCAGGTACAGCTTCGGTGAAGCTTCCCAGGAGGCGTCTTCTGAACTTGATGGTGATGCACTGGTTCTGCCGAGAAATCCGTGGTCTTTATCGGATGAAAAGCCGGTTTTCGGCGGCGCAGAGAGTGTTCACCGGAGGAATCATGGCGGCGGCGGTGATGATTTCTTTGATGACATATTTAAAGGCGGTGAGAGCAAATCATTTGATTCTCCGAGCAGGAGTTTGAATAGGGATTTCTATAGCTCTTCACCAGGTTACACGCCTCTCAGTCCTTCCAGGTCATTGCCTTCTTCAGTTCCTACCAAATTCAGGTCAGAAATTTGTTTTCCATCTGATGATTCGAAATATGTTAGATCATGTTCATGTCTACTTATGTGCACTTCAGTTCAGCTCAGTAGATTTTGATTTGATTTAAGTTTTAGCTCAATTCAGTACAAATTAGACGAAAAGAAATGGATTCTTTGTTTTTCTGTTCTTTTCATGTTTTCTGTTTATCAGAACTGATTTGCTGCGTTGCCTATAGTGGCATTCGATAGGTATATCGAAGTGTGAGTCCTTTTTTTTCTGCTGTGTTTGTGTGTATTGCAGCCTTCCTTCCCAAAATGATGGCATTTCGAATGTGGAAGGCAATGCACACACTTTAAGCCCGAGCGCATCTATCTCTCGGCTTTCCAGCCTAACGAAAGAATTGCAGGAAGACATAAGCTACGAAACCCCATTGTATCGTAAAAGCCCTTTGTCACAAGAAGTGTCTAATAGTATCAACCAGGAAAGCACAAAAGGAACAAAACTTGTTGAAGAGAATATCGAAACTAACCTTAAAAGCTCAGAAAGAGAAGTTCAGATCAGTAGTGGGCAGTTTCATTTCTCTATATACAAGTGGCCGGGGAGTGGAGTGCCACTGTTGATGGCTCTTGCTGGAGGTAGTAGTAAATCAAGATTTAGGGACAGATTGCGAGGCGAAAGATGTACAAGTTCTAATGGAAGAATTCAAAGTGAAAGTGAAAGCAAAAGCAATGGTGCACATTTTCCAGTCTTTAATGAGCCCAAGTCAGTGCCTTTGAGAGTCGATAGCGTGAAAGTGGAAAAGGCCGATGTTAAGATTTCAGAAACAAAAGTATCAGCAAGTGAAGGAAATGACACTGCAAAAAGTGAGGCTGTTTCGAAGAAAAACACAGAAGAGGTATCTCATTCCAAGCATAAAAGGGATAAGAGACGATCTCATGCGAAGAAGGAAAAACCTTTGTTGTCTGAGCAAAAGCCATTGCATGTGCTGCTTACCAACGATGATGGTCAGGATCAAGGTATGCTGTACTACATTTTAATCATATGTAGTTGTTTGAATCATATGCATAATGCATCTGCATTCTGAGAGTAGTTGTTTTACTATGTTTAGGCCAAGCAGCAGAGAGCAAAGATATCAAGGGCAAAAGTACAAATGCTAAGAAGAATGGTCCAAAAAGTCCCCCTACAATCCAAAAGCCGGAGAAAAATTCAGGAGATGCCTTTGTTGGTAGTCGAGTTAAGGGAAAAGTAGGGGATTTCGTCAAGTTATTTGACCACGACAGTTCTGAAACGATCAAGAATGTATTTGGTGGCCAAAGCAGTAGATGGAAGAAAGTAAGTGTTGATGTAAAAGATGATGGTGAGAAGAATGCTGTCAAAAATGATGAGAAAGTGCATGTGTCGAATAAGGCTAAGACGCCAGCTGAGTCTTCGAGCAAAAAGGTATACTTCATGGGATCATTATTTTGAATAATCTTGTATCTCAGTTTAACTTTCATCTTTAGTTGTTTTATTGGTTTCCTTAAAGTTTCAGGAAGACGACGTTTTCAACAAGAGCAAAGTAAAGCAAGAACCATATTCGAAGAAATACACTCGCAAAACTAGTGGTTTGTCTACTAATGAGAAGAAGGCTCCACTGATTTCTGGTAAGTAAAATTATTTGAGTTCTTGAATCTGTCTTACTCTTATCTGTTCAGTAATCTCTCTCTTTTATTATTTGTCCTTTTGGCTTAAGAGATCTTCCTTTTCTTACACAGAATCGCGTCCCAGTAACTATGGAGTTGAAGCTGAGGATAGAGATGAAGCGTTTCCTGGATTTTTCTCGGTATCCAAATCATTCCACATAATATTTGTAATATTGTTGTAAATTACATGGTTTAATGAAAAAACCTTCTAATTTTGTCATATTCATTGGCAGGTCGAAGAAGTGTCCCTAGTCGAAGAAAAAGTTTCAGAAATTAGTGAAGAGTCTGACCACATCCAAGTAAGTTTCATTGATCAAAGTTCAAAACATACTTTTAAAAATATCTGAGATGTTGCTGTAATGCCGTGTTAAATCCACGCAGACTTCAAACGCTAAAATTCAACAATGGTCAAGTGGGAGGAAGGGGAACATTCGCTCGTTACTGTCAACTTTACAATTTGTAAGATCATATTCTGAAACTCAGATCCTAAAAAATGTGCTGATGAAATGTAGAAATCCTCTGAGGTTTATGTTTTTGATTCGACAAACTAGGTTCTTTGGCCTGAAAGTGGGTGGAAACCTGTCCCTCTCGTCGATCTGATTGAAGGGAGCACTGTTAAAAGAGCTTATCAGAGAGCTTTGCTCTGCCTGCATCCAGATAAGCTGCAGCAGAAAGGTGCTGCCCCTCACCAAAAGTATTTAGCTCAACAAGTCTTCGAAATTCTTCAGGTATGCTATTCTTGTTCTTTTCAACTTAACTGCATTTAGTTCAGTTCTGCTAATCTTGATTCGATAAAATTGAACTTCACTTGTTAGTACAGAAACCATTTTATGCATGAAATTTAACACTTTATTTTTCAATTTTCTTTCATGTAGGAAGCATGGGATCTATTCAATTCACTTGGAGCCATATGATTGGTTAAGACAATCCAAGTGTATCGATGTATCTTACTCGAAAGTAGAGTCAGAGAGTGAGAGCGTCGTGCATATATTTCTTCAGCCCGAAAGATAGAGAGACTGCTTTCGCAAAAACCTTGCAGAATTGTGGAAAAATGGCAATTAGGGATATTTTTGCTGTGTATACCTCTGTACATTGTAGTTTTATACTGCAATTTTGTGAGTGAAGAATTTAAATTCTGCAAGCCCAAAATGTGCAGAATCCTCGGGCCTTTAGAACAATCCAAAACTTCATGTTTTTTCGATTTTTAAATTTTTTTTCTTACTAATTTTATTTTAATACAGTTCAATTCAATTGTAGTGTAATAAAATTAGATTAATTGAGATATACATAATTAAATTTATCATCTAACATTCTCTAATTCCAATTCAGTTTAGTTCAAATCAGACGAAATGAACCATATTCATTTATTTATTTTGTATTTTCATGAATTACAAAAAAATTGGTTCCAAATTCTGAGGGAATCGGAATTTTGCTCTTTAATATTTACGGTATATAATCTGGTACTCTCTGACGGAATGTGGGCCCATCATGGCCAGCTTTAAATCACGCTCCCTACTAATTTTGGTGCAGACAGAGACAGGAAGAGACCCTATGAACATGAAACTTGTTTTTCACAAATCTGACAAATTAATCTTCTGCATTCGGAAATAACACGAGCACTGTACTTTTTATTACTGTTGCAGTCAAAATCTACCTCTCTATTCCTTAATTGGAGTACAGAACTACCAACTTAAACTTTAAAAATGCACATCCAATACAATTGGGAGTATTGGTTAAAAATCATGTTTTCTACTCCAAAATGATGCTAGTAAAAAAAAAAAAACCAATCATTTCCAATTATTTTTATTTTAAAAAAAATTTCGTAGTCAATCATTTGTCATAATCTGATTAAAATCGCCTCAATCTGATTTTCTGCGAAATTACCTACTGTTGAGAAAGAAGGCAAAAGGCAGCTGGAAATGGCTGTTAACTAATGCTCGCAAACGTGCACTTATATAATCTCAGAGTTGACTTTCACTGCCTGTTTCTTCTTCCTCGTCTTTGTGTTCATCTTAATTAATGTTGCAGCATTTACGAAAAAAAAATTAATGTTGCAGCTGTCTTCTTCTTCAAACTCCGAGAGTCATATGAAGACCAAATCTGCATAATTTAATACTCCCTCCGTCTCAACCGAAACTGCACACTTTTAAGTTAACTTTGTCTGAGCATGTTTGACCGTAAATTGCAATTGACATATGTGCTATAATAGTATCATATGTGATATGGTTAGATTCACAATACGCTCTATTTTTTAGTTATAAAAGTTTCAGACCATAATAATATATAAAAATAAAATTATTCACGGTCAAACTTGCTCCGAAAAAATTGACCAAAAAATGTGCAGTTATGGCTGGTAAAGAGTGATACTTAAAGTTTGTTGCTTCACATGCTGCTGCACTCTCTATTTTATTCCCTTAATTGGATGAATAGTGCCATATTTGGTGGCCAGCATATATAACGCGGATAATTTGGTGGATTTATCGTGTGCTTTTGTGAAATACACTCGTCACATTCTAATGTTAACTTTTGTTTTTGGATTAAATAGCCACTATAGCTTAGTATATGAAAGTAAAGCAATTGAAAACTTGTGCTAAACGTAGCAGAAGTTCGAATTTCATAACCAAATTAATACATTTAAATAAAATAAAATTCTCTAATAAATATAATCAACTACACACTTCTCTAATCCACTAAACTTGTTAAAGACTATCACTTAAGGTCGAATCACAAAAACATACTAAAAAAATATAACGAGTTAAATTAAAAATGATCGTACCGGTACAAAAATTATATAAATGCAATGCTTTTGGAGTTGATAGTGAAAGTTCCTTAATTACCATCATCATATATCATGATTCTCATCAATCAACTATTTACTATATGTAGGGCTTTAACTGAAACCTAAGAAAGGGCACCAACAAAATTCTTGTGTGGGAATTATACCAGTTTGGGTGTTAGGCACAAAAACATGTTCCCTTTTAGAAAAGTAAGCTTACAAGGATGATGGCGATGCTAGGAATTAATACTCGGTGGGATAATGGCCATATATATTATGGGGTGGAATTAAATTAGTGATGTGAACTAAATTAATTCTAAATGACATTCTTAGAACTAATTAATCAAATGCAAATTGAAGTCAAACATTTCATATAAGAATTAACCCTAAGCCATCAAATTAGCTAATTCAAACGGTCATAATTTAAATAGTAGCTAAAATAATTGAATAATCAGTGTCATTGAAAAATATGAAATGTTATATTAATAAAATTATGGATAAGGGAAGTTTAAACAGAGTCAAATGACTGTGGGTTTACACACAGTAAAAAGTGAGGATCGATGTACGGGAAGCACTAGCGAGCAGCAGCGCCTGGTTGCAGGACAAGGGTCCCCTCACCACTGGCACTCACTCAAAGCACTCATTAAATCTCTTTGACTGCACTTCCCACTTTTATCTTCAACAAAATCATGTTTACTATAACTGTCAATTGTGTTTAGTTATAAGGAAAACTGGTGAATTCTATGAATCTAAATTATGTCTTTTTGAGTTTTTATATTAGTTTAGTTCAATATACATTATTGTTACACCGGTAAATACTGATAAATATTTCACATTAATTAAGAATAAAATGAGTCAAAAAAAAATCATACACAATGAAATTGTGGTTCATTTCAAAATTTTATGTCAGTTTATAAACACGGTCAAATATACTCTAAAAGCTGTGCAGTTGACTTTTCAAAGTCAAAAAATCACACTCAATGAAATTGTGGTTCATTTCAAAATTTTATGTCACTTTATAAACACGGTCAAACATACTCTAAAAGCTGTGCAGTTGACTTTTCAAAGTCAAAACTTAGAAAGTTTGACTGAAATTATAAGTTAATATATGAATGATGAAATTATCACATGACATTAGATTTATCATAATATATATTTTTCAAAAGTAATTTTGTATATGTTATTATAATACATAGTTAAATATATGAACATACAACATATTTAATGAAAATTGCGAAAAGTTAGTATTGCAATTTAATCTCAAACAAATAGTTTATAAATACAGCTAAAAAACACCTTAATATTTTAGCAATCGGGTCACAAATGTAATGAAGCCACTCAAACCACAACAACAAAAGTGTGAGTTCTTAAACTAGTAGTAGTGAATAATGATAATGTAAAGTAGGTTTTTTTTTAAAAATTAAAATAAATAAGGTAATAGGGAGAGTTGGCATTTCCTTGTATTCCGATTCGCCCCCAATGTAACTTTATTCCAAAAGCAGTAAAATAAATAATTTTAAACCCCACCGATGAAATGCGAATGGTGAAAATCAATAAGGCGAGGGCGCCATAACATAAAGGTTGAGAGGAGAGAGGTTAGAGAGAGAGAGGGATATAGTGTGTGTGATTGTGTCAGTTAAGCCCATCAACATCCAAATCTTGGGGCATTTCCATTCCCATTTCTTGATTTTTCATTCCCATTTTGAGTGTTTACACACAGTCACGCACTAAGCCAGAGCGATTCGCTTGTTTGGGCAATTGCTTCTTCCCTGTAATCTTTCAGGGCTTTGGAGGCAGTGTTTCTCCTGGGATTTGTGTCAATAATTGCAGAATTTCACATTTCCTGCCGGAAAGTTGGTACATTTTTAAGAAAGGGTGCTGAAGAAAGATGGCTTCTTTTGAGACTGTGAGTCTCTCTCTGAATCTCTTTGTTTTCCAATAATTTTTATTATTTGATGCTGAATTTGGATTAAGTTATCAGGTTGGAATTGGCCTATTTACTTTGGTTTATGTGCTTTTGTGGACTGTTTTGCCTTTCTTGCTTATCTGCTCTGTGTAATGTGGGTTTGTAGATCTGGGAATCCTCTGCTTAAACTGTTTCTTCACTACAAAGTGTTAAAACTATGTTCTGAAGGCATTCTGTATGTTTTGTTCACTTAAGATATTCTTGCAAATCATGGTTTTATTCAAGAAGGGTGTTGTGAGTTTGGTCAAAATTTTCTTTCTGGGCTGTTTTGCTATGCATCACATGTCAAATCTGGGATTGTGCTGATCATATTTTAGACATATCCGTGTTAGACCTTTGTGGGATGTGTTTTTTGGAGGATCCCACTTGTTTTGTGCTGAGAAGCTTCCAAGTTCCTATCTGTTGCTGTGATATTCTCATACGTAGTTGGCGAGTTTGTATTCGTTGATTGTTAAGTTAATTAGGGAAGTTTGTTCTGGAAAAGGAGTGCTCTTGGTTGTGAGGAGAAATTTTTGTTGGAATTGACAGGATTTTTTGTCTTAACTTCTTGTTTGTGAAAGCTTTGTTTGAGTGTTTTATGTCATTTCCCTAAGTAATTTTTTAAGCTAGTGCCTAGTGGATTGTTTATGGAAAATCAACGAATGCTGGCAACAGATGTATTGTAATGTTTTTGTGCTTAAAAGGAAAGAAATCTGGGGAAACTGTTGATTGTTTTGTTTTATAGCTGTCTGCTTCTAAACTTTGAGATGTTATGAGGGAAATTCCTGAAGGTTTTGTCCTCATGCTAATACCTTCTCCATGATTGACTTGATAGAAGTCTTTTTTAGATTTTAGATCTTTATGATTTTGCAGGCCATTTATGTTTTGCTATTTTAATTACCCAGAAAAGCAGATTCATCGTATTCTTACACTTGGACGGGTTGGGTTGCATGTATTGAAAACTTGAGTTAGTGCCTTGGCACTCATGCAATTGTTGACTTCTTTTTGGTTAAATTGAAGTCAGTAATGTCCTTTTTATTATGTTTCTGGTCAGTTCACCCCCTTATAAAACTTGAACTGAGACTTATCTTAAAAATACATTATTTGTTTTTAAAGAAGGTCCTCATATCCTGTGTAGCAAACACAATATAATTCACGGAGTCAACTACTAAAATTCATTGTGACTATGAATTTTGGTTGACCTTTATTGTAGAGGGTGTTTGAATTTTGCAGTTTATCTCTAGTCTTTCTTTCTTCCAATCCCTAATAAAATTATCAGAGCAAAAAACTTAACTTGAAGGAAGACTTTAAGGAGGAGGCTAATATTTCCTCCAGGTCAACTTTTGAAGTTGAGTGAGATTCTCCTATGTAGTTGATGTATTCAGAGAGTTGGGAGTTGGTGAAAGGATTCCACTTGTAAACATATAAGATCATAAACCAGACTTCAGCTCAGGATTCCATCTTTATCTTTCAGGATCTTGACAGTTTATTTCACTCTTTGTTTACTAACACAGGAATCTTTTCTCCTCTAATCTGTATAGATTATGCTTTCAAACTAAGAAAGTTCCTTGCCAGAGATGGAACCATAATGAGTTTTCTTTTGTGGATACTCTAGTCATAGTTCTTATCTAGTCATCAACCACTTCCATTTTATTATTCTGGTATCAGTTTCCTAATCATATTACACTATAGCTTGAACACAATCTTTCTGTTCCTTTCTTGCTTTCTAACACCTAATAATCTTCTTGATTTTAGAGATGAAGTTGATAGGCCTTTGGTAGACTTCCAATACTGCTGCAGAAAGAATCATGACACTGGGATCAAAGAAAGGATGGAAGTCAATAGTTCCTCTTCGCCTGAAAAGCAAATCAACTCCTCGATTTTGTTTATTCTCCAAGGTTAAGCCAGCTAGTTATGGCCCAGGAAAGACACCGGTTTATCTAAATGTGTATGACTTGACACCAATGAACGGCTATGTCTATTGGGCTGGATTAGGCATATTTCATTCTGGCGTTGAAGGTAACATTTTTACTAGTTTCTATTTTTAGCTTTCAATGTATTAATTGTTGCTGTGAGCTTTTATCATTTTTTGCTGATCTTATGACATGTTCCCGAACTAAACCTGGTTCTTAAAACAATTTTTCTAAAACCTAAATTTGTGCCAAAACTAGAGTTATCAACTTTTCACACAAGCAACATCTTGTTTATAGCTAATTGCAGTCGGTGATATTGTTGAATATGTTTTACTTCGGTGATATTGTTGAATATGTTTTACTTCGGTGATATTGTTGAATATATTTTACTTCGGTGATATTGTTTGTGGTAGTAAATTCTACTGGCGATTTAGTAGAACCTTTTGGTATTTATAAGAGTGTTTTATGGTTTTCAGTTCATGGTGTGGAATATGCATTTGGGGCTCATGACTATCCAACAAGTGGTGTCTTCGAAGTTGAACCTCGGCAATGCCCAGGTTTTAAGTTCAGGAAGTCCATATTTGTCGGAACCACATCCTTGGATTGTAACCAGGTCAGGGAATTCATGGAGCGGCAAGCTGCACTCTATAATGGTGATTCATACCACTTGATTGTCAAGAACTGCAACCATTTCTGCACAGACATATGCTACAAGCTAACTGGCAGGAAAATTCCAAAATGGGTCAACCGATTGGCCAAATTAGGTAAGTAAACCCTTTTTCACGCCTTCTTTGTCCAAAATCTAAACTTTATGGATTAACTTGTGTATTTTTCAGGTTCGACTTTTAATTGTATCCTTCCCGAGTCTCTAAAGATTAATGCAGTCCAACATGACCCGCATGACTCAGGTTACCAAGAACCTGATAATGAGAAGAAAAGGCTGAGAAGTTCGTTCAGCTGTCTGTCATCGATTTCCACAAGGCAGAAGCAGTTGTCGACGTCTTCAATGTTTCTGCAATCCCCATTGAAAGGCTGCTTGCCTCCGTGGGAGTTGAAGAGGTCTCATAACGGATCATTGAAGGAAAGATGAGATTAAATATGCCGACTCTCATTGGATTCTTACATGTGCTGTGTAGTGTTGTAAGTTGTAACCTTTGTGGCTGCAAAAATGTGAGCTTTTACAAGTAAACGTTTCTCTATTAGAATGAATGGAGTTAGAAATCAACGGATTGTTATCCTTAATCGAAGAATTTGTTTATTCCTGTGTTGCTCCTGTGTTTATTACTGTTACAACATAGCTTTGTGACATGTGTTCAATGGCAATTTTCACTAGCATTTTTAACGCGGCATATTACCATGGTAAAATCACAGAAACATGCTCTTAAGTTCTTTGCCGGATAATAAACTGATAGTGACAGTTATATCAATGAATTTCACCTGCCAATTCTGAAATCGAATTCTGATAACCTGAACTAAATGCTGTCCTATAAAGAATACATGAAATCAGCAAACAATCAATGTTACACATGCTGCCCAATTAAGCCAGCTCTTGTGGTTATGGTCAAAATTAGCAAGTTTGGAAATGTTCCCCAAGCTATATATGCATATATAGACCACAAAAATGGGGTACATTTTAGATACTACGTAGGAAGTACTTTCTTCTTGCAGTCATATATTATCTGCACAAAATATATTAAAAAACCTACAACTGAATATACAGATCACGAACTTGAATTACTGTTGACACAATATACCTGCAGGAAAACCAAAGAGAAATTTCAGATTTACCAACTCGTGATTCTTCCACTCAAAACGTCGATCTGTTTTCTAGATTACATGGGCATAATAGAACACCCAAACTAGGCTGAGATTTTCACCCAACCCATCGATTTCCTTATGCTCATAATACAAATATAAGTAGTACAAATCCAAGTTGGAACCAAATATCTTTTCAGATCCAGTCCATGAAATTATCATTCTTCTTTCGGATGCAAAACAGTAGGTATGGTAGTATTACCATTCAGCGCAGCATGGAACACTCGCTTCTCAGCCAGGCCGATTTCTGAGAGTACTAGGTTACCCTGCACAGCACATGTCAATGACAATGTCTCTATAAGAAAACCCCCATGAGAAGGAGAAACTCTGAATGATGATGAACGAATTAAATGGTTCTTTCACAACAAATTGCATACCTCCTGAGCCATCAACCTTCTAACATTTTCTGCATAAAGTTTCGGATTATCCTTCTCTTGTTGTGAAGGGTAATACACTGGTAGCTTTTTGACTTCCATGTAATTCACAAATTGACAGAGAAGATAAAATACATGCCTTGCCTGCAGAGGAGAACATATCCTTCTAATTACTGGCAAACTTTTACTTAAGTTGTGTGTGATATGTCATTTAATGCGAGAAAGATGCCCTATTTAGTTACTGGCAGACAACAGCAGAGCATGAGGTTTAAGGCAATTATATAAATTTGTAACGGATTACGTGTTTCAAACAAACATGGAAAAAATGAAAAACCGATAATTGTTAAAAAGGGACAAAACAAAACAAAATATAACTCTGTCTATGATTCTGCACGGAAAGAAGGAACAACATGACCATGCAAACTATTCACGAATGGAATGGGAAAAAAATCCAGCATGACATCTATGGAAAATATAACAAAAAAGACGTGTGTAAGGTGAGATCTTCATTCATGAAGTACATTAAGCAGAATAAAGTACTTACCCCAGATATAGAATCCCAAGCAGGACTAAATCTCTGGTAAGGATACCTCAAAATGACAGGGAGGACTGGAACTTTTGCCAAAAATGCGCCTGTTTTAAATGGAAGGAGATAATCCCCATTGGTAGTCGTACCTTCTGCAAATATAACAAGAAAAATGTTGACTGAGAGTCCGAAATCAGAGGTCATTTCTAGCATTTAAAGGTCAGTTAGTTCAGTACAGCCCAGATCTCACTTCGTAGCCAGAGATACAGAGTAAAGTTTTACAGTGTAAAAAAATCGCAGTTAAGATTAATAACAAATGGCACAAGACGTAACCTGGAAAAAGCATCATCATCGGAGCTGACTCGTCTTGATGAGCTTCCTTTATCCTCTCATTGACAATACCTGTGAGCAAACAGGTCTTAGATTCACAATCCTTGAAACCTAGCAATATCCAGCTGCAGTAATAAACTAGTCGTGGGACATAAATAAACAACAAAAGCAAAGCATGTCCTGTGATCTTGGTTTGTAACAGAATATAGTTTGAAGGGGTTATTACAAGGAATCGTTGGCTAAGGGAAAATTATAATTAGTCAATTAAGTTGCCGGTAAAATCAATTTTGAAAATAAAATCCACACCTGAAACACCCTTGAAGTCTGATGACTTTGATTCACGCTGGACGTAGACACAGCCAAGACACTTGCTGCATACAGAACATGGGAGAAGAACAAACAGTTAGAATCAACTATTATAAACGGGAAGTAGTTGTTTTTAGGTCTATAGAAAAATATCAAATCAAAATGTATCATAGAAAAACAGACTATTGTGAATATGTTGTTCCCTCACTTTGCTTAATAAAAGTAGCTATTCTATTTGAGCAGGGAACAAATGTGAAACTAACCTGATGAGACCGACTAACGGAAGCTTAGCCACTGACCTCTACAGTAACACACACATCACCAACATGGCCAAAATTACAAAAGAAAAAAGCATGTCAGCCAAAACATCAACTTCAACAATCAAATAACATCAGAACAACACAAATTCCCTAACCTTGGCAACAAAGCTGGAAAACGATGATGACATGTGGTACAAGATGTCCACATAAGACACATGATTCGAAACAATCACCCCCGGTCTAGCTGACTCCTGCAACTTATCCGAGTCCTCCCCCTGGCATCAATACAAAAGGTTACAAGCAGCAACACACAGACAACAGTTATCTGACTTTAACTCATACAATGTTTATGTGAAATGGTGAAACCTATAAGTGATCGAGTAACCTCTGTAACATTCTTAATTACTACTCAATCATGAACTGACAAAGACAAACTCTCAATCAAATCACTACCTCGCTATCAGCATCATCCGTACGATGTTCCTGAATCCAATAGAACCCGAAAACAAAAAGCATGACCCGAGACAAGAATCGACCGGAGTGAAGGATCACGGCCCGCCTCCAGCCGCCCATGTGGGCGTAATCCTCCTGCTCGTCCTCGCGGTTGGGCGACGAGAACGCCGTGCAAACTCTGCAAATCAAGTAATAAAGCACCAGCACGATCGTCCCCAGCACCACGCGAACCGGCACCAGCGTTAGCACGGCAAGCCCCAGCAGGAGCTTCTCCGACAGGGGCAATGGCCCCAAGCCCCATACTCCGTACACGTCGTGCCTGACGTAGGCCGCGTACTTCTTCTCCAACTCGTCGAGCGTAGCCGTGTTGGCCGCGGCCGGGCCGGGCTCGGGCTTGAGGAGCGGGCCTTCATCAGTTGCAGGATTGGAGTTGAGGGTTTTGAGCTC
Source organism: Cruciata laevipes (assembly GCA_963678965.1). Lineage (NCBI taxonomy): Eukaryota > Viridiplantae > Streptophyta > Magnoliopsida > Gentianales > Rubiaceae > Cruciata > Cruciata laevipes. Next base: position 2,100,536 of record OY787639.1, read on the forward strand.
GGTCTCCATGGGGTCTGAATGTTGGATGAATTCTCCGGCGGATTATAGGGTGGCGGACATGGCGGCAATGCGGCGGGGTAAATGGGGGGATCTGATAAGAATAGACTTTGTTGGGGTGATGTATAATTATATAATAAATTTAATAATTGTTGGTTTTTTTTGGAATAAGAGTTGATATAGATTATGGTTTTCCTCATATATACGATGACGACGGCTTAACTTTTTGCTAAAGTTTTAATTGATTGAGTGAGCGTGGCGTTTTAATTTGACTTGTGACATTCTACTAATAGGATATTTGTGGATAATGTTTTGGTATCTTATTATCCATGATTCGCATATTTACATATTACGATTATGATGATAAACTATGATTTTATTAGATTTGAACTATTTTAGGAATAAAATTTCCGTACTCCCTCCGATTGAAAATTATCAAAAAAGAATGATGACCAAAAATTATATTACTTTTACAATTTAAAATATTTTACCATGAATAAAAATAAAAGTGTAAATTAATGTACAAGAAAAAAATATGATATTCTTTTTGAAAAATCATCAACCTTAAAAACTACTCCCTCCGTCCCAGCCAAAGTGTCTTAGTTTGACTTTTCAAAGTCAAACAGAGACAACTTTGACCATTAATATCTATTAGTTTATATGCTAGATTAGTATCATGTAATATATTGTTGGATTCATAATAACATATATTTTAAAATAATGCATTTTTCAAAAATAATTTACATACTTAAGTAAAGATATTAGCAGTCAAAGTTGTCTCTGTTTGACTTTGAAAAGTCAAACTAAGATGCTTTGGCTGGGACGGAGGGAGTAGTCTGATACGTTTGACCAGAAGATTTATATTGAAGTATTGTAAATATATTTAACTTTTTAAATAAATAATGGATCATTAGTTAGAAATGTGTTTTGACATAAATATAAATATAAAGATAATGTTAATTTGATATTTATTTTAGATAGGCGTTAACACAATATTTTTCAGAACATAGAGATCTTTATAAAAATTATGTCTATTTATAATGTCTAACTAAAATCATATTAAGTTAATGATCAACAAAAATATATGCTCCTTAAGATTATATTTAAATAAATGAAAATGAAATGCTAATGTAATTAGCATGATAAATCAAATTAATATGAATTCAACAAACCACCTCAAAATTAAATATCGGGCTTTATGATTATCAAAAAATATATATAGGTCTTTATGTAAATATAATAGTATTTTTTCAATTTGGCTCATATGAGACCAAACTTAATTGAAATTAGAAAAATATTGAACACGATCTTTTCCATTTTTAACATGATTATTTAGTATTTTAAAGGTCTCATATGAGGCCAAACTCAATTTAAATTATAGAAATGTTGATCACAACCTTTTCTATTTTAAGCATGTTATTACTTAAATTATCAATTTCATGGCTGGTTTTCTCCTTCAAACTTGAATTTTTTAAATATCTCGAACATGATAATTCATTGTTTAGTGATAAAAATGAGGGAGAATGGACAATGTCATATTTGCATTACAGTACTCAAAATAACATGATGATGATACCAGGTCTTTCTGGTGTATTTTTGTAGAAGTGTTCATTTCTATTGTCTTACTATCATTATTCATTTACAAATCGTACAGATCTCATCCTCAAAAGAACATGCGTCTCCTAATCACTAGCAAGAAATCCAGTTCTTGTGGGTGCTGATAATTGCAGACAGAAGCCCCGCCGACGACAACAGCAGCGGCGCCGACAGCCTCCCCCGGCCGTCGCGGATATCCGCCACCGCCATCAGCCCGTCGGCCAAATCCTGAACCACCGACATCAGCTTCATCATCTTCTTCTCCCTCACCTTCCTCAGCCTCTTCACCTCCTCGCCGCACCCAATCTCCCGCATCTCCGAGATCCTAACCGTCGCCACCAAGCACGCCTCCTCCTCGCCGATCCGCCGCAGCTCCCGGACCTTCAGCCCCACGCTGCCGACGTAGCCGGCGAGCTCGCACCACGCGCTCACCTTCTGGTACGTGCTCAGCCTCTGCTTGTCGATCAGCCCCGCCTTCGCCAGCCACACGAACTGCTCGACGAAGAAGTACAGCCCCTCGCCGCCGTACGCGACGGCGGAGAGGATGAGATCGACGCCGGAGGATTTGGTGGCGGTGGCGGTGGCGCGGAGGGCGTTGACGTCCTGGACGAATTTGCCGAGGCGGAAGGCTTTCCGGCTCAGTCCGACGCTGGATTCGAAGGCCTTGAGGCGCGGGGTTAGGGTTTGGGATTGGGGCTCCGGGATGACGGCGGCGGCGAGGATGATCTTGGCGGCGTAGCGGGAAATCTTGAGCAACTTGTCGACGCCGTCGCGTTTGGCGAGGTAGGCTTCGAGGTGGAGGAGGAAATCCCGGTCTTTGGCTGCCATTTTTCGCCTGGTGAAGATGATGATCGGAAACTTTGAGGAGGTCAATGTTGCGTTTGCATTCGCGTTCGGAGCGTGGACTTGCTCTTATACGACGTAGTTTAGAGGTGGGAATGGCGATTGGGTGAGATGTTAGGTTTTTTGTTTTGCGTGCCAACTGAAAATGGTACTCCTAGGAAGTTGGGACTTGTTCATTGGGCATTGAGACTATGGTTGGGCCAAATTTGGAGGGAAATGGATGCTGTTGTTGACTCAGCGTTTGGCCTGGGTTGCTCCGTTATTTTTATTTCTTTGAAAAATATATAAATAAATTGTACTCTATTCGTTCTAGTTTAACCCGCATAAATTGAGGGTTAAAATAATCTTTATTTATGTATAATTATTTATGATGAATTTTTTATATTATAAAAATACATGTTACAATGAATTTATTAAAATCTCATATTAAAATTACGATAATGGAAAGCGTTCAGATTATGTTGGTAAGAAAAGCGATGGTAGGGAGTCTCGCACAAGAATTTCTAAACTACTCGTCTTGGCATGGATTGCTAGTGAGTTGTTATGTGGTTTCTATTTCTAGAAGTCCAACACACTAAAGTAAAATTATTATCTACAACAAATATTACAAGTACTAAAGCGAAAGTTCAATTTTATCTATTATCATTCTTAGTACATCGCCAGTAAACATCACGCGTGAAAACAAATGAATCAAAAGAAAGTTAATTATTAAAATCTTTATGATATTAATTTTTGATATTTTAATATAGCATTATCAAATATATGATTATTTATTAATTTAATTTAAAGTTAAACAATTATAACTTTATAAATTGTTAATTACATACACAACTGGGACATAGGAAATACCAGCAATTATTCACTGAAATTTGATACAAAATATTCATACAAAATGTATTCCAAAGCACTTCAAAATTCATTTCCATTTCAATTTCATTATACTCCAAATTCCATCATACCCCTAATTGAAACGGGCTAGTGATCTGGGCCGGGTTCTTAAAAAGGCGCCAAGCCCATATCAAGCAACGAGTGGACCAGGTCGTGTAGCCGTTGGTAGCATAAAACTATCCGGTAATAAAAGTGGTGGCGGGTTTGAGAGGATGCTTTCCCGCAACGGTAAGTTTCAACGACTTTTAACAACCGAATAAGACACCTCTCCCACTTCATTCTTATTTACTGTTAACATAATCCCATAATCCTGTAATCTTTCTAACATCCCATATTAACGATGTCTGCAGCAACTGATCAGCTTAAGTCACCTGCGAAAACGGGTACGGAAGCCCGGAAAATTCTGGGCCCCGGCGGAAACCGGGTCCGGGTTCTGGAAGAAGAGAAGAGGAAAATGGAGGGAACCAAGAAGAAATTGGCGGCAAAAAGTCCAATGTCTGGTACGAAATCGAAAGGAGATGACGTGTCCCCGGCGAAAAGCTTGGTTTCGTGGAAGATAGCGAAGAACTCCGGTGATCTTCGTAAAGGGGCCGCTAAGGTGGTTCCTGACGGCGGAGAGATGGTGGCTCCGTCTCCAGCATCACCGGTTTCTGGTCCGGTTAAGCGCTGCGACTGGATCACTTCATTTTCCGGTACACCTTTCTTTGTTATTCGTAGGTTTGATTGTTCATACTATGATTTTCATATGTGTCTGCAGAGTGTTGTTGGAAAAAAAATCTGTTGCATTTTATTCCACCTACAGAAAAATAAAGAATTGGTGCTAAATCTTTTCCATCCTACTGTTTAAAAAGTTTCAAAAGTGAAAGTGAACATTGAACTGAAATTTGATACTTTCCTTCAAATGTTTCATCAAAACCAGAAAAGTACTTTGTTGGAATCTGTTTCTTTTAAAAAATAGGTTATCTTTGAAAAGGATTAATGATATATGCTTTTATTACTGCAGAACCTGTTTATACAGCATTCCATGATGGAGAATGGGGAGTTCCAGTTTACGATGAATTCAAGCTGTTTGAACTATTTGTTTTGTCACTAACATTGTCTGAGCTCACTTGGCCGGCGATTCTCGCCAACAGAGAATCATTCAGGTTTGTTCCTGACTATGTTTCTAGAATCTTAGAATTAAGAATTCATTCACTGATCAGTTCTATGTCATAGGAGGATGTTTGACAACTTTGATCCATTATCTGTTGCAAGCATTGATGAAAAGGACATTCTTACACTGAGAAAGAATGGCAATTCACTGTTGTCTGAGCAAAAGATTCGTGCCATCATCGAAAACTCCAAGCATGTTCTCAAGGTATGATCATTAGTCAAGATGTTTGTGCATCTTATATTGTCACATCAGATTTTGTGACCTGATTATCTCAGAACTACATTGTTTTTTCCCTTGTCAGATTAGGAAAGAGTTTGGATCATTGAGCAGCTATTTCTGGCAATTCTTGAACCACAAACCGATTAGAAATGGCTTTCGATATGCGCGACAAGTACCGGCCAAAACACCGAAGGCAGAGGTCATAAGCAAGGATCTGATGCGAAGGGGATTCCGGGGAGTGGGCCCCACGGTTGTGTATTCATTTATGCAGGTTTCCGGCATGGTCAACGATCACCTCGTATCCTGCTTCAGGTACGATGGATGCAGCAACGTTAACTTTATCAAGGTGAATGCTACAGAGGAAGAGCTGTCTTTGTAGAGGCAGTGCAGCAGTTAAATTCATGTGCAGTACTAGTGATTGATGAGGCAGTTTAATCACTAACGGAAAAATAAATGCTGGTGCAGACCTTGCATTTATGTCCATGTCTATGATGATGAGGTGATTTTTGTTTTTGATTTCTACCATGTACATTTTACTGTTGCTTGCTAACCTTAGTAAATTTGTAACACATGAGTGATGAGAGGTATTTGGTTTATTTGTTTCACCATGTTTCTTTCCTATTTTTGGACCATGCACCTATAATTATTACAAGAACAAACAAAATGTTTATCTTGGGTAAGATAAAGAGATAAAATTTTGAGGTATTCAAAAATAGTACAGACCGAATACAAATTTAATGAGTTTAGATCAACACTGAATTGAAATGAGTAGATTAGCTTATTATTGACACGGACAATTTGGTTGAATATCAAGACAATCTCAGTTAACCATTTAATTTTCATAACAAGTTTAACAAAACCAATACCATATAGACAAATTCTCAATTAAGACATGTCTCAATTAGTCTTACTGAATAATCATACTTAATGTATAAAAGATCAGTATTGAAAGTGAAAAAATCAACCACAAAAGTGAAAAGATCGGCAATAATATGAATAATCATGTTTTATATGTAAAAAATCATGCTTGAAAATTTTAATTGAGACTGATCTCACATGAAACATTCTCCATAGTACAATATGATATTATGACATTATTTCAAATTTAGATCATGGTTCAAACATTTTAACATCAATCTCATATTCTCTCGAGATTATTTCTTATTGAATGGATGGTTTTATCATAATATGTCTATATTATAGTGTTGGATAATGCCATTATTGGGAGGGTTATCATGTTTGAGCTCAAAAGCCTAAAATAACGGCCTTCCACTCAAAGTAGCAAAATAGCAATGATTCGTCTGGTAATAGTAAAGAACATGGGCAGATAGCGCAACAGGCAATCCATGTGCCCCAAGCCGCGTTTTAGAAATCCCTAAGTTTAGAATTATGGATAATGCCACACCCTCAAATAATGGGCTTTGTTTTCTACAAGCAGCCATAGCCATAATTGTCCAAATGCCCCCACCTTAATCCCCACAAAATTCTTACTCATAAATGCCAAATATTAGCAATTGCTAAAAAAACCACTCGGGTCACTTTGGTCCAAACCAACCAACAAAAACCGTGTTCATACCAATTTACTGCAGAACAAACATTGAACCTTACATCAAATGTAGTTACACAACCCTCCAAAATTCTGTTTCCGTAGGACATACTATATTTAAACACATCCCTAAACACGATGACGAAATATGATACATTCAAACACGAGATATGAATAGACACGAACAGACACCATGACGAGATATGATACATAGGATAAATGCAAGAACGAAAGAAAGAACATGAGAGCAACTTTCATTAAAAGTACTTAGGATAAAACTTAACCTTCCCTCAATCCCTCTAGTTTATACATGTAATGTAATGCATCCTAATAACTAAGGAATAATAATGTCTCAAAGAACTAACTTTAAGGAGGGTGGGGAACCAGGTAAAAATAAGAAGAAAAGAATTAACAAAAGATGATAACCATAAACCAGAACAATCATAGGACTCTGCTAATAACTGCATTTCAAGAACTGAGACCAATCAATCAATCAATCACCAATGATGGAGAGTTTATTCAGATGCCTGCATTTCTTCCCAGAGTGAGCTCGAGATCGTCCAATCCAACCTCGTGAATGCGCTCGCCTTCCCAAGCCTTCACCGGAGCTGAGTTCTGGAACCCGAATTCCGGCATCTTCCCCTTGCCGGAAACATCCATCGGAGAGACCTGCTGATGATGATGAACCGGCGGTTTGATCAGGTTGAATGTCGGCGAAGCTGGGATCATGTTGATATTATTCATGTTATTCCTATTAGCCTGAAACGACTGGAAGTTCATCCACTGGCCGGAATCAATGGTGGAGGAATCAGACTCGTCGCACTCCGGGATGGTCGCCGGAGTGAAGCGCTGGCCTCTGGTGGGGCTGGTCGGAGCAGAGGCGGCGAAGAAGGGGAGGTTGAAAGCGGACATTGACTGCTTCGCGAGGGCCTCGAGGTTGAACATCTGCTTCGGCAGCCTCGTCGGAGAAGACAGCGGCGGCGTCACCGGTGCACTGTTGGAGATTCGGAGAGGCGGCAGGGACGAAGGGATGGACTGGCGGAAGAACGGGAATGGGTGGTGGTGGTGAACCTGGGGGTGGTGATGGGCTCCGTCGGGCCGGGTCGGGCTCGGGCAGGATGAGGACAGCGGGCTCGGCTGGTACGATGGGATGGGGCTCGGAAAGTACGATGACGGCGGGCTCGGGTTCCGAGAAGAGCTCGGAGTTATGTTTGCAGAGGTTCCCCCAAGCTCCATCATCATCGGCGATGGCCTGCATCCCTGAAAAACACGCGCACACACACAGTGGTCAGTGAGGAATGCAGAACTCAACTAAAAAAACTGCCAAGTAGAAGAAGAAGAAGCAAAGATTCAATTCTGTTCACAAATTCATCACAATTCTGGAAAATTGAGTCTGATTTTTGCACGAACAGCTAAACTTCTACCATTTTGAGACAAATTACCTTAAAAAACTGATCTTTGATCCAAATCAAGAAAAACCCAGATCACAAATCCACAGATCTAGGCAGATTGTCAATGATCAAAGATCCCAATTACACGCACACACAGAGTAAATTAACCCAGAACTCACAGAACTAAAAAACACATAAAAATCGTACCTTTCTGTAAGTTGTGCCGTCGGATTCAACAACCCAGCCGGCCTCAGAACAGAGGGCTTTCAGAACCTCATTGTTGTCGCAGTGTTTGGGGAGGTTATAATTCCCCTGCGCCCTCAAACCAGCATAAATCTTGGCGGCAATCGCCCTGCGCCGCCGCTCCCGCCGCCGGTTATTCTCCCGCTCCCGCAGCGACGGCCGCCTCCTCCCGCTCCCGGCACCACCCTCGCCGTAGCCGCCGACTCCATCGCCGCCAGCGCCAGCTGATGAAGCGTTTGATCCACCAGCTTCCCACATCATCATTTCCTAATCCAAGATCAAAAGAAACAATTTTTCTGCTCAATTAAATCAACCGATCAAAACAAAAACACGCACACACACAGTGAAGAAAGAGAGCTTTTGCTTCTGTGTGTGATTGGAAGGGAATTTGTACACTAAATAGCGTGTGCAGAATGTGTGTGTTTAGTAACTCACGAGAAATTCGCTCCTCTCCCTGCACTTTTTTGGAAGCTCAGGACGATCTCTATCTTCGTGTGTGTACTATATCTATATATACACAACAATTATTAATAATTATTACGTTTACAACTCAGACAGGAAAACAGAGGAATAATACTCTAATAAAGTGTGTGGTAAATTAAATTACTGCTGTAACCATATAGCAACTCAGAGTATTTGACAGTGCCAGTTAGCATGGGATTTTGGTCCACTTTTGACTTGGATTTTGGCAATATTTCCTCCCTCCGAAAAAGATTTTTTTCATAAATAAATGCCTACTCTACTCCGATCCCTATCCTTTTTTGTCCTAGTGCGTACTGTAATTTCAGGAAAAGGAATATATTCAGTAAATTTACGGATTTAGCCTTATTTGTACCCGTACCTATTGCTTTCTCTAGGGTAGAAATGTCATTTTCTATGAAAATACTGTACTTTCAAGATTTCTATTTACTTATTTTAATCTTACTAATCAAAATATTGTACTTTCAAGATTTCTGTTATTTTTCGAATAGTATGATTTTTCCTCACATTTTTATTTTTTATTTTAAAAAATTATTCTCAAATCGATTTATTACTATCATGGTTTTGAAGCATTTTGGACCGATAATTAATATTTAATTGTGATAATAATTTTTTTAAATAAAACACGTTTATATTTTACGCGGACGGAATTTTTAGACATATTCTGACGATAAAAAACATGATGTCGCTTCAGCCGACTTTTCAGATACTTTACATTATTTTAAATCATATTTTGGCCGTTAGTTTTCTCAAAAAAAATTATTTAAATTATTAATTTATAGGTGTAAAATATTTCAAGCCGACAATTAAAACAATTCATACACTTTATAAAAATCACATCCTTAATTCGCGTAAAAGAATTTATTAATATGTTATTAAGACAATAAGAACAATGCAAATTTGGATGTTTATTCAAACATTTTTAACAAGTTGTACTCTTACTTTGTCTTATAGTATTTGGTTGATATAAATTTTTATTGCAATTTAAATATTCAATAGTTTTTCATAAATTTTTTTATTGCATCATAGTAATTTCAACGTGACTTTTATCACATAACGTTTGAAGCATCACTACACGGACATACAATTAAAGTAATACAAACACAATCAGATTTTCTCTTCTGTAAACACAGTCAGATTTTGAAAAACGCATAAAAATGTAGTGATGAAAATGTAAAATTTGTAGATCATCACCATTAAAATCCAGCCGTTTTTTCAAACACTCTTTTACTCTTCCTTTGTCTTATGTTTGGTTGTTATTTGTTATATTAATGACACCGATTATGGTTAGTAATTCATTAAATTTACACTTCACGTTCTTAAAAGAAAATTACACTGAAAAGGTAAAAACAGAAAAGCTTGAAATGGCATACTGGATACTATGCAGAAGTAAATGAGAACAACATAGGACAGTAAAGAATGGGGTATTAAATAATTATTGGTGGGAAACCGCGAATTTCAGGACGGAATATTTTCCTTTTTCAGAAAAATAATTATGAAGCCTGAATTTAATGGAAAGGAATAATTTCTTTTACTTTTGTGCAGTGTTTTTTTAACTTTTATGCGGTAATTTATCATCAGCTCATGCAGAAATGCAAATGCATACGTAAAAAGGGCGCGTGAAAGTGAGGGAGTGGAGAATTTCATGTGATGCTTTTGGATCAGATCAGAGTGGCAATCTTGGGTGTTGAAGTGGTCAAACAACCAATGGGTGCCCGCCACATGTGACTCCAGCGGGTGTCCTAGGCCCATCTGGCTCGAGGAGATGCGGGCTGGCGGGCTACCTGGCCCATGGCCCTTGGGGCTATTGTGGATTGGTGGGCTCCATCTATTTCTCTTTTGATGTCAATTCTTTCTTTTCATGAATAATGATCATTGTTGATGAACATAAACTGGTCAAATTCTTTCGGAACAGAAGCATTTCACTGGATGTGAAATTTTAAGTACGTTGTTCTTTAAATTTGATTTAATTTTATCATTTTTAAAGAATTGAGGACAGGGCTTATCTGTCAGTTCAGTTCAATTCAATTCAGTGAAAATGTAATTGATGAAATTTAGGTTAATTCGGTTATGCTGGTTCCATTTTTCAATACATAATTTTTACTTCAGTTCAGTTCAATTCAATTCAGCTCAGTACATGGTGGAAATAATCTCTAGCAAACATGGCCTGATTGTGACTTTTCAAATAGAAGTCTCTATTGTGACTTTTCAATGTTACAATATAATTTGTAACATTCTATCAAGTGAAAAATACTTATTTTTCTACGGCCATGCAAAAGTTATATAAATTTGAACGAGTATGTGCATATATAAGTATTGATCAAATGGTAACCACATTAATCTTTCGGATATGAATGGGAAACATTTCAGGCAAGGAGAGAAAAATAGCATTTGAATAGTTTAATAGTAATCAGAACCAAGTTTGGACTTAAATTATAAGTTTGACAACAAAGGCAATTGAAGTTACAATAGCATAACAGACAGCATCTGCAAGCTGCGGTTTCAAAGAGATTTCAGCAAAAGCCGCGAGGAAAGAATGTCAAACATATGCTTGAACAGAGTACAGAGTTTCGCACACAAATGTACAAACATATGCTTGAACTACAAGCAGCGAGGAAAGAATGTCTGCCCGACATAACCACCTGACATTGCCCTTCTCACATTTGACTCGAACAGTTTCGGGTTGTCCCTCAACACCGCAGCAGCATCAGGGTTCAGAGGGTCATCATGATTAGGCTCCTGCAAAAGATAACCATGCTTAAATCTCGGTGCCTACTTTAAGGCAGCATATTACATGTTGCTACAAGGAGTGGAAATGGCAATACCGTGAAGAGATGAAAGAGGCCATAGATTATGGTGTTTATGCTAAGTACAGGTTTCCAATCTTCCCGAAGGATGTTCAAGCAAACATTTCCTTCCAAGTCAATGTTGGGATGGTAAACCTGCAACAACATGTTCCGTCATGAACATTGGAATGACTTGACAAGCAGAAATATAGATCACTCAGAAAACAAGAAATAACCTTGGTCTTGCATTTGACCTTCGGAGCTTCATGAGGATAGATGGGAGAAATTTGGAAAGAAAACACGAATGTGCCATTCCTAAATGCATAGACAACAGACATATGCATCAATTGCCAAAGCCAATAATTCCCACAGAAATTGCAACAAAACACCAGAAGAGTAGCACTTACATATAATATCCTTCATCTGGCCTTATTGTAACCTCAAAATTCATGAGGTCGTCCTTGCCATTGGGAAATGCTATCGTACATGTTTTTGGCAAATTCAATTCGCTTATATCTGCAGATAAGGGGATAACCAAATCAGAAAAGTAAGCTTACAAATAGTTGTCTCAATATCCAGTAACAAACAAGCCTCACCCATGTAGCAACTATATAAAAGCTGTTTGAACTGGATGGGATCGAACAAAAAATTAATTTGAGGGTGTGGAATTCAAATAAATCTCGTTTTACAAATAAAAAAATTCATCGGAGAATAATATATCGGTCAACTTTCAATTACAGAGACAAACATATCAGTCAACTTTCAATAGCTCAAGAGGGCACAACATATGTAGTTTCCCAACGTCCATTTGCCCCATCAAATCAAAGCCATGGATAGCGAGGGAAACAATTTTTTCTAGCTTTGCTTGTATTAGTAAGACACCAGAGTCTGGTGAATCACCAGAAATAAAAAGGCAAAGACTGTTTAAAAAGCTACCAAATAAAATGTGTAACCCAGTTTCTCGACAGATGCATCAGAAATTCAGTCAATGATTTACATTTCAAAAACATATGACAAATATGCTCTCCACTAGTACCAAAACTTTCAAGTTTCATAAGGGTTCAAAGCAGCTATCTCCAGTAAGGAGAGGTGGGGCAAGCATTCATCTCCAGTAAAAAGTAAAACATAGTAAATGAGTTCAGCAAAATAAGGTTTCACAAAGCAGATGTCTCGAACACTAGATAAAACCTATGCTCTAAGAGACAAAATATTGCAGCCCTCAAAATAAAAATATATTGTAGCCCTCAAGCGAAACACCTAAAAATCCCAACTTTTGAGATACATCCAGCTAGATAACGTTTAAATCCCAACAATCTGACTCATCAAATAAAAATCACACTCCACAGCATGAAGCAACCAGCCAACAATGAATGATCAGTTCGATACACCTCAAAAAATCCAAAAACTAACCTTTGTTAAGGCGCAGTTCTCCAGCACTTTGCTTTTTCCCAGGAGGTTTCCCATTATTATTTTCAGCAAGTTCCTTTTGCTTTTCTTTAACTTTGAATAGCTTAATCATTGTCCTACAAACAAAGATTTCAGACAAAGCTCAATTACTAGCACAGAAACTCTGCATAACAAAGCAAACTACACAAAACAGCACTACATTAACCAGACCGTCCTAAAGGCATGTCCCACTTAAAACTCATCCAAACAAATACATAGCAAGAAGCAAACAACATATGCAATCCTAACAATAACCTAAGACATGGCAAAGTAAGCTAATATTAGCTGTTCATATAATCTTAAATTAAACAAAATGAATCCCCTTTAACTGTTCATAGCAAATTAATCCTTCCAAGCTTGATCATCAGCTCAAAACAACATAGTATCGGATAATATCTATAAACACAACAAATATAGGTAAAAATGAAAACTTTGAATCAAACTAGAGCACATATCAAAACCCCAGATCAAATAGAGAACAGCATATTATAAACCCTAAATCATAAATCACAGATCAGCAAAACCTTGAAGACTCAGCGATCTAATGAAATATCAAGGGAAGGAGATTAAACCTGGGAGATGAAAAGGTTTGAGGAGAAATGAGAAGAAAAAATGTTGAAGGATTGGGAATCGAGATTTCAAAGAAGGGTTCTTATCGATTGGAGAGAGTAGAGAGAGAATCTCTGCGACAAAAGGATGAAAGCGAGTCCACTTTTATTTTCTTTTTCTTTTTTCTTTTTTCTTTTTTCTTTTTTCTTAACTTGGAAATGCAAGCATTAATTTGTTTTTTTTTCGAGTCGTAATTATTCTTTCGTTTTTATTTTCATTTAGGGGGTGCTTGGTTGGTTGAGGGGAATGGGAATGATAATAGTGGGGATTGATTATAGGGAGAATCATTATAGTGTTGGTGTTTGGTTAGGATTAAGTGAATGAGTTTACATACTAAAAATAGATAAAAAATTAACTAAAAATAGTGATTAATAGTGGGTCCCATCATTATAGAGTAATGAAACTCATAGTTCTCATATTTGAGGGGAATGGATGATTGGCCAATATGGGGTAATGGTGGTGGGCCCTCTTCAATGATTGTAGTCTACCAAACAAGTAAATCTATAATGAAACCCATATCCTACTCCCATACCCCCAACCAAGCACCCCCTTATAATATATTCTGTCTTTTGCATACATTACTGACTAGATTCTTTGTAGGGGTCCTGTGAACCCTACTAGGCTACTACACCTGTGATAAAATTTTCTGGCCAGGCATATGGTTAAAATTTTAGAATTCATTATTTCCTCCATCTTTTTTATTTTATTTTTTTATTAAATTAAACCACCATAGTGGAAGAATATTTATTAAGTTCCCCATACCCGAGTAAGGCCCTGTCCAATAGCGCACAAAACCAGCACCACCAGCACCTACCAGCACCCACCAGCACCCACCAGCACCTACCAGCACTTGTCACTATTCACATACATGAATGATTTATTTTTTAAAAAAAAATAAAAAATAATTTTTCTTTAGAATTAGTTTCAATATGTTGTGTACCAATTAATCATTCTTTAAATATATAGTTTCATAATTATGTACATCATAATTATACAATTTTAATTTAATTTAAATACCCTACCAGCACCTACCAGCACCCTCCAGCACCTACCAGCACCTTCCAGCACCTACCAGCACCTACCAGCACCAGCAACCTGTACCAGCACCCTATTGGACAGGGCCTAAGTGATCTCTTCCCTCCCACCTTCAATGGGTAATAATTAATTTTCAAAGCGTAATTTATTTTTATTTTTATTATATAGAAAAAGCATGTGGTTTAGATATTCATTTTCATTTAACACGACATAAATATGTTCCTTGTCAATCTAGCCGTGTAAGTAAGTAAGTCGGTCAATCAGTTAAATGATAAAATTTAAAGGGGCGTGCATTCACATTTCTTCGGCTTTGTTCTAGCATTCTATCTCCATAATTAAGTCAGGTTCAAATGTTGTTCGATTATGTGATAGTTTGCGTTTGAAATTTTCATTGATTTCGTGGCATGTTGACATTATCATTGATTGTTTTATTTTATGGAACAAAGATCTATATATGTAGGTCTAATTTATTTTAAGGTTAACATTGAATAAATAGTTTATTGTATGTTTCAAATTAATGCCTACTTTGTGTAATATGAGCAATTTCGAATGACCGTATGATATTTGTATTATTTGTATTTTGCACTTTAGTCCTTGTATATTTATGTATCTTAGTTGGGTGTGATGTTGGTTTCGTTGGTCCATGGTCAAAGGTTCAAGTCTCAGACATCAATGCATACCAGTTTCCTTGTGCACACCGAACACTGTCCGACCAACAGATCTGATCGCTAAGTCACCGTGATTTACTTCTCCACCACTACGAGTGGGGCGAATCGTTTCAATCCATGAAATATACCATTTTTTGTAGGAAGATTGTCCTAATCTTCTAGGTATTATGCTCTGTATCACGCTGAAGTTATGTTGGCCTAAGTTCATTGAAAAATTCCCTGCTAACAAGCGCCCAATACTTCTTGCTACAGTACTTCACAACTCACACAAAAAACCCCCCTTTGTGTAGTCCGAAGTGGCAATTAAATGACTATAATGTTTATGTATTTACTCTTTTAGTTTTTCAAACTAAAAAATAGGATAATTTAGTTATTTCACCTAGTATTTTGGGTTAAAAGAGAAATACCGGGTACAAATAGCAACACCCAGTTTTAGCTAGGACGGAAGAAATATATATCAATCAAGTTCAAATTTGAATTAATTTAATCACATTATTATCTATCAATTCATTTAATCACATCAGTTCATCTATATATATTTATTATTTATAATTTTCAATTATATAAACTTACAAAGTCAAAGATATTTGAGACAGTAGTGAGTACTGTACTCTAATAAATTACATGTAGTGGAAAATGATATTTTGAAAGAATTAACAAAAATGAATGGCAAAGCGATGCGTTACCTATAACGTGACGTGTTTTGAATATTAAAAAAGGAAACTATAATAGAGTGTAACCGAATAATATTAAAAACAAGATAAATCTATTCTGGGATAAAAAATTATTCTGGGATTTTCTTGATTTCTCAATAATTTTCACCAAAATTTCACAAATTGTTTAGAATAAAATCATGCCACCAATGAAAGCACATTTCGTGGCACAAAATTCATCACCCCATCGGCCCATCCCAAAAGCATCTGCCCACCGTCGTTCGTTTGTCGCCACCTTTTACACTGTTTTCACTCCTCATCCACAACTCTATCCCATGATCTTCATATATGCCGAATTCCCCATCTCAGAAACAACAACCTAAAACGAAACACAAATCGTAGAATTCTGTCCGAAAAACCCAGGTTTCAGAAATGAGATCGGCCGTCAATTTTGCAGATTCATGGGCTCAGCCCAAAATCCCATGTAAAAATGTCCTGGATTCATCCCCGAATCCCGTGAATTACAGTTACCCCAAGCTGAATCGGAAAACCATGTCGCCGTTTTCGATCGCCGCCACGGTTACCAAGGAGCAGGAAACGACGTCGTTCCCTGCATTCAACTTCAGGGAGTATATGGTGGAGAAGGCGGAGCTGATAAACAAGGCTCTCGACGATTCCGTCACCGTCAAGTCGCCGCCGGCGATTCACAAGGCGATGCGGTACTCCTTGCTCGCCGGAGGGAAAAGGGTCCGTCCCATGCTCTGTATCGCCGCCTGCGAGGTCGTCGGAGGGGACTACGCCGCCGCCATCCCCGCCGCCTGCGCGGTGGAGATGATTCACACCATGTCGCTGATTCACGACGATTTGCCGTGTATGGACAACGACGATCTCCGCCGCGGAAAGCCCACCAACCATAAAGTCTTCGGAGAGGACGTAGCGGTCCTCGCCGGCGACGCCCTCCTCGCCTTCGCCTTCGAACACATCGCCACCGCCACCGCCACCGCCGGAGCTTCCCCCTCCAGAATCCTCGCTGCCGTGGGAGAGCTGGCGAAGTCAATCGGCACCGAAGGGCTCGTCGCCGGGCAAGTGGTGGATCTCTGCTCCACCGGACAATCCGAGATCGGGATTGATCAGCTGGAGTTCATCCACATCCACAAGACGGCGGCGCTGCTGGAGGCCTCGGTGGTGCTCGGAGCCATCCTCGGCGGCGGGAGTGAAACAGAAGTGGAGAAGCTACGTCGTTTCGCGAGGTGCATCGGGCTGCTGTTTCAGGTGGTGGATGATATTCTGGACGTGACGAAGTCGTCGGAGGAGCTGGGGAAGACCGCCGGAAAAGATCTGGCCACCGACAAGGCTACGTATCCTAAGCTGCTCGGACTGGATAAGGCTCGAGAGTTTGCCTTGAAGCTTAACGTGGATGCTAAAGAGCAGCTGTCGGAATTTGATATTCAGAAGGCTGCGCCTCTGATTGCATTAGCTGATTACATTGCTTATAGAGAGAATTAGAGTGCCTTTTACGCATTTGGTGTAGTTTTCCATGGATTTAACAAATCTTAATATGCCATAGAGAAATTTCCAGTCAATTAGAAGGACTAAAATGGCTGTTTATTGATTTTATATTCGATATGTTTGTCAAAATTCATGGAAATACTTCCTTCAAACTCCTAACAATGTCATACTTTCGGGTTATTTATTGTAGAACTTTTAATTCTTCCGGTTTTGACTGATTTTGACTACATTTGCGTTGATTGAAACTGTATGATTGAGAGCTTGTATTTGTGAAACTAATATTCACAAATGTGACACGTCAAACAGTAGGTTTTTGACCATTCTAATGTCATGACTGTTTATAGATATTGGAGAAACTAAAGAAATAATATTAAAGTGAAAAAATGTATCAAAAATCAAACGGATTAAGATAATGATCACGAGAGATATATGTATTTTGTGAAAAGTGGAATAGTACCTTTGAATTTTTAAGCTTAATGTAAGAAAAAATTCGCTCCGTCAATCCATCAATTATATCTGCCAAATTTTGACCGATCTTTCAAGTTTTTTCTATAATTTACAATTTTTTGTAACAGATGTTTATACGATGGCAAAAATTCTTGCGGCAAAGGAAATTTTCATTTCATATATCAAACTCATGATTGAAAGGAGATTACCCATACTTTAACGAAAGGGTGTTCAAAGTTCAAAATCCAAATGCAACGAGTTTTGCTTCAATTGTTCGTATTCTTTGAAACAAGATATTTGATTCCGGACTTATCAAGTTATAACACTGACTTAGCTGGACTAAATTATGAGAATTTGATACTTCAAACGATTCGAAATAGGCGCGATTCCCAACTATACATGGAATCTTTGAACAGTACTCAACCTCTCAGCGTGTCTTCATACTTTTCTGGAGATGAACTCTTCATTTCATGAATGTCAATAGTATTCGATTGCTTACATTAACACATGCTTGCAATTTACTTCAAAATTGATGTATATTATTCCAATCACCACATGCACAGCACGTTTGCTAGCGGCTAACTTAATAAATCATACTACCATTTTGAATACATATTTTCTTCACACAATCCATTTTTTTAAGAATGACTCACTTTTTTTCTCTTTTTTCCAACTCATGTTTAACGGCAAATTTGAAGTAGTATACAAATAATAAAATCATCATGTTTGATATCATTGGATTCTCCGTAACATGTATGTTTTCAATATCAAAATTTTATAGATACAATTATAGTTATTAATGGTCAAAAAAAAGTGACTCGATCTTTAAGAAAACAGAGTATGTTACAATGATCATCTTAGTTTTGAAACTTTTGTATATAACAGACTGAATACTCTACTTCTTCCCTCCTAGTTTTTTCATTTTACTTTTCATGTAAGAGTGAATTTTGCAAAGTCAAAACAAGAGTAAATTACAAAGATTGCGAATTCCTAGATCAAAAGAAAAGTACTACATAAACTTAATTAACACACATTTTGGAACTTAATCAACTCGATCATTCAAACTATGCAATCTATTGGATTGATCACTTCTGCAACAATACCATTTCATCTTTATAACCCTTCAAAAACATTACCTATTCCTTCCATCAATGGCTTAAAGTTTCATGGCCAGTCCTTGATCAAACCAAAGCCCAGATTTTCTGCATTTTCAGTTAAGGATGATGATCGCGAAAAGAAAACGGCATGCAGTTTCAATTTCCAGGTATATCTGAAGGAAAAGACTAAACAGATAAACAAAGCTCTGGCGGATTCCGTTCCGGTCACGGCGAACAATACCGTGGTCCGGCAAGCAATGCGGTATTCGTTGCTCTCCGGCGGCAAAAGAATCCGGCCTATCCTCTGCATCGCCTCCTGCGAGCTCGTCGGCGGTGACTCTTCCATAGTTATGCCAGGTTGGTTTGTTTGTTTGTTATGCCTAAAAACAAACATATATATGCACAATGCGTAAGTTAATCAAATTCATGTTTTTTTAATTAAGTTTAGTTTTAGTTAATTCGAAAATATACGAGTTATTGCAACATGAAGTATAAATCTATATATCCACCCTTTTTTACAAATTTTCAATTGAAACTTGTCTCAGTTGTTCTCATTGAATAATCATACTTAACAGTTAACATATAAAAAATTAGGAAAGGTAATGATTAGACATGAGAGTGGGAAGATCAACAGTAATACACTGATTAATCATGCTTAATAAATAAGAGATCAGAACTTGAAAGTGAAAAAATTAACGGTTGACGCTCTACAGCTCTTTATGTATAGTTGTTATACATAATTTAAAATATTTATAGTCAAATTTCTGTTTTGGATGTGCAATTTAGACATAGGCAGAGAAAGTATATAGTGATTTAATTTCAACACTAGGATTTATACATTATTATATTTTATATAAATCATATTTTTATATCACAAAATATTATACATATATTATCCAAAAGTTTGTGTTTAATTAATCAATTGGCTTATGTATATGAGTTCTAATGCCTAAAATTGCACGCAGGAGCATGCGTGGTTGAAATGCTCCACATAATGTCGTTAATCCACGACGATCTGCCATCCATGGACAACGACGACCGCCGCCACGGAAAGTCCGCCACGCACAAGGTCTTCGGCGAGCCCGCGGCCATCCTCGCCGGAGATTGTCTCATGGCCTTTGCAATCGAGCACCTCGTCTCCCAAACCCAAGTCCCGCCGGCAAGACTTCTCGCCGCTCTGCGCGAAACCGCCGTGTACGGCGAAAAACTAGCAATCGGCCAGGCGGCAGACCTGTTGTCCACCGGGAAATCTGACGTCACTCTGGACGAGCTAGAGTTCATCCACGCGCACAAAACCGGCGCGTTGCTGGAAGCCTCGGTGGCGCTCGGCGCATTGTTGGGCGGCGGAACGGACGGCGACGTGGAAAACCTGAGAAAGTATGCAAAGTGTGTCGGACTTTTGCTTCAGGTTGTTGATGATATTCTTGACGTCACGAAATCGTCGGAGGAGCTGGGAAAGACGGCCGGAAAAGATGTCGCCGCCGGGAAAGCTACTTATCCTAAACTAATGGGGCTGGACAAGGCAAAGGAATATGCTTACAGGTTGAATGTGGAAGCTAAGGAACACTTGTCTGAACTTGATGAACATGATGCAGCTCCTTTGCTTGGATTGGCTGATTACATTGCTTATCGCCAGAATTAAGCATTAGAATTAATGAACTTTTATGGAGAACAATTTGATTGATGTATAATTTCAGAGTTATTCGGACCCCATTTTCACCTAGGGTGATTTCATTTCGGTTCAAATAACGTGATTATAATGGTTCAAATAAGCCGACGTTCATTATAAATAATGGTCATTTCAGTTCAAATAGAAAATAGTGGTCTAATAACATTTGCTATGGTTTGCTATATTGACATAAGCATTTCGATCTCAACTTGACTAGTTTATAACACTAATCATATATTAATTTTAAAAGTCACTACCATGATTTTTGTGAATTTACAATTAACACACATGTATCTGTCGTCATTACCAGAAAGAACCACAGTAATTGTATGGAGGGACTTTTTTAATAGTATAATTATATATTAACCTATTAATATGTTATTTGACCATCGTATTTTATGGTATTGACTTGCTAATTGTATACATATATGAATCATAATACTACCACTTTTGAAGTTACCACTACCTTAATAAGTAGATAAGTTCCTATTAATTGTGTAATAAGAGAGAGATCCGTCTCTTTGAAGTTAAAGTTGTATACTCAATCACTCTAACTTCTTCACGTTTGTGTCCAGCTTCAAACACTCATCAACCACATGCATGTACAAGCACATTTGACACTTGCATTTCACTCTAACGATTAACCTAATCAATCAGCTTTCAGAGCGTACAATTTACAACGTCAATGACAGTACACGAATACCAAAACACATTACAAAAACTTAGGGTACATGAACAATTAATAAAGAAGTTAGCGAACTCAAGGGTTTGTAAAAAAACGTTTCTCTTAATTTAATCTACAGCATGAAACAATCACACGTTTAGTTGAACCTTTATTTAGGAAAGTTAGTAAGATCGTGTATATCAAATTATAACCATCGGTCCATCATGACCTCGTTTGGATTGATCATTGCAACCAAACCCTTCTGCCAATATTCAAAAACAATTTCTTATAATTACAGCTTAATTCCATGGAAACCAATCAATTGCTTAAATTTTCATGGCCAGTTTCTCATCAAAGCAAAGCACAAATTTTCTGCATTTCCAGTTTGCCCAGCCATCATCAATAAGGAAGATGATGATCATGAAGGGCAAAATGCCAGCAGCGTGTTCGACTTCGACGCGTACTTTGCCGGAAAGGTTAAAATGGTAAATAAAGCTCTGGAGCAGTCCATTCCGGCCAGCAAGAACAATACACTAGTCCGGCAAGCGATGCGGTATTCCTTGTTGGCCGGCGGCAAAAGAATCCGGTCAATACTCTGCATTGCGGCATGCGAGCTCGTTGGCGGTCATCCTTCTAATGCAATGCCAGGTCTAGCTTCTCTCCGAAACTATATATGCAGTTGGATTGGTTATTATCTGCCATTCTTAGCTCAATTTTGGTTTTTACAATTTTATTACTCTCTTTGACAGTAAATTTAAAGATATAAATTAAGTGTTCTTTTAATTTACTCCCGGTCACAACTAAAATGCCTAATTCGAACTTTTAAAGTTAAACTAGGAGTCTAGGACAACTCGATTTGATACTATGTATATTATTTGTATTTTTATTTTATTTTAGTGTGTAAAAAGGTTTTGAAATTTATTACTTAAAAATATATAATGCTATGAATCCAACAATATACCAATAAACTTTAGTGATAAAAGCTAGTCGTGTTTTATTTATTTATTTTGAATAGTCAAACATGACACTCTAGAAGAGAGGGAAAGAGTATGACATGTATTAACATTTTTCGTGTTTTGAAAATATCATTTTTTTTTCTCACCATTAATATATTTAATTAAAGTTATTAACGGTCAAATTCTCACATTTTGTTCAAACTAGACCATCCATTTCAGTTAAAAAACAATGCATGGCCTAAATTATTCACACATTTTGAAGTGAACCTTAATTACAATTTAAAATTTTGTGATGGAAAAATTTAAAAAATACAATTTCTTTACGAAATCAAATGAATGGCTAAAGATTATTACTCATTTGCATGTGTATAAAGGAGCTTGCATGGTGGAAATGGTCCACACCATGTCGTTAATTCACGATGATTTACCCAGCCTCGACAACGACGACTTCCGCCGCGGAAAACCCACCGCCCATAAAGCCTTCGGCGAGAAGGCGGCGATCCTCGCCGGCAATTCCCTCGCCGGCTTAGCCGTGGAGTATTTTATCACACAATCCGCCGACCTTCCCGCCGCCATAGTCCTGGCGGCGATAGGGGAAGCGGGTAAGTTCGGCGTGCATTTAGCCGCGGGCCAAGCCGCGGATTTACTGTCCACCGGAAAAACTGACGTCACTCTGGAAGAGCTCGAGTTCATCCACGCGCACAAAACCGGCGCGTTGCTGCAGTCCTCCGCCGTAATGGGAGCAATGCTTGGCGGCGGAACTGAACAAGAAGTGGAAAGCGTGAGAAAGTATGGGAAATGCGTTGGGCTTTTGCTGCAGGTTGTTGATGATATTCTTGACGTCACCAAACTTTCCGATGAGCTGGGAAAGACTGCCGGAAAAGATGAGTTGGCCGGAAAAACCACTTACGTTAAACTAATGGGGTTGGACAAGGCTAAGGAGTTTGCCGATAAGTTGACTGAGGAAGCTAAGGTTCACTTGTCGGGATTTGACCTGCACAAGGCGGCTCCTCTATTAGCACTGGCTGATTACATTGCTTACCGCCAAAATTAACAATTTAATTAAATATTTATTGGTTCAATTACATTGCTACAATTTGTGATTTTTCATGAATTTATGTAATCTATTACTATAATATATCATAAATGAATTTATGATATATTTGGGTACGAAACGCATATATAATGATAAGTGATGGATTCAGAATTAGAAGAGAGAATAATATTATATTTTCATTTTAGAATTGGTTCCACGAGTTTGTTTTGATTCTTACACGAGAGTGTTTGATCATTACATGTTGTGTTTTATTTTCTCACTTTTAAAGTCTGAATTTTTATACTATATTAATCATGATCATTTAGTATATTATTGTTAATTTTCACACTTTCATGTCTCATCATTACTTGTTTTGTGTTGATATTGTCACTTTCAACTTTAATCTTTTATCTATTGAATTTTCGAGACCCGTCTCAATTGATAATCTGTATTTTAAAAATATACTTCAAAGCTATTGCATGCTTAAGAATTAGACTACTTATATGAATTATATTAGTTCTAATTCTGTAAACCATGTGGATTAAGAGAGAGTCCGTGGCTTTAAAGGTGTTCAACCACAGTAATTAATTGTCACCACGTTTCTGGTGAAATTTTTCTAATGCATTTGCTTGCAAATTACTTCAGACAGCTTTTTCAAATCCTTTCAGTCAAAAGATTAATACCGCGATTTGCTTACAACGTCTTAATACAAAAACCTTAAAACCCTCTGTTAAACCTTAGCACTGATTTTTCACCATGATGAATTTGTCTGCAACTAAAGCATTCTTTCATCTTAATGAACCTTTTGTTGGTTTAATTCCAAATAAACCAACCAAAGGAAAGTCGAGATTTTCTGCATTTTCGTTTTGTTCAGCAGTCTTGATGAAGAAGGAAGTTTCTTCCACAGTGATTGACTTTGACTTTGAGGCGTACAATGATGACAAGGTTAAAATGGTAAATAGAGCTCTGGAGGATTCAATATCCATTGATCCTGTGGAGAAGGAGACCGTTTTACACGAAGCAGTGCGGTATTCACTGTTGGCCGGCGGCAAAAGGATCCGGCCGGTACTCTGCCTCGCCGCCTGCGAGCTTGTCGGCGGCCACTTCTCTAAGGCAATGCCAGGTTTCATTCTCTACTCAAAAGTTTTTACTTTGCAAATTTTACCATTTAAAATAAAAATACTTGTTATGTACTATTGTATTGAGAAAGTTTTTAGTTTGGCTCTTTTCTCTAGACTTTATTCGTAGATAGCTTTGGTTATAATTTGATAAAATTCAGATTAATTTTACAATATATTAATTTTTACATTATTTCGGTGCACTTCAGCAGAAAAATAACCTCATGAAATACCAGGTCTTAATTAGTCAACCTTAGGATTAATTTAAAAATTCTCATATAAATAGTTAAAATGATGAATACATGTTGAATAGGCCCTGTTTACTAGAATTTATTTCTTGATGTACTGTACTGTACTGAACTGAACCGAAGTAAAAATTAATGTATGGAAAAATGGAATCAGCATGACTGAATTAATCTAAATTTCATCAAATTGCATTTTTACTGAACTAAAGTGAACTGATTTACAAATAAACTCTGGCAAACAGGGCAATAAAGTTATTTTATCATCGAGTTCAAATCGAAATACATAAACATTCCAATTGAAATTCATTGTTGAATGCAAATGTGACGATATTATAACGAACATATATTTTAGTTACATTTGTAAATAATTTTTTCAATGGCAATTAACAGGCGCTTGCGCGGTGGAAATGATCCACACCATGACTTTAATCCGCGACGATTTACCATGCATGGACAACGACGACTTCCGCCGTGGAAAACCCTCCACCCACAAGCTCTACGGCGAAGCCATGACCATCCTCGCCGGAGATTCCCTAATCGCCGCCTTAGCAATGAAGCACCTGGTCATGCAAACCACCACCAACCACCCACCGGCAACCGTCCTCGCGGCGGTGACCGAAGCGGTGAAGTACTGCGAGCGTCTAATCGCCGGCCAAGCCGCCGACTTACAGTCAAGCGGAAAGCACGACGTCAGCCTGGCCGACCTCGAGTTCATACACACCAACAAAACGGCGGCGCTGCTGGAGGCCGCCGCCGCGCTGGGAGCGATATTGGGCGGCGGGAAGAGAACGGAGGTAGAAAAGCTGAAGAAATATGGGAGGTGCGTGGGGCTGCTGCTTCAGGTTGCTGACGACATTCTTGACGTCACGAAGTCGTCGGAGGAGTTGGGGAAGACGGCTGGAAAAGATGCGGCGGCCGGAAAAGCTACTTATCCTAAATTAATGGGGTTAGAAAAGGCTAAGGAGTTTGCTGAGAAGCTGAACGAGGAGGCTAAGGATCACTTGACTCAATTTGATCGCCGGAAGTCGGCTCCTCTCTTTGCACTGGCTGATTACATTGCTTACCGCCAAAATTAGAGATTGAAATTAATGTAGCTTTATAAACTATTTTTGGGGGTATTTTTTTTATTTTGAGTAAGGGTCAGGTTGCTAGAATTATTCTGTAGTTCAGTTCATTTCAATTAAGTTCATTTAATGAATATGTAATTTGATGAAATTTAGTTTGATTTAGTCATGCTAATTCAGTTTTCAGTCGGCAAAAAATAAGCTGTAACTAACGAGGCCTAAATCTATATAATATAGTCATCTTTCCCCTTTATATGTAATTGAGTACAATTTATTCTGATGAAATTTTAATTCCAAAACTTTTTGATATGGTGATTCCAAGTGTACAAGGCTTAGTCAGAGAAATAAAAGATATGATTTTTGATGCTTTTGTAGCTAAGCCTTTCTACATTACTAAACAACATGATATAGATAATGCAAATTCTGGAGTTTTGCCTAAATGATTAAAACCTCCAAAACCTAACATTTTTCCCATTAAATGGCTCAAACCATCAAATGGTACAAAAATGAATGTTGATGCTGCATGGAATCATTCCAGTCATAAAGATGGGATTGGTATAATATTAAGGGGTTCTACAGGTTCTCTCATACTTGCTAGATCCTTCTATATTATTTCCCCTTCTCCCCTTGAAGTAGAACTACATGCTATAAGCTTAGGCATTCTTATTGCTCACTCTTTCAACTTGTTTGTTTTCTCTATGGAATCTGACTGCTTAAATGTTGTATCAATGATCCATGATCATAATAAGGCTCCATGGGATCTGTTTTCTCCGGTAGACTACATATCCTTAAACCTTTTTCCTGCAACTCTCACTCATACTTTAAGGCAGGGAAATAATGTAGCTGATCTGCTAGCTAAACATGCTTTGAAAAATAAACTTAATGCTCAGTACAGTCTAAACAGTCTTCCAAGCAAAGTTAGAGGAGCTTTATTTTTAGATAAAATGGAGCTCCCCTCTCTGCGCATCCAGAACTAGATACTGCTAATTTTTGCTGGTTTTAATTGCAGATGAAGTACTACAGACTCTCCAGCAAATTCCAAGCTCCGCTCAAAGGTCTACTCCAGCTGAGGTTTCAATTGGCTCAACGAATGCTATCACTGGTGCATTAACCTCTGCTATCTAGGGAAAATAATAAAGGGTAGTTTCATCTATAGGCTGAATTGGGATTTTATGTTTGCTCATGAAACCACTAACAAGCAAGTAGATTGAAGCTTCCCGACATATTATTTTTCCCATCTCATTCTGCTGTACAGAAGGAGAAGTTTCTGCTTCATTCTTTCTTTTTTGAAGGCGCTCACTTGTGCCTTGTGTAGTGAATTACTACACCATAGTCACCTAGATTTTAGGTTTCTATGTTTTTCTGTGGATGCTGCACTGTGCTTTAGGCCTTACCTGAATGCAGCTTTTGTATCTTTTTCATTTTCAGTCATTTAAAAGACATGGGGAAGCCAATATAACTCCCTCCACCAACAGTGGTTATCTCCAAAAAAAATATGAAATTTTAAGTTTTATTGTGACAAAAACTTTCAACTTATGGAATTCTCAAAAAAAATAAAATAAATAAATAAAAACTTCAACTCGTGAAAGGGTTAAAAAGGTTGCAAAACATAAAATAAAATGGGAAAAAAAGCGCCGTTGCCGGGGATCGAACCCGGGTCATCCGCGTGACAGGCGGATATACTTACCACTATACTACAACGACTTCGATGACGTAATTAAGCATAAACCTGTTATTAAACAAATAATTAAAATTTCTAATTTCTAATACAAGTAACGTACATACAGCACTGTGATCTTCTATGAAAACTATAAAATATCAAAAAACAAAGTTATACAACAACTCCTAATTCATCATAAAGAATAACAGAATTCTAGCAACAACATTAGCAGGCTTTGCAGCTATAGCAGTTTCTTATCAGCTGCAAACCAACATCAAAGATTCCCATGAAATTCACCGAAGTAATTATAAGGTTTGTGCAAAAAACAGGAACCAGCACATTGGCTAGGGCCTCATACCGCTTTCTTTGTGGAGAAGTATTTCGTATCCTGAAAATGTAGAGGTTCATTTCCCCAACTACACCAGCCAGAATGCAGTTCTCGTGCAAACAGTTCAACACATTGAGGCTGCCCAGAGCCCGGCACATAATCCCTCAGCAAATCTACAGAGCAAAGGAACTCATAAAAGGTTTAAATTTGTTTTTTTATTGTTCCTTGAATTACTCAAAAAGACAAAAGGGAATTCTCATACCTCCAAGAGGAGGTTTCCTTGAATAATCGCCGGGAACACTGATAATAACTTGATTATCTGGCAGAGGTTTACAACCTGATAATTTATCTACATTTACATCCTGTAGTGAATACAGATACAAATTCAACACAACGATTTTCACGAATGTCAAACGTTAGACAAAGGACAAGGTAAGAATATGGCTTAACTTTCCACTAACATAGCCGAGGAGAAGGCATTCGTATGGCTTATGATGAAAGAGATCCAATTCTCCGATCAAAGAGCCATCTGCCTTAATCTGCATGATATTAAAAGGCATCAACCAGAGGAAAAAAGAAAGCTACAAAAATATATATATGTAAACGTTTACAAATATCAAACATAACATGTTACCTTTAACCAGTAAAAAGTAGCTGCATATTTCACTCCCCATGCAGGAAACAACTCGTTCTCTACAAACCTCCGTAATTTCTCCCGGTTAGTCACCCAAAGGGCTACTAAGGCTCCACTCTTATGCGTGAGTTGCTTGACAGGAAGAGATAAGAAATGCCGACTAGGCAGTGTCTCATACTTCATTTTCTGATTGGCGCTGCTATTCTCCCACGGTGGATCAATCAGTATGAGATTGAAGCCACAATCAGATTCAACTGCAAAATGTCAACCATTATTTCAAATTTCAAAGTTACATGTAAAATACACAAAAGTTAGGAAAACTAATCTCACAAATTATGTCTTTACCTGGAATAAGATTATGAACCATCTGCAAATCTGACTTCCAAGTGCCATGAAAAAGAAACAGAAAACAAAGCAAATTATTAAACATCATAAGTAGGTGTACTTGATCCCGAATTACTGATCAACTTGAATCCTCATCTAAATTAACACATATACTGCCGATTAACACATACTCAAAAGCTAAAAATATCCAACAAAATTCCAGCATACCATAAAGAAACAGCTGTTGTTGGGCAAAATGTATTTGCGGTTCAAAATATCCGCCTCCACATCATTATCACTTCCATTCATAACAAGATTGTTGAACACAGGTTCCAAAATATCTGCATTCAAGCGTAAAATCATGTACCGAAATCACGAAAGATTTAAGCAAAATGCACCATCATTTTATTTTTCTCTTAAGTGAAACGAACCTCCATCTTCGAGATGAAGGCAAATTTCATACAATGGGGACTGCCAAACACTTGCCAGCTGAACAAAATCAAGCTCGTTCTTCCTCATACATTCCTCTTCAACAAATTCATCAATCCTCAAATTCCTCAAAACTCGTAACAGCTCAGTTGCTTGTAAAAAAGCTTCGTGAGCTTCCAACAGCAACGGCCTAGCCTTCTACAGAACATCAAAACCCTAATTTAAAATTCCAGAAAATAAACGTCAAAATGCTGATTCGGGTCGGGTCGTACCTGATGTCTTTGCTGAGCGATTTGTTCCGCGTCGTTGAGAGGGGGAAGCGGTTTCTGCTTCTTCCGTTTCCGCTTCCGGGAACACGGGTCGGGTCCGGGTTCGGGCTTTTTCTCGCCGGAGCTTTCGAAGAAGCGGGAGTAGTAGGTAGAAGGTGACAGTTTGAGCCGGTAGTAAGACCGGTTTAGGATACGAACCGGGTCGATGAATACAGTGGTTTGATTTTCGAACCGGTAAATTCCTGATTTGAGGAATTTCGAAAGCTCATCCTCGTGGTTTCCCGGTTTCTCCATTGTTGCAGCTCAGAAAGTACAGGCGGGCTGGCGGGGAAGTGTTATTCCACTGCAATTATGATTTGATCCCCCGAAATCAATTTCTTTATTATTCTTTGGTCCATTTCTTTCGTGTCCCTGTAATATATTGTAATTAGCTATTTAGCAAGCATTTAGCTTGTAAATTTTGAAAATTATAAGTATCGGAAATGCCAAACTCACAGTTTAATTTCAGATTTTGTGATCCTGTTTGTCTTTGTTACATACTCCATGGTGGTTGGTGGTGATGATGAGTGCATGAGGATTGATTTGGTGTTGAGAGTTTGGATTGGAAATCATGATTGTGGTAATTTGGATGGTAATATTGAGTTTAATTTCTTCGATCAATTTGACCCACAATATTTTGTGACTTCTTAAAACGGTTTCACAATTTTGTAATATGCAACATTGCATTTTTCACCATTGTCATTCAACTTGATTGGTCGTTGCACACAACCACCTTCTATAAAGTGTATGTCCACAAGTGGATGATGATCAATAATTTGAGATCAAATAAGAAGGTGAAGATAAAATTAGGAAATTCCAAATAAATTGACCTACTAAGAAATAAGAATTACACTAATAAGCCTTAGTAGAATTGTTTATAATGTTATACATCAATTTGGTCATAGATTGTTATGGCATTTTTCTTACCATCATAAATGAAATGAATACTACATATTAGACAATTTTCATATAAACCTGCACATTTTCACTTCATCGTTTTTTGCAATATTAATATGCACGCGCGTAATATGCACGCGCGTAATATGCACGCGCGTAATATGCACGAAACAAGTCACTTAGTCACATAATATGCACATAATTTTTGGCAATTTTGCAGACGCGGTGTAGTTGACGACGACGACCCGTGTTTGCATAACACCTCCTATGGTTGGCTTCCACGTATACAAACTTTTCTTCACTGACCACTCCACTATACTACTGTGGCGATGGTTCTCGCAAGCAAAAAAAACATTTCAAAATCGCTTAACTTAACCATGGTCAAATAAACATAGAACGCCTATATAAACCCCTTAGCAGGCAGTTAAATTCCCCCATTTATTGGCTGCTGATCGATTTTCTTGGGGGGTTTTCTGCCAATTTCCCCAAAGGTTAGCTTTTAATTCTCTCGTGGGTTTTTCTAGCTGTTTCTTGCTCGAGAAGATGATTGTTTTCTTGCATCATTTACATGCATTTTTGGGATCAGTTTTTTTTTTTTTTACCATGAATTTGTTGGGGCTTCTGTTAAAACGAGCTTAAAGTTGGTCATTGAGCGGGATCGCCTTTTTTCTGTTTTTACGTCTGATGATTGGTTAGTCTTTGCTTCGTAGCTACTTAGGTTTAAGCCTGTAACAGCTTGTTTCATAGGGATGCGTGATTAGAGTTTGGATTAGTCTTTCGGGTTAGAGCTAAAGTCAATGGATCATGCATAGGAAGTCAATGATGAAAGATTCTTGATCCTTGAGTTCAATATGAGATGTTTGTCCTACTGTTGTGTACTTGTGTTGAATTCTCGTACGGATGCTAAAAATATTGTGCATGTTCTGTGCAATGTCTGTGTCTGCACAGCTGTGATTTTGATTGAGCATTTAAAGTTTTTTTTTTATGAATCAAATGAAGAGTGTGAATTCTGCAATTGCGTTATTTCTGCTGATAGGTTCATCATGTTTCTGCTGTTTCGGGCTGTCTGATCTCTATATGTATACTAGGTTGTACCTTGATTCAGCCAATTGTTTCTCTGTTTATTCCTGCCTCTCTATTATTAATATATAGTCTTAGCTTCGTAGCTAGTTAGGTTTAAGCCTTTAACAGTTGATTCCACATGATGGATGTGTCATGTGTGGATTAGAAATGGGATTAGTCTTTCGGTTCACAGCTCAAGTCAATGGATCATGCATAGGAAGTCAATGATTAAAATTCTTCATTCTTGGGTTCAAAATGAGATATTTGTCCTAGTTTTGTTTTGAATTCTTGCAGAAACGCAGATAGTAAAATATTGTGCATGTTGTGTGCAATGTCTGAGTTCGGCTGTGAGGCTGATTGAGCTTTTAGAGTTTTTAATTTTTGTTCATTTACTGATGTTAAATTGAATGAAGAGTGTGGGTTCTTTCGGGTTCTGCAATTGCTTGATTCTTGCTGATATTTTTGAAGTTATTGGTGATTCATCTTGTTTTTGCTGTAACATGTCTGATGTCTATATATGTTACTTTGCAGTAGACTTTTTAAGACTGTTATCATGCATTCTTCCGTGCCTCCCCCTGCTGCTGATGAGCTTACCAAACTGTACGATGAACAAGCAATCGTTCACTTGGCAAAACTCCATCGGAAGTCCCCTCTTCCAGAGGATGTGGTTGAGTTGAATCCTTATCTGTGCAGGCCTGAACATCTACCAGGTAGTTAGTTCTATGTCCGATCCTTAATGTTGTCTACCCTATTAGTAAGGATATGTGTCCAATCTTATATGGTTATTTGTGCTATCTTAGATGCAGTTTAGATTACTAGATAGTGAAAACATCCATATCATGAAGTTCGATGATTGTTTTTGTTTTACATTGAATTTTTTGTTTTGCTTCTATATATGATTCCAAAATGTTTGTGACTTGCGTACTTGCATTAAGATACATGAATGATCTTACTTATAGTTGTTCAGAGTGTTAAGGTTAAAAATAGAAATGTTTGTTTCTGGCCAGGTGGAATGTGGTACCGTTTCCGTGTGTATTCGGTTGAGGGGAAACGGGCAGAGTTTGGGTTTTGGAGGCAGAAAGAAGCCGCATCTGAGATATTCACAAACTCAGAGATAACTGGCTGGAGAACTGCATATGAATTCGTAGAAATCCGAGAAGGTCAAGAAAAAAGAACTAATTGGTTGATGCTAGAGTACAAGCTTACTAAAAATGGACCATCTGATGCCAATGCAGAAAAGGTAATCTATGGAACTAACTTGTTCATAATGTATAGCGAAGTAGTACTAAATCTTGCACTGATTGGTTTACACAATGTGCAGGATTCGG
Source organism: Cruciata laevipes (assembly GCA_963678965.1). NCBI lineage: Eukaryota > Viridiplantae > Streptophyta > Magnoliopsida > Gentianales > Rubiaceae > Cruciata > Cruciata laevipes. The sequence continues at coordinate 2,132,864 of OY787639.1, forward strand.
ATGCATTATGCAAAGTTTTCCTCTCAGATGCATCGATTGTCCCAAAAAGTGATGGAAATTTTTACGCTGAATTTCATAATTTCATATACGATGGCGAGGACTATTTGGAACTGAATGATCTGGCAGATGACCTGTCACACTCTTCGAGCTCTCTCAACACGAGACGCACGAGCTTGACCTTTGATGAAGAATACTTTGATGCCGATGCCCTGTTGCAGGAGCTAGAGAGTGCAGCACCTGATCAAAACCAACAAGAGAAAGAGTCGATTTCTGGACTCAGTGAGACTGAGTTTGTTGAGCCAGCTGAAGCTGTTCTGCAGCCAGCCAGTTCAGGTTGGCGAAGACTTAAGAGTTCTTACATTATATGTACATGTGTTCTCTTGCAGTCATATATGTTTGTGCTAATACGAAGTGTTGTCTTAGGTTCTCTTGTTTCAACTGGTGTGAAAGCGGATGCAGATCAGTCTGGGAAGAATCAGAAGCCCGATGAAAAGGGAGGGGATTCACCGGGTGCTTCCTCGAGCCGTGGTAAAAAGAAGGCTGCTGATGTCAAAATGAAAGGGCTGAAGAAGTACTTGTGCATGATTGCCTTCTAGACTGTAAAATTTCAGTGATTTTACCGGTTTCTGGCTGGCTTAGGCTACTAAGCCAGTTAGGGTAATGCAGGATGGGTTAGATTTCTTAGGAACTGTTGAGGTTTCATGCTAATGGTGGACAGTAGCTTTAGTTGATCCTTAAAGCTCCTAGGAAGTGACCTAGTGTACATTAACTGCAGTCTGCAATATGCAGCCTTGATCTTGGTTTTTTGTACAAAGAGTTGATGTTCTGATATGACAAGGCCTTGTTTCTAGTTAATTTGCACTATTGACGAATCTAAGGTTAATTAAAAGTAGTCGGGTTTATCTTAATTATATTATATTATCTCAGCTTCGTCAGTTTGAATTTTGTATTCTGAATACATTAATTTTAAATTTTATTTAGTTTACTCAGTTAATTTGTTATTTTTAAACCATTGATAAATTGTGGATCTTTTGAAATGGCCATAAAAACGTTTAGAAGATATCATAATGACCAAACTCTTTAAAAGTATTTTGCCTAATCTAGGCGTTAAATAACGCGGAAATCACTGGTTTGGGTTCAACGGGGCCAAAAAAAGTATTGGACGGCTGGATTGTACAGACAAAACAAGATCGACGGTTTAGAGCGCTCCGCTATGGCGGGAAGATAGTATTGGACGGCTGGACTCCAAGGACAAAGCCTGATCAACGGCTCACAGCGCTCCGTTATGGCGGGAAAATAGTCGTCCCGTACTGATAATTATTATTCCACGTACTAATCATTATTTTATGAAAAAGAAAAAAGAGAGAGTACTCCAATAATACTGGCCACTGGGTATTAAATTCTGCATGGGAACAGCTAAAAAGGTGTGGAAATGATTTTTAGATAAACTAAAAAAAAAGAAGTAAAAAAGGATAATCCAATAAATTTGTTTAATTAACGTAGTGAGTGAGAGAGAAAGGGGGGAATAGAAATGTGGCCCATGTCGGATAAGACAACACCGTCGGTAGATAGACTTCCTTGTCCACGTGGGACCCTCCGATTATTTCCCGGTTTCCGCTACAAAGTTACCCAAATGCCCTCGTCACATTTGCTGATTACTAGTGAAGTTTCTCATAGAAGCACATTTAGTTTCAGAAAATAGTGATATAAGTATTTGGAGCTGAAAGTTTAATTTGGTGAAACGATATTAAAGACTCAGTTTAGGCGTTTGAAAATTATCTTTCTTGTATTGTATTGTATTCGAATCTTTTGAAACAATATGATAATGCTTATGTCTCATTCTTAAAATGAAAAACGAGAGCACTAACATAATCAATTAATCATCCCATATTCAACCTAGTTCAACCAAATGGGTATGAACATGGGCGGAACTACGCCCAGGCCTCCTAGGGCCTGGGCCCTATATAAAATTTGGTTTTTTTTAAAAAAAAAAAAAAAAAACCCAAAATAATTAGGAAATCTTAGACATAGACAGTATCTTAACTCAAAAAAATCTCCCGGGCTCTCAACTCTGGCCTCTCACCCAGAAAATTCACCGTCGATTATCGTTGTGCCTAGGAGTGTAAATGAACTGAACGTTCGTGAACAACTCGGTCAAAGTTCATTTTCGAACTCAGTTTGATCAGTTCGAACTCGAACTCGAGCTCGTTCGTTTATATATGAGCTCGAACTCGAGCTCATAAGAGCCAGCTCGATAGGATCGTCGAGCAGCTCGAATAGAATTTTTATATAGAATTTTTATATAAATTAATTAAATTTTATTCATTAATGCTTTTATGAGCTCGAACTAACTCGAGTTCGAACTCGATTTTTTATCGAGCTCACGGGTCAAGCTCGAACTTTCTAAAAGTCAGACGAATCGAGCTCGAACTAAAATATCTCAACTCGTACGAGCTCGAACTCGATCACGAACATGCAATACGAACTCGAACTCAAACTCGAACACAGGTATGTTCGAGCTCGACTCGACTCGTTTACAGCCCTAGTTGTGCCCCACTTCAATTTGAATCCTGGTTCCGCCAGTATGAATCAACTTGTCGATTTTTCCCAAAACTTACCGAAATTCGTCACGAACTACCGTCTCTCCAACCTAATTTCTTGCTCCAACATTTGAATATATTCCTTTAATATCTTCTTGGAGCCTCTTCCCTTTCAACTTTTAGTTCCCAAAATAGGAATTTCTTTTCATTTATATTAGCGTATCTCAAAGAGAGGTGGAAGGACTGATTTAATGTGTATTTTCCTTACTCTATATATTGTGGATTGGGGATTGAACTCTTACCAATCTACGTGGATTGGATAATTTCCTCTAGTTTGTAGCTTTCCCCACACAAATCACTATTCGTGAATAACAACATGTGCTTCCACCGACTTCATTTTTACTGTTATCTCATCTGTTGACGCCACACTCTCCTTATTTTCTTCCCGCTGCAAATTGCAGTCTTCAATTGCGGCGTTTCTATCTGGGGTGGTGACATTGAAGTGATAACTTCGTCGCTTCCCATTTATTTCTTTTATTTTTTTAAACCTTTTTGTGTTTAAGTAACCCCTTAACTCTTCTCTTATTCATTTACTTCCTTATTTATTTGTTTTTCTCTCTTCTTTCCTTAATTTATAAATATTATTTTCTTTTTAGTTTAAATCCATTTAACTATTTATTTCCTTGATTCCAAAGATTTACAAAACTTGTGAGCTCATGTTTGAGGTTGTGCTTTGCAAGGGCATCTCAACCACAATGCCTTGCCTCAATGTATGGGTAATAGAGGGATTGAAATCATTGGCAATAAGGTTTCTCAGAGCAAGGCCAACAGAACCCCTAAATTTTGTTCAATTATAGGGATTCAAATCAAACTTCTGTAAAAGCAATTTTATCCACTCTACTATCTCCAACAGCTCTGCAACTTATGGATTCTTTTTGTATTAAATTAATATTTTAAAATTTCTCTCTCCTAGACGCAGGGTTACCAAGATCAATTCAATTCTTCTTCTGTGTTTTTTTGGCAGGGGAGGTGGAGGGCTGTGGCAGGGGCAGGGGCTGTGGAGGGTGGTGGAGTACTGGAGGTGGAGGGCGGTGGAGGGCTGTGGCAGGGGCGGTGGAGTACTGGCGGTGGCAGGGGCGGTGGCAGGGCTGTGGAGGGCTGTGGCAGGGGCGGTGGCAGGGGAGGGCTGTTGCAGGGGCGGTGGAGTACTGGCGGAAGGATGGAGAAAGAGGAGAAAAGATGGAGAAGAAAGAATATTTTAATCCAAAGCCACTCTTATAATTCCCACTCTCTCTATAACTTTGCAGAATTGTTTCTTTCTCTACAAGCTACAGATTTATTTAAGGGAGTTGTTGGACTTGCCCTCATAGGCTTACCTTTAGTTTCAGACAATAGTGATAAGGATTTGGAGCTGTGAAAGTTTAATAGGTGAAACGATATCACAGACTAAGTTCAGGCATTTGAGAATTACCGTACTTATATTATATAAAATTTAAATTTGATCTCGCTTTGTATATAATATTTTCTCTTTAATGTAATGAGATTACAAAATATTTTATGAACATGGTATAGTTGTAAATTTTCCGTTTCGTATGGGGTTTTCATCTTTTTCGCGTCCTCCGGATCTCCGCTTCAAGTGGGTGTGACTGTGTGCGTTTGTCGTTTTTGATTTTAATACAATTAGCCAGGCGTTTTTCGTCTGATATTTCCTAGTTGATTGAAGATTTTGAATATCTCTTAAGATGCGCTTTCTTTTGTATTAATCACTATAATTTAATTTTTTTTATTTGTAAAAATGCATTATAAAATAAACCATTCACATTTTTTTGCTTGTTAGTTTCCTTGCCTAGTTGTATCAAAATCATTACAAAATGCTAGAAGTTCAATTTGATTTCAAAACCTATAAAAGTAATTTTCAATCAAAAAGTTTTATAAAATCATTTTAAAATATGCAGTAGCGGGGCCATTTCGGTCATTTACAACCACCCATGACTCCATACCACTACCAGAGTCAACCGGTCAATGCCCAAATGTAACTCTCCAACCCAACACCGCTAGTTGTATGGCATCATGCCGTAATGCAAGCCAAACCGTGGGGCACATCCAAACCCATACGTGGCCTCTCCTCATTGGCCCATTGCCAGTCTCCGGGATTCATAGCAAAAACAATAAACAAAGATTAAAGGCAAAAGAAAACACAAAACAAAGTCGCTCTCATTCTCTCTCACACACTCACACACTACACACTCTCTCTCTCCTCTGCTCCACTCCCAAAAATCCCCGAAATTCCACTCATTGATCACCGAATCGGCACGGAAAAATGCGATCTTTGAGTCTGGATTGAAATCCTGTGCTAAAAATCGAAACTTGATTGAATTCTGGCGGCGAATTGAGCTTGTCTGTACTGTTTATGCTGGAAATGCTTGAAGCTGCTGCAGTGAATAATCACAGCCATGGATTCTCCGCGCATTTGCAGAGCTGTGGGGAGAGCAGCGAGGAGGAGCTCTCGGTGCTTCCGCGGCACACCAAGGTGGTGGTGACCGGAAACAACCGCACCAAATCCGTGCTCGTCGGCCTGCAGGGCGTGGTGAAGAAGGCGGTCGGGCTCGGCGGATGGCACTGGCTGGTAATTTCTCGACTGATTTTGATGTTTTTGGGGATTTCGAATTGAGTGATTGAGTGTTGGTGTTTGGATTGTGGTGTACGGAGTAGTGCGGTTTTTGTTCCCCTGTTTTTCTGCATTTTTAGCTGGGATAAATTGTAGTTTTGATGAAATTAAGGTTGAATGATTGAAGGACAATTGATGTTTTGATTGAATTAGAATCTGCATTTGATTACGTTTGCATGCTGTACTGTTTCATGGATCTAGGTTGTTTCTCATTGGATTTACTCAAAATTCCTTTTTTTACCAATCAGCAGACTTTCGTTTTGGGCAATGTTATCTCCGATCCAGGGGTATATAGCAATGATGTGATTATTTGAGGCCAAATTTTACATTTTTGTGGCTTGGTTAATTTGCCAATCGTAGAAAAACATTCCCTGTATAGTATGATAGGGTAAATAATGAGAAAGCCTGATACTTCATGGTGTGCTGATTTTACTGGATTTTACAGTCTGGCCTTTTTTTGTGAATGAATTTTTGAGATTGCTCTTTTACCCTTGTGGCATTGTCTTTTTACCCTATTTTGGAGCTTTTGGCTATTGTCATATTCTGATCCCACTTTGCATTTATTTTGGTAGAGGATCATGATAGACTTCCATTTTTGCATTGGCAGTATTTATTATAGGTTGAATGCCTCTATTTCCCATGTATTTTGGACAGCTTTTGAAAAACCTATATTGTAAAAATGACTAAATTGTTAGAGTTTAATATGTACAACATAAGAAAAACACTTGACAATTGGCATGTAATTTGATGACTTTGTGTTTTTTTTTCCCTTTTACTTAAGTTTGATTAACTGTTTGAAAAATGCAGGTTCTCACAAATGGCATAGAAGTAAAGCTACAGAGAAATGCGCTAACTGTGTTAGAACACCCTACCGGAAATGAGGAGGATGGTGATGATGACCATTTCGAGTTTGCAAATGTGCAGTGGAACGTCTCCGACATGGGTAAGCTATTTCCCAATATCCTCGTAAAGATAAGATTTTTAGTTATATGATTTTTTTTCAGAAAAAGTTTTTGATGTTGTTTGTTACATAGGATTCCAATTTACATATATTGCTGAATCACTTCATGATTCCTATTCTTTTGGCCCACCAACTGAACTATGATGTTGTCTATGAATGCTCTTCCTCAGCATCCGATGAGACTCATAAGTCCCATAAATCAAGGCATCGTATGAACAAATCATCAGGAACAACTGTGAGCAGATCTCTTTCCTGTGACTCACACTCCAAGGGCTCCATTTCCACATCTCCGAGGTCACCTGTAAGTAAATACTTGAGTTTCCATTATTACATGACTTTGTTGATGTAATGAAACCTGATTTCGTAAATCTCGCACCATCATTAATGAACAGAAGATTGACCTCAGCAAGCTCGAAATGGCTGCACTGAGGAGATATTGGAGACACTTTAACCTCGTAAGTTCATCACCTTAAACTTCTGCATATCTTCATAGTTTTTGTAAACCTATTAAGTTTTCCGGGGTTTTTTTTGGCGCTGTTAAGGTTGATGCGATGCCTAACCCTTCCAAAGAGCAGCTGGTGGACGTTGTTCAAAGGCATTTCATGTCACAGGTACTTGAGAAAGTGAAATCAACAACCTTAGTCCAAACGTTTGATTCTGCTAGCTAGGTTGCTAATTAACCGTGGTTTCTTGTGTGCAGCAATTGGATGAATTGCAGGTTATATCGGGATTCGTGCAGGCGGCCAAGAGGCTGAAGACGATGTGCAGGTAACTAACAACAGCGTAACGAGGATGAAGACACTAACAACAACATTAGTTGGCTGGCTGGCTAATTAGTAATTCCCTGATGATGTCCGTAAGATGTATATATTCTGGTATACTCTTACGTAGTTTTCCGAGGATTAATGGTCTCTGAGTAAGTAAGTAAGTAGCTGTAGCGTTGTAGATATTTTCTAAACCTTTTTATGACAGAAAGATCTGAGCACTTCATGAGCTGCATTTCCGACCTGAGCAGATTTCTTCGACCGAATTAATGTATAGTTCAAATCTGAGATCATGTCTTTGTCTTTGTCTGAGATCGAATGATCGTATCCGTGTTTGATTTTTATCATTAGATGTCAAGAATCAAGATCATGTTTTTCTTTTGCAAAGCTTTAATCAAGCAGATTAACTAGACACTAATTAAAGTTATAAACAGCTTAATAGTGTAACTGCATGTCAAGCATATGATTTGTTTATCAAACTTTTGCAGCATCACGAACACATTGATTTTCGTTGTCCAAAATTGTAACGGAAAACAATTTGATCCAAATGATGAACACTTTTAAAAACATAAATCAAGTATTCAAATAATGAAAATAAAAACTATATAGAACAAAACGTGATTTGTATAGTGAATTTATAATTTTGATATAGATTGTCGGTATAACTTAGGTAATCTAAAGTAGAAAGCAGCACGCGAGGGAAGATGGATGGTTGGTTGGTGCCGAATTAAATTATGAGACTACATTAGTGGAAATAGTCCTACGTTAGGTATTTTTAGGGTATGCAATAAGTCAAAAATAATGATGGGTACGACTTATTTGGAGCAATGAACAGTAAAATTCTTATTATAAATTTCACTCTTCAATTCAATTGGTAAGAAGTATAATTGCAAAATGGCTCCATCAACTGTAATTTGTTTAGCATTTATCTCCCTCGTGCTTCTTCACAATGTGGAGCCCCGACTCCTCTGGCCACCCGCCCCGCCGGCCAGCTCCAAGTGGAGTCATCCTCCGCCACCGCCACCGCCGCCGGCTTGGTTTCATTTCTACTCTCCTCCTCCGCCGGCGTGGTTCCATTTCTACTCCCCTCCGCCGCCGAGTATTCCACACTCGCCTCACCATCACCGTCACCACCACGCGCCGCCTCATTCACCACCGCCAAGTCCCGTTGGAGTTTATGAGAGGAGAAATTAGTCAAATATAATTATCATTTGGGTTAATAAGGAAGTTACCTGCTTTTGTGTTGGGTTTGAGCTTATAGCCCATACGGGCCTAGAGTCGATGTTTTGAGGCCTAGTTGATTAGGAAATGCTTGGTGTTTTTCCTTTAAATAAATTTGAAAATGAAATAAAAATAAAAACTGGTTGGATCAGATGTTTTTTGAAAATGAAACAAAAACAAAATTGCTTGATGTTTTGAGGCCTAGTTGATTAGGAAATGCTTAGTGTTTTATTCAATATTTTTGAACGACCTAATCTAATATATAGATCCAAAGTTATTCTAATCCAGTGTATATCAATCTAATATATAATTTGTGTTATAGGACTATATTTTGGTCAAAGATTTCCTTGTCTCCACTCAAATTGGCGTAATTTACAATCATTCATCACCCTTGTAAGACATTTCTTTAATCACCTCTCTTCATTTGACATAGGCTTAATGCAGAACAATTGAAAGAAGTCAGGAGCACTATTGCAGATTGAAGTCAAAAAGATGAAGTTTTTTTTTCATGGTTTGGCTGGGGCTAAAAAACAAAACAACAGTCAATAACTAAGTAAAAACACACTTTAATTGGTAAACTTTTTCCTAAACTTTTGGAAAAGAAACACCACTTGTAGACATCGTCAGAAGAGAACGATTAAGCAAGCTCAACTATTGGTCTTTATGATTAATCAGTGCTGGAATTGTGAACTAAAATTCTAAAAAAAAACAATGGAAGGAGTATTTTTTATGAAGTTGTTAATTGTCTCAAAAACAACATTATAAAAACAAAATATAAATGGTAATCTAATTAACATCCACTTTCTCCTAATATATGATAATTAGTTAAAGATGTTGCTCCATGCAGGACCGGGTTTACTCTTTGCAGTACCAAAATTGAATATAATGCTCTTATATGGTCAAATGCGTGAGCAAATTAGCTGGGGCAATATGGTTATCCTGCATGATCAAATGAGTCTTGCACGGTAAATAGGTTCTAAGGGTTCGTTTGGTTCATGTTGGAATTAAGTTCCCACATAATTTATAATTATTCGTATTATAATTCCTTAACAAAATACGGCAGAAATTGATAAAACTGTTTGATTGCACATGTAGGAATTTATAATTCCGTGAATTTACTTACGTCGTTTTTGTTATTGATTTCATTAACAATTAATATATATGGTAACATATGCAGTTAAATTACTCTATTTTCCTTATAATACGCAAACCAAACAATCAGACCAATTCTAAAATCCGAGAATTAATAATTTACCAAATGGCATGAGAATATACCAGCTTAATTTAATTTAATTTAATTTAATTTAATTTAGAAAAACCTGAAACTTTTTCTCCAAGTGTTTGTCCCAGGTTTCTGACATCACGAAGATACGGAGTATATATATATTTTTTTTGAAGAAAATTCATTCAAGGTCTTGGGAAACGCCCAGAAGCGATTACAATGAGTGGAATTGACATCCAATTCGACTAGTCTATTACAGAATAACCGAACTACATGGCAACCAGACTAATAAGAGATCCAATAAAAAATGTAATACCGCCCTCAGGGATATTATCTTGAAACTGTGAAAATCACATCCGCTTGGCAGAGAAGAGCGACTACCGCATCAATTACTGCGCCAATCAGGGATCCGCTACAACCGCAACACCACTTGATCCAAAACATGATCTAGGTTCTTCAAACTGCAAGCACCTTGAAACCCCCAAATCACGAAACGGAAACACGACCCGTACAATCGGATCGGGAACAATAAAACAAATAAAAAACACGATCTTTATAACCAGATCGGAAAAAAACTTCGATATAAATCAAGATATAAACTTCGATACGGAGTATATATTTATGCAGGCAGCGTGCTTCACAAATTGGAATATTTCTTCCATTGAATCCCAGTGGCAAGAGGAATCATATTATCCTACTAACAAGTACTCGTAGAATATATTAACCAATTAGCAATAAGATAATAGAATATAATCGCATAAAAAATATTACAGCTGTAATATTAGTTGACTTCTTATAAGGCACCCTAATTATCTATTTCTTTTTTTAAAAAAAAAGGAAATTATCCATATTTATTTGACATGTGAAAATGGTTCCACGTACCCACATAGCCCATCTCTGTTTCACGCAAATATGGGTATTAATTCGTGTGGAACTTGGTTCCTTTATGCTCTTCGAATCTCCTGGTTCGATTTCAAATGATATAGGCGGTTTTGGATAGGGTTTTAAAAAATTTAAACCGCCATTGATAGAGGGAGTTTTATTAGGTTCCCTGAATCAAATATAAAGGCTTTAACGTCTTAGAATTATTTAAATTTGTACAAAGTAAGAGGAGAAATTAAAATTAATATTCTACAAGCAATAGTTTAGGGAAAAGACGATGTCAAAACACAATTTAACCACAAGTAAGTAATTAAATTTATTGTACATATGGATGACAAAGTTCTAGACCCACTAAATTTCATGTATTTAGATTCATCCAAACCGAGAGTTATAAGTAACATAAATATTGTCGGAGAAGATACATAGAATAACTAAATAAGTTATAAGCATTATACTAATATTTTATTGAGTGGTGAAGCCTTTAACTACTAAATTTTTATAGGAAATTTAACTTCTTTTCAACTATACAAATTCTCATTTTGACACCTAGCTATCTCTACAGACCAAATACTATAAGGAACCGTTATCGATTGAAGTCGTCGCCGCTGTTATATTTTAGTATGTTGGTGTCGCTAGAGCTCAACCGGCTCACATGGACGGACTCGAGACCGAGGTTCGGTATGAATTTGTACGGAATAACAGTAATGCACCAATGATTATGAATGATCAAGGAAATTGACTGGAAGATCAAGAAAATTGAATGAAAGATCAAATGAACTGAAACATCAAGGCAAAACAAGAATGTTCAAGTGAACAGACTGAAAGATCAATCAAACTGACTAAAAGATCAAGCAAAAACGGTAAATGTTGAATCTCTTATCTCTTGGTCTCCACAAGCACAATTCTCACCCAAAACTCTCTTTCAACTATTATAATGCATTATAATTACAAATCAGATTTTTCATGTAATAATTAAAAAGAGGATTTTTTGCATCGCCAAAAATATTCCAGCGCTAAATGAAAAACACATTCTAGAGGATTCCTAGCTAGTGTTTCTGACTCTTTTTTTTTCTTTCTTTCTCTCTAATTTCTTAAAATTAAGATTCTTTATTCTCGATCCACCAAACAGTTTGTAGTTATATGAATCTACAATGCTACGTATGCAAACTTTTTGTGTTTTATTACGTACCTTAAGAAAATAAAAAATAAAAAAAATTATAATGTGACGTGCATGTACTATGCTTTAGTGCTTGTGGACTAAGACATAAATTAGTGTCCAAATTAAAGTAGTTGAATTTTTATCCCTCATAACTAACATTATTGGTTAAAGTTTTGATGATGTAGATTTAACTGAGATTTAAATATGAATGTAATCAAAAATCTTCACTCTTTTTAATACTATATCTCAATAAAATATACAAATTGTCACGTCTTTTTAATACTTAATTAAAAGGAACACATCTCAAGTCTTAGGTCATATGCATATTTGAATTCCAAAAGCTGAGTGTTTTGCATCCAAATAATTGCTCGATGAATAAGATAGCACTTAGTAATTTTTTGCATCATGTTAATAGTATCGATACAAATAAAACATACGCAATGTGCTTCTTGCAAACTCCAAAATGACGTCATACACTCATACAAGCTCACTTCATACTGATTTTTCCAATTTACATATTCTCATTAGAAACATGTCTCAATTGATCTCACTGAATAATCATATTTAATATATATATATATATATATAAAAGATCTGTTTCATAAGAAGATCATACATGATCAACAATAATATACTTAGTGATCATGTTTAACATGTAAGAGGCCGAGTTTGAAGTGAGAATATCAATATTTGTTCTTAGTATATATAAATTGAAACTGATCTTATAAGTACGATGATAATGTCGTATAATACAATAATAATTTTGTAAAATGTCCAAAATATTAATGTTGTACACATATTGAGAACAATAGATAACTATTTTATTTCATATCTACCATTTTCAATGTGAGATATTTGTATCCTATCCAACACCATACATTTATATATCTGCGTTTAGTTGAAACTAAAATCACTTTGAGATGCCACAAAGGATCGCATATATATAATCTTCTCCCACTTATATTTTCCCGCCGTGATTAATTATTCGTCTTCTTACCCCATTAAATGGATACGGTGTGAATATCATCAACTATATAATTAAGGCCATGTTTAGTTTAGTTTAGTTTAATTCGGTTCAGTGAAAATGCAATTTGTTGAAATTCAGGTTAATTAAGTCATGTTGATTCCATTTTTCAATATATTAATTTTCACTTCAGTTCAGTTCATTTTAGTACAACAAAATATAAACTCTAGCAAACAGGGCTTAAGTGTTATAAAACATCATTTTATATTCCACCTGGTTTACAAATCTAATCCGTAAAAATGCAGAATTACCAAGAATAAATTGTTAAACTACTTTTAACTCGAATTTTTCTTTCTAACATCAAAACCAAAAAATATCCCTAAATCCACCACAAATTCGATATGAAATAATTAAAAATAATTATTTAAATGTCGAGTTTGTCCGAGGAAACATAGAAAATGATTCATATATAACCGAAGGAAAATGTTTAAGGATCGAGTGGAAGACCAAGAACCATAAAGGTTAACGTCATATTTTCAAAATAAAAATTTAAAATTAACGTCATGTTTAATTTATGAATTGTGAAATTATCACAATAACATATTGTATGTGCTAGTCAGAGTCGGAGGATCCACCGATAAACAACCATATTTAAGGAGCCCCGACATCATTACATATTGATTTATATATATTAAATGAATTATTTGGTGGAAGGGAAAAAAATAGAATTTGGTAGGCATAAAATAAAATCGTCATCTGAAATATGGAATTTGTAAGTAGTGGCTGAGTGGGAATGACACTGCGTAGAGAGTAAGGTTTGAGTTTGTCAGCACAATTAGATTTGCCAGTATTTATTTACAGCCCCTTATTATTCATTCCCAAGATAATTACGACTCTAAGTAATTTGCTAGCTTGGATTAACCTAAGATCTTCTTTCTTGAGTCATTACATTCAAAAACATTGGCCTAATTTCGCAAATCATTGTCGATACATGGTCGAGGTGGTTGTTCATCAATTTAGGTGGCGTTGAGAAGGACCCTCCCTCACAACTGAAATCATAGACAAATGTTGATCTTTTTACTTTTAAATTCGATTATTCAGTATATGTATGATTGATGATTTTCTCACTTTCATGCATGATCTTCTCACTTTCAATTCAATTTAGTTCAGTTTAGTTCAGTAAGAAATAAGCTCACACGAATGGTGGCGTTTAATATAGATGTATAAAATGGATATGGTTTGAATTTTTTTTAAGCAATTTTTCCATGAAGGTCCATTTATCTCTTGCGGGTTCGTATTTTTACCATAATGCCCCTGATGGATCCCTATGATTTCAAACCCATTTTTTGCCTTAACAATATTACGGGTATTATGCTAAAAATACGGATCTGCAAGAGGAAAAATGTGCATGCATGGAGCAACCCCTTTTTTTATAATTGGAAGGTGAAAATTTGAGGAAACTTAAGGTTTGAATCTTAATTTTATTTTCTTTTAGCCAATGAAACAAACATTTGATAAATGGAATTACCAATTGCATGTGGTAAAAGGAATTTATATTGGAGATTGGAGTATTGGACACTAAAACGTAGGAAAGCACATGAATGAATAAAATGATGCAATTTGTGTGAGAATATGGGGTTAAGTAGATATCCCACTCAAGTCCTCTCATTACAATTTCTCTCCACAATATTTAAAACGGAATCATATATCCCCCACTCCCAATTGGTGGGAATTCTTTTGTTCTTCTTTCATTTACTTCCTCTACATATTCATATAATGCATATCAAGTAATACCATGGGATATGTTAATTAAAAACATTTATGACTACAACAATGACGATCATGTGTTCACGCTTGTAGCAAAATAACTACAAACAGAAACCCAAAATATAGGACTGTTCATACAGTTTCGCCTTTTAACTGCGAAATTTAAGATCGCTCATTAAATTTGTTACTTTGACCATTTAAGTAACAAATGGACGATTCCCTGTTAACTATCGGTTCTTGCAAATTCACAGGGTTATTGAGGAGAACACATGAGTTGTCATTGCTGCGTGAACACATGATCTTTCATTACTAGGTGATCAAACTAGTGTTTGCTCTAACTATTACATGCTAGTTGAATCATCCAGAGTTTTTAGGTTCAATTTCTACAACAATACAAAATACAATTGAACGTTACCACCACTAGTCCACCACCACCCTCATTACAATCATCGACTGCCACCACAGATTTCCACTATTGCCGTCACCTCCACTCTAACTGCCACCTACCACCGCCACTGTGGAGTCACCGACCACCGCCACCCATCATTATCGCCATTATAACTGTTATCGAACGTCATCAATAGCATTTCTACTACCAACCTTCCCACCACCACCACTCAACACCAACCATCAACACCACCACTCTGCATGTCATCGACCACTAGAACGCATCAAATTCAACTATTATTGTTATTGATTCACCTGAATTATACCAACAAAAATAAATATAATGAAACGGAACTGTTCCGTTGTGAAAGTTGCCCTTTCCTTTCTGCTTCCCCAGGTCTCCCTTAATATGATTAATCAATTATAAACCATTATTTAAAATAGTATAAATGTGAATGTATTTTTTTTTAAAAATGGGTATTTTGATATAAACTATGAATAATTTTCTATTAGTGTAGAAGCTTTACAAGTTTAATATTGGTTTGGGATGGTAAATGAGTTAAGTTGACTTGTCATGCAATTGCAACCTAAATTACGGGTTCACGTCCAATAGCCAGCGACTAAATGTGATAGATCAAATCTAAATCAAAGTGGAGATGATAGCTAGAGTTACCTCTTTAATTAAACCGTATCAGATGGAATAATTAAGCAAACCGCCATTATGCTCTCTCAATTACGTACGAATGCATAGTTTTACTTGGCCGATAAACGTTGCGCTAATTTTCTGCAATTGTGAACCCATCTAACATCGCCTAATTCACACTCTTAAACTTCATGTTTTTGATTATGTGTGGGTAGGATTGGGCGAATCTATTCTATGGTGTACACATGCATTACCATCACTTTCGATATAATACATTAAATATCTGGTTAGTTCACGTGTTTGCACCAGCATTAATAGTTTATACATATATACATATTTTTTATAAATAATGTAAAATGTAAACTAATTCTTCAAAAAATTTAACCAATCTTATTCAACTATGAACTAATTTTAGAAATCTCTCATATATATGGTCTTATATATAATCAATCTCAACCAAGTGATTATAAAATTAGTTTAAGGTGGCGTAGTCCATGCAACTAAACATGGATTAGGAGTTTAGTAAAATAGTATTTCAATACTCCACACATAAATACGTACGTGGAACATGCATGGGCGGCATGTTTAGTTCTTTCACATGAGTCAATGAGCTTATGATATGTATAATTTTGAACAAATACATCTTATAATATCACTTCAATTAATACCTCTAATACTAATTCTCAATTGAGACCTGTCTCCATTGAGACCAAATATTATATGAGACTGCTATTGATTGAATTAAGCTCACCCGCCGATTTTCTTGATTGAATTTGTCGTTGGTGAAATTGACCAAGGAAATGATCAAGGAAATTTGACCGAAAGATCAAGCAAATTGAACGAAATATCAAATTAACTGAAAAATCAAGGCAAAACAAAAATACTCAAGCACATTGATTGAAAGATCAAACAAACTGACTAAAAGATCAAGCAGAAACAGTAAATGCTCATTCCCCTGCTCTTGGTCTCCACAAGGACAGGTCTCACCCAAGACTTTCTCTACTTCTAATTTATGATAAACACTTATATGCGACAGTTTTACTTATTTCAGTATAAATATCAATCTGTTTATCTTACCATGTGGCTGGTCACACAAGACTTTTTTTTCTATATTTATATGTTATAACTTAATTTCTATTATTATAGTTTGAAAAATACTTTAAATTTTATCCAACATTGATAGGAGTAAAATGAGTTACCGGGAGAGAATAAGAAGGAGAGTAGGGGAATATCACGATCATCCCAAAACGAGTGAAACAATATTGCGACACGTATCTTTTAATTGGATTCTAGTCACTAATTAGTATCGTTTGGTTTCCAGAATGACACAACTCATATGATATAATTATAGGTTGCGTCCGGACAAAAGAATAAACCTAAATGGAAATGGAGTCAGCTCGATTAACCCCCTTGCTGAGGAGAGAGTAGTCATTCTCATGCCTACTACCAAGGACCATGAAGGTCGTTGATGAATTTTTTTGAGTTCAATTTCGTGTGGAATTTAGTTGAAATGGTATTGTTCTGAACTGTTATATTAACCAGTACAGTGTGTGCTGAAATGAATAATGTTGATATGGGTTGTAGAACTGTACAGTTATAAGCAATTTCTCCATGCAGGTCCATTTTTCTCTTGCAGGTCCGTATTTTTACCATAATGCCCCTAATGGAATCCTATGATTTCAAGTCCATTTTTTGCCTTAATAATATTAGGGGTATTATGGTAAAATTACGGACCTACAAGAGAAAAATGGACCAGCATGGAGCAACTCCTTCATTTATCACCTAATAAATACAAAATTTTAAGGTACATTATTGGATGCAATTTTATGTAAATTAATCCTTAGTCGGTTTGCGTACCAAATTTATGATGATATTTTGAAGCACAAGCTAGCCAAGAACACGATTGTGATTAATAATAATATTAGACAAATTTATAAAGAAAATGTAATAAATTATGGAAATAAAAGAAGACTAGACGCCACATTATAATCGTTTATAAGTGAATTTAGTTGAATTCAATGTAACATATGATGTAGTTAAATATTTAGATTTTAGAAGTAGATATGATTAATACAAATTCTCATTTGAGACCTGTTTTTACAAAGACCAAGTACTATAAAGGTACTATATCATCATAAATTTGAAATTATTGAACTTTAACCCCGCCGCAACTGTTAGATTTTAGGATGTTGGTGTCGCTAGAGTTCAACCGGATCACATAAGCTTCGGTATGAATTTGTTCAGAATAACAGTAATGTAACAAGAATTATGAATGATCAACAAAATTAATTGAAAGATCAACAAAATTGAATGAAAGATAATGAACCGAAAGATCAAAGCAAAAGAAGAATACTCAAGAGAACTGACTGAAATTTAAATCAAACTAACTAAAAAATCAAGCAAAAAGGGTAAATGCGCAATCCCTTATACTTTGGTTTCCACAAGGACGGATGTCATCCAAGACTCTCTATCATTAAACACACCATATACTAATGTGTTAGAATAGTGGGGGAAAATAAATTAGGTGAATCTTTAAAACTTAAAAAGATGGAGAGAATATGACGCACGTACATAGTTGAGAAATATTTTATTAGATTCTTCCAATTTATTTCTCCCCCAACCTTTGGAACACTATATAAACCACTCCTCGTATTCTAACATTCATCATTCCCTTCTTCATCGGAGTTGAGCTACAGACATATAGAACACCTTCGCTTTCCGTCACCGAAATGGCTCTCCGGCGAGTACTTTCCAAGCGCCTCACACAGCCACTCAGCCTCCTCAAAAACGACCCTCCGCCGCTGACCTCCTCACGCGCCGCCATCAAAACGATGCCGGAGTCACCCAAGAACGGCCTGTTCCGCCGCTTCCTCCAGCAAACGAGAAACATCAACCAGGCGGCTCCGAACAGGCTACCGGAATTTCTCTACGTGCCCACCGGCGAAAAGCTCCGGGAGCAGCTGAAGTCCCTCACCATTTCCGGTACTGATCGCATCCGTGTCGACGGAGTCTTGCCTCCGTCGGCGCCGCCTGCTAAGACTGATATCGACGGCATCTCCGCCGTTGATGCTCGGAAAATCATGCGCTCCGCTCAGCTTGAAAAGATACGCACGCAGCTTAAGAACATTCCGGCGAACTCTGTTTCTTACAATGAATACGTCAGAATCTGCGGCGAATCGTGTGAGAATAAAGAACAAGGTTTGGAATTCGCGAATAAGTTGGATGAAGCCGGAAGCGTCATCATTGTCGGCAACGTTGTCTTTCTCCGACCCGATCAGGTACACATCGTCACACATTCACGTGTCTTATTCCTTATTTGTATGCTTAATATTATACCCTCAAGGCCTCATTATAGTAATATTCCTAAACTGATTTTTTAACAAATTTAAAAATATACATTATGTTACGTATAGAACTCATGTGTTTCCATGTTAAAGCACATATTCTCAAAGGTGACATATAACTATTACTTAGTTTTCATCACTTGCCGTGTTAGTTTATGATATGTTGATCTGATGATCTGATAATTTGATACTGATTCGACTAACTCGCCATCAATTTATCAATATTCATATAATTAATTAATCTTAATTACAAACTATCACATCAAATTAACTTGATTTATAACGCGTGACATTTTCTATTCAAAGTTGCTATAATATAGGATGGGGACCACTAATTCACCATAAACAAATAGAGGAAGTAGGGAATTGAAAATTATAAATACCAATTTTTGCTTTATGTGTACTCCCTCTGTCTCACCTCAAGCTGCACGGTTGACTTTTTAGAGTCAAACTTGGAAAACTTTGACTGTAATTAAATGTTAATATATAAATGATAAAACTATCATATGAGATTTCATTAGATTCATTATAACGTCTATTTTTCAAAAAGAAAATTTGTATATATTTTGTGTTTTTTTAGCTAAAGATATTAACGGTCAAACATGATCATTGAAGACCGTGAAAAGTCCACTGTGCGGTTTTGGGTGAGACGGAGGGAGTATCAATTTTAAAGCTAAAGTTTCCTTTTGTTGTTATAGGTGGCAAAATCTGTGGAGAAAATGATTTGTCAAACAATTGGAGTGCCAAATGATCCAAGAAGAAAAGAATTGGAGGAGATGGAGAAAGAAAAGGCCATAATAGACAAGAAAGCCCAAGCCCTAGTGAAGGGAGAGCTCTACTGTGGGCTGGGCTTTATAGTGGCCCAAACGCTCGGCTTCATGAGGTTGACTTTCTGGGAGTTGACCTGGGACGTCATGGAGCCAATTTGTTTCTTCGTGACGTCGATTCACTTTGCACTTGCCTATGGCTTTTTTCTGAGGACCTCAACGGAGCCAACGTTCGAGGGGTTTTTCCGACGTCGTTTCAAGGCGAAGCAAGTGAAGTTGATGAAAATTCATAATTTCGACGTCGGAAAGTACGAGGAACTTTGCCGGACTTTTTATCCGTTGAGCTACGGAGATCAAACGTGGACGACGGCGGTGAAAACTGAAAACAATGATCATGCAAGAGAAGGAGGGGTTGCATTAAGTTCTATATAGGTTATTATTAGTTTTGAGTGTACATTTCGTGAAAAATTGTTTGAGATTAAGGAAAGAAAATAAAGATATTCAGTATATCGTTATGTTAGGAATATAGATATTTAGTTATATTGTTTTCTTAGTGAGAAGGTTATTGATTAGAATAGTTTCCCCATTGAGTTTGTATTGTAGCTCTATAAATATTGTAACCATCATCATTGATGAATTGCCTTTTGATGATAATACGAAGTGCCAATGTAAATACTATTATCAACCTTATTTATAATTTATATTTTATATTTTATCATGGTATCAGAGAGCTGTTTCGTTCCTGAACCTGACTACTACTTGCCGCCGTAGAGTTCTCGTCGACCGCTGCTAGCCGCCCAGAGTTGCCGCCGCTAGTTGACCTTGGAATCATCGATGGTTACTAATTACCTAATTGTTGTAGATTTGCTGACCGTTCGACCGCTGCTAGCCACTATCATGTTGCCGCCGCCCGTCGATTCCGTCACCGATTTGCCGATTGCTACTAATGTATTATTTTTTTACTCTACTAATATATTGTCCAAGTGCAATGTGCTTACGGCCCGTACCTTGCACTTGCGGAGGCGTGAAAGGATTATGGCATCCACACGGACCACCGATATACTACTTGATGGGCCCTTACTTACTCTTACTAGGCGAACTCTTCCGACCTTTGGAAACTACCTTTTTTTTTATGGAGCTAATGAAGGGGAGTACACTATACTCTTTTTCCCACTGGGTTTTTTTAACGAGGTAGTGTGCTCTTTCTGACAGATATTTCATGATCTTTTTCGCAAGTCAGCCATGGTTTTCACCATGCTCCAACTTGAGGGAGGGTGTTGAGATTAAGGAAAGAAAATAAAGATATTCAGTATATCGTTATGTTAGGAATATAGATATTTAGTTATATTGTTTTCTTAGTGAGAAGGTTATTGATTAGAATAGTTTCCCCATTTAGTTTGTATTGTAGCTCTATAAATATTGTAACCATCATCATCAATGTAAATACTATTATCAACCTTATTTATAATTTATATTTTATATTTTATCAAAAATCTAAGGATGTGATCCGTGTAGTTGTACATAGATCATTAAAAAATAAAGTATGAGAGGTCTTGAGTGAGACTATCTTACCATAAGTTTATGGTAGGACCGTACTTTACTTCACATATTTTTGGAAGTTAGTTTATGTGTTTGTATTATTAGACTCTAATTATATTACTTTTAATTAATATTTTAATAAAAATTCATCTAAATGTTGTAAATATGTATATATAGTTAGTTCAAGTATTTGTGTCATCAGTTCCACTTCATCGTAGTTTTCCATCGTTTAATAACTTATTTTATTTATATACATAATATAAATTAATTAATTAAGTAAGAAATACAAACAAAAGTTACAATCACACAAACATTCATGATAAACATATGAATAATCATTCGTCCTACCATAAACTTATGGTACTAATTCTCAATTGAGACCAAAGATTATATGAGACTGCTATTGATTGAATTTGTCGTTGGTGAGCTTTAAACCCGCCGATTTCCTTGATTGAATTTGCGTTGGTGAAATTGACCAAGGAAATGATCAAGGAAATTGACCGAAAGATCAAGCAAATTGAACGAAAGATCAAATTAACTGAAAAATCAAGGCAAAACAAAAATACTCAAGCACATTGATTGAAAGATCAAACAAACTGACTAAAAGATCAAGCAGAAACAGTAAATGCTCATTCCCCTGCTCTTGGTCTCCACAAAGACAGGTCTCACCCAAGACTTTCTCAACTTATGGTAGAACAGTCTCACCCAAGACTTTGTAATAAAGTATTATATTAGTTAGAGTTATCAATGTTAGTAGAAAATGGAATTTTCATCTTAATCTTTCAGGTGATACATATTGAACTAAACTTAAAAAATCGATTCAGGTGTATATTTGTTGATTGTAGAATAACTAATTTATAAGTGATTAGAGAATAAATAGTCATAGTCTAAATAGCAGATTGTTCATCTCAAAATCAAGTAAAAAAAATACAAATATTTTTTAATTTTTTTATACAATAGTGTTTCAAAATTCATGACTTTGTAAACATCGAGTAGGGCAAATGATTGACAAACAAATAAACTCACCTGCCCACTTAGACTATTTTTGTATAGATCGGGACCTATTTTTCCAACTCAATATCTGATTTCCTATACAAGCTACTCCATTCTTCTGAATTATTATTTTTTATTAAATTCAATTAAATTAAAGTGAGTTTAATGTAAATTTAAAAATATATAACTTAATTGATCCAGATTTTAAAATGAATTAGATTAAAGCCCTGTTTACCAGAGCTTATCTGTAGATCAGTTCAGTTCAGTTCAGTTCAGTGAAAATACAATTTGGTGAAATTCAGGTTAATTCAGTCATACTGATTCCATTTTTCAATACATCAATTTTCAGGTTAATTCAATTCAGTTCAGTTCAATTCAATTTAATTCAGTTCAGTTCAGTACATCAAGAAATAAGCTCTAGTAAATAGGGGCTAAGTTGAAACTAAACAAAAAAAAAAGATAAATTCAATAAAATGAACCTATAAAGAGTAGTATCTATATTTGACCGAATGGTCCCTAGTCTTCTTGCATTACGTTTCTCGCCCTTTCAGATTAAATTTATTTATACACTAGAACGTTGATCCATGATTTGGTAAAAGGTAAACTATTTGCGTAAATAAATTAATGCCGTGACGTTGTACTCTTGTTAATTAACAAATGTATGGCTTAAGAAACAAGTTACTTATGTATAAAATATAATTAAAACATAGTAATAAAATATGGTGACTTAGATCGGACCAAGACTTCACTTCTTGCTCCAATTGATGAATTAATCCGCTTAAATAGTTAAAATTATACAATAAAATAGTGCTATTTGAAGAGGACCTTAACCAAGTGCAACAAAACATATACAATTCGGATTTTTCAGCCATAACTAATTGTTTCATATTTGATTCCGTATTTTTATTGCGTCTCCAATTTGGATCACTAGATAATATTTTCGATGATCACTAGATAATATTTTAAAGATACTATTACTAATATATACTCTAGATTATAAATGTTGGGTGTTGATTACATTTATTTAAGTCAATACTAATCATCCGAGCTTATTTTGGTGAAATAAGAAAATTGAAGATCATGAAGTAGACATGCAATGTGTTTGGAGCAATATTGGGGCCCTTCTAGTCCCCTACATTTTTATTAGTAGATTTTTTTCAAAATTAACTTGCACGCACTAGGCATTTAATTTCCTTGAAAATTATAACACAAATAATTGAATTAAACAGTTTAAACATGTACATTTTTTGTGCTTAAAATATTTTTTGTACATTTTTTGTTCAAACATGTATATTTTTTATTATAATTTTAATTAAAAAATTAATTTATATATCTATTATAAGCTCCTTTTTGATAATTTACCATAAACCTAAAAATATTGTACTTATAAGTAAAGTTAAAAAAAACTTATAAACAGTTGCACTCAATGAGTGATAAAACTCTAGTTTCAACCTTTTCATAGCAAAGACATTTTGTACATACTTTTAAGAGAAGATCTTGGGTGAGACCGTCCTACCATAAGCTTATGGTAGGACGAATGATAATTCATGTGTTTAATGGATTTGTTCATGTGTTTCACAGCTTTGTTAATTCATTTATATATTGTTACAGATTATAACAAACAAAATTGTGAAACACAAGAACAAATCTGTCAAACACATGAACCCAACTTATAACAAACAAAACTGTGAAATAAATGAACAAAACTGTGAAACACATGAACAAATCTATTAAACACATGAATTATCATTCGTCCTACCATAATCTTATGGTAGGACGGTCTCACCCAAGACTTTGTATACTTTTAATATTTATCGAATATGCATTACGAAGATTTATTTTTATTTATTTTCATTACAATTTTGAAAACAAGTTGATAAATTCTATCTTCTTTCTAAAAGACACATTCTAAACTTTGTAAAATAATCATCAGTATCTTGATGATAAGAATAAGTATTTGAGATGATGCAATAATTTCGTAAGCTCTTTTTTTTTATGAACATAATCATTCTGCTTACGTTGTTTAAACTTTAAATTATTTAACTAAGTTGTTATATTTAATAGAGATCCCCATATAATATAATTATTTTGTCGTAATACAAATAATCACTCAACATAAAAAACTATAGTCTACTCCCTAAACGTATGACCCTAATTATTTGAAAAAAATAAATAAATAATATATGACCCTAATTGTGAGGCCCACCCTAATTGCATTTATCTATTTTCTTGGGCTCTCGCGAAGCTCGTTGCGTTATCCATTTCAATCCGCGCGCATCTTGATCCAGTCAAATTCAGCGTAATTTGGGATGGCAAGCCAAAAAATTTATTGTATACTAATTTCAAAAAATTCATTAAATAAAGTGAGTCTTTGAAGGGAATGATCATTTATTGTTTTTGCTTGGTCTTTTAATCTATTTGATTGATCTTTCAGTCAATTTTCTTGAGCATTTCTTTTTTACATTGATCTTTCTGTTAATTTGATCTTTCATTCATTTTACTTGATCTTTTAGTTTATTTCCTTGATCATTCATAATCCTTGGTACATTACTGTTATTTCCTACAAATTCACACTAAAACTCAATTTTGAGTCGGTCCATGTGAGACGACTAAGCTATAGCGAAACCAGCAACCAAAAATCTAACAACAGCATCGGAGTTGAAACTCACCCACGACAATTTCAATCGATAACAGTCTCTTATAATACTTGGTCTATGTAGAGACCGGTCTCAAATGAGAATTTGTATTTAAAAAAAGAGAAGGTCCTATCGACTAAGGACAAATAATGATCTTATCACTTTTAAACCCGACTTTTTACGTATTAAATATAATTATTAAATGTATTATTGCTAATTTTCACGCTTTCATGTATAATCTTCTCACTTTTAAAACTGGTCTTTTTACATATTAAGCATGATTATTCATTGAGACAAATTGAAACAAGTCTTAATTGAAAGTATGTATAAATGGAATGAAACATAAAGGCATGTAGATAAAGTGTCAATTGAAAAAAAAAATTGCTTGGTAACATTTTTAACATAATTTTTTAATTTTTAAATATCCATTTACAACAAGAATTTAAAGGTCAAACACATAGATAAATCACATCAACACACCTCTCATCTTACAATAAAAGTGTGATGAAATGTTCTTACATAGAAACAAAAAAAAAATCACAATTTTTCTTTATTAAGAAGCACAAGCTTGGAGTTTCGCAACACGGTGTTATTAAAAAAAGACCAAGTATTGTCACATTCATCTCTTCTGAGCAGGAACGCGAAGTAGCACTGTAGCACTCTGAGATAATAAAGAATTAAACATTCAAGACTATCACAAGTCTATTCTGAACTGTGTAAAAGACGGACTTATGCCAAAATCATTAATTACATGCATGAAGATTGGAGAGTACTGTTTTTTCGTAGTTAATTGGAGGGACGACAAAAGTCAACGAATCTTTCTTTCTCCATTTAACCTCGGTAAACATTTCAGAGCATCGAAACTGTAAATTTCGGAAGCATTGGTCTTCTCAACCTCTCGATCTCTGTATTCACCACTCGAGCTGCGAGGTTTTGAATCTCTCAACAGAAGGAACCATAAATAGAGTAAGAGCCAATTTCAAATTATCTTGAATCTTTTAGTTCAATTCAGTTCAGTTTATTATAGAACAAAATTTATAATAGTTTAGCTCATTGTAGGGTAAATGTTAGTATAAACTTTTCTGATTGTTTTCTAATCACTATTGAATTGAGTTTTGTATTTCATACTATTATTATAACATTAACACTTTTTATCATTATCTGTACAAGACGAAAGACATGTATATGAATTTATTTTCGTGGTTATATTTGGAGAGATGGAAAAGCACTAACCTCAAATATCTCTCTTTTTTGTACCATTGTCTGGCTTGCAATTAAGCAACAAAAAAATCAAACACTGAAAATAAAATAACATGGACAGAAAGAAATTGACGAGCACGATTATGTCTTTAACTTATGTATTTTTCATGTTAAAGTAATTTTCATGTTAAAAGTTAAACCACGACAAATATATACACATGCATAGTTTGTCTTATCTAATCACCTTTAGTATTCAATATATTTGGAGACGACTTTTATGAATATGAAACGCATACAACTTGATTTCTATCTCAATCGGGCATGCAAAACCTAATTTTAATATTGTTAGTGTTCCCTATTCATAAATATAATAATAAAAAGAAAAAAATCCAATCCCATGCTATCAACTATAAATTTTACACCAACACATCCGTATATATTGTGTAGTACTTTCACATTGAAATGGGTAGATGGAGTATTTAGAGTAAGGGCTAAAATTTTCTATCCAATATATATGAACAAGTTGAAGAAAAAAAAAAGTTGGTCGAAATATTAATTTGCTTAGCTCCCATGTTATTTCACCATGATATTCAATTCTTTGAAATTACAATATGAAAATTAATCAAATCTAAATAAAAACTATTAATAACTTATCACAATAATTTTTTTGGAGACCTTTTAGCATCTTTCTTTGGCAAAACCATCTAGTAAATTTCTTTTTTTAGCAATTTAATATGATATAAAATCAGCTAACAATTCAACCCAGTAAACACTCAAAATTTCGCAACTGGCTCTAAGCAATCCCCTATAATATTAATTAATTAATTAAATAATTTAAGTTAGAGCTGAAAAATATCGATTTGTCACCGAAAAGAAATGCCACTCCTCGTGATGATTAGAACAATTAAATTATCCTTGGTTGTTAATACTAACGGACAATTTCCCATTCATTAGCTTAGGAGTTGGTGGTCGGTGGGCTTAGAAATTTCGAATATATACAAGGAGCCAAATAATGAAGTATCTTGACAGATTTATTTAATTAAGTTTTAAAATGAGTGTTTTAGAATAAGACGTTTATTTCTTTTTGAAAAAATAATTTCTGAAAAAAAGCATTTCAATATGTAAAGATTTTATTTTTCTTCAAAATTACACATTGCTTAATTTACTCAGATTAATTTGAAAATGAGTCTCAGGTAAAACCAGTTTCAATTGATACCAATAAACAAATGTTGATCTTCTCACTTTCAATCCCGACCTTTTACATACTAAGCATGATTATTTTTCTTCATCTATTCACTTTCATGTACTCCCTCTGTCTCACCTCAAGCTGCACAGTTGACTTTTCAGAGTCAAACTTAGGAAACTTTGACTGTAATTATAGGTCAATATATAAATGATAAAACTATTATATGAGATATCAATAGATTCATTATAACATCTATTTTTCAAAAAGTAAAATTTTATATATTGTTTCTATATGTACTTAAAGATATTAATGGTCAAACACGATCATTGAAGACCGTGAAAAGTCTACTGTGCAGCTTTGGGTGAGACGGAGGGAGTATGATATTTTCATTTTTAAGACTGATTTTTTTTTGAAGTAAATTTTTTGTTTCATTCATAATCACTGGAAATCGTCCATAAGCGGTTGAACAAAGTTAGGAGGAGTCACCCTGCATTGAATAACAGGGTGCTCGTCTTCGCAAAGTTTGCTAGAGAGTGAGCTATTACATTTGAAATTCGAGGTACCCAAAAAGGGTCTAAAAATATGCTAGTTCTAACTGTAATCGGATTCTCTCCACTGTCGAAGCTGCTATCTCCGGGCAGGGTTCATTACTCCGAGCTAAACTGATCAAACTAAGCGCGTTCCCAATTAAGGCCACCTCCTGGATTTGCATGTCATGAGCTAGGCAGATGGCTTTCTCCGGGTTGAATTTTTAAGAATGATTTTTACATATTAAACCAATTGAAACCCGTCTCATTTACTCGTCTATTAGCGGAACGCGTTGTGTTCATTTCAAACACGTTATTTCATATATAATCCCATCATAAACACACCTAACACAAATCCATAGTTAACTCGGTTTATGTTTGTCGTGGACAAATTTGGAAGCTTGCAATCCTCGCGCCTTTTCTACTTTGGGCAGGCTTTTATAACGTGCCAAGTCTCCATGAATATCAAGTCGGCATAAAACTTTTAAAGCCAAATTTTACTCGGCGCACTATAACAATGGTGTTCTTCATAATAGTTTTTTTGGGTTTTTTTAAAAAGAAAAAACAATTATTTTATTCAAGGAAATATCCTAGAGTATAAATTTAAGAACTATAACGTTTTGAGTAGCACTTCCTAAAAAAATAAACCAAGTGAATTAAGTTCGAAAGGTGTAACCTACCTGTTAGATTAACGACTGAGATTTATGGACATAAAAAGATTTTTTGAATAGTAAACTAAATAATTTAATATTTTCATCCATGTATTATAGCACATTTAAAGGATTCATCACTTTCACATGGCAAACTCTTTTTATTTAGGAATGCTATTTTGTATCATGTTATTGATTGAAAATCATAATTTCAAGATATACTAAAATACATCAAGATTTTCGATAATAAAAGTTACGTAGAACAGTTACGCAGGACCGTTTTACCCTTAAAAAAAAAGAGTAAGAAAAGAGCATTAATCAATATAAGAAATCAGTAATTTTGGGCAAATTTAATATTGAACCGAACAATATCTTATTATAGCTATTTGGAAAGGATATAATGTCAATAAACATAACTAACTACCTACCATATATACATAGTGTGTACTATAATTTACTGTCGAAAACAGTAAATTCAAAGTTTAATATTTTTGTACTAGTAAACATTATACTTTATTCAATCAAATTAAAAAAACTGAATAGAAAATGCCATATACCTCCCATAATAATGCTTTCATTTTTTTAAGGTAACTAACTGTTTTTTTAGTGAAATGAGTATAACTTAATTAGGATTAGTAGGATTTCACAGTATTCACTCAACCTATGCAGTGGTATAAAAGTAATACGCAAGTGGGAGGTAAGCATGGAACACTGGGGTGGCCCACTTCTGACACAAAAATAATGGCCAATTCGGTAGCTGACCCGATTTAAATAATTACTGCCCTAATCACCCAATTATGAATATAGCCTCGCTGAGCTGTATATTAATGACCATACTCCTAGTATTATTTTAGCCTATCTAGTTTTTTCTTGGTCAATAATTAGTACAAAATCAAAGAAATGGATTTTGGATATAAATCAGGTCAATGTTGCATGAAATATCAGATGCATAATAATAATTGGGTTGGATTTTAGGTCAGCAAAACACCAAACCTAACTACTCTGCTAATCTAATATTCCAACGTTAGTTTTTTGTCACTAATTGAGACGTAATTGGCTTCTTGTTTGTAGGTCACCCGAGCACCAAACCTAACTACCTTGAATCCCATATTTCCATGTCACAATCTTTTGATTCATCTTTTGTCCTTCAATTCAATGGTGATGAATGATGATGGATGGATGGGAAAACTTTTACTTGTTTGGATCTTCTTGGTTGTTCAACCTAAAATGTGTTAAATTTCCTTAATGTATGAATAAGTGCAGAGAGTGTGTTCTTTAGGACGATCTTAGCTAGTCAGATGAGTAAATGCTGTCTGTGTTGATATTCTCACTTGCAAATATGATGTATTGTGAAGTTTCCTTAATGTATGAATAAATGCAGAGAGCGTGTCCTGTAGTAGGGTCTTAATCGATATAGATGAGCATTTGTAAACATGATGTTTTACATATTAAACATGATCATTTAGTGTATAATGTATACTGTTGTTGATCTTCTCACTTCCAACCATGATCACTTGCATATTAACTATGATTATTAAGTAGATTACTTTTGATAGCAGTATCATAATCTGTTTTAATAGTATATGTGTATATTTAAATGTTACCATTTTCCATTTCTTGATTGTTTACTTTTAACTTGCTGGTGTAATGGGCCTGGTTCAGTGGTAATCCACCCTCTCTATAACTGAGAGGTCCAAGGTTCAAAACACACCCCTGACAAAATTGCGAATATTTGATCAATTATTGTCCGGGTCTACCCAGCGTAGAGGGGCCGATGGTGGTTTCCCAGGGGCCGTGTTGGTGGCCCCCGCTGTGGTCTCCCATGCTGCAGGTGGTGACTCATGATGGTGCGATCGGTGGTTCCGGCTCCGGTGGTTCGGTGGCTCGTTGGTGCAAGCAGCTGGGAGGACGTCTCAGAGCTACGTGGATGGAGCGTGTATAGCTTCACTGTGCTTACATGGATCTAATGTGGTGTCTCCTAGTTAGTCCTAGATTAAGACGTGTATATGTAATAGGTAGGTTGTAGTCTATCTTGAATTCAAAAAAAAAAAAACTCTTAGCTTGCTGCATTAAAAAAAATAGATACATGTTACCCACATGTTTATGATGTCAAAATAAAAATAAAAATAGATGTTACTATTGTGGACTATAATAATTCACAATTTACTATAAATTTATGCACAAAGGTGGTCCTATTTAATTTTTCTTTCTAACAGAACTCTAAAATATCAAGCAAACATTGTGATTGATAGCAAATAGTGACAAATTGGATCTCATTATTATCATTGACACATTTGAGTAGAGTAAATTTATTTGCATATGTGGAAAATTGCAATTAATAGCAAAATAGCGACACTTTCAACACAATCAAATTTATCACCGGCACCATTAGATTGGATTTTATAAAAAGAAAAAAATGTGCATTAAGCCATTAAGCTATCCTAATTAGTAGTAGCAAAAATAAAGACGCGCTCACCATCATTGATTTTAATTTGGTCATTAGTATACAACGTCTGAATTATTAATATTTAATGATGGAAAGACTAATAACATGGGGAGTTATATACTTATATCTTATTATTTCAAAATCCAAAAAATGGAATAAATTAAAAAGAGGTAACAAATTCGCATGAAATTTGTGATTTAATCTCATCCTCATCCTCATCCTCATCCTCAAAAACAAAAACTAAAAAACAGAAACAAGCAAGAAAAGGTCATGTAATAAACAAAAGAGGAACCCACAACTTTTATTTTTTTAAAATTAACCCAAAACAAATAAAAAATACATCGAGAGAGTATAATTGTGCAAAGAATATTTCTCCATTCTTTATTAATTTCTGAATTTTCTCACTCATTTCAACAGTTTTTTAGGAATAAAAAGAGTGAAAATCGATCAAACTCTAATCCACTCTGTACCCACCCCACTCCACATCCCATCTATTATCATTCATTCGCTGTATTAGCTGAAGCAGGGGAGAAAAGGTGAACAAGAACAGAGTTAGTGTGTGACTGTGTGAAGAGGAGCACTGTTTCTTGTGGCGCTGGTTTTCAGTTCTATCCGGGTTATCAGATTGAGGGCTCTACTGTGTGACTGTGTGTGGTTTCCTGTGGCGTAAACCCACATCTCAGAAGCGGACAGCTAGCTCCAGCTTCAATTTTTCTCCTATTTTCGAGGAATGCGAATAGGGCTCAGGTGGTTTTCCGGGAAGAGTCCGATCGGAGAGTCGCCGGAGGTTTGATGGACCCGGAGTTTCTGCTTTATGGAGTTAAGTGTGTGTTTGAAGCCGGCTTTTTTGACTAGACATCGATTTTTTCTCGAGGTAAATTTCTGACAAAGTCTCAATCTTTCTGTGCATTTCTGGCCACCATTTTGAGAGGAATGTGAAATGGGATTGAGCTGACTGGGGATTTTGGTAGAGGTGTGTAATGGGATTTTTGAGGGAGAAGAAAAAATCTGGGTTTTGGTTCTATTTTGGAAAATTTTCTAGGTCAGTATATGGAAATTTCTTGGGTTTGCTAATTTATTATCCTGGCTATCGCTTTCTATCTGGTAATCTGAGTTTTTTGCTTCCCTTTCTGTTTCTGAGGTTTGTTTCCATAAATTTCCAGGTCTGCTGTACGGTTTTCTGTTCCTAATTTAGTTTGAGATAGTTTATTAATGGCCGAAGTCAGTTCTTGTAGTATTTGATTGTACTAACTTTATTGTGTTTATGGAGCTGAAAGTCTGCTCCTTTATACCGGTATAGATTTTATTGTAATATGTATCAAGTTCTAGTTTTTGTACTTTTCGAGTTTGTCTGAGTGTATATGCATTGCAGGTTTTCTTGATTTTGCTGTGTTTCCAAGCTGTATATGGTGTTACATTACATGATCACGGGTTGGAGGGGAAAGGTCTAGACAAGGGAGATGAGTATGTAGGTTCACATTCATGCATTCATGACCAAATTATCGAACAGAGGAAGAGACCAGGTCGCCAGGTGTACTCTGTTACTCCACAGGCCTATGAGGAGCCTGCAGCTGTGAAGCCGCTTCACCGCAGGGGAAGGGCGCTGCTTGATGTTTCCGAGTCTACCGAGCTGAAGAAAGATGAAAAATTACCTATAAGAATTTATTTGAATTATGATGCTGTTGGTCATTCGTCAGATAGAGACTGTCAAGATGTGGGAGACATAGTAAAGGCAAGTCTTAAGATCCTAGTACCTGATATTCTTTGTCAACTTTGTTCAGCTTATAACTTCTTTGCCTGATTCTTGCAAGCAGCTTGGGGAGCCACCTGGAGCTTCTTTTTCTGGTGAACCTTCTTGCAATCCACACGGGGATCCTCCTCTTCATGGTGACTGTTGGTATAACTGCACTTTGGAAGATATAGTTGGCGGAGATAAGAAAGACCGCCTTCGTAAGGTAACTCTAGACTTTTTTTACTCAACTGTTTTCATAGCAGCATGTACCTATGTGGGGGAACATGAAACTAATAATCATGAGTGGGCTGTGGAAGAAACTGTGTTTGTCTTGGATGCTTACATCATTATGTGTCACATCTTTTGATGGTGGTGGCTTTACGGGATGGATTTTGGTATATTGCAATTTTGTCGGCCAGGAAAAGTGAACTCATCCTGTATAATGGTTTATTGCAGGCCCTAGGGCAGACGGCTAACTGGTTCAAAAGAGCCTTAGCTGTTGAACCTGTGAAAGGGAACTTGCGGTTGAGTGGGTATTCTGCCTGTGGACAAGATGGAGGCGTACAACTTCCAAGAGAGTATGTAGAAGGTATTTGTGTTGTTTTTGAAGCTTTAAAGACCATTATTTTGGTTTATTCTGGTTCACATTACACTCATCCCCTATATCTGCTTGGCCTGTTGATCCTTGCAGAGGGTGTTGCGGATGCTGATTTGGTTCTCTTGGTTACCACAAGACCTACAACTGGAAATACTCTAGCATGGGCTGTGGCATGTGAACGGGATCAATGGGGGCGTGCTGTGGCTGGTAATTTAGTTCAGCATGATGTCTCTTGGATCATAATGATTTTGAGAAAATGCTTAAGTTTTTAAACCTTACACGGCTTGTGTTTGCAGGGCATGTTAATGTGGCACCACGCCACTTGACTGCTGAAGCCGAGACCTTACTTTCTGCTACTCTGATACATGAGGTTATGCACGTGCTCGGATTTGATCCTCATGCCTTTGCACATTTTCGGGATGAGAGGAAAAGAAGGCGTATTCGGGTAATACTTTTTGGACTTGTTGTTTCAGTACATTCTGAGGACATTTGGTCTTGGCTTTTTATATGAACTGAAAACCTTATCACATAAATTCTTCAACATTACAAAATAGTGATTGATCGTATTTTTGTATCAATAGATAGCTTCACATCCTATTTGTCTACCTGGCAATTGTTCTCAAATGGCAATTTAGACAGGAAGAACTAAATGCTTTTGGACACGTACCTTTATATCCGAATAAATTTATTAGTTCTTTATCTGTGATTGTTTAGTGTGAATGATGGGGGTATACCGTTTAATAATCCTTACCATATGATTGCAAGACTTGATTTTGGCTTTATACATTGAGCTAAGAAGAATAATCTGACACCTCTTGCTTGCTACAATGTATTCTTCCTGATGTTTTATGAATTTGCTCGATCCTGAATCCTAATTTAAGTGAGTTGCTTTGATTTTTTAGGTTACAGAGCAAGCCATAGATGAGAAGTTAGGGAGAATGGTCACTCGAGTCGTGCTTCCTCGAGTTGTTATGTACTCCCGTGTTCATTATGGGGTATGATACCCTTCTTTTATACTGAATTTTATGAGACTTTTTAGTTCAAAAACTATTGAGCTTGAACAATCTTGAAGATCTTGACCAAGTTTTGATGGCAGGCATTCTCAGAGAATTTCACTGGCTTGGAGCTAGAGGATGGTGGTGGTCGTGGCACATCAGGTTGGTCATTGCAAAATTTGTTGTATTGCATTTTCCATGTGCAGACAAGTTTACTTTCTTAGCAGCTATTAGGATTTGAACATTTAATTTATTTGTTCTGATTATTCTTTCCCCAGGATCACACTGGGAGAAGAGGCTTTTGATGAATGAGATCATGACTGGCTCTGTGGATACCAAGTCGGTTGTTTCAAAAATGACTCTTGCTTTACTTGAAGACAGTGGATGGTACAAGGCTAATTATAGTATGGCTGATCGCCTTGATTGGGGCCATAAGCAAGGCACCGATTTTGTTACCTTGCCTTGTAACCTTTGGAAGGGTGCGTATCATTGTAACACAACACAGTTATCTGGGTGTACATATAACCGGGAAGCGGAAGGATACTGCCCAATTTTGAACTACAGTGGGGACCTTCCTCAGTGGGCTCGTTATTTTCCACAGGCTAATAGAGGTCTTATTTTCTGTACTTGCAGCACTCTTACTTTAATTTTTGCTGTAACTCTTCGTAAGTAATAACCAATGGTCTCCTGATCCTTTTTTCTGTGTTTGACTCTCAGGTGGCCAGTCACCGCTGGCCGATTATTGCACTTATTTTGTAGCTTATTCGGACGGATCATGTACTGACACCAACAGTGCCCGGGCTCCCGATAGGATGTTGGGTGAAGTACGTGGTAGTAGTTCTAGGTGGGTATTTAGTTGCGTTATGGTAATTCCATAGCTGTTTATGCTTGATAAGAAACTGTAATTGTGACACATCTCTTTATCGTTATTTAGGTGTATGGCCTCATCCTTAGTGCGGACTGGTTTTGTGCGTGGCTCTATGACACAAGGAAATGGTTGTTATCAACATAGATGCATAAACAATTCTCTGGAGGTATGATTGGAGCTATATGATGCTGATGCTAATTCAGATTGCTTTCTTAACACGTGCAAAGCTTATTTCCTGTTATCATGAAAAATTTTCAGGTTGCTGTGGATGGCAGTTGGAGGGTATGTCCCGAGGCTGGTGGACCAGTGCAATTTTCTGGCTTTAACGGTAAATTTTAAACACACTATTTGTGTAGTTTTATGTAAAATCCGAGCCTGTTAGTGACATGTTTACTTTATAAAATATATATAGGTGAATTGATTTGCCCAGCATACCACGAGTTATGTCATGTTGAGCCAGAACCATTATCTGGTCAATGCACCGATTCCTGCAATTTTAATGGAGATTGCATTAATGGCCAATGTCACTGCTTTCTTGGCTTTGAAGGGCATGATTGTGGCAGAAGTGCGCTTCCTTTACCTTTTCTTCTTCTTCTTCTTCTTCTTCTTCTTCTTCTTCTTCTTCACTCCAGTCATCTTTATTTGCATGTGTTTTAATCTCACTTAAAACCTAAACTGCAGGCTCTTGTCCTAGTAACTGTAGCAAACATGGAAAGTGTCTTTCAAATGGCATTTGCGATTGTGAAAACGGATTCACTGGCATCGACTGTTCTACAGGTAAACATCTCTTCCAAGTCCCCCTTTATTTCATCGAAGAATAGAATTTAGTTGTATTGATTTCATCGATATCTTGTTTTGACAATATTGCGTGAAATGCAGCTACCTGTGATGAACAATGCAGTCTTCACGGTGGTGTATGTGATAACGGTGTTTGTGAGTTCCGTTGCTCTGACTATGCTGGCTACACTTGCCAGAACAGCTCTTCACTTCTCCCAAGTCTTTCCGTCTGCCAAGATGTCCTGAAAAGAGACGTGAGTGGTCAGCACTGTGCTCCCAGTGAGTTGAGCATTTTGCAGCAGCTCGAAGAAGTTGTTGTGATGCCTAACTACCACCGCCTATTTCCCGGTGGCCCCCGCAAGTTCTTAAATTATTTCCGAGGCAGAGATTGTGATGGTGCTGCTAAACGCCTAGCCTGCTGGGTAATTTTTCTCAAAAACTTTTCATCTCTGCTGAAAATTACCCCTGTGATTGCTCATACTTATAAATATCTTATACTGTTTGTTCCTTGAACCAGATCTCTATTCAGAAATGTGACAAGGACGGTGATAACCGGCTTCGGGTGTGCCACTCGGCTTGCCAGTCCTACAACCTCGCCTGTGGAGCATCACTCGACTGCTCTGACCAGACCCTCTTCAGCAACGAGGAAGAAGGTGAAGGTATTTGCACTGGTTGGGGTGAGCTAGATTCCTGGTTTTAGCGTTTTTTTCGAGAAAGCCTGTAAATTTGTAGGTCGAATTAGGGTTTAGTGATTTTTTCCGTCTCTAGGAGGAAACGGGAGTGCATAAGGCGTGCGCACCTGTAATTTAGTGTAGATTCTTGATCTCTCGGCCCTGCAAGGTTTAAAAATGGGCGGGGAGTGACTGATTGAGCCGTGCTTTCGAAGATGAAAGCATGCCCTAATTTAGAGAGAGAAACTAACCACTTGTACGGAAAAAATATGAGAGGGTTGTTAGCGAGTCGATGAACATAAACATTCAAGGCCTAAGGCTTTGATCTTGTTCAGAATGTCAGTTTGATCGTTATGTTTGCCCTGTGCATTGCTTTCATGTGTTGTTGTATCTATTATGTTGATCACCACTTTTCTACTTGCTGATCTTGGTTTTCTTGTGTGTGTTTCCCCTTTTTTCAATGTACATTTTGATTAAGAATTTCAGATAGCTTATTCATTCATTCATACAGAAGACTGAAAAGAGTGACACTCTTGTTCATGAATTAATCAATAAAATCACCAAACTAAATATGTAAAGAAAACACATTCTAGTAATTTTAAATACAGAAAATTCATGTGAAAATGTCATAGTAGCTAGTGAGCATCTCCAATGAGCCAAGAGGATGTCACAATAGCATCAAATTTAAAACGGGTCAATCCGTGATTATTTTAAATTTGGTGCCATTTTGTAATCATAGTATCTGAAGTCTCAAATCGAAAAAACTAGTACAAGTCAAAACAATTTTTATACTTATAAACAAAAATCTTTAATTTACTCGTCCCTTTTAAACTTCTCACTTTGACTTTTATTAGTTAAGTTGTCTCTGATACTATCATTAGTATACAAATTACAACACTATCATACAAAATGTTACTGGATTCGTCTTAACACGTATAATTTGAAATGCAAGTTTTCATTACCTTTTGGTTTTATATTAGTAGTCAATTCATGTGTTTTTTACTTCATAAAGTTAAAAGTGGAAAGGTTAAATGAGGAGATGGAGGACTAATTATGTGCTTAGTACAACTAATCAAAGTGCACTGTCTTTATCTTTCTTACCAATCACAACGAAAACTGACCAAATAACGTTAATCCTGAACTAAAAACCAACCTTAAACATGATTAATCATCACATTTAGTAATAGTAAACCACAGCCAAAATCATCTGAAAATGATAATGTCGTGAAATGTAAATGTGATTCAACAAGAATGTAATGACGCCATCAATTATGGGGACAGAATGTGATGACGTAATTCGTCTGAGCACAGGTACAAGTGCTGGAAGCATCATCGTACGCGTAGCTATACGCAGAAGGGCAAGACTGCTTGAAGAGCCTCGAATATGATGTCGGAGAGCACGTTGCCGGCGTGTTGTGGTCGCCGGAGCAGCAGTATTCCGGCGTGTTGAACGCCGCACAAGCGCTCTTGCATGCCACCACCTTCGACTCGGAGTCCCTGACCTGCAACTCCGGCGGGCAGCTCACGTTCAAGTCGTCCACGCAGCCGGCGTACTGGCACTGACCCGTGCCGCCGGTGGTCCGAACGCCCATGCCAACGTTGTACCCGTCGACGAGGCTGACGTCATAAAAATCCAGCTTACTACTGTCCGCCGCCATGGTGAACTCCACAAGAGTCACCGGTGGAACGCCGCCGCCGTTGCACTTCAACCCGCCGCAGTCGCCGGAGGAGCAGCTGCCCATACCCGCATCGTTGAATTTGCAGTCCGTGCGTCCCCAGAACCGGCCGGACCAGCCCGCCGGAGCAGGGAGGTCAACGGCGGAACCAGGAGTCAACTCAAATCCGCCTTCCCCGAGAAGAGCACCGCCGTTGCCGGAGAGAGTTCCCGGCCAGATAGTGTGGTTGCAGTTATTGTGTATAGTAAATGTCGCCGCAGAACAAATTCCGTTCATACCTAGAAAAAAAACGCAGTCAATTATCGGCAAGAAATAAAAAAACATATGCATGATTCTTGAATTGAGCTTCTTATATAATTATATACCGAGATAGAGAAATGCAAGAACGAAAAAAGCCATGTTTTGGTTTGCCGCCATTTTTTGAGCTTGAGAGAATTTGTTGCAGAGATATGGTTAAAAGAGAAGAATCTGTAGTTGAGAATTGTTGAAGTTGTGCGGCCAATTTATAAGGCGCCGTTCGTAAGTCATAATCCACCAACTTCCCCATTATGGCATGATCACCTTATTTTTCGTTTTAAGAATTACTATGCTATGATCACGTTCTTTTTACCATTAATTTGACGTAGCTACGTGGTAAAATAGCTATATGGTGTTGTGGTAATTAAAATAATTACCGTCAATCTTTATCAATCACAATTATCTGATCATATCGCATATAATCATATATTATAAATGATCAGATATGCCAGTAAGTAAAAACTTATTTTCAATTACATTGCAAAAATCAGATATGATCAAATATGTATGCCATCATGTTTAAAATCAGATATGATCAAATATGTATGCCATCAAGTTTTTCTGAGTTTATTTTTTGCTAAACTGAATTAAAGTAAAAATAAATGTATTTGAAAATAGAATCAGGATGACTAAATTAACCTGAATATCATCGACATTTTTTTAAAAAAAACCGATAGACATAGTTTAGAGTGGAAGTATGTATTGTATGTTGCTAATCATGATTAATTTAAAGTAGACAAATGGTTTATCGTGTGAATTGATGTCTAAATTCTAATCATGTTTTTCCTAGGAAGGTTTAAAAGTTGGTATTTGCCTAACCATTAATGCTATAGTTTTAGTGAAAACGGGGTATATATGTTTGATTGACGTGCTTTGCACTTAACACCTAACCATTTTGATTGAGTTTTCAAATTCCATTTGTGAGCAAATAAAAAGTCATGCAAAGATTTCACGTTTGGATGCTCATGAGGAAAATCTAATATTATCGGACACACATTATTTGATGTCAAATGCACGTAAAAATCCAAATTTAGATTCTAATCATTCAAGAAATTAAAGTTGAAGAACCTTATCTGAAAATGTGGTCACCTGCCCAGAAGTTTGGTACTACTCATGTGTACCATGAATTTCCAACATCATGTTCAATTATTCGTTCACCCAACGTAACATAATTTAGGTTGGTACAAACGTACAAGCACCAACATTGCACAAAATGTGCACACACATATGAAGTTCAATTTGTGTAATACATGCATCATACTTTAAAACAAAACTCTCATGTATGTACCCCAAGTTCGTGTAAAGTGATGATATAAAACTTTTTTATTTAACGGCTAAATTACTTAATGGTCAATTTGGCGATCATTTTTTACTCAGTTGACATGTGTTGTGTGTCAATTGTGGTTTAGTTTAAAACTTTTGAAATTTAGAGTAATCCATTTTTTACTTTCTCGTCGCCGCTCCATTGCCGCATTTGTGAGATTTCTTCCTTAAAATCCATATGTTTGAT
This sequence comes from Cruciata laevipes, assembly GCA_963678965.1. NCBI lineage: Eukaryota > Viridiplantae > Streptophyta > Magnoliopsida > Gentianales > Rubiaceae > Cruciata > Cruciata laevipes. The sequence continues at coordinate 2,172,454 of OY787639.1, forward strand.
CGACCAAAATTCAATTGAACTTACAAATCGTGGGTGTATCAACATTTTGCAAGAAGTGAGTGACATATTGATGCATACACAAGAACTTAGGGATACAAGGAAACTTTTTATATATATTTTTAATTTAACTTGTAAATGATTATTTTTCTTCATAGAAAGACAAATCCAAAATCTTCTGAGGCAAACATAAAAGTCAGACATTAAATTATTTAACTACAAATATCATTAAAAATGAGACTTTCTCGAAACCATAATAATGAATAATCATTTAAACCATGTATAAACAAGTACAACTATTTTGCACTACGTTATCGGATACAGCCCTTACAACTTACAGTAAATGAATTCTCTAACTCTAACCAATTAATTGTTCTTGTACATTTTTGCTAGTAGTACATTCAATCTCCTCGCGCAAACATACGCCGTGGATTTACTCAGAGGTCTTGATCTTCCCTGAAACATTGAGTTGCCGGAACACACCACCACCTCCGCCTCCGGCAGCCGTTGGTCCACCCTTCTCGCACACAACCGGCGGCAGACCTTCGGCGATGGAGCAAATGAATCGCAAACGACGTCGTCAGTCGTATCGGAGGAGATTCCGGTTACCGGACCAGGACCAGACAACATGCTGCGGATGTTGTCAATGTCGGATTGAGTGTCATTTATGACCATTTTCTCAAGAACACTATTCAAAGTGGAAAGCAACATATTGTTGTAATGTGATACTCACTCTTTGGCTATCGTCCTTATTTATAGAAGCAAAAACAATCCTAATCCAAATGGGAAACAATAACTATCCTAATCCAAACGGTAAATGGTAATAAAATGTTTTCTAGTAATGTTTATTCAGTCATGAACTGCAACATCAACTGATTATTAAGGAACATCAATATAAAATTATGAATCATCAACTGCTTAAATACCGTCACCAATAAAAGAATTTCTCAAAACCATAATAAAGAACAATTATTTAAACCAGGTATATAAAACCATACTATCTAAATCTAATTGTTACTCCCATTTGGTTTAGGAAATGTTTTAATACCATGGTTTAGGTAGGATACCGATTACATCTTTACTATTTCCTTTCTTTTCAGTTTCCCGTTTGGATTAATATATACTGTCATATTTTCCCCGTTTCCCGTTTGGTTTTTGCTTCTATATATAAATATAAAGAACAAGAGCTTCAAAAGACATCATCTTTTCACAGAATCTCGTCATCTAGCTATAATCACTATCTCGAAATCGGCAGCAATGTTGTCTGGTCATGGTCAGGTCGCTATGAACGGCGCCGTCGCCAAGAGAGAAGTCCGCCGCCGGTCGTGTGCAAGAAAGGTAGATCCGCCGCCGACCGTGGAGGAGGAGGTGGTGCTGTGTTCCGGTAACGCGTTGTTCCGGCGAAAATCGCATCAGCTATTTATTTCAACCCCGTCGATTGTCAGCGTGAAGAGCTTGTCGGAAAGAGTTACTCCGGCCGAATCCGTTTTGGACAAAATAGATGAGGAATTTTTGAAGCCTGTTTTGGACAATTTAGAGGAAGAATGGATGAAATTGTCGGTCAACGCGACGAAATGGAAGATAATGCTATCTCGTACTGCTGTTCCGACCATAGATATGAGCAAAGTCGAGGATATGTCCAAGAGATGCGAAACAAACTACATGCTACTTTAGCTTGTATTTCCATTGTAGTATTTATTAGGTTTCAGGCATATATAGGCCTCGTTTGGTGACGAGAGTTTTGAAGAGCGTTTAGCTTTTTGGGTTAAATATGGACAGTTGACTGGTCAATCAGCTCTTCTTGGTGTTTGGTGAAAAGCTTTTTCTAATTAGCTGTTTTGATGAAACCTCTCGTTTCTGAAACGCTAGAAAGAGCAGCGTTTACAAAAAATTAAACAAAACAATATATCAAAATATCTTTTTTATCCTTATTCTCACAAAATTTCCTTAAAACTAATAATTTATATATATATACAATTCAACTTTGCCAAAACTTTTCATATATAGATATTTTTGTACGTACGTACATTTTTCAATATTTTTAATTTATTTTTGAAGTATTATAAATATTGAAATTAAAATGGCACATGCTAAATATATATCAAAATAAATTTTTTATGTAATGTAATTCTGAAAATATTTTTTTAAATAAACGTAGATATATTATAATAAAGAATAATAATTTAAATAATAAAAATAAATAAACATATAAGTGATAATTATTTTCGATAAACAAGCAAAACACTAAAACAATAATTAATAATAAATTGTACTAATGTCTATTTCAGTCATTTAACGCATTGAAACAGCTATCAGCTAATTGTTATTTGCCAAACACTAATGTACAAAACGCTAGTCAAACAGCTAGTCAAAACAGCTAATAGAATCCGCTAACAGCTAACAGCTAATAAAATCCGCTAACAGCTAACAGCTAAACGCTGATTGCCAAACGAGGCCATAGACTTTTGTAATTATTCACAAACTTACAAGGTTGAGTTCTGTATATATGTTCTTACAAGGTATGCTCTTATAATAATTTGTACGACATTAATGTTATTTTTGCTTGTCTCATCTCAAGATGTACAACTGATTTTCCTATTCAAACTTAAAATTTTGTAATTGTTATTATATGTTAATAATATTTAAATGATGAAACTATTATATGAGATATTGTTAAATTTTTTGTTACATTTTGTTTTTCCAAAAGTGAATGTTTTTATTACATGTAGTTAAATATATTTAACGGTCAAACATGATCATTAAAATTGTGTAACTTAGTCTTAGACTCGGAGGCCCTGTTTGCCTGAGTTTTTGTATGGATAAGTTTAGTTAAGTAAAAATGTAATTTGACACTGATTTTTTTCAATACATTAATTTTCATTTCTATTCAGTTTAGTTCAGCAAAAAAATAATCTCATGCAAACAGGGCCTTAGTTCGAAACTCATGGATATATTCGTATGATGTTATAAATTCATTACTTATATTTATAATATGTTGACATCATACTTATATTAAGTAGATGGATAGTGTTTAACTTGAAAAACCTCTAATTACTTGGGAATAAATGAAATTAGGACTACAATTATAAGAAGATACTGAGGTAGCTAGTAACATGTGTCAAAGGTAAGTGCATCCTTGCCTTTGATTTCCTGATCAACAGGATGACTAGCTATTAGACATTTGTTAAATTTAGGCGGTCTTTCCACACTTGAGGCGGCAATTCTTCTCGCAGCTCGGACTGATGAAGCCATTGTTATCGCAGGCCATAGAGCACCCGTACTTGCACTCGTGATTGTTGGCCATCCCGGTAGCAGTCAGGGTGGCGTGGGCCCCCTTTCCGGCGGTGAAACCGATGCTTTTGTTTATCTCAAACGAAGCCTTGTGGTTGTTATTGTTCTGGTTGTTCGATGAAGCCGAGGAAGATGACGATGAAGAGGATTCATGCGACCCCTTGGCGCTGAAACTGCCCGTGCCGGAACCTGCTACCTTAGCCGCACCGTTGTTGTTAGCTGCCGATGAGGTTGAGCCCTGGTTGTTGGAATTCGATGCGGCTGAGGTTGAGCCAGAGCCCTGTGCATTACCTCGGATTTCGTGCTTTCCTTTGCGGCTCAAAGTGCTTGAGCTCTTGCTTTCGTTTGACTGAGCATTGCTTGCGTCACTCTTGCCCTGCGCGCTCGAAGAACCCGAGGCTGCGCCGGCTGCACTGGACTTGTCTTGGCTGCTGCTCTGGGAGTTACCCGATCCTGTTCCGCTCGAAGAGCCTGAAGCCGAACCTGCTGCTTTGGAGTTTGCTTCGGGTGTTGCTGGTGTTGCTGGAGTTGCGGGTGTTGGTGCTGGTGTTGGAGGCTTGGTGATATACTTGGGAGTTCCTTTCAAAAACTGCTTGGTTACCCCTTTCTTATCGTTGGATCCTGAACCGCTCGAAGAATTCTGGGACTCGGTCGAACCTTTGGTGCTCGAAGAGCTCTGGGATTCGTGTGACCCCTTTGAACTTGCAGAGTTCTGTGATTCGTGTGAACCTTTGGAGCTCGAAGAAGTTTGGGACTCGTGGGAACCCTTAACATTGGTTGATGTTGAACCTTGTGCACCAGATGCGCCGTTGTTGTTAGTTGCTGTTGAACCTTGTGCACCGGTTGCGCCGTTGTTGCTGGTTGCCGTTGAATCTTGTGCACCAGATGCGGCATTGTTGCTGGTTGCGGTTGAACCTTGTGCACCAGATGAGCCCTTGTTAGCGGTTGCTGATGAACCTTGTGCACCAGATGCGGCGTTGTTGCTGGTTGCGGTTGAACCCTGTGCACCAGATGAACCCTTGTTGGCGGTTGCTGTTGAACCTTGTGCACCAGATGCGCCGTTGTTGCTGGTTGCGGTTGAACCTTGTGCACTAGATGAGCCCTTGTTGGCGGTTGCCGTTGAACCTTGTGCACCGGTCGCGGCTGAACCCTTTGCACCAGATGCGCCGTTGTTGGCGGTTGCTGATGACCCTTGTGCACCGGTTGTTGACGAACCTTGCGCGCCGGTTGTGGTTGAACCTTGTGCCGCCGACTTACTGCTCTGATCATTTGACGATGAGCTTTGTGAGTTGGACGCGCCTTTGTTTTCACTTGATGTTGATGATGATCCTTGGCCACTAGTTGTTGATGATGACGACGAGCCTTGTCCGTTGGATGGTCCAGCTGGCGATGGTTGAGCCGGTGTTGGCTGAGCTGGTGTTGGTGTTGGCTGAGCTGGCGTTGCTGGTTGAGCTGGTGTTGCTGGTTGAGCTGGTGTTGCTGGTTGAGCCGGTGCCATTTTCCTTGGTGGTTGTTGAGCCGGTGCCGGAATAGTTGGTGTCGGTTGAGCCGGTGCCGCTGTATCTGGTGCAGTCGGAGCCGCCGGACCTGAAAGTTGGTGACCCACACCTATGGCGGTGGCACTGCCGCCCACGCGTTTGCCGTTGACGTCCACCTGGGTGACGCCTTGCACCACACCGTGCACTCCCTTGGCGTCGACGCCGATATCCTTGGAGATGCCGACTTTAGCACCGGCTTGGTGACCGGCGATATTAATATTCTTTTCGCCGTTAACCTCACCATGCACGCCGCCTAAGCCGACATTAGCACCGCCATTGACCCCGACGCCGACTGAATTTCCGTCCACATTTATACTCTTCGCGGCTCCGAGGGAGCCATGAAGCCCTTTACCGTCCAGGCCCAGATTCTTTTCCACTCCGACCGAGCCGCCGATGTTGTGGCCGTCCAGATTTATATTCTTCGTGGCTCCGATGGAGCCATGAAGCCCTTTCCCATCCAGATTTATATTCTTTTCGACGCCGACCGCGCCGCCGAATTTGTGACCGCCGATATCGACGTTGTGCGAGATACCGACGCCCAAGCGGGAACTTCCGCCGGGAAATCTTCCGCCGGGAAAAAAGGTGGCTTCGGACACCACCAAAAGTAGCATCAGAGAGATGCATATGATCTTCATTGCCTCTGATATATGAGGTAGAATATTTTTGTTTTTTAAATATTTGCCTAGCTTAAAAACTAGGAAGAAAGGGATAATAAAAAGATGATATAGTGATAGTAATCACTTTTATTTTTATTTTTTTTTACTTTATTGAAAGGGAACTAAACTAGGTTGATTGAGGAATGAGAAAGAAAGTGGAAGTGTATATATAGGCTTCAGAATAGATTTAAGGTTGTAGGTATTTTTGTGGTGAAACGTTTGTTTAGGAGTTTGAGTAGAGGTAAAAAATATGCCAAACTTAGTAGCTTTTAACAGCCACTGATGTTAAGAACAGTTAAAACCAACCATTTCAATTTTCAGGCTTACTAAGTGGAGAATTAGTGAATTGCTATTTGTAACCTCAGAAAATAGTGGAATGGGAAAAAAATACTACTCATTTTGATTCGGAATAAATTACACAAAATCTGCTTTTTTTTAAGTTCAATTCAGTTCAGTCCGGTTTAGTTAAATATATTTTTACTTTTTTATTTTTGGTCAGTTCAATAATTTTCTTATTAAAAGTTACATTTTTTACTATAGAGTACAATGATATATGATAAAGTTCAAAATTATTTCAGTTCAATTCTGTTAAATATATTTAAATTTATTTAAGTTCAACAAGAAATAAGTTCTAACAAGCAAGACCTTTGTTTGATTGCTAATGTCTTCAACTATGTGGAAAAATCACATCAGAAAGAGGGAGTTTCATGTAGGACAGTAGTACTAATTAAGATAACAGACAAATATTGATTTTCTCAGTTTCTAACCTGATCTTTTACATGTTGAACTTTTTAAACCAATTGAGAATAAGGCCCTGTTTACCAGAGCTTATCTGCAGATCAGTTCAGTTCAGTTCAGTGAAAATACAATTTGATGAAATTCAGGTTAATTCAGTCATGCTGATTCCATTTTTCAATACATCAATTTTCACTTCAGTTCAGTTCAATTCAGTTCAGTTCAGTTCAATTCAGTTCAGTTCAGTTCAGTTCAGTCCATCAAGAAATAAGCTCTAGTAAACAGGGCCTAAGACTCTCAATTGAGAATTTCATCATAGAAGTCAATTTTTACAAATTATAGAACAATAATATTTTTACTTTATCTATTTGTTCAAAACTTCAAGTACGAGGTTAAAGTTGATGATCTTCTTTGAATGAATTTTTTTTATGCAATTTAGACCTATACCAACAGCACACAGAATACCAAGAACCGAGACCCTAAATCAAGAATAATCAAGTTGTCATAAACTTGTTATTTTTCATATATAAACAAATGTTTTGTTTAATCAACCTTCTTTACAAGTGGGTGTATTTTGCCTTTCTTCGGAGATGCAAATAATCTAATACCAAAGTATGCAGTACAAGAGAGCAAAAGACAGACTAAAACTACATAAACCTTAAACCATACGGATGAAAAGAATGTAAGATAACTAAATACGCCTGTGATAGCCATCACTGCAGCAAAATTCACCAAGCATCCCAGTGTGGACAGCTCCCCTTCTGTTCCTTCATTTGGGAAATGGCCCTGAGTTGCGAAATCCGACAGCAACTTATCCTTGATCTGAAATGTGTCCATCAGCCACGAGTTTGCCTCTTTCTCAGGCGACGGAATCCTCTCCACAGGGATTCGCCTGACGTGGATGTGCACTTCTGATGGCTCTGTGCCGAATACATTGTCCAAGAAAGACGGGCATCGGTTCTTGTAAGCAATTGTCAGATCATAAACTGCATCAAGGAATCAACAAAAACATCAGTTGTTTTCAATTCTGACCTGAAAACCCGAATTTTACTGAAACAACTTGAACCAATTCGATCTTTTTCCATCATTTATAATATATAGAGAGATATGTAGAAACGACACGACCAGCCCGAATTGACAATTGACATACAGTGTATATTAAATTGAGAAAATACCTGCATCCATAGAGGACCTCAATGTTTCCAAGCAAACATAGAATCCCTTTGTCCTGGGAAGCAGCACATTCTTTAGGACAGGCAAGTCATTTTCAGCAGCAAATGTTTGGCTCCTTTTACACTTTTCCTCACTGCACAAGAAGAAGAAGATGCTAGTTGAGAAAAAGAATCTGTTCCAAAAAGCTCAAGAAAACGAAATTAAAAATGATCTCATACGTAAAATCAGTGCCTTCGGGAAAGACAGTTAGCCACAAGGGATCGTTCCGGTTGGTAAATGTTGACAGCATTTCACGCAAAATCGGCTCATCATTATCCCACTTCCTCTCCACAGGGATAAACTCAAGCATGTGAAATCCCCACCCAAATATTGGCAGTTTCATCAAACTGCTCTTCAGTACATACTTGATGGATCCTAAGCAGCCTTTTCTCAATGCAAGGTCCCAAGGATACATCCAATCCACCTCTGTTCTGTGATTGGCAATTAGCAAAACACGCTCGCCTTTTGGGACAGTCTCCCCAGAGAAAACCACCTTGGTTTTGTTCACCTTCTCAAACAAGAATGGCCATAGGCCAAGCCAGAGGCCGAAGAAGAAGACCACTGCTTTGCGACTGTAATGCACACTGAAAAGGCGCAAGAACACAACAAGAGCTGGCACGAAATATACCAGAAACATGAATGCTGTTGAAATGTAGATCACTAGGCATATCAAACCCCTGATCAGCCTTAAAGGGGTTAATGTAGCCGAACCATTTTTCCGAAGCTCAACAAGCTCAGTCATCTTTGCACTGATACAAAACACAAACAAGAACGAACTTCGGATCAAAATCAAAAGGCCATGGAAATCACAGGAACACAGAGTTTCTTCCAATCTGCATTCAAAGGATACCAAGAAAAATCAATAAGAAAATCTACATTCACATGGACAGGTAAAAATAAAAAAATTGTACATTAAACAAACACCCCAGAAAGAGATCTAATTGTTAAACCTAAAGAACAAACTACAAAATGAGACATCAATTTTGTTACAGAACCTCCAAAAACGAATCTTTAAGCCATTTCTGCAAGAAGTTGGAATTGAAATACGTCATCCTTGTTACAGAGCCCCAAAAAATTAATCTTTAAGCCCATTTGGGATGCTAACATGATTCAAAATTCCTCCTTTGCAAACATGAATTCTTGAAACAGTACTGTTCTGTGTACATGAACTATATACACGGAAAAAAGTTGACAGACATCAATCAGAATTATTAACACCCAAACAAGATCATTTGTCGGTATGAAACAGAATAAAAACTGAACTTTAAATCAAACAAAATTCCATGACAAAAAAAAAGTTTGACTTTCTGGGATTCCGAAAATAATCTCATTCCACCATCCCCAAATTCAAAGCAGCCATCTTTACCAACGGTGGAGGTCCAATTCAAAGCTACCACGATTCTCAATTCAAATCACCAACCATGAAACGGAAAAAACAGGTGGGAAATTCTGGGTTTTTTGCATTTGGCACGTAAGAGCAGGCCAAAAAAAGAGGGGAGAAAGACATCGTACCATGTAAACGTAGACATTGTCGAAGGAGTGTTTCTGAATCCGCCCTCAAATCAATGCAACAGTGTTGTTTCTGGGGAATTAAGGAAGCAGGTAAGCGCGGTCTTTATAATAATACTAGTTCGAGTGTTTTTGTTTGTTGGGGATTTTATCCGGTGCGGGAGTTTCCATGTTTACGATTGGATCTTGTAGAAGGTTGTGGACTGATCAACGGATGGGATTTTGGTCGGGTGGCGGGTCAACGTTGGAAAAAGGATTTGGATTTTTTTTCCGAAATTCTATCTCTTGATTTTAAACCGGATTTGGACTTTTTTGTGAGTTCTAAATTTAAATTTGTGATTTGTGAACATTCCAAGAAAGTGAGGGTGAGTTGGCCATGCCATGCCATTGCCTGCCATTCTGATTTTCTTCTGTCATTTTTGTTTTGGGTTTATTAGTCATTATTTTTATTTTATTTTATTTTATTTTTTGGTTTTATTAGTCATTAAAGCTAGTGGTACACCTTGATTTAGAGGTTTTTTAATGATTCTTATATTATGCCCTACAACTATTATTATTCTCAATAAAATATCCTAACCTCTTTATGCTTATGAGTTATATGCCCAATGTTCCACAAAAGCACTCAACATCAACCGACTTCACCATTGCACCTATATGTAGTATGTACTACCTTATCAAAATTAATTGATGTAGAGGTTAGATATCGGTTTTCTCAAGTTTCAAAATTATGATATTTTACCTATTAAATATAATTAAGCAGTTTATTATTGTTGATTTTCTTTCTTTCGTGTCTGATCATTATATGTTCTGTGTAGATTTTTTTACTTTCAAACCGAATCTTTTACTTATTATACTTTCAAGTTTTAATTGAGAATTTGTATAAGAAAATAGAGCAAAAATATAAATGATAGGTAATGTAATCCCTCAAACAGTCAAACTACATAAAGTATGATTGAAGCTAACAAACGGATAAAAAGTCATTCTAAATGGATTACCTACCAATTCAAAAGAAAATCCATTAAATTACAAGAAATGGTAAACTCCTAACAATTTAACCCTTTTCACCCAAAAGTGTGGACGAATATGCTTTTTTCCTTGTCCAAATTCGTCACTATAAAACATAGAAGAGATGGATATTCTTTAGAATGTTTTTTATATTTTATCATATAATATTTCCTACGTTTTTCTCTTGTCTCCACCATTCATTAAGTTATCAAAAAATCAAATGGAAACTTCCTTTGAGGCTAAAGTATATGAGAAATCCCGATCGAATTTCATATTAGTAAGCATATTCTTCTATAATGGTCTCTTTGATTTGGGTAATAGGAAGTAAAGGGGATGAGGAAGTTAATTCTCTTATAGTTTGTATTCGGAAAAACTTCATTTAGATGAAATTTGACATTTTAACATTTTTTACAAGATACTGTACATTTTTGTCATAGGTTTTGTAACAACTACTCACATCGTATTTGATCATCATTCTGTTTGGGATCGACCATCATCATGAACACTACTTTTTTATCGTCGATCATCATCAAAATCACTATACTTCTACCGATCATCACCGCCGTCACTTCGACTATACAATTAAAATCTAAGAAAATGATAACAACTTTCCATTATCTTTGTTAATTAATTTCCGTTTCCCTAATGTGAATCAAGCAGCTCCTAATAAGTTAGGAACAAAACCTTATATAAAGTGGAATCAAGCATATATATATAATTTCCTTAAAAAGTAGGCATTTAAAGTGTTTTTTGTAGTGGATGCCGTATGTAACTAGATAGTAATTGTTTCAGCTAATTATCTGACTTAATTTTTGTTCAATTGTTTATGAATTTTAATAATTAAATCTACTAATATTAATTTTAAATCTAAAATATTGCACATTATAAAATAAAATGGAAAGTATGATGGTTTCTTAAAATGTGAAACTCGAACCGGATTTGGACCGAACGCCTCCAGCCAGCGTATGCTAAAACCCTAAACCCCGTGTTCAAAATCCTACAACAAACACCAAAAATCCCCGGGTAAAAACCAAACTAAATTAGTCCGGAACGGTATGGATTCCTCCGATACCGAGAGCAGTGGCGGCGAGTCGCCACGACTGATTCCGGTGTGGGAGCTTCCCGATGTGCCGGCGGGAACTCTGCCGCCGCATCTCCACCTCCAGCAAACCCGCGTTGTCTGCAACAAGGAAGCCCCAACGAATGTATGCTATTTGCAGTCAATTTCCAAGTCTTTGTTTTCTGGGCTTTAATCTGTCTTTGTTATTTTTGCTTATTTTCGTTTGGTTTTGGTTTTGGTTTGTAGACTGAAAACATTCAGTATTCGGGCGCATATGCTGCTATGGGGGTTGATAACAGCGTTCGGCTCCAGGATTTCCGAAATAATTTCAAGGTGGAAGTAGTTAGACTTACTGATGAGGATATGGAGTTCGATTTGATTGGTATTGATGCTTCAATTGCCAATGCTTTTCGCCGCATTCTCATTGCTGAGGTTAGCTCATTTGTCTAGATTATGAGTTTTCTGCGTTTTGTTTATTTAATTTAGCTTCTTGAATTGCTGTTTTAAGTTCGGTTAGGAGATAAGAACTCATGACTGTATTTAAGATATTGTTTTGTCACGTTTCAGCTTCCCACCATGGCTATTGAAAAGGTTCTATTTGCGAACAACACTTCTGTTGTTCAAGACGAGGTGTTAGCCCACAGACTAGGTCTTGTGCCGCTCAACGTTGACCCGAGGCTATTTGAGTATATGTCAGGTTTGTGTGTCACTGTAATTTCTGTTGGTGCTTTTGGACATTGGTGAAAAACTCATTCTTGCTGATTTACAGAGAACGATACCCCGAATGAGAAGAATACCATTGTCTTCGGCCTTAAAAAATCTTGTGCGAAAAAAAGTTCTAGGATTACAGGTACCTCTTTTGCTGTCTAATGTCTCCTGGAGAGTTTTGTCTTTGCTGCAGTGGTTAATCTTGTTTTTGTACCTTTTGTCTACGTAGTTAAGTCGTCTGAGCTAACATGGTTACCAAATGGAAGTCAGTTTTTGCTGGGCAGTGGAACTGCAGCTTCAAATAAGGGCGCTAAACAGAAAACCTATACTAATTTCACTTGTAGTCAAGAAAAACTGCCAGAATTTAGTGATAACCCTATCGCACCAACGCATTCAGATATCATTCTTGCAAAACTCGGGCCTGGCCAGGTAAAGCTTGTTTTGCCTGGTTGATGAGATTTTTCGAAGTTACAAATAATATCAGAATCATCATGATTTCAGATTGATTTGTCTTTTTATGCATTTCCTGATGTCTGATTCTGCAGGAAATTGAACTAGAAGCACATGCTGTTAAAGGCATGGGTAAGACCCATGCAAAATGGTCTCCTGTTGCTACTGCTTGGTATAGGATGCTCCCCGAGGTAATTTTGCAACTGTTCATTTCTGTGTTGTCTTTTTCGGGAAACGTGGTGAAAGGAAAAGTTCTCCTCTTTTCAGGTGGTCTTGTTGCAAGAAGTTGAAGAGGATGAAGCGGAAGAACTCGTGAAGAAATGTCCTGTGAAGGTTTTTGATATCGAAGATCTTGCTGGAGGTGGAAAGAGAGCAACAGTGGCTCGACCAAGGGCTTGTACGCTTTGCAGGGAATGCATCCGAGGAGACGGGTGGGAAAAGATGGTGGCTCTTCGACGTGTGAAGGATCATTTTATTTGTAAGTATATCGAATTTTATACGAAAGTTGTCAATTCCTTTTTCTCCATTTATTCATTTTGGCTGCTAAGATAATCACATTAGAGACTTCATGAACTCATTTATTCAACTCTGGGATTCCTACTTTTGCAGTTACCATAGAATCAACTGGGGCTTTACCTCCAGAGGTTCTGTTCACTGAAGCTGTGAAGATCTTGGAAGACAAGTGTGAAAGGGTCATTACCGAGCTCTCGTAATTTGGATGGAATAACAGTATTGCTTCCTCATATAAGGAGAATGTTGTAGATTAGTCATCTTATTTGATGCAAGGGCTAAACTCTCAATTGAAGGTTGTAATCACTCTGATTGTGTGATTTTGAGGCTATTTTTGAAAGGCTGGTTTGATTATATATTGTTTTACGCCTTTTTGAGTGATGCTGATGAGTAAGCACTTCTAACAGGTCAAAATGAATCTACATTTATAAAAGCAATTAAGGAATATATTTTGGTTTCAAGGAAACATAGTTACATATAGTACGCTAATATTTTGCTCTTGTGGAACATGATTTGTATGAAAATACATTGAATTTCAAGGGGAACAGCACCATTGAGATAACATTTGTTCTGGTCTCATACAGAATGCTTACATTTATTTGACTGGTTTCTAAGATACTAAATAGCAAAATGGAGTGTTAAACATTAGACTCTTCTTTTCAGTTGTTCATCAATGGCATCCCAACATAACCAAATCGCAAGACGGAATATCATTCCAGAAAGGCACAGCATAAACTTCGTAGTCCAGTTGTTACCATCGAGCAATGTGCCTGAACCTTAAACATTAACACGCTGAAGCAACCATAATTTCAGACATGTGAAGTAAGAGTTAATACTTTATATTAACAGGTCTGAATCCCCATGTCTTACCTCAGTTTTTGTGTTGCATCCTCCCGCTTTCTGATCCGGCAAATGGATCAAGTATCACATTTATGACAGCTGGCTTCCTTGCAGTAAAGGATTCAGTGAGTGCAGATTTGAGCTCATCAGGATTCTGAGCAAGATAGCCTTTTCCACCAAACGCTTCGATCATAACATGATATGCAGCCCCGGGCACAAAAGAAGTGGGTGCAGGATCATCCTTATGGGGCCCGGTTATTTCTTCGGGATTTCTCCTATCACCTCCATACACGCCTCCATTGTTAAACACTATCACCACAACAGGTAATTGATACCTAACCAAGGTCTGCACAGCAAACAGAAATATAATGTTCTAAGTTGCTTATCACAATTGGAAAATTGCCTCAGAATGTTTCAGACGAATGGAATTAGGAAGAAAAACAAGAAGCATTCTTAGCTAGTTCTCATCAACGATTGGAATGACAAATGAACTAGTATATATTTTCCTTTCGTCAAAAGTCACAAGCTGTACTACTAACTAATAACTATCCCTCCTGATTTCATAGAAACTAAAGACACCCTTTTACGCAAATTAAAGAGTTGACTATATTGAAACATCAGAAGAAAGAACAAGACAAGCAGCGCTCAGACAAGCCCAGCTAACTAATTCAAAATAGAATTAGCAAATGCAAAGCATACATGGAAGTCCAAAAGCCATGTCGGTCCACAGGCCGCATAACAAGAGAATCACAATATTTGAAATAGAACTTGCAATTATATAGGAAAGAGACAAGAAAAGAGACAGACTGACCTCAACTTCCATTGCACTGAAGCAAAATCCAGAATCCCCTTCGACTGCCACAACAAGGCGATCAGGAGAGGCAACAGCAGCAGCAATGCAGTAACCGAGGCCAACTCCCATAGTTCCCCAAGTGCCAGCATCCAACCTGGTCCTAGGTTCTGTTTGAACCAACACTGATCGGCCAACATCCATAGTGTTAGCCCCCTCAGAAACCAAAATGGGAGCAGGACTACCCAAACCCAGAATTGCATCCCTAATAATCCTCATAGGTGTCATAAAATTAAATGGGACGACATCTTTTGCCAAATTGACCTCCATTTTGGCCACATTCTCCTTAGCCTTCTTAACTATAGCCTCAACCCATGGATGAGTTTTTCCTAAAGCAAAAGGGGCGTCTTTCACCCCCTTATATAGTGCTTCAACAACCTCTTTAGCATCTCCAACCAGTCCTATAAAAGGCTTCCTCAGTTCAATCTCTTCCTTGCTAATGTCTACCAAAATGAACTTGACATCTTTAGACCATTTTGGTGGCTCTCCGAAGTGCAATAACCAGTTGAGCCTAGCACCAACAACCAATGCCACATCACATTTCCCAATTGCCAGCGATCTCGCAGCCGTGGCTGACAGTTCATGTGTGTCACTCAACAACCCCTTCCCCATAGGAGTGGGTAAAAACGGAACCCCTGTACTCTCAACTAATTTTTGCAACGCATTTTCAGCCCTGGAATATGCAGCGCCCTTTCCAAACACAATCAAAGGCCTCTCTGCATTCCTCAATAAAGCAGCCGCCTTTTCAATTTCTGACAGCTTAACCACCGGCCTTTCGATTAACTCCTTCTTCCTACCCCGCTCAGCTTCATCAATCAATTTCAGAGCTTCAGCTTCAGAAACACACTGGTGCAGCACATCGGTAGGAATGTCCAGATAGCACCCACCGGGCCTTCCCGATACAGCATGATCAAGAACATCGAAAACACAACTGGGAAGATTGGAAATATCAGTGGCTTTTACTGAGAACTTAGAGAAGGGTTGAACAGCAGCAATTTGATCAAGCTCCTGGAAATCACCGCGGCCAAAGTCCTTCTGATCACACGAGCCAGAGATTAAAACCATGGGCCAAGCGTTCACACCGGCATTTGACAGACCAGCCAATCCGTGAACACATCCAGGACCGGAGACTGTGAGAAGAATACCAGGACGCCCAGTGAGATAGCCGTAGGCTGAAGCAGCATAGCCTGCAGACTGCTCATTATGGAAAGCAATGAACCGGATCCCAAGAGACACAGCCCGGTTAGCCAGTGAAGTGACAGGGATACCCACTACTCCGAACATCTTGTCAACTCCAGCACGAGCCAGACACATAGCCGCCAGTATATTTCCATCGACTGAGTCTGCCATCTAGATGATCTTCTGAAATTGTTGGAATATGGTCAGTTCCAAATATTAAAGTTTAACAAAAAAATCATGGATTGTGTCAGGTTCTTGGCCTTGAGAAATATACTTAAAAAGTTTGGGCAACAAGGGAAGAAATATGTAACCAAGGGCATAAGACCTTCCACTTAACTACTCCTATAGAACTAAACAACTACAAACTACAAATCAAACAGAATAGCCAGAATAAAATAAACCAAGTATAATAATTGACATTTACACAAGAAAACAATCATAATTTTTATGCAAGCATGACAGTTGACAAGGGACACAAAAGTAACAGACTCAAGATCAGTTTAGACTTGTAGGTGGCTTCGAGATAAGTTTGAAAGGGAAAAGCCAGGTATTATCTTAACTACTTAATGTCGATTTCATGATTAACTGTACAGCTTCTCTATGTTTTCTAACTAAAGATTATGACTTTAAAACAACACAACAAGCAAAATTAGTCAGAAACTTAATCCCCGTGCCCAAGTAAGGCTTTCATACATTAAACTTTAGTAAAATTCAGAAGCACTTAGCTAAAATTTCTCAAACACGCAAGTTTGAGTAACACGCAAGTTTCTTTACTCAACAGGCAAGTATGTTACATAAGTTAGCACGAAGAAGTTTCTAGTCACGAAGCTGAGAAATATCCAACCATCAATGACAAAACACTCATAGTTTGCAGGAAAATCAATCAAATCAAGAATTTCCGAGTGCACGAAAACGGGGAAGAACACAACCCTCGTCTAATTTCCTATCCAACAACACCAAGGCATAGAATAAGGTATGAAATTCTTGCTACTACAAACCTTATAAATCATACACAAGCACAGTTAATTAGACCGAGTAACATATGAAGGTTTAATCGAAGGCTTAAACAGTCAAAACCAGTCACTGAAAAGATAACTTTGATTCAAAAGTATGTTTAAGAGGCATTAGAACTTCAAATAAGCTGCACAATAATGGCAGAACAACAAAAGGCACTGTTTTTGGTTTCTCCATGTTTGAGAATTTAATTTTATCACTTTACAATCAAATTCACCATCACTCATCTACAATCATTCAGAACTAACTTCACCGATATTCATCATTCTTAATAAAATTTACCACCATCAATGATTCTACAGAAAGAGCATCACGCAATCATCATTCATAAACTCATAGATTCAACCAAAGAAATGCCATAAATCGGTGGAAATTACCACGCTTGCGGCAAGATAAGCTCGAGTCACTTGGCTGTATGCAGCTGGACCTGGATAATTCAGGTGAATCGCCGTCGTTGTAGCCGAGGTAAACGGAAACGGAAACGGAAAAAGGGAAAGAAACTAAAACAAAAGGATGTTTGGGTCTAATCCCAGAATAACGAGTCACGGCTCACCAGAAATGTGGAGCTAGTGCCTTTGTTGAAATCTGCTAAAACGACTGCGCGGCACCTGGACCGATGGTGGGTGAAGTTTTATTTAAATCAATTTTTTAGATATTGTCATTTTCTCCAATTCTCCATTTTCTCCATTTTCTCCAATCACTATATATTATGAAATGTTGTGCATTGTATAGAAAAGTTATGGAATATGATTTTATATTTTTTTGGAATTTGAAAATCTAAAATTCAGGTGATAGAACTTTGGTAACCTCAACTTAAGGTTAAGTCACCGTTGGTAGTATTGATTCTTTGTATCCCTGTTTCTTAGTTTCTAGTTGTAGTCTAGTGTAGTTTTAGATATGCTGTTGCAGGCATTCGACACAGAGAAGTACTAGAATTGCTACATTGTTAGAAAACTTCTCTGGAGTCCTACTCATCGCTTCCGGGCGAAAGCCTAGGAAATATCGCTTTCGGGCATCTGTACTTTATTTCTGTTTTGTTATTTACGGCATGAGGAAGCCAATATAATCCCCCCACCAACGGTGGTTTAAATTATGAAAAAAAAAGGTTAAGTCTCGATCATTAGCATTGACATTTGGTCCAGGGTTGATCAATGTTGAAGTTGGGTCGAAGATATTGAGGTGTAGGAAGAGAGAAATAGCAGAGAGAGATTGAGAGATTTTAAAGTTGTTAATGAAATGTTTTTATATATTATTTCAATTATTATTGTCTTTCAATTTTAGTTGGTTTAAGAAATTTTGTGACACAACACCTGAATACATTTTAATATGTTAAAAATTAGGATTGAAAGTGTGATGATCAACATAAAACATAAAATTATCGTAAATGAAAGTGAGAAGACCAACAATATGAATGATCGTGTTCAACAGGTAAACAATAATATTTTAAAAGTGAGAAAATAAACAAATAATATATAATGATCATGTAGGAAGGAAAGATTAATATTTTTTCTATATTTACCAATGCTCCCATGTGCGAATTGCCATAACTCATACCATAGGTCATGTCTCCAAATTCCAACATGTCAAAAGTTTCATTTTCAAGAAAATAAAACATGTCAAAGTTTCTAACAAAGTAAAGTTTCAAATCAACAACGTAATTTGAAATAAGAATTATGGAACAGTAACCGTAAATCATCGTCAGTCATCAATTATTTTATTTTTTATATATAATAAACTTCATTAATTAAATTAAAACCGATTACAAAGTGTTCGGCCTAAATGAATGGACATGTCATGTTCCTTACCTAATAGTACACTTCTATTTACTTTATTTATATTAAAAAAGAGAACGAACCTCTCATTAAAGATAGAATACTTTCTACGATGCCATTTATCTCACACTGCGCTAATTCCACATTGAGTGCCGCTACCGGTTCCGATGAGTATGTAAGCAAACAAATACCATTTGGTGATCCCTGGTTGCTGCTTTGATCGCCCTCCAACATTCTTCAGCTTCAAGCCTGTAGTGGAGAGGTGGAAATGAAGAAATCTGATCCCTTTGTTGTCCAAGAATTAGTAGAAATTGACCAGCCTGCTATGCCAAGATGACAAGATTTCTAGAATGATCCATCTACTTGATCAGAGTTATTAGTCATCAATTATTTACATTAAAATATTGCTGCATAAAAAAAATTGTTAGAACAGCTGAACAGAGCATATCATCGTCCAACAATTGAGGAGTGACGCCGATCAAATGATCATCAAATCATTCAACCCTGTCTTCCTGTTTCAGAGAAACCACATATCTCTGGTTCCCCAACCTCGTAATCTTCACGTAGTACATCAGCAGCGGTAAGAATACGACGCCGTTGACCATGGAGTTGACCACCCATGCTCCCATCCCATTGCAGCCGCCTTTCAAGAAATGCAGCGGCAGAACTCCGACGTGGCCCACCAGATTGCACCCCAGCAGCAGAATCTGAAAGTTCAGAACCACGATCGGAAAATTCCAACGTGGCATTCCGATCTCCGTCCAGAATCTGTACCCGTAGATGAACGCGAAGACCAACGTTGTCAGCAGAATCTCCAGAATCTGGTACGACTGCGAGAATTCCAGCCAGAGAAACGACATCGTGATGAGCGTCGCATGATTGAACAGTTGAACGTGCGACAGCGTCCTGTTACGTAAGATCGTGAAAAACGTGTTGAAAATCTGGAGGAATCTGGATAAGTAGAATATGTACGACCAGAAGAAGACTCTGCCGGAGGGGCGGGTTCCGAGTGGGAAGCAGAGGAGCCACTCGAACGGGGTTTTGCTCCGCCGCCAGAACCACCGCGTCTCGCGGATTTCCGCGGCGGCGGAGGAGAGGAGGCCGGCGAATATGGCGGTGAAGAGGACTGCCATGGTGAGGCTGTGGAGGGCCGGGATGGGGCCCAGCGGGACTGGCGTTTTCCGGCCGATGAGGTGGAGGAGGAAGTGGAGGACGACGGCGGTGGTGATGTAGAGGGAGATGGAGAATATAAGAAATGACCATGTTGACCCCCAGTTTATGGTCGGACTCCACCGGAATCCGACGACTGTCGGGTGTTCCGACAGGAAGTAGTTAATGTTGTAAATCAGCTGCGCCGCCATTGATTCATATGATCTGATCTCTGTAACTCTGTTCTTCTTCTTCCGGGGAAAAAGAAAAGTCCGAGGAGGGAAATTAGTGGGATTGTCAAACGTCTCAGCTTAATATAAAACGAGTGCAATGAAAATTATGGAATTAATACAAGTCTATGAATGAGTTTATATAGGGCTCACCATTTTTGAATTTCACATAGATATTATATTGCTATATGATTACGTTAGTTTGAATAATACTACCATGCAAAAACATTGTGAGCTTATATATGTTTAATATTTAAGGAGAAATTCAATTACTTAAAAATATTAAATAAATTTAATACTAATGCAAATAAAAATACTGTATGCTCAAACATTTATATTTATCCAGTCACAAACGATATTTTTAATATAATTTTATCAAGTGGTTACACCAAAATACTTGAGGAAGGTTCTATATATTCGTTTTCATACGTTTGACCTTAATACTCCGTGGACCGTGGAGATGGGAACTGATTTGAAGGTTCCATTTTGTCGTCAAGAATGATGCAAGATGCAAAATGCAATAATGAGTGAAACATGCAATTAACATATATATTCAAGTTTGAATTTTCGTTTTCTAGAAACCGTCAAGAAAAGGTCGAAGGAATGGATTGTTTTCTTATGTGTAGTTGATATCCATATTAGTGACATTAATAACCTCCCAATGACAAAAAAAGAAACCAACACCATAACATGTGTTAGAACATTCGAATAAATTTCATTTATAATTAGATACGTACGTGATCTTTTTATAAAATATATATAAAAATCACATACAATACAATAAACAAGAGGAGTAGTGTTTGTTTATTGGACAAAGACGGTCAATTCGTAAGAAAAATTGGTCGTAGGTTCAACGCTATTTAAGACCCTCTTTTATAATAACAATGGAGTATGCTATGGAGCTAATAGAAAATATAAATTACTAGGATACTATGATATTTGAGAACTTTCTAAAATATGAAACTCACTAAACTTGATTTCGCTGAGCTAGAATGCGCTAGATAACTTGTTTGCTAGTTTCATGAAATCTAGTGTATTAGAGAGTATTATGTGAGACTTTTCATACTACTAATTCTCAATGGAGACATGTCTCCATTGAGACCAAGGACTATATAATATTTTCAAAATATATGAGTGCAAACTGAAAAACACGGCTGAATTTAGGGACTGAATTGCAAAAGTAGTTTATTTCCCCCAAATTTCTCCCAATATCTCCTTCCTAGCGTTGCGATTCACTCTTCAGATCCATTCCTCCACCAGCGACCTTCCCGGTTCATTCCCAAACCCTCCTCATCTGCCCTTCTGCCCTTCTGATTCCGTGTTCGACTAGACGGCGACGATTTTATCACGGTGGAGTTGCTCGGCTCGGTGTCGTCGTCGCCGTTGGGGATGAAGCAAGGTCGCACGGTGGAGGACAGAAGCACTTTCAACCTCCTCCAGCTGATCATCTACTCTCGCATAGTCGCATTCCAACCAAATTTCGCCGGAAACGAAACTATGGCGAAGACTAATTGGGTTTGATGAGTACATGAACTTGGTCATGGACGAGGCTAAGAATATCAGAAAGCAATTAGGCATGTTACTTGATTATTTGTGCTTATGAAAAGCTTTTTGATTTTGTTGCCTGATCTTTTGATGTTGTTGCATGATTTGTTTAT
Organism: Cruciata laevipes; assembly: GCA_963678965.1. Taxonomy (NCBI): domain Eukaryota; kingdom Viridiplantae; phylum Streptophyta; class Magnoliopsida; order Gentianales; family Rubiaceae; genus Cruciata; species Cruciata laevipes. The sequence continues at coordinate 2,193,817 of OY787639.1, forward strand.
GCTGCCTGATTCTTATATGTGTTTTCTTGAGTTTTTATGTTCTTTGCATGATATGTTATTTTGCCCGAGTTTTTATGATCTTTGCATGATGTTTTATGTTTGCCTGATTGTTTTTGTTTTTTGCCTGAATTGTTATGATCTTTGGATAATGTTTTATGTTGCCTAATTTTTTTTTATGTTTTTGCCTGAGTTTTTATGATTTTTGCATGATGTTTTAGGTTGCCTGATCTTTTTTATAATGTTGCATGATTTTTTATGCTGCTTGATCCTTATATGTGTTTGCTTGAGTTGTTATGTTCTTTGCATGATCTTTTATTTTGCCTGATCTTTTTGTGTGTTTTACCTGGGTTTTTATGATCTTTCCATGATTTTTATGTTGCCTGATTTTGTTTGTGTTTTGCATGAGTTTTTATATTCTTTGCGTGATCTTTTATGTTGCCTGATTCATTTATGTTTTTGCATGATATTTTATGCTGCTTGATCTTGAATTTGCAGAGCAGCTCCCTGAGCTCTGTTTAATTATGAAATGGCACCGAATTTTTTGTAATTACATCTTGACCCCCGTTTCTATGTTGCTAGTTTTGTAGGATGTTTTTGGCCCTTGGTCTCCACAAGGACAGGTCTTACCGGAGATTTTCTCTTTCATACCCCTTTTATGGAACGCTACGGGAAGTAATCTAAAATTAAATAGTTTTTCATAAAAAAAAAAAATCAGCCATAACACATTGACAAGTTCCAGGCATCTAATCTGTAACCCTACAAATAACTGAAATAGGCCATTTTCAAACCCCATCAATCTTCATTGGGCTCGATCCACAAAATCGTTTCATTTCATTTAGAAGTTTACAGCCCAAAATTCAAAACAGTCCACAAAATCTGTCGGTCAAGAAATTCGGTATTAATTAACCCGTATAATTAAAGACTGAAAATACAGATTCCAAAATTAATGACAAAGTCAAGGACCAATACCTGACGTATCTAACCACACGACCAAGAAATTTATGCCTGAATTTTTTGATAAATAAATGAGTATTTTTGAGTGTAATATTACAGTATTAGTGTAATACCTATTTGTAAGTTTTTTTAAAATATACCTAATTATTCTTTTTCCAAATTAGAAAAAAATTGACTACTGTAATTCGAATCGAAATACGAATAAAATATTACAATATATGTTTATTTCCGGAATATATTTTCATAATTCACAATTATTCATAAACCTGAAGTATACCCGATATTCGTACAGTACATCATTCCTATTGGACGTGTTGCGTATCTGGGTGTGGATCTGCCACGTGGACAATCGAAAACGGTTAAGTCCCCGTCGTCGGTTTGCGCGAAAATTCCAACTACCCCCAAAAGAGCACCACCGCAATCACACTCCGTTCAATCCATTCTCTCGTCTTCTTGTCACGGCGTCGCCGTCAAAGGATTCGACGGTTTCCCGATCGCCCGATCGATTCGTCACCGGATCATCTTAGTCCCTCCGAAAGGTCAGAGATCAATGTGTAGTTTTCGCTTTGTTTGCCGACTGATCGCTTATTTGTTTAATCTCTTAAGATTTTGTGCGAATTTAGTTTTTTAAATTTCAATCAGTCAGATATTTATCTGTATTGGATCATGTTCATCTGATCGTTGTGCTGATGGTAATTGATCTTTCAGCTTAGGGATAGGGATTTGCTGGTGTTTTAATTTAATGTTTGCAATTAATTAGTGATGTTTGATTACTGAAGGTTTTCTGTGTGTGTGTGTGTGTGTGTGTGTGTGTGTGTGTGTGTGTGGGTGGGTGGGTGGGTTAAGGTGGGAATCTGAGCTCAAAGTTGAGGTTTTTGATCAAAGGTGTGTTGTTTGCTGAGCAGAATATATGGCCAGTGGATTTGGAGAATCGGAGAGTAGATCGCCGCAGAGCACATCTTACTCAGGGAATGCTGGCAATTGTGGTGGCGATGCTGGGAATTTCGAGTGTAACATATGCCTCGATTTAGCTCAAGACCCGATTATCACACTCTGTGGACATCTCTTCTGCTGGCCTTGCCTCTATAGCTGGCTCCACATCCACTCAAGAGCTCAAGAATGCCCTGTCTGCAAGGCTCTTATCGAAGAGGAGAAGTTGGTTCCGCTTTATGGTCGTGGGAAGAATTCTACTGATCCGAGGTCTAAGTCGATTCCTGGAGTGGAGATCCCTCACCGCCCTACTGGACAGAGGCCGGAAACTGCCCCTGCTCCGCCACCGGATAATCTCAATCCGTTTGCTCATCATGGTCATGGTTTTGGGTTCCATGGTGGTTTTGGAGGATTTCCTCCAGCCTCAACTGCGAGATTTGGGAACTTTACCCTCTCAGCAGCGTTTGGAGTGCTCCAGCCGTTGTTCAACGTCCAAGTTCATGGCTTTCCTGATCCAGCCATGTATGGGGCAGCTGGTGGTCTTCCATATGGTTACAATCCCTTCCATGGTGGCCATGCTCACGGTTTTCCTCAGCGTGTTAGGGTTAATCAACAACAATCGGCAGATTACTTGAAGATATTTTGCTTGTTCGTCGGGTTCGCTGTGATCTGGATGATGATTTCCCTATGAGGTTTCCCTATGAGGTAAATGGTCCTATAGGACTTATGCCTTGGATTCTGTAAATTCGGTGCCACAGTAGAGGGTAATTTCAGCTTGTTTCCCACTTTTAATTGTCTAGATACTGTGATTAGTAAATGTTATGCCCTCTTTAGTATCCTTCATGTGATATTGTCTATCTTCCAAGCTTGTACTACGTTGTCATCATAATTGATGACAATAATGATGGTTCTGGAGAAGAGTCTAAACTGCTATGTATGTGAGTCTGTAAGCTGACACTTACTCTCATAAAATAAAATTGCTTACGAACATGCCTTTGTATGATCTTTGCCTTTTTCAACTTATACATTTGTACATGAGTACATACTACTTTGTGTGGCTAGTGACATTGAGATGTTATATAGTGAACCGAAAATCATCCCATTGTGAATTTATCTGTCCTTTTTCACAAAAAGATATTGCTTTATAGAGTTCCCTTTTACTTGTTTTTCTACTTAACCACACTTTGTGTGCTTCACAACACCAATATTAAATAATTACGCAGTTACCAGAAGTAACTGATTCAAAACCATTAGTTTGGTGTGTAACTGTGACCTCGTTACTAGAATTACCTGGTTTAGAACCATTAGTTTAGTTTGAATCGAATGAAGTTCCTCTAGGACCTTGCACAACTTTAGTATAAACAATTTGCCATGGTTGGCTTGGTCTGTCACCCTATGTGAATTTCTTTCGATGTGGTCACATCATAGTTAGCTATATTTGGACTGCTTGATTTCAACACCACATTTGGCCCTCCACTTGTACTTTTTAGACATTGGTGATCAATTCCGCTGAGAAGAGTGTGATTCTGTTTGCTAGCTTTTGCCCTATTCTTCTTTGAGATTGTTAGCATTTAGTAAATGGTAAAATCTACCATGAAAGTTTGCATTCTTGGTCTTTTGATCATGGTGTGTTAGGTTTTACCTGGTGGAACTTATATGGGACAGTACTCGTTCTCGTTCTGTTCTACGTGAAGAGTCGTGTTTCTGTTCTTATACTAGTTTTCTAGAAACACGATTGTTCACGTGGAACAGGGAGAGTTATCCTAGAATCCTACTTCCAGTGGGACTGGAGATTTTCATAGCCATTGCTGTGAGTCCCACCAATTGACTTTGTTCATCCCCAATTGTAATAGAAATTCAAAGTTCATGTGTGAAGTTCACAAATGAATCATAAATGAGGGAGGAAAAATATAAGTAAACCACGTGTTCGGTCTACTTCTAGTTTCTGCTACTACGACCATTGAGTATTGACTTCCTTGGCCTAGCTACCTTATAATATTCTTCGTGTTCTACGAGCTACTCGTACGAGCTTTGAATCAAAAACGAAGTTTCATGGAAGAAACTCAAAGATATGGAGCTCCAACTAATGCATTAAACAAAATTAAGGAAATGTAAAGGGTTTTGTACATATGTTCAATTCAATTAGCCAGAAGTTAACTTAATCTTATTATTATCACCTTTTTTAATATATTAATTTACTGATAGGTCTCAATTAGTTTCACAAAATAATCATGGTTAATATGTAAAAAATCAGTCTTTGAAAGTGAGAAGATTAGCAATAATACACTGAATTAAATTAATCATGCTTAATATGTAAAATGTCGAATTTAAAAGTGAGAAGATCAACATTTGTATTGAGACTGGTCTAATTTACATAATTTTAGTTCAACTCACTAAGAAGAAAGAGAATTGATTATATTCAGTTTCACTTATTTTCAGAATATTTCAACACCGCAAAACACATTAACACGACACAAAATTCACCATTTTAGTACATTTCATCATAATGTACTTATCAACATATCACAATACTAGTTAGCTCAACACTCACATTTTAGCATGTTTATGCACTTTTCATTTAGGTTTAATATCACTTTAGACAAAATTTGGGCAGAATAAACTAAAAATAAGGATTTCTATAATAAAAACGTATACATCCAGTCTAGTATAGTTAAGTTTAAACTAGTGTAATCGAGTTCCGTTTAGCCGTTTTTAACTCTTTTCTTCACCCTTCAACTTTGTGAAACTCTTATCAACATCTTTACCACATATCAACACTTTCCAACTCACTCTTCAACTCAACATAACACTGGTCAAAACAACACATCACTGGTCAGTACGTTTCGAGCGTTCGATGTTCTAGAGTTTTGTCAAGGAAGTAGTGGGCTCAAAACTACCTAGGGAAAGTAGAATTACAGCTGCTTAAACCCTATAAGATAGAGCCAATGGGCCGGTTTATAACAATAATATGGTCACATAATTCAGAATTAGAGCTGCTTCTTAATAAACTGCAATTAAATAATGGGGACTGGCCGTCGGTTCTATTCTACCTAGGAAAAGTATACGGACCAGTACGGGCGGGGAAGGGACCGTAGCGGGCTGGGGACAAGTATATTGCAATAAGGTCTCCTGCTAGGAAATAATCAAAGACTACGTAGCCAAACGTACGTAGTATAGTATGAACCTTTGAATTACTGCCAAATTTCCTCTTTTTAAATATTGGCTTCGGTTTCCTTGACTAAGTACTGCTTTAATAAGCATACTTATATAATTATGTGACTGATTATATTCGAGATTGGGCGTGTTAGTTAGTTGGACGTGGACTGTGACCAAGCGCTGATAATGCTTACAACTAAAATATTTGGGTTGGCTAAAACACACCCAGATTTTATTAGTGAACGTTAGTATTTTTTAAAATTTACTAATTTACCCTTGACATTATTTGAGGGTTTTATTAAGTCAACTCACATAATGGTATAATGGTGTATCTGTAAATACAAGACATACTATGGACACGATTAAAGAAATTAGATGTTTCAAATTATGAAGGGCATTTTAGTCACTTCATGACAAAATATGGACTGCGTTAGTAAAATTGGTATGTTATATAGCCGTCCATAAATATTTTAGTGTTTTCATCTTAAAATAGAAATGAGTGTTCATAAAAAAGTTTTGCTTGTAAATCTGCCCAAACATAATACTATTTAACTTTTGATGGTTTGATAATTTGATAATGGAAATAGAATAACTTAGAATCATTCATAAGTACAACTTGATCAAACTAGACACTTAACAAATCTAGATAAACTTACCATTTTCACAACACTTTTGTATACCATATGCTCTTGGATGCCATAACCTTTTTCATTGATTTTGTAATTCGTATGCCTGGAAGTTCTGGTTGACCAAACGATTTATTTTCAGTGTCTAAGTTACTTTGTTAGTAAGAAAACGACCTCAAATCATAAGATCGTAACACAAGACAGAAGTTTCCTCTGCCATATATGGGTCCCCATAGCATAGTGAAATTCCCTGCTTACGTGATCTAATTCCTATCGTGTTCTAGTTTTAATTAAAAACAACTAATTAAAACTGAAAGTGCGGAATTTAAAATGAACACGATATGATCACCCAGTTCAGTGCAATGCACCTACGTCTGGGGGGCCGTAGCCCGTGGTAAAACCCTTCACTAGCTGTAATAAAGTTTTCCCTGTCTATTACAAGCTACTGGCTATATCAGCAAGCCTATCACACTATCAATTGGCTACTCTAGCATAGATAGCTGTTACAGTGATTACCTTCTTTTCCACGAAGGTGCGGCAAGGTTCTAAACCACCCGAGCTTCAACACACGTCCCAAGTGTTTTGTGTAAGGTTGAAAAACCAGGACTGCGTCGCCTTGTGCTCAAAAGATAAAAACCCTGAATTCCAGAATTTCTGTGTAAAACCAATTCCTTTTGCACGCGACTGATGTCCATCTTTTATAGCTCATTGCCATGTAAAAACTTCCTTTCACACGGCTCTTGATTCCTTTCTTCAATAGAACTGTATTCCAAATTAAAACCTTGAAGAAAAGGAATTTATGTGTATCTCAACGTCTTGTAAATGGAAAAACCAATCTCCACGAATATATCCATTCTACTTCAGCTGCAAATCACGTTGTAGACACCCATTAGGACTGTAGTTTCCATAAACTCCATCACACAATATTTTCCTTCCATCTTCAAAACCTGCGCTGGAGCCTGGAAAATATTCTATCTTTTTCTGCCAACTGAAGTCATGTTGCAACATGACCTTCCACAAAGCAGCCAACAAAATCTGGACTTACAATCTCCCCCTTTGGCAATTTGTGGACCCACTACAGCAAAGACTCTTACTGAATTCAGAATCCCAGAGAAAACAACAGCTTCTACTTCATGCATCCATTATGAAAAACAAACAAGGCAGAAAAGATAGAATCACCAATAAACTACAGTCATCCAAAAATTCACAGTCACAATATCTCCCCCTGGGGCCATAAAATGCCAAAGGGCCCGAATCAAAACATCCATAGTACACAAACAAAGCAGAGAAGGGGAGAGAAAAAAAAGACAACCATCACTGAGAATCATCCTCAGAGTCAGAAAGAACTTTGCCTCTTTTCCAGGCAGGAGTGACTGGAATCTTGGCTTTCTTGGCTCGATGCTGCTTCACAGGACCTGAAGAGCGAGTTCTCTTTGAAGAACGGGAGGGAGCAGCAGCAAATGATGTTGACTCCAGTGGAACAGAAGAATCATCCCTCACATTCTCCTTAGCAATGGCAGCCAAAATCCGAGCCTTATTATCCTGAGCTTTCTTCAATAACTCACTGTGAAATACAATTTGATCCATATGCAGTTGAATCTGTTTCTCAGCAGCTCGCAGCTCAAATTGACTTGACAGCACTACGTCCCCTGACATAAGTTCCTGATCCCAGGGCAAGTCCAACACAGTCCTGTCCAAGGATTTAGCAGTGAACCCAAACTTGCCAGCTGGAATCAAGCTTTCCACATCAACCTCAAAGCCCTCAGCCATCAGGAATGCTGTAATCAAGCAAGGATGAGGCAATGCCTCAGTGCATCTGGAAGCATCAAGAGCTCCAACAATCCTTCTGAGAATATACTCTCCCAGATTAACTTCACATCCCGAACCAATACCAAAGAGAAGCTCTGCCTGATCAGGAGTTAAGGTGGTGGTATTGGTGGTTTGCATCCAACAGTTGATAAGGACCTTGAAGAGCAACCAGAATCTGAGAGTGAGGGAACTGGTAGGCACATAACCAGACGGCCAAGTGTTGAATTTCCCAAAGGTCAGTGCTCTTGCAAGCACATTATTATCCACATTGTAATCCCTGGGATAAATCATATCCGAGCCTTCAAGGAGCTTAATTCCCAGTACTGAATTTAATTTCTCGGGAGTGAGCTCAACTATTCTCCCCCTGAAATATACCTTCCCTGACCAATCAGTCCCAACCATGAGTGTACCCCTCTGAAGATTGCTGTAGAATTCCAGAACCATGGCAGGATCATAACCTTGAAATACAGTGGCTGCTTGAACATACCCAATTTGTCCTAGGAAAGTATCAAAGCCACTCTCAGCACACTTCTTGATATCCAGCACCTTTTCAACAAAGAAGCCCCTTGAACTTAGAAGATCATAGTGCAGACTAGCTGTGACATTGTAAAACTTCTCAGAGTGTGACAAGGACAACAGCCTAGCATTGAGCATCTCAACATCCTCAGGGGCATCCTCCTTCCCAGTTTCAGTCTCAAGGTCAACATCTGAATCTTCCAGATCAGCAGGATGTTCATCAGCAGGGATATCATCTACAGTAGGATCCTCCAGACTAGCATAGTCTTCCTCATTTGGAGCTGAATATGGAGAGGTGGGGGTAAGCAAGTCCTGTTCAACATTGATATTATCCAAATGAATTGGAGAGTCTGGTACATTGAGCTGAATAGGACTGAGTTGAGAGGAGGCAGAAACAGTGTCATCATGGGCTGGAGAGTGTGGAGATACAGGAGTCGCAGAGCTAGGGTGCAGCTGGTTCTGTCCAGGGACATTGGCATCAGTTGTAGAACTTTTCCCAGCTAGTCTCCGTGATCTCCTAGAGTAGTGCTTGATGGTAGCTGGAGCAGCCCATTTTGAGAACTTCTTCCTGTGGTGTCTGACATCCACCCTTTGCCTTAGTGACAGCAACACACCCCCATCAGATGAAGCATTCAAGGGATACTTCTTGGCTATTCTAGGGGTAAGCTTGTTCAAGCTTCTGAGTTTGGAGACAGGGAGAGGCACCTCAGTAATAGATACAGATTGGCTAGAATGGCTAGTGCTAAGAGGTACCTCAGACTTAGAATTATGCTCCTCATGAGCTTGAGCAGCTGCTGCAGTTGGCATCTCTGCAGGATTAGAAAGAGGGCCCTGGACCTCATCATCAGCATTACCAGTTTCCTGGTCTTCAAGAATGGCTGTCTTGGTTTGATCATCAGATTCTACAATCTCAGTTTTCTGTGAGGGACTGGGAGAATCTGGTGTTGCAACATGAGAAACTGCTGGCACAGGAGCATCAGTTGAAGCTGTGGCAGGTACTGGTTTCCTCAAACTCTCCAGGATATCAGCAATGACAAGTTCATCCTTCTGAACTTCTTCAGCATCCGAAAGAGGTTCAAAACAATCCTCAAGATTTAGACCATCAGGCATAGAAAGCACTGCACCAGTCCCACCATACCGGAGAAAATCTGTACATGCAGTTGGTTCTGAGTAAGAATCTCCTGGAACATCATCAGGAATCCCAGATGCAGTGACTCTAATCCCATCTAGTTCATCAGCAGAGGCAGGATGTCTGAAGGCTCTTAATAATTGGGGAGAAGGATCATCCTCACATCGAGGTGTGGCTTGAGGGAAGTGTGTGAATCGCTGCCTCCTTCTGCCATCATTCCATATCCTTCCAGCAGTCATTTTAGTTCTCCTGGAGACCATTTGTGTAGGAGATGAACCATTAGAAACAGGACCAGAGTGGACTCCAGGAGAGGTGGCAGAGGTTGGAATAACAGCTGGACCATGAATGGTGTCATGAACGGTTGGAGTAATATTCTCCTGTGACTGTGCCTGTGCTGTTGCAGGAGCCTGTTGCCTGAGCTTGAGTCGCTGGCCCAAGATCACGTGATCCAAAGGATCAACAAAATCAGCACACCTGGAGATGATAGAGTCAATGCTTTCATGCCCTCCCTTCTGAGAACCAGAATCATCCAGGACTATGGGGTTATCACTGGTGTTGGTGAACACAGACCTCAGCTTGGTGTTTGATCTGGTGTGATAGGGCCTACTCCTCACACAGGGAATCTTTGTGTTTGGAGTCCTCTTCGGAGGCTCAGAGCTGCCATCCCTGTGCTGACTCCCTGCCATAGATGTACCTCTTGTAGAATACCTGGAAGAGGAAGATGGCCTCATGTAAGGGTTAACTTTAGGTTGAGGCCTCACAAAAGTGGGTTTATAAAGATCAGAGGTTATAATCACATCTGTCTTAGGGGGCTTTGGTCTCATCTGACCATTATAAGAGCATCTGTCAGGGTTGCTCCTAGTACCCAAAGCATTATGCAGATAATCGTCTAACCCTTTAGCATATTCCCACACATCCAAATCATTATAATACTTTTTTAAACGCTCTGCATCTCTAGAACCTGGGGCAGGGATAAAATTTTCTGGAATCGCATCCAGTGCAGGCGATGGGGGTGAATCAGGCAGGGGTATAACAAATCCAACAAGATTAGCCTCAGGCTCAATCAATTCAATACAGGGATCCCATAAACCCTGAACCCACCGAGTATCAAGAACTCCCCCTAAATCTGTCCAATCTGAACTAACAAATCCCAAACTTAATCGATCACACTCACGAAAATACATAGTAATGCTAGACCGACTAATCCAAACACAGATCACAGAGTTCACAGAAACCCTATTAATGGCCTCAAGACACCGGAAGTAACCAATAGATCGAGAAGACCAAGGTAGTACCTTAGGTAGACAGCCGCGGGTTTCGACTGCAATGAAGAATCCGAAGACGAGTCCGGTGAGCACTGGAGAAATTTCCTGAGGAGAGAGACCACAGATTTCGTGTTGCAATAGGAATGGGGACGGGTTTCTGGCTGGGCGCGAATGAAGAGGGGAAAACAAGTTTTTCCGCCTTTTTACGCGAAACTTTTAAGAAGGCCCAACGGAAAAATAACACATAAATTGTGTGGGCCCCAGCTGTCTCCTACTAGAATATGCGCCTATCTCATGCGCCATAACCTTTCATGTTGCAACACGACATGCAACCTTCACCCTTCACTCTATTTTTGGTATTTTCTGACTTTAACCAAAAGAAAAACAAAATCTGAAATAGCAACTATACAAACAGGTATACTTCAGTACCTTAGATAGTACACACCCCAAGATGCTGTCTTAGGGCTTCAAATGTTGAGGCATCCAAAGGTTTAGTGAAGATATCTGCAAATTGGCTCTCAGTGGGCACATGTTTGAGTTCCACTTCCTTTCTCTCAACTAAGTCTCTGATAAAGTGGTGTCTGATATCTATGTGTTTGGTTCTGTTATGCTGAACTGGGTTTTTGGAGATATCGATTGCTGATTTATTATCACACAGAATAGTGAGACTTCCAAGTTTAATACCATAGTCTCTGAGCATTTGTTTCATCCATATCAGTTGAGTGCAGCAACTCCCAGCAGCTAAATACTCGGCCTCAGCAGTAGATAAGGATATTGAGTTCTGTTTCTTGCTATACCAAGACACAAGATTCTGACCAATAAAAAAACAACCTCCCGTGGTACTCTTTCTGTCATTTGCATTACCAGCCCAATCAGAATCACTATAACCATACACTTGACAGCCCACACCCTTCGAAAACCAGATACCATAGTTAGCAGTGCCAGAAATATATCTAATGATTCTCTTTACTGCAGATACATGAGATTCCTTAGGTGCAGCTTGAAACCGAGCACATATTCCAACACTCAGAGAAATATCAGGCCTGCTAGCTGTCAGATATAAGAGACTTCCAATCATGCTTCGATAAAGTTTAGTATCAACAGGCACACCTTTCTCATCTTTAGTTAACTTCTCAGTGGTAGACATTGGAGTTCTAACTGCCTTTGCATCTCCAAGACCAAACTTCTTAACAAGATTCAAGGCATATTTTGTTTGGTTGATAAACAGGCCATCATCACCCTGTTTGACTTGTAATCCCAGAAAATAAGATAGTTCACCAACCATACTCATCTCAAACTCAGATGTCATCAATGACACAAACTCATTTACCAGATCTGTAGAGGTTGAGCCAAAAACAATATCATCCACATAAATCTGAGCTATTAGAATATCTGTCCCTTGAGAGTACATAAACAGTGTTCTATCAACTCCCCCTCGAATATAGCCTTTGTTAAGTAAAAACTGAGTGAGCCTGTCATACCAAGCACGAGGAGCTTGTTTTAAACCATATAATGCCTTTTTGAGCTTGAACACATGATTAGGAAAGTGAGGATCTTCAAACCCCTTAGGCTGTTCAACATACACCTCCTCATTAACAATGCCATTCAGAAAGGCACTCTTAACATCCATCTGGTGCAGCTTAAAGTTCAACACACATGACATGGCTAAGAGAATTCGCACAGATTCAAGTCTAGCAACTGGGGCGAAAGTTTCATCGAAATCCACACCTTCAACCTGAGTATATCCCTGAGCAACAAGCCTGGCTTTGTTTCTAGTTACTGTTCCGTCTCCATCGGATTTATTCTTGAAGATCCATTTCGTACCAATGACATTAATTCCTTGCGGACGAGCAACTAACTCCCATACATCATTTCTTTCAAACTGACTCAGTTCTTCCTGCATAGCTGAGATCCAGTATTCGTCCAGTAAGGCTTCCTTATGGTTCTTTGGCTCGATCAAAGACAGAAAACATTGTATAACATGGCGGCTTCCATGGTGCATTTGAGCATAATTCACAGGGGGCTTTCCTCGGGGATTTTTCTGTCGTGGAGTAATTCTAGTGTCTGCTCGTGTTGCTTCTCCTTCAGATTCATCTGACTTGTCAGACTTATTTTCAGTGTTTGGTTGACTGGATTCATCCAAAGGAGGTGTTGGTGTTACACTGGGATTTTCTGGGTTTGTATGCTCAACTTCAGTAGGTTTAGAAACTTGACCATCTCCTGGAGTCAGAAGTGATGTTGCAACATGAGAACTGGTACTAGGTTGTTCAGAAGATAGATTCTTTGGACCTTCAATATTCTGAGTTGAGGGTCTCTGCTGTAACTCCATATCATCAATATCTTCTGGAACCCTATCTGGCACATCCTTAATTATCACATTAATAGATTCCATAACAGTCCCAGTACGTCTGTTAAAAACCCTGTACGCTCTACTGTTCATCGCATACCCAAGGAACACCCCCTTGTCGGATTTAGATTCAAATTTTCCCAGTTTCTCTCTATCTCTGAGGATATAACACTCTGCACCAAATACATGAAAGTGAGCAACACTTGGCTTCCTTCCTTTCCATATTTCATAAGCTGTTTTCTCGGTCCACGGCCTCAAATAGACGCGATTAATCACATAGCAAGCTGTTTTGACTGCTTCATTCCACCACCTTTTAGGGACACTGTATTCGGCCATCATAGTCCTCGCCATCTCTTGGATTGTTCTGTTCTTGCGTTCTACAATTCCATTCATGGGAGCTGTGTAAGGAGGAGCATAGATATGGGTAATTCCATTAGCTGAGCAGAACTGAGCCATTGCATCATTTTTGAATTCCCCACCATTATCGGTTTGAATCTTAACTACCCTCTGATTTACACTGGCTTTTTCATTATTCAGGCGTAAGACCAGATCTCGAATAACACTCACTGACTCAGATTTGTCCGTCAATAGCTCAACCCAGGAAAACCTTGAAAAATCATCCACACATACAAATATAAATCTCTTCCCCGACACACTCAACACATTTACTGGTCCCATGAGGTCCATATGCAGAAGTTCCAGATTTTGGGATGTGGTAATTTCAGTAATAGCCGGATGAGGTGCTTTTGTCTGCTTTCCCTCTTTGCATGGACCACAGATCATATCCTTCTGATACGTGATTTGAGGGAGTCCACGGATAGCCTCAATTCTAGATGCTTTACTCAGTGCTTTCGTGTTTGCATGTCCCAATCTACGATGCCACAAGATTGAGTTATCACTCTTAGCACTAAGGCATGTAACAAAAGGTTCCAAGATGTAACAGTTGTCAGATGATCTTCTCCCAGTAAGTACAGCACTAGACCCTTGCTTGACTGTACATAGAGATTCATTAAAGTGAACTGTCATCTGATGATCACACAGATGGCTGATACTGATTAGATTTGCCTTGAGATCTTCTACTAGCAATACATCATACAGCACAGGAAAATCTTGAATTTTAAGTTCTCCCTTTCCAATAACCTTACTGATCTTACCATCTCCAAATTGTACTGTACCACTCCATGACACCATGTTGCTTAACAGATCTGGGGATCCAGTCATGTGCCTTGAGCACCCACTGTCAAAGTACCACGTGTTCCTGGCATATACATTATAGCAGGTGTGAACTACAAGACAATTCAGTGAAGATTTCGGTACCCATACCTTTCTAGTGAGTTTCTTCTGTTGATCAGGCTCCATGTTGCAACATGAGGTAAATTGCTTTCCTCTCATAATATCTCTCAGCAGTTTCATGCATCGAACTTCATCATGTCCTTGTGACATGCAGTAGTCGCAACATCCAGGAGGGGTCTTCCTTTCTACAATTCCCTGAGATCCTCTCTTTTCTGAGACAGGTGCACAGTTAGGCTGATTTCTTCTGAATTTTCTCTGACTGTTAGATGCTTGATTTCTTGCAGACACAAACACTGTTTTGGTCATCTGAGAGTTTGACACCTTGCTGTTAAATCCCAGACCTTGCTTGTTACCATCTGTCTTTCCCATCACCAAGAGATCATTTAATTTTGCAGTTCCTGTGTTCAGTTTATGAATGGTTGCTTCAGCATCCTCAGCTCTAGCAATTGCAGTTCTCAACTTCTTCCCCAGATTATCACAGTCAATGGTTCTGGCTTTAGCTTTTTCTTCAGCACTTACTGTTCTTGAAGTCATAATCTCCAGCTTCTTAACCAGGATATCAGAAGCTACTTCAGCATCTTTAGCCCTTTTTGTCATTATCTCTAGCTTCTGTGATTTCTCCACATCATCCATGGGTTTCTTTCCTTCTGAGATTTCAAGTTTCTTTTTCAGATCAGCAAGCTCCCCTTCAGCTTTTTCAGCTCTTTTTGTCATGGATTTTAGACTCACGGTTAATTCTTCAATTTCCTGCTCCTCAACCATTGCATCATTCACTAGGGTATTGACCTTTACTTTCAGAGACTCAATTTCTTCTGCAAGGCTTGTCATTTCAGTAGCTTCAGTTTGACTAATTTTTAGACTTTTGATTAGTTCAACTGAGTTTTCCCATTCCTTATACAGATCATCATATGCACTTTGGAGATCAGTGCTTTCTGATTCATCCGGAACTGGTCCTGATTCCACAACTCTAACTCCAAAAGACACATGTTTTTCAGGCAGAATCTCATCTTCATCATCACTCCAGGTTTCTCCTGATGTCACAAATGCCTTAGGTTGATTCAAAAAATTCCCACACTGATATGCTAGATGTCCAAAGCCATTGCACTCCTTGCACTGAGGTTTACCAGCATGCTTAGTTCCTTCAGGACCTCTTGGAAGATCATCAACAGTCCTGAGTCTAGTTTGAGTAGAATCTCCTCCTAGAAAATTTTTGACAGCATTCTGAGATTCTACAGATTGACCTCCTTGACCTTGATAGGGCTGATTTCCCTGGTTCTGATAAGTTTGATCTCCCTGATTTTGATAGGACTTAGTTCCTTGGAATTGAAAACTCTGAGTTCCCTGGCCTTGATTCATTTGGGCTTGTGCACCCTGTTGACCTGGAACCCCTCTGAATTGACCTTGATTGCTTTGATTCTGAGCACCTTGATTTCCTCTTCCTTGATTGCCAGAATATCCTCTTCCTTGGTTTCCCCTCATGAATCTCCCAAAGTTTCTGGCAAGTAATGCCATTTCATCAGAGCCAATATTATCTTCCTCCACCTTTCCTTTACTTTTTGATGTTGCAACATGAAATGACAGAGCCTTTTTATCCTTACTTTTCTCAGTGCACATCTCAGAAGTCTTCATAAATCCCAACAGCTCATCTAGAGTAACAACGTCCAGTTGAGCATTGATCTCCAAGTTCATCACTAAGACTGAAAATCTCTCAGGTAATGACCTCTTCACCTTGTCCAGAACTTGAGCCTCAGTATATCTTTCACCAAACTGATGTGCTCTATGAATTAAATCTTTCAATCTAGTGCTGAACTCATCAACTGTCTCATGTTCCAACATCTCCAGGCTTTCAAATTCAGATTTGATCATTCCAAGCTTGATCTTTCTAACAGACCTGGATCCTTCATGTTCCTTCTCGAGTGCTTCCCAGGCAGCTTTGGCAGTAGTACACCCCGAGATGATTCTGAATTGATCATCTTTTACTCCATTATAGAGAGCGCCTAGCACTTTGCTGTTCAGCCTCTTCATAGCCTTTTCTGTATCAGTCCATGGAACAGGTTTAGGCATAGTTCCACCAGCTGGATTTGGTATGGTAGGTGGACTGTATCCGATCTCGATCATGTTCCAGGCATCATCATCAAGTTGATCAATGAAGATGCGCATCCTAGTTTTCCAGTCTGGATAACTCCCATCAACTAGTAACGGTGCCCTTGTGATGGATCCTCCTTCCTTGGCCATCGTAAGCAGATCGTTCACTCACCTCGCAAGAGGATTAAACAAGTGATTAAGCTCTGATACCAAATGAAATTCCCTGCTTACGTGATCTAATTCCTATCGTGTTCTAGTTTTAATTAAAAACAACTAATTAAAACTGAAAGTGCGGAATTTAAAATGAACACGATATGATCACCCAGTTCAGTGCAATGCACCTACGTCTGGGGGGCCGTAGCCCGTGGTAAAACCCTTCACTAGCTGTAATAAAGTTTTCCCTGTCTATTACAAGCTACTGGCTATATCAGCAAGCCTATCACACTATCAATTGGCTACTCTAGCATAGATAGCTGTTACAGTGATTACCTTCTTTTCCACGAAGGTGCGGCAAGGTTCTAAACCACCCGAGCTTCAACACACGTCCCAAGTGTTTTGTGTAAGGTTGAAAAACCAGGACTGCGTCGCCTTGTGCTCAAAAGATAAAAACCCTGAATTCCAGAATTTCTGTGTAAAACCAATTCCTTTTGCACGCGACTGATGTCCATCTTTTATAGCTCATTGCCATGTAAAAACTTCCTTTCACACGGCTCTTGATTCCTTTCTTCAATAGAACTGTATTCCAAATTAAAACCTTGAAGAAAAGGAATTTATGTGTATCTCAACGTCTTGTAAATGGAAAAACCAATCTCCACGAATATATCCATTCTACTTCAGCTGCAAATCACGTTGTAGACACCCATTAGGACTGTAGTTTCCATAAACTCCATCACACAATATTTTCCTTCCATCTTCAAAACCTGCGCTGGAGCCTGGAAAATATTCTATCTTTTTCTGCCAACTGAAGTCATGTTGCAACATGACCTTCCACAAAGCAGCCAACAAAATCTGGACTTACACATAGAACAAAAACTTATCGCAAAAATCTTATACTTTTTTTTTCTTCATTTTTTTTACGAATTAGCATAAGTTAAGGGGTATCAAAACACTTTTCAAAAATCAGGATAACTCAGTATTTTTCTCTACTTCATTACTTTAACTTTTATGCAAGAACTCCCAATATTTAAATTCTCTCAAAATAAATAAATAAAGTATCAATTAAATCCAAATGAAACAAACACATGAACTAAACATATAAGCATACGAACTAACTTCTCGTCTAATCTCTCATTAAAGACCTTTTATCAATTTAATCCAATAAAAATCCATTTTTCAACCCTCTTCAATTCATGAATTCACTTGACTAAGCATGGAAGCTAGCAAGCATGAAGCATGTCCAATGTCTTCTCTACTTATTCAAATGGTAGTTGTTTGCATCCATTGCTCCAATGGGAGCTATGTCAAAATCAAATGGATCGGTGAAAACCATGCTTCATCAAACTTTTAAGAGTCTTGCAAGTAAATTATAAAGAAGCCACGAGGAAATTCATAATATGCACATCTCACCTAATACAAATTATATGAATTTCACATGAAACATTATTATAATTTTCAACTTAAGAAATTGAGAGTTCTTGAAGTCGAAGCAAGCCAAAAGGGACATCGCAACATATGCAAACACTTTTTTAATTATTTCATACGAATACTTAAATATATATACCTACGTACGCAAAATTTGAACTTCGGCAACATTAGGTAATCGTGTCATGTCATCAATTGTTTTGGTCAGATGATCGTGTACATTTTATAAGTTCCATGAGCTCAGATTTAGAATACACTTGCGTTATATTTTACTTTCGGTTCCTTTTTAATTGCAACATCTCTATTGCATGATATTCTTTATATCATAAATCTCAACAAGTTATCAAAGTAATATTAGGGGTTGAATTAGATTTTTTTTGGATAAGAGTGATAATAGTACTTAGCAATGTCCCAAGAGCAGTCTTATAGTAGCATCATCGGATGGTAGGAGTAGATATGTGGCAGAGAGATCCATATCCGATTTAGGATTTGGGGTTACGATATTGTTACCCATTTTAATCTATAGTTTATATTTAATTTTTTGTCTCATATTTAAGTGAAATAGAGTCGTTTCATGAATAATAAAAGGAAAAAACCTACAAAGAAGGACATCGGAAAAGATTTTTAACCTTCTTCTCCAAACTGTAGTCACCAAAATTTCAAACGGCGAAACTTTAAACCAGTTATTCTTCCTAATACTACTATACTTACCATCAGATTCTAAGTAGGAATCGAATTCTACCATAATTGTTACTAGTTCCACCACTTCATTATGACGTTTTCTTTTGCAAATGTTTCTCCTACTATTATAATTGGATAGTGAAAATAAAATTCTTTTACAAAACATGAAGGAAAATGAAAGCAGAAAAGCCAATAAAGGCAAAAACTATACTAAAATGATTGAATATCACCCAGTGGTACAGCCTGAAAAGCTCATCACTTTAGAGTTTAGACCCAGTTGTATAGTGTAACATTCTTCTTGCTAAATGCTGATGATAATTTGAATATATCAACGCACTAAAATACCACTTTTTGTTGATGTTCTTCGTTTTGTCAATGCAATTAGCATGCAATGTCATAATTTCCTATTAACCACACTAATCATTTAGGCCTAACTTTAATCGAGTGAGATTAAATTAAACTTAATTAGCACCCAAATCAGAAAAGCCAAGAACATGTCGGTAGGAAAATAACCACAAAATGAAAATAAGAAAATGAAAATTATAAAGCTTTACAAAATTCAAAAATATATTAAGTGGTATAAAAAGTCTAAACATATTCCGCCACATTCAAATTGAACTAAACTGAACGGTTATACATCAATCCGTGTAAATATTAATATCAGTATAAATATAAATAGTTGACCGTTAAAATACTTTTAAATTGAGTATTTGAAAGTAATCTATAGTATTCAGTAAATACATGAAATATAATATATTCTCCATTCTTTCCTTAAACTCATCAAACGTTCAATTTTCTAATTGACTTTCCACTCTGTCAACTTTCATTTTTCACATTTGAATGCAAGTCAATGTTAATCTTCTAAATTTAAGCTCCGTTCCGTTTTAAAGTGCGTAAGCCTTTAATGCTATGCTCCAAAATGTTAACAAAGTTTTGACAATTGACACAAAAATATTTCCAACATTGCACAATGATATCTATTCGATTATCCTTGATGTTTCATCACTTTGATTAGTATTGTTCATTTTTATTAACTTGTTAAATAAATTTAATGATTATCCTCATATCTCTTCTCTAAATCTAATAAGTATAATATCACTTACCGTTGTGAGTCAACTGGACTAAATTTGAATGTCCTTATTTTGTATAGATAAAACGATGAAAAGTTTATAATTTACACTTATAACTTAGAGAAGGTCTTGGGTGAGATCGTCCTACCATAAGGTTATGGTAGGACCAGGGGCGGACCCAGAAATTAAAGTCGAGGGGGGCCATAATAGAATAAAAGTAAAATTATAGCACTATATTTTAATATATTAAAAATTACAAGGGTATAAAATGTAATTTGTATTTTTTTAAACAATTTACAAAGGTATAAAATGCAATTTTTAATTTTTTGGGCCACCCCCATGTTCCGCCCCTGGGTAGGACGAATGATAGTTCATGTGTTTGTTACCTTTGTTAGTGTGTTTGTAAGTTTTGTTTACCTTTAACACATAAACACAAATTTTGGCAAACAAAAATTAGAAACACACAAACAAGTGAATTAAATACATGAACAAAAATTATGTCAAACAAAGTTTAGAAATATACAAACAAATGTATTAAACACATGAACTATCATTTGTCCTACCATAAGTTTATGGTAGGACGGTCTCACCCAAAACTTTGTATATAACTTATGATTAATTCAATATGATTTTATCCAAATATTTAATTTCACATATCAATAAATTTTTATGATTGAATTTATTCCCGTTTTGCTTATTACTAGGTCAAATATAAATTCATCTATGTTTGATCCGGATTAACTTGTTAGAAAACATTCAATATGAGTAAAATATCTTTCACATGGACATAGTCAATGGTCTAGAAAAAATGTATGGTTTCAAGAATCTTTTAAAAGCACACATTCTCAATTAAAATCAGTCTCAATTGAATAATCATAATTACTATATAAAAATCTGTCTTGAAACTGAAAAAATCAAACATGAAAGTGAAAAGATCAGCAATAATACACTAAACGATCATGCTTAACATATAAAAGATCACGTGAGATGATCAACAATTATCTCTAATCTCAATTGATATTGGTATTATTTAAAAATTAGCACACATTAAGGCTAGAAAAGGACTTAGTATTAGCAAAGGAGTAATAGTTAATTAAAGTCTTTAAGTATAGAATCAGAGCCCTGCAGTCTGAATCCAACAACAATTGATCTTTGACTTAGCTCCTTCCATAGTTTCGATTCTTCTTCTGCAGCCCGCCCAGCCATTCCGCCAGCATTACAGCTCACTTTTTTTTGTCCTTTTGATTTCCCAAACCGTGTATAAATATAAAATCCAGCATCCATATCAAAATGGCCTGAACTCAAACTTCAGTCCTCAAAACTACCAAAACACCCCATTTTCCCCATACAAATTCCCCCTCCAATTCCAAAACATACCAAACTCCAAAATCAATGAAATGAGGCCGAATCAAGAACTCATTCTCCTCCTCTTCACTTTCACATTCATTCTCTCCATTGTGAACTTCTCTTCATCGAGCGGCGATTCAGGTCCCATCACTCAGAGATTCCGGGAGGCGCCGGAGTTCTACAACTCGCCGGGGTGCGCCGCGGTGGAGAACACCACCGCAGACGACGGCGAGGAGGGTAGCTTTATCTGCTCCGAGGATGCCGTCCACGTGGCGATGACGCTCGACGCCGAATACATCCGCGGATCAATGGCGGCGATCCTGTCTATTCTCCAGCACACGTCTTGCCCGCAGAACGTGATATTCCATTTCGTCACCTCCGCGTCTGCCGACGCGTCTACCCTACGCGCCACCCTTGCCTCGTCGTTTCCTTACTTGAAGTTCCAAATCTACCCCTTCGCCGACTCCGCCGTGGCGGGGCTGATCTCCACCTCCATCCGCTCTGCCCTTGATTGTCCGTTGAACTATGCAAGAAGCTATCTTGCGAATGTTCTCCCAATATGCGTCAAGAAAATCGTCTACCTCGACTCCGATTTAGTGCTCGTCGACGACATTGCGAAGCTCGCCGGAATTTCACTCGGGGAGGATAAAGTCCTCGCCGCGCCGGAGTACTGCAACGCCAACTTCACCTCCTACTTCACGCCGACGTTCTGGTCGAACCCCGCTCTGTCCATGACCTTCGCCGACCGGAACCCCTGCTACTTCAACACTGGCGTGATGGTGATCGACCTGGAGCGGTGGCGCGTGGGCGACTACACCACCAAGATCGAGGAATGGATGGAGCTGCAGAAAAGAATGAGAATCTACGAGCTGGGCTCCTTGCCGCCGTTCTTGCTGGTGTTCGCCGGTAACATCGCGGCGGTTGACCACCGGTGGAACCAGCACGGCCTCGGCGGCGACAACTTCCGGGGACTCTGCCGCGATCTCCACCCGGGCCCGGTGAGCCTGCTGCATTGGAGCGGGAAAGGGAAGCCGTGGGCGAGGCTGGACGCCAACCGGCCGTGCCCGCTGGATGCTCTGTGGGCCCCCTACGATCTGCTCAAGACGCCATTTGTGTTCGATTCTTGAATCTTGGAAGCAGAAAACACACAGTCACACAGTAGAGCAGAGATTGGTGAATAAAGCGGCCGGAATCTGTACAGAGGAGGGAATTTTTGTTCTGGATGCGATCTTGATCGGCCGCGATTCTGCACATCAGCAGGAGTATACATAAAGATCGGGAAGAAATTTCTTCTCTTCTTTTTTTGGAACGTTACTTGTAAATATTTCTTGGGTTCATAAAATTCACACACGTGGTAGATACAGATTCACAGTACAAAATTCAAATTCTTTGTACTACTCAAAAGAAAAAATCTTTCATTTTTCACCTCATGAATAAGAGTTGGTAATAAACCATTTTTTACCATTATGTGTAGCCTTTTTACCATTCATAAACTATTTGACTCCATTCCGCAATAAAAATCATACAGTAAAGTATCAATATTGAGACGAAAACAATCTTATAAATAACTAAAGTAAGATTCCACTATTAAAATGAGATATTGTGTAGTTATTAGAATATACTCTGTAGTTACTAGAACATTTTACTTCCAGTCGCAGCAAAAGTGATATCTCTCACTCGCAGGATCTCATAATCCTGACATTACGAGATGACGAAGAAGTAAATCACGGTGTTGAATAATAATTTATTGTCGCTACGTAAATGTTTTGCCCGTTTTATGAAAAATTTACCATCTAACTTCATCAAGTAACTCAAAAAGGCATCACAAGCTCAAATAAACTACAGCTATAAAATACTACTTTTATAAATTACCCAGTTTTAATAAGGAGTGAAATAGAAGAAAAGACAAGAAAGGGGGTAAATCTCAGTTGTAAATAAACAAAGAGAAGTAAAACCAGGTAGGTTGAATCAATTGCTGAAATATCACAATCTACGCATTCGCTTACAAGTATTAAAAGATTTCCATTAATCACCAAACAGGCCCTTATTCTAAATCCAGGGATGACTTCAGGGTGAAGGATTCCGCAGAACAGCGCACAGAATCGACCAAATATGAGCTAAAGTCCTTTGTCATATCTCAATTTTAAATATTTTATTTTCAGTGAAATGTGGTACTAATATTTATTCCTATGTCTTGTCTCACCACTTTGCCAGCTGATCAAAATCAAAACGAATCCATAAAAACGAGTTGTTTTTGTTTTTGAATATTAATTTAATTTAGGTGATTAGTAAATGATTGATTGATAATTGTTTTATCTCATTTTTTTCTACTTAGGGTCGTGCTAGCAACGAATATATTGTCTCAATTGGTCTAATTGTATGATCTTGCTTAATACGTAAAAGATCAACACAAAATAAATAATAATCAGACATGAAATTGAGAAGATCAAGTAATGTACAAAATGATCATGTTTAACATGTAAAAGATCAAGTAATATACTAAATGATCATGTTTAATATGTAAAAGATCAGGTTTGAAAGGAGAAAATCAACATTTGACCCCTATCTAAAAGATCAGGACCAAAATTTTATTTGATGCGGGAATCAATAGAGGCTCAGCGGTTACTGGTGTGGTGGCTTTTGACCCGGAGGCGTCTTCATTCGTGCTGCGACCAAGAGGTTTCCACGTGTCCATGACATGTACTGGATGAAACATTAGCACTAGAAGAAGCTCTCCTTTTATGTGAGTCGGCTCTTGATCGAATTTTATTTACGCTAGATCAGAATCAGTTGGAGGGTCCATTCTGGATCCCACGAGATTGTAATTTCGTTACCCATAGTCTAGCAAACTTTGCGAAGTTGAACCCCTTGTTAGTAAACACTTAAGATGCTCTACCTAGCTTTTTGTCATTCGTTTATGGACGTTTTCCAGAACCCTGAAATATAATTTCTTTGCTTCAAAAAAACATTTGGCCCTATCTTAATTAGGAAATGTTTTTTTTAATATATTTAATTTTCATTTCACTCGTTAGAAAAACCGATTGTTTATTTATGGTCTTAATCGAGTCGTATTGACGTTTTAACAACCTCCATTTCCAATAGTATGTCTTTTTCCCTTTATTTGGAAAGGGAAAACGAAGCAAAAGTCCTTCACTTGACAGTAGGATCATTTGTAATTGTACCATAAAGAGAGCGATCGTGCGGAATCCGAAAGTAACATTTAATTATAAATGTGGTTAGCAATAATAGAAACCAAAATATAATCCATCTTCACACGTTTGTACCAATTGTGTACTGCATTAATATGGATAGCAACGAGTTTTGGATTTGTCTAAAATAAGCATGAAATTCAATCAATGAGACGGCTATGAATTTTGATTTTTTCTACAATAAGAGAGTGTATTCAAGTAGCTGAACCCGAATTTGCAGGAAAATCCTTTGTTGCTCCCCGGGAGCAGTGCTCCCCCCATATAATGCCAAGCTCATTAAATGCTTGGACCACGGGGTCCCTATTATCTGGTCCTGGGGTCTCATTAAACAAATAACGCATCCCTCCTTTTAATAAAATTCAAACGGCTCTCTACCTTTTCCTTGTATCTTCCGCACCGGATTCTGGAAAACCATTTTTCTCATTCCGGTCATCCATGGTGGTCTCTTCATTTTCAAAGCAAAAATTCTAAAAAAATTGGAAACGGCATCAGAGAGGAAGTGCGATCAAAGTAAACCGAACAAAACAAGGTAAGAAGTTATTATTAATGTTTTTTTCAGAATAAGCCTCAAAACTCCAAGGAGTTTTGTGCTGTAATTATGTAAATGGTCTCTTATTGTATAAATCTGTATGATTTGATGTGTTTCGAACCTTTTATGTGGGTGGTTGTTGTAGTTGATTTTTTTTTATCCATAACTTAGCTTTGACGAAGAGAGTCTTTCTAAATTATCAAGATAGTGCTCCACCCTTTGTTTAAGAGTATTACTGCAACTCTTTCTTTCTGATGTTTCTTCTAGGCTTGTCATTCTATATGGTCACAAGTTGGGAAATAAGCGTCTGACTGCCTAAGTTTTATAGTATCACTAGTTTATACTAATGCGTCTCACAGACTAGCCTGTACTTTCAACTAAGGCGTCTCACTGTCTTGGCTAAAGGGTATCACCAGTTTTATACAAGGAGTCTCACTGCCTAGCCTTTACCGTATCACCAGTTTCAGCTAAGGCTATATCAATGCGTAGGCTATATTTCGTCTCACAAGGTTCAGCTAGGGTGTCTCGTGAGTTGCAACTAAGGATGCTTACTGTGTAGTGTATCTCGTCTGAAGTGTTTCAATAGGCGCTAAGTGGTGCCTCTGTCTAACTATTGAGTATTATGTTTTGCTGTGTAACAGATGGTGCTGATAGACTTAAACTACCTCCCCGAAGATGCTCCGGTGAGTGAGGGAGATCCTGATTCCGACTACGAGTCCTTAGACGGTGATGATTTGGCGGAGTTAGGTGGTGACGCTGAGAATCCGGCTGGGGAGGAATTAGAGGGGGAGGGAGATGACGATCCAGATCAAGATATATGTATTACCCCGCCAGCTAAAGACCAGGAATTCGAAACATCCGTCCATTTTCATGCATACATGCACTGTTACGCATACGCGAACGGGTTTCAAGTTAGAGTCCTTGGCCGAGATATCCCGAAAAAACCCAAGAAGGTCCCTGGGCCGGAACTGCCTCCGGAAGAGACGCACCTGTCTCCGGGTCCTCGTGACACAGAGAAATATAAGCGCATTCGAATTGTATGCAACCTTGAAGGGAAACATGAGCCCAAGGGTAAAGATGGTGGTAAACATTTTAAGAGCAGCAGGTGTGAATGTAAGATGATCGCGACTGCTCGCCGCCAAGATGATGGTTGGTGGAGGGTAACAAGTTACAATCTTGAACACAATCATCCATTACTTCCCCACAGTACCAGATTCATGAACAGGTATCGAGGAATTTCAGATACAGACGAGCGTGCCATGTTGTTGCAGCAGCGCGCCGGGCTCCGTGCATCTCAGATATATAGTGTTTTTGCCATTCAGTACAAGGGATTTGACAAAGTTCCTTTTTCAGAGAAAGATATGCGCAACCTACTGAACAGGAAATGTTTGCTAGAGATGGCAGAGGGGGATTTCCGTGCAATGGAGCTGATGTTTCAGAATATGCAGGCAAAATCTTCCAATTTCTTCTATTCTTTTGATCAAGACCCCACTACTGGGAGAGTAAAGAATATATTTTGGATAGACGGTCGAAGCCTTAAGGCCTATGAAGATTTTGGAGGCACGATTTCATTCGATACGACATACATGTCGAATAGGTACAAGATGCCGTTTGCACCATTATTAGGTGTGAACCACCATGGCCAGACGACGCTTTTCGGTTGTGCCCTCATAGCAAAGGACGACGCCCAAAATTTCACGTGGTTATTTAAAGTGTGGCTCAAGTGTATGAAGATGAAAGCTCCAAAATGCATAATCACGGACCAGTGTAGAGCCATTGGTGAGTTCATTTTTCCACTTTATCTTTCGGCATTATTGTTATAGAATATGATACATTTTACATCACAGCTCCAAATTTGGAGAGTATCACAGAGTATCACAGAGGTCAGCTTTAAGGTATCACTACTTTATACATTAAGTATAAATGGAGATAAAAACTTGGATTTCTCGCTAACAAATCCGCTTCTGAAATTGGGTTTCACTGTTATATATTGGAGAGTATTACAGAGGTATGCTTTAAGGTATCATTACTTTATACATTAATTATAAATGGAGATTAAAACTTGGATTTCTCACTAACAAATCCTCAAAATCATACCAAACTAGACCTAATCATCGAGGGTCAAATCATCTGTTCTTGTACGGTTGGATAGGCATTGCGCAATTATCTGTTCTTATATTCAAGTTTTTGTTTCAGGAAAGGCAGTGGCCGACGTTTTCCCAAATACTCGACACAGGTGGTGTATTTGGCACATATTAAGGAACCTAAGGAAAAACTTTGGCTCCATGACCGAATGGGCCAAAATTGTCAGTTCGCTAAGAAGAATACTCCATGAGTCACTATCTGTTGAGGAGTTTGAAGCCGAATGGTATGCGTGGGCAGATAGGTTTAAACTTCAGGGGAAGACGTGGTGTATTGATATGTACAGGGATCGACATAGGTGGGTTCCCGTTTATTTCAAGGATCAGTTTTGGGCGGGAATGTCAAGCACCCAAAGAAGTGAGGGAATGAACAACTTTTTCAAGGGTTTTGTTAACGTGGACACAACACTCCAGACTTTTGTAGAGCAATATTCCCGAGCACTTGCAAAGAGAGCAGAGGATGAAACAAGGGAGACTCATGATTCCATCTATAGGCCATATATATGTGCGACAGAGTTTGGCTTTGAGCAAGTGTTCCAAGATCTGTACACGAATAGAAAATTTCGTGAATTTCAGAAACAAGTCTTGGACATGATGTATTGCAATGCGATGATACTCCAAGAAAATG
This sequence comes from Cruciata laevipes, assembly GCA_963678965.1. NCBI lineage: Eukaryota > Viridiplantae > Streptophyta > Magnoliopsida > Gentianales > Rubiaceae > Cruciata > Cruciata laevipes. The sequence goes on from OY787639.1 coordinate 2,221,113, forward strand.
ATATGGGAATTGTGTACGAGGTGAAGACGGACAAGGTTCGGCAAGGGCGGACGAAAAGACGATGTTTCATTGTGGCCGTGCAACGCGAGCCATGGGACATAAGATGTGATTGCAAGAACTTTGAATTTCGGGGTATTTTGTGCTGTCACATGCTTCAAGTGTTCAAAGTTGAAGGGAGACGGAAGGTTCCCGAAAAATTCATTGTGGATCATTGGAGAAAAGACTTGTGCAGAGATTACACCAAGGAGACATGTTATTATGCTGATCAAATGAAGAGTATCCCCCCTGAAAAGACACGTTACGATCTGATGGAACAGAGGTTCCAGAAAGTTGCATCTTGGGCGATGAAGGATGAAGACTCTTACAACAAAGTATTGGAGATGATGAACAAGCTATGCTTGGAGTTGAAGCCCGAGCATGATCTTCCTCCCGGATTGACTAGAGATGATGCAGGTAACATTGTGAAGCAATGGGGGTCTCGTAACAAATCCAGCACTAGACAAGCGGGTGGTGGTTCGGCTGATGAAGGACCCCGTGACCCCATAGACCGGAGAAAAAGGGGGAGAGCACCGAAACATCGTGCGGGCTACCATTTGGACAAGAAAATAGAAAAAAAGCAGAGGAAGAAAAAGAAGAAGAATTTACAGAATGCAGGCTTGGGATTTGACGATGAAGAAGTTGATTGAAAGTTTTTGAGGATGATAATGGGCCGAGGAAATAAAAAGTACTTGTTGGGTATTATCAAATATTGATTATCGATATGTAGTTTTATTTCATTTGGGGTATGAAAATACTTTTGTTATCTGGATTGATTTGTCTTTTCCAGTTCTGGGCTTTTGAGATGGAATTTTAAACATGATTTTGTCTCTTGAAGGGGTTTCATTGTTATAGAATTGAGGGTGTCAGGGTGGTGTACTTTAAGGTATCTCTTTTGTTACTTGGGCTGATTTGTGACATTGTTCTGATTTATGTTATTTTTACCAGTTCTGGCCAAAAGGGGTTTCACTGTTATATATTGGAGAGTATCACATAGGTCAGCTTTAAGGTATCACCACTTTATACATTAAGGTCCCGAAAGTATTGCAGAGACCTTGATAATGGGCCGAGGAAATAAAAAGTACTTGTTGGGTCTTATCAAATATTGATTATCGATATGTAGTTTTATTTCATTTGGGGTATGAAAATACTTTTGCTATCTGGATTGATTTGTCTTTTCCAGTTCTGGGCTTTTGAGTTGGAATTTTAAACACGATTTTGGCTCTTGAAGGGGTTTCATTGTTATATACTCGAGGGTGTCAGGGTAATGTACTCTAAGGTATCTCTTTTGTTACTTGGGCTGATTTGTGACATTGTTCTGATTCATGTTTTTTTTACTAGTTCTGGCCAAAAGGGGTTTCACTATTATATATTGGAGAGTATCACATAGGTCAGCTTTAAGGTATCACCACTTTATACATTAAGGTTCCGAAAGTATTGCAGAGACCTTGATAATATATCAATCTCGTGTTGTGTCTTTTGGTCATATTTAGAATTTTAAGATAATTGAAAAATAATTACTACTGAACCAAAAACATGGAGAATAATAATAAGATTCAAATTCATAATCATAAATAAATGGAGATAAAAACTTGGATTTCTCGCTAACAAATCCTCAAAATACGTTGGATAGGGATTTTTGATATGCAAATCATACCAAACTAGACCTAATCATCGAGGGTCAAATCGATGAAGATCTTCTCCTTTGGCTCTACTCCCTTCTTTATCGGACCCTCCACAAGCTCATCATCATCGAGGGATAAATCTATGAAGATCCTATCCTTCGGCTCAACCTCCTTCTTAACTTCGACCTTCTTCATCTTCTTCTTCGCATCCTCCAGCGCCTCATCCTTCACCAGTATGAAGTCCGTAGCAGCGACTGTTCTCTTTGGATTTCCTTTCAGATCTTTTGGAATATCAGCTCCTTGGGACATCATGAAAGTGTCAGCTTCAGCCTCGTAGAGGTTTCGAATGGTTGTAACGGGGATGCGGAATCCCTTGAACATGTCATTGAGTGCCTCCACTCCAATGTTGTGAATCAGCTGCCTTAGGAAGAAGCGGAGTTGCACCTTTTCCCTGGCCAATTCCCTGGAGCAGATGCAGGTTGAAGGTGAAGAAGGGTTTTTCATCTGTTGGGAGAGGTTCGGCTTGGTAGACTTGTGAGAGTTGAGCAGATTTTTGGGTGCCATATCTGGGAGAGGGTTTGGCTCGGCTCGGGAAGATTATATTTGTTTTTATAATATTGTTGTTAATATTTTGGAATGCCGCTTTGGTCTCAATTTATAAGCAAAGAAATCCCTCCAAAATATGGCGCCAAAATGTAAAAGAATCAATGGAGGGAAAGTAAAGGAATCAATGTGAGAGTAATATGAGTATTTCTGAAACAAACTATTAGGTGCCTGCCTTTTTGGTTCTTCTTATTTGTCCATGTCTATGTTGACATTACCTAATGATGGTCCAACCGATATTATAAAATGAAAATAAATTATAAATATAGAATGACCCAAAGGAGGATGGAGAGACACGCGTGCTTTATTAATATTTAACAGTCGGGTTTAAAAAATGCTGTGTAATTCTTACATAAAAAAAGCATGGTAAAATTGATAATCTACTATTATGAAAATAAAGGCATAAAAGGAATACCAATACATGGCTTACACGCAAAGGAAAACGAAGAGAGACTCCTACTTCAATATGCGGATGCAAATGACGAAGAAGAGAAAGACGTAAGTGAAGACTATGGCGAAAATCAGGCGCGCTTCTCGAATTGCTCTTTTGTGGGATTGAGCTTGAAGACCCTGGATGGTCTCCACGTGACGATTGTTGCTGGCGAGCGTTTGTTGGCAACGGCGGCACGGACGCCGTATAGGGTTGTCAAACCAGGCAAAGAAATCGCACCCACCTGAGTCGTAGTACAGGCACCCATAGAATCTTTTTCCTGGATTTTCCTTTGTAGCGGAAGTTCTTACGACCGCCTCCAGACCACAGTCGCAGAGGACAGGATAATGGAGGATAACCATCATCTAAGATTTGGATTTGGATTTAGATTGGGTAATGACATTTGAAATTTAAGGTGTTTATATACTGGAGGATGACAAGTCTGATGTGTTCTCAATGATTGAGAATTTGAAATTCGACCGTTGCTATTGGATAATGTCTTTCTTATATGATGTGACACAATGTTTCCTTACTAGTATCCCTCACTGCGGCATATCCGTGTACACTTCAGACCGTTTGAATTGAATACTAACGTAGTATTATGGGGTCTCATATAAAAGAATATTTTTTTGTCTTTGTCTTAGGGGGTCTCCCAGAGTTTACTTGAGGCGTGCTTCCGGGTGGTTCTATAACGAGTCTTGAAAATATTTGATTTTGATCGTTGTGGAGTAATATTATTCTCTTACTCTCATGATTAAGTATTATAATTAAATAAAACATTGTTTGTACCAACTTTATAATTAAAGAAATCGTTGTTTAATATTTTTGTTTAATTTTATTGTACAAACTTTATGATTTAAGAAAGCATTGTTTGATTAATTTATTTGCATTAGAAGGCCATTCTTTGATGTTTTCCTTTGATATTGGAAGTAATATTCATAAAGAACCCTTGAAAACCCATTGAAATATTACAAATTTATAAAATTCCATTGAAATGGTTAGTGTTACTACATTGTTCACACTACCACCCCCTTCAAGGTATGTAATGCTCTATCAAGTATTATTCTTTACACAATTAATTGTAGTTAAATTACAAGTGGATTATGGAACACACATACTTACAAGTGGATTAGGGTATAATGCGGAGAAGAAAAGATGGTAGTAATCACAATAGAAATATTATCATTTATTTTTATAATCCATATAAATATTGTGTGGTATCTGGGAACTAACTTGAAGAGTGTCCCTTGATTGGCCGTTTTCGTATTTACATTTCTTATATGGAGTTTGTGTAGTTCTTGATTGAAGTTTCTCATATTTTACTATATCCGTGTTTGAATAACAAGTGTCGCTCGATTGGCCTTAGGAGTTATGCTTATCATAATATTGGGTCTTACAGAGTAATGCATATCAGTCCCACGGTCTAAGTGGTCTCTCATAGTTGAACTAAAACGTCTATCTGTAATCGGCTTTTATGGGTTCTTGAGTCTAGACAATTGTGGCCGTTGAAATATAGTAGTATTAAATTGTCGTATTTTCCGTTTGACACACTGTTATTGCATTAAATCTGTGGGCACACTGTTATTGTCGTATTCTTCAGTCTATTAGACTATACGTTTGTGGTCTCTTATGACTAAGTTTAAGGGTTCTTCTTGACTATGTGGTCTTCCAAACAGGGTGTCACGAATTTACTGCTAGGAGTCTCACTCGTTTTGTTTTCGTAGTTTTTAAGATTGAAATAACGAAAATTATCCAATATTGATGATCATCCATTGACCAAGTTAAAACAACGAAAATTGGATTATCTAATCAATGTGCGTACCAAATATCAAATGCAATTCAAGACTGAAAATTATCCATTACAGACCCAAAGTTAAAATGACGAAAATTCCTGAATAACTAATCCAAATAAAAAACGATTAAAATGCCTAATCCTCGCATGACTCGTCTTCAATGTCGGAGCTCTCCACGGGCCACTGACCTCTTGCATCGCCGCCGGTTGTCACGAATTCATGCGCAAACATGGTGCATTGCTCACTTGGACGACCATGAGCTGGACTGTTCAAGCTCAGCTTGAACTTCACGTAAGGGTTTGCCTGGAATCGGTTTGACCGGAATACTGAAAGCCAGTTCCCCCTGATGAAGCGGCGGAGTAGAGTTTTCGAGTTCCATGACAGTTGATACGGCTCCACAACGTAGTTCATGGAGAAATCTCTGGCAGCCGTACGGAGTTGCAGTTCATGTTTCAGCCTGTGGAAGTTAGATCTGCCAAATACTGAAGACAGCCTCTGCGTGTTACGAATATGTGTTAGGAAGATGCTCAAGTTTCTAAATCAAACAAAACAATGCAGTACACTAACCATTTCATCACCGTGAAATTCGTCCGCCGTCAGTATTTTGTATAGGCCTCCTGCATGTGTTTCCGGTGCTGCGGAGGGCACAAGTAAACACAAAAATCATTATGACTATAGGAACCCCTGATTTTTCAAAACAGAGAAGAATAAAACGGGCTAATCAGGCAGGGTATATCGTATGACACCCTTAAGTTGAACACAGAGAGACTATAACAGCTAAAACGGACAAATCATGCATGGCATATCAAAAGGACATATCAAAAGACAACAAGATCCAATTATTAAAATAACCAAACTTAATATCATGTAGGAACCGAGAGTCATGCATCAGACTAGAAAAGATTCAGTGATAAGTTTAGTGAATATTGTAAAATTATGATTGCAAACATAGTCTAATTCATAAAAGGAACACATACATGATGCCCCGAAATCAGACGGCACGCCGGTGCAATAACCAATCTCCGATCCATGGCTATTGTAAAAGAATATATTGAATCTAACTCCGCGTATGTGTTGGAAGACCAGCACCTTTCCCCTCCTCAAGGCATGCGTTTTATAGAAACGTAGCCAGCCGTCGCCCGAGAACTTAACTCCAGAGCCTCCAAAAACACCGATACCAGTTCCATTCACGACGAAATCGCCCAAATTTGACTTTAAGACGTACAAGGTAGGCTCTGTCAAAAAGATTCCATTGTTGAAAGTGGATACGACAGCCTGCAATAACCATCAAGCTCACAGAAGAGTCCCCAAAGACAAATACTCAAAAGCAATGGAAGAGTGATGATGTGTTGTGTGTTGGTTTACCAGAGAGTGTTTGTGATCCCCTTCGAGCTCAACTCTGAAATGCCATGAAGTGTGAGTTATTGGAGACAGAGCACAGTTTTTTTCATAGCCCAAATCATCGTAAACACGAACGATGTAATCCGTGTTTGAGTAAGATACGATCTCCATAAATTCACCATCTTGCATGATGAGATTGGTAAGTAACGATTGCAGGACCGTGTTCTTTAATTGGTAATCCTCATCCAAGCCAACCACATAGTCTCCCCTGTGTGTGTACAGCACAATTGACTTCGGGCGGTAGCCTACTAGGGCTGTGATACGGGCGGCCGGAAGTGCCTGTGATTAAACCAAAGAATCAGTCAAGTTGAACCAAAAACGGAGACACAAATATTTCAGCGGCGGATATCTTACCAAAGTGGCCGGGTATGGGGTTGTAATCCTGTGCATAATCGTGTAGGACTCCATTTTTCCGACTAGATCAGAGATGAACTAAAATGATGCCGAAGTTTTGAGAAAGAGAGAAGTAGCAGAGGATGAACTTCACATTTGATGAAGATTTGAGTTAAATTGAGTCAAAAGTTTGAAAGAGAATTGATGGCGTAACCCGAGCAACTAGAAAGTCAATATCATTTACTATTGCACAGTCTTTGAGTAAATGGTGTCTCAGGCTGAATTGAAGAGTGTCCCTAAAAATGCTCTTTAATACTTGCACAGTCTTTCAAAATGGAATGTTGGTCAAATCTGCATGCATGGGAATTGGTATCTACCCTTTATAATTATTTATTACTGAAAGAATTAAGAATTATAAGTAGTAGACGATTTAGAATTTTGATACCATTAATACAATTTTGGTAACTTAGAATTTTGATACCATTAATACAATTTTGTAAAATAGCTGTTTGTAAGGCGGGTATCTTATATAAATATCATATATCATCTATAGTTTGTAAGGCACAATTCTGTTAAACCTAGGCAGGGTGCGATGACTTCAAGCGGTTCTTCAACATATTTCGAATTAGGTTAATCAATTTGATAAAAGCAATCTATTGTTGTAGAATAATACGCACTTGTTTAATTTTAAAAATATTATAACATTTATTTTTCTTGAATTAAGGTTGAACTAACGGGGGAGTGTCACAAGCTAATATACTCGGTGTTACCAAATTCCACGTTGGCGTCTCCCATTACCTTAGGGTATTAGTGTGCATTCTCTAAAGGTCTCACAACTCTGGGTGTTAGAGTGTACTAGGAATGCGTTGGCTTGATTTTTTAAACTAAGCGTCCATCTTATTTTGACCCAATATATGTGAGTTATTATTACATTTAGGTCCCTCATCTTCTATAAAAAAAAGCTTCCTGCCTTGCTCAAGTTCACCGGCAGGAAGTTTCACACTCTTCTTTGATCAGAAAATCAATGGCCGACCATCGTTCCGGTACAGAGCTGAGGAAGAATGTCATTGACAAATTCGTTGCCGAGCTGAGGGCCAAAATTATCAAGGGTCGGTTTAAAAATAATTAATTTGTTGAAAGTTTTTTTTTTGCTCGAGTACCATTTTTTGAATAGAAACTAATGTCTATTTTAATTGCAGAATTGGATGATTCAGAAGCTGAATACGATGCAGACATGAAACCATTCCACGATGAATATATAATGCTCCAAGCCATAAGCCACCGTGAATACGGAATGCCCAATCTTTTACTCAAGGAGGCGTTTGCTATGGTAGTTGAGTCTCACAAGGTATTGTTATTCTTTATTAACTGTCTGGATTAATAATGGAAAACAATTTGAAACTTTTGATGCTACAAACAGATGCATATCAAGGCGACCCGTGATGCTACAATGGCAGCGTTGGATGCTATGGAGAAAGACATGTTTGAAGATCTGGAGAAGCTGGAGAAACATTTGCGTCAGGAACATGGAAGGCCGTCTTGGATCCCGAAGACTTACCGTTTTGAAGATTATTACCGCGGGCCATCTATGTAATTTACCCATGGGGTATTTGGTTCGGTTCTTTGGGGTATCTGTAATGTGGCTTTGGAGTCTCTTTGTTGTTTACCTCTAGGGTATTGTATTCAGAGGTTTTATGTAATTTGATGATATGTCATTTTTCAATAATCTTTTATCAACTTTCAATAAAATAGTAACTTCGGGCTTCTTAACATTGTGAAATCGTAACATCGTAATCTTTGATATTTGATTTGACCCAATAAATGTTAATAATTATTTGTACAAAATTATGTCATTTTAAGTTTGTAGAAAATTATGTCATTTGTCTTCCTTATGATTTTCTATTAGATTTAAAATAAATATCAATATTTATTCATGGAAAACATTTACTTGGCCTATAACTAGATTAACCATTATAGAAAAATTACATAGATATGGCTATAAGTACATAGAGAAGAAGCACTTCTTGGTTAAAGCTGGCAGAACGGTTTCACTAATGGGCTTCATAAAAAAAACAAACAAGTGGAATTGGTAAAAAAAATACCTATTCAATATACTGGTGCAACAAGAAAGCAGTAAAGCGACCGACCCCATCTACATTTGAAACAGTTCACCATGTTTGGACCAGTTGCAAGAAAGAATCCGTTGGATTATCAAAGCACGCCTTAGATACATCAAGTAAACGCTTTACCTATAGTCACAGAGACCCCATAGATAATTGTGTTGGGAACGGTATCATCCAATAAACAAAACCCGAGCAGATAAAGAAATTCTCAGCGGCTCCCTTTTCGAATGGACCAGTAAAAGATTGGACCAGTGTCACAAGATTAACCAAAAAATATCACTACACGGTTTAGTCATATCCAGTGCAACCACTGAATTACACATCGTGTTAATAGTGTCACTCAATATATTAACCCGTCGCATGAGATAAACCTGTTGCTTGTCGAATTGACCAGTATAGATTAACCCATCTCATGAAAGAAACCTTTGGCGTATCCCTTGTCGAATGGACCAGGTCAAGTCACAAGAATAACCTAGGAATACGAGATTAATTTAATATTGTAGCGAAGGAACATTTCTGACTCTAATAGTAACCTAAAATAAACGAATACACGTCTATCATATCACAGAAAGGATAAACCCTAAAATTTTATTCATCAAATCTCCGGTCATCATCAATGGAAGATTGGCCACCTGCATTGTTTCGCCAGGAGGATGTATCCCCGCTAAAACAAAAAGGTACTACTCTATTTTATGTATGATACCTGTTTGTTTTTCAAGTATACCAGTGATTAACCGCAGATATCTGTCGTCAATAGGGAAGAAACGCGTAGCAGAGCGTGCTGATGACGGTGCCGAAAGTGCGACAAAATTTCGAAAAACTACTCCAACGACGCCCTACAGCCGACGGGAATTCAAGACACTTTGTCGTCCAAGACAAATTTGCGTTGACGTTAGAGATTTCAGTGACCGGCAGAAGGAAGCCGTAAAGGAGCTGGGATTTGGAGGGTTGTTGAGCATGAAAGTGGAGGTCTCAAGTCTGAAACTATATGGCTGGCTACTTGACTCATTCAATCCAGAAAATGGGATTGTGTATGCACGAGGCCGACCCGCATTCCAAGTGACCAAGGACGATGTTAGAGACGTATTCCTGCTACCAAACCATGCTGGCCATAATGTCCAGGAATCTACCGGAGGTTGTCCGCTTCTGCGTGATTCATGGCGCGGAAGGTTTAAAATGGATGTAGGGAAGATTTCTATTGGAAAATTAGGTAAATTAATGGCAAGCTTGAAGGCAGGGTGCGATGACTTCAAGCGGTTCTTCGTCCTCTATGTAGTTTCTAGCTTCCTAGCACCAACAACAAATAGGAGTCTCCGCCTTGGAATTCTTAAGTCACTAGACGATGTAAGTTCAATCCCAAGGTTAGATTGGTGCCATTACGTGTTGAAACACTTATGTGGTGCAATTCAAACATGGAAAACGGCCAAACAAACCCACGTAGGTGGTTGCCTCATGTTGCTTCAGGTGGTTTACCTGCATAGACACCAGTGGTGGGGCGAAATTCTCCCCAAAGACTTGCCACTCATTCAACACTGTGATGAGGAGAAGGTTAATCAGAGAATCGAGGGTGAAGTATCGGCAGGTGGTTTCGGGAACGGATTCTTTGACTCGGAAAGCTACCCCGTATCCAGAAAACAAACCCAAACAATAACAAAGGATTTTCCACTTCCGAATGTAAGTGTTTAATTCGGTGTGGTAATTAATATTTTTTTAATTCCGATGTATAATTTATGCTTGTTACAAATTGATGAAGATTAATAGTGTTTGTGGTAATTAACTATGTGCACCTATATTATGTGACACTGATTACGTAAAGTGTTCTTTTGAATAGGACTTGGATAGTGCATTGGTCAAGACCAGAAGACAATTTGAAATATTTCTGTCAAACCTCGGACCAAGGGATTCATGCTCACGGGATGCACATAGTATGACCCAAGACATTGATATAATCATCGATGGTTTACACAGATTGAAGTATTTAATCCTGCAGCAAGGATACGAGGAAAGGAACCGCATAGTTTCAAGTATCATACCCTTATGCCAAACCACCAATGATGATAATGGCAGTAACTTCTCTCTCAAGCATAATCATCCATTAATCGTGGAGCCAGTAAACGAGGAAAGGAACCCCATAGTGTTAAGTATGATACCCTTATGCCAAACCAACGATGATGAGAATGGCAGTAACTCCTCTGGCGCGCATAATCAGGATTTAAGCGTGGAGCGAGAAAAGGAGGCAAGAAACCCCATAGTTTCATGTATGATACCCGTCTGCCAAACCAACAATGACGAGAATGGCAGCAACTCCTTTGGCGCGCATAATCCGGATTTAAGCGTTGAGCGAGAAAACGAGGAAAGAAACCCCATACCTGTGTGTCAAACCAACATTGATGAGTATGGCAGTAACTTCTCTGGCGAAGGAATCCACGAACGCGTGGAGGAAATGCTCAGCATGGAGGTAGATCAATGCTATGTGATATCCAATTTAGATGAAATTATTGCGATGGATACCACTGGTGATGTAGTTTCTTCACCAAATGTGGCTGATGTTGGAGTTGCTCAAAGAACTCCAGATGGTTCCGAACTTGGCGGCGATATTAAGGCTGTCGAACAGGCCATGTTTGATACTGACTGTGTCACTCAGGCTGATAGCCGAGTTGACAATGCCAAATTATCCAAGCTTGTTGAGAAGCTTAAATTTGAGATTTGTGGCTCCAGCAATGCTTGTGAATCAACTGCAAGTAAAGAGCAAGACCACATTGAAGAAATGCTGTCAGAGTTGAATGCTGTGAACGACTTTCATTTATCTTCTAAGCTGCTGCACGACTATCCACAAAACATGTGCCACCTACAGAAACACGAGGCTATGATCACCGATTTCTGTATTTCAAAACAAGCTAGGTACGGTTTCTGTATCCAGCTTTTTCCCAATGTTTGTCGTCGATGAACTTCACTATTGATCTGATTTGTTTGACTTTTATAATGGTAGAATGAACCTATTCAGCGATGGGAACATGTGTATAGGGGATGCTGTGGACTTAGGAAGCTTGGAAGTTGGTGAGCATATAACGACCAGCATCATTAACGCATTTGCAATGACTATCAATTCCGAGATGAGCAGCACATCTAAACCCAGAATGGTTTGCTTAGATGTCATTCCTAATGTATGTAATTTATCCAAGTTAAGCCAACATATACATTATTAGTCTGTGATCTAAACTAACATCAATTGTCTTATGTGTATGCAGTATAGCCACCTTATCGCAGATAGTGTTGCATTCACTATGTGGGATAATTCGATGAGAAGTTCCGTCCGTGAATTCCTCTCTGCCGAAATGGTAACAATTTACATTTGTAATTCGGGGTCTGGTAACTGTATCTTAGTGGTCTACTAGTTTATAACTGTGTAGTGTCCCAGGTAATGGTGCCCGTTCATATGCATGAGCACTACTTTGCTGTTGCTGCCAACATGAAGAAGTCAAAATTTCAGTACCTAGACAACCTTACTCATGATCATACGACTAAAGAATGGATGGAGGCTGTTGCATCACTGGTTAGTTAGTCAACTTCAATTTGTGCTGCAGATTCCTGTTCTTTTCAATTAGCCTATAAATTGGCGCCTAACATGAATTTATGACTTTACATGTATGCTGCAGCGAACATTAGTGTCAGATTACATGCTCATTAGGGGTCACCACAAAGCCGGTGAGGTTGCAATGTATGAGATTGAAACGGTTCAGGGAAATTGGAGAAATGAAACCGGAGACAATGACTGTGGTGTATATGTTATGCACCACATGCGGCATTTCCAGGGTGAAGAGTTGGTCGAGAACGAGCTGCACTTGGTATGTTGCTAACGTTACCTATGAGAAATAAGTTATTCATGTCAAGGCATTACTAATCTTTGGGTTGCATTTTTCAGATGAATAAACGGAATGAATTCCGGGCTACAGCATGTGCACAGCTGATAAGAAGCCGAGTCAACCGATGCTACAGAAATGTTCTTGAGGCCGTGTTGGGACATCACAAGAAGAATCCATGAGATCATTATTGAATTAGAATGAATTAGAATCGAGGAACTTTTTTTAAGATTGTAACAATGAATTACCATTATTGAATTGAAATTGAGTGAGACCTTAAGGGATCTTCAGGTGATACCTTAAGTATAATTGAGTGAGACCTTAAGGGATCTTCAGGTGATACCTTAAGTATAATTGAGTGAGACCTTAAGGGATCTTCAGGTGATACCTTAAGTATAATTCAGTGAGACCTTAGTACAAAATCGATCCATAATCAGGCCAATTCTGAACCATCCGAAATTGAGTACAAATCAAATCAGCCCAATTCTCTAAAAAACCGATCCAGTGAGACCCAAATAAAAATGAATGGGAAGATATCAAGCCACGCGTTGTGCCTGTGCCGCTGGATTTCAAAATTTAATTTAGGCAGCAACTGTTCACATTCTTCATCAAAAAAACCTCTGCATATAATATAATTTTTTGCAACCTCTGCAAAAAAACCGCTGCTCAAAAACCGCTGCTCAAAAATACCCTCGATTCTTCACATTCTCACTTCACTTAAACCGATCCTATGGCATCTTCCCCGGCAGAAAAAGGCGGCGAGATTCCAGATTCCGGTAAAACCCCGGCGCCTAACATTGGAGATCAACCGCCGGCGCTCGACACTGAACCTCCGGCGCCCAACATTCAAGATGGGTCTCCGGGGGCCAATAAGCTTGGTGGATCTCCGGCGCCCAACAAGCTTGGTGGAGGAATTACTAAAAAAAGGACCCCGGGGCCGGCCAACACTAAAAAAAGGAAACCGGCGCCCGCAAATCCAGCCCAACCGCCGCAACGAAGTAAGTTATTTTCTGGGTCAAAGACAGCCGGGAGGAAAGTGATACCCGTCTGTTCTTCTCTTTGATATGATTATTATTTGTTGAGTGTTGTATTAGTAGATTGGGTGTAATTTGTAGTGTACATTGTCGAAACTTGTAGTTTATTTTATGGGTCAAAGACTGCATGTATTCTGTTGTGTCTTCACTATGTGCTTAGGTCATTTCAACCTTGTGTCTTCACTTTTTAATTTGCCAAAAATGGAAACAGCATGTGCTTAGGTCATTTCAACCATGTGTCTTCATTTTTTAATTTGCCAACATAAAGACGATTGTCTGAATGCCGCCTTATTCTGCAGGATCTCAAAGAAAGCTGGGTTTGGAACCTAGAGGACGTCCTGTCAATGAGGGGAAAAATAAGCAACCAGCTAAGGCCCAACCTCCGTCTGTGGTTATTAATTGGGACGATTTATCTTCAAATGATGATTCTGAGGCAGAGGATCAGAAGAATGATGGTCCAAAATTCAAGCCAGTGTGCAGCCCTCACTCTATCTATTCTGTTGTGCAAGAACTGAGTGATAAGCAGAAGGAGGCGGTACTGGAAACGGGCTTTGGTAGTCTCCTGTCGATGCATCTTGAAAAAATGCCCAAGTCTATGACACAATGGTTGATTGATCGATTTAATCCGATCAACCAAGTCCTGTACAGTCAGCCGGGAGGAAAGGGAGAGCCGTTGTTTGAGGTAACTTGGGCCGATGTGCGTGACATATTTGTATTGCCACATAATCGTGGCAAGCAAGTTGTCCCCATCAGAAGAGTTACCAAAGATGTTGCTGAAATGAGAAAAAGATGGTCAGATGAGACTGATGGCGGCCTTCCGGAATCTGGAAAGATCACCATCGATCAACTCAGGGATGTACTGCTAAAGTATGATGGCGGGGAGGATTTCGCGCGCATGTGGGTCATGTTTGCACTGTCGTGCTTTTTGGCGCCGTCAACAAACCGAATGGTAAGGACTGGGGTGCTGCCTTCACTGATGGATGTGGCTGAAATCAGGACTTATGATTGGTGTGAATTCGTCATGGACCAATTGTGCACTGCAATACAACAGTGGCAGCTTAAGAGCAGTGAGGGTGGCAAAAATCAAGTGCATCTCGGAGGGTGCATTCTAGTCTTGCAAGTTAGCTACCTCCATCGGTTTCAGTTTAGAGGCCATTACATTCCAAGGGCTTTACCTCTCATCCAGTGGTGGAATGAGCGAAATATGAGGCTGCGAATAAACGAGGAGCTAGCGGCTGGTGGTTTTGGAATTGGTCTCCTTAGGGCAGACCTTTTTCCAATCACAGTGGAAGATGAGTGCAAAGACCTAAACAGCTACAGATTGAATTTTCACAATGGACCTGTGTTACCTAAAGTAAGTTCCTTAGAAATTGCTTTGTTTTTTCTTTCATGTGAGTAATATGAGCTATAAATCTCTTTATGGTCTCTTGCCACTGAAGTATGGGTTTAAAATTTTAGATTTTAGTAAAGTCTTCACTGAATAAATGTGATTGGTTGTAAGTGGTTAATACTTGCTTTGTTTTCACTGAATATATTATGACCCATGCCTTTAATTTAATTTGCTACTGCCTTGTAGTTGACCATGTAAATGAGTGGTTTGTCTTAAAAATAGTGGTGAGTTGACATGATCATTTCTGGTTTGACAGGGTTTTGAAACTGCCATCTGGACCTTCGCTAAAGAAATTGTAACTGTTCTTCACCATCACGAACCAATAATGAATGCCTATATGCAGTTCCAATCTGTACGATTCATGGGGCTTGAGCATTACGCATTAGATTATTTGTGTAATATGTGTGAAACCGTTGCATATGAGTTTACTGAGATTGCAGACACGCTGAAGAGGGTCCATGAAACAATCGAAGAGAAGGATAAAGACACTAAGGTGGAAGAATTCTATGCCATAGTTAAACGTCTCAAAGAAATATCTGACATGCGGAAGTCAAGAGGTGATAGCGAGATGGAGGCAAGTGATCATTCGGTATTGCCCGCGAAGAGGAAGCAATCACAGAAACCTAACCAGTCAGTGAAGAAGAGGAAAGGAACCAACGAGAACAAGAAAGTTGTAGAGGACAGAGAAGTTGACAGAGAAGAGGAGGAGGAGGTTGTGGAGGATAACAGAGAAGAGCCAATTATTGGGAATGAAGGGGCACCTGTTGAGAATGGAGGGGAGGAGTCTGCTCTCATTGATGAGGATGAGAAAAAGCTGAAGGATCTGGTATTTGACAAGGCAGAGACAGGACTTGTGAGGCTTTTTATGGATTGTGATGGGAATAGTGACTACACAACCTTACTCGTGGACTTCTGCATATTATCCAAGAATGGATTGCCTGGCAAGTAAGTTATATGATTGGTCTTCTTATTCTTTAAACTTCATAACTTTTATATCAGCTTGATTAATGCAACTTTAACAACTGTATCTAGTTTCACGATGTTCTCCGACGGACTTTTATCACTTGTCTCAAATAATGAATTCTCATCGCTGGAAAAGGACGAGGAGATCTCCACATCCATCTTAATTTCCTGGGCTAGGTATTTGAACACGGCTGGTTTGTCGCGATTGTGCTTGGAAGTTGTCACCGATGTGAGTTCTATACCTATGTCTTGCCCCTTTGTTTTTAATTATTAGCTTTGTTTATAAATATTAAAAGTTTCTTTCCCTTCATGTTTTAGTTCGGTGGGGATGAAACAGACAGCTTTTATATGTTCCAGTGGGATAACTTTGTGAATAGTTGCAAGCTGGAGATTAAAGATGCTACCATGGTAAATTAGTTTCAGCTTTTATATCATATATCTTTGACTATTTTCCATGTTCTTGTATTAACATATTTTGTGACTCTGTAGATATTTGTCCCAGCCTACCTTCATGCTCACTTTTTCGTAATTGCTCTTGACCTTGAACGCAAGAAACTGTTTTACCTCGATAACCTTCTCCATGGCAACAATTTGGATGAATACTTAACCGCGGTAAACCACTTGGTAAGTTCCATGGGATATGCTACTTATTATCATTTCTTGTATTTGTATCTCTACTTGGTGTCTTGATTCTAACTCAACTTCGCTACAGCAAATTCTTCTCAGTAAGTATTTGGCCTCCAAGAATCACCCGAGTGCTGATGATGTGAGGCATTATGAGGTGATAACTGTTGGAGGAAGCTGGAGGGTTCCCATTGGAAACCATGATTGTGGCGTGTATGTCATGTATCACATGCAAAAATTCAAGGGAGCGGAAAGTATTAGTAAATGTTCACTGACTAAGGTATGGTTTCTACACTTCATCATGTTAGTTACCTATCAATATCCCTTGAGCTAATTACCTTTCAATTGTGCTCAATTAAATTTACAGAAATTCGAGAGGGCAAAGTACAGGATGAAAGTCTGTGAAAGATTAGTTCTAAGCAACCTGAACGTGGTCAAGGCGACTGTCATCGAAAAACTCTTGGAATGGTACCAACACCAACAAAAACATAAGGATCATTAGTTAGTTCTGGAATTCTCCCCATACATGGGGCTTTTGTGTTTAGTTCAGCAATTCAGAAATTATGCCCGTGGGGCTTTTGTGTTTAGGGGTACTTTGGTGGAATTCTGCCATTGCATTTAGTTCAGGGATATATTGTTCAGGGATTCTGCGCATGGGGTACTAGTGGAAATGCATGGAATATTATTTGCATCTATTTTGCACTGAAAATATGATTTGTTTCGGTTTGCACTATAGAATCGGGTAGCAATAGGCATTTTGATTTGCCTAGTGATACTCATATAACTAGTAAAGCGCGACCCTTATGGCTACTGAGTGAGACCGAAACATAAAGGCATGTGAGACTGATTGAGACCCAACGTTTGTCCTATGACGAATAAATTAGTAGGGCTTAATGACGAAAAAAACTAGTCAAGAGCGACCCTTATGGGTACTGAGTGAGACCGAAACACTAAGGCATGTGAGACTGATTGAGACCCAGCTTTTGTCCTATGACGAGTAAATTAGTAGGGCTTAGTGACGAAAAAAACTAGTCAAGAGAGACCCTTATGGCTACTGAGTGAGACCGAAACACCAAGGCAGGTAAGACTGACTGAGACCCAGCTTTTGTCCTATGACGAATAATTGAGTAGGGCTTAGTGACATCCACGTAAGCCATTTCGCTCTGTAATTTCCGGTGTCTTCTCCGACACCATGTGCCAAAAGTTGAGAGAGAGAATATGGAGGAGGAGAGAGAAGGTTCAGGACCACCATTCATTATTTTAATGAGACCCAGGACCATTCACAAAGGATACCCCGTGCGCGCATTTAATAAGCTTGGCATTTTGTGGGGGGAGCACTGCTCCCGGGGAGCACTAGAGAAATCTCCGAATTTGCATCTAGGTGTGTACTAAATCCCGTCCAGTTGAAACGAAACCGTGTTGTGTTACTATATATTGTGTTGATTAGCAATTTAGCATAGAGCATATAGTATTAGTGAGAGCGATGTATTGTATTGAGCTGAATGATGCTGATATTTGTATTGAAGAGCGCGGATGTGCAAAAAGCGTGGATATGAGTTAAAGAGTAATAATCCGCCATATACTAAAGATTACGACTTAAAAAAATAAAGAAATATTGAAACAAATAAGTTGAGAAATCGGATTGAGAAGAACCGAAAATTCTTAAACAAATCAGTTTTACAATTACAAGCAGTAAAATATATGGTAGTGATCAATAAGTTTTTCACTAGACCTTTAGTTTTAAATTTTGATCATTGTATTTGGTGTTAAACAACTAATAAATAACAAAAAAATTGCCAAACACAAATTAAAATCGTACCACTTAACATAAACAACTAACAAAATCAACCATATTGATGGACAAAATAAACATTTGATGAATATGGCCACAACTATTATTTTAATATCCATCATGCCTACTTTTGATTCCATGATTTTTCCCCATATGCTTATAATTAATGTTGTTTTAGTCATGCATGTGAGCACATGAGTTCATGAATGTAGAAGTAGTACTAGAGTTTGGAGGGAAATAAATGCCCAAAATCAGATCCTTGAATTCCTGGTACTTTGTATGGTAAAGCTCATTGAATTTACGAGGTATGCTTTCCCATTCTAATTTAAATATCAATATGCTTTGTCACCAACGGGCCGGCATTGCATTTTTGTGTTATCTTATTGCATTTTATGATATGTATAGACTACTTCTACTGTAACAATTTAACCATTCTAGGGTTTTAGTTTAGGTATTGTGTTGATAAGTGTTGATAAGACTAATTAGTGTTATAATGTATCGAAAATGTTTACTCCCTCTGTCTCACCTCAAACTACACATTTGATTTTTAAGAGTCAAACTTAGAAAACTTTGACTGTAATTATGTGTTAATATATAAATGATAAAACTATCATATGAGATATCATTAGATTCATTATAACATCTATTTTTCAAAAGGTAAATTTGTATACATTCATTTTTTATGTAGTTAAAGATATTAACGGTCAAACATGATCAATGAAGACCGTGAAAAGTTAACTATGCAAAAAGGAGCATAGTTTTTTTGTACTCATGAAATTTTGTGTATATATTAATACGTTTCCTTACTTTAGAAAAGTGCTGATATGCACCTGATAGACATGTGAAATGACCAAATTAGAGAAGTGAATTATATAAAGGATGAATATGGCTGGGTGAAAAAAATTAATATGTGCAAAATTATCCACCAAATTTCACCTAATCAGGGATAATTTTGTCTATTCAATCAATTCTGGGCCGAAAGAAGCTGATTTTAGTTGTCAAATATTCTAGAGTTACTATATAAATTTTGTATCCAATCAAACTGGCGTTGCTTACTTAAAATTTCTAAGTGTTGTCAAAAGAAAGAAAATAGTTCTAAGGCTATGTTTACTAGAGCTTATTTTTTGATGAACTGAACTGAACTGAATTAAAAATTGATGTATTGAAAAATGGAATTAGCATGACTGAATTAATCTGAATCTCATCAAATTACATTTTCACTGAACTGAAGTGAACTGAATTAAACTGAATTGAACTGATCTACAAATAAATTCTGGCAAACATGGCCTAAGTTGTGTTTGTACTAGAGTTTTAAAATTTAGAGTAGAAAACAAATGTTACACACTATATTAAATTTTCAGATCATCTTATTATATTGTCTCTAACTTGAGGACTAAGCCAACTCCCATTATAAACGATTAAGCTAGACTAAGCTGAAATGGCATGAGATCACCATGCAGTATTATATATTGCGAAGAATTCTTCTTCTAATAAACCAAATCGTGTTTCACCTTCGATTTGATTGATCCTCTGACTGGAATTTTTAACGGATTATTCATTTAAAGTTGGATAATGATAGGGAAAAAGAAAAATGAAAAGAAAAGAAACAAGTTTCAATTGTTTGGACTGTCGGTGGTGGTTCAAGAACTGTACCATCTGACGATAGCAATGTGATAAAAGTCAGGCATATAATTCCCAAGTTTGAAAATGCCGAAGAGGTAGTGTAACAGTACTACTAGTATATATTTTTAAATTTATTAATGTTTGCCTATCTTATGGTCTTTATGATCAATCAAAGGAGCAAAACCTTGATTTAGAGTGTTATATGATTGTGAGTTTTTGTAAGTGATGATATGTCTCTAAACTTGTTGAATTTTTAAAAGTTGCATTCACATAGTGTTTTTTCAAAATCGATTTGTAAAGGTAAAATCAACATATATCAAATTTGTTGGTCATTTCTGTCATAATTGACTCGCATTGAGTGTTTGAACTACGGTTTAACTTTCAAGTTTTTGGATATTCCAGTTTCAACTCTCTCATAGTCGTTCCTTCAATGCGATTGTGAACCTTTTTTTTCATAATTCAACATGTTTGATCGACTAGAAATTCAATCGAAATTACAAACCATAGGTATATGAGCACATTTTAAGAAATGTGTGATATATCAGTACAGACACAAAAATTCAGGGGTAAAAGAAACTTTAACTAATTAATTGTCTGTTTTACGTGAAAAAATTGAGAGTCCAGGTATACTAAACCCTTGTTCTCTTGATTTCATCAGTTAAATATAAATATTTTTTATTAAATTTTATTTTAAGTATTTAAAATCAATTTTATTTTTTAATACATTAATTTTTACTTTAATTTATAAAATATATTAAAAAATGAAATATGTAAACTTATTATTATTTTTGAGAAAATACTACTACTTGCAAAAGAAAAGGCAAAAAGATGAAGTGAAGATATTATTCATAAGTGATGGCGTGGGGCAGGAAGGAGCATAGAAGAAGAAAGTCATAGGTCCCTCTCTGGTTACGCGTCTATTTTATTTTGCTGGATTGCACTATGGGTTATTTTACCCGATTTGTCCTTCTCTCAACTTTTCCGTTCTTTCTTGAAAATGATAATACGGCCCTAATAATTTCCTCCTAATGTCTATTTAGTTTTGGCAGCCCCGGCCAGTATTTTAAAATTTTAATATACCAAAATCTAACCGATTCTATAGATTATAGATATATATTGCAGGTATATCGATTTGAGACATTATAAAGATAAGCCAATATTGGAGAGTCGATGCAACGATTAACAAGTATAAATGTTAGGATAGTATGAATAAGAGGTCAGTATTGGAAGGTTGATGAGACGATTAAGAAGTGTGAACGTGAGGGTAATGTTTGATCTTTTGGTTTGATTGATTGCTCCTATAGTACGGACATTTAGGTGGTGGTTCACAGTTCACACATGTTTTTCCCCATCTACGTTACAACATGTTTGCACTGGCTTTGTTAGTCACCCGATTCATTTGCTGGGTCCGAGCCCCATTCTCCAGCGAGAAAAGATCTTCATTGACCGATGAGGTGAGAAATTCAGTAACAACCTCCAAACGTATTCTCTAGTAGAATTATGGAAATGTACAATCCGATAAAATATCTAAATAAAGATGGAATGAACATGGAGGTGACGTAGTATCAAATGACAATGTAATTTTGTGCTAATTGCGATGTAATACTGAAAAATAAAACAGACTATCATGCCTTGACACTTCCCAAGATGACAGGCGACCCTCCAATGCTGAACGGAGAAATCGAGCGACAACATCACGTCAACTCTACACTTAGCAAAATCTGAAAAAATCTAGAGACACATAACACCATTGGTTATGTTCCAAGATGGGTGAGTAGCAAAGTGTCAATTTGGAATGGGTCCATTTATTCAAATGAGTTGGATCAATAGGTTCACTAATATTGCTCATTTGTTTGTGTATGAGTCGAGCACTAGGAGGCTCACCCCTACTATTTGTGAGCCCACTATAGAGTTTTATCTTTTGGAAGACATTTCTTTTTATAACTAGCAAGTTGTAATGCATTTCGCATAGATTATTAATGAGTGAGTACAACCTTTACAACTTTTATTAAACTTCATTAAATTTAATAACAGGGGTAATATGGTCAAATATTGGTCCTGCAAGAACAAATGAGTTCTGATGTTATTCCGTAGCATCACAAACATAGTTCAATAGTTCATACCTAAATTATTAATGAGATTATGAGTACCACTCTACAACTTTCATTAAGCTCCACCCTAGTCTCTATATATATTACCAAATTAAAACAGAGAAAAAATATTGAACTATCAATTACAAAAATACACTTCTCACAACAAAAGACATTATTCCTCTACATGCAATAAAAACAATAGTATTGCTATAAATAATATGAAATCCATCTCAAAACATATCAAACAAGACCTAAAAACAATAATATGGAATCAAAGTCATCTCTAAAGCATTCCATTAATTATTCACGTCCGGCCATAACCTATCCCAATTCTCTGGAAACACACATCTTTGGAAACAAGAATGACAACACAAAGAACAAATATAAGAGACGCTTCAAACATTTCCACCGCGAACAGCTCCGCCCCGAGGTAAGACGCCATGTATAAGACCGTCTCACCAATCATGTCAAACGCAGAGTTTTTCGCGAGAATCCCGAATATGAAACAGCCACACGCATACAAGACGAAGAACAAAACCCTACCGATACCGATAAACATCATCTTCCTCAGCTCTTCAACGTCCTTAAACTGCAGGAACATCTCAATGCTGAGATCTTCGAACACTATTTTCACCGGACTTGAAAACTTGGGTAAATTATGGTACAAAAAGGATTTCACGCCCACGCCGCCTGCTAAACCTAGGCTGTAAAATATGAATGTCGAAAACGCAAACCATGAAACCTTGGAAACAACCTTGATCCACTTGTTTTTGGGGATCCAACGGTCGAAAATGTTAGGGTATGCGTAGATCAACAGGAATGGGAACAGAAATAACGTAAAACCTATCGGAATCGAATTCGTTAAAATCTCGCGAAAGCCGAGCGGTAAAAAAGATAACAAATCACTGATTATGGAGTTCTCGAAATATTCTATGTCGGTCCAATCGTTCCAGTCCTTCTTCTTGGAAATCCTCACCTTGGTGGCCATGGCGGGGAAGCTTTTGTGGGCCACCTCGTCGGAGGCGCAGAGTATGTATAGCCCCACCGTCAGAAGAACTAATCGCCACCAGTCTACCGCCGTCTGCGGTGGTTGTTGTTGTGTCGACGTCGGTTGGATTGGTGGCTTGGTTTCCGGCAGTGGTTCATTTTTCGGCGGCCGTGGAGATTGATCAGCCACCACAGCCATCTGATATTTGTTGGAGGGTTTTTTTCTAAACGGATTTATATATATATATATTTTTTCTGTTAGGGATTATTAATTGTTAAGATATTTCTTATCGTTGAATTAGTTGATTTTCTTGGAGTATTGCTTGTTATGCGGATAGAGATGAATATAGTTTGTTAAGAGAGATAATGATCAGATAGAGTTCTAATAATAATAGAAGAGAGCTAGATTTATTCATGTTAGTTTCCTAGTTAATCTCGAGCTTGATAACAGAATTTTTTTAATAAGTAAATAAAAGTTGGTTTTACCAAGCTCTGACTTCCGAGTAAGGTTAAAAGATGGTAAAAACGCATAACGCAATTAAATGTGAGAATGTGAGATGTTTCAAAAACTTTAAATACGAGAGATAAATAGAGTGACAAAAATATATTCGTATAGTACTTTTTTTTTTTAAATTTAAACCAGCAGAGCTGGAGGGAAATTTATTTGGCTCCCTTAACCATATTTCTCAAAGTCTTAAAACTGAATACAATTTGTCCAAGAAAAATCCCAACTAAGTGGTGACACAAAATAAATTCGTTACTAATACAAAAACATTAGGAGTTATGGGAAAAATATATCATTCGTAACTATTGCTTTCGTCACTTAAATGACAAAGTATTCGTAACTATAATTATTCGTCATTATTTCTTACGTAAGAAAGTTTGGGATTTTAGTGACTAATACAGTATTGGTACTATTACCATTCGTCACTAATACATTATTTATAATTTGTCATGAGAAATTAGCGACACATAATGTATTCGGAACTATTACATCGTCGCCATATTTACAAAGTTTGGGTTTTAGTGACAAATAAAGTATCAGTGATGTTATTTGTTAGTACTAAATTTTCAAAGATTGAGAAATTAGCGACACATAATGTATTAGTGACTAATATTTTCTTGCCAAAAGTTACAAACGTTGGGATTTTAATTAGTGACAAATACAGTAATAGTTACAAATCTTTTAAAGATTGTGACACATAATTTATAAGTAACTATTCTTTCGTCGCCATATTTACAAAGTTTTAGTGACAAATGCAGTACCCGTAACTCTTTTTACTGTTCACTATTTTATCATAAATCGAGATTTAGCGACACTAAATGTATTCGTAACGATTATTTTTGTCGTTAAAGTTACAATATTTGGGATTTAATGACAATTATAGTTTTCGTAACTCTGACTATCGTCACAAAATTTTCAAAGATTAAGTATTTAGCGACACATAATATATTCGTAACATGCTTTCGTCGCTAAAGATACAAAGTGTTGCAGTTTAGTGACAAGTATAGTATTCGTAATTATAATTGTTCGTAACTATGATTCCGTCCCTAAAGTTACAAAGTGTTGGAGATTAGTGACAAACATAGTATTCGTATGTATTAATATTTGTCACTAATTCTTCAAAGATTGAGTATTATTCGTCACTAATTCATCTCAAAGTTACAAAGTGTGAGAGATTAGTGACAAATACTGTATTCGTAACTATCTTTTTCGTCACTAATTTCTTGTAATATAGTGAGTGACAAATACATTCGTCACTCATTTCACAAAGATTGAGTATTTAGCGACACATTATATTTTCGTAATTATTATACAAAGTCTTGGATGAATGATAGTTCATGTGTTTAATAGATTTATTCATGTGTTTCACAGTTTTGTTCATGTATTTCACAGTTTTGTTTGTTATAAGCTGGGTTCATGTGTTTGACAGATTTGTTCTTTTGTTTCACAATTTTGTTTGTTATAATCTGTAACAATATGTAAATGAATTAACAAAGCTATGAAATACATGAACAAATCCATTAAACACATGAACTATCATTCGTCCTACCATAAGCTTATGGTAGGACGGTCTCACCCTAAACCTTATTTATAATTTTTTTGGATTTTAGTGACAAATATTGTCCTCGTAACTAATACAATCACTATTCATCATAATTTGTCAAATATTCATGAGTATTTAGTGACTCATAATGTATTCGTAACTTTTACTTTCGTCACTAAAGTTAATGTTTGGTATTTTAGTGATAAATATAATATTCGATTTTTTACTATTCGTCACTAATTTCTCAACGATTGAGGATTCAGCGACACTTTTATATTCGTAACCTTTGTTATCGTCACTAAAGTTACAAAGTTTAGGATTTCTGTGACAAATATAGTATTCGTAACAATTACTATTCGTCACTAATTTCTCCATGACTGAGTATTTAGTGACACGTATTATATTCGTAACTATTACTTCAACGCTATATTTACAAAGTTTGGTGTTTTGGTGACAAATACGTATTCGCACAATTCTGCACTAATTTGTCGAGAATTCAGCGACATACATTTTTTGTAATTTTATTTTTGATAGTAAATGATTTAGCGGGGGAATATAATGACAAATACATTCTTTATAACTAGGAATTTATTTCACCAAATGACAATGTTTGGTAAATTAGTGATATTTATTAA
Organism: Cruciata laevipes; assembly: GCA_963678965.1. Taxonomy (NCBI): domain Eukaryota; kingdom Viridiplantae; phylum Streptophyta; class Magnoliopsida; order Gentianales; family Rubiaceae; genus Cruciata; species Cruciata laevipes. Next base: position 2,246,506 of record OY787639.1, read on the forward strand.
ATTTATTCATTACGTGGAGTTCGTCACTGTAGTCTTAGTAACGAGACCGAATGTGAATTTGTAGACGGAATATTCAGTCATTAGGCTCACTATATATTGTTTACGGAATATGAGTATATGTTGATGAGACTATTTTTTTTTAACAACACTAATATTAATTAAAAGTAGGAATACAAATTACAGTCCCTAGTCCTAGGGTCACTTAGTGAATATCCGTTTTCTTCATGAACCGTTATTATTATAATTTGTATCATTAAAAGGGTTTCACTCTTTCATGAATCACCAAATTCCCCTACATTCATGTAGCTGATATTCCTATATTTCGATCATTCATCTTAAGCTTGTCTCTCATTCCTTAGAGTTCCTGTAGCTGATGAAGAACAAGAGTTAAGGATGTTGGAATATTTTGTTGCTTTGAAACTTTCAAAGGAATGAAAATGGGCTCCGTTGCCGTATCAAAGACATCAACATAAATAAAAAAGACTTGACCCAGTTACCCGTCAACCACGGCATCAAGAATATTGATAACTTTTTGGATTATCAGCCATGCACCCTTCACAAAAATATTTTTGCTATCTATCCATTCGAATAATCTGTCAATATTTTTGACTGAAAACTATTATGTACATATACACTTGATACAAAAGTAGTAGTATAAATTTTTTAGAAATTAAACTGTTTTATAACTAAATAAATTGTCAAATTACAAATTATTAACCAAAATAATTGATCTGATAACGTGTGAAATTTAAATTTTAACCGAAGATGAAACTGAAACTGGCCGTGCAAATTAAGGCGGGAAAAATGATCCGATCCATTACCATCTTGACCGTGTCGTAAAAGTCACCAAACTACCATTACTCCTCTTTGGCCCTGTCCAATAGGGTGCTGCAATTGGTAGCTGGTGCTTGAATGTGCTAGAGAGTGCTGGAAGGTGCTGGAGGGTGTTGAAATTAAATTAAAATTGTATAATTATGATGTACATAATTATGAAACTATATATTGAAAGAATGATTAATATTCATACAAAACATATTGAAACTAATTCTAAAGAAAAATCATTTTTTTTATTATAAAAAAAATCAAACAAACAATTATGTCTATGAATAGTGACAAGTGCTGGAGGGTGTTGGAGGGTGATGGAGGTGCTGGAAATAAGCTGAACTGGACATGGCCTTTATGAACATAGAATAATAATGTACTATCACTATTTTGTTTTTACAATAATGTGTGAGTTAACCTTCCGTCTCGCAGGTTTAAATATTGACTTATAAGTTGACTCATAAGCTATAAAACTTAGCTTGATCACACAAACAGAATTAAAAGAGCAGTTCAGTACTGCAAATTGTTGGTAATTCCCTTATTTCCACAAATGGGAAATCTAAATCCTACACCATGCATTCTGCTCGTGCTCTTAACATTAATGATCATGCAGTACTCTTGTTCATCATCAGCAGCAACATCTATGGGGAACGAGACAGATCGAATGGCCTTGCTTGATATGAAGCTTCAGATGAGTGATCCAAATGGTTTCCTGAATCTCTGGAATGACTCAGTACATCATTGTCAATGGCCAGGAATCAGCTGCAACATGCGACATCAAAGGGTGACCAATTTAACTCTACGAGGTAAGAGCTTGTCCGGAACTCTCTCTCCTCACATAGGAAACCTGAGCTTCATGAAGGGTATCCAATTAGGGGAAAATAGTTTGCATGGCGAAATACCTCAACAGATAGGTCAACTGTTTAGGTTGAGGGTTTTTAACCTGTCACTTAACTTACTGAGTGGAAAAATTCCAGTAAATTTCAGTAACTGCTCAAAACTTAGATACATAATCCTTCCAAGTAATAATTTGATGGGGGAAATTCCAGCCGAGTTGGGGTCGTTAACAAAGCTGGAGGGTCTTAGTATTAGCACTAACAATTTGACAGGAAAGATTCCTGCTTCACTAGGCAATCTTTCATCATCTCTTAAGTATATATCTTTACCCCAAAACTATTTGGAGGGGTATATTCCAACTGAGCTGGGGTTACTAAGTAGGCTGATTTTCTTGGGATTGGGACCAAATAAGTTAAGCGGAGAAATCCCTTCATCTTTGTTTAACATATCTACACTCCAAACATTCTCAACTCCAGGTAACTTCCTTTTTGGCAAACTTCCAACCAACCTTGGCCTCAACCTACCGAATCTTCAAATTTTAGCTATTGATGATAATAACTTCACTGGAGAAATTCCAGTTTCAATTTCCAATTGCACTTACCTTGAAGTGATTGGACTTTCTATGAACAAGTTTGAAGGAAAAGTCCCACCAAGTGTTGGGCAACTTCTGAATCTTCAGCTGTTGAATCTTGAAAATAATTCCTTGACTGGAAATGTTATGGATATTCTAATACCTTTAACTAACTGCACCAATTTATTCAAACTCTCCTTAGTCTACAACAACTTTTCAGGTGAATTATCCAACACTATATCTAATCTGTCATCACAATCAACTAGACTATATTTGGCTTATAACAAGATATCAGGAGCCATCCCAGTAGAACTTGGAAATATGGTTTGGTTAAAGAGTATCTATCTAGCACACAACTCTTTTACAGGCATAGTACCAAAAAATTTGGCAAACCTTCAAAACTTAGAGATCTTGGATCTATCGATGAACAAGTTGTCAGGAATGATTCCTCCAAAACTCTGTGGCAACGTGTCTAAACTATATAAACTCAAGCTGCGTGACAACGACTTAGGAGGTGATCTTAGTCATAGTCTTGCCAACTGTCAGAGTTTACAAGAGTTGTTAGTTTCTGGAAACAAGCTGAGTGGAAGTATTTCATCACAAATGTTTGGATCATACATTTCTCCGACTCAGCTTGTTTTATCAAGTAACTCATTCAATGGCACCCTTCCTCTCGAAATTGGAAAACTAGCAAACCTTCAACGGTTAGATGTTTCCCACAACAGATTTTCTGGGAATATTCCTTCAACGATTGGTGGTTGTTTAATCATCGTGTCTCTTTATATGCACAACAACCAGTTTAGCGGATCACTACCTCCAAGCTTGTCTTCTTTGAAGGGGATGGAGTATTTAGATCTTTCAGATAATACTTTAATTGGCCCAATCCCAGCTGGTTTGAGTCAATTGGTATATCTCAAGTATCTAAACCTGTCTTACAATGACCTTGATGGTGAGGTTCCTAGAGATGGAGTTTTTGCAAATGCAAGCCAAATAATGTTACAGGGAAACACTAAACTTTGTGGAGGCATTTCTGAATTGGGATTACCAGCTTGTCCATTAATAGTTCGCGGAAAGGCAAAAAGGAAAAAGCATTTGAAAATCATACTTATTCCCATCCTTTCCGCACTAGTAATTTCCATAACACTGTTTCTGTATCTCTTTTTCCGCAAAAAGAGTAACAGAGTTCGAACAGGAATATCCTCAATCCCAGGTGAAGAGATGTTAAGAGTTTCTTATCATGACCTATATCGCACAACAAATGGGTTTTCTCCGGAAAACTTGATTGGATCAGGAGGCTTCGGGTTTGTGTACAAAGGCAGCATAGTTCTTCACCATGGGGAGATTAAGGTTGTTGCTGTGAAGGTTCTCGACCTTAAAAGGAGAGGGGCTTCGAAGAGCTTTAAGGCAGAGTGCAAGGCATTGTCCAACCTCCGCCACAGAAACCTTGTTCCGCTTCTAACGTACTGCTCTAGCATTGATCATGCAGGCGATGAATTCAAGGCTCTAGTCTATAAATATATGGAGAATGGAAACCTCGATTTGTGGTTGCATCCTGATCAGCCACTTGAACCAGAAAGACATCTGAATCTTCTCCAAAGGATAAATATTGCAACAGATGTAGCATTAGCCTTGGATCACTTACATAACCACTCGCACATAGCAGTAGTTCATTGTGATGTAAAACCAAGCAACATTCTTCTTGACAATGATCTGACCGCATACGTGGGTGATTTTGGACTAGCCAGGCTTCTTCCTCAACTTCAACAAGGAGTTTCAAGCAGTACAATTGCAATTAAAGGAACAATTGGATACACGGCTCCAGGTAATAACTATCCCGATTCTTGAGCTGCTTTTGTTCCATTTTAATACCTATGTTTTATCTGTATTTCTTCAAAGTTGCATGTCCTGTTGTATGCATCAAACTAAGTCAATATTTACTTGTTCAGAGTATGCAATGGGGCTGGAGGTTTCAACTGAAGGCGATGTTTATAGCTTCGGGATTCTTCTGCTGGAGATGTTTACAGGAAGGAGGCCAGTGGACGATGCATTTACAGAGGGCTTGGATTTGCATAACTATGTCAAGGCTGGACTTTCTGATCAAGTTTGGGAGATTGTCGATCCATCGTTACTCTCAGGAGAAGCAGTACCCCAAGTTGAAAGCAAGTTGAAAGAACAAGAATGCATAATATCTGTTCTAAAGCTTGGGCTTGGATGTTCTCAAGAAGTACCCAAAGATCGGATGGACATGAAACAAGTTACACGAGAGCTGCATATGATTAAAAATTCCCTCCGAGCTTGTTGATATGCTAATAACTTGGCAATGCAATTGTGCAAACTAAGCGCATATGTGCAGCTGTGTTGTACTATATAAGTGTGCTGTACGATCGAATAATTCCATAGCTTTATGTTAATTAGTTTTTATCCATTGGATGCATATGTATTTATCATTGTTTCAGCTTTCATTTACAGAGAAATATTACAGAGTCTCCATTTAAACCGCAACGGTATAGGCTTATTATGAGAAAAAAGCCCAAAATGGTACTCAATTTTACGCTAAATTCACGCTTTGATATCCACTATTTAAATTTGCAATAAAAAGATACCCATTTTTTTCATTAATGTTCTAAAGTGAAACCCGCGACCTACACAATAGCGGGTTTTAAGTAATTTTACACATAGTCAAAGATTAGATCAATTATCATATATAATATTAAGAAAATGAGGGCATAAAATTAAATTACCTGGTGGGCGTCGTTTGACACACCAAAATAATCTGCAATATTCAACACACAAATTAGTATAGTCGCAAGCAGAGTCGATCCCACGAGGAACGGAGCAATATCTATTATTTTAAACCTACTAAAACAATTTTTTAGTTTAGCAACCACGCCTTAAATTTAAATAATTGTTTCTATCAACTTTGAAAACAATGAATCTAAAAACACAATAAAAATCAAAGAAAAATGCAATCGGCTTAGATTAACATCGTCGATTCATTCATTGATCATTAGCTATAGATGAATTATCTCATGCAAATCAATTAGTTATATAGAGGCAAGTATTTGCTGAACCCCTAAAATCCCCTCTTATTACTAATCAACGAGCAAGTTGTTAAATTACAGATTAAAACCAAAGAGACCTAATTTAGAAAATCGTTCCAGTATTCGCTATCAACGATCATCTACTCAGTTGATTACTTTCTTGTTATTACAGTCTGTATCAGTTATTTTTTTTTCACAAGAAATTTGCCACTTTTAATAGCCCTAGCCTAGCATGCATCAAGGTGATCAAGCTTAATTCAGCAGGCATCAAATTTAAACAGTAATCAACAGAGAATTTGCATAGATAATTGTTAAGCTCAATTCAATCCTCACAATTTCATGAATCAATTCAGTCAATCCAGCCGATAACTAAATTAGCTACTCATAATAAAACTAGAAAAACAAGCAATTATATAATAAGAAAGTATAAAATAATCTAATTAAAAAGATAGAGAATAATTCACCAATTTTGATACAAAAGCTTTCCAAATATGAAAATAGTAAAAACCCCCAAATTTGGACAAGGTTTCTGCGTCTCAATCTGTCTCCTGAACTCTCTGTCTGTTTACATTCCAAAACAGAAACTTAGTTTATTACCTAAACTAATTATTTTGGCTCAAGAATAAATTTTGGCAGTAGGCTTTCCATTGCACCAAAGGCAAATTGCCTAATAAAACAAAACAGGCTCCAAATCCTAATCCAAATAGGATTTCCTGAAATCTTCACCAACTTAATTCAGCCCGAGAAGATCATCTTTGCATCTTTTAGTTCTCCTCTTGAATGATGAATAGATATCACTACCTCATTAAAAATTCAGTGGGAAAAAAGAGTGTAGTAATTTTGCTTGTAAGTTCCAACAAATTCCGGATCGTCTCATGGAGCAATTTAGTGATCGATAAACGAAACACAACTCCGCCACATGAGATATTCCGGAATAGAGATCAATTGGGTCAGCATCATTTGGTTCCAAATTGCTCCAAAAACAGCTTCAAATTGTAGCCCAATGTTCTTTATTGCCATCTCCCAGCATATGTAAAATCTGCCTATAAAACAGCCCATAAGCATCTAAATGCATAGTAATTGACACAATTTCACCACCATTAATCTATCATATAAACAACCTATCATTACCTAAAATTTTGTTCAACAAACTTCACCTTTTCATACCATAATATATTCTTCAAAATTAAATTTTACACCTTCCAATATTTTATCATAATATTTTGTAAATACTCTTTTTAAGACGTGCTTCTACTACGATTAGGTATTACATTATATTTGAGGCTGAGCTAAAGGCAATAAAACATGGAATTCTATATGGACTATCTATAGGAATACATGGCTTTATTATTGAGTCTGACTGCTTGGTTGATGTTTCCATGATTATAAATCCAATTACTGCTCACTGGAAACTTTTCAACCTAACACATGAAATCAATAGTCTTTTAGATGATAACCAATAGATGTCTTTAGGGAGGCCAATAGAGCTGCTGATGCTTTAGCTAAACATTCTTTTGAAAACTCTATCACTGGTGTATTGAATCATATTCCCCCTGCATATCAAAACTCTTATAGCTATGGATCTTAATGATGTTTCAAGTCTTAGAATAAATACTCAAAACAGATTTTCCTGAAATTCTCTCTCATGACAGGTACATAGTTATCTGGAGCAAGGTTGAGACACACTAAAAGTTGACCTTGGCCATAACAAGTTTGAAGGAAAAGTACGACTTAGTGTTGGCAAACTTCTGAAACTTCAGTGGCTACATCTTGGACAAAATTCCTTGCATGGAAATGTTCATGATATTTTGAAACCTTTGACCGATTGCACCCATTTAATGACGCTCTCTTTATACTAAAACCATTTTTCAGGTGAACTACCCAATACCATTGGTAATCTATCGTCTCATTTAACCCGACTATACTTGGCTTTTAACAAGATATCAAGAACCATCCCAGCGGAACTTGGAAATCTTGTTCGATTAGAGATGCTTTCATTAGATGACAACTCTTTGACAAGCGTCATACCGGCAAATATGGGAAAAATTTGAAACTTACAATAGTTGTCATTATCGAAGAACAGATTGTTAGGACATATTCCACCAACAATCTGTAGCAATATGACCAATTTGTATCTTCTCGGGTTGAATGACACCAACTTGGAAGGTGATCTCAGTCATAGTCATAGTCATAGTCTTGCCAAATGTCGGAGTTTACAAGAGTTGTACATTTCTGGAAACAAGTTTAGTGGATGCATTTCATCAAGGATCTTTGGATCATATGTTTCTCCAACTAAACTTGATTTATCAAGTAATTTTCTGAGTGGCCCTCTTGCTCTAGAAATAGGAAAATTGGAAAATCTTCAAGAACTAAATGAAAGTCCCTGCTTAATGTGATCTATACTATATCGAGTCCAGTTTTAATTTAAGACAACAAATTAAAACAAAGTGCGGAAATTAAAGAAGACACGATGTGATCACCCAGTGCAAAGCACCTATGTCTGGGGGGCCGTAGCCCGGTGTAAAGATCCTTCACTAGATAGTAACAAATATGTCCGGTCTATTACAATCTAATGACAATTCCTGCTAGCCTATCACACTACTAGTTCACTCTCTAGTAGTTGATTCTATGATTACCTTCTTTTCCACGAAGGCGGCGGCAAGATCTCTTCCACCCGAGCTTATACATACGTCCCAAGTGTTTGTGGTTGTTGAAAACCTCGGACTGTGATGCCTCCTTGCTCGAAAGATAAAAACCATGATTTACAGAATTTTGCTATGAAGATCCTCCTTCTATAAAACAATGCCGTGGAAAAACTTCCTTTTTCACGGCTCTTAAACCATTCATTCAATACACTTCTATTCCATATCCAAAGCTTTGAAGAAAAGGAATCCATGACTGTTTCAACTTCTGATTAACGGAAAATTCAGCTCCACGAATATTCCCATTCTAATACAGTTGTAAAACGCGTTGTAGACATCCATTAGGACTGCAGTTTTCATAGAAAATCAGCACATAATATTTCCTTCCATCTCTCAAAACTTGCACTGAAACATGGAAAATATTCTATCTTTTTTCTGCCAAACACCTTCATGTTGCAACGTGACATTTCACAAAGCAGCCAACAAAATCTGAACTTTACAGAAATCATAATTATTGACACTTGACAAATTTAACGTGACTAATATATAGCTTCTTTAGTCACGTTTTATGAAAGTACATGACACTTAACTATATATATATGACTCGTGACTAGTCATGACGGAAATTCACCCCGATAAATAGTTTTTTTATCCAAGACAAATAGTTGCTGTTTCCTTGCCGTTGCCGTACGTGCATACTACTCCCTCCGTCCCAACCAAAACTTCTTAGTTGACTTCGGATCGGATTTTAAGAAATATGCATTTTATATCTTATAAGTGAAGTTTTAAGGGGTATAAATGGAATATCACTTATGGTTATGGTTATTTGTAAGAATTCATTAAGGGTATATTTGTCTTTTTGTAGTTGTTTTTTTGCCAAAAGAGGAAAGAATGAAAGTAAGAAGTTTTGGTTGGGACGGACTAAAAAGGAAAGTAAGAAGTTTTGGTTGGCACGGAGGGAGTATGTGTTAAAGAATGATCACCCGTCAACATGTATATTGTATACGCAATTTATCACCCGTCAACGTGTAAAGAATTGTATTGTATATAGCATCAAAAGACTTTAACAAATAACCCGTCAGAGACGGCAGGAAGAATTGATGGAGTATATTATATTGGCCATTTCATTATATTATATTGATAAACTCTTAAACTATAAATTTAATGATATTGAATAAAATTTACGCGTACTTGTAATTTTTTAAATATTAAACTGTTTTTTATCTAATAAGATTATATTAACTTACAAGTTATGAACACAAGTGATGTTATACATAGAATCTAAGCAGGGGCGGAGGGAGGTGGGGGCTGGTGGTGGCTTCAGCCCCCACCAGAAAATACAAATACAGTGTTAAATTTTTTTTAAAATTCTAAATTAACCCTAAATTTTGTTTTAAAACACAAATTAGCACCCACCAAAAATTATGAAATTACAAACATATAAATTAGCCCTCACCAAAAAAAAATTCTGGTTCCGCCACTGAATCTAAGACGAACTTTCAATGTTAATTAACTTGTTCGCGGTCATTGTTCATGTTCTCACAGTCACAGTGAGGAGTAGGGGTGTTCAACGGTTGGTTAATTGGTTTACAGGTTAAACGGTTCGGTTTCTACCGGTTTATCAAATTAGAAAGAAAACCTTTTAACCAACCAATAATATTATCGGTTATATCGGTTCGGTTTATATCGGTTTCGGTTTATTTTTTCGGTTACACGGTTATAATCGGTTTACACATTTATCGATCACTTTGACAATAAATTAAAAAATGAAATTCAATACAAGAGGAAAGAGAAAATGAACAAATTCACTGTAGAGGGGAGACTACCACAAATATCAAAATGTCACCACTAAAATACTGACGATGTGGTAGAAATTTTTACAAAAGTCCATGATTTAACTACGAAAATTTATTTGTCAATTCAACTGCCATACAAAATGATCAAACATCAAATTCTTGAATCATCTAAATACTACCAAGTGGGTGTGGGCGTAGGTTCGGTGCGGCGGAGGAGCTCTCAGTCTCGGAGGTCGGCGGTGGAGGAGCACAAAATAATTGGTCGGCGTACAATTACAAAGGGAATCCGTGAATGGTTGGCTGGTTGCTAATATAAAAGGGTTTAGGAATTTTGAAAGTCAAAGGGTCAAAGCTCAAGGTTAAACTCTATGAGATTTAGAAAGTCTTAATATATTAATATATATATATATATATAAAATATTAAACGGTTAAACGGATAAACCGTTATTAAAATTTTAAATCCATAAACCGAACCGATTAACCTCCAAATCCGTTTAACCAAACCGCTTTAAACCTATTAGCCTGTTAACCTATTAACCTATTCCCATAACGGTTCGGTTTCGGTCGGATTACGGTTTTCCGGATTTTTTGAACAGCCCTAGTGAGGAGTGCCGTGAAGCTCAGGATATGGCGATTTGGATTTGTGGCACAAAACTACAGAAAACAGAGAAGAATCTACGTACTTTTAAAATTATGGCAAAAAAATGACTCAGTTTCATTATCATCTTGACAGGTGCCGTAAAAAATCACAAAATCCCAAGAACTCTTTCTGAACATAGAATAATAATGTATTATTTGAAATTATTTTGTAAATATTATCTGTCGATATTTGATCTGTTGTATTTTTTATGAGTCTGGAATACACTGCAGGTCACATATTTCAGCATACACCTAGCTAGCTCAAACATTTACTCATAAAAGTTGACTCACAAGCATTCTAGTTAATGGGTTTGCTATAAAGCTTAGCTTGATCACACAAACAGAATTAAAAAAGCAGTTCTCGATCAGTACTGAAAATTGTTTCTTCTAATTTCCTTCTTTTCCATAGATGGGAAATCTAAATCCTACATCATTCTGGGGATTATGCTCGCCATGCATTCTGATAGTGCTCTTATCAGCCTTGCTCTCTTGTTCATCATCAGCTGCAAGATCTAATGGCAACGAGACGGATCGAATGTCCTTGCTCAATATCAAGCTTCAGATGAATGATCCAAACGGTTTTCTGAATCTCTGGAATGACTCACTTCACCACTGCCAATGGCCAGGAGTCATCTGCAACATACGACATCGGAGGGTAACCAACTTAACTTTACAAGGTAAGACCTTGTTCGGAACCATTTCTCCTTATGTAGGAAACCTCAGCTTCATGAAGGGCATCCATTTAGCGAAAAATAGTTTGCATGGTGAAATACCTCATCAGATAGGTCAACTGTCTAGGCTGAGGGTTTTAGGCTTGTCAACCAATTTACTGAGTGGAGAAATCCCAGTAAATTTAAGTTGGTGCTCAAACCTTAGACACATAAACCTTGATAAAAACAATTTGATTGGTGAAATACCAACAGAGTTGGGGTCGCTAGCAAAGTTAGAGGTTCTTTATATTGGTTTTAACAATTTGACAGGAAAGATTCCAGCTTCACTAGGCAATCTTTCATCTTCTCTTAATGAATTATATTTATCCTACAACAATTTGGAGGGATACATTCCAAGTGAGTTGGGGTCATTAAGTAGATTGCTTAAGTTTGGGTTGGGACCAAATATGTTAAGTGGACATATGCCTTCATCTTTGTTTAACATATCTACACTCACAATATTCGCAGTAGCACAAAATTTCCTTTCTGGTAAACTTCCAACCAATCTTGGCATCAACCTACCCAATCTCCAACTTCTATATTTTGGTGGAAATAACTTCTCCGGAGAAATTCCCGTTTCATTTACCAACTGCACTTACCTTGAAAGAGTTGATCTTGGTGAGAACAAGTTTGAAGGAAAAGTTCCACCTAATGTTGGCAAACTGTTGAATCTTCAAGTGTTACGTCTTGGAGTTAATTTCTTAAGTGGAAACGTTCGGGATTTTGTAGAACCTTTGACCAACTGCACCAATCTAATGACTCTCTCTTTAGAAGCGAATGATTTTTCAGGTGAATTATCCAATACCATAGGTAATCTATCATCTCAACTAACGAAACTATACTTGGGCCGTAACAACATATCGGGTTCTATCCCAGTGGAACTTGGAAAACTTGCTCAATTGGAGCTTCTCACCTTAGAGAAAAACTCTTTCACAGGTGCAATACCTCAAAGTCTGGCAAAGCTTCAAAACTTAAAGGCTTTGGATTTTACTAAAAACATGTTGTCAGGGCAGATTCCGATACTCTGCACCAACATGACCAATCTATATGTTCTGGTGTTAAAGGACAATAATTTTGGGGGTGATCTCATGCATAGTCTTGCCGAATGTCAAAGTTTACAAGCGTTAAACGTTGATGGAAACAAGTTTAGTGGAATTATTCCATCACATATGTTTGGATCATATGTTTCTCCAATTGAACTTTATTTATCAAGGAACTCATTCAGTGGCACTCTTCCTTTTGAAGTAGGAAAATTGGCTAACCTTCAAAGATTATATCTTTCCGAGAACAGGCTCTCGGGACGTATTCCTCCCACCCTTGGTGATTGTACAGTCATTCTGATTCTTGATATGCACAAAAACCAGTTTAGTGGATCACTGCCTCCAAGCTTGGCTTCTTTAAAGGGAATTGAGCAATTAGACCTTTCTGATAATACTTTAACTGGAAAAATTCCAGAGGGTTTGAGTCACTTGGTTTTTCTGAAATATTTGAATCTGTCTTACAACGACCTTGAAGGTGAGGTACCCACTAGTGGAGTTTTCGCAAATGCAAGCCAAGTAATGCTGCAAGGAAATACTAAACTTTGTGGTGGCATTTCTGAACTAGGATTACCAGCTTGTCCAGTAGTTCGCAGAAACACAAAAAGGGAAAAATATTTGAAAATCACACTTATTCCCATCTTATCTGCACTTGTACTTTCCACCACATTGTTTATGTATCTCTGTCTTCGCAAAAAGAGTGAAACAGTTGAAATAGAAAAACCCCCACTCCCAAGTGAAAAGAAGTTAAGAGTTTCTTATCATGACTTGTTTCTTGCAACCAACGAGTTTTCTTCAGCCAACTTGATAGGATCAGGAAGCTTTGGGTTTGTGTACAAAGGAAGTTCAGTTGTTGATCATGGAGAGATTAAGGTTGTAGCAGTTAAAGTTCTTAACCTTGAAAATAGAGGTTCATCCAAGAGCTTCAAGGCAGAGTGCAAGGCATTGTCAAACCTTCGACACCGAAACCTGGTTCCTCTCTTAACTTACTGCTCTAGCATTGATCATAAAGGCAATGAATTCAAAGCTCTAGTCTACAAATACATGGATAATGGAAGCCTCGATACGTGGCTACATCCTGATCAGCCACATGAATCACCAAGATGTCTGAATCTTCTCCAGAGGCTGAATATTGCAGTAGATGTAGCCTCAGCACTGGATCATCTCCATAATCACTCACATGTAGTTGTTGCTCATTGTGATGTAAAGCCAAGCAACATTCTTCTTGACGTTGAGCTTACGGCTTACGTGGGTGATTTTGGCCTGGCAAAGCTTCTTCCTCAACCTCAACAAGGAGCTTCAAGCAGCACTACTGCAATCAAAGGAACTATTGGATATGCAGCTCCAGGTAAACAATATCTCAGGCATATGTACTAATGAAGCCTTATGAAATACATGTATGAATAGGTGTCATATAGTAAAATTCATATGCATGCATTAATTTCATCTTGGTTCAGAATATGCAATGGGGATGGAGGTGTCAACACAAGGCGACGTGTACAGCTATGGGATTTTGTTGCTAGAGATGTTCACAGGAAGGAGACCTACTAGCGATGAATTTGCGGATGGCTTGGATTTACATAACTATGTCAAGACAGGACTTTGCCATCAAGTTTGGAAGATTGTTGATCCTTCATTACTCTCAGGAGAAGAATCTCAAGTTAAAATAGGGCTAAAAGAACAAGAATGCATCATTTCTGCTCTAAAGCTCGGGATTGGATGCTCTCAAACAGACCCCAAAGATCGGATGGACATGAAACAAGTGACAAGAGAACTGAATTTCATCAGAGATTCACTACGCCTTGGTTGATTCGCAGACCTGCCAATGGAAATCAATATCATCATGCTTTCATTTTCTGTGTTGTTTGTGTGAGTGTGCGTGTGTGTTGAACATGAATGATTCCGTAGCGCTACTGAATATGTACTTGTAAAGATCATCATCTTTATGTAATTTTTGTTTGAGTTTTTGTATCAAGTGAATTCTTCTCCCAGTTATTGCAACTAAGCCTGAATTTGGGGAAGAAATGCTACGGTTTCTTCATATTTAGTAAGATAGTACCTAATTTTCGCTGATCCCTCGACGAAGAGGTTATGCGTCAGTGTTTTTTCCTACCTGTCCATGGTTTGCAACTTCGCCAAGTCTTTAATGTAATGCCTAAGGCCATGTTTGCCAAACTTATTAGATCAGATCAGTTCAGTCAAGTTCAATTCAGTTTGTTAAAAAAATGTAAATTTATCAAATTCAGATTAATTCAGTAATGCTATTACTGATTCTTTGGTTCAATACATTAATTTTCACTTTAGTTTAATTCAGTGCACCAAGATACAAACCGGGTAAATCTTTGATGTTAAGTTTTGCCCAACGTCGAGAAAAACCTAATAAAAACCCAAACAGAATTTCGCCGGGAAGCAAATCAGGCCAAAAGGAGAAGAGATGGACAAGAGAGTGGGGATCGAAGCCCGGCAGTGGAGGTTTTTGAATTCTACACCTCCGCCCGGAACAAAACCATCAACCGCCGCGAGTGGTTGCGCCGCCTCGCGAAGGACCCCTACTCGCTACCACCTCGGGAGCTACGAATTACCTCTCACACGCAGGGAAAAACGGCTTTAGACGAATCTGGCGATGAGACCCGCGAGAGAAGCCAGGGAATTTCCCGCCGAGTCGCAGCCTCACCGGCGCCGATCGTCATCTCTCAGAAAATCGGTTAAAATGGGAGGCCTGGGAGTAGACAGTAGACACCACCACCCCACCTCAAGGTCCACCTCCTGTGGCTGGCTCGATTTCTCCTCCGCGACCGCCAAGGGAAAACTCGTTTGCAACGTAATATGGGTTGGGACATTGGTTCAATTATTCCGAGGTGGGATTTCTTTGTTTCAAGGGATCCTGGTGTTAGATTACCAGGATTTATCTCCTCACCGATATCTATGGTCTGGTGGGTGGGGGCAAGGCGAGCGCTTTTGCTTTTTGTCCTGGATGAAAATTTTCATTTTTGCTGGCATTAATTGAAACGGATGTGAAATAGATGGCCACGAAAATTCACACCCCCCATAATAAAGGATGGGAATAGTTTGTTGCTTCGAACTTTCAAAGGAATCAAAATGTTGACATATCAAAGACAGCATACATAGCATCAAAAGACTTGATCCAGTTACCGGTCAACGAGGGCATCAAGAATTGATAACTTTTTGGAGTTATCAGCCACGTTTCATTATCATCTTGACAGGGTGATCATAACCAGATGTGCAGGTCACATTTTTTCAGTGGCGTAGCTCAAATATTGACTCATAAGTTGACTCAGAAGCATATTCTTGCAAATGGGGTTGCTATAACACTTAGCTTGATCACAAGTTGAAGCTGTGTCCACACAAACATAATTAAATTTTCTTGTTTTCCTTCATCTCCATAAATGGGAAATCTGAATCCTACATCATGCTCACCAGGCCTTCTGCTCGTGCTCCTAACAATAACCATGCAGTTTTGCTCATCATCAGCTACAAGATCTCAAGGGAACGAGACGGATCGAATGGCCTTGCTCAACATCAAGCTTCAGATGAATGATCCAACCGGGTTTTTGAGTGCCTGGAATGATTCACAACACCACTGCCAATGGCCAGGAGTTAGCTGCAACATGCGGCATCGAAACTTTCATGAAAACTTCCTAGTCAATACTTTTTGAGTATTGGGCAACTTCTGAATCTTCAAGTGTTGAATCTTGCACGAAATTCCTTTCATGGAAATGTTGAGGGTATTTTGGAGCCTTTGACCAACTGCACCAATTTAATGATGCTCGTTTTATGCTCCAACAATTTTTCAGGTGAACTATCTAATACCATTGGTAATCTATCATCGCAACTAATAAGACTATGCGTGGGTAGTAACAATATATCAGGATCCATCCCATTGGAGCTTGGAAAACTTGTTCAATTGAATATTCTCTCCTTAGAGGTGAACTCTTTGACAGGTGCATACCGGAAAGCCTAGCAAAGCTTCAAAACTTAAATGTTTTGAATTTTAATAACAAGAAGTTGGGGCAGATTCCACCGACACTCTGCAGCAACTTGACCAATCTTTATCATCTCCAGTTGAATGACAACAACTTGGGAGGTGATCTCTCTCACAGTCTTGCAAAGTGTCGTAGTTTAAAAGATGTGTTCATTTCTAGTAACAACAATTTTAGTGGATCACTACCTCCAAGTTTGGCTTCCCTGAAAGGAATGGAGTATTTAGACATTTCGGATAATACTTTAACTGGCCCAATCCCGATTGGTATGAGTCAGTTGGTTTATCTCACGTATCTGAATTTGTCTTACAATAACCTTGAAGGCATGGTACCCACTGACGGAGTTTTCTCAAATGCAAGCCAAATAATGTTACAGGGAAACACTAAACTTTGTGGCGGCATTGCCCAATTGGGATTACCAGCTTGTCCAGTAGCTCACAGAAAGACAAAAGGGAAAAAACACCTAAAAATCATACTCATTTCCCTACTTTCTGCACTTGTAATATCAATCGCATTGTTTCTCTATCTCTTTCTCCACAAAAATAGAGATACAATTAGAGAAGGAATGCCCTCAATCCCAGGTGAAAAGATGCCAAGAGTTTCTTATCAAGAGCTGTATCGGGCAACTAACGAGTTTTCTCCGGCCAACTTGATTGGATCGGGAAGCTTTGAGGTTGTGTACAAATGCAACTTAGTTCTTCAGAATGAAAAGATTAAGGTTGTAGCAGTGAAAGTTCTTGACCTTAAAAAGAGCGGGGCTTCCAACTTCCAAGAGCTTCAAGGCAGAGTGCAAGGCTTTGTCCAACCTTCGCCATAGAAATCTTGTCCCTCTCATAACTTACTGCTCGAGCATTGATCACAAGGATGATGAATTCAAGGCTCTAGTATATAAATACATGGAGAACGGAAGCCTCGATACGTGGCTGCATCCTAATCAGCCGGCCGAGCCAGAAAGAAGTCTGAATCTTGTCCAAAGGCTTAGTATTGCAATAGATGTGGCCTCAGCATTGGATCATTTGCATGATCACTCACATATAGTGGTTGCTCACTGTGACATAAAACCAAGAAACATTCTTCTTGACGATGAGCTGACTGCTTATGTGGGTGATTTTGGGTTAGCAAGGCTTCTTCCTCAACTTCGACAAGGAGCTTCAAGTAGTACAGATGCAATCAAAGGAACAATTGGATACGCAGCTCCAGGTAAATACTCACACATGTACGTATAAGGAGTAAATGAAACAGGAAATATCTCATGCATGCATTTACTTTATTAAGATTTACTTGTTCAGAGTATGCGATGGGGCTGGAGGTTTCAACTCATGGCGATGTGTACAGCTATGGGATTATGCTGCTGGAGATGTTTACCGGAAGGAGACCTACGAATGATGCATTTACAGAGGGTCTGGATTTGCATAGCTATGTCAAGACGGGGCTTTACCTTCAAGTTTGGGAGATTGTCGATCCTTTGTTACTCACAGGAGAAGAATCCCAAGTTGAAACAAGGTTCAGAGAACAAGAATGCATCATTTTTGCTCTGAAGCTCGGGATTAGATGCTCACAAACAGACGCCAAGGATCGGATGAACATGAAACAAGTGGCAAGAGAGTTGCATATCATCAGAGATTCACTCCGCCTTCATTGATTCACAGACCCGCCAATGCAAATCATTTCTCATATGCTTTTGTTTTTCTTTGTTATCCAATACCTGTGTATGTATCTATGATTGATCAACTCAACTGATTGAATCAACTCAACTCGACAGGGCCAAAGTCTTAGGTGAGACCTTCCTACCATAAAATTATGATAAAACAAATGATAATTAATGTGTTTAATAAATTTGTTCATGTGTTTTTAAGTTTTGTTTGCTATGAGTTATATTCATGTGGAAACTATTAAATTATATGGATCTCAGGCTTCCATCCTAAAACCAATTGGCAATAGGTGGTGTCACCTTTGATCCTTATATATTAGTTATTAGGCTCGTACGGTACCGATGTGGGATATCTTAACACGCCCCCTCACGTGCAAACGTGGAAATAGTCCACAACCCATATCGGGTCATATTAAGGCCAAAGTAAGGGGCACTCCACCGGTTAAATTAAGGGAGATACCACCGGCCCAAAGGGGATCCACACATCGGCCCAGTTAACCCATTAGGGCCCAGGTCCAAATTGAACCCGCACTGATACCATATTAAATTATATGGATCTCAGGCTTCCATCCTAAAACCAATTGGCAATAGGTGGTGTCACCTTTGATCCTTATATATTAGTTATTAGGCTCGTACGGTACCGATGTGGGATATCTTAACAGAAACACACAAACAAATCTATTAAACACATGAACTACCATAAGGACGGTATCAACCAAAACCATCTCTTAATCAAAATGGGCTCCGCATAACTCACAGGATACCATATGTATCAAAGACTTCACCCGATAACATAAATAACATCAAAAGACTTCACCCAATTACCCGTCAACGACGGAATTAAGAATTGATAATTTTTTGGATTATCAGCTAAACTTCAGTCCATTTCATATTGACCATTTTTTTAAAAGATATTTCATATTGACCATTTAATTATCTTGTATTGATGAAAGTCTTACAAATATGATTATAATTTATATTGATTATAAAATTGAAATGAATTTTAATACTTAGGCCCTGTTTACTAGATCTTATTTGTTACTGCATTGAACTGAACTGAATTAAACTGAACTGAAGTGAAAATTATTGTATTGAAAAATGGAATCAGCATGACTGAATTAACTTGATATTCATCAAATTACATTTTCACTGAACTGAACTGAACTGAATTAAACTGAACTATAAGCTCAGACAAACATGGCCTTAGTATAATTTTCTTAAAAAATTAAACGATTTCATAACTAAATAAATTGTGAAATTACAATTTATTAACCGAAAAAAAATTGATCTTATTACACGTGAAATTTGGATTTGACGAAACCAAAACTAGCCGTGCAAATTAAGGCAGGAAAAAAATGATACATTGTCATCTTAACAGGTGTCATAATTATCACCAGATTACGAGTACTCCTCTTTCTAATCATAGATTAATAATGCCTTGTCATCACAGTAGTGTGTTGAAATTCACTCTCTTTTTGAGATCTTTCCCGGAATGGGGATAACATGAAAAAAGTTTCAAAATCTGGGTTCAAAATTGTAGTGTTCCCGGTTCTAGGTGTTTCGCATCCATCAAATGCGAACTATCATATACTTCGCATTTGGCAAATGCGAAATATCAATTTTATTTTTTAATTATTTTTGCAATAAAATTTTTACTTGATATCTACATGGGAGGTGCTTATTACGTGGCACTCCATAGTTCGCATTTGGCAAATGCGAATTATCTATAGTCTGCATTTTCCAAATGCAAACTATGTCTGTCCATATTTATAGTCTGCAATTTTGTGTTCATCTTTATTACCATGTACAAAATTTGGTTAAGAAACAGAGTATACATCTTGTAGATATTGAAAGTTCAACCAATCTACCAATTCACTAGATCCTATCGTGTTCAAGTTTTAATTAAAGCAACAGCGAATCAAAACTTTAAGTGCGGAATTGAAAAAGAACACGATGTGATCACGCAGTTCAGTGCATCGCACCTACGTCTGCGGGGCCGTAGCCCGTGTAAAGATCCTTCACTAGATAGTAACAAATATGTCCGGTCTATTACAATCTAATGGCAAATTCCTTGCAAGCCTATCACACTACCATTTCTTTCTGATAGCTGTTACAGTGATTACCTTCTTTTCCACGAAGGTGCGACAAGATCTCTTCCACCCGAGCTTTAACACACGTCCCTAGTGTTTGTGGTTGTTGAAAACCGTGGACGATGACGCTGCTCTGGCCTGGCCTAAGGTAAACCCCGAAGGGGATTTTTTCTCTCGTAAGATCGGCAAATCAGGCTCTCAGCTAATTGTCCCATTTATAGCTCAATGCCGTGTGAATTAAGTCATCTCCACGGCTGTAGAATTCCATTCCAATTAAAACACGTTTAAAACAGAAACTCTTTGGAATAAGGAATTCAGAAAATCTCCAATTCCTAAAATAATGCAGAATACCCTTTTCCAATTAAATCTCTGCAATATCCCATGAATAAATCTGAATTGAAGATGGATTTGGACTGTATTATCTCGAAACAAATATAACCATTCCATATTATCCATTTCCTCTTTAAAAAACTGCGCTGAACTTGGAAAATATTCTATCTTTTTCTGCCAACTGAACTCATGTTGCAACACGACATTCCACAAAGCAGCCAACCAAATCTGGACTTACACATATATATCTACAAGAATGAATGAGAAAATATGCTTTGCCGGCCGGAAAGCAAATAAGAGAAGTGATGGATAGAGGCAAACTGAAACTGCTAGTATTTGGTTTTCGGTGTTTTTGCATCGTGTATGAACTTTATTGAACTGATTAATTCAATCAGATTTTAACGTGTGTGCCGCTTCAATCCAGTTTTCTCCGAGTAGCTGATTTTGATCTTGTAATGAAATTCGCTCGGGAAAATTCATGTCTATTTAGTTCCTGCACCAGATTGATGCTCCAATTTGAAGTGAAAATTATGGCGGGAAACAGTTTAACGTCAAAAACGGCAGGCTAATTAAAGGGTTCAGAAGTTTGTTTGAATGAAGAGAAAGCATGCCATTATCTTACAATAAGTGGAGTGAAGCTCATGATTCTAGCTAGGACCAGAAAGGCCACTTGCATTTGGAAATCTTCAACTCTTCATTGGGACAAAACAACAGAAAACAGACATCTGTCATCCACTTTGAGTTTGGATTGATGAGTCAACTTTTTATTATCCACTGATTTATGTAAATTCTGCAACTTCTTTCTGCATTTCTTTCAATTTTATCTTCTGAAATGGAATATCTGAATCCTGCTTCATCCCGGGGATCATGGTGGTTATCATGCATCCTGCTCGTGCTCCTAACAATCATGCAGTATTCTTGTTCATCATTAGCTGCAAGAGTAATGGGGAACGAAACGGATCGAATGGCCTTGCTTGATATCAAGCTTCAGATGAGTGATCTAAACGGTGTCCTAAACTCCTGGAATGATTCTTATCATCACTGCCAATGGTCAGGAGTCAGCTGCAACATGCGGCATCGGAGGGTAACCAACTTAACTTTACGAGGTAAGACCTTGTCCGGAACCATTTCTCCTTATATAGGAAACCTCAGCTTCATCAAGGGTATCATACTTGGGGAGAATAGTTTGCAAGGTGAAATACCTCAACAGATAGGTCAACTGTCTAGGCTGAGGGTTTTGCACCTATCAAACAATTTACTGAGTGGAGGGATCCCAGTAAATTTTAGCAGGTGGTCAAAACTTAGATACATAAACCTTAACACAAATAATTTGATAGGTGAAATTCCATCCGAGTTGGGGTCGCTAACAAAGTTGAAAACTCTTTATGCTGGTATGAACAATTTGACAGGAAGGATTCCTGCTTCATTAGGCAATCTTTCATCATCTCTTATTGAAATACTTTTAGCCTACAACAATTTGGAGGGGTACATTCCAAGTGAGCTTGGGTCATTAAGCAGATTGCTTAGGTTGGGGTTGGGACCAAATATGCTAAGCGGACAAATACCTTCATCTTTGTTTAACATATCCACACTCACAATATTCTCAGTAACACAAAATTTCCTTCATGGTAAACTTCCAACCAATCTTGGCCTCAAACTACCCAATCTCCAATTTTTCTTTATTGGGGGAAATAACTTGTCTGGAGAAATTCCCCTTTCATTTACCAACTGCACTTACCTTCAAAGAGTTGACTTCGGTGAGAATAAGTTTGAAGGAAAAGTTCCACCTAGTGTTGGCAAACTTCTGAATCTTCAAGTGTTAAATCTTGATTTCAATTTCTTACGTGGAAGCGTTCATTTTTTTTTAGAATCCTTGACCAACTGCACAAATTTAATGGATCTCGATTTTAGTTCAAATCATTTCTCGGGTAAATTATCAAATACCATAGGTAATCTATCATCTCAACTAACAAAACTATACTTTGGTGGTAACAATATATCAGGACCTATCCCAGTGGAACTTGGTAAACTTGTTCAATTGGAAATTCTCACGTTAGAGGAGAACTCTTTGACATGTTCCATACCGCCAAGTCTGGCAAAGCTTCAAAATTTAAATATTTTGAATTTTTCTAAAAACAGGTTGTCAGGAAAGATTCCACCGACACTCTGCACCAACATGACCTATCTATTTGACATTAAGTTGAGTGACAATAGCTTGGGAGGGGATCTCAGACATAGTTTTGCCAAATGTCGAAGTTTACAATCGTTAAACATCGACGGAAACAAGTTTAGTGGAATTATTCCATCACAGATCTTTGGTCCATATGCTTCACTAACTCGACTTAATTTATCAAGCAACGCATTGAGCGGCACTCTTTCTATTGAGGGAGGAAAATTGGCTAACCTTCAGGTGTTAGATGTTTCCCAGAATAGGCTCTCTGGACGTATTCCTCCCACCATTGGTGATTGTTTAGTCATTACCCTTCTTGATTTGAACAGAAACCAGTTTAGTGGATCACTACCACCAAGCTTAGCTTCTTTGAAGGGAATTGAACATTTAGACCTTTCCGATAATACTTTAACTGGCCCAATTCCAAAGGGTATGAATCACTTGGTTTATCTCAAGTATTTGAATCTGTCTTACAATGACCTTGAAGGTGAGGTACCCACTGATGGAGTTTTCTCAAATGCAAGCCAAGTAATGTTGCAAGGAAACATTAAACTTTGTGGTGGAATTTCTGAACTAGGATTGCCAGCTTGTCCAGTAGTTCGCAGAAGCACAAAAAGGGATAAACATTTGAAAATCATGCTTATTCCCATCTTTTCCGCACTTGTACTAATTTCCATCACATTGTTCATGTATCTTTGTCTTCGCAAAAGGAGTGATACAGTTGGAATAGAAATGCCCCCACTCCCAAGTGAAAATAAGTTAAGAGTTTCTTATCATGGCTTGTTTCTTGCAACCAACGAATTTTCTCCGGCTAGCTTGATTGGATCGGGAAACTTTGGGTTTGTCTACAAAGGCAGCTTAGTTTATGAGCATGAAGAGATTAAAGTTGTAGCAGTGAAAGTTCTTGACCTTAAAAAGAGAGGAGCTTCGAAAAGTTTCATGGCAGAGTGTAAGGTATTGTCCAACCTTCGCCACAGAAATTTAGTTCCTCTCTTGACATACTGCTCCAGTATTGATCATAAGGGGGATGACTTCAAGGCACTAGTCTACAAATACATGGATAATGGAAGCCTCGACACGTGGCTACATCCTGATCAGCCACATGAATCACCAAGATGTCTGAATCTTCTCCAGAGGCTGAATATTGCAGTTGATGTAGCCTCAGCACTGGATCATCTCCATAATCACTCACATGTAGTTGTTGCTCATTGTGATGTAAAGCCAAGTAACATTCTTCTTGATGATGAGCTTACCGCTTACGTGGGTGATTTTGGCCTGGCAAAGCTTCTTCCTCAACCTCAACAAGGAGCTTCAAGCAGCACTACTGCAATTAAAGGAACTATTGGATATGCAGCTCCAGGTAAACAATATCTCAGGCATATGTAAATGTAAAAATAGTTATCATACAGTAAATTTTATTCGAATTCATTAAATTTAGTAAGAATTACTTGGTTCAGAATATGCAATGGGGATGGAGGTTTCAACTCAAGGTGATGTGTACAGCTATGGAATTCTGCTGCTTGAAATGTTCACGGGAAAGAAACCTACAAGCGATGCATTTATAGAGGGCTTGGATTTGCACAGCTATGTCAGGGCAGGACTTTCCGATCAAGTTTGGGAGATTGTCGATCCTTTGTTAGTCACTAGAGAAGATTCCCAAGTTGAAACAAGGTTCAGAGAACAAGAATGCATCATTTCTGCTCTAAAACTCGGGATTGGATGCTCTCAAGAAGCAGCCAAAGATCGGATGGACATGAAACAAGTGACAAGAGAACTGCATTTCATCAGAGACTTACTCCGCCTTCATTGATTCAAAAACCTGCCAATGCAAATCAGTCTCATGCTTTCATTTTCTGTGTTATCAATTTACTATTTGTGTGTTTGAACATTAATAATTCCGTAGCAGCTACTGAATGTATTTGAAAGATCATCTTTATGCTATCTGTGTTTGAGTTTTTGTATCATATGAAATCTTCTCCAAATTGTTGTAATCAATACTGAATTTGGTTAAGAAATTCTAGGGTTCCTTCAATTTAGTAAATCAGTAATGTTTTATATCAAAATGA
The DNA here is from genome assembly GCA_963678965.1 of Cruciata laevipes. Taxonomy (NCBI): domain Eukaryota; kingdom Viridiplantae; phylum Streptophyta; class Magnoliopsida; order Gentianales; family Rubiaceae; genus Cruciata; species Cruciata laevipes. The sequence continues at coordinate 2,270,909 of OY787639.1, forward strand.
ACTGGAACATTGATTTTGAAACAGAGTATTGATTTTGTGTATAGGACAGAACTCTTGGGATGAAGACTCCAGGATGTTCACGTTGCAGTTGTACTTCAAGACCATGCCATCGGAGCCGACACCACCACCGCAAGGTCCACCTCCGCCACCTCCTATGGCTGGCCAGTGGAAAACTCGTTTGCAATGTAACGAGTGTATTGATAACACACTTACCTGAGTGCAGATGGATGAAAATTCTCATTTTGCAGCATTAATTGAAACGGATATGTGGAATATACATCGCCACGAAAATCCCCCCCGACAAATAATTAATAAAGGATGTGGAATAGTTTGTTGCTTCGAAATTTCAAAGGATTTAATTAAAATGGGCTCCGCATAATCCACAAGTTTCCTTGCCGTGCATCTGTATCAAAGACTTCTGATCTCTGATACCCGATTACCCGTCAACGACGGCATCAAGAATTGATAATTTTTTGGAGTATCTAATTATCGTACGTATATTAAAACTGTAATTTTAATTAGGGGTGTAAATGAACTGAACCGTTCGTGAACAACTCGCGAACAACTCGGTCAAAGTTCGTTTTTGAACTCGGTTTGACCAGTTCGAACTCGAACTCGAGCTCGTTCGTTTATATACGAGCTCGAACTCGAGCTTATAGGAGTCAGCTCGATAGGCTCGTCGAGCAGCTCGAATAGAATCTTATATTGAATTTTTATATAAATTAATTAAATTTTATTCATTAATGCTTTTACGAGCTCGAACTAGCTCGTGTTCAAGTTCGAACTCGATTTTTTATCGAGCTAACGAGTCGAGCTCGAACTTTCTAAAAGTCAGACGAATCGAGCTCGAACTAAAATATATCAACTCGTACGAGTTCGAACTCGATCACGAACATGCAATACGAACTCGAACTCGAACTCGAACAAAGGTTTGTTCGAGCTCGACTCGACTCGTTTACAGCCCTAATTTTAATTATACTGAAAATCAAATTTAAATGAATTTTCATGCTCAATTTTTTTTTTTTAAAATAAACTGTTTCATAACTAAATAAGTTGTCAAACTACAAGTTAGTAGCTACTAACAAAAACAAAGGTGATCTTATAACACGTGAAACTATCCGTGCAAATTAAGGCGGGAAAAATGATTCATCATTGTCATTTTGAATTTGTCATCTTGACAGGTCATTATTATCACCAGTACTCCGATCCTCTTTATGAACGTAAATTAATAATGCATCGTCATTACTTTGTTACAGTGGTGAGTACCTTGTGTGACGGGGTGGCAATATAACTTAGCTTGAAGCCGTACGTGTCCACGAAAACAGAATTAAAAGAGCAAATTGTTCCTTCATTTCCATATACAAATGGGAAATCTAAATCCTACATCAGGCTTGGGATTATGCTGCTCACCATGCATTCTGCTCGTGCTCTTAACATTAATGATCATGCATTACTCTTGTTCATCATCAGCTGCAACATCTATGGGGAACGAGACAGATCGAATGGCCTTGCTCAATATCAAGCTTCAGATGAGTGATCCAAACGGTTTCCTGAATCTCTGGAACGACTCACATCATCACTGCCAATGGCCAGGAGTTAGATGCGGCATGCGACATCAAAGGGTAACGAACATAACTTTACAAGGTAGGGCCTTGTTCGGAACCATTTCTCCTTATGTTGGAAATCTGAGTTTCATGAAGGGTATCCATTTGGGGGAAAATAGTTTGCATGGTGAAATACCTCATCAGATAGGTCAGTTGTCTAGGCTAATCTTTTTAAACCTGTCATACAATTTACTGAGTGAAAAAATTCCAGTAAATTTAAGTTGGAGCTCGAATCTTAAATACATATACCTTCAAAGAAATCATTTGATAGGAAAAATTCCAAGTGAGTTGGGGTCTTTAACAAAGCTTGAGGTACTTGGTATTGATGGTAATAATTTGATAGGAAATATTCCTACCTCACTAGGAAATCTTTCATCATCTCTTATAATGCTATCTTTAGCCCAAAACTATGTGGAGGGTAATATTCCAGCTGAGTTGGGGTCATTAAGTAGATTGACTTTCTTGGCATTGGGAGCCAATAAGTTAAGAGATCGTTGCTTAACATATCTACACTCATAATATTCGGAGTTCAGTTTAACTCCCTATCTGGTAAACTTCCAACCAACCTACCAAATCTCCAATATTTCTATATTCTTGGAAATAACTTCTCCGGAGAAATTCCTGTTTCAATTTTCAACTGCACTAAACTTGAAAGACTTGACCTTGGTGATAACAAGTTTGAAGGAAAAGTCCCACCACTACACCAAAACTGGTCTCCAGTGACAAGCAAAATCCGTCACTAAAAGCTCTTTTTTCGTCACTAAAGCCTTTGGTGATGGCGTCACCTGTTCCTTGGAAAAGGGTCGTGGGAAAAGGGCCTAGTGACGAAATTACTGTTCAATCGTCACTAAAGGCTCGTTTTCCTGACAAAATAATTCTCGTCACCATCTTAGTGACAAGAATATTGGTCACTAAAAGTCCGTCACAAAAGACCCATTTTCGTCAGTAATTGATCTCTTCTGTGACGACAAACTAGTGATGACAAAATACATGTCACTGAAGTGATGAAATAGTGACAAAGGTCAAACATTTTAGTGACAAATATAGCCGTCACTGATGAGTTCATTTAGTGACGAAAATTAAGTCGTCACGGTTTGCATGCTTTAGTGACGCGAGAAGGCACAATTATTTTTTAATTTCAAATTATAAAAACTTACCAAATTTAATAAATATATTATATAATCAAATTTAAATAAAATCAGAATATTTTACAACAAAGCATGAGAATACTTCTACTTCTACTTTTACTTCTACTTCTATCATCTACTTCCACTGCTTTCTTGCAAAGTGAAGATTGGGGGGATTAATCCTTTAAGCTTTCACTTCATGGCATTCCTGCAACATATAGAAGGCAACAAACAAAATGAATAAGCAAGTTCATTTGTCCAAGGATATAAATTTTAAGATTCTTCATATTAGTTTCTTCCCAAAAACATAATATGATTTACTAATCAGGCCAAAATAAATACATAAACACACTACACAGCAAGCAGAACCTACAATTAATTTAACCCAAGTACGGCAAGATTATATATACTTCACCTACACACAAAAAAGCCATAATTGTAAGTAGTACAATCTGTTGGAACAACTAGTACGCACGACTAGCAAAATTCAAACACGTGATCAATGAGGGATTTAACATAAGGATCATGCAATTTCCTAATCCAGCATGCCATCAGAAGTCAGAACAACACACTGATCACGAAGATTGAAGATTAAAAATATTCCAGTATTTAACTAGGATTGTTATGTCAAGATTCAAAGTCATGAACTATTGAACAGGTATCCTTATCATAACTTTTCACAAATTATACCAACACAATCCCATTCAATCATATCAAGTGCAAGTTCAGCACACTCAAATGTCAACAACAACCAGAATCTTCATTTTAACTAGGAAGACAAATCGCCTAACAAAACATCCTTTATCTTTAAGAAAGAAAATTTACAAAATCTGATTCATACCTTTGCCATTCAGATCAGGAATAACTCCAAAGTTATCCATAAAGTTTCCCTTTGGTTTATCGTGAGGCTGACCCCGTCCTTGCTCATAGCATGGAACAAGCCAGCGAAACTGTTATCTGAATCATCGTCTTTCTGGAAAGCAGGGCATATTCCAATAGACCAGTCTGAATCATCTGATTCTGAATATGAAAAGCACACTCCATCTGAGGGAACAATGACAACATCAAACTCTCTGTCAACTTTCCTCTCCTTCTCACTCTGCCATTTTTTCCGAGCCACAGGAAATTTCAACTTGTTATCAGATTCAAGAAATCCTGAATTAGAATTCGGGGTTTTGGGATCTTTGGTCAGCTTCCCACTCCACAGCCACAACAATTTTGCAAATGCTTCAATCTCTACCTCGTACTAGCCTGGTTGAAATGGCACAAAACAAAACTCTATAAACTGTACAAAAAGCTTAGATTATATAACATTGAAACAGAAAACACATTCTTCAACCAAGATGATTTGGCTGTAAATACCACATCTGATGAATTTCACAATAGTAGAATATTCTAATTACAGAAGCTAGTCCGTCTAATCACAAAAGCAATAAAGCCTCAAACTTCAAGTAATTTTCCTACAAAGTGTAAATGCATCTTCATTACTCAAAAATAGAAGTAGGAAAAATATTTGAACAATAACATGGAGAATGCAGATGAAATTCCAGATATATGGAAAACAGTAATCTGCTTGAAAGGAGTTGTCGAGTATATTAAGCCAAACCAAGCCAAAATTAAGCCTCAGAAGTATTCCAAATTCATAGTCATGAATCATGATCACAGACTTCACTAAGTGCATCAAGGTAATATTTCATTTTCCCCAATACATGTCAAGCATACATCTACAAAGCTTGGTCATATGCTATTTTCTTGATGAGGAACACGTTTAAAAAGAAAAATCAAAGACACCTTATGCTATTTATGTAAAGTGAGTGGGGCACTAGTATATCACAGTCAACCAAATCAGGTATATGTAACAAAGCATAAGACACAACCATCTTGGAGGATGGAGCAAGCAACTGGGAATTCTGTTATGCATTCAGCAGAAGATGAATTCAAGCTTCAGTGTAACAGGGTCTGCTTTACCGCCTAAAATATCCTATCTAAACACTATCAAAATCATCAACTATCAAGTAAAACAGCTAACAATTTAAACTGAATGCATTAAATCATCAACTATCAAGTAAAACAGCTAACAATTCAAACTGAATGCATTAAATCATCAACTATCAAGTAAAAATTTCAACTTTTATCAGTAATCAAATCGATAGCAAGCAAAATAGAAGATATCTCTACTTACTTAGCACTGACGATAAGCGCGGCAGGAGCACCACGGAAGCCTTGAGAGTCTCACTGAAACTCTCATCGATCTCGCGGAGCTTTACCTCGATCTGGCGCTTCCGATCGTGTTCCAGGATCTCCTTGTTCGCCTTGCGCGAGACACCGGCGGTGCCCTGGCCGTCGTCGAAGCCGCGGATGGAGGCGGAGCCCAGCGCTGCCTTATTTTTTATGTGCTTCACGAAGAACTTGTTCGTCTGGCCGTCCGTCCCCGAGCTTCGCGGCGTCTGGAGCCCGATTCGCCCTCCATCTCCCAATCCTCATTCCCATTCCCACATCACTCCCTCCACCACCTCCGACCCCTCCGCAACCGCATTCCATCTCCGACACTCCCTTTCAGCACCAGCGTCGCCGCTGCTCTCTCCCCAACACAACGCCTGCTTCGTCATCCTGTCGGCCAAAACCCCGAACACCATCTCCACCTCCCGCGTTTATCAGCTTCCCACCGCAACCTGCTAGTTTTAACCACCATGGAATCCCGGTTTGAGCTCGCGGACACGCCATGGTGGATCGGCGGATCGACGAATCGATGGATGCGAAAAAAAAGAAAGTCAATGGATCGACGAATCGATCTGGTGGTTATCCATGGGGCGGAGTTCAGAAGATAAGAAAAAAAGAAGGAAGATGACAGATGCGATGGGGTTTTAGATTAGGCAAAGAAATATAGACGGGTGAGATTCAATTGGTAGAGGTGATTGACGGTTCAGATAATTTTAAGATAAATACAGCTTTTTGTTTTTTTACATAAATATTATATTAGTATTATATTATATTAGTATAAAAAAAACTTTTAGATTAAAATATAAATTACTTTCGAAATTTTGCTTACTATTACAGTATATGTATAACATATTCATATACATAAATAATTATACTATCATTATACGAACAAGTAAAGTAAAGGAATCTCATTGCAAATATTTATAAAAACTTAAAGAGGCTCTTCCTTATTAGTTAAAATTAATTTTTATAGTATAAAAATTTAAGAAATAAGTGACATTTAATCGGTCTAAATTAATTTAGTCAGAGTTTATAATAAGTCAAGTAATGTTTGAAAATCAATACCTAATTTTGTATGTAATATTCATATAATTAGTGTGCATAGAATCTTAATAATAGTTAACTTTGGCCATGTTTGTCAGAACTTATCAGTAGATCAGTTCAATTTAATTCATTTCAGTTTAGTACATTTCAATTTAGTAAAGATGTAATTTTATGAAATTTAGCTTAATTCAGTTATGCTGATTCTTTTTTTCAATACATTAATTTTCACCTTAACTCAGTTCAGTTCAATTCGGTTCAGTTCAGCACAGCAAGAAATAAGCTCTGGTAAACAGTTGAGAGTGAAAAAATTGTGTTATAGTCAATTAACCTATTAGTGTTTATAAAAAGTAAAAAGTGTAAGAGTTAGCAGTTCATTAGTCAAACTCAGTTAACTCGTATAAAGTCAATCAACCGTTGACTTTTAATTTGTTAATGTCAGTTTAGCTACTAGTGTTTACAAGAATTAAAGTAATATTTGACCTATAATAGTAGTTACTAGTGTTTAGCTACTAGCTACCAGTCAAGTAATATTTGACCTATTTGCTCTGCTCAATTTAAATAAGTTACATAAAAAATGAAGTAAAAAGTGATATTCGATTAAATATAGTCAATTTAACTACATGTGTTTATATAAAATCTAATAAGATTTACCTTTGATTAGTTATACTCAATTTTGTTATGGCCACATATTTATTAATAATTACTAAGCGACAAATTCTTGGGTGAGTCTCACCCATGAGGCAGGAACAAATTAATAACTATTATATTTCGGCGCCATAGTACAAAGCCCACAAAAATACAGGGATCTTGTTGCAAATATAGAAGAAAATAAAGAAATTGTCTCCAATTTGCAGAACCCCATCGTTCTCCCTATTGGCGCCGGACCAAAAGCAACTGAAGGGGCTTGTTTGTATGTGATTCTGCAGCTTTATATTTCTAATGCTTGAGAACTATGGTGTTCTGATTGCGACTGGAAGTCTTAAGTTCTGATTGGAAGCCTTAAGCAACTGGAAGCCCTCTTTGCAGTTCTGATTGCGACCATGGCGATCTCGTTCGCGTGGATGTTTGGCGAAACAAAGCCCAAGGGCACAGAGCTGCTTATCGGTGATTCTGGGAATTCCGGCATCGGCAACGTGGCGGGAGTGGCATGAGGTTGCAGCGTATGGTGGTGAGGTTTTATTGTCGACATTGAGGTTTATCTCGTTAAAAATGAGGTTGTGTTATCGATGTTGAGGTTTGTCTCAACAAAAATGAGGTGTTGTTGACATAGACGTTGAGGTTTGGGTTGTAAGATATGAGGTTTGGTCGTCGGACATGATGTATGATGAGGTGGCATTGAGGTATGATGAGGTGGCGACGAGGTTTCATGAGGTGGCGATGAAGTTTAATGAGGTGACATTAATGTATGATGGCATGATATCGAGGTATGATAACATGACATCGAGGTGTGATGAGGTGGCATCGAGGTATGATTATGTGGCGTCGAGGTTTGGTGAGGTGGCGTTGAGTTATGATGAGGTGCCGTTGATGTATGATAAGGTGGCGACGAAGTTTCATGAGGTGGCATCGATGTATGATGACATGACATCGAGGTATGATAACATGACATCGAGGTGTGATGAGGTGGCATCAATGTATGATTAGTTGGCGTTGAGATATGATGAGGTGGCGTCAAGGTTTGATGAGGTGGCGTTGAGGTATGATGAGGTGGCGTTGAGGTATGATGAGGTGGCGTTGAGATATGATGAGGTGGCGACGAGATTTTATGAGGTGACGTTGAGGTATATATGATGAGGTGGCGACGAAGTTTCATGAGGTGGCATCGATGTATGATGACATGACATCGAGGTATGATAACATGACATCGAGGTTTGATGAGGTGGCATCGAGGTATGATTAGTTGGCGTTGAGGTATGATGAGGTGACGTCGAGGTTTGATAAGGCGACACCAAGTTAGAAGAAAGAATGAAAAATTAGTGATATTTACAAATTAACCCCTGAAAAGTTTAATAATTAGTGTTCTTTTATATTTACTTATAATATGGGCCTTATTGGGCCCTGCCTCATAGGTGAGGCTGCCTCACAGGAGAATTACTCTTACTAAGCAACTTAAGAACACAACCATGGTATATGCTTTTAACAAATGATCCACATCCAAGCATAATCCACCTTGCTAATCAGGGATCTTTAACATCTACAAAACAACGAACACATTGAATTGTGTAATTCAAACATAAACACATCGATTCAAACCAAAATCAAGCATCCAAATACTAGATATAATCGAAATAACCGAATCAAAGAGAGTTCAATCTAATCATAGATTTAGTAAGAGTTTGATCGTCCTGAAAGAAAAGAAAACAAAGCTTCATATCTTAAAAAAAATTCTACTTAAGATTATTTCCCATGGGGAAAAGGAAACTTGAATGGCTAGGATTTTAGGAGTGTGCGACGAGAGTGAGAAACATTATACTAAGACTGAGTAACTCAATTTTGATATTAGTGTTAATAGAAACTCACGATTTGTTTTACATTTGATTAATTAAATTACTTTAGGTAATCTGTAGAAAGCCAATTCAACTTATTTATTAGTATTTATAAAATGTTAAGTTCCAGTTATCTATGATTTGTCAAAAGTCCAGCTTTGATTCATTTTAACCGTTTGAATTTATGTTTGATGAATAAAATACATCATCTCCTTTACAAATAATGACATAAGAAATTTTATAAAATGTTTACACTTAAAATTATTCATATATTCATAAATGTTTGTATTATAATTAAATTAAATATTTGAAAAATATTAAAGCAAAAAGATATATTTCAACATTTAAAATTTATTGTTCCTTTTAAAAAATTTCATTGTTGACTTTTAATTATTACATGACTATTTTCAAAAATAAAATAAATATTTGGCCCATATTTTGACCCGATTTCTATGTGAATTATCTCAAATTTTTACCCAGAATTTCAGCCCATTAATTTTCTTGGGCCAAGTATCATACTTCATTTTCCGTCACATATATTTTGTGACGCTTTTATTCTGTCACTAACTATCTGTGACGCAAAAGTTCTCGTCACTGTTTATATTAGTGACGACAATATTTCCGTCAGAAAATATTTGTCACTAAATCTCGTCACTTAACTTTAAGTCGTCACTATAATTGTCACTAAAGGTTGTTCAGGTGACGAGAACTGATATTCGTCACTATTCCCGTCACTAAATCTAACCTTTGGTGACAACATTAATTTCGTCACTAAGAATCTCTTAGTTGACGAAACGTGGTGACAAGATTTAGCATCCGTCACTAATTCTTGTCTTTAGCGACGGTTTCTTGTGACGATTTGTCACTGAAAGTCATATTTGGTGTAGTGCACATAGTACTGTTGGGCAACTTCTGAATCTTCAAAGGGTTGGTTCTTGAACAAAATTCATTAGAACCGCTAACCAACTGCACCAATTTAACGTACCTCGATTTTAGAATAAATAAATTTTCAGGTAAAATATCCAATACCATTGGTAATTTATCTGCTCAACTAAAAAAAGTATACTTGGGTGGTAACAATATATCAGGATCTATCCCATTGGAAATTGGAAAACTTGTTCAAATGGAGATTTTCTCATTGGAAAGCAACAATTTGACAGGTGTCATACCGGCAAGTCTGGCAACGTTTCAAAACTTAAATATTTTGAGGTTTTCTAAAAACAGGTTGTCAGGACAGATTCCGCCGACATTCTGCACCAACATGACCAGCCTATATGATCTTGAGTTAGGTGACAACAATTTGGGAGGTGATCTCAGCCTTAGTCTTGCCGAATGTCAAAGTTTGCAATTTTTAAACATCGATGGAAACAAGTTTAGTGGAATTATTCCATCACATATCTTTGGTTCATACAATTTTCCAATTCAACTGAATTTATCAAGCAACTCATTGAGCGGAACTCTTCCTATTGAGGGAGGAAAATTGGGCAACCTTCAGGTGTTAGATGTTTCCCAAAATAGGCTCTCTGGACGTATTCCTGCCACCGTGGGTGATTGTCCCGTCATTATGCTTCTTGATATGCATAAAAACAAGTTTAGTGGACCACTGCCTCCAAGCTTGGCTTCTTTAAAGGGAATTGAGCAATTAGACCTTTCTGATAATGCTTTAATTGGTCCAATTCCCGAGGGTTTGAGTCAATTGGTTTATCTCAAGTATTTAAATCTGTCTTACAACGACCTTGAAGGCGAGGTACCCACCAGTAATGTTGCAAGGAAACATTAATGAACCCAACTTCAACAAGGAGCTTCAAGCAGCAGCACTGTAGCAATCAAAGGAACTATTGGATATGCAGCTCCAGGTGATTACTACCTCACGCGTATGTAAATGTGAAAAATAGTTATCATACCGTAAATTTAATTTGTAAGAATTACTTGGTTCAGAGTATGCGATGGGGCTAGAGGTTTCAACTCAAGGTGATGTGTACAGCTATGGAATTCTGCTGCTGGAGTTGTTCACAGGAAAGAGACCTACAAATGATGAATTTACAGAGGGCTTGGATTTACATAGCTATGTCAAGGCAGGACTTTCCAATCAAGTTTGGGAGATCGTCGATCCTTTGTTACTCACAGGAGAAGAATCCCAAGTTGAAACCTGGTTAAGGGAACAAGAATGCATCATCTCGGCTCTAAAGCTCGGGATTGGATGCTCTCAAGGAGCTGCCAAGGATCGGATGGACATGAAACAAGTGACAAGAGAGCTGCGCTTCATCAGATTCACTCCGCCTTCATTGATTCACAGACCTGCCAATGCAAATCATGAAATCAATCTCACGATTTCATTTTCTGTTCTATCCATTTCTGTTTGTGTGTGTTTTGAACATGAATAATCCCGTAGCGCTACTGAATATGTATTTGTCATATGTTTTTAATGTGTTTATATTTTTGTATCATATGAAATCTTCAGCAAGTTATTGTAACTACGTACGGTTCTTTAAATTTAGAATAAATCAGTACTGTTTTATGTCAAAATGAACATGAACCTTGATTCTCAAACATAAGACTATTGATTACGTATTCATCTTTCTATTGCCATATTGTACATCACATGGATGGTACCTAAACCCTTTATTTGACACTACTTTTTGGCTACTTTACTTCATTTTTGAAGTAGTTTTTTGTGTTTGGTAAGTTGCTAAAAATCAGCATTTTGTGGAAGCAAAAACTATTTTTAGGATCAAAGTAGAAGTTGGTCACGGGCTTACAACTGCTTTTAAAAAAAGTATTTTTCAACCCACTTTACTTATAAGCAACTCCACCAAACAAAGCCTTAATTAGTTTATTTTTACTACTATATAAGAGTAATCTTTATTTTATATTCATCCCAAAAAATTCACAGTTAACTATGAATGTTATTCATATATCATACTACATATTGCTTTTTTTTTCTTATAAATTAATTATAGTATGAATTTAAAAATAATAATTAATTAGTAAGAGTACAAACATTGACTAAAGTAGTATATTTAAAATTATTAAAAATTAGAGAAATTAAATAACATACATAATGTAACAATAAACTCTATAGGATTTGACAGTCTTTTCCAAGATTTTGCCGATAATTAATTACTTTTAAAAAGTGTAATATCTAAATTTGAAAAAATAAAGAGTGGGGTATTTGTTTTAAAATCTAAAATAAAAATTAATTAACTTTTTATTTGCTTTTGCTAGTCTTCGTCGTCCATTAAAATTAATTAACTTTTTATTTGCTTTTGCTAGTCTTCGTCGTCCATTAAAATTAATTAACTTTTTATTTGCTTTTGATTTGGGAGAAACCCCTTTAAATCATGTATTTAGATTTATTGTTTCCAAGATTTTGAATTCTGATGCCAAATCAAGAGGAGACCAATTTGTAATTTTTAAAATTTTAAAAAATCACGAGCTACAGTGTGCTACAATGTTTCAAGTTAAAATGTTCATTTCATGTTTTATGTTTCAAGTTAAAGTGTTCAAGTTTTATGTTTTAAATTAAAGTGTTCATGTTTCACGTTAAAAAGTCAATGTTTTATATTTCATGTTTCAAGTTAAAATGTTCATGTTTTAAGTCAAAATGTTCATGATTTATGTTTCAAAAAAAATTCATGTTTTAAGTTAAAAATATTCATGTTTTATGTTACAATTTAATCTGGTATCTATATAGAGACGGTCTTTTCCAAGACTTTGCCGATAATTAATTACTTTTAAAAAGTGTAATATCTAAATTTGATAAAATAAAGAGTGGGGTATTTGTTTTAAAATCTAAAATAAAAATTAAATAACTTTTTATTTGCTTTTGCTAGTCTTCGTCGTCCATTAAAATTAATTTAACTTTTTATTTGCTTTTGCTTTGGGAGAAACCCCTTTAAATCATGTATTTAGATTTCCAAGATTCTGAATTCTGAGGCCAAATCATTGAGTAGTCTGGTGGTCAAAAAGAAGATAGACATCTATTTTATACTCTTTCTGGGTAGTGTTTATCAATATATCTTTGTGATGCTGTGATCATAGACAGAATTTACTCAAACTCTTCTTTGTTTTCCTTCAACTTCTGAAATGCAACACCTAAATCCTACCCCAGCCTGGGGATTATGGTGGTCATCATGCATTCTGTTCGTCCTCCTAAAAGTCATGCTCTATTTTCCATCTTCAACTGCAATATCATCTCAGGGGAACGAGACGGATCGAATGGCATTGCTTGATATCAAGCTTCAGATGATTGATCCAACCGGGTTTTTGAATGCCTGGAATGATTCACAGCACCACTGCCAATGGCCGGGAGTCCACTGCAACATGCGGCATCGGAGGGTAACCAATTTAACTTTACAAGGTAAGACCTTGTCCGGGACCATTTCTCCTTATTTAGGAAACTTGAGCTTCATGAAGGGTGTCCAACTAGGGGGAAATAGTTTGCATGGTGGAATACCCCAACAGATAGGTCAATTGTCTAGGTTGAGAGTATTTAACCTGTCATATAATTTAATGGGTGGAGAAATCCCAGTAAATCTCACCAGATGCTCACAACTTAGATACTTACAACTGTCAAGAAATCATTTGATAGGAGAAATGCCAGTCGAGTTGGGGTTGTTAACAAAGCTAGAGGTTCTTGCTCTTGCTTCTAACAATTTGACAGGAAAGATTCCTGCTTCACTAGGCAATCTTTCATCATCTCTTACTGGTATATCTTTCGCCTTAAACAATTTGGAGGGGTACATTCCAACTGAACTGGGTTCATTAAGCAGATTGCTTTGGTTGGGGTTGGGACCGAATAAGTTAAGTGGAGAAATCCCTCCATCTTTGTATAACATATCCACACTTGAAGCATTCTCAGTACCACTTAACATCCTCTCCGGTAAACTTCCAACCAATCTTGGCCTCAAACTACCCAATCTCCAACATTTCTTTATTGGTAAAAATAGCTTCTCTGGAGAAATTCCCGTTTCATTTACCAACTGCACTTACCTAGAAAGAGTTGATCTTAGTGAAAACAAGTTTGAAGGAAAAGTTCCACCTAGTGTTGGCAAACTTCTGAATCTTCAAGCGTTAGTTCTTCACACTAATTTTTTGCATGGAAACATTCAGGATGTTTTAGAAATTTTGACCAACTGCACCAATTTAATGCATCTCCATTTGAATGCAAATAAATTTTCAGGTAAATTATCCAATACCATAGGTAACCTATCATCTCAACTAGCACAACTACAGTTGGGTGGTAACAATATATCAGGATTTATCCCAGTGGAACTTGGAAAACTTGTTCAATTGGAGGTTCTCTCCTTAGAGGAGAACTCTTTGACTGGAGTCATACCATCAACTCTTGCAAACCTTCAAAACTTAAATGTTTTGGTTTCTTATAACAATAGGTTGTCAGGGCAGATTCCGATACTCTGCACCAACATGACCAATCTATATGTTCTTGAGTTAGATGGCAACAAGTTGGGAGGTGATCTCAGCCATAGTCTTGCTGAATGTCAAAATTTACAATCATTGAACATCGTTGGAAACAAGTTGAGTGGAAGTATTCCATCAAGCATCTTTGGATCATACATTTCTCCCATTCAACTTTATTTATCAAGTAACTCACTGAGTGGCAACCTTCCTCTTGAAGTAGGGAAACTGGCTAACCTTCAGGACCTACATGTTTCCCACAACAAGCTCTCTGGACATATCCCTTCGACAATCGGTGGTTGCTCGGTCATAACAAACATCGACATCAGCAGCAACCAGCTCAATGGCTCACTACCTCCGAGCTTAGCTTCTTTGAAGGGAATTGAGTATTTAGACCTTTCAGATAACACTTTGACTGGAAAAATTCCACGTGGCTTAAACCACTTAGTATTTCTCAAGTATCTTAACCTATCATACAATGACCTTGAAGGGGAGGTGCCTACCGATGGAGTTTTCTCAAATGCAAGCCAAATAATGTTGCAGGGAAACAATAAACTCTGTGGGGGAATTTTTGAGCTAGAATTGCCACCTTGTCCAGTAGTTGTAGCTCACAAAATGACAAAAGGGAAAAATCATTTGAAAACCATACTTATTCCCCTCTTTTCTGTACTTGTTATTTCCATCACATTGTTTCTCTATCTCTTTCTCCGTAAAAAGAGAGATAGAATTAGAGAAGGAATACCCCCAACCCCAAGTGAAAAGATGTTGAGAGTTTCTTATCATGACTTGTATCGGGCAACCAATGAGTTTTCTCCAAGCAGATTGGTTGGAACAGGAGGTTTTGGGTCTGTGTACAAAGCCAGCTTGGTTGTTGAGCATAAAGAGATTAAGGTTGTAGCCATTAAGGTTCTTGACCTTCAAAAGCTAGGGGCTTCCAAGAGCTTTATGGCTGAGTGTAAGGCATTGGCCAACCTTCGCCATAGAAACCTTGTCCCTCTCTTAACTTACTGCTCCAGCATTGATCACAAGGGTGATGAATTCAAGGCTCTAGTCTATAAATACATGGAGAACGGAAGCCTCGAAACCTGGCTGCATCCTGCTGATCAGTCACTTGAACCGGAAAGATGTTTGAATCTTCTCCAAAGACTTAACATTGCAATGGATGTAGCCTCAGCTTTGGATCATTTGCATAATCACTCACATATATCGATTGCTCACTGTGATGTAAAACCAAGCAACATTCTTCTTGATAATGAGTTTACCGCTTACGTGGGTGATTTTGGCCTAGCAAGGCTTCTTCTGCCTCAACTTCAACAAGGAGTTTCAAGCAGCAGCACTCTTGCAATCAAAGGAACAATTGGATATGCAGCTCCAGGTAATTACTACAGTATCTCACACACTTGAAATTGTGAATACAAATTAAGGAAATTAATGTAAAGATAGGTAAATTTCATATGCATGCATTAACTTTGGTTCAGAATATGCAATGGGGATGAAGGTTTCAACTCAAGGTGATATGTACAGCTATGGGATTTTGTTGCTAGAGATGTTCACAGGAAAGAGACCTACAAGCGATGCATTTACAGAGGGCATGGATTTGCATAGCTATGTCAGGGCAGGGCTTTCCAATCAAGTTTGGGAGATTGTAGACCCTTCCTTGCTTTTAGAAGAAGGGCAAGTCGAAAGTAGGTTGAAAGAACAAGAATGCATCATCTCTGCTTTAAAGCTTGGGATTGGATGCTCTCAAGCAGACGCCAAAGATCGGATGGACATGAAACAAGTGACAAGAGAACTGCATTTAATCAAGAATTCACTCTGCCTTTGTTGATTCACAAACCTGCCAATACAGACCAATGTCATGCATTAATTTCACGATTTATCCAACTGTGTGTGTGTGTGTTGTATGAGTAAACAAGAATAATTCCGTAGAGCTAGGTTTGATTTTCCCATTGGATGCATTATGATATAAAACTACTGAATGTTTGATATTCTCGAATCGATTTCCCCCAATTTTGAGGTCCAAAATCACGACTGTCGAGCTTGAGGTTTCTGTCGATTGAAAGTCGACGATTGGTATTGATGATTGCGTCAATTCCCTGGATTCCAATGACGCTCTAAGAGCAATAGGAGACCGAAGACTAGGGATGGCAATGGATTGGATATGGATTGGATTTGACAATATCCATATCCATATCCGCTTGTTGGTGCCTAAATCCGTATCCGATCCAAATCCGTTGGATCTAAAATATTAACATCCGAATCCATATCCGCTAAATCCATGGATATCCGTGGATATCCATATCCACATATAAATTCCAAAATAAATTCCAAAATAAGTTTTATAAATATTCATGAAATTAAAATTACATTCAAGTGATTCAAAATACACAATATGCTAAAAACAAATACGTGGAAAAACTAGTCCAAGTTCCCAAAAAATACGTAACTCAGCTTAAAGTATAAGTCCCTTTCTTTTTCCCCTGATCTATTCTTCCAAACGAGTGAATTGGTAGAGTTAGAAGATTATATGTCAGTATCTAACCATAGGTGACTTTATATATTTTTAATTTAATTTTAATTATTTAATATATTATTTAATATATATTTTATTATTAAATATTTATATATTATTTATTATATATTAAATGGATCCATGGATTGGATATGGACTGGATATGGATATTTACGACAAAATCCATATCCAAATCCGCTCCGCAAGCTATAAATCCGTATCCGATCCATATCCGTTAAATTTCATTTTTTAACATCCATATCCGTCAAAAATGGATTTAAATCCATGGATTTGGATTGGATCGGAAATCCATTGCCATCCCTACCGAAGACCCCAACCAAAGGCGGAGCAATTGTAAACCGAAGAAAGCTCGGATCTGATGTTTTCCGTTGCTGCATACGTTTCTCGCTCATAATAATAATGAAAAAAAAACAGCCGTTCAATTATATTACTCGACCTTGTGATTTTTTACTATTTTCTTTGATCTTTTTCTTTGATCTTTACCGTTATTACTTGATCATCTATGTATTTTACTTGATTTTTTTTATTTTTATTTTTTTCATTTATCACTTGAACTTGATCCTTTACGGTTATGACTTTTCTTTAACTTCAACTTGAACTTGATCCTTTACTTTTGCTTGATTTTTTTAATCTTTTGTTTGATCTTTTTGAGTTATCACTTGAGTTTTTTATTTGGATAATTTTATTTGATTTTTTAGCTTTTGTTTGATCTTATTTAGTTATCACTTGAATTTGATGTTTTGCAGTACTGAATTGATCATCTATGTTTTGTTACTTGATATGTTTGATATTTGCTTTGATTTTTTTCTGTTTATCACTTGAGTTTGATCATTTACGGTAATGACTGGATCATTTATGTTTATTACTTAATCTTTTCTTTGATCTTTTTCAATTATCACTTGAATTTTTTTATGAATTCTATTGATTATCTTGTATATTACTTGAAGAATTGTGCTTAAAAAATGTTTTTCATGCTCTCTTGATCTTTCTTTGACCTTCTAAATCATGGGCCAAATTTTGCCCCAATTTTGAGCAGACCTGAATAGTCGCCCCGGTAAGATTTTGCAAAGGGGAATTTCGCCAGCAGGAATTGGGCTCCGAATTCGACGAATTTCAACGGCTTTTTGGTAGTACAAAAGTTTGACGAAATGAAAGCCCATCGTGAATCAACACAAGTTCGAAGAAATTTATTCCAAAATTGCTCAAAATCCATTCCGATGAAAGTCGTTAAATTGGGCGGATTTGGTCGGGAAGCTTTTCCTTCAGTCGGGAAAATCGGGAAAACCGAGAAAGCATTTCCTGAGCAGATGGAGATAATAAGAAACGCCAGTGACGCGGTGATCGATCATTACCTACGCCGGGAAAACGAATTCGCCGGAGAAGGTGAGTTCTGTATGTTTTACTGGAAATTGCTCTTAGGACCCTGAAGTTTTGTGGACTTTATATTGAATTGGCACCAAAAATTCAATAATTATAAAATGACCCCCAAATGTCCAGAACTTCTATTTCATGTTGTATACTAGGTAGGGGTGATAACGAGTCGATCCGATCACGATCATCACTATGTTCATGATCGACTCGTTTAAATTTTGAGGTGATCACAATCCGATCGCGATCAAAGCGATCAAAATAATTCATGATCATGATCGGATCGTTTAAAAATTATAATGATCGCGATCTGATCGCGATCGACTCGTTTAGATAATCGATCAGATGATCAATGATCAATAACGATCGGCTCGATCAAATGATCAATGATCAATCATGATCAGTTTAAAAGTTTTTTAAAAAAGTTAAAAATTAACAAATTACTAGAAAATAATTCATTTAGATGTATATATTTATATTATATTAATCGATTATCTTATCGATCGATATCGATCACCTTATCGATCTGTTCGCGATCATGATCGAGTTTTAATGTCTATGATCGTTGATCGTTCATTTATTAAACGATCAAAAAATTTTGATCATGATCGGCTCATTTATTAAATGAACGATCTCGATCCGATTTTTAACCGATCCGATCGCGATCCGATTAACGAACGCTCGTGATCGTGCTCACCCCTAATACTAGGTGAATTGGTTTTGCCCTGTGACAGTGAAAAATATGTAGTAAATTCACTTAGTCACATACCCAAAAATTCTACTAGTGAGATGAATGATTGCAGAAAAAAATTCCACATGACTCCGTAGGAAACGCCAGTTGACCTAGAAATTCTGGTAGAAATTAACTTAAGAAATGGCAGACAACCACTAATTTAACAAAATAATTAGCTCCATTCACCCATTAAGGAAAAATCAACACTTAGCAGATGATTAGTGCTTCCCTGCCAGAATTGTGAAAATGTACCTTTTATTGTGCTTTAGTTAGTCTTCAATCTTCATCGATATCTCCATTCTCCATTTATACAAGGAAGAACTTTGCGGTTTATCATGTTCTTCAAGAACATTTTACTACTGCAAATCCTTTTCTCACGCATATATATATATATATATATATATATATATATATATATATATATATGCCCTGTTTACTAGAGCTTATTTCTTGATGTACTGAACTGAACTGAATTGAATTGAACTGAACTGAACTGAAAAGAAAATTGATGTATTGAAAAATGGAATCAGCATGACTGAATTAACCTGAATTTCATCAAATTGCATTTTCACTGAACTGGACTGAATTGAACCGAATTGAACTGAACTGATCTACAGATAAGCTCTGGTAAACAGGGCCATAGATCAAAGGATAATATGAAAATGATATTCTAGTCTATATTCCTAATATGACAATATGACTAAATCTATTTACCATAATCCTCAATAAAAACTCGTTGTCGTTTGGAATGTAATGAGTGTATTGATAAAACACTTTATGAATGCCAAATAACTTGGCTTTAGGTAGCTATAAGTATCCGTTTTATTCCATGTGTTGGTCTTCTGGTTCATTTCCAGACATTACTATTCTAAAATGAGAAGGTCTCTTGTGAGACTTGTCTCTATTGAGACTTAGGGACAAAATTGTCCTTTTATGTGTTAGGGGTCTTAACATAATTATTTTATGTTTCACATATTACGAAGTAGACTCTTCAGATTCTGATTTTTCTTCGCTACTATCGTAGTCTATTTCTGATTCTTCTATGATGTATACAATTTCTATATCATCATATTTTTCTTCTATGAGTTCATATCCCATATTATATGCAAACTCTAATAATTTAATTCTATTAGAATCTTGCCTATTAGGACATTCATTTGCATAGTGTCCTTCGATGTTGCATATCCAACATCGACAATTTTTCTTTCCTTTTGGACAGAATTTTTGTTTTTCTGATTTTGTATCAGATTTCTTCTTAAAGAATTTTCCTGGTCGGAATTTCTTCTTCTTTTTAATGAATTTATATTTAGAGGAATTTTTCTTAGAAAAGAATTTTTTCTTCTTTTTATATTCTGTTCTACAGCCGTATTCTACAGGATTTTCTCCTGATATTGCACAGCAGTTTCTATTAAACTTTTTAAGTTTTTTCTGAGTTCTTATTAGTTCACAGAATTTTGACAGTTCATCTTTTACTATTCTTATAGCATACCCTAGGCTGTAACTAGAAGTTCTTCTATTGAAAGTTTCAATTTTAAACCTTTCTAATGCTTTTTCTCCTACCAAAGGTATTTTTCTAAGATATTGAAGTATCATTT
Organism: Cruciata laevipes; assembly: GCA_963678965.1. NCBI lineage: Eukaryota > Viridiplantae > Streptophyta > Magnoliopsida > Gentianales > Rubiaceae > Cruciata > Cruciata laevipes. The sequence goes on from OY787639.1 coordinate 2,291,037, forward strand.
CTGGAAATTCAATTTGTTCTAGTTTGTAAAGATTTACTTCATAGTCACAATTGAATTCTTCTAAGTAACATATATCACAGAGTTGTAGTTCTGCTAGACGTTTCCTAGCTTTTTCTTGTACTAGATGTTTTTCATGTATTTTATCACCAGTAAAATCAATTCCTAGGAACATAGTATATAATCCATCTAGAACTATATCTAGAATATTATATGGAATGTTGTTGTTATCATCTGTCCAAATGGTGTTTTTTATAAACTCTTTTGCTATTCCTAGACTCTTATGTTCTATTAATAACAATATAGTTCTTGATTCTGTATAGGCATCAGGATTAGTTTGAATTACTAAACTTAATTCTGCTGCCCATTTATCAATGATTTCTTTCCTATTATTTTGACAGTCAATATTTAGGAAATTATCATCTGATCCTTTTGAACTATTAACCTTGGATTTTGCACTTTCTGGAAAATACCATGGTTGATTAGCTCTTCTTCTTTTAGAGCCCATATATGAGCTTTCTCCTTTTTCTCTTTTAACATTTATGTTAAAGTTTTTAGGTACGTCATCTGAATCGTAATTGCTAATTACTTGTTCGCTTATTTCAGATTCACTAGCTGATTCTTCATTATTTAAGACTTTTAAGTCTTCAAATCCAAATAATTGCTTTAGTTTGGGGCTGTTTTCTATTTCTTGGTTTGCTAGTTCATCGTTCTCTAATTCTAGCAACCTAAGAGCGTGGTCAAGTAAATCGAAGTTTTCTTCGTTTACCTGTAATTCATCACCTTCTAGATGATCCTAGAAGATTTTTTCAATCTTTGGTATATAATTGGTCATATTGGTTGTTTGTCATTTTTACCAAATGGCCAAGTTAATGCTTTAGGATTTCCAGAGGATCCTAATTCTGCATTTCCTACTCCGTGATTGGGGTAAGAATATTTTCCTAAACTTATAGGTTTTGGTCTTTCCTCATCCCCCAAAGGAGTTATCTTTAAATCTTTTTGTTCTAAGATCACTTTCTGGTTTTCTTGAATTATTGTTGTTAATTCGATGATAATTTTTGCTGCTGCAGCTTCTAACTTATTATCTTCTTTAGTTAGAATATTTAGAATTTCTTCTAATTTTGTTTTTAAAAGGTTTATCTCTTCTTTTATTTCTGTAAAACTCATTAGGACATTTCTTCAAGCTGAATTTTCATGTCCTCTATTCGTTTTGACATTCCCATCAAGAGATCTCTCTCGCTGGGTTCTTTGGAAATACTTCTTCTAGAAGGTTCTCCAATAATAAGTTTATTCCTTTCAATTCTTGATTTATAATGTTCTCCCATGGGTTTTTTGTCTTTAGCTATATCAATAGCCCATTTATTATCCACAGGGGAGATTTCAGAAAACTGTTTATCTTGAACAGTTCCTATTTGAGAAAATACATCTTCTAGTTCAATGTATTCTTTCTTTCTATAGTCAATACTGTGATGACTATTTGTTAAAGCATAAGCAACCAGATAGGTTAAGCTGAATACTTTATCTCCTTTATTCATTAAATTTTCTCTTTCAAATTTATGAATGAAGGATAATGTTTTGTCTAGATTTGCTGTATCTAAACTAATACCAAATTTAGGATAGACTGTAAACATGAATTTTTGGTAAGCTAAATTTCCTCTAGCTGCACCTAAAATGCAATCTTGCCTATCATTTATTCTGTTGTCTATCAAGACCATTTTGACTGGGGAATCTATTCCCTCTTGAAATTCTGATTTCAATAGGATTTTGACGGCACCAAAGTGTACCATTGTGATAGTATCTCTGATTTTACTATCTATTTTGCTTAAATTTTCTTTAATTTCCTTTAGAGTAATTAAAGGTAAATATACTTCTCCTGTAGTATCTTTGATATCTACATGCATCTCTTTAGTACCTACAAAATAGTAGATGCTATTTTTCCTTTTTAATTTTTCTAAAAAAGGTATATTAAAGATATTTTCTTTTCTTAGATTAAGTTTAGAAGACCTAATTTTTGAGAGTAATTCTTGTTTGATCAAGAAGCTTCCGATGAATCCTTCATTAGATTCAAAGGTTTGAACGCTAGAAACATCTTGATTTTCATCAATTGTTTCTTCTATATTATCTAAATGATTCATTTTAACGAATTTTTTAGATAACAGTTGTCATATTAAACATGGCTCTGATACCAGGTTTTGGTGATCTACGAGAGATCTGCGGAATTTTTAATTTTCTTTTATACATTTTAAACATCCTTTATAGATGTTCATATAATGCACAAGAGTTTGATGTTTTTCACAAAATCTTGTTCCAAAACTATACCTAGATTGACTATAAGGGCCAACTCTACGGAATTTAGATAATTTCTTATCTTCTTTAGTTAATTCTCTGTCAAGAATTGATTTACAAACGTTTTTATCCATTTGAATGATTTTTAAGAGTTCATCCTTTTTACAGAATCTTGAGATTCTTTTATACATTTTATGCATACTTTAAAGGTATTCATAAATTGTACATAAATTTGGGTTTGATGTTTTTTACAAAACTTAGTACAAAAACTGTATCTGGATTGACTATTGTCATTATTTCTATGGAATTCAGATAAATTTTTATCTTCTTTTGATATCTCTCTGTTGAGAATAGATTTACAAATATTTTTGCTCATTCAAGCTTCGATATTCTATTTGATGTAATTTATGAATTTAATACTTTAGAACCCTAAGTAATACATGCAATCTTCTTATATCTTTCTTTCTATATTATTAAGAGTGTATGGTTATCATGTTATCTGTTTATAACTTAACCAATCCTGCGAATCTTGTTTCCCTAAACGGCCACCTGCCTAAGCGGTACTCCCTATTCTATGGACTCCAGGTTTCATTATAACAGATAAACATGTATACAACAATCAATAATAAGAAAGAAGATATAGGTTATAGAAACTTACATATAATTACAAGAGGGCCCTAAAGGGCTTTTTATTCACACATAGTAGATCCGAAGATCAGACAGAATCCTGGACGAGGTTCGTCTCCAGGAGATTACAGAGGTTGAATTTAAAAGACAAGGAGGCACAGAAGTGAGGGGCGCTCCCATATTACAAGAAATGAACTTCCTTTTATAGGGAAGGAAGGGTCTGTATTATTGAAGAGGGGTGCGTCATCCCTTACGTACAAACGCACTTACATTATTGCCTCTACTTAAAGTAGACGCACTACTGCATTATTGCACCCACTTAGAGCAGATGCATTATTATCCCACTACCTACTATCACTTGAAGTGGAGGGGTCCACGGGACTGTCGGCAGCCCTGATGGTGGAAATGCTGATGGTGGAGATGTCACTATCTTCTTTAGTGGGAGATCCACTTTCTTCTGAGCATTTACCACATAGATAATTGTTGCGGTAATTCTTCAACCTTTTACAAAGGTCTGGAGTATGTTCTCCCAAAATAAATGGATTAACCAAAGTATTTTGGAATTTGACAAATTTGCCTTCATCGGCTTCGCTGATCTTCTTGGGTGACTTGCTGTATATCAAGATGGTGGCATCTTGATAGTTGACAAACAGTCCATCATCTGAACTGAAACTGAAAAGTTTTTGAACAAAACCTTCCAATCTTTTTATTGCTAAGGGTAGCAAATCGCTAGCCTCAAGTTTGCACTCCATGGGCTGAGATGGATGATAATGATCTCCTTTGCAAATGCCAATCTGGACTAAATGCTGAGGATGATATACCAATAATCCTAATTGATTCCAGTATGGACCGGAACTATTAATTTTCAGAAAAACTTCTTGCCCTGGTTTGGTGCATTTTTTTCTGAAAGTCTTAATTGTATCAATAATAGCCTTAGGAAAATGGCTAATTTCTAATAAATTAGGACTTGGATATATGGTTTTTACCAAACCATATTGGAATGCCTCATAGACCTGTTCGGGATTAGCATTCTTGGTGAAGTTGTAGTAACTTAAGTTTTTGGAGTCTGTAGTGAAGAACTTTTCCTCCAAAAACTTTTCTTCATTGGCAGATCTTGCATATCGATAGCAGTATTCGAAGCCTGCTTCCGTTATTTCATCGGAGTAATCTACTTTTGTAGATTTTGCCATATCTTCCCTTGGTTTGCTGGGAAGTCTTCCTAGTGAGGTTAATGACTTCTTTTTGGACAATAGAGCTGCACTGAAGGTGTTAGGCTTCATCATCTCTCCATTGGTAATTAGCTCCAGAGGTGCTAGTAAAGATGACCCAGTATATAGGTCTGCTGAAGTTCTTGCTTCTTGGAAAGATTTGAACTTCTTGTGTGCAATGTTGGAGACTCCTTCAGTTGCTTTTTTGGCGAAGCTCCAATCTTCATAGATCCCGGCATTAGGGCCATTATAGACCACATAATATGTTTTAGATCTTTTTGGGATTTGAATTCCCTCTTCGGATTTCTCCGATGCTAAAGGTGTAACTTTAGTCTGTGGGATTGGAATTCCCTGATTTGGCCTTAAGCAAAAATCTACTGGGCTAACCAGTTTGATGGAAGTTTGTACTTCCTTCTGGATTTTTGGCAAATCCACAGCCTTCAACGGATTTGTTGATTCTTTACCAACTGCCGTTTGCGTTGGAATAGTCTTGTCTTTCTCTTTTGAGGGAGAAGGTGACAAGATAACCTTTTTTACTTCATTTTCAGAAGCTTGCTCTTTTTCTTTACCCAATTTGATCAGGTTAAGATACTTGAGCTTGGCTCGGACCAGCTCCAGTTCCTGGACTAAAAGTCCTTCTTGCAGCTTTAGCTGCTCCATTTCATCCATGCTGGATGCTTCACAAAGAAACAAACATTAGAAACATTTGTATTATTCTTTATAATCTTGCTGAAATTCTCTGGTAAGAAAATCTGCAAAATAATTTTTGGTACCTGCAATATGAATAACATCAAAATCATATCTAGATAACCACATTTGCCATCTAACTAGACGACCTTGTTTATTATCTCCTTTTAAATTTATCTTTAGGAAATAAGTAAAATTCTTATTATCTGTTCTTACTAGGAATCTGCAAGGGGTTAGATAAACAGAGAATTTTTTAATTACTCTAATAACAGAAAGATATTCTTTCTCGTTACTATGATAATTCTTTTCAGCAGCTTTAAAGCTTCCTGAAGTGTATCGGCAAATGTATTCTTTACCATTATTTTCTGCTTTAAGAATTCCTCCCCAGAATAAATCTGATGCATCAGTTTCTATGATTAGTTTATCCTCAGGTTGTGGGTGATAAAGCTTGGGAAAGTTTTTTAAACTTTTCTTTACTTTTACCATATAGATGGTATCTGAATCTTTCCATTCCCATGGAATATCTTCCTTAAGCTTTGCTTGTAATGGTGCTCTGACCTGGGCAAGCTTAGGAATATAATCAGAAGCATAAGTGAAGATTCCTAAGAATCTCTGCAACAGTTTTTTGTTTTCAAGGATATCTGGGAATTTTTGAATATGTTCCAAGATATGATCTTGAGGTCGATGAGATCCTTCTTCAATTTCTAGTCCTAGAAAACTGATTTTAGTTTTAAAAAGCTGTGTTTTCTTTTTTGAGAGTATTATTCCCAGAGAAGCACATTTTTTAAGTACTGCTGCTACTTGCCACAGATGTTCTGTCTCATTATTACTGAAGACTAAAATGTCATCAATATAAACACAACAGAATTTTTCAAAGGTCCTAAATGCATTCTGCATATGTCTTTGAAATATGGCTGGAGCCTGTTTTAACCCAAAGGGTACAACATTCCACTGGTAATGACCTTGTGGACATGTGAAAGCAGTTAATAATTGTGATTCTTCATCAAGCAATACTTGCCAGAATCCTGATTTACAATCAAAACTACTGAATATCTTCTTTCCTCTTATTAGAGTTAATAACTCATCTTTATTAGGAAGGTTATGGCTGTCTCCTATTGTAGCTGTATTTATAGCTTTATAGTTGACAACCATTCTCTTTTTTCCTCTGCGTTTTTCAGCTTCATTTTCTACCAAGAAAGCTGGAGACATGTGAGGTGATTTGCTAGGTTTAATCACTTTTAATTCTAGTAATTCCTTAATTTGTTTTCCAAACTCTTCTCTATCCTTAGGACTATATTGCATTGGTTTAACCTTTACAACTGTCTTAGGATTGATTAGTTTTATGGTTGCTGTCATCCAATATTTTGATTTGTTAGGATCTATTGGATTTTCTGAACACACAGAATCTAAAAGTGTTTCTATTTTACAAAGTTTTGTACTTTGAAGCACAAAAATTTGTTGTTCTTTAGTATACATACCCCCCCTCCTTAAAAGAGAAGCAATTTTATTAGGGCTAATATTTAGCGCCTCTGGTTTTGGTAATTTAGATTTCTTTTTCATGTATTCTAAATAACCTGGAACTCCTACGTTAAGAGCTTTTCTTATTTTTCCTATATGTATAGGATTATTATTTAGAGTGAAAATTATCCTATCTGTGTATTGGACAAATGGATGATACAACAGACAGAAATTATTTCCAATAATAAAATCTATTCCAGATTCTTGTTGATATACAGTTGGAATATGAAATATTTCACCTGCTATCATTATATTAAGATTTTTACAGACCTTAGAGAGTATGATATGTGATCCATTTCCAATTTTTACTCTTATTGGTCTTTCTACATTTACCCAATGTTCTTTAGGTATTACATTTTTGCTAGCAACACACATGCTTGCTCCGGTGTCTACATAGCAATGTAATTCAATTTGTTTATATCCAGAAAATTTTAATTTTCCTTTTATATAAATCGAATTTGAGTTGGTAATATTGCTCATTACAAAGTTTGTAGGTTAATATGTAATTATTACAAACTATGTGGGTTGTTCTTGTAAATAGACAAGAGTTAAGAAAAAGACATTTTTGCCCTTGGTCTCTCGTGAGACGCGTCTCTTTTGAGAATTGTCTTTCTAAAATTTAATGCACGATAGCTGAACAACAATATTATTTGAACCTGAATTCTAAATTCTAATGGATGAAAATTCTCATTTTGCTGCATAATTGAAACGGATGTGGAACAAATAATTAAGGATGTGGAATAGTTTGTTGCTTCGAAATTTCAAAGGAATTAATCAATATGGGCTCCGCATAATTCACAAGTTTCCTTGCCTGCCGTGCATCTGTATCAAAACTGAATACAAATTTTTAGTTATAACCTGTTTCAATGGATGTTACTGATCATGATTAATATTTAAATGTTAGTTTTGAAATGAAAAGACCAGACATGAAAAATTACACTGAATGACAACAACTAAATCCTCTATCATATGTTAGAGCAAGTCTGTCCAACAGATTTTGTATAATAGAGATTTTGGACTCTTTTCAAATCCAACAGATTCTCTCTGTTTTTTAGAGATTTTTGTTATTTTGATTTTGATTATGTATTTTAGAAAAAAAATTAGCAATCTCGTTGAACTTGCTCTTAATATTTAGATGTTGTAAATTTGATAATACAATTAGTTTAAATGTTTGTGTCATTAGTCTTTCTATTTCATTATATTTTTTGTTTATTTAAATTTTTATTTATTTAAATATTATAAATAAATTAGTTGAGTATACAAATATAAAAATTGTTATAATAATATATGACCATAAAGTTATATTTGAACGGGTCTCATAGTTTTGTAAAATCTTCTCACAGGAAAGTCAATAGACGAATTCTTTTCCAGTGGCTATAACGATGTTTTCTTCTTTCATTCGAGAGAGAGTATTACGAAAATCCCCGAATGATTAAGTTTGATTTCCAAATAAATCCTACAGCCTTAACAATTATCAACAGAGTCAGCATCTAACTAAACTAGCTATATAGGACACAGATTACCTGATGCTGTTAATTGTTTTGATAATACAGATGCTGTAAATTAAGAATATAAGTGAGACGACTTTCTGAACATGACTCTGAGTCTTCTACTCTTGTTTGTTTGTATTTATTGCACACGTAAATGAAGTTGCTTTAAAAATCTATCTTCAGAAACTGAAACTAGAATATATATAGCCACACATATAAATTATAATTGAAACACCTAATATTTGTGTTCTTCCTTATTAATCATCAGGGCCAAAAATATACCTCAAAATCTTTGTTCCTTCTTGCATGATCCTGAGATGGAACATTTAATTCCTACGCTATCCTGGTCATCATGCGTTTTGCTCCTGTTTCTAGTAACCATGCACTCTTATTCATCGTCGGCTGCAAGAATTCTGGGGAACGAGACTGATCGAATGGCCTTGCTTGATATCAAGCTTCATATGAACGATCCAGGCGGTTTCCTGAATCACTGGAATGATTCACAACATCACTGTCAATGGCCGGGAGTTAGCTGCGGCGCAAAACATCGGAGGGTAACCGCCTTACGTTTACGAGGTAAGAGCTTGTCTGGAACCATTTCTGCTCATATTGGAAACCTCAGTTTCATGAGGATCATCCACTTGGGAGAAAATAGTTTGCACGATGGAATACCTAAACAATTAGGTCAACTGCCCAGGCTGAGGTTTGTTAACCTGTCAAGTAATTTACTTAGTGGAGAAATTCCAGCTAGTCTCAGCAAGTGCTTAAACCTTAAATACATTTTGTTGACCAGAAACCAATTAACAGGGGGAATTCCAGCTGAATTAGGGCCATTAACAAAACTAGAGTACATTGCTGTTAGTGTTAACAATTTGACAGGAAAGATTCCTGCTTCACTAGGCAATTTATCCTCTCTAACTGCCTTATCTTTAGGGTGGAACAATTTGGAGGGAAACATACCAAATGAGCTGGGGGCATTAAGTAGATTGAGTTACTTGTCATTGGGACCAAATAAGCTCAGAGGAGGTCTACCTCAGTCTTTGTTCAACATTTCTACCCTCACATACTTTGTAGTAACTGATTCCTACCTTTCTGGTACACTTCCAAATGATATTGGCTCCAGCCTGCCAATTCTCCAAAGATTAGAATTTGGTGGAAATAATTTACACGGAGAAATTCCAGTTTGGATTACCAATTGTACTAACCTTCAAGTATTTGAACTTGGTTCTAATAATTTTGAAGGAATAGTTCCACCAAGTGTTGGGAAACTTCAGAATCTTCAGTACTTGAATCTTCAAGATATGTTCTTGCATGGAAATGTGCAGGATGTTCTAGTTCCTTTGACCAACTGCACTAAATTAATAGAACTCTCTTTAACCAACAACAACTTTTCAGGTGAATTGCCTAATGCCATAGGTAATCTATCACCTCAGTTAAGTGGTCTAACCTTAGGTTACAACAAGATATCAGGTGCCTTACCAATGGAACTTGGAAATCTGGTTGGGTTGGAAAATCTTGAACTAGCAAACAACTCTTTGACAGGTGTCATACCGGAAACTCTAGCAAAACTTCAAAACTTACACATGTTACATCTAGAGAGCAATAAGTTGGTAGGACAGATTCCACCGGCACTCTGTAACAACATGACCAAACTGTATTCTCTCGTCTTAAGTGACAACAACTTGGGAGGTGATCTCAAACCTATTGGCCAATGTCCAAGTTTACAAAAGTTGTGGATTGATGGAAACAAGTTTAGTGGAAGCATTCCATCAAAGATGTTTGAATCATTCATTTCTCCAACTCAAATTGTTTTGTCAAATAACTCATTGAATGGCACCCTTCCTATTGAAGTAGGAAACCTGGGCAACCTTCAACGGTTAGATGTTTCCAACAACAAACTCTCTGGACATATTCCTTCAAGAATTGGTGATTGCTCAGTCGTTGCATTTGTTGGTATGAACAACAACCAATTCATTGGATCGTTACCTCCAAGTTTGGCTTCTTTGAAGGGAATTGAGTATTTGGATCTTTCAGCTAATACTTTAACCGGTCAAATTCCAGATGGTTTGGAGCAATTGGTTTACCTTACTTACCTGAATTTGTCTTACAATAACCTTGAAGGTCGGGTACCCACTCGTGGTGTTTTCTCGAATGCAAGCCAAATAATGTTGCAGGGAAACAATAAACTTTGTGGTGGCATTTCTGAACTAGGATTACCAGCTTGTCCAATGGTTCACAAAAAGACAATAGGGGAAAAACATTTGAAAATCATTCTTATTCCCCTCATTTCTGTTCTCATAATTTCCATCACACTCTTTTTGTATCTCTTTCTACGCAAAAAGAGTGATAAGGTTCGAACAAAAATGCCTTTAATCCTAGGTGAAGAGATGTTAAGAGTTTCTTATCATCAATTGTATCAAGCAACTAGCGAATTTTCTCCAGCCAACTTGATTGGATCAGGAAGCTTTGGGTTTGTGTACAAAGGTAGCTTAGTTGTTGATCATGGAGAGATTAAGGTTGTAGCAGTTAAAGTTCTTAACCTTGAAAACAGAGGGGCTTCGAAGAGCTTTAAGGCAGAGTGTAAGGCTTTGTCCAACCTCCGCCATAGAAATCTGCTTCCTCTCTTAACCTACTGCTCAAGCATTGATCATAAAGGCGACGAATTCAAGGCTCTGGTCTACAAATACATGGAGAATGGAAGTCTCGACACGTGGCTGCATTCTGAACAACCACTTGAGCCACCAAGACACCTGAACCTTCCCCAGAGGATAAATGTTGCAATAGATGTAGCCGCAGCATTGGAGCATTTGCATAATCACTCACACATACCGGTTGTTCACTGTGATGTAAAACCAAGCAACATTCTCCTTGACAATGAGCTTACTGCATACGTGGGTGACTTTGGGCTAGCCAGGCTTCTTCCCCATCTTCCACCAGGAGCTTCAAGCAGCAGTACTGTTGCAATCAAAGGAACAATTGGATATGCAGCTCCAGGTACTAATTACTGTTTCATATGTATAAAACACTTAAGTTAAATAGGAAAATATCATTAAGAACTACTTGTTCAGAATATGCTATGGGGTTGGAGGTTTCAACTCAAGGCGACGTGTACAGCTACGGAATTCTGTTGCTGGAGATGTTCACAGGAAGGAGACCTACAAGCGATGCATTTACAGATGGCTTGGATTTGCATAGCTATGTCAAAGCAGGACTTTCCGATCAAGTTTGGAAGATTGTAGACCCTTTGTTAATCTCCGAAGAAGCTGAAGCTAGGTTGAAAGCACAAGAGTGTCTCGTCTCGGCTCTAAAGCTTGGTATTAGTTGCTCTCAAGGAGCCGCTAAAGATCGCATGGACATGAAAGAAGTGACAAGAGAATTGCATTTCATTAAAAATGCACTCTAAGTTCGTTGGTTGATTCACGAACCTGACAATGCATGATCAATATGACTATATATGTGTGGTATGATCGAACAAAAATAATTCCATAGCGTGAGGTTTCATTTTCCCATTGGATGCATCTAGTAAATGCTATTGAAAGTATTTGTAATAATCTGCTTTATGTTATCTTTGTATCATGTGAAATATTCTCCAACTTGTTGTAAGGTTGGATCAGATATTAAACATTGTTGAATTTGGAAAAGAAATGCTAAAGTTCTTTAAGAGCAGTAATCTTTATTGGGGTTGCTCCATGCATGTACGTTGTTCTCATGCATGTCTCATCTTCAAAGTTACTAAATTTACTGCCTTAATACTAGTAAGGTAAAAAAGCTAATTAAAATGCAAGAGTACATTTAAGGGTATTATGGTAAAAATGCGGACCTACATAAACGTAATTGCATGGAGAGGTTTTGTGACAGTTGAATAAGTGTAGCTAATCCCACCTTCAAAATCACTAAATTTACTGACATATGTGCACTTGTCACTAAACAAATTCTCAAGCGTCGCAAGTATTTAAACAGAGAATATTATTGATTTTGTATTAATTCATCTCTCTATTGTCATGTACCTTAAATCGATGATGCTATTCACAAGTAAGAATGAGAGAACTTGTTGCATCCAAAATAAAGACTTCGTCTGTGTAGCCAGTCAATGACGGCCGCAAATATTGATATTTTTTAGAGCTAGCTTAAATGCCGACTCATAAGTTGACTGAGAAGCACTCTTGTTCATGGAGTCAAACTGAAAATGCAGAATTGAAACACCAATATTAATCACTGTAAATTATTACTCCATGTACCTTCAACTTTTGGTAGTTGTTCATCCATTGTGGCCCTTGCTATGAGGAACAACCATTTCAGTGGGTCAATATTACCTCCCAGCTTGGCTTCTTTAAAGGGAATAGAGCAGTTAGACCTTTCACAAAATACTTTAACTGGCCAAATACCGAGTGGTTTGAGTCGGTTGGTGTATCTCAAGTATCTAAACCTTGAAGGTCCGGTACCCACCGATGGAGTTTTCTCAAATGCAAGCCAAGTAATGCTGGAAGGAAACACTAAACTCTGTGGCGGCATTGTGGAACTCGATCGGTTTACCAGCTTGTCCAGTAATTCACAGAAAGAGGCATTTGAAAATCATACTTATTCCCCTCCTTTCTGCTCTTGTAATCTCCATCATTTTGTTCCTTCATCTCTTCCTTGGCAAAAAGAGTGATAGACTTAGAGAAATAATTCCCCTAACTCTGAGTGAAAAGATGTTGAGAGTTTCTTATCATGACTTGTATCGGGCAACCAATGAGTTTTCTCCAAGCAGATTTCAAAGCTCTTGTCTACAAATACATGGAGAATGGAAGCCTCGGCAACGTGAACCTCCAAGATGTCTGAATCTTCTTCAAAGGCTGAATATTGCAATAGATGTAGCCTCGGCATTGGATCATCTGCATAATCACTCACATGTAGTGGATGCATCATTTCTGCTCTTAAGCTCGGGATTGGATGCTCTCAAGCAGACCTCAAAGTTCGGATGGACATGAAACAAGTCACACGAGAGCTGCACTTCATCAGAGATTTAATTTGACTCACATACCCGCCAATGCAGACCAATCTCATGCTTTCAATATTTTCTGATTTATATATATCCAAGTGTGTGTGTGTGTGTGTGTGTATGCTGTATGAGTATGACCGAGCAAGATTTTTTCCGCAGGTTTGACTACTGAATGTATTTGTAAAGATCACAGATCTTTAATCATGTTACCTTTGTTTGGGTTTATTTTTATTACTAAATTATTATTTTATATCACAGGACATCTTCTCCCATTTGTTTATAACTAAAAAGGCTTTCTTCTTCTTCAAAAAAAAAAGGCTGACTTGGTAAAGAGTTTGTTTATAACTAAAAGACATAACCATTTGTTTATAACTAAAAAGGCTGACTAGCTTGGTCTAAATGATGACATGTTATCATCTCCCATAAATACTCATTAATTCATTTCCATTTTATTGTAACCCTCTTTATATGTAGAATTAATCAGTAGTAATGTCTTGGTAAGTTTCCTTGCCCAAATCAAACTTATTATATATTTGCCTCCCAAATCAAACTTATTATGTGCCTTCATATATCTTTGATGGTCATTCATTAAATTAAGTTCAGTTTAGTCCAAAAAATTTTAATACAAAAGTAATAAGACGGGGAGAGTTTGTTGGATTTGAGGAAATATTTTATAAAAAAAATCAATACCAAAGTGGAGAATACTACAAGTGAGATATGTCTGTAAGATTTTGGGATTTATATTTAGACCGAGTAATATTTTGTGACTGAACTTAACTGCATGGATCTGACTGAGCTAAATTAAATTTAACCGAATGAATTCGAATATCAATGAAACTTTATCAAGACAAATAATTAGTTTGATTTTCCTGAATAAGTTTGATTTGAAAACTAAAATCTATCAAGGCAATATTATTAAATTCTATAAATATATAGGATAAAGAAAATGGAAAGTAATAATGATTATATTTATGGGAGTGACATGGATTTGCCAACTAAAAAGCCATGTCATTCCCTAAATAGGGAATTTTCCCTAAGAATTTTCCTAAGCCATGTCATTTTCCTAAGAATTTTCCCTCTCTATCGTTACTCGATTGGAAAATAGGGAGTATATTGAAACCAAAATTTTGATCCACGCTTTTTTTTCCTTCCTTTTATTATTTTTAATAATTGAGTGATGAGCAGACTTTAATTATCTCCCAAAAAATAATAAAATTTTCAACAATTGTGTCAAAATAAATTTAAATAAATAAAAATCGACCGATATGTTCATTTGAATTAAGAGAAAAGGTCAAATGGTCAAAGGCAATATTTTCTTCTCTCTTCAGTAGACGGACTAGGGATTCATATTACAGTAATTTACCAAAATATCGAGGACTTTACTGATTCAGCATGCAGCTTAAACTGCAGTTTGAATTAATAATTGTGAAATAACATAAGATAGCCTTTTAAAAATGTGAAATAACATAGGACAACATTTTTAAAATGTGAAATAAAGAGGATAATCTCATACACGAGACTTTCTAGGTTAAATTACTGAATTATTAAAAAAATTAATAATGAAATGTTCTTTTTGAAATGACTGACAAGATTTGAAATGTACCGTTTAATTGAGATATTCTTCATTCACTGTTATTGTTGATTAAGACGGAGATTTTTTCATTCACTGATATATTCTGTGTAAAATATAAAACCCTGGAGTTTTTATATAGTAATTTAACAAAATCTGATGACTTTTGTGATTTTTCTTAAATGCTACTAATATTCAGCACTGCTGGTAATTATATATTGATTCTTCTGTGATTATAGCAGGCCTAATGATCTTCATGATAGAATTGAAATATATATAAAAGCCGGCATATGTAATTGAAATAATGACAACATTTGTATTAGGAGTTTATACAACTAGTTTATGAATCTTTGAGTTTTCCTTTTCCTTCCTCTCCTATATATATAATTAATGGAAAGTCTAAACCATGCACCATCCTGTTCCTGGGGATTATGGTGGTCATCATCATGCATTCTGCTGGTCCTGATAATCATGCACTCGTCATCATCATCTGCAAGAATATCCCTGGGAAACGAGACGGATCTAATTAATGGCCTTGCTTGATATCAAGAATCAGATGAATGATCCAAACGGTGTCATGAAAACCTGGAATGATTCAAAACACCATTGCGAATGGCCCGGAGTCAGATGCTCCACGCGGCATCAAAGGGTAACCACCATAAGTTTACGAGGTAAGAGCTTGTCTGGAATCATTTCTCCTTATGTAGGAAACCTGAGCTTCATGAAAGGTATCCATCTTGAGGAAAATAGCTTGCGTGGTGGAATACCTCAGCAAATAAGTCAACTGTCTAGGCTAAGGTTTTTTAACCTGTCATATAATTTACTGAGTGGAGGAATCCCAGTAAATATCACCCGATGCTCACGGCTTAAACACATAGACCTGATGGGAAACAATTTAACAGGAAAAATTCCAGAACAATTGGGATCTTTAAAGCTTGAAATACTTTACCTTGCTGATAACAATTTGGTTGGTAGGATTCCTGCTTCACTGACCAATCTATCCTCATCTATTATTAATATAGCTTTAGGATATAACAGTTTGGAGGGATATGTACCAAATGGCTTGGGGTCGCTAAAAAGATTGAATTTCTTGGGATTGGGTGTAAAGTCCAGTTTTTGTTGGCTGCTTTGTGGAATGTCATGTTGCAACATGACTTTGTTTGACAGAAAAAGATAGAATATTTTCCATGTTCCAGTGCAGGTTTTGAAAGATGGAAGGAAATATTGTGTGCGGTTTTTCTATGGAAACTACAGTCCTAATGGATGTCTACAACGCGTTCTGCAGCTGTATTAAGATGGGAATATTCAGGGAATGAAATATTCCATAAATAGAAGTTGAGACAACCATAAATTCCTTTTCTTCAAGGATTTAGATTTGGAATAGAAGTGTATTGAAGGAAGGATTCAAGAGCCGTGAAAAAGGAAGTTTTTCCACGGCATTGTGCTATAAAAGGAGGACATCAGTTGCGTGCTCAATTGGCGATTTTAATAGCAAAATTCTGTAATTCAGAGTTTTTATCTTTCGAGCAAGGAGGCAACGCAGTCCACGGTTTGCAACCATAACAAAACACTAGGGACGTGTGTTAAAGCTCAGGTGGGAAAGACCTTGCCGCACCTTCGTGGAAAAGAAGGTAATCATAGAAGCAACTATCAAAGCTAAAGTAGCCAATTGGTAGTGTGATAGGCTTGCTAGAGTAGCCATTAGTTTGTAATAGACCGGACATATTTATTGCAACTAGTGAAGGGTTTTACCACGGGCTACGGCCCCCCAGACGTAGGTGCATTGCACTGAACTGGGTGATCATATCGTGTTCTCTTTTATTCCGCACTTACAGTTTTAATTAGTTGATTGTTTAGTTAAAATTTGAACACGGTAGAGTATAGATCAAGTAAGCACGGACTTTCAATTGGTATCAGAGCTTAATCACTCTTTTAATCCTCTTGCGAGGTGAGTGACCGATCTGCTTACTATGGCCAAAGAAGGAGGATCCATCACACGAGCTCCTCTACTGGTTGATGGAGGCTACCCGGACTGGAAGACGCGCATGCGTATATTTATTGACCAACTTGATGATGATGCTTGGAATATGATTGAGATTGACTACAGTCCACCTACCACAACAAATCCGGCTGGTGAAACTATTCCTAAAGCTCTTCCATGAACTGATGCAGAGAAGGCTATGAAGAGGCTTAACATTAAGGTTTTGGGGGCTCTGTATAATGGAGTAAAAGATGACCAATTCAGAATCATCTCGGGGTGTACTACTGCCAAAACTGCTTGGGAAGCTCTTGAAAAGGAGCATGAAGGTTCCAGGTCAGTCAGAAAAATCAAACTTGGAATGATCAAATTTGAATTTGAAAGCCTGGAGACGTTGGAACACGAGTCAGTTGATGAATTCAGCACTAGATTGAAAGATTTAATTCATAGAGCACACCAGTTTGGAGAAAGATATACTGAGGCTCAAGTTTTGGACAAGGTGAAGAGGTCACTACCTGAGAAATTCTCGGTTTTAGTCATGAACTTGGAGATTAATTCTCAGCTGGATGTGGTTACTCTAGATGAGCTGATGGGGTTTATGAAGACATCAGAGATGTGCACTGAGAAAAGTAAGAACAAAAAGGCCCTGTCATTTCATGTTGCAACATCAAAAGGGAAAGGAAAGTTGGAGGAGATGGAAAATGCTGGTTCAGATGAAATGGCTTTGCTGGCTAGAAACTTTGGGAGATTCATGAGGGGAAATCAAGGCAGAGGTTTCTCTGGAAATCAAGGAAGAGGAAATCAAGGTACTCAGGGTCAAGTCAGAGGGTTTCCAGGTCCACAAGGTGTACAAGCTCAAGTGAATCAAGGCCAGGGAACTCAGGTTTTCCAAAACCAAGGAGCTCAGTCCTTTCAGAACCAGGGAACTCAGTCCTATCAGGGTCAAGGAACTCAGGCTCTTCAGAATCAGGGAGCTCAGCCTTATCAGGGTCAAGGAGCTCAGCTTATAGATCCACAGAACATTGCTAAAAATTTTCAAGGAGGGGATTCCACTCAGAATAGACTCAGAACTGTTGATGACCTACCTAGAGGCCCGGAAGGTACAAAGCATGCTGGAAAACCTCAGTGTAAGGAATGCAGTGGCTATGGACATCTTGCTTATCAGTGTGGAAATTTTTTAAATCAACCTAAGGCATTTGTAGCAGCTGGTGAAACCTGGAGTGATGATGAAGATGAGATTCAGCCAGAAAAACATGTGTCTTTTGGGGTTAAGGTTGTGGACTCAGGACCAGTTCCAGATGAGGTAGAAGGAGACACTGATATTCAGAATGCATATGATGATCTGTATAAGGAATGGGAAAAATCAATTGAGATCATCAAAAGCTTGAAGGGTACACAAAGTGGAGGAGCTGAAGCCTTAAAACTTGCTGAAGAAGTTGAGTCTCTGAAAGTAAAGGTCAACACCTTAGTGAATGATTCACTGGTTGAGGTGCAGGAAATTGAAGAGCTGACTTTGAGTCTTAAATCCATGACTAAAAGAGCTGAGAAAGCTGAAGGGTTGCTTGCTGATCTGTTGAAGAAAAATGAGATTTCAGAAGGAAAGAAACCCATGGATGTTGTGGATAAAGCCATGAAACTAGAGACAATGACCAAGAGAGCTAAAGATGCTGAGGTAACCTCTGAAATTCTAAGCAAGAAGCTGGAGATCATGACCACCAGAGCTGTGAATGCTGAAGAAAAAGTCAGGGCCAGAACTATTGACTGTGACAATCTGGGAAAGAAACTGAGATCTCTGACTGCCAGGGCTGAGGAAGCTGAAGCAACTATTCAGAAACTAAACAAGGGCACTGCCAAATTGAATGATCTTCTGATGATGGGAAAGAATGCTGGAAATAGACATGGTCTGGGTTACAACAACTTTGGTACAAGTTCTCAGTTGAAGAAAACAGTTTGTCTCTGCTAGGACTCAAGCTTCTACTAGTAAGAGAATCTCTAAAGTCAACCAGAGCACCTATGTTCCTAACTCTGAAGTGAAGATATCACAGGGTACATTGCCAAGAAAAACCCCTCCTAAATGTTGTGAATATTGTATGATGCAGGGTCATGGTGATTATCAATGTATGAGATTACTGAGAGATATTATGAGAGGCAAGCAGTTCTCTTCATGTTGCAACATGGAACCTGAGCAGCAGAAGAGACTCACCAAGAAAGTATGGGTACCGAAATCTTCTTTAAACTGCTTTGTAGTTCATACCTGCTATAATGTGTATGCCAGGAACACTTGGTATTTTGACAGTGGGTGCTCGAGGCACATGACTGGATCACCAGATTTGTTGAGCAATATGGTGCCATGGAATGGTACAGTACAATTTGGAGATGGCAAGATTAGTAAAGTTATTGGAAAGGGAGAGCTCAAGATTCAAGATTTTCCTGTGTTACATGATGTATTGCTAGTAGAGGATCTCAAGGCTAACCTGATCAGCATCAGCCATCTGTGTGATCATCAGATGACGGTTCACTTTAATGAATCCCTATGTACAGTCAAGCTAGGCTCTAGTAGTGTACTCACTGGGAGAAGATCTTCTGATAACTGTTATATTTTGGAGCCATCAGTTACCTGTTTGAGTGCTAAGGTTGTTGTTAAGGATGTGCCAGACAGAGTTTCTGAGGAAATTGATGATGTAGAAATAGTTCAGCAAATCTCAATTCAGAAAAATGAGAGTTCGAAAAATCTCTCCCCCCAGGAATCAAGTTCCAGTTCTCATGTTGCAACATCACCACTGGTCATAGGAGATAGCCAAATTTCTAAGTCTTCTGAAGTTAAGCCGAGTAATCCAACTAATTCTACTGATGCAGAAACTTCCTCAACTGATGCAAATGTTCAATCCCCACAGAAGGATGTGGGAAAATCATCAGAGGAAAATGCCAAGGTGAAACAAGGTGATGCTAAAGCTGTTCGAACTCCAAGGTCCACTACTGACAAATTGACCAGAGATGAGAAAGGTGCAGCTGTGGATACAAAACTCTATAGAAGCATGATTGGAAGCCTCCTGTATCTAACATCAAGTAGACCAGATATGTCCTTGAGTGTTGGTATTTGTGCAAGATTCCAGGCAGCTCCTAAGGAATCCCATATTTCTACTGTGAAGAGTATCATTCGGTATGTACATGGCACTGCTGATTATGGCATCTGGTTTTCTAAGGGTACAAGTTATCAGGTATATGGGTACAGTGATTCTGACTGGGCTGGTAATGCCAATGATCGTAAAAGTACTACTGGAGGTTGTTTCTTTATTGGGCAGAATTTGGTGTCTTGGTATAGTAAAAAGCAAAATTCAATCTCTTTATCTACTGCTGAGGCTGAATATTTGGCGGATGGTAGTTGCTGCACT
This sequence comes from Cruciata laevipes, assembly GCA_963678965.1. Lineage (NCBI taxonomy): Eukaryota > Viridiplantae > Streptophyta > Magnoliopsida > Gentianales > Rubiaceae > Cruciata > Cruciata laevipes. The sequence goes on from OY787639.1 coordinate 2,310,771, forward strand.
CAACTGATTTGGATGAAACAAATTCTCAGAGATTATGGGGTGAAGCTATACAGTCTTAATAAGTCAGCCATTGACATATCTAAGAACCATGTACAACATAACCGCACCAAACATATCGATATCAGACACCACTTTATCCGAGACTTGGTCGAAAGAAAGGAAGTGGAAATCAAGCATGTACCTACTGAGAGTCAATATGCTGATATCTTTACTAAGCCATTGGATGCGTCTACATTTGAAACCCTAAGACAGCCTCTTGGGGTATGCACTATCTGAGGTACTGAAGACTACCTAACTTGTACAGTTGTTATTTCTATTTCTGTATTTCACTTGATAAAAAATCAGAAAATACCAAAAATATGGTTAAGGTTGCATTTTGTGTTGCAACATGAAGATATATGGTGCGCGTATGAAGTGAAAGGCGCGTGTATTTTGGGAGATAGCTGGGGGCCTATAGTATTTATGTTGTATTTTTCCGTTGGGCCGTCTTCAATTTTGCACAAAAAGGCGGAAAAGGTACTTAGTTTCTTCATTCTTCGCGCCCAGAAAGAAAACCATCCCCATTCCTATTGCAACATCATGTTTTTCTATTCTGCTGCCTTTCTGTGATTCGTAATCAACTACAACTTCAACGGATATAGCACCGAACCTCTGAATCAGTCGGAATCCACAGCTTCTCCATTAAGGTATCGATTTGGGTTCTCGATCTGTTAGTTTTCTTTGGATTCTTGACTTGCATGCTAGGGTTTCTGTACTTCTTAAAGACTATCTGGGATTCGATCTGTGAGTAATTCTGAAGTATGTATTCCGAGATAGCTATCGATTTTGCATGGGGTTTGATGATCAAGAGTTGACAGATTTAGGGGGAGTTTTTGATATTTGATGGGCTAGGGGTATATGGGATCCTTGTGTTGAATTGATTGAGCCCGAGGCTAATCTTACTGGAACTATTCAGACCCTGCCTAGTTCACCCCCTACTCCTACTGTGGATGTATTGACCGATAACTTTATTGCTGCTTCCAGCACCAAGGACGCAGCTAAAATGAAAGCCTATTATGACAGGTTGGAAACTTGGGAATATGCTAAGGGGTTGGATGATTTCTACCATAGTACTTTTGGGAGTAAAAACAACCCTGGCAGATGTTCTTTTAATGGCACGATGAGGCCAAAACCCCCAAAGACAGATGTTATGATAGCCTCTGATGTTTATAAACCTAGCTTTGTGAGGCCTGAATCAATGGCTAAGCCTTATCTGGTTGAATGTGCCTGAACCATCAAGTTGACTGTGCCTGATTCTCATCCTATTGATTTGGATTTCACTGATATGGATAATGAAGACCATGCCATTCCATCTCCTACCAATCATTATGAAATACATGTTGAGGAGGACTATGCTAATCTTGAGGATGAGGATGTTGTGTTAGAGGATGAGGAGACAGTGGAGAAAAGGGCTGTGATGGATGATGATATGCCAGCTGTAGAGGATGCACCTGAGAAGGATTTTGAAATAACCAGTGCCATACTGTTATCTTTGGCTTATTCTGACAGGTTTTATTATGATATGTTGGCCACAAGAGGTTTCTTTGCTGAGAAAGTGCTAGAGATGAAGAAGTGTGCAGAGAGTGGGTTTGACACTCTTCTAGGCCAGATTGGGTATGTTCAAGCAGCTACTGTACTTAAGGAGTATGATCCAGAGATGGTTCTTGAATTTTATAACAATCTGATGAAGGGGACTCTAGTTTATGGTGAGTATTGATCAGGGAAGCTGTATTTCAGGGGGAGAATCATTGCATTAACTTCTGAGAAACTGAATTCTATATTAGGGATTCATTAAATATTGGGATATGATCTGGTATACCCAAGGGATTACAAGGTGGATTAGCATGTGTTGGCCAGAGCTTTAACCTATGGAAATCTTGGTTCCTGGCCCTCTGGATACATGCCCGCTAGTTCTCTCACTTTGAGATTCTGGTTGCTCTTCAAAGTGCGCATCGACTGTTGGATGCAGACAACTCATACAACCATCTTGACCTTGGATCAGGCAGAAGAGATTTATGGGGTTGGCTTTGGATTTGAAGTAAATCTTGGGAAGTATATTCTCAAGGGAATTCATGGTGCTCTTGACTATGTGCACTGAGGCTTTACCTCATCCCTGCTTGATTACAGCCTTTCTAAGGGCTGAAGGATTTAAAGTTGATATTACTAGAGTACAGTCTGCTGGGAAATTTGCATTTACTGCTAGTACATTGAAGAGAGAGGTGTTGGATTTACCATTGGATCAGGAAGCATCTACTGGTAATATGATTATGTCCAACGAGTTTGAGTTGCGGGCTGTTGACAAGAGGATTCAGTTTCATATAGATGAGATGGCAATGTATGGAGAGTTGCTTCGAAAGAGCCATGAGGACAGGGAGAAAGTTCTTGCTGCTATTGCTAAAGAGGGTGCCAGGGTTGAACCATCTGCTGGGGTGCCTGGTCCTTCTACCTCTGCTACTTCTTCCTCTTTGGTTAAGCGTGCTCGTTCTCCAGTCTCTGTGAAGAAGTCTGCAACAAAGAATTACAAGTCTACTATTCCTCCTGAATGAACCTAGCGCATTTCTTCTGTCTCACTTGTTGGCGCTGGGTGTTGTGGTTTATCCTTCCCTGTGTTTTCTTTGGTACTTCTGCAGTTTGTTGGGGTCCTTTGGCATTTTATGGCCCCAGGGGGAGATATTGTTTAACGGAGGATAGAATTGTTTGGTGACTTTGGATTTCTGGATGACTGTAGTTATTTTGATTCTATATTTTTCTGCCGGTGGTTTTTGTTGAAGGATCCAATTCGTATTTTGCCCCTGTTCAGAATTATGTATTTCAGTGTTGGTTATGGCTTTCTGAGATTCTGAGTTCAGTGGAAGTTTTTGAAGTGTTGGGTCCACAAATTGCCAAAGGGGGAGATTGTAAAGTCCAGTTTTTGTTGGCTGCTTTGTGGAATGTCATGTTGCAACATGACTTTGTTTGACAGAAAAAGATAGAATATTTTCCATGTTCCAGTGCAGGTTTTGAAAGATGGAAGGAAATATTGTGTGCGGTTTTTCTATGGAAACTACAGTCCTAATGGATGTCTACAACGCGTTCTGCAGCTGTATTAAGATGGGAATATTCAGGGAATGAAATATTCCATAAATAGAAGTTGAGACAACCATAAATTCCTTTTCTTCAAGGATTTAGATTTGGAATAGAAGTGTATTGAAGGAAGGATTCAAGAGCCGTGAAAAAGGAAGTTTTTCCACGGCATTGTGCTATAAAAGGAGGACATCAGTTGCGTGCTCAATTGGCGATTTTAATAGCAAAATTCTGTAATTCAGAGTTTTTATCTTTCGAGCAAGGAGGCAACGCAGTCCACGGTTTGCAACCATAACAAAACACTAGGGACGTGTGTTAAAGCTCGGGTGGGAAAGACCTTGCCGCACCTTCGTGGAAAAGAAGGTAATCATAGAAGCAACTATCAAAGCTAGAGTAGCCAATTGGTAGTGTGATAGGCTTGCTAGAGTAGCCATTAGTTTGTAATAGACCGGACATATTTATTGCAACTAGTAAAGGGTTTTACCACGGGCTACGGCCCCACAGACGTAGGTGCATTGCACTGAACTGGGTGATCATATCGTGTTCTCTTTTATTCCACACTTACAGTTTTAATTAGTTGATTGTTTAGTTAAAACTTGAACACGGTAGAGTATAGATCAAGTAAGCACGGACTTTCATTGGGGCCTAATAAGCTGCGCGGAGAAATCCCTTATTCTCTGTTTAACATGTCCTCACTTACAGAATTGGTTGTTGTTGGTAACTTCCTTTCTGGAAAACTCCCAACCAACTTTGGCTTCAGCCTCCAAACTTTACAAATTGGTGCGAATCTCTTCACCGGGGAAATTCCTGTTTCGATTACCAACTGCACTAACCTTGAAATACTTGACCTTGGTAATAACAAGTTTGAAGGAAAAGTTCCACCAAGTGTTGGAAAACTTCATAATCTTCAATTCTTAGGCCTTGAAGGAAATTCCTTTCGGGGAGAGGTTATGGATTTTCTAGAACCTTTGACCAACAATACCAGATTAATGATACTCTATTTAAGCTACAACAACTTTTCAGGTGGATTAACAAATTCCATAGGTAATCTATCCACTCAGCTATACCATATGTACTTAGCTCATACCAAGGTATCAGGAACCATCCCAGTTGAAATTGGAAATCTGGTTAGCTTGGAGGGACTCGCCCTAGCAAGCAACTATTTGACAGGTGTAATACCTGCAACTATGGCAAAACTTCGAAACTTAAAAGCTTTGACCCTTGGTCTCAATAGGTTGTCAGGACAGATTCCACCAGCACTTTGCAACAACAAAACCAATCTATTTGATCTCGAGTTGTATTACAACAACTTTGAAGGTGATCTTAGCCATAGCTTTGCCAACTGCCAGAGTTTACAAAAGTTGTTCGTCGAGGGAAACAAGTTGAGTGGAATTATTCCTTCGCAGTTATTTGGATCATACATTTCTCCAATTCAACTATCTTTACAAGGAAACGCGGTGAGTGGCACCCTTCCTATTGAAGTAGGGAAAATGGCTAACCTTCAATATTTAGATGTTTCCCACAACAAACTCTCAGGACAAATTCCTTCAACAATTGGTGATTGTTTGGTCATTGCATTTGTTTATATGCAAAGTAACAGTTTTAATGGATCACTGCCTCCAAGTTTGGCTTCTTTGAAGGGAATCGAGCATTTAGACATTTCAGATAATAGATTAATTGGCAATATTCCCAGGGGTTTGAATAAGTTAATTTATCTCAAATATATAAATATCTCATACAATGACCTTGAAGGTGAGGTACCCATTGATGGAGTTTTCGCAAACGCGAGCCAGATAATGTTGCAAGGAAACAATAAGCTTTGTGGAGGAATGTCTGAACTAAGATTACCGGCATGTCCAGTTGTTCACCAGAAGACAAAAGGGAAAAACCATTTGAAGATAATACTCATTCTTTTTCCCCTCCTTATTGTACTAGTACTTTCCACCACACTCTTTTTGTATCTCTATCTTCGCCAAAAGAGTGATACAGTTCGAAAAGGAATGCCCATGCCCCAACCGACTGAACACATGTTCAGAGTTTCTTATCATAACCTAAATTCGGCAACTAGCGAGTTTTCTCCAGCCAACTTGATTGGAACCGGAAGCTTTGGCTTTGTGTACAAAGGCAGTTTAGTTATTGATCATGGAGAGATTAAGGTTGTGGCAGTGAAGGTTATTGACCTGCGAAACAGAGGGGCTTCCAAGAGCTTCATGGCAGAGTGCGACGCTTTGTCTAGCCTTCGCCACAGAAATGTACTTCCTCTCTTAACCTACTGCTCCAGCATTGATCATAAAGGCGACGAATTCAAGGCGCTAGTCTACAAATACATGGAGAATGGAAGTCTCGACACGTGGCTGCATTCTGAACAACCACTCGAGCCGCCAAGACGCCTGAATCTTCTCCAGAGGATAAATGTTGCAATAGATGTAGCCTCAGCCTTGGAGCATTTTCACAATCACTAACATATAGCGGTTGCTCACTGTGATGTAAAACCAAGCAACATTCTTCTTGATGACGGATTTACCGCTTACGTGGGTGATTTTGGCCTAGCAAGGCTTCTTCCTCAACTTCAACAAGAAGCTTCAAGCAGCAGCACTGTTGCTATCAAGGGATCGATTGGATACACGGCTCCAGGTAATTTACCATCTCAATTAATTCTAACGTTTTCTTGAATTCCTTGTCCTTTATTATTCACTAGATCGAGCTACAAATTCACTTGTTCAGAATATGCAATGGGGCTGGAGGTTTCAACTGAAGGTGACGTGTACAGCTATGGGATTATGTTGCTAGAAATGTTCACGGGAAAGAGACCTACAAACGATGCATTTACAGAGGACTTGAATTTGCATAGTTATGTCAAGACGGGACTTGACGATCAAGTTTGGGAGATTGTAGACCCTTCATTACTCTCAAAAGAATCACCCCAAGCTGAAACAGAGTTCAAAGCACACGATTATCAAGAATGCATTATCTCTACTCTTAAGCTTGGTCTTGGATGCTCTCAATCCGCAGCCAAAGATAGGATGGACATGAAACAAGTGACAAGAGAGCTGCATTTCATCAGGGATTCACTCCGAGCTTGTTGATTCATAAACAGGCAATGCAGTCAAATCTCATGCATTTAGTTCTGTACTATATATAATATACATATTCGTTAAGTTTGTTTTTTTCCATTGGATGCATATGTATTTGTAAAGATCCGTGTTATCACTGTTTGAGCTTTCACTGATATGGTGCATCTGATGTAATTACAATACAGATTTTGATAAATAAAGAATCCTGAAAGTTTTCCCATTGATTCCCAGATTTTGGACACTAGTGATAAATAAGTTATTTGTAACTATTACTTTGTCACAATATTCATCGTGTCTTATAAACAAATTTCTTGCTAAATCATTTCCAAACCTTATAATTCTAAACTTTAAAGCGCGATTGCTGAGCAATATTATTGTTTGAACCTGAATGCAGATAGATGAAAAATATCATTTTGCTGCATTAATTGAAACGGATGTGTTATACATCGCCGCGAAAATCCCCCCGACAAATAATTAATTAAGGTTGGTGGAATAGTTTGCTGCTTCGAATCTTCAAAGGAGTCAAATGTGGCCGTATCAAAGACTTCATCAAAAGACTTTGACCCAATTACCCGTCAACGACGGCATCAAGAATTGATAACTTTTTGGAGTTTCAGCTACACTTCACTCACCTCATAATTTAGGGTGCGCAAACGATCGGAGTTCGCTAACAAAAAAAAATCATATTCAATCTTGAGCTTGATCTCGTTCGAACATAAAAAAATTAATTTCAGCTCGAGCTTAGTTGTATGTGAGCTGCTCAAACTCGGCTCATTAGCTCGTTAACTCGAGTTCGTTCGAGCTCGTTCGAACAAGCTAAACTCATTTACCTTAATTGAATCTTATATTACACTAATATACTCTTATTTATACATAATAATAAATTTTATATAATGTAATACTGTGATTGTTAAGCTCGACAAGTCTATCGGAAAATAGTCAGAAAGCTCGAGCTCGAGCTCGATTGCTTATCAAGCCTGCTCGTGCTCGATTCGTGTTCGTTTGATTCGAGTTTGAACCAAGTACTCGTGAACGGCTTGGTTCATTTACACCTCTCATATTGACCATTTAATTATCTTATATAGATGAGGTCTTAAATTATATTTATATTGAAAATTGAAAATGAACTTTCACAGTATAATTTTTTTTAAACATTATACTGTTTCATAACTAAATAAATTGTCCGCTATTAACAAAAAAAATTATCTTATAACATGTGAAATTTAGATTCATAATTATCACCAGAATACCAGTAGTACTCTTTCTAATCATAGATTCATAATGCCTTGTCATAACTTTGTTACAGTACATTTTTCTGTCAACTAGCTCAAATATTGACTCATGAGTTGACTCAGAAGCGTTCTTATTTACGGGGTTGCTATAAAACTTAGCTTGATCAGAAGTTGAAGCTGCATCCACACAAACAGAACTAAAAGAGCAAATTGCTCTTCTTTTCCTTCATTTCCACAAATGAGAAATCTAATTCCTACATCATGCTCAACAATTAATCCACAAATTATCAAATGTGTAATATACTTGAATCGAAGTCACTTCGATCTGAACTAACATGACTTAAAATAATGATCTAACATCAAAAGTTTGTTTCTTTTTATGTTAGGTTTGTGTATTATATTTTTTACTTAATTTGACTCAACCTTCCAAACAAGTCTAACACGACCTGATCCACCTGAGTTAATACTTTTAATACCCAACCCGTACCCGACCCGAGACAATTCATTCTGAACCCGACCCGACCTTAACACGAATTAACCCGACACGAACGCAACCCAACCCGACACGACACGATTCGATAAAGTTTTTTGACCCGAAATAACCCGACACGTATCGACACCAACCTATCTGACACGAACACGAAACCCGACACGTCAACCGAATTCACACCACTATAAGGCAGTTATTCTCTGATGTCGTGCGTTCAAAATTAACATAAAATTAACATGCCTTAAAATGATTCGAATTTCGATGTTTTTTTAATCTATTTTTTCTTGTATAACCACATTCACATTACAACATAACATAAATTGTATGTAAATAATCTATTAGAGATCATTAATCAATATTTTGGAACTTTGTGGAAAAAATGTTCACATGTTGACCTGGAAATCCTGCAGGTCTTTGTGGAAAGTTGCAAAATGGCACGAATCATTTAACCAAATTTTCGTGGAATATACACTTCACTCACCCATATTGACCATTAACTATCTTGTACTGATGAACTCTTAAATTTTTTTTTGGAGTAATTTCCACTTCACTCAATTCCATGAAGGTGGACCCAGAAATTAAAGTTGAGAGAAGCCACAATATAATAAAAATTAAATTTTAATAGTATATTAAAAATTACAAGAGTATAAAATGCAACTCATGGTCCGCCTCTGGCCATCCTGCTTAAATACCATAGTATTCCTGTAATAGAAATGCATTTTAAACACCTTAATTGTGTATCTAGAATTAATAAACTTTACTCTTAACAGTGGTAATTGAATACCATGTATGGTCTTTAGCTTTTTGACTTGAATATATGCAGAAATCAGTTTTATTTTCAATTACTTTTTGCAAGTTTTGTTTTTTGAGAAAAAACCATACTGTATTTCAAAATTATAGATACATACTACAAGATTTGTGTTTGCCCTATAAATATGAGTACTGAACTCTCTTTTTTCATCGAACTGCAGCTGACTAATTAAAGAAACCTTGGAGGAGTTTTAGTAACTTTGAAAACTACTCTTCTTGAGGACTTTTGTCAGTTTAGTGATTCACCCAGATTAAACTATATATATCCATAGACCTTCATTTTGAAATGAAACATCCATCTTGCGTTCTGTTCGTGCTCCTAGCTGTCATGCATTGGTGTTCGTCATCAACTGCAAGATCTTTGGGGAACGAGACGGATCGAACGACTTTGATTGATATCAAGCTTCGGTTGACTGATCCAAACGGAATTCTGAATTCCTGGAATGATTCACAACACCACTGTCAATGGCCTGGAGTCAGCTGTGACATGCGACATCGGAGGGTAACCGCCTTAGCTTTAATAGGTAGGTCCTTGTCTGGAACCATTTCTCCTTGTATAGGAAACCTCAGCTTCATAAAAACTATCCATCTAATGGAAAATCGTCTGCATGGTGAAATTCCTCAACAAATAGGCCATTTGTCTAGGTTGAGGTTTTTTAACCTGACAGATAATTTACTGAGTGGAGAAATCCCATTCAATCTCAGCAGATGCACAAAACTTAGATACCTAACCCTGTCCAAAACTATTTAACTGGAAGTATTCCAGCACAGTTTGGGTCATTGACAAATCTTGAAATACTTCACATTGATGATACCAACTTGACAGGGAAGATTCCCGCTTCACTCGGAAATCTGTCCTCATCTCTTACTAAACTTGTTATGACCTTTAACAATTTTGAAGGTTATGTACCAGATGAGTTGGGGTCATTAAGTAGATTGAGATATTTGGAATTAGGTGTAAATAAGTTAAGAGGAGAAATCCCTTCATCTTTGTTTAACATAACTACACTCACAAGATTATATTTACCAGGTAACTTACTCCATGGTAAACTTCCAACTAATATTTTTTCCAACCTACCAAATCTTGAAGAATTAGAAATTTCAGCAAATTATTTCTCTGGAGAAATTCCTGTTTCAATTTCCAATTGTACCAACCTTAAAAGGATTTCCCTTAGTCAAAACCAGTTTGAAGGAAAAGTTCCACCTAGTGTTGGGCAACTTCTGAATCTTCATGAGTTGATTCTTGAAAAAAACTCCTTGCAAGGAAATGTTCTGGAATTTCTAGTACCTTTGGTTAACTGCACCAATCTAAGTGTACTTGCTCTGAGCGGAAACAACCTTTCGGGAGAATTATCCAGTACCATAGGTAATATGTCATCCCAATTATACGAACTGTACTTGAGTCATAACAAGATATCAGGAACCATCCCAATGGAACTTGGGAATCTTGTTGGTTTGGTTGTTCTCTCCTTTGGAAACAACTCTTTGTCTGGAGTCATACCGGCAAATCTAGAAAAACTTCAGAACTTGCAATCGTTGTCTCTATCGCTAAATGGGTTGTCGGGACAGATTTCACCAACATTTTGCAGCAACATGACCAATCTATATGGTCTTTGGTTGAATACAAACAACTTGGAAGGTGATATCAGTCACAGTTTTGCCAATTGTAAGAGTTTACAGTTATTATACATTAATGGAAATAAGTTGAGTGGAAGTTTTCCATCACGCATCTCTGGATCCTACCTTTCTCCAATTATGTTTTATTTATCAAATAACTCATTCAGTGGCAGCCTTCCTCTTGAAATATGGAAACTAGCTAACCTTCAGGAATTACATATTTCACTCAACAAACTCTCTGGACCTATTCCTCTAACCATTGGTGATTGTTCAGTCATGAGAGTTCTTGATTTGCATAATAACCAGTTTAGTGGACCATTACCTCCAAGCTTGGCTTCTTTGAAGGGAATTGAGTATTTAGACCTTTCAGACAATGCTTTAACTGGCCCAATTCTAGGTGCTTTGAAAAACCTGGTTTTTCTCACCTATCTGAACATGTCTTACAATAACCTAGAAGGTGAGGTACCTACTGATGGAGTTTTTGCAAATGCAAGCCAGATAATGTTGCAAGGAAATAGTAAACTTTGTGGAGGCATTTCCGAACTTGGCTTACCAGCTTGTCCAGTTGTTCATAGAAAGACAAGAGGGAAGAAACATTTGAAAATCATAATCATTCCCCTCATTTCCACCTTAGTAATTTCCATAACATTGTTTCTCTATCTCTTTCTCCGCAAAAAGAGGAGTATACTTAGAACAAGAATGCCCTCAGTCCCAAGTGAAAAGATGTTAAGAGCTTCAAGCAGCACTCTTGCAATCAAAGGAACTATTGGATACGCAGCTCCAGGTAATTACTATCTCAGCTTTCACGCAAATATTTTTGTATACATATATAGCTATGTTTTCCCTCTTTCTCTAACATAACCTTAGTCATGACTCATGATTACTTGGTTCAGAGTATGCAATGGGGCTACAAGTTTGATGTAGGACGGTTTTACGTATGAATTGAAGAAGAAAAGAAATGTCGCCAACGTGACCGTGAAGACAAGAGATTTTCTAATTCCATTCAGAAGTGGACTTTCAAACGTTTCCTGTTCCATTTTAGAATAAAAGTTTTAATATTTTCCTATTTTATATTGTTGTTTTCCATTTTAGTTTAGTTTTATTTTAGTATTGCTTTATGGTTTTGTAATAGTATTTATAGGATCCTTGTATTCATTATTTAACAGCTTTTGATCAATAAAATAATTTCAAGAACTACGTTCTTTATTTGGTGGATTCCAATATCCCCGGTGGATTCCGGACCCTGGACAAGGAAATAGCGTTTGCGATTCCTTACTTTCTTCAGATTCGTGCTGGCGAATCTTATCGGTTTTTCCGACTGCGTCATTTGGTATCAGTAGCAGGCTTTCTCCTGTTCTCTGCCAGTGATTCATGATGAGAGATCACCCAATTATCAAGGCTGATGCGATGGCGGCTTTTTCCCCATATGATGCTTTGGTTAAGGATGTTACTACAATTGCTGCGTTGTCAACGCAAATAGATGGATTGTGCAATAATGAACAAATAGACAGGAGAAATCCATGGGACGAGAAAAATATTTTGGATTATAAGAAGCCGAGGTCGGAGGATTATCATGTCAGTATTCCTAATTTTTATGGATCCATGAGCGTGAAGGATTTATTCAATTGGCAGATTAACGTTGGTAGGTATTTCGAGATCATGGAAGTTCCCGAGAGCCAACAAGTAAAGATGGTGGAGAAGAAGTTGAAGGACAGTGCTTCCACATATTGGGATCAATTGGCTCGAGATAGGCATAGAATGAATAAACCCCCGATTCAAACATGGAGGCATATGAAAGAATACATGTTAGCCGAGTTCCTTCCTGATGATTATGAGAAAACTTTGCGCAAAATGTATTTTAACTGCGTTCAAGGAAAGAGGACTGTGTGGGAATACACGACCGAGTTTTTATGTTATTGTGAACGAATAGAACTTAAGGAGACGGAGAATAAAAGAGTGACGAGGTATGTTATTGGCTTAAAAAGTTCTATACAAGAACAGATGGATATGCAAACAGTGTGGTCTGTGAAAGAGGCTAACGCACTAGCCATGAAAGTAGAGATTACAGAGAAATTGCCTCGACATGATTTTATCCCAATCCAAGGACTCGTGAAAGTTAATGAAGAAGTGAAGCAGGCTATTACTAACCTTCGTAATATTACTTCATCTATTGTTGGTAGTGTTGCTTCTAGTGCTCCGGAGAAGCAAGAAACAAAGGATGAAAAGATCTTTCATGTATACAATCATAATTCTAACTCTGAGGGTGTAGCATTGGAGGTAGAGTTGTGTGATGTTCCTTGTTCTAATAAGGATTTAAAGATTTCTCATGGAGTGCTTGATGGAGTGGAAGATGTGATACTTGAAGCCTCGAGTTGTGAAGTCTTTGTGGAGAAATCTCAAGTATTTGAGAGTGCTCTTGAAGAAGTTAACGCTTTGGATGCAAATTATAATGACGTGAAGATTCAAGTTCAGGTCTGTGAAAGCTCCATAGATACCCTTTACGAAGATGTTAAGATTGATGTTCATATTGGCGAGGGTTCTAATAAAGAGATAGTTCCTTTGAGAGATAAGAGTGAAGATACGAAGATAATGCCCCTTGAAAGAGAATGCGTTAATGCTGAATATGGTGATGCTCATTTTGAAGAGAAGCTTCGTCATGATTATGATTTCTTAAATGTTTCGATGAGTAGAGCCTGGAAGTTCAAGTCAATCCTACATGTTGCTTATACATCGATCGAACATGCAATGGAGACTGGAGCTCTTGTTGGTGAAGGGAATAACTCGGGGCGAGTTATTTTTAAAGTGGAGGAGAAGGAGGAAGACGAGGATATGAAGCTGAAGTCCGAGATTAACTCAATGGAGAAGGAGGAGGACGAGGATATGAAGCTGAAGTCCGAGATTAACTCATATGTTGGAAGTGTGGGTGTTCTGAATGTTAAAGTACTACCTAACCTTGTACGTGGACAGAAATATGTTATGCGTTGGAAGTATCTTGTCCGTTGGAAAGGACATCCTCGTGCAGATGGAAATAATTTGACAGAGCATGGATTGCAACCAATGAGCCTCGAATTTTATGGTATGTTCAATGCTTTTAAGAAGAGGGTTCAAATTCATATATTTCAAGCTGTTCATGGTGGAATGGGAGAACTCGAGACGAGTTCTTTTAAAGTGGAGGAGACTGATGTAGGACGGTTTTACGTATGAATTGAAGAAGAAAAGAAATGTCGCCAACGTGACCGTGAAGACAAGAGATTTTCTAATTCCATTCAGAAGTGGACTTTCAAACGTTTCCTGTTCCATTTTAGAATAAAAGTTTTAATATTTTCCTATTTTATATTGTTGTTTTCCATTTTAGTTTAGTTTTATTTTAGTATTGCTTTATGGTTTTGTAATAGTATTTATAGGATCCTTGTATTCATTATTTAACAGCTTTTGATCAATAAAATAATTTCAAGAACTACGTTCTTTATTTGGTGGATTCCAATATCCCCGGTGGATTCCGGACCCTGGACAAGGAAATAGCGTTTGCGATTCCTTACTTTCTTCAGATTCGTGCTGGCGAATTTTATCGGTTTTTCCGACTGCGTCAAAGTTTCAACACAGGGGGATGTATACAGCTATGGGATACTGCTGCTGGAGATTTTCACAGGAAAGAGACCTACAGATGCTGCATTTACAGAGGGCCTTGATTTGCATAACTATGTCAAGGCGGGACTTTCCGATCAAGTTTGGAAGATTGTAGACCCTTCGTTAATCTCCGAAGAAGCAGTACCCCAAGCTGAAGCTAGGTTGAAAGCACAAGAGTGTCTCGTCTCGGCTCTAAGGCTTGGTGTTAGTTGCTCTCAAGGAGCAGCTAAAGATCGCATGGACATGAAAGAAGTGACAAGAGGGTTGCATTTCATTAAAAATGCACTCTGAGTTCGTTGATTCACAAACCTGGCAATACTAAATATATGTGTGTTGTACTTGTATGGTCGAACAATAATAATTCCACAGCGTGAGGTTTGATTTTCCCATTGGTTGCATCTGGTAAATACTATTGAAAGTATTTGTAAGAAATTAAGAATATGCTTTATGTTATCTTTGTATCATGTGAAATATTCTGCAACTTGTTGTAAGGTTGGATCAGATATTAAACAATGTTGAATTTGGAAAGCTCTTTATGAACAGTAATATATGTTGGTATTTAAGTATATTTGGATTTGAGTATTGTGAGCTCGGGACGTTAGAACAAGGTCGGTGGTGCGGGGTGCACACTTGTATAAACTGTTCTACGAGTTTACTGTTTAATACATTGTACGTAACATTATGTCTTTTAGACAGTCACCTGTGGTTTTGTATCTCTTGAATTTTGCACATGTTTATTGTGCATGAAGGAGATAAGAAAATAACGACGCGTGTTTGGTATACGTGTATGTTAGCATGGTGAGATGTAACGATGTATCGTTACAAATGTGGTTACTGCAGTTTTCTTTGTGGTTACTGCAGTTAATCGTACGTTTTGTATTGTAACGTTTCACTTGTTGCGTCCTATAAAAGGGATACGAAAAGAAACACAGAAAAAGACATCATTTTTCACCACAGTGAAGATCATTTATGATTTTCTGTATCAATCCATAAACTCAAATATTCAGAAGCATTCTTCTCGTTCCAAGCCTAGAACGAGGAGGTTCGATTGTTTTATCTCTTTAGGGATTTCGTGTAACCCAGGCTTTGATAGGGTCGAAATACTCTTTAAGGAAAGCGTTTACGTGACTCATATCGACTATCCAGATTATCACAATTGGACCCATTTTCCCAACAATCTTAAAGAGTATTTTCTTATTGTGATAATGGAGTCGGTGAGATTTGAAGTTGTGGTGTCGGCTTGAGAGTTGGATTCAAACTTGGATGGAGCGATATCAACTTCGAACAGTTATTTTAGAATTACCACCAAACCCTCATGATGGACTGTGTAGTGGAGACCGTGGATAGATTCGGGTGCAACATGTGATGGAATTGCGTGGTTAGATCGCAACCAAAATGTTTGCAAGAATCGTATGCGGTTCAAGGCATATGAATGGCTAATGATAGTTTCATTGTTCATATGGGAAATGAGTTTATCACCAGGATTTTGGGTGAAGGAGAAAAGTTGATAATGACTTCGGATTGATTTGAAAGGTCAAACGCAACCGGGAGAAAATCGAAATTAAAGATAAGTTTTTCGATTTAAAGTTTATCTTTATTGATAGAGTTGTGTTGATTTAAATGTTTGAATCAGTAAAACTGTGCTTTTTGTTTTGATGAACCAACGTAATTAACTGTGTTAATTTGGAGTTAAAATAGTTGGTATAGAAAATCAATATCAATTTGAAGTTTTGAAGCTTGTGATGCATAAACAACTAATATAAAGAAATTTCTTTTAGTTGGTTTTCGCTGAATGCATTAAAGTATTGGTCATACGTACACACGGTTATGTTTATTACCTAATAGGGTGGCTAAGTATTAATTTTAATCTGAATTTGATAACGATATTAATTTAATTGAGCAGGATATATATATATACTCGAGTAATCCATATGTTTATATGTCTGCAGTATTATTATTTTAATGTCAATATGGATTTTGAATATGGAAGGTTGAATATAAAGTATATTAACGCAAGTGACATTTCGTAGTCGGCTGATGCACTCTTGCTCACAACTCTCAAAGTGGCGTACGTTCTGTCCATACCGATGACAGAAAAAGTGGAGGAGTAGCCTTTGGAGGAAACTCGTCGAAGGAACAAATGGGAGAATGACAACTTCATCGGTCGCGGTCACATTTTGAATGATGTTGAACATCTGAAAGAAAAAAAGGAAATAAACGTCCTTTTAACAAACCTCCATCTAATGAAATTGGTGGATAGTTTCGGTTGTAACCAAACATGTCTGCGATGACAGTATTTGGTTCAAAAGTTATATATGGATGGTTAATAATGGTACCATTTTTCATATGGAAACGATTCTACCGTGAATATTAGTTGGTTGAGGAGATGTTGCACAACCTTTCTCATTCGAGTGGTTATAAATTCGAGTGGTCGCCAGATAAGAAAAACAGATGAGTTTTCTTTTCAAATTTTGTATATAATAATTGTGTGAGTAATTGCATGTACTTGTTGGTTATTAAATGATCATGTGTGAGAATGAACTTAAGTAATTTTGTTAATCAGTAGCATTCAATTGCATGTTGAATTTCATTGGGTAGAAAATATAATAAATTATATTCCGTATGATCACGCATGTATACCATCATAGTAATTTTGTGGAAACTCAAGTACTTGAGTAATTATAATAATCCATGTGAACCTGAAGAAACATGAATGATTATTTTTGTGAACAAAATTATGATTTGAGAATATCTGAAATTTTGTTGAGAAATTAAAGATTTCAATTTCCTTTGATCCTGAGAAATTGCTCTGAGTTATAGCGTAATTTAAAATTGGATGAATTTATATTGATGTGGTGGTGTCGAGTTTATTGGACAAGTTTCCATTTTATGGAATGATTTTAACCCCATGTTTAAAAATAAAGGAATTATTATGGTTGTAGTGATATATTTTAAATGGTATGTACAACTCTTTTATGTCTACCAAACGTGGTGTTGTGGAATTACTAGAGTCAAAGTACATGGATGAGGATGTTTCTAGTAAGAAGTTCATTGTTGTTAATTGTATGAATTACAAGATGTCAGACTCTAGTGAATGGAATGACAAAATAAATTCCTCTGAATTTTGGGAAATTTGCACGACATAACTTGGGAAATAAATACATGTTTAATTTTGTGTCGAATATATTTGATAATATTTATTTAATATGAGAATTATGAGGTTTGAAAATGCATTATGATTATTTAAAAGAATTTGGTTGAGGTTTGATTGCATAAGGATTAGGTGATTAATCTTTGAAAATTTGTGAATTTAAGTTGGCACATTTTGCATGAAATGCATGTTGTTTAAAGTTTTGATCTCATCTAGAAACTTGAGTTATGATTTATTTTACCTATGAAGTAAAATGATATTAATCACAAATTAATATGTCAAAGGTTCTGGTGATCATGGAAGTTGGTATGGTTGTATGCATGATTTTGCATGTCATAGTGCTAATATTAATATGTTGATACCTTCTTAATGATGTTTTATGATTTATTGGATTATTGTTATATTTGGCAATATGTTTATGAATTGATTTCTTGATCATTTAGAAATTTGGAGGAAATTTAGAACGGTCAGTTCTTGGAATGGATTATGAATATTAGATAATCATAATGAACAAAATTATGATTTTGAGAAAAATCTGAAAATTCTGTTGAAATGAAAAAGGTTTGAGAAACCTTTGATCTTATGGAATCGCTCGAGATTTTAGAGTGATCTCAAAATGGATGGACATATTGATGTTGATTAAAATCAACAAGCTTTCATTTTCATGGAAGGATTTCAAAGCACATGCTTCGAAAGAAAGAATTCTCTCTTTTCTAAGACGGGAGTCATTTGTGATTTTGTGCATAGAGGTGTATCTAAAGGCACGGGAAAATGACTGGGTCAAAGTGAAGAGATAATGAGATATTGTAATTTACTAGTAGATCACTTGACGAAGTGAATTAACTAGGGACTTGGTATAAGTCGGTTCTCGGGAGGTTAAAGCCTATATAATTCTTTTATAATGGGATACCCAATTTCGCTCTAATACGATGTTAGAGTCAAATTCAATGTGGAAGGCCTATTGTTTAAGATTGAAACATATGATTTTATCCCGAAGGTAATATGTTTGGACATGCATGAGCCAGGTTGAAGTTTAGCTTCTTAATGAATCTTTTGACAAAGTACATGTGCATGTGTACGATTAAAAGGATTCACCTATATGGAGTGTGAAGTGCAGCCGCTTCAGCAAGTCAGGGCTGGACTATGTATACACCCATGAATGGATAGGGACACATGGCTTGTATAGTGTCAGTTCGCTTTTGAGTTGTATTGAACTTGTGTGTGGATTATCTTCAGGTGTTCAAATGGGTTGAAGGGTTCAATCTTTAAGATACCCCGATTCTCGAGCATTTGGAATGTGTAATTCACTAAGATGAAAATTCAATCTTTAAGACATTTTCATTTATGCACTTGTTTGGTTTGGTTGGATTGTTGGATTTTCCGAATCAAGGAGTATACTTAAATGGGGGAGGATTGTTGGTATTTAAGTATATTTGGATTTGAGTATTGTGAGCTCGGGACGTTAGAACAAGGTCGGTGGTGCGGGGTGCACACTTGTATAAACTGTTCTACGAGTTTACTGTTTAATACATTGTACGTAACATTATGTCTTTTAGACAGTCACCTGTGGTTTTGTATCTCTTGAATTTTGCACATGTTTATTGTGCATGAAGGAGATAAGAAAATAACGACGCGTGTTTGGTATACGTGTATGTTAGCATGGTGAGATGTAACGATGTATCGTTACAAATGTGGTTACTGCAGTTTTCTTTGTGGTTACTGCAGTTAATCGTACGTTTTGTATTGTAACGTTTCACTTGTTGCGTCCTATAAAAGGGATACGAAAAGAAACACAGAAAAAGACATCATTTTTCACCACAGTGAAGATCATTTATGATTTTCTGTATCAATCCATAAACTCAAATATTCAGAAGCATTCTTCTCGTTCCAAGCCTAGAACGAGGAGGTTCGATTGTTTTATCTCTTTAGGGATTTCGTGTAACCCAGGCTTTGATAGGGTCGAAATACTCTTTAAGGAAAGCGTTTACGTGACTCATATCGACTATCCAGATTATCACAATTGGACCCATTTTCCCAACAATATATAGGGATTGCTCAATGCATGATTGGTGCTTCTCTACCAGAAAATTAACCTTTTATTGTACTTTGGCTAGTTTAATACTCCTTCGGTCCTTCCGTCTCACTCAGTGGGCCGTGGGCGGAACCGGAATTTTTTTTGGTGGGGCTAATTTGTGTTTTCAAAATTTTTTGGGGTTAATTTAGATTTTTTTAAAAATTTAACACTACAATTGTATTTTCTGGTGGTGGCCACCACCAGCCCCCACCTCCCTCCGCCCCTGGTTTCACTATGATTTACCCAATTTCCCTTTTGGTCCGTCCCAAAAAGATTTATCCATTTCCTATTTTGGCAAAAACTTATAATTATAAACTATTAACATTCTCTCACATACTTCACCAACCATACCACCCACATCAGCTCTTTTAAAAACCGTGTCAAAAGCAATTGGGTAAATCATAGTGAGGCGGAGGGAGTAGTCTTCATCAATTTTAGAAATATTTTGACAAAAATATTACAGTTGCAACTAGGTGGCACAGGCTGCACTTCCCAATCAATTAGGATAAATTCATGTTATGATTCCAGAACACTATCTAAGACTTCACAGAATTCAGCAACATTAAGAACAAACTAACTAATCAGAAGAATCACATAAAAGAAATAATAATCAGAAAAATAAATATACATATATATAGGAGTACAATGCGATAACCACATTACCTCAGTTCTTCTCTTACAGCTTCTGACACTTGACAAACCAGTGAAACCAACTGCACTAAAATTTATTTGCAAGCATGGTGAAACATATGAAAAAAATTAGAGCTAGAGGAGAAAATCAATCTCTATTAGACAAAAATCGAACACCTTTTGTGCACTGCCAAAGTAACGAGAATGTAAAGCTTATCGAAGCATAATTTTACCTTTTACATTGCAATGCTAATTCACTGGAACAGTGATGTTAAATTTACCCAAACTGTAATTAGTCTCCACAAACTGTAATTATAAAGTATTTACCTGGAGCAGCACATCGAAATCCATTGCAACGGTGATGCTTGAAGGTCCGTAAGATAATTTTCAAAATCACCTCATCATCTGCATGCCTATCGCTTTCATATTGACTTCATAGAGTATAAGGTATCACTGACGTTCATCGGCCAGCATAGTGGAACATTAATTAGTGTAAGTCCAGATTTTGTTGGCTGCTTTGTGGAAGGTCATGTTGCAACATGACTGTTTTGGGCAGAAAAAGATACAAAAATTCCAGAATATCAGCGCAGGTTTTTAAAGAGGAAAGAGAATATTGTGCGCTTTTAATATGGAATGGGTATATTTGTTTCGAAATAATACAGTCCAAATCCATCTTCAATTCAGATTTATTCATGGGATATTGCAGAGATTTAATTGGAAAAGGATTTTCTGCATTATTTTAGGAATTGGAGATTTTCTGAATTCCTTATTCCAAAGAGTTTCTGTTTTAAATGTGGTTTAATTGGAATGGAATTCTACAGCTGTGGAGATGACTTAATTCACACAGCATTGAGCTATAAAAGGGACAATTAGCTGAGAGCCTGATTTGCCGATCTTACGAGAGAAAAAATCCCCTTCGGGGTTTACCTTAGGCCAGGCCAGAGCAGCGTCGTCGTCCACGGTTTTCAACAACCACAAACACTAGGGACGTGTGTTAAAGCTCGGGTGGAAGAGATCTTGCCGCACCTTCGTGGAAAACTATCAGAAAGAAATGGTAGTGTGATAGGCTTGCTAGAGTAGCCATTAGTTTGTAATAGACCGGACATATTTATTGCAACTAGTGAAGGATCTTTACACGGGCTACGGCCCCGCAGACGTAGGTGCGATGCACTGAACTGCGTGATCAGATTGTGTGTCGTTTTATGTTTTCTGCATTTACTGTTTTCACGTTGCAACGTCACTTTTCTGCAGTAAAACTAAAACGTGTATAGAAAATAGTAAATTGGTAGAATGGTGGAACTTTCAATTAGGATAAAAAACATTAGAGGTAAGAAGGTAAAAATAATCTCTCTTCGACAAAAGATCGAACACCTTATATGCAATGCCACAGTAACAAGAGTTCGTCCCCCTAAATCAAGACTGATCGAATGGAAAGCTAGTCGAGACAGAATATAATAGTAGTAATTGCAAAATCAAGCTTGATATTATGAGATTCTTTGAATAAACATCGAACAAGTATGAAAATAAAATTATTTATACTCTACACATCAAACAAGTATATGAGAATTTCCAGGTTTGAGAATCAAACAACGCAAAGCACAGCTCTGATGAGATGCAATTGTCTTGTCACTTGTTTCATATCCATTCGATCTTTCGGCGCTGCTACAACCTTATTCTTTCCATTTTTAAGAACTAAGCTGCCTTTGTACACAAAGGCAAAACCTCCTGATCCGATCAAGTTTGCTGAAGAAAACTCATTAGTTGCATGATACAATTCATGATAAGAAGCTCTTCATATCTCTTCCCTTTGGAGTGGAAAAATTCATGTTCGAGCTCTACTACGTACTCTTTTTGTGGCGAAAGATATAATGTTTCCAGCAATATTGTCAAAAATCTGAGATGGAATAATTCCACTAAACTTGTTTCCAGCAATGAACAACATTTGTAAACCACTTGGTCCCAATCCCAATGTACTCAATCTACTTAGCGAGCCTAAACTCACTTGGTACATGTCCCTCCAACATGTTAACTTCTTAAGACAATCTAATAAGAGATGATGACAGATTTCCTAGTGAAGCGTGTAGAAATATCAAGTATCTCAAGCTTTGTCAAAGATCCCCCCCGACAAATTATAATTAATTAAGGATGTGGAATAGTTTGTTAATTCTAAATTTCAAAGGATTTAATAAAAATGGGCTCCGCATAATGCACAAGTTTCCTTGCCGTGCATCTGTATCAAAGACTTCTGATCTATGATACCCGATTACCCGTCAACGACGGCATCAAGAATTGATAATTATTTGGAGTATCTAATTATCGTACGTATATTAAAACTATAATTTTAATTATATTGAAAATCAAATTTAAATGAATTTTCATACTCAATTTTTTTTAAAAAAAATTAAACGGTTTCATAACTAAGTAAGTTGTCAAACTACAAGTTAGTAGTTACTAACAAAAACGAAGGTGATGTTATAACACGTGAAACTATCCGTGCAAATTAAGGCGGGAAAAATGATTCATCATTGTCATTTTGAATTTGTCATCTTGACAGGTCATTATTATCACCAGTACTCCGATCCTCTTTATGAACGTAGATTAATAATGCATCGTCATTACTTTGTTACAGTGGTGAGTACCTTGTGTGACGGGGTGGCTATATAACTTAGCTTGATCACAAGTTGAAGCCGTGTCCACGAAAACAGAATTGTTCCTTCATTTCCATATATACACAAATGGGAAATCTAAATCCTACATCAGGCTTGGGATTATGGTGCTCACCGTACCTTGTGCTTGTGCTCTTAACATTAACCATGCAGTACTACTGGTGTTTATCGTCATCAGCTGCAATTAGATCTCTTGGGAACGAGACAGATCGAATGGCCTTGCTTGATATGAAGCTTCAGATGAATGATCCAAACGGTTTCCTGAATCTCTGGAACGACTCACATCATCACTGCCAATGGCCAGGAGTTAGATGCGGCATGCGACATCAAAGGGTAACCAACATAACTTTACAAGGTAGGGCCTTGTTCGGAACCATTTCTCCTTATGTTGGAAATCTGAGTTTCATGAAGGGTATCCATTTGGGGGAAAATAGTTTGCATGGTGAAATACCTCATCAGATAGGTCAGTTGTCTAGGCTAATCTTTTTAAACCTGTCATACAATTTACTGAGTGAAAAAATTCCAGTAAATTTAAGTTGGAGCTCGAATCTTATATACATATACCTTCAAAGAAATCATTTGATAGGAAAAATTCCAAGTGAGTTGGGGTCTTTAACAAAGCTTGAGGTACTTGGTATTGGTGGTAATAATTTGATAGGAAATATTCCTACTTCACTAGGCAATCTTTCATCATCTCTTATAATGCTATCTTTAGCCCAAAACTATGTGGAGGGTAATATTCCAGCTGAGTTGGGGTCATTAAGTAGATTGACTTTCTTGGCATTGGGAGCCAATAAGTTAAGAGGAGAATTTCCTTCATCGTTGCTTAACATATCTACACTCATAATATTCGGAGTTCAGTTTAACTCCCTATCTGGTAAACTTCCAACCAACCTACCAAATCTCCAATATTTCTATATTCATGGAAATGACTTCTCCGGAGAAATTCCTGTTTCAATTTTCAACTGCACTAAACTTGAAAGACTTGACCTTGGTGATAACAAGTTTGAAGGAAAAGTCCCACATAGTGTTGGGAAACTTCTGAATCTTCAAGGGTTGGTTCTTGAACAAAATTCATTGAGTGGAAATGTTATGGATATTTTAGAACCGCTAACCAACTGCACCAGTTTAACGTACCTCGATTTTAGAATAAATAAATTTTCAGGTAAAATATCCAATACCATAGGTAATTTATCTGCTCAACTAAAAAAAGTATACTTGGGTGGTAACAATATATCAGGATCTATCCCATTGGAAATTGGAAAACTTGTTCAAATGGAGATTTTCTCATTGGAAAGCAACTATTTGACAGGTGTCATACCGGCAAGTCTGGCAAAGTTTCAAAACTTAAATATTTTGAGGTTTTCTAAAAACAGGTTGTCAGGACAGATTCCACCGACATTCTGCACCAACATGACCAGCCTATATGATCTTGAGTTAGGTGACAACAATTTGGGAGGTGATCTCAGCCTTAGTCTTGCCGAATATCAAAGTTTACAATTTTTAAACATCGATGGAAACAAGTTTAGTGGAATTATTCCATCGCATATCTTTGGTTCATACAATTTTCCAATTCAACTGAATTTATCAAGCAACTCATTGAGCGGAACTCTTCCTATCGAGGGAGGAAAATTGGGCAACCTTCAGGTGTTAGATGTTTCCCAAAATAGGCTCTCTGGACGTATTCCTCCCACCCTTGGTGATTGTCCCGTCATTATGCTTCTTGATATGCATAAAAACAAGTTTAGTGGACCACTGCCTCCAAGCTTGGCTTCTTTAAAGGGAATTGAGCAATTAGACCTTTCTGATAATGCTTTAACCGGAACAATTCCAGAGGGTTTGAGTTATTTGGTTTATCTCAAGTATTTAAATCTGTCTTACAACGACCTTGAAGGTGAGGTACCCACTAATGGAGTTTTTGCAAATGCAACCCAAGTAATGTTGCAAGGAAACATTAAACTTTGTGGTGGCATTTCCGAACTAGGATTGCCAGCTTGCCCAATAGTTCGCAGAAGGGAAAGACATTTGAAAATCATACTTATACCCATCTTTTCCGCACTTGTACTTTCAGTTACATTGTTTCTTTATCTGTTTCTGCGAAGAAAGAGTGATAGAGTTCGAGCAAGAATATTCTCACTCCCTAGTGAAAAGATATTAAGAGTTTCTTATCGTGACTTGCTTCTTGCAACCAACGAGTTTTCTCCAGCCTGCTTGATTGGATCGGGAAGCTTTGGGAATGTATACAAATGCAGCTTAATTCTTGACGACGGAGAGATTAAGGTTGTAGCTGTGAAGATTCTTAACCTTCAAAAGCGAGGGGCTTCTAAGAGCTTTAAGACAGAGTGCAAAACATTGTCTAGCCTTCGCCATAAAAATCTTGCTGTAAGTCCAGATTTTGTTGGCTGCTTTGTGGAAGGTCATGTTGCAACATGACTGTTTTGGGCAGAAAAAGATAGAAAAATTCCAGAATCTCAGCGCAGGTTTTTAAAGAGGAAAGAGAATATTGTGCGTTTTTAATATGGAATGGGTATATTTGTTTCGAAATAATACAGTCCAAATCCATCTTCAATTCAGATTTATTCATGGGATATTGCAGAGATTTAATTGGAAAATGATTTTCTGCATTATTTTAGGAACTGGAGATTTTCTGAATTCCTTATTCCAAAGAGTTTCTGTTTTAAACGTGGTTTAATTGGAATGGAATTCTACAGCTGTGGAGATGACTTAATTCACACAGCATTGAGCTATAAAAGGGACAATTAGCTGAGAGCCTGATTTGCCGATCTTACGAGAGAAAAAATCCCCTTCGGGGTTTACCTTAGGCCAGAGCAGAGCAGCGTCGTCGTCCACGGTTTTCAACAACCACAAACACTAGGGACGTGTGTTAAAGCTCGGGTGGAAGAGATCTTGCCGCACCTTCGTGGAAAAGAAGGTAATCACTGTAACAGCTATCAGAAAGAAATGGTAGTGTGATAGGCTTGCTAGAGTAGCCATTAGTTTGTAATAGACCGGACATATTTATTGCAACTAGTGAAGGATCTTTACACGGGCTACGGCCCCGCAGACGTAGGTGTGATGCACTGAACTGCGTGATCAGATTGTGTGTCGTTTTATGTTTTCTGCATTTACTGTTTTCACGTTGCAACGTCACTTTTCTGCAGTAAAACTAAAACGTGTATAGAAAATAGTAAATTGGTAGAATTGTGGAACTTTCACTTGCCCCTCTCTTGACTTATTGCTCCAGCATTGATCATAAGGGTGACGGATTCATGGCTCTAATCTACAGATACATGGAGAATGGAAGCCTCGATATGTGGTTGCATCCTGATCGCTCAGTTGAACTAGGAAGATGCCTAAGTCTTGTACAGAGGATGGATATTGCAATAGATGTAGCCTCAGCATTAGATCATTTGCACAATTACTCGCATACATTAGTTGCTCACTGTGATGTAAAACCAAGCAACATTCTTCTTGATGATGAGTTCACAGCTTACGTGGGTGATTTTGGACTAGCTAGGCTTCTTCCTCAACTTCAACAAGGAGCTTCAAGCAGCAGCACTGTAGCAATCAAAGGAACGATTGGATATGCAGCTCCAGGTGATTACTACCTCACGCGTATGTAAATGTGAAAAATAGTTATCATACAGTAAATTTAATTTGTAAGAATTACTTGTTCAGAATATGCAATGGGGCTAGAGGTTTCAACTCAAGGTGATGTGTACAGCTATGGAATTCTGCTGCTGGAGTTGTTCACAGGAAAGAGACCTACAAATGATGAATTTACAGAGGGCTTGGATTTGCATAGCTATGTCAAGGCAGGACTTTCCAATCAAGTTTGGGAGATCGTCGATCCTTTGTTACTCACAGGAGAAGAATCCCAAGTTGAAACCTGGTTAAGGGAACAAGAATGCATCATCTCGGCTCTAAAGCTCGGGATTGGATGCTCTCAAGGAGCTGCCAAGGATCGGATGGACATGAAACAAGTGACAAGAGAGCTGCACTTCATCAGAGATTCACTCCGCCTTCATTGATTCACAGACCTGCCAATGCAAATCATGAAATCAATCTCACGATTTCATTTTCTGTTCTATCCATTTCTGTTTGTGCGTGTTTTGAACATGAATAATCCCGTAGTGCTACTGAATATGTATTTGTCATATGTTTTTAATGTGTTTATATTTTTGTATCATATGAAATCTTCAGCAAGTTATTGTAACTACGTACGGTTCTTTAAATTTAGAATAAATCAGTACTGTTTTATGTCAAAATGAACATGAACCTTGATTCTCAAACATAGACTATTGATTATGTATTCATCTTTCTATTGCCATATTGTACATCACATGGATGGTATCTACAAGTATGAATGAGAGACTTAGACTTTATTTGACACTACTTTTTGGCTACTTTACTTCATTTTTTAAGTAGTTTTTTGTGTTTGGTAAGTTGCTAAAAATCAGCATTTTGTGGAAGCAAAAGCTATTTTTAGGATCAAAGTAGAAGTTGGTCACGGGCTTACAACTGCTTTTAAAAAAATATTTTTCAACCCACTTTACTTATAAGCAACTCCACCAAACAAAGCCTTAATTAGTTTATTTTTACTACTATATAAGAGTAATCTTTATTTTATATTCATCCCAAAAAATTCACAGTTAACTATGAATGTTATTCATATATCATACTACATATTGCTTTTTTTTTCCTTATAAATTAATTATAGTATGAATTTAAAATAATAATTAATTAGTAAGAATACAAACATTGACTAAAGTAGTATATTTATTAGTATATTTAAAATTATCAAAAATTAGAGAAATTAAATAACATACATAATGTAACAATAAACTCTATAGGATTTGACGGTCTTTTCCAAGACTTTGCCGATAATTAATTACTTTTAAAAAGTGTAATATCTAAATTTGAAAAAATAAAGAGTGGGGTATTTGTTTTAAAATCTAAAATAAAAATTAATTAACTTTTTATTTGCTTTTGCTAGTCTTCGTCGTCCATTAAAATTAATTAACTTTTTATTTGCTTTTGATTTGGGAGAAACCCCTTTAAATCATGTATTTAGATTTATTGTTTCCAAGATTTTGAATTCTGATGCCAAATCAAGAGGAGACCAATTTGTAATTTTTAAAATTTTAAAAAATCACGAGCTACAGTGTGCTACAATGTTTCAAGTTAAAATGTTCATGTTCATGTTTTATGTTTCAAGTTAAAGTGTTCAAGTTTTATGTTTCAAATTAAAGTGTTCATGTTTCACATTAAAAAGTCAATGTTTTATATTTCATGTTTCAAGTTAAAATGTTCATGTTTTAAGTCAAAATGTTCATGCTTTATGTTTCAAAAAAAAAATCATGTTTTAAGTTAAAAATATTCATGTTTTATGTTACAATTTAATCTGGTCTCTATATAGAGACGATCTTTTCCAAGACTTTGCCGATAATTAATTACTTTTAAAAAGTGTAAATCTAAATTTGAAAAAATAAAGAGTGGGGTATTTGTTTTAAAATCTAAAATAAAAATTAATTAACTTTTTATTTGCTTTTGCTAGTCTTCGTCGTCCATTAAAATTAATAAACTTTTTATTTGCTTTGCTTTTGCTTTTTATTAACTTTAAATCATGTATTTAGATTTATTGTTTCCAAGATTTTGAATTCTAATGCCAAATCAAGAAGAGACCAATTTGTAATTTTTAAAAATCACGAGCTATAGTGTGCTACAATGTTTCAAGTTAAAATGTTCATGTTCATGTTTTATGTTTCAAGTTAAAGTGTTCATGTTTTATGTTTCAAATTAAAGTGTTCATGTTTCACGTTAAAACGTCAATGTTTTATATTTCATGTTTCAAATTAAAATGTTCATGTTTTAAGTCAAAATGTTCATGCTTTATGTTTCAAAAAAAAATCATGTTTTAAGTTAAAATATTCATGTTTTAAGTTAAAATATTCATGTTTTATGTTACAATTTAATCCGGTCTCTATATAGAGACGGTCTTTTCCAAGAATTTGCCGATAATTAATTACTTTTAAAAAGTGTAAATCTAAATTTGAAAAAATAAAGAGTGGGGTATTTGTTTTAAAATCTAAATTAAAAATTAAATAACTTTTTATTTGCTTTTGCTATTGCTAGTCTTCGTCGTCCATTAAAAGTAATTAACTTTTTATTTGCTTTTGCTTTGGGAGAAACCCCTTTAAATCATGTATTTAGATTTATTGTTTCCAAGATTCCAAATTCTGAGTAGTCTGGTGGTCAAAAAGAAGATCGTAGACATCTATTTTATACTCTTTCTGGGTAGTGTTTATCAATATATCTTTGTGATGCTGTGATCATAGACAGAATTTACTCAAACTCTTCCCTTGTTTTCCTCCAACTTCTGAAATGCAACATCTAAATCTTACCCCAGCCTGGGGATTATGGTGGTCATCATGCATTCTGTTCGTCCTCCTAAAAGTCATGCTCTATTTTCCATCTTCAACTGCAATATCATCTCAGGGGAACGAGACGGATCGAATGGCATTGCTTGATATCAAGCTTCAGATGATTGATCCAACCGGGTTTTTGAATGCCTGGAATGATTCACAGCACCACTGCCAATGGCCGGGAGTCCACTGCAACATGCGGCATCGGAGGGTAACCAATTTAACTTTACAAGGTAAGACCTTGTCCGGGACCATTTCTCCTTATTTAGGAAACTTGAGCTTCATGAAGGGTGTCCAACTAGGGGGAAATAGTTTGCATGGTGGAATACCCCAACAGATAGGTAAATTGTCTAGGTTGCAAGTATTTAACCTGTCATATAATTTAATGGGTGGAGAAATCCCAGTAAATCTCACCAGATGCTCACAACTTAGATACTTAAAACTGTCAACAAATCAGTTGATAGGAGAGCTTCCAGCCGAGTTGGGGTCGCTAACAAAGCTAGAGGTTCTTGCTCTTGCTTCTAACAATTTGACAGGAAAGATTCCTGCTTCACTAGGCAATCTTTCATCATCTCTTACTGGTATATCTTTCGCCTTAAACAATTTGGAGGGGTACATTCCAACTGAACTGGGTTCATTAAGCAGATTGCTTAGGTTGGGGTTGGGACCAAATAAGTTAAGTGGAGAAATCCCTCCATCTTTGTATAACATATCCACACTTGAAGTATTCTCAGTACCACTTAACATCCTCTCCGGTAAACTTCCAACCAATCTTGGCCTCAAACTACCCAATCTCCAACATTTCTTTATTGGGAGAAATAGCTTCTCTGGAGAAATTCCCGTTTCATTTACCAACTGCACTTACCTAGAAAGAGTTGATCTTAGTGATAACAAGTTTGAAGGAAAAGTTCCACCTAGTGTTGGCAAACTTCTGAATCTTCAAGTGTTAGGTCTTCACACTAATTTTTTGCATGGAAACATTCAGGATGTTTTAGAAATTTTGACCAACTGCACCAATTTAACGGACCTCGATTTTAGAATAAATGAATTTTCAGGTAAATTATCCAATACCATAGGTAACCTATCATCTCAACTAACAACACTACAGTTGGGTGGTAACAATATATCAGGATTTATCCCAGTGGAACTTGGAAAACTTGTTCAATTGGAGGTTCTCTCCTTAGAGGAGAACTCTTTGACAGGAGTCATACCATCAACTCTTGCAAAGCTTCAAAACTTAAATGTTTTGACTTCTTATAACAATAGGTTGTCAGGACAAATTCCGATACTCTGCACCAACATGACCAATCTATATGCTCTTGAGTTAGATGGCAACAAGTTGGGAGGTGATCTCAGCCATAGTCTTGCCGAATGTCAAAGTTTACAATCATTGAACATCGTTGGAAACAAGTTGAGTGGAAGTATTCCATCAAGCATCTTTGGATCATACATTTCTCCCATTCAACTTTATTTATGGCTGAGTGTAAGGCATTGACCAACCTTCGCCATAGAAATCTTGTCCCTCTCTTAACTTACTGCTCGAGCATTGATTACAAGGGGGATGAATTCAAGGCTCTAGTCTATAAATTCATGGAGAATGGAAGCCTTGATACGTGGTTGCATCCTGCTGATCAGTCAGAAAGATGTTTGAATCTTCTCCAAAGACTTAACATTGCAATGGATGTAGCCTCAGCTTTGGATCATTTGCATAATCACTCACATATATCGATTGCTCACTGTGATGTAAAACCAAGCAACATTCTTCTTGATAATGAGTTTACCGCTTACGTGGGTGATTTTGGCCTAGCAAGGCTTCTTCTGCCTCAACTTCAACAAGGAGTTTCAAGCAGCAGCACTCTTGCAATCAAAGGAACAATTGGATATGCAGCTCCAGGTAATTACTACAGTATCTCACACACTTGAAATTGTGAATACAAATTAAGGAAATTAATGTAAAGATTGGTAAATTTCATATGCATGCATTAACTTTGGTTCAGAATATGCAATGGGGATGAAGGTTTCAACTCAAGGTGATGTGTACAGCTATGGAATTCTGCTGCTTGAAATGTTC
Source organism: Cruciata laevipes (assembly GCA_963678965.1). Lineage (NCBI taxonomy): Eukaryota > Viridiplantae > Streptophyta > Magnoliopsida > Gentianales > Rubiaceae > Cruciata > Cruciata laevipes. The sequence continues at coordinate 2,341,740 of OY787639.1, forward strand.
ACGGGAAAGAGACCTACAAGCGATGCATTTACAGAGGGCATGGATTTGCATAGCTATGTCAAGGCAGGGCTTTCCAATCAAGTTTGGGAGATTGTAGACCCTTCCTTGCTTTTAGAAGAAGGGCAAGTCGAAAGTAGGTTGAAAGAACAAGAATGCATCATCTCTGCTTTAAAGCTTGGGATTGGATGCTCTCAAGCAGACGCCAAAGATCGGATGGACATGAAACAAGTGACTAGACAACTGCATTTAATCAAGAATTCACTCTGCCTTTGTTGATTCACAAACCTGCCAATGCAGACCAATGTCATGCATTCATTTCACGATTTATCCAAGTGTGTGTGTGTGTGTTTTATGAGTAAACAAGAATAATTCCGTAGAGCTAGGTTTGATTTTCCCATTGGATGCATATGATATAAAACTACTGAATGTATGATATTTTTCGAATCGTTTTCCCCCAATTTTGAGGTCCAAAATCACGACTGTCGAGCTTGAAGTTTCTGTCGATTGAAGTCGACGATTGGTATTGATGATTGCGTCAATAAGTCAAGAGTTTCAAAGCAGAGTGCAAGGCATTATCCAACCTTCGTCACAGAAACTTAGTTCCTCTCTTGACTTATTGCTCCAGCATTGATCACAAGGGAGACGAATTCAAGGCTCTAGTGTACAAATACATGGATAATGGAAGCCTCGACACGTGGCTCCATCCTGATCATTCACATGTACCACCAAGATGTCCGAATCTTCTCCAACGACTGAATATTGCAATAGATGTGGCCTCCGCATTGGATCATTTGCATAATCACTCGCATACATCCGTTGCTCACTGTGATGTAAAACCAAGCAACATTCTTCTTGACAATGAGCTTACCGCCTATGTTGGTGATTTTGGCCTATCAAGGCTTATTCCTCAACTTCGACAAGGAGCTTCAAGCAGTACAGTTGCAATCAAGGGAACAATTGGATATGCAGCTCCAGGTAATTACTATCTCAGCTTTCACGCAAATATTTTCCCTCTTTCTCTAACATAACCTTAGTCATGACTCATGATTACTTGGTTCAGAGTATGCAATGGGGCTACAAGTTTCAACACAGGGGGATGTATACAGCTATGGGATACTGCTGCTGGAGATTTTCACAGGAAAGAGACCTACAGATGCTGCATTTACAGAGGGCCTTGATTTGCATAACTATGTCAAGGCGGGACTTTCCGATCAAGTTTGGAAGATTGTAGACCCTTTGTTAATCTCCGAAGAAGAAGAAGCAGTACCCCAAGCTGAAGAGTGTCTCGTCTCGGCTCTAAGGCTTGGTGTTAGTTGCTCTCAAGGAGCAGCTAAAGATCGCATGGACATGAAAGAAGTGACAAGAGAATTGCATTTCATTAAAAATGCACTCTAAGTTCACAAACCTGGCAAAACTCAGTATATATGTGTTGTATGATGGAACAAAATTAATTTCATAATGCAAGGTTTGATTTTCCCATTGGATGCATCTAGTAAATGCTATTGAAAGTATTTGTAATAATATGCTTTATGTTATCTTTGTAACATGTGATATATTATCCAACTTGTTGTAAGGCTGGATCAGATATTAAACAATGTTGAATTTGGAAAAGAAATTCTAAAGCTCTTATAGGGAACATTTGGTTGCTCAATGCAGGTATGTTTTAGATGTCGCCTTAACTTTGGATCATTTGCATAATCATTCACCACATCGATTGTATAATGATTGAAAATTGAAGTCACAGAGTCAACTCATGCCGTAATGCGTCATGTTCTGCTCGAAATTTCACAACTAGAAATCAGTTCTCTAATAGTAAAAATTCAACGACAAAAGGAAGCTTGATATTTATACTATACACATCGAACAAGTATATGAAAATGGTTGATACTTGCCAGGTTTGTGGATCAAACAACGCAAAGCGCAGCTCCGATGAAATGCAATTGTCTGGTCACTTGTTTCATATCCATTCGATCTTTCAGCGCTGCTTCAGAACACCCAAGTCCGATGTTTAGAACAAAAACCAGGCATTCTTGTGCATTACCATCCTCTGTTGTTGCAGCTTGAACCTGGGAATATAATATAGGGTCTACGATCTTCCAGACCCGATCAGAAATTCCCGTCTTGACGTAGTTATGCAAATCCAACCCCTCTGTAAATGCATCATTTGTGGGTCTTTTTCCTGTGAACTTCTCTAGCAGCAGAATCCCATAGCTGTACACATCGCCTTGTGTCGAAACTTCAAGCCCCATTGCATACTCTTTAATTAAATGTGCATGTAAGAAAGATTGCATTTACCTGGAGCTGCATATCCGATGGTTCCTTTGAGGCTTTGATTGAAATAGTGCTGCTTGAAGCTCCTTGTTCAAGTTGAGGAAGAAGCCTTGCTAGTCCAAAATCACCCACATAAGCCGTTAGCTCATTATCAAGAAGAATGTTGCTTGGTTTTACGTCACAATGAGCAACTGTTGTGTGTGAGTGATTATGGAGATGATCCAAAGCTGATGCTACATCTATTGCAATGTTAAGCTTTTGGACAAGATTCAGACATCTTTCTGGTTCAAGTAGCTGATCAGGGTGTAGCCACGTGTCGAGGCTTCCATTATCCATGTATTTGTAGACGAGAGCCTTGAATTCATCGCCTTTATGATCAATGCTGGAGTAGTAAGTTAAGAGAGGGGGGGACTAGATTTCTGTGGCGAAGGTTGGACAATGCCTTGCATTCTGCCTTGAAGCTCTTGGAATTAGATCCTTTCTTATGGAGGTCAAGAACCTTCACTGCTACAACCTTATTCTTTCCATTTTTAAGAACTAAGCTGCCTTTGTACACAAAGGCAAAACCTCCTCATCCGATCAAGTTTGCTGAAGAAAACTCATTAGTTGCATGATACAAGTCATGATAAGAAGCTCTTAATATCTCTTCCCTTTGGAGTGGAAAAATTCATGTTCGAACTCTACTACTCTTTTTGTGGCGAAAGATATACAAGAACAGTGGAATGGAAATTACAAGTGCAGAAATGTTTTCTTCTGTTTGTCCCATCTTGAACTTTAGAACAAGCAGGCAATCGCAATTCAAAAATGCCTCCACAAAGTTTACTATTTCCCTGCAACCTTCAAGGTCATTATTAGACAAATTCAGATACGTAAGATAAACCACCAGGAATTTTCCCAGTTAAAGCATTATCCGAAAGGTCTAAATACTCCATTTCCTTCAAAGAAGCCAAGCTTGTAGGTTGGACAATGATCCGCTAAAATTGTTGGAGGAATGTTAAGATATCCCACATCGGTAGTGTACGAGCCTAATAACTAATATATAAGGATCAAAGGTGACACCACCTATTGCCAATTGGTTTTAGGATGGAAGCCTGAGATCCATATAATTTAATAAGGAATTAATATGTCCAGAGAGTGTGTTGTGGGAAACATTTAACACTTGAAGGTTAGACAATTTCCCTAGTTCAAGAGGAAGACTTCCACTCTATGAGTTATTTGATAACATAAGCTGGGTTGATCCAAAAATCTGAGATGGAATAATTCCACTAAACCACTTGGTTTCCAGCAATGAACAACATTTGTAAACCACTTGGTCCCAATCCTTAATTGGTTTTTGCTGAGGTCTATGTATCTAAGCTTTGCTGAGATTTTGCAGCATTAATTGAAACGGATATGTGGAATATACATCGCCACGAAAATCCCCCCCGACAAATAATTAATAAAGGATGTGGAATAGTTTGTTGCTTCGAAATTTCAAAGGATTTAATTAAAATGGGCTCCGCATAATCCACAAGTTTCCTTGCCGTGCATCTGTATCAAAGACTTCTGATCTCATTCAGACTGATATGATACTCGATTACCCGTCAACGACGGCATCAAGAATTGATAATTTTTTGGAGTATCTAATTATCGTACGTATATTAAAACTATAATTTTTTAATTATATTGAAAATCAAATTTAAATGAATTTTCATACTCAATTTTTTTTAAAAAAATTAAACGGTTTCATAACTAAGTAAGTTGTCAAACTACAAGTTAGTAGTTACTAACAAAAACGAAGGTGATGTTATAACACGTGAAACTATCCGTGCAAATTAAGGCGGGAAAAATGATTCATCATTGTCATTTTGAATTTGTCATCTTGACAGGTCATTATTATCACCAGTACTCCGATCGTAGATTAATAATGCATCGTCATTACTTTGTCACAGTGGTGAGTACCTTGTGTGACGGGGTGGCTATATAACTTAGCTTGATCACAAGTTGAAGCCGTGTCCACGAAAACAGAATTGTTCCTTCATTTCCATATATACACAAATGGGAAATCTAAATCCTACATCAGGCTTGGGATTATGGTGCTCACCGTACCTTGTGCTTGTGCTCTTAACATTAACCATGCAGTACTGGTGTTTATCATCATCAGCTGCAAGATCTCTTGGGAACGAGACGGATCGAATGGCCTTGCTCAATATCAAGCTTCAGATGAATGATCCAAACGGTTTCCTGAATCTCTGGAACGACTCACATCATCACTGCCAATGGCCAGGAGTTATATGCGGCATGCGACATCAAAGGGTAACCAACATAACTTTACAAGGTAGGGCCTTGTTCGGAACCATTTCTCCTTATGTAGGAAATCTGAGTTTCATGAAGGGTATCCATTTGGGGGAAAATAGTTTGCATGGTGAAATACCTCATCAGATAGGTCAGTTGTCTAGGCTAATCTTTTTAAACCTGTCATACAATTTACTGAGTGAAAAAATTCCAGTAAATTTAAGTTGGAGATCGAATCTTAAATACATATACCTTCAAAGAAATCATTTGATAGGAAAAATTCCAAGTGAGTTGGGGTCTTTAACAAAGCTTGAGGTACTTGGTATTGGTGGTAATAATTTGATAAGAAATATTCCTACTTCACTAGCCAATCTTTCATCATCTCTTATAATGCTATCTTTAGCCCAAAACTATGTGGAGGGTAATATTCCAGCTGAGTTGGGGTCATTAAGTAGATTGACTTTCTTGGCATTGGGAGCCAATAAGTTAATAGGAGAATTTCCTTCATCGTTTGCTTAACATATCTACACTCATAATATTCGGAGTTCAGTATAACTCCCTATCTGGTAAACTTCCAACCAACCTACCAAATCTCCAATATTTCTCCAATATTCATGGAAATGACTTCTCCGGAGAAATTCCTGTTTCAATTTTCAACTGCACTAAACTTGAAAGACTTGACCTTGGTGATAACAAGTTTGAAGGAAAAGTCCCACATAGTGTTGGGAAACTTCTGAATCTTCAAGGGTTGGTTCTTGAACAAAATTCATTGAGTGGAAATGTTATGGATATTTTAGAACCGCTAACCAACTGCACCAGTTTAACGTACCTCGATTTTAGAATAAATAAATTTTCAGGTAAAATATCCAATACCATAGGTAATTTATCTGCTCAACTAAAAAAAGTATACTTGGGTGGTAACAATATATCAGGATCTATCCCATTGGAAATTGGAAAACTTGTTCAAATGGAGATTTTCTCATTGGAAAGCAACTATTTGACAGGTGGCATACCGGCAAGTCTGGCAACGTTTCAAAACTTAAATATTTTGAGGTTTTCTAAAAACAGGTTGTCAGAACAGATTCCACCGACATTCTGCACCAACATGACCAACCTATATGATCTTGAGTTAGGTGAAAACAATTTGGGAGGTGATCTCAGCCTTAGTCTTGCCGAATGTCAAAGTTTGCAATTTTTAAACATCGATGGAAACAAGTTTAGTGGAATTATTCCATCACATATCTTTGGTTCATACAATTTTCCAATTCAACTGAATTTATCAAGCAACTCATTGAGCGGAACTCTTCTTATTGAGGGAGGAAAACTGGGCAACCTTCAGGTGTTAGATGTTTCCCAAAATAGGCTCTCTGGACGTATTCCTCCCACCGTGGGTGATTGTCCCGTCATTATGCTTCTTGATATGCATAAAAACAAGTTTAGTGGACCACTGCCTCCAAGCTTAGCTTCTTTAAAGGGAATTGAGCAATTAGACCTTTCTGATAATGCTTTAATTGGTCCAATTCCCGAGGGTTTTGTTGGGAGGGAACTACTTAAAGGTATGAAGGAGGGCTTAGATAGTTTGGAATAGGCTAGGAAAGTTTGTGAGAAAATGGAGAACTTGGAGGAATAGGCTATTTCTTATAAGGGGGAAGGTTTCTTATTTTTGGCTTTAGAGCCCTTAACTTGTGGCTTCTTTGTGGCTTGATACAAACACAAGTACATCATCCCTATTTATACTAGTGGCATCACCTAACCAATGGCTAGGATCTTCCAAACTCAACTCTAATCTAATGGCTAATATTAGTCTCTAGAATGTTCCACACTAATCTCCATATTCTAGAGATTCTAGAAACTACTCTAGAACTTTCTCTACTTCTCCATATTTCACTTCATCTTCTAGAGTTTCTAGAACCTTCTCAACTTCTCCATACTTCACTTCATCTTCTAGAGCTTCTAGAACCTTCTCAACTTCTCCATACTTCACTTCATCTTCTAGAGCTTCTAGAACCTTCACATGCCTTCCAAGAACTCTCTTGAATTCTTCTAGATTTTGGGCCACTTAACTCTAATTCACTTGGGCTAAAATCTCAAAATCAAGTTTACCTTTTCAACACCCCCTCTTAAACTTGATTTTCCTTCTCCAGGCAAACTTCTCATCTTGATGATCATCCGTCTTCTTGTATTCCACTTGAACATCTCTTCCAAGGATCCTTTGCGTGGCAATGCACTTGTTTTGGCCATGAGACACAAAACTCTTCTTTTCTTTGAATACCTGCCTCTCACCAACTGCCCGGTACCTTCTTGGAACCGATGCTAACTTGCACTTGCCAATCTTCTGGGTGGCATTTCTCCCTTTATTCACTGCATTTCTTCGAATCTTCGTTTCCCGGGGTTCTTGCAGTTTTACTGGTGGACATCGTGCCGACAAGCAGTAAAGAGTAAGATTCTCCCGATTAAGATTATTTTGATTCTCCGTTACCTGGTAAATATCCTGCAGGCTTTTGAAACGTGGGGCTCTTTCACTTGAGCTTTCACCTTCTCCGGGACTTGCACTTGCACTAGAACCCGAACCTGCTGAAATTTGTTGTGTAGTTGGCTCCTCCGTCAGTTGCTCGATCCTTGCTTCTTCAACACTTTCTTCTTCCAATATCGGAAAGAAGTTGTATTCTTCTTTGTGTGGACTCCAATCCCATTCTTCTTCTTCATCAAATACCACGTTCCGACAGATGGTCGTCTTCCTTGTATCAGGATTGTAAAGCTTGTAGCCTTTGGAGTTAGCATCGTAGCCAATGAAGATATACTTCTCACTTTTATCATCCAGCTTGCTCCGTTTCTCGTCCGGCACATGAGTGTGAGCTATGCTTCCAAACACTCTGAGATGGGAAACTCCGGGCTTCCTTCCACTCCATGCTTCTTGTGGTGTCTTTCCCCACACACTTCTTGTTGGGGATCGGTTGGACAGGTACACCGCACACGCTACAGCTTCCGCCCACAACTCCTTTGGTAACTTCTTGCTCTTGAGCATACTCCTTGCCATCTCAAGGATCGTTCGGTTCTTCCTCTCTGCAACTCCATTTTGCTGAGGGGATCTTGGCACCGTCAGCTGCCGCCGTATTCCATTATCTTCACAGTACCTCATGAACTCCTTTGAGGTAAACTCTCCTCCACGATCTGATCTCATGGCTTTGATCTTAAGCCCACTTTCATTCTCCACGAGGGCCTTAAACTTCTTAAAATGCTCGAACACCTCCGACTTCTCCTTCAGAAAATATACCCATGTCTTCCTTGAAAAGTCATCAATGAATAGGAGGAAGTAGTTACTCTTACCGAGCGAGCCTGGCTTTATGGGTCCGCACACATCGGTGTGTATGAGTTCTAGCGGCTTCTGAGCTCTTGAGTTTGACTCCCTCGGAAAACTCATCTTGAATTGTTTCCCGAGTAGACACCCTTCACATGCTTGGTCGGGATGCTTGATGCTTGGCAAACCTCTCACCATGTCCTTCTTTGACAGCAACTCCAATCCTCCAAAGTTGAGATGCCCATATCGTAGATGCCAAAGCCATGACTCGTCTTTGAAGCACATTTTTAGACATTGTGCCGCCCCATTTTGAATGTTGAGCACGAACATTCTATTTCTTGTCATCGGCACCTTAGCTATGTACTTTCCCCTTTGGTCCTTCAATGAGAGGCTATTATCTCTCAATTGAATGTCATAATTTTTCTCCACGAGCTGACCAAGGCTTAAGATGTTGCTCTTCATGCTCGGCACATAGTAGACGTCCGAAATGAACTGATGATCTCCATTCTTCAGTCGGATAAGGATGTTACCTTTTCCTTTCACCTCCAGCTTGGTGTTGTCTCCTAGAGCCACCGTGCCCTTCACCGCTTCATCGAGCTCAACGAACAAACTCTTCATGCCACACATGTGGTTGCTTGCACCACTGTCAAGGTACCACTGATTCTTCTCTCCTTGTTTGCCGTCTTTGGAGGCAAAAAGCAAAACATCATCTTCTTCACTATCCCGTTCAGCATAGTTCGCCTTCTCCTCGACTCTTTTGTGTCTTGGAGCTCTGCATTCTGCTGCATAGTGCCCAAACTTCTGGCAATTGTAGCACTTAACGTGTGATTTGTTGAACTTGGGTTTCGATCCCCCTCTTCCATGGCCTCCGTGTGAGTCGTCTACTCCTTGGTTGTCATTTGACCTCCAACCTTGCCCGTATCCACGTCCACGACCTTGCACTTGGCCGCCCTCTTGTCTTCGTTTGCTCCAACTACTTTCTCCCTTTGTTGGATGAGCTTGCGCCTTGAAAACTTGCTCCACGACCTCCTCTTTCTTCTTCTTCTTTTCTTCATAGGCTTGTAATGAGCCTAGAAGTTGCTCGATCGTCATTTCCTCCAAAATTTTCGTCTCTTCAATGATAGCCACAATGTGCTCGAACTTTGGATCTAAAGATCGAAGCACTTTCTCCATAATTCTAACATCATCTAACTTTTCCCCATTTCTTTTTAGACTATTCACCACCGTTAACACTCTCGAAAAATAATCCGAAACTAGTTCCCCTTCCTTCATGTGCAACGACTCAAACTCCCCTCTTAGAGTTTGTAGACGTACTTTTTTTACTTGACCGGCTCCCTTGTGTGAAACTTGAAGCTTCTCCCATGCTTCCTTAGCCGTCTTTGCTCCGGATACCTTCTCGAACGTGTCTTCATCTATCCCTTGATAGATTAGACAGAGAGCCTTCTTGTCTCTCTTTCTTGAATCTCTCAAGCTATTTAATTGAGCTGGAGTGAGTTCATCTTCATTCTCCGGTTCGGCGTGACCTTTCTCAACGATCTCCCATGCATCATGTGCTCCAAGGAGAGCCGTCATCCGTAGACTCCAATTATCATAGTTGCTCTTAGTGAGCAAAGGGACTTGAAAGGGAATGACGTTATTGGCCATTTTATCAGGATCTTATAGCTCGGATACCACTTTGTTGGGAGGGAACTACTTAAAGGTATGAAGGAGGGCTTAGATAGTTTGGAATAGGCTAGGAAAGTTTGTGAGAAAATGGAGAACTTGGAGGAATAGGCTATTTCTTATAAGGGGGAAGGTTTCTTATTTTTGGCTTTAGAGCCCTTAACTTGTGGCTTCTTTGTGGCTTGATACAAACACAAGTACATCATCCCTATTTATACTAGTGGCATCACCTAACCAATGGCTAGGATCTTCCAAACTCAACTCTAATCTAATGGCTAATATTAGTCTCTAGAATGTTCCACACTAATCTCCATATTCTAGAGATTCTAGAAACTACTCTAGAACTTTCTCTACTTCTCCATATTTCACTTCATCTTCTAGAGTTTCTAGAACCTTCTCAACTTCTCCATACTTCACTTCATCTTCTAGAGCTTCTAGAACCTTCTCAACTTCTCCATACTTCACTTCATCTTCTAGAGCTTCTAGAACCTTCTCAACTTCTCCATACTTCACTTCATCTTCTAGAGCTTCTAGAACCTTCACATGCCTTCCAAGAACTCTCTTGAATTCTTCTAGATTTTGGGCCACTTAACTCTAATTCACTTGGGCTAAAATCTCAAAATCAAGTTTACCTTTTCAACAGGTTTGAGTCAATTGGTTTATCTCAAGTATTTAAATCTGTCTTACAACGACCTTGAAGGCGAGGTACCCACCAGTGGAGTTTTTGCAAATGCAACCCAAGTAATGTTGCAAGGAAACATTAAACTTTGTGGTGGCATTTCCGAACTAGGATTACCAGCTTGCCCAATAGTTCGCAGAAGGGAAAGACATTTGAAAATCATACTTATACCCATCTTTTCCGCACTTGTACTTTCAGTTACATTGTTTCTTTATCTGTTTCTGCGAAGAAAGAGTGATAGAGTTCGAGCAAGAATATTCTCACTCCCTAGTGAAAAGATATTAAGAGTTTCTTATCGTGACTTGCTTCTTGCAACCAACGAGTTTTCTCCAGCCTGCTTGATTGGATCGGGAAGCTTTGGGAATGTATACAAATGCAGCTTAATTCTTGACCACAGAGAGATTAAGGTTGTAGCTGTGAAGATTCTTAACCTTCAAAAGCGAGGGGCTTCTAAGAGCTTTAAGGCAGAGTGCAAAACATTGTCTAGCCTTCGCCATAAAAATCTTGCCCCTCTCTTGACTTATTGCTCCAGCATTGATCATAAGGGTGACGGATTCATGGCTCTAATCTACAGATACATGGAGAATGGAAGCCTCGATATGTGGTTGCATCCTGATCCCTCAGTTGAACTAGGAAGATGCCTAAGTCTTGTACAGAGGATGGATATTGCAATAGATGTAGCCTCAGCATTAGATCATTTGCACAATTACTCGCATACATTAGTTGCTCACTGTGATGTAAAACCAAGCAACATTCTTCTTGATGATGAGTTCACAGCTTACGTGGGTGATTTTGGACTAGCTAGGCTTCTTCCTCAACTTCAACAAGGAGCTTCAAGCAGCACTGTAGCAATCAAAGGAACTATTGGATATGCAGGTGATTACTACCTCACGCGTATGTAAATGTGAAAAATAGTTATCATACCGTAAATTTAATTTGTAAGAATTACTTGTTCAGAATATGCAATGGGGCTAGAGGTTTCAACTCAAGGTGATGTGTACAGCTATGGAATTCTGCTGCTGGAGTTGTTCACAGGAAAGAGACCTACAAATGATGAATTTACAGAGGGCTTGGATTTGCATAGCTATGTCAAGGCAGGATTTTCCAATCAAGTTTGGGAGATCGTCGATCCTTTGTTACTCACAGGAGAAGAATCCCAAGTTGAAACCTGGTTAAGGGAACAAGAATGCATCATCTCGGCTCTAAAGCTCGGGATTGGATGCTCTCAAGGAGCTGCCAAGGATCGGATGGACATGAAACAAGTGACAAGAGAGCTGCACTTCATCAGAGATTCACTCCGCCTTCATTGATTCACAGACCTGCCAATGCAAATCATGAAATCAATCTCACGATTTCATTTTCTGTTCTATCCATTTCTGTTTGTGTGTGTTTTGTGTAAGTCCAGATTTTGTTGGCTGCTTTGTGGAATGTCATGTTGCAACATGACTTCAGTTGGCAGAAAAAGATAGAATATTTTCCAGGCTCCAGCGCAGGTTTTGAAGATGGAAGGAAGATATTGTGCGATGGAGTTTATGGAAACTACAGTCCTAATGGGTGTCTACAATGTGATTTGCAGCTGTATTAGAATGGAAATATTCGTGGTGATCGGTTTTCCATTTATCAGATGATTAGACACGCATAAATTCCTTTTCTTCAAGATTTAAATGTGGAATAGAAGTCTATTGAAGGAAGGATTTAGGAGCCGTGCAAAAGGAAGGTTTTCACGGCAATGTGCTATAAAAGGAGGACATCAGTTGCGTGCTCAAAAGCCGATTTTTAATAGCAAAATTCTGTAATTCAGGGTTTTTATCTTTTGAGCAAGAAGGCAACGCAGTCCACGGTTTTCAACCACTACACAAACACTAGGGACGTGTGTTAAAGCTCGGGTGGTACAAGATCTTGCCGCACCTTCGTGGAAAAGAAGGTAATCATAGAAGCAACTATCAAAGCTAGAGTAGCCAATTGGTAGTGTGATAGGCTTGCTAGAGTAGCCATTAGTTTGTAATAGACCGGACATATTTATTGCAACTAGTGAAGGATCTTTACCACGGGCTACGGCCCCCCAGACGTAGGTGCATTGCACTGAACTGGGTGATCATATCGTGTTCTCTTTTATTCCGCACTTACAGTTTTAATTAGTTGATTGTTTAGTTAAAACTTGAACACGGTAGAAGTTAGATCACGTAAGCAGGGACTTTCATTTGGTATCAGAGCTGGTCACTACGTGACTCCTTTAACAGGGAGAGTGAGATCCTTTCTACCAATAATGGCCGAAATTGATGAAGACCAACTTGCGCAACTCATGTTGCAACGTCATTCTCGAGTATGTGAAGCAAGCAAGCTGGATCTGGAGTCAATGTTAACTTGAAGAGGACACTGTTTTGAGAGAGTTTGTATGGCTGCCAAGAATCCGAGAATCAACCAAAAATCTGTCCGATCTTTGGAAAATCCATGTTGCAACGTGGATTATGGTTTTGACAGAAGACGGAAAATTTCAGCAACAAGGATTTCAAGAGCTTAACCCTAATCATTGTTCTACAAGGTATTCAGCTCTTTCTACTGTGCTCACTGGATTTTGATCATAATATTGGTTGTATGTGCATAGTAGTAGTTTATTTGGAGAAGGGTTTGATTTGATTGTTGCGGGTTGTGATTGTATTTGGATTCTTGCTCAAATCTCTGTGCATTGGTGCTTCCCGTCGTATTCTGAGTATATTTGAGTAATGGACTGCTTTAGATCAAGCTAGAATTTGTGTGGTTTGCTAGCTTTTTGTATTTATGCTTTGATCTGAGGAGTTCGAGCTATGAATAATCTTAAGAACTCAGAGATTTTGAAGACAGGGGGAGTTGATTATGTATTAATGGGATGATGGATTGTTTTACACCAAAGCCTGATAGGTGATTCAGTGAACTTCTTTCTTTGCAAACTGGAACTTTCTTCGAATTTAAATTTTAGATGAAAAACAGAGAGGATTTTAATGTCAAAGTCAGGGGGAGTCGGTCACTTATGATCTGAATGAGGATTTGGTTTTTACGACATCATAATCTACTAGAGTGACAGAGGTGCAGTTTATTGATGTTGCAACATGCTGGTATTCTGGATGAATGATTGAAGGCAGTTGATGTTGCAACACGGGATTTTTGAATGACCTTGGGGGAGTTCTTTTGCAGGCCTTTGGCTAATTCATGGACCCAGGGGGAGATATATATGGATGACTGTATTACTTTTTCTGCCACTGAATTATTTTGATTGGATGTAGTGGTATGGTTAGCTTCAACTCGGGAGGAAGTTTTGCTCGTTGAATTTTTTAGAAGTTCTGAGTTTGTGTTGAGCCATCCAGTGTGTCCACAAATTGCCAAAGGGGGAGATTGTAAAGTCCAGATTTTGTTGGATGCTTTGTGGAATGTCATGTTGCAACATGACTTTGGTTGGCAGAAAAAGATAGAATATTTTCTGAGTTCCAGCGCAGGTTTTTAAAGAGGAAAGGGAATATTGTGCGCGTTTAATATGAAATGGATATATTTGTTTCGAGATAATACAGTCCAAATCCATCTTCAATTCAGATTTATTCAAGGGATATTGCAGAGATTTAATTGGAAAAGGATTTTCTGCATTATTTTAGGAATTGGAGATTTTCTGAATTCCTTATTCCAAAGAGTTTCTGTTTTAAACGTGGTTTAATTGGAATGGAATTCTACAGCTGTGGAGATTACTTAATTCACACAGCATTAAGCTATAAAAGGGACAATTAGCTGAGAGCCTGATTTGCCGATCTTACGAGAGAAAAAATCCCCTTCGGGGTTTACCTTAGGCCAGGCCAGAGCAGCGTCGTCGTCCACGGTTTCAACAACCACAAACACTAGGGACGTGTGTTAAAGCTCGGGTGGAAGAGATCTTGCCGCACCTTCGTGGAAAAGAAGGTAATCACTGTAACAGCTATCAGAAAGAAATGGTAGTGTGATAGGCTTGCTAGAGTAGCCATTAGTTTGTAATAGACCGGACATATTTATTGCAACTAGTGAAGGATCTTTACACGGGCTACGGCCCCGCAGACGTAGGTGTGATGCACTGAACTGCGTGATCAGATTGTGTGTTGTTTTATGTTTTCTGCATTTACTGTTTTCACGTTGCAACGTCACTTTTCTGCAGTAAAACTAAAACGTGTATAGAAAATAGTAAATTGGTAGAATGGTGGAACTTTCATTTTGAACATGAATAATCCCGTAGCGCTACTGAATATGTATTTGTCATATGTTTTTAATGTGTTTATTTTTTTGTATCATATGAAATCCTCAGCAAGTTATTGTAACTACGTACGGTTCTTTAAATTTAGAATAAATCAGTACTGTTTTATGTCAAAATGAACATGAACCTTGATTATGTATTCATCTTTCTATTGCCATATTGTACTTCACATGGATGGTATCTATTGTCATATTATTTGACACTACTTTTTGGCTACTTTACTTCAAAATGAAGTAATTTTTTGTGTTTTGTAAGTTGCTAAAAATCAGCATTTTGTGGAAGCAAAAGCTATTTTTAGGATCAAAGTAGAAGTTGGTCACGGGCTTACAACTGCTTTTAAAAAAAGTATTTTTCAACCCACTTTACTTATAAGCAACTCCACCAAACAAAGCCTTAATTAGTTTATTTTTACTACTATATAAGAGTAATCTTTATTTTATATTCATCCCAAAAAATTCACAGTTAACTATGAATGTTATTCATATATCATACTACATATTGCTTTTTTTTTCTTATAAATTAATTATAGTATGAATTTAAAAATAATAATTAATTAGTAAGAATACAAACATTGACTAAAGTAGTATATTTATTAGTATATTTAAAATTATTAAAAATTAGAGAAATTAAATAACAATGTAACAATAAACTCTATAGGATTTGACGGTTTTTTCCAAGACTTTGCCGATAATTAATTACTTTTAAAAAGTGTAATATCTAAATTTGAAAAAATAAAGAGTGGGGTATTTGTTTTAAAATCTAAAATAAAAATTAATTAACTTTTTATTTGCTTTTGCTAGTCTTCGTCGTCCATTAAATTTAATTAACTTTTTATTTGCTTTTGATTTGGGAGAAACCCCTTTAAATCATGTATTTAGATTTAGGCCCTGTTTACCAGAGCTTATCTGTAGATCAGTTCAGTTCAGTGAAAATGCAATTTGATGAAATTCAGGTTAATTCAGTCATGCTGAACATCAATTTTCACATCAGTTCAGTTCAGTTCAGTTCAATTCAGACATCAAGAAATAACCTCTAGTAAACAGGGCCTTATTGTTTCCAAGATTTTGAATTCTGATGCCAAATCAAGAGGAGACCAATTTGTAATTTTAAAAATTTTAAAAAATCACGAGCTACAGTATGCTACAATGTTTCAAGTTAAAATGTTCATGTTCATGTTTTATGTTTCAAGTTAAAGTGTTCAAGTTTTATGTTTCAAATTAAAGTGTTCATGTTTCACGTTAAAAAGTCAATGTTTTATATTTCATGTTTCAAGTTAAAATGTTCATGTTTTAAGTCAAAATGTTCATGCTTTATGTTTCAATCTGGTCTCTATATAGAGACGGTCTTTTCCAAGACTTTGCCGATAATTAATTACTTTTAAAAAGTGTAATATCTAAATTTGAAAAAATAAAGAGTGGGGTATTTGTTTTAAAATCTAAAATAAAAATTAATTAACTTTTTATTTGCTTTTGCTAGTCTTCGTCGTCCATTAAAATTAATCAACTTTTTATTTGCTTTTGATTTGGGAGAAACCCCTTTAAATCATGTATTTAGATTTATTGTTTCCAAGATTTTGAATTCTGATGCCAAATCAAGAGGAGACCAATTTGTAATTTTAAAAATTTTAAAAAATCACGAGCTACAGTGTACTACAATGTTTCAAGTTAAAATGTTTATGTTCATGTTTTATGTTTCAAGTTAAAGTGTTCAAGTTTTATGTTTCAAATTAAAGTGTTCATGTTTCACGTTAAAAAGTCAATGTTTTATATTTCAAGTTAAAATGTTCATGTTTTAAGTCAAAATGTTCATGCTTTATGTTTAAAAAAAAAATCATGTTTTAAGTTAAAAATATTCATGTTTTATGTTACAATTTAATCTGGTCTCTATATAGAGACGGTATTTTCCAAGACTTTTCCGATAATTAATTACTTTTAAAAAGTGTAATATCTAAATTTGAAAAAATAAAGAGTGGGTTATTTGTTTTAAAATCTTAAATAAAAATTAATTAACTTTTTATTTGCTTTTGCTAGTCTTCGTCGTCCATTAAAATTAATTAACTTTTTATTTGCTTTTGATTTGGGAGAAACCCCTTTAAATCATGTATTTAGATTTATGTTTCCAAGATTTTGAATTCTGATGCCAAATCAAGAGGAGACCAATTTGTAATTTTAAAAATTTTAAAAAATCACGAGCTACAGTGTGCGACAATGTTTCAAGTTAAAATGTTCATGTTCATGTTTTATGTTTCAAGTTAAAGTGTTTATGTTTTATGTTTCAAATTAAAGTGTTCATGTTTCACGTTAAAACATCAATGTTTTATATTTCATGTTTCAAGTTAAAATGTTCATGTTTTAAGTCAAAATGTTCATGGTTTATGTTTCAAAAAAAATTCATGTTTTAAGTTAAAAATATTCATGTTTTATGTTACAATTTAATCTGGTCTCTATATAGAGGCGGTCTTTTCCAAGACTTTGCCGATAATTAATTACTTTTAAAAAGTGTAATATCTAAATTTGAAAAAATAAAGAGTGGGGTATTTGTTTTAAAATCTAAATTAAAAATTAAATTACTTTTTATTTGCTTTTGCTAGTCTTCGTCGTCCATTAAAAGTAATTAACTTTTTATTTGCTTTTGCTTTGGGAGAAACCCCTTTAAATCATGTATTTAGATTTATTGTTTCCAAGATTCCAAATTCTGAGTAGTCTGGTGGTCAAAAAGTGAAAGTTCCACCATTCTACCGAACAACTAAATCCTATCGTGTTCAAGTTTTAATTTAAAACAGCAAATTAAAACTAAGTGCGGAAATTAAAGAACACACGATATGATCACCCAGTTCAGTGCATCGCACCTACGTCTGGGGGGCCGTAGCCCGTGTAAAGATCCTTCACTAGTTGCAATAAATGTTTCCTAATCTATTACAATCTAATGGCTACTCTAGCAAGCCTATCACACCACCTTTTCTTTCAGATAGTTGCTTCTATGATTACCTTCTTTTCCACGAAGGTGCGGCAAGATCTCTTCCACCCGAGCTTTAACACACGTCCCTAGTGTTTGTGGTTGTTGAAAACCGTGGACGACGACGCTGCTCTGGCCTGGCCTAAGGTAAACCCCGAAGGGGATTTTTTCTCTCGTAAGATCGGCAAATCAGGTTCTCAGCTAATTGTCCCTTTTATAGCTCAATGCTGTGTGAATTAAGTCATCTCCACAGCTGTAGAATTCCATTCCAATTAAACCACGTTTAAAACAGAAACTCTTTGGAATAAGGAATTCAGAAAATCTCCAATTCCTAAAATAATGCAGAAAATCCTTTTCCAATTAAATCTCTGCAATATCCCATGAATAAATCTGAATTGAAGATGGATTTGGACTGTATTATCTCGAAACAAATATATCCATTCCATATTAAACGCGCACAATATTCCCTTTCCTCTTTAAAAAACTGCGCTGAACTTCTGGAATTTTTCTATCTTTTTCTGCCAGACGAAGTCATGTTGCAACATGACATTCCACAAAGCAGCCAACAAAATCTGGACTTACAATCTCCCCCTTTGGCAATTTGTGGACACAATGGATGGCTCAACACAAACTCAGAATTTCTAAAAAATTCAACGAGCAAAACTTCCTCCCGAGTTGAAGCTAACCATACCACTACATCCAATCAAAATAATTCAGTGGCAGAAAAAGTAATACAGTCATCCATATATATCTCCCCCTGGGTCCATGAATTAGCCAAAGGCCTGCAAAAGAACTCCCCCAAGGTCATTCAAAAATCCCGTGTTGCAACATCAACCGCCTTCAATCATTCATCCAGAATACCAGCATGTTGCAACATCAATAAACTGCACCTCTGTCACTCTAGTAGATTATGATGTCGTAAAAACCAAATCCTCATTCAGATCATAAGTGACCGACTCCCCCTGACTTTGACATTAAAATCCTCTCTGTTTTTCATCTAAAATTTAAATTCGAAGAAAGTTCCAGTTTGCAAAGAAAGAAGTTCACTGAATCACCTATCAGGCTTTGGTGTAAAACAATCCATCATCCCATTAATACAGAATCAACTCCCCCTGTCTTCAACATCTCTGAGTTCTTAAGATCATTCATAGCTCGAACTCCTCAGATCAAACCATAAATACAAAAAGCTAGCAAACCACACAAATTCTAGCTTGATCTAAAGCAGTCCATTACTCAAATATACTCAGAATACGACGGGAAGCATCAATGCACAGAGATTTGAGCAAGAATCCAAAGACAATCACACCCGCAACAATCAAATCAAACCCTTCTCCAAATAAGCTACTACTATGCACATACAACCAATATTATGATCAAAATCCAGTGAGCACAGTAGAAAGAGCTGAATACCTTGTAGAACAATGATTAGGGTTAAGCTCTTGAAATCCTTGTTGCTGGAATTTTCTATCTTCTGTCAAAACCATAATCCACGTTGCAACATGAATTTTCCAAAGATCGGACAGATTTTTGGTTGATTCTCGGATTCTTGGCAGCCATACAAACTCTCTCAAAACAGCGTCCTCTTCAAGTTAACATTGACTCCAGATCCAGCTTGCTTGCTTCACATACTCGAGAATGACGTTGCAACATGAGTTGCGCAAGTTGGTCTTCATCAATTTCGGCCATTGTTGGTAGAAAGGATCTCACTCTCCCTGTTAAAGGAGTCACGTAGTGACCAGCTCTGATACCAATTGAAAGTTCCACCATTCTACCGAACAACTAAATCCTATCGTGTTCAAGTTTTAATTTAAAACAGCAAATTAAAACTAAGTGCGGAAATTAAAGAACACACGATATGATCACCCAGTTCAGTGCATCGCACCTACGTCTGGGGGGCCGTAGCCCGTGTAAAGATCCTTCACTAGTTGCAATAAATGTTTCCTAATCTATTACAATCTAATGGCTACTCTAGCAAGCCTATCACACCACCTTTTCTTTCAGATAGTTGCTTCTATGATTACCTTCTTTTCCACGAAGGTGCGGCAAGATCTCTTCCACCCGAGCTTTAACACACGTCCCTAGTGTTTATGGTTGTTGAAAACCGTGGACGACGACGCTGCTCTGGCCTGGCCTAAGGTAAACCCCGAAGGGGATTTTTTCTCTCGTAAGATCGGCAAATCAGGTTCTCAGTTAATTGTCCCTTTTATAGCTCAATGCTGTGTGAATTAAGTCATCTCCACAGCTGTAGAATTCCATTCCAATTAAACCACGTTTAAAACAGAAACTCTTTGGAATAAGGAATTCAGAAAATCTCCAATTCCTAAAATAATGCAGAAAATCCTTTTCCAATTAAATCTCTGCAATATCCCATGAATAAATCTGAATTGAAGATGGATTTGGACTGTATTATCTCGAAACAAATATATCCATTCCATATTAAACGTGCACAATATTCCCTTTCCTCTTTAAAAAACTGCGCTGAACTTCTGGAATTTTTCTATCTTTTTCTGCCAGACGAAGTCATGTTGCAACATGACATTCCACAAAGCAGCCAACAAAATCTGGACTTACAAAAAGAAGATCGTAGACATCTATTTTATACTCTTTCTGGGTAGTGTTTATCAATATATCTTTGTGATCATAGACAGAATTTACTCAAACTCTTCCCTTGTTTTCCTCCAACTTCTGAAATGCAACATCTAAATCCTACCCCAGCCTGGGGATTATGGTGGTCATCATGCATTCTGTTCGTCCTCCTAAAAGTCATGCTCTATTTTCCATCTTCAACTGCAATATCATCTCTGGGGAACGAGACGGATCGAATGGCATTGCTTGATATCAAGCTTCAGATGATTGATCCAACCAGGTTTTTGAATGCCTGGAATGATTCACAGCACCACTGCCAATGGCCGGGAGTCCACTGCAACATGCGGCATCGGACAAGGTAAGACCTTGTCCGGGACCATTTCTCCTTATTTAGGAAACTTGAGCTTCATGAAGGGTGTCCAACTAGGGGGAAATAGTTTGCATGGTGGAATACCCCAACAGATAGGTCAATTGTCTAGGTTGAGAGTATTTAACCTGTCATATAATTTAATGGGTGGAGAAATCCCAGTAAATCTCACCAGATGCTCACAACTCAGATTTTTAAACCTCCAAAGAAACCATTTGAGAGGAGAACTTCCAGCCGAGTTGGGGTTGTTAACAAAGCTGGAGACTCTTGGTATTGGTGCTAACAATTTGACAGGAAAGATTCCTGCTTCACTAGCCAATCTTTCATCATCTCTTATTGATATATCTTTCGCCTACAACAATTTGGAGGGGTACATTCCAACTGAACTGGGTTCATTAAGCAGATTGCTTAGGTTGGGGTTGGGACCAAATAAGTTAAGTGGAGAAATCCCTCCATCTTTGTATAACATATCCACACTTGAAGTATTCTCAGTACCACTTAACATCCTCTCCGGTAAACTTCCAACCAATCTTGGCATCAACCTACCCAATCTCCAACATTTCTTTATTGGTAAAAATAACTTGTCTGGAGAAATTCCCGTTTCATTTACCAACTGCACTTACCTAGAAAGAGTTGATCTTGGTGATAACAAGTTTGAAGGAAAAGTTCCACCTAGTGTTGGCAAACTTCTGAATCTTCAAGTGTTAGGTCTTCACACTAATTTCTTGCATGGAAACATTCAGGATGTTTTAGAAATTTTGACCAACTGCACCAATTTAACGTACCTCGATTTTAGAATAAATGAATTTTCAGGTAAATTATCCAATACCATAGGTAACCTATCATCTCAACTAACAAAACTAGGGTTAGGTGGTAACAGTATATCAGGATTTATCCCAGTGGAACTTGGAAAACTTGTTCAATTGGAGGTTCTCTCCTTAGAGGAGAACTCTTTGACTGGAGTCATACCATCAAGTCTTGCAAACCTTCAAAACTTAAATGTTTTGGTTTCTTATAACAATAGGTTGTCAGGGCAGATTCCGATACTCTGCACCAACATGACCAATCTATATGTTCTTGAGTTAGATGGCAACAAGTTGGGAGGTGATCTCAGCCATAGTCTTGTCGAATGTCAAAGTTTGCAATTTTTAACCGTTGATGGAAACAAGTTGAGTGGAAGTATTCCATCAAGCATCTTTGGATCATACATTTCTCCCATTCAACTTGATTTATCAAGTAACTCACTGAGTGGCATCCTTCCTCTTGAAGTAGGGAAACTGGCTAACCTTCAGGAGCTACATGTTTCCCACAACAAGCTCTCTGGACATATCCCTTCGACAATCGGTGGTTGCTCAGTCATAACAACCATCGACATCAGAAGCAACCAGCTCAGTGGCTCACTACCTCCGAGCTTAGCTTCTTTGAAGGGAATTGAGTATTTAGACCTTTCAGATAACACTTTGACTGGAAAAATTCCACGTGGCTTAAACCACTTAGTATTTCTCAAGTATCTTAACCTATCATACAATGACCTTGAAGGGGAGGTGCCTACCGATGGAGTTTTCTCAAATTCAAGCCAAATAATGTTGCAGGGAAACAATAAACTCTGTGGGGGAATTTTTGAGCTAGAATTGCCACCTTGTCCAGTAGTTGTAGTTCACAAAATGACAAAAGGGAAAAATCATTTGAAAACCATGCTTATTCCCCTCTTTTCTGTACTTGTAGTTTCCATCACATTGTTTCTCTATCTCTTTCTCCGTAAAAAGAGAGATAGAATTAGAGAAGGAATACCCCCAACCCCAAGTGAAAAGATGTTAAGAGTTTCTTATCATGACTTGTATCAGGCAACCAATGAGTTTTCTCCTGGCAAATTGGTTGGATCAGGAGGTTTTGGGTCTGTGTACAAAGGCAGCTTGGTTGTTGAGCATAAAGAGATTCTAGTTGTAGCAGTGAAGGTTTTTGACCTTCAAAAGTTAGGGGCTTCCAAGAGCTTTTTGGCAGAGTGCAAAGCATTGGCCAACCTTCGCCATAGAAACCTTGTCCCTCTCTTAACTTACTGCTCCAGCATTGATCACAAGGGGGATGAATTCAAGGCTCTAGTCTATAAATACATGGAGAACGGAAGCCTCGAAACCTGGCTGCATCCTGCTGATCAGTCACTTGAACCGGAAAGATGTTTGAATCTTCTCCAAAGACTTAACATTGCAATGGATGTAGCCTCAGCTTTGGATCATTTGCATAATCACTCACATATATCGATTGCTCACTGTGATGTAAAACCAAGCAACATTCTTCTTGACAATGATTTTACCGCTTACGTGGGTGATTTTGGGCTAGCAAGGCTTCTTCAACAAGGTGCTTCAAGCAGCAGCACTGTTGCAATCAAAGGAACAATTGGATATGCAGCTCCAGGTACTAATTACTATTTCACACATATGAAGATTAAATGAAATGTAGGAAGATACATGCTAAAATATATAATTACCGAACAATGAAATATATATCATATGCATTTATTAAGTTTATTAAGAACTACTTGTTCAGAATATGCTATGGGGTTGGAGGTTTCAACTCAAGGCGACGTGTACAGCTACGGGATTCTGTTGCTGGAGATGTTCACAGGAAGGAGACCTACAAGCGATGCATTTACAGATGGCTTGGATTTGCATAGCTATGTCAAAGCAGGACTTTCCGATCAAGTTTGGAAGATTGCAGACCCTTACTTGCTCTCTGGAGAGGAATCTCAAGTAGAAACCATGTTGAAAGAAAAAGAATGCATCATCTCCACTCTTAATCTCGGTCTTGGATGCTCCCAAGCAGCAGCCAAAGATCGGATGAACATGAAACAAGTGACAAGAGAACTGCATTTCATCAGAGATTCACTCCACCTACGTTGATTCATAAACGTGCCTATGCAAACCAGTCGCATGTTTTCATTTTCCTTTATTATCCATTTACTCTGTGTGTGTATATATGCTTGAACAAGAATAATTCTGGTGTGTTAGGTTTGATTTTCCCATTGGATTCTGATTCATATCATATATGAATTATGAAATGGCAGACAACGTACGACTTTTTAAATAAATTAGCTCCTTAGACCCATGCATAGGAGAAAATCTGCAATAATGGAGGATTAGTGATCCACTATCACTGAAATTTGATTGATTGCAAGTTTATTGCTCTTGCAAATAATTGGTTTATTAAACTCTATAATAATTGGTGATCAATTTTAAATTATTTTATAAAGTTTGGTAGCTGATTAATTTTGGGTAAATCAAAGTTGGGTGATCTAAAGAGGAATTTAAGAAAATTTTGATGAACAGCTCTAGACTTTTACGTACTCTTATTATTATATTTAAAATCTTAAATTTTTTTTTTTTAAGGTAACACTACCGTGACCGAATCTGATACAAGGATCCTACTCTACAAAATTATTCATATGCATTACCATAAGTTAAATTTACTTGTTCAGAGTATGCAATGGGGATTGAGGCTTCGTCTCAAGGCGACGTGTACAGCTATGGAATACTACTGCTAGAGATGTGACGTAGCGGAAGCTTTCACGAACAAGGGTTTTCTTCGATATATCTAGATTAACCTGCAAACTCCGTTGATTCTTGGAATACCCGGAAATCGGAAGCAATTTTGATTAGTATTCAAACTCCGTTGATTCTTGGAATGCCCGGAAATTGAAGAATAAATAAAATTCAACACATGAATTTTACTAAAACAAACATCACATAAACTCCAAATCTCATTAACTCAAAAACTCATAAAACTATCTATTACAATAAAGGAGGGCTAATATTTATAGCTAAATTCTAAAGGTAAATAAGGTAAAATAACTCCTAAATCTAATTGGAATAAAGAAATTATTAAATAAACCTAACCCCAAATCATTTAGGTTTCGTCCAGACGTCCATTAATATTCTTGGAATATTCCAAATCTCGCAAGAATGTTTATGCATATTCTTGATCCAGCCTGCATTTACAGGAAAGAGACCTACACACGATAAATTTACAGAGGGCTTGGATTTACATAACTATGTCAAGAAGGGACTTTCTGATCAAGTTTGGAAGATTGTCGATCCTTCGTTACTCTTAGAAGAAGCACAACAGCATCCCCAAGCACAACAGCTTGGACTTAGATGCTCTCAGACAGTAGCCAAAAATCGGATGGACATGAAACAGGTGACAAGAGAATTGCATTGCATCAGAGATGCAACTTCACTTTCGTTGATTCACAAGCCTGCCGATGCAAACCAATCCCGTGCTTCCATTTTTGGTGTTATCCGTATGTCTTGTATGTTTGAATACTCCTTGAATAATAATACCACTGCTTTGAGATCATGCACGCATGTGTACATTATCAGTAACTTAGTTTTTATCAATCCTAAATTACGTGTCGAAGTTTCGTGTCTTAATTATATGAGTAATTCTCCTGTGAGAGGCAGCCTCACCCA
The DNA here is from genome assembly GCA_963678965.1 of Cruciata laevipes. Classification (NCBI taxonomy): domain Eukaryota; kingdom Viridiplantae; phylum Streptophyta; class Magnoliopsida; order Gentianales; family Rubiaceae; genus Cruciata; species Cruciata laevipes. The sequence goes on from OY787639.1 coordinate 2,366,541, forward strand.
TGAGGCAATGCCAAATATGGAAAATTTCATTGTTGCCACGTCATCATAAACTCATTTCCACCTCATCAAACCTCGACGCTGTAAGTCCAGATTTTGTTGGCTGCTTTGTGGAATGTCATGTTGCAACATGACTTCAGTTGGCAGAAAAAGATAGAATATTTTCCAGGTTCCAGCGCAGGTTTTGAAGATGGAAGGAAAATATTGTGCGATGGAGTGTATGGAAACTACAGTCCTAATGGGTGTCTATAATGTGATTTGCAGCTGTATTAGAATGAAAATATTCGTGGTGATCAGCTTTCCATTTACCAGATGTTTAGACACACATAAATTCCTTTCTTCAAGATTTAAATGTGGAATAGAAGTCTATTGAAGGAAGGATTCAAGAGCCGTGCAAAAGGAAGGTTTTCACGGCAATGAGCTATAAAAGAAGGACATCGGTTGCGTGCTCGAATTATCGGTTTTACACAGAAAAATTCTGTAATTCAGAGTTTTATCGTTTTGAGCGCAAAGGCAATGCAGTCCACGGTTTCTACCAAAACCAAAACACTAGGGACGTGTGTTAAAGCTCGGGTGTTCAAGATCTTGCCGCACCTTCGTGGAAAAGAAGGAAATCACTGTAACAGCTATCAGAAAGAAATGGTAGTGTGATAGGCTTGCTAGAGTAGCCACTAGACTGTAATAGATCAGGAAAATATTTATTGCATCTAGTGAAGGATCTTAACACGGGCTACGGCCCCCCAGACGTAGGTGCTTTGCACTGAACTGGGTGATCATATCGTGTCTTTTTACTTTCCGCACTTAGTTTTAATTTCACGATCTTTTGAATTAAAACTTGACACGATAGTATAGATATTAGTAAGCACGGACTTTCAGACGCCACCTCATCAAACCTCGGTGTCAGCTCATCAAACATGTCACCTCATCAAAACATTTGTGTCAGTTCATCAAAGCTCACCAAAAAGAGTGTTTAATTGGTCCTGCCTCTTGGGTGAGGTTGCCTCACCCAAGAATTGGTCTAATTATAAACGGATTTCTTGATAAATTATTTCGAAACAATTACAATTGGAAGCTTTATTGCACGATTTCTGAACAATATTGTTTGAACCTGAATGCACGATGGATTATGCACCTGAATGTGGAATAGTTTGTTGCTCCGAACTTTCAAAGGAATCAAAATGGGCTCCGCTGTTAACGTTCCATTGCCGTTGCCGTGCGTCAACATTAATAGCATCAAAAGACATCACGGCAGCAAGAATTGATAGTAACTTTTTAAAATAATTGCTTGAGACCCCAAATGTTTGAGAAAAAGTACCTCATTTTTAAGAAAAATATATATTGCATATGCACTACAAAAATATATATAATTTGCTATATCAAATTTGCAAGCGTTGCGAATATTTAACGACACCTATAAGTGTCGCATATTTTTACTGTTAGAAGCGCTTCATGAGAGTCACTAATACTAGTAGCGACGCTTTTTTCGTCATTAAATCTAGTGTACAACTGACATTATTTTTTGTAGTTATGTTAGTTTAAATTTATTTAAATTCTTTATGTTTTAAAAAACGTATTTTTTAAAATTCTAACCATTAATATTTTTATTTTAGCTTTATGCCCAAAATCGTAGAACCGTGGTTCATTGCGCAGCAGAATTAGGTACAAAGCAAATGACATTTGCCACCCGACATCTTAATGCATACATTAACCTCATTTTCTATTTAGGTATTTTGAATTGCATATATTTATAAAATACAAATATTTATATTCACTTTCCAGACTTCTTCTATGGCGATATATATTCCTGAATTTTCTTGCTATGTTAACTTGTAAGAGCAAGTCCAATAGATACTACATAAAAATCTCCAAGATGTAGTATGAAAGGCAAAAATGTAGTATGAAATTTTTGGTCATCTCCAAGAGTTACTACATTTTGTAGCTCTTGCATTGATTATCATTAATATTAACAACATTTTTAATTTTATTTTATACCTTTCATGTTTTAAACAATACATTGTTTTGGCACTTTTGATGTTTTGCATTGAAGATGAGAGGAGAGAGAGTGGAATTTGGGTTCAAAAAAGGAAAAAATGCATTGATCAATGTGTAGGCATTTAATTTTCCATACTACAAATTGATTTTCTCTTTCTATACATATAGAGGATGAGTTTCTCTTACTACCTCAAATCTACATCTTATAGTAGCACATGTAGTATCTCTTGGAGCTCAATAATGGGATAAAATCTCCATACTTCCTCCAAAATCTACAAAATGTAGTATCTCTTGTACTTGCTCTAAGAGCAAACTGACAAAATCTGCTATGGCTTTTCAACATTGTAATTGAATTTTCAAAACCAATTTCGAAGCCTAAATCCAAAAACCAAGACAGTATTAATGATGATTTTGACAATAACTAAATTAAAAAAGCACAAAAATAAAATGCCACCACCACGAAATTGAGCCACACGTTGCCTTATCTTAAGTCTTTGCCTATATATGGACAAAATATCTTGACCAAGACTTTAATTAAACACAGAAATACGCGCGTATTGCTTTAAAGTCATATTAAATTAAACTAGGAAATGGTACTGTGCGACCGTTTAAATATTAGACAATTAATTTTTATGATTATCCAGTGACATTTTTTTTTGATAATTTTACATTATCTTTAATTTAATTAATCATTTGAATATGTTCATGTTGGTTTTATGTAAAAAAATGTACTATTTTAATTATATTTATGAAAAAATATGTCTTGTTTAACGGCTACCTCAATACACGAGGGTTTGTGTAGATTATAATTATATTGTGTAAAAAATTAAACAGATGCATAAGCATAACTAATTAAATTGTCAAATTAATATTACTTATGTGAAATTTAGATATTAACCGAAGACGAAACTAAACTAGCCGTGCAAAATAAGGCAGGAAATATATATCATTCATTATCATCTTGACAGGTGTCGTAAAAATCACCAAATTATCATCTTGACTCATAATTAAACACTCATGCTATAAAACCTAGCATGAACACAAGTTGAAGCCGTCCACACAAACAGAATTAAAACTAAAAGAGTGGAAATTGTTTCTTATTATTCTTCTCCATTCATTTCGATCCATAAATGGGAAATATAAATCCTGCATCATGCTCACCATGCCTTGTGCTCGTGCTCTTAACATTACTCATGCAGTACTGGTGTGCATCATCGGCTGCAACATCTCTGGGGAACGAGACGGATCGAATGGCTTTGCTCAACATCAAGCTTCAGATGAATCATCCTAACGGTTTCCTGAATCTCTGGAATGACTCACAACACCATTGCCAATGGCCAGGAGTCAGCTGCAACATGCGACATGGGAGGGTAACTAACTTAACTTTACCAGGTAAGACCTTGTCCGGAACTATTTCTCCTTACCTAGGAAACCTCAGTTTCATGAAACGTATCAATCTTGGGGTAAATAGTTTGCAAGGTGAAATACCTCAACAGATAGGTCAGCTGTTTAGGTTGAGGGTTTTAAACCTGTCAAGGAATTTATTGAGTGGAGAAATCCCAGTAAATTTAAGTAGGTGCTCAGAGCTTAGATACTTAAACCTTAACAGGAATCATTTGATAGGAGAAATTCCAGTCGAATTGGGGTCGCTAACAAAGTTGGAGGAACTTGGTATTGGTGTTAACAATTTGACAGGAAAGATTCCTGCTTCATTAGGCAATCTTTCATCATCTCTTGAGCAGTTAGCTTTAAGCCTTAACAATTTGGAGGGGTACATTCCAGCTGAGCTGGGGTCACTAAATATATTGTATTTTTTGGCATTTGGAGAAAATCAGTTAAGAGGAGAAATCCCTTCATCTTTGTTTAACATTTCTACACTCAAAATATTCGCAGCAGCACAAAATTTCCTTCATGGTAAACTTCCAACCAATCTTGGCCTCAACCTACCCAATCTCCAATATTTCTTTATTAGTGGAAATAACTTCTCTGGAGAAATTCCCGTTTCATTTGCCAACTGCACTTACCTTGAAAAACTTGTCCTTAGTGAAAACAAGTTTGAAGGAAAAGTTCCACCTAGTGTTGGGCAACATTTGAATCTTCAGTTATTGAATCTTGAGCAGAATTTCTTACATGGAAATGTACAGGATATTTTAGAATCCTTGATAAACTGCACCAATTTAACGGGTGTTGGTTTAAGCGACAACCGTTTTTCAGGTGAAATACCCAATACCATTGGTAATCTATCGTCTCATTTGATTACCCTATTCTTGGCTTACAACGAGATATCAGGAACCATCCCAGTAGAACTTGGAAATCTTGTTCGGTTAGAGAGACTTGCATTATTAAGCAACTTTTTGACAGGCCTCATACCAGCCAGTCTAGGAAAAATTCACAACTTAAAGGAGTTGCATATATCAATAAACAGGTTGTCAGGACAAATTCCACCAACACTCTGCAGCAATATGACCAATCTAAATATTCTCGGGTTGAATGACAACAACTTGGAAGGTGATCTCAGTCAGAGTCTTGCCAAATGTCGGAGTTTACAAGAGTTGGATATTTCTGATAACAAGTTTAGTGGAAGTATATCATCACAAATCTTTGGATCATACATTTCTCCAACTTTCCTTGATTTATCAAGAAATTTACTGAGTGGACCCATTCCTTTAGAAATAGGAAAATTGACAAATCTTCAAGTACTACATGTTAGCAAAAACAAACTATCTGGACATATTCCTTTAACCATTGGCGATTGTTTAGTCATTGTGGAACTTTATATGAGCAGCAACAATTTTAGTGGATCACTACCTCCAAGCTTGGCTTCTTTGAAGGGAATGGAGTATTTAGACATTTCGGATAATACTTTATCTGGATCAATCCCGGATGGTATGAGTCAGTTGGTTTATCTCAAGTATCTGAATCTGTCCTACAATAACCTTGAAGGCATGGTACCCACTGATGGAGTTTTCTCAAATGCAAGCCAAATAATGTTACAGGGAAACACTAAACTTTGTGGCGGCATTTCCGAACTGGGATTACCAGCTTGTCCAGTAGCTCACAAAAACACAAAAGGGAAGAAACATTTAAAAATCATACTCATTCCCCTACTTTCTGTACTTGTAATATCCATTGCATTGTTTCTTTATCTCTTTCTCCGCAAAAAGAGTGATAGAGTTAGAGAAGGAATGCCCTCGGTCCCAGGTGAAAAGATGTTAAGACTTTCTTATCATGACTTGTATCGTGCAACTGACGAGTTTTCTCCAGCCAAATTGATTGGATCAGGAAGCTTTGGGCTTGTGTACAAATGCAGCTTAGCTCTTGAGAATGAAGAGATTAAGGTTGTAGCGGTCAAGGTTCTCGACCTTCAAAAGAAAGGGGCTTCCAAGAGTTTCAAGGCAGAGTGCAAGGCTCTGTCCAACCTTCGCCATAGAAATCTAGTTCCCATGTTAACTTACTGCTCCAGCATTGATCATAAAGGGGATGAATTCAAGGCTCTAGTCTACAAATACATGGAGAATGGAAGCCTCGACACGTGGCTGCATCCTGATCATTCACACGAGCCACCAAGATGTCTGAATCTTCTCCAAAGACTGAATATTGCAACAGATGTGGCCTCCGCATTGGATCATTTGCATAATCACTCGCATACATCCGTTGCTCATTGTGATGTAAAACCAAGCAACATTCTTCTTGACAATGAGCTTACCGCCTATGTTGGTGATTTTGGGCTAGCAAGGCTTCTTCTGCCTCAACTTCAACAAGGAGCTTCAAGCAGCACTCTTGCAATCAAAGGAACTATTGGATACGCAGCTCCAGGTAATTACTATCTCAGCTTTCACGCAAATATTTTCCCTCTTTCTCTAACATAACCTTAGTCATGACTCATGATTACTTGGTTCAGAGTATGCAATGGGGCTACAAGTTTCAACACAGGGGGATGTATACAGCTATGGGATACTGCTGTTGGAAATTTTCACAGGAAAGAGACCTACAGATGCTGCATTTACAGAGGGCCTTGATTTGCATAACTATGTCAAGGCGGGACTTTCCGATCAAGTTTGGAAGATTGTAGACCCTTTGTTAATCTCCGAAGAAGAAGAAGCAGTACCCCAAGCTGAAGCTAGGTTGAAAGCACAAGAGTGTCTCGTCTCGGCTCTAAGGCTTGGTGTTAGTTGCTCTCAAGGAGCAGCTAAAGATCGCATGGACATGAAAGAAGTGACAAGAGGGTTGCATTTCATTAAAAATGCACTCTGAGTTCGTTGATTCACAGACCTGGCAATACTAAATATATGTGTGTTGTACTTGTATGATCGAACAATAATAATATTCCATAGCGTGAGGTTTGATTTTCCCATTGGTTGCATCTGGTAAATACTATTGAAAGTATTTGTAAGAAATTAAGAATATGCTTTATGTTATCTTTGTATCATGTGAAATATTCTGCAACTTGTTGTAAGAGCATCTCCAACCAGCGCCAAATATAGCGCATTATTGTGTCTAACGGAAAGAATTTGTGGTTGCGCCATATTTTTCACGCATCCAACCGGTACGCTAATTTTGGTGTGGTATACAGTAAAACCACAAATTTGGTGTAATACTGTAGCAAACACCAATTATACAAAATGCATATTTTATTCCCATATTTGAATCCAAGCTTTTTTTCCTTTCACACTTTATGCTTTCCAGTTTTGTTTTTATTCTTTTTCTTTCTTTAGTCTCTCGTTTTTCATTTTTGTTTTGATTCTTTCTATTTTTAATTTTCATAATATTATTAATCAATGAAATAATAATTTTTTATGATTTTGATATTAAATAAATAATAAACATTTATAATAACCAAATATAAAGTGCAATTTATAATTATTTCCCATGTATACAGTTAACTAATAATTTAAATTGAACTTTTATAGTCCTATGAAATGTGATAAAATACATAATAGCTAAACTTAATTAAGCAATATATGTTTAAATTATAAAAGTAAAAAAATAATAAAATAATAAATTCTGAAAATTTGGTGTTGTGGATTAGAGTAAAATTACTGTACAACACCAAATTTGGTTAGTAGAACACCAAATATAGTGTTTTGGGTTGGAGTTGCTCTAAGGTTGGATCAGATATTAAACAATGTTGAATTTGGAAAGCTCTTTATGAACAGTAATATATAGGGGTTGGTCAATGCATGATTGGTGCTTCTCTACCAGAAAATTAACCTTTTATTGTACTTTGGTTAGTTTAATACTCCTTCGGTCCTTCCGTCTCACTCAGTGGGCCGTGGGCGGAACCAGAATTTTTTTTGGTGGGGCTAATTTGTGTTTTCAAAATTTTTTGGGGTTAATTTAGATTTTTAAAAAATTTTAACACTACAATTGTATTTTCTGGTGGGGGCCGAAGCCACCACCAGCCCCCACCTCCCTCCGCCCCTGGTCTCACTATGATTTACCCAATTTCCTTTTTGGTCCGTCCCAAAAAAATTTATCCATTTCCTATTTTGGCAAAACTTATAATATAAACTATTAGCATTCTTTCACATACTTCACCAACCATACCACCCACGTCAGCTCTTTTAAAAACTGTGTCAAAAGCAATTGGGTAAATCATAGTGAGGCGGAGGGAGTAGTCTTCATCAATTTTAGAAATATTTTGACAAAAATATTACAGTTGCAACTAGGTGGCACAGGCTGCACTTCCCAATCAATTAGAATAAACTCATGTTATGATTCCAGAACACTATCTAAGACTTCACAGAATTCAGCAACATTAAGAACAAACTAACTAATCAGAAGAATCACATAAAAGAAATAATAATCAGAAAAATAACCACATTACCTCAGTTCTTCTCTTACAGCTTCTGACACTTGACAAACCAGTGAAACCAACTGCACTAAAATTTATTTGCAAGCATGGTGAAACATATGAAAAAAATTAGAGCTAGAGGAGAAAATCAATCTCTATTAGACAAAAAATCGAACACCTCTGCCAAAGTAACGAGAATGTAAAGCTTATCGAAGCATAATTTTACCTTTTACATTGCAATGCTAATTCACTGGAACAGTGATGTTAAATTTACCCAAACTGTAATTAGTCTCCACAAACTGTAATTATAAAGTATTTACCTTTCTTTTCCATTGCAACGGTGATGCTTGAAGGTCCGTAAGATAATTTTCAAAATCACCTCATCATCTGCATGCCTATCGCTTTCATAGAGTATAAGGTATCACTGACGTTCATCGGCCAGCATAGTGGAACATTAATTAGGATAAAAAACATTAGAGGTAAGAAGGTAAAAATAATCTCTCTTCGACAAAAGATCGAACACCTTATATGCAATGCCACAGTAACAAGAGTTCGTCCCCCCTGAATCAAGACTGATCGAATGATATTATGATAGTAGTAATTGCAAAATCAAGCTTGATATTATGAAATTCTTTGAATAAGCATCGAACAAGTATGAAAATAAAATTATTTATACTCTACACATCAAACAGGTATAGAACATGTTAGCGAGCCTAACTCACTTGGTACATGTCCCTCCAACATGTTAACTTCTTAAGACAATCTAATAATTAAGAGATGATGACAGATTTCCTAGTGAAGCGTGTAGAAATATCAAGTATCTCAAGCTTTCCCCCCCCCCCCCCGACAAATAATTAATTAAGGATGTGGAATAGTTTGTTGCTTCGAAATTTCAAAGGATTTAATAAAAATGGGCTCCGCATAATCCACAAGTTTCCTTGCCGTGCATCTGTATCAAAGACTTCTGATCTCTGATACCCGATTACCCGTCAACGACGGCATCAAGAATTGATAATTTCTTGGAGTATCTAATTACCGTAGTACGTATATTAAAACTATAATTTTAGAATCGCTAACCAACTGCACCAGTTTAACGTACCTCGATTTTAGAATAAATAAATTTTCAGGTAAAATATCCAATACCATTGGTAATTTATCTGCTCAACTAAAAAAAGTATACTTGGGTGGTAACAATATATCAGGATCTATCCCATTGGAAATTGGAAAACTTGTTCAAATGGAGATTTTCTCATTGGAAAGCAACTATTTGACAGGTGGCATACCGGCAAGTCTGGCAACGTTTCAAAACTTAAATATTTTGAGGTTTTCTAAAAACAGGTTGTCAGGACAGATTCCACCGACATTCTGCACCAACATGACCAGCCTATATGATCTTGAGTTAGGTGACAACAATTTGGGAGGTGATCTCAGCCTTAGTCTTGCCGAATGTCAAAGTTTACAATTTTTAAACATCGATGGAAACAAGTTTAGTGGAATTATTCCATCACATATCTTTGGTTCATACAATAGGCTCTCTGGACGTATTCCTGCCACCGTGGGTGATTGTCCCGTCATTATGCTTCTTGATATGCATAAAAACAAGTTTAGTGGACCACTGCCTCCAAGCTTAGCTTCTTTAAAGGGAATTGAGCAATTAGACCTTTCTGATAATACTTTAATTGGTCCAATTCCCGAGGGTTTGAGTCAATTGGTTTATCTCAAGTATTTAAATCTGTCTTACAACGACCTTGAAGGCGAGGTACCCACCAGTGGATTTTTTGCAAATGCAACCCAAGTAATGTTGCAAGGAAACATTAAACTTTGTGGTGGCATTTCCGAACTAGGATTACCAGCTTGCCCAATAGTTCGCAGAAGGGAAAGACATTTGAAAATCATACTTATACCCATCTTTTCCGCACTTGTACTTTCAGTTACATTGTTTCTTTATCTGTTTCTGCGAAGAAAGAGTGATAGAGTTCGAGCAAGAATATTCTCACTCCCTAGTGAAAAGATATTAAGAGTTTCTTATCGTGACTTGCTTCTTGCAACCACCGAGTTTTCTCCAGCCTGCTTGATTGGATCGGGAAGCTTTGGGAATGTATACAAATGCAGCTTAATTCTTGACCACGGAGAGATTAAGGTTGTAGCTGTGAAGATTCTTAACCTTCAAAAGCGAGGGGCTTCTAAGAGCTTTAAGGCAGAGTGCAAAACATTGTCTAGCCTTCGCCATAAAAATCTTGCCCCTCTCTTGACTTATTGCTCCAGCATTGATCATAAGGGTGACGGATTCATGGCTCTAATCTACAGATACATGGAGAATGGAAGCCTCGATATGTGGTTGCATCCTGATCCCTCAGTTGAACTAGGAAGATGCCTAAGTCTTGTACAGAGGATGGATATTGCAATGGATGTAGCCTCAGCATTAGATCATTTGCACAATTACTCGCATACATTAGTTGCTCACTGTGATGTAAAACCAAGCAACATTCTTCTTGATGATGATTTCACAGCTTACGTGGGTGATTTTGGACTAGCTAGGCTTCTTCCTCAACTTCAACAAGGAGCTTCAAGCAGCAGCACTGTAGCAATCAAAGGAACTATTGGATATGCAGCTCCAGGTGATTACTACCTCACGCGTATGTAAATGTGAAAAATAGTTATCATACCGTAAATTTAATTTGTAAGAATTACTTGGTTCAGAGTATGCGATGGGGCTAGAGGTTTCAACTCAAGGTGATGTGTACAGCTATGGAATTCTGCTGCTGGAGTTGTTCACAGGAAAGAGACCTACAAATGATGAATTTACAGAGGGCTTGGATTTGCATAGCTATGTCAAGGCAGGACTTTCCAATCAAGTTTGGGAGATCGTCGATCCTTTGTTACTCACAGGAGAAGAATCCCAAGTTGAAACCTGGTTAAGGGAACAAGAATGCATCATCTCGGCTCTAAAGCTCGGGATTGGATGCTCTCAAGGAGCTGCCAAGGATCGGATGGACATGAAACAAGTGACAAGAGAGCTGCGCTTCATCAGATTCACTCCGCCTTCATTGATTCACAGACCTGCCAATGCAAATCATGAAATCAATCTCACGATTTCATTTTCTGTTCTATCCATTTCTGTTTGTGTGTGTTTTGAACATGAATAATCCCGTAGCGCTACTGAATATGTATTTGTCATATGTTTTTAATGTGTTTATATTTTTGTATCGTATGAAATCTTCAGCAAGTTATTGTAACTACGTACGGTTCTTTAAATTTAGAATAAATCAGTACTGTTTTATGTCAAAATGAACATGAACCTTGATTATGTATTCATCTTTCTATTGCCATATTGTACTTCACATGGATGGTATCTATTGTCATATTATTTGACACTACTTTTTGGCTACTTTACTTCAAAATGAAGTAATTTTTTGTGTTTTGTAAGTTGCTAAAAATCAGCATTTTGTGGAAGCAAAAGCTATTTTTAGGATCAAAGTAGAAGTTGGTCACGGGCTTACAACTGCTTTTAAAAAAAGTATTTTTCAACCCACTTTACTTATAAGCAACTCCACCAAACAAAGCCTTAATTAGTTTATTTTTACTACTATATAAGAGTAATCTTTATTTTATATTCATCCCAAAAAATTCACAGTTAACTATGAATGTTATTCATATATCATACTACATATTGCTTTTTTTTTTCTTATAAATTAATTATAGTATGAATTTAAAAATAATAATTAATTAGTAAGAATACAAACATTGACTAAAGTAGTATATTTATTAGTATATTTAAAATTATTAAAAATTAGAGAAATTAAATAACAATGTAACAATAAACTCTATAGGATTTGACGGTTTTTTCCAAGACTTTGCCGATAATTAATTACTTTTAAAAAGTGTAATATCTAAATTTGAAAAAATAAAGAGTGGGGTATTTGTTTTAAAATCTAAAATAAAAATTAATTAACTTTTTATTTGCTTTTGCTAGTCTTCGTCGTCCATTAAATTTAATTAACTTTTTATTTGCTTTTGATTTGGGAGAAACCCCTTTAAATCATGTATTTAGATTTAGGCCCTGTTTACCAGAGCTTATCTGTAGATCAGTTCAGTTCAGTGAAAATGCAATTTGATGAAATTCAGGTTAATTCAGTCATGCTGAACATCAATTTTCACATCAGTTCAGTTCAGTTCAGTTCAATTCAGACATCAAGAAATAACCTCTAGTAAACAGGGCCTTATTGTTTCCAAGATTTTGAATTCTGATGCCAAATCAAGAGGAGACCAATTTGTAATTTTAAAAAATCACGAGCTACAGTATGCTACAATGTTTCAAGTTAAAATGTTTATGTTCATGTTTTATGTTTCAAGTTAAAGTGTTCAAGTTTTATGTTTCAAATTAAAGTGTTCATGTTTCACGTTAAAAAGTCAATGTTTTATATTTCATGTTTCAAGTTAAAATGTTCATGTTTTAAGTCAAAATGTTCATGCTTTATGTTTCAATCTGGTCTCTATATAGAGACGGTCTTTTCCAAGACTTTGCCGATAATTAATTACTTTTAAAAAGTGTAATATCTAAATTTGAAAAAATAAAGAGTGGGGTATTTGTTTTAAAATCTAAAATAAAAATTAATTAACTTTTTATTTGCTTTTGCTAGTCTTCGTCGTCCATTAAAATTAATCAACTTTTTATTTGCTTTTGATTTGGGAGAAACCCCTTTAAATCATGTATTTAGATTTATTGTTTCCAAGATTTTGAATTCTGATGCCAAATCAAGAGGAGACCAATTTGTAATTTTAAAAATTTTAAAAAATCACGAGCTACAGTGTACTACAATGTTTCAAGTTAAAATGTTTATGTTCATGTTTTATGTTTCAAGTTAAAGTGTTCAAGTTTTATGTTTCAAATTAAAGTGTTCATGTTTCACGTTAAAAAGTCAATGTTTTATATTTCAAGTTAAAATGTTCATGTTTTAAGTCAAAATGTTCATGCTTTATGTTTCAAAAAAAATTCATGTTTTAAGTTAAAAATATTCATGTTTTATGTTACAATTTAATCTGGTCTCTATATAGAGACGGTATTTTCCAAGACTTTTCCGATAATTAATTACTTTTAAAAAGTGTAATATCTAAATTTGAAAAAATAAAGAGTGGGGTATTTGTTTTAAAATCTAAAATAAAAATTAATTAACTTTTTATTTGCTTTTGCTAGTCTTCGTCGTCCATTAAAATTAATTAACTTTTTATTTGCTTTTGATTTGGGAGAAACCCCTTTAAATCATGTATTTAGATTTATGTTTCCAAGATTTTGAATTCTGATGCCAAATCAAGAGGAGACCAATTTGTAATTTTTAAAATTTTAAAAAATCACGAGCTACAGTGTGCGACAATGTTTCAAGTTAAAATGTTCATGTTCATGTTTTATGTTTCAAGTTAAAGTGTTTATGTTTTATGTTTCAAATTAAAGTGTTAATGTTTCACGTTAAAACATCAATGTTTTATATTTCATGTTTCAAGTTAAAATGTTCATGTTTTAAGTCAAAATGTTCATGGTTTATGTTTCAAAAAAAATTCATGTTTTAAGTTAAAAATATTCATGTTTTATGTTACAATTTAATCTGGTCTCTATATAGAGGCGGTCTTTTCCAAGACTTTGCCGATAATTAATTACTTTTAAAAAGTGTAATATCTAAATTTGAAAAAATAAAGAGTGGGGTATTTGTTTTAAAATCTAAATTAAAAATTAAATAACTTTTTATTTGCTTTTGCTAGTCTTCGTCGTCCATTAAAAGTAATTAACTTTTTATTTGCTTTTGCTTTGGGAGAAACCCCTTTAAATCATGTATTTAGATTTATTGTTTCCAAGATTCCAAATTCTGAGTAGTCTGGTGGTCAAAAAGAAGATCGTAGACATCTATTTTATACTCTTTCTGGGTAGTGTTTATCAATATATCTTTGTGATCATAGACAGAATTTACTCAAACTCTTCCCTTGTTTTCCTCCAACTTCTGAAATGCAACATCTAAATCCTACCCCAGCCTGGGGATTATGGTGGTCATCATTGAAATTCCCTGCTTACGTGATCTAATTCCTATCGTGTTCTAGTTTTAATTAAAAACCACTAATTAAAACTGAAAGTGCGGAATTTAAAATGAACACGATATGATCACCCAGTTCAGTGCAATGCACCTACGTCTGGGGGGCCGTAGCCCGTGGTAAAACCCTTCACTAGCTGTAATAAAGTTTTCCCTGTCTATTACAAGCTACTGGCTATATCAGCAAGCCTATCACACTATCAATTGGCTACTCTAGCATAGATAGCTGTTACAGTGATTACCTTCTTTTCCACGAAGGTGCGGCAAGGTTCTAAACCACCCGAGCTTCAACACACGTCCCAAGTGTTTTGTGTAAGGTTGAAAAACCAGGACTGCGTCGCCTTGTGCTCAAAAGATAAAACTCTGAATTCCAGAATTTCTGTGTAAAAACAATCAGATTAGCACGCGACTGATGTCCATCTTTTATAGCTCATTGCCATGTAAAAACTTCCTTTCACACGGCTCTTGATTCCTTTCTTCAATAGAATTGTATTCCAAATTAAAACCTTGAAGAAAAGGAATTTATGTGTATCTCAATGTCTTGTAAATGGAAAACCAATCTCCACGAATATATCCATTCTACTTCAGCTGCAAATCACGTTGTAGATACCCATTAGGACTGTAGTTTCCATAAACTCCATCACACAATATTTTCCTTCCATCTTCAAAACCTGCGCTGGAGCCTGGAAAATATTCTATCTTTTTCTGCCAACTGAAGTCATGTTGCAACATGACTTTCCACAAAGCAGCCAACAAAATCTGGACTTACAATCTCCCCCTTTGGCAATTTGTGGACCCACTACAGCAAAGACTCTTACTGAATTCAGAATCCCAGAGAAAACAACAACTTCTACTTCATGCATCCATTATGAAAAACAAACAAGGCAGAAAAGATAGAATCACCAATAAACTACAGTCATCCAAAAATTCACAGTCACAATCTCCCCCTGGGGCCATAAAATGCCAAAGGGCCCGAATCAAAACATCCATAGTACACAAACAAAGCAGAGAAGGGGAGAGAAAAAAAACAACCATCACTGAGAATCATCCTCAGAGTCAGAAAGAACTTTGCCTCTTTTCCAGGCAGGAGTGACTGGAATCTTGGCTTTCTTGGCTCGATGCTGCTTCACAGGACCTGAAGAGCGAGCTCTCTTTGAAGAACGGGAGGGAGCAGCAGCAAATGATGTTGACTCCAGTGGAACAGAAGAATCATCCCTCACATTCTCCTTAGCAATGGCAGCCAAAATCCGAGCCTTATTATCCTGAGCTTTCTTCAATAACTCACTGTGAAATACAATTTGATCCATATGCAGTTGAATCTGTTTCTCAGCAGCTCGCAGCTCAAATTGACTTGACAGCACTACGTCCCCTGACATAAGTTCCTGATCCCAGGGCAAGTCCAACACAGTCCTGTCCAAGGATTTAGCAGTGAACCCAAACTTGCCAGCTGGAATCAAGCTTTCCACATCAACCTCAAAGCCCTCAGCC
Source organism: Cruciata laevipes (assembly GCA_963678965.1). Classification (NCBI taxonomy): domain Eukaryota; kingdom Viridiplantae; phylum Streptophyta; class Magnoliopsida; order Gentianales; family Rubiaceae; genus Cruciata; species Cruciata laevipes. Next base: position 2,381,889 of record OY787639.1, read on the forward strand.
ATCAGGAATGCTGTAATCAAGCAAGGATGAGGCAATGCCTCAGTGCATCTGGAAGCATCAAGAGCTCCAACAATCCTTCTGAGAATATACTCTCCCAGATTAACTTCACATCCCGAACCAATACCAAAGAGAAGCTCTGCCTGATCAGGAGTTAAGGTGGTGGTATTGGTGGTTTGCATCCAACAGTTGATAAGGACCTTGAAGAGCAACCAGAATCTGAGAGTGAGAGAACTGGTAGGCACATAACCAGACGGCCAAGTGTTGAATTTCCCAAAGGTCAGTGCTCTTGCAAGCACATTATTATCCACATTGTAATCCCTGGGATAAATCATATCCGAGCCTTCAAGGAGCTTAATTCCCAGTACTGAATTTAATTTCTCGGGAGTGAGCTCAACTATTCTCCCCCTGAAATATACCTTCCCTGACCAATCAGTCCCAACCATGAGTGTACCCCTCTGAAGATTGCTGTAGAATTCCAGAACCATGGCAGGGTCATAACCTTGAAATACAGTGGCTGCTTGAACATACCCAATTTGTCCTAGGAAAGTATCAAAGCCACTCTCAGCACACTTCTTGATATCCAGCACCTTTTCAACAAAGAAGCCCCTTGAACTTAGAAGATCATAGTGCAGACTAGCTGTGACATTGTAAAACTTCTCAGAGTGTGCCAGAGACAACAGTTTGGCCCGAAGCATATCAGCAAAGTCAGATGTATCCCCATCTCCAAAATTATCCTCTAAGTCTTCCTCTGGATCCTCCAAATCAGCATAATCCTCCTCATCTGGAGCATTAGTCTCAACAGCTGGATCCTCTGCATTAGGAGCTTCATAAGGAGATGCAGGAGAGAGCAAGTCCTGCTCAATATTGATATTATCCAAATGAATTGGAGAGTCTGGAACAGTGAGCTTAATTGGGCTGAGTTCAGATAGGTCAGGTACATTTGCAGCCCTAGATGGACTAGCATCCCTAGTCACAGGACTGGGATTAGAAGGTATTGAAGATGAGGGTTTTCCTGAGCTAGAAATCTTCTGCTGTCTTCCAATTACAGTGGCAGTTGTGGTAGAAGGCCTCCCAGCTGTCCTTCTGGATCTCCTAGAGTAGTGCTGGATTGTAGGAGGTCTCTTGTGCACAGGTACAGGGATAAGATTGGTAGGCCTCGTCAGAGCAGGAGCTGACCATGTGTTAGACTTCTTCTGGTGGTATCTGATAGCCACCCTTTGCTTTAGAGATAGCAAGACACCATTCTCTGAAGAGCTCCCTAAGGGAAACTTCTTGGCCACCCTTGGTTTGAGCTTGTTCAAGCTTCTGAGTTTTGAAACAGGAAGAGGAACCTCTGTATGTGACACAGATTTGCTTGAAGGACTTTGTGCCTCCTCCTGGGATTGAGAACTCTGCTCATTAAGATCATCAATTGGTGCTGCAGTTTGCATCTCTGCCGACACATTTAAGGGGCCCTGGACTTCATCATCATGTCCACCCTCCTGATCTTCAAGAACTGCAGTCTTTGTTTGGGCCTCAGATTCTACAACTTCAGTTTTCTGAGAAGGATTGGGGGAATCTGATGTTGCAACATGAGAGGGATGCTGAACACTTGGTAATTTTGCAGCAGATACCACTGGTTTCCTCAGACTTTGCAAAATATCTGCAACCAGCATCTCACCACTTACTTCCTCCTCATCATCCGTTACAGCCTCAAAGCAATCCTCAAGAGTTAGGCCATCTGGCAAGAATAACACTGCTCCAGTCCCACCATGCCTTAGAAAATCTGTATGTGCAGCTGGTTCTGAGTAAGAATCTCCTGGAACATCATCAGGAATCCCAGATGCAGTGACTCTAATCCCATCTAGTTCATCAGCAGAGGCAGGGTGTCTGAAGGCTCTTAATAATTGGGGAGAAGGATCATCCTCACATCGAGGTGTGGCTTGAGGAAAGTTTGTGAATCGCTGCCTCCTTCTGCCATCATTCCATATCCTTCCAGCAGTCATTTTAGTTCTCCTGGAGACCATTTTTGTAGGAGATGAACCATCAGAAACAGGACCAAAGGAGACTCCAGGAGAGGTGGCAGCGGTTGGAATAACAGCTGGACCATGAATGGTGTCATGAACAGTTGGAGTAATATTCTCCTGTGACTGTGCCTGTGCTGTTGCAGGAGCCTGTTGCCTGAGCTTGAGTCGCTGGCCCAAGATCACGTGATCCAAAGGATCAACAAAATCAGCACACCTGGAGATGATAGAGTCAATGCTTTCATGCCCTCCCTTCTGAGAACCAGAATCATCCAGGACTATGGGGTTATCACTGGTGTTGGTGAACACAGACCTCAGCTTGGTGTTTGATCTGGTGTGATAGGGCCTACTCCTCACACAGGGAATCTTTGTGTTTGGAGTCCTCTTCGGAGGCTCAGAGCTGCCATCCTTGTGCTGACTCCCTGCCATAGATGTACCTCTTGTAGAATACCTGGAAGAGGAAGATGGCCTCATGTAAGGGTTAACTTTAGGTTGAGGCCTCACAAAAGTGGGTTTATAAAGATCAGAGGTTATAATCACATCTGTCTTAGGGGGCTTTGGTCTCATCTGACCATTATAAGAGCATCTATCAGGGTTGCTCCTAGTACCCAAAGCATTATGCAGATAATCGTCTAATCCTTTAGCATATTCCCACACATCCAAATCGTTATAATACTTTTTTAAACGCTCTGCATCTCTAGAACCTGGGGCAGGGATAAAATTTTCTGGAATCGCATCCAGTGCAGGCGATGGGGGTGAATCAGGCAGGGGTATAACAAATCCAACAAGATTAGCCTCAGGCTCAATCAATTCAATACAGGGATCCCATAAACCCTGAACCCACCGAGTATCAAGAACTCCCCCTAAATCTGTCCAATCTGAACTAACAAATCCCAAACTTAATCGATCACACTCACGAAAATACATAGTAATGCTAGACCGACTAATCCAAACACAGATCACAGAGTTCACAAAAACCCTATTAATGGCCTCAAGACACCGGAAGTAACCAATAGATCGAGAAGACCAAGGTAGTACCTTAGGTAGACCGCCGCGGGTTTCGACTGCAATGAAGAATCCGAAAACGAGTCCGGTGAGCACTGGAGAAATTTCCTGAGGAGAGAGACCACAGATTTCGTGTTGCAATAGGAATGGGGACGGGTTTCTGGCTGGGCGCGAATGAAGAGGGGAAAACAAGTTTTTCCGCCTTTTTACGTGAAACTTTTAAGAAGGCCCAACGGAAAAATAACACATAAATTGTGTGGGCCCCAGCTGTCTCCTACTAGAATATGCGCCTATCTCATGCGCCATAACCTTTCATGTTGCAACACGACATGCAACCTTCACCCTTCACTCTATTTTTGGTATTTTCTGACTTTAACCAAAAGAAAAACAAAATCTGAAATAGCAACTATACAAACAGGTATACTTCAGTACCTTAGATAGTACACACCCCAAGATGCTGTCTTTGGGCTTCAAATGTTGAGGCATCCAAAGGTTTAGTGAAGATATCTGCAAATTGGCTCTCAGTGGGCACATGTTTGAGTTCCACTTCCTTTCTCTCAACTAAGTCTCTGATAAAGTGGTGTCTGATATCTATGTGTTTGGTTCTGTTATGCTGAACTGGGTTTTTGGAGATATCGATTGCTGATTTATTATCACACAGAATAGTGAGACTTCCAAGTTTAATACCATAGTCTCTGAGCATTTGTTTCATCCATATCAGTTGAGTGCAGCAACTCCCAGCAGCTAAATACTCGGCCTCAGCAGTAGATAAGGATATTGAGTTCTGTTTCTTGCTATACCAAGACACAAGATTCTGACCAATAAAAAAACAACCTCCCGTGGTACTCTTTCTGTCATTTGCATTACCAGCCCAATCAGAATCACTATAACCATACACTTGACAGCCCACACCCTTCGAAAACCAGATACCATAGTTAGCAGTGCCAGAAATATATCTAATGATTCTCTTTACTGCAGATACATGAGATTCCTTAGGTGCAGCTTGAAACCGAGCACATATTCCAACACTCAGAGAAATATCAGGCCTGCTAGCTGTCAGATATAAGAGACTTCCAATCATGCTTCGATAAAGTTTAGTATCAACATGCACACCTTTCTCATCTTTAGTTAACTTCTCAGTGGTAGACATTGGAGTTCTAACTGCCTTTGCATCTCCAAGACCAAACTTCTTAACAAGATTCAAGGCATATTTTGTTTGGTTGATAAACAGGCCATCATCACCCTGTTTGACTTGTAATCCCAGAAAATAAGATAGTTCACCAACCATACTCATCTCAAACTCAGATGTCATCAATGACACAAACTCATTTACCAGATCTGTAGAGGTTGAGCCAAAAACAATATCATCCACATAAATCTGAGCTATTAGAATATCTGTCCCTTGAGAGTACATAAACAGTGTTCTATCAACTCCCCCTCGAATATAGCCTTTGTTAAGTAAAAACTGAGTGAGCCTGTCATACCAAGCACGAGGAGCTTGTTTTAAACCATATAATGCCTTTTTGAGCTTGAACACATGATTAGGAAAGTGAGGATCTTCAAACCCCTTAGGCTGTTCAACATACACCTCCTCATTAACAATGCCATTCAGAAAGGCACTCTTAACATCCATCTGGTGCAGCTTAAAGTTCAACACACATGACATGGCTAAGAGAATTCGCACAGATTCAAGTCTAGCAACTGGGGCGAAAGTTTCATCGAAATCCACACCTTCAACCTGAGTATATCCCTGAGCAACAAGCCTGGCTTTGTTTCTAGTTACTGTTCCGTCTCCATCGGATTTATTCTTGAAGATCCATTTCGTACCAATGACATTAATTCCTTGCGGACGAGCAACTAACTCCCATACATCATTTCTTTCAAACTGACTCAGTTCTTCCTGCATAGCTGAGATCCAGTATTCGTCCAGTAAGGCTTCCTTATGGTTCTTTGGCTCGATCAAAGACAGAAAACATTGTATAACATGGCGGCTTCCATGGTGCATTTGAGCATAATCCACAGGGGGCTTTCCTCGGGGATTTTTCTGTCGTGGAGTAATTCTAGTGTCTGCTCGTGTTGCTTCTCCATCAGATTCATCTGAATTGTCAGACTTATTTTCAGTGTTTGGTTGACTGGATTCATCCAAAGGAGGTGTTGGTGTTACACTGGGATTTTCTGGGTTTGTATGCTCAACTTCAGTAGGTTTAGAAACTTGACCATCTCCTGGAGTCAGAAGTGATGTTGCAACATGAGAACTGGTACTAGGTTGTTCAGAAGATAGATTCTTTGGACCTTCAATATTCTGAGTTGAGGGTCTCTGCTGTAACTCCATATCATCAATATCTTCTGGAACCCTATCTGGCACATCCTTAATTATCACATTAATAGATTCCATAACAGTCCCAGTACGTCTGTTAAAAACCCTGTACGCTCTACTGTTCATCGCATACCCAAGAAACACCCCCTTGTCGGATTTAGATTCAAATTTTCCCAGTTTCTCTCTATCTCTGAGAATATAACACTCTGCACCAAATACATGAAAGTGAGCAACACTTGGCTTCCTTCCTTTCCATATTTCATAAGCTGTTTTCTCGGTCCACGGCCTCAAATAGACGCGATTAATCACATAGCAAGCTGTTTTGACTGCTTCATTCCACCACCTTTTAGGGACACTGTATTCGGCCATCATAGTCCTCGCCATCTCTTGGATTGTTCTGTTCTTGCGTTCTACAATTCCATTCATGGGAGCTGTGTAAGGAGGAGCATAGATATGGGTAATTCCATTAGCTGAGCAGAACTGAGCCATTGCATCATTTTTGAATTCCCCACCATTATCGGTTTGAATCTTAACTACCCTCTGATTTACACTGGCTTTTTCATTATTCAGGCGTAAGACCAGATCTCGAATAACACTCACTGCCTCAGATTTGTCCGTCAACAGCTCAACCCAGGAAAACCTTGAAAAATCATCCACACATACAAATATAAATCTCTTCCCCGACACACTCAACACATTTACTGGTCCCATGAGGTCCATATGCAGAAGTTCCAGATTTTGGGATGTGGTAATTTCAGTAATAGCCGGATGAGGTGCTTTTGTCTGCTTTCCCTCTTTGCATGGACCACAGATCATATCCTTCTGATACGTGATTTGAGGGAGTCCACGGATAGCCTCAATTCTAGATGCTTTACTCAGTGCTTTCGTGTTTGCATGTCCCAATCTACGATGCCACAAGATTGAGTTATCACTCTTAGCACTGAGGCATGTAATAAAAGGTTCCAAGATGTAACAGTTGTCAGATGATCTTCTCCCAGTAAGTACAGCACTAGACCCTTGCTTGACTGTACATAGAGATTCATTAAAGTGAACTGTCATCTGATGATCACACAGATGGCTGATACTGATTAGATTTGCCTTGAGATCTTCTACTAGCAATACATCATACAGCACAGGAAAGTCTTGAATTTTAAGTTCTCCCTTTCCAATAACCTTACTGATCTTACCATCTCCAAATTGTACTGTACCACTCCATGACACCATGTTGCTTAACAGATCTGGGGATCCAGTCATGTGCCTTGAGCACCCACTGTCAAAGTACCACGTGTTCCTGGCATATACATTATAGCAGGTGTGAACTACAAGACAATTCAGTGAAGATTTCGGTACCCATACCTTTCTAGTGAGTTTCTTCTGTTGATCAGGCTCCATGTTGCAACATGAGGTAAATTGCTTTCCTCTCATAATATCTCTCAGCAGTTTCATGCATCGAACTTCATCATGTCCTTGTGACATGCAGTAGTCGCAACATCCAGGAGGGGTCTTCCTTTCTACAATTCCCTGAGATCCTCTCTTTTCTGAGACAGGTGCACAGTTAGGCTGATTTCTTCTGAATTTTCTCTGACTGTTAGATGCTTGATTTCTTGCAGACACAAACACTGTTTTGGTCATCTGAGAGTTTGACACCTTGCTGTTAAATCCCAGACCTTGCTTGTTACCATCTGTCTTTCCCATCACCAAGAGATCATTTAATTTTGCAGTTCCTGTGTTCAGTTTATGAATGGTTGCTTCAGCTTCCTCAGCTCTAGCAATTGCAGTTCTCAACTTCTTCCCCAGATTATCACAGTCAATGGTTCTGGCTTTAGCTTTTTCTTCAGCACTTACTGTTCTTGAAGTCATAATCTCCAGCTTCTTAAACAGGATATCAGAAGCTACTTCAGCATCTTTAGCCCTTTTTGTCATTATCTCTAGCTTCTGTGATTTCTCCACATCATCCATGGGTTTCTTTCCTTCTGAGATTTCAAGTTTCTTTTTCAGATCAGCAAGCTCCCCTTCAGCTTTCTCAGCTCTTTTAGTCATGGATTTTAGACTCACGGTTAATTCTTCAATTTCCTGCTCCTCAACCATTGCATCATTCACTAGGGTATTGACCTTTACTTTCAGAGACTCAATTTCTTCTGCAAGGCTGGTCATTTCAGTAGCTTCAGTTTGACCAATTTTTAGACTTTTGATTAGTTCAACTGAGTTTTCCCATTCCTTATACAGATCATCATATGCACTTTGGAGATCAGTGCTTTCTGATTCATCCGGAACTGGTCCTGATTCCACAACTCTAACTCCAAAAGACACATGTTTTTCAGGCAGAATCTCATCTTCATCATCACTCCAGGTTTCTCCTGATGTCACAAATGCCTTAGGTTGATTCAAAAAATTCCCACACTGATATGCTAGATGTCCAAAGCCATTGCACTCCTTGCACTGAGGTTTACCAGCATGCTTAGTTCCTTCAGGACCTCTTGGAAGATCATCAACAGTCCTGAGTCTAGTTTGAGTAGAATCTCCTCCTAGAAAATTTTTGACAGCATTCTGAGATTCTACAGATTGACCTCCTTGACCTTGATAGGGCTGATTTCCCTGGTTCTGATAAGTTTGATCTCCCTGATTTTGATAGGGCTTAGTTCCTTGGAATTGAAAACTCTGAGTTCCCTGGCCTTGATTCATTTGGGCTTGTGCACCCTGTTGACCTGGAACCCCTCTGAATTGACCTTGATTGCTTTGATTCTGAGCACCTTGATTTCCTCTTCCTTGATTGCCAGAATATCCTCTTCCTTGGTTTCCCCTCATGAATCTCCCAAAGTTTCTAGCAAGCAATGCCATTTCATCAGAGCCAATATTATCTTCCTCCACCTTTCCTTTACCTTTTGATGTTGCAACATGAAATGACAGAGCCTTTTTATCCTTACTTTTCTCAGTGCACATCTCAGAAGTCTTCATAAATCCCAACAGCTCATCTAGAGTAACAACGTCCAGTTGAGCATTGATCTCCAAGTTCATCACTAAGACTGAAAATCTCTCAGGTAATGACCTCTTCACCTTGTCCAGAACTTGAGCCTCAGTATATCTTTCACCAAACTGATGTGCTCTATGAATTAAATCTTTCAATCTAGTGCTGAACTCATCAACTGTCTCATGTTCCAACATCTCCAGGCTTTCAAATTCAGATTTGATCATTCCAAGCTTGATCTTTCTAACAGACCTGGATCCTTCATGTTCCTTCTCGAGTGCTTCCCAAGCAGCTTTGGCAGTAGTACACCCCGAGATGATTCTGAATTGATCATCTTTTACTCCATTATAGAGAGCGCCTAGCACTTTGCTGTTCAGCCTCTTCATAGCCTTTTCTGTGTCAGTCCATGGAACAGGTTTAGGCATAGTTCCACCAGCTGGATTTGGTATGGTAGGTGGACTGTATCCGATCTCGATCATGTTCCAGGCATCATCATCAAGTTGATCAATGAAGATGCGCATCCTAGTTTTCCAGTCTGGATAACTCCCATCAACTAGTAACGGTGCCCTTGTGATGGATCCTCCTTCCTTGGCCATCGTAAGCAGATCGTTCACTCACCTCGCAAGAGGATTAAACAAGTGATTAAGCTCTGATACCAAATGAAATTCCCTGCTTACGTGATCTAATTCCTATCGTGTTCTAGTTTTAATTAAAAACCACTAATTAAAACTGAAAGTGCGGAATTTAAAATGAACACGATATGATCACCCAGTTCAGTGCAATGCACCTACGTCTGGGGGGCCGTAGCCCGTGGTAAAACCCTTCACTAGCTGTAATAAAGTTTTCCCTGTCTATTACAAGCTACTGGCTATATCAGCAAGCCTATCACACTATCAATTGGCTACTCTAGCATAGATAGCTGTTACAGTGATTACCTTCTTTTCCACGAAGGTGCGGCAAGGTTCTAAACCACCCGAGCTTCAACACACGTCCCAAGTGTTTTGTGTAAGGTTGAAAAACCAGGACTGCGTCGCCTTGTGCTCAAAAGATAAAACTCTGAATTCCAGAATTTCTGTGTAAAAACAATCAGATTAGCACGCGACTGATGTCCATCTTTTATAGCTCATTGCCATGTAAAAACTTCCTTTCACACGGCTCTTGATTCCTTTCTTCAATAGAATTGTATTCCAAATTAAAACCTTGAAGAAAAGGAATTTATGTGTATCTCAATGTCTTGTAAATGGAAAACCAATCTCCACGAATATATCCATTCTACTTCAGCTGCAAATCACGTTGTAGATACCCATTAGGACTGTAGTTTCCATAAACTCCATCACACAATATTTTCCTTCCATCTTCAAAACCTGCGCTGGAGCCTGGAAAATATTCTATCTTTTTCTGCCAACTGAAGTCATGTTGCAACATGACTTTCCACAAAGCAGCCAACAAAATCTGGACTTACAATCATGCATTCTGTTCGTCCTCCTAAAAGTCATGCTCTATTTTCCATCTTCAACTGCAATATCATCTCTGGGGAACGAGACGGATCGAATGGCATTGCTTGATATCAAGCTTCAGATGATTGATCCAACCGGGTTTTTGAATGCCTGGAATGATTCACAGCACCACTGCCAATGGCCGGGAGTCCACTGCAACATGCGGCATCGGAGGGTAACCAATTTAACTTTACAAGGTAAAACCTTGTCCGGGACCATTTCTCCTTATTTAGGAAACTTGAGCTTCATGAAGGGTGTCCAACTAGGGGGAAATAGTTTACATGGTGGAATACCCCAACAGATAGGTCAATTGTCTAGGTTGAGAGTTTTTAACCTGTCAAACAATTTACTGAGTGGAGAAATCCCAGTTAATCTCACCAGATGCTCACAACTCAGATACTTAGACTTCGAAAGAAATCATTTGATAGGAGAAATGCCAGTCGAGTTGGGGTTGTTAACAAAGCTGGAGACTCTTGCTCTTGGTACTAATAATTTAACAGGAAAGATTCCTGCTTCACTAGGCAATCTTTCATCATCTCTTGTTCATATATCTTTCGCCTTAAACAATTTGGAGGGGTACATTCCAATTGAACTGGGTTCATTAAGCAGATTGCTTAGGTTGGGGTTGGGACCAAATAAGTTAAGTGGAGAAATCCCTCCATCTTTGTATAACATATCCACACTTGAAGTATTCTCAGTACCACTTAACATCCTCTCCGGTAAACTTCCAACCAATCTTGGCCTCAAACTACCCAATCTCCAACATTTCTTTATTGGGAGAAATAGCTTCTCTGGAGAAATTCCCGTTTCATTTACCAACTGCACTTACCTTGAAAGAGTTGATCTTGGTGAAAACAAGTTTGAAGGAAAAGTTCCACCTAGTGTTGGCAAACTTCTGAATCTTCAAGTGTTAGGTCTTGACACTAATTTCTTGCATGGAAACATTCAGGATGTTTTAGAAATTTTGACCAACTGCACCAATTTAATGCTTCTCTCTTTGAATGCAAATAAATTTTCAGGTAAATTATCCAATACCATAGGTAACCTATCATCTCAACTAACAAAACTAGAGTTAGGTGGTAACAGTATATCAGGATTTATCCCAGTGGAACTTGGAAAACTTGTTCAATTGGAGGTTCTCTCCTTAGAGGAGAACTCTTTGACTGGAGTCATACCATCAAGTCTTGCAAAGCTTCAAAACTTAAATGTTTTGGCTTCTTATAACAATAGGTTGTCAGGACAAATTTCGATACTCTGCACCAACATGACCAACCTATATGATCTTGAGTTAGATGGCAACAAGTTGGGAGGTGATCTCAGCCATAGTCTTGCCGAATGTCAAAGTTTACAATCATTGAACATCGATGGAAACAAGTTGAGTGGAAGTATTCCATCAAGCATCTTTGGATCATACATTTCTCCCATTCAACTTTATTTATCAAGTAACTCACTGAGTGGCATCCTTCCTCTTGAAGTAGGGAAACTGGCTAACCTTCAGGAGCTACATGTTTCCCACAACAAGCTCTCTGGACATATCCCTTCGACAATCGGTGGTTGCTCAGTCATAACAACCATCGACATCAGCAGCAACCAGCTCAGTGGCTCACTACCTCCGAGCTTAGCTTCTTTGAAGGGAATTGAGTATTTAGACCTTTCAGATAACACTTTGACTGGAAAAATTCCACGTGGCTTAAACCACTTAGTATTTCTCAAGTATCTTAACCTATCATACAATGACCTTGAAGGGGAGGTGCCTACCGATGGAGTTTTCTCAAATGCAAGCCAAATAATGTTGCAGGGAAACAATAAACTCTGTGGGGGAATTTTTGAGCTAGAATTGCCACCTTGTCCAGCAGTTGTAGTTCACAAAATGACAAAAGGGAAAAATCATTTGAAAACCATGCTTATTCCCCTCTTTTCTGTACTTGTAATTTCCATCACATTGTTTCTCTATCTCTTTCTTCGTAAAAAGAGGGATAGACTTAGAGAAGGAATACCCCCAACCCCAAGTGAAAAGATGTTGAGAGTTTCTTATCATGACTTGTATCAGGCAACCAATGAGTTTTCTCCTGGCAAATTGGTTGGATCAGGAAGTTTTGGGTTTGTGTACAAAGGCAGCTTGGTTGTTGAGCATAAAGAGATTCTAGTTGTAGCAGTGAAGGTTCTTGACCTTCAAAAGTTAGGGGCTTCCAAGAGCTTTTTGGCAGAGTGCAAAGCATTGGCCAACCTTCGCCATAGAAACCTTGTCCCTCTCTTAACTTACTGCTCGAGCATTGATTACAAGGGTGATGAATTCAAGGCTCTAGTATATAAATACATGGAGAACGGAAGCCTTGATACGTGGCTGCATCCTGCAGATCAGTCACTTGAACAGGAAAGATGTTTGAATCTTCTCCAAAGACTTAACATTGCAATGGATGTAGCCTCAGCTTTGGATCATTTGCATAATCACTCACATATAGCGATAGCTCACTGTGATGTAAAACCAAGCAACATTCTTCTTGATGATGAGCTTACCGCTTACGTGGGTGATTTTGGACTAGCTAGGCTTCTTCCTCAACTTCAACAAGAAGCTTCAAGCAGCAGCACTGTTGCAATCAAAGGAACTATTGGATATGCAGCTCCAGGTAATTACTATTTCACACATATGAAGATTAAATGAAATGTAGGAAAATATATAATTACCGAACAATGAAATATATATCATATGCATTCATTAATTTTTGTAAGAGTTACTTGTTCAGAATATGCAATGGGGCTAGAGGTTTCAACTCAAGGCGATGTGTACAGCTATGGAATTCTGCTGCTTGAAATGTTTACGGGAAGGAGACCTACAAGCGATGCATTTATAGAGGGCATGGATTTGCATAGCTATGTCAAGGCAGGATTTTCAGATCAAGTTTGGAAAATTGTAGACCCTTTCTTACTCTCCGGAGAAGAATCCCAATTTGAAACCAAGTTGAAAGCTCAAGAAAATTGCATCATCTCCACTCTAAAGCTCGGTCTTGGATGCTCCCAAGCAGCAGCCAAAGATCGAATGAACATGAAACAAGTGACAAGAGAACTGCATTTCATCAGAGATTCACTCCACCTACGTTGATTCACAAACGTGCCTATGCAAACCAGTCGCATGTTTTCATTTTCCTTTATTATCCATTTACTGTGTGTGTATATATGCTTGAACAAGAATAATTCTGGTGTGTGTTAGGTTTGATTTTCCCATTGGATTCTGATTCATATCATATACTCCCTCCGTCCCAACCAAAACTTCTTAGTTGACTTCGGCTCGGATTTTAAGAAAAATGAATTTTATATCCTATAAGTGGAGTTTTAAGGGATATAAATGGAATATCACTTATTGTTATGTTTGTTTGTAAGAATTTATTAAGGGTATAAATGGAATATCACTTATTGTCTTTTTGTAGTTATTTTTTTAGCCAAAAGAGGAAAGAATGAAATTAAAAAGTTTTGGTTATGACAGATAAAAAAGGAAAGTAAGAAGTTTTGGTTTGAATGGATGGAGTATGAATTATGAAATGGCAGACAACTTGCGACTTTTTAAATAAATTAGCTCCTTAGACCATGCATAGGAGAAAATCTGCACTAATGGAGGATTAGTGCTCCTCTATCACTGAAAGTTGATTGATTGGAAGTTTATTGCTCTTGTAAATAATTGGTTTATTAACCTTTATAATAATTGGTGATCAATTTTAAATTATTTTATAAAGTTTGGTAGCTGATTAATTTTGGGTGAATCAAAGTTGGGTGATCCAAAGTGAAACTTAAGAAAATTTTGATGAACAGCTCTAGACTTTTACGTACTCTTATTATTATACTTAAAATCTAAATTGAAAGCAAAGTAGAAATTCAAAAAAATGCAATACTGCGCTCGGAATATTAACTAGCAGCCGGTGAAAGTCTCGTACCTTTAACCAGGAATCTGTATCAAGCATAATACACCATGTTAATCAGGGATCTACAACATCTACCATCACGAACACGTTGACCTCATGTGTTGCTCAAACATAAACATCTTGATCCAAACTGTAGACACTATAAACACACATAGGCCCCGTTTGGTGTTGGCTTTTTTATTAGCTTTTCAACTGGATTTCTAATGTTGGCTTTTCACGTGGTCAAACAGCCAAAGAAGGAGAAAAAAAGTGTTTGGTTCATTGGCTTTTTTATCCAGCTTTCTGCCAATATCTAACACGCTACTAAAACCAGCGTTATCTTCTGGCTGATGGCTTTTTACGTTTATTGTTACTTTTTTTTATCCCCACCTGCTATATGTGTATCATTTATTGTGTGTTTATCTAAATATTTTTTACTTAGTATTTGTGTTTATCCAAACATTTTTACGTACATCATAATTATATGACTATAATTTAGTATACTAAATTATTAAATGGTAATCAATTGTAAATTATATACCTATTTTAAATTGAGTGTATATTTGAAATAATTGTAAATTATATACCTATTTGAAATAATTTGAAATTTATTTGAAATAATTTATTTTTATTTTATAATTTTTATTAGTGAATATTTCAAACAATTAAAAAATTATCAATAATAAAGACAATAAAAACAAGATATCTAAAATTATTCTATAATAATATGAATAGTAATCATGACCATAAATGTCATTTTGCATAAAACATCTAACAACTAAAAGCTAACTTTGTCAAACACTTTTGTAAACAGTTAGTGGTCAAACAGCTATCATAATCAACCAACAAAAATAGCAAGTCAAACCAGCTAATGAAAACAGCCAACAGCTATTAGCCACTACCAAACAAGGCCATACTCAAATATTTAAATATTCTGATCCGAAAAAATTAACCGTATTATGAAGCGGTAATGTTTTATATCAGAATGAACTTGAACATTGATTTTGAAACAGAAACATTGATTTTGTATTCATCTTTCTATTACCAATATTTACCATGTACAATTGATTTTGAAACAGAAACATTGATTTTGTTTTCATCTTTCTATTACCATGTTACATGTACATTAAATCGGTGGTATATATCTAAAAGAATGAATGAGAAAATTGGTTTGGATATTTCGATCTTATGTGTCGCTTTTCAGTATCCTGTATCACTTGGCTAGAAAAAGGTTGTAACTGATAGTGATCTTCAAGAAACTGATGTAGTATTGCTGAAATTTGTTCATTTTTGAGAAAGTCTTTCGTGTAATTTAATTACTTCATTTTCATTCTCTCACAGTCACGGTGAGGAGCGCCGTGAAGCTCAGGATGATTGACCAATCTAATTATCTAAATATAGTGCACACATTGATCATTTCTCTTTTAAAAGGGTTTTTTGCTTTTTTTTTTAGGGTTTCTTACTAAAAACTTTCCTAAAATTTTGTATTATATATATTTATATATAATTTTATTTTTTTGAAGATTTGTATTTTATAATTTTGTAACCCATTTCGTTAAAATTAGAAGAATTACAAAGTCTTGGGTGAGACCGTCCTACCATAAGCTTATGCTAGGACGAATGATAGTTCATGTGTTTAATAGATTTGTTCATGTGTTTCACAGTTTTGATCATGTGTTTCACAGTTTTGTTTGTTATAAGCTGGGTTCATGTGTTTGACAGATTTGTTCTTGTGTTTCACAATTTTGTTTGTTATAATCTGTAACAATATGTAAATGAATTAACAAAGCTATGAAACACATGAACAAATCCATTAAACACATGAACTATCATTCGTCCTACTATAAGCTTATGGTAGGACGGTCTCACCCAAGACCTTCTCTAGAAGAATTACGATGGGAGGGATATAATATTACAAATTATCATTTGAGAGTTGAGACTTGTCTCTGTAGAGACTAGAGACCAAACATTGTAAGTGACCGTTATCGGTTGATACTGCGGTTGGTAATCTTCAACTTCGCCGACGCGGTTAGATTTTGGTTGTTGGTGTCATTAGAGCTCAGCTAGCTCACATGGACGGACTCAAAACTAAGGTTCGGTGTGAATTTGTACGGAATAGCAGTAATGTACCAAAAACTATGAATGATCAAGGAAATTGACCGAAAAATTAAGCAAATTGAATGAAAGATCAAAGTAAAACAGGAATACTCAAGGGAACTGACAGAAACATCAAGAAAACTAACTAAAAAATCAAGTAAAAACAGTAAATGCTCATTATTTTAACCATGATCTCCACAAATACGTCTCCACCAAGACTCTATGAAATAAGATAATATCTAGAAAGCAGTTCCGTTAAAATTGTTTCTAAAGTCTATTTAACCGCCCAAACATACAAGTTGCTTGATTTTAGGGTTCGAAGTTTCGAACTTCATCACCTGCCGTTAGTTTCCTTGCCGTGCTGCATACTCCGTCAAAAGACTAGACCGGCCCGTATGTCAACAGATATTAATTAATGTATCTAATTTTTATTTTTATTTTGAAAATAAATGATGTCATCTATAACTTATTTTTGTTAACTGAATAACCGAAAAAGATATAAGGCCCTGTTTGCCAGACCTTATCTGTAGATCAGTTCAGTTCATTTCAGTTCATTTCAGTTCAATTCAGTGAAAATGTAATTGATGAAATTCAGGTTAATTCAGTTATGCTTATTCCATTTTTCAATACATCATTTTTACTTCAGTTCAGTTCAGTTCACTTCAATTTAGTTCAGTTCAGTTTAGTTAAGTACATGGTGGAAATAAACTCTAGCAAACAGGGCCTAAATATATTTAACTGAACTTAATGAACTTAATATATATATTAATATATTTAACTAAACTAAAATAAATTTAAATATACTGAACTAAAATAAATTTTAATATATTAAACTGAACTGAATTAAATTAAATTGAAATGAATTGAACCATGACGTTAATGTATTTAATTTAGATCCATGCAAATTGCAATAGGCTTCCATAATTAAAGTATAAAAAATTGATAATCACATACAAAAGACTTGATCGTCAACTCAGCCACGTATCTTGATCACAAACTGAAACTGAAACTGCCCGCATACAGAGTTTAAAGGCCAGCTCAGTACTGCAAACATTTTACTTCAATACATATCTCTTGAAATGGCCGAACATCAAAATCACACGGCGTCCTGTGGATTATGCATTCTGATAATGCTCCTAACAATCATGCACTCTTGTTCATCACCAGCAGCAAGATCTCTGGGCAATGATACGGATCGAATGGCCTTGCTCGAAATCAAGCTTCACATGAATGATCCAAGCGGTTTCCTGAATTCCTGGAATGATTCACAGCACCATTGTCAATGGCCCGGAATCAGCTGCAACATGCGACATCAAAGGGTAACCAACTTAAGTTTACAAGGTAAGAGCTTGTCCGGAACTATTTCTCCTCATATAGGAAACCTGAGCTTCATGAAGGGTATCAATCTTGGGGGAAATAGTTTGCAAGGTGAAATACCTCAACAGTTAGGTCAACTGTCAAGGCTGAGGTTTTTCAACCTGACAAGTAATTTTGTAAGTGGAGAAATCCCAGTTAATCTCACAAGATGCTCACGGCTTAGTTTCTTAAACTTGATGATGAACCGTTTAACTGGTAAAATCCCACCTGAATTAGGGTCTTTCACAAAGCTTAAGGAACTTGGTCTTAGTAGTAACAATCTGACAGGGAAGATTCCTACTTCACTGGCCAATCTGTCCTCATCTCTTATCATCATATCCATAGGCTACAACAATTTGGAGGGAAATGTACCAGTTGAGTTGGGGTCATTAAGAAGATTGTTTTTCTTGGGATTAGGACCAAATATGTTAAGAGGACAAATCCCTCAATCTTTGTTTAACATATCTACACTTGGATACTTGGTAGCAGCAATTAACTTTCTTTCTGGTAAGATTCCAGCAATCAACCTACCAAATCTCCAAAATTTTGAATTTGGTGGAAATCAGTTCTCTGGAGCCATTCCTGCTTCAATTACCAACTGCACTAACATTGAAGTGATTGACATTAGTAGGAACAAATTTGAAGGAATAGTTCCACCCACTCTTGGAAAACTTCTGAATCTACATAAGTTGAGTCTTGAACACAATTCCTTACTTGGAAAGGTTATGAGTTTTCTAGCACCTTTGGCCAACTGTACCTATTTAGAGTATCTCTTTTTAAGCAACAACAACTATTCCGGTGAATTATCCAATAACATAGGTAATCTATCGTCTCAATTAAAAGTACTACACTTATCTTATAATAAGATATCAGGAACCATTCCGGTGGAACTTGGAAATCTAGTCAAGTTGGAGATTTTCTCCTTGGTAGATAACTCTTTGATGGGCGTTTTACCCGAAAATCTGGTAAAACTACAAAGCTTAGAGATTTTGAACCTGCCGATGAACAAGTTTTCCGGGAAAATTCCACCAACTCTCTGCAGAAACATGACCAATCTATATGTGCTCATCTTGAATGATAACGAATTGGAAGGTGATGTTAGTCACAGTCTTGCTCAATGTCGGAGTCTAAAATTGGTGTACATAGACGGAAACAAGTTTGGTGGAAGAATTCCAACTCGCATGTTTGGATCATACATTTCTCCAACTGATCTTGTTATGTCAAATAACTCATTCAGTGGCACCCTTCCTCTGGAGGTTGGAAAACTGGTCAACCTTCAACGGCTGAATGTTTCCAACAACAAACTCTATGGACACATTCCTGCAACAATTGGGAGTTGTTTAGTCATTGAGATTATTGATATGCACAACAACCATTTTAGTGGATCCATACCTCCAAGCTTGGCTTCTTTGAAGGGAATAACATATTTAGATCTTTCCAATAATACCTTAGTTGGCCCAATTCCAGGCGGTTTGAAAAACTTGGTTTATCTAAACCATCTGAATCTATCTTACAATGACCTTGAAGATGAGGTGCCCATGGATGGGGTTTTTGCAAATGCTAGCCAAATAATGTTGCAGGGAAACAGTAAACTTTGTGGAGGCATTTCCGAACTTGGATTACCAGCTTGTCCTGTAATTCACAAGATGGCAAAAGGGAAAAAACACTTAAAAATCATACTCATTCCCCTACTATCTGCACTTGTAATATCCATTGCATTGTTTCTTTATCTCTTTCTCCGCAAAAAGAGTGATAGAGTTAGAGAAGGAATGCCCTCGGTCCCAGGTGAAAAGATGTTAAGAGTTTCTTATCGTGAGTTGTATCGGGCAACTGACGAGTTTTCTCCAGCCAACTTGATTGGATCAGGAAGCTTTGGGGTTGTGTACAAATGCAACTTAGTTCTTCAAAATGAAAAGATTAAGGTTGTAGCAGTGAAAGTTCTTGACCTTAAAAAGAGCGGGGCTTCCAAGAGCTTCAACAGAGTGCAAGGCTTTGTCCAACATTCGCCATAGAAATCTTGTCCCTCTCTTAACTTACTGCTCCAACATTGATCACAAGGGCGCTGAAAATGCAAAGATCTTGTCCACCCGAGCTTGTACACACGTCCCAAGTGTTTGTAGTGGTTGAAAACCTCGGACTGTGTTGTCTCCTTGCTCGAATAATAAAAACTTGCTGTGAAGATCGGTAATCGAGCACACAACTTATGTCCTGTTGGTGTTTTTGTGAAACACAGTATTTAAGTATATTTGGATTTGAGTATTGTGAGCTCGGGACGTTAGAACAAGGTTGGTGGTGCAGGGTGCACACTTGTATAAACTGTTCTACGAGTTTACTGTTTAATACATTGTACGTAACATTATGTCTTTTAGACAGTCACCTGTGGTTTTGTATCTCTTGAATTTTGCACATGTTTATTGTGCATGAAGGAGATAAGAAAATAACGACGCGTGTTTGGTATACGTGTATGTTAGCATGGTGAGATGTAACGATGTATCGTTACAAATGTGGTTACTGCAGTTTTCTTTGTGGTTACTGCAGTTAATCGTACGTTTTGTATTGTAACGTTTCACTTGTTGTCCTATAAAAGGGATACGAAAAGAAACACAGAAAGAGACATTATTTTTCACCACAGTGAAGATCATTTATGATTGTCTGTATCAATCCATAAAGTCAAATACTCAGAAGTTTTCTTCTTGTTCGAAGCCTAGAACAAGAAGGTTCGAATGTTTTATCTCTTTAGGGATTTCGTGTAACCCAGGCTTTGATAGGGTCGAAATACTCTTTAAGGAAAGCGTTTACGTGACTCATATCGACTATTCAGATTATCACAATTGGACCCATTTTTCCCAACAATCTTAAAGAGTATTTTCTGATTGTGATAATGGCATCGGTACGAGATATGACATCCAAGTTTGAAGGCGTACGTTTTGTCCACACCAATGATAGATCCAGTGGAGATGGAAGAATGACGACTACATATGTTGCGGTCACATCTTAAATGATGGTGAAATTATGACAGAAAAAAGGGAAAATGATGACTGCCGTTCGCATAAACCGATAAGTTTTGATTTAAGTTTTGTTTATACTGCTTGTGTATAAATACATGTCTGTGTTTGTTTTAAAATTTGAATGAGTATCATGTGGTCTTTTGATGACGAACGATTTTATCTAGCATGTTTATCCAAATGGTAAAAAACAAGCAAGAAAAGTTTTAAGTTTTGTATTGCATATATATGATTAGGTGGTTAATTAATTTTAACCGGGATGGATTGATATTTAATTGAATTTTGAGTTAAATATGATTCGGTGTAAATTCAAATTACGGATTGACGTCTTGTGAAATTTTAGATGCGATTGGAAATTGATTAAATGTTTAATTAATCAAATTTGATTTCTGTTGGACAGTTGTTTTGCTTACATAATGTTTACTCTGATTATGGAAGGTAACTGTTCGGACAAGGAGAGGATGAAAATTCTGATAAGGAAAGGAAAGACACGACTCTTCAACCAATCACGTAATGGTACAGGTTGGATTTGCCAGGAGAATGGTAGCACACCATTTGGGCAAGAATCGTAGGTACCTCACCGTCGATGATGAAATTGATTGGTGAATAGTTTCGGCTGCCACCAAATATGTCTGTCTGTCATGACAGTGAATGGTTCAAAATATGAATGGTTAATGATGGTTTCATTTTTCATATGGGAACGTTTATACCGTCAATATTTCGTGGTTGAGGAGAGGTTGCACAACATCGAGTTATCATAAATTCGGACCGTCGGAAGTAATAAAAACAGATAAGTTTTCTTGTTAAATTTTGTGTAAATTATTTGTGAATAAATGTGTATGACCTTGAATTGACATGTCTGATACAATTTGAAAATTTATTTTCTGTCTGAACATGCATGTATACAGTCATAGTTATTTTGTGGAAACTCAAGCATATGAGTAAAATGCAAAATTTGTTTATAGTAATCAGTGTGAACCTGGAGAAATATGAATGATTATTCTTGTGAACAAAATTATGATTTGAAAATATCTAAAATTTTGTAGAGAAATTAAAGGTTTCAATTACCTTTGATACGGAGAAATTGCTAGAGTAATTTATAATTGGATGAATTGCCAGAGTAATTTATAATTGGATGAATTTATGTTGGTGTGGTGGTGTCGAGTTTATTCGACAAATTTCCATTTTTATGGAATGATTTTAACCACATGTTTAAAAAGAAAGGAATTATTATGGTAATGGAATGTTTATGTTAAATATTAAAAATGTGTGTAATTTTATCTACATGTTTGTTTTAAGTGTTGATTTACCATATTTGACATGCGATTAGGACGTGTGTTCAGTATAATCAAATGATTGATATGTCCAAGGTTTGATTCTGTTGGATGTGTTTTAAATCATACACGGTGATGTGTGTGATTGGTATGCAATACCATTTCTGGTGAATTGAAAAGTTGGGTATTAACAGAATTGATGAATATTATGATATTAAGATTTTGAAATATGTGTGGCAGTATTACACATAAAATGATTTGGATTTGTGGCATAAAATATAAATTTTAGTAAAAAGTATGAGACTCGAGTAATTGGAATGGATTTATCGGTGTTCATTGATAATCATAAAGTATATATTGGTAGGTTTCTTTGATACTTTATCATGATAATATTGAGTAAAGTTATGAATAATATTATCGTGTGAAGTAGAAGAAAATTAATTACTGAAGTAATGTGCCAATAATTTGGAGATTATGAATACAAGAATTGCTCGGTGGATTTTAATTAAAATAATTATTTGTATGGTTAAGTTTTGTAAACCAGTTGCTGTGATTTTCTTTGTGTTGATCGACGTGAATGATGTGTAAGTTAGGTGTCAATTAATTTACAGAAAAGAAAAGATTCAGTACTGTAAATTTTATTAATCTTTGATTTATTAAGGAATATACATGTGTATGACTAAGGTTTATATTATATCATGAGTAGATTGATTAGAATAATTGATTTTAAATTTTGAAAAATTGTGAGCAAAAGTAATTTTATTGACAGGTTGAAGTTTAGTCTGGAATAAAATTGTGATTGCTGAAATTGTTATTGCCTGAAGTTTTATTGGTCATAAGAAATTTATTAAGCATGGAAATTTGTATGCTTAATGCTTGTATAGTGCAAATTATTATTATAACCTGTATTGGTCATAATTAATCAAAATTCTCTTGAGTCAACTATGATTTGGTGGAAATTGGAACCATGGTTAAGATTTTGTGCAACTTTGCTTTATCTAATTAAGTTGTGTTTTGGTATTTGCTTTATACTGGACATGATATTGATTATGCATTTATTAAATGGTTGAGAACTGCATGTATTAGATTGAGATTGATCTAAATCCAATGATATATTTTGTGATATATGGTTTTTCTCTGAAAGGGAAAGTGATTTCCAGTATATATGAAATTCTTTTGAACAAAATTGTGATATGAGAAAATTTTGAAAATTTTGTTGAAATGAAAAAGGTTTGAGAAACCTTTGATCTTATGGAATCGCTCTGGATTTTAGAGTGATTTTGAAATGGATGATATATTGATGTTGATTAAAATCAACAAGCTTTCATTTTCATGGAAGGATTTCAAAGCACATGCTTCGAAAGGAAGAATTCTCTCTTTTCTAAGGCGGGAGTCATTTGTGATTTCGTGCATAGAGGTATATTTAAATGCATGGGAAAATGACTGGTTCAAAGAGAAGAGATATAATGAGATATTGTAATTTACTAGTTGATCGCTTGACGAAGTGAGTTGACTAGGGACTTTGTAAATAAGTCGGTTATCGGGAGGTTAAAGCCTACATAATTCTTTGATAATGGGATACCCAATTTCGCTCTAATACGATGTTAGAGTCAAATTCAATGTGGAAGGCCTATTGTTTAAGATTGAAACATATGATTTTATCCCGAAGGTAATATGTTTGGGCATGCATGAGCCAGGTTGAAGTTTAGCTTCTTAATGAATCTTTTGACAAAGTACATGTGCATGTGTACGATTAAAAGGATTCACCTATATGGAGTGTGAAGTGCAGCCGCTTCAGCAAGTCAGGGCTGGACTATGTATACACCCATGAATGGATAGGGACACATGGCTTGTATAGTGTCAGTTCGCTTTTGAGTTGTATTGAACTTGTGTGTGGATTATCTTCAGGTGTTCAAATGGGTTGAAGGGTTCAATCTTTAAGATACCCCGATTCTCGAGCATTTGGAATGTGTAATTCACTAAGATGAAAATTCAATCTTTAAGACATTTTCATTTATGCACTTGTTTGGTTTGGTTGGATTGTTGGATTTTCCGAATCAAGGAGTATACTTAAATGGGGGAGGATTGTTGGTGTTTTTGTGAAACACAGTATTTAAGTATATTTGGATTTGAGTATTGTGAGCTCGGGACGTTAGAACAAGGTTGGTGGTGCAGGGTGCACACTTGTATAAACTGTTCTACGAGTTTACTGTTTAATACATTGTACGTAACATTATGTCTTTTAGACAGTCACCTGTGGTTTTGTATCTCTTGAATTTTGCACATGTTTATTGTGCATGAAGGAGATAAGAAAATAACGACGCGTGTTTGGTATACGTGTATGTTAGCATGGTGAGATGTAACGATGTATCGTTACAAATGTGGTTACTGCAGTTTTCTTTGTGGTTACTGCAGTTAATCGTACGTTTTGTATTGTAACGTTTCACTTGTTGTCCTATAAAAGGGATACGAAAAGAAACACAGAAAGAGACATTATTTTTCACCACAGTGAAGATCATTTATGATTGTCTGTATCAATCCATAAAGTCAAATACTCAGAAGTTTTCTTCTTGTTCGAAGCCTAGAACAAGAAGGTTCGAATGTTTTATCTCTTTAGGGATTTCGTGTAACCCAGGCTTTGATAGGGTCGAAATACTCTTTAAGGAAAGCGTTTACGTGACTCATATCGACTATTCAGATTATCACAATTGGACCCATTTTTCCCAACATGTCCTCCTTTTATAGCTCAATGCCGTGGAAAAAATTCCTTCTTCAATACACTTCTATTCCATATCCAAATCCTTGAAGAAAAGGAAATTGTGGTTGTCTTAACTTCTGTTTATGGAATATATTCTATCATCATTAATCCTCAAAAACGAACCAGAAAATATTCTATCTTTTTTATGCCCAATAAAGTCATGTTGCAACATGACATTCCACAAAGCGCCCAACAAAATCTGGACTTTACACTCGACACGTGGCTGCATCCTGATCATTCACATGAACCACCAAGATGTTTGAATCTTCTCCAAAGACTGAATATTGCATCGGATGTAGCCTCAGCATTGGATCACTTGCATAATCACTCGCATACATCCGTTGCTCATTGTGATGTTAAACCAAGCAACGTTCTTCTTGACAATGAGCTTACCGCCTATGTGGGCGATTTTGGCCTATCAAGGCTTCTTCCTCAACTTCGACAAGGAGATTCAAGCAGTACAGTTGCAATCAAGGGAACAATTGGATACGCAGCTCCAGGTATTTATTATCTCAATTTTCATGAAAATATATTTGTATATATTTGTGCTATGTTTTTCCTCTTTCTCTAACATAACCTTAGTCATATGCATTAAGAGTATGCAATGGGGCTGGAGGTTTCAACTCGAGGCGACGTGTACAGCTATGGGATTCTATTGCTAGAGATGTTCACGAGAAGGAGACCTACAGACGATGCAAATACAGAGGGCCTTGATTTGCATAACTATGTCAAGGCAGGACTTTCCGATCAAGTTTGGAAGATTGTAGAAGCAGCCCAAGCTGAAACTAGGTTGAAAGCACAAGAAGAAGCAGCCCAAGCTGAAACTAGGTTTCTATTGCTAGGTCTTTGTTAATCCCAGAAGAAGCAGCCCAAGCTGAAACTAGGTTGAAAGCACAAGAATGTCTCGCCTCGGCTCTAAAGCTTGGTATTAGTTGTTCTCAAGGAGCAGCTAAAGATCGCATGGACATGAAAGAAGTGACAAGAGGGTTGCATTTCATTAAAAATGCACCCTAAGTTCGTTGACTCACAAACCTGGCAATACTCAATATACATGCGTTGTATGATCGAACAAAAATAATTCCATAGCGTGAGGTTTGATTTTCCCATTGAAAGTATTTGTAAAAATCTGCTTTTATGTCATCTTTGTATCATGTGATATATTGTCCAACTTATTGTAAGGCTGGATCAGATATTAAACAATGTTGAACATGGAAAAGAAATGCTGAAGTTCTTTAAGAGCAGTAATACTGAAGTTCTTTAAGAAATGCTGAAGTTCTTTAAGAGCAGTAATACTGAAGTTCTTTAAGAAATGCTGAAGTTCTTTTTTCTCATGCATGTCCACATTTTTACAAAAATACTCTTAATATTAGTAAGGATACAAAGAGAAAGTCTCAAATAAGGGCACATTACGGTAAAGGCAGTCTAAAAGTAGATCATCTTCTATAATATTGGAGTTATTAAAAAATTATTTTAATTATTTGAGTTATTTTTGTTTGAACTTGATGTTTTTATACTTGAGTTTGATATTTTTTTGTTTGATTTTCTATTTTGTTTGATCTTTTGTATTTTAGACCTGATGTTTTTATTTGCTTTGATCTTTCTGATTTTGGGAAATATCTTTTCACTTTATTTCTTGATCTTTTATGTTTTATGCCTCATATAATTAAAATAATTATGTATAATAAACCTCAATCTTGTAGAATGCAGTCTTCCCGTAAAGGGACCTTACAGGAGACATTCTCAGATACAAAAGCTAATCTTTTTTTTATTATTATTTAAACCATCTTATAGATGGAGGGACATTTTATTTGGCTTCCCCAAGCCAGCAATATAAAAATAAAATTGAGGAATTAGGCCCTGTTTACCAGAGCTTATCTGTAGATCAGTTCAGTTCAGTTCAGTTCAGTTCAATTCAGTTCAGTTCAATTCAGTTCAGTTCAATTTAGTTCAGTGAAAATGCAATTTGATGAAATTCAGGTTAATTCAGTCATGCTGATTCCATTTTTCAATACATCAATTTTCACTTCAGTTCAGTTCAGTTCAATTCAGTTCAGTTCAGTTCAGTTCAGTTCAGTTCAGTTCAGTACATCAAGAAATAAGCTCTAGTAAACAGGGCCTTAAAGCCTCAAGTGCATAGTTACAAATTGAAACATAAGTAGAGTTTAACTAAAGATCCAGCGGAGAGAGCTAATATAGCAGAATTCATTTGCTCTCAAAGAAATGGACAAAACCTGTAAGAGCAAGACCTAGGATTCCATAAGCTATCCCCTCGAACATATTAGCTTGTCGTTTTCAGGCGACTAACAAGACTGTCAAATGGGAGGAATTATGGAATCAGAATTAGGTACATAGCTGTTACAAGCCAGAAGAGCCAGACACCAGTTGGAGCTAATGTTCCAGTGCAGAGTGATCCTCATGTGCAGAGTGATACAAAAGCTAATCAAAATGCAAGAGTACATTTGAGAGTATTGTGGTAAAAATGCGGACTTGCAAAAGAAAAATTTAATTGTATGGAGAAATCCAGATTATTGACACTAAACTAATTTAACGTGACCAAGCCTTTTTAGTCATGTTACACTAAATTTTTACTTATGCATATCCAAATTTTTATAAGAATGTCCTTAATATTAGTAAGGCTAAAAAAGCTAACCAAAATGCAAAGGGACATTTGAGGGTTTTTGATAAAAATATAAACATGCATAAGGAAAACGTACGTGCATGGAGAAATTCAGAAAATTAATTGTCACTAAATAGCTTCTTTAGTCACGTTTATGAAAACACAATGACACTTAGGTCATGTTCTCTAGAAATTATTTGAACTTATCTGAACTTAAAAAACTTTATTTGAACTAAAAAAAGTTTATCTGAACTCATCTGAACTTAAAAAACTTTATCTGAACTCATCTGAACTTAAAAAACTTTATCTGAACTGAACTCATTTGTACTTAAAAAATGTAGCTGAACTCATTTGAACTTAAAAATTAAGCTGAATTGAAATATATAGATAAATTGAACCGAACTAAATTGAAACTAACTAAAATATATGATCATTTTCAATATATTTGAAATTTATTAATCTAAATATAACATAATACATTTAATATTAAAGTATACTGAACTGAGTTGCACTGATGTAGATAAACTGAATTGAATTGAATTGAATTGAAATATAAATATGATCAATTCCATTCTATTTGAAATTTACTTCTTTTTTTTTTGAAAATGTAGCATAATACATTTAATATGAAAATATATAGAACAAAGTTGAACTGAAATGAAATGAATATGACATTTTCAAAACATTTGAAATTTAATAATTAATGGGTTGAATAGAATTTATTTCTTGTTGAATTGAACTGAACTGGATTGAATTGAACTGAAGTGAAAATTGATGTACTGGAAAAAAAGAATCAGGATGACTGAATTAACCTTAATTTCATCAAATTAATTTTAATTGAACTGAACTGAACTGAATTGAACCGAACTGAACTATTATAATATACAATATTGAACTGAACTGAACTGAATTGACATGAAAAATATAAAAATATTGAAATGATTTAAACTGAAATGAACTAAAATACAAATAAGTTTACTGAACTTAACTTATCTGAAAACTAAATATGTTTATTGAACTGAACTCATCTGAACTGAAAAAAGATTATCTGAACTCATCTGAACTGAAAAAAGATTATCTGAACTCATCTGAACTGAAAAAAGTTTATCTGAACTCATCTGAACTAAAAAAAGTTTATCTGAACTAAAAAAAGTTTATCTGAACTTAAAAAACTTTATCTGAACTAAAATATATTCAAATAATCTCTAGAGAACAGGAGTTTAACGGCTTCTAGTGAAATGCATTGTGGAATATATATCTCCGAAATTGCTCTTTTAATCATTTCTAGTAAAATTGTACACATAGTCACATACCAAAAATTCTACAAGTAAGATGAATGATTGCAGAGAAAAATTCCACATGACTCCATTGGATCCGCCAGTTGACCAACACATTCTGGTAGAAATTTACTTAAGAAATGGCAGACAATGACTTCAGAAAAAAAAAATCAGTTCCTAGTGGATGATTAGTGCTTCTCTACCAGAATTTTTAAATTAACCTTTCATCCTGAATAGGTTTAGAAATACTCTTACAAAACTGTGGTATTGCATTTTTTTAATCTCTAAACGTAACTATAATAGTATATATTTCAAATTGTGTGGAATAAACGACGTAATATTGCAAGTATATGATTAACGTAGACTACGTAGTGCTCGGTTGATTATTTAAGGTACAAATATATTTAATTCAAGCCTATGTGATTAATTACTATATATTTAAATTAAATAATATAATCAAACAAAAGGCAAACATCTAATCGTATAATGCAACTATTTTCGAAAAAAACAATCGTATAATGCAACCAGATAAATTTATTTTTTACAGAGCACGCTGGTTAATTATGTTTAACAAACATATTAATAATTATTTTTAGTCTTTGTGTTAATTACATTATTAGAAAATACTAATGGTTTTCTAATTGCACCAATAAAATAATTAAGAACATAATAGATCGATTCATTTATTTAAATAATAAAATATGTAAAAATATATTAGATGGCTAGGCAATGTTATTAAATACAAATTATAAAACCAATAATTAATGTAAATAGAAGGATTGAAATTTTAGTAAATAACAATAGTATATTAGGATATTTATTAAATGAGGCGCAAAGCGCCGTAGTACTTATCTAGTATATGTATGTGTGTGTATATATATATAATTGTCTGTTCGTTTTATTCTTTTTGCATTTTTTATTTTTAATTTAAATTTTGTAAATAGGAAAAGTCTTGGAAGAGACCGTCTCTATATAGAGACCGGATTAAATTGTAAATAGTTATATAAGTCAAAAACACGGAGGGACCAATTTGCAATTTCAGAAATTTTTTAAAAATCACGCGCTACAGTGTCAAGCTGTGCTACAGTGTACCAATTTGCTACAGTGCCGAGTTGCTACAGTAAAACATAAAACATGGACAGTTTAACTTAAAACATGAACATTTTGACTTAAAACATGAACATGAACATTTTAACTTGAAACATAAAACATAAATATTTTAAATTAAAACATAAAACATGGACGTTTTAACGTGAAAGATGAACACTTTAACTTGAAATATAATACATGAACACTTTAACTTGAAATATAATACATGAACATTTTAACTTGAAACATAAAACATAAATATTTTAACTTAAAACATAAAACATGAACATTTTAACTTGAAACATGAACATTTTAACTTGAAACATGAACATTTTAAATTGAAATAGAAAATATAAACATTTTAAATTAAAACATAAAATATGGATGTTTTAACATAAAACATGGACGTTTTAACATTAAACATGGACGTTTTAATGTGAAACATGAACACTTTAGCTTGAAACATAAACACTTTAACTTGAAACATAAAACATGGACATTTTAACTTGAAACATTGAAGTACACTGTAGCGCACTATAGAAAAATACCGTACACGCGCGGAAACACTGTAGCGCGTGATTTTTTTTAATTTTTAAAAATTGCAAATTGGTCCCTCCTTGATTTTCTTGATTGCACTATTTATAATTTAGTCCGGTCTCTATATAGAGACGGTCTCCTCAGAGACCAACTCTTGTAAATATTGTTTAACTGTTTGGTTTTTTTTTTTTTACATAATGTTTGGGTCATTAGCTCGGTTTCATGGTACTTTCTTTTTGTCTATTAATTTTTTATAAATTGTAAATGAGCTAGTTGAGTATAAAGAGAAATCAAATTTTGTTACAAACACATAAACTATCCCAATGAATGTGCTCCATCCGGACTAACTATATTTACACAATTTTTTAAAATTTGTTTCCCTTCAATTAAAGATACTAAATTTTGATTGAATATTTGAATAGATGGGTGTGAAAAAAATTATCACATCTAATATTGTTGAACTCGTCATAACATGTAGTTTAAAGATGTTAACCTTTAAAACACGTGTCTTGTAGATCGTGAAAAATGAGTGGTAGAAAGGAAAAATATAATCTTAAAACCACAAGGGCTTTGTTGTATATAAAATATATTCTATACAAATATAACGGGTCTAGAGGGAATTCAAAGGGAGTATGTGACATTATTCATCCTAACACAAGTTTATATTAGCATGGACTCACCCAACACTTTATAAAATATGAGAACTAGGAAATTTTTGTATTTGATATCAGTTTTTAATTTGACTCACATTCATGTAATTTTACTAGTGTAGACATACAAAATGTACATGGTAACATATTTTGATATCAGAGTATAACAAGCGAATTATACTGGAAAATGTGCATGGTAACATATTTTTGTGATATATTGTATGTAATTATACTATTGTGTACTTGTAGACTTGTAGTGACGGACCCAGGAGGCCCAAATGGGTCCGTCCACCTCAAAATTAAAAATTGTGAGTATACTTTTAAACTTTTTAGAGCATCTATCTACAATAGTGCTCTTTAAATGCATTTTTTTTAATAAGGAGCACTCCTTATTTAATAAGGTTCATTGTTGAGTTTTAAGAATCACTCCTTAATAAGGATTTGCTCCTTATTTAGAGAGTGGTTGCCTCTTTTATTGTGTATTACTAACCAATAAAGAAAAGACATCTCATATTTATATCTCCTAATTTCAAATAAGAAGTGCTTACTAACTTTTCTTCCATTGTTGATTGTAATTTTTTACCTAGTTTTTATCAAAATGATGACATGGTACCAAGAAGTGCTCCTTAATCACAAAACCATTGTGGATGCTCTTAGAGATTAAAATGTACAATTATAATTCTTTTAAATTTTATTATGACCCCTCCTAACTTTAATTTCTAAGTTGGACAGAGTGCATGAATGCAAATGGATTGATGAACAATATTATTTGAACCTGAATGCAGATGGATGAAAATTCTCATTTTGTTGCATTAATGGGTATAGATGTGAAATAGTCTCAAATAAGTGCATCTTAAGATAAGGGTAAAGGTAAAAGAACACCACATCCTATAAGATTTAGGGTTATTATACAATTGTTTTAATTATACTAGCGTGGTCTCTCCACGCGTTGCGCGGAGGACTTGGTACACATACCTCTAGAATATATCAAAATTGTCATTACATAAACATGATTATCTATTCAGTTTTTCACATGTTTACACAAAGTTGGAAACATTTTTCAAAAGTTGTATAGGTAACTTTTGCAGATTTGTGTGAATTTCCAACAACTTTGTACTCACAAACCGACGCAATCAAGGGAGATATAGAAAAAACTATTTCGGCAGTATGCTGAAACCAAATAATATTTTGAGAAAAGTAGAAGATAAAACCAAAGAAAAGTAGAAGTCGAACACAAGATCATTGAAATTCACTTTTATAATTTTTAAAAGCTCCTGGAATGTAAAATGCAAATTTGATCAGTGAAGAAATAAGAGCAGCAAACCAAATTCTTCCCTGAACCCCCTAACATTTTGTATTGATACTTCATCTAAAAATTTCAACATACTCATGTATATGATAATCACTAAGTAAAGGCCAGAGTGAGCATCAACAAACTAAATGATTAACATGTAGGCTAAATCAAGGTATGAACAGAAAATACTGAGAAGAAAATAGAAGGAAAGTTATACTTTTAGGTAGAGATGATGTTCTAGATGTGCCAATTAATAGATGCATTGTCTAATGGTAATCAATGTGTGTTTTGGTTTATGTTACTGAAAAGACACAAGTTTAGAGATTTTTAACAACTATATTTTAACATTTCATACTACATCTTAGATATTTTTATGTAGTATCTGTTGGACTTGCTCTTAGTTGTAGCTGAACATAAATACAATCGCAAAATGCCAGATATAGGGGGCCCCAATCGGATATAGCCTAGTGTGAAGAGCATAATCAGAAAATTGACATGTCAGAACGTCCACACAAAATGTTTACTTTTTATATAGCTTCGGTCATCAGCTCGTCCATATAATAATTTAATCATGAGAAACTAATAATTAAGCGATTAAATTGGATGAACCGAGCTGGACGGAGCAACGGACTTACTTTTAAAATTTTTTTAAAACAAGAAATTCTCCTTTCATTCATTTCATGGATTTGAAAAATATTCAGAATTTGAAAAAATATCCAGAATTGTTTGACAAATAATAAGGAATATAAATTAGAGAGTTATATGACTACATGTAATCAGAAAATTGACCCTCAAAAAATTAAAATTATGACCAAAACCTGCAAGAGTAAGTGAGAATATTGACTTCTGTTTTAGCTAGGTGTAACTTCCAAGTTCCAATTACCTTCCTATAATTAATGAAAAAGGTTGAGTTATCTTGGTTTTGATTTATGAATTGGTATATTTATATGCAGAAGGATGTTTTTTTTTTTTTGAAAAGACACATCTTTTTGTTTCTTATATTTATTGAAAAAGTATGGGGTGTAGAATTACCAAATTACCCTTGCTGGAAGATAAGGAGAAACTTTTATCAAAGTATTCTCATTATAGTTTTGGTCTAGGAAGAATTACCAAATTACCCTTGCTGGAAGATAAGGAGAAACTTTTATCAAAGTATTCTCATTATAGTTTTGGTCTAGGATGAGTAATTTTTGTTTGTTCTTGATGGTTTTATACATGAGTTTCTCAAAATGGAATAGTTGCCGTGCATATGTATCAAAGACTTCACCCGTCAACGGATATAGCATCAGAAGACTTCACCCAATTACCCGTCAACCACGCCATCAAGATTTGATATTTTTTTGGATTATCAGCTAAACTTCAGTCCACTTCATATTTACCATTTAATTATCTTATATTGATGATGTCTTAAATTATGGTTTAATTGTATTCTAAATAAAATTGAAATTGTAAGTCCAGATTTTGTTGGCAGCTTTGTGGAATGTCATGTTGCAACATGACTTCAGTTGGCAGAAAAAGATAGAATATTTTCCAGGCTCCAGCGCAGGTTTTGAAGATGGAAGGAAAATATTGTGTGATGGAGTTTATGGAAACTACAGTCCTAATGGGTGTCTACAATGTGATTTGCAGCTGTATTAGAATGGAAATATTCGTGGTGATCGTTTTTCCATTTATCAGATGATTAGACACGCATAAATTCCTTTTCTTCAAGGTTTTAACTTGGAATACAATTCTATTGAAGGAAGGAATCAAGAGCCGTGTGAAAGGAAGTTTCTACATGGCAATGAGCTATAAAATATGGACATCAGTCGCGTGCTAAGGTGATCGGTTTTACACAGAAATTCTGGAATTCAGAGTTTTATCTTTTGAGCACAAGGCGACGCAGTCCTGGTTTTTCAACCTTACACAAAACACTTGGGACGTGTGTTGAAGCTCGGGTGGTTTAGAACCTTGCCGCACCTTCGTGGAAAAGAAGGTAATCACTGTAACAGCTATCTATGCTAGAGTAGCCAATTGATAGTGTGATAGGCTTGCTGATATAGCCAGTAGCTTGTAATAGATAGGGAAAACTTTATTACAGCTAGTGAAGGGTTTTACCACGGGCTACGGCCCCCCAGACGTAGGTGCATTGCACTGAACTGGGTGATCACATCGTGTTCTTTTTAATTCCGCACTTTTAGTTTTAATTAGTTGTTTTTAATTAAAACTAGAACACGATTGGAATTAGATCACGTAAGCAGGGAATTTCATTTGGTATCAGAGCTTAATCACTCTTTTAATCCTCTTGCGAGGTGAGTGAACGATCTGCTTACTATGGCCAAAGAAGGAGGATCCATCACACGAGCTCCTCTACTGGTTGATGGAGGATACCCGGACTGGAAGACGCGCATGCGTATATTTATTGATCAGCTTGATGATGATGCCTGGAACATGATCGAGATCGGATACAGTCCACCTACCATACCAAATCCAGCTGGTGGAACTATGCCTAAACCTGTTCCATGGACTGACACAGAAAAGGCTATGAAGAGGCTGAACAGCAAAGTGCTAGGCGCTCTCTATAATGGAGTAAAAGATGATCAATTCAGAATCATCTCGGGGTGTACTACTGCCAAAGCTGCCTGGGAAGCACTTGAGAAGGAACATGAAGGATCCAGGTCTGTTAGAAAGATCAAGCTTGGAATGATCAAATCTGAATTTGAAAGTCTGGAGATGTTGGAACATGAGACAGTTGATGAGTTCAGCACTAGATTGAAAGATTTAATTCATAGAGCACATCAGTTTGGTGAAAGATATACTGAGGCTCAAGTTCTGGACAAGGTGAAGAGGTCATTACCTGAGAGATTTTCAGTCTTAGTGATGAACCTGGAGATCAATGCTCAACTGGACGTTGTTACTTTAGATGAGCTGTTGGGGTTTATGAAGACTTCTGAGATGTGCACTGAGAAAAGTAAGGATAAAAAGGCTCTGTCATTTCATGTTGCAACATCAAAAAGTAAAGGAAAGATGGAGGAAGATAATATTGGCTCTGATGAAATGGCATTGCTTGCTAGAAACTTTGGGAGATTCATGAGGGGAAACCAAGGAAGAGGATATTCTGGCAATCAAGGAAGAGGAAATCAAGGTGCTCAGAATCAAAGCAATCAGGGTCAATTCAGAGGGGTTCCAGGTCAACAGGGTGCACAAGCTCAAATGAATCAAGGCCAGGGAACTCAGAATTTTCAATTCCAAGGAACTAAGCCCTATCAGAATCAGGGAGATCATACTTATCTGAACCAGGGAAATCAGCCCTATCAAGGTCAAGGAGGTCAATCTGTAGAATCTCAGAATGCTGTCAAAAATTTTCCAGGAGGAGATTCTACTCAAACTAGACTCAGGACTGTTGATGATCTACCAAGAGGTCCTGAAGGAACTAAGCATGCTGGTAAACCTCAGTGCAAGGAGTGCAATGGCTTTGGACATCTAGCATATCAGTGTGGGAATTTTTTTGAATCAACCTAAGGCATTTGTGGCATCAGGAGAAACCTGGAGTGATGATGAAGATGAGATTCTGCCTGAAAAACATGTGTCTTTTGGAGTTAGAGTTGTGGAATCAGGACCAGTTCCGGATGAATCAGAAAGTACTGATCTCCAAAGTGCATATGATGATCTGTATAAGGAATGGGAAAACTCAGTTGAACTAATCAAAAGTCTAAAAATTAGTCAAACTGAAGCTACTGAAATGACAAGCCTTGCAGAAGAAATTGAGTCTCTGAAAGTAAAGGTCAATACCCTAGTGAATGATGCAATGGTTGAGGAGCAGGAAATTGAAGAATTAACCGTAAGTCTAAAATCCATGACTAAAAGAGCTGAGAAAGCTGAAGGGGAGCTTGCTGATCTGAGAAAGAAACTTGAAATCTCAGAAGGAAAGAAACCCATGGATGATGTGGAGAAATCACAGAAGCTAGAGATAATGACAAAAAGGGCTAAAGATGCTGAAGTAGCTTCTGATATCCTGGTTAAGAAGCTGGAGATTATGACTTCAAGAACAGTAAGTGCTGAAGAAAAAGCTAAAGCCAGAACCATTGACTGTGACAATCTGGGGAAGAAGTTGAGAACTGCAATTGCTAGAGCTGAGGAAGCTGAAGCAACCATTCATAAACTGAACACAGGAACTGCAAAATTAAATGATCTCTTGGTGATGGGAAAGACAGATGGTAACAAGCAAGGTCTGGGATTTAACAGCAAGGTGTCAAACTCTCAGATGACCAAAACAGTGTTTGTGTCTGCAAGAAATCAAGCATCTAACAGTCAGAGAAAATTCAGAAGAAATCAGCCTAACTGTGCACCTGTCTCAGAAAAGAGAGGATCTCAGGGAATTGTAGAAAGGAAGACCCCTCCTAGATGTTGCGACTACTGCATGATGCAAGGACATGATGAAGTTCGATGCATGAAACTGCTGAGAGATATTATGAGAGGAAAGCAATTTACCTCATGTTGCAACATGGAGCCTGATCAACAGAAGAAACTCACTAGAAAGGTATGGGTACCAAAATCTTCACTGAATTGTCTTGTAGTTCACACCTGCTATAATGTATATGCCAGGAACACGTGGTATTTTGACAGTGGGTGCTCGAGGCACATGACTGGATCCCCAGATCTGTTAAGCAACATGGTGTCATGGAGTGGTACAGTACAATTTGGAGATGGTAAGATCAGTAAGGTTATTGGAAAGGGAGAACTTAAAATTCAAGATTTTCCTGTGCTGTATGATGTATTGCTAGTAGAAGATCTCAAGGCAAATCTAATCAGTATCAGCCATCTGTGTGATCATCAGATGACAGTTCATTTTAATGAATCCCTATGTACAGTCAAGCAAGGGACTAGTGCTGTACTTACTGGGAGAAGATCATCTGACAACTGTTACATCTTGGAACCTTCTATTACATGCCTCAGTGCTAAGAGTGATAACTCAATCTTGTGGCATCGTAGATTGGGACATGCAAACACGAAAGCACTGAGTAAAGCATCTAGAATTGAGGCTATCCGTGGACTCCCTCAAATCACGTATCAGAAGGATATGATCTGTGGCCCATGCAAAGAAGGAAAGCAGACAAAAGCACCTCATCCGGCTATTACTGAAATTACCACATCCCAAAATCTGGAACTTCTACACATGGACCTCATGGGACCAGTAAATGTGTTGAGTGTGTCGGGGAAGAGATTTATATTCGTCTGTGTGGATGATTTTTCAAGGTTTTCCTGGGTTGAGCTGTTGACGGACAAATCTGAGGCAGTGAGTGTTATTCGAGATCTGGTCTTACGCCTGAATAATGAAAAAGCCAGTGTAAATCAGAGGGTAGTCAAGATTCAAACCGATAATGATGGGGAATTCAAAAATGATGCAATGGCTCAGTTCTGCTCAGCTAATGGAATTACCCATATCTATGCTCCTCCTTACACAGCTCCCATGAATGGAATTGTAGAACGCAAGAACAGAACAATCCAAGAGATGGCTAGGACTATGATGGCCGAGTACAGTGTTCCTAAAAGGTGGTGGAATGAAGCAGTCAAAACAGCTTGCTATGTGATTAATCGCGTCTATTTGAGGCCGTGGACTGAGAAAACAGCTTATGAAATATGGAAAGGAAGGAAGCCAAGTGTTGCTCACTTTCATGTATTTGGTGCAGAGTGTTATATTCTCAGAGATAGAGAGAAACTGGGAAAATTTGAATCTAAATCCGACAGGGGGGTGTTCCTTGGGTATGCGATGAACAGTAGAGCGTACAGGGTTTTTAACAGACGTACTGGAACTGTTATGGAATCTATTAATGTGATAATTAAGGATGTGCCGGATAGGGTTCCAGAAGATATTGATGATATGGAGTTACAGCAGAGAACCTCAATTCAGAATACTGAAGGTCCAAAGAATCTATCTTCTGAACAAACTAGTACAAGTTCTCATGTTGCAACATCACTTCTGACTCCAGGAGATGGTCAAATTTCTAAACCTACTGAAGTTGAGCATACAAACCCAGAAAATCCCAGTGTATCATCAACACCTCCTTTGGATGAATCCACTCAACCAATCACTGAAAATAATTCGGACAATTCGGATGAATCTGATGGAGAAACAACACGAGCAGACACTAGAATTACTCCACGACAGAAAAATCCCCGAGGAAAGCCTCCTGTGAATTATGCCCAAATGCACCATGGAAGCCGCCATGTTATACAATGTTTTCTGTCTTTGATCGAGCCAAAGAACCATAAGGAAGCCTTATTGGACGAATACTGGATCTCAGCTATGCAGGAAGAACTGAGTCAGTTTGAAAGAAATGATGTATGGGAGTTAGTGGCTCGTCCGCAAGGAATTAATGTCATTGGCACGAAATGGATCTTCAAGAATAAATCCGATGGAGACGGAACAGTAACCAGAAACAAAGCCAGGCTTGTTGCTCAGGGATATACTCAGGTTGAAGGTGTGGATTTCGATGAAACTTTCGCCCCAGTTGCTAGACTTGAATCTGTGCGAATTCTCTTAGCCATGTCATGTGTGTTGAACTTTAAGCTGCACCAGATGGATGTCAAGAGTGCTTTTCTAAATGGCATTGTTAATGAGGAAGTGTATGTTGAACAGCCTAAGGGGTTTGAAGATCCTCACTTTCCTAATCATGTGTTCAAGCTCAAAAAGGCATTATATGGTTTAAAACAAGCTCCTCGTGCTTGGTATGACAGGCTCACTCAGTTTCTACTTAACAAAGGCTATATTCGAGGGGGAGTTGATAGAACACTGTTTATGTATTCTCAAGGAACAGATATTCTAATAGCTCAGATTTATGTGGATGATATTGTTTTTGGCTCAACTTCTACAGATCTGGTAAATGAGTTTGTGTCATTGATGACATCTGAATTTGAGATGAGCATGGTTGGTGAACTATCTTATTTTCTGGGATTACAAGTCAAACAGGGTGATGATGGTCTGTTTATCAACCAAACAAAATATGCCTTGAATCTTGTTAAGAAGTTTGGTCTTGGAGAGGCAAAGGCAGTTAGAACTCCAATGTCTACCACTGAAAAGTTAACTAAGGATGAAAAAGGTGTGCCGGTTGATACTAAGTTATATCGAAGCATGATTGGTAGCCTATTATATCTAACAGCAAGCAGGCCTGATATTTCTCTAAGTGTTGGAATATGTGCTCGTTTTCAAGCTGCACCTAAGGAATCTCATGTATCTGCAGTAAAGAGAATCATTAGATACATCTCTGGCACTGCTGATTATGGTATCTGGTACTCTAAGGGAACTAGTTGTCAGGTGTATGGTTACAGTGACTCTGACTGGGCTGGAAACGCAAATGATCGAAAAAGTACAACTGGAGGCTGTTTTTTTATTGGGGAGAACTTGGTGTCTTGGTATAGTAAGAAGCAGAACTCAATCTCTCTATCTACTGCTGAGGCCGAATACTTAGCTGCAGGGAGCTGTTGTACTCAGTTGATATGGATGAAACAGATGCTCCGAGACTATGGTATTAAGCTGAGACGTCTTACAATTCTATGTGACAATAAATCTGCTATTGATATCTCTAAGAACCCAGTTCAGCATAATAGAACCAAACACATCGATATCAGACACCATTTTATCAGAGACTTAGTTGAAAGAAAGGAAGTGGAACTTAAGCATGTGCCTACTGAGAGCCAATTTGCTGATATCTTCACTAAGCCTTTGGATGCCTCAACATTTGAAACCCTGAGACAACATCTTGGGGTGTGTACTATCTAAAGTACTGAGGGTTACCTACTTGTATAGTTGTTATTTCAAATTCTATTTTTCGTTTGATAAAAATCAGAAAATACCAAAAATATGGTTAAGGGCAGAAGTTGCATGTCATGTTGCAACACGAAGATATAAGGTGCAAGTGATAGTCTATGGCGCATGAGATAGGCGCATTTATGGGTAGGAGACAGCTTGGGCCCACAGAATTCATGTGTTATTTTTCCGTTGGGCATTATTAATATTTCGCGTAAAAAGGCGGAAAAACTTGTTTTCCCCTTTTTCATTCGCGCCCAGCTAGAAACCCGTCCCCATTCCTATTGCAACACGAAATTTTTGCTCTCTCTTCTTGCGAAATCTTTCCAGTGCTCACCGGACTCGGCGTCGGATTTTTTCTGTGTAGTTGAAACCCGCGGCTTTCTTCTTAAGGTACCAACTGGTTCTCTCGATCTATTGGTTTCTTCCGGTTCTTGAGTTAATTAATAGGGTTTCTGTGAGTATCTGTGATTCGTGTCTGGTTATTCGGTCTAGCAATATCATGTATTTTCGTGAATGTGATCGATTCAGATTGGGGTTTGGTAGTCAAGATTGGACGGATTTAGGGGGAGTTTATGACACTCGCTGGGTTAAGGGTTTATGGGATCCCTGTACTGATTTGATTGGGCCCGAGGCTAATGTTGTTGGATTTGTGAAACCCTTGCCTGATTCACCTCCGTCCCCTGCCCTGGATGTGATTCCTGAGAATTTTATACCTGCCCCTGGTTCAAGAGATGACATTAAACTCAGGGACTATCATGAGAGGTTAAGAATCTGGAACTATGCTAAGGGTCTAGATAATTTTCTGCATGGTGCGTTGGGGAGCAGAAATAATCCTGATAGATGTTCATTTGATGGCAAGATGAGGCCAAAACCCCCTAGGACAGATGTAATTATAACCTCTGATCTTTATAAACCAACTTTTGTGAGGCCTGAACCTAAAGCCAACCCGTATCTGAGGCCTTCTTCTTCTAATTCCAGGTATTCTACAAGAGGATCATCTATGGCTGGAAATCAGAACAGAGATGGCAGCTCTGATTTTCCAAAGAGGAGACCACACACCAAGGTTCCTTGTGTGAGGACAAGGCCCTATCACACCAGATCAAACACCAAGCTGAAGACTGTGTTTTCCAACACCAGTGATACCCCCATAGACCTGGATGATTCTGGTTCTCAGAAGGGAGAGCATGAAAGTATTGAATCTATCATCTCCAGGTGTGCTGATTTTGTTGATCCCTTGGATCACGTGATCTTGAGCCAGCGACTCAAGCACAGGCAACAGGCTTCTGCCACAGCACATGCACAGTCACAGGAGAATATTACTCCAACTGTTCATGACACCATTCATGGTCCAGCTGTTATTCCAACCTCTGCCACCTCTCCTGGAGTCTCCTCTGGTCCTGTTTCTGAAGGTTCATCTCCTACAAAAGTGGTCTCCAGGAGAACTAAAATGACTGCTGGAAGGATATGGAATGATGGCAGAAGGAGGCAGCAATTCACAAACTTTCCTCAAGCCACACCTCGATGTGAGGGTGATCTTTCTCCCCAATCATTAAGAGCCTCCAGACACCCTGCCTCTGCTGATGAACTAGATGGGATTAGAGTCACTGCATCTGGGATTCCTGAGGATGTTCCAGGAGAGTCTTACTCAGAACCAGCTGCACATACTGACTTTCTAAGGCATGGTGAGACTGGAGCAGTGCTATTTTTACCAGATGGCCTAAATCTTGAGGATTGCTTTGAGGATGTAACTGATGATGAGGAGGAAGTAAGTGGTGAGATGCTGGTGGCAGATATTTTGCAAAGTCTGAGGAAACCAGTGGTGTCTGCAGAAAATTTCCCAAGTGTTCAGCATAGTTCTCATGTTGCAACACCAGATTCTCCAAATCCTTCTCAGAAAACTGAAGTGGTTGAATCTGAGGCCCCAACCAAGACTGCGGTTCTTGAAGATCAGGAGGATGGACATGATGATGAAGTCCAGGGCCCCTTAAATGTTTCTGCAGAGTTGCAAACTGTAGCACCAATTGATGATCTTAATGATCAGAGCTCTAAATCCCAGGAGGAGGCACAAAGTCCTTCAAGCAAATCTGTGTCACATACAGAGGTTCCTCTTCCTGTTTCAAAATTCAGAAGCTTGAACAAGCTCAAACCAAGGGTGGCCAAGAAGTTCTCCTTAGGTAGCTCCTCAGAGAATGGTGTTCTGCTATCTCTAAAGCAAAGGGTGGATGTCAGAAATCACCTGAAGAAGTTTACCACATGGTCAGCTCCTGCTCTGAAGAGGTCTACCGATCCTATCACTGTACCTGTGCACAAGAGACCTCCTACAATCAAGCACTACACTAGGAAACCCAGAAGGATAGCTGGGATGCCTTCTACCACAGCTGCCACTGTCACTGGAAAGAACCAACTGCACCCTAGCTCTGAGAATCCTTTACCTCCACACTCTCCAGCACATGATGATACTGTCCCTGCCTCCTCTCAGCTCAGTCCTATTAAACTCAATGTCCCAGATTCTCCGATTCACTTGGACAACATAAATGTTGAGCAGGACCTGCTTTCCCCCACCTCTCCATATACAGCTCCAGATGAGGAAGACTATGCAAGTTTGGAGGATCCAACTGTTGATGATACCCCTGTTGATGAGAATCTTGCTGATCTGGAAGATCCAGATGTTGACCTTGAGGCTTCAACTGGGGAGGAGGATGCCACTGAGGATGCTGAGATGCTCAATGCTAGACTGTTGTCTCTGGCACACTCTGAGAAGTTTTACAATGTCACAGCTAGTCTGCACTATGATCTTCTCAGTTCAAGGGGCTTCTTTGTTGAAAAGGTGCTGGATATCAAGAAGTGTGCTGAGAGTGGCTTTGATACTTTCCTCGGACAAATTGGGTATGTTCAAGCAGCCACTGTATTTCAAGGTTATGACCCTGACATGGTTCTGGAATTCTACAGCAATCTTCAGAGGGGTACACTCATGGTTGGGACTGATTGGTCAGGGAAGGTATATTTCAGGGGGAGAATAGTTGAGCTCACTCCCGAGAAATTAAATTCAGTATTGGGAATTAAGCTACTTGAAGGCTCGGATATGGTTTATCCCAGGGATTACAATGTGGATAATAATGTGCTTGCAAGAGCACTGACCTTTGGGAAATTCAACACTTGGCCGTCTGGTTATGTACCTACCAGTTCCCTCACTCTCAGATTCTGGTTGCTCTTCAAGGTCCTTATCAATTGTTGGATGCAAACTACCAATACCACCACCTTAACTCCTGATCAGGCAGAGCTTCTCTTTGGTATTGGTTCGGGATGTGAAGTTAATCTGGGAGAGTATATTCTCAGAAGGATTGTTGGAGCTCTTGATGCTTCCAGATGCACTGAGGCATTGCCTCATCCTTGCTTGATTACAGGATTCCTGATGGCTGAGGGATTTGAGATTGATGTGGAGAGCTTGATTCCAGCTGGCAAGTTTGGGTTCACTGCTAAATCCTTGGACAGGACTGTGTTGGACTTGCCCTGGGATCAGCAACTTATGTCAGGAGACGTAGTGCTGTCAAGTCAATTTGAGCTGCGAGCTGCTGAGAAACAGATTCAACTGCATATGGATCAAATTGTATTTCACAGTGAGTTATTGAAGAAAGCTCAGGATAATAAGGCTCGGATTTTGGCTGCCATTGCCAAGGAGAATGTGAGGGATGATTCTTCTGTTCCACTGGAGTCGACATTATTTGCTGCTGCTCCCTCCCGTTCTTCCAAGAGAGCTCGCTCTTCAGGTCCTGTGAAGCAGCATCGAGCCAAGAAAGCCAAGATTCCAGTCACTCCTGCCTGGAAAAGAGGCAAAGTTCTTTCTGACTCTGAGGATGATTCTCAGTGATGGTTGTTTTTTTTCTCTCCCATTCTCTGTCTTGATTTCATACTGTGGATGTTTTGATTCGGGTCCTTTGGCATTTTATGGCCCCAGGGGGAGATATATTGTGACTGAGTTTTTTTTTTGTGACTGTATTAGAATGATAATTCTACTTTTTCTGCCAAGTTCTTATGATTGGATCCATGAAGTAGAAGCTGTTGGTTTTCTGAGATGTTAAATTCAGTAGAAGCTTTTGACATAGTGGGTCCACAAATTGCCAAAGGGGGAGATTGTAAGTCCAGATTTTGTTGGCAGCTTTGTGGAATGTCATGTTGCAACATGACTTCAGTTGGCAGAAAAAGATAGAATATTTTCCAGGCTCCAGCGCAGGTTTTGAAGATGGAAGGAAAATATTGTGTGATGGAGTTTATGGAAACTACAGTCCTAATGGGTGTCTACAATGTGATTTGCAGCTGTATTAGAATGGAAATATTCGTGGTGATCGTTTTTCCATTTATCAGATGATTAGACACGCATAAATTCCTTTTCTTCAAGGTTTTAACTTGGAATACAATTCTATTGAAGGAAGGAATCAAGAGCCGTGTGAAAGGAAGTTTCTACATGGCAATGAGCTATAAAATATGGACATCAGTCGCGTGCTAAGGTGATCGGTTTTACACAGAAATTCTGGAATTCAGAGTTTTATCTTTTGAGCACAAGGCGACGCAGTCCTGGTTTTTCAACCTTACACAAAACACTTGGGACGTGTGTTGAAGCTCGGGTGGTT
Source organism: Cruciata laevipes (assembly GCA_963678965.1). Classification (NCBI taxonomy): domain Eukaryota; kingdom Viridiplantae; phylum Streptophyta; class Magnoliopsida; order Gentianales; family Rubiaceae; genus Cruciata; species Cruciata laevipes. The sequence goes on from OY787639.1 coordinate 2,425,939, forward strand.
TAGAACCTTGCCGCACCTTCGTGGAAAAGAAGGTAATCACTGTAACAGCTATCTATGCTAGAGTAGCCAATTGATAGTGTGATAGGCTTGCTGATATAGCCAGTAGCTTGTAATAGATAGGGAAAACTTTATTACAGCTAGTGAAGGGTTTTACCACGGGCTACGGCCCCCCAGACGTAGGTGCATTGCACTGAACTGGGTGATCACATCGTGTTCTTTTTAATTCCGCACTTTTAGTTTTAATTAGTTGTTTTTAATTAAAACTAGAACACGATTGGAATTAGATCACGTAAGCAGGGAATTTCAGAAATGAGTATTCATAGTATAAATTTTAGAAAAATTAAACTGTTTCATAACTAAATAAATTGTCTAACTACAAGTTACTAACAAAAAAAATTGATGTTATTACACGTGAAATTTAGGTTTGAGGAAACTGAAACTAGCCGTGCAAATTAAGGCGGGAAAAATGATTCATTGTCATCTTGACAGGTGTCATAACTATCACCAGATTACCCGTACTCCTCTGCTGAACATAGTTCAATAATGCAATAATGTTACTTTGACTCATAAGTTGACTCAGAAGCATTCTTGGTACTACCTATAAAACTTAGCAACTTGCTGTGTCCACACAAACAGAACTAAAAGAGCAGTTCACTGCAAATTGTTTCTTCTTTTTCCTTCAATTCCATAGATGGGAAATCTAAATCCATACCTTGTGCTCATCCTGTTAACATTAACCATGCAGTACTCATGTTCATTATCAGCTGCAAGATCTCTTGGGAACGAGACGGATCGAATGGCCTTGCTCAATATCAAGCTTACGATGAATGATCCAAACGGTTTCCTGAATCTCTGGAATGACTCACTTCACCACTGCCAATGGCCAGGAGTCATCTGCAACATACGACATCGGAGGGTAACCAACTTAACTTTACAAGGTAAGACCTTGTCCGGAACCATTTCTCCCCATGTAGGAAACCTCAGCTTCATGAAGAGTATCCATTTGGGGGGGAATTTTTTGCATGGTGAAATACCCCTTCAGATGGGTCAACTGTCTAGGCTGCAAGTTTTAAACATGTCATTTAATTTACTGGGTGGAGAAATTCCAGTTAATCTCAGCAGATGCTCACAACTAAGATGCATAGACTTTCAAAGCAATCATTTGATAGGAGAACTTCCGGCCGAGTTGGAGTCGTTAAGAAAGCTGGAGACTCTTAGTATGTCTAGGAACAAATTGAGAGGAAATATTCCTGCTTCACTAGCCAATCTTTCGTCAACTCTTATGATACTATCTTTAACCGAAAACAATTTGGAGGGTTACATTCCAACTGATTTGGGGTTACTAACTAGATTGCTTAGGTTGGAACTGGGAGTAAATAAGTTAAGAGGAGAAATCCCTTCATCTTTGTTTAACATATCTACACTCATAAAATTCTCAGTAACACAAAATTTCCTTCTTGGTAAACTTCCAACTAATCTTGGTATCAACCTACCCAATCTCCAAATTTTATATATGGGTATTAATTACTTTTTTGGAAAAATACATGTTTCAATTTCCAATTGCACTGACCTTGAAAGACTTGACCTCAGTGAGAACAAGTTTGAAGGAAAAGTCCCCCCTAGTGTTGGGAAATTTCTGAATCTTCACTATATGAATCTGGAAATGAATTCCCTACATGGAAATGTTCAGGATATCTTAGAACCTTTGACCAACTGCACCAATTTAATGATTCTTTCTTTAAGCACCAATAATTTTTCAGGTGAACTACCCAATACCATGGGTAATCTATCATCCCATTTAACCAAAATATACTTGGGTGAAAATCAGATATCAGGAACCATCCCAGTGGAACTTGGAAATCTTGTTGGATTAGAGATGATCTCTTTCGATGACAACTCTTTAACAGGCATCATACCAGCAAATCTGGAAAAAATTCATAACTTAAAGCGGTTGTCAATACCAATGAACAGGTTATTAGGACAAATTTCACCAACACTCTGCATCAACATGACCCATTTGTATCATCTCGAGTTAAATGAGAACAACCTAGAAGGTAATCTCAGTCATAGTCTTTCTAAATGTCGAAGTTTACAAGAGTTGAACATTTATAGAAACAAGTTTAGTGGAAGTATTTCATCACGCATGTTTGGATCATACACTTCTCCAACTTGGTTAGTTTTATCAAGTAATCAACTGAGTGGCCCCCTTCCTTTAGAAATAGGAAAAATGACTAATCTTCACGAACTAAATGTTTCCCACAATAAACTATCCGGACCTATTCCCTCAACCATTGGTGATTGTTTAGTCATTGGAAACCTTGATATGAGCAGCAACAATTTTAGTGGATCACTACCTCCAAGTTTGGCTTCTCTAAAGGGGATGGAGTATTTAGACATTTCGGATAATATTTTATCTGGATCAATCCCGGATGGTATGAGTCAGTTGGTTTATCTCAAGTATCTGAATCTGTCCTACAATAACCTTGAAGGTAAGGTACCCACTGATGGAATTTTCTCGAATGCAAGCCAAGTAATGTTACAGGGGAACACTAAACTTTGTGGTGGCATTGTCGAATTGGGATTACCAGCTTGTCCAGTTGTTGAGAGAAAGATAAAAGGGAAAAAACATTTAATAATCATACTCATTCCCCTACTATCTGCACTTATAATATCCATCGCATTGTTTCTCTATCTCTTTCTCCGCAAAAAGAGAGATCGAGTTAGAGAAGGAATACCCTTAGTCCCAGGTGAAAAGATGTTAAGAGTTTCTTATCATGAGCTGTATCGGGCAACTCATGAGTTTTCTCCAGCCAACTTGATTGGATCGGGAAGCTTTGGGTTTGTGTACAAATGCAGCTTAGTTCGTGAGCATGAAGAGATTAAAGTTGTAGCAGTGAAAGTTCTTGACCTAAAAAAGAGCGGGGCTTCGAAAAGCTTCAAGGCAGAGTGCAAGGCATTATCCAACCTTCGCCATAGAAATCTTGTCCCTCTCTTAACTTACTGCTCCAGTATTGATCATAAGGGCGATGAATTCAAGGCTCTAGTATATAAATACATGGAGAATGGAAGCCTCGATACGTGGTTGCATCCTGCAGATCAGTCACTTGAACCAGAAAGATGTCTGAATCTTGTCCAAAGGCTTACTATTGCAATAGATGTTGCCTCAGCATTGGATCATTTGCATGATCACTCACATATAGTGGTTGCTCACTGTGATATAAAACCAAGCAACATTCTTCTTGACATTAATCTTACTGCTTATGTGGGTGATTTTGGGTTAGCAAGGCTTCTTCCTCAACTTCGACAAGGAGCTTCAAGTAGTACAGTTGCAATCAAAGGAACAATTGGATACGCAGCTCCAGGTAAATACTATGTCACACATACGTACTTTTGAGGATTAAATGAAAAACAATGAAATATCGTATGCATGCTTTAACTTTAGTTATAATTACTTGTTCAGAATATGCAATGGGGCTTGAGGTTTCAACTCAAGGTGATGTGTACAGCTATGGAATTCTGTTGCTAGAGATGTTCACGGGAAGAAGACCTACGAGTGATACATTTACAGAGGGCTTGGATTTGCATAGCTATGTCGAGACGGGGCTTTGCGAACAGGTTTGGGAGATTGTTGATCCTTCATTACTCTCAGGAGAAGCAGAAGATGAAACCAGGTTGAATGCACAAGAATGCATCATTTCAACTCTAAAGCTCGGGATCGGATGCTCTCGAGAAGCTGCCAAGGATCGGATGGACATGAAACAGGTGATGAGAGAGCTGCATTTCATTAAAAATGCACTCTAAGACCGTTGGATTCACAAACCTGGCAGTGCTGATCAATCTGATGCGTTCATTTTCTGTGTGTTGTTGTTGAAATTCCCTGCTTACGTGATCTAATTCCTATCGTGTTCTAGTTTTAATTAAAAACCACTAATTAAAACTGAAAGTGCGGAATTTAAAATGAACACGATATGATCACCCAGTTCAGTGCAATGCACCTACGTCTGGGGGGCCGTAGCCCGTGGTAAAACCCTTCACTAGCTGTAATAAAGTTTTCCCTGTCTATTACAAGCTACTGGCTATATCAGCAAGCCTATCACACTATCAATTGGCTACTCTAGCATAGATAGCTGTTACAGTGATTACCTTCTTTTCCACGAAGGTGCGGCAAGGTTCTAAACCACCCGAGCTTCAACACACGTCCCAAGTGTTTTGTGTAAGGTTGAAAAACCAGGACTGCGTCGCCTTGTGCTCAAAAGATAAAACTCTGAATTCCAGAATTTCTGTGTAAAAACCATCACTTTAGCACGCGACTGATGTCCATCTTTTATAGCTCATTGCCATGTAAAAACTTCCTTTCACACGGCTCTTGATTCCTTTCTTCAATAGAATTGTATTCCAAATTAAAACCTTGAAGAAAAGGAATTTATGTGTATCTCAATGTCTTGTAAATGGAAAACCAATCTCCACGAATATATCCATTCTACTTCAGCTGCAAATCACGTTGTAGATACCCATTAGGACTGTAGTTTCCATAAACTCCATCACACAATATTTTCCTTCCATCTTCAAAACCTGCGCTGGAGCCTGGAAAATATTCTATCTTTTTCTGCCAACTGAAGTCATGTTGCAACATGACTTTCCACAAAGCAGCCAACAAAATCTGGACTTACAATCTCCCCCTTTGGCAATTTGTGGACCCACTACAGCAAAGACTCTTACTGAATTCAGAATCCCAGAGAAAACAACAGCTTCTACTTCATGCATCCATTATGAAAAACAAACAAGGCAGAAAAGATAGAATCACCAATAAACTACAGTCATCCAAAAATTCACAGTCACAATCTCCCCCTGGGGCCATAAAATGCCAAAGGGCCCGAATCAAAACATCCATAGTACACAAACAAAGCAGAGAAGGGGAGAGAAAAAAAAACAACCATCACTGAGAATCATCCTCAGAGTCAGAAAGGACTTTGCCTCTTTTCCAGGCAGGAGTGACTGGAATCTTGGTTTTCTTGGCTCGATGCTGCTTCACAGGACCTGAAGAGCGAGCTCTCTTTGAAGAACGGGAGGGAGCAGCAGCAAATGATGTTGACTCCAGTGGAACAGAAGAATCATCCCTCACATTCTCCTTAGCAATGGCAGCCAAAATCCGAGCCTTATTATCCTGAGCTTTCTTCAATAACTCACTGTGAAATACAATTTGATCCATATGCAGTTGAATCTGTTTCTCAGCAGCTCGCAGCTCAAATTGACTTGACAGCACTACGTCCCCTGACATAAGTTCCTGATCCCAGGGCAAGTCCAACACAGTCCTGTCCAAGGATTTAGCAGTGAACCCAAACTTGCCAGCTGGAATCAAGCTTTCCACATCAACCTCAAAGCCCTCAGCCATCAGGAATGCTGTAATCAAGCAAGGATGAGGCAATGCCTCAGTGCATCTGGAAGCATCAAGAGCTCCAACAATCCTTCTGAGAATATACTCTCCCAGATTAACTTCACATCCCGAACCAATACCAAAGAGAAGCTCTGCCTGATCAGGAGTTAAGGTGGTGGTATTGGTGGTTTGCATCCAACAGTTGATAAGGACCTTGAAGAGCAACCAGAATCTGAGAGTGAGAGAACTGGTAGGCACATAACCAGACGGCCAAGTGTTGAATTTCCCAAAGGTCAGTGCTCTTGCAAGCACATTATTATCCACATTGTAATCCCTGGGATAAATCATATCCGAGCCTTCAAGGAGCTTAATTCCCAGTACTGAATTTAATTTCTCGGGAGTGAGCTCAACTATTCTCCCCCTGAAATATACCTTCCCTGACCAATCAGTCCCAACCATGAGTGTACCCCTCTGAAGATTGCTGTAGAATTCCAGAACCATGGCAGGGTCATAACCTTGAAATACAGGGGCTGCTTGAACATACCCAATTTGTCCTAGGAAAGTATCAAAGCCACTCTCAGCACACTTCTTGATATCCAGCACCTTTTCAACAAAGAAGCCCCTTGAACTTAGAAGGTCATAGTGCAGACTAGCTGTGACATTGTAAAACTTCTCAGAGTGTGCCAGAGACAACAGTTTGGCCCGAAGCATCTCAGCAAAGTCAGATGTATCCCCATCTCCAAAATTATCCTCTAAGTCATCCTCTGGATCCTCCAAATCAGCATAATCCTCCTCATCTGGAGCATTAGTCTCAACAGCTGGATCCTCTGCATTAGGAGCTTCATAAGGAGATGCAGGAGAGAGCAAGTCCTGCTCAATATTGATATTATCCAAATGAATTGGAGAGTCTGGAACAGTGAGCTTAATTGGGCTGAGTTCAGATAGGTCAGGTACATTTGCAGCCCTAGATGGACTAGCATCCCTAGTCACAGGACTGGGATTAGAAGGTACTGAAGATGAGGGTTTTCGTGAGCTAGAAATCTCCTGCTGTCTTCCAATTACAGTGGCAGTTGTGGTAGAAGGCCTCCCAGCTGTCCTTCTGGATCTCCTAGAGTAGTGCTGGATTGTAGGAGGTCTCTTGTGCACAGGTACAGGGATAAGATTGGTAGGCCTCTTCAGAGCAGGAGCTGACCATGTGTTAGACTTCTTCTGGTGGTATCTGATAGCCACCCTTTGCTTTAGAGATAGCAAGACACCATTCTCTGAAGAGCTCCCTAAGGGAAACTTCTTGGCCACCCTTGGTTTGAGCTTGTTCAAGCTTCTGAGTTTTGAAACAGGAAGAGGAACCTCTGTATGTGACACAGATTTGCTTGAAGGACTTTGTGCCTCCTCCTGGGATTGAGAACTCTGCTCATTAAGATCATCAATTGGTGCTGCAGTTTGCATCTCTGCAGACACATTTAAGGGGCCCTGGACTTCATCATCATGTCCACCCTCCTGATCTTCAAGAACTGCAGTCTTTGTTTGGGCCTCAGATTCTACAACTTCAGTTTTCTGAGAAGGATTGGGGGAATCTGGTGTTGCAACATGAGAGGGATGCTGAACACTTGGTAATTTTGCAGCAGATACCACTGGTCTCCTCAGACTTTGCAAAATATCTGCAACCAGCATCTCACCACTTACTTCCTCCTCATCATCCGTTACAGCCTCAAAGCAATCCTCAAGAGTTAGGCCATCTGGCAAAAATAACACTGCTCCAGTCTCACCATGCCTTAGAAAATCTGTATGTGCAGCTGGTTCTGAGTAAGAATCTCCTGGAACATCATCAGGAATCCCAGAGGCAGTGACTCTAATCCCATCTAGTTCATCAGCAGAGGCAGGGTGTCTGAAGGCTCTTAATAATTGGGGAGAAGGATCATCCTCACATCGAGGTGTGGCTTGAGGAAAGTTTGTGAATCGCTGCCTCCTTCTGCCATCATTCCATATCCTTCCAGCAGTCATTTTAGTTCTCCTGGAGACCATTTTTGTAGGAGATGAACCATCAGAAACAGGACCAAAGGAGACTCCAGGAGAGGTGGCAGAGGTTGGAATAACAGCTGGACCATGAATGGTGTCATGAACAGTTGGAGTAATATTCTCCTGTGACTGTGCCTGTGCTGTTGCAGGAGCCTGTTGCCTGAGCTTGAGTCGCTGGCCCAAGATCACGTGATCCAAAGGATCAACAAAATCAGCACACCTGGAGATGATAGAGTCAATGCTTTCATGCCCTCCCTTCTGAGAACCAGAATCATCCAGGACTATGGGGTTATCACTGGTGTTGGTGAACACAGACCTCAGCTTGGTGTTTGATCTGGTGTGATAGGGCCTACTCCTCACACAGGGAATCTTTGTGTTTGGAGTCCTCTTCGGAGGCTCAGAGCTGCCATCCTTGTGCTGACTCCCTGCCATAGATGTACCTCTTGTAGAATACCTGGAAGAGGAAGATGGCCTCATGTAAGGGTTAACTTTAGGTTGAGGCCTCACAAAAGTGGGTTTATAAAGATCAGAGGTTATAATCACATCTGTCTTAGGGGGCTTTGGTCTCATCTGACCATTATAAGAGCATCTGTCAGGGTTGCTCCTAGTACCCAAAGCATTATGCAGATAATCGTCTAATCCTTTAGCATATTCCCACACATCCAAATCGTTATAATACTTTTTTAAACGCTCTGCATCTCTAGAACCTGGGGCAGGGATAAAATTTTCTGGAATCGCATCCAGTGCAGGCGATGGGGGTGAATCAGGCAGGGGTATAACAAATCCAACAAGATTAGCCTCAGGCTCAATCAATTCAATACAGGGATCCCATAAACCCTGAACCCACCGAGTATCAAGAACTCCCCCTAAATCTGTCCAATCTGAACTAACAAATCCCAAACTTAATCGATCACACTCACGAAAATACATAGTAATGCTAGACCGACTAATCCAAACACAGATCACAGAGTTCACAAAAACCCTATTAATGGCCTCAAGACACCGGAAGTAACCAATAGATCGAGAAGACCAAGGTAGTACCTTAGGTAGACAGCCGCGGGTTTCGACTGCAATGAAGAATCCGAAGACGAGTCCGGTGAGCACTGGAGAAATTTCCTGAGGAGAGAGACCACAGATTTCGTGTTGCAATAGGAATGGGGACGGGTTTCTGGCTGGGCGCGAATGAAGAGGGGAAAACAAGTTTTTCCGCCTTTTTACGCGAAACTTTTAAGAAGGCCCAACGGAAAAATAACACATAAATTGTGTGGGCCCCAGCTGTCTCCTACTAGAATATGCGCCTATCTCATGCGCCATAACCTTTCATGTTGCAACACGACATGCAACCTTCACCCTTCACTCTATTTTTGGTATTTTCTGACTTTAACAAAAAGAAAAACAAAATCTGAAATAGCAACTATACAAACAGGTATACTTCAGTACCTTAGATAGTACACACCCCAAGATGCTGTCTTAGGGCTTCAAATGTTGAGGCATCCAAAGGTTTAGTGAAGATATCTGCAAATTGGCTCTCAGTGGGCACATGTTTGAGTTCCACTTCCTTTCTCTCAACTAAGTCTCTGATAAAGTGGTGTCTGATATCTATGTGTTTGGTTCTGTTATGCTGAACTGGGTTTTTGGAGATATCGATTGCTGATTTATTATCACACAGAATAGTGAGACTTCCAAGTTTAATACCATAGTCTCTGAGCATTTGTTTCATCCATATCAGTTGAGTGCAGCAACTCCCAGCAGCTAAATACTCGGCCTCAGCAGTAGATAAGGATATGGAGTTCTGTTTCTTGCTATACCAAGACACAAGATTCTGACCAATAAAAAAACAACCTCCCGTGGTACTCTTTCTGTCATTTGCATTACCAGCCCAATCAGAATCACTATAACCATACACTTGACAGCCCACACCCTTCGAAAACCAGATACCATAGTTAGCAGTGCCAGAAATATATCTAATGATTCTCTTTACTGCAGATACATGAGATTCCTTAGGTGCAGCTTGAAACCGAGCACATATTCCAACACTCAGAGAAATATCAGGCCTGCTAGCTGTCAGATATAAGAGACTTCCAATCATGCTTCGATAAAGTTTAGTATCAACAGGCACACCTTTCTCATCTTTAGTTAACTTCTCAGTGGTAGACATTGGAGTTCTAACTGCCTTTGCATCTCCAAGACCAAACTTCTTAACAAGATTCAAGGCATATTTTGTTTGGTTGATAAACAGGCCATCATCACCCTGTTTGACTTGTAATCCCAGAAAATAAGATAGTTCACCAACCATACTCATCTCAAACTCAGATGTCATCAATGACACAAACTCATTTACCAGATCTGTAGAGGTTGAGCCAAAAACAATATCATCCACATAAATCTGAGCTATTAGAATATCTGTCCCTTGAGAGTACATAAACAGTGTTCTATCAACTCCCCCTCGAATATAGCCTTTGTTAAGTAAAAACTGAGTGAGCCTGTCATACCAAGCACGAGGAGCTTGTTTTAAACCATATAATGCCTTTTTGAGCTTGAACACATGATTAGGAAAGTGAGGATCTTCAAACCCCTTAGGCTGTTCAACATACACCTCCTCATTAACAATGCCATTCAGAAAGGCACTCTTAACATCCATCTGGTGCAGCTTAAAGTTCAACACACATGACATGGCTAAGAGAATTCGCACAGATTCAAGTCTAGCAACTGGGGCGAAAGTTTCATCGAAATCCACACCTTCAACCTGAGTATATCCCTGAGCAACAAGCCTGGCTTTGTTTCTAGTTACTGTTCCGTCTCCATCGGATTTATTCTTGAAGATCCATTTCGTACCAATGACATTAATTCCTTGCGGACGAGCAACTAACTCCCATACATCATTTCTTTCAAACTGACTCAGTTCTTCCTGCATAGCTGAGATCCAGTATTCGTCCAGTAAGGCTTCCTTATGGTTCTTTGGCTCGATCAAAGACAGAAAACATTGTATAACATGGCGGCTTCCATGGTGCATTTGAGCATAATTCACAGGGGGCTTTCCTCGGGGATTTTTCTGTCGTGGAGTAATTCTAGTGTCTGCTCGTGTTGCTTCTCCATCAGATTCATCTGAATTGTCAGACTTATTTTCAGTGTTTGGTTGACTGGATTCATCCAAAGGAGGTGTTGGTGTTACACTGGGATTTTCTGGGTTTGTATGCTCAACTTCAGTAGGTTTAGAAACTTGACCATCTCCTGGAGTCAGAAGTGATGTTGCAACATGAGAACTGGTACTAGGTTGTTCAGAAGATAGATTCTTTGGACCTTCAATATTCTGAGTTGAGGGTCTCTGCTGTAACTCCATATCATCAATATCTTCTGGAACCCTATCTGGCACATCCTTAATTATCACATTAATAGATTCCATAACAGTCCCAGTACGTCTGTTAAAAACCCTGTACGCTCTACTGTTCATCGCATACCCAAGAAACACCCCCTTGTCGGATTTAGATTCAAATTTTCCCAGTTTCTCTCTATCTCTGAGAATATAACACTCTGCACCAAATACATGAAAGTGAGCAACACTTGGCTTCCTTCCTTTCCATATTTCATAAGCTGTTTTCTCGGTCCACGGCCTCAAATAGACGCGATTAATCACATAGCAAGCTGTTTTGACTGCTTCATTCCACCACCTTTTAGGGACACTGTATTCGGCCATCATAGTCCTCGCCATCTCTTGGATTGTTCTGTTCTTGCGTTCTACAATTCCATTCATGGGAGCTGTGTAAGGAGGAGCATAGATATGGGTAATTCCATTAGCTGAGCAGAACTGAGCCATTGCATCATTTTTGAATTCCCCACCATTATCGGTTTGAATCTTAACTACCCTCTGATTTACACTGGCTTTTTCATTATTCAGGCGTAAGACCAGATCTCGAATAACACTCACTGCCTCAGATTTGTCCGTCAACAGCTCAACCCAGGAAAACCTTGAAAAATCATCCACACATACAAATATAAATCTCTTCCCCGACACACTCAACACATTTACTGGTCCCATGAGGTCCATATGCAGAAGTTCCAGATTTTGGGATGTGGTAATTTCAGTAATAGCCGGATGAGGTGCTTTTGTCTGCTTTCCCTCTTTGCATGGACCACAGATCATATCCTTCTGATACGTGATTTGAGGGAGTCCACGGATAGCCTCAATTCTAGATGCTTTACTCAGTGCTTTCGTGTTTGCATGTCCCAATCTACGATGCCACAAGATTGAGTTATCACTCTTAGCACTGAGGCATGTAATAAAAGGTTCCAAGATGTAACAGTTGTCAGATGATCTTCTCCCAGTAAGTACAGCACTAGACCCTTGCTTGACTGTACATAGAGATTCATTAAAGTGAACTGTCATCTGATGATCACATAGATGGCTGATACTGATTAGATTTGCCTTGAGATCTTCTACTAGCAATACATCATACAGCACAGGAAAGTCTTGAATTTTAAGTTCTCCCTTTCCAATAACCTTACTGATCTTACCATCTCCAAATTGTACTGTACCACTCCATGACACCATGTTGCTTAACAGATCTGGGGATCCAGTCATGTGCCTTGAGCACCCACTGTCAAAGTACCACGTGTTCCTGGCATATACATTATAGCAGGTGTGAACTACAAGACAATTCAGTGAAGATTTCGGTACCCATACCTTTCTAGTGAGTTTCTTCTGTTGATCAGGCTCCATGTTGCAACATGAGGTAAATTGCTTTCCTCTCATAATATCTCTCAGCAGTTTCATGCATCGAACTTCATCATGTCCTTGTGACATGCAGTAGTCGCAACATCCAGGGGGGGTCTTCCTTTCTACAATTCCCTGAGATCCTCTCTTTTCTGAGACAGGTGCACAAATAGGCTGATTTCTTCTGAATTTTCTCTGACTGTTAGATGCTTGATTTCTTGCAGACACAAACACTGTTTTGGTCATCTGAGAGTTTGACACCTTGCTGTTAAATCCCAGACCTTGCTTGTTACCATCTGTCTTTCCCATCACCAAGAGATCATTTAATTTTGCAGTTCCTGTGTTCAGTTTATGAATGGTTGCTTCAGCTTCCTCAGCTCTAGCAATTGCAGTTCTCAACTTCTTCCCCAGATTATCACAGTCAATGGTTCTGGCTTTAGCTTTTTCTTCAGCACTTACTGTTCTTGAAGTCATAATCTCCAGCTTCTTAACCAGGATATCAGAAGCTACTTCAGCATCTTTAGCCCTTTTTGTCATTATCTCTAGCTTCTGTGATTTCTCCACATCATCCATGGGTTTCTTTCCTTCTGAGATTTCAAGTTTCTTTTTCAGATCAGCAAGCTCCCCTTCAGCTTTCTCAGCTCTTTTAGTCATGGATTTTAGACTCACGGTTAATTCTTCAATTTCCTGCTCCTCAACCATTGCATCATTCACTAGGGTATTGACCTTTACTTTCAGAGACTCAATTTCTTCTGCAAGGCTGGTCATTTCAGTAGCTTCAGTTTGACCAATTTTTAGACTTTTGATTAGTTCAACTGAGTTTTCCCATTCCTTATACAGATCATCATATGCACTTTGGAGATCAGTGCTTTCTGATTCATCCGGAACTGGTCCTGATTCCACAACTCTAACTCCAAAAGACACATGTTTTTCAGGCAGAATCTCATCTTCATCATCACTCCAGGTTTCTCCTGATGTCACAAATGCCTTAGGTTGATTCAAAAAATTCCCACACTGATATGCTAGATGTCCAAAGCCATTGCACTCCTTGCACTGAGGTTTACCAGCATGCTTAGTTCCTTCAGGACCTCTTGGAAGATCATCAACAGTCCTGAGTCTAGTTTGAGTAGAATCTCCTCCTAGAAAATTTTTGACAGCATTCTGAGATTCTACAGATTGACCTCCTTGACCTTGATAGGGCTGATTTCCCTGGTTCTGATAAGTTTGATCTCCCTGATTTTGATAGGGCTTAGTTCCTTGGAATTGAAAACTCTGAGTTCCCTGGCCTTGATTCATTTGGGCTTGTGCACCCTGTTGACCTGGAACCCCTCTGAATTGACCTTGATTGCTTTGATTCTGAGCACCTTGATTTCCTCTTCCTTGATTGCCAGAATATCCTCTTCCTTGGTTTCCCCTCATGAATCTCCCAAAGTTTCTAGCAAGCAATGCCATTTCATCAGAGCCAATATTATCTTCCTCCACCTTTCCTTTACCTTTTGATGTTGCAACATGAAATGACAGAGCCTTTTTATCCTTACTTTTCTCAGTGCACATCTCAGAAGTCTTCATAAATCCCAACAGCTCATCTAGAGTAACAACGTCCAGTTGAGCATTGATCTCCAAGTTCATCACTAAGACTGAAAATCTCTCAGGTAATGACCTCTTCACCTTGTCCAGAACTTGAGCCTCAGTATATCTTTCACCAAACTGATGTGCTCTATGAATTAAATCTTTCAATCTAGTGCTGAACTCATCAACTGTCTCATGTTCCAACATCTCCAGGCTTTCAAATTCAGATTTGATCATTCCAAGCTTGATCTTTCTAACAGACCTGGATCCTTCATGTTCCTTCTCGAGTGCTTCCCAAGCAGCTTTGGCAGTAGTACACCCCGAGATGATTCTGAATTGATCATCTTTTACTCCATTATAGAGAGCGCCTAGCACTTAGCTGTTCAGCCTCTTCATAGCCTTTTCTGTGTCAGTCCATGGAACAGGTTTAGGCATAGTTCCACCAGCTGGATTTGGTATGGTAGGTGGACTGTATCCGATCTCGATCATGTTCCAGGCATCATCATCAAGTTGATCAATGAAGATGCGCATCCTAGTTTTCCAGTCTGGATAACTCCCATCAACTAGTAACGGTGCCCTTGTGATGGATCCTCCTTCCTTGGCCATCGTAAGCAGATCGTTCACTCACCTCGCAAGAGGATTAAACAAGTGATTAAGCTCTGATACCAAATGAAATTCCCTGCTTACGTGATCTAATTCCTATCGTGTTCTAGTTTTAATTAAAAACCACTAATTAAAACTGAAAGTGCGGAATTTAAAATGAACACGATATGATCACCCAGTTCAGTGCAATGCACCTACGTCTGGGGGGCCGTAGCCCGTGGTAAAACCCTTCACTAGCTGTAATAAAGTTTTCCCTGTCTATTACAAGCTACTGGCTATATCAGCAAGCCTATCACACTATCAATTGGCTACTCTAGCATAGATAGCTGTTACAGTGATTACCTTCTTTTCCACGAAGGTGCGGCAAGGTTCTAAACCACCCGAGCTTCAACACACGTCCCAAGTGTTTTGTGTAAGGTTGAAAAACCAGGACTGCGTCGCCTTGTGCTCAAAAGATAAAACTCTGAATTCCAGAATTTCTGTGTAAAAACCATCACTTTAGCACGCGACTGATGTCCATCTTTTATAGCTCATTGCCATGTAAAAACTTCCTTTCACACGGCTCTTGATTCCTTTCTTCAATAGAATTGTATTCCAAATTAAAACCTTGAAGAAAAGGAATTTATGTGTATCTCAATGTCTTGTAAATGGAAAACCAATCTCCACGAATATATCCATTCTACTTCAGCTGCAAATCACGTTGTAGATACCCATTAGGACTGTAGTTTCCATAAACTCCATCACACAATATTTTCCTTCCATCTTCAAAACCTGCGCTGGAGCCTGGAAAATATTCTATCTTTTTCTGCCAACTGAAGTCATGTTGCAACATGACTTTCCACAAAGCAGCCAACAAAATCTGGACTTACAGTTGTATGATATATAGAACAAGAATAATTCAGTAGTGCTATCTTTGTTTGAGTTTTTCACTTTCTATATCATGTGACATCTTCTCCAACTTGTTATGACTAAGGCTGGATTTGGGTTTCATAATGTTGTGAATTCAGATATAGCTAGGTTCTTTAAGAGCAGTGATGTCTCCCCTATAACAAAATGAACTTGAACATAGATTTTTGAAACAGAGACTATTGATTTTGTATTCAATCTTTTTATTGTTAGGCATGCCATTCTATATATATAGAACTATCTAGATTTATTTTATGGTCGCATGGCTGATTTATAGACCTATCAATATTAGTACAAAGAATATATTTTCATTTTTTTTTTGAAGAAAATCATTCAAGTTCCTGGGAAACGCCCAGAAGCGATTGTAATGAGTGCAATTGACATCCAATTCGACTAGTCTATTACAGAATAACCGAACTATATGGCAACCAGACTAATTATGCCTGTACTATTACAGCTTAAGAGATCCAATAAAAAATGTAATACCTCTCTCAGGGATATTATCTTGAAACTGTGAAAATCACATCCGCTTGGCAGAGAAGAGCGCCTACCGCATCAATTACTGCGCCAATCAGGGATCTGCTACAACGGCAACACCACTTGATCCAAAACACGATCTAGGATGTTCAAACTGCAAGCACCTTGAAACCCCCAAATCACGAAACGGAAGCACGACCCGTACAATCGGATCGAGAACAATAAAACAAATAAAAAAACACGACCTTTAAAACCAAATCGAGAAAAAAAAAACTTCGATTTAAATCAAAATCTAATCGAAGAACTCTTATTTTGTGGATTAGGCACACTTATTTCAATATATTTTCATTTTATTCATGTAAAACAATATTAATGATCATCACAGATTCTTCAACTTTACAAAGGCGCACGAATTCGATCGACTTCAGCCGTTAAATTATTGTGTTGAATGGTTAGAGTTGAGTTGACTTAGCAATTAGCATATACTCCCTCCGTCCCTATTTAAATGTCTCACTGGAATAGTCAATTTTTTTCACACCATATTTGACCATTAATAACTTATAATATATAAATAATATATTTTCACATAAGATATCGTTAGAATCATCGTATGATGTACTTTTCAAAAATAAAAATTATTTACTTTAATATTAAGTATAATTAAAGTTATTAATGGTCAAACATGGTGTGAAAAAAATTGACTATTTCAGTGAGACATTTAAATGGGGACGGAGGGAGTATGCTTCAATAATTCGTCAGAATTGAATTGAATTGACTTGAGTGATTCTTGTGGATCAAATCATGCATGAGCCTTGATGATCAAATTCATTTCGTCAATATGAAAATGCAAAATTATATAGAAAAGGTCTGATTTCTTAACTGAAAAATAGAGGATACTGATTTTGTATTCATCTTTCTGTTGCCATGTACGTGCATTAAATATTTTTGGATCTTTTCTTTTTGGACTAGCAATATTTTACTCCATGTGGAAAACATGTTTGACAAAAATGCGCACTAACCATAATCCTATGATGACAGTTCTTAATTTGTGATGATTCTGGTCATTCGAATGCGATCCAACGTGTCTGATTCAATCTGGTGTTTAATTAAAGCGTTGATCACAGTTTTCGCTCACATCGCGAAATTGTTGCTGTGTTGAAGCTTTTCTCTGCAACTGTTAATGAGCTACAAGTATGACAGAATTATTGTACAGGACAATACTCTCTGTTTCAAAATCAATATTTGAGATTTATTGTATGCCAGAATATTTTACTCCAAGTAGAAGCCTCTTTGACAAGAAATGATAAAGATTTCCTAATAAAATCGGATAAAGGGGAGGCTATTTACACAACCCAATATTCTAAATCCACATCCCATTTAGAATAAATTTTACTAAAATATCCCTTATAAAATTTTAATTTTAGTTAGTTATTATTATGAAACTTAGGTCTTGTTCTCTTCACGGTATTTGAACTTATCTGAACTCATCTGAACTTAAAAAACTTTATCTGAACTTAAAAAACTTTATCTGAACTCTACTAAACTTAAAAAACTTTATCTGAACTCATCTGAACTTAAAAAAATTTATCTGAACTCATCTGAACTGAACTCATTTGTACTTAAAAAATTTAGCTGAACTTATTTGAACTTAAAAACCGAGCTGAATTGAAATATATGGATAAATTGAATTGAACTAAATTGAAACTAGCTAAAAAATATATGATCATTTCCAATATATTTGAAATTCATTAATCTAAATATAACATAATACATTTAATATTAAAATATACTGAACTGAGTTGCAATGATGCAGATAAACTGAACTGAATTGAATTAAAAAATATATGATCAATTTCAGTATATTTGAAATTTATTAATCTTAGCATAAAACATTTAATATGAAAATATGTAGAACAAAGTTGAACTAGAATATAGATCAACTGAACTGAACTGAAATGAAATAAATATGACATTTTCAAAACATTTGAAATTTAATAATTTGAGTATAACTTAGAGTTTGATAGAGTTTTTTTCTTGTTCAACTGAACTGAACTAGATTAAATTGAATTGAAATGAAAATTAATGTACCGAAAAAAAATCAACATGACTGAATTAACCTGAATTTCATCAAATTACATTTCACTTCAATTTACTGAACTGAACTGAATTGAACTGAACTGAACTGAACTGATATATAAAAGTTCTGGCACACATGGCCTTAATGTTAAAAAATATGATCATGTTTGCTAGCTAAACATATTGATTTGAGTTGAGCTGAAGCATATAGATAACTGAACTGAACTGAATTGAAAATAAATAAGTGTGATGAAAATAAACGGTATGAATAAATTAACCTTAATTAATTGCACCAAATTATATTGTTGTTGAGCTAAACCAGGGGCGGACCCAGAAATTAAAGTCGAGAGGGGCCATAATAAAATAAAAGTAAAATTATAGCACTAAATTTTAATATATTAAAAATTACAAGGGTATAAAATGCAATTTTTTTAAAAAAAATTACAAAGGTATAAAATGTAATTTTTAATTTTTTGGGGGTGGCCGGACCACCCCCATGTTCCGCCCCTGAGCTAAATTGAACTGAAGTAAAATTAATGTATTGAAAAAAAGAAGAACCGGTATGACTAAATTAATCTAAATTTCATCAAATCATCATATTGAAACTGAACTAAACTGAATGGAATTGAACTGAACTGATATAAACAATTAAGCTCAAAAGATTGAATTGATTTAAAATGAACTAAACTAAAATACAAATAAGTTTACTGAACTTAACTTAACTTAAAAAATATTCAAATAATCTCTAGAGAACATGACCTTAGTCCTAATCAAACTCTAATTCATGAAATGTACCTCACTCTTTATATAGTATAAAATGTTCTTATCAACTTTCTCTAATAAATAATTTCACGTAGCTATTTAGATTAAAAAGTAAATTCACATCTAGTTTGCCAAAGCTTATCTGTAGATCAGATCAGTTCAGGTCAGGTCAATGAGCTTATCTGTTTGCTAAATTTAATGAGGGTGATTAAGTAAATTTATCACTAAATAGATTGTGTACTTAGGATATTGGGTCGTTGGATTTAGATGTTGTGATAATCAAGAAACTATAATTTTGGGATGGCCTAACAAAAAGTGACAAAGACCGTTAAGGCGTTAAGTCAAAGTTAAGTGCAACGTCCGGGATTGTTTACGCGTACGTTGGTCTTGAATGTATTCCGATGTCGCTGTTGTTAATGATTCATCCAGATTCGGACTTCAGTGTATTCCGATGCCGGCTTTTAATCATTAATCTATAGCTACAATATTCTTTGATAGGGGCCTATCTCTTTATCTACGCCAATATTCAAATACGATTTGAATATTTTGACACATTTGACAAACTCTTCTTCAAGGGATTGATAATGTCTTTAAAACCTATCTTCAGAACTGAAATTATGCATACAATTGAAAAGCCATTCATTTTCTGTGTGTTGTTGTATGATAGAGCAAGAATAATTCTGCAGTGCTATTGATGAACTTGAACATAGATTTTTGAAACAGAGACTATTGATTTTGTATTCAATCTTTCTATTGTCATGTACATTTTAGTTAGGCATGCCATTCTATACATATAGAACTCTCCAGATTCATTTTATGGTCGCATGGCTGATTTATAGACTTATCTATATTACAAAGAATATTTTTCATTTTATTCATGTAAAACAATATTAATGATCATCACAGATTCTTCAACTTTACAGAGGCGCACGAATTCGATCGACTTCAGCCGTTAAATTATTGTGTTGAATGGTTAGAGTTGAATTGACTTAGCATATATGCTTCAATAATTCATGTCAGAATTGAATTGACTTGTGTGATTTTTTTGGATCAAATCATGCGTAAGCCTTGATGATCAAATTCATTTCGTCAATATGAAAATGCAAATTTATATAGAAAAAGTCTATTTTCTTGGTTGAAAAATACACCATTCTTGAATTCTTTTTGTGAGTGTTGTTTTTGTTGACCGTTACGTACTCACTTCATTATCATCAGTTAAATCTAATTCGAGGTGTACTCCAGAATTAAGGTAGGATTACTACATATAAACAACTATTCTGAGATCAAACTATATATATTCTCCTATGAAAACTTATTCTGGGACCACAATTTACAGCTAACTCTATCAAGAAATGGAACATCAAGTGTCATCAGGCCTTCTGCTCCTGCTCCTTACAGCCATGCATTCGTTTTCATCATCAGCTGCAATATCTCTTGGGAACGAGACGGATCGAATGGCCTTGCTTGATATCAAGCTTCACATGAATGATCCAAACGGGTTTCTGAATTCCTGGAACGATTCGCAGCACCACTGTCAATGGCCAGGAGTCATCTGCAACATGCGTCATCAGAGGGTAACGAACTTAACTTTACGAGGTAAGACCTTGTCCGGAACTATTTCTCCTTACCTAGGAAACCTCAGCTTCGTGAAAAGCATCCGTCTAGGTGAAAATCTGTTGCAGGGTAAAATACCTCAACAGATCGGTCAACTGTCTAGGCTGAGTGTTCTTAACCTGTCAAACAATTTACTGAGCGGAGAAATCCCTGTAAATCTCACCACATGCTCATTGCTTATGTACATAAACCTGCGACAAAACCGATTAACAGGGGAGATTCCAACTGTCCTAGGATCCTTAGCAAACCTCAAGTCCCTTTATCTTAGTAAGAACAATTTGACAGGGAACATTCCTTCTTCACTGGGAAATCTTTCCTCGTCTTTTACTGTGCTAGATTTATATGATAACAATTTGGAGGGATATTTACCAGACGAGTTAGGGTTGTTGAATTTGAGTAGCTTGGCGTTGGGATCAAATAGGTTGAGTGGAAAAATCCCTTCATCTTTATTTAACATATCTACACTCAAACAATTCTCAGTAACACAGAATTTCTTGTCGGGTCAACTTCCCACAAACCTTGGCCTAAACCTGCCAAATCTCCAAGTGTTGGAACTTGGTTTGAATCAGTTCTATGGAGAAATTCCGGTTTCAGTTACAAACTGCAGTTACCTTGAAACACTTGACCTCAGTAATAACAAATTCATCGGAATAGTTCCACCAAGTGTTGGCCAACTTCTGAATCTTCAAACGTTTAATCTTGAACTTAACTCCTTGCATGGACATGTTATGGATATTCTAGTACCTTTGACCAACTGTACCAATTTAATGGTTCTCTCTTTAAGTTTCAACAACTTTTCAGGTGAATTATCCAACGCCATTGGTAATCTATCATCACAAATAAACATACTATACTTAGGTGATAATAAGATTTCAGGAACCATACCAATGGAACTTGGGAATCTGTTTAGGTTGGAGAGTCTTGGCCTGAGAGACAATTCTTTGACAGGAGATATACCGAAAAATCTAGGTAAACTTGAGAATTTAAAGATGTTGCTTCTACAAAAGAACGGGTTATCGGGGCAGATTCCACCGATACTTTGCAGCAACATGACCAATCTATATGAACTCCAGTTGAATGACAACAACTTCGAAGGTGATCTTGGTCATAGTCTTGCCAAATGTCGGAGTTTACAATGGTTGTTCGCTTCTAGAAACAATTTTAGTGGTAATATTCCATCAGAGATGTTTGGATCATACATTTCTCCAACTCGGCTTGAGTTAGCAAGTAACTCACTGAGTGGAATCCTTCCTATTGAAGTGGGAAGGCTGTCCAACCTTCAGAAGTTTGATGTTTCGAACAACAAGCTTTTTGGACATATTCCCTTAACCATTGGTGATTGTTTGGTCATCACATTCATTGACATGCATGATAACCAGTTTAGTGGACCATTACCTCCAAGTTTGGCTTCTTTGAAGGGAATTGAGTATTTAGACCTTTCAGACAATGCATTAAACGGCACGATTCCAAGCGGCTTAAACCGGTTGGGATATCTCAACCATTTGAATCTGTCTTACAATAACCTTGAAGGTGAGGTACCCAAAAATGGAGTTTTCTCAAATGCAAGCCAAATAATGTTGCAGGGAAACACTAAACTTTGTGGCGGCATTGTCGAATTGGGATTACCAGCTTGTCCAGTTGTTGAGAGAAAGATAAAAGGGAAAGAACATAAAATACTCATACTCATTCTCCTCAGTTTTGGACTTGTGATTTCCATGATGTTTTTTCTCTATCTCTTTCTCGGCAAAAAGAGTAATAGATTTCAAAAAGAAATGGCATTAGTCCCAAGTGAAGAGATGTTAAGAGTCTCTTATCTGGAGCTGTATCGTGCATGTAACAAGTTCTCTCCAACCAACTTGATCGGATCAGGAAGCTTTGGATTTGTGTACAAAGGCAGTCTAGTAGCTGAGAACGGAGAGATTAAGGTTGTAGCTGTGAAGGTTCTAAACCTTAAAAAACGAGGGGCTTCCAGGAGCTTTAAAGCAGAGTGCGAGGCATTGTCCAACCTTCGCCACAGAAACCTTGTCCCTCTCTTAACTTACTGCTCCAGCATTAACCACAAGGGCGATGACTTCAAAGCGCTGGTCTACAAACTCATGGTGAAAGGAAACCTCGACACGTGGCTGCATCCTGATCTGTCACTTGAACCAAAAACATGTCTGAGTCTTGGCCAGAGGATTAACATTGCAATAGATGTAGCATCAGCTTTGGATCATTTGCATAATCACTCACACGTGGCAGTTGCTCACTGTGATGTTAAACCAAGTAACATTCTTCTTGATGACGAGCTTACCGCTTACGTGGGTGATTTTGGCCTAGCAAGGCTTCTTCTGCCTCGACCTCAACAAGGAGCTTCAAGCAGCACTCTTGTAATCAAAGGAACAACCGGATATGCAGCTCCAGGTAATTACCATATCTCAATTCTCATGCTAAATTGCTAATGTTGTTGAGTAATATAAAGTTATATTTCTTGTTGAGTAGCATATGAAAAGCTTTGTATTTTTTATGATCAGATGTATGTCCTAATATAATCTCTAGTGCTACAAATCATTCTCAAACCTTAGGTTCATATTATATTACTTGGTTCAGAGTATGGAATGGGGCTTGAGGTTTCAACACAAGGCGATGTGTATAGCTATGGGATCTTGTTGCTGGAGATGTTCACAGGAAAAAGGCCTACAGACGATGCATTTATTGAGGGATTGGATTTGCATAACTATGTTAAGATTGGACTTTCTGATCAGGTCTGGGAGATTGTTGATCCTTTGTTACTCTCAGAAGAAGCACCCCAAGATAAAACAAGTTTGAATGCTCAAGAATGCATAATCTCTGCTCTGAAGCTCGGGATTGGATGCTCTCAAGCAGCAGCCAAGGATCGGATGGACATGAAACAAGTGACAAGAGAGCTGCATTTCATCAGAGATTCACTCCGCCTTCATTGATTCACAGACCTGCCAATGCAAATCATTTTCATTTTCTATGTTATCCATTTACTATTTGTGTGTGTGAGTTTGAACATGAATAATTTCGTAGGCATTTTTATATGTTGGCATTCCTCTGTTTCCATTATAACAGAGTCTAGGCATTCTTGGCAGAGCCTCCGACCATTCGCGGGTGATGGTTGCGAGAAATCGAATAAAATAACAATTCTCATAAAGAATAACGCCATAAAATGCATACTACTAAATCAAATTATAAAATTGCGAGGTAAGGGTTTCTATATAATATTGATATCCTTAGGTGCTGATAATATAATTACTGACACTTAACTGATTGGCGTGACTATAAGCCCTCTTTAGTCACGCTTTTATCTTTATAATATGACCAACTATACTCGTGAACCCAAAAAAAAAATTGGGATAACAAAAATCTTTTAATCTAAAAAAAGAGTGAAATGCATTGTACCGCTGTCAACCACCCACACAAGAAATTTCTCCGAAAATGTTCATTTAAGAAGAATTGTACACATAATTTTTATTATTATTTTGTCAGATTTTTAAATGTCTAAATAAAATATATATATTATCATATTTAATATTGTTAACTTTGTCATGTAATTTATTAGTACAAATTTTTATATAGAATTATACATAATTAAATATATTTAAGTGAACATAAGTAAAAGATTTTGTGCAAAGAGAAAGTCTTGGGTGAGACCGTCTAACCTTAAGCTTATAGTAGGTCGAATGATAGTTCATGTGTTTCGCAGCTTTATTAGTTCATTTACACATGAACACAGATTATAACAAACAAATTTGTGAAACGCATGAACAAATCTATCAAACACATGAACTCAACTTATAGCAAACAAAATTGTGAAATACACGAACAAATCTATTAAATACATTAACTATCATTCGTTTTACCGTAAGTTTATGGTAGGACGATCTCACCCACGTTTTTGTATTGTGCAAATACATACCTAGGAATGAGTAATAAAATTCTACACTTAGTCACTAGCCCAAAATTTCTACTAGTGAGATGAATGATTGCAGAGAAAACTTCCACATGACTCCACTGGATACGCCACTTGACCTAGAAATTCTGGTAGAAATTAATTAAGAAATGGCAGACAACGACTAATTTAACAAAATAATTAGCTCCATTAAGAAATAATCAAATCCTAGTAGATGATTAGTGCTTCCCTGCCAGAATTGTGAAAATATACCTTTTATTGTGCTTTAGTAGTTTTTATCGATCATCTCCATTTATTTATTTCTGAAAATATGTATATTTAAACTAAATTTTTTGTTGTGCATTTATATATTTATTTTTTTTTTGTGACTTTTAATGTATTTGAATCATTACAATAGTATACACAAACATATATAAAATATAAACGGAAAGCAACTAAAATAAAAAATTATATAGACTCTCGTGTTCATTATAGAGACGTTGCTCTAGTAAAGAGTCAGGAGGCCGAAGAAGGGAATGCATATTTTCTTTTCTTTTTTATCTTAGAATTTTCAGTCCTCATGGTTAGTATTAACTAACTTAATCCCAACCATGTTAATATTTAAATTTTATAAATGTGATTATTTATTAAATAAAAGCTATGTGGTAATTGAAGTGATCATGTCATTTAGTATTTTTCTTTGGTTACTTATATTTTTTATTTATTTGAATATATACTAATTAAGTTAGAAATTACAACACACAAATCTTACAAACACAAATATAATTCTAAAAAATATGAGAAATTATTCATCCTATTATATTTGAGAAACAATTTTATCCACCAATATTGTTTAAAAGGTTTTTCCCACTATTGTTACGAAAAAAGAATTCCACATGCACTGAATTTTTTTAATATTTTTTTTAAATAAAACAAACAACTAAAATTAATGTTATATATTTGTTGTATGATGACTATTTCAAATCTTAAGAAAAATCAATCGACGGAAGAGCCGGCTTCAACTATCCTTCCCAACAATCACCAATTCGATGTAGGCTCTGTCCAGTTCAACTTATTTTCAGCATCATTCATCAAGGTTCAACCCATCTTCAACACCTTAAGTAATGTTCAGCACCCTTTAGCAAGGTTCATCAATTCACAACACTTTTCAATATTTTATATTTTCACTTCAATTAAATTTAATTTAGTTTAACATATCTTAATTCAATTATTTATTTTCAAAAATAAAATAAGCTAGGTTCTCCCTAACTATACTACTAGCTAGGACCGATTAACTTTGAATATTACGGAGAAGTCGACTCTCGAGTCTTCTGCTCTTGTTTGTTTGTATATATCGCACTCAATAATGAATTTGCTTTATAACTTCTCCTTCGGAAACTGAAATCCACATACATATTATTGAAACACCTAATTCTGTGTTCCTTTCCTGCATCTCCTGAGATGGAACATCTATTTCCTACACTATCCTGGGCCTTGTCATCATGCGTTCTGCTCGTCCTTCTAACAGTCATGCATTACTCTTGTTCATCATCAGCTGCAACATCTATGGGGAACGTGACGGATCGAATGGCCCTGATTGAGATGAAGCTTCAGATGAGTGATCCAACCGGGTTTTTGAGTGCCTGGAATGATTCACAACACCACTGCCAATGGCCAGGAGTCAGCTGCAACATGCGGCACAGGAGGGTAACCTTCTTAGCATTACAAGGTAAGAGCTTGTCCGGAACCATCTCTCCCCATATAGGAAACCTCAGCTTCATGAAGAATATCCGTCTAGGTGAGAATTTTTTGCATGGTGAAATACCCCTTCAGATAGGTCAACTGTCTAGGCTGCAATTTTTTAACTTGTCTTATAATTTACTGGGAGGAGAAATCCCAGTAAATCTCACCAGATGCTCACAACTTAGATACTTAATCCTGTCAAGAAATCAGTTGATAGGAGAGCTTCCAGCCGAGTTGGGGTCGCTAACAAAGCTGGAGACTCTTACTATGGCTATTAACAATTTGACAGGAAAGATTCCTGCTTCCTTAGGCAATCTTTCATCGTCTATTAAGGATATATCTATTGGCCTAAACAATTTGGAGGGGTATATTCCAAGTGAGTTGGGGTCATTAAGGAGGTTGCTTAGGTTGGGGTTAGGACCAAATAAGTTAAGTGGAGAAGTACCTTTATCATTGTTTAACATATCTGCACTAGAAACATTCTCCGTACCACTTAACATCCTTTCTGGTAAGCTTCCAACTAATCTTGGCCTCAACCTACCGAATCTCCAACGTTTGCTTTTTGGTGGAAATCACTTCTCTGGAGAAATTCCCGTTTCAATTTCCAATTGCACCAACCTTATAAGACTTGACCTTAGTAAGAACCAGTTTGAAGGAAAAATTCCACCTAGTGTTGGGCAACTTTTGAATCTTCAGTGGTTGGTTCTTGAACAAAATTCCTTACATGGAAATGTTCGGGATGTTTTAGAATCTTTGACCAACTGCACCAATTTCACCACACTCTCTTTAAACTTCAACAATTTTTCAGGTGAATTATCCAATACCATAGGTAATCTATCATCCCATTTAACCCGATTGTACTTGAGTTACAACAAGATATCAGGAACCATTCCAGTTGAACTTGGAAATCTTGTTAAATTAGACATTCTCTCCTTGAAAGACAACTATTTAACGGGTAGCATACATGCAAATCTGGCAAAACTTCAAAATTTGAAGGCATTGGGACTATCGATGAACAGGTTTTTAGGGGAAATTTCACCAACGCTCTGCAACAACATGACCAATCTTTATCATGTCCAGTTGAATGACAACAACTTTGAAGGTGATCTCACTCATAGTCTTGCCAAGTGTTGGAATTTACAAGAGTTGTACATTTCTGGAAACAAGTTTAGTGGAAGTATATCATCACAGATGTTTGGATCATACATTTCTCCTACTCAACTTGATTTATCAAGTAATTCACTGAGCGGACCCCTTCCTCTGGAAATAGGAAAGTTGGCAAATCTTCAAGTACTAAATGTCAGCAAAAACAAACTCGCCGGACATATTCCCTCAACCATTGGTGATTGTTTAGTCATTGAGGAACTTGATATGAGAGGCAACAATTTTAGTGGATCACTACCTCCAAGTTTGGCTTCTCTGAAGATAATAGAGTATTTAGACCTTTCAGACAATACTTTAACTGGCCCAATCCCGGATGATATGAGTCAGTTAGTCTATCTCAAGTATCTGAATTTGTCTTATAATAACCTTGAAGGAAACGTACCCACTGATGGAGTTTTCTCAAATGCAAGCCAAATAATGTTACAGGGAAACACTAAACTTTGTGGCGGCATTGTTGAATTGGGATTACCAGCTTGTTCAGTTGTTCATACAAAGAAAAAAGGGAAAAAACATTTAAAAATCATACTCATTCCCCTACTTTCTGCACTTGTAACATCCATCGCATTGTTTATGTATCTCTTCCTCCGCAAAAAGATAGATAGAGTGATAGAAGGAATGCCCTCTGTCCCAGGTGAAAAGATGTCAAGAGTTTCTTATCATGAGCTGTATCGTGCAACTGACGATTTTTCTCCGGCCAACTTGATTGGATCAGGAAGCTTTGGGTTTGTGTACAAAGGTAGCTTAGTTCTTCAGCATAAAGAGATTAAGGTTGTAGCAGTGAAAGTTCTTGACCTAAAAAAAAATGGGGCTTCAAAGAGTTTCATGGCAGAGTGCAAGGCATTGTCCAACCTTCGCCACAGAAATCTGGTCCCTCTCTTAACTTATTGCTCCAGCATTGATCACAAGGGTGATGAATTCAAGGCTCTAGTCTATAAATACATGGAGAACGGAAGCCTCGAAACCTGGCTGCATCCTAATCAGTCACTTGAACCGGAAAGATGTCTGAATCTTGTCCAAAGGCTTACTATTGCAATAGATGTGGCATCAGCATTGGACCATTTGCATGATCACTCACATGAGGTGGTTGCTCATTGTGATATAAAACCAAGCAACATTCTTCTTGACGACCAGCTGACGGCTTATGTGGGTGATTTTGGGCTAGCAAGGATTCTTCCTCAACTTCGACAAGGAGCTTCAAGCAGCACTCTTGCAATCAAAGGAACAATTGGATACGTAGCTCCAGGTAATTACTATTTCACACATTTAAATTTAAAGCAATGAAATATCTTATGCATGCTTTTAACTTTGGTGATTTTTACTTGTTCAGAATATGCAATGGGGCTGGAGGTTTCAACTCAAGGTGATGTGTACAGCTATGGAATTCTGCTGCTAGAGATGTTCACGGGAAGGAGACCTACAGACAGTGCATTTACAGATGGCCTGGATTTGCATAACTTTGTCAAGATGGGACTTTCCGACCATGTCTGGAAGATTGTCGACCCTTTGTTACTCTCACGAGAAGCAGAAGATGAAACCAGGTTCAGAGAACAAGAATGCATCATTTCTGCTCTAAAACTCGGGATTGGATGCTCTCAAGAAGCTGCCAAGGATCGGATGGACATGAAACAGGTGATGAGAGAGCTGCATTTCATTAAAAATGCACTCTAAGACCGTTGGATTCACAAACCTGGCAGTGCAGATCAATCTGATGCATTCATTTTCTGTGTGTTGTTGTATGATAGAACAAGAATAATTTTGTAGAGCTATCTTTGTTTGAGCTACGGTTGATTTTGTTAAAGAAATGGTACGGTTCTTAAAAAGGTAAAACTGTAATGTTTATAACAAAAATGAACTTGAACATTGATCTTCAAACAGAGACTATTGATTTTGTATTCATCTTTATATTGCCATATACAATAAATCGGTGGTATCTACAAGTATGAATGAGAGAATTGGTTTGGATCTTTTCTTTTCTTTTATGACTAACAATTATTGTACTCCAAGTGGAAAACCTCTTTGACAAAAATGTGGCCTAACCATAGTTCTAAGATGATGATACTTAATATGGCAAGGTTCCGGTCAATTGTATGTGATCCAACGTTTTCTGCAGACCATATTTCAGAACCGCTTGATTAGCTGCCCGGAACCCGTTTCCATAGATTGGAGATGTGTCTGTTTCGATCTGGTGTTTGAAAAATTCACCTAGCTTTCGCTCATATGGCGATCTTGTCCTCTGGTCCCTCGACGAAGAGGCTGATGCAAAATTATTGTTGTGTTCAAGTTGTGTCTGCAACCATAAATGTGCAAGCACTTGGCAGATCCCTTCTTCAATGTCTTGACTCAAAGTTCGATATCCTAGCAAATAAAAGCAGCATTTACACTCATTTAGTGTATATTCTACCACTGACTGCACAAATTTAAACTATGTATATCATTTTTACCTCTCAGGCGCAACCATGCGTGCATCATCTCATGGGCTAGAATCGATCCTGTGAGCAATCTAAGATGGAAGGTGGAAATCATATATTTTGTGGAAACAAATGATGGAGAATACCGAGGATAAGGGGGTGGCGGCTATTACCTAGGAAGACCATATAGAATGAGAATTGCAGTCACTTCACAGCGGCGAGTCAGCTTATATGGCTCTTTTCTCATATCCGATGAGCGATTTCCACCTCCTATTCTTGGTCTTCTTATAACCTTGTTATTTATTCCAGAAACATATTCAATTGCAAGTTTACATGGACATTGTAATGAATGATAAAAGGAGTATTTTGACATTCTTACTGTGCTGATAGTTTGTTCCTCGGAGAGACAGAGTCCTCGGGTCTCGGGCATGTGATGATGTCCCTGATCAAGAAACATGGAGAAGCAAATCAAAGGAGGATACGAAAATTAACTTAGAATTTTTCATGGTTCAATAGTTGGTAATTAATCTTACATGTCTTTCTCCATCCATGGCTTCGTTTAGTGCTTGTCTCTCAACCAGAAGCAATGGTACTTGCTGCTCCACTTTCATGTTCATTCCCTCATAAAATTCTTGAATATCAATGTACAGAGGTTGGCATTCTCCCGTGTCCATTATAACAGAGTCCAGGCACTCCAGGCAGAGCTTCCGACCATCATCAAGGGCGACGTAATTTGTATCTTTTGGCTGCTTGAGAGAAATTAAATAAATGATTTCCAAATAATCAAACTTTCTTTTGAAGAACAGAAAGCATGTAGAAGATTTACCTCCATTCTCTCACAGCTGCAGCAGCGAGGAGTGCCGTCAAGCTCATGATAAGGGCAGTACTTCTGGGACCAGAAAGGATGTGCCCGATATTCAATAAGACCATTTGCATTTGTGGGAATCTTCAAGGCTCAAACAGAAAACAGACATGTTAATTTCTGTAAATCCATCTAGAAGACTAGAACTATCAATAAGCCTATTTGCATTTGTAAGATTAGTTTTCAATTCAGTCGGTGATATGCACTCACAAAGTGTTTGCAGACATCGCATTTTGGGTGGTAGTGCTCCTTGTAGCAAGTCTTATGATAAGGATAGCTCCCATACATCGAAAACTAGATTCCACGGAAGCAAAAGAAAATTAAAAATAAGAAAATCTCAATATGAAGTTAAGTGTGAAAATTATAGGCATAGAACATAATAAAAGGTCAAAGGTCAGAGATCAGAGGATCAAAGGTCTGCAGTACAAGAACATAATAAAAGACGAGCACTTTTGCACAGGAAAAACACAAATGTTTAGCAGCTGGATATTGTAGATGGCAACTCATGCACAAACTCAAACATTATCCCGTGACTAAAATTCTAAAACACATATACATCTGAAATATGAACTTGCAGAAACAGCAGGAATAGAATGAAGATTATTGTACCTCGTAATCAGATATCGGTTGGCTGCACGCATGGCAACGGAAACACTCGGGATGCCACACTGCACCCATGCAATTCAAAAATCGGCCATGGCCAATGTCAGAGTTGCAGCCAGCACAGATCCTGCTGTTATAAGCATTTTGTATAGTGAGAAGCAACTCTACGCGAATTGTATAATAGATATAAAAATATGGACAGACTTTAAAAGTTCATCGGAACCAATACTAACTGCCACAAGGGACAAGAATTCCATCAAGTATTGTGTGTAGAATACCACAATCCACAAGTTATGTAAAAATTCTAACGGCTCATACAAAATAGGTCAGTGATACAGATCTGCAAAAAAACATTATATCACCTGAACCCTACTGAATATGGGTAATGCATGGGTTGATAAAGGTTCCCCATTCCACGTCCGTTTTCATATGCACTGCTGCCTCTGTATCCACGTTGAGGTTGACGTTGAGGTTGAGGTTGAGGTTGAGGTTGAGGTTGAGGCTGAAGCTGAGGCGGAGGAGACTCAAGGGTCAGACTCTCCTGTAAAGCTCTGGCTAGTTGTTCATCTTCTCTCAGTTGAGCCTCACTGTCTAGAAAAGAGGGGGGATTTCTTGAGTCGGAAATCTCTATAGTCATGTGATTAAGATTCTAACTACAGACAATCTGGACCACACAGCTGCAATCATCTAACAACTTGAGTATTTTGCCACATTATATATTCAAAAAATTGACATGGAAATATTATTTGAGACAAGACAGGATATAAAAGGCCATCAAAGCTGCTAACTACAGGACCAACTGTCATTTTCAAGAAGCATAATAACACAGAAATAAATTAACATAGACCGCATAGAGTTGTATATAACTGTTAAAAAATGCATTTTTGCAAGGCTACACTTTACACCATATAAATTCTTCTACAACATCAACCTTTATGTAAGGCATTGCACATAAGTTATATATCAAAGCAACAGATTCTATAGGTATAAGAACGCACCATGCACATGCACATGTTTTTCTTTCTGTTCTTCTGCAAGGGACAATGCAATAGCACGGTCTATATCTTCAGTACTGTCTGACACTGCATCCTACACCAGGGTTTCGAGGGGTTGTCAAAGAGTTGCATTTTCCATTTATAAAACAATATGTGAAGCAACTTAGCAAAGCATGTTTACCCAAGAACTGGAAGGAAAATTTCCTGAGATATCTGCATCGAATCTGCTATTATATCCACCTTCTGAAAATTTATGGTCTGAACCTTTGAAAATTTTGCTCAGCCAACCCATTCTGGGTCCAAAAGAATCTCCGCCCCACCTCCTCCACAAAAGCACAACAACTATGATATATTATGATTTAACTGCGAGAATGGCATACGAATAAACAATAAAAATATTTTCTTTATTGGAAGAACAGCTATGATCAATTAGACATCATTATACTTCTATTAATTCAGAAAAGCTCAGATGAATCTGGTAACATATAACATTCAAACAGCTCATCCAGAATACAAAATCAACAGAATCCCACACTTCAATGTAGCGGTACCTTTTGAGGCACAATATCTCAATCCTTAACCAGCCTAGATGGCAACCAAAAATTCCATCTTTTTTCCCATAACTAAATGTGGAATTAAGGAGAAAAGCTTGAACATCAAAACTAAAGCTCATAGAAACATATATGCAACAATGCAGCATGTGGGACCCAACCAAATCAAGTATAACACCATGAAATTCAGCTCAAACATATAATCTGCAGAGAATACATATCAAAGAAAGCATCAATCAATCCCACAAGAGATTAAGCATAAACAAACTAAACAACAACAAAGCAAAAGTATTCATAATTAGAATAAGCTAAGCAAAATCACCTCAAAAGCAACAGCAAGAAGGCGGGAATCAGCAAAGAGAAGGTACCTCAGATCAAAAAAATAACATGAATCCAGCCTTAATCATAAGAACCCTCCAAAAGAATTGAAAAAATCCCACAAATCCCAATACTTTTCAGAATTGGAAATGAGAAAAAAGAGAAAAATCAAGAAATATGTGAAGGGGGGAAATTTCAAAAGTCAAAGAAAGACAACACCGTGCGTGTGGGAACTTGAATATGATGATTGAACTGAAAAATAAACCCCAGCTGGGATTGATAAAAAAGATTTGGTAAGAATGGATTTATCAAACTCCAGCTGGGATTACGATCTTCAGCGAATTGTTGGACTTTGGAGAGGTTTATGTTGTCACCGTGGGGTCCTCTGTATCCTATTCCTAACGTTATTTTCCATTCACCGGGAATACCGGGATAAACGGCTTGAACCAAGTGATTATGGTGATTTATCCATTAATTTATTTGATTATATTCAATGATATTGGGAAAAATATTTTCTTTTTAAGTCTTCCACAATTAATGAGGGTTTAGTTTTTAAAAAAAAAAACTGTAATACAAATGAGATTAATGACTTATTAATAACTAATGACCTGAACTGAAAAAAATTAAGATAAGTTGTGGAGAACAGGATCTAATTCATTACTACTATATTTGAACTTGTCAACATTTTGGTTTAATTTAGTTAGTTATCTAAATGTATAATTTAATTCACAAATTCAATTTAATTCATTTATACTACTATTATTTTTAATGCATCTATTTTTTTATAATATAGTTCAATTAGTTTAATTAATAAGAAATAAACTCAATAAAATAAAACTAGTTCACTTATGGTTTTGGATAAGACGGTCTAATATATTTAAATGATTTGACTATGGAAAGATAAATATTGAAATATTGTAATTTAATTAACATAACAAGGTATCTTGATAAACACTCTAAAATAGAAATATTCATCAATACTGAATGTAAATATAATTATTAATCACTAATCAATTTTCTCTTAATTAACACCATATTCAAGTTCCAGATCTAACTGTGGATCCATAATTATTACAATTTATTTCCTTTTGTAGAAAAACAGCTTCAGTTATTGGACATTAAAGTACAGGCCCAATCATTCAAAACCTCTCGTGCGTGACTTTTAATGGGCTTTTGGCCGCTTTTGCAGAAGAAAGAAACGAAATCGAAGAAATTTCTGTATTTGATAAGGTTATAATTTCAGTTTTTTTTCTTCTTCTCTTATTTGAATATTTATAGCACACATAAAATTTGAGAATTAATAAAAGGTCCTATAAACATTTTTTTTATTTCGGATTGAGATTGTCTAGATTTGGATAAACTCTAATTTAATAGTCATGGATTAAATTATTCAACTAGAGTTTGCGTTACACATAGAATCGCCACTTGGTCTTGCTTGTTGGCTAGTTACAAGATTATTTACATTTTGTCCAAGTGCGTACGTCAAGTTTCACCACTCATCTTTGCTCCAAAGTTTCCATTTTGGACACCTATGCTTGAAAAAATCATATGAAATACACATATATCATTATTAAATTTTAATCGTTTTGAAAATATACTTCTAATTATTTATATGTAAGATACAAATAATATTATAGTGGTCATATTACAAGGTCAAATCCTAAATTGAAATATCACACTTGAGAGTGAGAAGATCAACACAAAACGGGTAATGATTAGACTTGAAATTGATAAAATTAACAATAATACACTAAATGATCATGCTTAAAACGTAAAACATCGGATTTTGAAAGTGAGAAGATCAACACAAAACATGTAATGATTAGGCATGAAAGCAAGAAAAACATTTGTCCTTGTAAAGTCCAGATTTTATTGGCTGCTTTGTGAAATATCATGTTGCAACATGATTTCATCTGGCAGAAAAAGATAGAATATTTTTCATGTTCCAACGCGGGATTTGAATGATGGAAGGAAATATTCTGTGTTGATTTTCTATGGAAACTACAGTCCTAATGGATGGATACAACGCGTTTTGCAGCTGTGCTAGAATGGGAATATTAGTGGAGCTGAATTTTCCATAATCCAGAGGTTGTGATATCCATGGATTCCTTTTCTTCAAGGTTTTGGTTTTGGAATAGATGTGTATTGAAGGAAGGAGTCAAGAGTCAGGCGAAAGGAAGTTTTCTCACGATGTTGTGCTATAAAAAGAGGACATCAGTTGCGTGCTCGATCACCGATCTTCACAGCAAAATTCTGTAATTCAGGATTTTATATTGTTCGAGCAAGGAGGCAACACTGACCCAGTTTTCTACAACCAAAACACTTGGACGTGTGTTAAGGCTCGGGTGAAAGAGATCTTGCCGCCGCTTTCGTGGAAAAGAAGGTAATCATAGAAGCAACTACTAGAGAGCGAACTAGTAGAGTGATAGGCTAGCAGGAATGCCATTAGTTTGTAAACGATAGACTGTATTTTTTCAAATTAGTGAAGGATCTTTACACCGGGCTATGACCCCGCAAACATAGGTGTTTTGAACGGAACTGCGTGATCACATCGTGTTCTCTTTCAATTCCGTACTTAAAGTTTTAATTTGTTGTTCTTAATTAAAACTTGAACACGGTAGAGGTTAGATCACTGTAAGCAGGGACTTTCAGTCCTCTGTCTCAATTAGGACTGTCCTAATTATGGTGAAGTTTAATAAATAAATCCACAACATCAATTACCGAACATAATCAACCTCAACAGATTATTAAGTAACATCAACATAGCATAAACATCATCTGCCTAACTTTTAAGTGCTCTCACAAGAGACTTTCTATTTGTTTAAAATGTTAACAAAATATTCATTTTGATATTAATAGCACCTAGTGAATGTTATGAAACCCTAGTTTAATTATGATCCTATTGCCTAACTAAAGTTAAGTAGGGCAAAGCTTAATTAACTTCTAGCTAGTACGATTGGAGCTTAGTTTGATCACCTTTAAATTATTTAAGTCATGGATTTAATTGTGAGTTTTGATTGAACGAAGGGGCGGGGATCGATTATAAACTTTCTTTTTTCAAGACCGTACATTTTTCTATTAACCTTACAATTTGGGATCCAGTTCAATTAGGAACATGATATAATAAAATATGATTAAGTGAAGCTTTTTAACCTAATAATGCACCAAGTTTTGGACAAACTTGCATGCATATTGGCGGATTTGTACTAAGCTTCATTAGTGTAACTATTAAGGCAAATTCTCATTTGAGACCTGTCTCAAATGAGACCAAAGATTATATGAGACTGCTATTGATTAAATTTGTCGTTGGTGAGCTTTAAACCCGCCAATTTCCTTGATTGAATTTGTCGTTGGTGAAATTGACCAAGGAAATGATCAAGAAAATTGACCGAAAGATCAAGCAAATTGAACGAAAGATCAAATTAACTGAAAAATCAAGGCAAAACAAAAATACTCAAGAAAATTGATTGAAAGATCAAACAAACTGACTAAAACATCAAGCAGAAACAATAAATGCCCATTCCCCTACTTTTGGTCTCCACAATGACAGGTCTCACCCAAGACTTTCTCAATTATTAATCGCCACTTTAAGCTTCATTGTGGTTTGATTGGAGCCGAATTGATCCTCTGCCAAAAATCGGTTAAATTCATATATATTGTAAGAATTACTTTCTTCCCTGGTAGTACCAGTGCACGCATGCACACTTTCAGAAAGAAAGGGAAAAAAGAAAAAAAAAAAAAAAAAAAAGGTAGAAATATCAATTGAGTTGATAAATAATGGTTTGAAAATTATCATTGGAGATCTGTTATAGTGGCAAAAATAAGTATTTTCAAAATATTAACTTTGTTTAATATTAATTAACATTCCTTTTATGTGAGGATGTTTGATCATGTGATAAATTACATTTTGTTAATAGTCTTTTGGCCCTGTTTACCAGAGCTTATCTGTAGATCAGTTCAGTTCAGTTCAGTTCAGTTCAGTTCAATTCAATTCAGTTCAGTTCAATTCAGTTCAGTTCAGTGAAAATGCAATTTGATGAAATTCAGGTTAATTCAGTCATGTTGATTCCATTTTTCAATACATCAATTTTCACTTCAGTTCAATTCAGTTCAGTTCAGTTCAGTTCAGTTCAGTTCAATTCAATTCAGTTCAGTTCAGTTCAGTACATCAAGAAATAAGCTCTAGTAAACAGGGCCTATAACTGATTGAAGTTAAAGTGCAACGAAAAAGTTACTATTAGTAAGGATATATTTGTTGTAGTTATATGCTTATAATTATTTATTTTGAAAGTAGAGGGAGATCAATTTTTACTTTTGACCTAAAAATAATTTTTTATTTTACATTAAATTGCTTTTTAACAGCTTATGAAAACAATAAAAACTGATAAAGAGTATTTTATTTTATTTTGATAAAACCCTGCATATTTATATTATAAACAAACATCATACTTACACTTCCAAGAGTTGGCAGCAACATGTTCCTTAGAGGTGTATCCATGACTTCTTGTAAAATAGGGATAAGTAATAGTAAAAAACTATTTAAAGTTTAAAGTAGTTCTATAAGCCTATGCACTAACTCAAAACTAGAGCTAAAATAATAATCTTTCTAGCAACACTCATTATAATGTTACACTTTCTTAGAAAGTGCTACTTAATTAATTAAACTATTTTTCTTTCTAGCAACATTTGAATACATCACTCACATTTCTGAGTTCACACACACATTAATTTGGCATATTTGTGTAGTAGAGGGAATTAAATTAGTAGGTCCAAGTTAAAGGGAAGGTAGGCATATATTGCAGTCGAAGTTGAACTCCGATCAGAAGTGACATTTATGCGTACAATTTAAAAGAATTACATATATATATATATATATATATATATATATATCGAATTTATAAATGGTCATATGATAGTTACATGTTAGCATTACATTCAGAAAATTACAAAAATAAAATACCTTCTCGATTTCATTGAAATGTCGACAACAGTACTGGGCATATTTACATCAATCGATCCCATTCATCAATGTGATATATGGTCACGAATCTTTCCTCACAATGCTATTTGTATATATTCCCTTCCCATTTATAGAACTAATTCCTAACAAGAAACAAATATGTACGCAAGATATATGATAAAATTCCCAGCTATGTTTCTAGGCGGATCAATAGAGAGTACGGGAAAGACTGGAATATGTATATGCTCAATTGAGACCGCGTAAAATATATATTTGAGTAAATAAGCTAAAATAAAATATTTGAGACAAATGATAAAAATACACATTGAATACAATTGTATTTATCCAGCTTTATGCAGGTTTAGACGGATCTAAAAATGTTTATTACCAAGTTACCACACCTAAACCATAATTGGTGATTAAAATGAGGAGATTTTTGAAACATTGGTGACCATATAACCAGTGAAGTATGTTTCATAGTGCCGGTTTAACTTATGTGTGCAACTATAAAGTATCCAACTCTAGAAACATCAACGTGATATTATTTTAAGTATTGAACAGTGCTCAACGATGATACTAAAACAGTGCTACAAGGTAATTTGCTGACATTTTTCAAGTATTATTTCTGATTTTTTAAGGATGTGTGATAAGTTTTCAACCCGATCTTGTCGGTTTGATCACTTAATTTAGGTTGGGTGGTCTGATTCAAATCTAATTTGTTTGATTAGGTTAGGGTTGGTTCTGATTCAGTGGTTCAATTTGGATTAAAAACAAAAACATATATCGAATGTCAACGTTCTATTTTTCATTTTAATTACATCTTGAATCAATTTGTCACAGAAGATTATAAGGGTACTATTTCTCGACGTTATATAACTATCTAAACTTTAATGTTTTCCTAATCTAATGATATTATCAGGGTTGGATTCGCGAAAACCTCCGTTCCAGTCGGTCTAACAAAAACACTTTGCGAAATTTCCCTCCTTTCTCCCTTTACAATGGTACATATGTTTTTTTTTATAAATTGAACAAACTCTTGCCATATTGTTGTAGAGCTATACACATTTGATAATATTCTACTAGAGCAAGAAAGAAGGGGATAATGGAGAGGTTGTCACCAGGGGCGGAACTGGGGGAGCGCGGGGCAGCGGCCGCTCCCCGTAGATTTCAGATTACAGGCTATATTACTGTAGCAATTAGACGTTTAGCCTTCGAAAATTTTGAAAAATAGGCTTATACAGTGCAATCTCGCTCCCCCTGTTCGATCTCGCTCCCCCAAGAGTTTGGGTCTAGTTCCGCCACTGGTTGTCACCATCGATCTATGCATCTTGGTTGTTTGAGGCCATGGGAGTAGTCCCCCCACACACTCATTATTTATCAGAAGCAGCAGCGCAGCGAGAAGAGGGGCGATTGCATATGTAATATACAATTATACGTATATATATATATATATTATAATATATATATCATCTCTGATGAGTCATAAATCCCACCTTCGACAACTCAATTCGTGGTCCCTTTTCCACTAAACTTACCCCTAAATTTCCCCATTTATAATAATACTATTCTTTCTACCTTTTACTTTCTTCTCTACCTTTTGTCGGTTTTCCTAATTACCTTGTTAAACTAAGCAATCGTGTCCCCATAATTATGATTAAATAAAAGGTTATAAATATCAACCAACTCAAAGTCTATTAGTAAAACAACCTGATCATATTTATATGATCTAGTAACTAGAGTACTAAACCCAATCAATAACCCAATCAATATCGATCAAAGGCGATATTTTTTACTTGCGGGGTCCATCATTCTAATATCACATATTGATCATAAGTAGGTAAATTAAATCACATTGTCGTCTAAAGGTGTTGACGATCTCGTGGTTGCTTCTTGGTACTCACAATGTCTTTTACATGAGAAAATTCTCACACTACAACTGGTAGAATTTTGAACATTTGACCTTAGGAGTAATTAGCGTACAGTACATAATCACTTGGTCGAGCATGTGGGTGCTCAAATTTCCATTTCCTCTATTCAAATGGGGCGGGCTTAAATGAATGATTGAAGCCATACTTCCTGAGTTTATTTTTTACATGATTAAACTAAATTGAACTAAACTAAGCTAAAATGAAAATTAGTAATGTATTGAAAAAATCAACATGCTAAATTAATGCTCCCACCCGTCATTTTCTTTGATCTCCATTTCATCCATTATGGAAACTGGCCATTCTAACCTTGACATCTCTTTTCATTATTCACCTTTGTTTATAAGTGTCACGTTTTGGATCGTCACTTACTTTAATCTAGGTTTCTTTTCAACTTGAGGCATAATAATTACTAGTTTGGTCCAGAAACATTTGATTTGGACATTAAATAATTTATTATATTCAACCTGCAATCAATGTACAAATCCACTTGATGATTGATTATTAGTCTATAATTAAAGTCTGGTTTGTGAACATGAAATTTCCTTTGCATGATTGAAATAGCTAAGTTTATTCTTGTATGCTCGTACATATATAAATGATTCTTGCTAAAAACTTTTAAAGTTAATTAAATCATAAGTTCATGTTCCAAGAATCCAAGTAATTTTAAACCCTAGGACACACCTATTTATCTGGCCGTGTGACACGTGAACGTTTTTACCATACTAGTTTATTTCCTTAAATAGAATTAACAGTACTATTAGAATTAGGGTTTTCCAATTTTTATTACTTAAGAATAATAATTAACACAATTCCTGCACATGTAATTTATTTTATAGGGTCTGAGGTCCCCGCAGCTTGGCACATGCAAGAATATATATTACTGTCGAAATCAAAGAAGATAAGTATATATTGACATGATTTACTAACAGTAAAATATATTGAGGTAAAAAATGTCAATTGCCTGGACTGTAGTAGGTACGGAGAATAACTGAATCACAAGTAACTGTCAAACAGTACATTTTCTTAAAAGAGAAAGAAAGAACAACAAGAGCTGCACACTATGGTTTTTTATGTATAATTGGTAGGTCGCATATATTTTTAAAATAATATTTTTCTTGGATCCAAAAACATTTTCTATCAAAGTCGTTTAATTGATACTCCCTCCATATGAAAGAATTTTAGTCAATTGCTTTTATAAACACGATATTTCTACAAAACTGATATGACACTAACGTGACTAGTAAGAATGAAATCAGAGAAACAAAATGAAACTATTATTAAGCAAACTATACAATAAGGATCGGAAATTG
The DNA here is from genome assembly GCA_963678965.1 of Cruciata laevipes. Taxonomy (NCBI): domain Eukaryota; kingdom Viridiplantae; phylum Streptophyta; class Magnoliopsida; order Gentianales; family Rubiaceae; genus Cruciata; species Cruciata laevipes. The sequence continues at coordinate 2,466,784 of OY787639.1, forward strand.
TAAGCCTTGTTTCAGAATTCAGAGAAACAAAATTGATATGACACTAATGTAACTCGTAAGAATGAAATAGTAGAAATATAACGTGTGAAAATGAAACGTTTATTAGTCAAACAGAACAATAAGGAGCGGACACTGTACGCCTTGTTTTAGGATTGACGAATGAAGTCAGAGAAACAAAACTGATAGGACACCAACGTGACTCGTAAGAATGAAATAGAAGAAACAACATGTGAAAATGAAACTGTTATTAATCAAAAAGAATAAGAAGAATAAAAAATTGTAAGACTTGTTTGAGGATTGACAAATGAAGTCAGAGAAACAAAATTGATATGACACTAACGTGACTCGTAAGAACGAAGCCAGAGAAACATCGTAAATCAATAGAGAAGAATGAATATGAAACTGTTATTAATCAAACAGTCCATCTTAAATTGTATGCCTTGTTTTAAGATCAACAAAGAAATTAGTATGTGATAAAATAGTCGTGTGTGCAGTTTAATCTGAACCGAATATGTAAGCCCATCTCTAGCTGGTAGGCAAGTAGCATGAGGAGTGACTTCTAGTCTTTCTATATACATACAAGTCATTGTATTTAAAACCCCTTTGGCCAATGCAAATGATAAGTTTGTATTTACTCCATAAGAGAGAGTGTAGAAAAGTTTGGTGAAAGTGAAAGGGGTTGGGGAGAGAGAAAGAGAGATGAGTGTGTGAGTGTGTGTAAGAGTGTGATAAAGAAGAGAAAGAAAGAGGGCGACCCTTTTCTTCTCTGCGCTTGCTCTCCTTTCATTATCCTATCTCCCTGGCTTGTTTCTTCTCTGCTAGCTGATTGATTACTAAATCATCATTCCCTTTAGTCTTCTTCATCCTCATTCCATCCACCAGAATCACCAGATCATCGCCATCACCGAGAACAAGCTTTTTTAAGGATGTTCATCTTCCTCGTATAGCTCGAAAAACCTTAAAATACACAGGTACGTATTTTCGAACTCATTAGTTTACTGCCTCGATCCTCTGAAATCAGCCCTTTTGCGGATTAATTTGTTGGAAGGACTGAAGAAAAATCATGTTTTTGTTTGGTGAAGTTTGAAAGGATTGTAATAAACTGATGTTTCTTGGAAAACTGTTGACAGGATGTCCGGAGAATTCTACAATTTCTCGAATGGATATGAACTCAGCCAGAGAGATATACTTCCTGATGGCGGCGGAGGGCCGTCGCAGGTTGTCTATGATGACGGCGGCGAAGGGATGCTGACGGAGATGGTGGACGGCGGCGGCGGTGGCCGGAAGGTGATTAATAACAGCCACATACTTGAAGGTCAGATCCATTACAGATGGTCTCAGAAGCAGCCTTTGGATATGGCTGTCAATGAAGCTGTGGTGAGTTTAACAAGCTTTAATATTTACTCACATATATTTAATATTTTGCTTATAAATATTTTTGTGACAATTGATGATGTAAAAAATTCTGTCACAAAATTTTCATGCAGCTGCCACTAATGAACCCTCATAATATCAAACCACCATCTTATAACCAACTGGAGAATTCTCCCCACTTTTCTTGGATCCGCGGCGGCGATGGTGGTGGCAGCGGCGGCGCCAGCGACGTGTCCGACGGCCGGGGACTATCGTTGTCATTATCATCATCATTACACAACTTAGAAGCTGCGAAGTTCCAAGATTTAAGGATTGGCGGAGGAGAAGGAGGTAATAATACCATGTGCTTCTTCGACAACAACAACAACAGCAGCAACATTCATGGGATTCCATCTATGAATTTCTCGGGTTTCAAGAATCAAAATACTGATTACCAGATTCATTTCGGGCACCCGGCTTCGTCGAGAGCTGGGAATGTTCTGAGGAATTCTAGGTATTTGAGGGCTGCTCAGGAATTACTTGAGGAATTCTGCTGTGTTGGGAGGGGACAAATGTTCAAAAATGGAAACCCTAAGTCCAGTAACCTTTCCAATTCGGGAGATGGTTCATCTTCATCCAAAGAACATCGCCCACAATTATCAGCTTCTGAAAAACAAGAGCACCAAAGGAAGAAGGTTAAATTGTTAGCCATGCTTGATGAGGTAAATGAATATTTACTCTATATTTATTGCATAAATTTTTTTTCTAATTTTTTTTTTTTTAAAGATGCATATCACATTGATTTATTTATTAGGACATGATTAATAATTTGGATCACTATGTGTCTATGTGTGAACATACATTGTGTGTACCATGAAGGGGTAACATGTCCAAAGGAGGAGAAACATCCTTAATATATGCTTAAACATCAATCATGATTGATTCATTTTCATCAGAACGATTAGAAAGGCTCCTGAAGATTGATTAATTTAGGTAAAGATCGATATTCATCCGTACCAAATGATGATCTTTTTTATTTAATCGGTTTTTAAATAATTTCTTGAAAATAATTGAGTTATCTTTGCTAATTGTTTAGCTAAACAAATCCTCTAAAAGGAAAAATAAAGCCTATTGTTACGCTGAAACGTTAAGAAATATTCTTCTTCAAGTATATTTAATTCATCTCAACCATAATCACATCACTAATGTTGAATTTAATGACTATATAATCATGTTAAAAATACTCCGTACAAGTACTATTGATGCTATACAAGTGTCTCCACTTTCTTCTGCAAGCCCAGAAAGTGTGATTTGCTGGAAATGTCCGATAATTGTAGCTTATTTGTCTGTTAATCACTAGACACTTTATGCTTCACGTGCTCTAATTATGTCTTATACTCTTATCCTCCCATAGTTTAATCTCCACTAATAAGAGTTCTGTTTGTAATACTGGAAAAACGTTCTTTCACTCTGTATAAGAGTTATGTTTGTAATACTTGAAAATATCAATCCATGCATAGTTTATTATGCATTGCTCATTTTAAAAACAAGTCTTACTTGTCATATTGAAACCGTCATATCATAGTTTTATTAATATGCATTGATTATTTGACCAAAAATATAAGAGTTATGTTTGTAACACTGAACACATCATGTCATAGGTTTATCATTATGCATTGACTATCCAGTCAAAAATAAGAGTTATGTTAATAACACTGAACGATCATACAATAGGTTTATTATCATGCATTAATTTGACTATTCAGTTGAAAAAGAGTTCTGTTTGTAACACCGATATGTCTATTTACCAGGTGGATGCAAGGTACACACATTATTGTGAGCAAATGCAAGCCATAGTCGGGTCCTTCGACGCAGTGGTCGGGTACGGGGCCGCAGCCCCATACACGATCCTCGCGCAGAAGGCCATGTCAAGGCACTTCCGGAGCATAAAAGACGCAATTCTAGGTCAAGTGAAGGCCACCTGCGAAGCCCTCGGAGACAAAGAGATGGCCGGCACAATAGGGCTAACAAAGGGCGAAACGCCGAGGCTGAAAATGCTGGAGCAAAAGTTCCGGCAGCAGAAAGCTTTTCACCAGCTCGGAATGCTCGATCCGGAAACATGGCGGCCTCAGCGAGGCTTGCCGGAGAGATCCGTCAACATCCTGCGAGCCTGGCTTTTCGAGCATTTTCTCCATCCGTACAATCTCTTTCTGATCACGATTCTTTTTCCGACCTGTTTTTACTGTGTGGATAAAAATGGAAGCTTTTTAACGGATCATTGCAGTGAATTGGAGATGGAAAGGGAATCTTACTGTTTCGGTGTTTTGCAGGTATCCGAGCGATGCAGACAAGCATTTGTTATCGAGGCAGACAGGGCTATCAAAGAACCAGGTATTCTTACAGCTTTTTACATGGAAACTGATGTGTCCTATGTTTGGAGGGTTAATCATTGACACTTTGCCTCTTTAAGGCTGCAACCAGCTTTTTCAATTTTATTCTTTGGGTTAGTATATATGAATATTTATATATTTGCATCAAACAAGGAACATTTATAACATCAGCTTTTGTATAATAATCATTTGCATAATACTATAATGGTATAAGATGAGGTTTTTGTCTAATTATGGTATGGCATTTAAGGTCTAGGGTACATGAAACCTGTGATTTGCTATAAATGAGGACAAACATAGTATTACATTTATAGATTAGGCCAATTCTCTAATCCCTATACAAACAAAAGACATTCTCACTGCAAGGGTCTAGACAAAGGTCTGCCACATTTCATATATATGTCCTTGCACTCTGCCACCACCCATCATCAATGACTCATGCATGCATGCATGCATGAAATGAATAACCATGGAGCCCTCTCCTCTTAATTGACTCCATCAAACATTATATCAAGAAAATTTGTTTGGTATGTAGAGGTGAGAATAAGAGTATGAACCCTCTCAATTGCCTTTTGGTTAAAAACAAAAAAGTGAAAATCACAATTGTTTAGGGAAATGGTCAATGATGTTTTGATATCGCTGTGTGCAGTTTGATACAACCCTAATTTTACTTAATACAGTCCCAAAAATTTGTATTTTCCGTACATAGAGCTGAGAATAAGAGAATGAATCCTCTCAATAAGGGAATAATTACGAAAATACCCCTACAACTTCGGATACCAGATTTAGTTGACTATGGATCAAATAGTCCTTATTATATTATGGTCTAGGACTAGGAAGAGTGAAAATCTTAATGATCTCCCATATACTAATATAGTCCCAATTTTTTTGAAGGACCATATACTAACCTTTCATGAAGTAAACAAAAAAAAAAGGAATGCAAGTGGAGCAATCCTCTATAATGATTTTACACCAAAACCAATTCCAAAATACATTTGAAAATACCTTTGATTGTGTGAAATTTATTATTATTATTTCATGTTATATACATATATAGTACATTCTAACGTACTATTGTATAAGAATTCTACATGATGAATTAACTTTGTCTTTTTTGTGTATATATATATACAGGTTTCAAATTGGTTTATAAATGCTAGGGTAAGATTGTGGAAGCCAATGGTAGAAGACATATACAAAGAAGAAACCAAGAATCAAGAAGATGCAGCCAATATTTCAGATGATGCAGAAGCGCAGCAGGACCACCAAAACCAAACACAAACACAAACTCCAACGCTGTTATCATCATCATCAACCTTGACAGAAGGCTTAATCAACACATCATCAAGATCCGAGATCGCCATTAATGCCCCAGAAAGAGACCCTTCGAGGAACATCATCAATTACGGACAGTACACCTTGGGAAAGGCGAACCAGTTTCTGCTGCAAGCCACCACCACCGCAACCGCTGCGCCCTCCATCATCTCCACCGTCGGTTCCGGCCAGCACCACCACGCCGACGGCGAGGATGATCCGGCGCTGGTGATGCCCTCCCCGTACGCATGCTTCCTGGGTGAGGACGCGGGTAGGGGATCAGGCGCCCATACTGGGGATCATGTGTCCTTAACTTTAGGACTCCGACATGCCACTAATAATGTACCCAGAAAGAGTACTAACGAGTTCTCATTAAGAGACTTTGGTGCTTATTAGTTTTTTTTTTTATATTAGAATTAGGCCAAAAAAAAAAAAAAAAGTGTGTGAGTGAGTGTGTGAAGGAAAAAACTGCATATAATTATTATTTTTGTGCCTATATATGTATTTGAAAACATTTTGCTTAAAAACCTGCAATTGTATAAAGGAGTGGTATACTAGTATTTACTGTTTTCTCTTACTACTCCCTCTGTCCCAGACTAAACAGTCTAAACTACACACTTTACTATTTGACACTATTTGCTTCTAAACTTTGACCATATATTTGAATAGATATATTAATATTAATATCATCATATTTTATATCACTAGATTCGTCTTAACATTTAGTATTCAAATATTAAATTTTTATGTGCCGCTAATACATGTAACTAAAGATATTCACAGTCAAACTTATGCGTTGGCAAGTGTGAAAAAGATTCCTTGCAATTTAGGCTGTGACGGAGGGAGTAGTATAAAGGAGTACAGTACCAACTAGCCAAGGAAGAAATCCAATCATGTGTACTATTTAACTCTTTTGAAAATATTATTTCAAAATTACAAAAATAGTCTTGGTTGAACCTGAATTAGTAAAATTATGAAAATAACCCGAAGAATTCTTATCATATTATTGGTTAATTACAAAATTAGTCATGCAGATTCGGATAATAGAATTAGTTGACCATGGATTAATAAAATTATATGAAAATAGGCTGAATACCATAATTGTTGACCAATCCATGGATCAAAGCATTTTTACTATATTAGTGAAATTAAAAAAAAAATAGCCTTGCAGCTCCGAATACCATGAATTGGTTGACCATGGATTACAAAAGTTCCGTGATTAAGTACCTAATATTTTTCAATGTTTAATTTTAGGAAAAGTCTTGGGAGTGACCGTCACTATATAGTGACCGGACTAAATTATAAATAGTGTAATCAAGACAATCAAGGAGGGACCATTTTGCAATTTTTAAAAATTAAAAAAAAAATCACGCGCTACAGTGTTTTTGCGCGTGAACAATGTTTTTCTACAGTGTTTGCTACAGTGTACTTCAATGTTTCAAGTTAAAATGTCCATGTTTTATGTTTCAAGTTAAAGTGTTCATGTTTCACGTTAAAGCGTTCATGTTTCACGTTAAAGCGTCCATGTTTTATGTTAAAACGTCCATGTTTTATGTTTTAAGTTAAAATGTTTATATTTTATATTTCAATTTAAAATTTTCATGTTTCAAGTTAAAATGTTCATGTTTCACGTTAAAACGTCAATGTTTTATATTTTAAGTTAAAATGTTTATGTTTTAATTTAAATGTTCATGTTTTATATTTCAAGTTAAAGTGTCGTTAAAACGTTCATGTTTTATGTTTTAAGTTAAAATATTTATGTTTTATGTTTCAAGTTAAAATGTTTATGTTTTATGTTTCAAGTTAAAGTGTACATGTTTCACGTTAAAACGTCCATGTTTTATGTTTTAAGTTAAAATATTTATGTTTTATGTTTCAAATTAAAGTGTTCATGTTTTAAGTTAAAATGTCCATGTTTTAAGTTAAAGTGTCCATGTTTTAAGTTAAAGTGTCCATATTTTAAGTTAAAGTGTTCATGTTTTAATTTAAAGTGTCCATGTTTTAAGTTAAAGTGTCCATGTTTTAAGTTAAAATATCCATGTTTTAACTTAAAGTGTTCATGTTACTGTAGCAACTCGACACTGTAGCAAATCGGCACTGTAGCAAATCGGCACTGTAGCAAATCGGCACTGTAGCGCGTGGCTTGGCACTGTAGCGCGTGATTTTTTAAAAAAAATTGAAATTGCAAATTGGTCCCTCCGTGTTTTTTTAACTTATATCCTATTTGCAATTTAATCTGGTCACTATATAGTGACGGTCACCCAAGAGACCAACTCTTAATTTTAATAAATTTAATTTAATTCATCTTAGTTTTGTAATATTTATATATGGCTAAGATTTACTTTATTATTAGGCCCTGTTTCCTAGAGCTTATTTTTTGCTGAACTGAACTGAACTGAAGTGAAAATTAATGTATTGAAAAATGGAATCAGCATGACTGAATTAACCCGAATTTCATCAAACTACATTTTCACTGAACTGAACTGAATTGAACTGAACTGAACTGAACTGATCTACAGATAAGCTCTGGCAAATAGGGCCTTACTCTTTTCACTATATTTAATCTTAGTTCAATAAGAAACAAACTCAAAAAAAATAAAAATTAAAGCGCTGAATTAATTTAATATCAAACAAAGCTTTAACTAAAAAAATAAAAATTTTAAGGCTTAGACATATATTTTAACTCAAGTATTATTATAAACTTTAACAAGAACAAATGATAAGTTATATATCATACAAATATAAAAACTTCAATACAAGAGGTACATTGTCATCCTTACAAATACAACATTATGTTTTTAAAAAATTGTTCAAAAAATGTATCATATGATCAATTTTAATATGAATTCATTGAGCGAAGGGTAGAATGAGCATCACGAGAGGCTTTTCTCCTGAGGTTGTTCAAGCAGAGATGGGCTCTAACAGGCCGGTGGTCCGAGCTGCGGATGTTGTCCATGGTATCATACCAACGCAGGTTCACATCTATATTCTCATGATCATCTATTTTATATAATATTCTGTCTGTCCACGATGGCACCCTCACCTGCAAACACGTGTGAAAGTTAATAAATACGACAATTTTTAATGTTTGGTAAATCTAAGATGGTCATAACAGTTTTCAAAATATCGTATGAGAGTAAGTCTGAAGATGATGTAATTTGGTATCATATGTAATATGCATGCTTATTCATCATATTATCAAGTAGTATCAAATTGTCCCATGGTGATTCTGTCTGTAATTGTGATTAATTTATTCAACTTCATTTTGTATCATTAAATTAATGCTAGATGTTAACATATTTTTATGCTATAATGCAGAAATTAGCTTAGATTAGAGTGTTTTAGTCTACCTTGTGGCTGGTGTCATAACTGCTGCTCCCAACGTTGTACTTGTACGTTGGTTTGAATGCCAATGTGCCTTCATAGTACCCATTGAAAACCTCCCCTAGATCAGCTTGTTGCAATAGTTGATCCTTACCCGTAAGTTGCTGCAAAAATTGCATAATTTTGTTAATATATCGAACTACTTTCTTACGATAAAAACATTGTAATCTGTAATAGTATGATGGTAAATTATAACATAGAATGAAGTCATCAAATACTACGTGCGAGTGTCACGTGCTGGTAATTTGTGTAATGTCAACATTTATTTGAAAGTGGGGTCAATTATAATAAACTTACTTCTTGAAGGTTTTCATGAATGAGCTTTCTTGCAGGAAATGTTGTAATCCCTTCTAATCTATAGTTGAGATCACCCAGCCAGACAGTGATTTGAGGAGGTCTTTTGAAGGCGTTCCATTTTTTGGAGAAGAGAGCGTGTGAAATGTTTCTGCTCTGATCATTTCTTTCTTCGACGTTTGGACCATGAGCTGCACATATATTTGATCATTTAATATTATGAGTAGTCTATAACTGAATCAATAACATTAACCAAAGGCAACATTTTATAACTATATATTCCTAATACATGTGTAAATATATCATTTTTAGATTATCTATATTTACATATAATCTCATGTGCTTATCATTACTCACCAGCAAGATGGCAAGAAATGAAGATCATTTGTATGCCTTTATAGTTCAATCCAACAGCCACACCTCCTTTCTTTCTCCTAATCCAACCCCCGAATCCACCCACGGGGTGCTTATCCACCTTCACATCTGAAATACTCGATTTACAAATTAGCCTTTAAAATTAAAATAAAAACTTAATATATAGAGTCCTAATATCTTTTACTTTAAATTTTAAATAACACTTAAACTTTAATATAAGAGAAAATCTCTGTAATGGAGTCTCTCATGACGGAACATCTGATGTTGTTTGAATCTTTGTTATGATATTAGGTTTTCCTCATCTCTAATATAAACTTTTATCTTAGTATCAAATAATATAAAAATAATATATGGTAATATTATCTCATAAATAGGGTTTATGTTTTTATCTGTAAGACCGTCCTATTTAAGATAGAGGACAAATGTTGATCTTCTCACAGAATATGATCATTATAAGTTTTGTGTGATCTTCTACATATTAACCATTATCATTCAATGTATTATTATTGATCTTCCCACTTTCATGCTTGATCATTACATATAATTAAACTTTTGAGACCAGTTAAAACAAGTCTCGATTGAGAATTCATATTATTGATATGAAGTATATTGTATATCATTTAACTCACCTCTCAAAAATCGCTCTGAATTTCGAGGTCCAAAAACAAAGATTTGCAAAGACTGCATTATTGCCTTCTCCAGCAGGCTACACATCAATTCAGTAACACGAATCTAAAGTTAATACAATCATTACAAACCTTAAAATGAACATATATGTTTGCTATACACTTTATAACATTGAAAAGGTGATCAATAATTATAATCATGTAAAAATCGTACATCAATAATTATAAGTAGTTATTATATGTCAATAATTATACATTTTCTCTGTCCCGTCAAGCTACTATTTAAGTGTGTACATGAATTATTCCAACGGAGTTTTATATTTTGGCCTTGATTTTGGATTTTTTCCCAAATTATATGTGAACCACATAAACTCGTGATGTGAAGTCGGTCCATCAAATAATGTCTATAAAAGTTTCCAACAAAAACTTCTGGCCATGTTTTGATTTGAGTTTCAAATCCAAGATAAAGATAAAACAAAATTTAAATAGCATGTTGTATTCTACTATCATTATCTCGATCATTTGACTTTTTCAATTATTTTCAACTTATTATCTATGTTCATAGTATAATTGCATTGATTTAATTAAACTTCAAATTTCCAATTATTCATAAGTAATTATTATTATACTACTATAAAATATTGAATTATTAATATCAAGCAAAATATCTTAAATATTGTATATTTTAAATATGCAAAAATCCTGAAATGAACTAGACTAAAGTTAGTTAGGCAGATTGATGTTTCGCATTTCCAGATTGATATATATTACGAAATTACTTGAGTTTAAGTAATTTAATTACTTAAATATTTTATAGGCTCACAAGGAGACTTTTTTTATAAGAGTATGGATTTATGATTTTCATGTTATACCTATAGCACATTGTACACCGACAGTGATTGATTATAACTGCTTTAAAATTGACTCTACCGCTATCAAATAATAAAAATAAATTGACTCCTCATCATCAAATCATGTCATACACATCACTATTATTTGTCGTATCATTTAATATATACCGTGCGTTGTTTCTATTTATTACTAGTGATGAATCTAATAACACAAAAAATAAGAAATTGTTAAAAGATAATTAAGAGCACAAGAAATGATAATTAATTAATTAATTAATTAATTTAATGTGTGTTCTTACATATGAGTGCCGCCTAAAGCCTCTTTGAACATTTGTGCAATATTTCCAGGAGGAGCTTCTTGCAAACCAACCACCAATAGATCGTATTTCTTCTTCTTCCCCACCAGCTTCTCTACATCTTCATAACTCACCTGTTCCCAAAAACAATTGATTCCCTTATAAACTAGATATAGCTTCATTATTTCATAAATGGCATCATCATGATAATGCATGAGAAAATGAAACACCCTAGCATGATATATAGTGGCGGATTCAGGAATACCAAAGTTACGAGACAGTACTGTAATTTTTTTGAATCATTACAAGCGATTTTGAAAATATGGGGCAAAATTAAACATAAAAATCCTAAATGTTTTTCTTTTTTGAGCGGCAGCCGCCACCCTTGTTCTATGCTACATCCGCCCCTGCTGATATATATTGAATACAACCCTATTAAGTTACGTAAATTATATAAGTCAAGCTAAGGATAACGAAAAAATCAATCAAGTTTTACAAGAGCATCCTTAAAATACTTAGGCCCTGTTTACCAGAGTTTATCTGTAGATCAGTTCAGTTCAGTTCAGTGAAAATGTAAATTGATGAAATTCAGGTTAATTCAGTCATGCTGATTCCATTTTTCAATACATCATTTTTTACTTCAGTTCAGTTCAGTTCAGTTCAGTACATCAAGAAATGAGCTCTAGTAAACAGGGCCTTATTAGTTTAAACAGATATGGAAATAATAATAATAAAAAAATATGACTAATTTATTTTTACTATGAAAAAGGATAAAACAATTTTCTAACTATGCTATAGATCTAACATCAAATTTTATTTGTAGAATCCTATACGGTAAAGTACTCCATAAATCAACCGTATCATCATAGATCGTACAAGATGGCACAATATTTTTTCTTTTTTCTTTTTTTGATAACAATAACAATAACAATCCAATGTAACGGATAACTACGCTCTCCACCTGATTTATGAGAAATAATCATGCAATACATCCGTGCGTTATACTTATACAGAATAATTTTCATAAAACATGACTTTTTTCGGCTTTTTTTTTTACCAAATATGGATAGAAAAATGTTCAACCGACAATATTGCAATGTAATATCAACGAATTATATGTTAATATATACTCAGCTCCTTAACTGAATCGTGGAGCCCTAGTTCAACACTCTGTATATATATATATATATTATATTCCACATAATTTCACATAACATGTATACTTTGCCTAGCTAGTAAATTAAAAGAAGAAGTTTAACCTTGCCGTTGGTGTTCCAAGTGATGGTGCAAACACAGACGTCGGAAACGCTGTCGGAAAACTCTGAGCACGGCTGGCCGGCGTCAACGGTTCTGATGCCTTCGTGGGTTCCCTCGTCCATCATGCTGTACAACGGCTGCGGTTTCAGCCGCTTCATCATCTTCTTCCAAACTACGCTGCCGCAGCCGCACGTGCTCTTCGCCATTTTTGCAACGTACAGAAAAGCTTAATGCGATATTGTTAGAAAACCGAAGTTTATGAAACACAGAGTAGAATTTTGTATATCTTGTATGTATATATATATCTATACATGGCGTGTAGATATTGTAAGGAGAGTGACATAATGTGTGGCTACTGAGTAATCCAAAAATGTTTTGTAACGAGAAGTCTTATACGAGACCAGACTCGCAAGTGTTGGTTTTCTCACTTTCAACTCCGACATTTTACATATTAATCACGATCATTCAGTGTATTACTGGTGATTTATCACTTTCATTTCTAATCTTCTCGATCATTTAATAAGTACGATTATTAAGTGTAACCAATTAAAAAACAAATATTAAGTAATTAAGAATTTGTCTTTTCGTAATAGTTGGGTAAGTTTAATTTCGTGATGGAAGTGTTTGATTTGTCTAGAACTAGTGTCTCTCAAGGTTAGGCTAGGCTCTCGACCTATAACTCATCTATTAATTTATGGGGTCGAAAACACGTGAAATGATGTCTACTATACGTTAGGCTACATAATATCGATCCCATGCCTTATTTCAGAGAATAAATTGGAGTAGTTCTCTTATAAAATAGTCACACTATAGTGAGATGAGCTTTTTTTATAATTTTTTTATAATAATGCAATCAGATCTCGAAAAAGTGAAGGTTTGAACCTTAATGGTATAAGTACGGTTTTAACACTATGACAATTTGATATATCCCAAGTAGTTAATTAGTGAGATGATAGGAATATCATTCTAATTTGACGATGGCTTTTTGGGTGATTTTTTGTTTGGTTTTGAGTTTTGGAGCTGTGACCTTGGAAATTAGGTTATGCATATTTGAGTGATTTTTTTGTTTGGTTTTGAGTTGTGTGACTTTGGAATTCTACGAAAATTGTAGATTTGTCAGTTTGATGCCACATTTTTGTGTTGGTATATAGTGATCCGCACAAATTGAATTTAGATTGGTCAAAATCATAGAATATTAATACGTCAAAGTTTAGAAGATTCCATCGATTATTAATAACATAATCAAGATCAACTATAGATAATTTTCTTGTACCACCAAAGCATATTTATACAAGTTAAGGTTACCACCACTACAACGGCTGATCTCCACCGTTGGTTCTGTTCATCATCATCACGACGACGATGAAACATCAGTGCTCCACTATTATTCGAATCTACCGTATATGGGATCATGTGTCCCTAACTTTAGTACTCTCCGACATGCTACAAATAATGTACTCGTTTGAGATATTAGTGAATTTAGAGGTTTATAACTCTAAATCATAAGTATTGTATAATGAAAACCCAACAAAATCATATGCGATGCGGGATTAATATTATAGCACTAGTGGGACGATATTATAATTTTTTGGAAATTACACATCTAAAAGAACGAAATAAAATTAGTGCAGGATGAAAGAGTTTCACAATTACGCTTCTGTCATATCTTCATGTGATACTGTTTTACCTGTGAACGAGTTAAGTATATGGTAAAGTTTTTCAACTTTAATCAAGGAAAATAATGAATTTAATTTGAAGGTGGTTTATATGAACTAAGGATTTTTCTCCTCAAATATGCCTTGAATCATCTATGCGATGCTGGTTAGGAACCAATCAAAATTTGAATTTCTTAGTGAACAAGTTGGAGTCCTTTTTTTCTGAGCTGTTATGAGGTGAACAAGTGAGAAAAAAGATCTAGCTCTCTGCATGAATCTATGTAATGGCACTATCAACCAATTTATACGCATGTATATATGATAAGTCCACTATATATTTTGGAACGAGAATTTTTTTTTAATGTGGGATTTTTATTCCGCGACGAATAAACTATTGACAAGTGTGCATTAGATAGAATTTTAGACTATCGGTTTAGACTTTTATCCGTCAACTATTTTTGTAACTCGTTAAAGTTAAACTGAAGCAAAACAAATTGTATTGAAGCTGAAAAGAACGTGACATGATATGTTACACCAAACACTCACATGTATGTTTGTCCCTAGTGAAATAGATTTGACATTTAACAAAAACAATGAATTTAAAACGGGACTTGCTACTACATACATTTGGGAACTAAAGAATCCAAAAAATGAAGCACACAATAATATGAATAAATTAGGGAAAACAAAGTGTCAAGATTTTGGAAGAACTAATGGATAGGATGATGATCATCATCATGAGAAGTGACCTTGTTGAGATTGCTTAAGCAGAGATGGGCTCTAACCGGCCGGTGATCGGAACTTCGGATATTGTCTATGGTATCGTAACAACGCAAGGTCACATATATGTTGTCATGGTCTTCAATTTTGTATAATATTCGGTCTGTCCACGAAGGCACTCTCACCTGCATCATTTCACAAAATTGACCGTATCAAGAATAAGTCTGACATAACTTATAAGCTAATTTAAGCTAATTTAAGAGTGTAATATCTAAACACCTTTATATTCCGTTCTCTTGAATTTATTGAAATACTAGTTCAGTTTAATAAAATATTATTTTATTACATGCATCCTGATTAATTTAGATATACTAATTATATTTTTGAATACATTAAACTAGTTAAGATATACTAATTCTATAAAGATATACTAATTTAGAAGTAGAATACTAGATTAAACTTGGTTTAATGTTTGAATATTGAAGCTTGAAGTGCTAATTTTGTACCTTGTGGCTGGTGTCATAGTTGCTGCTCCCAACATTGTACTTGTACGTTGGTTTGAATGTTAATGTTCCTTCATAGTAACCATTGAAAACTTGCCCTAGTTCAGCTTGTTGCAGTAGTTGATCCTTGCTAGTAAGTTGCTGCAAGGTTTCCAATAATAAATAAATTCGTAACTGGCTACTTTTACGACAAAAGATTTGTAGAAGCTACTTTTACCTATATACGTGTCTAATGATGCTAGCAATTGTAATTGGAAGCGAGTTAGATTTTACACTTACTTCATGAAGGTTGTCACGGATGAGGTCTCTCGCTGGAAATGTTGTGATTCCTTCTAATCTATAGTTGAGATCTCCCAGCCAAACCGTGAGTTGAGGAGGTTTGGAATAAGGGTTCCAGTTGTTGGAGAGGAGAGAGTGAGAGATGTCTCTGCTCTGATCATTTCTCTCTTCCACATTTCGAGCATGTGCTACATATGCATTTTAGTACAGTGATTAAAATAAGTAAAGAATATTATAATCGTTTCTGGGTATTTCCCAGTAGCATGAAAAAATTTCTTCAACACAATAAATAGACATTTTGAAATATTTATGATGTTGTTGGGCTCAAATAATATATGCCCATTACTCACCAGCAAGATGGCAAGAGATGAAGACCATTTGTATGCCTTTATAGTTCAATCCAACAGCCACACCTCCTTTCTTCCTCCTAATTAGACCTCCAAGTCCACCCACGGGGTACTTATCCACTTGTACATCTGAAATTCACAAATTTCAAATAATTTTTTTATGTTAAAAAAACATATGACATATTATATAAATTTGAAAAATGAGAGATAGAATCATGAAAAATCAAATTCATTTATATATTATATAAAATGAATGATAATTTGTGACTGAAAATAATATATTGAAAGTTACTATAAACACAGATTAAAATAAGTCCTGTAAAAATATCAAAGAATTTTATTACTCGCCTCTTACAAACTGCTCGGAATTTCGAGGTCCAAAAACAAAGAGCTGCAAAGACTGCATTGTAGCTTTCCCCAGCAACCTATACACACAAATTCAGTAAAACCATTCTTAATTAGGGTTTTATACATGACAATCATCAGAAACTAATTTAAATGCACACATTTTTTATTATTAGATATAATGGATATATATATATATATATATATATATTATCTGGGAAAGTGTTCAATAATTGTACATTTCCACTGTACGTCATTTTACTGTATATTAGTGTCGACAGAAAATATTCTAGTATCGGCACAAACCAAATATAAACGGGCAAACCTAGTTTAGCAACAAATTTGCATCACATAAACTCGGCGGGGTCCATCAAAAAATGGCTAAGGTTTCAATGAAAAACTTATGGCCACGCTTTGATCTTGAATCTCAAAGCCAATAAGAAGAAGAATGGGAATTTTCCCTTACATATATTTCTTATTAATATTGGAAATATATCAAAAAAAAATAAGAGAAGAAGTAATAATCAAACTAATTAAGTCTTATCCACCGGAATAGTTCTTACTCGACAAATGAAAATTCCTAAACCGAATTTTATTAAATTGTATATTTATTATATAGATTAATTAATAAAATAGAGGTGTAAGGCAAATTTTGCTGAAATATAATTTGGTAAATTAAAATTAATTCAGATATAATTATTTTTTTAATATATTAATTTTCACTCCGATTCAATTAAATTTAATTCAGTTAAGTTCAGGAAAAAATAATCCTAACGTGTTTCTTACACATGAGTGTCGCCTAAAACCTCTTTGAACAATTGTGCAATATTTCCTCGGGGAACTTCTTGCAAACCAACCACCAATAGATCATATTTCTTCTTCCTTCCAACCAACTTCTCCACATCTTCATTACTCACCTAATCCAAAAAACAAGAAACTCATCACAACAAATATATACATGTATATATATATATAGCGGCAGAATCATACTTATATATATATATATATATATATATCAGTATAACTACCTGGCCGTTCATGTTCCATGTGATAATGCAAACACAGACGTCGGAAGCGGTGTCGGAAAACTCCATGCACCGGTGGCCGGACTCCACGGTTTTGATGCCTTCGTGAGTGCCCTCGTCAACCATGCTATGCAAGGTCTGCGGTTTCGGCCGCTTCATCTTCCTCCTCCGTACAACGCCGCCGCAGCCGCACATGTTCTTAGGCTTCCTCGCCATTTTTGCACCGTACAGAAAAACTTAATTTGATCAGACGTTTGAAAAAATCTAAGTTTGAAACGCTAAGTTCGTAGAATTATATATAACGAAAAAGTCAAGTATTTGGGAAGATTAATACTAGTTTTAGTTAGTTTCGTGATGGAAGTATTATATTTGACTAGGACTAGTGTCTCTAAGTTAGGCAATGGGGTTTTCCAGAACAGCAATTCCTATTTTATCTAATAATTTATGGGGTCATGCATATACAATAATGTATATATAATCCAAACTAGCTATGAAAAAAGAACTAATATTAGTGCTTACCAGCTATTTTCGATGTGCATGGTACATTGGACTCAAACTTTTTCTTTCTAAAAAGTGTATGTTTTTAAGAGATACCATCTTTTCATAATTTAGGAGAAAATTGTCATATTTTTTGTTCCGACATATATAATAGTTTAGTTTAACTCGGTTTAAATGAAATGAACTAGTCTAATAAATGTGATCTTAAAAGTGAGGAGATCAAAAATGAAATTGAGAAGATCAATAATAATATATTAAATGATCATATTTAATACGTAAAAGATCGAGATTAAAAGTGTGAAAACATTTATCCCAATTTCAATTAATCTTAATTGAGATTTGTATCACGAAGATTTTGTGCATAAACTCCCAAATTAAAGAAAGCATCGACGTACACATGAGATTCTGCTATCATTTAAGAAACATATGTGTTGTTTATTATTCTAAGTTCTAATGTCGTGTTCGACACATATTCTCAAACCTAAGCTAGATATCTGGCCTAACCATTTCTTGAACTAATTGAGTTGGTCGAGTTTTGATGCTATGCTGTTTATAAAAAAGGCTGACTTTTCTTCCATGTTTATAAAAGGTCGAAATTTATAATGAAGACTTGTGGTTTCTGGTCAAGTCGAAAAGGCATGCCACGTGTCGGAAATGGAGAGGTGGAGAAATTGAATTTGAAAAAATAAAAATATGTGGAGTTGTTATATTTGGGAAAATCTTGAGGAGGTAGTTCACCGCCCTTTTGTTGAAGTTGTGAACCTTATTTAATGACTTTATATTCCGTGGCCATCTTTTTACATTTCAATGACACAAACTCTTTTTTACAAGTAAAGTCAAAAATGAGAATTTGATGGGAGTGTTTCGACGATTCTAACTGATACAGAAGGGTTAATATTAATCTTCTCATTTCAAATTTGACATTTTTCTTATAATCATTTTTCTTATAATCATTCAGTATATTATAATTAATATTCTCACTTCAATTTATAATATTGTCACTTTCAAAACTAATATTTTACATGCTAAACACCACTTATTGAAAATTTGTCTTTTAAGGTTACTGTACCTATCAACTCCTTTTGAGCTGCAAATTATCATAACACGAGATTAAGGCCCTGTTTACCAGAGCTTATCTATAGATCAGTTTAATTCAGTTAAGTTCAGTTCAGTAAAAATGTAATTTGATGAAATTCAGGTTAATTCAGTCATGCTGATTCCATTTTTCAATACATCGATTTTTACTTCAGTTCAGTTCAATTCCGGACATTAAGAAATAAGATCTAGTAAACAGGACCTAAGGGGCCTTGCTCAAGAAATAAAAAATAAAAAAAAGCAGCCAATTTCTACATGCTAAAATTTGAAGAGTCTCCAGCCTTATACAGCCCATTTCTTTCTTTCTTTTATCATAAATAAATGTGAAGATTAGGTATTTTCGTGTAATTGATACTTGGAGGAAGTTTGAATATTTTTGTTGCAAATAAATTTGTAATTTCCATCATAGATATGGTTATCAACTTATCATCGTAGATTACAAGGAAACACATATTTCAAACAAAAAATAATAATAATAATATGAAAATAAATATAGTCATTCCATTATTATTTCTCTTAATTTTTTTTATTTCAGTTAAATTAGTTTAGATAAATTGAAAAGGGTATAAATTATTAAATTTTGTAGAGAAATTAATTAAATGTAAGGTGGCTTAAAAGAAGAAACAAAAGTCAGCTATTTTAGAAGAAACTAATTTAATAGTCAACGTTAACTAAAATCTATAAATTTACAATGATCATCCTCCAAACTCCAATAAGCTCGAGCTTCACCGATTTTATTTGCGTGTTGAACAATAAATATCCTAAAGTATGGGGGACTCAATTGCAATTATCTCTTCTTTGTCCTTACGCTGACGTGGACGGATTACCAAATCTTTCACTAGTATTTGGGACCCGTCCCATACTTAATTAATATTGATCCCACTTTTAACCCTTTAATAGGATTGTCTTATCTCAAAGAAACATGCCTTAGATATTATTTCAAAAAAACAAAATGCCTGTCTTAATGTTGATTTTAAAATACTATTTTCTTAAAACCAAATAATGTAATTTTGATTGTATCAATTATTAAACAAATTAAACGAACCTGATTTCAACCTTAAATATATTAAATTGAATTGAGTTGGCATTACCAAAATTAGCATCACACATTTCAAAGATGATGATGATTAAAAATACTAGTTGGGCTTTTTTATTTCTCTCTTTGGCTTTTGATTTTACTACCAAGTACCAAGTCATTTGTTAATTTTGTTTGCATATTAACTTTACAAAAATAAATTTGGTAAGAATACTAGTGGAGTATATTAATTAGGGATGATCACGCGATATGGTTAAACTTCCCGATTCGGTTAACCTTTGAAATTGACAAATAAAATTAGGTAACCTTTGTCTCGATTAACTGAAAACTCGGTTAGGTTAACCGATTATACTACTGTTAACCAATGATTTGAGAATTCATTAATTATAAAATATTTTGAGACATAATTTAGCATATTACAAAAGCTAGCTAAATATATATATTTCCCCATATGCCAAGAATTATACAAAAAATACAAAATCTAGCTATATATATATTTCCTCATACACCAGGAGAATACAAAAGCTAGTTACCAAGATGATGTTATTTATATAGGGTTAAATTAAATAATAATAATAATATGATAATATAAATAAATAAATAAAATAATTCTCAGTTAGTCGGTTAACTATTCGTGTTGAATATTGAAAACCTTAACTTTAATCAAAAGATTGGTTATTTAAAAATTGATAGTCTTAACCTAACTGTCGGTTCGGTTAACTTTAAAATCGGTTTCGATAGGTTAACCAATCGATTTCGGTTATTTTGCTCAGCCCTAATATTAATCGTCCCAAATTGCAATTTCTCGTCATCAGCAAGAACTAGTGAACAAGCATCCCATATCACTCGCATCGTACCCAAGCGAAGAAGCGGTACGACTCCTTTTCCGGCCTTCCATTTTCAATTTCATCGGGGTTTGATTTTCTCTGCAATTGATTCCTCTTACAATGTTACTGTAATTAAAAAGTGAAGCTTGAATTCTAGGTTTTTGTTCTATCAACATTATACTCCACTCCACTTGAGGATAACCTAAATACCTAATTTGCGACTCCGTTCTTGTTTCTTGTAGAAATGGGTTCTGGCTGAGTACTTCTGATAGTGATGTTTGTGTATCTGGAGTTTTCATTTTGGGATTTCTGTATCCTCCAGCTTTAGTTTGTGTCAAAATTGTATCTTTGGAAGGAATTTATGGCCTTTTTTAGACCTCTAGCTTTTAGTATAGCTTGTGATTTCGTCGCTTGAATGGTTGATTTTTTTTTTGTCAAGATTAAATCTTTGGTACTTTTTTCGGTTAAATTAATCATGAAAGATTATCTTTCTTTTCCAGGAGTGTTGAAGATGTGGATGTTGTGCCACGAGCAAGTTTCACCTAATCTTTAAGGTAGACTTCTATGCCTTTTTAACTCTTGTGGATTCTAATGTTTTTTGCTAGCTATGATATGAATTAGTACACAAGCATAGGTGTTATCTTGGAAATCTGAGCCATTAGATAGATATGTCTGATGCTAAATGAGCTGAACATGGCCTTTACTTACTTTAAACCTTTTGGAACCGCTGCTAATTCTGTTTATTAGATTCTTCATGAATGAAATTCGCTAATCCAGTGGCTGCTGCAATGAACTGGTGTGAACTTGTCATATTTTGTAGGCATTGAGGACATTCCACTGCTCAATCTATTTCCATTGCAGTTGATAAATATGGTAAGTCAGAAATTTGGTATTGCTATATATATGATTGTATTGTTTCATCATAGGCTCAAATTCTATCATTATCCAGCTGAATATTGTGAGTTTGTGATTAATTGAGGCTTTTGTAGTATTTCCTTCTTTATAATACAGTAACTAAATTGTTCTATTCACGACCAAGTAAATAAGTTTGAAATTAAGATTGATGTGGCCATCATATTCAATTTGTAGAGATTTCGCACTTGGCAGCATTTACTGTCAATGTAAATGTAAATGTGGTTTAATAAGGCTTTCGTTTTTTCCTATTGATGTT
The DNA here is from genome assembly GCA_963678965.1 of Cruciata laevipes. Lineage (NCBI taxonomy): Eukaryota > Viridiplantae > Streptophyta > Magnoliopsida > Gentianales > Rubiaceae > Cruciata > Cruciata laevipes. The sequence continues at coordinate 2,488,425 of OY787639.1, forward strand.
AGATTGGTGGGGATGGAAGTTGTATGTCGGTTTAAGATTGCATAGATGAGAACATGCTTCCTGAGAAAAAGGTATTTAAAAATCATGCATTTTGTTCACATTGCCCCCTACCCATGGACCCCCGGCCTCTCCTTTCCTCTACCCTTCCACTTGCTTGAGTTAAAATCAATGTTTTTAGATAAAGTCTTTATCTTATTCTACTTTTGTGCCCTAAATGAAATGCAGAAGCAACGGGAATCACCCAAGGTTCCTTATGAAGTTGAGATGGACAGCATTAGCAATTTGCCAGGACATATTATAGACAAAATATTGTCTTATTTGTCACTCAGAGATGCAGTGAGGACTAGCATCTTATCGAGCAAGTGGAGATACAAGTGGATTACACTTCCTCACCTTGTTTTTGACAGTCAGTCTGTCGTGCTTTCATCTCAAGATGTTTCCCTCTTGAAGAACAAGCTTGTTAATATTGTTGACCATGTCCTTTTACTCCACACTGGGCCAATCCAGAAGTTCAAGCTTTCTCACCGTGATCTCCAGGGAGTTAGTGACATTGATCGGTGGATTCTGTATCTGTCAAGGGGTTCGTTCAAGGAATTTGTTCTTGAGATATGGAAAGGTCATCGCTACAAGCTCCCTTCTTCTATCTACTTTTGCCAAAACTTAGTTCACCTGGAGCTGTTCAATTGTCTTTTAAAACCTCCTGAGGAATTTGCTGGATTCAAGAATTTGAAGAGCATTGATCTTCAGCACATCACCATGGAGCAAGATTCTTTTGAGCATCTGATAACTAAATGTCCGTTGCTCGAGAGGCTGACATTGATGAACTTTGACGGTTTTGCAAACCTCAACATTCATGCTCCAAATCTTCTGTTCTTTGACATTGGAGGTGTGTTTGATAGTGTAACTTTCAAGGAGACGCTTCATCTAGCTATTGTGTCCATTGGACTGTATTCAAATTCAGGGTATGAGCAAGGCCTTACTTTTGGAAGCGCTGGGAACTTGATTAAGTTTTTTAAACACCTGCCTCGAATCCAGAGGCTTGAAGTGCAGAGCTATTTCTTGAAGGTAAGCAGTTACAATTTAATAATGTCAGGAGACTTTTTTTCCCTTAAAAAAACTGCAGCATTTTTTGCTACTAACAACGGTTTCGTGTTCATACCGTGATAATAGTATTTGACAGCTGGCAAGGTCCCTGCGAGACTGCCTCTCCCTTGCGTTGAGCTCAGTTATCTCTCTCTTCGGATCAATTTCAATGACGTGGAGGAAAGTATGGCCGCTCTTTGCCTTTTAAGAAGTTCCCCTAATCTTCAGGAGCTTGAGATGCTGGTGAGCTTTTCTGTTAATCACTCAAGTTTTTCATTATGCCTCGTGGTTTCTCTTACAATCATTTGAATCTTGTCTTCAGTTTACTAACTTCTTTTGTTTGCCGAACTTTCTCTCAGGCTCGGCCAGAGGAGCCGCATGCTGTTAGAGTTGGCCCTAACTTACTGGAAGCTGATTTTGATCATTACGTGTTCAATCAACTGCGACATGTGAAGGTTACTGGCGTTTCTGGCCTTAGCCAAGAGCTAATCTTCATCAAATTTCTGCTCGCAAATTCGCCCGTTCTTGAGAAGATGACTGTCAAACCTGCTACAGCTGATGGATGGGATTCCCTGAAGGAGCTGATGAGAGAGCTGCTCAGCTTCCGAAGAGCATCAGTTCAATCGCAGATCATTTACATTGATCCATAGAATACTTGAATTCATAATGAATGTTGACTGACCTCCTCTGTGGCTTATGATGAATTGCCTTCATGGGATCTGCACATGTTTTAAGAATGTTTGGTATTTGTGTGTTCTGTAATCATTTGACAGTTAGACTCTAAAACATATGTATTCAATAAATGGGAGGGTTTTATTACAATTCGAGATGATGAGTTGAAAATTTGATTTTTTTTATCAACATATTGCATATGTGTGTAGAACATGTCTTGCTTAAAAAATTACCCTTGAAGTAAATTCACAAATCTATCAGAAACACAGAAATTTACAAATAGAAATTTCAATAAATGAGAGTGAGAAGATAACAATAATAAATTGAATGATTATGATTAATATGTAAAAGATTAGATTTTGAGAATGATTAATCAACACAGAACATATATCTCTTAAAGTTTATACCTGACCATGACTCATTCAACCCGATCAAACACTAGAATATTGCTAATCGGGTTAAGAGTTGTGCTGTTTAGGTCGTGTAAATATTTAATGGGCAAATTCGAAGTAAAATAGGTTTACAGGTTGGGAAATAACAATTAGAATATACTTCAGGGGTGTATTTGAAATACTCGATTTAATTTTCATTATCCGAAATTATTATCCTTTCGCGAATTCCCCGACTTCATCTTCTTCCTCACTGCCACACACAGAGAGAAAAAAAGCTTGAAGCCATGGCGACTGTGGCCGCTCTCACTTCATCGTTATCTTCTCTCTCATTCTCTTCCCAAATTTCCCGCAAACCCCATTCCCCAGCTCTGTCCTTCGCGCCATCTTCAAAATCCCTCTATTTCTCCGTCAAATCCCCGCCGGTGCCCACCATTGCCGCCATGGCAGCCGCCCCCGAGACGGAGGAGGAGGTGGAGACCGTCGACATTAGGCAGTTCGTGAAGTCCAAGCTCCCCGGAGGCTTCGCTGCGCAGACAATATGGGGTACCGGCCGCCGGAAAGAGGCCATTGCCCGGGTTGTGCTCAAAGAGGGCACTGGTAAGATCATCATCAACTACCGCGATGCCCAGGTACAAAATTACTCCATTTATTTTTGAATTTATGAGGAATTTAAGGAGAAAACATCACTGCAGTAATTGTAGGTACAATATTTCTAGCTTAGTGTACAAGTGGCTTAATACAGGATGTGAATTTATGTGAATTTAGTCTACTTATGCAATTTCACTTATGATACTTAACATTATGTGTCCGGAATTCAACTGAAAAATGTATAGTCGCAACGAATCTAACGATATTACAGTTATGTAGATGAGCTAATTTGATCAGATGAATGGTCACTGAGCCCTTTAGTCTTGAATGGAGATAGTTTAATTTTTCGCCAAAATTTGAGTTTTCTCATTCTTGCAAAGGGACAAGTTTTTACGTTTGAATTTTGATGCTCATGCAAATTCTAGCTGATTTTTTAGTCTCCCATGTTCAAGATCTGATTTTCATAGTATATGATGAAAGATATGATCATCTTAGTACTGAATACAGTTGCACTGTAGGTTATATAACGAACGCAATGATCGTGTGTTCTCTAAATTACTAGTTTTTTTCCCTTTTGTATTTGTTCATTTTGGTAAGATTCTTGTTTGTATTGTGGCATTCAGGAGTATCTTCAGGGAAACCCACTGTGGCTTCAGTATGTTAGGACCCCATTGTCGGTCTTAGGATATGATGCTAGTTATGATGTGTTTGTGAAAGCACACGGTGGCGGGCTGTCTGGACAGGCTCAAGCGATATCTCTTGGCATTGCTCGTGCATTGCTGAAAGTGAGCCTGAGCCACAGGATACCTCTCAAGGTAGAAGGCTTGCTTACTAGAGATTCCAGAGTTGTCGAGAGGAAGAAAGTTGGTCTCAAGAAAGCCCGAAAAGCACCACAATTCTCCAAGCGTTAAGGTTGTCTCTGAAACCTCTTTGGAATCTCTGTGGTTTATTATTTTTATCTCATCATGCCGCCATGGTGCATTTGTGTACTTGCATACTGATCAAATGCATGAATCGAAACACAAAGTTTCCTGCTTGGTGTTTCTTTATCTAGGCATAAGTAACAAATGTTGTGTTCCTTTTGCTATTTGGTTTCGGGTTTCGATCTCTAGAAACAAAGACTAGTTCTTGTAACTTGGATAGTCATGAATTCCAGCTAGCCTAAAGTGGATAGTCATGTCGTTTAAAACATATTTTGACGTTTACCTTTTTTCATTTTCTGCACAGTTTTGCAGAACTTGCTGTGGCGAGGTGAAAATCGATGATATGATGAAAGATTTGACGACTAAGTTGGAGTTTGTTTTTGTAACATTTGTAAAAATTTGCTTCCTAGCTTCATGTTCTCCTGACAATGTTTTGTAGCTAAATAGAGGGGAATAAACGCTCTCATTTATTAAAAAAATATATAAAACTGTATTCAAGCAAGCCTCATTTTATTAAACAAATCCAAGTTTAAGTTCATATGAATATCCAAGTGGAAAATGCAAATGAGAAATAATCTTTGGTCAGAAATCATGTGGGGCCTTCCAAATTATCTGAAAAATTCCAAAACATGGAAAAGAATCAAAGATATTCATCAAATAGCCTCTGAAAATTCAAAACTACATGTTGGTGAAGGACAAATATCTTTTTGGAATTCAAATTGGTTAAAAGACTACCCCTTAGTTGATGTTTGAGATGATAACAACGAAATACCCTTCCCAGACTTAACTATTTCAGAATTCTGCTATAACCAAGAGTTTTATGTGCAACAACTCCAAAGTGGGGCACATTAATATGATATCCAAAGATTTTACTCTCTATGAAACATATCATGATAGACTTATTTGGTAAATAGAGAAAAATGGATATTTCACATTGTCCTCTGCATATAATCTATTAAGATCTAAAAGAGAGATAATACCATCATTTAAAGCACTTATGGTCAAAAAACCTCCCTCTGAAATACACCATTTTCAACTGGAGATTACTCAACAGGCTTTTACCTCTCCCAGATGTGTTAGAGGATTTTAATTTCCACTTACCATCCATATGCCCCTTTTGTAAAAGCAATAATGAAGATATCCACCACTGCTTCAATGAGTGTGAGAATGTTAAAACTTTCTGGACACACTTGCATCAATGGTTTGATATTCGAAATATTGCTTTTAATACACTATGGGATGGATTTTACTTCTACTGGAATGTGGATATCAAGGTAAAGACACAAGAAATAATTATCAAAATGCTCCTTTGCATTGCAGTTTGGCATATTTGGTGTGCTAGAAATAAATGGGTTTATGAGGCAAAGTCACCTAACTGGTTCTCTATAGCATCACATGTCTACAACACTGTCAAAGCCATTTTGAAAATAAAGGGAAATACATGGAAACTGTCTTGATACCACTAATCTACCAGCTAGTCCCTTGTCTCTAGCCCCTATTTCTACAGGTTACAGGACAAGACAAACCATCAATGTGAAGTGGAGATTACCTCAGCAACAAGCAAAGCTCAACACTGATGGTAGCTTTGAAAAATGGAGATGCAGGTGCAGGGGTAGTTCTCAGAAATCAGGAGGGCATTGTTTTGATAGCAAAATCCAAGTATCTAGGGAAGATGGACAGTCTTGAAGCTGAAGTCACTGCACTATCAATAGGGCTGGAAACTGCTTATACAAGTGAGATGAATGAATTGGAGTGTGAAGTAGACTCATTAATCCTGCTAAAGATGATGAGGAAGGACTTCAAGATACCATGGCATCTCATTCCTTTGATGAGGAACATTTAGCTCATAGCAGGTGAGCTCTCTATCTCTTTTTCCCATACTTATAGAGAGGCTAATTCTGTAGCAGCTCACTAGCTAAAATGGCTAGTACAAGCAAGGAATCATAGTCTTTTAACCACCAAAATCTTCCAATTCAAATTAAAGGACTGGTTATATTAGATAGTCATGAATTCCATTATGTTAGAAGAGCTTAGAATTTTTGTAGGGAACTCTGGATACTGCTGCTGTGTTGTTTATATGACAGGTTTTAAAGGAAGGATGAGGGGAAACAATACAGATAGCACCATATTGAACTTTGGAATGAGCTTCAAAAAACAGGTGTATAAACTCCAAAGCTCTTTTTTATCATCTCATGATCATTTAGTTCTCTCTACTGGCTTTTTCTTCATGTTGTTTCAGGGATCCTTGCTAGGAAAGTTTGTAGATTCTAATCACATTCAAGTGGCAAATTTGTGCTCTGTCAGGTTCATATTGATAATCACAAACCTGCTCCTTGTAATGATATCCTCACATTGGCAAACATGTGCTCAACTGGGCAACCTTTTGTTCACAAACTTGGATTGGTTGAGTAGATGTAGATTAGAACCTAGAAACTATAGTCTTAATTTCCTTGTTCTTTCCCAAGTTTTTCATCTCAAATAGCTGGGGTTTTTCTTGAACCTCAAGTTTTTTCATCCCCAAATCCCCTGGGTCAAGTCTCCAGTCGTACTCAACTCAAGAGTCGGAGCTGCATCGATGGTGTCAAGAGCAGAGGAGCATCGACGGTGTAAGTGATATCTTCACTCCAATATTCTAAGCATCATGGTGAGGACCTCGCCCACTCGACATACGAGATCAGTAGAGTAGAGTAGGTTAGTGTAGAATTAGATTAGAGTAGAGTAGGATCCTTGTATCAGATTCAGTCGTTGTAGTGTTCCCTTCCAAAAAAAAAAATCATCCCAACTTGTTGGGGGTTTTTCTTGAACTTATTGTAATTTATCAAGACTTTTGAGACTTATGGTTTAGGGAGCCAAATAAAAATCCCTCCAGCTAAGCTGGTTTTAAATTTTTTTAAAAAAAAGTTCAGCTGATTTCAATTCATACTGAAATATATACTAAGTCCTTAATATATTCCTCGAAAGATGCCTCAACAGTCAACCCTCATCATCTAGTTGAGTCCGTTTCTTGAGAGATAATACTTCTCACTTTCAAACTTGGTCTTTTACATTTTAAGATTGACCACTTAGTGTATCATTATTGATTTTCTTACTTTCATGTCTGACTTTCTCAGTTTCAAGACTAATTTTTTACATATTACATTATTATTCAGTGAGACCTGTCTCAATTGATGAGACAGTATGTCCTTGGAATCGACTTTCTTCTATTAAAAATTCGGTTTACCTTTTACATTAAGTACTTAAGTACTGTACCTTTGAGTTTTATGTTGTATATTTTCTAACTCAAAGATTATACACAATATTTCTTGCATTTGAAACCTTATCATGACTTTGCCTGATTTTATGAGAACGTGGGAACCAGGCATAAATTCCTTAAACAAACAAGCAAACAAGTCAAAGTACAAGGATAAGAAAAGGTCTAAAACATAAAAAGAGTTGGTCAGCACAATTAATCCCTCAAATAAAAGGGCAACAAAACAAATAAATAAAGTAAAATAGTGAATCCTCTAGTCTGCAGTACAGAAGGGTTACTTACTTACCTACGAAGGCTTAAAACAACCCTCATAATTCATCGTCCCGACGAAGCACGCTTCCTCCTTCTTATAGAAAATCACCAGAGCCGTAAAGCCCACAAATTGATTTCCTTGTTGTGCACCATCCAAAAGTAGAATCCACCTCTTCTCTATCTGCATTCTGGGAAAGTTAATTTCTTGAGCCCTTTTGAACGGAGCTTTTTGATTCTTGATTCATGGATTGTTACAACGATAGCGATGATGGTTCTTATCCCTTTGAAGAAGATGAAGTTGATGAAGGAAACGATTCCTCGTATGAGGTTGAAGAAGCTGAAGAGGAAGTGGAGAACTTCTCTCCATCTTCTGGCGCCAAGGTATGTGTTTGATGATGATGGTGTTTTTATTTTCTTGATAAATTGATTCGGTTTGTATGTATTGTTTTTGGCAATGGTGGGTGAAATTGTACAAATTTTTGATCCTTTAGTATTTTGTTGGATTTTAGTTTGTACAATTGATGAATTGGGAAAGTTCTTGTCTTTATGAATGTCTTAGAATTGAGAAAGAATAGATTGGCTGATTGTGTTTGCATGATCTGCAGGTGATCAAGGAAGAATCCCTTTTAGCTGCACAGGTGAGAAAAAAGACTTGCCTTTTCGAAAGAAAAATCGTATACAAAAGTTGATATTCCGTCTTTGGTAGTGATGATTGTTGGGTTGTGAAATCTTGCAGAGGGAAGATTTGCAGAGAGTAATGGATTTGATGCCGCTGAAGGAGCACCACGCCCGGACCTTGCTGATACATTTTCACTGGGATGTGGAGAGGGTTTTGTCTGAATTTGCTGAGAGGGGTGAGGATTGGGTGTATAAAGCAGCTGGATTGTCTGTCAAGAGTTATCAGGATCTCGCGTTTTATAAGTCTTCTTCTGCTAGAACTTGCAGAATCTGCTTTGATGAAGTCAGCCCGAAAGACTGCACTTTGATGGAATGTGGCCATTATTTTTGCAACGAATGTGAGTATCGTGATTAACTTATTTGAAGGTTATTATCTCGTGAATATTTGTACTGTCAATTAGATGATGATATAGTACATATTCGGTAAATTTGCAGCTGGTTTTCTTCTGTTTTATCAGATGTTTGATATTGTCATATGAACTCAAAAAAGCTTAATGGATATCAATGGATTTGTTGGTAGTTGAATCTAAGCTGTGATTTTTTTTTTTTTTTTCTCTAGGCTGGACGGAGTACTTCATTGTGAAAATAAATGAGGGTCAGAGTAAATGCATAACCTGCATGGCTCACAAATGCTTTGCGATTTGTGATACTGATATAGTTAGAAACCTAGTCGGGAATAAAGATTTTCTTTTAGCAGAGAAGTTTAATAGGCATCTCCTCGAATCATATATTGATGATAATAGGAAGGTGAAATGGTGTCCTAGCATTCCTCACTGTGGAAACGCAATTGCTGTTGATGATGAATTTTGTGAGGTTGAATGTGCTTGTGGTTTAGAGTTCTGTTTTAGCTGCACTTCTGAAGCTCACTCACCTTGTTCGTGTTTGATGTGGGAGGGCTGGTCTAGAAAGTCCAGGGATAATTCCGAGTCAGTTAATTGGATCTTGGCTAATACAAAGGATTGCCCAAGCTGTCATAAACCTGTTGAGAAGAATGGAGGATGCAACCTCGTTCATTGCTCCTGCAACCAAGCTTTTTGGTATGCTTTCAAATTCCATGTTTATGTTAGTTTACACTGTGATTCGTACCCATAGGTTAGAATAACCTTTTTTCTCTTGTTTATCCAGCTGGATATGTGGCCAAGCCACTGGTCTAAACCATACATGGACATCTATCCAAGGCCATACCTGTGGGAAATATAAAGATGGAGATGTCAAAATTGAGGAAGCGAGAAGACTAATAATTCGCTACACTCACTACTATGATCGTTACAAAGCCCACCAAGATTCGTTGAAGATGGAAACTGAGCTGAAGAACAGGTTACGCGGAAAAATCACCTCCTTGGCAGAAAGGGATGAGCGTTTAAGAGACTTCAGATGGGTAGAAATAGGATTTAGCAGACTTTCCAGGTCGAGGAAGATCATCTCATATTCATATCCATTTGCTTTTTACTTGTTTGGCAACAACCTGATCAAGGATGGACTGACTGAAGAAGAAAGAGAGATGAAGAAGAATCTCTTTGAGGAGCAGCAGCAGCAGCTTGAAACCATGACTGAAGGGCTTTCCATGTTTTTGGAAGAGCCTTTTGCTGAGTATTCTGACGATAAGCTCCTGGAAACAAAAATGAATATTCTTAACCTCTCCAAAGTTACCGACAACTACTGCAAAAGATTGTGAGTATACTGGAGGAAGATCTACACTTGTTTTTCATGATGTTCTTGATAACATGCTGATGACATATATGATTTTTTTTCAGGTATGACTGCATTGAGCGCGATTTATTGGAGTCAATCCAAGCAACTGTGATCATAGCGCCATATAAGTCTCAGAATCTGGATAAAGCTTATGAACTGTATTAGAAGTACTTCATGATAGCTCATTTTACGAGGTTCAGACATGACTGCATTGAGCGCGATTTATTGGAGTCAATCCAAGCAACTGTGATCATAGCGCCATATACGTCTCAGAATCTGGATAAAGCTTATGAACTGTATTAGAAGTACTTCATGATAGCTCATTTTACGAGGTTCAGACATGTATGTTTGACCTTGACCTTGACCTTGTTATCCTTTTTCACAGCATTATGCTGATTTAAGAGTGATGAGTAGAATAAGCAGAATAAGGTATGTAGACATGAGTGATGCGCATGGCTGATGAGACATGAGTACGAAAAAGGATTGGAGATCAGAAACATGGAATCGTCATCTGTTCTGAGTTGTCATCTGAATTAGTTTAGTCGATCTCAGTGCTCATCTGCTTGAACATTCTTATAGAGCAGTATGTAATTCCTGATGCATTTACTAAACATAATGGTGTTTCTTGCAAACCGTGTTTGAAAATAGCCCTTTGGAGCGTGACATAAAAAATTACCGCAGTAGTACTTTTTAATCGAATGAGTTTAACTTTCAATTTTGACCTAGTACAGAGCAGATATATTATATTTCATTTCATATGCACATTTATTATATACTCCCTCCCATAATAAATTGAAAATCTGCTATCATATACTATATAAAATTACTATGATAACATAACATAAATTTTCAAGTTGTTTTACAAGTATATAGATATAAATTTGTATCAAAATATTGAGAGTAAAAATATGTCGTTGGGACGGACATAATCATTGGTTGTGTTTGATTTTACTTTTTATCTACTTTAGTTCAAAGTAAAGTAGTTTTTCGTGTTTGGTAAATTGCTAAAAACCACCTTCTTTAGGAAGTAGAAGCTATTTTCAGTATCAAAAGTAGAAGTAGGTCACATCAGTTTTTTAAAAAATATTTTTCAGCCTACTTTACTTATAAGTACAACTCCACCAAACAGAGCATATGAATTGATAAAAAGGTATAAGAATGGTTTAACACCTCTTGAAAAAGGGGTCTATTTTTCTTATTTACGTATAATGCTTGAATTTTTTGGGAATTGGTATTTGTAACTCGTATTTTATTTTATTTTCCGTTTAAAATATAGTAAACATATTAATATATAATTAATAATCAAATTTTTTTAGGAAATCATCATTAATCATGTTTTGAATCAATATAATTTTATATAAAAACATATATTCAAATAGTAATACAATTTCATTTTTATACTAAAAAATACAATATTCAAATACCTCAAATAGAAGCTGAGATTTTTTTTTTATACTAATTGAATCAAACTGTATTGAGAAAAACGGTTCATTTTTTACGACGTCGTACCTTTGCCACGCGACTAATTTATCGCCGGCATCGCTGTCAACGTAGAAATAAACTTCAGATTCGATGTTCACTAACAGCGTTTCAATCAACGTCTCCGATGATGATTCCGACGACTACGCCGGTAAATTAAGACCTCGCGTACGAAGGAAGCGGAAGAGATTCGAGCACCGAGGCAAATCCGGGTTCACTCGGACATGTATAAAGCAGCTTCTCAGGTGGTGGCCGTTTCTGCTCTTCTTCGCCGCCGCGGCGCTGTTTTATTTCGAATTCCACAGATTGAGCTGGCGGACGAGTTCACCCGTCAAGCACTCGGAAGTGGTGGCTCAGAAGAAGCCACCTGCGAATTTGGATCGGCTGGACCCCACTACCAGAGTTGTCCACGGCGTCAGAGAACGTAAGTCTCGTTAAGCTCTTCATGCTCATCTGTTTGGTTGCAGAAGATGAATTTCTTGTCTTTGATCTGCTTAGAATGAATCTCTCTTTTTAGTGTCTTGTGATTTGCAATCTTTGTCTATGAATGTACTGCATATCTTGGATATGGTTTATGAAAGGTTAATTGATGAATTATATATGCATGGTTCAGCTTGTTTGAAGCTTCTGCCTCCTGAAGAGCTTGAGCATTTGGTTTTTCCGAAGCAGAGAGTATCGGATGATCCCGTCAGAGAAGTTTTGTATGTTACAGATACTGATTCCCATAATCTAGAAGCGAACCTTACAAAGTCCGTTGAAGAGGCGACGAGATTCAATTCATTCACTGGTTACCAGACTCTCGAGCAGAGAGATACGAGTTTTGAGGTATTTACTGAGTTTTTATGCTGTCTTCGCTTGATTCATGAAGTGCTTCATTAGAAATTGTTTCTGATGGTTCGAGACTATAAGTTTCTAAAGCTTTGTTCTTGTTATTGTTGTTGCTAATGCTAATGCTAGGTCAATGTGCTACTTTGTATGGCAGGTGAAAAAGAAAGCAGTTGTAAACTGTGGATTTTACAGTGAAAAGGGGGGATTTAAGATTTCTGAGGATGACAAGTTGTACATGAATAAATGCGAAGCTGTGGTGTCTACCTGTGCATTTGGTGGTGGAGATGATCTGTACCAGCCAATTGGAATGTCAGAACAATCACTTCAGAAGGTTAGTTTCGTATACACAATGGTTTCCTGAATGAGATTCTGTGCCTTCTCATGATGTGCTTACACTTCTAGTTTCACATAGGTTTGCTATGTCGCATTTTGGGATGAAGTTACCCTTGCTGCTCAGGAGAAACAGGGAGTTCAAGTTGGTGAAAACAGTTTCATCGGGAAGTGGAGGATTGTAATAGTTAAAGATTTACCTTTTCGGGACCAAAGGTTAAATGGTAAAATCCCAAAGGTAGGCAAGCTTTTTCTTGCAGTTTTTTTTTTCTATATTACACATATTCTTTAGCATGTTAGCTATAGGTTGTTGAAAGTTTTCTCATCTTGTTTGTTCAGATGCTGCCCCATCGCCTCTTTCCAAATTCTCAGTACTCAATATGGGTAGACTCAAAATCCCAGTTTAGGAGAGATCCTTTAGGTGTATTGGAGGCCTTACTTTGGCGAACAAATTCTGTACTTGGAATTTCAGAACATGGTGCCAGAAGTAGTGTGTACGATGAGGCAAAGGCAGTTGTGAAGAAAAATAAAGCAACCCCCGAAGAGGTCGAAGTACAATTGACTCAGTACCGTAAAGATGGCCTACCTGAGGATAAAAGGTTTAATGGGAAGAAAGGTAATGTAGTTCAAGTGTCTTTCCTTTATGAACCTGCATTCATTTTTTATCTATGTATTCTTATGAACCTCATCAACCTATGCAGCACTTAGCGAGGCTTCTATAATCATAAGGGAGCACACACCATCAACGAACACTTTCATGTGTCTTTGGTTTAACGAGGTGGCCCGGTTCACTTCACGCGATCAGTTGAGCTTTCCATACGTCCTGTGGCGGTTCAAAGCACTGAAGAACGTGAACCTGTTCCCGGTCTGCACTCGTAAAGATCTTGTCAACAGCATGGGCCACATTCGCAAAGCTAAACCTCTAAATTAACCATCCATTCTTGATTCTTGTTTGAGCTCTTCTTTTATCTGATCTCTTGCCAGCATCTTCTCTTTCCATTCACCTAAAGATGATTATATTATTACTATTATAAGTAGAATGTTTTTTGTAGCCATTCTTTGGGGCTCACTAGGGGTGGGCTAGTAACAGAAACATGGATTAGGTTTAGAACTCTGATTGTGGTGGATTAGGTGAACAAACCTCAGCAAAAACACTGAAAAGTGTGTATTTATGGATCAAGAATCTGAAACAATTTGATCAGTGAGTAAACGTTTGTTTCTCTTGATGTAACTATGTGTCCGAGAATCCTTTTCTGTGCTGCAGTTTCTCTAGCTATTATAGCAGTGATGCTGCTGGCTGTGTTTTCACCGGTGCCACATCGGCATCAGCAAGAGAAGTCCAGACCATCCTTAGCATTGTCGTTTTACATTCAGCAGCCAATTCCCGGCGGCACAAGACGGCACACAGTGAAGCCATCAGATTCCGAGGCACTGGTCTTTCGCCGGACACTGACAAACGGGCCGGAAAACACGTCTCAGGTGGTCGGGAAAGCTGAAGGCTTCATCATCCCGATCGAGCATTTCGCGCAGTCTGCGTTTAACATAATCTACCTGACATTCAACACGAAGAAGCATTCGGGGAGCCTTAGCATCCAGGCTAAGGATTTTGCCCAGAAAGAGAAGAGGGAGCTGGTTGTTGTCGGTGGAACTGGCTCTTTTGCTTTTGTGCGTGGCTTTGCGGTTTTTGCACAAACTGAGTCGGCGGCGTCGAGTTCTGATGCAACTTTTCATATAAAATTGCACTTGAGGTTTCCGAATAGGTCTCAAACTATACCTGGTTAATTCGAGGCTTTGTTTTGTAGTTTAGTTTGTAGGGAAGTCTTGGAGTTCATTCATACTTCTTCTTCCGTCCCACAAATAACTACCTATTTTTTTATCAACTATTTGTAACCATGTTTGAGTATGGCCTCGTTTGGCTATCAGCTGTTAGCTGTTAGATGTTAGCGGATTCTATCAGCTGTTAGCTGTTAGCGGATTCTATTAGCTGTTTTGACTAGCGGTTTGACTAGCTGTTTGTATTTAAGTGTTTGGTGAATAACAATTAGCTGTTAGCGGTTTTGTTTTGTTAAATGACTGAAATAGACATTAGTAAAATTTATGATAAGTTATTTTTATGTAGTGTGTATTACTTGTTTTAAAATATCAAAAAGTATTTTTATTACTAATATGTTTATCTATTTTAATGTTATTTGAAATATTATTCATTATTAATATACTTACATTTATTTAAAAAAATAAATGTTTAGATTAAAATGCTTGAAATTTTCACAATGACATATGTTTAGAATATATATTTCGGTTATTATTCTTTATTAATATATCTACATTTATTTATTTTAAAAAATTTAGAATTGAAATACTTGAACTTTTTATTTTGGTGTCATTTTAATTTTAATATGTGTAATACTTTAAAAACAAATTGAAAATATAATTTTTAAAAATCTAAAATGCACGTACGTACACAAAAAATGCTTTCTTTTAAAGAAACCAAATATGCGTACTTTAATTTTACAAATTGTGTACGTATATAAATTATTTTTTAAAGGAATTCAATTAATTAAGAAAGGAAATTTGTGAGGGATAAGGATAAAAAAGATATTTCTTTGATTAACTTTTTACAAACGCTGCTCTTTCTAGCGTTTCAGAAATCAGAGGTTTCACCAAAAAAGCTAATTTGAAAACTCTCCTCACCAAACATTTGAAAGAGCTGATTGACCAGTCAACTATCCATATTTAACCAAAAAAGTTAAACGCTCTCCAAAACTCTTGTCACCAAACGGGACCTATATTTTCGATAAGAATACAAGTGAAAATATAACCCTGAGATATTGTAATATTCAATGTTTTTTCGCCAATAAACGAAAAATTTAGGTTCTTTCATTACTTTTTGACTAAACACTATCACTTGTCAATGTACCATCACATTTTAAACCAAAGCAAATTAACAAAACTAAATCATAAATTAATGTACTAAACTCCCCCATTTATTGAAACAAAAATATTACCGATGATATTTTTTGAAACAATAGATGATTTTATTTTAGCATGGTGATGTTACTAGATTATTTTTTGACCCGGAAGAAAAATCCGGGAAACCGTGTTATCTACTTGTCCGTGGCGGAAAAGTGAAACAGTCGTTTCTACTTTTATTTGGCGCTATGATTTACCGGCGTTATTAACACAAAACCAAACGGCATCGTTTAGTCAGCTGATTTTTATTTTACGTGTCGTCCGATACTGTGAGAGATTAGAACAGCTGTCAGAGAAGAAAGAGCTCGTCGGGACGCGAAAATGGCGAAATCGAGCGCCGACGATGAGGAGCTCCGGCGAGCTTGCGAGGCCGCCATTGAAGGCACCAAACAGCGGGTGGTTATGTCGATCCGAGTCGCCAAGAGCCACGGGATCTGGGGGAAAACCTCCAAGTTAGGCCGGGGTGGTCAGATGGCAAAGCCTAGGGTTCTCGCCATCTCCAGTACGTGCATTTCCATCTGGTTACTGCGAATTTAGCTTCTTCAACTTTCAACTGAATATCAATGCTCAGAAATTGCTTTGCAGTTTCATTTCAGCTAGAATAGTTTGTGGAATTATAGTTCCTGTTTTTTGAATTTTATGAATTTTTGCAGCAAAATCCAAAGGTCATCGGATCAAAGCATTTCTCCGTGTCATGAAATATTCCAGCGGTGGAGTTCTTGAGGTGATCTCTAGCTTTATTAGTTGTAAATCACATTTGTTGCTTTTATGTTTCCTCGAGATTTGAAGGTGTTAGTAATGTCTTTCTTTGCAACTCTAGCCTGCGAAATTATACAAGCTGAAGCATCTTTCGAAGGTGGAAGTTGGGACGAATGATCCCAGTGGATGCACTTTCACGTTGGTATGATTAATGATTGTTTTCTGTAAAAACATTAGTGCTCCTTTTTCCATGGAGTGGCTTCTGAGAACTTTTTCTCAACTCTCTGCAGGGTTTTGATAACCTTAGGAGTCAAAGTGTTGCTCCACCTCAGTGGACCATGCGCAATGTTGATGATAGGTAATCTTTGGTTAATATATGCTAAATATTGAATATTTTGGCTTCTATTTTTTTATTGAAAAATATTTTTGTCATAGGAATCGCCTCCTGATATGTATCTTGAACATATGCAAAGATGCACTGGGTCGTCTCCCAAAGGTTGTTGGCGTAGACGTGGTGGAGATGGCTCTCTGGGCTAAGGTATGTTTAAAAATATCCTGTTAGCCAAAAAAAAAAAAACTTTTTGGTAAAAATTTAATTTCAAGTTTTTGTCAGTATAATCATACAAATCAACTATCCGTCCAAAGTGTGACAAGTTTGATGTAATCAAATCAATTTTTTTAGCGTAAACAGTACTGTAAAATGGCTGCTCTGCAGCATCTGATATAACTAAGAGAATGCTCCATTTCTAGCAATAATCCGGTGGTTCTAGTTAAGCTGTTTGCTTAGTGACTCCTTCATATAAAACACCGAGTGATTAACTTTTATATAAGGATTCTCAGTTTTCTGTTTTGAAATATTTCTATGCTTCACACAAACAGGAAAACACACCTGCAAGGACTCAGCAAAGAGAAAATGTCCAAGATGGACCTGCCGAGACTGCAGGTGGTGAGGCTGAAATGTCAGTGACAGTTGAGAGGGAACTTGTTTCACAAGCAGAGGAAGAAGATATGGAGGCACTTTTAGACACGTGAGTGGTGTTTACAAAAGATAGAGATTGAGAAACACTACATTTGTCCCTAATATATTTGTCTTATGATTTTTTAAGTCTCATGGCTGATGGCCCTTCCTCAAATAAAATAAGAAAAGTGAATAAAATGAAAAGAATAACTTAAGTTTGTAGAATTGTGAATGGTCAGTCGAAGAGGGACTGGAAAGTGAATGAATGATGAGTGGTAGAGAAACTGACAAGTTAATAAAATTGTAATTAAAGAAACACTATAAGTATTTATTTTTTTCTTGTTTTTCCTTCCTGCCTTCTTTATCCAATAATCCTATTACAATTAGCAAATCCTTGTATCATTTCTGTATTTTATGTTATATATGCAATCATGCAAGTAACCTTTATCTGCATTTTTATGATCTTTATAACACCTATTTCATACGGAGACTGATTTTGAATAAATTGACCCAGTTTTGTCATGGGTATCGGGGAGGCTGAGGCATTTTCAGAGAGATTAAAACGGGAGCTTCAGGCTCTAGAAGCAGCAAATGTTCATGCAGTTTTGGAAAATGAGCCATTAGTTGATGAGGTGAGGGTTGATATAGATTTTGAAGAAAAAAAACCTAAAGATTCTTTTTCCTGATTCTGTCTACTAGCGTATCTTAAATTCAACTAGGGACCCAAAAAATATGAAATGTAATTTTTATAGAATATATTATTCTGTTGGCACCAATATGTGCTCCCTAGCTCATATTTTCTGGTCCTGCAGGTTTTACAGGGCTTGGAATCAGCAACTAATTGTGTTGACGACATGGATGAGTGGTTGAGCATATTTAATATTAAACTTAGACACATGAGAGAGGATATTGAATCGGTCAGTATGTGATGAATTCAGAAGATGTGGAATTATGCTCATAACTTATTATATATATGCTCTTTTTCTCAAACCCTATGAATGGGTATTACTTTCGTTCATTATTATTATTTTTCAGATGCTAAGGTCTATGGAATTTCTCTTGTTTATTGTTTCTACTAGTGCCTTTAAAATATATATACCAGCAGAAAAATTGATCATTTTTTTCCACTAGTGTTATTACTAAAAACAGCTAGTGTTTTTTTCCCTTTTCAAGTTTCATAATAACCTTCTTGGTTGGTAAATATCATATGTGTGTTTCCCTTCAAATAATCTCTGCTACTATTGAACAACTTAGATTTGTGTGTTTCCCTTCAAATAATGCAGTACATTAGCATTTTATTATTCTGCTGTGGTTTGTATTGTACTGATGTTAAAACAAATTGTCTCATGTGCAGATAGAAACCCGCAATAACAAGCTGGAAATGCATTCTGTGAACAATAAGGCTTTAATTGAAGAACTTGATAAGCTTCTTGAAAGATTGCGTATTCCTTCAGAGGTGTTCCCTTAAATTTCACTAGATGCTTAACTGTTTTTTCTTCCTTCAGTTTTTCACTAGTGTTTTATAGTTGGTAAAGTAATAACCAAATCCTTTGGTGTTGCAGTATACAGAATGTCTGACAAATGGTTCATTTGATGAGGCGAGGATGCTTCAAAGTATTGAAGCATGTGAGTGGCTTACTAACTCTCTACGCAGTCTTGAAGCTCCTAATTTGGATCCAACCTTTGCACCCATGCGTGCGGTAATAAAAGTTGCTTAATGTTTATTTCATGAACTGGTTTTGTTTGCTTTCATTTATAAAGGTTGTTGATTAAACTTAAATAGGTAAGAGAAAAACGAGCAGAACTGGAGTTGTTGAAAGCTACTTTTGTTCAGAGAGCATCTGAGTTCTTGCGGAACTATTTTGCTAGTTTGGTGGATTTCATGATAAGTGACAAGAGCTATTTTTCTCAGGTATTATACAGTTGATATTATTAAATTTATTGATAGTTAAATACCAGAAGCTCCAAGAAGCATTGCTGACTTGAAATTAACAGCGCGGACAGTTAAAGAGGCCCGATCATGCTGATCTACGGTACAAGTGTCGGACATATGCCCGCCTCTTGCAACACTTGAAGGTATTTTGCAATTAATTTCAAATTAATTAGGCATACTGATGTGCTTTTCCCAATTCCTACATTTATATTTTTAACATTTCAATCTTGCAGAGTCTAGATAAGAAGTGTCTTGCCCCACTAAGGAAGGCTTACTGTAGTTCCCTGAACTTGCTCTTGCGCCGAGAGGTGGGAAAATATTAATCTTTGAGCATTGTCTGGGTTTACTTGCTTTGATCTGTGCTATTGTTTGAATTATGAACTGTTGGATTAAATGGTTGCTCTCAGCTGTAAGTTTTTAACCCATCACAGCGATAACTAATATATAATACAATAACCAGAAGGGAAAATATATTAAAATTTCAGTATATACTGGTATAAAGAAGGTAAAAGTTACTAAGATGTGGATCATCCTGTTTAAGTAAACTTTGCTGGGCTGTATGGCTGTATGGCAGTTGGTATTTTATTTTATAATCTCACTTGTGTTTCTATAAGTCATTTTCATCAGTGTTAGAGTGGCATGACTTGAATCCTACAGAATTTACCTGGATCATGACAAGTTTGGTCGGCAGAATGGACAGCCACCATCCTATTTATCATCTTGGTCTTTGTTGTAATTCGTGAAATTTACCTGTAAACTTTTGTCTTGAATCTCCTGTTCTTTCACATGCTCACCCTAGACAGGATTTTTACCTGTTTTTCTAGGATATATTGTGTCAGTCTATGGCAGCATTAATATAATATATATTTATTATAGTTTAGCCTAAATATTTACTCATTCTTGCCATCATAGGCTCGTGAGTTTGCCAATGAGCTCCGTGCTAGTACTAAAGCATCGCGAAACCCAACAACATGGCTTGAAGGTTCCACTGGTTCCAATCAAAATGTCAATAATGCTGATACTTCCACAGTATCAGAAGCGTATGCTAAGATGCTCACCATATTCATTCCCCTTCTTGTGGATGAGGTTCTCTCTCTCTCTCTCTCTCTCTCTCTCTCTCACACACACACACACACACACCACACACACACACGTCTTCGTCCAATCTAATACCTTAAATTATCTATGTTGCAGAGCTCATTTTTTGCGCACTTTATGTGTTTTGAAGTTCCAGCACTTGTCCCACCTGGGGGCCATTCCAATGGAAACAAAGGTGGACTTGAGGATGATGATGATTTAGGCATTATGGATATTGATGAAAAGGACAATAAAGCTAGTAAGCCATTCTAATCTATTCATTTTTTACTTTTAAAGTTAATCATACTCTCATTGGAAGTTTTTGTTAATTCCCTCTTTGTTTTCTGTAGGTAAGAATTCTGCAGAGCTAGAGGCATTAAATGAATCGCTTCGTGATCTACTTGATGGAATACAGGTAAATTAATAAATTTATGGCTTAAGTTCTCTTGGATTGACAAGGTGCAAGGTAAAATTTATTTTGATTTGCTGAAGCCTTAATTTCATATGAGATACTGTATCTTTAGAAGAATATTAACCTTGGTCGATTAAGATTATATTTTTCTAATTTTAAACTGTTCTAGAAGTAGTTTCTTGGCAGATTGTTGTAATTTGATGAAAAAATTCCATCCATGGCTCTCTGGTTATTCATGTCATACTAAGATGGCAAATGAGTAAATTTGATTTCTATTTTTTCTTCTTTTGGATGCATTTACATAACCATTTACTTGTATCAATTATACAGGAAGATTTCTATGCTGTGGTGGATTGGGCATATAAAATCGATCCTTTGCGCTGCATATCAATGCATGGTATAACAGAACGTTATATTTCTGGCCAGAAAGCTGATGCAGCAGGTTTTGTGCGCCTGTTGCTTGATGATCTGGAATCTAGAATTTCGGCACAATTTACCCGAGTGAGTTATAAACCCCTTATTCAAAATTTGTACTATTTATTCTTTAACAATTCCTTATTTTTAGCATCTTGGTTTAATTATTGCAGTTTGTGGAGGAGGCCTGTCATCAAATCGAAAGAAATGAACGAAATGTCAAGCAACAGGGAGTCTTGTCGTACATACCCAGGTAAAAGTTTGCTACTTTAATATTTTTATTCAAAGAAGATAGGTTGTTCTATTATACCATCCTTATATTTAACTCCGTTGTTTCTAAACTTCATTGTGCTAGTTAGTTGTTTTTTTACGCCTTGAGATGGAATGTTTGGTTCTCTTTCCTTGAGAATATTTTTATAAAGATGGAGACTAAACTTCTTTAGTTGTGACTAACCGTTTGCTGTTTAATATACATTATAGAGGTGCCTAGGGGCACACAATGTTAATTTTGATCTTTAAATGTGTGTAAGGAACACTCTGGACTTAGTTTTACACATACCATCTCAATCCTGTGTGTTTTTCATTTTTCTTTGTCAAGATTCTCTTAAAGAATTATAAAACTTTGTTCTGCTGTTTCCTTAAAATCTTTATATGATTGCCGGATACAAGCTTTACCAGTACATGTGAACCGTGTACTCTAATTAAGAACTCAGAGTTTTCGGACACAATGATGATATATTACTGCTATTTGTCTCATAAATTATTATTACTCTCTGCTAAATTCATTTTATTACTCGTGATTATCTTATGTTATCTTTCTTTAGATATTAGATTAGCTCTTTGTAAATTCTCTGATTCTCTCATTAAATATGTTTTTAATTCTTCTGAAAATTGGCCTGTACAATTATGTAGGTTTGCTACTCTTGCAACTCGTATGGAACAGTACATCCAAGGACAATCTAGGGATTTGGTTGATCAGGCATATATGAAATTTGTAAGTATTGACTCCCACCATTTCATTCTCTCCCCCAAAAGTTGAATAATTTTTTTTAATATGTTGAATGCCTTATGGCCCTATTGACAGTTTGATAAGAATTTGCTTACATTTAAATGAAGTTTCTTGTTTGTTTGTTAAATTTGGTATTGTAAAACCAGCCTTCTCAGTCCCATATTTCATTTTTGTTATCATACTTAGAAGTTCACTTTGTTTGTGCAAATAATGAATCTTTGTCACTCATGGCACTAATTTGGACAGGTGACGATCATGTTTGTGACGTTGGATAAAATAAGTCAGACTGACCTGAAGTATCAAGATGTTTTTCTCTTAGAGAACTATGCTGCTTTTCAAAATAGGTACCTCTTTGCCTAGAGGATATAATGTTCTCATTTTATGGTTAGCCTGTGATTTGGTAGTTGAGATTCTGACTAATACTACTTTTGCTTTCAGTCTTTATGACCTTGCAAATGTTGTGCCTACTTTAGCAAAATTTTATCACCAAGCGAGTGAATCTTATGAACAAGCCTGTACGCGGTTCATTAGCTCTGTCATTTATTATGTAAGTTGTCAAACTTGCTCACTGATCCTATTGCTTTCATGATATGTTTTTGACTCTTGAGATTTCAGCACATCTTATCTTTGTTAAATTTATAAAAAAAAAATTTACATCGTCTTGGCTTACACCTTGATTGCAGCAATTTGAGAAGATGTTCCAGTTCGCTCGAAGGATTGAGGACTTAATGTACACTATTCCACCTGAAGAGGCAAGTTTAAGTGGACTAAATACTGATCCATTTATATTTGCAAGCCGCGTTTTATCTGATTTAGTCTCCCAGCTCTTGTCACAGGATCTATCTATGTAGAAATTTCTTTCTTCTGACTCACCTATGATTGAACTTCTCTAAAATGTTTGTCGTGGTTAACATTCGTCCATGGTTTTAATAATCAGTAAACTAATTAGTAAACTGAGCTTTTGATAGGTCTGATATGTATAGAGGGAGTCCTTTAAGCCAGTTGCTTTACTCTACGCCTGCAGTCTAGATGTATTATTTATGGTATTTAGATATAGTTGGCTAAGGTTGCTAACATTTTTCTACTCAAATAACAGATCCAGTTCCAACTTGGATTGTCAAAATCAGATCTCCGTAAGGTGGTAAAGTCCAGCTTGACAGCAGTAAGTTGGAGAGATAATTTATTATATACTTTCTTCCATCTCCTGCCTTTTTGATTTGCTAATAAAGACGTTTGTGTAGGTTGACAAGTCTATTGGAACGATGTACAAAAGGATACAGAAGAGTCTAACCTCGGAGGAGCTATTGCCTTCATTGTGGGACAAATGCAAGGTAGGAAACTGAACTTGGACTTGGTTTTCAGTCTCAGTATACCAAGAAAACATATTATTGCTCTGAAAACATGCACTTGGTATGAAAAAATGAATATTCCTTGGTAAGAAAATAATATGCTTGTGTTTTGGCAGAAGGAATTTCTTGACAAATACGAGAGTTTTGTGCAACTTGTTGGTAGACTGTACCCGTCTGAGAATATACCATCGGTGGAGGAGATGAGAAACCTTCTCGCGTCTATGTAAAGGTGTTGATTTTTGTTAATATGAGTTCATAGTTTTGAGGTATAGATCTGTTTGTCTGTAGCATCGAATTCATCTTTATAGAAGAATTTGAGTTAGGTTGTGAAAATTTGAAAGAGGCAGTGTATCAATTGATACGAATTGGGTTTCTGGCTATATGATAATAGCCTAGGTTGGTAAAATATACTCACTCACCCTTGGTCATGTTGTAAAAATTGTTCTGCTTCGATCTTGTACTATACATATTATTTATTTATTGGCAAATTCTCATAGACCAAAGATTATATGAGACTGCTATTGATTGAATTTGTCGATGGTGAGCTTTAAACCCGCCGATTTCCTTGATTGAATTTGTCGTTGGTGAAATTGACCAATAAAATTATCAAGATAATTGACCGAAAGATCAAATTAACTGAAAAATCAAGGCAAAATAAAAATACTCAAGGACATTGATTGAAAGATCAAACAAATTGACTAAAAGATCAAGCAGAAACAGTAAATGCTCATTCCCCTGCTCTTGGTCTCCACAAGGACAGGTTTCACCCAAGACTTTCTCTTATTTATTTAGATGAAAAATAACACACATTTTGTCTAATAAACATTACAATGACGATTAGAGTATGCCTTTGTAGAAAAATAATGGAACTTTTCTTATACTATTGAGTTAACACTTGAACTACTATATGTTTTCGAACTTTAAAAAAAATAAAAGAATAATACATATATACCACTACTAGCTAAATACCAATTAGAAAAATAAAATATAAAGCAGTATACACCGCCACCGGCAGATCAGTGGCATGCGTCTACTTTGTCACAGTTCCGGCGAGTTTGGAGAGGATGAAGACAGAAACGGAAGATGCAAACACAGCTCCGGCGAAACAAGCAAGATCCAAACCGGTAACCACCGGCACACTTTTGAACTTCTCCAGCATGCCAACTTGAAGTATCATTATCACAGCATGCCCGATTTTCGACTTGGCTTGCATTATTGTCCGGATTCCAACCCTAGCAGGCAGTGTCTGAACGCCAAATATATGCTAATATCAGTTCGATTCAAATCAGTTAGGAAAAAAAACAGGGCATGTGTGTTTTACCTTGATAAAGTTTGGTTTTTGCAAGAATTGTGATCCTTTTCCTCTGATGCCAGCTGATCCCACGAACATAACGTGCAATCCTGTCCCAAAGACAAGCATTGCAGTTGCAACCAGAAACATGTCTGAAAATATTGTAGGAAATGTTAGAAATTGAGATGATTATTCTGTTGAAAATGAGATGATTAATGAAGAAATAATTGGATTGTACCTATTGCTTCGATCAATAGGTGAACAAGGTGTTCTTGAAATTGGCCGCCGTGGGAAAGAGAATGGAAATAATGCAAGTAGCACTCCGCTACCAACACACAACCCTGCAATAGTAAGAAAGTTAGGACACGTAGTTCAATTTATATCATTTTAGTTATAAACGATTAATGATTTCAGTCCAATTCAATTTACCATTTTACTTTATTTTAAGTCTTAATTCAATATAGTCCAATTCCGTTCAAAACATGCATTAAAAAATAATTACTTAACATGGAGTTAAAAAAAACACACACACAAATTGTCACCAGAAATAAGGTACCTCAACGAAGCATAAGAGTGAGCCGAGCAAAGATCCTCCGACGGCAAGCATGATGAAGAACCGGCAATCCACGATCATCTGCACATTGATCCCAGCATTAGCAACTTAAATCATTTTCAATCCATCTCAAAAAATCAAACCTAAATGAATCTAAACATTAACATACCTTTTCGATTGACATCTGCAAATTCCATTTCCACGGCTTCAATCGTACGACGAGACTCAATCCTCTGACGTACGCGAAGAAAGCACGAGCAGCATTTGCAAGAAACGTGGCCAGATCCACCATCTTTTCCGTCCTCGGAGCTGCCGTGATAACGCAGCCAGAAACCGCCGCCGCCTTAACTTCAACCGGCGAAATACTACTGACACTCTTCTTTTCACCATTCTTGTTAGAGCTCGATGAAACCCATTTTTCTCCATTTTTTCTGCTAATTATACACCTTACTCTAACTGCATGGAAACTGCAGTTTCTGTAAGAAGAAAACGAAGAAGAAATAGGCCTAGAATTTGACATTATTTTCAAGAATTTGGTGGCGGCCATTTTCTTGAAGTTTTATTTTGCAGCTTCTGAAGTCTATGAAAAAGGGTAGAGCATTTATACTGAAAAAGATTCTTGGGATATTTCCTCAGTTTTTGTCACTACGTGGAAATGTTGAATTAGTATGTCTTGGCAGCTACGTTCATCAGCTCTTTTTCGTCCACTTTTCTTGCTAAAGGTTAGATTTTGTATTTAATTTTGGGGGTTTTCTGCAATTTATTTCGTGGTTTTGAGGAAAAAATATGGAAATGGAATTGTGTTGTGGGGACAGCGAGTTTGTGAGCCGAACGTTTGGAGTTCGGAATAAGAACACGGACTTTGATTATTTGTGTGATTTGCTGCACTTTTTTAGCATCGTTGGATTCATTTGGGGAAGTTGGAACCGACTATTGCTGGTCATCGTTTAGTACTCTACGCGTGTGGTTCATTGAATTTGACGCCCAATTAACCAACGGTGAACATCCTTACAATTTTAACCTGAGACGTGTTCAAATGAGTGACTCCGTCCTTGAAACATGTTTAACTGAGTGACGGGAGTTATCAATCAATATGTGTATCAAAGTGGAAGTTTTACTACTCCTAGAGAACTCTGGTTGGTCTCTAAGTCTTCATTTCCTCCATTCCCCTGACACACGCTCAAGTGATAGGAGTTGTCAATCCAAAAGTGTATCAAAGTAGAAGTTTTATCTCACTCAAAGGCACTAAGACCCTGACCCTATACTTACTAGATTTTGCCTAAAACGTGTTTAAGTAAGTGACGGAAGTTATTGATCGATATAAATTCAATTTGAAGGCTTACCCCCACTCAAAGGTATTAATTAGGCCCTAGACCTATACTCTATGTACTATATTACTTTAGGTTGTTGTCTTTGTAATGAATGATAAAAAAAATGTTAATCTAGTAGATTCCGAAATTTCAACTACTTTACCACCGATTGTAATACAATGTTACATGTCTCATCTACAAGTATTAGTTTAAGACTTTAAGTGCACATAACATGGTCATATTGACTCTTCGGGGATATTCCCATAGAATTGGAACAAATTTTGCACGCATATACTATTCGAGCAAAGACAAAAGACTACTAGTACTACTGCAAATTAAAAGCCACAGAAAATAAAGACTACAACCAAAATTGAACTTTAATTTAGATTCACGAATTTAATTGTTCAAATTGCCAGCTCTTCTCAATCATATGAATTCAAACTTATGATGGCAGCTTCCACTTTCTGAACGTAATTTCAGCCCTACGTACTCAACACGTGCAAATTATACTACGACTTGCCGCCAAGATGACGTCATGTGAGCCGTCAGATCGTCCAAGGTTTCTCATTCAACAACCATGTTTGATCAAAACCATGTTTTCCTTCAAATCCACTTGTCTGGAGGAGAAAACTCAACCACGGGATTCACAGAGTAAAAATGGCTTCAGTAGTTCTCTGCAACAGGTCTTGAAGGGAACAATCTCAGCAGAAACGTTAGCAATGACCAAAGCGTAAATACGCCTAAGATTTGGAACATAACAATCATGGAAACCAAGGCACCATTTCTTTCGATCAATTGTGGGGTAACTGGCGCATCCTTCATCCCGAACATTAATGTCTGAATGAAATGGACTGCATTTGTGAGTTGATAAATCCTGTAAACCTGCAAAGATAAGGCAAGAACATAATTTAAGAACTCTGCATTTCCCTATTCTAAGGATGTTGTCTAAACCAATGACTGAGTTTAAAGTACCTCGAATATTATGGGAACTAATGGCCAGATGGAGGAGTCACGATTCTCAAGATACTTTTCAAAGCCGTACTGAACCATGCAGCCCAATAAGAAGGGAGCAACTGCGACTACAGCAGGCAAACGAAGAACTGGCCATGTGACATATACAGCTAGGATAGGGGCGAATATCTTGAAGCCCGTTACAAAAAACGCAGAACTTAGATATCCTCTAAGCCCTGTGATGAGGCTCCACCTCTTTGCACTGAATTGGAGGTATGGCTTTTGGACACGATGAGTGAAGCCAAGAAATGTTGCTAGTCCGATGTAAAACATTATCTCAGACAAGAATGAATTCATGATTTCTGCAAGATTATTCAACAGGAAATCAGGAGAAGTTTGCTAAGGATAACAAACGAGCAAAAGGTAGAAGCAGGAACTATACTATTATCAAGTACTACACTATACTAACACTAGTATGCTAAAAAGAATCTCGACCTCATTGTGTGGCCACATTTCTCAAAGAAATTTACAGCTAAAATCAAAGGATGGCTCAGGCTTTCCCTACAATCTACATTAAACAAAAACTCTCTCAGAGCATTACAAAACAAAATGAGTGTGGTCTTTGACTTTATTGTTTGATTAACTTCCCTTAACTTGTTTCTCATCCTATAGGTTTCCTCACACTTTACAAAAAATCAGAAGTCTTCCATTGCTGGTTCATTGCAACAAATCAGTACAAAGATGATAAGATATTTCACGACTCCTATCCCATTTCTGTCTCATTAAAAAACCTAGAGTTTTCATATGAGCAATTACTCAACACAGTCGGATATGCTTCAATGGCAGAGCGCGTATCAGAGTTTAAAAGCTAAAGTTCATTTGCCACTGAATTATTAATATAAACAAGATAACATCTGAAATCCATGAAAGTCAAATTTGCAGCTAGAAAAAGAAAAAGGCCCGATAGAAATACCTGAGAGAACCTCATTCCTAAATAGCTCTTCAACAGAACTGCCAAGAAAAAACCTTGGAAGCACCAATGAAGCAACTAATGCAACAGGAGCCAAGACCCACAGAAATGAACCTTTACTTTCCTCAACAGGGGATGACACCAATTTAGCTTCATCCACAGACTGATGACTTATACCCACAAATGAAACCGAACCAGGTTTTCCATGTAAAGGCTCTGAACCCGATAACGCATTCACTGCCACATCTCTACTCTCCCTCCTTCTTGAAGAATTGTTTAACTTCCAGAATTGCTCAGAATTCACAGCACACAAAACAACACTATCCCTCAGTCTCGATTTCGCTAAAATTCATCAAACAAACAATCAAAATGTCATCTTGCAACCAAAAACAAGATCCCTTCGCAATTACATGATCAAATTTTACAAACTAAGCAGAAAAGGCATACTATGACATTTTAAGGAACCATAAAAGGACATACATTTCAGATGATTTTGGGCACCGAGTTTCTTCTTGGATGCTGAATTCAAATGAGAAGCCTAAAAATAGAAAGTCTAGAGTAATCAGAAACATAAGAACAGCAA
This sequence comes from Cruciata laevipes, assembly GCA_963678965.1. NCBI lineage: Eukaryota > Viridiplantae > Streptophyta > Magnoliopsida > Gentianales > Rubiaceae > Cruciata > Cruciata laevipes. Next base: position 2,517,071 of record OY787639.1, read on the forward strand.
AATAGCCTCGACTTGTGGAGAAGTATTTCACTCACCAATTGCCTGGGTTGAAATGGAGAAATTGTAGAGCATGGGACATTCTGAGTCTGGAGGCAAGGGCAAGCTGACTGAAGCTTCATCTTCTTGGTGGGACTGTAAATGGTATGGGTTTAAGGTTTGAGAAATCCTTAAACCCTACAAAAACGGAGAATTCCAGATGAGATTAGTAGCAGTATACTTTCTCTAGTCTCTCCTCTTAGCCATTTCGATTGTTTGATTTTTGATACTCAGCCAATTGGGCTAACTCTATTTTCTATTGTTTTCTGATGGCCCATAATCTTCAGGCCGATTTGCCATTTTATGATCCATATTAACCAAAAAATTCTTTTCTAAGCCTCCCACATTTTTTGAAAAATAAGGGGTCATAAAATTTAATGATTTTACTTATACATGTCCTGAAATAGTGTATGTACATTTTAAAATATTTATTTTCATTCTGTTTTTCAAACTAAAATATTATTTTAAAATATAATTATATAATAGTTAAAATACAGGATGTGTTTTAGTAAAATACATGGCGTGAAATAGCAACACCCTTAAATTTTAACATAAGGGGTACACCAAAATATGTATCCAAAATTTTTTTGGTTGGTTCAAAATAATTTTATTCAATTCTTTTGTTTCTTAATTTGGCCTTCTGTGTTACAACTATAAATCAAAACATCATTCTTGTCACCTTAGCATTTCTTTTATCTTTGGGCTAAAATGAATTGGGTACATGTATTTGGGACGGGGTGAGTACTAACTCGTCTAATTGGGATTGAATGTTGATATGCTAGAATTGGAGTATCGACCATAGATTCGGAAGGTGGTTTCATCAAGCGCGCAACACTTATACAGAGTGTATTAAGGATCTGGTATGTGAGGGGAAAACAAAGAAGTCTGCCATTGTTTTGGCGATAAAGATAAATCTGCATAAACACTTATTATATTATTGTAAATAGTTCTTTTTACCGTTTTTCCCGATCATTTTGTCTATTAAGAGGGGAAGATGAATCTACTCTATAGTTATGAGATCATTGCAATCACATATAGAGGGGATCCCCATCCTATCAAATGGGATGAGTCTAATCGGTACTTTGATAGAAAATGCTACTTGCACTGATTAGTACTCCTATAAAGGCACTAAAAGTGTCTAACTACTTCATTTTAAATGTTGAATCCCAAAAACTTAAGATTTTGGTTACAAAACAAAGTAGTAAATAATATGCTTCACTTTCAAAACATGAATATAGATCGTTGACTTTAATTTGTCTCATGCTGCAGAAATGTCCATTTAGTTGCATGTCTTAATCATATGTAATCATAAATTAATTCAAATTTATACCTACATTTATTTGAAAGTGATAGCTCTCCTTATTTGTTCAAATATTTTCTGGCCGGAGATATGATTCATACACGGACGGCGGACATTGGACGGAGCTTATATGTGTTGTTTTCAAGGACGGTGAATCTGCGGATGGACGGTAAAATGCATTTGCTGATATTGACCAATTTTGACCCACTTTGAAGTTGAAAAATGAAATCACACTACTGCACTTCAAAAAGATTGGACGGAATTTTTGTCAGTATCATCTAAAATATTGGGTTCATGTGGGTGTTATTTTAATGTCATGCAAAATGATGCATGCTATGACTATTATTAAAAAGGTTTGACTTAATCATATAATTTTGTAAATCAATAACCAATAATTAACGACCATAACAAACATTTTTTAAAGATCAAATTGCTAACACTTATAAGTATAATTAAAAAAACAAATGGCTAAGGATCATCCGTGAACTTAGAATCTTATTTTATCACCTTGAATACTGTTTGTATGTTAATTTGTCAATGTTAGTGACATAATTTTGTAACAATAACCAATAACTCACAACCATCTTTGTATAGCCTTATGCTTCATTGTAAATCTCTTATTTTATTAGTTACCATGTTAATTTGTTGATGTCATAACATGATATTCCATTTACTCAGCCAGAGTATCATGTCTTCATTTAGTGTCATAAAATGTTACAGTTTTAGCACCTATGAGACCATCTAAATGATAAGTATCAGACTAACTGAACGATCTAGGTTCAAAATTTGATGATCCTAGTATATAATTCATTCAACAAAAGTTTCACATAAATGTTAAAAAATGATCATATAGCAGATAGATTATTATCGTCGTGATTTACTCTCTCATCCATTGGAGCACCGCACTTGAGAAAACCAGTCTTCAATGGACCTCGCTGGAGCAGGGGAGGGATGAACAAACATGTGGTGTTACAGATTTGGAAAGAGAAACAAGTGATCTATACAAATGGTATGATATTTTAGCAATAATTTCTTAATCATATACATATTTTTTACATGATATCACCAAAAAATCTACCATTTGGTATGATATTTTAGCAATAATCTCTTAATCATATACATATTTTTTACATGATATCATCAAAAAGCAGAGCGTGCTTCCAAGTACTCACTGTGATTGTGTTCTTTATCAAACACCACGTGCAAATAGAGCTGTAAGCCATGCCCAGTAATCAGGAATTAAATAAGCGATTAAATACTTCTTTATTTTCCTAAGTATGGTATTAGAACTCATAAAATAATCAGCTCTACCAAAACAATACTGTGCTATTGTCGGTGAGTTCTAGGAAGGTGAATTTTGTAATGGCGGCGAAGGTTTAAAAAACAGAGGAAATGCTGGATTTTTTAGCATTTGACCTTTCTTCTCTATTTTCCCTTTTTCGTCTGTTTGACCCTCACGCTGCGTTGAATGTGGGTTTGACATTTAGTTTACCAACTGCAGCTCTTCTCTGATCTTTCACGGCTACGCTAAAATCTCAAAGCTACCAACGAAATCAATTTTGTAAGACTTTTCTTTTTTTTTTCCATAAATAAGCAAATTATTATTCTATTTTCTTTGATGATTGAGGATTTTTAAAACTGTATCAACCCGTGAAACATTAGAGTTTGAATCACTGTAGAAGAAGTTGAAAATTGGTTTGAAATGAAAAACCTCAGAAATAAGTCGACCATATGACAGAATATTGTAATGTGATAGGCGTTTCTCTAATCTACTGGTTCAACTAAAATAGATTCTTGAAAATTAGATTAATTATATGTTTGTTCGTAGTTGTATAAATAAGGAAATTGTACCATTTCAATTGGTATCAAATATCGAGAAATATGTGGTCGAGCATAATTAATTGTATTTCAAAATTTAATACTTAGCTTTATAATAAAAAAAATTATTGATGATTTGAATTTTTTAATTGGGTAAAAGTAACATAAACTACCCTATTTCAAAATTTTCATATATTAATATTTAATAACTAATTTATTTTTTAAAAAAAATTATACGATACTACGAGTAGGAAAACAACTATTTTTTAAAATTTAAAACTAGGTTTAACCACGGTTACAAATACACAATATATTATAACTTATAATGGGCTAAACATAAAATGTCTTCCAAACAACTAAGTGGTTATAAGTTATAACGTCGATAATTTTTTTTAACGGTTTTTTTTTTTTTTTTCTATATATCCACCTAATAATTTTTGTGTTGTTCGGTGGTAGAAACTTGGAAAACATGAGTAAAATATACTTTATTGTTTTTAAGAGGTAAAAATCTCTATGCTTTATTGATTATATAATTATACAAACATCACTCACAATTTATTATTTTGACTTATAATTACGAATAGGATGAGAAAGAAATACTAGAGTTAGATGGGTGACTTGTAAATACGAATGGGTATCGGACGGAAATACCAGGGTTAGATGGCGAGTAATAGAGGTGAGAATGGATAGGTCGAAAGAAACGGTGGTGGTTTGACTATTCGTTCCTGAGTTAGATAGATGCGACATCAACTAATAGATGTGAGAATTGATAGGTTAAAAGAAATGGTGGTAGTTTGACTCTTCCATGACGGATATTACAAAGTTAGATGTGACATCGGGTAATAGAGGTGCGAATTGATAGGTTAAGAAACGATGGTGGTCTGACTCTTCTGCGTTCAGAAATTAAATCACTCCATATCCCTAGAACTACACTGACTACTCGAAGAATCACATTAATGACTATTCAGATTTAAATTTCATCGTTGATGTCGCCCAAACCTGATAAAAATTGTAGTAAAAAATGTGCTTGGCACACTCAAGTGTGTTTAGAATTTTCATCAATTCAATATTCAATATTGACTCGGTTCATAAAAAAATAATTTTGACTCGGATTTGTATTCCCAACCTCATACTTTAAAACATTATGCCATCTACAAATTACATATTTAGCATTTCTTAGTAAAAATTTAGGATTAAATTTGATGATGCTCCTACAATTAATTCACCCCACCACCTTCCCCCGAATTTCCCATTATAAAAGCATGGCAAACTTCAAACACTAAACAAAAAACAGTCAATCTACTCTTCTCCCTACACTAACAACAATTCTCTTCACATTCCACTGAGATCCCTCGCTTCTCATTTCACCTTCTGCAATGGCGATGTCATCCTCCTTCACCATGCCTTCATTCCACCCCCAGATTCTGCCGCACCGATCATCTCCCAGACCATTCACCGGAAAATTCGTTCTCCCGCCAATCAAAGCCTCCGTCTCGTCGGAACGCCCATCCACTCAGGCTCCGCCGCCGCCGCCTTCTGCTGGGACGAAACTGCCGATCAAGTCCATCCCCGGCGACTACGGGCTCCCCGTGATCGGCCCTCTGAAAGACAAGAACGACTACTTCTACAACCAGGGGAAAGACGAGTTCTTCAAGTCCCGGGTCCACAAGTACCAGTCCACGGTGTTCCGGGTCAACATGCCGCCGGGCGGGTTCATCGCGCAGAACCCGAGAGTCGTCGTCCTCGGCGACGCCAAGACGTTTCCGACTCTGTTCGACCTGAGTAAAGTGGAGAAGAGGGACCTCTTCACCGGAACTTTCATGCCGTCCCTAGAGCTCACCGGCGGCTACCGGATTTTATCGTACCTCGACCCGTCGGAGCCGAACCACACCAAGCTGAAAAACCTCATCTTCTTCCAGCTTGCCGGCTGCCGTGACAAAGTCATCCCGGAGTTCATCACCAGCTACGCCGAACTGTTCGAGTCGCTGGAGAAGGACCTCGCGTCGAAGGGCAAAGCGCCGTTCGGAGACGCCAATGAGCAGGCGGCATTCAACTTCCTTGGCCGGGCTTTCTACGGCGTGAACCCGGTCGAAACCAAGCTCGGAACCGAAGGGCCGAAGCTGATCGGAAAATGGGTCCTCTTCAACCTCCACGGCCTTCTCACTCTCGGCCTCCCGGCGGCGATCGAGAATCCTCTGATTCACACCTTTCCCCTTCCGCCGAGTCTGGTGAAGAAGGATTACCAGAAGCTGTACGAATTCATCTTCACCAACTCCGGCCCGGTTCTGGAAGAGGCCCGGCGGCTCGGGCTTGCGCCGGACGAGGCGGCCCATAACCTCCTCTTCGCCACCTGCTTCAACACGTTCGGCGGGATGAAGATTTTCTTCCCGTCGATCTTCAAGTGGATTGGCCGCGCCGGCGTGAAGCTCCACGCCCGCCTCGCGGAGGAGATCAGAACCGTGATCAAGGCCAACGGCGGGAAAGTCACGATGCGGTGCCTGGAGAACATGCCGCTAACCAAGTCTGTGGTTTACGAGGCGTTCCGTATCAACCCGCCGGTGACGTCGCAGTACGGGAAGGCGAAGAGCGACTTCGTGGTGGAGTCCCACGACGCGGCGTACCGGATCAAGGAGGGGGAGATGCTGTACGGGTACCAGCCGCTGGCGACGAGGGACCCGAGGATCTTCGACCGCGCCGACGAGTTCGTGCCGGAGAGGTTCATCGGAGAAGAAGGCGAGAAGCTGCTCAAGTACGTGGTGTGGTCCAACGGGCCGGAGACGGAGACGCCAAGCGTTAGCAACAAGCAGTGCGCCGGGAAGGACTTCGTGGTGCTGGTCTCCAGGCTGCTGGTGGTGGAGTTTTTCCGCCGGTATGATTCGCTGGATGTTGAAGTCGGAAAGTCTCCGTTGGGTGATGCGGTTACTGTAACCTCCCTGAAGAAGGCAAGCTTCTAAACGACGACGTATGAGGGATTAGCAGTAGTAATGGCGACTGTTGAGCGTTTAAGTGAAGTTTTTTAATGTAAATTTCCCGCTGGTTTTCCGATGAATGATATTCTGCTTTCTTTTTAAAACCTATTATTAGCATTTTGTCAATCCTAATTCTCTCTTGCATGGCCTAGACTTTCTATAATTATCAAAATTAATTCAAGGTGTTTTAAAAAAAGAAATTAATAATTGAAATTAAATCTATTTATATGAAGTCAATCGTAGTTTATCTCGAAATATAAAGTGTTAAGTAACTAATGACGTGTCTGATGCACCCAGTAGATTCTTGGTCCCCGTTGAATTATTTTTTCGATCGGACGAAATGTATGGGAACTTAAACAAAGGTTATTAATTCATTTCCCGCACGTGGATAAAACAAATGATAGGAAGGCGTGCTAGTATTTTTAATTTTTGGAGTGATCGCGCTGCCCAACTTTTGAGTGAACCAGTTTTATAAATTATACTTTGGTAAAATTGATACGTTATATTTAATCATGTAAATATAGTGTTTTTGTGTATTCAAATATGCAACTATCCATGTAGATTATTGAAAATCAGTTTGCATTACACGGTGAATTATCACTTATTCACTTATCTGATAATCGTTTTATTTATTAAAAAAACTCTAATAATCGCTTCTCAATAATAGTTATGCAATAAATGGGCCATTTTGTTCACATGTGTGAATGTATTCATTATACTATCCAAGTCAATGGTCAGGATCCAGTCTGTTTTTTAGCAAACTTTGAGGTTACGTGAAGGCCGATGCGATTCTGGAAAGGGCCTGTTTTTATAGTTTTTGCCATTTCGTTTTTTCTTTTTTTTAGAAGGCTGATTATATACCTCTCTTGAATCATCTTCTGGTCTTGGGTAAACTAGAATTTGCTATTTCAACTTCTTCTGTTGCTATTTGTAACCGCGTTGATTTTAAAGTTACAAGTTTGTACTAATTGATATGAATATGAAGATTAAAATATGCTTGAAATCGAAATCATCCGTACTATAAAGGATGAAGTTGAAATATAAAAGGCATAATTTCTTTATTGAGGAAAACCCTCATGTACCCCTGAGTTCTTGGGATATGTATTAATATGCCCCTGAATTCTTGTAAAGTGTTGATATGCATCTGGACCGACAGAGACTTTTTTTTGTTGTAATCCAAGAGTGTTTTCTTGCCGGGCAAAATCGATTTGAACAGACAAAATCATCCAATGGTGAATTTGGTGGACATTTTTGTCCAAATTAACGCGTGTCGCGTGTGTTAACTGTGATTTAAATTTCAAAATTTTGGGTATTTCATTTTCAATTCTCTTGTCACCGCTCCAATGCCGTAGTTGTAAGCTTTCCTCTTTACAATCAAGACGTTTGATTGACCAAAATTCAATCAAATTTACAAACCATGGGTATATCAGCACTTTCCAAGAACTGAGGGGCATATTAATACACACACGAACTCATGGGTACAAGGGAACTTTTTTCTTTCTTTCTTTTTCATCATCTCTTAAGAGCACTCACAGCGCTGGACTTTTGAGGAGGATTTATCCATTTCAAAGTCGTCTGGAACGTCACAGTGGGCGAATTTATGAGGACTTTACCATAAAATGAGGAATTGTTGTCAGAGAAAGGCTTGAAAAATGCGTCCATGAACTTTCATTATTTTGCTCCATGTAAAAGTGGGTCCCAAAAAGCTTTTGAAGAGGATTTACCGTTGCAGGTGCCCTAAAAAAAATTCTTCATTCAATTCGTCTACAACTAGACGTGCTGCAAGAAAGATAAAAGGAGTGCAAAAAAAGTCCTTTCACAATTTTTCTTGAAATTGAGGTGCATGTATTAAGAAACAAATAGGCTCTAATGAATAATTCTAATAAAACCCTAGTTGGCAAAAGTGTCAGCTTAATTGAAATGCAAAAACTTAGAGGTTTAGGAAGACTCTTAATATAGACACATATACCAGATGTAGTGAACTGGAAAAATGAACAACTCGAAAAATGTCAAGGTTATTAACTTTCAAATAAAATGATAATTGGTGTTAATATGCTTAATCAGCAATGTTAATCCATCTAGCGAAAACTGCAACTTTCGAAAAGATGAGGGAGAGCCAAACAACTTTTGCAGCAACATATATAGAAAAACTCCTATATACAAGATCGCAAATAGAAAGATCTAAATCCATGGTCTCACCACCGTCAATAATAAGATTCACCACCATCAACTTCAGACCTCAATATACATCACTACATCAGAAGGTTAAAAATTTGAACCATCATTAATCCAACAAGTAAAACTGTTAGTGTGTAATACACTGTTCATGTATGTATACAGCCCATATATATGGCCCTTAGATATGGCCCATAGATATTGTATATATACCTTATTCTAATGTAGAATACGTGGGTGGATGTGCATCTTTATGGTATCAGAGCCAAAATCTTTTCTTGAAAGCTAAAACTTTTCTCACCTTATCCATTCTCTGTTCATCATCTTCTCATCTAGATCTGCTTGTTCTTTCTCAAATGGCCAGTGATGCTGAAGCCGAATCTTCCCAAACTGGTGGAGATTCATCAACTTCTTCTCCCAATCTCAATCGTCATCCAGCTCTATCCCTCAGTAATATCAAAAATCATGTTTCTGAAACTTTGGACTACTCCAACTTCCTCTTGTGGCGTGAATTGTTTCTCCCTGTTCTCAAAGGTTATAATGTTCTCAATCATGTGGATGGTTCTTCCGGTTGTCCGCCGGTAACGGATCCGGCCTACGAGCAGTGGGTTCAAGTTGATTCTCTTGTCTTATCATGGATTCAGGCTACGATTTCTCGTGAAATTCTTCGGCAAATTATTACTCCAGGTAGCTCTATGACTGCTTCTGTTGCTTGGGCAAAAATTGATAAAATCTTTCAAGACCAGGTTTCTTCTCGAATTGTTTATTTTCGTCAGGAGTTTTATAACTTGGAAAAAGGTGACATGACTATGACTGCTTTCTTAGAGAGATTAAAGGAATTGTATGACTCCTTAACTTCCATCGGTGATTCTATTAAATATGATGATGTGGTCATTCAGCTTGTTATGGGGCTTGGACCCGAGTATAATCATATTACATCCGCCATTTCCAATTCAAAACCTTTGCCATCGTTTGAGGAGTGTCGCTCCATGTTGCTTCTTGAGGAAACCAAATTGACTAAGCAGCAACAACGAGCAAGTTTGGCTGCTTCATCAACCACTTCCTCTGCCTTTATGGTTCATCAAGCTCCTCCAGTTCAGCGGCCTGATCAGCTAGTTTTTCCAGCTCATTATGCATCATATTCTGCCCCTCGTGGAGGTCGTCGTGGTGGATATCATCGTGGTGGAGGTCGCCGTGGAGGTGGGGCAAATCGGGGGTTTTCTCCCAATTTTCAACAACCACTTAGTCGTCCTTTTCTTGGTTCAAGACCTGTCAATTTCCAGCCATCTCTCCTTGGAGCGCCACCAAATATGCAGCAGCAACACCATTCCTTTTCACCCAAGTCTGCACAACTCCGGCCGCGTGCTACACTCCAATGTTACTCTTGCTATGGGTATGGTCACATCTCACGTTATTGTCCATCCAATGTGCATGTTGGTGGCCATTCTTCTCAGGCTTTCACAGCTTTTCCAGCACATGATTTCGGTGACTCAACCTGGTACATGGATAGTGGAGCATCGTCTCACATGACGAACGACGCAGGTAATCTCTCAACTTGTTCTCATTATTCTGGGTTAAATACAATATGTGTTGGCAATGGTGCTTTAATGCCAATTAATCTTGTTGGTTCTTCGTCCATCCTTACACCTGTCCGAAATTTTAAACTAAATCATGTCTTGGTTTCTCCTCTTTTAGCTAAAAATTTGATATCTGTCAAACAATTCTCCAAAGATAATAATTGCACTATTGAGTTTGACTCTTCTGGTTTTAATATAAAGGACAAGCATACGAAGGAGGTCATTCATCGGTGCAATGATTCGGGTCCTCTTTATCCAGTGTCGTCTCCATCTTCCTCGTCTCCCGTAGTATCTGGTTTCACCACCACCGAAGTCTCTCCAATCCTTTGGCACCGCCGTCTAGGGCATCCAGGGCCTCGTGTTCTGTCTTCTATCTTTGGCTCTCAATTTAGTTTTTCTTGTCTTTGTCATGCGTGTCAACTTGGGAAGCATGTTCGCTTGCCCTTTCCGTCTTCTCAGTCTCGGACAACCTGTGCTTTTGAACTGATACATTCTGATGTTTGGGTTTCTCCAATTTCCTCCTTCAATAATTATAAATATTTTGTGACATTCCTGGATGATTTTACTCACTATACTTGGATTTATCCTTTAAAACAAAAATCTGATGTGTTTCAATGCTTCGTCAAGTTTCAACAATATGTTACTACACAATTTGGAGTTCCAATCAAACAATTTCAGTGTGATCAAGGTGGGGAGTACGACAATGGGAAACTCAAAACTCTTTTCGAAAATTCTGGTATTCATCTTCGATTTTCTACCACTAGTGCCTCTCAACAAAATGGAAAGGCTGAAAGATTAAACCGTACCATTTTAAACATGATTCGCACCATTCTTTTTCAAGCTTCCATGCCAAATAAGTATTGGGTTGAGGCGTTAAATACTGTTGTATATCTTTTAAACCGTCTTCCTACACCTTTACTTAATAATACCAGCCCTTACCAAGCTCTTTATCACACACCTCCTAGTTATGATCATCTTCGTACTTTTGGTTGTGCTTGTTATCCGAATCTGTCTCATGTTACAACACATAAGTTAGCACCGCGGTCAGCTCTCTGCGTTTTTCTTGGTTATCCCTCTAATCAAAAAGGTTTCAGGTGCTTAAACTTATCTACTAATAAAGTTCTTGTCTCTCGTCATGTGGTATTTGATGAATCTTTATTTCCCTTCGCAACAATAGATTCTGTTAATACACCTCCTCCTTTGCCACCTTCACCGTTTCGTTCCCCGTCTTCTTATGTTCCACCAGGACTTATTTCTCCAACTCCGTCTTCCCTTGCAATCACTCCGCTAGCAGCCAACCCTCATTCTACAGGTCATGATGGAGATTCATTCCAGACTATTTCTTCTCCCTCGGCTCCCTTTATTTGTCCTCAACCTATCCTTTCCTCTGGTCATCCTATGGTCACCCGTGCACAAGATGGTATTCGTAAGCCTAAGACAGTTTTTAATCTGGCCAGCACTGTTGCTAACCATTTGTTGCAGGAACCTAAGAATTATAAGGAAGCTTGTGAGCATAGTGAATGGCAACAAGCAATGAATGAGGAGATGTTAGCTTTATTACAGAATGATACTTGGACATTGGTGCCTTGTCCTGCCGGTGTTAATCTTGTCGGTTCCAAGTGGGTTTACCGTGTCAAGCTTAATTCTGACGGGTCCCTTGAACGGTACAAAGCTCGCTTGGTCGCTCAAGGATTTTCTCAACGTCCAGGCATTGATGTGGGTGATACATATAGTCCAGTGGTTCGTCCAGCTACTATTCGCACTGTTTTAACGTTGGCTGTATCTCGTGGATGGGATATTCGGCAACTTGATGTGAAGAACGCATTCTTACACGGTGAGCTAAAGGAACCAGTTTATATGAAGCAGCCCCCAGGCTATGTGGATTCTATTCATCCGTCTCATGTTTGCAAGCTTAACCGAGCTCTTTATGGCCTTAAACAGGCGCCCCGATCTTGGTTTATTCGGTTTGGATCATTTGTTACTTCTTGTGGCTTCACATGCTCTAAAACAGACTCTTCAATGTTTGTGTATCAGCGCGGTTCCGATATGGCTGTTCTTCTTCTTTATGTAGATGACATAATTCTTACTGGTTCCTCATCTTCTCTTCTGTCCTCCATCACATCAAAGCTTACTGAGGCTTTTGCTATGAAGGATTTAGGACCTCTGCATCATTTTCTTGGCATTACTGTCACTCGTACAGCCGATGGATTATTTCTGTCTCAGCAGCAATATATTCGGGATTTGCTTGATCGTTGCAATATGTCTCAGGCTAATCCCGTATCTACTCCCGTTGATTCCAAGTGTAAATTGTCGCTTATGGATGGAGATCTTTATCACGATCCCTCAGAATATCGTCGCCTAGTGGGTGCACTTCAGTACATGACATTCACTCGGCCCGATATTGCCTTTGCAGTCCAACAAGTGTGTCTATTTATGCATGCTCCACGAACTGCTCACTTTCAGGCCTTGAAGAGAATTTTGCGGTACTTAGTTGGCTCTATTTCTCATGGGTTATGGCTTCGTTCGACTCCATTTGATAAATTGGTTGCTTATTCAGATGCCGACTGGGCTGGTTGCCCTGATACACGGCGGTCTACTTCGGGATATTGTGTCTATATTGGTTCAAACTTGGTGTCTTGGTCTTCAAAACGGCAGGTCACCGTCTCAAGGTCGAGTGCTGAAGCTGAATATCGTGCCGTAGCTAATGCTACTTCGGAAGTCTGTTGGTTGCGTTCTCTTATCTCTGAGCTTGGTGTTAATTTCTCCACAGCCACACTTATCTTCTGTGATAATGTCAGCGCTGTGTTTATGTCTTCTAATCCTGTCCTCAATATGCGAACTAAGCATGTGGAGATTGATATTCATTTTGTCCGGGAAAGGGTTGCTCAAGGTGCCATTCGAGTGCTTCATGTCCCCTCTTCTCGACAATTTGCTGATGTACTGACAAAAGGGCTTCCGACTTGTCTCTTTACGGAGTTTCGAGACAATCTTAACGTTCGGGAGCCTCCCGTTAAGATTGCGGGGGGATGTTAGTGTGTAATACACTGTTCATGTATGTATACAGCCCATATATATGGCCCTTAGATATGGCCCATAGATATTGTATATATACCTTATTCTAATGTAGAATACGTGGGTGGATGTGCATCTTTAAAAACAAGCCTCTTTACAACGTTTGGTAGGGACTAAGGAACTACATGAGCTAGCAAGCTGTTTGAAGACGGTGAACTCTGTTCACTTGGCCATGGATGATGCTGCACAACTGAATAATCTCCTCTGCTCCCGAGCTCCAAACTGCTAACCATCACATTCAGCGGCCTTTCACAGATAGAAGAAGACGAAGAACACGACGAAATCTCCGTGGAAGCCCTAAACCCCGAGAAAGCACTGTCCTCCGAAATCGCCCACTTGCTGAGCTTAATCTGCTCCAGCTCCACCGCCACCTCCATCATCGTCGGCCGCATGTCCCGGTGGAAGGCCAGGCACCGGAACGCCAGCTCCGCCACCTTGTGCACGGAGGAGAGCGACCACGGATCGCCGCCTAGCTCGAGAGCAGGGTCGATGATCTCCTCCAGGCACCCCATCCCGATCCGGTCCACCGCAAGGTTCGCCAGGTTGATCTCGTGTTGAGGGCGGTTGAAGTCAACCGCCTTCAGCCCGGTGATGACCTCCAGCAGTACCACCCCAAAGCTGTAAACATCGCTCTTATCAGAGAGATGGAAATGCTGGTGGTACTGCGGGTCCAGATAACCTGGCGTGCCCTGCGGCGCGGTCGAAACGTGGGACGACTCGACCAAACCTAGCCTGCTTAGACCGAAATCAGCAACCTTGGCCTTGTAATCATAGTCTAACAGAATGTTGCTCGATTTAATGTCGCGGTGGTAGATCGGCGGATGCACCGCGTTGTGGAGGTACGATATCGCCTGAGCGGTTTCCGCCGCGATCTGAACCCTAACCGGCCAGGGTAAAACTGTCCCGTTCCCTCTTTCCCTCTGCAAATGCTGGCACAGTGTGCCATTTGGCATGAACTCGTAGACTAAAATCTGTTCGCCTTTTTCGATTGAACAACCTAGGAGCCTGACTAGGTTAGGATGGCTGACCGAGGAAATGAGCCGGATCTCGTTGATGACCTGGTCGACGCTGTCGGTGCTGTTCCGGTGCCAGATTCTCTTGATCGCCACCCACTCGTCGTTGTGCAGCTTGCCGGAATACACGGCTCCGTATGCGCCTGTTCCGAGCCGCCGTTTCTCCGAGAATGAGTCGGTGGCTTTCTCGACCTCTTTATAATGGTAGACTGGGATGTTTATCGAGCCGGTGGCTTTGCAGAGCTCTCGTCTGGTTCGGTTCTGGATTTTGGACCGCGATCGACGCCGGAGGCAGCAGCAGATCAGACCGACGCTGACCATCAATGCAGCCCCTGCAACTATGCCTGTGGAGTGCATTAGGATGTTTTGATAGATTAGTGAAAATACGAGGTTTTTTTTTTGGTTTTGAGCTGAAATGCTATTTACCTCCGACCAGAACTCCGATCCTTGTTTTTCCTCCACAATTGCCTGAGAGGTATTTTCCAGGGTTGCAGGTGAAAGAACCTGTTGATTCAAGAATCTCCCCATCAAATTTACAATTCAATCATGCAATAGAGACACAATTTTGCTGTATAATGGTAAAACAGATATCAAGTCTTATGTAACATGTATTAAAAAGCAACGTTTGATTTGAAAAGGATTGAAGCCATGTTCTTCCGAGTTTATTTTTTGCAAAACTGAATTGAAAGGTAGTGAAAATGAATGTATTGAAGGAACAATTCAGTATGAATGAATTAACCTGAATTTTATCAAATTATATTTGAACTAAAATAATATGAATGAAACTGAATTGAAATGATTTTCAGATAATTTCAAGAGAACATAATCTTAATTAGCTTAATACAATCTTGTATTTTTTGATACATTTATTCTAAGTTAAGTTCAACAAGTAAGATCCTTTTCTCCAGAGCTTATTTATTACTGAACTGAACTAGATTGAACTAAACTAAAGTAAAAATTGATGTATTAGGAAAAAGAATCTACTTAACTGAATTAACATAGATGTCATCAATTTTCTTTATTGAAGTGAAATAAATTGATCTACCAAAAGTTTAAGAAAACAAGGTTTTAACCGTGTTTATAATTCAATTTATTTCAATTGGAATCAATTCAATCTTTTTAAATTCCTAGTAGCACCAAAATATACGTAGCCTAGCTTAGATATTTTCATTAATTCCAAACAAGTAGTGTATTCAAAAAACATAACCTCAATGTTGATTTGAATGAAAAGTAAAAAATTAAACTAAAAATATCCCAATTTCATAAGTTCTAGAGCGTACTCCATGAAATAAAACGGACAGATTATTTTCCACTTGTAATTGGATATTACTATAGCTTTTTTAAAGGTTAACGACAATGACCATAATATTAATAATTGTACTTTGGTCCTACAAGTACTTTGTAATGGCATCAAGCATAATTACATATGATTGTGTGTTGAGCATCACTTTTTAGCCTTTTCTCATTTTAATCAATTAAAAAATGGGATTATAATATTATTACATAATTCCTAAAATATTTTATGTATAGCTAAAAATGTAACAAAAAAACAGAGAAAATACTGTTTTCTATGAATTGCGTTGCGTACAAGGAAACTCGTTTGCTCATATGATCAAACACCGCAATTGCAGCTGCCAATTGACAAGACTTTCAAAATTGATGTTGTCTCCCTTTCTCTATATTTCATCATAAATTGAAATTCATTCAAAAATCAAACTTTGAAATTTTCTTTTTCTTTCATTTGACCACACTCGCCCTTTTTTCTCTGTGTTTCATTCCTTTCCGGACCCATTCATAAATAATGATTTCAACTTTTCCCACATATATCCGGTTGAAATCTTTCTATTCAATTCTCAAGATTTTTTTTATAGATTTATGTTTTTAGTTGAAGTAATATTTTAAAAATATATTTCATGAAACATAACTAATCGTTAAGTTTTCATATGTAAACTCACTTATAAAATGAATTTATAAAGAATCAAATATATGTCAGCATTAGAGTTTTAATAACGGTATCAAAGTCCAATGTCTAACACAAGACTAATGCGATCTCATATCAATGATTGATTTTCAGAATATTTCCTATAACCAGTCATTAAAATAGAGAAGACAACTTTGACTTTCTAAAAAAACAATTAGATACGCAAATCAATTAACAGCTAGCGTACCTTTCCGGCAGCCGTAGCCGGCGGCGTAACCGTCCCCGACGTACCCCTCCAAGCACTGGCACCGGAATCCCGGATTTCCGTCCCTCGGTGACGTCAGGCGCGTGCAGTTCGCATGTTTCGAGCACCGGCATTCGCCCTGGACCCACCACCCAAGCTGCACCAGCTGAACGCTGAGCGAAACCGACGTCAGGTTCGACCCGAACGACTCGATCGAGATAGCCGAAAACAGAGAATCGCAGTTCGTCTTCGATAGTCCATCGTAGTTCATGAACAAGCTTTTATTATTCGGCTCAGAATAGCAGCTCATGTTCGTGCTGTTCTTGTTCCCGCAGTCGAGGAGCTCGAAGTGTGTCTGAACCATCGTTGTCGGAATCACGCATGACGTCAGCGGCGAGGTGCAGTTCTCCATGAGGATGCCGTTGTGGGAAGTCGGCGCAAAGTTCGGTCCGAAGAGGCTGTGTATGGCTTCCATCGGCCGGCCGCATTGGGCCGGGAGGTTCACCCAGATTTCGGCCGGCTTGATCCCCTGGACCGGGAAATCGTGGATCGCCGCCGTGCCGTTGGAGGTGCAGTTGAGCTGTATTTCGCATTCCGGCGAGAATCCGAACGGGAAGGGGATTTCGGAGTGGGGAACTCCGCCGCAGGTTTTGTTGCAGAGCCCCGAGGAAGACGATGATGGTGGGAAACTGGTCAGGATGAGGATGATGATGAATCCTGGGATTTTCTGTACATGTGTTATTACCATGTTCTTGTGGGTGGATATGGGGTTAGTTAAACATGGTATGAGTTTGGTTTTTTCGTGGGAAGAAAATGATCAGACAAAAGAAAGAGAAGTGTTGGAAGGTGGAATTTTGAGTGTGAGATTAGATAGTAAAAAATATACTCCTATGATATGAATTGGTGATGGTGATGATGATGATGCATTGCTGCTAGTTTGTCAAGTTGAGGGCGACTAATTCTCTGTCTCCACTCTACACCTTCATTTTTTTTTATCTTCTCATCTCAGACGGTATTTTATTATATACTGTTTTTATATATTTTTTATTGTGTATAAATTTATAGAATTTAGTCAGATTTTATTTAAAATTAAATACATTCAACAATATTTATATAATAAAAAATCAAATTAAATGATCAACGTCTATAAAAAGAAACATGAAATGAAAGTTTTATAACCTAATTCTCACTACTACTTAGAAAAATAATAATCTCATGCATGTATTATAAAACTAAATAAAGAAAGTTATGAAACCAAAATTAAATGAAAAATATAGCTTTCAATGACTTAGGTATATTCGCTTGAACTTAGATCAGTTCAGAAAACTTGTAATTTGATGAAATTCATATTAATTTATTGATGCTGATTCTTTTTCTCAATACATTAATTTTTATTTAATTTCTGTTAAATTAATTTAGTGCAAAGCCTTCCAATGTTACTTTGCATTTAAAAGATAATTGCGGGTACTAATTTTTCAGTGTGACTCTTCAAATGTGAAATGTATAAAATTTCAACGGATAAAATGAGGAATTGATGGTGATAGGTTGACTGAAACAAGTTTCATGAAGCTAAATTTAACTAACTGGAAAGCTAAGTGAAAAGGAAAGATGAGAACAGAGAAAGGAGAAGGCAATTTCGTGCGTATATTGTTTGTTTTAAATGTTGACTTCAGAGTCACATTTCCTTCTTTTCTGGGTTAATTTGTTCTTGGATTACCTTTACTGCATCGCACAATATAACTCTGTGTAATAAACTATTCCCACTGTCCACCGCCTCCGTATATCGTTCATCACTCAATTCAACACAATAAAAAATATGGAGGAAATTCTCAATTGAGATTTGAGACCGATCTTAATTGAACTCACGGAATATTCATGTTTATTATGTAAGTATTAGTTTGAAAAGTGTGAAAATCATACATAAAAGTAAAAGGATTAACAATAATACACTGAATCATCATGATTAATATGTAAAATGTAACTTATTTCTTAAAATGAAGGGGATTATAAGATTAATGAGCAATAGTGGTCAAAAAAATAATTAGAACGGTTTATCTAAATCTAAACTAAAATTAGAAAGGAAAAAACTCATTGCAAATAGAGGCTGTATAAGGCCATGTTTATCAAAACCTTTTTAATAATTTAGTTTAGTTCAAATATAATTAAATAAAATATAGGTTAATTACTAATTTCTATTTTAATACATTAATTTTTACTTCAATTCACTCAAAAATAAACTCAAGCAACGAAGGCCCGTCTAATATTAAAAAAATTCTAACGTTCCTTATACATTAAAGTTGTCTCTCCATGAATGATGCTGCATGCTCTTGAGTCTTGGCCTCTTTGAGCCCGTTTTCCTTTACTCATTGTATGCATTTCTATAACTCTAACTAATCAGATTTTTAAACAATTAACCAACTGGGCTAGCCTAGTTGAGCCTAGTTGGGCAGGGGTCTTACCCCGCTCAGGGAAATTATGGAGTTCGAAACTCCCCAGAACAGAGGCGGATCTATGAATACCAAAATGGTGGGGTAAAATCATAATTTTCAAATATTGCAAATGATTTTTTAAAAGTATAGGAGTAAAATATTAATTTTCTGAAATTTAACACACAAAAATATGAAAAATAAATAAATTTGGGTGGCAATTAACTGCCACCTTTGCCATAAGCTACATCCGCCTCTGCCCAGAAACAACATTTCACGCAATTCTCCCAGATCTCGTGGGTCAAGTCTCCAGTCGTACTCAACTCAAGAGTCGGAGCTTCATTAGAGTAGAATAGGTTAGCGTAGAATTAGATTATAGTAGATTATTATTCTTCTATCAGATTCGATCGTTCTAGTGTTACCTTAAAAAAATTAAACAATTCTAGAATGTAGGACAATTAAGTAGGTGAGTCCAAAAGTTAATCACATATTCTGGAATCCTTAAGTTATGCGTATTAGCACAAATGAAGGATTAAGAAGTCGTCTTTTATAAACTTTTAAAAAGGAAAGATTAAGAAGTCGTGGTGGTTGGTGTAAAATGGGAGTCCTACTATAATCCTCATCTTTCTCTTGTTATTTTTAGTCGTGCCAATCACAAATGTATCACAACCTAATCACATAGTATAAGTTTTGAGTGCTAACTTCAATAATTAAGATTAGCTAAACACAAACTCTTGTATACAAATTCTCAAAAGTTTAATACGTAAAAGACCAGACTAAAAATCTGAATGTGAAAAGATCAACACAAAACATGTGAAAGTAAGAAAATCAACAGTAAAAAAGTTGATCAATATTTATCAGAGAACACTCACATCAGCCAATCCAAAGTTAATTTAGACATCTGGTATATTATTTCAAATAATATTAACATTATTTAATAAATCTTTAATTTCTTATGGCCTGCATGCAGTTCACAATACGTAATTTGGACGAATTGATCATTAAATTAAACTAATCCAAATGGTTTGTTTCCATATACAGCACCACCGGATAAGATTTTTAATTAATCATCAACGTATGTCCAAATATTTGACCCTCAAAATATGCTGACTAACCTTTGTTGATATGATCAATACTCTGTCACATCTTTATCAAGTAAAGCATCGAATTTAAAAGGTTGCAGATTCAGGAACGGATCACAAATATCATAATATATGATAGTATTTTTGTTTATTTATACATTTAAAAAGTCCGTAAAAATTATCAGTTTTGACTGAAATGTTTTTTGTACCGAAACAATTGGATGTGTAAAATAGTTTGATTATGAAATTTTATATTATTATACGTAAAGAAACGTTTATAGACACCCAATAAACCTTAAACAGAAGGGCATTTTGGAACGGAAAAAAGAGCACAATTTCAAAGAAGAACAAGAAGTTCAGTGGCTGAAATGGCATTAAAATGGCCCAAGGGTGTCTAATTTAAAGAAGGGCTGAATTGTTGTTTTTGGCCTGCATTTGATGTTTTTTTTTTTTTTGAAAATGCATTTGATGTAGGCACTATGCCAGCAATTCTCGTTTTATTGTCACAGAGAAGGGAAAGAGAAGCCTTAATTTTGTTTCCGTTACAAAAGAGAACGTCTCATTTAATGTGCTCTTACGCTAAAGACAGGGCAAAAAAGATCATCATCTATCATATTAGGGGTTCTTATATAATTATTTTAATTATTTGGAAAATGAAACATAAAAGATCAAGAAAATAAAGTGAAAAATACTATCCAAAACATAAGAGATAAGCCAAATAAAAACATCAGTGCAAAAACAAAAAGATCAAATGAAATAAAATCAAACAAATAAAAAGATCAAACTCAAGTATAAAAACATCAGGTTCGAACATAAATAACTAAATTATATAATAACGTTCAATCTTGTAGAAATTAGTCTACAATTGACTTGCCCTTTATTTGAGAAAGCGTTAAATAATATGGACAGCTTAATATCAACAAAATATAGGGAAACAAATCCGTAAGGTCTAGAAAGCAAATAAGATGCCCTTATCTTTTATTTGATAATATATAACAAGATGCTCATTTCACACCCAACTATAAATGCATTAGCGAATATCATCTAGTTAAAAATATTATTCGAAGGGATGATCCTTAATTTTACAATTTCTTGAGGGGTTTTCAATTTTTTTTTACAGTACATATCACATAAATATATCAATTAATTCATTGCTTTTTTTAAATAGAAGTATCACTTAAAAATAATGTCGAGCCTATTTTAAGATTTTAAGATATACGCATTTGAGTCATTGACTCTTGAACCATGCAATTTAACCGAATTTCAATTTTCTTTATTAAGGGTACGTATCTGATTTTAGAACAACTAAAATTAGACTGAATATAATTTATGGGAAATGATCCGAAGAAAATTCAGAAAAACCAAAACATACTTGAAACTTTGAAAGTAAAAAAAGAAAATCTAATTCTACATATTTTTGAAGAACCATAATTTGTATATACAATATTGAAAAGTGCAGAGCTGATAACATGATATGAAATGGCTAACAAAGCCTAACTAATAACTATCTTCAGGGGGCAGCAAAAGGGTCATCGGCCCATTTCACGGTCTGGCCGGCCGGCCGGTCCTTCTCGCCGGCCGGATAGCCAAAAAAGGACTGAAACATCTTCTTCATACCATTCACCCTCTTGCGGTGGCGGATTCGCCGCAGCACCACCCCCTTGTCCAGCGTCCCGGCGGAGTGAGTCGGCTTCAGGTACAGATGGCTCGTCACCTGAACCGCTGGGTCGATCTGGCCGGCCGGTCCGGTCCCGTCTTCTTCCTCCCGGTGAACCAAAGACACAGCAATCTTATCCATGCTTTTGAGTTTTTCTTTTTCTGGGTTTCACGAATGTGAAGATGCTTAAATAGAGAAAATGGAAAACAAACGAGAATCTGATAATACTTGTTTAATGGTGTCTCGGGAACTGAGTATTTTGCCTGACGAACACGTGTCCACGAGAATCTTGCTATGGGTTTGACGAAATTAAGGTTTTGGTGACTGCAGAGTCGGTGGAAGGTTTGGTTTGTTCGATACAGATCAGATCAGGCTGAGTTCTGCAAATGTTTTTTTTTCTTTTCTGAAAGTGTGAAATGAAATTATGAATACTGAAAAGATTAGGATATGGGTTTTTATTTAGGACGGTTGGAGCTAAAACAGGAGCCTGAATCCAACGGTTTGGCCCTAAAAACAGAGGGCTGGTCTCTCACAGACCGGCGGCGGTCCGCAGAATTTGTACACTACTACCGGTTTTGGATTATGTGTGCTCTTTGTTTTTGGTAGCCACTTGATCAAAACAATTTCAATCTATATTTGGTCAAATTTTTGGAGTAATATTTAATAAAACATTTATGTGAAATAAATTTTTTTAAAAAAATCTTTTTCAACCATTGCTATTATAACTATTAACTAGGCAGAGTTTTGTTTGAGATAATTGTATTGAAATTTCTTCATCTAATATATTAATTTAAAAATATAATTGTATCACTATTCTTGTATGGTAGTACTAGTTCAATTGAACCTTTTCACCTTCTCACATCGTCGGTTATATTATTATTATTTATTTTTTTAATAATAACTAACTTTTGGTGAAATTCATCACATTCAGTGGCGGATCTAGAAATTGTAACTGGGATGGGACATAATAGATTATGAAAAATATTATAGGTATTAAAATATAATAAGTAAAAAAACTCAATGGTATAAATTGTAATTTTTATAAATTTTGGGGTGGGCTAGGCCTCCCTAGCACCCTAATGTTCCGCCACTGATCCACATTAGTATCAAGTTGAATGTAACGTTCACATACACACATTGTCATTCACTAGGTATAACTACCCATTATCATAACTGTTGCCACTCTGACCGCCCACCATCACTGCAATCGCCACAAGCTATTATAATCACTCCATTTGTCCGTGAACACTACCACTATCACCACAATGGTTTCCTCCCGTGATCACCACTAATGTACTACCAACCATCACTGTCATTGTTAATTCATTTTCTGAATGGATCACACAACAAAGTATATGAAAGAGTTTAGCTTTGTTTTTTTTTTTAAGATAAAATATTTATTTCTTTTGTAAACTATTGTAAATCATCCAACTGCGGTTGAACATGGTTAAGAAAACCTCCCTCTAGTAGGGTGCTCGACTCTGTGAGTAACGCTAGGGATTAATCTAAATAAAATATTGAAGACCAAGGCGACCAACATGACCCCGTAAATGTACTAATTCCTAACTCAGATGACTTCTCCATTGGCATTGTCTCGATTTCCGGACAAACTTTCCTTACAGCGAATGGCTTCCAAAGGGGTTCCTCATCCTCTTTCTCCCATGAGATGCCTCCGGAAAACCCTCGGGCATCATCTCCTACCTCGACGAGATGTAGGTCCTTACCGGTTATTGGTACCAAAATAAAAGACTGAACTTGTAAACAAACAGCAAAACAAAATAAAAAGCTTAGGCACATACTAGTGCGCCTTTCCTGAACCGTCTAGATATCTTTCTATTGAACTTTAAGGCCATTCAGACAGTTCCAGCTGGAGCGACTCATGGATCTTGGCAGGTCTCCGCCTGAATTTCGGGAGCCTCGTCATCACCAAAACGACCTCGTAACTATCTCGTGATTTCTTGTTCCCGAAGAACTTACAACTTTGCTAACATAGTGTTTCCTCGAGCCCTGATTTTCTCTTAGCACTTACAGGCAATGTCTCCTCTCCTCTCTTCCCTTGCCGCTACCTCTCGACCTCGACCGCCGGTAATTGCTCCGCTTCGGCCGCCAGCGACTGTGCCGCTTTACGGTCCCTGACCACCAGAGCACCATTCAGCGACGGCCTTTGATTTCACCGGATTTCTCCCGACCTCCATGAGCCAAAGACAGCGGAACAATGGAGTATGATCTCTCATAACTAGTTGCGACTTGCTGTTCGAAGATTGATCGATTCCCTTCCTTGGTTGGTAGGAAAACGATTCATGTTCTTACCGAGGCAAGTCGAGTTCTCTAAACCCTAGGGTTTAGAGTCGGCCGCCGCTCTGTTAATTTGACTATTTATAAAGAGTTTAGCTTTGTGGCATTGCTCGAATCAAACGAGAAAGGAAAAAAAAAACAGCCTAATGATTTGTTAATGAATATGTTTCTATTGTGGACCATATAAAGCTGGTAAAGGAAGCCCAATGATACATATCAGACCACAGCCCAGTTGATAAAGCCCAATGATACATATCAGATATAGTACTCACAACATATGAGTAGTAAGCATGAATATTTTGACATGTGGATGATCTTTAGTTGTTTTTTAATAAATTCAAACTGATTTTATCATGATCATGAAATCGATAAGTGACAAGTGGTACAACACTTAATTGAGAACATCACCAAACATGCATGACATGTGTTCCATAAAATCTTAACTATAATTTCTACGTGAAAATGAGAATGTCTTGTGAGAACAGTTTCAATTGAAAATATGGATAATTGTTGATCTTCTTACCTTTAAACATGAACTTTTACATATTAATCATGATTATTTTGTATATTATATTGCTGATATTCTAATATTCATGTTTGACCTTTGATCTTTTACGTATTAAACATGATTATTCAGTGAGACTAATTGAGATAAATCTGAATTTGAGAATTTGTCCCTTGAGAATAGGTTAAAAAATGAGAAAAATTGACGGTTCATCCTTCACCAAGAAGCTGAAGACGACATGTTACATGCCTAGCCTAAAATGGCATTCCAGATGAGTAATTCAAAATGCAATATATATGTACATATGCCAAAAATAACAAGAATTCCATAAAAATAAACCTGGTTACTAAAGGCCAGATCACGTTAGACTTTCAAGTTTATCCATTTCGAATCCCAAAAATTGACCACAAAATATTCAAAACTCACCAGCAATTGACACACAAACCACCTTTACTAAACTAGGTTGAACTTCATTGCAAAACGTAAACCCCCACCGTCCGGACCGGTTATCCTTTTCCGGCAACAATTAACCTGCACTATTCAACGTGCCGTTGAGTGCGTGGCTCCTTTCACCTGACGTTGAAGGAAATATTGTAAAGTGATTTGAGTATCAAAATGTCGGAACTTTTGTGTGACTGAAGATCACGGAACTACATCAAATACAATTTTACATGAAGATGATTATACTTAGAGCAAAGTGTCTAAATAACTCTTAGTTCTGAGTTAAGTGGTATGTCCGCGTTTATGATAAATGCGATTGTAACAATATATTATATTTTCCAATGAGTTTATGGCTTTTGAAAAATGGTGAAATATGAAATCCAGTTTAAATCAAAATGACATTTAGTCATTTCACGTAGGCATATGGTATAATTAGACTTGTCAAATCCAGTCAACGCGTTTAAAACTGAAATAAAATATTGTAATAGCATTTTTCTATTACCTAAGTATTTTACTCTATATTTTAGATTAGGTTATCATGATTTTGAATTTTAATGTCGGTGAACACTTACAAATTATTTTTTACTAAATTGTACACAGTGGCGGAACCAGAGAAGAAAACTTAAACGGGCAAGATCAAATTAGAAAATGATATTTTCCGGAATACTAAACCACCGATTGCTACAGTAACATAGACTTATTGTTAGACGAATTACGGGGAGGGGCCGTAATCTCACGCTTTCCAGTTCCACCCCTGCCTATACACACATGCTCATTTTATTATATTTCACTATTATATTTTATGGTACAATTCTTTATTTTGGACAAGGTAACATGGAAAACACGTTGGTGGAAATGGATGTCTCAACTTCAAAAATTGAAATGAATTTTTTGGTGTTTAAACTTTGATTAATTTTTTATTGTTATTACTATATGATTGAGTTGAAGATTAGAACTACCTCAAAAAGATCAAAGTAAAGTAAGAGTGGGAATTGTGGTCTCAGCTCGATATAGTAATGCGACGGGACGGCTAATAAAGCCGAGCAACTCCGGAAAATGATACCGATGATGTCGTTTTTATCAGATTTCACCAAATTTTTTGAATTATGGGAGCTTCTGTCCGTTGATTTCATTGCTAATTATGGTAAGTTTGATTCGACAGATTTTATATTTACACTCCTGCCGTACGACGTGCCTACATGTGATTATGCTATTAGCAATGAAAATTAATACCAATATATTGATGCATATACATTTCATGTTTCAATCATCATCTGTGATCTTTTCTTACTTCATTGATCATTTGCATGTTTTATGTTGATCTTCCCACTTTCATAGTCTAGTATTTTATATATTAAACATGATCATTCAGTATATTACATTGGTCTTCTCAATTTCATGCTTGATTATTATATTTGTGTGTTAATTTTATTTTCAAGTCTGGTCTTTTACCTATTAAACATTGGAGAATATCACTTATTTATAACTTGTATTAATAATTAATTTTTAATAAAAATGTCAAAATATGCTCATCTGCTACTCTATGCATAGTCAATCAAAAAATATGTTTTCCAGCCTCCCTAAAATTAAGTTCAGATTCCGTCACTACACGTGTCAATATATCATATCATAAATCTAATCTAAAGCCACCAATCATTGCACATGTAATTACTTTTCATACACCACCTCTTGTCATCATATCGTATCACAAGTTAACCCGGAATAGATTCCTTATACCATTGAAGCTTGCATATGATAATGTCAGATGATAATTGATCCATCCATGGCCGTCAACAAATTTCCAGATATGGTAATTTCAGACAACGTGGGAGTTGAAAGTGGTGCTTTTACTTAAAGAATTTTTGAAGGATCAGAAAATCCATATGCTCATTTTTCGCCGCCGTGAATTCATTTCCAAGAAGGTCAAAACAACCAGATCAATTCTTTCATCCAACCACTCTAAAGTTTCTCACTTTAGCCCTAAAATATACGGGCCAGGATATTTTGTCATTTGATCCGACGGTTGTCGTTGAATTTCGTGGCATCCTAGGAACTTGTTCCCCGGCCGATGATGTTCTACGTGTTGGATTTTCATCGGGGAAGTTGATCGCTTTTTTCGACAGTTGAGAGTTTGATTCAACTCTCTCTTTGTCCTTTTTTGATAATTCGATTTTGTGCACTCAAAATGCAGATCAATTATTTCCATAAATAATTTTGATGGAATATTTCTTCGCCGAGTCGCTAATTCACACTCTGGCTTTTATTGATTGGTGGATCATCCATGATAGCCTTTTTA
This sequence comes from Cruciata laevipes, assembly GCA_963678965.1. Lineage (NCBI taxonomy): Eukaryota > Viridiplantae > Streptophyta > Magnoliopsida > Gentianales > Rubiaceae > Cruciata > Cruciata laevipes. The sequence goes on from OY787639.1 coordinate 2,543,898, forward strand.
GAGGTCATATCTCGTTTGAACTATTTGTGATGCTTTGCACTCAATTAGAAACGACCAAAATAGAATTCATGTTTGAAACTCTATGATAAAGAGTATGCAATTATAATTTTTGTAATATATGAAATCATTTCATTCATTCAATTACATAAATCCTGTTCAATTTAGTTGTCGTAAAAATGTCAATTTCTTACCCAAAAATGTTACACGATGTGAGGTTATGATAAAATTCACAACGCATGAACGCAATATATGCTTAATGCCTTGTTCTCTTGAGATTAACTATAGATGAGGAGAAAGTCTTGGGTGAGACCTGTCCTTGTGGAGACCAAGAGCAGGGGAATGAACATTTACTGTTTCTGCTTGATCTTTTAGTCAGTTTGTTTGATCTTTCAATCAATGTCCTTGAGTATTTTTGTTTTGCCTTGATTTTTCAGTTAATTTGATCTTTCGTTCAATTTGCTTGATCTTTCGGTCAATTTTCTTGATCATTTCCTTGGTCAATTTCACCAACGACAAATTCAATCAAGGAAATTGGCGGGTTTAAAGCTCACCAACGACAAATTCAATCAATAGCAGTCTCATATAATCTTTGGTCTCATTTGAGACAGGTCTCAAATGAGAATTTGTCATAGATGAGTTCAATTCAATTCGGTTTAATTCAATTTAACTTAGTTTAATTCAGTTCAATTCATTAAAATTATAATTTGATGAGATTTTTTTTCAATAGATTAATTTTAACTTCAATTTAGTTGATCAGTTCACAAACAAAACCATATTCTAATTATTTTATTAATTAATAAGTGGAACAAAGTACTTTTTTTGTCATAGTGCTAATAAATAATTAACGAATTATTGTAGTATAAGAGGATCGATCCACTTTAGAGTGCTTGGCGCTTACTGTTTCCGTAGTGAATGGGGAACAATTAATGGCTTGGAGCACCAAATAAAGAATAAAACACAATCCATCTTCATTGTTTATTAGCATTAGAATAAAATATGCCAAGAAATCAATCCTTTTCTTTAGAGATACGTGTATTTTATGCATATAACAACATCAAGAAAGGGAAACTTCAATTCTTTTATTTAATTTGACAGTATAATTGTTTAATTTTCCCTGTCCACAAGCACGTATATAAAGGATTGAATTTCAAACTCATAATCTTCAAAGGCAAATTCTCATTTGAGACCTGTCTCAAATGAGACCAAAGATTATATGAGAATGCTATTGATTGAATTTGTCGTTGGTGAGCTTTAAACCCGCTGATTTTCTTGATTGAATTTGTCGTTGGTGAAATTGACCAAAGAAATGATCAAGAAAATTGACCAAAAGATCAAGCAAATTGAACGAAAGATCAAATTAACTGAAAAATCAAGGCAAAACAAAAATACTCAAGAACATTGATTGAAAGATCAAACAAACTGACTAAAAGATCAAGCAGAAACAGTAAATACTCACTCCCCTGCTCTTGGTCTCCACAAGGACAGGTCTCACCCAAGACTTTCTCATTTTCAAATCATATCTCAGAAGCCAGATCAATTCTATTATTTAGTTCCCCTGCATCCTGGGGGCTGTTTGCCACCGTATGTTACAGAATTATTGAACTTAGTGATTCCTTCGAGTTAGACTTAGACATATGCAAACACTAGTCTACTATGAATCTACAATTAAGAGACGGTTTGTATTTATTTGAAACATTCAATTTAAGGTAATGAGAACAATATACAGTCCGAAACCACTTGGTCAAGTGACCAAATGCATTGCCTTGGCTCAGATACGTTCAGGGTTCAAATCATCACTCCCCTACTTCGGGTTGTAAGACATTCTCTCCTTATCTTTCAAATGTCTATCGTATCATGCGTACTTAGATGAGTCTCGACCAGAGGCGAAATACGTCAGGAATTCAAAATCGGGTGCACTTTAAATATTTAAAAATACTTTATATACTTTAAACTTATTCTAATATGTAATTGAAAGTTATTCTAGTATACAATTTAGTTTAAATATACATACAATTAATTAGAAAACTTAAATTTTCATTCAAATATCTTCAAACATTAAACAAAGTTATTTTACAATCAAAATCATAATACTCAATGCCTAAATAATACAATATATACAAAGTACTAAATAGTCACTTGTCGAGATTTTATACTTTGCCACCTACTTACAAACATACCAATACTAACATCTAAGAGCAAATATTTCTCTAAATATATAACCAGAATATCATTCAACAATTTTGGAAAAAGAAAATTTAAAATAATAGAATATTTTAGGGTTCAAACATTACAAAATTTAATTTTTGTCTTATAAATAATTTTAAAAATAATAAATTCTGGAGTGCACGTGCACCCCGAGTTCCTACATAGCTACACCACCATTGGTCTTGACAGTGAGGTATGCTCAGGTGAGTCACGTCGGTGAACTGCATCATCAGATGTAACTAGTCTGTAAAAGAACTAAACTAAATGTAAAATGACTATCAATTCCCTATTATTATAGACTAAGATTCAACTAAAAAAATGAGTGTTTTGACTGTTTTCATTTTCAGAATTGCTGTTCAGAGCATGATATATGATTTCCAAACTATTAGCACTTGAAAAATACAAGTCACAAATTGAAAACAAGATCTTTATTTCCAAATTGAAAATATTACACAATCTCTCTAACTACATCTAAAATAAAATAATGAAATAAACAACTAGATTGACCATGTACACCATATTTAATCAATCAAATAAAAAAACAATACTAATATGTGAAACAATATCCACCCTCATTTGGAGACCTAACAATATTTAATAAACATCGATCTTCGTTGATTTCAGATGATATCACAATTACTTTATCAGATTTAGAGAATACTCACAAAATAAAAAAAATTCAAAAGTTGTTATACGCATGTAATTCAATATATTTAGCCTTGGCCTTATTAGTCTGGCTTCATTATTGGCACACTACGTATTTAACTTTCCACGCACAGGTAAAGTAAGGTTAAAAACAAAATAGCATGGTGCATGCCAAATCTTTCTTTAATTACATTTACTCACCGTTAATATTAATCAATTCCCATATTTAGAGTAATCATTTTTACTTACCGTTGATATTCACTCTCACTGTTTCGTTCTCACACGTGTCATATTCTCATTGGATTCTTCATGTTTGTCTTCCCCTACAAAATCTCCCTCCCACCCATTCTTTCCCCTCCATATCGCTGATTTCATTTACAGACATTTTCCCATAATATTACAAAACCTGCAAATCATCACTTTTCCTCTTCTTTTTTCCCTTCTGTTCATGGTCGAATCGGACACCAAACAATCGACACAGCACCAACAAAAAATGATGATCCATTCCGACCACAACATCGCCGCCGCCGCGGCGGAGGCGGACGACGGTGACAGCTTCCAGAACCGCCAGAGCAGCTTCAGCGGCTACGAGCCTAGCCGGCTGAGCGGCGAAGGCTCGCCGATGATGATGTCGCCGTGGAACCAGCACACGCCGTTCTCGAAAGCCTCGTGGTCGACCAATGCCGACGAGACCTCGTCCAACGGCGGCGCGCCGGAGCTCGGGCTGTTCGGCGCCATCACCCGAGAAGAAGGCCACATTTATTCCCTCGCCGCCAAAGGAAACCTCCTCTACACCGGCTCCGACAGCAAGAACATCCGCGTCTGGAGGAATTTGAAGGAATTCGCCGCCTTCAAATCCAACAGCGGCCTCGTCAAAGCCATTATAATCTCAGGTATTTCAAACGCCGATGAAAAACGCTAGAATCATTAGTTTTATTAATATATTAATTTTAAAAATATAACAGATAAAAAAATGTTTGTTGAGTCTATTTTGATGTTATGACATCATGTATTTCAAATACCAATGAAAAACGTTAGTAAGTTAGTTTTGTTCATATATCATTTTAATAAAAATAACAAACAAAATGTTAGTTAAAATCATTAAAATATCATGTATTTCAAATACTAATGAAAAAGGCTGTTATTAGTGAGGTTGGTTGTGTTTGATATAACTTTTAAACTATTTTACCGAGAAATTTTTTTAAAGTTTGATAAACTGTCAAAAAACAGTTTATTATTAAAGCGGATTCTATTTTTCGGACAAATACATAAGTTTGTCACATCAATTTTCAACATAAACATTTTAAAACCAGATTTAGTAATATTTTCAATATAATTAAGTGTAAATTTTTATTTTTATTTTTATTTTTTTGAAAATGTTAAGTGGTAAAAATGTTTTGTGAAGGGGACAAGATTTTCACGGGGCATCAGGACGGGAAAGTGCGGGTGTGGAAGGTGAACCCGAAGAACCCGAGCATAACGAAACGGACCGGAACGCTTCCGACATTCTTCGACATCTTTAAGGCTTCGGTGAGGCCGAGCAACTACGTGGAGGTCAAACGCAACAAGTCAACGCTGTGGATCAAGCACTGCGACGCCATTTCCTGTCTGAGCATGAGCCAGGAACAGGGGCTTCTCTACTCTGCATCCTGGGACAGAACGTTTAAGGTTTGGCGCGTGGAGAACTCGAAATGCCTCGAGTCCGTTAAAGCTCACGACGACGCCGTTAACTCCGTCGTCGCCAGCGTGGAAGGTCTGGTTTACACCGGCTCCGCCGACGGCAGCGTCAAGGTGTGGCGGCGGGAATCCACCGGAAAATCCGTCCGCCATGTTTTTGTTCAGACCCTCCTCAATCAGGTGAACAAAACAACAATTTCAAATCTTTCATCCAAAAACATTTATAAATATTATCTTAATTTCCGCGAAAATTTTAGGAGTGTGCCGTGACGGCGTTGGCGGTGAACGAATCCGGGTCGGTTGTTTATTGCGGGTCGTCGGACGGGCTGGTGAATTTCTGGGAGTACAATAAGGAGTTGTCGCACGGCGGCGTGCTGAAGGGGCACAAGCTGGCGGTGCTGTGCCTGGAATGCGGCGGCAACCTGGTGTTTACCGGCTCGGCGGATAAGACGATATGCGTTTGGAGGAGAGATGGGAATGTTCACACCTGCCTGTCGGTTTTGACCGGCCACACAGGGCCGGTGAAGTGCCTGGCGGTGGAGGTGGACAAGGACTCGCCGCCGGGGGACCAGCGGTGGATTGTGTACAGCGGCAGCCTGGATAAGTCGGTCAAGGTCTGGAGGGTATCGGAGATGGCGCCGGATTTGCGATTCATGTCGAATATCCCTCCCGGAGGACACGTGGAGTCTAACTGGGAATCCATTCCATCGGCAAAGTATTGAAGTCATGATTCATGTAGTTTTTAGGGTTGTATGATTATGAACTGTTTTAGCTGTGATCTTCTTGATGGCCTGGATTTGGAAGAGTATGTAATGTGCAATATTATTAATTTGGATTTTGATGAATAAAATGTTCTTTTTTCATTGTTTTGCTTTGAAGATATTGGAGTTCAAATGTGAAAACTTGATAGCTATAAGAAGTTATTTTCAACCTAATTTGATATTTTAATAGAAATGAGAGTATCTGTACCGTTTATTTAAGAAATTTCGTTGGTCAAAATAAATATTCAGTTAATTCTGACATTTTATGAGACCATTAGGGTAGTTAATTTTAAATATCGCTTACATGTGTCGGAATTTTCATTGAAGTTTCAATATAACGTAGACACAATTGCTAAGACGGAATTAAAGTTTTGGTCTCAACATAGAGATCTTTCAATTGAGGCCTATCAAAATGCTAGTGAGAAAGCCCCCTAGAGTGCTTGCTTCTTGAAATGGTACTTTTGGCTGAAACTGGAATTTTGATGTGAGCACTTCTACTACCAGCTGATGTTGCATCCAATGCCAGTGGTATAAATCCACCACCTCCTTCTAATATTCTCAGTACCTAGCAGTAAAAAAAGATTATTCATCAGTACATTTGAAATTCGGACTCAGTAAAAGAACATGATAAAAATGAAGAAAAACCTTTGACATAGGTGGTCTTAGGTCAGGATCCTTCTCCAGGCACAGGGATGCAGCGTGGCACATCATTTGCAACTCGCACGGCAAGTTCTGAAGCTTGTAATCGGGCAATCTGGGATCTAGAAGCTTCTGCTTATTCGATAAGACACGACTTTGTTCCATTGCTGCCAGGAGGTAGAAGTTCTCCCACATGAAATGCTGGCCATTGTAATACTGTGCAGCACAGTCTTTTTCCCCAGTGATCAATTCCAATAACACGAGGCCAAAAGCATAAACGTCGACTTTTTCTGTAACATTATCGCCATTGAAGTATTCTGGTGCAAGATACCTGCAAATAACATGTATTTCTAATGTTAGCAAGATATGAAAAGAAGAGTATGTGCATTTAAGCGCAGAAATACCCGATTGATCCAACGATTTGCTCCTCCTCACAAAGCTCCCATTCATTATGCAACCTAGCTAGCCCAAAATCCGCAACCTTAAAGAAATGAAACACTTGAATAGGTTACAAAAATGCGAAAAACCAGAAAATGTAAGCCTTTGAGAGTTACTTACCAGAGGTTCGAAATCATGAGTCAAAAGGATGTTGTGAGGCCTCAAGTCCCTGTGAATTATACATCCCACTCGGCAATCTTCGTGGAGATACCTCAAGCCTCTTGCTGTCCCGATAGCTATTTTCAAGCGCAAATCCCACTCTATAGTCCGATCTTTGCTTCCGTGCAAATGCATATCCAAGGATCTGTTGCATATGTACTCGTACACTAAGAACCTCTTACATTGTTCAACACAAAAGCCAATGAGCAGCACCACATTCCTATGCTGTGCACAGCTCAACACTCTCACTTCCCTGCAGAAATCAGCATCTCCCTGTGACCTAAGATACTTCAACTCCTTCACTGCTACAAAAAGTCCATCACTTAACACTCCCTTGTAAACCAAACCAAATCCTCCTTCAGCCAGCAAGTTCTTGTCCGAAAATCCTTCTGTAGCCATCGCCAGCTCTTCGTAGTGGAACCGCCTTGGGGGTTTTCCGAAAACTGGCACCTTGTTTTTGCACATTGAGCACAAGGGAGGCGGTTCTGAAGACGTTCTGCGCAGAGAAACCGCTTCCCTTATGCTCGAGTTGTATTCCAAACCTTGATGAGAATCAAGGCCATAGCTAAGTCTAGCTGCTACAATAGACTGAGAGTCCACAAGGGTTCTGTTCTTGTCAGAACCTAAAATTTCCGAGGAAACTGAGAGAGCAATGATCCTTTCTCCAACTGATTCTGATGGAGAGTGTATGTATAGCTTTTCATAGAGCGGATTCGGCTGATACACGAGAAACCTTGAAGTTGTTCCTCTTTCAGGACTGGATATGGAAGTTGTGTCTCCACAGGTTCTTGAAAAGGAAGTGGTAGGTGATTCAGGACTGCCCGTGGGAGTGGAATGCCTCATTCGTTCACCGTTATGTTTCATTTTCACTGGCGAACAAGCAGCTGAGTAGAATGGAGTTTGCGTTTCATCTGGCCATTCGAGGTTGAGCCTTAGGACCTTCGGTTGAGATCCCTTCATAACGACAATGTTGCAGTTGAGCTCGGCCATACAATGCTTGCGCTCAAGCTTCAATTTTCTGGCTAAGAAAAGCAAAAAACATGAGCAATGCTACACTCTGCTGTAAAAACTCAGCACAAAGATGCTAAAACTAAAACAGAACAACATTCAAACAAAAAGTGAACTAACTCATTAGCACGAACACGATAAAACACAATCATTTCACAAGAAGGTAAGATTCTAATAACTTTGTTGGAACGTGTTTGATGCTAATACACATGGTAGGGCAAGAACACAAGTAGATAACATAAGACAAAAAAAATATATAAGAACAATACATTGTTGTTTAATTACTTGTCCAAAATGACCCATTTCGCGGCATAATCCTTAGCTTCAGCTGCCACAACTCCAGCAGGAGAAGCAGACACCACTTTGATGTGGACACTAACCTGTAAAAACAACACATCAGAAGAAACAGAATTTCAGCAACTTCATCAGTATTCATTTTCTAACATCGTTAGACATTTGTATGACCGAATGTAATTCAGTTCCACATAAAGAGATTGTAGTATTCTATTTCATTTCTTGGAATTATGACTTTAATATAGTTGTATAACAAAAACTTATATTCCTAAACAAAACTCCACCTACATTGAGTTTATCGTTGAACTGAAGAGCCATCTGAGAACATGATTCCGAGATCTGACCAATCCGATCCGGCAGCGTCCCGCCGTCGCCGGCTCGAGAACCGCCTTTAATCCTCGGAAACCCCCAAAACCTTCTCCGACCTGTACAACAATAATGCAATAGCTTAATCACATTCACCGGCGCAGGAAATTCCGGTGAAAAAGCGGCGGAGTTATCACAAACATCTTACCGGATTTCTCCTCAGGATACACGGCGAGCAAGGTTATGCAGTCACCGGGATTGACGACGTGAGTCAGTGCCCAGGCGAGAGCTGTGCTGGGGATCACCTTCTCCGCCTTCACCGCCACGATGACTCTGCCAGACGACACCGTTTTTCTGGAGGAGGAGCTACGCGTGTTCCGGTCGCTTTCCATTTCCGGAAGGTGCATTTACCGAGGAGGGAGTTTATTTTGCAGGGTGTGGATTTTCGCGCCGGAAAGGGAAAGGTGTGTTTGGCTGCTCAATACAGTTGCTGGAGTGGATTTTTGTAGTATCTGGAAAAAGGCGACGTTTTTATATTCGAGTTTTACAAATTGCGACAAGCAAAAATAGAATGTTGACAGTAACTTTATTCTCTCTCCCCTTTCCTGTTTTATAAATTATGCAAGTTTGCAACAACTGTGCTTGGAATTTGATTAAACATCCAATGATGCTTGTTTGAATGATATCAAATGTATATCAATCGATCATCTAATTTTGATGGCGAATTCTCCAGTGCTCCCCCCACTAAATGCCAATCTCATTAAATGTGCGCACGGGGTATCCTTTGTGAATGGTCCTGGGTCTCATTAAAATAATGAATGGTGGTCCTGACTCTCTCATCCCTTCTCTCTCCTCCTCCATATTCTCTCTCTCAACTTTTGTCACATGGTGTCGGAGAAGATACCGGAAATTACAGAGTGAAATTGCTTACGTGGATGTCACTAAGCGCTCAATTGGGTTCCACTATTTTTTTATATATAACAAACGTTGGGTCTCACTGAGTGCTCATGTCAGTCGCTCTTAACTGGCTTTATGAGTATCACTAAACATACCCAAACGTTTTCAACGTTGAGTCTCACTAAATTCTCAAATGGGTTGCTCATAACTAGCTTTATGAGTATCGCAAAGAATGCACATGTATACACTACATTAAGAGAAACTCCAAACCACAACTATATTAATTCTCCATAATAATGGTTGAATCCGAAAAGACCAATCCTTCACATTATTTATGAGAGACCATACAAGAAGATTTTTATTGATACAATAAAAAATATTTTTGAAAAATAAAATAAAATGGACACACTAAAATGAACGATAATATGTAATTTTTTTTTGTTGAGTTTAGCTTTTCTTAAATATATTAAATTATAAATTTTTATCTCATATACGACAATTTGATATGTTTATTGAACGACAAAAATCAAATAAACTCAATAATCAATAAAGGTTAACATGAGAGACTGACAAGATCAATTGTGTAAGACCTAATATTACGAAAATGTCATTTGCTTATGTGGATGTCACTAAACCCACACATGGATCCCAATAATATATTATGATATAACAAACGTTGGGTCTCACTGAGTCTTCATATCAGTCTCTCACAACTGACTTTATGAGTATCACGAAATAAACCCAAATGCATCCAACAGTCTCACTAAATCCTCAAATGGGTCACTCGCACAGATACACTACATTAAAAGAGACTGATAAGGTAAACCATGTAAGACCTAATATTATGAAAATGTTAGTTGCTTATGTGGATGTCACTAAGCCCTCACATGGGTCCCAACAGTATATTATAATTATAATATAACAAACATTTGGTCTCACTGAGTTTTCATATTAGTCTCTCACAACTGACTTTAAGAGTATCACGAAATATACTCAAATGCATTCAACGTTGAGTCTCACTAAATTCTCAAATGAGTTACTCACAACTACCTTTATGAGTATCGCAACGGATGCACACAAATACACTACATTTAAGAGTATCTCTCTTAATCTTTTTATTGTTGAGTTTAACTTTTCTTAAATATATTAAACATTTATTTGGGCAAGTATATGTATTCCATATCGAATTGTCGTATATGAGATATAACTTTATAATTGAAACCAGCGGTGCATAAATTTTTATTAATAATTAGTTTATTTATGTTCATTTTGACAAATATTAGTAAATATTACTAGTAATCCTACATTATTTCCAACACGAACATCTTCTTTGAGCGTTCTATTGTGCTTACAAGTTTTATTCGTTACAATCGTTGTTAAATTACAAAGGATCATGAAACACAAATACTTTCCCAAATCACATGTTTAATATAATTAAGAAAAGCTAAATTCAACAAAAAAAAAAAAGATAAATATATCATTCATTTTATTTATTTTAAAAATATATATTTGTGCATATTTTTAATGTATCAATAGAAATCTCCTTGTATAGTCTCCCTGAAATAATGTGAAGGGTGCTTGAACCGTTATTATGTAGAATTAATATAGTTGTGGTTCGGAGTTTCTCTTAATGTAGTGTATACGTGTGCATTATTTGTGATACTCACAAAGCTAGTTATGAGCAACCCATTTGAGAATTTAGTGAGACTCAACGTTGAAAACGTTTGGGTATGTTTAGTGATACTCATAAAGCCAGTTAAGAGCGACTGACATGAGTACTCATTGAGACCCAACGTTTGCTATATATAAAAAAATAGTGAACCCAATTGAGGGCTTAGTGACATCCACGTAAGCCATTTCACTCTGTAATTTCCGGTATCTTCTCCGACACCATGTGACAAAAGTTGAGAGAGAGAATATGGAGGAGGAGAGAGAAGGGATGAGAGGGTCAGGACCACCATTCATTATTTTAATGAGACCCAGGACCATTCACAAAGAATACCCCGTGCACGCATTTAATGAGTTTGGCATTTAGTGGGGGAGCACTGCTCCCGGGGAGCACCAAAGGATTTTCCAATTTTGATCGTCAAATTCCATAAAGTGAGAACACCATAAGTGACAAGCTAATTTGATCATCAAACGTTATAATCATGTTGATGCATAAAGTTAGAACACCATAAATAACATTAAGTGATCATTTTTTAGTTTTTTAATAATGAATCTCTTACACATACTGACGTACAAGCCAAAAATGGAAAGAAACAAGATGATAACTTTACTCTTTTTTATTTATGTTTCAATTAAAGATTATTATAATCTTTTTACCCTTTAACTTTGTTCTATTTGTACTTTAATTGATAAAAAGGTAGCTTTCTTAATCCAAGTGCAAAATAAAATGGGACAATCTTAGAAGTCCGGAGGAAGTAGGTTAATGTCAGACATGGAAAGCGAGAATATCAACACTAAACAAAAAATGAACAGACATGAAAGTAAGAAGATCGATTTTTTTCCTGTCTCAGTTAGGACAGTTCTACAGGAGACCCTCCAAATTACAACCGGATCAAACCCAGAATGCGAATGATATTTACTTCTATTTTTTTAAGCAATTTCTCTTGCAAGTCCGTATTTTTACCATAATGCCCCTGATGGAACCCTATGATTTCAAACCAATTTTTTGTTTTAACAATATTAGTGGTATTATGGTAAAAATACGGACTTGGAAGAAAAATGGACCTTCATGCAACAACCTTTTTTTAAGGCCATCTCCATCTCTAGTAGAATGTTGAATCGGGTACGTCCCATGACCTTATAAATGTGGGTTGGTCGGTTCAATTTAATGTAAATTCTTCGGTTTGAACAGATGGGACTTGTGTGACCACCGGTGAGGTCGGATTCGGTGAAACGGGTCAGAAGCATTCATCATGTTGAAGGTGTATGAATGTGAATGGCTTGGATGAAACTGTGACAAATAATGGGGGATATTGTTGTTGTCTAGACAGGTTGTCACAGAGAACCAAATCATGTGATTACAATTATGATCAAATTCATGTCAATTCCTTCATTCATACTATTATGATTGTGCTATAAAGTTTAGCTCTCATCTATATGTTTTCCCAAATATGATCAAAATTATTTTACTATTCTATTAGAATTAGAATGTATGTGGAGAGGTTGCAAAACAAATTGAGTGAAATCATATTCTTTTGATGATAATAGAAATGCTTAGATGAACATCAATTCTCAGTTCTAAAAAAGTACAATTATAACCTTTGATTAGTGAGTTTTATGTATATTATAACTATAGACGTATTCTGACATATATCTTGTGAATTGATAATAGGTTAAGTGGTAAAACACTTGTAGAATTACTCAGAGGTCAATTTTAAAAAATAAAAAAAATTCTGACATATACCTCTGTGAAAGGACAAATTACTCTTTAAATTTGAACTAAATTTCTTATATCACCAGGATTCATCGGTCAGAAAGTCATCGAAAATATAATTTAGAATTATAATCGCACTTATCAAAAAGTCAAAAAGTTATATTTACACTTAATCCAAATCCGAGATCATGTGAGCAATTTCCTCTGGTTGATAACAGATATTAAGAAATAAAATGTGTAGTATTTTTAATAATGAAGGTGATGAAATGACATGTGTGCTGATATTTTATACAAATAATTGAGCTTTAAGTGGGCCATTTTTTGTTTAGCCAAATTATGGGACTTTTTCTTGACATTATTTTGATATGAATCACCTTGTTCACCTTTTGGTTTTGATTCATTAGGAGAAAGGTTGTAATCATTATGGCAATGTTGTCTAAAACCATTTTTTTCTCCTCAAGGGCCTCAACAACTTCTATCAAGCTTGCACATTTCAAACTACAAAATCAATATAGATTGATCATTTACAGTTTAAAATAGGGCTTAGTTAGTGTATCTTTATCAAGATTTTAAGTTGTATCGTAGTTAGTGACCTAAAGGGAGTAATTTTTTAATACGTTTAATATTACTCTAGTCTATTTCGGTTCAAATCAATTAAATTCACTTTTATTTGTAAAAAATAACCTCACGAAAACATGATGTTAGAATAAGTCCAATAACTTCCAGAAAATTGAAATTCTCGTGAATTATGGAAATTTTAAGTCGCATTTCATTTTCCTATTGTATTTTCTAAAATAGAGATTTCCAACAAAGATGAATTGGATCCTTGTGCATTACAACAAAAGTGATAAAACTACATGTTTTTGCTCCGCTACAACTCATCAATCAAGGGATTGATTCTTGCCTAATGTTCAAATGTCCAACAAATATGATTCTATTCAGATTTATATATTTATAAAAAATAACAATTTAAATAGTATCAAATTTATTATATAACTAGTGGAAAGTTTTTTTTGAATGCACTCAAAATAAACTCTTGATTCTTGAATCATTTCTTCTCAGTCCATTCAAACTTCACTACTTCAGTTTACAGTAATATCATATGAGCTGAATAAACATGGGAATTTTGGCCCAAAATAAGGGTGCGCAAGTATCCATCTTATAATGGGCCTTCTTCAGTTCATAAAAAGGCTAGAAGAAAGTCGGTGGCCTATCTTTGTCATCTGGACTTGTCTGCTTTTCTAAAGATCCCAGCCCAAAAAGTAGTTACCCTTTGTTATTCACCTGAGTAGTAGAAATTGACTTTATCCATGCTTTGCATGAGCGTGCAAACACAACTAATAAAGATGATGACAATGTGACCTAATATAGAGGATTTGATAGATGCATTTTATGTATTCCAAGAACCATTTCGGAATTTTTTTTAATGTTAAGATCTAGTTTCGATTCAATTCTTTTGATTCATTTTCTCAAATTTCTAGATGTCATCCCGCACAAATGTTATTCTGTAATTGGATACGAGAAATATCTCACCAAAATATGTACTGAACTTTATGACATCTGTTTTAATGTGTAAGGTAGTGTAACATATTTTTCATTCATATAAATAACGTGATATATTTATCTCAAGTCTAAACGTATAATTTATAATTAATTTTTATAATTTTGGAAATATAAATTACACATATTTTTGACTCAACAATTAAAAAGTCAAACAGAGTGGTTGGATAAGAAACAAGAAGGGATGGAAGTAAAGTTCTTCGTTTTATTAGTCGAAAGAGTGGATACAAAGCAATTGAATCGAACCACTTTTTTTCACACATTTGAGCCATGAAAAAACTGCCATGCCATAACGATCTCTCAATTCTTTCCCTTTCGATCTTTACGGTAATTTGGTCAAACACCTTTTTCTCCCTCAACAAAAAGTTGCACCATTTATATATATAATCCCACTCATAACACATGCTAGCTAGCTAGGTTAATCATTAATCATTCTTCCAATTAACATTATATTGTCAACATTTGAGATTAATCATGCTCAAATCACCATTATTCTCCGAGTAGCTTGATCTCCCCAACCCTAGAGTGAACTCTAGATTCACCAACACATTCCCTCTCTTGATCTCCTCCTTGTTTTGACGGTTTTCAATTCCGCTAATCTGTTACACAACACAACATAACTGTATCAGAAGCACGACTCTTACCATAACCCCTTGAAAAATGTAGCTATGGCTAGGTCTTATACCTGGCTACAACTTGTTGGCCCTCCAAGATGGTAACAGTTGAATTGATTTTCCTGGCTCCATGTGTTTGTTTGGCAAGATAATGCACACCAAGATCTGAAATGTGACAATGCATACAAACGTTATTATAATTCCCTTAATTCATGTTTTAGGTATTGACTTTTTGGTACATTGGAAACTGTGCATGCATTAAAAAAACATTATATATATGTATAATTTGAAGGTCAAATGTGATTTGGAAAAGTAAAAAATTGGGACAGAAGGTACAAAGTAAATGGAGTAGGTAAAAGTCAAGAGTTGAATTATTTACAAGGGTTGAAAAGACAACAAACATGTTGGACCAAAAAAGTTCCACGGACTAAATGGCATCTCTTCTAAATCAAGTTGTGTGACTGTGTGTGCCTGCCTTGTAGTATTTATTATTAGATTCCTTCCCAAAAATATGCCACCACTAAACAATTCTTCCTACCATTCATCATTCAATACTGCCAATCTTATACCACATTCCTTCAAACAATGCATCATCATAATACAAGAACAAGATTCTGGATCATGAAATCTGCAGATTTTGCACTAACCTGTTTGTCTGATCATGCCCATTATTCTGTAGTGTTGATGATGATGATGATGGTGTTGAATCCATCTCTTGCCCTAATGCCTCATGGATCCCTGCATAATGCGCAATACACATTACATTTGTGCTATATACATTCATTCCGACTAAAGAGTTCTGTTTGTAATACTGGTTTTCTGCGACGGTAATCAAGAAATCGAATGAAAAAATAAACACCGACAGATTCTATACAGGGAAAACTAATCATGATGCTACTGTCAATTTGTTCAAAATCAAGAATCATGTGCAAAACTTGGAGTGAGTGAAAATTTGAAAATGGGGTCCTTAAAATTAGAAGACAGGAACTTGAAGAGATGCTAGTACTATTTACCCATTGGTCCTCCTGCTCCACCTTTATCAGTGCTCTTCACTGTTCTGTACATCTGCAATATACCACACAGAAATATCAGAAAAACAAAAGTCCACATTGCAAAAAATTATAAGTATCAACTCTCTAATTATAAGATGCCACTTTGTCCTAGCCTTTTGTACTTCCCTCCCACCATCACACCAGTAACCATACCTACTCAATGTGATTCTCGAAAAAACCGACAACTTATTATTTCGATCAATTTTTATGCAATTTGAAATATATAAACGGTCTTAAAAGAATGGATAAAAAGTAAAAAAATCACAAGAAAAATAAATCTAATCTCATTTTCACCTGTAAATGGCTCTTCACATGAGCTAGGGTTAGATCCTTGACGTTCATCAACTCCAGCACTGATTTCGGCGTCGCTCCTGCACCGGAAAAGGTTAAAAAAACCGACTTCAATACAAAAAACACGACTTTAAGTCAACTCGAAAAAGAAAGAACATTCCACTTTCTTCATTATACACGGCTATTCATAAATGCAGTTGGTGAAAACATGCAAATCTGCAGTCTTGAAATTTGAAAACAAACTGATTAATCTTAAAAACGATGATCAATGATGCCTTACTTTCGTGGCCGCCGAGGAGCTGAACAGCATGGACAAAATGAGCATGAAGAGTGGAGGTCCACCTCATCCTCGGAGCTCTGGCGCCTCTCCTGTTCGGCGGCGCTCCGTTCATCATCGTCATCCTCGAGCTTCTCTTGAAATCATGGCGGCGGCCAAGCATCTGCGGCTGATACCGGTTAAACGCCTGAAAGTTCCTCGGCACCACCGGCTGCACCACCCGTCCCATATCAATCCCCAGACTCAGCGTAGGACCCACATGATGATGATGATGATGCCCACCATTCTCATGGCTCAGGTCGCTCCCGCAGCTCCCGGAGTCGGCAGAGCTCCGGTCACCGCCATATTTCGCCGCCGCCGACGACGGAGGGCTGATCTGCAGAGAAAGATCTGGGAAATACTGTAGATCATTCCTCATTGCTGCAAAGAGATGAAAAACAGAGGGTGCAAAATGGGGATTATAAGATGATGAGTGGGTGATGATGGAGGGGGGAAAAAGGGAATGGAACTACTGGAAATAGGCTTTTTAGTAGGTCTATAAAGAAAGGGGGAATTGAAGGGATTGCAGAAATGGTCAGAAAAATAATGCAGAAAGAGAAAAAGATGAGGAATTAAAGGAAGCTACGCAAGAAAAAGGGGGTTGCATTTAAACATGCAGGAAAGTTGAGGAGCTTTTTCCAGAACGGGGAAGATGATGAGATGAGAGAGTGGGAGAGAGTGAGGGGAGTGTGTTTCTTTCCTTTAACAGTGTGTGAGTGTGTGAGAATGGAATTGCAGGTATTTAAATGGTTGGGAACTGTACTCTCCAATGGAATTTTGGAAACCGACCCCCTTTTAATTCCATTCCCTTTCTCTTTTTGTTGTTTTGTTTTGGTAGGGATATTTATTTGTGATATATATATGTAACGTGTATGTATATATATATATGTATATACTGTTTTGTTTAAGTTTTCTGGTGCCCTTTAGAATATTCTTAATCTACGAGGTGTTTTTTCATGCAAAAAGGGTGGTCTTTGATGGGGGCAGGCCAAATATATGCCTACTCACATTTTAGTTATATGCTTTTTTACTTATAAATAATTAGGTGAGTTTAATTTTGTATTTCTAGTAATTGAATTGGTGTTACTGAATAATCATGTTTGATATATATAAAATCAGTCTTGAAAGTGAGAAAATCAACAATAATACACTCAATAATCATATATAATGTAAAATGTCGGGAGTAAAAGTGGAAAGATCAATATTTGTCCATAGTATCAATTGACAGACACTGATATCAATGGAGACCTTCTCAAGTTTATATGTAAATTGATTCAATTTAATTTAATAATAATATCAAATATGAACAGTTGAAATTTATACTAATTTAATGTATTGTATATTAGTTTTCACTTCAATTCAATTCAACTCAGTAAAAAATCATATCTGAAAAAAATTGAAAATAGTATATTTTTTCCGTTTCTTTATTTTGATATATAACATTTTAACTAATAACTAGTGACGTTAAACTGACTTGATTTTACCCGATATTACTTCAGTTGTTTATAATACATAAATCTATAAAATTTATAATTGCTCATACGCCCCTACAAATACACACTTATATGTAAAAAATACAAAATAACAAGACTTATAAACGTGACTCAACCCGATTTGACACATCTATTTATAAGTGTGTATCTATATATACATATGAGCATTATAGAGAGAAAATAAGCTATTTTCATTTAGTTAATTTAAATTTTCAATGCATATTTTTTTTTTCATAAAGAAACTACGGGGGAAAAGAAGTGTCAATTTTATTAAAACAAAAGGGAGTACACGTTATCATTATGTCAGTTCACTTATGTGCGTGCAGCGTCAAAACTGGAGTTTTACATGTTCTCTTGTACAAATTTGCCAGCCAGCTCTTTTATTTTGTTGACCAATGATGCATTTATTTTGTTCTCTTCGTCGTATTGTTTATTTTTCCCTGCTTAGTGAAATTATCTTTTCCAAGCTACAAATGAAAAAATAAAATTGCATAAAGTAAAAGAGTTCAGAGTGAGCATCATCTCTTTAAAATCTGAGGTAGAAAAGAGCCAGAGTATCATTTCACTTTATAAGAAATGTTGTTTCACCTTATATAATGATCTTTACAAACGCGTATCACTTATCACGTAGAGTCATATGAAAGGTGAAAATATAAAATCCAGTGACACATTTTCAATACTACTACATTCGCCACCAAATTTTTAGTTGGGCGGGTGAAACTCTGCCATTACACATGGTAGTTCCGACGCGATTGCATATAATATGCAGGAGTGACATTCTACTCATGCACAAGTATTTTAAAATGTCACTTTAAAACCTATTTAGTCAGATTAAAAACTTCGTTGTTTTTTTTTAATTGAACTAAATTTAAATATACTAAAAAAATGAAGTGACAGGACATGAATCAAACTGAAATGAAAATGTTGGGTGGTGCTCATGGGAGTGGTTGTTGTGAAGTTAAGGTATCTAAAGTCCATGGTCTTTAATGAAATGGTAGCATTTGTCAATTTCGCAAGTGTTAGTAGCAACACCAATATTCCCTCTCTCCTGTCCAAATATTCCCGGGTCTTGGCCTCATTGCCCCAACGGATCGAGCCCCTCCTCCCCCCTCCCCGCCCATATTCCCCGGCGTCAATGTGGCTCTCCTCACGTGACTCCTGAGCCTCACCTTGTCTAGGTTCCGTTCCAATTCCCCCACTTTTGTTCTCTTCTCCCTTGTTCCCACTCCCACATCTAACTCTTTCTCTAATCTTGTGGATTCATATATACTGCGTGTTTAAGTTATCGTGTCCAATATTCCTGAAAATGAAGAACATACTAAGAATGGAGGATTACAAAAATGACAATTTAGAGTAGGGAAACGTTAAACAATGATAAGTTATGAAACAATATCCTCTACTGTGTTATTTAATGATAAGATAAAGAGTTTTATCCCTTATTATATGGGAAAAGACGTTATCTCTCGTCCGTAGGTCCTGTCATTCTGGTAACACGAGTTGATGATGAGTAAATGGAATTGTGGCTTCGAAGAGCTTTCACAACTTGGCAATGCAGCTGCTAACTTTGACATTGGCTAGCTAAATGCTTAATAGGAATATTTATTAGATTTATCGTAACATATAGTATTCAAATATTAAACATTTATGTGGCGCTAATACATCTAATCAAATATATTTACCGTGAAATGTATGCATTGACAAGTATGAAAAAGATTATGTGTAGTTTAGTTTGTGACAAAGGGAGCATGAGATTATTTTACCTTAAAAAAACAAATGCAACTACTATGGGTCCCGTCCAGTTCAACTTATTCAATCAGCAATTAGAACCAATCAACACCTTTCATTACCAATCAACACATTTTCAGCATATTTTTTCCTACTTTCAACACACTTTCAGCACCCTTCATCAGCGGTCAGCATCCTTCAACTTCAACACCAATCAACACTAATAAAACACATTTTCAGCTCAACTGGACAATATCGTTTCTAAATAGTAAACGAAGAACTAGATCACATAGATGCGTCCGTGGAAAAAGTCACATTTTCTTTTTGGTTTTCCGTTAGAACACTATAATCCCATTTTATTAACACTACTTTCCAAAGGTGTGGTCAGCGCCTGATCCGCTCTAGATTCCCCGGGAAATGCAGCATTTGCATCGTTAATTTCATAATAAAATCGAATATAACAATACCTAATTGAAAACAACTAGTCGTAAAATATTGTTTAAGTTTGATCTTTTCCTGTTTAGCGATCGTGCGTGTTGGATTGTGGAATGTTGAGATCTCAATCGGCTGTTAATAACTTAATTAAGCACTGTGTGACTGTGTGTAATCCCGGGCAACATGCACGTAATTAATTTCTTCGTGATTAATTAATAATTAATTACATGCTTTTTGTTATATTCTTTGTTTTTGTCTTATTTATCCGTCCCTCCATTTTCGTTTTTTCTTATACGTGTTACAGTTCATATTGTCCACGGCTTTGTTTTTAGGTTTGGTATTTTTATGCCGTTGGGTGAGTTTTAGTTTTATTTTGTCAGAAGGCATTGTAATTTATATGAGACTGTCATTGATTGAATTTGTTGTTGGTGAGCTTTAAACCCGCCGATTTCCTTGATTGAATTTGTCGTTGATGAAATTGACCAAGGAAATTATCAAGAAAATTGACCGAAAGATCAAGCAAATTGAACGAAAGATCAAATTAACTAAAAAATCAAGGCAAAACAAAAAACTCAAGGACATTGATTGAAAGCTCAAACAAACTGACTAAAAGATCAAGCAGAAACAGTAAATGCTCATTCCCCTGCTCTTGGTCTCCACAAGGATAGGTCTCACCCAAGACTTTCTCATTTATTGGAGGGTAAACGGTTATTTAAATTAAGTCAAGAGAATGAGTCATTGTTAGTGTAGTATATCGTATTCCGTCACTGTTAAAATTTCGCGACGGTAAAGTTGCACTGTCGTTGGTTGATGAATTTGGCTTAGCGTTAACAAAATCGCGCTTTCATGTCCGTAGAAGTAATTTAAGCCAATAATATTCATCCATATAATAATATTTATATTATTCTGAGACTATTTCTTATTGAATTGAAAATTATTTGTTGACTACATTGAATTGAACCGAAATAAAATTTCACATAACTAAATATAGAATTAAGTTGAACTAGTTTACATTTTTAGTTTTATGCTAGGTCGTGTTCTAATTTGAACCTGTTTGAACACTTGTTTAGTTCAATTTAATTTAGTTCAGTTTTGCAATGATACAATTTTGATGAAAATCAACTTAAAATTTAGTCTCATTCAACTTAACAATAAAAAATCTTTGAATAAACAATTTATTGTCCCTGAGTTTATTCTTTGTAAAATTGAATTAAATTAAATTAAATTGAACCGGATTGAAAAATGAATCAGCATCATCTACAACTTAAAATAATAGAAAGACTAACCATGATTATCACCATTAATGAATGATGACTACTTGTTGATAAGCTTCACACACTTGCTTAGTTGCTTAAGTGAAGGGTTGTACTTGTACATGATCATGCATGGACGGCCACTAATTAATGCATATAATTACGTATAAATTAAGATTAAGGTTTCAAAAACGCAAGATTTGTCCTAACCAAATAAATGTAGGTGAGGAAAACAGCTATAATGGTCAGAAGAATATTAGTTTGTGCATGGGAGGTCGGATAATACAAGCATATAAGTACTAGTATGGGTTTTGCATTGAAAAATTGAATCGCAAAACCTTTGATTAATATATATTCTTTTTTTATACGCAACACAAGAAGGGACTATAGAGAAGACAAATAATAAGAAAGCAAAGCAAAGGAATCACCGGAATCATCGCCGTTTCGACTGACGAGAGAGCCATGAGCCCACGACTCATGACATCACTTTTCTACATCTCTTTAGTCTCTAGTTTTAATCGGGAAGTGGGGCGTAAATTATCTTGAAACTAAAATATCACATTGTTCGGCCAATCAGAATTTTATGTATCCTTGTTGTGAGGTATAAAAAGGATGTAAATAGAATCATCATTATCTAATTGCAACATATCAGTCCATTCATATTTAATTTAATTTCGTTCATTTCATTGAGAAATAGTTCAATGACTTTCAAACTAATTTGGTCATGGTGTTTATAAGTTGACAAATTCTCAATTGACTTCACTGGATGACCATTCTTAATATGTAAAACATTAATCTTGAAAATGAGAATATCGGATATGAAAGTGAGAAAATCAGTAATAACACATTTAATGATATGCTTTATGTGTAAAAGATCGTGATTCAAGGTGAGAATATCAACATTTGTCCCTGGTATCAGACTGATTTCACATGAGAGCTTCTCTTATAGTTTTCTATGTATATTAATTTTTACTTCAGTTTTCAGTTCGGTTCAATTCAAACCAGCAAAAAATAAATTATATCGACATCATTTGTGCGTTATATTCTTCTCTTCATATTCAACTATTCCATTTGTAGTAGCAAATCAAAACGTTTTATAACAATTCTCACCACATAATTTGGTGTGAATCTTGGGACTACACTACTAGTACTAGTTAAGATTATCCTACACCATTTTTCTTTATTAGTTTAGAGAAACGATAAGTAAATGGTCAAAAACAAAACAAGGTTTTCAATAATTGAGAACCAAAAATTAAGGAGATGATGATCAAATTAAGACCAGAATTCCCAAATTCCAATGGAAAGAGACATCGTGATAGGCTCCTTTTCCACAATAGATCGAGGCAGCCAAGCCCCCTTAAACTTTGTTTAACTTGCATTTTTTGAAAGCTACAAAACATAGAGGCGTTTGATGATCAATTTCTTCAAATGTTTTGGCTTTTCCTTATTTCACTTAAACAAGTTGAAAAATCATGTTTGATAGATTTGCTGAAAAGTTAACTTTTTGGATCAAAATTATAAGAGCCCCCTTCGTTCATACTAATGATATGGAAAAAATCAATAAACAAAATGGAAAAGAAGGGAAAGGATATGGGTTCATTCCCCATTTCATTTGATTAAATTCAAGTAACAAGATCATGATTTTCTTTCATTCATTTTATTTGTGTTTGGTTGAGTTAGGGGAAATGGTAATCTTAGTCAATGATAATAAGTGTCGACAATGGTTGATCGTAGTGGCGCTGGTAGTTACTAATTGGTTGTGGGCAGGGTATGGTGGTGGCTAGCGTCTAGAGTAGTTATCGATTGGTTGTGCATAATGAAACTATGTTTATAAATAGAAATGCTTTATTTTAAAAATAAAAATATTCAGTAAATAGTAGATATGTAATTTTTTTTATAATGAAAACAACTTATAAAATCAGTCAACACTTAACCATCTATATTATTAAAATCATCATAATAATTATATCCATTTTATCAACTAAATGAGAAACAATTTGTTGTTTATTGATCACAATAATTTGGGAATATTTTATTCTTGTTTTGTTTTTGTTTTTTTGGCGGTACTTGAATTGAAGTTCGATCACATTAATGATGCTAGTATAGAAAATATTGGAAAAGCTGTGGCTAAGCGAATTGTTATATGGCTGACTATTGGCACTAAGGATGTTTTTTTTATTGAAAAAAGTTCCCTCGTACCCTGAGTTCTTGCGTATGTATTAATATGCCCATCAGTTCTTGAAAAGTGCTGATATACCCATGGTTTGTAAATTTCACTGAATTTTGGTCCATCAAACATATTGATTGGTAAAGAGAAAAGCTTACAATGCAGCATTGAAGCGGTGACAAGAGAATTGAAAACAAAATACCCAAAATTTTGAAATTTTAAAACACAGTTAACACACGCGACACAAGTCAATTGGGACAAAAATGACCACTAAATTCACAATTGAGTGATTTTGTGTATTCCAATCGATTTTGGCAAGAAAGAAAATACTCCAGAATTATATCAAAAAAAGTCTCCGTCGGTTCAGGGGCATATCAGCACTTTATAAGAATTCAGGGACATATTAATACATACCTCAAGAACTCAGGGGTACACGATGGTTTTGCTCTTTTTTATTATATCGTATATATACAAAAACAGAGACAATAAAACAGAGGACCCCTCCATTTTAAATAATAGTACCATGTTACAAATACCTTCGAATAAAGCATATTAATAAGTGTAGAGAATATTATTGTCCTTTGAAATGAAAGCTAGCTTTTAAATCATTTTCCAACAGCATATTTAATTTGAGTGATACCACAATTTATTCCTTCCGCCTACAAAAAACAATCATAATTTTAAAGTAATTGTATAAAGCAAGCATAATTAATTGAGTGGATAAATCAAGCATAATCAAACTTTTGTCTCAAGGGTTTTTTGTTTTTATTCATTTTTAATTTTGAGGTGATTCTAATTGCACTTCACAACACTAATTACAAAATTAATCAATACGATATTTATATTTTAAGTTAGTGTACATTTTATGTTTTTGGTCAAATAAGATATATAACTGAGTCACATAGTATTATTTGGTTCATGTAACAATATTTTATTAATTAGTTGCTTGTAAATATATTTAATTGTACAAATACGATATATACTTGCATTTTAAACGATGATCAATTGTACAAGGTAGGGCAGAATTAAGCTGACCAGACTTGTGAACAATAATTCCACCTATAAATCCTATAAAATTTCGAGTTTACGTCCGCCACTGTCACCTGCTACACCCAATAATTCATTAAGTACTTTAAGCTTAAATATGTATAATAGAATTATATTAACCTAAACCTTTTTTTTTTTCTCATAAATACTATTATGGATAGTTACTCAATTATTTTCTTGCATGCATGGAGTAGCTATAGCTAGCACTAGCAGAACAGATGTACCAACAAGCTGCTTTTCGGGCCATTAGTTTTTACCATACCATTCAAAAGGGCGTGAAATAATTCTCCAGAAATTAAATAACGCAAATTAAGAATGCCGAAGGGCAGCTTTTGATAGATGCAAAAATTGTTTTCCCGTTAAATGCAATGCAATATCCCATTTTATAGTATATAAATAAAAAATTATAACTGTTTCAAATTAATATAACGTACCTACGATGGAGTCATAAATCACATGCACTCACTTTTGGGACCGAATTTAAAATAACAAACCATATCCACATTCACTATAGTATACGTACATGGTCATGTGACTTTGATCAGTTTTTATTTCGAAGTACTTGTTTGGAAATTGGAAATTGGAAGTTGGAGAACTTTACTTTCTACTTCATATTTTCATTATAAATTCATGAAATATATATAAGCACAAGGAATATGTGAGGTTAAATATTGAACATCGAAAGAGAAAATCTACCTCAAATAGTCACATTGTCTAAGCATAAACTGATTAATTATAATAGAACTTTATCAATATATAAATCAAGTCGAGAGTAGAGATCATCATTTGATGAACAACTATCTCTATATATTTGGTTTGTAGAGTAATTTTGACCATTAAGAATTTTATCATGTGTTTAATCACTTTAAACGGTATAATTATTATTTTCATTTCTTACCTAATTTATCACATTTATACTTATACACTATGGTCTCATCCGACGACGGAGTGAGTCTTTCTACTCACTAGATCACTTGATACAACTAATGATTTTTTTTTTTCTTATTTACCTGAACCCGTCTCTTATAAATGATAGAGAATTTTAAATCTTCAGCGGTAATGTAAGGATTTCTCGTGTAATAACATGATCTCTTGTGAGTATTGAATAGTGGACTGACCAATGAGTTTTTGCGCTGTTTTACCATAATTTATCTCTCCATCAAATTTTGTGATGTCAGACGGGTAGAGCGGTTCGTCCTTTACGATTTCATATCTTTAACCACCCGATCATATAGTCTAGCCAATTATGATTGGAAACTTAACAAATAACATTACGAACATTCACTACTATCGCCGTCCTAGCACATATACGAATCATATTCTATCTGATTAAAATATAGCTATTGTTTTGATGCATGTCTAAAGCCATTTCCAAAAACAAAATTGACGTTTCCCTAATTAACTGAAGTCATTTTCTACGTTCTGGGAATTGTTTCACCATTTTCTGCCGCACCAAACAAGATTGCTTGGCTATACTTTTCCGATCACGACCATTCATTTCATATTTCTTTTGTCCTCATCAAATTAAAAAAACCCAGAAATCACAAAAATCATATCCATTTGGACTCCCCTGGATAAAGTCAAACAATAAAACCGGCAGATTTTATTATTTATCATCGTTTCTTTATCCTTAATTAGATAAGGAAGATTGATTTACATGCAATATTGTTGTTTAATAGAGGTTATACTTGGGACAAATCGAATGAAATTTTAACATAATCTTTAAGGAATCATTCAATTCTGGCCAGGTATCTAATGCAATAAAACAAAACATACGCAACACATAACTTTCCCAGTTGCATTAATTTTTTTGCAAAAGAGAAAACATGGCATTTACTTGACAATGTTGTCCCGTTCAGTAAAATGCGGGCAGCGAAATGAACTATACTTGCATTGCATCTCCCGGCAGTAAATTAATGTGTACATTAAATGGGCATTATGGGTTGCTGCTATATTATTTTATCCAACTCCCTCTTCTTCCCCGTCTTCCCAATTCCTACCACGAGGAGATAGGAAAACAATCCTTCTTATGTTGATTGATTTTCATACCGTTGAATAAGTGTAACCAATCCACATAATAAATTCTTTGACTAAATCTTGATTTTATGTTGAAGTTTTGTTCTTGATCTAATTATAACTTATAAGGATCGTGCTTTTTGCTTTGTGTTTATTGTTCTCAATCTGGTTGTTCAGATTGTGTTTCCGGTGATTTATGGGTTTCAACCTACTCGCAGTTTGAAAAACATAGATTATGTTTTGGATCAAGTGGTGTTGCGGTTGTAACAAATCTCTAATTGACGAAGTGATTGATGCGGGAAACGTTCATCTTTGCCAAGCGGATATGGTTTTAGCAGTTGCTAGATAATATCCATGAGGGAGGAATTGCACTTTTTATTGGATTTCAAGCTGTAATAGTACATAATATAAGTTTGGTTGATATTTAGTTTGGTTATTCCTATAATAGGCTAGTCGAATTGGATACCAATTTCACTCATTGTAATCGTTTCTGGGCGTACCCAGTACCATGAAAAATTGTTTCAATTTTTATTTTTATTTGATTAATTTATATATAATATCAATTTTATTCATTTTTAGTAGAAAAAATAAATGTGACTTTTAGTTATGGCAATTTCAATCAAAATGTGATTTTGTACCAAGAAAGCCCACGTAAAACCCAGGGCTAAGAAAATTTAAAACGAGCCCAAGAATAATGGCCTAATTTTACTCGGATAGGCCTGCTAAAATGTAGTGGCAGGGAAAGCCGGGCCCAATTTTACAACGAAGAATCTGACAAAATATGTTTTACTTTCTCCGATCTACAAAAATCAGCGAAAGAAATTACATAGCTGCGTTTGGATCCACCCACCTGTAATTTGTTTGAGCTCGGAGACTTGACGGAGGGTGAACGGAGAAGATGACGGTTTTTCACTTCTTCAACTGCGCGATTCTAACGTTTGGCCCTCACGCCGTCTACTACTCCGCTACTCCACTGTGAGTGTACTCTTCTGCTCATCTATTTTATTCACCTTAGCAATTCTCGATCTTCTTTCGCTGTATGCTGATTAGCTAGGGTTTTGGTGACTTGTGATGTGGTGAATTTATTTGCTGATGAGAGTTGAAGTGCGTGAGATTTATGATGCGGCATGTAAAATTTTGTTACTTAGGTTTGATTTTAGTATGTGTGTTCTGGCAAAATTTGTTAGAATTCACGGGAATAATTCATTGCAAAGCTAATAATTGCTGATATTTTAAGTAGAAGAGTAAGAGAAAGGGGTAATCTGAGCTGACAATGATCTAAAGAACCTCTGGTTTGATTCAGAAGCCGGAGGGGTAGCTAAATATACGCTGTACATGTTTTAAAGAGTTGTAGATTGTGAGCATTGTGTTCCTAGAAGGTGACGTTTGCCTTTTGGTTTTAGGTCTGAGTATGATACTCTGGGGACTTCGATTAAATCTGCTGGTGTTTATGTTATAACTGCATTAGTGAAGGTTGGTATTTTATAAATTAGAATGATCCTTCACTTAGTTGGAATTTGGATATGTCTCTTCTTCTTTTATTGAATTATTTATGTTTGGTAATATTCTTCTGTATGCAGCTGGTTTGTTTGGCTACATTTCTGAACGTATCAGTGAGCGACACGTTCGACCCCTATCAGGTAGGCTCACTGTTCGTGTTTCTTCCAAGTGAGGAACATTACGTTTGTATCTATTCTAATATGATTGGGGTTAGGGTTTATATTAATACGGGTTCTTAGTTATCTTGAAGGAAGGATCTAATGGCTGGAAGGGTATCCATGGCTGGTATTAAGAAGTTAGCATAGAGACTTCTCTGTTAGTGCTAGAAATATACTTACAGACATTAATGTTGTAAATGTGGCCTTAGGTATCCTCTTGTCAATGCTCTCGAAATTGACTTGCTTTAAGTGGTTACTCAGCAGTATTTTATCAAAATAATTTATCACTTGTTGAGTTTTTTTAGTAGGGTATTGAATGGAAGTTAGCAGAGGTACGTACATGGTGTTATTGTAAAATAGTGGGAGACCTTCTTTGCTGAATAAAAGTCTTAACTCTTATGGGATAGGACTATAGGTGTCGGACCAATCTGGTTTCCCTATTTAGAGAAACATGAGTCGATTTTTAGTTAACTTTCTGTAGGAACTTAATTCTGAGATGTCATTATTTTATATTTCAGGAACTATTGAAGGCTATGATTGGGTTTATAGATGTTGCAGGGCTTTATTTCGCATTGACACAATTGACTCACAGGAATATTTCTCAAAACCACAAGTTTCAGGCTGTTGGACTTGGTGAGATAATTTCTCCGTTTCTTTATAAGGTCGTCTCTATCAGGGAATATAAGCTAGTTTTCCTTGTTTACATGGGAATCTAGTGTAATTGCTCCATCATTGTTGAGAATATGCAACAGTCACCCTTTAAATCCGGCTTCCCGCCAATTCTTTTGTTTTTAACTCCTGTGCTTTTGTTTCCCTGGACAGGATGGGCTTTTGCTGATTCTGTTTTGCATAGGTTGGCACCTCTTTGGGTTGGGGCTAGAGGTTTAGAGTTTACATGGGACTACATTCTGCAAGGGCTGGAAGCAAATGCCAACTTGGTAGTTTTCCATGCATCTTGTTTCATTTGTTGCCAAGTATTTCAATGATGATGCAAGATTCATATGCTACTCTTCGATATTAATCCTTAATTACTTTCTGTTCATCCAGGTGTTTACTGTATCACTTGCTGCTTTGGGATCTTTGATGTGGCTTAGGAAGAACAAAGCCAGGACTTTGGTTCCTATCATATATGCATGTGCAGGGATTGTTGCAACTATGCCATCTATAATAAGGTTCAGTATATTCGACTATTATAACTATTATTTGCTTATTTTTGTGTGTTTAATGATAATGCATCATGTGACAAAACTATTGTTGTGTAGCTATCTGAAGCTGGGATTGGGATGGCAGTTTCCTAAGGTAGTAGGGTTTGAACTTTTTACTTCTTTGGTGATGGCGTTCATCAGCTGGCAACTATTTGCAGCATGCCAGAGACAATAAACCGAAGAATTTGATAGTATTCGTAATAGAAGAGGTGGAAAATGTTCTTACAGCAAAATTGCATCTTTTGTTTTCTTACAAGATTACCTGTATCTTACAAAGTAGCAAGGAGAGTTTAAATCCTAATGTTGCATTCAAGAAATTTTGGATTGAGATTTTCATATCGATACTGTAATTTTGGATTGTTGTTGCAATTTAGATCATACAGCAACGTGTTTTTAGTGTATTTGAAGAATGAGACTTAATTTTCTTTCAAAGAATGTGCTTCCAAGAATTCTTAATTTCCACCCCTTCATGAAGGTGCAAACAAGATGCGAAATACAGCTTTTCAAAAAACAAGTTGCTGATTTTCAACAAATTTTAACATGGATAAAACTTTTGAGGGATTACCTCGAACATGCATTCTCTTAACACTTTAAAGCCAGAAAATTATTAAAATTTTATAATCAAACAAACGTGCTTTAGTTACAAACTTAATGCCATGAAATTATTCCATTTTTCCTCGATCATACATAGAATGTGAATCAAGCAACACAAAATGCATCTCTAATGAAATGCAGTTCTCTTATCACTTGTTTCATGTCCATCCGATCTTTGGCCGCTGCTTGAGAGCATCCAATCCCGAGCTTCAGAGCAGAGATTACGCATTCTTGAATCTTGAGCATTCAAACTTGTTTTATCCTGGGGTGCTTCTTCTGAGAGTAACCAAGGATCGACAATCTCCCAGACCTGATCTGAAAGTCCTGCCTTGACATAGTTATGCAAATCCAAGCCCTCAATAAATGCATCATCTGTAGGCCTTTTTCCTGTGAACATCTCCAGCAACAAGATCCCATAGCTATACACATCGCCTTGCGTTGAAACCTCAAGCCCCATTCCATATTCTGAACCAAGTAATATAATATTAACCTAAGGTTTGAGAATGATTTGTAGCACTAGAGAGTATATATTTTAGGACATACATTTGATATAAAAAAATACAAAACTTTTCATATGCTACTCAACAAGAAATATAACTTTATATTACTCAACAACTCGGAAAAGAAAGATAACAAAGCAACATTAGCAATTTAGCATGAGAATTGAGATGGTAATTACCTGGAGCTGTGTATCCAGTTGTTCCTTTGATTACAAGAGTGCTGCTTGAAGCTCCTTGTTGAAGTCGAGGCAGAAGAAGCCTTGCTAGGCCAAAATCACCCAGATAAGCGGTAAGCTCATCATCAAGAAGAATGTTACTTGGTTTAACATCACAATGAGCAACTGCCACGTGTGAGTGATTATGCAAATGATCCAAAGCTGAGGCTACATCCGTTGCAATGCTAATCCTCTGGCCAAGACTCAGACATGTTTTTGGTTCAAGATGCAGCCACGTGTCGAGGTTTCCTTTCTCCATGAATTTGTAGACTAGAGCCTTGAAGTCATCGCCCTTATGATCAATGCTGGAGCAGTATGTTAATAGAGGGACAAGGTTTCTGTGGCGAAGGTTGGACAATGCCTCGCACTCTGCCTTGAAGCTCTTGGAAGCCCCTCGTTTTTGAAGGTTAAGAACCTTCACAGCTACAACCTTAATATCTCCATGGTTAAGAACTAGGCTGCCTTTGTACACATACCCAAAGCTTCCTGATCCGATCAAGTTTTCCGGAGAGAACTTGTTACTTGCATGATACAACTCATGATAAGAAACCCTTAACATCTCTTCCCTTGGAACTGATGGTATTTCTTCTCTAACTCTATCTCTCTTTTTACGGAGGAAGAGATAGAGAAACAATGTGATGGACATTACAAGTGCAGCAAGTAGGGGAATGAGTATGATTTTAAAATGTTTGTTCCATTTTCTCCTCTTGTGAACAACTGAACAAGCTGGTAATCCTAATTCGACAATGCCGCCACAAAGTTTAGTATTTCCCTGTAACATTATCTGGCTTGCATTCGAGAAAATTCCATCTGTGGGTACCCTACCTTCAAGGTTATTGTAGGACAGGTTCAAATACTTGAGATAAATCAGCTGACTCAGACCACCAGGGATTGAGCCAGTTAAACCATTATCTGAAAGGTCTAATAACTCCATTCCCTTCAGGGAAGCTAAACTTGGAGGTAGTGATCCACTTAAATTGTTATTGGACATATCAAGGGTCGTAATGATTGAACAATCGCCTATGGTTAAGGGGATATGTCCAGAGAGTTTGTTGTGGGAAACATCTAGTAGCTGAAGATTAGTCAATTTTCCAACTTCTAGAGGAAGGCTGCCACTTAGTGAGTTATTTGCAAATTCAAACTCTGTTGGTGAAATGTATGATCCAAACATCTGTGATGGAATATTACCACAAAAACTGTTTCCATCAACGTGAAAAATGTGTATACTGGGACAATTTGCTAGACTATGACCGAGATCACCTCCCAAGTTGTTGTCATATAACCAAAGAGCATTTAAATTGGTCATGTTGCTGCAAAGTGCTGGCGGGATTTGTCCTGACAACCTGTTCACACTTAAACTCAACGCCTCTAAGTTTGTAAGTTTTGCCAGGTTTGCCGGTATGATACCTGTCAAATAATTGTCCTTCAAGATGAGAGTATTCAGCATAACCAGATTTCCAAGTTCTAGTGGGATTGTTCCTGATATCTTGTTACTAGTCAAGTACAACACGGTTAATTGGGACGATAGATTACCTATGGTATTGGATAATTCGCCTGAAAAATCATTTTCACCTAAAGATAGCTTCGTTAAACTAGTGCAATTGGTCAAAGGCTCTAAAATATCCATAATATTCCCATGCAAGGGATTATTTCCAAGATTCAGTAATTGAAGATTCAGAAGTTGTCCAATATTAGGTGAGACTTTTCCTTCAAACTTGTTACCACCAAGGTCAACTCTTTCAAGGTTAGTGCAATTGAATATTGATACCGGAATTTCTCCAAATAAGTGATTTCCACCAATATAAAAATGTTGGAGATTCGGTAGATTGAGGCCAAAGTTATTTGGAAGTTTACCAGAAAAGAAGTTGATTCCTAATGAGACTAATATGAGTGAAGATAGGTTAAAAAAAGAAGAAGGGATTTGTCCTCCTAACTTATTTACGCCTAATTGCAAGAAAGTCAGTCTACTTAATGACCCCAACTCATCTGGTATATATCCCTCCAGATTGTTGAAAGATAAACCTATTTGACTAAGAGATGATGAAAGATTGGTTAGTGAAGCAGGAATCTTTCCTGTTAAATTGTTAGAACCAATATAAAGAACCTCTAGCTTTGTCAGCGACCCCAACTCGGTTGGAATTTCTCCAATTAAATGATTTAATAGAAGGTTTACATATATGAGGTTTGAGCATCTGGTGAGATTTACTGGTATTTTTCCACTCAGTAAATTGTTTGACAGGTTAAAAGCCTTGAGCCTAGACAACTGACCTATCTGTTGAGGTATTCCACCTTGCAAACTATTTCCCCCAAGATTGATACCCTTCATGAAGCTGAGGTTTCCTACATAAGGAGAAATGGTTCCGAACAAGCTCTTACCTCCTAAAGTTAAGTTGGTTACCCTTTGATGTCGCATGCCGCACCCGACTCCTGGCCATTGACAATGGTGTATTGAATCGTTCCAGGAATTCAAAAACCCAGTTGGATCACTCATCTGAAGCTTGATATCAAGCAAGGCAATTCGATCCGTCTCGTTCCCCAAAGATCTCGCATCCGTTGATGAATAAAACTCTATGGTTGTTAGAAGCAGGAGCATAGTGCATGATGAGCGCCATAATCCCCGATGTTCCATTTCAGGAGATGGAAGGAAATTAGGAAGGAGGACTTTGCAGTATATTTTTGATGAAGAAAAATTTGAGACATAAATCATTGGATGAGAAAAGGGTTGCAGTAGTAAAGTTTTGTTGTTGAATCATTATAACTTACCAACCTACTGATGATCGAAATTAAAAGATACAGTACTGAACCCCACTATTTTAGAAATGCTTGGACTGGATTTCAGGATCATGAATTGCATGACAGGAACCTTGCCATAACTCAGGATTACGACTGGTACTGCCCAATTTCCGTCAGTGGTTCCATAAACTCACCAATTTCGTCGGTTACATTAACATGAAAAGATACAAACGTATAAGTAGAACCATTCTTATACCATATATAATACCCTGGGCAGTGTCGGCCCTGAAATTTAAGAGATCATGTGAGAGATTAAAATTTGAAAAAAAGTTCCCATGTACCCCTTAGTTCTTGTGTATGTATTAATATGCCTCTCAGTTCTTGGAAAGTGCTGATATACCCCTGGTTAATTTATAACTTTGATTGAAATTTGGTCGATCAAACATGTTGATTTGTAAAAGAGGAAATATTACAACTGCAACATTCGAGCGGCATCAAGAGAATTGAAAATAGAATACCTAAAATTTTGAAATTTAAACCTAAGTTAACATACGCAACACGAGTTAATTGGGACACAAATGATCACCAAATTCGCTAATGGGTGATTTTGTCTTTTGAAATCGATTTTGGCCTGCAAGAAAACACTCTAGAATTATAGCAAAAAAAAATCTCCGTCGGTCCAGAGGCATATCAGCACTTTACAAGAACTCGGGGCATATTAATACATACCCTAAGAACCCAGGGGTACATGGGGTTTTGCTCTTAAAATTTAGGCCTAATTTATGGTAAATTATGGTAAACATACATCTCATTTATGGTAAATTTTACTAAAATATCTCTTATTAAATTTTTGTTTTAATTGAGCACCCCACTCTAAATCATGAAATGCACCCCACTCTTTATACATTGTATAAACTAATTTTATCAATCTTGTTTACAAGCCCGTACTCCAGTATAATTTAGTTCAGTTCAATTACATAGATTTATATTTTCTTTCAGTTTAGTTTAAATCATTTTACTTTTTTTTTTTAACTTTAGATTACAGTGATATATGACATATTTTAAAATTATTCAATTCAGTCAAATATATTTGAATTTATTTCAGTTCGATTAAATATGTTTAATTTTATTTCAGTTCAGTTAAACATATTTAAATTTATTTTAGTTCAGTTTATTTTAGTTAAGTTCAGTTCAGCGTAAAATAAGCCCGGACAAACAAGGTTTAGGCCCTGTTTGCCAGATCTTATTAGTAGATCAGTTCAGTGAAAATGTAATTTGTTGAACTTCAAGTTAATTCAGTCACGCTAATTTTCAGTTCAATTCAGTTCAATTCAGTTAAGTTCAGTTCAGCAACACATGAGCTCTAGCAAACAGAGCCTTAATCAAGAGAAGTATATCTTGGGGCTGATAATCATATATAACAAAAACTTGAACCCGCAATTTAGTATTCAAACTTTAAGGGATTCTTATAAAATAATAAATGTTGATTGAATCCAAAATTTAATGAGAGATGATTTAGTAAATTTAGCACTAAATGGGATGTGTATTTAGGATACTGGATTGTGGATTTAGACTTCTGTTTATTTATTTATTTTTATCAAATTCATATATGAACCAAGATTCAGTTAAATCACTAAAAACTCCAAACAGTCCAAAGTTCAGAAATTACGTACCCTTCTCGCTACGCAAGTTGATCTAAAATCATTTACTACGCTATAATATCGTGGATGAATTCTTGTATCTCATCCTCTTAGTTTACCATCAGTGCAGACAATGGGGGATTCCGTAAATTTGCGCTGGATAATTTGATCTTTTTCTCTTGAGAGGGAAGAAAGCGTGTCGTTATATCGCGTCATTATTTTAATATTTTTGTACTCTCTTTAGTATATTTTTGTCATCTTGAGATAATTTTGTTTCTTGCTTTCTCTTTTTAGTAAATTTAAAATTAATTTTATTCATTCAACTTATATAAAATTAACATATTAATTTTATTCATTCTGTTAGGATATCTTGATTGATTGTACAATCAAGATATATTTTGTCCATATTTAGAATAGTCTAGATTCATTGTACTTGTAATCTTGTACTCTATTTATTTTTCAGGAACTATTGAAGGCTATGATTGGGTTTATAGATGTTGCAGGGCTTTATTCCTGTGCTTTTGTTTCCCTGGACAGGATGGGCTTTTGCTGATTCTGTTTTGCATAGGTTGGCACCTCTTTGGGTTGGGGCTAGAGGTTTAGAGTTTACATGGGACTACATTCTGCAAGGGCTGGAAGCAAATGCCAACTTGGTAGTTTTCCATGCATCTTGTTTCATTTGTTGCCAAGTATTTCAATGATGATGCAAGATTCATATGCTACTCTTCGATATTAATCCTTAATTACTTTCTGTTCATCCAGGTGTTTACTGTATCACTTGCTGCTTTGGGATCTTTGATGTGGCTTAGGAAGAACAAAGCCAGGACTTTGGTTCCTATCATATATGCATGTGCAGGGATTGTTGCAACTATGCCATCTATAATAAGGTTCAGTATATTCGACTATTATAACTATTATTTGCTTATTTTTGTGTGTTTAATGATAATGCATCATGTGACAAAACTATTGTTGTGTAGCTATCTGAAGCTGGGATTGGGATGGCAGTTTCCTAAGGTAGTAGGGTTTGAACTTTTTACCTCTTTGGTGATGGCGTTCATCAGCTGGCAACTATTTGCAGCATGCCAGAGACAATAAACCGAAGAAATTGACAGTATTCGTAATAGAAGAGGTGGAAAATTTTCTTGCAGGAGTAGATGCCAACAGAAAAATTGCATCTTTTATTTTTTGACAAGATTACCTGCATCTTACAAGTAGCAAGGAGAGTTTAAATCCTAACGTTGCATTCAAGAAATTTTGGATTGAGAGGTTCATATAGATACTGCAATTTTGGATTGTTGTTACATTTTAGATCAGACAGCCCTTTAATTCTTACCCTAAGTATGTCACATAGTTTTTATTCAACGAATGTGCTTCCAAAAATTATTAATTTCCACCCCTTAATGAAAAGAAGTGTAGCATCTCCCTTAAATTTTTTGAAACTTTTGAGGGATTACTTGCAATTTCAATTCTAGCGAGCAAACAAGATAGAAAATCCATGGATGATTTTCAACATGTTTTAACACGGATAACACTTTCGCGGGACTGCCTCCAACATGCATTCTCTTAGCACTTTAAAACAAGAAAATTATTAAAATATTATAATCAAACATACTGTATGCCTTAAAACAAATTGAGAAAATCGTGCTTTAGTTACAAACTTAACGACATGAATTATTCAAGTATTCCTCGATGATACGACATTCTATATGAAAAGTGAATAGAATGTGAATCAAGCAACACAAAAGGAAGCTCTAATGAAATGCAGTTCTCTTGTCACTTGTTTCATGTCCATCCGATCTTTGGCCGCTCCTTGAGAGCATCCAATCCCAAGCTTTAAAGCAGAGATGATGCATTCTTGTTCTTTCAACCTACTTTCGACTTGCCCTTCTTCTAAAAGCAAGGAAGGGTCTACAATCTCCCAAACTTGATTGGAAAGCCCTGCCTTGACATAGCTATGCAAATCCATGCCCTCTGTAAATTTATCGCTTGTAGGTCTCTTTCCCGTGAACATTTCAAGCAGCAGAATTCCATAGCTGTACACATCACCTTGAGTTGAAACCTTCATCCCCATTGCATATTCTGAACCAAAGTTAAAGCATGCATATGAAATTTACCAATCTTTACATTAATTTCCTTAATTTGTATTCACAATTTCAAGTGTGTGAGATACTGTAGTAATTACCTGGAGCTGCATATCCAATTGTTCCTTTGATTGCAACAGTGCTGCTTGAAGCTCCTTGTCGAAGTTGAGGCAGAAGAAGCCTTGCTAGCCCAAAATCACCCACGTAAGCGGTAAGCTCACTGTCAAGAAGAATGTTGCTTGGTTTTACATCACAATGAGCAACCGCTATATGTGAGTGATTGTGCAGATGATCCAATGCCGAGGCTACATCCACTGCAATGTTAAGTCTTTGGAGAAGATTCAAACATCTTTCTGACTGATCAGCAGGATGCAACCACGTATCAAGGCTTCCATTCTCCATGAATTTATAGACTAGAGCCTTGAATTCATCCCCCTTGTAATCAATGCTGGAGCAGTAAGTTAAGAGAGGGACAAGATTTCTATGGCGAAGGTTGGTCAATGCCTTACACTCAGCCATAAAGCTCTTGGAAGCCCCTAGCTTTTGAAGGTCAAGAACCTTAATGGCTACAACCTTAATCTCTTCATGATTAACATCCAAGTTGGCTTTGTACACAAACCCAAAATTTCCTGATCCGATCAAGTTGGTTGGAGAGAACTTGTTACTTGCACGATAGAGGTCATGATAAGAAACTCTTAACATCTTTTCACTTGGGGTTGGGGGCATTCCTTCTCTAACTCTCTCTCTCTTTTTACGGAGAAAGAGATAGAGAAACAATGTGATGGAAATTACAAGTGCAGAAAGTAGGGGAATAAGTATGGTTTTCAAATGATTTTTCCCTTTTGTCATTTTGTGAACTACAACTGCTGGACAAGGTGGCAATTCTAGCTCAAAAATTCCCCCACAGAGTTTATTGTTTCCCTGCAACATTATTTGGCTTGCATTTGAGAAAACTCCATCGGTAGGCACCTCCCCTTCAAGGTCATTGTATGATAGGTTAAGATACTTGAGAAATACTAAGTGGTTTAAGCCACGTGGAATTTTTCCAGTCAAAGTGTTATCTGAAAGGTCTAAATACTCAATTCCCTTCAAAGAAGCTAAGCTCGGAGGTAGTGAGCCATTGAGCTGGTTGCTGCTGATGTCGATGTTTGTTATGACCGAGCAACCACCGATTGTCGAAGGGATATGTCCAGAGAGCTTGTTGTGGGAAACATGTAGCTCCTGAAGGTTAGCCAGTTTCCCTACTTCAAGAGGAAGGATGCCACTCAGTG
The DNA here is from genome assembly GCA_963678965.1 of Cruciata laevipes. Lineage (NCBI taxonomy): Eukaryota > Viridiplantae > Streptophyta > Magnoliopsida > Gentianales > Rubiaceae > Cruciata > Cruciata laevipes. Next base: position 2,582,175 of record OY787639.1, read on the forward strand.
AGTTACTTGATAAATAAAGATGAATGGGAGAAATGTATGATCCAAAGATGCTTGATGGAATACTTCCACTCAACTTGTTTCCATCAACGTTTAAAAATTGCAAACTTTGACATTCGGCAAGACTATGGCTGAGATCACCTCCCAACTTGTTGCCATTTAACACCAGAACATATAGATTGGTCATGTTGGTGCAGAGTATTGGAATTTGTCCTGACAACATATTGGTATAAGAAGTCAAAACATTTAAGTTTTGAAGCTTTGCAAGAGTTGATGGTATGACTCCTGTCAAAGAGTTCTCCTCTAAGGAGAGAACCTCCAATTGAACAAGTTTTCCAAGTTCCACTGGGATAAATCCTGATATATTGTTACCACCCAACTGTAGTTTTGTTAGTTGAGATGATAGGTTACCTATGGTATTGGATAATTTACCTGAAAATTCATTTATATTAAAATTGAGGTACGTTAAATTGGTGCAGTTGGTCAAAATTTCTAAAACATCCTGAATGTTTCCATGCAAAAAATTAGTGTCAAGACCTAACACTTGAAGATTCAGAAGTTTGCCAACACTAGGTGGAACTTTTCCTTCAAACTTGTTTCCACCAAGATCAACTCTTTCTAGGTAAGTGCAGTTGGTAAATGAAACGGGAATTTCTCCAGAGAAGCGATTTCCACCAATAAAGAAATGTTGGAGATTGGGTAGTTTGAGGCCAAGATTGGTTGGAAGTTTACCGGAGAGGATGTTAAGTGGTACTGAGAATACTTCAAGTGTGGATATGTTATACAAAGATGGAGGGATTTCTCCACTTAACTTATTTGGTCCCAACCCCAACCTAAGCAATCTGCTTAATGAACCCAGTTCAGTTGGAATGTACCCCTCCAAATTGTTCATGGCAAAAGATATATCAATAAGAGATGATGAAAGATTGCCTAGTGAAGCAGGAATCTTTCCTGTCAAATTGTTAGCACCAAGAGAAAGAACCTCTAGCTTTGTTAGCGACCCCAACTCGGCTGGAAGCTCTCCTATCAAATGATTTCTTGACAGTTTTAAGTATCTAAGTTGTGAGCATCTGGTGAGATTTACTGGGATTTCTCCACCCATTAAATTAAATGACAGGTTAAATACTTGCAACCTAGACAATTTACCTATCTGTTGGGGTATTCCACCATGCAAACTATTTCCCCCTAGTTGGACACCCTTCATGAAGCTCAAGTTTCCTAAATAAGGAGAAATGGTCCCGGACAAGGTCTTACCTTGTAAAGTTAAATTGGTTACCCTCCGATGCCGCATGTTGCAGTGGACTCCCGGCCATTGGCAGTGGTGCTGTGAATCATTCCAGGCATTCAAAAACCCGGTTGGATCAATCATCTGAAGCTTGATATCAAGCAATGCCATTCGATCCGTCTCGTTCCCCAGAGATGATATTGCAGTTGAAGATGGAAAATAGAGCATGACTTTTAGGAGGACGAACAGAATGCATGATGACCACCATAATCCCCAGGCTGGGGTAGGATTTAGATGTTGCATTTCAGAAGTTGGAGGAAAACAAGGGAAGAGTTTGAGTAAATTCTGTCTATGATCACAGCATCACAAAGATATATTGATAGACACTACCTAGAAAGAGTACTCCCTCTGTCCCCTTATAAATGTCCTACTGAAATAGTAAATTTTTTTCATACCATATTTGACCATTAATAACTTATAATATATAAATGATATATTTTCACATGAGATATCGTTAGAATCCTCGTATGATGTACTTTTTAAAAATCAAAATTATTTACTCTAATATTAAGTATAATGAAAGTTATTAATGGTCAAACATGGTATAAAAATGTTTGACTGAACAACTAGGACAACCTTTGGGGGACGGAGGGAGTATAAAATAGATGTCTACGATCTTCTTTTTGACCACCAGACTACTCAGAATTTGGAATTAATCTTGGAAACAATAAATCTAAATACATGATTTAAAGGGGTTTCTCCCAAAGCAAAAGCAAATAAAAAGTTAATTACTTAATTTTAATGGACGACGAAGACTAGCAAAAGCAAATAAAAAGTTATTTAATTTTTAATTTAGATTTTAAAACAAATACCCCACTCTTTATTTTTTCAAATTTAGATATTACACTTTTTAAAAGTAATTAATTATCGGCAAATTCTTGGAAAAGACCGTCTCTATATAGAGACCGGATTAAATTGTAACATAAAACATGAATATTTTAACTTAAAACATGAATATTTTAACTTAAAACATGAATTTTTTTTTGAAACATAAATCATGAACATTTTGACTTAAAACATGAACATTTTAACTTGAAACATGAAATATAAAACATTGACGTTTTAACGTGAAACATGAACACTTTAATTTGAAACATAAAACATGAACACTTTAACTTGAAATATAAAACATGAACATGAACATTTTAACTTGAAACATTGTAGCACACTATAGCTCGTGATTTTTAAAATTTTTAAAAATTACAAATTGGTCTCTTCTTGATTTGGCATCAGAATTCAAAATCTTGGAAACAATTAATCTAAATACATGATTTAAAGTTAATAAAAAGCAAAAGCAAAGCAAATAAAAAGTTTATTAATTTTAATGGACGACGAAGACTAGGCAAAAGCAAATAAAAAGTTAATTAATTTTTATTTTAGATTTTAAAACAAATGCCCCACTCTTTATTTTTTCAAATTTAGATATTACACTTTTTAAAAGTAATTAATTATCTACATATACTAATGAAATTTCTGTTATTATATTATTTAAAAATAATCTTCATGCATTTGAGAGGATATTGAACCATTGAAGAAGGGCTCTGCACAGTGCTAGCTCATTAAAAGTTGCAGAGAAAGCTTCAACACAGCAACACTTTTGCGATGTTAGCGAAAACTAGGTGATCAGTGCTTTAAACACCAGATTGAATCAGACACGTTGGATCAAGCGTTTTTGAAACGTTGGATCGCATTCGAATGACCAGAATCATCACAAATTAAGAACTGTCATCATAGGATTATGGTTAATTAGTGCGCATTTCTGTCAAACATGTTTTCCACGCATGGAGTAAAATATTGATAGTCCAAAAAGAAAAGTTCCAAACCGATTTAATTAGTTGCATTTTAATTAAAAACTTGAACACGATAGAGTACAGATCACGTAAGCATGGACTTTCAGAAACCTCAAGCCCCATTGCATATTCTGAACAAGTAATCAAAAATTAATTTAAAGCATGCATACAATATTTCATTGTTTTTTAATTTAATCCTCATAAGTACATATGTGTGAAATAGTAATTACATGGAGCTGCTTATCCAATTGTTCCTTTGATTACAAGAGTGCTGCTTGAAGCTCCTTGTCTAAGTTGAGGAAGAAGCCTTGCTAGTCCAAAATCACCCACACAAGCAGTAAACTCTGAAAGGTCCGCGTTTTTAATTGACTAATTTGTGGAAAGTGATGTTCCAACATCATGTAGACAGAGTCATGTTGGAACATCGGCTTATACCAGCAGGGTTTAAAATGCGGAATGCGTAAGGTTTATTTATGGAAACTTCGGTTTATGGAATATTACTGCTCGTCGTATTTATGGTATGAATACAGTTGATGGAATATTCTCAGCTCGTGATTTCGGAGAATATCGCAAAAGGATTTGATTTGAAGAGATAAGGAATAGTTGGCGATAATCAAGGAGTTGGAGATATTCAGGATTATACTTTCCAACCTTTGTGTGAACTGATTGAGAGTTGGAATGGAAAGAGAATTCTACAGCCGTGCTAACTGAAAGAAGACACGACTCTGCGCTATAAATAGGACAACAGCTGCAACGCTCAAACTAACGATTTTATTGAAGAACAATTTTGCACCCAAAATTGTATATAGCAGAGCAAGGCAGCAAGGTCCAACAAACTTCATGCAACCTACTCTGGGACATGAAAGTTTAGTAGTGTAATCACACGCCATAAAATCTTGGGAAGAGGTGATCCAGCTTCAACAGGAGTTGAGGCCGGTGGGATTCGGTTAAGGCAGAATTGACATCAAAGGAGTTGCAAATCCACATAAAATAAAGGGATTTATAGGCCCTATGAAAGGAAAATGTAGCATTTATCATATTAATATGGGGAAAGAGTGCGGTACCGCCGGTACGTAGAATTTTCAAACAACGAATAATCGTGGTTCAAGACTTTAGTTACATTATGTATGCTATTTAATTTCTCTAATTTTTAATAATTTTAAATATACTAATAAATATACTACTTTAGGCCCTGTTTACCAGAGCTTATCTGTAGATCAGATCAGTTCAGTTCAGTTTTGTTCAATTCAAATGTAATTTGATGAAATTCAGTCATGCTGATTCCATTTTTCAACACATCAATTTTCACTTCAGTTCAATTTAGTTCAGTTCAATTCAATTTAATTCAATTCAGTTCAGTTCAGTACATCAAGAAATAACCTCTAGTAAACAGGGCCTTAGTCAATAGTCAATGTTTGTATTCTTACTAATTAATTATTATTTTTAAATTCATACTATAATTAATTTATAAGAAAAAAAAAAGCAATATGTAGCATGATATATGAATAACATTCATAGTTAACTGTGAATTTTTTGGGATGAATATAAAATAAAGATTACTCTTATATAGTAGTAAAAATAAACTAATTAAGGCTTTGTTTGGTGGAGTTGCTTATAAGTAAAGTGGGTTGAAAAATATTTTTTTTAAAAGCAGCTGTGAGCCTGTGACCAACTTCTACTTTGATCCTAAAAATAGCTTTTGCTTCCATAAAATGCTGATTTTTAGCAACTTACAAAACACAAAAAATTACTTCATTTTGAAGTAAAGTAGCCAAAAAGTAGTGTCAAATAAAGTCTAAGTCTCTCATTCATCCTTAATTATTTGTTCCACATCCGTTTCAATTAATGCAGCAAAATGAGAATTTTCATCCATTAGAATTTAGAATTCAGGTTCAAATAATATTGTTGTTCAGCTATCGTGCATTAAATTTTAGAATAGTAATGTCTGGAAATGAACCAGAAGACCAACACATGGAATAAAACGGATACGTATAGCTACCTAAAGCCAAGTTATTTGGCATTCATAGGGTCGTTTGGTACGCGTACGAAACGCGGTAATTACAAAATCCTCGGATTTGAAGTTTGGAATGTTTGTTTGGTTGACGTAAATTAGTAAAAACATAGCAATTGTGAATTCTGCGGAAATTTAATTTCCCACATAACGAAGGAATTTTGTTACCGACCTCCCCTAGGTAGAAACAAAATACGCGATCATTTTGGTACGAAATTACCTATTTATCCTACTAATGCCGCGTAAATGCTAGCAATAATAGGTGATTCTAACAAACACGTGAAGTCAACCAAACAACATGACAGTAAATTAAATCCCAGCAATAACAAAACTCGCACGTCCAACCAAACAATTTTTTCAAATTCTGGGGATTTTGTAAAGGAATTAGATTCTGAGTAATTACAAAATCTGTGGGAACTTAATTCCCACGCGAACCAAACGACCCCATAAAGTGTTTTATCAATACACTCATTACATTCCAAACGACAACGAGTTTTTATTGAGGATTATGGTAAATAGATTTAGTCATATTGTTATATTAGGAATATAGACTAGAATATCCTTTTCATATTATCCTTTGATCTATGTATATGCGTGAGAAAAGGATTTGCAGTAGTAAAGTGTTCTTGAAGAACATGATAACCGCAAAGTTCTTCCTTATATAAATGGAGAACTTTGATCAGATAAATAAATGGAGATATCGATGAAGACTAACTAAAGCACAATAAAAGGTACATTTTCACAATTCTGGCAGGGAAGCACTAATCATCTGCTAAGTGTTGATTTTTCCTTAATGGGTGAATGGAGCTAATTATTTTGTTAAATAAATTAGTGGTTGTCTGCCATTTCTTAAGTTAATTTCTACCAGAATTTCTAGGTCAACTGGCGTTTCCTATGGAGTCATGTGGAATTTTTTTCTGCAATCATTCATCTCACTAGTAGAATTTTTGGGTATGTGACTAAGTGAATTTACTACATATTTTTCACTGTCACAGGGCAAAACCAATTCACCTATACATCATGAAATAGAAGTTCTGGACATTTGGGGTCATTTTATAATTATTGAATTTTCGGTTCCAATTCAATATAAAGTCCACAAAACTTCAGGGGCCTAAGAGAAATTTCCAGTAAAACATACAGAACTCATCTTCTCCGGCGAATTCGTTTTCCCGGCGTAGGTAATGATCGATCACCGCGTCACTGGCGTTTCTTATCATCTCCATCTGCTCAGGAAATGCTTTCTCGGTTTTCCCGATTTTCCCGATTGAAGGAAAAGCTTCCCGACCAAATCCGCCCAATTTAATGACTTTCATCGGAATGGATTTTGAGCAATTTTGGAATGAATTTCTTCGAACTTGTGTTGATTCACGATGGGCTTTCATTTCGTCAAACTTGCCAAAAATCCGTTGAAATTCGTCGAATTCGGAGCCCAATTCCTGCTGGCGAAATTCCCCTTTGCAAAATCTTACCCGGGCGAATATTCAGGTCTGCTCAAAATTGGGGCAAAATTTGGCCCATGATTTAGAAGGTCAAAGAAAGATCAAGTCATAATCAGAGAGCATGAAAAACATTTCTTAAGCACAATTCTTCAAGTAATATACAGAGATGACCAATAGAATTCATAAAAAATTTCAAGTGATAATTGAAAAAGATTAAAGAAAAGATTAAGTACTAAAACATAAATGATCCGGTCATTACCGTAAATGATCAAGCTTGAGCCATAGAAATTTCCCCAAATCGGAAAACGTATGCAGCAACGGGAAAACATCAGATCCGAGCTTTCTTCGGTTTACAATTGCTCCGCCTTTGGTTGGGGTCTCCGGTCTCCTATTGCTCTTAGAGCATCATTGGAACCAGCGGATTGACGCAATCATCAATATCAATCGTCGACTTCAATCGACGGAAACTTCAAAGTCGACAGTCGTGATTTTGGACCTCAAAATTGGGGGAAAACTGAAATAACACAGTTCTACCAATTAAAACACCAAGTTGACGTTGAAACGTAAATGTAAAACACAGCAACTTGGTTACGCAGTTCAGTGCTGAAAGCACCTACGTCTGCGGGGTCGTAGCCCGATCAGAAACTCTTTCACTAGTAAGAATAATAGCGTACAAAGTACAACCTATTCTATCTTACTTCTATAGTGAAAGTACAAGTAGCCCTTGTTGCCAATTCGGAAAGCCAAACCTCGTTGACTCCTTTGTCTCACGAATCTCTTCAAGCTAGAAGATTTATGGCGGCGTTTCTGATCCGTGTGATTGTGTTGATGACAAATCACAGAACTTCACAAAGCACGACGAACAGCTTCAGGCAGATATCTCCGAGAGATGCAAAAACCTGACTGCGGATTAATTACGTTAACGTCCGTGCTTTTCCTCCAGTCCAGCGTCTCCTTATATATTCCAAGACACACGTCCCGAATGTGCTGGAACCTTCAATCAAGTCTATTACTACCAAAAATAGATTTCTAGACTAAGGAAACTTCTAAACCTTAACCAAGTGGTTTTCCGACAATTCCTTATAGAATGGAATTATACCAAGATTAAACCATGTACAACGCTGCTAAATATTACAAGAATATTATAATAACATTATTCCTAATTTAACATAGCAGTTGCAAACCGACTTGCAATAGGTTTAGATGAACTGGTCAATTCTGGATTTCTGAGTGACGTTGAAACATCACTTTTGCTGGAAATATGCCACAAAACTAAAGTACTAGAAAACTAGACTTTACAATCTCCCCCTTGGCATATTTGTGGATTCAACACCACTGGATTTCAACATAGACTCCCCCTGAATCAAACTCCAAACATAACCATCCAGAATTCAGCTATTACAGGTCATGTAAGTTCTAGCAGGAACAACAAAATATACCATCCAGCAAAATAAATTCAAACTATCATAAGTAAAAATCCAGAAATCCATAAATTACCCCCCCTGAATGCATGAATATGCCAAGTGCACCTAGATCAGAAGCTCTCACTCTCAGTCTCACTGGTATCCTCTGAATCAGCTACAACAGGAACCAAAGTCTCCCTTCGAGCTCTCAACTCCACCAACTCAGCCTGGAATTTCTCAATATTCTTCAAACACACATCCATCCTAGCATCAATTGCTACGATCTGAGCAGCTCTAACTGTATCCACATCCTGTGCACAAGCTGGAAGAGATTTCCTTGGCAAATCTTGAACCCTGTTCTTCATCTTTGCTGCAGTAGGAGCTAAAAGCTCAGTTGTTTTCCACTCATCACTAGGGTATATATCAACTCCACCTCCTTCAAGAACGGACGTAATAAGACATGGATTAACTAAAGACTCCTTACGATTATGACGCATTCCAAATGCACAAGCCATAATATTGTTGTAGATCAATCTGCCAAGATGAACAGTGAACTCCTGACCCAGATAATAAATCACCTTTGCCGCATCCTGAGTCACCTTTGTATTGTTCTTGGACGGAAGCCAGTTGTAGATAGTCACCATGTATAAACAAAAATACTTCACCGTAAGTTTAGACACAGATACACCCTTCTTAGGCCAGCTCATAATCAAAGACCCTATGATCTCAGAAGCTATATCATCATAAGTACACCCTTCAACGACCCGAGGAATCACCTTTTCACCGGGAGCTTTTAATCCAAGACACACACTAATAAGAGAAGGAGAAAACTCCACAACTTTCCCTCTGACATACACACGATGATACCATGGAGAAGTAGATTCCTCATTTGCTTTCTTGAGATTAGAATAAAACTCAAAAACCAAATCCTGATTGTAGGAGTCAAAGGAAGTTGCAGCAGTTACCACCTGTAAATGCTCCATATATGAAGTAAAACCACAACCTTTGTAGGCATTCACATCAGCAATCCTTTCAGCCAGAATTGCTCTTTGCACCATTTGCTCCATTCTGACTTTACTCTCTCTATCATAGAAGCACTTATTCAGAGCTAACTCAACTGCAGGAGAAGGTACAACAGCTCTCTTGCTAGACGTTTCCCTTTTTATTGGTAACTTCCCTTTCTGCTTATCAGTCAATATTCCATGTTCCCTTGGCTCAGCTTGACTTGCCTTCTTGACTTTCTTAGCAGTTCTGGTTCTCGAGGCCACACACTCATCATTTTCAGATCTCTTAGTCTTCCTGGATGTCTCAGGAATACAAGTCTTCTTGGCTTTCTTAGCAGCTCTTGTTCTTGATGCCACACACTCATCATCATTACTTCTGTCATTCAGTACCATAGGGACTTTCTCACTAGATCGTAAAAGATTTCTCCATTTCTTGCTAGCGGCAGACCTGCGAGTTCCAGAACTGGAAAATTTCTTGAGAAGTGAGGTTTCTACCTCATCCTGAGAGAACGTTTTCCTCAATCTCCTAAGCCTTCTTGTTGCAGAAAATTTTGTATGTCTTAATTCCTTGTATGTGGAGCTGTGCACTCAATTAAATTATGACACATGGCAAGTGTTAAGTTTTACTAACGGAGGGTTAGTTTCATCCCATTTTTCTAAATCTTTCCGTTTATTCCCATATTTTTACCTTAATTTCTTTTCTGACCCATCTTTCTCACCCCGTTCTCCCCTGCACAATCGATTTTCCCCCTTTCTGAATTTCTTCCGGCAGAAAACCAACCCGTACCCACCCGAAAAGAGCCGATGTTAAATCCGGTCTGAACTTCTTCAGAAAGGGTACCATCCACTCGTACCCACCCGAAAAAAGCCGTCGTAATTGATTTCGCCGATCTATCGCCGGACTCTATTGTGTTCTCTCCCGGCCAATTATTTCTGGGACGTTTTAATTCTGGGATTATTAGAGACGTAAGAGATACCCGATTATCTACGCTTGGTGATTAAGGTACTGTATAACACTCAACTCAACAAACAATTTGAACACATATTTCAAAAATAAGTTAAGGTACTGTATAGTATCTATTGTGTATAGTCCCAGGTGTTTACATGAATTGTTTTTTGTTTGTTTACAGATGGGTCTTCAGTTCTCAGAGAAAGATCTACAGTCGTATCAAGTGGATTATGATAAGGCTCTTGATTTGGGTGTTGTTCCGAAAATCGGTATGACCTTTGGAGCAGAAGATGAAGCATATGAATTTTACAATTCATATGCCCTGGCTGCAGGATTTAGTATTCGGAAGCACACCAGATATCAAAGGAAGATTGATAACAAACTTATGTATAGAGTACTATGTTGTTCTGCTCAAGGATTCAAAGAGAAGCATTCTTCGAAGGGTACGCCAAACAAGTCACGCTCACAAACAAGATGCTATTGTGAAGCACTCATGAGGATTGAGGTGGAGAATTCGGGAAATTATGTGGTTACACAGCTTGTATCACAACATACTCATGTACTTGCTGCTCCAGACAAGGCTCATATGTTGAGATCCCATAGACGAATCCGTCCAGCTCAAAAAGACATGATTAATAGCATGACAGAAGCTGGGATTGGTCCTTCTAAAATCTATCACTATTGTGCTCAAGAAGCAGGTGGTGTTGATAAGCTAAACTTCTTACATGCAGACTTGGATAATTTGGTGCAAAGGAATCGCATGGAATTTCTCAAGAAATGTGATGGCATGCTTCATCTTGATTATTTTCGAAAGAAGAAAAAGGAAAATAGTTCATTCTTTTATAGAATAGACTTGGATGTAAATAATCAGATGCAGAATTGTTTCTGGTGTGATGCAAAGTCAAGAATTGATTATGAATGTTTTGGTGATGCTGTGTCTTTTGATACAACATACAAGACAAATGACTATGAGATGCCTTTTGCACCATTTGTTGGTGTGAACCATCACAGACAGACCAGCACATTTGCTAGTGCCTTGATAAGTGACGAAACCATGGAGACTTTTATTTGGGTCTTTGAAAGATTTCTAGAAGCAATGGGGGAAAAGACAATAAAGACTATATTCACAGACCAGGCCCCAGCAATTGGCAATGCTATTAAGAAAGTTTTTCCACATGCACATCACCGTTTGTGCATTTGGCATATAGCCCAAAATGCGTTACGCAATCTGTCACATATTTTCACCAAGTTCAAATCATTCGGTGACGACTTCACTACTTGCATCTACAAAGGAGAAGTTGAGGAAGATTTTCTGAAAAATTGGGATAACTTGCTCGACAAATATGACCTTAGGGAGGAGAAATGGCTGAAAACACTATTCCTGAAAAAGGAGAAATGGGCTCAAGTTTATGGTCGCCAACATTTTTGTGCAGGTGAATTTTTTTTCCCCTTTAGCCTAATTTTCTATGTTGTAAGCAATTGCTACACCTGAATGGACATGAAAGCATGAGAAATGATTTGCATTGGAAGGTTTGTGACTCAATGAATGCGGAGTGAATCTCTAATGAAATGCAGCTCTCTTGTCACTTGTTTCATGTCCATTCTATCTTTGGGTGCAGCTTGAGAGCATCCAATCCCGAGCTTTAGAGCAGAGATTATGCATTCTTCTTTCAACCTGCTTTCAACTTGGGCTGCTTCTTCCGAGTATAACAGTGGATCGACAATCTCCCAAACTTGATCTGAAAGTCCAGCCTTGACGTAGTTATGCAAATCCAAGCCCCCTGTAAATGCATCGTTCGTAGGCCTCTTTCCTGTAAACATCTCCAGCAATAGAATCCCATAGCTGTACACATCGCCTTGTGTTGAAACCTCAAGTCCCATTCCATACTCTGAACAAGTAATACAATAGGAATGATTTGTAGGAGTAGAGAATATATTAGGACATACATCTAATAAGATAAGAAAGATAACTTTTCATATGGACAAACAAAACATTAGCATGAGAATGTAGATGCTAATTACCTGGAGCTGCATATCCAATTGTTCCTTTGATTGCAAGAGTGCTGCTTGAAGCTCCTTGTTGAAGTTGAGGAAGAAGTCTGGCTAGTCCAAAATCACCCAAGTAAGCGATAAGCTCATTGTCAAGAAGAACGTTGCTTGGTTTTACATCACAGTGAGCAACCGCTACATGTGAGTGATTGTGCAGATGATCCAAAGCCGAGGCTACATCCGCTGCAATATTAATCCTTTGGCCAAGATCCAGACATCTTTTTGGTTCAAGTGACAGATTAGGATGCAGCCACGTGTCAAGGCTTCCATTCTCCATGTACTTGTAGACTAGCGCCTTGAATTCATCGCCCTTGTGATCAATGCTGGAGCAGTAAGTTAAGAGAGGGACAAGATTTCTGTGGCGAAGGCTGGACAGTGCCTTGCACTCTGCCTTAAAGCTCTTAGAAGCTCCTCTCTTTTGAAGGTCAAGAACTTTGACTGCTACAACTCTAATCTCTTCATGGCCAACAACTAAGTTTCCTTTGAACACAAAGCCAAAATTTCCAGATCCGATCAAGTTGGTTGGAGAGAAATTGTTACTTGCACGGTACAATTCATGATAAGAGACTCTTAACATCTCTTCCCCTGGGACTAAGGGCATTTCTTTTCTAACTCTACCGCTCTTTTTGCGGAGAAAGAGATACAAAACAATTATTATGGAAATCACAAGAGCAGAAATGATGGGAATGAGTATGATTTTTAAATAGTTTTTCCCTTTTGTCTTTGTATGAACAACTGGACAAGCTGGTAATCCCAATTCGACAATGCCGCCACAGAGTTTAGTGTTTCCATGTAACATTATTTGGCTTGCATTTGAGAAGACTCCATCAGTGGGTACCCTCCCTTCAAGGTTATTGTAAGACAAGTTTAGATACTTGAGATAAACCAGCTTACTCAAACTAGCCGGGATCGGGCCAGTTAAAGTATTATCCGAAAGGTCTAATACCTCAATTCCCTTCAAAGAATCCAAGCTTGGAGGCAGTGATCCACCAAACTGGTTTCCGTGCATATCAAGGGCCACAAGGACTGAACAATCACCAATTGTTGATGGAATATGTCCAGAGAGTTTGTTGTTGGAAACATTTAGTCGCTGAAGATTAGTCAATTTTCCTACTTCTAGAGGAACGGTGCCACTAAGTGAGTTACTTTCTAATTCCAGCCGAATTGGAGAAATGTATGATCCAAACATATGTGATGGGATATTACCACTAAAATTGTTTCCATAAATGTACAACTCTTTTAAATTTTGGCAGTTGGCAAGACTATGCCTGAGATCACCTCCCAGGTTATTTCCCAACAAGGCGAGTAAATATAAATTAGTCATGTTACTGCAGAGTGTTGGTGAAATTTGCCCTAACAGCTTGTTCATTGATAGATTCAATGACTCTAAGTTTTGGAGTTTTGCTAGATTTGTTGGTATGATGCCCGTTAAAGAGTTGTAACCTAGAGAGAGACTATTTAACCTGACAAGATTTCCAAGTTCCATTGGGATGGTTCCTGATATCTTGTTTGAAGGCAAGTGTAGTTGGGTCAATTGGGTTGATAGATTACCTATGCGATTGGATAGTTCACCTGAAAAATCATTTCCGTATAAATACAGTAGCGTCAAATTGGTGCAGTTGGTCAAAGGTTCTAAAATATCCATAACATTCCCATGAAATGAGTTTCTTTCGAGATTCAACCCTTCAAGATTAACAAGTTTCCCAACACTAGGTGGGAATGTTCCTTCAAACTTGTTATAACCAAGGTCAACTCTTATGAGGTTAGTGCAATTGAAAATTGAAACTGGGATTTCTCCAGAGAGGTTATTTTCATGAATATAAAAATATTGGAGATTGGGTAGGTTGAGGCCAAGATTGGTTGGAAGTTTACCAGAAAGGAAGTTTAATTGAACTCCGAATGCTTCGAGTGTAGAAATGTTAAACAAGGATGAAGGTATTTGTCCTCTTAACATATTTAGTCCCAACCCCAACCAAAGCATTCTACTTAATGACCCCAACTCAGTTGGAATATACCCTTCCAAATTGTTTTGGACTAAATATAGTTGGGAAAGGGAAGATGAAAGATTGGCTAGTGAAGCAGGAATCTTTCCTGTCACATTGTTAAAACCAATACCAAGAGCCTCCAGCTTTGTTAGCGACCCCAACTCGGGCGGAATTTCTCCAATAATATGATTCTTGTTAAGGTTTATGAGTCTAAGCTTTGAGCACATGCTTAAATTTGCTGGAATTTTTCCATTTAGTAGATTGTCTGACAGGTTAAGGGATTTTAACCTAGACAGTTGACCTAACTGTTGAGGTATTTCACCGTGCAAACTATTTCCCCCAAGATGGATACCCTTCAGGAAGCTCAGGTTTCCTATATAAGGAGAAATGGTTCCGGACAAGCTCTTACCTTCTAAAGTTAAGGTGGTTACCCTCCGATGTTGGATGTCGCAGCTGACTCCTAACCATTGGCAGTGATGATATGAATCATTCCAGAAATTCAGGACACCGGTTGGATCATTCATCTGAAGCTTGATATCGAGCAAGGCCATTCGATCCGTCTCGTTCCCCATGAATCTTGCATCTGTTGATGAATAAAATTGCATGGTTATTAGGAGCAGAAGCATAACGCATGATGAGCACCATGATCCCCGGGATGGCGTATGATTTAGATGTTCCATTTCAGGAGATGCAAGGAAGAATTTGCAGTATATTTTGGACTTGATAAAGAATATATATGAAGAAAAAACATGAGACTAATTGTCTGAAGAAGGGTTGCACTACTGATATGATCCACTGTTCTTCCTTACATAAGATTTTGAACTGGTCATTCTATCAGACTGAGTCAACATAATTTTTGAATTCACTGAAAAGACTTAATTTAACATGAGTCTGAGTCAACACAGAGGACTTAATTTAGCATGATTTGCTGAAACGAAACCACATATGAGTCTGAGACTCTAAGTCAACATTCAAAAGGAGATGGCCTAATTTTTTAATTCAAAAGATTTTAGTCAACACGGATCCCAGAATTCAAAAAATTTATCAATGCTTGGCCTAAGTTTGCAGAAACGTCAAATCGCATACGTACAAATCGAACGATCGGGACCTTGCCATAACTAAGGATTATGCCTGGTGCCTAATAGAGTTATGACGTTCAATTTCATAATTTCATCGGTAACACTATTGTTAGTCAAAGATGAAAGGATAATTCAAACCAATTCTGCCATTCATACAATTATACTACAAATACAAATACAAAAGATTACCATCTTAATTACCATCTTGGATTGAGATTTTCATATCGATACTGTAATTCTGGATTGTTCTTGAAAAATGAAGTGTCTCCGGATGATGTTATTTCATAGTTATGCAAATCCAAGCCCTCTGTAAATGCATCGTCCGTAGGCCTCCTTCATGTAAACATCTCCAGCAGAAGAATCCCGAAGCTGTACACATCGCCTTGTGTTCAAACCTCCAGCCCCATTCCATACTCTGAGCAAGTAATATTATAATAAATATATATCTTAATTGACGAGGTGAAGTCTCTTGAATGCTACAAATTGCAAATGCA
Organism: Cruciata laevipes; assembly: GCA_963678965.1. NCBI lineage: Eukaryota > Viridiplantae > Streptophyta > Magnoliopsida > Gentianales > Rubiaceae > Cruciata > Cruciata laevipes. Next base: position 2,597,660 of record OY787639.1, read on the forward strand.
TGGATTGAAGCATGATCGTTGACGAGTGGAGTCTTTTAAACGCTACAAAATTACAATTGCATACACAAATATTTTCTAAATTTACTGTCAATACCTCTGTTCTGACCATCACGATTTTGTGCTTTTAAGAAGTATTGAAGCTGTTTTCTCACAAAAGCTTACTTGATCAAACACAGAACGTCATAAACTCCTCTCATAAACGAACAATAATTCTCGTTAACGCCATGAAATTATTCAAGTATTTTGTGAATCAAGCAACATGTATGAAAAATGAATAGAATGTGAATCAAGCAACACAAAACGCATCTCTAATGAAATGCAGTTCTCTTGTCACTTGTTTCATGTCCATCCGATCTTTGGCCGCTGCTTGAGAGCATCCAAGACCGAGCTTTAGAGCAGAGATTATGCATTCTTCTTTCAACATGCTTTCAACTTGGTCTGCTTCTTCCGAGTATAACAGTGGATCGACAATCTCCCAGACCTGATCACAAAGTCCAATCTTAACATAGTTATGCAAATCCAAGCCCTCGATAAATGCATCGTCCGTAGGCATTTTTCCTGTGAACATCTCCAGCAACAAGATCCCATAGCTATACACATCGCCTTGTGTTGAAACCTCAAGCCCCATTCCATACTCTGAACCAAGTAACATAATATTAACCTAAGGTTTGTAGTTTCAAAATGATTTGTAGCATAAGAGAATATTTTAGGACATATAGCTGATCAGAAAGATAACTTTTAATATTGCTCAACAAGAAAGATAAGTTTTTATTACTCAACAACTCAAAAAACAAAAGATAACTAATAAACAACATCACATGATATGGTATTTACCTGGAGCTGCATATCCAGTTGTTCCTTTGATTACTAGAGTGCTGGTTGAAGCTCCTTGTTGAAGAAGCTTTGCTAGGCCAAAATCACCCAGATAAGCAGTAAGCTCATCATCAAGAAGAATGTTACTTGGTTTAACATCACAATGAGCAACTGCCACGTGTGAGTGATTATGCAGATGATCTAATGCTGAGGCTACATCTATTGCAACATTCAACCTTTGGAGAATATTCAGACATCTTCTTGGCTCAATTGAACGATCAGGATGCAACCACGTATCGAGACTTCCATTCTCCATGAATTTATATACTAGCGCCTTGAATTCATCGCCCTTATGATCAATACTGGAGCAGTAAGTTAAGAGAGGGACAAGATTTTTGTGGCGGAGGTTGGACAATGCCTTGCACTCTGCCTTGAAGCTCTTGGAAGCCCCCCGTTTTTGAAGGTCAAGAACCTTCACAGCTACAACCTTAATATCTCCATGGTTAAGAACTAGGCTGCCTTTGTACACATACCCAAAGCTTCCTGATCCGATCAAGTTTTCCGGAGAGAACTTGTTACTTGCATGATACAGCTCATGATAAGAAACCCTTAACATCTCTTCCCTTGGAACTGATGGTATTTCTTCTCTAACTCTATCTCTCTTTTTACGGAGGAAGAGATAGAGAAACAATGTGATGGACATTACAAGTGCAGCAAGTAGGGGAATGAGTATGATTTTAAAATGTTTGTTCCATTTTCTCCTCTTGTGAACAACTGAACAAGCTGGTAATCCTAGTTCGACAATGCCGCCACAAAGTTTAGTATTTCCCTGTAACATTATCTGGCTTGCATTTGAGAAAATTCCATCAGTGGGTACCCTACCTTCAAGGTTATTGTAGGACAGGTTCAAATACTTGAGATAAAGTAGCTGACTCATACTACCCGGGATCGAACCAGTTAAACCATTATCTGAAAGGTCTAATACCTCAATTCCTTTCAAAGAAGCCAAATTTGCAGGTAATGATCCACTAAAATTGTTGCTGCTCATATCAAGTCCCACAATCACTAAACAATCACCAATGGTCGAGGGAATATGTCCAGAGAATTTGTTGTGGGAAACATTTAGTAGCTGAAGATTAGTCAATTTTCCTACTTCTAGAGGAAGGGTGCCACTCAATGAGTTATTTGCTAATTCAAGCTCAGTTGGAGAAATGTATGATCCAAACATCTGTGATGGAATATTACCACTAAAATTGTTTCCATCAACTCGAACAATTTGTATACTCGGACAGTTTGCAAGACTATGACCTAGATCACCTCCCAAGTTGTTGTCATACAACCAGAGACCATAGAGATTGGTCATGTTGCTGCAGAGTGTTGGTGGGATTTGTCCTGACAACATGTTTCTGCTTAAACCCAACACCTCTAAGTTTTGAAGTTTTGCCAGATTTTCCGGTATGATACCTGTCAAAAAATTGTTGTTCAAGTTGAGAGTATTCAGCCTAACCAGATTTCTAAGTTCCACTGGAATGGTTCCTGATATCTTGTTATAAGCCAAGTGTAGTCGAGTTAGCTGGGACGATAGATTACCTATGAGATTGGATAATTCACCTGAAAAATCATTTCTGTATAAAGATAGCATGGTTAAACTAGTGCAGTTGGTCAAAGGTTCTAAGATACCCATAACATTTCCATGCAAAGGATTTTGTTCAAGATTCAACCATTGAAGATTCAGAAGTTTCCCAACACCAGGTGGGACTTTTCCTTCAAACTTGTTATCACCAAGGTCAACTCTTTCAAGGTTAGTGCAATTGAAGATTGAAACAGGGATTTCTCCAGAGAAGTTATTTCCATGAATATATAAAAGTTGGAGGTTGGGCAGGTTGAGGCCAAGATTGGTCGGAAGTTTACCAGAAAAGAAGTTATATGGAACTCCGAATGTTTGGAGTGTGGATATGTTGTACAAAGATGAAGGGATTTCTCCACTTAACTTATTTGGTCCCAATCCCAAGAAAATCAACCTACTTAATGAACCTAGCTCAGATGGAATACTCCCTTCCAAATTGTTTTGGACTAAATATAACTGCTCAAGAGATGATGAAAGATTGCCTAGTGAAGCAGGAATCCTTCCTGTCAAATTGTTGAAACCAGTACCAAGAGCCACTAGCTTCATTAGTGACCCCAACTCGGCCGGAATTTCTCCTATCAATTGATTTTTGTTAAGGTTTATGTATCTAAGCTTTGAGCACCTGCTCAAGTTTGTTGGAATTTCTCCACTCAGTAAATTGTTTGACAGGTTAAAAACTCTCAACCTAGACAATTGACCTATCTGTTGAGGTATTTCACCATGCAAACTATTTTCCCCCAAATTGATACCCTTCATGAAGCTAAGGTTTCCTATATGAGCAGAAATGGTTCCGGACAAGCTCTTACCTCCTAAAGTTAAGTTGGTTACCCTCCGATGCCGCATGTTGCAGATGACTCCTGGCCATTGGCAGTGGTGGTGTGAGTCATTCCAGAGATTCAGAAACCCGTTTGGATCACTCAAATGATGCTTGATATCGAGCAAGGCCATTCGATCCGTCTCGTTCCCCAGGAATCTTGCATCTGTTGATGAATAAAACTGCATTGTTGTTAGGAGCAGGAGCATAACACATATGTGTTCCATTTCAGGAGATGGAAGGCAAGGAAAGGAAGAATTTGCAGTGTATTTTGGACTTGATGAAGAAGAAAAAACATCAGGTCATATATCAATGGTTGATAAAAGTTGGACTAAATCTGAACAAGAGATGAGAAAATGGTTGATAATCAATCATTAAAGTTACAAACTTTTTCCAGCGTTCTGATACTGAACTTGATCTTTCACACTGAAGTCCGGCCGTATACCAACAAGAGTGTGCGCCCGAGTCAACAATCAAGCTGGGGGAATCAAAATTGTCCACATGATATTGACAATTGAGTTGCATTAAAAAAACTAAAACAAAAATGTATTAACAGAAAAAAAACAAAATCCATGTACCCGTGATCCAAAATTTATTCTTTTTCAATTTTATTTATTCAATTTAGATTCTTAGAGTCAATTTTGTCCAATTTTTTATAAAAAAATTGGGTAATAATCCAAATGAACCCCAATAAAATCCAACCCCATTGCCCCCCAGCAAGGAATTGAACCCAGGATCTCTAGGCAACTGTACAAGTGTTACTTGAGCTATTTTCAATTCCTATTTTTTCCATCTTTAAATGCCAATAAGATGATATTCAACTTATTTTTGTACTTTAGCGCACTTAACGTAATGATGTAGTGAATTTTTTTATTAAGTACTATGAAACATTCATAACTTGAAAGGGGAGTGTAATTTCTAAAATAATGATAGTTAATTTGTTGATATTTTTAAATAAACATTTAATTAATAACATTAATACCCTTATTTTTATTGTTCTAGTATAAATTCATTTCTCTTATATTCAACTAAGTTGATATTTTAAATATAATTATTTCTTAAAAAAAAAAAAAAAAACTATTGCTCTTTCGAGAAATTATACCAAATGTAAAACCACTTTCATTTCTGAAAGTTCCACCACACTCAATGCCAATTTTTCCAACAATTTATACCGCGGACAAATTAACGCAAACAGTAAACATGCATGCTCAACTTCTGTGGGGCTTGGACCAAAATTAAGTTAAAACCTTGTGCATTCTGATCAAATAACAATATATAAGTCAAAAACATCATATGCTCACCTTCTGCATTCTGACCATTAAATAGCCACGTCCAATATATATCTTGACAGAGATCATACAGGCTAGGCTGCAACATAATATATAAGGTCACTCATAAACGAACATGCATAACAGATAATTGGCTTTGTTTGAGAAAACGTGCCTTGTAGTTACAAACTTAATTAATGCCAGAAGAAGTTGAAAAACGAATTCATAAGATGGTTTGGCTAGCTAGCTTTGTGAATCAAGCAAGACAAAATGCATGTCTAATGAAGTGCAGTTCTCTCATAACTTGCTTCATGTCCATTCGATCTTTGGGTGCAGATTGAGAGCATCCAAGACCAAGCTGAAGAGTGGAGATGATGCAGTTTTCTTGAGCTTTCAAATTGGTTTTAACTTGGGATTCTTCTCCTGAGAGTAAGGAAGGGTCTACAATCTCCCAAACCTGATCAGAAAGTCCAATCTTAACATAGTTATGCAAATCCAAGCCCTCTGTAAATGCATCATCCACGGGCCTCCTTCCAGTGAACATCTCCAGCAACAAGATACCATAGCTGTACACATCGCCTTGTGTTGAAACCTCAAGCCCCATGGCATACTCTGAGCAAGTAATATAATATTATTGGCTAAGGCTTGTAGTTTGAGAATACATCTGAGTGAGAATTGAGATGGTAATTACCTGGAGCTGCGTATCCAATTGTTCCTTTGATTGCAATAGTACTGATGCTTGAAAATCCTTGTTGAAGTTGAGGAAGAAGCCTTGCGAGGCCAAAATCGCCCACATAGGCGGTAAGCTCGTAATCAAGAAGAATGTTGCTTGGCTTTACATCGCAATGAGCAACCGCTATGTGTGAATGATTATGCAAGTGATCCAATGCCCATGCTACATCTATGGCAATATTCAGCCTTTGGAGAAGATTCAGACATCTTGATGGCTGATCAGGATGCAGCCACGTGTCAAGGCTTCCATTCTCCATGTACTTATAGACTAGCGCCTTGAATTCATCGCCCTTGTGATCAATGCTGGAGCAGTAAGTTAAGAGAGGGACCAGATTTCTGTGGCGAAGGCTGGACAGTGCCTTGCACTCTGCTTTGAAGCTCTTGGAAGCACCTCGATTTTGAAGGTTAAGAACCTTCACTGCTACAACCTTAATCTCTCCATGCCCAAGAACTAAGCTTCCCTTGTACACAAAGCCAAAATTTCCCGATCCAATTAAGTTGGCTGGAGAAAACTCGTTGGTTGCCCGATGCAGATCATGATAAGAAGCTCTTAACATCTCTTGACCTTGGACTAAGGGCATTTCTATTCCAACTCTATCACTCTTTTTGCGAGGAAAGAGGTATAGAAAAATTACAAGTGCAAAAAGGATGAGAATGATCAGTATGATTTTTAAATAGTTTTTCCCTTTTGTCTTTGTATGAACAACTGGACAAGCTGGTAATCCCAATTCGACAATGCCGCCACAGAGTTTAGTGTTTCCCTGTAACATTATTTGGCTTACATTTGAGAAGACTCCATCAGTGGGTACCCTCCCTTCAAGGTTATTGTAAGACAAGTTTAGATACTTGAGATAAACCAGCTTACTCAAACTAGCCGGGATCGGGCCAGTTAAAGTATTATCCGAAAGGTCTAATACCTCAATTCCCTTCAAAGAAGCCAAGCTTGGAGGCAGTGATCCACCAAACTGGTTTCCGTGCATATCAAGCAACATAATGACTGGAAAATCACCAATGGTGGGAGGAATACGCCCGGAGAGCCTATTATGGGAAATGTTTAACTGTTGAAGGTTAGCCAATTTCCCTACTTCAATAGGAAGAGTGCCGCTCAATGAGTTGCTTGATAAATCAAGTGTAATTGGAGAAATGTTTGATCCAAACATTTGTGATGGAATACTTCCACTCAATTTGTTTCCCCAAATGTAGAGCCTTTGTAAGCTCCGACATTCGACAAGACTATGACTGAGATTACCTCCGAAATTGTTGTCACCCAAGTAAAGTTCAAATAGACTGGTCATATTGGTGCAGAGCGGTGGAATCTGTCCTGATAACCCATTGTTAGTAAAACCCAAAATATTTATGTTTTGAAGCTTTGCCAGACTTGGCGGTATGGCACCTGTGAAAAAGTTATCCTCTAAGGTGAGAATCTCTAATTGAACAAGTTTTCCTAGTTCCACTGGGATAGATCCTGATATATTGTTACCACGCAAGCATAATTCTGTTAGTTGGGATAGATTACCTATGGTATTGGATAATCCACCTGAAAAGTTATTTCTGTATAAAGAGAGAGCTGTTAAATTGGTGCAGTTAGTCAAAGGCTCTAAAACATCCTGAAGATTTCCATGCAGGGAATTTAGCTCGAGATTCACCTCCTGAAGATTCAGAAGTTGGCCAACGGTAGGTGGGACTTTTCCTTCAAACTTGTTACCACCAAGGTTAACTTTTTCAAGTTTAGTGCAATTGAAAATTGAAACAGGAATTTCTCCAAAGAAGTGATTTGCACCAATATTTAAACTTTGGAGATTGGGTAGGTTGAGGCCAAAATTGGTTGGAAGTTTACCGGCAAGGAAGTTAGCATATGTTGAGAATATTTTGAGTGTAGAAATGTTAAGCAAAGATGGAGGGATTTCTCCTCTTAACATATTCGGTCCCAATCTCAAGAAAATCAATCTACTCAGCAACCCCAACTCCCTAGGTATGTATCCCTCCAAATTGTTAAAACCTAAATTCATATACTTAAGAGGTAATGAAAGATTGGCTAGTGAACTAGGAATCTTTCCTGTCAGATTGTTAACACCGACATCAAGAGCCTCCAGCTTTGTTAATGACCCCAACTCACCCGGAATTTCACCACTCAAATGATTTGTTTCAAGGTCTATGTATCTAAGTTGTGAGCATCTGCTTAAATTTACTGGGATTTCTCCACTCAGTAAATTGTTTGACAGGTTAAAAACCTTCAGCCTATACAACTGACCTATCTGTTGAGGTATTTCACCTTGCAAACTATTTCCCCCTAGATGGATACTATTCATGAAGCTCAGGTTTCCTATATGGGGAGAAATATTTCCAGATAATCTCTTACCTGGTAAAGTTAAGTTGGTGACTCTCCAATGCCGCACGTTGCAGCTGACTCCTGGCCATCGGCAATGGTGTTGGGAATCATTCCAGGAATTCAGAAAGCCGGTTGGATCATTCATCTGAAGCTTGATATTGAGCAAGGCCGTTCGATCCGTCTCGTTCCCCATAGATCTTGCAGCTGATGACGAACAAGAGTAGTGCATGTTTGTTAACAGCACAAGCAGAATGTATGGCGACAGCCATGATGTAAGATTAAAATTTCCCATTTATGGAAATGAAGGAAAAGAAGAAACAATTTGCAGTGAACTGCTCTTTTAGTTCTGTTTGTTTTGACAGCTTTAACCTGGTAATCAAGCTAAGTTTTATAGCACCTCCAAATAGAACACAAATATCAACGCAAATCCAAGTGGGGTATTATTCTATTTGGCAGTGTTCGAATTTCGGCAGTGTTCAAAGTTCGGCAGTGTTCATAATAATGCAGATTCTTCTGTTTTCTGTTGTTTTGTGCCGAAAATACAGGTGGGCTTATTCTGAGCTTGACGGCACTCCTCGTTGTGTCTACTACGTACATGCTTTCTCAACCCGTTCGCTGTGATTGCGGAGAAACATTTTGATTTTGCTTTTTGGCAAATTCTAATTTGAGACAGGACCAAACATTATATGATACTGCTATTGATTGAATTTGTCGTTGGTGACCTTTAAACCCGCCGATTTCCTTGATTGAATTTGTCGTTGGTGAAATTGACCAAGGAAATGATCAAGAAAATTGACCCAAAGATCAAGCAAATTGAACGAAAGATCAAATTAACTGAAAAATCAAGGCAAAACAAAAATACTCAAGGACATTGATTGAAAGATCAAACAAACTGACTAAAAGATCAAGCAGAAACAGTAAATGCTCATTCCCCTGCTCTTGGTCTCACCCAAGACTTTCTCTTGATTTTTAAAGAAATTAGAAACTTTGATTTCGTGTTCGTTCAAAATATAATCCAATCCCAGAACACAAAAAGAAGTGAATGAGTTTAAATTAATTCTTACGTAAGGTGTTGTCGTTAGCAATATCAGTCATAGATGATTGAAAGAAGTGAGCCGTCTGAAAGCGATTAGTCACAGTACTATTTTTCTTCCCATGTTTTATGTCCCATTCTTTGCGCTGTTCAATGAAGACCCAAAAAATATCGTTCATTCACAGCGCCGAGGTTTTAAAAACAAAATCTGAATATCAGGTTTTAATAAAATGAAGACGAATATATGGATCAGCTTTACAATTTCGATGGGAAAAAGAGAGGTTTAAAACTACAAAAAAATGAATCCAGCAAATTTTAGTGACAGATAAAACGTGTCGCTATTTTAACTCCATCGAAGTCACTAAATGTTACTGACATGAGTGCACGTGTCACTAAACAAATTTGTTACGTCAAATTTACAAATTTAGAAGCGTCACATATTTAACGACACCTTTAATTCTCGTAATTATTTACTAACACATTGGGTGCTTCCTTAAGCGTCACTAATATTATTAGCGACGCTTTTTTTCGTCGCTAAATATCAATATATGCGTCACTACTGGCGTCAATTCATTTTATTATTATTATTATTTTCACCAAATGACAAATTTTCATATATAGCAGCTGAATTAGAAATAATTCCTAATTTAAAATTGGTGATTGTGTAATTCAGCATTGCATGAAACAAATTAATTTTTAAAACATGATAAATTCATGCATGTTTGAATGGTCAAACAACATAACATCAAAACATCATGTGTGTTTCTAATCCTCTGGTAAGAAGAAAGATTTATTCTTCCCATCTCACAAACGAAGGTGATGAAAAGCAAAATAAAAATTAACTGATCCATGATTTTTCTCTAATATCTAATAAATATCAGCACCGTAAATTTAATATATCAAAATTTCTCATCTTTAATTACACCATTCATTCATGCATGTTATGGAAATTTTAAAATATACTTTACAAACCAAACCACATCAACGGTCACCTACGCTTTCTTAAATATTGCAAAACTATAATGAGCAAAACTATAATGAGAATTCTTTGGTTTTAATTTCTCCTTATCTTCCAACAAAGGTAATTTGGTAATTCTACACCACATGTGGATTAAATGAAACTTAATATAAAATAATAAAGCATAAGCACATACTCTTAGGGTATGAAATTCTTTGCTTATTGAACAATCACATCATTTATACATGTAAATTTGTGTATTTTCAGTAACCACTACTAGGTGGACCCCCTTTAGGCAGCGGTTTTTGACCCCTCTAGCAGCAGTTTTAAGACCAAATTATGACCGGTGCGTATGTATAGAGGTACTAGGATTGGCCTTTTCTTAGCAGCGGTTTCTGTACCACTGCTAATTTAATCTCGACAAGCAGCGGCTTTAAAACCGCTGCATTAAAACGTTACTAGATTTTTCTAGCAGCGGTAAAATATAGCACCGTCTGAATTCCGCAAACCACTGCTAGATTAGTAACAATTCAGTCCCCATAATTTTCTCATTTGCAAATTAATTATCAAAATTTTCATATTTATAAAAAAAAATCCAACTTTTATATATTAACAAATCAGCCTACAAAGTTTTTTTCCTTACAATTTTATTCTAAAAAACCCTATACTTTCTACTTTCTAATTTTACAAATTCACCCTAAAAATTCTATACTTGCTCACTTTTTCCCTCCGCCTTAAGCAAATCTCTTCTTCATTAAAATCTTCATCATCTGAAATCACTTCTTCATCACTGCTTCTTTATCATCACTTATCAGGAATCCTATTCATCAAAACATTGAAAATTACATCTCCTGCACCAAGGTTGCCCCTCATAAATCGTTATTGCAACCATCATCATCGCTTTGTCCCAATCATAACTCCATCATGAAGTTTGCGAATTCAAACCAACAGCTAAGGGGGTCATAATCATAAAATTTTTTTTATCAGAATCATAATCATCAATTTTTTTTATCAGAATCATCATCATCATAATCACCTGTAAATCCCTGCCGCTAACCACTGCGCCTCCGTTCTCAGACGTCGGCCTCACAACCGTCACCTGCATGATGGGGAATTGAATAAGAGTTCTAAATCACCTAATGCACCTAATGCACATGATAAAACTAAGAATTTAAATGACTGTCTACATAAATCACGAGTCTTAAAATGACACTAACATACAGAAATTGAACCTGCAGTCATCACGTGGTCACGTAATGCCGAATTTTCTCACTACATTGGGCGGAGAAGAACGTCGGTCGAGGATCACTACATTGGGCGGAGAAAAACGCCGGCAGTTTCACTCCTCTGGCCACACTGCCGGATATTCCTGAAATTGCGAATTGATTTGGGATTTGGGATTTGGGGACGAGAAAGCCTGTGATTTGAGGGTTTTAATCGGATGTTTTGCTTATTTGCGTAGAAGTCCCTAGTTCCCTTAAACAATAATTAAGCTCAATTCCAAAAGTGCTGTCAAATAATCCAATATTTGCGTGTTCGTGCATCGAAGGTGTAATTATTGTACGCATGCTGCCAGAATTAACGTACAGAAAAATATGAGTTTGATAATTATTTATTTTAACACAATCAATCATTTATAAATCTCTATATTTCAAATACATTAACTAATTCACTAATAATATTATTTAATTATTTGTAAGTCATGACATTGATCATATTATTATGATCAATACTTTCCTATTTAAAATTGTTGTGACCAATACTTTATACTCACACTTAAGGCAAATTCTCATTTGAAAGATTATATGAGACTGCTATTGATTGAATTTGACGTTGGTGAGCTTTAAACCCGCCAATTTCCTTGATTGAATTTATCGTTGGTGAAATTGACCAAAGAAATGATCAAGAAAATTGACCGAAAGATCAAGCAAATTTAACGAAAGATCAAATTAACTGAAAAATCAAGGCAAAACAAAAATACTCAAGAACATTAATTAAAAGATCAAGCAAACTGACTAAAAGATCAAGCAGAAACAGTAAATGCTCATTCTCCTGCTCTTGGTCTCCACAATGACAGGTCTCACCCAAGACTTTCTCCACACTTAATAAAGGCCTTTACTATATGCAGTCCGAAATTACTTTTTGCAGTCCGTATTTGTACATGAAATACCTCAAATACCCCTAATTAGTTACACAAGCTTAACTTACCATTTTAATCCCACTCTCTTCATTGTATTTTCAATCAAATCCCTGAAGTTCTTCTGCAATTTTAGAATTTTTATTCCAACTTCTTTTCGATCGATCAAACATTCTTCTTCCTTTCATCACTCTTTTTTCCATCTTTTTGATCAAACATTGTTCTTCAAGTTTTAGGTAAATTCGATTCATCAAACATTGTTCTTCCTTCCATCACTCTTTTTTCCATCTTTTCAATCAAACATTATTCTTCAAGATTTAGGTAAATTCGATTTATTCGTCCCATCCATATCGCCAATAATCCATATCTTTCTATTACCTCTTTTCTTCAAAATTTTAAATTTCCGGATAAAGGGTGAATTTAAGAATATCTTGTATTTTTTGGCGTGTTCTTTAGCAACCGGGTACACCAACCGTGTTCTTCAGCATAAATGTCTGGTGTTCTTTAGCATGAATGTCTGGATTTTGAATGTTCGATAGCCATCGCCGATGAACACGTGGTCAATACGTATTTAGATACTAAATTGAGATAATTTAGATGGTAAAAGTCAATGAGAAAGTAAAAGAAATATTTGGAATAGTATTTTTATGGAAACTAATTAATCAAAATTATCTCGGAAACGAGAATGTCCAGGTTCATGATTGAGAGTGTATTAAAGATGATTGAATTTAATCTTGGAAAATGATAGATATAATTTTGGAAATAGAAGTGGAGTTTAAGATGATTTAAATAAATTTAAATTTATATATTAATTTTGTGTAACCGATTGCTAAAGAACACACCAAAAAATACAAGATATTCTTAAATTCACCCTTTATCCGGAAATTTAAAATTTTGAAAAAAGAGGTAATAGAAAGATATGGATTATTGGCGATATGGATGGGACGTATGAATCGAATTTACCTAAATGTTGAAGAACAATGTTTGATTGAAAAGATGGAAAAAAGAGTGATGGAAGGAAGAACAATGTTTGATGAATTGAATTTACCTAAAACTTGAAGAACAATGTTTGATGAATCGAATTTACCTAAAACTTGAAGAACAATGTTTGATCGAAAAGATGGAAAAAAGAGTGATGAAAGGAAGAAGATTTTTTGATCGATCGAAAAGAGGTTGGAATGAAAATTCTAAAATCGCAGAAGAACTTTAGGGATTTGATTGAAAATACAATGAAGAGAGTGGGATTAAAATGGTAAATTAAGCTTGTGTAACTAATTAGGGGTATTTAAGGTAGTTCTTGTACAAATACGGACTGCAAAAAGTAATTTCGGACTGCATATAGTAAAGGCCTTAATAAACTATTATAGTAATTTTTATACTCACATTGTAAATTTCTAAACCAACTCACAAAATCTCGTATTTCTGAATCTAACTCACAAGCTTTTGATTTTTTTGAACACAGTGAGTCTTTACCCAAGTCTGTGTATTTACCTAGATCGTAATTTGTAAACCCAACTCTCAAACTCTCGTATTTTCTGAACACAATTAGTCTTTACCCAAGTCCGTGTATTTATAGAGTCCATAAACTACACCACAAACAGAAAGCTTACGAACCTATCTGAAATACAGAAAGGAATAGAACCTAAACCAAACACTAAAAGGAAATGCTTGTGTAATAAATATCTGTTAAATGCTTGTGATAAGATTTATTTGTAACCGATCCACGAAAATTCCATCTCCAATGCTAATGATTAAATCAGCGGAATATTGTACTTCCAGCACCGATTTCGGTGGAACGCTGATATAAACTGTTGCTTATATATTGTACTTCCAGCACCAATTTCGTTGGAGTGCTGCTATAAACCGGTGCTTATTGTACTCCAAGCAGCGGTTTCGGTGACGCGCTGCTATAAACTGGTGCTTATTGTACTTCCAGTAGCGGTTTCAGTGAAGCGCTGCTATAAACCGGTGCATATAGGGGGATCCAGCACCGGTTTCACTGCAGTGCTGCTATAAACCGGTGCTTATAGTACTTCCAGCACCGGTTTCGGTGAAGAACTGCTATACACCGGTGCTTATAGGGGAATTCAACACCGATTTCAATAAAGCGCTGCTGTAAAACGGTGCCTATAGGGGGGTCTCCTAGTAGTGAACATTAGGGATGGCATTGGGCGAACTGGGCGTGGATAGTAGACTATCCATGCCCATCCCCATCTAAAATTTTACTATCCATCCCCGCCCATTTACCCATGACGGGTACAAATTTAATATCCATGCTCATCCAGCTGGATATCCATCTCATCTGGGTATCCGTGGATATCCATGCCCATGTTATACCCACATTCCCCATCCGACTTATTAATCCATATTTATAAAAAAAATTAACCTAAGATCTATTAATTATTATAAAAATTTAAATAAAAGCACTAATAATTCAAATATATTATGTTAATAGAACAAAATAATTTATAATATGCTAATCATTAACTTATAAAATTCTTTTATGTTTCAAAATAGACCAAACATGCTTAAAAAATGCTAAAATTAATAATATTATTAATATAAATACAAATAATACTATTAATATTATATATAACGGATATTTTACAAGTATTATACGGGTGGGTATGGGGCGGGTATGGGGCGGGTGGGGCGGGCGGGTATGGGACGGGTATAAAATCAATATCCATACCCACCCATTTACCCATGGCGGGTTTGAATCCAACATCCATACCCATGGCGGGTATAAAAAACTCATATCCATACCCGCCCCGTTGGGCGGTTGGTGGGCGGGTATCCACCAAATACCCGTCGGGTGCCATCCCTAGTGAACATAAACCAAAACACACATTAATTAACATTAGACAATACATCTATAAATTGACACATCTGGCCACTTTATCATAGAGCAAAACTAAAATGAGAATTCTTTGGTTTTAATTTCTCCTTATCTTCCAACAAGGGTAATTTGGTAATTCTACACCCCATGTGGGTTAAATGAAACTTAATATAAAATAATAAAGCATAATCACATACTCATAGGGTATGAAATCCTTTGCTTATTGAACGGTAACATCATTTATACATGTAAAGTTGTGTCTTTTCAGTAACATAAACCAAAACACACATTGATTAACATTAGACAATACATTTATAAATTGACACATCTGGACACTTTAAATGCAAAAAAACAAACATATTATTCACATTAAATCGTAAGCATTCCTTCACTTATGTCTTACCAGTATTTTTATTTCAATTTTATTCTATTTTATATTTGAATAACCATTAATCCTAGAGCAAAACTATAATGAGAATTCTTTGGTTTCAATTTCTCCTTATTTTCCAATAAGGGTAATTTGGTAATTCTACACCCCGTGTGGGTTAAATGAAACTTAATATAAAATAATAAAGTATAAACACATACTCATAGGGTATGAAATTCTTTGCTTATTGAACGGTAACATCATTTATACATGTAAAATTGTGTCTTTTCAGTAACATAAACCAAAACACACATTGATTAACATTAGACAATACATCTATAAATTGACTGGCCACTTTAAATGCAAAAAAAACAAACATATTATTCACATTAAATCGTAATATTCCTCCACTTATGTCTTACCAGTATTTCTATTTCAATTATATTCTATTTTATATTAGAATAACCATTAAATCAACAAAGTAAACCAAAGAAATTTTTTATCACCTTAAAATTAATAAATGCACCCTTAATATTTTGAATTGCCTTAAGTACATATTTTGCCATATATTGTGTTCTTGGGTGATCATTGACGTACATTGTATAATTAGGTGTAGCTTAGCTTACTTTGTAGTGTATAATGGTAATGATTCACTTGATTGCAATCTGCCATCCCAAAATTTATGTGTAACAAGTCTTTGTTTTGGAGATGTAATCATTTGCTACTGTTGACCTTTTGTTTCTATCATTTCCTACTTTATTAGGTCTTTTCTATATGAAGTTATTGCCTTGCATCTTATAACCGTGTTTTGCCTACAAATTGTATAACATAGTGTAATATGCAGGGCGTTTCTCGTAAAATCAATTTATGTCATTCATGTGGTGGTGCAACAAAGTACGAGGTGCCTGATGGGGAGGAAAAACCAAGAGCTATATGCACGACCTGTGGAAATATTGCATATGAGAATTTTAAAATGGTAATACCTTGTACTGACATTTCCAATCACTAAGTCTTAGTCGTAAAATACAGGAAATGGATCAGTTCCTC
This sequence comes from Cruciata laevipes, assembly GCA_963678965.1. NCBI lineage: Eukaryota > Viridiplantae > Streptophyta > Magnoliopsida > Gentianales > Rubiaceae > Cruciata > Cruciata laevipes. The sequence continues at coordinate 2,613,624 of OY787639.1, forward strand.
TATTTTCTACATGTTTGCCAGTTGCACCACTGAGTAAAAGAAACTGTAACCCAACAAGATTGCATATGACATTTCTGATAAGCTATAGAGGAACTGACCTTCATCCTGACCTTCAAGATGAAAGTAGTTAAGTCGATTAAGTTAACAACCATACCCTTCATGCTAGCCTATGTGATGTCAAAATAAATTGTTTTCCATGAAAGATTTTTAAACTTTAGTTGGGCCTATAATACCTATTTTTTATAGTTTTATTATTGAATAGTTGGGTTATGTTTGTTTTAGAGTATTTCATCAAATAAACCACGCAACGCGCGGTGTCGTCCTGCTAGTTTGATGAAACGGAATGAGAATTTAAAGTTTGAAGTAAAACATGACTTTAAACAAATTGTACAAACTTAACGCCAGGAATTATTGCTAGATCATAATTCATACTATATATACACATATACGGTATCTAGGAAACACGAGATAGTTTTGGCTTGCCAGCTATGTGGATCAACCAACACAAAATGCATCTCGAATAAAATGCAGCTCTCTTGTCACTTGATTCATGTTCATCCGATCTTTGGCAGCTGCTTGAGAGCATCTGATCCCGAGCTTTAAAGCAGAGATGATGCATTCCTGTGCTTTCAACCTTGATTCAACTTGCATTTCTCCTAAGAACAAGAAGGGATCTAAAATCTCCCAAACATGACCAGAGGATCCCTCCTTGACATAGTTATGCAAATCCAAACCATTTGTAAATGCATCATCTGTAGGTCTTCTTCCGGTAAACATCTCCATCAATAGAATCCCATAGCTATACACATCGCCTTGAGTTGAAACCTCAAGCCCCATTCCATACTCTGCACAAATAATATCGACTTAGTCTAATGCATATAATGACTTTGTAGCACTACTGAACATATAACTTAAAATAATAAAAAATATTTTTCGAATGGAACCAAAAGCATTTGCGTGAGAAATGAAATAGTTTTTACCTGGAGCTACATATCCAGTCGTTCCTTTGATTGCAATAGTGCTGCTCGAACCTTTTTGTTGAAGTTGGGGAATGAGCCTTGCTAGTCCGAAATCACCCAAGTAAGCGGTAAGCTCACTGTCAAGAAGAACATTGCTTGGTTTCACATCACAATGAGCAACTGCTATATGTGAGTGATTATGCAAGTAATCCAAGGCTGATGCTACATCTATTGCAATATGTATCCTTCGGAGAAGATTCAAACATCTTTTTGGTTCAAGTGAATGATCATGATGGAGCCATGTATCAAGACTTCCATTCTCCATGTATTTGTAAACTAGAGCCTTGAATTCATCGCCCTTGTGATCAATACTGGAGCAGTAAGTTAAGAGAGGGACGAGATTTCTATGACGAAGGTTGGACAATGCTTGGCACTCTGCCATGAAGCTCTTTGAAGCCCCTCTCCTTTTAAGGTCAAGAACTTTCACCGCTACAACCTTAATCTCTTCATGCTCATGAACTAAGCTGCCTTTGTACACAAAGCCAAAGCTTCCTGATCCAATCAAGTTGGCTAGAGAAAATTCACTAGTTGCCTGATACAGCTCATGATAAGAAACTCTTAACATCTCTTCACTTGTGATTGATGGCATTTCTTTTCGAACTCTATCGCTCTTTTTGAGGAGAAATAGACAGAGAAAAAATATTATGGAAATTACAAGTCCAAAAATGAGGGTAATGAGTATGATTTTTGTATGTTTCCCTTTTGTCTTTCTGTGAACAGCTGGACAAGCTGGTAATCCCAATTCGACAATGCCACCACAAAGTTTAGTGTTTCCGTGTAACATTATTTGACTTGCATTTGAGAAAACTCCATCATTGGGTACATTGCCTTCTAGGTTATTATAAGACAAATTTAGATACTTGAGATAAACCAACTGACTCATACCACTTGGGATTGGTCCAGTTAAAATATTATCGGAAAGGTCTAAATGCTCAATTCCCTTCAAAGAAGCCAAGCTTGGAGGCAGTGATCCACTAAACTGGTTTCCATGCATATCAAGGGCCATAAGGACTGAACATTCGCCAATTGTTGGAGGAATATGTCCTGAGAACATGTTGTGGGAAACATCTAAATCTTGTAGGTTAGCCAATTTTCCTACCTCTAAAGGAAGAGTGCCACTTAGTGAGTTACTTGCTAATTCAAGCCGAGTTGGGGAAATGTATGATCCAAACATCTTTGACGAAATATTGCCACTAAAATTGTTTCCATAAATGTATAACTCTTTTAAGCCCTGGCAGTTGCTAAGACTTTGACTAAGATCCCCCTCCAAGTTGTTGTTCAACAAGGCGAGAAAATATAGATTGGTCATGTTGTTGCAGAATGTTGGTGAAATTTTCCCTGACAACTGTTGGTGTTTTTGTGAAACACAGTATTTAAGTATATTTGGATTTGAGTATTGTGAGCTCGGGACGTTAGAACAAGGTCGGTGGTGCGGGGTGCACACTTGTATAAACTGTTCTACGAGTTTACTGTTTAATACATTGTACGTAACATTATGTCTTTTAGACAGTCACCTGTGGTTTTGTATCTCTTGATTTTTGCACCTGTTTATTGTGCATGAAGGACATTATGAAAATAACGACGCGTGTTTGGTATACGTGTATGTTAGCATGGTGAGATGTAACGATGTATCGTTACAAATGTGGTTACTGCAGTTTTCTTGTGGTTACTGTAGTTAATCGTACGTTTTGTATTGTAACGTTTCAGTTATTCTCCTATAAAATGGATAGGAAAAGAAACACAAAAAGATACATCATTTTCACCACAGTGAAGATCATTTATGATTTTCTGTATCAATCCATAAACTCAAATACTCAGAAGTTTTCTTCTTGTTCGAAGTCTAGAACAAGAAGGTTCGATTGTTTTATCTCTTTAGGGATTTCGTGTAACCCAGGTTTTGATAGGGTCGAAATACTCTTTAAGGAAAGCGTTTACGTGACTCATATCGACTATCCAGATTATCACAATTGGACCATTTTCTCCAACAATCTTAAAGAGTATTTTCTGATTGTGATAATGGCATCGGTACGAGATATGACATCCAAGTTTGAAAGCGTACGTTTGTCCACACCAATGACAGATCTAGTGGAGATGGAAGAATGACGACTACATATGTTGCGGTCACATCTTAAATGATGGTGAAATTATGACAGAAAAAAGGGAAAATGATGATTGCCGTTCACATAAACCGATAAGTTTTGATTTAAGTTTTGTTTATATTGCTTGTGTATAAATACATGTCTATGTTTGTTTTAAAATTTGAATGAGTATCATGTGGTTTTTGATGATGAACGATTTGATCTAACATGTTTATCCAAATGGTAAAAAAACAAGCAAGAAAAGTTTTAAGTTTTGTATTGCATATATATGGTTAGGTGGTTAATTAATTTTAACTTGGATGGATTGATATTTAATTGAATTTTGAGTTAAATATGATTCGGTGTAAATTCAAATTACGGATTGACGTCTTGTGAAATTTTAGATGCGATTGGAAATTGATTAAATGTTTAATTAATCAAATTTGATTTCTGTTGGACAGTTGTTTTGCTTACATAATGTTTACTCTGATTATGGAAGGTAACTGTTCGGACAAGGAGAGGATGAAAATTCTGATAAGGAAAGGAAAGACACGACTCTTCAACCAATCACGTAATGGTACAGGTTGGATTTGCCAGGAGAATGGTAGCACACCATTTGGGCAAGAATCGTAGGTACCTCACCGTCGATGATGAAATTGATTGGTGAATAGTTTCGGCTGCCACCAAATATGTCCGTCTGTCATGACAGTGAATGGTTCAAAATATGAATGGTTAATGATGGTTTCATTTTTCATATGGGAACGTTTATACCGTCAATATTTCGTGGTTGAGGAGAGGTTGCACAACATCGAGTTATCATAAATTCGGACCGTCGGAAGTAATAAAAACAGATAAGTTTTCTTGTTAAATTTTGTGTAAATTATTTGTGAATAAATGTGTATGACCTTGAATTGACATGTCTGATACAATTTGGAAAATTTATTTTCTGTCTGAACATGCATGTATACAGTCATAATTATTTTGTGGAAACTCAAGCATATGAGTAAAATGCAAAATTTGTTTATAGTAATCAGTGTGAACCTGAAGAAATATGAATGATTATTCTTGTGAACAAAATTATGATTTGAAAATATCTAAAATTTTGTAGAGAAATTAAAGGTTTCAATTATGCAAAATTTTAACCACATGTTTAAAAAGAAAGGAATTATTATGGTAATGGAATGTTTATGTTAAATATTAAAAATGTGTGTAATTTTATCTACATGTTTGTTTTAAGTGTTGATTTACCATATTTGACATGCGATTAGGACGTGTGTTCAGTATAATCAAATGATTGATATGTCCAAGGTTTGATTCTGTTGGATGTGTTTTAAATCATACACGGTGATGTGTGTGATTGGTATGCAATACCATTTCTGGTGAATTGAAAAGTTGGGTATTAACAGAATTGGTGAATATTATGATCTTTCGATTTTGAAATATGTGTGGCAGTATTACACATAAAATGATTTGGATTGATTTGGATTTGTGGCATAAAATATAAATTTTAGTAAAAAGTTTTAAACTGATTGTCCATATGTGTTATGTGTGACACTCGAGTAATTGGAATGGATTTATCGATGTAAATCCATTGATAATCATAAAGTATATTTTGGCAGATTTCTTTTGATACTTTATCATGATAATATTGAGTAAAGTTATAAATAATATTATCGTGTGGAGTAGAAGAAAATTAATTACTGAAGTAATGTGCCAATAATTTGTAGATTTTGAATACAAGAATTGCTCAGTGGATTTTAATTAAAATAATTATTTGTATGGTTTAGTTTTGTAAACCAGTTGCTGTGATTTTCTTTGTGTTGACCGACATGAATGTAATGTAAGTTAGGTGTCAATTAATTTACATAAAAAAAAGATTCAGTAGTGTATATATTATTAACCTTTGATTTATTAAGGAATGTACATGTATATGACTCAGGTTTATATTATATCATGAGTGGATTGATTAGAATAATTGATTTTTAAATTTTGAAAAATTGTGAGCAAAAGTTTGACAGTTTGATATTGTTTGGAATAAAATTGTGATTGTTGAAATTGTTATTGCCTGAAGTTTTATCGGTCATAAGAAATTTATTAAGCATGGAAATTTGTATGCTTAATGCTTGTATAGTGCAAATTATTATTATAACCTGTATTGGTCATAATTAATCAAAATTCTCTTGAGTCAATTATGATTTGGTGGAAATTGAAACCATGGTTAAGGTTTTGTGCAACTTTGCTTTATCTAATTAATCTGTATTTTGGTATTTGCTTTATACTGCACATGATATTGATTATGCATTTATTAAATGGTTGAGAACTGCATGTATTAGATTGAGATTGATCTAAATCCAATGATATATTTTGTGATATATGGTTTTTCTCTGAAAGGGAAAGTGATTTCCAGTATATATGAAATTCTTTTGAACAAAATTGTGATATGAGAAAATTTTGAAAATTTTGTTGAAATGAAAAAGGTTTGAGAAACCTTTGATCTTATGGAATCGCTCTGGATTTTAGAGTGATTTTGAAATGGATGATATATTGATGTTGATTAAAATCAACAAACTTTCATTTTCATGGAAGGATTTCAAAGCACATGCTTCGAAATGAAAAATTATCTCTTTTCTAAGGCGGAGTCATTTGTGATTTTGTGCATAGAGGTGTATCTAAAGGCACGAGAAAGTGGCTGGTTCAAAGTGAAGAGATAATGAGATACTGAATTTACTAGTGGACCACTTGACGAAGTGAGTTAACTAGGGACTCGGTAAATGAGTCGGTTATCGGGAGGTTAAAGCCTATATAATTCTTTGATAATGGGATACCCAATTTCGCTCTAATACGATGTTAGAGTCAAATTCAATGTGGAAGGCCTATTGTTTAAGATTGAAACATATGATTTTATCCCGAAGGAAATATGTTTGGACATGCATGAGCCAGGTTGAAGTTTAGCTTCTTAATGAATCTTTTGACAAAGTACATGTGCATGTGTACGATTAAAAGGATTCACCTATATGGAGTGTGAAGTGCAGCCGCTTCAGCAAGTCAGGGCTGGACTATGTATACACCCATGAATGGATAGGGACACATGGCTTGTATAGTGTCAGTTCGCTTTTGAGTTGTATTGAACTTGTGTGTGGATTATCTTCAGGTGTTCAAATGGGTTGAAGGGTTCAATCTTTAAGATACCCCTATTCTCGAGCATTTGGAATGTGTAATTCACTAAGATGAAAATTCAATCTTTAAGACATTTTCATTTATGCACTTGTTTGGTTTGGTTGGATTGTTGGATTTTCCGAATCAAGGAGTATACTTAAATGGGGGAGGATTGTTGGTGTTTTTGTGAAACACAGTATTTAAGTATATTTGGATTTGAGTATTGTGAGCTCGGGACGTTAGAACAAGGTCGGTGGTGCGGGGTGCACACTTGTATAAACTGTTCTACGAGTTTACTGTTTAATACATTGTACGTAACATTATGTCTTTTAGACAGTCACCTGTGGTTTTGTATCTCTTGATTTTTGCACCTGTTTATTGTGCATGAAGGACATTATGAAAATAACGACGCGTGTTTGGTATACGTGTATGTTAGCATGGTGAGATGTAACGATGTATCGTTACAAATGTGGTTACTGCAGTTTTCTTGTGGTTACTGTAGTTAATCGTACGTTTTGTATTGTAACGTTTCAGTTATTCTCCTATAAAATGGATAGGAAAAGAAACACAAAAAGATACATCATTTTCACCACAGTGAAGATCATTTATGATTTTCTGTATCAATCCATAAACTCAAATACTCAGAAGTTTTCTTCTTGTTCGAAGTCTAGAACAAGAAGGTTCGATTGTTTTATCTCTTTAGGGATTTCGTGTAACCCAGGTTTTGATAGGGTCGAAATACTCTTTAAGGAAAGCGTTTACGTGACTCATATCGACTATCCAGATTATCACAATTGGACCCATTTTTCCCAACAACAACATGTTCATCGATAGATCCAACGACTCTAGGTTTTGAAGCTTTGCCAAATTTGTTGGTATAATGCCCGTCAAAGGGTTGGATTGTAAGGAGAGAATCTCTAACCTAACAAGATTTCCAAGTTCCACTGGGATGGTTCCTGATATCTTGTTATAAGCCAAGTAAAGTCGGGTTAATTGGGATGATAGATTACCAATGGTGTTGGATAGTTCACCTGAAAAATTGTTTCCATATAGAGAGAGCATCATTAAATTGGTGCAGTTGGTCAAAGGCTCTAAGATATCCTGAACAATTCCATGCAAGGAATTTCGCTCAAGATTCAATAACTGAAGATTCAGAAGTTTCCCAACACTAGGTGGAACTTTTCCTTCAAACTTGTTCCCACTAAGGTCAAGTTCACTAAGGTTAGTGAAATTGGCAACTGAATCTGGAATTTCTCCAGAGAAGTTATTTCCATCAATTGCCAAAACTTGGAGACTCGGTAGGGTGAGGCCAAGATTGTTTGGAAGTTCACCAGAATGGAAGTTAAATGGAACTGCGAATTTTATGAGAGTAGATATGTTAAACAAAGATGACGGAATTTCTCCTCTTAACTTATTTGCTCCCAATGACAAGAAACTCAATCTACTTAGTGACCCCAACTCACTTGGTAAGTACCCCTCCAAACTGTTACAGCCTAAAGATATCACAGTAAGAGATGAGGACAGATTCCCGAGCGAAACAGGAATCATTCCTGTCAAATTGTTAGAACCAATACCAAGAGTTTCCAACTTTGTTAACGACCCCAACTCACCCGGAATTTCACCTATCAAATTATTTCTTTCAAGGTTTAAGTATCTAAGCTCCGAGCACCTGCTTAAATTTACTGGGATTTCTCCACTCAGTAAATTATTTGACAGGTACAATACCCTCAGCCTAGACAGTTGACCTATCTGATGAGGTATTTCACCATGCAAACTATTTTTCGCTAAATAGATGCCCTTGATGAAGCTGAGGTTTCCTAAATAAGGAGAAATGGTTCCGGACAAGGTCCTACCTTGTAAAGTTAAGTTGGTTACCCTTTGATGTCGCATTTCGCAGCTAACTCCTGGCCATTGGCAGTGGTGATGTGAGTCATTCCAGAGATTCAGGAAACCGTTTGGATCATTCATGTGAAGCTTGATATTAAGCAAGGCCATTCGATCCGTCTCGTTCCCAAGAGATCTTGCAGCTGATAATGAACAAGAGAGAATGGCTAATAAGAACACTATCAGAATGAATGTAGGATTTAGATTTCCCATCTTTTGAAACGAAAGGAAAAAGAAGAAACAATTTGCAGTGAACTGCTCTTTTAATTCTGTTTGTGTGGACACAGCTTCAACTTGTGATCAAGCTAAGTTTTATAGCAACCCAATTAATTAATAAGATTAATGCTTCTGAGTCAACTTATGATGAGTAAATATTTGAGCTAGGTGCATGACATGAAAAATGTGACCTAGCCTGCAGGTTATTCCAGACTCATACAAAATACAACAGAAAACATATATCAAAACAGATAATATTTACAAAATAATTTCAAATAATACATTACTAATCTGTGTTCAGAAAGAGTACTGGGGATTTTGTGATTTTTACGACACCTGTCAAGACTGAATCATTTTTTTCTGCCTTAATTTCAAAAGTAGATTCTTCTGTTTTCTGTTGTGTTGTGCCACAAATCCAAGTCGCCATATCCTGAGCTTCACGGCACTCCTCACTGTGACTGTGAGAGAACACGAACAATGACCGTGAACAAGTAAAACTTGCAGTGTTGAAAGTTCGTCTTAGATTCTTCTGTTTTAGATTCTTACAATAATTGCAGTGTTGAAAGTTCGTCGTAGATTACTCTTTTTGTGTTGTCATGTGCGCGACCAACTCAAGAGGGCAAATATATCCTGAGCTTCACGGCACTGATCGGTCTTAATTTCGCTGTCTGATGTTCAGGCAACCCGAAAAACATTCTTAAAAACGACGAAGATAATCCTTTAAATTCATTTGATGATAATCCATTAAATTCCTGCAGCCAACTGATAATCCACAGCTGGCGAACGTCAGCGACACATGAAATTGAACATACGTTTACAAAATCAAACAATAAATCTTACAAGGTGAAATTCCCACCAATCTACCAATCTTTTATTTACTAGCTGTGTTTTAGGTTTTACTGCATAAACGATGTTGCAACATGAAAAACCTTAATTTGCAGAAAATAAAGGACACGCGAATTTGATCACGCAGTTCGGTGCAATGCACCTACGTCTGCGGGGCCGTAGCCCTGTGTTGAAATCATTCCACTAAATTGTCAAAAGACAGATTACAGACTTATCTTTTACAATATCTAAGTGGTTGCGATCCCTCGCTCCAATCGGACCACCAGTTCTCCTAGTCTTCGATGTTGCGATCTCTCGCTCCAATCGGACCACTAGTTCTCCCCAGTCTACGATCACTCCCACACCAGGAGCTTTATGGTGATTTCGAACACACCGGCTTCCACACGTCCAAATGGTTGTTGACGAACGCGGACGGCGCTGCTCTGGCCTGGCCTAAAGTAAACCCTGAATAGGATTTTTCTCTCGTAAGATCGGCAAATCAGACTCGCAGCTAATTGTCCCATTTATAGCTCAATGCCGTGTGTATTCAGTCATCTTCACGGCATGGAATCCTTTCTCCAAATAAACTGATTCAAATCTTCAAAATCCTTGGAGATAAGGAAACAAATATCTCCAACTCCTAAGATATGGTAAGATTTCCTTATATCAAATCTGGACGAATCTCTTCAAATATTCAGATAAGGAAATATCAATTATCTTCAAATATCCTTCAAATATCCTGAGTTGGAGATGAATATGGACTGTATTTATTCCACAAATAATATCTCACAGCATATATATCTATTCCATATTAAACTGTTGTACTGTTAAACAGTTGTCCGGAAACTGTCAATACTCCACAAAGCAGCCAATAAGTCTAGGGACTTTACAATCTCCCCCTTTGGCAATTTGTGGATCCATAATGATTTGGATGGTATAAACAATCAAGTATTCTTCTCAGTCAAAAATCATCGATCAAGTAAACTCCCCCTGAGTTCCAGAATACGAATATCTCCAAAAGCAGACCATCAAACCAGCGAAATACACAAAGAAATCCACGGACAGCTATCAAATAAGAAATACAGTCTCCAAAAATAAATATCCCAAAATAAGTATCCCACATCATCCAAATATAATCTCCCCCTGGAGCCATGAATATGCCAAAGGCAACGTAATAAGTACTCCTCCCCAAGGAGATGTTTACACAAACGAAAATCCGGATACTTAGCTCATTTAGAGCCGCATCTTCAGCTTGGCCAGAATTATGCTCTTCAAAATAATCATCATTAAAATTAAGCCATAATTCCACCAGAACTCCCCCTGAAGTATGACTTGGCAGCAATATGCATATCTTTCAAACTCATCATGCCAAGATCGAACACCTCTTGTTCCAGTGCAATATAACAAATTCCCTTCGTCTCAAGTCATAGTAGTGGTATGTGACGTTAGAAGCTATCAAGAAATAACCACTTTGTATGGACAGAAATACCTCAAGAGACATTTATGATGAGGGAAGATTACTTCAAATTGGTCAAGCCTGAAACTGATGTTGCAACATGGATTCCAGCAGCATTGTCAACGAAGGATTCAGTCTTCTGAGCATTAAAATTATGCTCCCCCAAATCAAAACAGCAGCAAACTCCAATATACTCGACAAACTCGAAAAACCTGAACGGAACTCAACCATGAAGATTCAGATGCAAAGATAGTACCTTTCGAGTTGTGACGGGACTCCGATGACCGAGAAGAACTTTGTACACCAAACGCAACCAAATATCTCTGGAGAAATGTTATGAGCAGCGGAAGACGATTCCAGAGAGATTGGGGGTTTAGAGGGCTGAGTTTGTGTTCCAATAGAATGTCAATAGTCAGCTGAAAAATAGTACTAGTCCCGCATATCTGTTCATCACTCGCCACTAACTATCTGCGCGCGAACTAGGGCTTCATGTTGCAACATCAAAAACAGTCTGATCAGCAAACCCGCTCTCTAGGGTTTCATGTTGCAACATCGAAAATTTTCCCAGCACTTTCAGAGTTTCTACCCAGTACCAGTACCACTCACATATCTTTGAAAATCAATCGTATAGGTGGGACTGATTGTTGCGACATGGCCAACCTCACGTCAAACTTTTTATATCAAACCATTCAGCACCTCATTAATACCAAAATCAGCTCCTCATATCTTCAAAGTCTCTGAGTTCTTAAGATCATCATAGCTCGAATTTCTAATATCAAACCATCAATACAAACGCAAAACAACACCAATTCGAGGTTGATAAAAAAGCAGTCCATAACTCAAATATACTCAAAAACATGACAAGGAGCGCCAATGCACAGAGGTTTGAACAAGAATCCAAACACAATTACAACCATGCATAACCCGCAACAATCAAATCAAACCCTACTCCCAATAAGCTACTACTATGCGCAAACAAACGTTAAATGATCAAAATCCAGTGAGCACAGTAGAAAGAGCAGAATACCTTGTAGAACAAAGATTAGGGTTAAAATCTTGAAATCCTAGTTGCTGCAATTTTTCTGTCAGATCTGGAAACCCTAACTGATGTTGCAACATCAGTTTCTTCCTCCATAAGAACAAAGATCGGACAAGCATGATGCAACTATTCGTTGACTCTAAGATTCTTGGCAGCCTTATAAACTCTCTCAAACGGCAGCCTCTTCAGATTAACATCAAATCCAAATCCACCTTGCTTCACATCCTATTGAATTCTCCCATGAGTTGTGCAAGTTGGTCTTCATCAATTCCAGCCGTTGTTGGTAGAAAGGATCTCACTCTCCCTGTTAAAGGACTCACGTAGTGACCTCGCTCTGATACCAAATGAAATTCCCACCAATCTACCAATCTTTTATTTACTAGCTGTGTTTTAGGTTTTACTGCATAAACGATGTTGCAACATGAAAAACCTTAATTTGCAGAAAATAAAGGACACGCGAATTTGATCACGCAGTTCGGTGCAATGCACCTACGTCTGCGGGGCCGTAGCCCTGTGTTGAAATCATTCCACTAAATTGTCAAAAGACAGATTACAGACTTATCTTTTACAATATCTAAGTGGTTGCGATCCCTCGCTCCAATCGGACCACCAGTTCTCCTAGTCTTCGATGTTGCGATCCCTCGCTCCAATCGGACCACTAGTTCTCCCCAGTCTACGATCACTCCCACACCAGGAGCTTTATGGTGATTTCGAACACACCGGCTTCCACACGTCCAAATGGTTGTTGACGAACGCGGACGGCGCTGCTCTGGCCTGGCCTAAAGTAAACCCTGAATAGGATTTTTCTCTCGTAAGATCGGCAAATCAGACTCGCAGCTAATTGTCCCATTTATAGCTCAATGCCGTGTGTATTCAGTCATCTTCACGGCATGGAATCCTTTCTCCAAATAAACTGATTCAAATCTTCAAAATCCTTGGAGATAAGGAAACAAATATCTCCAACTCCTAAGATATGGTAAGATTTCCTTATATCAAATCTGGACGAATCTCTTCAAATATTCAGATAAGGAAATATCAATTATCTTCAAATATCCTTCAAATATCCTGAGTTGGAGATGAATATGGACTGTATTTATTCCACAAATAATATCTCACAGCATATATATCTATTCCATATTAAACTGTTGTACTGTTAAACAGTTGTCCGGAAACTGTCAATACTCCACAAAGCAGCCAATAAGTCTAGGGACTTTACACAAGGTGTTGATGTCTGAAAACGATCCCAGAACGAATTTTCTTCCCAATTACCTCGACCAATCTTTCCGCTGTTCAATGAAGACTCGAAATATTGTTCAATCAGAGCGCTGAGCCTTTCAAAAAGATGAGTGTCTGGTTATAATTAAACGAAGATATGGATTTAGTATTTGAATATCCATGGGAGCTGCAAGATATGTGTTTTTATTTTCAAAATGACAAATTTCCTTAGAAAATTCATATACAGTATACCTGATAAAATGTGTTCTGCACGCGTCATGTGATGACATAATATATGATAATTATTAAAATTTGATTTTATCAAGAGTATGTGATATGACAAAATTATTGAAATGGATATATTTAATTTATTACAGATGAATTTCTTCTGTATTCTAAATGCCTCTATTTCTCCCATGCATATACGTGTCCATAAAATCAGAGTTTTACTAAAACAGGGCTCATATAATTCTATTTTGTCCTTTATAGGTGATATCACCTTGATTTGATATGAGGTTTTGGTCAATGCCGGTCTCGCCTGTTTAAATGGAAAATGACCAAATTTCTTTGAATTAAAAATTAATTTGAAAAACTATTTTTCAGAAAACACCTCTTGGATGAGGCTATTTCACCCGAAACTTTATCGAGTATTCAACATAGTTATGCATATTTAGGCCATGTTTCTAAAGGTATATTTCTTGCTGAACTGAACTGAAATAAAATAAAATGAAATATATTTATCTGAATTGAAAAAATTTAAAGATACTGAACTGATCTACAAAAATTTTAAATATATTTAATTGAACGGAAATAAATTTAAATATATTTAATTGAACTGAAATTTTTAGAAATAATTTTGAAATTTATCATATATGTTATTGTAATCTATACTAAAAAATGTAACTTGTAATAAAATTTATTAAACTAAACTGAACTGAAAAATATAAATATATTTATCTAAAATGAACTAAAGTTAGCTGAACTGGTCTATAGAAACTAATATATCAACATTCAAGAAATATTTTATATTTAAAATTTAGTATATATCTAATTAATTAAATGTCATTTTTTTATTTAAATTTTCTCATAAACTTTTATTAATACATACAATACTATATATATATATATATATGAGGGATCCGGTGTGACACCCCATCTTATGTGTGACACCTTTAAACATGAAGAATTTAGTTCAAAACTTGATCATTTTAAAGCAAAACAAAAAATTTATATTCTGCAAATTCTACCTTTTGTTCTAAATTCCTCATGTTTTGTTTTGTGTGAAAATACTCATTTTCCTTTTGTATTACACCTTTTGCTTAAAATGCTCATGTTGCCCAATGCCCATACATAAGGTTAATGTTCATGTTTTGTGTCAATTTCCTCACGTTACCCATACATAAGGTTAACGTTCATGTTTTGTGTCAATGTCCTCATGTTTTGAGATTACATATAAATTTTTTGTTTTGTTTCAAAATGATCAAGTTTTGAACTAAATTCCTCATGTTTAAACGTGTCACACATAAGAAAAGTGTCACACATAAGAGGGGTGTCACACCGGATCCCTCCCTTATATATATATATATATATATATATATATATATATATATATATATAAAAGAAAGGGTACCCATATATACACAATCATGAAATTCATATCCCATGAAGTAAACTTTACAAAATAAAAAAAACCCGTTAAAAAACAATTAATTAGGCAGTTTTCTGTTTTTATAAGGGATATTTTTGTAAATTATTGCATTTAGGAAATCATGATTTTGTATGTACATGTTTTGTTTTATATTTTATATGTTAAATTTACGCAATACAAATACACATATCCACAATTTACTAAATGCTGATCCCAATTTTATAAAATCATAAACTTTAGAACATTAATAATGAAGTGAGATTTTTAAGCTTTAGAACATTTATAAGAGCATCTCCAACCACACCCTCACTTTAAACAAAATCAATAAACATGTCACACTAAGTGACTTTTTAACTAAAAATCTTCTCCTCGTACCCATCTTTCCTTTTTCTCTCTCCTGCGAGCAAACCTCCCCCCCTTTTTTCCAACAGCGCCGGGGAGGCACCGGCCGGCGCCTCTCGCCGGTCCGGTGGTGACCTCCCCACCATTAACCCCTAGATAATCCCTCCAACCACCCATCTCTCTCCCCCAACCGTGAACCACCAAGCTTCCGCCAAAATACGGTGTTTTTCCTCTTTTCTGTTTTCTGTTTCAGGAGGTCTCCGGTGGCTCAGATCGGCGCCGATCTGAGCCCATCCACCGGCGGCGTTAAGGTCACAGAAGCTTCCCAAGGTCCCTGACCCCGATCTGCAGATTTCCCACGAGATCTGGCTCAGCCCGATAGCGCCGACTACCGATGAAATCTGCCGAGGAGCTACCGATTAGGGGCGCCGGCACCATTAGGAGGAGGAAATTGGTCGGAGCGCAGCCGCCGAGACGGGAGGGGTATAAGCCGCGTCGCCACGCGCCACCGCCTCCCTCACGCGCCGATTGGACAGGCCTCCACGCGATGGCGACGCGCGGCCCTTTCCAAGCGCGGTACTCAATCACACTCGCCGATCTGTGCCCGCGCGTGCGGTTCACGCGCCACTGGTGTGCCGCCGCGCCGGAGTCGGCCGCTCATCTCCGCCATCGTCCGCCTGAAGGGTTCACTTTCTTTTTTTTCCTTTTTCCTGGTCATTTTAGTTTATATATATTTATATGATTTTCTGTTTTTATTTATAGTCTAGCTGTCTTTTATTTGGATGCAATTAGATGAAAGCTATCTGCCAATTATGGTTTTATTTAAACTGTTTTTGGCTTAAGATCTGATGAGCAATTAGGAGAAATCCGAGTCATAAGTAGTTTGTTAACTCACTTTTTGGCGATTTTGCTTCAGATCTTTAGACCGTTGGAGATGTTTATCATTTTTCATACGTGTTAGATGGTTTTTGCGCACTCAACCTCTCATTTGCCTGCTTAAAATCTCTACCCTGAGATGATGAGTAAGCGAGAGTTTGTGTTGATAGAGTCTGAACGGACTGGGGTGTTTCTTTTACCACGAAACGAACCGGAAAGGAAATGACAATATCTGGGCGTGATCTAATTGTTTATGTATTAGTGTAGGGAATATGATTTGGATTTGGTCTTTTTGTGGAGCTATTCTGACAGACTTGGGGAGTATCCTTGCCCATTTGTTTGTTACGTCCCTCCTAACCCTTAATTGGCGGGAGGGTAAACCCCATGGGCTTCTGGTCTCGGTTGCATTGTGCCTAGACTGGTAGACTTCGATTAGATAGACTAGAATGCGAGTTAAGGTGCTACGCTTGTTAGATAGTTTTTAGACCGTAGATTTTTACGATGTATTCCCTTTTTGATGTAAGCCTTCGGGCATCACAGCTTTCGGGCAACACCTTGCTTCCAGGCATTAGCCTAGGAATTAGCCTTCGGGCACATCGCCTTCGGGCTACCTTTGTTATTTTATTTTAGGTTGCTTGGGTTGAGGAGCCGTCAATAATCCTCAAGATTAATAAAAAAAACTAAAAATCTTCTCCAATGCAAATAGCATTTTTTAACTTAAAATCTTCTCAATATGATGTGGCACACTTTTTAATTGAAGGTGTCAAATAGAGCTTCAATATTGAGAGAGTCAAATTGAGGCTTTCACTTCTATTTTCAGACATAGTTGTGGGACCTCTCATAAATTTATATGATTCTAATTTAATTTTTTCCATTCAAAAATTAACACATCATACTAAAGTTTTGTTTGTGAATGTTCCATTGGAGATGAAATTTAAAAGAGCACCTCAATTTATTTGACTTTGATTATATCATATTAAAGCTCCATTCAAAATGTGCCAAGTGGACTAAGTGACTTTTTAAAGTGATTTTAGGGTTGAAGATGCTCTAAGAAATTTGAATTTGTGTATATCAGCACCTAAATTTATTGTAAACTTATATACTTCTAAATTATATAAAAGCATAATTTTAAAATACATAATGCATAATTGTTTTTGTCAAGTAACCCATAATTCAAAGGGTAGAGACAGTGAAATAAGAAAAAGATAAAAGCTTTGATATGGATGTGTTTGCAAGAAACGGCCATATCCATCATATTCTTCTTCCGTCTCTCCTACGCCCAACTGAATTTTTACACATAAACGCCCCAAATAATGTATTAATTAAGGCTCCAAGAAATGAACCATATGTTCTCCTATAAATAGGGTGCAATTTGTCAATTATTTAGCATCAAAAAATCCCCTCATCTCTTTCTATTTACATACTAAATCGCGATCGAAGAAGAATCATGGGTTTTAAGGCATTCCTGTTGGTTTGCATTTGCTTGTTCATGGCTATGATGATTGCCTCAGAGGTGGCAGTTGCCAGGGAGCTGGTTGAGACCACTTCCAAGCCAGTTGATAAATGTAAGATTAATTAATATTATATACTCTATCCATCTCACCTTAACTTGTACATGTTCTGTCTTCTGACATGTTTGACCGTTAATATGTTTAACTCTGGATGTTTTGTATGATCAGCTGCGGTGGCTGAGACGGCTAAGGGTGTGGAGGAATCCAAGTATTACGGAGGAGGATATGGCGGCAATGGCGGGTATGGAAATGGTGGATATGGCGGTAATGGCGGGTATGGCAATGGTGGATATGGAAATGGCAGGTATGGCGGTGGTGGATATGGTGGAGGAGGATATGGCGGCGGTGGATATGGCGGTGGTAATGGTGGATACGGTGGACAAGGAGGATATGAAAGTCATGGAATTCCTGATCCTATTCCTGATCCTGTTGGAAATGGTGGTGGCTATGGTCGCACGGCCAACGAGCCATAGAAAGTTTACATGTTTGTATGCATGCATGCTTGCATGGTGCATGTATATATATATATATATATATATATATATATATATATATGTATATGGTGCTCCTCAAACAAGCTTTGTACTGTATAATAGATGATATTATATATGTATTCCTCCTTCTGTAATGTGATGAATAAGACCTTGTTGTAATGTAATTAAGATAATTTGTTCCTGAGCCTAAAATATAGTTACTTTCTCTGGTTTTATGTATGTAAAAGTGGCCGTCAAGACTTTCCGCAATTGATTGTTTTGTGATACTATACTCAAAAGCAACTGAATCTTTCTCATTTTCAGTGTTGAAAAGTTGGACTTCTGTTTTCTGTTGTTTTCTGCTTTTCCTGAGCTTCACGCCATTCCTCGTTGTGACTCAGCGACTGTGAGATAATGAACAGCCTTTCGCTGCTGTCTGATTTTCAGACACACAAAAATTGAACAAGAAATCTGAAAACGATCAGTCTTGAATTGAAAGAAATGACAAATTTGAAACTGAAATAGAATACTAATTCTCAATTGAGACCTGTCTCCATTGAGACCAAAGATTATATGAGACTGCTATTGATTGAATTTGTCGTTGGTGAGCTTTAAACCCGCCGATTTCCTTGATTGAATTTGTCGTTGATGAAATTGACCGAAAGATCAAGCAAATTGAACGAAAGATCAAATTAACTGAAAAATCAAGGCAAAACAAAAATACTCAAGCACATTGATTGAAAGATCAAACAAACTGACTAAAAGATCAAGCAGAAACTGTAAATGCTCATTCCCCTGCTCTTGGTCTCCACAAGGACAGGTCACACCCAAGACTTTCTCGAAATAGAAATGACAAATTTCCATTGGAACTGAAATAGTAATGATTCCAAATTTGAAGTTGGTGATTTTGTAATACGGCATTATTCACACACACATATACACAGAGAGCAAATAGTAAATGGATAACATATGAAAGCATGAGAACTGATTTGCATTATAATGTTTTGAGACTCAATGAAGGCGGACTGAATCTCTGATGAAATGCAGTTCTCTTGTCACCTGTTTCATGTCCATTCTATCCTTGGCAGCTCCTTGAGAACATCCAATCCCGAGTTTTAGAGCCGAGAAGATGCATTCTTGTTCTTTCAACCTGGTTTCAACTTGGGGTGCTTCTCCCGTGAGTAATATAGGATCGACAATGTCCCAAACTTGATCAGAAAGTCCTGCCTTGACATAGTTATGCAAATCCAAGCCCTCAGTAAATTCATCGTCTGTAGGTCTCCTTCCCGTGAACATCTCCAGCAGCATAATTCCATAGCTGTACACATCGCCTTGAGTTGAAACCTCAAGCCCCATTGCATACTCTGAATTAAGTAATTTTGACTTAGTTTAATGCATACAAATTACAATCTATCATACTTATATCAACAGGTTTACCATTTAATTTTATGTGGGTTGTTTTTTGTACCTGGAGCTGTGTATCCTATTGTTCCTTTTATTGCAATGGTGCTGCTTGAAGCTCCTTGTCGAAGTTGAGGAAGAAGCCTTGCTAGGCCAAAATCACCCACGTATGCGGTCAGCTCATCGTCAAGAAGAATGTTGCTTGGTTTTATATCACAGTGAGCAACCACTATATGTGAGTGATCATGCAAATGATCCAATGCTGAGGCCACATCTATTGCAATAGTAAGCCTTTGGACAAGATTCAGACATCTTTCTGGTTCAAGTGACTGATCTGCAGGATGCAACCACGTATCGAGGCTTCCATTCTCCATGTATTTATATACTAGAGCCTTGAATTCATCGCCCTTATGATCAATACTGGAGCAGTAAGTTAAGAGAGGGACAAGATTTCTATGGCGAAGGTTGGATAATGCCTTGCACTCTGCCTTGAAGCTTTTCGAAGCCCCGCTCTTTTTTAGGTCAAGAACTTTCACTGCTACAACCTTAATCTCTTCATGCTCAAGAACTAGGTTGCATTTATACACAAACCCAAAGTTTCCTGATCCATTAATCAAGTTGGCTGGAGAAAACTCGTCAGTTGCCCGATACAGCTCATGATAAGAAACTCTTAATATCTTTTCACTTGCGACTGAGGGCATTCCTTTTTTAACTCTATCTCTCTTTTTGTGGAGAAAGAGAGAGAGAAACAATGTGATGGAAACTATAAGGGTGGAAAGTAGGGGAATGAGTATGATTTTTAAATAGTTTTTCCCTTTTGTCTTTCTGTGAACAACTGAACAAGCTGGAAATCCCAATTCGGCAATGCCGCCACAAAGTTTAGTGTTTCCTTGTAACATTATTTGGCTAGAATTTGAGAAAACTCCATCAATGGGTACCTTTCCTTCAAGGTTATTGTAAGACAGGTTTAGATACTTGAGATAAACCAACTGACTCATACCATCCGGGATTGGGCCCGTCAAAGTATTATTTGAAAGGTCTAAATACTCTATTATCTTCAGAGAAGCCAAACTTGGAGGTAGTGATCCACTGAAATTGTTGCTGCTCATATCAAGGGTCGCAATTATTGAACAATCACCAATGGTTGAGGGAATATGTCCGGCGAGTTTGTTTTTGCTGACATTTAGTACTTGAAGATTTGCCAGTTTTCCTATTTCCAGAGGAAGGGGTCCGTTCAGTGAATTACTTGATAAATCAAGTTGAGTTGGAGAAATGTATGATCCAAAAATCTGTGATGAAATGCTTCCACTAAACTTGTTTCCAGAAATATCCAACTCTTGTAAATTCCAACATTTGGCAAGACTCTGACTGAGATCACCTTCCAAGTTGTTGTCATTCAACCCGAGAAAATCCAGATTGGTCAAGTTGCTGCAAAGTATTGGTGAAATTTGTCCTGACAACATGTTCATCGATATAAACAACAGCTTTAAGTTTTGAATTTTTCCCAGATTTGCTGGTATGACGCCTGTCAAAGAGTTGCCATCTAATGAGAACATCTCTAATCCAACAAGATTTCCAACTTCCATTGGGATGGTTCCTGATATCTTGTTAAAAGCCAAGTTTAGTCGGGTTAAATGAGACGATAGATTGCCAATGGTATTGGGTAGTTCACCTGTAAAATTGTTTTTGTATAAAGAGATCCTCAATAAATTGGTGCAGTTGGTCAAAGGCTCCAAAACATCCTCAACATCTCCATGCAAGGAATTTAGTTCAAGATTAAACTCTTGAAGATTCAGAAGTTGCCCAATAGGTGGAAATTTTCCTTCAAACTTGTTATCTCCAAGGTCAATTCTTTCAAGGTAAGTGCAATTGGTAAATGAAATGGGAATTTCTCCAGAGAAGTAATTTTCACCAATTAAGAAAAATTGGAGATTGGGTAGTTTGAGGCCAAGATTGGTTGGAAGTTTACCGTGAAGGAAATTTTGAGTAACTGAGAATATTTCAAGTGTAGAAATGTTAAACACAGATGAAGGGATTTCTCCTCTTAACTTATTTGGTCCCAATCCCAACCTAAGCAATCTGCTTAGTGACCCCAACTCGGTTGGAATGTAACCCTCCAAATTGTTTTGGCCGAAAGATATGTGAACAAGAGATGAAAGATTGGCTAGTGAAGCAGGAATCTTTCCTGTCAAATTGTTGACATCAATAGCAAAAAACTCGAGGTTTGTTAATGACCCCAACTCAACTGGAATTTCTCCTATCAAATAATTTCTTTCAAGGTTTAAGTATCTAAGCTTTAAGCATGTGGTGAGATTAAATGAGATTTCTCCACTCAGTAAATTGTTTGACAGGTTAAAAACCCCCAGCCTAGATAGTTTTCCTATCTGTGGGGGTATTCCACCATGCAAGCTATTCCCCCCCAGATAGATACCCTTGATGAAGCTCAGGTTTCCTAAGTAAGGAGAAATGGTTCCGGATAAGCTCTTACCTTCTAATACTAAGTAGGCTACCCTCCGATGCCGCATGTTGCAGATGACTCCTGGCCATTGGCAGTGGTGCTGTGAATCATTCCATCCATTCAAAACCCCGGTTGGATCACTCATGTGAAGCTTGATATCGAGCAAGGCCATTCGATCCGTCTCGTTCCCAAGAGATATTGCAGCTGATGATGAACAAGAGAGCATAACGAATGAAAACCACCATAATCCCCAGAAAGGTGTATGATTTAGGTGTTCCATTTCAAATTTTCAGGACAGAAAGTAAAGGAAGATGTGTTTATGTCGATGCGTGAACCAAGTATTATAAAGAATCTCAGTGGGTGATCTGTGTCGTCTTCTCCACTTGCACACCCATTCCGAGATCCTTCCTTTATCATGTTCTTCTTGGCGGCTTACTTTTAACATATACGTGAGGAATAAATAAATCTGTCACTTCTTCATCCGACCCGATTTGATTTTTTTTATCAAAAATCATATATGTGAAAAATAACAAATTATCTGCCTCAATGACACCTCTCCAAAAGTATCACAAATGACAAACAAAAAATTCGAAATTCATATACGATGCAGAAATGCCGAAACAAAATAGTAGTAAAACTCTGTTTCAAGTCTAGCTAGCCATGCCACACAACGACTCTCTACTAGACGATGCCGCGAACACCAAAATGCAGTTTCAAAATAGTAGCACAATGCAGTTTCAAATAGCAACCTCAAAGTCTCAAACACCTTTCTCTAAAACGCGGAAGAGCCTGATCTTCAAATTGATAGTATCCGATGAAATGTAGTAATACCTAAACATTACTACATCAGATTCTTGAACCTCGTTATCAGTCACAAACCTTTTCCAGCCTATGGACAATCCACAACTCTTCTCCTTATACGAGATATTAACCAGCCATTGCTTGCCTTCGAAATGGAGATTCGCAAGTTTATATTGGCGCGCGCTCTTAAGATACTCACTCGCCCATTTAGCATGAATAGGCTGTCAAAATTGTTTTTACAGCAAATTGAAGAATTCGATTTCCTAAAGTTCTGGTGTAGAAAAGAAAGGCTGAATCGAAGAAACTTACCAGATAATATCCCGAGCTAACATGCGACTTTCGCATGACAGTGACAAAGGCAGTTCCGCTACAAGTTGCAGCAAGCTTTGTAGCCTCATCCAAGGCCTTCTGTTTTTGCTCATCAGTGGCTGGCATCCGGTAGGGCTTAGGCGCTTGGGCGCTTCGTGGTGCCGAGATTTCTGATCATGTCAAAGGTTCTATTCAGTCAAATGTATGACAATTTCGACAGCATAAGTAACAGAAACTCTGATCATAAAGACACTTACCCTTATTACCATCATCATTTCTAGGTTTCTTAGCAGTATCACCTTCAGATGAAGATTGCTCCTTCCTTTTCTGACTGCTGTCTGCATTCTGATCCTTCTCGGGAGCTTTAACAAAGTATGAAGCTTCTTTCTCGCAGAAGTTCGCTTCATCAAACAACAGAACATCAAAACATCGTGTGTTCTTCGTGTATTTGAAGAACAAAATGTTGTTTTCTTTTAAGGAATAGGATTGCACGAATTCTTTCCACCCGGTCCAGAAATATGAAGTGCCGCTATATGCAGATATTTCGACCGTCCATCCAACGCCGCTAGGACCTCGAAGTGTAACATTTCCTTCAAGCTTCTCTCCTAGGTTTTTCACAAACTTTTGAGGGATTGCCTGAAATTTCAAGAAATCCTTTTAAAAAGTACTACATTTTATTCAAAAATGAAGTTGAATCCAAGCACATTTAAAGGAAAACAGATAAATCAGACATAAATTTTCAAAAACAAACGAGAAATCTTACAAGCTCTCGAAGGTATCGACCAGTTAAGGATTGGAAGAAATGAACTGTCTGAAAGCGATCCCAATACAATTGTTCTTCCCACTTCTTCTCAGAATTATCTCCCATTCTTTCCGATATTCAATGATCCCAGAATGTCGTCAGTAGCCTTTGAAAATTTTGAATACTTGGTCTTATGAAAGCACAATGGACTCAGTTTTTGAATTTCTATGAGAACTAAAGATAAGATCAGTTATAATTTTGAATTTCAAATAATAAAGTTCCAAATGGAAACTATATTTAGAATGAATTAGATTTAAAATTGGTAGGTAAATCATGCAATTAAGTACTTTAAATCTCAACGTAAAAATAACACAGATTTAGAATGATACTATTCAGATTTCAGACATAGCAATATTTCCACAAAATTGTTTAATAATAAAATATATATTAAATTGCATAAGTAGGCTCTTCATGGTGACTTCATTTTTTATATAAATAAATCCATTAAAGATGTTGAAAATCGCCCAATAACGATTACAATAGTCGGAATCAACACCATTGTTCATGCTGAGACTATATGTTACAAAAGGCACAGTAGACAATTAAGACGGTCTCCCGTGCTGAAAGTCTAGGCCAGATTGAGATATATGCACACGCATTTCATTCTTGCCTATTAGCTCAAAGATGCAGATATCGCCTATTTGGATATCGTTTTCACGCACAAACGACATCCAACCACCACAGAAAGTGTGAATAGTTCGCACCTTTTCAGTCGGGATAGAATTCACAGTCCAGCTCTTCCCTTTCAGGTTACGCAGAACTATCTCTGTTTTGCATCCCGGGAGATGATCCATTGCAAACTTGTAAGGGATATTCTGCAATGAAGATGTAGAAATGATAATTGAGTAGTTTGCATAGGAATAACATAAAAGGTGAAATGCAGGCAAAAATGTAACAGAAAGAAAATCTCACCAGAGTGAATGAACCGCTGACATTGAACTTCTTCATGATCTTCACAAAATGAGGAAAGCTAGAGAGAAATCTTGCAGCTGCCAATTTCTCTTCAGGCACGGACTTTTTAGATACACAGCCTCTTTGTGGAGAGCTCAAACTTCCCGATGTTCTCAAATCTGCAGTTATGTCCAATCTTCATTAGAACATTTAAAGAATACAATTATAAGCACTTCCTAGATTGTGAATTCTTGAGTTGAGAACTCATACCGTGTTTCACCTTGCCTAGATCCTGCTCTTTTTTATCAACCTGCTTTTGTAAATGAAATGATAAGTTATTGGAGTTTCTGCTAGTATTCTTAGGTTTCAGTTTAGCCCAAGATTTGTCCATCATTGCCTTGATAATTTCATTCCCACAGCAATTCTCTGTATCCTCCCTTTTGACCCTAATAATGTGAACTCGCAGCTCACACATCTGCACGAGTTCGAAGATACAAAAGTCTCCGATATTGATGTTGTTGTCACGAACAAAGCCCAACCACCCTCCACACAAAGTATGACATGATTGCATTCGTGTGCCACTGCCCGGGACTGAGTTAACAGTCCAGCTTTCCCCTTTTAGATTATGAAGCACAATCTTCACTTTGCAATTTGGAAGGTGTGCTGTAGCAAACTGATATGGGATATTCTGCAAACGGTGATCAAACTGCAATTAGTATTTGGTCTTTCACAAATAAGAAAGAAAAAATAGATTCATAAAAGGAAACAGGATGCAAAATATGCTGCACCACTTATGCCAGTTTTTTTTAGCAAATCACATCAGAATGAGAGAACCTCCAAATCCAGTATCTAAGCTAAAAAGCTTACAAGACTTTTAGATATGTATATTTGTAAAATTTTAAATAAGAAAATGAGCCATTGCACAAATTTAAAAGACCGACCAGCCAAAGAAAGCCAAAAACTAACCGCTAGTATGCATCAACTAGACATCAAAAAAGATTCACTAACAAATTATTTAAAAAGCTAATAATCTCTGTCAAGGAGACACCTTTTTTGACGTGCAAGAATAACATAAAAGAAGAAACTAGAATCTAAGTACAACAGTCATATTTATGCAAACTGAAAGACGGAGAGAGAGGCCACTGACCAGTGTGCACGAACCACTGATGTTAAATTTCTTCATGACTTTTGTGAAGTTAGGTAAGGAAGAGGTAAAGGAGCTGGCAACCCTTTCAGCTTCAGGAGCTGTCAACAGTCCATGTTCCTCACTGTTTCCAACAACAAACTTTGCCTCGGCTGCAAAGAAGATAAGAGTATTTGAGATAAATAAAGAAGATTTATAGTCTATAACTCAAATATGCTTTTATAGGGCAATCATGAAGATTAGGCTTATTGAAAATAACAACTACACTAATTTATTTGTTGTGTTAAAAGCAAAATTTGTTAAGAAAGCCAGTGAAAGAATAAGCTCACCTGAATGGAATGCTAACGGAACAGCAGACGTGACAAGGTTGCAAAATGTAAAGCCAACCCTGCCTTCTGATTCTCCACTTAACAAGCCAGCCTCTCTTTGTTGCCCTATATTCTCATCAGCTACAACTATTTGTAACTCGGGTTTCTCATTCGTACTCTCAGAATGAACCAGAGAGCTCCTCACTCTCTTGGGAACACCATCAACAACTTCATTCGATACAGCTGAACTATCCATTTCCCTTTTCTTCTTCTTTCTTACAAAAGGTATAGAGTACCTCAGAATTTGGCTACATACAGAACTGAATGCAGATTCTTTCTCACAAGAACTTCCATCGAAAACTAGCACAGTGAAATGCAAGTCGGCATCATGTCTGAAAACCAAAGAATCACCACGACATAGGGTATGATCCTGAACGAATTCCGCCCATCCATCTTGGAAGAACATATCTCCATTTTTCCGAACTAACTCCACGTGCCAGGTGTTTCCACTGGGACCTAATAGCAATGCTACTCCTGGGACTAATCCTTCTATTAATTTTCTGAATTTAGCAGGAACTTCCTGTGACAAAGATCATTAAGACTTTCCACTACGATTAACAGTGCATCAAATATATATAATAATAAAAAACAGCTCATTCAGCTCATTTAGTACAACAAATAGGATTGATTCAAACATCAGCAAATTTATCCAAAAACTACCTAGTAGGCCACATTCCTTCAAGGAGCAATTTTCTAGGATGCAAGAAAAAAAATTCAATTAAATCCAATACAAAAAATAATAAACAAGAAATTGGAAACATTTACCAGTGCATCGGAGCTTGAAGAGGGGTCGAAACCCACGAGAAAGTAAGGTTTTTTCCCCTCCAACATCGTATCAAGAGGGTCTGTGGCACAACAAAGATGATCCCAGTAATTAGCTCTACGATTTCTGCGTTAAAAAACAAATCTTGGGGTGCTCAGAATCACAATTTTCGCAGTCCTTCCAGAGCAAAAGAAATGCAGCATGAGAGAGAGAGAGAGAGAGAGAGAGATTTTACCTTGGATTTCACCTTGACCTTTTTATCCCCCAGAGGCGTTTGTCTGATAGTAGTAAAAAATCTGCACCTTACTTGAAATGGTAAATTCTTGACTAGACTTCTTTTGGTTACATGAAAATTTGGTTACTTGAAATGGCAAGTTCTGGTCAATAGAGTCTAGAGTCATAGGAATGAGTTGTTCGTTTTTTAGCATTTTAAGATTTGAGTTTGTAATTACTAGTTTTCTGAAGTTGGATAATAGTAGTTCTTGTAACATCTTATGGAGTACTTGTAAATTGGTTTTCAGAATTTTTCATTCATTTTGATCCAAAATTGGGTAGAAAATGCATCACCATGGAATTCCATTGATTCAAAATTTTGTTCTACTCTTAAAAGAGTCCAACATTTCCCCAACAAGCTTGTTTATGAACTAAATTCTATACCCCTAGGCTGCTACATATAGAATTTATATGAAAGAATACATCAATCAATACAATAACTCAACAGCTTCATTTGGTCTATTTGCTACCAACTAAGAGCAAAAGGCTCATTCTAATGGCACTCCAAGATCCTCATGTAAAGAAGCTAAACTGGCATCTTCCACAAAAGACGGATTCAAGAACTTGGCCACAAACGACCATAATCTGTAAACATCCTCAAAGTTGGTTAAGAACCCGAGCGAAGCAGTGACAACCTCAACCCGAAAGAGATCACTTTTACCATGTTGGTGGCGGCTATTGTCAACCGCAGGCTTGCAAAAGGCTGTCTCGCGTACCTCTAAAGGCCTGCGGGCTTGTTTTGCTCGATCAGCAACCTGAATGTGGCTAAGGATGCCAATGCCGAGTGAAATCCCATATCCATCGGCTAGTTTTTGCACTACTTCGGGATGAACTATTCCCAACTCGCCTTTGCTCTTGGCTCTGACGTTGAAAGCCACACTTGCTCCTCTCTCAAACTTGATCTTGGGGCCGTATATTTGGACAAGAGGCGTACCAGCATTGTCATCGTCAGAACCAGGAAAATGAAGCTGAAGTAATGAAGTGACCAGCCAATTCACAAGAAACCTAAGCCTGATGGTTGTTTTATTAAGCCCAAGCATATTGACATGGTCAAGATGGCTGCAGAAGATCTCAGGCTCCCTTCTGCTCCATTCTTGTTCATCGTCAAAATCGCCATCATTCTCCCCAGACACAGAAACCTCTCGAGGCTCAACTCGAGCATCGTCCAGGCTGAAAGAAACCCTATTGCCCACTTTACCGATTCTATTGCCATCTTCCAAACCGAAAAACCTTCTACCAGTCTGTCTGCTTCCATCTCTGCTTCCCAGAAGTCTGAATTCGCCTTCTGTCTCTCTTCTAATGGCACTTTCTTTTTCAACTGTGCAGCTTGTCAAGCTTGATCCATTGGAAGTTGAAGTTTCTTCCTCAATCTCCTTACTCAATTGCCCGTTCCCCACAAGATTCTTCGAGGCTGGTTCTGTTTCTGCAGATTCTTCTTCTTCTTCTTCGACTTCTTCAGGAATTCCCTTATCATGGTCCAAGTCCTTTGACGCGTTCTTAACAGCTGCATCAAAAGATATAACACGATCTTCGGGCTTCTTTCCTGATAACCATGAGGGCTGAAGAGGTGACATTGCTTTCTGTCTGATGATGCCTTGATGGCTGGATCTATCAGAGCCATTAGGACTCTGACCTAAATCAATCCAGTAAGAGTTCTCAGATGATTCATCTTCACTGAACATCGGACTCCTCATAACTTCCCCGACTGACATAACCTCAGCTTCCTCAAACACGGTACTCGCTCCATCCCTGTCTGAACAGTTATCCAGCTCGATCTCAGCCTCAAACACATCCCTGACCTGCGAAGCTGTGTAGGCACCAGAAAATGCTGGAAGCTGCAACTCTACAGCCTTCTTCAAGTCCCCATCTTTACAATCATCAGCAGCTTTACTTTCCAATTCAGTCCCTATCCCCATCAGCCCATCCAAACCATCGAGAGAATCCATGTCCAGAAACTGAGGGTAATCTGGCACAATCCGAACAATCCCAGACCCCGTATGGCCCGCCTGATTCTGCAGAGTTTCCATCACAGACTTCTTGATCAGAAGACATCCAAATCCTGTCGGATCATACCCGAAAACCTTGTAAAATGAGGTGATGATAAAATCAGGCCTAAAAAGAGACAAACCTAAGGAATCCATATCTTTAGGACCTAATGATCCAGCATCCAACAATATATGCCAGTTATTCTGCTGTGCTAAAGCCATCCACTGGTACGAATACTTCGATCCTGTAACCCTACTTTGGACAGGAAACACGAAAAGCCCCGAAGCAGAATCCTTTTTCCTCTTCTTCTTACACAAAATCTGCTTTCTCAACTCTGTCGAGCACAGCTTCAAAGAAGGCCATTTGAACGACGCGCTAGAAACCTTTGCACCCTTCTCCTTAGCACATTGCGCCATCCAGTTCACAGACTGGCTTTCGTGATCAAACATAGTCAACAGCCTCTTATTACTATGAAAGGGGTAGGATTCAGCCAACAACCTAAACGCGGAACCTCGACTAACAGTGAACACAATGCCATACTCACTCTCGGGAATGTTAAGGTAATCCATGATCCTAGACTTAAGGTCATTCTCTATAGTACCTTCCTCTGCACCCCCATGAAGAGCATGATTCCCTAAATTCGAGGTAATCTCTTTCAAACTAAATGCAGATGAATCCCAATACTGCAGTGTCTGAAAATACGAAAACAAACCATAGCCACAGTAATCAAGGCATACCTTTGCACCATTCTCACAAAGATGTCCGTACTCATCTGATCTCAGCTGATCAATCCTCTCCGACGACTGGTACTTAGGATACACGCTCAGAAACTTGTCGAAAGCTTCCCGGAACTCCAAAATCGAATCTTCCGAGCAGAAACTCCGATCGGCGAGTCTCGCCGTCGCCCTCAAGAACTCCTTCTGGGCATTCAGCCGGCCGAGAGATCTCGACCGGCCGTCCGGATTCACGCAATCGGAATCAATGTCGCGCGATTTCGGCAGCACCCCGTCCTCCGACGCCTCCTCGAGAGCCTCCCGGAGCTTGCTCTCCTGCGAGGTCTTGGTAATCGACGGCATTGTCATCCCGCCGTCGTCCACGGCGGCGCCGCCCTTCTTGCTCTTCCTGCTTATCACCAGGGCGGCGCAGCGTGATATGGGATTCCATACGGAAAGATGCATCTTTCAAACTCAAATTCGCATATCACAAAACCTTTTTGCTTCGAAACCTTTAAAAAAGTACGCAAAAAAACAAAACAAAAACAGTCAGGAAAAAAAGGTCTCCCTTGGATCAAACTCCATCATCAAACATTAAAAAAATCAAAACCCCTTAAAAATAAGCAAGCTTTTTGAGGATTCAAGACATACCCATAATCCGATGAAGATGACGATGAAGAAGAATCTGCCGTCCGAACAGTGACTGAGGTTAAAAAACGGTTACAACATAAATATATGTGCAGCGGTACTGCGGTAGTAGCTTAAAAGAGGAGACGGGAATTAAATGCGACCCATTCCTCTACTACAAAATTATGCATTTACTGCGTGGGCCCCGTTTATACTTGCCTGCATTCAATGGCTTCTGTATCGCATTTACTGCGCTGTGCTGATTTACTGTTTCTACTCCGGACGGCTACTGCTTTCTCCGTCCTTATTCCGAGCATTAAATAGATTTGAAATTCGGGGGAAAAAGTGAATTTGGGTGAAAAGGAAATTTGGGCTGCATAAAAGGAAATTATGAAGATAAAGTCAATCTATAATTAATAGATGAGAATTGATGGAATGTTTTCAAGTTGGAATTATTTAAGGTACGAGAAAAAATAAGGAATTTCTTAAAAAGAAAAGTAAGGTAACATACTAATGACTCTTTGACTTTTGATTTTATGATAAATATATTTTTTATTTGTTATGACGTTTTTTATCTTGATATGGAGTTTTTATATGTATAACTGTCAATCAAATTGTATAAATTTGATGTTAGAATTTCCCCTTTTAATATTGGCACATAGTGACTATAGCAAACTTTTGATTATTTTATTTTCCTTTTAAGAAAATCAATATCCAAAACCAAAGTGTAAAATAAAAAAATTTATTTTAGAATTTTAAAATCAATAATTTGTAAATAAAAGTTATACTTTCTCCGTCTCAACCCAATCTGCATCGAATCTTTTTCACGGTCTTATACACATGTATTTGATTTCTAATATCTTTAACTACACATATTATAAAGAATGTGTAAAAATTAATATTAATAAAATACATGTTATGAGAAATTTTGCAATATTTTAGATTCAATAGTACTTTGTTTTAATGCATTAAAAAATGTTAGTCAACTTTAGCATTTTTGACTGGAAAAATATTCTTGTGAGTTATGAGACGGAGTATAATAACTCATAATTCATAATAATAGTATACTAGTAACTGAATTTATCAAAACAATTTCTATATTAATTATTGAATTTTTTTCTTATATACACATAGAGTTAAAACGGATTTTTGTTAAGTTGTAGTGGTTGACTTTTTGAATATTCAAATTTAGTCGGTCGTCATAACATCTGAAAATCATGTTTATTAATACATCACTACAATCTCACTATTTTATACATAATAAAATAAAAATAAAAATAAAAAGTGAGCAGAGATGAAGTATAGAGCTTTCGTGTTAGATTTTAGGTTGGACCATTTAGCAACTGGACAAAATTGAAAGCAGCCCCCTCTAGAGTTTTTCATCAGCTCCCAATTTGTTGGTTTCATTCAACATTTTGTGGGGATAATTAAAAACATTTACGGGTCAAAGTAGTTTTTCCTATTTTGGACTTTGGTGCGCAGATGGCGCTTAACATTATAAATAAACAACACTTTGACATAAAATCTAGATTAATGTCCCAAAGATATACACTAATCTCTAGTAAGTACATTTTGATCCTACTATAATATATGCAATACTAAAGCTACTATATAACTTTATAGTATCTGGTTTTTGCAATATAATTAGCATTTTTGTTTAAGTATTTAGTGGAGTCTTTTAAATTAGGGCTATCAAAGAAAGGTACTATTTGGTTGTTACCTGCCATTCATATAGTTTCAAGTTAATTGTTCGTATGTGTGTTATGTGTAGTCATTATATGATGATAAGCATTCTTATATTTTAAGACAAATTCTCAATTGAGATATATTTCAATTGATCTCATGTAATGATCATTCTTAATAGGTAAAAGATCAGTTTTGAAAGTGAGAAGATCAACGATCATACTCTGATTGATCATGCTTAATATGTATAATGTCAGGTTTGAAAGGTATTCTTGGTTTCAATTGATATTGATTTCACACTCTTTAATCATCAATATTTAAGTTTTATAAATATGTCATGGATAATGTTATCAATGAGAATACAAAGTCTTGAGTGAATGATAGTTCATGTGCTTAGTAGATTTGTTCATGTGTTTCACAGTTTTGTTTGCTATAATCTGGGTTCATGTGTTTGATAGATTTGTTCATGTGTTTCACAGTTTTGTTTGCTATAATCTGGGTTCATGTGTTTGACAGATTTGTTCTGGTGTTTCATAATTTTGTTTTTTATAATATGTAATGATGTGTAAATGAACTAACAAACCTGTGAAACACATGAATAAATCCATTAAACACATGAACTATCATTCGTCCTAGCATAAACTTATGGTAGGACGATCTCACCCAAGACCTTCCCCAATAAGAATTATCCTCCTATCAAAAAAATAAAAAATATATATATATATACTAGCTTTAACTTATTAATCTGTAACAATTCAATTCATGTCGGATTAATAATAATGCTAATAAGAGTAAGTACTCCCATAATGGAATGTGCATGTCTGCTAGGCTGAGCGGTACCAGTGCCGTCAGGATCCGTTAAAAAGGTAGTCAACTCACCTCCAGCAAAGTTGTCAGTAGTAGCACTTCCTAATTAGCTGTGCATCTAAATAGTATCTAATTACATAATTAGCAACAAAAGCTAATTTATTCCAAACAACAAAGACTAATCGGTAAAGTCGGGTTTAGGTAGAAATAAGTCAAATAATACATGTCAATACTTTATAGAGTGATGTACAAGAATCAACGTACAAATGTAATATTGGAGGTCCTAACACTTTCTAGTTAAATGAAAAGATGTGATAATTTAATTATGTTACATAAAATACAAAATCTCAATTGAGTCTCAAAAGTTTAATATTTAAAAGATTGAGGTTGAAAGTGAGAAAATCAACACACAATAGGCAATGATCATGTATGAAAGTGAGAAGATCAACGATATTACATTAAATAATCATGGTTAATACGTAAAAGATCAGATTTTGAAAAATCAACATAGAACATGTATGATCCTGCATGAAAGCGAGAATATCAACGTATACTCTTTATCTTAATTACGATTGTTTTACTAGAATTTTTATTTCCAATTCTCACGTAGAACCTACATCAAGAACATATGCTCTATGTTCTAGTTGAAAACTCATATGGAATGAAATGAGCAAATGTCTCCGATTTTTATCTACATGCTTTAAAAAGTTATGGCTTTTATTCACGTCAAATCTTTTGAATGATGTACATGCAACAAAACGATTCGATATGTGTCAAGAATCCAAATCAACTTTGGAATGGATAGAAAATTTGAAATGATTCAGTCGGATTAAAGGAAACCGCACTTTCCATGAATCCTAATCATAGAAACAGGCACTCTGGATGCATGTGAACTCCATTTCATGGAATCACTGCTTATAGTGGATGATGCTTTAAGCCTTTAATAGTGGTCAATGGTGCCAAAACTTTTTATCAAGTTTAAGATAAAAGGTAGTTGTTGATTGGTAGTAAAAATGGATTTACATTTTGGTGAATATCCCAAGTACAAAAGTAGCCAAGAAATCATTGTTTGGAATCTCGTTTTAAAGTTACTTTTTGGTTCATATTATTGCAGTCAAATTTGAGCGAGGAAGATAATGATTCAAGAAACGCAACAAATGTGAATATTTGGAGCCCATGCTAATAGTGTTATTCTAAATCTTTGGGTTCATTTTCATTTTGAATCGTTTGACTAGGCATATGAAGTCATCTTTCATAATTTTAATTGTATAACTTTAATTTTTACACTTATAATTTAGATTAACTGTGAGATGAATTGCGTTAAATTAGCTCTATACGTCTAGTGAGTAACTCGTAAACACTTGAGCGAATTTAACACAAATACCCAACTTATGTATGTGACTATTGAATTTGATTTTTTGAAAACAAAACTTCCATCCACGTATCCAACATTGCAAAGGCCAAAATAAGGCTACTGACACATAACCAAAACAGATTATGTACAACTAATCAAAACAAAAACTCTTCATACTATGAAAAAGTTAGGTAGTTTTCAGTTTGTAAACCGCAGTACGAGGAAAGGCAATTGTTTTCGTGACATTAGAGCTGGATGAGTCAAAACATTACAATCTTCAGCCAACTCAAAACATAAAAACCACCTCAGATTTGTTACAGAGCATTTCCCAAAATAGCAAGTTCCAACCTTCTCGGAACCATTATATTAAGCTGAGGGCTCTCAATCCAAACACCAAATAAATCCTAGAAAATTTTGCACAACCTCAAAATTCCAAGTCTACAATAACCTCAGATTTTTTGCCCCTTTGGCTCCATGCCATCTTCTTATATTCATCTCCCATAATCAAGCCCTAGGTGGGACTTTTCCTAGGCAGCTTGCCATTGCATTACTCACCACAATGCAGGGACCTAGCTGCTACGCTGTCCTTTCTGTTTTCATAACCCTGTCGTTGTTGTCCTCGGTGTCCGTGTCCATCTCCGATGAGGAGGCTTCCATCATTTCCCGGCGCCAGCTAACGCATTTGGCCGAGAAAGGCGACTTGCCTGACGATTACGAAAAGCACGTCGAGGTTAAGTACAAGTTCGCCAATTCCAGGCTCAGGCGCGCATACATTGCGCTCCAGGCCTGGAAAGACGCGATCTACTCCGACCCTCACGGTTTCACGAAAAATTGGAAGGGGCCGGATGTGTGCAAATACAACGGCGTGTTTTGCGCTCCTTCCCTCGACGATGAGAACACGACGGTCGTGGCAGGAATTGACCTGAACCACGCAGACATCGCCGGATTCCTCCCGGTGGAATTAGGGTTGCTCACAGATGTGGCCCTCATCCATCTCAATTCCAACCGGTTTTGTGGGATCATACCCAAAAGCCTGTGCAAATTGAAGCTATTGCATGAGTTTGACATCAGCAACAACCGGTTTGTTGGCGGTTTCCCAAAACCTGCACTTTGCATGGATGGTTTGAAATATCTGGATATTAGATACAACAATTTTGAAGGAAAATTGCCTTGTGAGGTTTTCACCAAGGAATTTGATGCCGTCTTCTTGAATAACAACTGGTTTGAATCATACATCCCGGAAAGCATCGGACAATCACCGGTTTCGGTCCTGGTTATGGCAAACAACAGATTAAAGGGCTGCATTCCGAGCAGCATTGGCAATATGTCGAACACATTGGACGAAATCAACTTCCACAAGAACAAGCTCTCCGGCTGCCTTCCGGCGGAAATCGGGCTGCTCGGAAACGCCACCGCCATCGATTTGTCGCACAATTCGCTGTCGGGGCTGTTGCCGAAGTCGTTTTCCGGTCTCGGATTGGTGGAGGAATTGGACGTTTCGCATAACAAGTTCACCGGATTCGTTTCCGATGCGATTTGCAGATTGCCCGCCCTTACGAACTTGTCCATTGAGTACAACTACTTCAACGGAGAGGATGCTTCGTGCGTACCGGGATCCCGCCGGGACTTGGTTGTGGATGACCGGGAAAACTGTTTGCCGAGCAGGTCGAAGCAGAGAACCAAGAAGCAGTGCAGGTCTGTTGTGAACAAACCGGTTGATTGCGGCAAGAGTAAATGTGGTGGCGGAAGCGGCGGCGCCGGCGGTAGCTGTGGTGCTTCACATACCAAACCGGCACCGAAGAAAACACCATCTCCACCAAAATCAGAGCCAAAGCCACCGCAAAGTCGACCATCTCCATCCCCGGCAAGCCCTGAAATGCCAAAAAGTAAAAGTCCCCCGCCACCGATGATCAGGAAGTCACCGGTGACATCAGCTCCAGCTCCAGCTCCTATATCTCCGCCGCCACCAGTCCAATCACCACCGCCACCAACACCAGAAGCAGAGCCTCCAAGTGATGCCAGACATCCAAAACGGCTGCGTTCACCACCGCCACCAGCACCAGTCCTCTCTCCTCCGCCACCGGTAAACTCACCTCCACCACCGCCGCCAGCACTAGTCCTCTCTCCTCCACCACCGGTTAACTCACCTCCACCACCGTCACCAATCCTCTCTCCTCCACCACCGGTTAACCCGCCTCCGCCTCCGCCACCGGTTAACTCACCACCACCACCACCAGTCCTCTCTCCTCCACCCCCGGCGATCAGGAAGTCACCGGTGGACTCAGCTCCAGCTCCAGCTCCTATGTCTCCGCCGCCACCAGTCCAATCACCACCACCACCTACACCAGAAGCAGAGCCTCCGAGCGATGTGAAACATCCTAAACGGCTGCGTTCACCACCGCCACCAGCACCCGTCCAATCCCCTCCGCCACCAGTCAACTCACCACCGCCACCAGTACCCGTCCAATCACCTCCGCCACCAGTCAACTCACCACCGCCACCTGTCCAGTCACCTCCACCTCCAACACCAGAAGTAGAGCCACCGGTCAACTCGCCACCAGCACCAGCACCAGAACCAGAAGCAGAGCCTCCGAGCGATGTCAAGCATCCTAAACGGTTGCGCTCACCACCGCCACCATCACCAGTCAACTCTCCTCCACCACCACCACCACCACCATCACCAGTCAACTCTCCTCCACCACCACCACCAGTTAACAGCCCACCTCCTCCACCACCACCGGCGTGCACCTCTCCACCACCACCAGTATACAGCTCACCACCACCACCGGTCCAATCACCCCCACCACCAGTCTTCTCTCCGCCGCCGCCAGTCCAGTCACCACCTCCGCCAACCGCTTCTCCACCGCCACCAACTCCATCTTTCGCACCGGTGATCCTTCCTCCAATAATCGGAGCAGAGTACGCGGCACCACCACCACCCATCTTCCAAGGCTACTAGGTTGAAGTTCAGCGGGGCCCACAGTTTCAGTTCCATTTTCTGTAATCTCGGAGTCGATGAAAATCATATGATGCTCTGTTCAGAAAATGAAGCAACTTTCGCTTGTGCAACTTTCGCTTGTGTAATCTCAGACACATATTAACGGTGTTTTTTTTTTACGTTAGAAAAACAGACATTAATCAACGGAAAAATGCATACAAGAAATTTACATAAAAACTAAATATCTTGCCAATCAAAAATGATAATCTTGATTAGTCTTATCTGAATTGCAGATGTTATATTATCAGTTTACTTACGAGACACGATCAAACATCAGATGGGTTACTAGTACGTAGGTAAAGATTTCTTTTTTGAAGACGAGAAACTGTGCCCAAAGGCCCAACTCACTATTCCTACTAAAATTTAAGCCTTTTTTTTTCCAAATTTTGCTCAAACTCAAAATATTTTTTTATTAATAATGGGCGACGGTCTAAACCTCGTTCATATTATTCAAGAACTGCTATAACACTGGGTTCATATTATTCATAAGAGGTGGTTTTATGAATTCCCGCTGGATTTTTAGATATAGGAATATTCTAGTTCATTCTCTTGATTCTTTTGTAAAGAATGGAAACAATATTAGCAAGATGGGAGATACGGCCCAGTTTTTATTGTTAAATGATTTTGGACTTTTTTAGTGACATGATAAACGAGATTTCTTACTTAAAATAAAATAATTGTGTGTTCGTTTCTTTATTTAAAATCCAACAAACAAGATTAGAACAAAAAATAATTTAGGACGGTTGAGATGGAAAATCATAAATGCCCTAGATAGTTTCATTTTGACTAATATTCCCTGCTATCAAAAAGAATCAATTGGATGCATGAGCTCCAAAACTAAATATAGCCAAAAACAAAAACATGAATTCAGAAAGATGACCCACCACCTTCTATTATATTGCAAACTGCGAAGTGGAAGAAATCAGAGTTAGCAGCATATTCGATCATCGCAATTCCTTATAGCATGTGATTCAAACATTCTGTCTTCTTCCTCGTTAAGTTTTTCGATATAAACTACTGATTAAAGTTGCATCTTTGCATAAAAATCGAATCCTTTGCAGCCTCAAACCAGCAATATATACTTCTTGCATAATTGCATTTCCTTAATTTAGAAAAAAACCCAGAAAAAAAAAGGTTGATGGAAGCCATTCAAGCACTCCCGGTTACAGTTACAGGTCCAGCTGTTGCACTTGGTGGGCTAACGTTGTGGTTCATCAAAGCTTATGCGAATGATCAGAAGAAGAAATCTTCCAATCTTCCTCCAGGTAATTCTGATTTGAAGAAAGGAGGGATTTTTCTGTCGGATTGATTCCAAATGTTTTGTAGTTTTAGCGAATTTTAAGGTTTTTAAGATGCTTGGCTGTTGATTGTGCAGAGGTACCGGGATGGCCGGTGATCGGTAATCTGTTGCAGCTGAAGGAGAAGAAGCCACATAAGACTTTCACTAAGTGGGCGGAGAAATATGGACCCATTTATTCTATCCGGACAGGTGCGAGTAAGATGGTGGTGCTCAATGCTAATGACGTTGTAAAGGAGGTTTGTGATGCTGCTGTTCTTCTTTCATCTGAATTGGACTGAATTGAATTATACTTAGTATTTAAGAATTTGATTGATAGGAGAAAATTAAGTCAATTAACTGAGTTTAACTGAAATGAAATGAAACATCTGATTTTTGTAGGATTTATAAGCTGTTTAACTTATCAGAAAGATGTTTTATTGGAGCAGTTGTAAGTGTTTGGTAAAACGTTAAGAAACAGTGTATTTTGAAAGCTTTAGCAGTTTTGGGGGAAAGCTTCAAAATAAGTTTAGGCTTGGGAGTGATTGTATAAATCTTGATTGAGTCATGTTTGTGTCGAACCATATACATTCGATGATAGCTGTTGTAGAATTCTTTCATTGTTTAATAACTAGTTTAAGTTTGTTTGATCTCTTTATAATTTTAGGCTATGGTGCCTAAGTACTCATCCATCTCAACTCGCAAGTTATCAAAAGCGTTAACGATTCTGACCAATGATAAGAACATGGTTGCAATGAGCGACTATAACGAGTTCTACAAGGAAGCAAAGAAGATTCTGCTTACCAGCACTTTAGGAACACTTGCACAGGTTTGTTTTTATCATTTAGTTGTAGGTTCTGTTTGGCTATTGGAATGGTTTCTTGTGAACTAAATTTTGTAACAAATGATCGTCTACTCAGAAAAAACTCCGTGTTCATAGAGATGAGCTTGTCGAGAATATGTCTGCACAATTGCAACAACGCTGTGAGAATTCCTCAGAACCTGTGAATTTCAGAAGCATTTTTCAGTCCGAGCTTTTCAGTTTCTCGCTTAAAGAAGTAAGTTCCTATTTATCGTGATTGAAAGGAAGTAATGGTATTTTTTTTTCGGTTTAAGAAACTAAAGCTTATCATCCTCGATCTGCAGACGCTTGGAAAAGATGTCGAGTCCATCTATGTAGAGGAACTTGGTGGTGTTATGCGAAAGCACGAGATTTTTAAGATCCTAGTGCAGGATCAAATGGAGGGTGCAATTGAGGTGGATTGGAGAGATTTCTTCCCATATCTAAACTGGATTCCGAATAAGAGCTTCGAAGATAAACTCCATCTGTTGGATAAACAAAGGGGAATAGTGATGAAGGCTCTTATTGATGATCATAAGAAGAACTTCAAGATAGAGCAGGTACTGATCAATCTTGCTCATTCTTAACGTCATCAAACTCGAGTTCTAATGTTTTAATTCATGTAGGAAGGGAAATGTTATCTGGACTTCCTTTTGAAAGAAGGGAAGGCATTTACTGAGAAACAAATATTGATGCTAGCATGGGAAACAATCATAGAAGCATCTGATACTACAATGGTCTTGACTGAATGGGCTATGTATGAACTCGCTAAAAATCGAGACAAACAGGTCATACTTTTGACTTCTGCACATTCCTCTCTTGTTAGTTACTTGTCTTTCATTGTTATCTGACTTTTGCTGGAGTTTCTCAGGATCGTCTGTATGCCGAAATCCAGAAGGTTTGTGGGGAAAACAAGGTTACCGAGGAGAACCTATGTCAGCTCCCATATTTAGCTGGCATTTTTCATGAAACTTTGAGGCTACACTGTCCTGTTCCTGTAGTTCCTCTAAGATATGTGCATGAAGACACAGTGTTAGGAGGTTATAACATCCCTTCTGGAACTGAGGTACTTAGTTTAAATTTGATTCCTTAGTTTCTTCGTGTTTCCTGTTTTTGAGGTTTATGCATGGTTTGTAGATTGCGATAAACATTTACGGGTGCAATATGGATAAGAATGTTTGGGAGAGCCCGGATGAGTGGAAACCTGAGAGGTTTCTCAGTGGAAATTCTGAAAACATGGAATTGCACAAGACAGCTGCCTTTGGAGGGGGGAAGAGGGTCTGTGCAGGTGCCCTTCAGGCAATGCTGATCTCATGCATTTCCATTGCCAGTTTAGTGCAGCAGTTCCAATGGCGGTTATCCGAGGGGGAGGAAGATAACGTCGACACGATGGGGCTCACTAACCAGAAGCTTCATCCACTGAAAGCGATCATCAGGCCAAGAACTTGAAGCGCGGGAAATCGCGCATATGTTCATCTAGAGTTGTTTTTTTTTTTTTTGCTAGACTTAAGCTAATATACTGTCTACCACTTATAATCCTCATTAGCCTATGAAGCTACAGAGTGGTTGGAAACTTTGAAATGATATGAATGAATTCTACCAAGTTATACATCAATATACAAGTTCATCAACCACATCTACTTAGTAGTTGGAATTTAATTATATTAGTTTGATTTGGTATCATAGTTTAAGTCGGTGCATATTTTCACTGTTGCATCCATTTGTAAAGTGAAATGTGTGAAATTGTGAAGATGGATTTGATAGCATCAAACATGAGAAAAGGGTAAAACTGAAGTGGGTAAAAGACATGAAAAGGACAGTTTGTGGCTTGGGCTGAACTGAAGCATGAAAGGTTTTGGAGTCTGTCCATAAGACCATAACTGTGAGGACTAAAACTGAATGCTGGTCTGGTCAACAAATTTGTAGTGCAGTGGTGTTATTGAAAATGACACAGCAGCGAATCTCACAGACAGAAAAAATCTGGAAAACTACACAGAGCAGTAAAGTGTGTATAGTGTATCCATTTCATCTAACTATTTTAAAAAATGTTTCAAAAAATATTAAATGTAAAAATAATTTACACCTTTAGTAGCAATATTAAAGCATTTAGTAAGAATACAACTTCATGCTTTTATTGATAATTTTTCTTAAATATAGAGCATTGTGTACATTTTGACTTTCATACGTTGATACAAATATGTTTGATTATTAATATTTTTAATTGTATATAGATATAAGTTAAAGAAATTTGATAATTTATACCACATGCTATTACCAGTGTAATCAAGAACATATTCTCACAATACAACAATTTAATGAAATTCAGGTTGATTCAGTTAGGTGGATTTTTTTCCAAATTAAATAGTTAATTCAATTTAATTGAATAAAAAAAAGAGTTGGTCTCTTGGGTGACCGTCACTATATAGTGACCAGATTAAATTGCAAATAGGATATAAGTTAAAAAAACACGGAGGGACCAATTTGCAATTTCAAAAAAATTTTAAAAATCACGCGCTACAGTGCCAAGCCACGCGCTACAGTGCCGATTTGCTACAGTGTCGAGTTGCTACAGTAAACATGAACACTTTAAGTTAAAACATGGATATTTTAACTTAAAACATGGACACTTTAACTTAAAACATGGACACTTTAAATTAAAACATGAACACTTTAACTTAAAATATGGACACTTTAACTTAAAACATGGACACTTTAACTTAAAACATGGACATTTTAACTTAAAACATGAACACTTTAATTTGAAACATAAAATATAAATATTTTAACTTAAAACATAAAACATGGACGTTTTAACGTGAAACATGTACACTTTAACTTGAAACATAGAACATAAACATTTTAACTTGAAACATAAAACATAAATATTTTAACTTAAAACATAAAACATGAACGTTTTAATTACACTTTAACTTGAAATATAAAACATGAACATTTTAAATTAAAACATAAACATTTTAACTTAAAATATAAAACATTGACGTTTTAACGTGAAACATGAACATTTTAACTTGAAACATGAAAATTTTAAATTGAAATATAAAATATAAACATTTTAACTTAAAACATAAAACATGGACATTTTAACATAAAACATGGACGTTTTAACATAAAACATGGACGCTTTAACGTGAAACATGAACACTTTAACTTGAAACATAAAACATGGACATTTTAACTTGAAACATTGAAGTACACTGTAGCAAACACTGTAGAAAAACACTGTTCACGCGCAAAAACACTGTAGCGCGTGATTTTTTTTTTTAATTTTTAAAAATTGCAAAATGGTCCCTCCTTGATTTTCTTGATTGCACTATTTATAATTTAGTCCGGTCACTATATAGTGACGGTCACTCCCAAGACTTTTCCTTAAAAAAAAGTCTCAAATAAGGGCACCTTATGGTAAGGGAAATAGGGCATATCAAAAAGAGGCAATTTCTTACGAGATTGAGTATTATTATATAATTATATAATTATTTGTTATTTATGTTTGGACTTAATGTTTTATAATTGAGTTTTATCTCTATTTGGTTTGATCTTTTAATTGATTTGATCCTTTAAGATTTATCCCTAATGTTTTTATTTTGTTTGATCTTTTAGATTGTATTGTAGCCTTCAATTTTGTTGAAGGTCTCCTTTTGACATGCCCTTATTGTAAAGGACCTTATAAGGAGACGCTCTCGTTCGGGAAACTAAATTACTCTTAATTCCGTCTTAATATTAATCGAATGAATAGTTAAATATTTAGAATACATTAAAAAATTATTTTAGAAAAAAAAGAAAAAACTAGATTTCTGCACAATCCGGATTCCGGAGCCAGTTGTAGGAAGGGTAAGAACCGGCGGAAAATGAGTAGCCTGGATAAGGCAAGCCTGGCTCAGTCAAATCTGCGTACTCTGCCCTACAATTTAAGGGCACCGAATCTGCAGTCGTCACTACTCTTCCGTCTTCGTAGACTTCTCTGCCGGCAGGTTGTTCAGTTTTCAGACCACTCGGTCCATTAACAATGGGCCTCCGGGCTTGTTTATTAAAGGCTATTTAAATTCTTTGCCCTATTTTCACCAATATTTTCTGATTTTTTGTTAAATGAGCTTTAGGCCGTTTGTTATTTTTACTCAACTGAATATATATGAATTAAAGTGAAAATTAATGTACGAAAAGAAATAAAGGGTCAGAATAGTTAAATTAAGATGTTTGGTTTAGCAGAATTCATTTGTTCTTACATATGAGTATTTGATTATTTATATTATCCTACTAATTTGCTCATGCAAGACCTTGCATTTGATCATGTCCATCACTATAGTCAATTTTGATCATGTAAAAAGTAAACTTGCAGGCCAGACATAAAACAACACTTTAAATTTATATAAATAATATCAATTATAATTTTAGTAAACTAA
Source organism: Cruciata laevipes (assembly GCA_963678965.1). Lineage (NCBI taxonomy): Eukaryota > Viridiplantae > Streptophyta > Magnoliopsida > Gentianales > Rubiaceae > Cruciata > Cruciata laevipes. Next base: position 2,657,275 of record OY787639.1, read on the forward strand.
ACAAAATTAAATATGCCCTGTAAAGGCTGATATGTCCTTGGACCAGTAAAGACTTTTTTTGCCATAATTCTAGAGTCTTTTCTTGCAGGCCAAAATCGATTTGAAAAAACAAAATCATTCGATGGCGAATTCGGTAGTCATTTTTGATTAGTTTTAAAATAAATTCTTAAAACTAAAATTGGATGTAGTAATTGGAGTTAACGGTGTGGGTGATCACGGTAGGGACATAGGTGGAGAAGCACCGAATAATACCACCACGCTCTCCGACACTAATCATCATGTCGGCGACTCGCCATTTTCTTCTTCTTTCGCCTTGTCCACTTCAAGCTTACAGAATCTCTTTAACAAGTTTTATTTTGTTAAAAGCGTCACGACTTCTATCTACATGAATCACAAAAGCATCCTTATCATTTGTTTATTTCAATTTCAATTCCAAATTATTTCATAAGTATAAAATTACTAGAATGTAAATATACAAATATAAATAGTTGAAGTAAATCAACTGAAAATTATTTCATTTTCAGTCTTTTTATTGCCTTTCTCTTCGCTGTAAATAGTTGAAGAAGGTACGTGCAGCGGTGTTGGTGGAAAATATCAGCTGAAGAAAGTGCAGACCCAATTATGATTAGAACATCCCCATAACAGTTTCTAAAGCAAAACCATCATAGCCTATATTATTCTAAAAAAATATGAAATATGAAATCCAAAATCCATCGATCACTTTGGCTCATCCAAATGAGTTGAAAATGTGCTGATTAGTGCTGAAAAATGCTGAAAGGTGCTGATTGGTTACAAGTACTGATTGAATAAGTTGAACTAGACAGGCCTTTGGCTGCATTCTGTAGAAAATTAAGATGAAATCATCTTAGTTTGGACGACTGGTCTGAATTGAATAAAATTGATTGAAATTATGTAAAGTTCAAATTAACGTACTTAGATAAGAATATTATCATATTGAGATAAATTAGAGAGAATTGATTCTTATCACATTTTTTCAATCACACATTTTACATTCGCGAACGTCTTATGTGAACCGGTCTCAATTGAGACCAATGACGAATGTTGATCTTCTCACTTTTTGAAGGTACACTACAACAACCGAATCTGATACAAGGATCCTGTCATACTCTAATCTAATCCTACTCTACTGATCCCCTATGTCGAGTGGCCGAGCTCCTTACCATGCTGCTTTACAGTGGAGTGAAGATCTCACTTACACCGTCGATGCTCCACTGCTCTTGACACCGTCGATGCAGCTCCGACTCTTGAGTTGAGTACGACTGTAGACTTGACCCAGGAGGTCAAGGAGAATTGCGTGAAATGTTGCACCTGAAGAGTTTCGAACTCCTGATCTCCCCTGGGCGGGGCAAGACCCCTGCCCAACTAGGCTAGACCAGTTGGTTTGATCTCCTCACTCTCATTCTCATTTATTTTTTGTATTTTCACTTTTATGTATATTTTTTTAGTTTTAGTCACAACTTTTTACATATTAACCATGTTATCCATTATTATTTAATGAATTATTTATAATTTTTCACTTTTCAAGGTTAATGATTAATCATGAATTCATGATCAATCATTGAGACTGATTTATCTTTATATTTTGATGCCTTTTAAATTAACAGTTTTTGAGGATCACGGTAAAACTATGGTAAAAATAGGGCGTTGCTAAATGTAACTTATAATTTTATTAATTTTGGTTGAATGTATTAAAATGCCCCTCTGTTTTAGTTATGGAAAATTTAGATTACTTACACTAAGGACAGTATAATCATTCTTGGAACTACAAGAGCAAAATCATAAGTTACATTCAGCGATTCAGTAATATTGCAAGAAATTACCTAATCAACTGGCTGTCAATCCCAAATGACCATCATCTGTGCTAGGCGTGAAGTCATATGACTGATATGAGCATTAGATTCGTTTCAAACCTTCGATTCCGATGGCTAATCTGTTGTCTCGTGGCTAATGCCCAATTTATTCTTTTCGGCGGCGAACCACACTTTCCAATATATTCTCGTCAATTCCATTTTCAATCTGCACATTTATCAAATCACCTTGAATGTTGTACCACCATTTTTCCTTGGTTACTTGTTCAAGTTTCTTGATTGCATTTTTATAAATATAAATCTAATTTTAATAAATTTAATATATATAAAATATGTTTGGGAAATATTATCATAAAAAATTCATACACTCTATCCCAAACTAAATTATACAAAAAAAAAAAGTTATGGTTGTCAATGTAAACGTTTTAGACCCTGTTTGCCAGAACTTATCTGTTCAGTTTAGTAAAAATGTAATTTAATGTAAACATTTTATGCTGATTCCATTTCTCAATACATTAATTTTTGTTTTAGTTCAGTTCAGTTCAGTGCAATCAAAAATAAGATCTAGCAATTACTGTAAAATATTTTAATTACATGTTTCAGTACAATACTTAAAAACTGATTTTCAAAATTTGAATTTATCATCACCTTTAATTTTATTTTAACGATCATGATTATTTTTACTAAACTTTCAATCATGTGACCGTAGTCTCTCCCCAAATTTAATAATCCTAAGATTTTTCATTTGAAAGTACTTCATCATTAAATAAGATAACACAATTTCAAAATCTCTGATCGGTGGGAAGGAAGTGTGGGAAATAAATATTTTGGAGTTGTAGACACAGGGCAGCCAGATTTCCGGAGTGTCTGCTCTTTCTATATTTGGCAGCTTCTACTAAAAATTTTAAGGATTTAAAATAAAAAAAGAAGAACATCAATTTTTGTTTTTACTCCAAAAAAAAAATTCATTTTGCTTATGGAAGGATACTGTTGAGCCAAAAGATCTTTAAAACGTCCAACGGTTAAGAGTTTAACTCTGATGATTAATTTTTGTAAATTGTGTACAACAAGTTTCATTTTAGACAAACGTATGCAAATTTTGGAAATTAATTACATGATTATTTTGACAATGTTGAAATAAATTTTTGGATTGCAAAATAACGCTAGTGCTCAAACGATAATAATAACAGAACAATAGATTTTGAGCATGCTGGATTGGCAATATAAAATTGACATCTGAATTCCAGAAACAAGTCTCTTCCTCGCCTTTACACTCTGAACTCTTCACTGTCTATTCATTCTCACGAAGCCTCTCTCTCTCTAAACTTTACTTTCTCTCTCCTCACGAGTCCTAAACATTACTTACAAATATTTTTGTCCGTTTCCTCGCCCCGCAAATCCTCCGAAGCAACCCATATATCCTTATTCCTTGTACCTGTCCGAACCTAAATCCAAATATTCCACCTCCACTAAACGACAAACCTTGTCTGAAAACATGTCGTCGGAACCCTCCGCCGCCGCCGCCGCCGATCAGCAGCTCCGCCCCGCGCGGCTGTCGGCCCTCGGTGCGCGGCCCTCCGAGCCGGAGCACCTCTCCTGCCCGCGCTGCGACTCCGTCAACACCAAGTTCTGCTACTACAACAACTACAACCTCTCCCAGCCCCGCCATTTCTGCAAGTCCTGCCGCCGCTACTGGACCCGCGGCGGCACCCTCCGCAACGTCCCCGTCGGCGGCGGCTCCCGCAAGCCCCACGGCGGCGCCTCCAACAAGCGCCCCCGACGGGTGGACCCCGCGGCGGCGGCGGAAGCTGCTCCTCCTGGGAGTGAGCATCATGAGCATGAGCATGAGCATGATCGGCAGCTACTGCATGCAGCGAGCCCGAACCCGAACCCGCAGCAGATGATGATGTCGGGTCTGGTGCACGGGTCGGGGCCCATGGTGACGTCATTCTCCGGCTGCCATGTGAACTTGAATGAGGCTGTGCCGGAGGTGGTTCCGAACTTCGCGTCTTACATGTCTGGTCACGTTAACGTTAACCTCAACGTTAACATGAACGGCGGTTTGCTGCCGTATGGTGGCGGGCTCGGGCTTGGACCGGGCCTTTACGGCGGGCTCGGCTTTGGGATCGGACCGTACGACTGGCCCATGGAGCCAGTAGGAGGCAGCAGCCATCACGAGAGCGGAAACAATGACGTCAGTCACGGAGGAGAAAATGGTGCAGGTGACGTCAGCGGCGGGGATGCTACCGGGTCGGGTTCCGGCGGGTCATCGTCGGGCGGATGCAACACGTGGCAGATGGGCAGCGGCGTGGAGGGGAGTTTAAACGATGGAGATTGCTTCGGGTGGCCCGACCTTGCCATATCAATGTCGGGCAAAGGGCTCAAGTGAAATGACCTCTTTAGCCTTGCGAGAATATGAACGGACAAATATTATAATTAGGGCTTTTGAATGGGGGGCTTGGTTTTTTAGGTATGCGGCTAATTAGCAAATTAGTGGTAGTAGGCTAATAGGGGCTGTTGGAAGAAAGGAGATGTTTTGGGGAGCTGTATTTGCATGTCTTCTTGACTTTTGCGAGGATAGAGAGTTTTCATGTAAATGGAATGAATTTGGTGTTTCATATTTTGGTTCCTTTCTATTTTGGTTGACAATGCTATTGGCCAACGTCAATTTCAAAATGTAACCCTTTTAGAAAATCTTTTTTCCTTCTCAGTATTATGAAAAATTCTCTCGAAATTTTACTAGTAGCTGAATCAGAATAAATTATAAAATTGTATAGAATGAAATCTAATGTGACTGCTATTTTTAGTTGTGCGACTGTTATTTCTACACTCATCTAAATTAATACAATGTAGTACCTCTTTCTTTAAATGTTTCACATCTAAACTAACCAACCACATCTGAATTTGGTGCTAGAATTAAATTTTGCATAGTCTACAATCTACATGCTTGTCTAATTTGGTATTATCATTTCATTTGAATATGACTAAACATCCAAACTCAATTAGCAAATGTACTCTCTTAAAACTTATAAACGTTTAATTTAGACATGCATTAAGTTAATGGTGGAATGGATTCTGGTGCATAAACTATGATTCAGATGGAAGATGAAAAAAGTTAGGTTTGAATATTGAATTGACCAACTTTAAACTATTTCTATAGGGATCCACAAAAAACCAATGAAGAGTCGAAACTTCCGTTGTCGTGCTTTTGTGATTAATTAAGATTAGGTTTGTTCTAATGGTGTTGGATTCATGATGATGGATGGGATTTGATTACTTTACTTATTAAGAGTGGCCGGGCATGCATGTTTTTGTCTTCCTGGTGGGCGCCTCAAAGTACGACATAATGGCTGTTCATTTCCATCTAATTCAAGAACCATTATTCATGTTGATGAACAGCTTGATTCTTGAAATAGTTTGGTGTTTAAATGAAACTGTTCAAGTTATGATGGGTACCGACCTTGTTTGCCTTCCTATTAGGTTGGTACTGCTAATCAATGGTTTTGTTGCATTAGAATTCATTGGCATGTCAAGTAAAGACAATTAACATGTATTAATTGCTAGTTTCAAATAGTGTATTGCAATGTATTGAAAATATGGTGTTGTTATTTGTATCCTGCTAATTTGCTCTTGTTTCTCAAAATATTGGGTGAAATGACAAAAATATCCTCAATTTTTTGTTCACGAGAAATCATTAGGCTACATACAGAGGCATTATAGTCATTTAATAGTATTTTGTGTGCTACATCTAGCAATTCAGTAAAAATATTAATAGTCAAAAATTTATCAATTAGAAAACCTATTCAGCCATATGAAAGAATTTAGAATAGTAAAATGTTTATAACCTAATAATCGATGTTGTAAAACAAATTTACTTACATAAGTGTTTTTTAGTGTGATGTAAAGAACTTTTTTAGATTTCTATTCTCTATTAGGTTCTTTAAAATTCTAAAATTGAAAATGCAGTCCAAGTCCTCCTAGTCGTCTTGAGTGGTTATCATGCGTGACTAGTCAATACGTAAACCATTAAACTGACCGTAATCAGCATCTCATAATCACACATGATCGTTAGAGAGCCGTGATACCATACTGGACGGATAACGAGTTTTAGAATGAAATCACTCACACACTAAAAGTTATAACATAATCGTCAAGAAAACAATGTTTTAGTACAATAAAACCGCTCATTTTCAATTGAAAAAGTCGGCTAGAAGTAGGGATAGTGATTAGTGAATGTATTACAATTTTATACTTATATCATGAAATGATTGAAATCCAATGTTTCCCTTAAATTCAATTTTGAGAGTGTTTAGTTTCTCTCAATAGAGAATAGTCCATATACTCCATGAAATGAAGATGTCGAGGCTCGTCTTCTTCTACAAATAGAGAATGATGTGAGACAGCCCACCGACTTTGGGCCCCGTTTTCATGATTCTCCCTCATTTCAAACGTCCCTTTGATAAGTTATTGTCACATGGATTTCTTATTCTTCATTCACCCAATTCTCTACTCCCAAATTAAAGCCATTAAAAGGGATTTTGTTAGACCTAAAATTATTATGAAGACAAGATCTAATATAATAACAACAATACTATAGTCTAATAAACTTTGCAAATGTTTGATTTTAATGATTAAACCTCTTAACAAATCTATAGTATAAATTGTTATTGCTAACCACTGGTTTCCGTATCACCCACTACTGATGTTTCCGATACTTAAAAAAGAATAAAAAAAAAATTAAAGGAAAATAACTCTCATATTATCCCCACTCCTATTAGTCTTGTAGATGTTTTTTTAATAGTTAATAATCATTTTAAAAGTTAAATGCAATATATCCAATGAAAAAATTACTTCCTACGCCCTAAGCCCAGTTACTTGGATTTATCCTCCCAGCCCATTCAAATCAACAGTGACAAATGTTGTGCAAACAAACCATTTCTATTTCACAAACTGCAGAGTAAAAAGGAAGATACAAATTACAATACAACATACAAGCAACAACACAGAGTTGTACAAGCACATGATCAGGTAGGAGGCTTAAAGAACTTCAGCTTCAATCCATTGTTCACAATGCTCCAAATCCCTCCAATGGTGAATGCCATGCTGAATGCAACCCCAAGCCACCCCAAAATCCAGTGGAAATACCAGCTGAAGCTGTATTTCGTCGGCTTCTTGATCAGAGCCCACATGAAGCAGGGATACGCGAATGTCACCGGCAATGTCAGCCCTCCCAGCAGCCCCGCGAGGCTCGACAGGAACGGAAGTGCCACCCCGATGAAGAAGGACACGAAGCCGAAGAAGATACGGAAGCCTGATCGCACCCATATCGAGCATGGCCGATTCGTTCGCCCCGTGTAGCCTGCCTCGAAGCTGTCGAAAGCTGGCATGGAGTATATCTGGAAACTGCTCAGGCAGTTGAACACTACAAGAAGAAAGGTCATGGCTAGGAGCCCTCTTGAAATGTCATGGCTGTGAAATGCAAACAGTGCATTCAGCATTCCTCCTGGTGGCATCTGTTAGAAGTAAAAGTCTCACAATCAAAAACACAATTTAGAAGCACAATTTCACCAAACACGGACTTAAAATTCTACAAGATGATTGCTGGTAAAGCCAGAAATGCTTACAAGGTTTCCATAGGCCCAATAGCCTCCAATGGCAACTGGGAATAAGCACATTGAAATAAGGATATACGCAACCTTGGCTCCCTTCCACATTGGCACATGCGCCGGATGCTTGAAAGTCGATGGCATTGTTGCCTAAAATGGCCAACAGCAATGTATATCAGGAAGCAGTTTCTATCCTTTTATACTGAGAGAGGGAAGTTTTCGAGCATTACCTGAATTTCTAGGGCCAAATTGTGGCCTCTAAATGCGAATGCGATGATTCCAAGAGCATTTAGGAAGGAGAAGGTGGAAGCAGAGAAGGTGGGCAGTGGCACAGGCTGGTAAGAGATGGATGGTGGCCTCGGGTGGCTCACGGAAAGCACCCAAGCCATGGTGGAGTATATGAGAGCGGTAACTGCCCCTACCAATGATAGTCCGGCGATTGAGTTGAGGTTTGGTAGTTGGGACAGCACGATGCAGAGAGATGTGAAGACTAAATACCATTCCACCGTTGTAAGAGGATTTGAAGAACATAGGGGGCCACAAACTATTTGGAAAAACAGTTTCATGGTCTCCCCTCCGATAAGTATCAAAGCTGTTGCAGTTCCTGCAGATAAATATACTGTGGGGAAAAGAGCCAGCCAGACACCCAATCTTTCCCCTGAAGCAATAATACACGGTATATAAGTACATTATTTTAGCTGAAGGGAAGAAATATTCCAATAATTCAAAAGTTTAAGGAATCTATGATTATAAATACCAGTTTCATCAACAATATCAGTTTTGGAAGACAAGTTTCAATAAAGATAAAGAAAACAATGTGTATCTTAAGTAAGCATACCAAATGCGGCTTGTGCGAGTTCCACATATCTGTTGTATCTCTTTCCGGGAACTGCTTCATGCAGCTGAACAAGAATCCACAATGTATAGAGTTGCCAGAAGAATGCGATTGTCAAGGAAATGGTGCCCCAACCCCTGCAGGGAAGTTAAAAATCAAAACTTGCCAGGCAGTATCAATCAAATAGCAATAGTAAAGTCCTTCTAGCAGCTATATGCTAGGGTAGAACAACAAACACAAAAGGATTACATAATATTCACTATTTGATCTTTATGGACTCTCAATTTTCTTGATCCACTTTCAGTTTTTTACCTGATAAGTGAAATCGTTGTGCATAATTACTACTATTAACGTGCCTTTTAACAACGTACAACATCATAAGATTCATCCTCAGTGAAGCAAATCCAAGGTGCTGACAGAGATTGGTCAAATTACTGATAGAGATTAGGACAATAACTCAAACATCCACTATTCAGTGATGGAAATAAATTAATGAGCAAAGTACCTAAACCAGAATGCAAAAGGCTAAAATTGGCAGATAAAGCACCATGAGTACAAAGATTTAAAATCAAGCATAAAGCAGTCCAACTGTCAAAAATTATCAAAAAAGTGGAAATTATGCAAAGGGGCCAGCCTAAGCTCCATTCTTCTAAACAAAAGTGAAAGATGACCATAACAAAGCAGTGACTTCCCACACGGATCCTTCTTGATTTGATTCAAATCGAATCAAATGATGAACATTGGAAAAAGCAATTAAAGGGAGGAAAAAAGAGATCATAACCTAATAGTCCCACATGAACATAAGCCATTCACACTCAAATCAAATCCAGGAAATAAACACAAAACAAAGAGAATGTCCTTAAATTAAACCAAAAGAATCTGATTTTCAGGCAAAATCTTGATCCTAACAGGACAAGAGAGAAGAACTCAAGAAACTTCCCACAATGAAAGTTAATCTTCAAACCCAGAACACAAAAAATACGTCTATGAAGCTAACTAACTAGTTAAATAAGGAAAAGGTTGGATTTTGATCCTCATTTTTCTCATACTCGGCATAAACACTTAAAAATCACACCTAATTTTTGCATATTACAATCTTAACAAAACAAAAACAGTTCAGAAATGGGAGTAAAACACTAAATGCATACCATCCAAGAAAAGAAAACGCAACCGGCAAGACCAGAGCCTGGAACCCAAAACCAGCATTCAGGTTATGAAAAGCAGAGTAATGAGCATTCCCGTTGCGAGATTCCGTTATCGGAAGCCAGGCGTCCTGCGGATTCAGCTTCGTCAGGTGCCCAACTTCCTCCAAATAGCCCTTCATATTCACCAGCACTCTCTTCATCGGAGTCCCAATCGGGCTCAGAAACCTCGGAGAAATGAAAGAAGTCGGCGTCCACGACTTGGCGTCCTTGGACGCCGGCCCCGTCGACGCCATCCCCCGCGGCGACCGCTGGCCGGACGGGGTCAGAATCTCCGGCGTGGAAGCTCGCGGCGTCGCCGGAATGGATATCAGCTCCGTCTCCGGCCGCTCCTCCATATTGTCAATTGATTAGTTAAGTGTGGAAGTGAGTGTAACGGAAAAACAGGGTTTAAGGTTTAATATATAGGACTTGATGGGCTAAGCATGCAGTGGTGAAGTGAAAGATTCGATCTTGACCGTTGGTGCAGTTTTGCACTCACCTCCATGAATATAAAATGGGGGTGCATTGTAAGCTTACGGTGCACTCACTACTGTAGAGTTCAGTGTTTTAGGGATACGGGCGGGGTCCATTTCAGAATCTTGTGGAGTGGAGTTTTGCGGTCAAAGGAGTTGAATGCGAGCTGACTTTCATTTATTTGTCCTCAAATTTCAGAGAAAATATGTATTAGCCCCTCAATTATTCAATTTTTCCGTTTGTTCAAATTTTACATTCCCACCTTTATTGAAATACAATCATGCTGATCTACACAAAAGCATAAACATGTAAGTTTTATTCTTTTTTAAAATTTGCTGGTCTTAAACTTGATTACCTTAAATCTCCCCATAAATAAACTCGCTCGTACTCTATGTACTAAATTATATGTAATAAACTAAATCGCTTAGATGTACACAGCTGGATGTGCACAGCTGACTTTTCACGGTCTTCAATATACGTGTTTGACTGCTAATATTTTTAACTACGTATATTATCAAGATATAAAAATTTGATATTAATAAACTACATGTTATCACGATTCCAACAATATTAGATACGATAATATTTTTATTTATTTATGCATTCAAAAATTCAGTCAAAATTTAGCATAGTTGACTGAAAAAAGTCTTCTGTACAGAAACAGCTGGTACAGAGGGAGTATGAGTTTGGGAAAATTAAACCCATTTGAATTTAAAATGTTAATATATATGTATAAGGGTAGTATTGCAAGACTATTATTCTTATCTTATAAGAATCTCATTCATTCTTTCATATGCAAATTTGCCCCAAAATCTCTTCATACATTAGCATAAACAACACAATTTCTTATACATTCATTTCATCTTGTCACATTTCCTTTAGTCTATAGTTTTAACTAATTATGGCCACTTATTTTGTATACTTTTTCACTTTTTTTTTTCCAATTCAACAACTTATTTTGCTTTTCTTGATTTTTGGGTGAATTGTGCCATAAAAATTGTAAATGGAGGGGGTACGAAACTAGACATAGAAATTGCATGGGTGATATCACAAATATTCAAAAGTTGGTGGCAATTTGTGCAAAAGTGAGGGGAAGGCAAATAATTGTTGGAAATGGACAAAGGGAAAGGTCCCAAACCCGACCCATAAGTTTGCGGGTTTTTGGTGGAAACGGAAAAGATTGAAAAGACCCAGATGAAAATGGGTGGGGATTATCCGACAAAAACAACAACATGTGGGATCGTCAGAGAACCTAGGCGTGGGATTGTTTAATCATAAACGGAGATTATGATCCGGCAAACCATGCTCTTTTTATTCATTCCAAATAATTTTCGTCTTCTCTTTATAAAATGCTTTTCTTTGTGATAATTCAATTATAAAAAGTAAAAACACAATATTTCAAGAGGGCTAAAACAATCGAAACTGCCTCCTTCACGCCGGCCTTACTGCTGTGGGGTCAGATCCACCCACCGGACACCAACCATCAGAACAATTATTTGGTTACTGAGCGAGCTGCTTCATGATTGTAATTGTAATTGTAATTGTGGAGCACTAAAGTCAAGTTTTTGGAATTTATAATATTCTATTTTGAAAATGTAATTTGATAAACAACTTTTAGTGTTACCTACCAAATAACACTAAAAGTTGTTTTAGTAAACGTGCAGAAGCTGTTTTAGTTGTCAAAGTAAAAGCAAATCACAACTGCTTTCAAAATAATTGCTTATTGGCTAGTTTTGCTTATAAGCATAGTCCCTCCTACACTCATCCTGCATTTTTCTGGTGTTATACCTGCTGGATAACTGGTGCATGAGTCCACCATTTTAAAAATGTTTGAATGTCTCTTCATTGTTGAAGTAGGAAATAGGCCCTGTTTACTAGAGCTTATTTCTTGATGGTACTGAACTGAACTGAACTGAATTGAACTGAAGTAAAATTGATGTATTGAAAAATGGAATCAGCATGACTAAATTAACCTGAATTTCATCAAATTACATTTCACTGAACTGAACTGAATTGAACTGAATTGAACTGAACTGTACTGATCTACAGATAAGCTCTGGCAAACAGGGCCATAGTCGTTCAAATTCTGGGCCACTGACATTTGGTAATGGCCCATGGATTTCAGGCCCATCAGGCTCAAACTTGCCTGAATTGCTGTGGACCAAATATGGCTTAATTGGCCCATGGCTAAATTAACCTACTATTTCGATTACTCCATAAGACAAAACATGTCGCTACTGCACGTTGGAGATTGAACTTTATTATGTTGACAAAGTACAGCGATGGAATCGTTGACATTTAAGCAGTGACATGTATCAGCCAATAAGAAATCAGTAACAAGATTAGTAGTATAATGGAGGTTACTTAGGGGAAGCGATTTTAGATTTAGTTGGAATTGCATGAATGAATGATGTCTCCTTTGACGTAGGGGCTTCCGTCACACACGTAACCGGTGCCCATCTTTAAAATTAATTACTCCATTTCTTCCTATTTGGATTTGAATGCTTTGACCAATTTCTAAAATGAGTGCACGGGTTTTAAAGAAAAAGAAAATTGAAAAAAAAGTGTGCACTCAAAATCTAAATAGAGGGCTTCTTACTTCTTAGACCCTGTTTACCAGATACGTATATTAGTTCAGTTCAGTTCAATTCAGTTCAGTTCAGTTCATTTCAATTCAGTTTAATTCAGTGAAAATGTAATTTGATGAAATTCCGGTTAATTCAGTCGCACTGATTCCATTTTTCAATACATCATTTTTACTTCAGTTCAGTTCAGTACATTAAGAAATAAGCTCTAATGGCCATGTCCAATAGGGCGCTGGAATTGGTAGCTGGTGCTGGAAGGTGCTGGAGGGTGCTGGAGGGTGCTGGAGGAGTGCTGGAGGGTGTTGAAATTAAATTAAAATTGTATAATTATGATGTACATAATTATGAAACTATATATTTAAAAAATGATTAATTCGTACACAACATATTGAAACTAATTCTAAAGAAAAATTATTTTTTATTTTTTTTTAAAAAATAAATCTTTCATGTATGTGAATAGTGACAAGTGCTGGAGGGTGCTGGTAGGTGCTGGAGGGTGCTGGTAGGTGCTGGAGGGTGCTGGTAGGTGCTGGAGGTGCTGGAAATAAGCACTATTGGACAGGGCCATTAAACAGGGCCTTATTAAGGGAATACCAAACAATTTACTTTATTTAAGAGCATTTTTAGAACTTATTTCTTAATGAACCGTATTAAAATAAATTGAATTAAAAAAAATCATCATAATTGAATTGATATGAATTTTATAAAATATCAAGCCTACATAGGCCCTGTCCATTAGGGCGCTGGAATTGGTAGCTGGTGCTGGTAGGTGCTGGAGGGTGGTGGAGGGTGCTGGAAGGTGCTGGAGGGTGCTGGAGGGGGTTGAAATTAAATTAAAATTGTATAATTATGATGTACATAATTATGAAACTATATATTTAAAGAGTGATTAATTCGTGCACAACATATTGAAACTAATTTTAAAGAAAAATTATTTTTTATTTTTTTTAAAAAAATAAATCATTCATATATGTGAATAGTGACAAGTGCTGGAGGGTGCTGGAGGTGCTGGAAATAAGCGCTAATGGACAGGGCCATAGTAGGTTTATTACAACTTCTCAACTAAATACTACTCCACCTTTCACTCGGTTTATACTGTGCGAGTCCGCGGCCATCCTGAATGACACATATCTGCCACTTTCCAGGAAGGAGGATCACACAATCAGCACCAACTTCCAAACTGCAACAATACCAGTCAAAGTCAAAGTTATCCCAAAAATCAGATTATGACCCCAATTGCCCTCCATATGTTGCACTATTTGCAGCACAACCCACTCGCATTATATTTTAAAGCAGACTCACTGTATTATATAATCTCTCAATTTGACCAAAGACGGGTTCAATTACAAAATTTGTAATCCACCAACTTTATCCTATCTTCTGAAAATATATAACTTAAAATCTCATCATCCATAGACAATAAAAAAATTTAATGTGAAAGATAAAATTTTAATAAATTAATATTTCATATCATTTAATAATTATTGAGATTAATATCAATATGAAATCAAGAAATATTGAGTTATAATACAATTACAGCACTGAAGTTTATCCATAATTTACAGTTATAAGTTTTTAAAAAAATGCTCAAACAATTCTAGAGATAATCGGCTTAACATTCACGGAGATATTGGACTAATCTTTATCAGATGGAGTTAACCTTAAATTCAAATGATAGCTTAACAACAGGAAAGATGAATATTATGGGAAAATAATTCTTAATCCTAAGTCAAATTAAAATACAAAGGAAGCTTGTATAAGCTTTTGAACTGTACAATCATCATAAATAAATTGATAAATTAAGAAAATATAGAACTAATATTAGTAATATAGTTGTATTTATATGTTATAAGTTTGTAAAGATAAATTTAGTAATGTTTAAGGATTAGTAAATTATTCTCTATAGCCTTTTTACAGGTGGAATAAGTATTTTTTGGGAGTACATTTGTATATAAAAAAATCCAACCTAATTTGTTAAGTGTGAGAGGGTTTCTCGTAATTAAGCCCCAAAAAGGGGCCCGAATATTGTACTCACGTTGTCGACTCCGAGTATTTATAACTGTACAATCAGAGTCGAAATCGTTTCCCATTTTGTTGGCCTTCTTCGTCCCAAACTCTCACCTGAGCTGAAACTCCTCAGCCGGAGCTGCAGCTCAGCCGCCAGACTCCACCGCCAAACGCTGCCGTCCCCGTTACCTATCCCCCTAGCACCACCTCTCCCAATTTTTTGCCCCCTTACACTCCGATTTTCCCCGTTTAACTTTTTAATTTAGGGCTTTTCCGATTCATCCATTCTTTTTCCGATTAATCACTGATTTATTTTCCGATGGCATTTCTAGCCTGCTTGTGAGTGTTCTGATCCCTTCCCCGTTAGCTTCCGACTCGGAAATTTTATACATCGTACTCAGCTTATTACAATTAGTCTTTATGGCGATCCGATCCACCGTCGCTTACTCCGGCTACCTAGCCCACAATCTGGTGGCGTGCGCCGCCACCAAGGCCGCCAACGCCGCCTCCAACTGCCGCTACATGCATGAAGTCGCCGCCGCCCGTCCCAGGATCAAACCTGACCCCTCATACCCTTCCGATTTCCGGCCGCGTCCAAAACCAAGGGCCCCTCCTCCCCACCGCTTCTCTTCCACGGCGGCGTACTCAGCCATCGCTGCAGAGGTTTTTGGAGGGTCCACTCAGAGCCCCTTGGTTGCCGGCTTGATTTCTCTGCTGAAAGTAACCTCCGGGTACTCCCCGCCGTCATCCTCCTCCTCCTCCTTGTCAGGTGTCTGCGGGATTTCGCCGCTGAGATCTGCAGCAATCATCCCCTTCCTCCAGGCGTCCAAGTGGCTGCCCTGCGGTCAGCCGAGCATGGGATCCGCGAGCACGCATGTGGATAAAGGAGGAACTGTTAATCCAGCTGTAATCGAGAAGAAAGCGAAGCCTCCTGTGATTGACAGGAGCAAGGTTGCTGCCGTTGCCGCTGCTTCCCCGGCGGTTATGTCCAAGGATTTGGGGATGTCTAAGAGCGGCTGGCTGTCCAAGATGATGCACGTCTCATCTGATGATGCTAAGGCTGTGTTTACTGCTCTGAGCGTCAGCATTTTGTTCAAATCATCTTTGGCTGAGCCCAGATCAATCCCTTCCGCCTCCATGTATCCTACTCTTGATGTAGGAGACCGAATTATGGCTGAAAAGGTACTTTGAAAAACAAAGTGTGGATGCATATTTGTGATATTTTATAGATTGTTTGCTCATTTGTTTCTAGTTGATCGTTTTGTAAGCTTATTGTATGATTTTTATTAACTGTTTTGCTGGTTGTAACTTGTATTGGCATGCTCAATTATCAGTTCTAAATGATGCTCATTCATCAGCTATATTTTGAGTATGCGTCTTAGCCGTCTCTAATGACTTAGATAGATTGGAAGCTGATTAGGATAGTACTGGGGTCAATTTTGTTTACCAACTGTTTAAACTAATCAACCACTGTTTTGAAATGTGGACCAAATTTTTTGTGTTATAGTTTGATGATTTACTGTGAAGGGTGATGGTGCTGACTATTATTGCCTTGTCCTCTGCAGGTTTCATATGTTTTCAGGAATCCAGAAGTTTCAGACATAGTGATTTTTAAAGCACCGCCGATTCTACAAGTGTGTAATTCAGTTCTTGACTGATTTCTTTTGTAACAGGTTTCGGTTTTTGTTTGTTAATATGTGTTGATGTACCTTGTCAGGAATTTGGTTACAATGTTTCTGATGTCTTCATAAAGAGAATTGTGGCTAAAGCTGGAGACTACGTCGAAGTAAGTTCCTTCATACTAGTTATTAGTTATTTTGTTTGTGTAATTCTTAATGCTTTATGGATTTTAACCTTTTCTATTTTTTACCTATCTGCCTCAGGTTCATGATGGCAAGTTGTTGGTCAATGGTGTTGCTCAAGATGAAGAATTCATCTTGGAACCACTGGCTTATGAGATGGAACCTGTGGTAAGCGATTCTCCCACTAATTGGGCCTGAATAGTTTTTTGTTTCATCGATATCTATTAACTATTATGAATCGTCGTTATAGCTTGTGCCCGAGGGGTATGTGTTTGTCATGGGAGATAACCGGAACAACAGTTTCGACTCTCACAACTGGTAATTGTTCACCCCCTTTGCCTTTCTTGAACTAGATTTCCTGTATCCGTTAATATGAGAATCCTGAAGTTGCATAGCACCCTATTCTCTCGTACTAAGCTGATACTTCATTTGCCTGATCATTTTCAGGGGTCCCCTTCCTGTTCAAAACATAGTTGGTAGATCAGTATTCCGGTACTGGCCTCCTTCCAAAGTATCCAACACTATGTTGGATCCATCATCTGTGACTAGGAAAGCAGTTTCGTCAACATGATTACACCCATTCTCTGAGGACTTGCCAAATGGCATTAAGTTATTGAACTTGGAAGGTTGCTGTCGAGTATCTCTACTCCAGCTCCCACACACATAATTGGGTCTCGAAACTGGTTTCTCTTTCAATCCGTAGAGTCACGGCCACAGCGCTCATCCATCATCAACCCCCCCATTTGGGCTCGAATCGAGCCAGTGTGAATATTTAATCTGCTCAAACTCTGTTGGTTTGAGCCTTGTAAAAGTGTTAAGTGATACTCTTTTGCCATCAGTTTTTGGTTCATGAATAAAGATCGCATACAGCCTCAAGGTCCTCAAAGGTGGCTGTCGATGCATCCTCTGTAAGAAAGCTCTGTGTAAGCTTATGTTTTTTTTTGCATTGCATTGCTCTGCTGTTTTTCTGGTATGGAGGCTTGAAGGCTGATGATCTGCAAACTTCAATGCTTCTCCTGTGTTGAGCAATTTGCCTGTACCGGTCAAAATCAGGATCGGCAACTTCTTGGTAGAATTGCAGAGTTCAAGTCCATGCATTGGCAACTTCATGAGAACGGGCTTTCTACAGCTCAATATTGTCGGACTAATCTTGAACTACAGTTTAGTTATTGAATGAAACCATTGTTGTATTTGAACTCCTTGAAAAATTTATATAAGAGTGTTAATTTATCTATTTTACTTGCTCTTCATACATCTTCTAAATGGCCAATGGGGTTCTTATTCTTAATTTAAAGTATATTACAATTCACAAATTGCAACTATAATTACGTCCTTCCAATATAATTAATTGACAGATAATTTCAACGTTCCTATTTTTAATACAGACAAAAGAAAGGAATACTGGGCAACTAAAATATGTGAAAAAGTTAATTTTGTAAAGGCACAAATTTACAAGCTTTTTAAATTGGGAAAATAATAAATTGCTGTTCATAATTCAGAATAAAAATATCCGCGAGTACTTTGTTGTTGTAGAGGGATCCTTCCACTCTGTGATCATAGATCTCGCTTGGCGCCACTATCACCGCCGCGACACCACCACTGCCGCCACCTAACAGCTATTATGTCAACGGAGAAATCCTGCCGCATGCTCTACAACCTCCAGAACTTATCCTTACTATTCCTGCTCAGTTGTTTAACTCACTCTTCCGCTGCTTCCGGAGGGGTCCCACCTTTCAACCTCTCCCACTACATCTACCCGTACTCCAACGCCGTCGTTCTCCCCGGCTCCGCCGATCCTCCGCCTGCTCCCCCTTTCTTCCAGGATGTGTTGACGGCGATCGCGAGTAGCGAGGAGTGGAATTTGCAGGACGTTCGGGTTTCCAAGCTGGACCCGAGGAAAATCCGGTTCGCGGACTTGCAGCAGTTGGAGTTCCCGGTTCGGTTGGGGAAGAGTGATTTCGTGCTCAAGCTGCTGGATCAGGTTTCTGGGTGGAAGAAATTTGAAAGAGTTGAGAATAAATCCGATTTCCAAACTCTTGTCAGTGAGCTCAGCTCCAAGGCTTTGCTTAACACTCTACAAATTCAGGGGCCTGTTCGATTGCGTGTTCGAGGAGAACATAACCTCAGCCTGCATTTGCCGGTATAATCTTCTTCTGTCTTTGAAATCTGTGTATGAGAATGTTTACTTTAAAATTTGATGATATCTTTGTAATCAGCATAACTTTTAACTTTTAACTAAGTAGTAGTCCATTAGAAAATTTAAGATGAAATGATTAGGAAAAGATTGACATTGGAGAAATATGGTTCCTTTATCACTGTAATTGTATAGTATACCTCCATCTTATCGCTTTGCATCGTTTGCCATGTTCAGTCCAGTCAGCCATTCCGTGGTCTGAAAGATATCCATGTCAGTGAAGGCATTACAGTGGAGATCAAAGGTGCTAAAGAGGTTTCAGTTTTTCATTCCATTGATCATCGTAAGAATATCAATGGAAGTGCTCTTAGTAGATTGGAGAGGAGTGAGTATGGATACCTCTGGCCTACTCTATGCGTTGCTTGGCCCCCGATATGGATTGTAGGTTCTGCAGCTGTGGTAGCTTACAGGACTCAAAGTCCCAAAGCTATAATTGATTCTGCATTCTTGTCCAATACATCTCTTCAGCTGCTCCCTGTGAAGTGCTATAGTAAGCATAATTATCAAGTGCCGTATAGGGTCCACCCTTTGAACTTCATGACCGAGAGGGTAGCTTTGATAGAAAGAGTTCTGCGGATTTTTGTTGGCCGCAAAGACAATCAAAGTGCGGGCTTAAGCTCTGTAAGAGTAAACCTTAAAGCATCAGCCGTATTTCGTTTCCAGTTGGAAGTGGAAAGAGATGTTCATTCGAACGACAGTTATTGGAGTACAGTAGCTGATTGGCGAACCAGGCCTCATGTTGAACGGTCATTTTTTGAGGTAGTGGGTAGACTCAGTGAGGATGTTATGAAGGCCCTAACTGTTACGCAGGTTGGACCTATCATTGAAGTAGAATCAAATGCTCTGAGTCATCTTTCGAACATTTCTTTCACTCAGTTCCCCTCCATCCTTTTACCTCAAGAGGCTCTCACCTTGGATGTCAAATGGTAGGGAGAATGGATATCTTTTCATCTCATCTGTCGCATTCCTGAGTGACATCTTGATGTCCTTTTGTCATCATCTTTTCTCTTATACTTTTACAGTTGAGTGAATTCCTGTATGGGATCTGTACAAATTTAGGTGTGATGAATTCTGTATAGTGATGCAATGAAAAGGTATAAAAAGGGAGTTTGCTCAAATTGCAAATTTTAGTTCTTTGTTTTTTTGTGTGTGGAAGAAAACTCTTGCATTGATGACTTTAAAGCAATTGTGTTTTTTGCTAAATGAAATAGCATGGTTCAGTGACTAGAGTACTATTAGAGTTACAATCCTCGTCCAGACTTGGTCATGAAGAATTAGTTAGCATGGTTCAGTGATGTTTATACTACAATTTGTGTTGAAAGCAAAATTCCTTTGACTTTTTCTAGCACTTTTTCATCTTGAAAGCTAGATATGGTGGCTGTTTTTTCTCCTGCCAATTGATAGTCTTACTGCAGGGTAGATATGTTCTCTGATATCTTTCTTTGTAAATTTACTTTTAGCATCTTCGATAATTGAATTTGAGCTGATTAACTCAGGAAATGTTGCCCTTGGAAGGCTGGAGCCTGGAAGAGAAAATGATTTCTAGCATTCTACTATTCTAGATTATGTGCTATTTTTCTTCCACTTATTGACAAAATGATGGATAAGAGCATGTATAGCATTTCAGTGTTACAATTGTGGCTTGTCTATGCCTCAAGTTTAAACTTTTGGCTCAGAAATTTCCTTATTGTCAGCTTCTACTTGCTTCATTTCTATCTTTTTGTACTTGTACCAGGATGCACACAGTAGGTAAACTCCTAAATTAACTACACTCAGCATTGCTAGTAGCCAGTAGAAGTAGTTCAATTTATCTCGGTTCAAATTGTTGCTAGCCAGCCACCCTCCGGTGACTTTGTTCACCACATCCACCACAACTGAACTCAAGAAGTACCCAAGTGCAACTGAAGACCAGGCGATGGCTGTACCCAGTGACTTCATTCCTGATGAGCTCTCTGCGTAGAAGAAGTCAAGCAGCCCCACCAGTGTAAACATATCAGCCATTCCGAAAATAGCATAGTGGATGCCCAGCCAGAAAACACTCATAGGCAACGGGGCAACTGAGTCAACCATTTTGTGGTCAAAAGCAACGGATTTTCTTCGGGTTTCCACAATTCCAGCTACTGCCATTGAGATTGCAGAAAGTACAAGTCCAACCCCAACTCGCTGCAGTTGTCGGATTCCAGTTGGGATTCCTGTGAACTTCCTAGCTATTGGGATGAATATGTGCTCGTAGATGGGGATTGCTATGGTCATGAAAAATAGGGGAATGAATGAAATTGAGGATGCTGGCACTTGAAAGCTTCCAAGGCTTCTGTCCATTGTCATGCCTTGCTGGATAGAGAAAGTCTGAAGCTGAGCCAAGCAAGTGTTCATGAATACCGTGCTCAATATGATGGGGAGCATGCGCAACAGAATCTTTGTTTCTTCAACTTGTGTTATCGTACAGGTTCTCCAGGGGTGAGTAGATTCATCTGCACTAGTAACAATTGCTGCCTTATCCAAACATCTGCAATTTATTGCCAAAATTGGTTAGTATGACTGTGTGAGTTATATACATTTGTTCAAGCACTTGTAGACCTTGAAAGTTGCCTACTTACTTAAACTGTTCAGTTTTGCTAATGAGTTCAGAATGTTTTCCAATTTCCCTGTCCTGGATCTCATGTAAGCCGTCTGCCATCTCCGGCAAAGGATGCTTCCGATTTCTGATAGCAGCAACAAAAACCTAGATGGAAAAGGTACTCTTTAGCATTATGCAATATCTTTTCGCCATAATGTCATTACTAAGTTCATTTGCAGTTTTGCTTACAGACTCTATAATTATACCTGTGCAATACGAACATAAGGGCTTCCTTGTGGGACGTTATTTCTGTAGACTGACCTTCCCATGCTTAGAAATAGGAGTCCCATTGTGACAGCAATGGTGCAAACACCAAATGACCAATCCCATCCCTGATTTGCACTGATCCAGACCAAGAATGTGACCCCAAACGTAGCTCCTAAGGTAACAGAGAA
The DNA here is from genome assembly GCA_963678965.1 of Cruciata laevipes. Taxonomy (NCBI): domain Eukaryota; kingdom Viridiplantae; phylum Streptophyta; class Magnoliopsida; order Gentianales; family Rubiaceae; genus Cruciata; species Cruciata laevipes. Next base: position 2,678,803 of record OY787639.1, read on the forward strand.
CAACAACCAATTGAAGTAGCTTGCAAGTTTAGGAGCCTCCCTAGGATCCCTTTCATCAAACTGATCAGCTCCCAAACCTGGCATGGAAGCTTTCACGCCACCATTGCCAAACGCCACCAAATAAAGGCCTAGGTATAGCACCGTCGTTTGCGTGCTGTTTGCTGCAGGACATTGATTGGAAAGGAGGGCAGCCACATCCTTGCAAGGATCGGGTCTTAGTTGTGGGAAGTGTGCTTGGACTGTTAGCATAGCCAGCCCCTGTAGATGTACGTAGAACCATACAAATGAGCATCTTGTCACTTTCAATAAACACTCAGCAAAATAAGAAGGGTAGTTCAGGTCTTCTGGTCTAGGGTCTGAAAAATATTATATTGAGAGAATACAACAAAATGGACGGCAGATCGATTTTAGCCTGAACCACTTTTGATTGTCTTCCTAGGAAGAATGTTTGTTTAACAAGATTATTTATTTGGTGGTAGAGTTGACCTGGAGGACCAATAATTAAAGATCATGCTTTGCATTAAGTAATTATTGTTTAGTGGATGCATAGCATAACTTCATTCAATTATTGCTTATTGATTTGGTTGATGACAAAACTGAGTTTTGGTAGCTGTTCATGTCTGAAGTTGCATGTCCAAGGTAATAATACAATACACCACTTTCATGCCTATGTGATGCATTTATAAAATAATACAAAACTATAATGTAATGAAAAGACATGAAGAGAAATCTGTAATTGCATACCACAGCTTCTAAGCAACCGAAGAGAATGGTAGTCTTGAATCTTGATAGGTAAGTGTCGGATATGAAACCTCCAAACAGAGACAGCAGAAAGGTTGTCCCCATAAGGTTAGTGAGCGCATTAGCTGATTTAGTCAGGCTGAAGTTCATATCCCCGTAGAAGTAAGTCACCAGGCTCACAGCATTGGCTAAAAATGCCATATTCTCCAGTGCAGCCAATGCTGTTCCGATCAAATAAACACATTCATGTCAGAAACAGCCTCATAAAACCAAAAAGTAGCAATAACATGTTTAGGAGCTGGAAGTAGTGATTACCATAGACAAACAATGCCGCTCTTCTCCCTCCAAGTTTTGGTGCTCTTTTGTTGATCTCAATATCCGTGCAAATCCCCTGAAAGAGAAAAACGATTAGAAATTGATATAAGATCGAATCATAGGCTTCGAGTAAGGATAAGGAATGAGTATCGTTACCATTTCTTGGAGACTTTCTCTTAGGTGCAGGCTGAAACAAGATGGGAAGTGAGTGTAGAATGAATTAGCATTTGATAGGTTGTTATATAGAGCAAGGGCGGCATCTGTGGTGTGAGTGAAGAATTAGGTGCCTTTTGTTTTTCTTGTGGAAGAATTTCACTTCTTTATTCCATGGATTGTTAGAAGAATAGTATTTGATTGATGTGTGTGGTTTTTTTTACTCCCTCCGTCTCACTATGATTTACCCAATTGCTTTTGGCACGCTTTTTAAGAAAGCTGATGTGGGTGGTAGGGTTGGTGAAGTATGTGAGAGAAAGTTAATAATTTATACTATAATTTTTTGCCAAAAAAGGAAATGGGTAAATCTCTTTGGGACGGACCAAAAGAGAAATTGTATATCTCTTTGGGACGGAGGGAGTATTAACCAACAAAACTAAGTTTTGACTTTAATTTGTGTTGACATTATGCCCATCATTTGAATCTTGAAAGTATGACACTCAAAAAGTTGATTTCACTAAATGTGCTGAAATTCATGAATCAACGTAGGATTGGACATGAAAAAGAAAGGGTGAAAATGCTTCATTAACAAGTTGAAGTGGATATTAGAAAAAGTGGAAAAAAACTTGGAGAGAAATTGTTAATACAAACATGTTGCAACTACGTACACATATTTCATATGGAGACTACTTAAGCCTTTGGTCTCTTTAATTGGAGTATGAGAATTACTGTACTCTATTTTAAAATTAGTTTGATTAAAAATTAAGTTGTATTTTGTCAAATAATATATTACTAACTAAATTCAGGTTTCTCCTCTCAACTGAGATTAGAGACAAATGTCGATCATCTCATTTTTAATTTCGACTTTTTACGTATTAACAATTATCATTCAGTGTATTATTGTTAATCTTCTCGGTCTCATGTCTGATCTTCTCACTTTCAAATCAAAACTGATTTTTTATATATTAATCTGGATTATCTCCGATAATTTGTCCTATTTCACAGGGTAGCACTTAGACTAGGGGCTGGCGTGTTGTGATGACGCCAAAGCTGTGTCCTACTACGTTTGAGTTTGAAGGGTGGAGCACGCGAATGGTCTCTCCAACAGCCGTTTGGGAATCATTAAATTTTTAAAAAATTTTATCTTAAGAAGGTAATGAAGAAGTTAATTTGCTAAATGACACATTATCTGATACCCAAATATCTTCAAAGAATCAAAATCACATATCAACAGCTGGGAATCTAAAATTGGTGAGGAAGCCCTTTCAGAATAAACGGCCGGACGAATTCATTTTTATTTTGGCTGTTATTGTCTAAAGAATATTAATATACAACTTGTGTAGATTTCGTAGGCAAACACAAAAAAATGAGCGATAAGACGGGTTATTGTAGATTTAATAATATAGTCGACATAATGGTACTTCGGACCTGTTTCCCACCTTATCATAACTCATATGAACTTTAAAAAATAAATCAAAACTAAACTAAACTTATATGAACTGGAAAAATAAATCGAAGCAGCTTCTTCCTCTTTCTGTAGAGCAACGTGTGGCTGATTCGGAGCTTGAGAAGTACTCCAAAGCTGATCGAAAGGACTATTCATTTTGAATGCATACTACTTTTGTCGAATTATCTGATTTGAGTTCTATATATTTTAAATTTAGTTTAGTTTAATTTAATAATAGACTTCTATTATACTTTGATCGACAAAAGTGACAAATATCTGACCGACTGGAAAGCATATGCTCTGAGGGAGAAGGACTCAAAGTTCGACAAAATTGCAAACTTCTCCATTTTATAATTTTGTTTAGTAATTTTGTTCTCCCTCATTGAGTCGTGATAGTGATTATGAGTGAAGTAATATTTTGAGTGATTACTAATTTCGTTCCATCTTAAATAATTTACCGTTGTTTAGTCAAATGCTTATTTGACTGCTATCATTTTATATTGTTTACTCAAAAGGAAAATGACCGAGATTGCACGTATTTCTTGCCGAACTGAATTAAAATAAATTGAAATATATATTTAACAAAACTGTAATAATTTTGAAATGTATCATATCATCATCGTAATTTACATTAAAAACATAATTTTTGATTAGAAATATTATTGAATTGAAAAAAAAATTTTAACAAAATTGAACTTATCTTTAGAAAAACTCATGCAAATAAAACCTAGTGCTATTTTAAAAACTGAGGCTTTTAAAAAAACCACCAATTTATAAATAATTTACAGTACATTATAACTTGAGTAAAAGAAGTGAAATCATGTTTGTATAGATCTGTGTAAGTCAAGTAGTTGACTTACTCCATCCTAGCTTGATCACTACGCATTCAAGTCAATATAAACTGAATTCAATTTAGCTCACTGTACACAGTCAAAAGCTTAGCAAGAAAGCATGGATGTGAATATGAGAATATCAATCAGGAGCCAGAACGACGTTTCATTGGCACTCGCAAAGCAAATAATCTTATCGGAGTCCAATGACGCCGGCGACAACTCCGTCTTCTCTCCGTTATCCCTCCAGCTGGTACTCGCACTGCTAGCTTCCGGGTCGGAAGGCCCGACCCGGGAACAACTCCTCTCTTTCCTCCTGTGCAGCTCCATTGACCGGGTCAACGAAATTTCTTCTGCTCTGGTCAACTTCGTGTTAGCCGACGGCAGCGTCTCCGGCGGCCCTCTCTTGTCTTTCGCTAACGGCGTATGGATCGACCAGAATCTGTCTTTTAAGACTGACTTTAAGGATGTTGTGGACGATGTTTACAAGGCGGTTTCCTCTGAAGTTGATTTTCAAAACAAGGTTCAGTTCTGGTGCAAATCTTATTTCAAGGCCGCTTCTTTTTTCATTTTGTTTCGTTTGGATATTGAAATTAATGTCTATATATGCTAGTTTATATTCTTCAGTGATACCTGTAATTTTTAATATAAAAATGAATATACTACTATTCTATATATGTCTTATATGAAATTATTTTGATTTAAAATGAAATTTATGATGATAATGGCCCTGTTTACCAGAGCTTATCTGTAGATCAGTTCAGTTCAATTCAGTTCAGTTCAGTGAAAATGCAATTTGATGAAATTTAGGTTAATTCAGTCATGCTGATTCCATTTTTCAATACATCAATTTTCACTTCAGTTCAGTTCAGTTCAGGTCAGTTCAGTACATCAAGAAATAAGGTCTAGTAAACAGGGCCAATGTCTAAGTTTAAAATTTTTGATTACATAATATATAATATATATTAGTGCATACATTCGCGTTTTAGGTGGATAATAAGGAAAACACAGATGGCAAATAGCAAATCTCATATTCTTTGAAAGCTGAACTTTTTTTTTTAGTGACAAATATAAGTGAAGCGTTTATTCATGACAGTTTTAACTACAAATATGACACTTGTTTGTGACGTATTTAGTGTCACTTATAAGCTAGTTACGGTTTATTTTGCAGCCATTTGAAGTGACAAAAGAGGTAAACGCATGGGCGGAAGAGAAAACAAACGGCCTCATAAAAGACCTTCTTCCCAACACAGCAGTCAACCAATGCACACGTCTGATTCTGGCAAACTCCCTGTATTTCAAGGGCACCTGGGACGAGACATTCGACGCATCGAACACAAAAGATCACGATTTCCATCTCCCGAACGGAAACAAAATCAAGGCTCCGTTCATGACCACCGCCAAGAAACAGTACGTCAAGGCTTACAACGGCTTCAAAGTCCTCCGCCTTCCCTACGAGCAAGGTCAGGACAGCCGCCGCTTCTCCATGTACATATACCTCCCCGAAGAAGATCACCTGCGTCTGAATGATCTGGTCGGAAAACTCTGCTCCGAGCCTGGATTCCTAGACTGGCACGTGCCATACACGAAAGTCGAGCTGGCTCATTTCTTGATCCCAAAGTTTAAGGTTTCGTACGGGTTCGAAGCTTCGAGAACCGTCAAGAACCTGGGACTGGTCTTGCCTTTTCATGAAGGGCTTACGGGGATGGTGGATGGGGACATGGATGGCGGCGAGCTTTTCGTGTCGGGGATTTTCCACAAGGCGTTCGTGGAAGTTAATGAGGAGGGCACAGAAGCTGCTGCTGCGAGTGGGATTGTGATGGAGCAGCAGTGTGCTGTGTTGAGGAAGATGGAGTTTGTTGCTGATCATCCTTTTCTGTTTCTCATAAGGGAGGATGTGTCTGGATTGGTTTTGTTCATTGGTACTGTGGTCAATCCTCTTCAAGTTTGAAACCATGACAAATTCATTTTGTAATTTGTTTGCATTAATTTTTTTGATAAATAATGTGAAACGTTTGTTTTTTAATTTTAATTTAGGCTCTGAACTTGAACTGAAAAAAAAAATTAAAATATATTTAACTGAATTGAATTGAATTGAATTGAATATACATATTGGCAAACACCAAATAGGGTCTAAGTAGAGCTTATTTTTTTGCTGAAAAGAAAATTAATGTATTGAAAAAGAATCAGCATGACCTAATTAGTCCATAAATTGCAGAGCTTATCTGTAGATCAGTTCAGTTCAGTTCAGTTCAGTTCAGTGAAAATGTAATTGATGAAATTCAGGTTAATTCAGTTATGCTGATTCCATTTTTCAATACATCATTTTTACTTCAGTTCAGTTCAATTCAGTTCAGTTCAATTCAGTTCAGTTCAATTCAGTTCAGTTCAGTTCAGTACATGGTGGAAATAAACTCTAGCAAACAGGGCCATTATAGTGTTACTGAATTGAACTGATATAATGAGGGTGTTATATCTGCCTCAAAATATTTGAACATGAATCAGCCTATAACTCTTATTCTAATCGATCACAATATTAAAAATCAAGATATCATTGACTTTTGTGACACTTTGCTAGTCTCGCCTCCAGAGTTTGCAGGTGTCACATTGTAATAGTCGTGATTTTTTTAATATTAGTACCATGTTCGGATTTATAGCAAAAGATCCATGAATAATCAAACAGCTCCGGTCTCCCCATTGTCTGCAAAAAATGGATACTACCATCAGAGAATTAATCGGCTCCCAAAACGACTTCTCATTGACACTAGCAAAGCACCTCCTCTCCACGGTGGCGAAGGCCACCAACTCCGTCTTCTCGCCGCTGTCCCTCCACGTTGTGCTCGGCCTCATCGCCGCCGGCTCCAGCGGCCCAACTCAGGCCCAGCTCCTCTCCTTCCTCAAGTCCACCTCCGCCGACAACCTCAATCTCCTCTCCTCTCAGGTCCTCGCCGGCGTCCTCGCCGACGGCAGCGATTCCGGCGGGCCCCGGGTGTCATTTGCTAACGGAGTCTGGGTCGATCACTCACTGTCTCTTAAACCCTCCTTCAAGAAGGTTGTTGATGATGTTTACAGAGCCGCTTCCCGGCAAGTTGATTTTCAGAATAAGGTACTTTTCATGTAAATTTCATCGATTCATTTCAAATGTTTAACATTTAGGCATTTCTTTTCGACCGAATTGTATTGACTATTGAGTTCAATTGGACTGATCCAATCATTGTAGTGATAAGGCTATATTAAGCCACGAACTGAATTGAAAAGCTGAACTACAGCTAAGTTCAAAAGAGCTCTTTAACTTATATTTTGTTCAAAGATTTTAGGAGAAAGGATCATCTGTTCAAGCAAGGATTTTTTGTTAGTAGTAAACACTTACTTCAGTGATTGTAATAATGGAACATGTGATATAAATTTTAGTTTGTGCTAAATAGAAAGTCATCCTTTTACAATTTCAATAGGTATGAATGAACAAAAGGCTTATTGGTGTTAATATATGGCGTTTTGTTAGGTTTATAAAGCTTTCTGCTCCGATTCTTGTATGTTTAATAATCTGTATTAGCCTTTCATGTTAGAAGTTTCATGTTCTTCTCTGTAATTTCATTTCTCACTGAGTGGGAGACTGATGATTTTATTTTTACTCTCTTAGTTGTATCTATGCTCATGTTTTGCTCATATTCTGTCTTATCGATTTACCGTTCACTTAAGAGAGAAACTACACAAAGTATAGTGATGGGAGGATAAATTGTGTTTGTCTTTGATGATGTGCTGCTGATTTTTGTTGAAGGCTGACATGATGTGCAAGGAAGTGAATGCATGGGCGGAAAAAGAAACAAATGGTCTCATCAAAGACATTCTTCCTCCTGGTTCGGTTGACAGCAGTGCAAGGCTGATTTTTGCAAATGCCTTATACTTCAAAGGAGAGTGGGATGAGAAGTTTGATGCATCAGAGACAAAGGAGCACGATTTCCATCTCTTAAATGGCAGCAAAATCAAAGCTCCCTTCATGACCAGCCACAGAAAACAGTTTGTGAGCGGTTATGACGGTTTCAAAGTGCTGCGCCTTCCATACAAGCAAGGCGATGATAAGCGTCGGTTTTCCATGTATTTCTACCTTCCAGATGCTGAAGACGGGCTTCCAGCTTTGGTAGCAAAGCTCGGGTCCCAACCTGGATTCTTGGAGCACCATCAACCTACCAGAAAGGTGGAGCTCGACAATTTCCTCATTCCAAAGTTCAAGATTTCATTCGGTTTTGAAGCCTCGAAAACTCTGAAGGAATTAGGACTGGTGCTGCCATTTGAAAATGGAGGACTGAACGAAATTGCAGACTCGCGGAATCTCGCTGTCTCCAGCATTCACCATAAAGCCTTCGTTGAGGTTAACGAAGAAGGCACAGAAGCTGCTGCTGCAACTGCTGGTGTGGTAATGTTCTGCAGTTACATCGAACCGGAAGAGCTCAGCTTTGTTGCAGATCATCCCTTCCTTTTTGTCATCAGAGAAGACCTTACTGGGGTGGTTAAGTTCATTGGCACTGTGGTTAATCCCACTCTTCCTTGTTGAAGCAATTAGTTACGTATTATGAGTTTGGTTGTGAAAGTTGAGTTTGTTGTGTGTAAATAGGGAGAACCTGGTATGTACAGTGAAAACTTTTTATAAACGGATGAGTATTGAGAACTTTGTATACATGTACGTAACTTTACATTTTTGTCTTTGAGATATGATATTTATCATTTATATTACAATAATATCCTCTAGTTTATACACAATAATAAATTTATAATTATATTATGGGTATAGGATCATTATGCTCGACGAGCCTATCAAATAATAGCTATAGAACCAGAGCTCGAGCTCGATTATTAATAGTTTGATCTCAGCTCTCGGCTCGTGTTCGTTTGATTACCTTTATCATTTACACCAAAAATTGAATGTTATAGAACTGCAAGTATTGTTTTTGAAGTGTCGGCAATGCATTCATTTAATTTCACTTTCTTCAAATCCCTCTTACTCACAAGTCACAATTCCCTTACTCAATTTTATTACCAAAATGTAGTTGAGCTGCAATTTCAAAAAAAAAAAGTAGTTGAGCTGCGTCATAGAACATCATTGGAACACGAATTAGTCCAAATATTTTGTTCTACTAGTCATCATTTTATAAATATTACTATATTTCATGACTCTGTGACACCTGCATTTTAGAGCATGTCAAACTTTGCTACTCTCTACTCACGAATTAAGTATATCATAAATTTATAATTACGTGTCTCATTGTAATAAACATGATATGAAAACATTCCCATATTTTAAGAAACTCTGGAACCTCTATTTATAGCAAGAATTTCGTACTCCGTCTCCACCCTGTCTTCAAAAATGGATACTATCAGAGAATTGATCACCTCCCAAATTTCGTACTCCGTCTCCACTCTGTCTCTGTCTTCAAAAATGGATACTATCAGAGAATTGATCAGCTCCCAAAACGCCGTCTCGATGGCGCTCGCCAAGCACCTCCTCTCCACGGCGGCGAAGGACACCAACTCCGTCTTCTCGCCGCTGTCTCTGCACGTTGTACTGGGCCTGATCGCCGCCGGCTCCAGCGGCCCAACTCAGGCTCAAATCCTCTCCTTCCTCAAGTCCACCTCCGTCAACAGCCTCAACCTCCTCGCGTCTCAGGTCGTCGCCGGCGTCATCGCCGACGGCAGCGCTTCCGGCGGGCCACGGGTGTCCTTCGCCAACGGAGTCTGGGTCGATCACTCACTGTCCCTCAAACCCTCCTTCAAGAAGGTTGTTGATGATGTTTACAGAGCCGCTTCCCGGCAAGTTGATTTTCAGAATAAGGTACTAATTTCAATGTAAATTTCCTCATATAGTATAGTTTTTTGACATTGATTTCTGTGGAAGCCTGACAAGGTGTGCAAGGAAGTGAATGAATGGTCGGAAAGTGAAACAAATGGTCTCATCAAAGACATTCTTCCTGTTGGCTCCGTTGACAGTGATTCAAGGCTGATATTTGCAAACGCCTTGTATTTCAAAGGAGAATGGGATGAGAAGTTTGATGCAGCAGAGACGAAGGAGCATGATTTTCATCTCTTAGATGGCAGCATAGTCAAAGCTCCGTTCATGACCAGCAACAAGATGCAGTTTCTGAGAGCCTGCGACGGTTTCAAAGTGCTGCGCCTTCCGTACAAGCAAGGCGACGCCGGCGACAGGAACCGCCGCTTCTCCATGTACATCTACCTCCCGGATGAAGACGATGGCCTGCCGGAGCTGGTGGACAGGCTCGGATCCGAGCCTGGATTCTTGGACGTCCGCCATTTACCTGATAGAAAGGTGGAAGTTGATGATTTCCTCATCCCAAAATTCAAGATTTCGTTCGGTTTCGAAGCATCGAAGACTCTGAAGGAGTTGGGGCTGGTGCTGCCGTTTGAAAATGGAGGAGTGAACGAAATCGCAGACTCGGGGAATCTCTCTGTCTCCAGCATTTTCCAGAAAGCCTTCGTGGAGGTTAATGAAGAAGGTACAGAGGCTGCTGCTGTAACTGCTGCCGTGGTCGCGCTCGAATGTTTGGAGGATCGACACAGATTTGTGGCAGATCATTCCTTCCTTTTCCTCATCAGAGAAGACTTTAGTGGCGTGGTTAAGTTCATCGGCACGGTGGTTAATCCCTCTCTTCCTTGTTGAAGCGATTACTTATTCGTATGTGTTATGAGTTTGGTAGTATTTGTCTATTTAAATAGGAGTGATAACTTTTTATAAACGGATGAGTATTGAGAACTTTGAATACGAGAAAGTCTTGGGTGAGACCTGTCCTTGTGGAGACCAAGAGCAGGGGAATGAGCATTTACTGTTTCTGCTTGATCTTTTAGTCAGTTTGTTTGATCTTTCAATCAATGTGCTTGAGTATTTTTGTTTTGCCTTGATTTTTCAGTTAATTTGATCTTTCGTTCAATTTGCTTGATCTTTCGGTCAAATTTCCTTGATCATTTCATTGGTCAATTTCACCAACGACAAATTCAATCAAGGAAATCGGCGGGTGAGCTTAATTCAATCAATAACAGTCTCATATAATCTTTGGTCTCATTGGAGACAGGTCTCAATTGAGAATTAGTACTTTGAATACATGCACCACCGTCTTTTATTTTAGTCTACGATGGAGTATCTTTTTTTTTTTTTTTTTTTTTATTTAAACCACCAAGGTTGGGGGTGTTTTATTAGGCTCCCCGGACCATAATAAGCTCAAAAATACGACTTGTAATTACAATGAATTCAAGAAAAATCTTAACAATTAGGATGAAAAAACTTGGAATGACCAAGAAAAATCCTAACTGGTAGAATGAAAAAACTTGAAATGAATAAAATTTGTCGAGCCTCTAAGATTCCTAATCGATATCTACTCTTCTGATCCATGTTAGCGCTCGACAAGCATAACACTTGCCGAACACAAGTGAGGATAACATTGCAGGGGTAGTTGGGTAATCGTCAAGCCAAGCAAGATGAAAATCCACTTAGCCCCTGAATGTGATTGGGAATCATAGACTGTACATTAATGACCAATAGTATGATGCAATATCCAGGGGCTGAACATGAAAGTGAGTTCTACTTTGAACTGGATGCTTCACTGCCAACCATCCTCATGTTGTATTTTTGGTAGACATGCTTGTAAAACACAAGGCCATGAGTATGTGGTTTGTTGGACTTGTAATCTGTTCAAAATGAAATGTCATAGTATGGGGGTTGTTGGACTTGTAATCTTATTTCATTTACATTTTAGTTATAGTTCCTTAGTTTATTTTTTGTTAACTAAATTGAATTGAAATAAATTAAAAAAATTAAACTAAAACCATCAAAGATCAACCCAAAATAAAACCATAACCAATAGTAACACTTAAAAGCTTATGACTTTTGTGGCAAAGAGCGGAGGCAAAATAGGGAGTCTGTCAATATTTCAAAAGAATACTAAATATCTAACTATATATAAGAAGACAAGAATTTTTAACAAAACATACTTCTCTTGTTGACATGTGGCAGGACATCTCATCTGCCACCTCACCTCCACCTCATTATCTAGCCCTTCCCATTAATTCACACACTAATTATATTTATAAAAGTTTCTTCCATTTTTCTTAACTCCCCACCCTCTTCAATTCCATATTCATTAATTTATTATTTGCTCCAATGCATTAATCATCCATTCATTCTTCTTTTCTTTAATTTCTTAATTAATTATTGAACTTTATTTTTGTTTGTGTGGCCTTCCAATTTCTAAACCGGAAGCACCTTATCATCTTCCTCTTATTCTTTAATTAATCCATTGATTTCATTAATCAATTGATTCCTTTTTTCCAGTTAATGCATTCATGCTACTGATCTTCTCAACAACTCTTCATCTTTATGTAATTTATCTATATATAGTGGTCATTTCATGTTATTTTGATCTTTCATCATTACAATATATTTTGGTTAGAAGCATATAACTGACAACTTTCTGTGAAGTCAGTGTCTTATTTTTAAATTTAATTTCTCTTTTTTTATAGTTTTGGAAAAGAATGTGTTGAATTTATTTTTCATTTGTTACTAAGTTTGATGAAACTTTTTCTTTTGATTTTTACAGGAGCACAACCCCGTATTTACACAGATTCTAGATTGTGAGACTACATGGTACGTGCATGTGATAATTCACTATCTAAGGTATTTTAACTATATCTCATGTTATCATGGATTTTTTATGACTATTATAAGCGTTACTATTTGTAAAATTGTGGAGAGCGTTTAATAATGTGTGATTGGGGTTTGCAAAGGTATTTTCAAATTCCTTCTATAGTATTTTTCATTCAATATTTACTATTAACTAATTTTTTTTTTCAGGTCATACCACTCGAATATGGAAATGAGATATCAGTCTGGTGTACAATTGAATATGACAATCACCCCATAAAACATAATTTTGGATGCATATGAAATAGAGTTCTAAGTCGTGCACAAACATATACAAGACTTTTGTATTTACTTCCTTTAGTTTGTTTTGATCATGTATTTACTTAATTTTGTCATAAATCTTTTTTTAAAAAACAATTGGGTAGTAATCCAAATGGACCTCCAATAAAATCTCATTATTCACATACCTTAATTTTCTACTACAATTCTTTATTTCAGATTTCTAATCTTACGCAACTCCTTCTCTTTCTCTACCTTAATTAAATTTTCCTCAATTTAATCCCATAGATTACTTTTCTTCTTCTCCAATGGAGTTTCTTTCATTCAATGCCTTTAATTTTCTGACCAAGTTTTGTACTATTGAGATTCTTCCTGAAGATCTTCAACTCCTCATCAGTTTTAGATTTATTTCCCTCTTTATTTCAAACCACCAATCGTCCATTGTTTCTTCTTCTTCTTCTTCAATTTCCTTAACATCCATCAGTTTCAAATTTAATCCCCTCTTAATTTCACCTCCATTTAATCCATCGTTTCTTCTTCTTCTTCTTCAATCTCCTTAACAGCCTATGAATTAGGCTTAAAACTACTCAATTTCCATCCAAAAGAATTATGGCGGTGGCGGAGTGGATGCGTTTAGCCTCGACGTCTTTGCAAATCACGAGTTCGGCGATCTCGCAAGGCGATTTGGTGGTGGATATTGGCGTACATTTAACGGAGCAACTTGATTGTATTTCCATGTAAACCAGGTTCATGATTGTATACAAAACTGATCTCTTTATAGTTGTATTTTATACAGTTAATTTTTCCGGTTTTGTTTGCAAAATATAGTCTTATAACTATTCAGTTTATTCAGTTCCATCGAGTTCCACTTCAATTTAGTTCAGTTCAGTTAAGGAAAAATTGAATTTATATAATAGAACAGTGCCTTAGTGACATCATTGACTGTGAATGCATTTTTGCTCACCATGTTATGTGTTATGCATACGATAAAACTAAAGTAATCAGCGTGAATGAATTCATCTAAATTTAATTAATTTTTATTAAAGTGAGTTGAACTTAATTGAACATAAATAATCCACCTATAAGGTTGAAAGAATAGGGCCTTATATCTATCTTAAAAAATAAAATAAAAGATGCTTACATGTACTTATCCACATTAAAAAACAAGACCACCTAATAACGTCTAAAGAGTTTTATCTTCTAAACCGAAACCAACTCTTTGTCTTATACAATTTATCTTCCATCCCGTTAACTCTCCGTCAAATTATTTTCTGCGATTTCAATCTAAACGTAAAAAAATATTAGAAATATTGTATAACCATAATTACACTAACAATAATTTTGACCGTTATGGCCTTCTTCATATTAATTACTTCAATTTAACTAATATGAATATATGAATTGTAAAACTCCAAAATCATTCTTGCATTGATATAATTTACTCAACATAGTACTAGACATTTACAATTTATAGTTTACGCAATAAGATATTAAATAAACAATTGCTACAATATCAAATATAAGAATATTATATACTATTTTTTCATATTTAGTGCATGATTACAGAAACAAATAGAAGAGTTACAAAGAATGATCATAACACTTTTTCAAATTATTTTTTTTGTTTAAAATTTGTATGCGAAACAATTATACATTTTACATTTTAAATTGTAATTTGGCCATAATAATACATCTAAAATTAAAAAATTAATAATTGGGCAAGGGTCGCACCTTGTGCGACCTGTCAACACTAGTATAGTGAATACGTAAATAGTGAGTCTGTAAATATTTCAAAAGAATACTAAATTTGTAGTAATTTAGATTGTATGTATGACATTGAATAATGAGAAGTTATAAAATACTACACATTGAACAAATTAGCACGATTACGCGTTCTATTTTATAATGCTACTACTCCTATTGTATAGTGTAGTGATTTTGTGACACCTGTATTTGTAGTTAGCATATGTCGGTCACCCTTTCGCGAGTCTCCTCACAATATCTGCGACTATTTTATAAAGAGCTTACTTCGTCCCCAATTCATCTCTGCAAAAAAAATGGATATCAGAGAATCAATCGCCACCCAAAACGACGTCTCACTGACTCTAGCCAAGCACCTCCTCTCCACGGAGGCCAAGGGCGCCAACTCCGTCTTCTCGCCGCTGTCCCTGCACGTTGTGCTCGGCCTGATCGCCGCCGGTTCCAGCGGCGCAACCCTGGACCAGCTCCTCTCCTTCCTCAAGTCTACCTCCGTCGACAACCTCAACCTCCTCTCGTCTCAGGTCGTCACCGTCGTCCTCGCCGACGGCAGCGCTTCCGGTGGGCCCCGGTTGTCGTTTGCTAACGGGGTCTGGGTCGATCACTCCCTGTCTCTTAAACCTTCTTTCAAGAAGATTGTGGATGATGTTTACAGAGCTGCTTCCCAGCAAGTTGATTTTCAGAATAAGGTACTTTTACCAATTCATTTCAAATCTTATTCATTGAGGAATATTAGTAGCTCAGTACAGTTCTAATCAATTCATTGCATTTTGTATAATACTATATTGGGATTTGTTGCTTTTTATTGTTTAATTGGTAGTTATTTGTGTATATTCTTGTGTGAATGTTATTTTCAAGTTCTTAGTTTTCTCTAATTATCTTCTTTTGCTAGATTTATGTATGTATTCTTGTATGAATGTTATTTTGAAGTTCTTAGTTTTCTCTAATTATCTTCTGCTAGATGTTAGTAAAAATTACATTACATTAGGAGCTAGGAAGCATTTTGAACTCGGATATGTGCTTGTTAGTCCATTATTTTTGAAAATTAATACACTAATTGATTGTGATAATGGACCCTGTGGTGTAAATGTTGGCTAATGTTACATAGAATGTCGTTGTTTTGTAGTTTGAATAGGAATGAACATAAGACTTGTTAGGGGATACAAAATTTCATTTCATTTTGTAGGGTTTATGGGGGGGCCTTTAAAAATGAGTATGTACTGGCTGTGCTGCTTGCCCATTTTGTTTTTCTACTCAGTATCATTTGACTAATTTGGCTATGCTGCATTTGTTCTGGAGGATCAGTTTCTACTGTGATTCTGTTCATGGATGTTTACGCTCTAGAATAAATTTATATATTAACTCAATGTGCTAATGTCAATGCACAATCAATATTGTCTTTACATGTAAAGCTTGTTCTTGATCTGTTTTGTGAAACATTTTGCTGAGTGGATTTCGCATAAATACCTGCACCAGTCTGATGCTTGATTATATTGATCTTCGTTGCACATTGAGCTGGAGACTTTGATGATTATTTCAGTTGATTTCTTTTCATATTTCGTCTTTCATTCTCCTCACCCAAACAACAGAGTATAATAAAGAGGGAAATAATAATATCTGAAGTTTGTGTTTTTATTGATATGTTGCTTATACTTTAGTGTCTGACATTGGTTTCTGTGAAAGCCTGTCGAGGTGAGCAATGAAGTGAATGCATGGGCTGAAAAGGAAACTAATGGTCTTATCAAAGACATCCTTCCTCCTGATGCTGTCGACAGCAGTGCAAGGCTGATATTCGCAAACGCCTTGTATTTCAAAGGAGCCTGGGATGAGAAGTTTGATGCATCAGAGACAAAGGAGCGCGATTTCCACCTCTTGAATGGCAGCACAATCAAAGCTCCCTTCATGACATCCAAGAAGAAACAGTATGTAAGCGCCTACGACGATTTCAAAGTGTTGTGCCTTCCATACAAGCAAGGCAGTGACAAGCGCCGCTTCTCCATGTACTTTTACCTCCCAGATGCCAAAGACGGACTTCCAGCTTTGGTAGAAAAGCTCGGGTCCCAGCCTGGATTCTTGGAGCACCATCTACCTTCTACAAAAGTGGAGCTTGATGATTTCCTCATCCCAAAATTCAAGATTTCATTCGGTTTTGAAGCCTCAAAACCTCTGAAAGAGTTAGGGCTGGTGCTGCCCTTTTCCGATGGAGGGCTGAGTGAAATTGCAGACTCCCCCGTTGGTCAGAATCTCTACGTTTCCGACATTTTCCACAAATCCTTTGTTGAGGTTAATGAAGAAGGCACAGAAGCTGCTGCCTCGACTGCTGCTGTGATCATGCTACGCTCTTTGATGGTTCCAGAAAAACTCAGCTTCGTGGCTGATCATTCCTTCCTTTTCGTCATCAGAGAAGACCTCACCGGGGTGGTTCAGTTCATCGGCAGTGTGGTCAATCCCACTCTTTCTTGATTTGTACCAAAGAATAACACTTGTGCTGTAACCTACAATATGCTAACCTTTTTGTTCTTTTGGTTTACATGACTTTCCTATGTATAATGAGTTAATAACAAACCTCTTCATCGAGGTTTTTGGTTGAAGAGGTAGTTTTTCGGAAATCTTCCATTTCACAGGTTAATTGTCCCAATATCCGGTAGATTTCATGGCAACGAGGATGTGAATAATCCTCGGCATTAAAAGAATGAACCTCGTGTTCCAGTTCCATCCAGCTCCATCCTGGAACCTTTTTAACTCCTCTCGACCTCATCAACTTCTTCACCGTCGCAATCTCGTCCCACTTCTGAAACTGTCCGTACATCTCAGAAAGAAGAATATACGTACAGTGCTCTCCAGGCTCCAACTCAAGTAAATTACCTGCAACCTCAATTGCAACCTCGATATCCCCGCATTTCCGACAAACAGCCAACAACGTTTTCAACACCATTGCATCCGGCCGAAACGGCATTTCCCTGAAGAGGGCCTTTGCTTCTGCCAAACGGCCTGCTCGCCCGAGCAGGTCGATAGCGCACGCATAATGCTCCATTCTCGGCACAATGCCATAAACAGGCCCCATTGATTCGAGGAACTTTTTACCTTCGTCAATCAAACCTATGTGGCTGCAAGCAGTTATAATGGCCACAAAGGTTATGTGATCAGGCTTCACTTTCTTCTCAGCCATGCTCGAGAAAAGCTCGAGCGTGGCTTCACCTTGTCCGTGCTGCGCATATGCAAACATAATCGAGTTCCAAGTGATGGAGCTGTTCCGAGGAGAGGTCATGAACGACTTCCACGCGTCTTCAAGATTTCCGCTCTTGGAATACATGTATATCAGAGCACTCGAGACATATTCATTCGTCTCAAACCCAGATTTTACAGTAAAAACATGAACTTGCTGACCTAGCTGCAGAGAAGCCAAATCTGAGCATGATCTTAGGACAGCAGACAAAGTATAGTGATCAATCTCCATGCTGTTCAACTGCATCTTCAGAAATATATGCAATGCATCCTCACTCAACCCTTTCTGAGATAAACCAGTCAAAATCGAGTTCCAGGAAACACGGTCCTTGACCTCGGAATTATCAAACACTTTGACAGCATCTTCCACATCTCTGCCACTCGATTTCAGATACATAGCCATCAATGAGTTAGATACAGATGTTATCTGCTCCAATCCCCTCTTCACCACCAACGCGTGCAGAGATTTTCCCTGACTACGCCTTGCATCTGCTGAGCAAGCACTAATGATGCTAGTATAGGTGTAAAGATCAAGCTCAAGCCCAAGCTGCTCCATTTCTGTGAAGATTTCACACGCGAGATCTGTTCGCTCGTGTTCTAAGTACGCAGCAAGCATAGAATTCCACGTGACTAAATCTCGGTAGCCAAGAGCAGCATCGAAAACTCCTTCAGCGCTCTCCAAATCCCCACAGTCTGAATAAGAAGCAACTAAAGCATTAAGAACAGTGTTCCTTAAAACCAACCCTAGCTTCATAACCTTAGCATGAACCTGCATTGTTAGCTTCAAGAACTCAGAGTCATCGAGCAGAGTCAGAAGAGGCGCAAATGTGCCATCCTCGAGGCTCACGCCTTCGTATTCCATCCCTTTCAGCAGCTGAAAACACCTTTTCCTGTCGCCAATGTCTGAATAACCTGCAATCAAAGCATTCCACGACACAGAGTTTCGTTCAGACAAGTACTCGAACACATGGTGCGCATCCTCAACTCGACCACACTTCGCATACATGTCCAAAAGAGCACTTCCCGCATAAACATTCCCGCCAAAACCAAATTTAATCACATCTGAATGGACCTGTTTTCCGACGGATATTCCGCCACAGACAGCATCAGCAGCAGCACCCTTCAGCATGCTCCCGAAGGTGTAAGCATCGAATGCAAAACCATACAGATTCATGCACTTAAACAGCTCCCACGCGCTGAAAAAGTCGCCGGAATTCACATAGGCGGCGATCATGGTGTTCCAGGAAGCGGAGTCTCTGTGAGGCATTTCGTCGAACACTTTCAGAGCAGTACTCAACTCTCTGCAACTTTTGTACCCGTTTATGATGTTGTTGGCGGTGTAAATATCGCCGATGATTGCTGATTTGATCGCATGGCAATGGGTTGCCGCCACTTTTGATAAACTGAACACCGACCTTGCCCTCATCAAACTTAATAATTTTGTAAAAAATTATAAAATTAAAAGGCTGCGAATTCGACTAATTCGATAAATAACTGGAATTATTCTAATAATATTAAAATTTGAGCAAATTCAATTTTGTAACATTTGTGTTGTGAAATTTGTACGGCGCCTACGGACAAAATATTAAGGTTCAAAGAACATACTGCAAGTTTATAGAATGGCCGGCCCCACATATCATGCTGCTCTCACGTTGTGGCGCGAAGTTTGAAAAGGTTTGAACGGTTATTTAGCAGAGTATTTAAATGTCCATTGTTGTATGGACACATTTACCACTAGTTCTGGCCTGAATTACCATTTCATGCCATCAAATGTTTCATGCAGCTGGGATGCCTGCGTGAGTACAGCACACATGAATGTGGCCGACTTGCCGTTGAACGTAAAAGGACAGTTACATTTATGTTTGATAACTCACACAATTTGCTTAGTTGTACTCTCTCCACTAGAGTATACACATTGGAATTTTGAGAATAAACTAAGCATTTTAATTCAATACAAAATCATCAAAATTTAACTTAATTTAGTCATAGTTTTAAATCGGTTTTGTTTGAGACAATCCATATGGTGTGGCAGTGGAATGACAAAAATCCTTTTATATAAGTTAGGGATTAAAATGAATATATTATTTTATGCGCAATGGTATAAGATTTGCGAATATTGATAAAATCACAAATTCCTCCCCTTCCCACTCATTTCCTAGTGAAGTGGCAACTGCATTTAGATCCCTAACACACAAAATTTCATGTGCAAAGTCTAGCTCGCGATAGTTCTTCAAAGGTTCCCGATAGTGGGGCTGTAACGATGCTCCGATTCGATTCCCACTAGTCCTTGCTCCAGCCACTCGTCTGATCCGCTTTAAGAGATCGAGCATCAACAATATCGACGATAGAAGAAAAAAATGCTTTCAAACATGGTTTTTATAGTATAATACCCTAATCCTGTAATTCATCAATGTTTGCTCCAAAAATAACAGTTGAATGCTACAATTTTGCACCAATCGATGAGTTGTCATTTGTTGCTCCGGCCAATCATATTTCAAATTGTTGTTTTGGGATTCATGTTGTTTTTGTTGATTTCAGGCCAATCCATAGCTAGTGCAACGGTGATGCGGTGATGGTCTAAGTGACATGACGATGAAGTTACGATTGCGATCGATGAGATTTGGGTATTCGATGGTTAACCTCACTCAAACCAAACCTCAAATCTCGCCAAAGATAGATTTTACATTTTGATACCAAAACTTTATAAAAGTGCATTCTTCATTATAATTACTCATATTTATGGACACTACGATCCATTACATATTAGGTGACAGCTTCATGGTAGACTTCTCTATTTTTATTTTTATTTTTAATCGAATATTAAATAAATTGAGAGGATAAATTCTTAAACAGAAATCTGATTTGGTAAAAAACAGTTGGAAAAGAGTACTAAAAAGTCAAGCATAGATTTCCTTACTCGGTTAACTTTGACCTTAAATTGGATTAATAAATGAATTAAAATATCATTTTATGTGATTTTATTGGTATCACACTTATTTTCAAGAGAAGGTCTTGCGTGAGACGGTCCTATCATAAGCTTATGGTAGGACCGTATTTTACTTCACATATTATCAAAGTTAGTTTATGTGTTTATATTATTAGACTCTAAATATACTACTTTTAATTATTATTTTAATTAAAAAATTCATTTAAATGTTGTAAATATGTATATATAGTTAGTTCAAGTGTTTGTGTCATTAGTTCCACTTCATCGTAGTTTTCCTTCGTTTACTAACTTATTTTATTCATTTAAATAATATAAATTAATTAATTAAGTAAGAAAGAAATACAAACAAATCTTACAAACACACAAACAAACATGATAAACACATGAATAATCATTCGTCCTACCACTTATGGTAGGACAGTCTCACCCAAAACTCTGTATATTTTCAAATTATCTACTTATTATAACTCATATTTACACATAATTAAACTTATTAATGATCAAATATCTTTTGAGTCAACTTGAAAAATAAATTAGTAGAGAGTACAATATAGAAAGATATTATTAATCAGTTGAAATTTGAGTTATGTTAAATACATTTTTATGGTTTGTAGGAATCTAATTTGGTAAGAAACAATTGGGGGGAGAGAGTACTAAAAAATCAACTTCGACTTTTGAATTGAATTAATAAATGAATTAAAATATTATTATATGTGATTTTATTGGATTCATCATATCATTGATTTTCAAAATATATAATTTTTATAAATTTTATTTTCACATAATTAAAATTATTAATGATCAAATATATTTTGACTTAACTTAAAAAAAATTATTAGAGGGTACCGGTATAGAAATGTATTATTAATCAATTGAAATTTGAAATAATATAAACAATAAAAAATTAAGAGTATCTATATCTGTGTCACATCCAACTGTTTTATTTAATATAAATAATTTAAATTAATATCATCTCTTATATGTTTTTTTTATTTCTCCCTCCCTTGTATCTTAACTTGTAATAGTCTAGTTTCAAAATAAGGGCACCTTATGGTAAGGGCAGCCCAAAAATATACCATATTCTACAAGATTGGAGTTATTAAAAATTTATTTTAATTATTTGAGTTATATTTGTTTAAGCCTGATGTTTTTATACTTGAGTTTGATCTTTTTTTGGTTTGATTTTTTATTTGGTTTGATCTTTTATGTTTTAGACCTAATGTTTTTATTTGCTTTGATTTTATTGATTTTGGGCAATATTTTTTCTGAATTTTCACTTTATACCTTGATCTTTTATGTTTTATGACCCAAATAATTAAAATAATTATGTATAGTAAACCTCAATCTTATAAAATATGGACTGCACTTACCGTAAGGGGACCTCACATGAGACCTTCTCCTTATGTATCCAATTTGAATAACTTTAAATATATTGATAAAGATAAATTACATGACATGATTTTAGATTTTCTTAATTCTATAGGCTCAAAGTATCAGTTTTTGATGGTTTTAATTACAAATAAATAAAAGTCAAAGAATTTCCTGAATCAACTACTCCTATATTTGATCCATTTTTACGTTCATTTATTCAAAATTGGTTATTGTTGACTTTAAAATTGAATTAATAAGTAAGATAAAATACACCATATATGAGATTTTGTTGGAATCAATGTAACTGTACACATAATTATAAATATTTATAACCAATAACTTTTCAAGTTGGCTAATAATAGTCAAAAATGTGCAAATACAATTAAGGTATGGAAGACCAAAAATCAAATTATACAAATTAAGCAGAGAGATTTAAAATCATTGAAGTGAAAGCTTTGGTAAGATAATGTAGATTAATGTCACTATACCAAGAAATATTCTAGTATAGCTACAAATTGTGTATCTTTACAAGGGCCAACAGAAATCATTGAAGTGAAAGCTTTGGTAAGATTCAACACCAAAAATGAATGAAAGCTTAGAAATGAGAGTTTGGTGATGGCCATTGTGGGGACTTGAATGACAAAATATTCCAAAAGTATAGGTTGGTAGATAACATTAATATAATTTGACAGGACATAAATGTTAATTATATTAAAAAGGCAGACATTACAAGGAAATTCCACTGAAAATCACAAGTAAATTTCCCTTTCTTTCGTTGGTCAAAATCAATAAAATTCAAACTAATTTCCAACAGCATCATTACAATTTGATTTCTGGGCTCTAAAACAAGACTGCAAACATGATGAAGCTCAAGAAAGCTCAAAACTTTAATGGTATATTGGTGGCAAAATCGTAATAGAGAAGATCAACAGGGGGCTTAGTTATGGATAGTACTGCTGGTAGTAGTATCTCGAGGTAGGTGGGTCCCGCTAGCTTACCCTCAGTTAGGACATGCATTTTATGTTCCTATCCTGGAAGTGGACAATTCATTTAGGTAAATGCAAGAAATATTTATTTTTGATTGTTGAAATCCGATCCTCATTTCCCTTCACTTGGATCTTTCTCATTTCTTTCATGGTGTGTCAGAAAACGTTTCTGGGCTGGTCTGATCCAAATTAAGTATTTAATTAATATAATCTCATTAATTCTGTACCATAAAGTTTCGATTTTGATTTTGTTTTTTTGCTAATGCATCATAAAAACCGTGTTGGAGTAACGTGGATAGCATTTCTAGACTAGTACTGTGGTACTTTTTCCCCCTATAAATACTAATACTAGCATCATTCTCCCCTTTTAATTCTCTGAAACAAAGCTAGATTGAAGTGTGAATAGGGGAAGAAAGTTTCATTTTTTTTTTCGGAGAAGTTGAGGATTACCATGGGAGGAGAAGAAAACCACAACCACGGCCCCAACCACAACCACAACCACAACCACCCGCCTCCTCCACCGCCGTCCGTGATGGCGCAGCCTCTTGGTGGTGCAAAAGGGCCGGTTTACCCACCGGCGGAGCAGCTTCTTCAGCTCCACTACTGCATCCATTCCAACCCCTCTTGGCGTGAGTTGTTTTTTCATTTCCCATTTTTTTTTGAATTTCTTGCCATCCTTATCTTGTCAGTTATAATTGCTCTACTTGCTTTAGTTTATTGTTTGTTGAAAAGGGTAGTCAAAATTTAGGGGAAAAGGTGAAACCTTTATGCTTGCATGCAATTCTTTTTGGTCCCTTTTTGCTTTGAGGATTTGGGATTGGGATTGGGATGGGGATGGTGTTTGTTTTTTTGTTTATAGCCTTTGGTTCACATGTTTTTTAAACTTTTGAGTTAAAAATTAGAATTGGGCATTTCTCATTTCTCCCCATTTTGATGTTCTTGACTCAAGTGTTTTTGTGATTAGGGCTAGATAGAGGATGTGTGGTTTCCTTTTAACCTTGGTGTTCTATGTTCATGTCCTGCAGCCCAAACTGTGCTGTTGGCATTTCAGCATTACATTGTCATGCTTGGAAGTGTTGTTATGATTGCGAGTGCGCTTGTTCCGTTGATGGGTGGAAACAATGTAAGTATCCTCGCGTCTTTGTTTTCTAAAAGCTAAATTAAGGTTTTATATTTTGTCCTGATTGTCACAATTGGATGGTTTCGAGCAGGGTGACAAGGCCAGGGTTATTCAGACGATGCTTTTCATGGCTGGGATTAATACGCTTCTGCAAACTCTGTTTGGTTCAAGGCTTCCTACCGTGTTTGGTCCATCTTTTGCCTTCACAATATCTGTACTGTTGACTATCAATGAAATCAACGATCGTGGCTATGAGAACAGTCAGGTATAATTTTAGTTGCAGTTTGATTCTTTCCCATGTTTAGTATAAGTTCAGTTGTTGGATACAGCTACTAGGAAGATTCTGTTCTCCAAGAATCTGTCACTTGCATTGCTGTTTTACAAGTTTTAGTTTAGGGTACAGGTGATGGTGCTATATATTTTTGTTCCTCTTAAGCTGTGAGATTTAATTTGGTTCCTTAATTGATTTGTGAGGTTTTTTTTTTTTGCTTTTCTAATCACTGATGTCCACTCATAATTTTTCTAAACATCGGTACTTGTAGAGGTTCTCCCGCACAATAAGGACTGTTCAAGGATCATTAATTGTGTCGGCATTTCTGAATATTATAACTGGATACGGCAGGGCATGGGGAAATCTTACAAGGTAAATGAGATTAGTCTTCTCTATTGTGATTATTTCCTTTCTTGATTATTTGAAAACTGAAAATTATACATGTTCAGCTGAAAACTAATACTTTCTGCCACCACGTGAGCAGGTATTTTAGCCCTGTTGTTCTGGTACCCGTGGTCTGTGTCGTTGGTTTGGGTT
This sequence comes from Cruciata laevipes, assembly GCA_963678965.1. Lineage (NCBI taxonomy): Eukaryota > Viridiplantae > Streptophyta > Magnoliopsida > Gentianales > Rubiaceae > Cruciata > Cruciata laevipes. The sequence continues at coordinate 2,703,427 of OY787639.1, forward strand.
TGTTTGTACGAGGATTCCCACTGGTACATTTCTCTCTTTCTCTCTCTCTCTTGTGGTTTTATGCTATTTTAACTTGAAGATGGCAAGATGGATTTTTTTCCTCATACGTTTCTGTTTTCCTTAAAGCTTGGCAATTGTGTGGAGATTGGACTTCCCACATTAATTTTGCTCATCATCAGCCAACAAGTAAGTATTTTGTGTTATACAGCATTTTGCATTGGATTTTCCAAATGACACATCATGAGCTATCAAGATCTCTAATTTTTACTCTTTTTTCCCCTCAGTACTTGCTACGAATCCATTCTCGCACACGTCCCATACTTGAGAGGTTTGCGTTGCTCTTATGCGTTGGGTTTGTCTGGGCTTTTGCTGCCATTCTTACTGCTGCGGGTGCTTACAACAATGTCAAACAGCAAACAAAGATTAGTTGCCGTACAGATTCTTCTCATCTATTGCAATCTGCTCCATGGTATGTTGTGAAATCCAAGGTTTTTCTCTTCCTGCCCAAGTTTACTAGTATTTCATCATGGTGTATTTTCAACACAGGGCTAGGGTTCCCTATCCCTTCCAATGGGGGGCTCCGTTGTTCAGCGCAAGCCAGATTTTTGGAATGATCGGGGCTTCACTTGTTTCATCAGCTGAGGTATTATCTTTTGTCAAAACGTTCATCTGAGTTTTTTTTAACTGTTTTTTTCCTTCTGTTTTCCTTTTTTTTTTTTTTTGCCTTTTGGACTGAAATTTTGGTGGTGCAGTCAACTGCAGCATTTTATGCAACCTCCCGACTTTCAGGAGCTACTATCCCTCCTGCACATGTTGTTAGTCGAAGCATTGGTTTGCAGGTTAGCTATTCACAATTATTCTTTGAAAGGTTTGAAATCTAGCAAGCTAAATGGCACCTGTTTTATGTTTTGCTTCTCCATTTAGGGCATTGGTCAGCTACTTGATGGCATTTTTGGTTCTTTGGTTGGTTCTTCTGTATCCATGTAAGGAAAATCTTTTCTACTATCTCTTAAAGTAAATTCCGTTTTTAACCACTATACATTTGGTTTGATTGCTGAACTAAAATTTTCACCTTTTTTGTTATCTACCATAAAGAGGTGTCATAGATAATCATTTCAATCGTTATTTTGTATAATCTTGTTCCTCTAAGCTTTAAGTTTGATTAAGATATCAGTAACTTCCCATACTTTTAATTGACATAGGCATCATCTTGCATGAAAAGGGTTATTTTTCTTCAATTTTCAACTGGGATGATCCTTTCATCTGCTTAAATGCAGAGAAAATATCGGCCTTCTTGGGATTACTCGTGTTGGTAGCAGAAGAGTTGTCGAATTATCAAGTGCATTCATGATATTCTTTGCAATATTCGGTTCGACTTATCCTATGATCTCCTGTTTATCATTCTTTGAAGCTATTGTTGAGCTTGAGTCTTGACAATGTAGTTTGCTGTTGCAGGAAAGTTTGGGGCCTTTTTTGCATCAATTCCTCTGCCAATTTTCGCTGGTCTATACTGCGTGCTGTATGCTGTTGTTGGTAAGTAGTCTATGCACAAAATACATAACCTCTTCCATTTAAGGTTGTACAAGGTTGTATAATAACTGCACTGGTTTTTCAACAGCTGCCACTGGCATATCCTTCCTTCAGTTCGCGAATCCAAACTCCATGCGCAACATATACATATTAGGCGTTTCATTGTTCCTGGGGATCTCAATACCACAGTACTTTGTCATGAACATCGACCCCAGTACTGGCCATGGACCTCTTAGAACTCCTGCTGGATGGGTAATAGTTAATAATCATGTTTTTCGAGCCTTTTATTTTGTAAAAATTATTTCCTTCTGTAGTAACATTATTCCTTTGTTGCATGCAGTTCAATAACATAGTGAATACCATATTCTCTTCACCACCTACGGTGGCAATAACTGTCGGAACAATCCTCGATAACACCCTCGAGAGTCACGCGCACGAGGAACGTGGGATACCGTGGGTTAGGCCATTCCAGAAGCGAAATGGAGATAGCAGAAACGAGGAGTTCTACAGCTATCCTCTCAGAATAAATGAGTACATGCCAACAAGGTTTCTGTGAGAAAAAAAGATGGTTTGAACCCTCTAGTACTTGTTAGTATACTTGGTCTCAACTTTTAAATACTTAGGTTTATGTGAAAGCAAACTGAGTAGCTGTTAGTGATGGAAACTGATGTTTTGGCATGTTTGGAGTCTTTTGAGCCACATTAATTTTCCCTCAGGTCAAAACATGCTCTAGTTCCATATATTTGACCAAGATACTTATTAAATAGAGCCATCAAGATCTTTTTTTATTGCTTCATTCATGAATCTGCACTATTGAAAATGATCTCTACATTCTTTTAGAGAAAAATAATGGGTTTTTTTTTAATAAAGTTTTGGCTTTCTTAGCAGCCTCTTGAAGTAGGATTAGGATAGTTCAGTTATTGTTTTGGTGGGTCAATTCAATTGAGGGATTCATTATAGGTCAATAGGTCATCAAGAATCCTTTGGATCAACCACTGTCTTGTCGATTTCATGTGGCACATAATTCCCAATTGGGTTCCATAATGAACTAAAATACTACCCTCAGTCTTAGGTCGAGTTAAGACTGTCGCATTTTCTAATTTAGTCTGTTTTGTATAAGTGAGACTGAAAGTCGTACAATCACTAAGTTTAGCAGAAATGCTAGAAATCGTGGTTGTGCTTTCTATTTTTCTAGTTGTACCTAGGGATTTTCCACTTCATTTGAGTCTTTACTCCACACACCATTATTCACAATTGGGTTCCATAATGAACTAATACTACCCTAAGTTTTAGGTCGGGTTAAGACTATCGCACTTTCTAATTTAGCTAATTTAGTCTTTTTTTTATTAGTGTGACTGAAAGTTGTACAATCACTAAGTTTAGCAGAAATGCTAGAAATCGGGTTGTGCTTTCTATTTTTCTAGTTGTAGTGCCTAGTGATTTTCCATTTCATTATGAGTCCTCCACACCATTTTATTTACCACTTTGGTGTGAATTGAAAGGAATTTGACAAAGACTGTGACTTTAGGGGTCCACACGTTTTTGCATATCTTTCAGTGCTCATTCTCTGAATTCTCCCCTAAAGTGTCAAAAGCTCCCATTACCTCAAAGATTAGGACATTTCATCTCCAATTTTCAACCACTAGCTTTTAATGATGATTCTTTCATAATCAAGTATTAACCTATTGGGGTATTTTCATTCTTGGGAGAAGGATAATGGAATATACTCTGTAAAACCTGATCGAGAACAACATTAACGGGCGTTAATGTTGTTTTACTATGTATTTAGTAGGTAACTAAACAAGTATTTACACTATTCTAGCATACATTGTGCCAATCATTCAGACAGAAAGTCGAGATTGAAGCATTCCTCTGCAACTTGAACACAGAGACCCGGAATAACACTTTCCAAGTCCTTCCACAGCCATGATACTTCCTCGTCGCAGATCACGCGCTGCAAGAACTTTAGCCCTTGAATGGAAACCGGCAAGTTCCTGATCAACGGGCATTCTCTCATATCGATCTTGACCAGACTTCTGCAGCTTCCTATGTCTTCAGGGAGGCATCCTAGGTTGACACACTGGGAAATGTCAATGTACTCTAACCTCATTAGATTGCCAATTCCATCAGGCAGCTTTTTAATGTTTGGACAAGCATAGATCCTTAAAATCTGCAAGCTAGTTAACATTCCCAGGTCCTTGGGGAGCTCTTGGACCGTGTCGCAGTTTGTGATGCTAAGGATTCTCAGTGACTGCATTCTCGATAGGGATTCGGGCAGGGTGGAGAAATTGATGCAGTGGTCCAATGTGAGCTCCAAGAGCCTAGGAAAGAGGAATGGCATGTCTATAGCTGTGTGATCTAGGTTGTTGTTGATGTCTGAAAGAACAACTGACAGTTTCTGCAGATTCTTTAAGGATATCTTGGTGTCGGGAAATCGAGGAAAGGCCACTTTTTCCATCCAGAGGCTTCTTAGGTTGTTCAGATTCCCAAAAACTGATAGATTGTTTAAGGTTGCATTCGATGCTGCGTAGTTGATGAGGATTAGAGCTCGGAGCTTTGGCATGTTCGCTATGAACGGAGGCAGGAAGTACTCGGTTGAAGAAAAATTCAACACGAGCACTTCTGCTTTCGGGAAACTCATCTCGAACCAGTCCATTTCTTCCATTTCACCTGAAACATTGGACAAGAAACATCAACAAATGGACAATAAACATCCTTCTTAAACATAAGACAAGCAAAGATGCATATATACCTGTATAGACCGAGACTATTTGCGCGTTGAACGGATTCTCTGAGTTCCGATCCCACTCTTTAGGAAGCCTTTCTTCTCTCCTCGGCATCACTAACCGCCTCCTTTTGTTGATCTCCTCAACGTTGCTCAAATGTATGGCTAGATCCCTCAGAACATCGTGTTGGGACACAGATATTTCATAGTATGTGCTGTAATTGTCTCCTGATCTGAAAAAATCAACCCTAATCAGTTCCTAGCCTGAAACATAGTACTTCACATACAATTGATCCTAGAAGGAAACCTAAGATTCACATACCTAGCATCCTTGACAAGAGTCAGGAGATTCTTGTTCGAAAGCTCAACAAGGATCGCGAAAGCCTCCTTAGCATCGATGTCATGAAGTTCCACCCACATGTTGATGAGAATATCGAGGGGGATTTTTTTGTCCTCGGGAAACGATCCTAGGTCCAAGAAACACTGTCTGACATTCTCTTGCAGGCAATCAATGCTCATCTGCATCCTTTTCAACAGCTGAACTTCATGGGACTCACAAATAGGTTGGCACCTAGTTAGCCTGTTCTTGGCACTTGTCCAATACATTTCTGACTGATCCCTCAAAGAAGCTCCAATAACCTTAAGAGCCAAAGGGAGTCCTCTACATTCATCAACAACCTTAAACATTCGAAAAAACAAAAATCGTCAGAATTCGTGAAAACCCAACACAACAGAAGCCTGTAATAAATAAATAAATAAAAATTTACCTGCTTGACTAGATTCTTGTCGGTTCCTCCTGGGATCGAGTTCTGTCCGAACGCGTGGTGGCAGAAAAGACACAGGGCTTCATCTTCCCTCAGCAGCTCCAGCTCATAAGTGCAGTTGATCACTGATGAAGGGAACTTAAACCTCGAAACTACGAGGATCTTGCAGCCAGGTACTCTGAATATCAGTCTTTCAAGAACAGACAGCTCCCAAACATCGTCCAGAACAATCAGTGTTTGCAGTGCCGCCTTAGCCTTAAACTCTGGGCTCCACCTCGGACTCAAAGCATCATTCCCAGATATCATTTCCACGATTTGTGATCTCAGTTGATCCACATTAGGCGATTGAGACACAGTGAGGAAGAACACTCTATCTCCGAAATAACCTAGAATTACAGACGAACATCATCAATATTCCCACTTTCCCAGACTTTTTCCTTAAAATTTCCAAAAGAATATTAAAATGTTTAAACTTACTTTTAACCTCGTCGTCTCTGCAAATCTCTCTGGCTAAGGTTGTTTTTCCACTTCCTCCGATGCCGGAAACGCCAATCACAGCGGCGGCGCCGTCCTTCGCATTCATCACCATCTCCTTAACCTTCCTCTTCGCGAGCTCCATTCCGCCGCCGAATATCATCTCGCCGCCGCCGTCCTCCGTCGCCATATCCTCCGCCCTCTGCAGCGCCTCCCCAACCCACGCCTTCTCGTCCCCGGACACCCCAATCTTCATCGACCCGAGGCTCTGCTCCAGCCGCCGCGCGGAGCCCTCAATCCGGTCGAACCGCTCCACCATATCGAACCGCATGTGGTGGACGTCGGCGAGCACGTGGGCCTGCATCGGCCCATTGACGAACATGGAGATCGTCTTCTCCAGCTTCTCCATTTTGCGCGCGAGTTGCAGGTTCTTGTACACGTTCCATCGAGGGGATTTAAGGACCTTCTCGGCGAGCTCGAGGCCGTACCTTAGCTTCTCCGAAAGAAGGTCGAGCTGTCGCTGACGCTGGTGGGGGAGCTCGATGCCGGAGTATTTGATCTCTTGGATTATTGGGTGGAGCTCTTGGATTGACTGGATGAGTTCCTGTGCGCTGACTCTGCAGAGAGTGGATTTTTTGCAGATGGTGATGAGCTGTTTCAGAAGCTCGGTGGCTATCTCTCCGGCGAAGAAGTCCGTCACGGCCATTTTGGCCACCCAGAGTGGTGGTGGTGGTGGTGGTGGTGGTGGGATTATCTTCTGGGAATATAAAAAAACAGTTGAATCACGTCTAAATAAGGAGGGAGACTTTGAAAATGGATATGGGTCCACTTGCAAACATCGTACTCGTGCTATAGTCTGTATTTCATACAGCCCCCTTGACTATTGGGATATTACTAATCGCTCCACACAATCTTTATTTTCGTTTTTTTGATGTAAGACATGTAACACATTTTAGAAGAAGATAAAGAATGAATCATGATGATAAATATAAATGAGTTGAATTAGGCCTGTTTGCCAAAACTTTTTTGTAGATCAGTTCTGTTCAATTAAATTCAGTTCAGTTTAGTTTAATATAAATGTAATTTGATGAAATTCAAATTAATTCAGTCATGTCAAATTCAATGCATTAGTTTTCACCTTAGTTAAGTTCAGTTCAATTCAACAAGAAATAAACTCTAGCAAACAAGACATTAGACTCATTCTAATCTCTTATTTGAATCCAACAAATAAAAAGGTATAATTCATAATTTATCAAAATTTTGAGGGGTAAATGTATATAATCTAGTGGGTTGCTTTAATAATTGTTAGTTTGTTACTATGTGGTGGGTGACTCTTGTGATGATTGTACTGTAGTGCTTGACTCCGGTTAAGTATATTTAAATAGTAACAAATCTATAGAGTGACGCATTGATGAGGTAAGAAGATTAAGGTGCATGCTAATTGGATGAGAATTTATTATTTTGCTCTTGTTTTTTTCACGAACATCGGATTTTTTGTAACCTTTAAAGTGCAAAACTACTTTCTAAATGCTCCAAAAATGATGATATGAAAAGAGATGCACACGTGTAAAAACCATACTATGGGATTTATGTATGAAACAATTATGAAATATATTATATATTTGTATTGTCACTCCTTGTCGGGTTCAATGAATTTGAAGAATTGCAGCATGGAAGTACATGGACAGTGGGTGAGCGAGTGATTCATGTTTATTTGATCAGATTGTATTTTTAAGACTTCTTGATTTTATTTGTTTATTTTATTGTGAAAATAAGACTTCTTGATTTTTTTAATGAATTAGTTTATATTTTTAAAATTTACAAAATTTTAAAATTACTAGTGTAGTGGCCCTGTCCAATAGTGCTTATTTTCAGCACTTCCACCACCCTCCAGCACTTGTCACTATTCATAGACATGAATGATTTATTTTTTAAAAATAATAATTTTTCTTTAGAATTAGTTTCAATATGTTGTGTACGAATTAATCATTTTTTAAATATATAGTTTCATAATTATGTACATCATAATTATACAATTTTAATTTAATTTCAACGCCCTCCAGCACCCTCCAGCACTTTCCAGTACCAGCTACCAATTCCAGCACCCTAATGGACAGGGCCAGTGGAGCATAGTCTTGGACCTCTTGGTAGTCTCCCACCCTCATCGAACACTCCCATGATTTTGGTTTCCTAACGTCATAGTTTTATAATTGACGTAGCTAACCTTCAAATTTAATTAGCAATTTTATTGACGTAGTTTTATAAGCAATTTCTCCATGCAGGTCTATTTTTCTCTTGTAGGTCCATATTTTTATCATAATGTCCCTATGAAACCCTATGATTTCAAGTTCATTTTTTGCCTTAATAATATTAGAGATATTATGGTAAAAATACGGAGCGAAAAATGGATCTCGCAAGGAGTAACTCCTGTTAATAAGAGATTACACGGACAAAATTATAGCAATCGTACAAATACTATCACAGACCTCAGAAGAATACGAGCACCACATCACTTATACTAGCTCTGGTTTCTTTTAAATGTCCCCTTGACCAAAAAACACTATTTGACGGCAAGTTTGACCATCAATAACTTTATATACATTTATTAAGTAGATATAAATTTTTTATTTTTAGAAAATATGTGTTGAGGAGAATCCAAAACTATATTATACATGAATATTATTACTCATATACTACTCCAAATCTATGGTCAAAGTTGCAACAATTTTTATGATGAATAGTAAGAGGCCAATTAAGAAAAACCAGAGGGAGTATCTAATGGTCACATCATAATACAACACAAGTCATCGATGGATATTTTATTATTTTACTCTCTTTTTTTGAAAATGATATTTTTTAGTTGTTAGTGCCTAAAATGACAACAATTGAAAATGGTATATGAAAATGTTACTAAAAATCTTGAGTCTTACAATACCTGAAAATATAGTATAAGATAACAATTTTTCAAATTTTTTTGTGTAGGATATATTCTCAATTCATAACATTAGCAAGTAAAAATATCAAATGATGATATATACATTAAATAATTAAATAATAATATAAATATTTTTATTTTACTCAAGTTAAAATGTGACAGGCTCATAAAAACTCTATTACAAATATAAAATGTAGCCATAGTTCATCTCACCTGGCCTATTTCTTAAATGTTATTTGAAAATAAACTGATCTCGTACACCATATGGGAATATAATCGTGAGTTATGACTACTTATTTATGTATGAGGTTGCTCCATGCAGGTCTATTTTTCTCTTGCAGATCCGTATTTTTACCATAATACCCCTAATATTGTTAAGACAAAAAATGAGCTTGAAATCATAGGGTTCCATCATGGGGCATTATGGTAAAAATACGGAACTGCAAAAGAAAAATGGACCTGGAGAAATTGCTTTTATGTATTTACTCTTTAACTTTTTAAAGAATCTATTTTTTTTCTTCATTTTTTTGAAACTGAAGAATCTATTACTAATTCGACAAAAAGTCACCGAATATTTTGTGACATACGTTTCTAGAATTCTTGCCAAGTGTTTGTGTATAAAATAACACAAGTGTATAGAAGAGAAGAAAACCAAAAACATTGATGATTAAAGTTTGAAAATTCAAACAGGAATATGCTTTAAATTTAGGGGTTACTATTTGCAGGACCAAATTACTACTACAGGACCATATGAAACTTGATCAGACGTATTTTTTCCCAATTGGTTTTGCCCAATTCAAAATGCAATATCTGATATCTTAGTGCGTCAAATGTACATTTGAATCGGACAAAACTAATTGGAGAAAAATACTTCTGATCAAGTGAAATATGGTCCTGCAGTAGTAATTTGGTCCTGCAAATAGAAGTCCCTAAATTTATTCCCAAATGAACTGGCAAAAAAATTTCTGGCTTCTCTACCTTAAACGCAGCAGAGCCTGGAAGACTCAAGAATGTTACTACTGTCATTGATTTCACTTTTGTCCCGTAAATGGGCGCAGGCTGTAGAAAGTAGAAACACACATTTTCTTCATTCTCAAACAAGATTTTACCTTTTCATCATTCTAAAATTGTTAGGCAACATGCACTTCAAGTTCCACATTTTAAAATTACAATTTACATAAATGGAATCATTTTAAAATGGTGGGCAGGAAATCCAAAAATAATATAATAAGGTAGAACGGTAGAACTTGAGAAAAACGAATCATTATATTAAAATGAATATACTGCGTATTAAACTATTTTTTACCAGATAAATAGAATGAGCAAAATCTTATAAAACACGTCCATTCTTTAAAGAAAGTGCAATGAAGAAATGTTATATTGTATAAATATTATACATAAACCATTAACAGTCATGTAAAAGTATAAATGTCTTTCTAAATACACGAACCATCATATAAGGCAATATAAATGTTAGATTATTCATCATTTATTGACTATTTAACCACAAATATCATCAAAAATAACTTTTACCCAAATTCAATATAAACAAAGGTAATATTAATTAATAATCAATATAAATAAGATGAAATAATCACATGATATTTTCTCCTAGATATACACATTATGAGTTTATGATACAATATAAACTAATAAATTGACAAATTATTTATGAAACATATATAACTGAAAGTCTACGAAAAGAAAAGGAGGAGTCAAACTTTGCAACCCGATTATTGACAAATTAATTTCTGCCCCGCAAATTACTCTAATCTCAAGTTGGGGAAGGGAATTTGTCTCTTTGTACAACAAAGTAGCTTTATAAATCAATAACAGATGTGTCATGCATATTATTGACCACCAAGGATTTCTAGTTTGACCGGCACTACACACCACGCCACTCATTAATCTAAAACGAAATATATAAATATAAAGGGATATAAAAAATAAATAAAGTCGAATTGAGCTTATCATCTTAAACTATTGTCACGTTTTCCAAATTGGTTTGAAAACGATGTTTTATTGTATTGTATATTTTGTTTTCATTTGTGTGTGATAGTGAAGTGCATAAGCAATATCCTACTCATGAGGACGACTTTTTTCCCATCTTAAAAGCAATATCCCCAAACCCTTGTGCACGATTATTCAGAGTGGATAGAACTATTTCTCCATCCAACCGTTTTTAATGGAGCAAAGTGTTGTTTAGGAGGATTCTAAAGTGTGGTTTTTATCCTAGAGATAGATTTTATTTTTGGGATGCTTTTTTTAAAAGTTTAATGAAAGTTTATCATATGGCCATACTATCCTAAGTTGTATTAAATTGAAATGAAAATAAATTTATTATTATCATCGGTTTAAATTTACTGCATATTAAATTTGAAATATTATTCTGTGTTTTCCTTATGGTGGATGTTTTACCCTAAGTTTATGACTTCTTTATTGATTTTTATACTTTTACATATCACACTAGTTTTTAATTGAAATTTTATATAACTAAATATCATTCATTTGTTTTACCTAGCTATTTGTAAACTATTCAATTTTAATTACCCATATATATGACAAAATGAATCATTATTTTGTTTTGAAAAGAGTCAAAAGACCACAAATCACATGCATTATGTATTAGACTATAGTGGTAGAGAAACAAATCATCAATTATTGAAAAGGGAAAAAAAGAAATCAGAAAATGTTGAATTTGAACCTCCAATTATGAGCAGTGAATTGATGATGAGTGATTACTACTACAAGTATTTTGTTCGACTTTGATGGTGTCGGCCCAATCTCTTTGTGGCCCAGTTCAAGGACCCAAAAATTCTTTAACTACACAATCCATAATGATGAGCAATGAGCCCGTTGTATTATGCTCGGGCCCAGCTATCACAGTGTAACTTAATGAGTTCATATGCCTTGAGATTCATCAAGAGTTTGGCAAATTTTGTCTCAAATGAGATCAAAGATTATATGATACTGCTATTGATTGAATTTGTCGTTGGTGAGCTTTAAACCCACCGATTTTCTTGATTGAATTTGTCGTTGGTGAAATTGACCAAAGAAATGATCAAGAAAATTGATCGAAAGATCAAGCAAATTGAACGAAAGATCAAATTAACTGAAAAATTAAGGCAAAACCAAAATACTCAAGGACATTGATTGAAAGATCAAACAAACTGACTAAAAGATCAAGCAGAAACAGTAAATGCTCATTCCCCTGCTCTTGGTCTCCACAAGGACAGGTCTCACCCAAAACTTTTGTTATAACTCCTAAGATTCGCTCTTGGTAAACTCCTAAGTCCTAATGATACTCGTTATAACAATAATAGTTGTACTTTTGTTATATTGTGCATATGGTGAGAGTAACCAAAATTTTCAGGTGTTGTATGTGATGCAATGTTTAGTGGAAAAGAATATGGTGAAAGAATTTTTCAAAGCAAATTGACGAAAATAATTGAGCACATTTCATACATTACATTTTGTATATTACGTAGAGATCAAATATATGATTCAATTTAAATGAATGAGCTGAGGTGGACACATATATCAACATCTAATTCAATTTTATGGTAGTTGTTGAGGAGAATAACAGAATAATAGTTTTGTAGAAATATTTGGATCCATGCAATTAAAAACAGACCTAAAGTTGATGGAAATTCAACTCCCACATTCATGCCTTTTTCTTATAAGCATTTATTGTAGATGAAAAATACTCCTTCCGTCCCAACTAAAACTCCTCGGATTTTAAGAAAAATGTGTTTTATATCTTATAAGTGAAATTTTAAGGGGTATAAATGGAATATCACTTATTGTTATGGTTGTTTGTAAGAATTCATTAAGAATTGTATTTTTGTAGTTGTTTTGTCAAAAGAGGAAAGAATGAAAGTAAAAAATTTTGGTTGGGACGGAGGGATTAATAATTATTAATTATGAAGAAGGGGCTACTAAATCAAAAATAGGGTGGAAATTAAATAACGCGGTTGGCGCCAACGTTAGCAATTATGGCCTTGTCCAATAGGGCGCTGGAATTGGTAGCTGGTGCTGGAGGGTGCTGGAAGGTGTTGGAGGGTGCTGGAGGAGTGCTGGAGGGTGTTGGAATTAAATTAAAATTGTATAATTATGATGTACATAATTATGAAACTATATATTTAAAGAATGATTAATTCGTACACAACATATTGAAACTAATTCTAAAGAAAAATTATTTTTTATTTTTTTTAAAAAAATAAATCTTTCATGTATGTGAATAGTGACAAGTGCTGGTAGATGCTGGTAGGTGCTGGAAATAAGCACTATTGGACACGGCCTATGTATGCAAGTGTGATGTGAAATAACTCAAAATTCCTGAGTCACGAGTCACGACCCAGGACCAATACAAAACTTGCTCTTGTCGTCCAAGTAATTATACACAGAGAGTTATACAGCTGTCTTTCTCCGTTTTAATCAGTCTTCTCTTCCGTAGTCCCAGCTCCAGTCCTGAGAAAAGTGTTTATGTATCACACAAAAGTCAGATAGTCTTGGGTGAGATCTGTCTTTATGGAGACCAAGAGCTAAGAGAATGAGCATTTAATGTTTTTGCTTTTACTTGATCTTTTAGTCAGTTTAATTGATGTTTCAGTCAGTTCTCTTGAGTATTCTTGTTTTACATTGATCTTTCATTCAATTTGCTTGATCTTTCAGTCAATTTTCTTGATCATTCATAATTCTTGGTACATTACTGTTTTTCCTTACAAATTTACACCGAATCTCAGCCTTGAGTTAGTCCATGTGACCTGGCTGAACTCTAGTAACCAAAACCTAATTGCGTCGGCGGGTTTGAAACTCACCAACGACACTTTTAACTGATAACGGTCTCTTATAATGCTTGGTCTCTGTAGAGAAAATGTCTCAAATGAGAATTTGTATTCATGAGTTTTTGAAAAGTGCTTTAGTATCTTTAGACCGACAATGACTTTTGTAAATCGTACATTTAAAAACTTTAAGCACACATGGAAATACATAATAATTGAAAATCCATGCACTTTTGGATGTTTGATCAGAATTTTCAGAAGTACAATTTACACAACTTCAGTCCCGAGGTACAAGAACACTTTTCAAAAACTCGGAAGTAAATGAGCAAAGAACTCATAGGCACATTGACACCATTCTCTTTTTATTATAAAATATTTATAATTACATATACTAGCAAATACAATTTTTATTCATATCATAGAGCCAAATAGTATTCATGTTTGACTGCTGATTTAAACTAGTATACTATTCATAAAATTATCACATAAAATACTATTAAATTATACGTAACATTTATTTTTAACTATCAAAATTTTATAAATTGTGATTATATAATTAAATATGGACTAAAAAATTGATGATCATTCATTCATATTCATAAATTACGTACCTTCCCAAAAATTCAGTACTACTTGTTCTAAAGTTAGCGAGCATTCGAGGATTTCTGTTCCACGCGTCCATTTGTCAACCCCTGACTCGGTCAACCATGTTTTACACACTCCTATTTTTAGTATTTTAGCTTTCTTTTATCTCAGTCATATTCTATTGTTTTTCACACTCATGTTTTGACTTGTCAATGGAAAAAAAAAAGAAAAAACAAATGCGTTCAGAAATCACTGGAAAAATAAGGTATAAATATTTTCAATAAATGTATAAAATAATAAAAATAAATCATAAATGGAAAAGTGTGGACATAAATCAGATAATATAAAACATGCATTCCTTGCATTACTATTACTTTCATTTGCCAATTTCCGAGTCGGAGAACGAGTAAAGGCAAAACTTTCTTCGCGATTGACATTCACAGTTGACATTTTTACTTCGCAATTTTTATTTTTGGTGGACTGAGTAAAAGGAGGTTTTACACCTATAATAAGCGTGTTATTGTGTGGCAAGTCATGCATATTGCATGCATATGCCTGTTGCTGCAGTAACTTTAGGAGGGTAATTATCTAAAATAGTAGATATAAAGAATGCAGAAAGAATTGTATTGCAAAGGTTGCTTTTTCATTAACTAAAGACCACTATATATACAAGGATGGTCTAGCGTAGCTATACAATAAGATTACCCAATCTGTATGGGAATCATATATTCTAATTCTAAGAATACATCAAATCAAATATTCTAAGAATGAAAACAAATATACACAACTCATATACAACCAACCAGAATCAATCAAAATCTTCTAGAACATACTCTAATACCCTCCCACAAGCTCATGTTCGAACACGAACAAGAAGCTTGGAACGCAAGTCCTTGAAACGGGCAGTGCCAACAGCCTTGGTAAACACATCAGCCACTTGAGCAGGCGAGCTTACATGCCGAACAAGCAGGGTACCATCTTGCACTTGTTCACGAACAAAGTGAAAATCCAGCTTGATGTGCTTAGAACGATGATGAAGAACAGGATTAGCTGTGAGAAAAGTGGCACTCAGATTATCACAAAGAATCGTTGGAGGGCCAGGAAGAGGAAGATTCATCTCCTTGAGAAGTTGTTGCAACCAGATAATTTCAGCAGCAGCAAACGCAATGGCACGATACTCAGCCTCAGTGCTAGAACGAGCCACAACTCCTTGCTTTTTGGACGCCCAACTGATCAAGTTACCACCAAAATATAAGCAGAAGCCATGCTGAGAATGGCAATCATCTGGATCAGAAATCCAGCCAGCATCAGTGTAGCACAACAAACGCGAATCCTGAGCTGGACGGAAGTAGAGACCAGCAGCAACAGTGCCCTTGAGATAACGAAGAATGCGTTTGACCGCTAGCCAGTGAACCGTGGTCGGTTTGTGCATGTACTGACAAACTCGATTCACAGCATAGGAAATTTCAGGCCGAGTTATCGTAGCATACTGGAGAGCTCCTACAATGGTGCGATATAGCTGTTGATCAGGAAATGGATCCCCCGCCGCCGTGAGCCGCGAACCAGGAGTAGCCGGAGAAGAAATAGGTTTGGCGCCAGCCATGTTGCTGCGGTCCAAAAGCTCCAAAATGTACTTCTTCTGAGACAAAAGCAATCCTGTCGAAAGATGCTCAACCTCAATGCCGAGGAAGAAATTAAGGCGACCAAGATCTTTCAAGGAGAAGACTGAGTTCAAATAACGAACAAAATCCTCAATAAACTTGGAATTAGAGCCTGTAATAATCAAATCATCAACGTAAACCAGCACATATATAACCAGGCCACCATGAGATTTGATGTAGAGAGAAGTGTCAGAAACGCATTGCTTGAAACCATGTCGGAGTAAAGCCTGACTGAGTTTCTGAAACCAAGCTCGAGGAGCCTGTTTAAGTCCATAGATAGCCTTCTTCAGCCTGCACACAAACCCCGGATTGGAAGACGAAACAAACCCCGGAGGTTGTTGCATGAAGACAATCTCAGCAAGATCTCCATTGAGAAAGGCATTGTTGATGTCGACTTGACGAAGTGGCCACTAACGCGTGACTGCAATGCTCAGAACTAGCCGAATGGTGGTTGGCTTGACAACTGGACTGAAAGTGTCAAAATAGTCCACACCTTCCTCTTGATTGAATCCCTTTGCCACTAACTGTGCTTTGTAGCGTTCCACAGTGCCATCAGCCTTCTTTTTAACCCTGAAAATCCACTTGCAACCAACAACATTAGAAGCATAGGGCTTTGGAACTAAGTCCCAAGTCCCATTAGTCATCAAGGTATCATATTCTAACTGCATGGCTTGTTGCCAATGAGGATGTTTGACAGCTTGAGAAAACGTTTTTGGTTCGGGTTGAGAAACATTTAGTGGATATTTGGTGGAAAGAAGAGCTTTGGGTTTAAGGGAATTGGTAGAGGCACAAGTGGTCATGGGATGTTGGGAAAGCTCAGAAGGTCGGAAATAGGATGGTGCTGAAGGATATGGAGTGATGGCTAAGGATGAGGACGAGGCAGTCGACGAATCTACGGACTGGGACGGAGAAGTTGCTGGCTCGGGCGAACTGGACTGAGACTCGAGAGGCTGGGACGAGCTGGAACTTGACACGGGCGGGGACTCAGGCTCAGACGCGGACACATGAGGCGCAGACAGGCGCTGGACACCGACTGACGGAGGCTCGGGCACGACTGGAACTGACGGAGACTCGGCCAAAGCAGGAACGCGCAAGACAGGCGCGAGCTGGGGCTCGAGTACTGGTGCGGACGAGCGCTCGGCTGGTGTAGAAGGAGACCCGGTCATGGCAAGCTCGGACGAGAACTGAGCTGAATCTAGTAACGACAGATCATAGACATGAGAGTGTTCGGAGGGAGACTGAGCAATGTGTTCAGGATATGGAAACTGGGACTCATAAAAAACAACATGTCTCGCAATATAAGTTCGAGAGGATGGAGCATGAAAGCATAGATAACCTTTGTGTTTTGCACTGTAACCTAGAAAAATACATGCGACAGAACAAACTCAAGTTTACTGTTATTGTAAGGACGAAGATAGGGAAAACATAAACATCCAAAAGATTTTAAGAAATTATAATCAGGCTCGCGTTTGTAAAGACAGGAATAAGGAGATTTGTGTTGTAAAATGGGAGTGATGGTTCGGTTATTCAGATAAATAGCAGTATGAAAAGCTTGTTCCCAAAAGGATATAGGAAGATGAGAATGAGCTAATAACGCCAAGCCTTTTTCAACAACAATACGATTTCTTCTTTCAGATGCTCCATTTTGTTCAGGTGTGTGAGGACTCGAAACTCTATGTAAAATGCCATGTTTTTCCAGAAAAACCGAAAGGTTTCGATACTCACCACCCCAGTCAGATTGAAAAGCCTTTATTTTTGTTGAAAACTGAGTTTCGACCATAGACTTAAATAGTTGAAAGACATCAAAGACTTGAGATTTCGTTTTTAAAAAATAGATCCAAACAAATTTAGTGCAGTCATCAATAAATAACACAAAGTAACAAATTTAGTGCAGTGCCGCCGGACGCGGTGACGAGGATGGCGGAAGCATTGGGGACGATTTGGTTGGTTTCTGAAGCCATGGAAAATTAATCGATGATAGCAGTGGTGAAGCTATGAGAAGGATCAATTAGTTTTCGTCTGATACCATATAAAGAATGCAGAAAGAATTGTACTGCAAATGTTGCTTTTTCATTAACTAAAGACCCCTATATATACAAGGATGGTCTAGCGTAGCTTTACAATAAGATTACCCAATCTGTATGGGAATCAGATATTCTAATTCTAAGAATACATCTAATCAAATATTCTAAGAATGAAAACAAATATACACAACTCATATACAACCAACCAGAATCAATCAAAATCTTCTAGAACATACTCTAATAGTAGAACATACGGAATACATCTATACTCGTACCTATAAAAAATAAGTTAACACATAATACATTCTCCATTTTTTCAAAGGAAAATTGGTCATTATTTACAAAATTTGTTGGTATAAGGAATAGTAATAGTATTTATTTATGTATCAATGAAGCAAAGTTAACTTTTTAGTTTTAAGGACTATTTTATTCACTTTTACGATCAGACTAGTGATTATTACACAGTTTCTAATTGCATAAACAAGTAGAATAAAGTAGAAATTCCAACTTAGATCTTATTCCCCGAACTTAATTTGTTACTGAATTGAATTAAATTGGAAAGAAAACAAATCAAACTGAACTTTTCGATAGATAAATTCAAGAGAAAAAACTTAAAAAAGACACGCCTCTCTAAAAGTAAAAATTACCACATACTGACATACACTATCAAATGACTTAGATTAATCTTATTTGAAAAACAAATGAAGTGTGTTTGAAAACAGTTTTAGTTTTGACAGATTCAAATTTGGTTATTAAACTACTAGTAACGATGATTACTTCACTCCCAGCTTGTTACTCAAACGAAGAAGTATTCTGGGATTCTGGAAAGAGAAATTGTGTACGACTCCGTCCATGAATGCACAACGAAATCATTAAAGAATTACCAGAATTCAACGTTGGGCATTGACATTGACAAAGACGGTATATATATATATATATATATATATATATATATATATATATATATATTAAGTCTGGTGGGTCATCAGCAGTAGCATGTTCATGTCCGAATCTGCCGTGTTTCTTCCTCTGCAACTACGCTACGTTTCACTCTCAAATGCCTTAACCAAGAACCCACCTTTTTGTTGTCCGTTATCGGAATTCCTCGGATCCCACGAACATGTCTTGGACTCCATTCTCGCCGTCCCAGAAATCATCATCGCCGTCGTCTGATTCTCCGCAGAAGGAGAGTTCCCGGAGAAAGCAGAGCGGCGGGTTCTTCCGGAAGTCGAGGCACGCCGCCGACGAGGAGGTTGGATTGCAGCATCCGGCGAAGTCGTCGCCGGTGTCCCCTGCCAGAGCGGCGCTCATCCCTTGGTCAAAGTCGCCGGCTCATCTCCCCCAGCCCCTGCCGCTGCCGGAGCTGAAGAGCGCCAGCTCCGCCGGCGAACATTTCCGGTCGCCTAGGGAAGGGGACAGTCCCTTCAGCGCTGCGGTTTCCAGGTGCGAATTTGATGTCCCTTTTCAGTAATTTTGGTAAATATTGAATCTTTTTTAGGTTCAATTTGCATATATAAAGTGGGATTCTTGAGAATCTAAGTGACACAATTTCATATTTTTATATACTACTAGTTTGTTATTCATATCTGGACATGTCTTATTTAAAAGCATTGAATGAATCAAATGCTGTTCGAATCTTTGAAGAATACTATAATGGTAGATTACTATATTTGATGATCCTGATCTGATTGTACATTTGTTTTCTATGTTATGTTAGAAACCGTGCATTTGAAATCACCAGAAGGAAAAGCAGCGGCGATGCTGTGAAAAAACCGGCAAAGTCTCCGGCGTACCTGCGCCGGGGATTCGCTAACGAACTTCTCATGGAAGGAATCGGACACGACTACGATCATCGTGTTCCGATTCGGAGTGCTCCGGGAAGTGGCTTTTCAAGCCCTGCTTTAAGCCCTCAGAGATTCAGAACCATGGACCATACCTCAACACACTCTTCTTTCCGGCTAGACTCTTCGCATAAGGACAAGTTCATGCGTAGCCCCGAGCATTCGCCGATTCAGAGCCCTATGTCCCAGAATTCTGGTCTGAATACTAGGAAACATACCTCACATATTCCTCAGTCAGAAAAACGGATGGAGAATGGTTCCAATGTCCACCCACTGCCTCTTCCGCCACCACCGGGGATTAGCAGGCCTTCGCAGGCCACCAGCACAAATCAGTACACGGATAAAGCGGATGTTTCACCGGTTAAGGCTCAATGGAAGAAAGGCAAGCTCATCGGGCGTGGCACGTTTGGAAGCGTTTATGTTGCAACTAATAGGTAAGCTGAGGTTGTAAAATATTGGCAATGCCTGATTTTGCCTGATCATGTGGGAAATAAAAATGCTTGATTTTGCTTCTTGCAGTAAAACCGGGGCACTTTGCGCAATGAAAGAGGTTGATCTCATTCCAGAAGATTCCAAGGCTGGAGAATGCATAAAGCAGTTAGAACAGGTAGTTAACTAGTTAAGAGTAGTTTAAATTGTTGAATGAGTCTATCGGGCAAAAACTGATGTTTTTGTCATATGCATCTTGTTCAGGAAATCAAAGTTCTTCGACAATTAAAGCATCCAAATGTTGTACACTACCTAGGCTGTGAAACTGTGAGTAATAATATAGTCCTTCCTTATAAATGTACACATGTTGTATGCTGTCGAAGTAAGGAAGTAAGCGTGTGTTAACTCTGTGAAATCCTACTTTTGAGCAGATTGAGGATCGATTTTGCATATATTTGGAGTATATCCATCCAGGACCAATCAATAGGTTTGTTACTGAGCATTTTGGAGCTATGACTGAGTGTGTAGTCCGCAGCTTTACTCGCCATATTGCCTCGGGGTTGGCATATTTGCACAGTAAAAAGATCATCCACAGGTAAATTCGGTTATAATTTTTCATGCACAGGGTATAATTGTTCGTGCTGCTTTTATGTTGATGGTTTTTAATCCTACTCCTACTTAGGGATATCAAAGGGGCGAATCTTCTCGTGGATGCAAATGGTATTGTGAAGCTCGCGGATTTTGGTTTGGCAAAGCATGTGAGATCTCAAATATCAGTGCTTATTGCGTTTTTTTCACTCGTTAAGTTTATTTTCCGCTCTAATGGTGAAATTATCGTCTTTTCAGCTTACAGCCTGTGCCAATGATCTTTCACTGAAAGGCAGTCCACATTGGATGGCCCCGGAGGTCTTGCAGGCTGCTATGCGAAAAGATACATCTTCACAGCTTGCGTTTGGGGTCGATATATGGAGCTTGGGCTGTACTGTGATTGAAATGCTCACAGGAAAGCCTCCTTGGAGTGACTATAATGGGGTAGGCTATCTCATCCTCAAACCATGCCCTAATCTTCTTGCAGCATTTAATGTTTCTTATTAGTACTATATTTTTGTTTGGTACTAGGTTCAAGCTATGTTCAGGGTGTTGAACAGGTCTCCACCTATACCCGATACACTGTCTGCCGAAGGGAAAGATTTCCTGCAGCTGTGTTTTCAGAGAAGACCTGCTGATCGGCCTTCAGCAGCTAAGCTGCTCGAGCATGCCTTCCTGAGGCAGCCTAATGATAGTAAAGAGGTTGCAAATTGCACACCGGACTTTTCTGGATTGACTTTATCTGTAAGTGTTTGATTCATCCTATGTTTCATGTAGAAATGTTGAAATGTCTGATTTTGTTCTGATTGATGTTATGGTTTGTCAGGATAAAGTGCAGAGTCCCGATCGTGTCAAACGTAAAAAAGACTTGATGTCATTTCTGCCAAAGATCTCTACTTCTAAGAGTAGGGAACAAGCACATAACAACAGGTATGTATATATATATGGTTATTTCCCTCAATCAAGAAGATGAAATCAGCTTTTAACGTTGTTAAATCCACGTTTTTCAGCAGTGAAAGCCGACAAATCGGTCCTAAAGTCTCCGATGGTGTCCCTTCCTCTCGACACTCTCCCCGGTCTACACTCGAGGGTCTTTTTACCGTCTCTTCACCGGAGCTATACCCTCCTAACCTTTGACAAATCGAATCATGAGTCATGTAGACTTACGGTTTCTTAATGAGTTGTAGATTAAGAAGAATAACATTAGTTTCAGCAAAGCTTAAGGAGTTGCAAGTTCTGCAGAATGTTGTATGTAGTGTATGTATGACAACAAATACAATGTTTTAGGCTCACTTGTAATTGCTCTAAAACAAGATGCGCTCCCACCATGTACAGATGTTGAACTGAAACTATGAATTTTTAGCATTAATTTCACAGAACTGTAATAACTTGAGCTCTTCATCATCACACTAATTACATCTATGCTTACAAAACATCATTTTTTCCTCAAACAGTATCAAATTCAGACAGCTAAACCCCATGAATCATTAAATACACTGCCAAATTGAGAGCAGCAAGCAACTATACAGTCTATACTGCCATGGCTTTGAACGCCATTCAGACCATTTCGACGGCGGTCTTCATTTGAGCCGCATGTTCATGCCCGGACCCGACCGGAGCATAGTACGAGGATCTAGAAAGATAGAGAGCCAGAGCTGCCGCTAGAGTGCCAACGAGGTCGGAAACGGCGTCTTTGGTCGACGCGCCGGCGGATTTGAAGTATCCCATCTCGTCCGCCGCCTCCTTGGCGGCGCCGACCAGCAGCGACAATATGGATCCGACCCAAATGGAGCGGTTCCGGGTAAATGGATACCGGGTCCTGGCAGCCAGGAGAGTGAAGAAGATGGTGGTGCTGAAGCCCAATATCACGTGGTAGAGCTTATCCAAGGCTACCCAGTCATCGCCGCCGCTCTCCATTTTCTCAGGCGACCTGAAAATTGAACGGCGGATTCAGGCGCTACAAATTTCCGCCATTGCTTTTTTTTGAAGTAAAAATCGTGTTATCATTTCAAGGTCCTGGAAGACGTCCAGAATCGTTTGATACAAGGAAAGTGGGTGGCGAATCCCATGAAACAAAAGGTCTAACACTCAACTTAGCAAATTGTGCTACTAAATGAGCAGAAGAATTGTCTAATCGAGGAATCCAAAAAGGTAAGTTTAGGTCATTCGAAAGCAGCATGGTCCTAATGCATTCGACAATTCCGGCGACTTCTAAACGGCAGTCGATATCGCCCCTGATCATTTGAATCAATTCCAAGCAGTCTCCAGCAATAGCAACATTGAAAGAGAGGTTAGTGGCTAAAGTCACTGCCTCCTGTGCCGCTAACGCTTCGGCAAGTAAAGCATTATGCACAGTGTCACATTTCCGAGCCTGTCCCATTACGAAGCAGCCTGCGCTATCAAGGAGAACAACACCAAGGCCTGCACCATGCAACCCTACTCCCGCGTCAAAATTGATTCGGGGCACACCACTGGGCGGCTGTAGCAGAGCTGTAGCGTCCAGGCTGGTGGAGATTCTTTCTGGCCAGCGATTAGCGTTGTGAAAACTCGATAATGAATGCGTCACCATCCCTACAAGAACAGTGCTGTCAACCAGCCTTCCGTCAAAAATCTTTGCATTACGTTGGCCCCATATAGCATCACATAACATTAATATTAATTCTGAAGTCTCTTGATCATTATCCAGCAGAGCTTGCCTGAACCAAAGCTCACCACGGTTTCGTCGCGAAGCTTGAACTGCACTCGAGAGACCCCCATGTGAAAATACCATATGTGCATAAGAACATTGGAAGAACAAATGGGCAGATAGTTCATTGTCATCTCCACAAAGGGGGCACACCGATGAAACCTGCATTGTTCGGCGCCTTAGATTTTCTGATGTTGGAAGGCTGTCAGTAGCAAATCTCCAGGCAAAGTGTTGGACACGGTTAGGAACTCTGAGCTTCCACAATTTCTTCCAGAAAATAGAATCTCCAGGGGATACATCCGAGAGGTTATGATGGAGCCGATTCTGAGGCAGTTCCACCATAACATGATAAAGTGAGCGGACTGTGAACTTTCCAGACTTTGTGTGGTGCCAGCGCCAGACATCACGACTCCCAACTCGGGGTAATGGGATATCTCTTATAATTGCAGCATCTGCTGGCTGAAAGAAATTTTGTAGATGATCTAGGTTCCACCCACCAGTTAGAGGATCAATCAAGTCACTTACAAATCGAAGATGGTGCGGGACACGATCGGGGCTTTCAACAAAGAATGAATTGTCACCGGGCAGCCAAGGGTCATAGCAAATGCTAATACTGCTCCCGGAACCAACATGTTTCCGGGTTCCTAGTGTGAGCGCCTGAATACCTTTGTGAATACTCCTCCACGCCCAAGATGGCCTCGATCCCAAAGGAGCATTAAAGAGAGAGTAACTTGAGAAGTATTTATCTTTATAGACCTTGGACAACAGAGCAGAAGGGTTTGTAAGAATCCTCCAGGCTTGCTTGCCAAGCAATGCTATATTTTGCGCCTCCAAGTCGCGAAAGCCAAGACCTCCATTCTCCTTAGATCTTGCCATTTTGTTCCATGAGGACCAATGTATCTTCCGCTTCTCCTCACTATCACCCCACCAGAAGTTACCAATCATAGACTTAATATCATCGATTACAAATCTTGGAAGCAGAAAACAACCCATCGAGTAAGTCGGAATAGCCTGAAGCACAGATTTAATCATAACATCTTTACCGGCCTTTGATAAATACCTCTCACTCCATCCATCGATACGTTGACGAATGCGATCCTTTATATTCTGAAAGATCTCTGACTTGCTACGACCAATCTCCGAGGGTAGGCCGAGGTATTTCCCATGTGATGGGACCTCGGGGATTTTTAAGACATCGCAGACACCCCTCCTGACCTCAGCTGTAGTATTAGGGCTAAAAAGAACTCCAGATTTGTCATAGTTAATCCTCTGTCCCGAAATATTCTCAAAAAGTGTAATCACCCATTTAAAATGGGTAGCCTGGTCCGTCGTTGCCTCACCAAATAACAACGTATCATCCGCAAAGAAAAGGTGTGTCAGTTTAGGGCCATGTCTCGAGGCTCCTATCCCCTTAACCTTTCCTGTGCGCTCCAAATCTGTTAACAAGATAGAAAAGATCTCCGAGCAAATGATAAAGAGGTACGGTGATAGAGGATCCCCTTGGCGAAGGCCCCTCATAGGTGTGAGCTTACCCATTTCTCCTCCATTAAAGATAAACGAGAATACCACAGTTGACAGGCATTGCTCAATCAGCTTTACAAAGCCATCAGGGAACCCCATATGAGATAGAGTGCTCAATACAAACTTCCATTCAATTCGATCGAAAGCCTTACTCATATCAAGTTTGATGCTCATGTGCCCCACCTTCTGAGATAACCTCTTCTTCATAGTGTGATGGAATTCATGAGCAATCAAGACATTATCAGTAATAAGGCGTCCCTGAACAAAAGCAGACTGTGAGTCTGAAATAATACCTGGCATGATTGGTTTTAGACGGTTCGCGACAACCTTGGAGGCCAGCCTATATACCACGTTGCATAGGCTAATCGGACGAAACTGAGTAATATGTTCCGGCTGCTCTACCTTCGGAATAAGAACAATATGGGTGTAGTTCGCAGAAGGCTCCAAAATCCCGCGGTTCAAAAAGTTCAGAACAAATGTAGTGACATCCCGACCAACAATCCTCCAGAACTTCTGATAAAACACTGGGCTCATACCATCCGGGCCTGGTGATTTGAAGGGATGCATCTGCTTAACCGCCCGAGAAACCTCTGAATCTGCATAAGGTCGAATAAGAGAAGAAGCTGAGTCCGGGGAGATACACGAATGCACCCTGTCTAGGACCCGCTCCATAAGGTCTATTGGTGGATCGGAGGTGGAGAATAAGCCCCCGAAATAATCCATGATAATTCTCTGAATAGCACCCTCCTCAGTTCTTAAAACCTGTTGTTCATCTTTCAAGCCAGAGATAAGATTTCTATTCCTTCGCCGAGTAGCATGACGATGGAAGAAGCTCGTATTCCTGTCCCATTCCTTATACCAGTGCTGCTTGGCTCTTTGTTTCCATCTAATATTGTCGGCTTCTTGGAGTAATTCGTACTCCGATCGGACGGCCAAGATCTTCTCCTGAACATCCGATGAAATCACCCCACTCTGCAGGCTATGCAGCTCCTTTTTTAACTCCTCCAGTCTCTTCGGAATAATGGGAAAAGACTGTTTGCTCCAATTCAATAAGCCAATCTTGCAGCTATGCAGCTTGTCAAGAAAAGAAGAGTCTGTACCATCCCAGAACTGTTCTACCATTCTTTCACAATCAACGGACTTGATCCAGTGTGCCTCAAAGCGAAAGCCCCTCTTTTTCTTCCGACGGTGAGCACTCGGATCCATCTTCCTCAATACCACATGGATAAGCATATGATCTGAAAAAACCATGGGAACAGCAGTCACAGTAGACCATGGTAAATAATCTAGCAAAGCCTGGTTACTCACAGCTCGATCCAGACGGCCCCGTTGCGTGTCTGGATCCCTAATCAAACGATGCCAAGTAAAACGGGGGCCTGAACACCCCATATCAAAAAGACCACAATAATCCAGTGCATTCCTAAAGCTGGAAATTTGCCATTCCGCTCTAGGGTGAGCACCTCTGAATTCATCCTGCGAGAGGACCTCATTAAAATCCCCCAAACAGACCCAAGGGATGTCTGAGTTTGGTGCCAATAACTTAAAGGTCTCCCAAGCATGGCGACGACGGGAGACATTCGGTTCTCCATAAACACCAGTTATACGAATAATAGTACCAAACAAAGTAGCATGAACGTCAATGTAACGAGAAGAAAAAGACTTCAATTGAACATTAACTTGTTTGTCCCACAACAAAGCAAGGCCACCAGACTGACCTTGAGAAGCTACGGAAACCCCAAAATAATTTAACTGTGACTTCAAATTGTCAATAAAAGAAACAGAGGACTTAGTTTCACACAAGAAAATAATTGACGGAGACTTGAGGCGCACCAAATAATTTCCGCCATTGCTTGGGTCTGGTTTTTTGCTCACAGCATTTATGGAAGCTTCAAATTTAGGAAAAGGCTAGTTTGCCCTTCTAGTTCCCCTAAATAACTAAATTCAGCCGCGGCCAAGTCCAACACACTTGCGCTCTTTTCCGGTCAAAACACGGTGCAATTTCCCGCCACCAACATCGCCGCTGCCGCCAGAAGCTTCTCCGATCGGCATCTCCGGTGCCATTGTAACACTCTAGCTCTGGCTAGATACTGCAACAAAAAGCTCACAGCTTACAAACTCGACCATCTATTCAAATTCAGACCTTTTTGCGCTTCTCCGGCGTATCTGCCGATCCCCGAGCCCGACCCGCGACCCGTTACAGAACAATGCAGCATTCTCCTCCGCCTGGCAAACCACCCGAACCCGGAAATCTCCGCGTTTCCTTACAAGGGCTTTTCGAATATTACCGGCGTCTTGGTCGGCCGGGCACTGCACGCCGTCGTCTTGAAGGACTCATATTCCGACCTGAGCATTCTCCATTTAAACACGTTGATTAATATGTACTCCAAATTCGGCAGGATAAGGAATGCCCGTAACGTGTTCGATGAAATGCCTGAGTGGAATGTTGCTTCTGTGAACAACATGGTATCTGGGTACGTGAAAAGTGGGTATTATGTGGATGCAGTTTTGCTGTTTGTTGAAGTGTTTGCCCAGGGTATTGAAGTGAATAGTTTTCTTGCATCGAGTTTACTGACTGCGTGTTGCAGATCCAATGATTTGGTCCCAGAAGGGTTTCAGCTGCATAGCATGGTATTGAAGAATGGTTTAGTGGATGATGTTTATGTGGGAACATCTTTGTTGCATTTTTATGGTGGAAAAGGATTCTCGAAGAATGCTCAGAGAGTCTTTGAGGACATGCCTGAGAGAAATGTGGTTTCTTGGACTTCATCCATGGTTGGGTTAGCTGATAATGGAGATCATGCAATGGTGATTGATGCTTACCGAAAAATGAGACATGAAGGGGTTGATCCGAATCAGAACACGTTTACTACTGTGGTTTGTTCTTCTTGTGCGCTTGGTGATGAGTTTCTTGGCCATCAGTTGTTTGGACATGTTGTAATGTCTGGATTGGAGGGCAACACATCGGTAGCTAATTCCCTTGTTTCCATGTTTGGTGCTTACGGCAGAGTGAGAGAAGCGTGTATGGTCTTTGATGAGATGGATAACCGTGATGCAATATCGTGGAATTCTATGATAGCTGTATTTGCTCAGAATTTGCTCTCTGAGCAGTCTTTCAGATGTTTTGGGGTTATGCGTCGTGATCATGGTGAGATAAATGCCACTACTTTTTGTACATTAGTTTCAGCTAGTAGCTCTCTGCGGGATCTGGAATGGGGCCGGGGGATTCATGGTTTAGCAGTGAAAGTGGGAGTAGATTCAAACATTGTTTTCAGTAATACGCTTCTGACAATGTATTGTGAGACTGGTCGAACTAAAGAGGCAGAACGTTTGTTCAATGGAATGCAAGAAAAGGATCTGATTTCGTGGAATTCCTTAATGGCTGGCTATGAATCAAAAGGGAGGAGAGTTGATGCCTTGAGATTGTTGACTGAGCTGTTGACCTTGAAGAAGTTCATAAGTTTTGTGACGTTTGCAAGTGCTTTCGCTGCATGTTCTGATCCTGAACTTGTTCGTGAAGGCAGGGCGGTCCATGCTCTTGCTCATGTGTTCGGGTTCCAAGAGAATATGATAGTGGGGAATGCTTTAGTGACCATGTATGGAAGGTGTGGAACGATGTCATCTGCTAAGAAAGTATTTCAGAACATGCGCGAGCGTGAGTTGGTTACTTGGAACGCGCTCATAGGATCCTATGCTGAGAATCAAGAAGCCGATGAGGCTGTAAGAACGTTTAAGTTCATGTTGGAAGATGGGGAGCCAGCTAACTACATCACCATGACAAACATCCTAGGTGCTTGTTCAGCTCCATCTAAGCTACTAGAACTCGGGAAGCCACTTCATTCGTTTATAGTTCAGACAGGATTTGAAACAAATGAATACGTGAAGAACTCGCTTATCACGATGTATGCCAACTGTGGTGATCTTTGTTCGAGTAAATTGATATTTGATGAACTTGTGAACAAGACTTCTGTAACTTGGAACGCTATGGTTGCTGCAAATGCTCATCAGGGCTATGGAGAAGAGGCTTTGAAAGTGATTCGGGAAATGCAGAGGGCTAAAGTACCTTTCGATCAGTTCAGCATTTCTGCTTCTATGGCAGTTTCAGCAGACCTGGCCTCATTGGAAGAAGGAAAACAGCTTCACGGGATATCAGTAAAACTCGGGCTCAACTCGCACCATTATGTCGAGAACTCCATAATGGATATGTACGGAAAGTGTGGCGAGCTCGATGATGTTCTCAAGCTGCTTCCAGAACCACAGAAACGATCAAGACTGTCGTGGAACATCTTGATCTCGTCTTTCTCTCGCCATGGACTCTTCGAAAAGGCTAGAACAACTTTCCACGAAATGGTGAAGTTTGGCTCGAATCCCGATCATGTCACCTTTGTCTCTCTCCTCTCAGCATGCAGCCATGGAGGACTAGTTACAGAGGGGCTCTCATATTTCGACAAAATGATGTCAGATTTCGGAGTCAAACCTGCGATAGAGCATTGTGTCTGCATAGTCGATCTTCTTGGAAGAGCAGGGAGATTTGCAGAAGCTGAAGCATTTATTACGAAAATGCCAGTTCCCCCAAATGACTTCATCTTTCGAAGCTTGCTAGCGTCGTGCAGAATCCATGGAAACACTGATGTAGGAGAACGAGCTGCTCAGCGCCTTCTGGAACTCGACCCTTCAGACGATTCAGCCTATGTTCTATACTCCAACGTTTGTTCTGCATCCGGGAAATGGCACGACGCTCAGAAAACCTGGCTTGGAATGGAATCGAACAGCGTGAAAAAGAAGCCTGCTTGCAGCTGGGTGAAGATGAAGGCAGAAGTGAGCACATTCGGGATAGGAGACCGCTCCCATCCAAAAACCGAACAGATTTATGAGAAATTATCCGAGCTGAGGATGAAGATCAATGAAGCTGGATACGTAGCTGATACAAGCTTCTCTCTGCAAGACACCGATGCAGAGCAGAAAGAACATCATTTATGGAACCACAGCGAGAGATTGGCGCTTGCATATGGTCTGATCAGCACTCCTGAGGGTTCAACATTGAAGGTTTTCAAGAATCTTCGTGTTTGCGGCGATTGCCATTCTGTTTTCAAGTTTGTGAGCGGAATTGTGCAGAGGGAGATCGTTCTGAGGGATCCTTACCGGTTTCACCATTTCAAGGATGGTGTGTGTTCTTGTGGTGACTATTGGTAGCAGGGAGAATACCAAAACATATGCTTCATGTGTAGATAATTGATTCTTATTAGTCACATTTTTAATAATCAAGCCTTCAGTTTTATGAACTGTGTACACAAATTTTCAAATTTTAACTAATAAGGTGCAGTTCAGAAATCAGAAAATCAAAGCAACAGCATTCGGAGAATTCATTACAATTCTAAGGAAATAGTAAATTTGTAATTCCTATATCATCATCATCAGCTCTGAACATGTCCATGAATCTGGTGCAGTGCTCCAAAACCTGGTGCCAACTCCCATTCACTGTTGAACTTGTTATTCCTATCATCATCATCATCATCATCATCATCATCAACTCTGAACATCTCCATAAATCTGACGCGGTCCAATACCTGAGGCTGCTCCAAAACCTGGTGCCAACTCCCATTCACTGTTGACCCCCCCTCAACAAGCTTAGTCCAGTACCTGTTCACTCCAATGCGAGTCACAGAGTTGGCATTTTCAAACAACAGATGATCATACAAAAACTTTGTGAATTCGCAGTCGCATGAGTCCTTAATCTTTATCCTCAGAGGTCGGAGAATCAAAAGGATAGCATCTAAGATTTCACGAGCACGAGGTAAAGAAAATTCCTTCCTGAGCTCACTTATGGTAAGATCTCGAATGATTCCAGGCGCCTGAATAGAGAAGTTCATCTTACCAAAAGGAACAAAAACCAGAGCTTCAGTCTGGTTTAATGCCGCACTGAATTCCTTCAGTTTCAAGAACTTGTCCCTGCTGTCACTGTAAATCACCAATATGATGGAAGAATTCCATCCCCTTGGGTTATCTGCAAATGTAAGCGTAGGACCACTATTGAATTTAAAGAGAACAACATTAGGCACATCAAATCTAGCCTCCCTCAATCCAGAAATGTACTTTATCTCTATATTCTTGAGAGACGGGCTTGATATACTGATCTTCTCCAATTTTATCCAGCCAATATATAGATCTTCAAGAACTGGAAATTGATGTGCCAAGTTGATGAGAAAATCGCCATCAAATAATGCTTGTAGGCCTGACAGCAGCACCATGTTCTTCAGCTTATGGTACTTGTATTTGCCCAACAACCTTAAATCCCCTGCTCCACATTCAAACCATTCCAAATTTGGTGCTGCACCGAGTTCAAAAGTGTGATCTTCATTCAACCGAATAACAAGTTTCTTGAGGCAGACAAGATTGGCAACCTTAAAATCATAATTGCAATAATGAATCTCCAGAAATTCAATCAAAGGACAGCCTCTAATTATACTCTCAAAAACCCCTTCTTCCATGTCTACTAAACAAAGACGGAGCGTTTTGAGATTAGGCCACCTTATCATGCTCTCACCTGGCAGCAGCAGACTACACCATTTCAATTCTAACTGCACCAGTGACTCAGCTTCAAAAACGGGTTTGGGTAAAACACACTCCATACATATGTTAAGGTTTTTGAGACCCAGGTTGTTGGCCGAGGCCAGTTCGATGGATTGGTCAATTATATTCATAATTCGATCAGCATCGATCCGACATGTGAATCTAAGAGTGTCGAGATGGATGTTTTCCGTGTGGTACCTGGTGAGAGTGGAGAGCATATGTCTGAGTTCATGCTCGTCATCATCATCGTAAACCAGAACGGGACGTTTTTGCACAGCGGCCAAAAACTTCTTGGATACGAGGCTTATTCGAATCGCTGCTCTGTTGGTGGTGGTGGGATCGGAAAGGAATTGATTGATGATTCGTAGATAGATGTCTTCCGGCAGATCCAGTAGCCGCCTTTTCGACGCCATCTTGGTTCTGATACGGCGTCGATCAGGATGGTTTATCTCTTTTCTTTTTGCATTTGTTTCCTTATCTTTTAATATTATAACTATGAGTCCGTCTCTTGAGTGACCGTCACTATATAGTGATCAGATTAAATTACAAATAAGATATAAATTTAAAAATACGGAAGGGCTCTTTTGCAATTTTGAAACATTAATAATTACACGCGCCCGCGCGTGTAGTCGCTGAGCTTTTTAATTTGTTTTTTTCCCGTTTTATCATTGCAGTGCAATGCTTATTGGGTGACCCACCATAATTATGCAGTTTTTCTTTTTTCTCTTTGTAGCCTTTTCCATTTCTTCTCTTCTTCATTGCTCTCTACATGACAAAAAGCAAGAGAGACATGTTGTAAACAATTAACTCAACAAATCATTGAAAATCATTCACTCTAAAGTGTCAACCTTCCACTAATAAACGACAACCTTTTACAAAATACATAAATAAATATAGGAATTGCAGACAACATTTCACTTTTAAATATCAATCCTACACTCTTAAATATCAAACTTTTACGGTTAAAACAACAATCTTATTAAAAAGATAAATATGCATAGAATAACATTTTTAGAGAGCAATCCTACACTTTAACTATAAAACATTGGTGTTATGAAAACATGGATATTATAATATAAAAGATGTTGTTTTAAATGCACAACCTGGAAACTTAAAACATGAGATTTATAATATAAAACATGATAGCCATAACTACTAACTCGGTCTCCAGCATGTAATTTAAAACATGGGGCATTGCATCTAAAATATTGGTGTTATGAAAACATGAATATTATAATATAAAAGATTCTGTTTTAAATGCACAACCTGGAAACTTAAAACATGGGAATTATGACTTAAAACATGGGATTTATAATATAAAACATGACAGCTATAACTACTAACTCAGTCTCTAGCATGTAATTTAAAACATGGGGCATTGCATCTAAAACATTGGTGTTATGAAAACATGAATATTATAATATAAAAGATGCTGTTTTAAATGCACAACCTGGAAACTTAAAACATGAGACTTATGACTTAAAACATGGGATTTATAATATAAAACATGACAGCCATAACTACTAACTCAGTCTCCAGCATGTAATTTAAAACATGGGGCTTATGACTTAAAACATGGGATTTATAATATAAAACATGACAGTCATAACTACTAACTCAGTCTCCAGCATGTAATTTAAAACATGGGGCATTGCATCTAAAACATTGGTATTATGAAAACATAGATATTATAATATAAAAGATGTTGTTTTAAACAACCTTCACCTTTTACATTAAACATGACACCTTTCATCCCTAACCACACACCTACTAGGAACAGAGTAGCACACACACCTTTTACATTAAATATGACACCTTTTAAAACTAACCACACACCTACTAGGAACAGAGTAGCACACACACCTTTTACATTAAACATGACACCTTTTAAAACTAACCACACACCTACTAGGAACAGAGTAACATACATACACCTTTTACATTAAACATGACACCTTTTATCCCTAAACATGACACCTTTTATCCCTAACTAATTCAGCCGAGCTTCTCAAAAATCACAAACTGCACGGTTTCTGAACTTACCGCCGCTGCCGCCGCAAACGGAAGATGTTGCGGATTACGAGATTCTCCTGGTTCTTCTCCATCACGACGGTTATCATCCTCTCTTCGATCCTTGCCACCGTGACGGTCTGCTCCACCGCGCTATGACACCGGTTGCGAATCCAGATCGGCGGAGATATCCAGATTTGCGAATCCGCGGTGGCGAACGGAATGAGAGAGATCGGAAACCACACACCGCCACTATGTGATTTCACGCCAGCGTCGCAGATTCAATCGGCGTTGCAGCCGTTGTTACAGATCTGATCGTATCAACATCACCACAATCGAGACAGTTTCAGATCTGACGGCTTGAACTCCGGAAGGATTATACGATTGGGGAGATTTTGCGGGGAGGAGAGGAGAGAAGAGAAGGAGCGGTGAATTTGGGGGTCTGCGTTTTCACAATTGAAATTTTGGTATATATGGCGCGTGTTTATACCGCCGGGTTATAATACGGGCTTGGTTGACCCGCGAGAATTTGAATTTATTTTATATATTTGCGGAGTAGTCCCTGGTCACTATATAGTGACGGTCACTTCCAAGACTTATTCTATAACTATATAATATCCGGACCATGCCTGGAATTTAAATACAGTATGATTTTTATATAAGGATAAGTCTTGGAATAGACCGTCTATATTCTGATCAAAATATAGACGGGACTGATATGTTAACTATACAGACACGGAGGGACTAATTTGCAATTTCTGAAAAATTAGGATTTTCACGCTCTACAGTAACCCGCGCGTGAACAGTGACAGTGAATAGTGCCAGACCTTCATGTTTGAACATCCAGGTTCCATGTTATAAAACTTTCATGTTTCGTGTTAAAATCTTAATGTTTCGTGTTAAAACCTTCATGTTACATGTTAAAAACTTCATGTTTTAACCTCCAGGTTCCATGTTATAAAACCTTCATGTTTCGTGTTAAAATCTTAATGTTTCGTGTTAAAACCTTCATGTTACATGTTAAAAACTTCATGTTTTAACCTCCAGGTTCCATGTTATAAAACATTCATGTTTCGTGTTAAAATCTTAATGTTTCGTTTTAAAACCTTCATGATACATGTTAAAAACTTCATGTTTTAACCTCCAGGTTCCATGTTATAAAACCTTCATGTTTCGTGTTAAAATCTTAATATTTCGTGTTAAAACCTTCATGTTACATGTTAAAAACTTCATGTTTTAACCTTCAGGTTCCATGTTATAAAACCTTCATGTTTCGTGTTAAAATCTTAATGTTTCGTGTTAAAACCTTCATGTTACATGTTAAAAACTTCATGTTTGAACCTCCAGGTTCCATGTTATAAAACATTCATGTTTCGTGTTAAAATCTTAATGTTTCGTGTTAAAACCTTCATGTTGCATGTTAAAAACTTCATGTTTTAACCTCCAGGTTCCATGTTATAAAACCTTCATGTTTCGTGTTAAAATCTTAATGTTTCGTGTTAAAACCTTCATGTTACATGTTAAAAACTTCATGTTTTAACCTTCAGGTTCCATGTTATAAAATTGCATAAAGGTCCCTCCGTGTTTTTGTAAAATTGCATAAAGGTCCCTCAGTGTTTTTGTCTAAAATTTTCTAAAATTGCATAAAGGTCCCTCCGTGTTTTTGTCTTATACACTATTTACAACTTAATCATTGGTCTATACTCTGTCAGAATATAGACGGTCTACTCAGAGACCGACTCTTTATATAAATGTAATGAAATATTTAAATATATATTTCCTTTTTTTGAAAAATAATAATGGAAAAGTCTTGGGAGTGACCGTCACTATATAGTGACCGGACTAAATTATAAATAGTGCAATAAAGAAAATCAATGAGGGACCAATTTGCAATTTTTAAAAATTAAAAAAAATCACGCGCTACAGTGTTTCCGCGCGTGTACAGTGTTTTTCTACAGTGTTTGCTACAGTGTACTTCAATGTTTCAAGTTAAAATGTTCATGTTTTATGTTTCAAGTTAAAGTGTTCATGTTTCACGTTAAAACGTCCATGTTTCACGTTAAAACGTCCATGTTTTATGTTTTAAGTTAAAATGTTTATGTTTTATATTTCAAGTTAAAATGTTCATGTTTCAAGTTAAAGTGTTCATGTTTCATGTTAAAACGTCCATGTTTCACGTTAAAACGTCCATGTTTTATATTTTAAGTTAAAATGTTTATGTTTTATATTTCAAGTTAAAATGTTCATGTTTCAAGTTAAAGTATTCATGTTTCACGTTAAAACATCCATGTTTTATGTTTTAAGTTAAAATATTTATGTTTTATGTTTCAAGTTAAAATGTTCATGTTTCATGTTAAAATGTTCATGTTTTATGTTTCAAGTTAAAGTGTCCATGTTTTACGTTAAAACGTCCATGTTTTATCTTTTATGTTTCAAATTAAAGTGTTCATGTTTCAAATTAAAGTGTTCATGTTTCACGTTAAAACGTCCATGTTTTATGTTTTAAGTTAAAATATTTATGTTTTATGTTTCAAGTTAAAATATTCATGTTTTATGTTTCAAGTTAAAGTGTCCATGTTTCACGTTAAAACGTCCATGTTTTATGTTTTAAGTTTCAAGTTAAAGTGTTCATGTTTTATGTTTTAAGTTAAAATATTTATGTTTTATGTTTCAAGTTAAAGTGTTCATGTTTCACGTTAAAACGTGTATGTTTTATGTTTTAAGTTAAAATATTTATGTTTTATGTTTCAAGTTAAAATGTTCATGTACATGTTTTAAGTCAAAATGTTCATGTACATGTTTTAAGTCAAAATGTTCATGTTTTAAGTTAAACTGTTCATGTTTTATGTTTTACTGTAGCAACTCGACACTGTAGCAAATCGGTACTGTAGCGGTTCGGCACTGTAGCGCGTGGCTTGACACTGTAGCGCGTGATTTTTTAAAAATTTCTGAAATTGCAAATTGGTCCCTCCGTGTTTTTTTAACTTATATCCTATTTGTAATTTAATCTGGTCACTATAT
Organism: Cruciata laevipes; assembly: GCA_963678965.1. Taxonomy (NCBI): domain Eukaryota; kingdom Viridiplantae; phylum Streptophyta; class Magnoliopsida; order Gentianales; family Rubiaceae; genus Cruciata; species Cruciata laevipes. The sequence continues at coordinate 2,739,572 of OY787639.1, forward strand.
AGTGACGGTCACCCAAGAGACCAACTCAATAATAATTACTCATTCAACGTCATGGAAATCGTTCAGAAACGAATGATAAGAAACTTGGGGGTGTGACCCAAGAATCGTACAACATGGGGGTCGACTTTGCATAGTTAGCTAGAGAATGCGCTATAAGTTCTCACTACGAAGTAATCCAGAAGGGGCCTAGATAGTTGCTATTATCTAACAAACTTCAAAGTCTCTGAATCGTCTTCATGCAGTGCACTGAACAGTCTGTCTCCTGGTGAATCATCTGCACTACGTGGAGGGCATCCCCCACCAGTTTCATCTCCGGCTGATCTATCTCCGCGGCCAGGATGAGGGATTCCTCCAGAGCAAGGCTTTCTGCGAGGGACGGATCACTGACATTCGGGATTCTCCGTGCAACACCCCGAATAAAGCTTCCATCTGAACCCATAACTACCACCCCTATTCCCGCGTCCCCATTCAGAATACCAGCATCGAAGTTGATCTGGATCCCTGTGTCTGGCGGTCTCAGCAACATCATCGGCAACAATGAAACCGACGTCTCCTCCCTCCATTGATGGGCCTCCCTGTAACTCCTCAGATTTGCCACTACCCCTGCGGCCATAACAGCTCACTCCTGTAAATATATATTTCCTGCATGCTCATTGTTGTCACTTTTTTTTTTTTCGCCTGGATTAAGATGAATGAAATTTATGGATGTAATGATATATATTTCTGTTCATTTCAATTTATTTTATCTATATATTTTAATTAAGTTCAGTTGAGTTCAGATAAATCTTTTTAAGTTCACATAATTTTTTTTATGTTCAGATAAAGTTTTTAAGTTAAAATAAGTTCAAATAATGGGAGAATTGAAACTAATTTTAATTTCAAATAAGGTCAAACTCAAGAAATAATCAGCGTAGTTTTAATTTTAATTTTGAATAAAATAAAAGGATGTTTTTACTTGAAAATTTGAAACTTTACTCACTTGAACTCTACCGGCGCCACTTCCGTCCGGCGTAACAGCATCCCTCTCAGAAGCCAGAGCCCGCTTCCGAATCCGACATAATCCCAGAGTTTTTTCGAGCCCATAATCCCACTGCCAATTTGGTTTCTACTCAATACTTGCTGCAGCTCCCGTAATCAAAATGGAGGGAAGAATCTCATTTTACCATCCTCGCCGGAATCTGCGCACCAGGAGATTCATTTGAAGGAATAATAAGCCATGGAAGTCTCCGGAAGCTTAATCAGTAAAGTTCACAGTTCGTTCTCAAGCAACGGCCTGCATTTCGCCCAATTATTGGGCTCCAAGAGGGCCAATGAAATTGAATTGGTATGCTCTCTTGCCACCAAAATTCAATCTTTTCCATTCACCCGAAATTATTTTTATTTGTTTGTTGAGTTTGATCTGATAAAGGTTTGATTTAGGTGAAAGGAGTGTTGCACATATGCCAAGGTTTCTCAAGCTCATTGTTCTACTGGGATGATAATGTGCAGTGTTTTCGGGTTAGAAGCGGGGTTTATGTGTCCCATCTTACGCAGGGGAGTCTTCTTGGGATGCTTGATCAGTTCACATTTGCTGCCAGCTGTTTGAAATCAGTTGAAATTATAGTGAATAAGATTGAGAGTTTTGCAGTTTCACCACCGCCTACATTGAGGGCATTTACGTGCTCTGTATCTCTCTGGCTTAGGGTATGCAATTTACCTAGTGTGTCTTATTGTTTTACATAATTTGAGTTTTGTTAATTTGTTATGTAATTTTGGTGTTATACTGTTATTACTTTTTTTACCTGGTGTAGGCATTTTACCTAGTGTTTGTTGCGATTTTTACAGAAATTGAGGGATGTTGCTTTGAGAGAGGAGGAAAAGACAAGCACTTCCGATGGTAGAACCGTATACACACTCTTGGGGCTGTCGAGTTCCTTATCAAGGTCTGCTGGATTCTGGAATTATATAATTTTGTAAAAAAATTGAGCTTCACAAACTATTTATTTTGTTGTTGATACTGCTCAAGCATTTTGTTGAAGCTATTACCATCCACTTGGCATTCTTTATGGTTTTGCGGGATGCAACTTCCAAATTATTTGGTGATAATTATGTTTTTCTGTACTGCAGTCTATGTTCGGGAGCTGAATGCTTGTTGCAGATTGTTAATGATGCTGTTCCAGGAACATATTTTGAGAGCAATGAATCTGCTGCAGCTGCAGATATTGCCACACATGTTCTTAGTCAGCTTTATAGGAAGCTTAATGAAGTTTGTCTTGTGCAAGGGGGTGAGGTTGTTTATTTTTTCTCACTGTGATGAAGTGTTCTTTTCCATAATGTTTGAGCTCTTGTAAGAATTTTGTTGCATTTTTCAGGAGGATGCTTACAAGATGATACTGTACATATTTATTGGGAGCCTATTGCCCTATATTGAAGGTCTTGACTCTTGGCTTTTTGAAGGAACTCTTGATGACCCTTTTGAGGAGGTAATTCTTCATTAGGTACTTTTGAAAGTAGTGTGTGAGTTATCATAAGTGGTAACTGTTTGTCAATATACTAGACTTGATTTATCAAGTAAAAGTCATTAAATGTTTAGTACCTTGATCACACATGGCCTGTGGTGGTGAATATCCTGTGCCAATTAATCGATTGAGGCTGAGTTTATATTTCTTCACTTTTCAGATGTTCTTTTACGCAAACAAAGGAATTGCTATTGATGAAACTGAGTTCTGGGAGAAAAGCTATTTGCTAAGGTCAAAAGCTCATGAAAAACTGGATCATGGCTCTTCTCCTGATGCTTTACTAACTATGAAAGGAAAGAAAGAAACAACTGGAAGAGAGCCTAGTGAGTGTCATGTGTGTCCATTGTTCATTAAGGACATGGGAAAGGCTATTGTTTCTGCAGGGAAGTCCTTACAACTTATTCGACATTCCCCCCTGAGGTCCATTTCAGCTACAGCCAATCATAGTCATGCAGTTGGTAGATGTGTGGCTGGATTGACATTATCAGAGGCCTTTTGTGTCTCATTAGCTGCTCTTGTTGGCTGCAGTGACCACATTGCGGAATATGTTTGGAATGAGAATTTGATCTTCACTCCATCAGAATCTCATGGTGGAAAACATAAAGAACCCGAAGGTGGTGAGATTTTTACGTCCTTTTCGTCAAATAAGGTATGGTATAAGTTCTTGACTGATACATTGAAGCAGAAAAGACGTGTTGATAGTCAACCTGAGCACAGAAAAGTGGCTGTATCTGATACGGGGAAAGATTATGTGGTTGATGATATACATCGTATTGGAACATATTGTCCTGAAAATCCAGCTATGACTGTTTGTCAGAAATTGCTTCACACTAATAAGGATGCTTGGGGTGCATTAAGTTTGTCCAAAAGTATGCACCTTCCACCTTTAGATGACGACGAACTAAGAAAAGCTGTATTCGATAAAACTGAGGGCACCTATGGGGAGAGAAATACTAATTTCAGGTTTGGATTTGGGTTTGATGAGTCTGAATTTCTTCGCCGGCAAAAAGAAACAAAAATGCTAGAGATGTTATTTCCTTTTCCGACTTTGCTTCCTTCTTTTGAGGTACTGAGTTCATGGTATTTTGACGATTTTTGCTTCATAATTTCTTTAAGCATTTTGAACTGTAATAAGAATATTTTTGTGGAGCAGGAGAACCTTCACATATCAGAATTTCTGCCATTCGAGAAAAATAGTACTCTTTCATCCAAAGTTCTTGAATGGATACTAAGTCTGGAACCAAAGGTTACTCCACCTCCTGCTGTTATTATGCACGAATGCCTTCTTACCTATATAAAGAAGCAGGTTTGATTGCAAATAAATGGGGTTATAAAATTTTTTTCCACATTGTTTATGTTGAGTGCATCTTTATAAGATCCCAGTAATTGTATTTTATTTCTCCGTAGGCTGATTACATTGGCAGTAATATTCTGTCGAAGTTACTATATGATTGGAGATTGCTGGATGAGCTAGGAGTGTTACGTGCTATATATTTGTTAGGCTCAGGTAATCCTTAATACCATGAAAAAATGTTTCATGTTATATTTAAGAGGTATCCACTGAAATCTTTAATGAATGGAAAGTGTTGAATGGTTATGTTTGCAGGGGATCTCTTGCAGCACTTCTTGGTGGTGATTTTTAATAAGTTAGACAAAGGAGAATCATTGAATGATGAATTTGAGCTAAACACTATCTTGCAGGTGCTAATGATGGATCAATCCTTTGTCTAATTTGTAAGAAGGAAATTTCATTTGCTAACAATGCTTTGATGTGGATGCTCTTCTTCAGGAATCAATCCGAAATTCTGCGGAGGGGTCATTACTGAGCTCACCAGATGTCTTGGTGGTGACAGTCACTAAATCCCCGGAAATGAGTGGAGATGACCAATACGGTGCATCTGCTTCTAACTTAACTCCTCGTAGAAGTCGACAGCAGGCCACTGGAATTGATGCTCTTCAGTGTCTGGGGTTCACATACAAGGTTGATACTGCACCCTATGTGCTTGCTTGCATATGTCTTCCTTTTCGGAAATACCTCATTGCTGTAGCTCCTTTAAATGTACAGGTGTCATGGCCACTCGAACTTTTGGCTAATGCTGAAGCACTAAAGAAGTACAATCAGGTAAAAGTTTGGTTATTTCATGTTGATGCATAAATGTACTGAGGCCATGTTATTTCCAGCATCTCAGCACTTAAGTTCACTCAGTAAATTTGCGGATTGATGCTATTTAACTTTATTTTGATCTATTTCTACTATTTTTCACTACATTTAATATTATTTCAGTTAAGGTAACTAAGAAATCAGCTTGAAAGAACAGAGACTTATTCTAAAAATTTGTGCAGGTAATGGTTTTCTTGTTGAAGGTGAAGCGAGCAAAGTTTGTTCTTGATAAGGCTCGAAGGATGATGTGGAAGGTTAGTCATCCTTCTATTTATCATGTTTCTACAGTGACTTGCTAAACAAAAAGCTGACCATTTACTAAATCTTAATCCGTCTCTTGCAGGATCGAAGCATAGGCACCACCACTAGAAAACGCCATTGGTTACTGGAACAGAAGCTACTGCATTTTGTGGATGCCTTTCACCAGTATGTCATGGATAGAGTAAGTCTTCTAAGCCCATAACAGAGCTACACATTCTTTTCGTGTTTCGTGAAACTTTACCATCTTAACTGCAAAACCATTTCTAGGTTTACCACAGTGCGTGGCGTGAACTCTGTGAAGGCATGGCATCGGCTAGTTCACTAGACGAAGTGATGGAAGTGCACGAATCATATCTGCTGTCGATTCAGAGACAGTGCTTTGTTGTTCCTGATAAGCTGGTTGATAACAAGCCTTAACAATCCCTTTACTTTAATACAGTTCAGTTCCCGTGTTTTGATGCCTTCTTGTCGTGTTTACAGTGGGCATTGATTGCTAACCGGCTCAATATCATCCTCGGACTCGCCCTCGACTTCCACTCAGCCCAGCAGACACTAAGCAGTGGCGGTGCAGTTTCTGCCATCAAAGCAAGATGTGAGATGGAAGTTGATCGGATAGAGAAACAGTTTGATGATTGCATAGCATTCCTTCTAAGGGTACGCTGTTTTTTGTCCTTTTCGACTGTTTAGTCAAATATTAGTAATCAATTGGTTGCAGATTTCATCCTTTTGTTTTCATAATGATTTCATCCTTTTTTATTCTTGGTTGCAGATTCTGTCCTTCAAGCTGAACGTTGGCCAGTTTCCGCATTTAGCAGATTTGGTTACAAGAATCAACTACAACTATTTCTATATGTCCGATAGCGGAGTATTACTTCCAAGATAGAGGAAACCTTTTACAGTTTAACAATGGCATGACATGTGGTGCGATACTGAAGTTTGTAGACAAAATCTGGCAATTCGCCAATCGCCATTTCTCAGAACATTAAGTGAGATGTTATTGTATATGATTTGATAGTTTGTAAATTGTAATGCAACAGAAGTTTTTGTGATTAGAGACTGAAAAATCACAGTATTTGTTCGAATATTTGAAGCACAGAAACAACAACAACAGATTTTAGTCAAAGTTGTCGATCTTGATGGGATTGATGCCATCAGCGACGTCAAAACCTCCCACCATGCGCGCAAAGAAGATCATCTGTTGTTCCATTGTGAACTTGATGTTTTCAGCCTATGAAATGGAAGTACATTGGATTACTATCATAAACAGTATCAGAATCATAAACAACATTAACAACTTAGAAGGATCAATCCGTACCATTCGAAATCCATGCTGTTCACCTTCATACTCAACCAAAGCAACAGGAAAACCTTTCTCCTTCAATGCACCATAAATTTTCCGGGCTTGTTCTGGAGGGACAACCTTTGACAATCACGAACACGAACAATACATACTGACATGAGTTCTTTCAGAATAATTAAACTAAAGTAAGAAGTGGATCGACGTTGTTCTTACCTTGTCTTCTAATCCTTGGAATAAGATTACTGGGCAGGAAAATTTGTCAACAAAGTTAATTGGGGACCTCTCAAAGTACTCAATATCATTTCCTGCAAAAAAACATTACAATTTAATTGGATTCTGAAAATACTCCTGCAAAAGAATATGGTTAAGTCAATCTTACCAACAAGATTGTCAATATAATGAGATTCAAATTTGTGCGTGTCTTGTCTCAACAACTTGAGATCTGCTATCTGCATGTCACACAGTACAAGGAAACAATCGGCAATTTAAGATCACAGAGATAAAACTTCCTGAAGAAAAAAACTCGATGGAGCACTCACACCATATAAGGAAGCTCCAGCTTTGAACACGTTCCTGAATGCGAGTGCAGCTAATGTGGTGTATCCACCAGCAGAATCTCCAGCGATGCATAGCCGCTCACCATCAACCTTTCCACTTTGAACCTTATAATCAAAGAACATCAAATGCTAAGAGCAACTCTGTCATTTCTGTTAAGGTAAAAGAAAAGAAGATATGTGTTACCAGAAACTTTGCACAGCTGCAACAATCATTAACATCAACAATGCCCCACTGTTGTAACAGCCTTTCTCGATATGCTCTGCCGTAGCCTTCAAGTATGTCAAATGAAGAGTGATAGACATAAGAAACCAACAAAAACTAGACGCCATCTTAACCTTGTACCAACTCAAAGCAACCTAAATGCATACCAGAACTTCCACCATAGTTAACATCCACGATTGCCCAACCACGACTTGTCCAATACTGAATGCCGAGGTTTAATATTCCTTGAGTCTCTAAAGTAGGCCCTCCTGTGATGATTAAAACATGAGAATATATTAAACAGCAGGTTGTGTATTTGCAGCCAAAATCGCATCGTGAGTACCATGACAAAGCAACAATAGTGGAGGCTTTTCTTCTGCACTAGCTTGATAGATTGGGTTGGTTGGTGGGTACAAGTATGCAAATGCACTCTGACCAGGGACTCCAGTAGGGAACTCTATCAACTCCGGCTTACTAAAATAACACTTTAGTGTAGGAGAGCTCGATGAAGAACACCACATAATCTTGAACTCAGTTGCTCGAGTGTTTTCATCATCCAAAGTCACCTGATAACCAAGAAACAATTCTGGATACATACAAACAAACATTAAAAAAAAAAAAATCATAAAAACCATATAATCTGAATCAGCACCTTAGCTAATGTTGGTGGATATACAGCAGAAGCTCCCTCAATATACAAGCATTGATCCCGACACCTCTGTTAAAAAAGCGTACTGTAAGAAGAATTATCATCGTAATCTGCTAAGGTCTTTTAGCAAGGAGAAAAAGGTTTCGTGCTTTTACAATATCACGTATATCCGTGAAGGGAATATCCACAAGAGATAGTGTGCTCTCAGCAGCATCAAGAATACCAAGAAAGGACGTCCCGTTTCTTCTGCACATAGATAATTCGCACTGAAAGTGACATAGCTATCAATGGATGGAAGTGCCATTAAGTATACATGTTCAAAACTATACTTTACCTGTAACTACAGGCAATCAAGATCTTTTGATTGTTCTGTATAAACTCATACGAGTTCATACCGAAATCCCACATAGGTCTAGTAAACTCAGCATCAATAGAGTAAACTGGACACACCTCATTCGTAGACTCAGCCTATGATAAACATATCAGATACAGTGATTAGTTAAATATAACGATCAATATTAATGTTTAGTAAGAGGAATAGACATGAAAACGTTAATTCCAAACAGTTTCGGGAAAACTCACCCATTTGTAAAGATTCCAAAACCCAGTTTCTCTATCACTGATAAAATATAGTTCCCCTGATATATAAACAGTAGCAATCAAAATTTAAGTTTGAGAGCAACATCAACAATTCATGTAAGATGATTAACTTGCAACATGCATATCATGATTTTAAAAGTAAACCTACAGCTAGTATGGAAAGATCACTTGAGAGACCACACATAAATTATTCAAATACCTTGAGGAGACCACTTGGGTTCAGTAGGAGATTCGACAACTGTGAGTTCACCACCTGCAACACATTTTCGCTTGTGCAGTTCTCTGAGCAAAACAGAAAAATCACCATTAGACTCTAGACCTATGGTCGGGGGATATGCAACCATGTTCCACAAGACATAATACCTCTAAGAGAACACAGTTATGTTGCATACCCTTTATCATTGACATAGCCGACCCAAAGTTCTGATCTGTCCCATGGCATGTTAGGATGGCTCCACTCGATCCACGCGATCCGTTCTCCTTTTGGATCCAAACGAGGGAAGGCATAAAAGTCACTGCCAGAAATCATTTCTTGTGGCTCTACAAATTGCATTGTGCATTTGTGTCAGAACAATACACCATTCTGAATAACAAACATTGGTGCTTCTACACGGTCTAGGCACTCAAAGAAAAAAACAACAAACATCTAAAAGAAACTAGATAAAAGAAGTACCTCGAATTTTGTCATCATTCACCTTGATTGACACAATAGTTGTAATAGTGTCTGTACCACTGGCACGACAATCTGTGGCAAACAATGTACGAACGACACTAACTTCTGATATTAAACCAACATGACATATAACCTCAAATCGCTAACGAGTTTCTACACTGCATACCTTCCTGAACAGCGACATAGCGCTCAAAACGCGAATCATAAACTCCATCTGCATAACATACCACCGGTGCACCATAATCTGGAGTAAGAGGCACCGGAGCAGAATCTGCCAGCATGATATTTAATAAAAACAAACATATTTAAATCACTTGAAGCACAAACAAAATGAAATAGAACAAGAAAAAAATCCCAATTCTATTGGTAGTGAAATTAGTAGAACCTTTTGATGATAGAGACTGTTTATAGAGCCTTTGGTCACTGTAATTCGAGAAAATTACAGTGTTCCCGGTGATATGAAATGCTTTGCCTCCGCATTGGTGAGTTTCTGACCTAACTGAGAACTCCGTCGCCGTGATATCTACCGACGCCTCCCCTTCTTTCCCTTCTTTCCCTCCTTCCCTCACCAGAACCAATCGTCTAACCACAATCATATACAACAACACAGAGAATCAATCAATCAACACTAATTGGTTTTAATTAAAACTACAATCAAATATGAGCTTGCAGTATTCGATAAACCATTTAACAACATTGCTGAGTATCGATTCACGTATTTGATGCGACAATCGGAAAGAGCGTACCCTGATTCGGTGGGACGAGACTCCAGCCAGAGGAGGCGGCCGGAGGAGTCGACCGCGAAGCCGTCCAGACGCTTGTCGGAGCCGGAGACGAGATCGGAGGTTATGGGGGACTTCCAGGAACCATACGGAGCGGTGGTTTTGTGCTCCGTGGTGGAGCTACTGTTGGTAACGGTTGCAGACGACATTTTTCGCGGGAAATTGAATGCGGCAATTTGAGTTGAATTCTTCTGGGAACTGAAATGTGGTTGAATTAGGTCCCCAAAGAGTCCAAGGAATTGCGTTTCATAAAACTAGTTGGGCTCACCCGCACGGTGTGCGGTATATTTTAAATTCTAAATATTTTAATTTATATAATAAATTTAATGATTGTAGTATTTGTACTAACATAGTAATATAAAATATTAGGTGAAATCAAACCAAATATTGAAAATATGATAATATATGTATTTGTTTTATATTATTGAAGAAACGAAATTTAAAAAATTAATTAAAAACTCTTTTAAATGTAATAATGAACCATTCCTCCCAAGCCAAATAGACAAAATATTCATATTCAAAAGAACTGAACCAACAAAATTGAATAAAAAATAAATCCCAACACAAAGTCTCAAATAAGGTCAGCTTATTTGAGAGGTTTAGGTATTTTTCAAAATTATATGTTTTAACAATCAGTAGAATTTTATATTAACAAATTTACTATTATAATTACAAAAACATATTTGTGCAAATTTACTAATATAACATACTAACAACATCTAACTATACAATATAATCAGCACATGCCTAATTTAAAATAATATTTGATATATTTTTATCAAAAATATTATGAATTCTATATATATTAGCTAGCGGCTAAAAGATAAAAGATGTGAAAATAATGATATGACGTAGGTTAAATAGAGTTTAAAAAGGCATATTATTATAGTATGAAGTATTTTAATAGGTTAAATACAGTTTAATGAAGTATTTAATAAAAGATTGAGGGAAAATTGGGATTAAGGGTAGTGGAATTAGAAATTGGAAAGTGGAGTGTAAGATACACATGATTTTTAAAAAGGGCAGTGAATAATTAACTTAATTTTAATTGATATGATTATTAATATAAAGACATCAATACCCCTATTTCTATTATTTTTATTTAGATCTTTGTGCTTAGTTAAATTAAGTTTAGTTTCAATAAGTTCACTCTAAATAAATGTATTTATAATAAAATTAGTTCAAGTTAGCCCTATGTCATTTTACGTAGTTTTGGTTCAGTTCAGTTTAGTTCATTTTAGTTCACTTTAGTAGTATGCAAATCAGTTCATTTTCATCAAATTTTTGATTCATTCAAATTTAGTTGAATTCAAACCAATTCCTTTAGTTCAATTTAATATAAATTTATTCAGATCATTCAAAATTGGACGCATTCAATTCGATTCAAGTTCACCTTTCTTTAGTTTAATTTAGTACCGCTTCACTAAAAGCAATCAAAATCTTGGTAAAAATTCAATACATGTCAGTTCATATCCAACTAAAAAATTACATTTACTTTTTTTTTTAGGTCAATTCAATTCAATTTGGTTGACTAAGTTCATTTATATTTTCCTAAATTCAATTCAATTTAGCTCCATCATTTTTCCAAATTTTGAAATCCAATTTAGTTCACTTCCTTGGTATTTAATTGAATAAAATTTCATCAAGTTCATATGAATTTGACTTTTTTGAACTGAATTGAAATGATTTGATCAGAAATAAATTTTATTTAAATTGGAGCTAAATAAATAAAGTTAAACTGAATATAACTAAATTTAAGGAATTTAAAAATAAAAATAAGAGTTTTGTTATCTTTTTGTATTAATAATCATATTGATTAAAAATAAGTTAATATTCACTGCCTTTTTCAGAAATTATGTAAAACATACACCCTAATTACTAATTTCTAATGTTCCACGGCCCTTAATCCCAATTTTCCCGATGATTTAAACAATATTATTATAGTGTCTATCAATTATGTTATATGTGCCGAAAATTTAATAAAAGGTACAAAATAAATTATATTGTAAAAGGTAAGGTAAGGAAATACTTGATTTCACCTATCTAAAAATATATAAATCCCTTTGTTCTTTTTTTTTCCTGAGATATGTAATATTCTATTTGTTCTAAAATATAGTAAGGAATCAGCTAAATCACCTAAATTGAGTATAATGTTTAGTATTTTAAGAATCATGAGTGTATCAAGTAATCGATTATAATGATCATTATCGTGGGTAAAGAGACACAAATATAACAAATTGGATAAATTTACCCGTCCAATCAAATAAAAATGTACTAAAATAGGATGTTTAAAAATACTACATGTACTCATTGCGGTGATTGAAAATTGATCACATGCTTTACATTCAAGAAAAACAAAACACAAAATTGCACAAAACGATAAGAATAAAATAAATATATCAACTAATGAATATTGAATGCCGATCAATCTATAACGAAATCAAAACTAACTAATTCTCTGACCTCAAGAAACAATAAAAATGAAAAGAAATCATCTCATTATAAATAAATATAAACGCATAAGAATTGGAGTTTTCAATTTCTAATCTTTGTTTATTCATGTATACAAAGGTACACATTAAGCAAAATGACTTAAAATAAAACAATATTATAATCTTAACAAAAACCAGGGATATGTTGCATTCTAATCATTAAAGGATAGCACAAAAATCATCAAAATAATAATCAAAAACTTTGATACACTATTATCAAAATTTAATATTTAGCCATAATTGAGAAAAAAACTCTACCTACGGATTTTGAAAGATGATGTATAAACTCATTTTTGTGAGTTTATAGTCATCTCCACATGAAATCAAGAAATGGACAATCACCAAATGCACAATATTAGAAATAAAATAAAATAAAAAAATATAAATCTTCGGACATACCTCAAACTTCCACAGATTTACGGCATGATAGAAGAAAAAAATTGTGATTGAAGAGTATTAGAGATCAAATACATATATATAAAGTTGCAAAATATAAATATGGAAAATATATATTATGAATACATCAAAAAGGATTTCGTTGACATCTAAAAGGAAAAAAGAGGAGCTCCTCAAAAAACTAATCACGCAAGCTCTCAAAAGAGAATATTGAATTGAGGTTTAATTAAAAGAGTGCAATATTTAATACCATAAGAAAATACATAAATATTTTATACCATAATTTATCAAAATACCTAAAATAAATATATTGAATCAAATACGACGTCGTTTATTCCACACACATTTTGAAGCGAATAACTATTCTAGTTCCCTTTAGGGATAATCTTATCTAAGAAAAAAAAAAATTGGCACTACCTTGATAAGGTCATTGAGCCAAGTTTTTTACTTGCTTTGGCTTTTGAGTATAATTTGTTAGAGATCTCAATTTGTTATTTCAAATAAAAATTTGAGTATAGTTTGTGTTTATAATTTAAGCTTGTAAAATTATTTGGAATGAGGTTAGTAAATTGATCATACTTTCATTTTTGTTTACTTTAAGCAAATTAATTTTAAAATATCAAATTTCCACATATATTGGAGTTGAGGTTTGTATCACCAACATTTGATTTGATATAAAGTTGAGATTTAAAGTTATTATTATTATTTATTGAAATTTTGCCCTTATTTTCTACTTATGCAACAATTATTAGAATTAATTATCCCGTGCTTGTATAATGTCTATGGATTGTCTTTCCTAGAAGTTTTGGTTGCTCATCTCTCTAAACATGTTCTTTAGTATACATTCAAAGATGGGATGTGCATGCATGTAGGGCAAAGATGTTTTGCATATAATAAAGCTGAAGAAAATTGCATAACAAAAGCTGAATAGGTTCAATGTTGTGCCATACCATACTTAGGCCCTGTCCAATTGGGCTGAAATTGAATTGAATTGAATTGAATTTAACTGAATTGAATTGATTGCTGTTGAATTGAATTGAATTGATTGCTGCTGAATTGAATTGAATTGAATTGATTGCTGTTGAATTGAATTGAATTTAATTTAATTTAATTGATCAGAAAATAATTTAACATCATAAAAATTGATTGCTCATTTAATGAACATTTTTTTAATATACTATTAATATCTATTTAATTATTTCATTGACATTTTTTAAAATTCAAATATTTAGATGTACATGTGATCATCTAATTCACATTCGCGCCTCATTTGATGAATATTTGAATATGTTATTATTATTTGTTTATTATTTTATTGAAATTTTTGAAAATTCAAATATTTAGATTTACGTGTGATTATCTAATTCACATTGCTAAAATATTTTGTAGAAATTTAAAAAATTAATTAATACCATAATATCATTGTTTTGGATATTTTTTATATATGATTGGTTTATAACTTAAATTTTATAAATATATAAGATTGGAAAATAAAATAATATCATATAAAATAGTGTATGGCCCTGTTTACTAGAGCTTATTTCTTGATGTACTGAACTGAACTGAACTGAATTGAACTGAACTGAACTGAAATGAAAATTGATGTATTGAAAAATGGAATCAGCATGACTGAATTAACCTGAATTTCATCAAATTGTATTTTCACTGAACTGAACTGAACTGAACTGAACTGAATTGAACTGAATTGAACTGAACTGATCTACAGATAAGTTCTGGTAAACAGGGCTTATATAATATTGTTTAAAAAATAGTGTGCATATTTAGGTAGAAAAATTAACCATGCATTTTGATGTCGTTTATCCCACACACAATTTAAAGAGATGATTTATAACTGTTATAGTTCCCTTTAGAGATGATTTAAACTTAATGAAAATGAACTATAATAAATTTAAAATAATTTGAATAAATTGAATTGAATTGAATTGAATTGAATTGAATTGAATGCTATTGAATTGAATTGAATGCTGTTGAATTGAATTGAATTGAATTGATTGCTGTTTAATTGAATTGAATTGAATTGATTGCTGTTGAATTGAATTGAATTGAATTGAATTGAACTCTGAATAAATTGAATTGGACAGGGCCTTACTTCCAATAAATATCATAGTACAATATTTTAAAACAATATCTTACAAAAAGATTTGACCTCAACTTCAACTCAAACAAAACCTTTCACCAACTCATCTGCTTGATATTTCGTGATTTCAGTAATACTGTTCATTAATAGATGGTACTAAGGCCCTGTTTACTAGAGCTTATTTCTTGATGTATTGAACTAAATTGAATTGAACTGAACTGAAGTGAAAATTGATGTATTAAAAAATGGAATCAGCATGACTGAATTAAACTGAATTTCATCAAATTGCATTTTCACTGAACTGAACTGAACTGAACTGAACTGAACTGAACTGAACTGAATTGAACTGAACTGATCTACAGATAAGCTCTGGTAAACAGGGCCTAACACATTATAAAGTAATATAACCTTTACAAACTATCGATCGACATTTCTATAAAATCATGAAACATCAACCTGTCTAAACTTTAAATTGTTAGAGCTAACTAAAAACTCTCTCCTTTTCTTTTCCTCCTTCAAAAGTGCGTGTATTTGCTTCCATAACATTATTAATGATTGTTTTATAGTTGGATCGCAAAATCTTGTCGGATATATATAAAATCCTAAGGTTATCATCAATAAACATAAAGATGCATAACTTTCAAACCTTATTATTCTCCCTTTGTACGCAATAGAGATGCGTGGTGAATGGTGATAGCTAGTGACGGAATTATAGAATGTGTCACTAGCATATCATGGTGCAAAAGTGAAGAAACACT
The DNA here is from genome assembly GCA_963678965.1 of Cruciata laevipes. Taxonomy (NCBI): domain Eukaryota; kingdom Viridiplantae; phylum Streptophyta; class Magnoliopsida; order Gentianales; family Rubiaceae; genus Cruciata; species Cruciata laevipes. Next base: position 2,754,999 of record OY787639.1, read on the forward strand.
AAGAAGATGAACTGAACCTAAGGAATGGGATTTGGGAAAGGCAACAAATTGATGTGGAAATGGCATGAAATTATCAGAGATGCACATGCATTTTGCCATAACTAACTTGCCTTTTTGGAGAAAAAATTTCTTTTCTCCACTTTCCTCTTGTGGACTACTTTCTTTGAATCATCAGCATCAAAGCTTTCCCTTTCCTTTTTTTCCCAATCAGATGCAACTTCAACTCATAGATCCTTACCCCATTTACAAAGTGCCCGTCTTTTCTTCACAAACATAGCCATGTTACTAAGGATAAGTCCATATTCCCATCTGACATTTTTACGCAATACTTATGTTTCATGATGAAGATTGGTTGAGTTGATTCTTTCACTTGAAAGACGATTTTTACAATTTTTTCATCAGTTATGAAACAGTTGTCAAATGTCTAGACATTTGTTTAATTATTGCAGAAATACAAGAAATTTGTAGCATGCAAATCACTCGTTAAAAGATGTGAACGTTGCTGAATTTTCCGTCCAGTTCAGTCATGGAACAATAGAATCTACTAAATTTTAAATTACATTTTTATAACTTCTATCTTACACATATGCTAAAACTCTCTAAGTTTATTCTATAGTGATCATTTTCATTTCATTACCTTATTCCTCCATCGATATTTCACATGCACTTGGTTTGGGATACACAAATCGGTTGCCGGTGAGAGTAGCGGTTTTGGGTGAGCAACTCGTGGGATCACACGGGATTCTTATGCCTGAAATTTTATTACTCTATTATTAAGAATTCTAGGTTGAGAAATTATTTTTATTCAACGTTGCCCTTACCAAATAATTCAATAATGTTTTACTACTTTATTCATTGGAAATTATTTTTAAATTTCTTATCATTAATTTATAAATATATATATATATATATAATTTGATATTTAAATTTAATATCTAGAAAAGGTTCAACACCTTAAGGTTGAATGCAACGCTTATAAATCGACGTCCTAACTCCCTCATTCATTTCGAACCAACCTAAATTTTCTCCACTGACTCTTTCTTCCCCTCCAAAACAAAGCGTTGCCATGACGTCATCATGCATAACCCCGCTATAAATCACATTCTTGAGCCTGAAGGTTAAAAAAAAGCACACACACACACACTCACACAACAATGCCAATTCCGCCGGTGCACTCAAACCCTTACCAGAAGATGGAAAACTCCCTCTTCCTATCACTGTTGCAGCGCACAATCAACCCGGAAAAGAAATCGAAACCCGGCCGCCGTGGCGGCGGCGGCGGCAGCGGCGGAGGACTCTTCAAAATGTTCAAGCTCCTCCCCATGCTAACCACCGGCTGCAAAATGGTGGCCCTGCTCGGCCGGCCGAGGAAGAATCTGCTAACGGACCGGGCCACGACGGTGACCCTATTCGGGTACCGGCGGGGCCGGGTATCCATCGCGATCCAGGAAGACCCGCACCGTTTACCCGTATTCGTGATGGAGCTGCCCATGCTGATCTCCGCGCTGCACAAGGAGATGACGAACGACGTCGTCCGGCTGGCGCTCGAGTGCGACGCGGCGCAGAAGAAGAGCAAGCGGAAGATTCTGGAAGAGTTCGTGTGGGCCGTCTTCTGCAACGGTCGGAAAGTGGGGTACTCGATTCGGAGGACCGACATGAGCGACGACGAGGCCCACGTTATAAAGCTGCTCCGGGGGGTTTCGATCGGCGCCGGCGTTCTCCCGGCGCCGGACGATAAGGAATCGGCGGCCGACGGGGAGCTGACGTATATCAGAGCCAGGTTTGAGCGGGCTGTCGGGTCCAAGGATTCGGAGTCGCTGTACATGATTAACCCGGATGAAGCGTCGGGTCAAGAACTCAGCATTTTCTTTGTCAGAATGCGGTAGATTTTCCGACAGATCAGAAAAATTACTGATCATATATATACAGAATCTTGGTTTATCGTTTGGGGTTTAAACTGATTGTTTAGAATTTATATATTGTATCTCTACAGTTGAAACTGGAGTAAATTAAGTCATGTAATTATGAGTTGAGGCACGTACGTACAGCAAGTTTATAATAGTTTGGTTATTTAAAAGATCATTGAAAGGAGTACTAGTTGAATCGAAATAAAGTCAAGTTCATTAATTAATCAAATGATAAGTTCATCCTTCTTAATAAGTTATTAATGAGTTGAAGATAGTGACAAAAAGCTTATTTCAAGAATTGAAGTAAGTCAGATTTTAATGAAGATTGTTGGACATCATTTCTTGTATGACGGTGATAGTTGAAATATAGTTGAGAATGTTGATATTCTTACTTGCAAACTTAATCGTTTACTTATTAATCATGGTGTTGATATTCTCACTTTCATGCCTGATCATTACCTTTTCAAACCTGATCTTTTACATATTAAACATGTTCATTCAGTAAGACCATTTGACACCAAGTCTTAATTGAGAATTTTTCATATTGTGGAAATGATGTAGTCGAAAATTGAGACATGTCTTAGGCCATGTCTAGTCAAGGAAGTCATGGCACTCTTTCACGGCGTAGCGCTCACCGAGTGCCATGATGACTAGTCGTTATGGGCTTAATTCGGTGTTTTAATAGCGACGACTAATTGTTGACAAGGCGTTAACTAGTCAGTTCGCCTGGACGCCTTGGAAGTCACCCTAGTTAACTAACTCGGCGTTCCAATAAACTGATTACAACTCCAATACAAGTCCAATAAATTAACTGCAGCTCCATCTACCGTTAAACTGGACAGGGCCTTAATTAACCTTTAATTAGCCTCCTACAAGATGGAACTCTTCTTTAATCAGTAAATGAATTGGAAAATCAAATATCCTACCCAAAATTGCTAATAATTGGAAAATGGGGTCTGGCATAGGATTAGTGAGCTATATGTTGGGAAAGTGGGACAAGTGTAATTAAGGTTATGTGTCTTGATAATTATGGGACTATGATGATGAGACGAGGAGGCGCCAAACCGAATGTCTTGTCGACGAGAAATGTCCACAAGGAGGCCTGGTGTTCCTCACCTTTAAGCTTATGATCCCACCTCCTCTCATTTCAGGAATCACATCCAAAATTAGTTCAACATCAACTCTCTCATCTTCTACACCAAATTATCAATGATTTTCGTTTGTCATTGATTTCCACCATTAGATATATACTTGCAACATGCAGCAAGAACATGCATGGTTGATTCTCAAAAGCTACTTTCGCTCCAAGTCGGTCACGAATCACATTGATTGGTACATTCAAAAAAAATCTTCATTCAATCCACTAGAAAATATCCAGTATCGATTGACAAAAGCAACGTGGGAATAATATCCCAAGTCGTCATGGTTGCTAAACTATCCTTTGCATGACTAGCTAAAAAATGAGCAGAAATATTTCTCTCTCTCGTAATCCAACATGGGCTAATGTGTAGCTACCATAGTAACAAGTGTTGGATGTTGTCTAGAAACTCTTTACAACCACTAGTTGAGGATCTAAATGTCTTACCATGTGAACTAGCGTGAGATAGAATCGATTTAAGCTGGTAATTAGTTAACTAGGCAGATGTTGCAGGAACTCTACCATTCTGTAGATCTTCCCATTCCCTTTATAAGGATGAGATAAATGTACTATTTTAATTCGGATTGTAGATCAAGTTCATGAGATCTCGATGAGTGGATTTGGTATTGTTTAGTGGTCTGTTTTCTGTTGCATGCATGTTTTTACCTGAGCCCAGGTCCATCACCCAAACTCGACACATTATTGTAACTTTGTCCTTTACGTATTCTGATTCAGTCCAATATTTAGTCACTGGGTGTAAACTTTTACGCCCAGAAAAAGCCCAGAACCCTTACCTGTTTTTGGCCAACAAGGCAAATTGATTTTATTACTTCCGAAATTAGAAATAACACAAATATTGTTTCATTGTTTGCATGATATTGTACTAAGGGTGTTGGACCAAATAAAACTCCGTATTTATTATTTATAATATTAAAATTTTCATCTACAAATAAAATCTTAGGTATAAGGGAGCTACAGTCATGAACAGACCTAAATTGGATCTGGAACCGTACCTAAAATTTGGTGACATTTTTTTAATCAACTTGCCAGTAGATTTTACGATTCCAACTTGAGAAAGTCTTTTGTGAAGACCAATGGCCAGAAGAATGATCATTTACTGTTTTTGCTTGATCTTTTAGTCAGTTTGATTAATCTTTTAGTGAGTTCCCTTGAGCATTCCTTTTTTACCTTGATCTTTCAGTTAATTTAATCTTTCGTTCATTTTGCTTGGGCTTTCAATAAATTTCCTTGATCATTCCTAATTCTTGGTACATTACTATAATTTCGTAAAAATCACACCGAAACTCAGTCTCGAGTCGGTGCATGTGAGAAGACTGAGCTCTGACGACACCAACAACGTTCTAAAATCTAACAAGCGAAGGCGGGTTGAAACTCACCAACGACAACTTCAACCGATAATGGTCCCTTATACTAATTGGTGTCTATACAGACAGGTCTCAAATGAGAATTTGTATTCCAGATTTCTAAAGCACTCTTTCACTCTGTATAGTTTGTTAAAATATTAATCAGCCCCGTCTTATAATTAATATGTAGGTTGTACGTCTTTAAATTATAGTATTGTATCCCATAAATTTTCATCCCCGCCATTTTATAAACAAATAAATAAATCAAGCCTTCCGGAAATTGTTCCAATTTTTCATGCTTTCGATCGAATAAACCACCTGTATAATATATGTATATATAGTCATGTAAAGATTCATAATTCATGGTACAAATTTAAAGTACAAATCTAATGATAATTGGAAGTTTCTTAGCAAATTCAGGGCTATAAAGAGAATCTGGAAGAATTTTAAATACGCAGCAGCGACAATCAAGATGTTAAGGTTAGTTTACGGTGCAACAAGATGGTCCCTAAATGAAGCAACCAAATTGCCAGGATAAATACTTGAATACGTAAGTAACAATCCCAGGTATTTTAATAATACTTGAATAATTGAATACGTAATCATCCCAGATACTATCAACGCATCATTCTCACTTCATATTTTAATTGATAATAATTATGTTCAATGCACGTAGACTATGATAAATAAGTCTCTCTAATCCACCCAAAAGAAAAGATTGTGAATTTAACAGTTTGTTAATTATGACCAATTCTTCAGAGCTTATTTATCGATGACTAGATCAAAACAAATTAAAATGAAAATTAATGCATTATAAAATATTATCAGTAATAATCAAGTTAAGTTAAATGAATGAAACCTAATTGGACTTAACACTAATATTATGGGAATCCTTAACCTTTCATATAATGATAATTAATTGTTAGCGTGTTTTGTAGTATGATCCTAATTGAGAAATAAGGCAAATGTTGATTCTTCTCACTTTTATATCTGATCAACATTACTTTTTTATGTGGTCTTCTCACTTTTATACCTGATCATTACATGTTTTATGTCGATTTTTCTCATTTTTAAAGTGTATTATTGTTGATCTTCTCAATCTTCCCCTTTCTAAGTCTGGTTTGTATAGTGAAATTGGTCAAAAATCTCATATGTCTACAATTTGACTGATCTACACAAAGCCACAAACACTGAAGATAACCATTTATCCAAAGTTCTATTGATGATAACTTCAAGTAATTTCATCCGAATCTATAGAGAAAAAAGGAATCGCAGAGATTAAAAAAAGATGGAAATTAGGATAATTGGGATTTGATAAGGAAAATGACAGGATCTAATATTGCAGAATCTTGTCCAGTTTGAAGACATGAATGAGCTGTAGTTGCTGCAATCGAACCAACATGTTTGTGGACTTTTGCCGTGACCTAATTTGCCTTCTCTATTATGGCATCTGCATATGCAACTCTCTGCTCAAGGAAGCCGTGGAGGAAACAACCGTTAGCATTAAGTATTATGGATCATAATATAACGAAAAATTATATAATAATTATAATGATTGAATCATAGTTCTGACACGAATGATACTTGGATAAGGGATTTAGTTCATGAATGTTATGAGATTGAACGGATCTCTAACAGCTGTCACTCTTTAGATTGTCCGTTGCATGTTCAGAGTTTTGGACCAGAATAATATCTAGAGAAAAGTGCTAACGTACCCCTGACCCTGAGTTTCTACTTAAGTGCTCATGTACTTCTGAGTTTTTGAAAAGTGCTCTGGTACACTTGGATTAACGTTGACTTTGTAAATTTTACCTCTAAAAACTCTGTTCGGCCATTCAAATGTGCATATCAAACTATGAAGTGATTTGAAAATATACATTCGGGTGCCGAGCATAGGTTTTAGAGGTAAAATTTACGATGTCAACGTCAGTCCATGGGTATCAGAGCACTTTTCAAAAACTGAGAGGTACATGAGCACTTAACTAGAAACTCATGGGTACGTGGGCACTTTTCTCTAATATCTAATAATGTTTTTTTTTAAGTTGCCTATATTTAGGAAATGGATTTCATTTGATACTCCTCCGTTTCTACCACTTTGGCATTCATACTAACTTTCAACTATTCATTTTATTTGTTGTGAGGTTAAAAAATTGTCCATGCTAAATTTAATAAATAACAAAATATATACTACAATATTATACTAATAAACTAGATGCTAAACATAATTTAAATTAATTATATCTATATAACAATGCCTAAAATTTCATTCCTTTCTCATTCTACTTTTTGTTGGCACTATTCAGAGTGCCAAAATTGAAGAAACAGAGGGAGTATATTAGGTTATATAATATGAGAAGCATTATAAGTCATATGATAAATGTATCTAAATTACGCCATAAACTAATTAACCAATAAGTGTTAAAATTGTAAATATACCCTTGGGCGGAGCGAAGGCGGGGCCGGATTTAAGTAAAGTGCACTTCACCCTTGACCCCGACTCGCTGACTTGGCCGCGAGTTCACGAGGTAGTCATTCAAAATGGTTGATATGTGATTCAAGGATACCAACATTAAGTTTCATTATAAACAATTTAGAGTAGAGTTATCCTCTTCGTTTTCATTTATTGGCACTTCACTATTGGATATAAAAATTAATTAAGAACGTGTCACTTGAGTGATGTAAATTATATGCAACCAAGAAAATGTAAAAAATAACGATTGAAAATATTTAAAATTTTACCACATGAAAAGTGTGAAGATGACTTGGAAACAAAAGAAAGTAAAGTGTATATTAATTATATATGTGTTTTAGTTCCGTTCAACATATTTACGTTCTTGATTTAGTTTGGTATAAGAAAGAAGTGAACCTCAACCAAAAAAAAAGAAAAAAAAAAAGTGAACTCAACACAATTACTTCAATCATAATTTATTTCTTCACCACTTTCTCAAAAGAGGTTTGATGTTCTAAAGTATGAACAAATATTAGGTTAATAACTAATAAGTGTCATTGGGTACATATATATACATAATAAAAATATAAATTTTATAGTTAATTGAATTCAGTGCCATTTGAAAATGTAAAACATGGATTATACTTTTGATGATAAAGTCTTGAAATGAAAAGTTAGATCAGACAATGAACTATTATTGATTAGTCCTTTTCAATACACTTTTAGTTTACACCAATCTAATTAGTGGAAAAGACCTAATTAATACACACAAGAAAAAGTAATAAAACGTGGAATAATGATCAAAACCTCATTGATTGGTCCGTCTAACAACGACTTAAACCCAATCCGATGCGACTTGAGCTACTATTTCCTGTCTAATTCTTTAATTAACTGAAAAATCACATCGAATTAACTAACTAATACTCCACTATAATCATAAGAACCTAGATCATGTTTTGGATCAAGTGGTGTTGTGGTTGTAGCGGATCCCTGATTGGCGCAGTAATTGATGCGGTAGTCGCTCTTCTCTGCCAAGCGGATGTGATTTTCACAGTTTCAAGATAATATCCCTGAGGGCGGTATTACATTTTTTATTGGATCTCTTAAGCTGTAACAGCAGACATAATTAGTCTGGTTGCCATGTAGTTCGGTTATTCTGTAATAGACTAGTCGAATTGGATGTCAATTCCACTCATTGTAATCGACCTTGAATGAATTTTCTTCAAAAATACTCCACTATATATCTTTATGCTAATCAATTTGTTTGCTTAACTAATATTTACACCTTTTTCATTTCCACCAGAATTAAAGTCCAGGATGAATTAAAGGAAATATAACATGTTGGAGAAATATAGACCACCAAATTAATCACATTATTTAACATAGAGTATGGGTTTAGTTTTTTACAAAATTCATTGATAGAAATACCCTTTACGAATTAGGTAGCATTTTCCATATAAAAAAAATGACGAAAATACTCTTAATATGTGGTGTAAGATAACGTTTGATAAGCAGTTTTGTTAAAGTACTATTTCTAAATATATAGACTGGAACTTACAAAGTAATTCCAGAGTCAAAATTATTTGATTTGACCATTTATAATTTAGATTGTGTTTGACAAAACTTTTCAACTACTGTGCATGAATTTTTTAGTGTTTGGTAAACTGCTAAAAAATAGTTTATTGTGAAAGTAAAGCTCATCACAACATCTTTCAAATTAAATCATTTTTAAACCAATTTTAATTACAAGCACAAGTTCTCTAAGGTAATCTACTTAACATTTTTTCGTGCATTTTAAATGGTTGTGTTTCATTATCAATTGGTGAAGGTGCAAAATAAAACAGCTAATTAAGAGATGATGGAAACATATGGTTAATTGTTTGGAATAAAACAAGATAGTAGCATATGATCAACCACCATAACCAAATTAGGTTTGACCATTTGGCTACGAAACAAGAGCATTTTCCACGCGGAATAAAGAACACCATAGGTTGATGAATCTAATTCCACCGCCGTTCAAGTGAAAACAAACCGGCATTTCGGGTTGGAAGGGAACACCTTTGGGACAACCCCGATTTTCCACTCTTATCTTTACTCTTCCAATATAATTACCCGTCTTATTGTTTTTTAATACAAAATAATAGTAATAAAACTCTATAATTTTAATTTATCAAAATGGCGATTTTTTTCTTTTTCTCTGAATCATAATTAGTCTATTATAATTCGTTTTAACAAATCATGGTAAAAATCATTAGTCTATTACGGTAAAAATACGGACCTGCAAGAGAAAAATAGATCTGTATGGATGGAGAAATTGCTTTAACAAATCATAGTTCAAATATAGTGATGATGGTGATTAGGCTATGGCATATTCTCATTTGAGACCTGTCTCAAATGAGACCAAAGACTATATGAGACTGCTGTTGATTGAATTTGTCATTGGTGAGCTTTAAACCCGCCGATTTCCTTGATTGAATTTGTCGTTGGTGAAATTGACCAAGGAAATGATCAAGAAAATTGACCGAAAGATCAAGCAAATTGAACGAAAGATCAAATTAACTGAAAAATCAAGGCAAAACAAAAATACTCAAGGACATTGATTGAAAGATCAAACAAACTGACTAAGAGATCAAGCAGAAACAATAAATGCTCATTCCCCTCCTCTTGGTCTCCACAAGTACATGTCTCACCCAAAACTTTCTCTTAGGCCATTGATAAGAAAGACGGAAATGAAAATTGAATTGAAATACTAGCATAAACGAGTAACGTTCTAGAGTTTATAAACAAAACCTAAATGGCACTGAAAATAATTGAAGGATTTAAAATTATAACTTTGGAGTAAAATGCCACTGATAATTACGGTAAGCTCCGGCGATTTTGAGCCTGACATTTGATGTCGGTAAACAGATAGTGGTAGTGGTCAAATTCCAAGCCTTCTTAGAGTTATTCCTCGCAATCTTCTGCCAAGATCTCAACTATTAACATTAACTGGATCCTGCAACTCAGAGTTTGGTGGACTCAAATCAAACACCAGAAAATATCAAAACTTTCTGGTGACCGTAGCAACGAAAATTAACAAACCAGATTCTAAGCCAATTTCAAGTCTAAAAGCCTCCAAATTAACTCTAGTCACCGACCTCACTGCATGGAAAGTTGCATGGTGACCGTGTTATTAGTTGCATAAATTAACATATTCAAAGCAATACGAATATTTTTCTATCATAAATCTTTAAATGCGAAAAGAAGTTCAAATCAATTCAGATAAGCTCAAAATAACACAAGATAATATGGCTATGTTTTGACAGAAAAAACTAAAAATAAATGAGAAAAATTGTAACACTGAGCTATTTGTTAAGTGATCATACACTTGGGAGTTTTTAAAGGTGCTCTGGTATGACTTATATTGTCTTAGTAAATCATCATGAAAGCTTTGACCGATCATCCAACTATTTATTTTCGATTTTCAATTTAAAATAAACATATAGATCACATTTATAACTTTTAAGATTAAAATTTACAAATTTAATATCAATGAATTTAGGAATAGTTGACACTTTTCTCAAAATAAAAATCAACAGTAGTGGTGAAGTGAAAAAAGAATAGTAGTGATAGTGAAGAGTAACTTTGTAATTTTGTTTGGATCAGATCAGTGACTGAAAAAAATATCCAAAGGGCCCACAAATCTGACATACCGGGCAGGGCTGTGAGGCACCGCCACCGTCGGATTAGAAGCAATTAGGTGTTTTCGTCGTATCTGAAAATCAGTCGGTGCGGGTTTTCCAGCTGTATTTCATCAACTGCTCAACTGCTTTGCAAAACGTACAAATTTGGCCTTAAATTCTGCCACGTGGGCGGCCTCGGAATAATCCCCTCCCTTCATTTTATTCCTAACATTCCGCGTTCATACCTCCCAGGCCACACGAATTCAATTATTCATCCTTTCCTTTTTTTACCCATTTCCACTTTCTCGCAACGCCTAATTAATTTTGCCCTAATCGAAGTTAAAATCATAGACTTGATATGGATAACCGGATATTGATTAATCGAGAGTGACATCTACCCATTTTAACTTTTCCAAATTTCTTGAATCATTGTGCTCATAACACGTAACTCAATTGATAACCTTTGTTTTTGATTAATGATTTTTCGTATCTAAAATAATTATTTGTCCAACTAAACTTAGTTACAATACAAAATAGCATTTGTAAACACTCAATACAAATTGGTTTAGATTTATCCACAATTATGGGTAAACTGAAATAAAAAGAAAATAGAGTATTTCATGTTTTAATTTAATTTAATTCATATAACTAAATCAAAATCTCTTTTATTCTTGTTTGTTTCAATTCAAAGGAAATGAATGATAAATTGTGGTTAATGGCATGCTGTGGTCGATAAAATCTAAATTGACAATGAATGAAAGGTGAAGTGGTTGGTCGTGAAGGATTTAGATTGTAGTTAAGGTGAATGACAAATTACAAAGTGATGTTCATGGTGGTCGTAGTTTTGGTGTTGGTTGGAGGCTTATGGGGTGATGTTAGTGATGGTCGATGGCAGACAAAGAGGTGGTCAATGGCTGCGTTTATGGTTAATAATAGTTGTAGTGGCATCAATGAATCAAGACGAAAAGAAGATTCAAGTTTCGAATCTTACTATTTTATCCATTTTAACTAAACAAAATTTTCTCTCCTACATTCATTTTTGGTATACAAAAAAATAGAGACATATTTAGCCTTATTAAGTTGAATGAAAACAAATAGGGATGATATATATATATATCATCTTCACCCCTTGAAATTTCACATACGTCATTGAAATATGAGTCAAAGTTATAAAATCAACTTCCATGTTTTCTTTCGCGGCAAATTGTTTTAGTTCCACAATTATGGGTAAACTGAAATAAAATCTAAATTGGCATGCTGTGGTCGATAAAATCTAAATTGACAATGAATGAAGGGTGAAGTGGTTGGCCGTGAAGGATTTAGATTGTAGTTACGGTGAATGACAAATTACAAAGTGATGTTCATGGTGGTCGTAGTTTTGGTGTTGGTTGGAGGTTTATGGGGTGATGGTCGATGGCAGATAAAGAGGTGGTCAGTGGCTGCGTTTATGGTTAATGATAGTTGTAGTGGCATCAATGAATCAAGACGAAAAGAAAATTTAAGCTTCGAATCTTACTATTTTATCCATTTTAACTAAAAAAAATTTCTTTCCTACATTCATTTTTGGTATAAAAAAAATAGAGACATATTTAGCCTTAATAAGTTGAATGAAAACAAATAGGAATGATATATATATATCATCTTCACCCCTTGAAATTTCACATACGTCATTGAAATATGAGTCAAAGTTATAAAATCAACTTCCATGTTTTCTTTCACTAATCCTCCCAACTCAAACATCCCCTATACTGTTTTGCAACTCATGATCAGCATTCAGCACTCATCAATCCCTTTTTCCCCACTCTAAACTTTAAGAATATTACTTGTTCATCTTTAATTTGATATTCTTGGACTTAAATATTTTAGTGTAGTGAAATATGCTATATATCCAACTAGTTGTTTTTAGTGCAGAAAGACCAGATCTAGATCAAGGCGAAGGCAGTTGGGGCCTGGTGGTGGCTTCAGCCCCCATCAGAAATTATAAATGTAGTGTTATTTTTAAAATAAAAAATCAAATTAACCCCAAATTTTTTTAAAAAACAAAAAGTAGCTCCATTAAAAATTAAAAATTAAAAATTAAAAATTAAAAATTGACCCCAACTAAAAGAATTTTTTGGTTCCGCCATTGGTCTAGATAATATATGTGCTAATTTTACTTAATTATACAAATGTTATAGTAGCATACTAAAACATTGGAGTGAGTAACTTTTAGGTGAATCGATCAATATTTGAAGATATACAAACACAACTAGTAGGTAAATTCATCAATACTTGAAATTTCGCCATTTGCTTCCACATAAATAGAAGAGGGAAAAAAAGTCACACTAGATTGAAAAATTGGATGAAAATTTGTCCGTACACGCTTGAAATTTATGAGGTTTGAAATTCTGTTGGACGGTTTTTAATCTATGAAAATGAAAAAGTACACTTTGCTATTTAATCAAAGGGACACAAAACAAGAATATTAAATTGCAAGATAGGGGCTCCAAAGTCAAAGAAACTGGGAAACTCCATCTCACGTGAGATTCCTCCAGGCTGTTGGTGGGACCCGGAATACGTGGAAGTCGTTGAAGTCATCCTCAAACTCTCTCTTTTGCATTATTTAATCAGTTTTTTATCATTTTAAAAAAAAATTGGTTGTAAGCTTTTGACCGGCCGGTTGATCTGAGCCGTTGGTTGTGCTGACCACGATTCACAGCCGTAGCGGTGAAGAAATCTGTAGTCAAAAAGAGTGTGTGACGAACTTTTTGAGTATTGTTTTTTAACTGCTAGTCATTCAAATCACACTGGTTTTTTTACTACTTGCTTTTGAGTTTTGGTTGATGTTTACTGGCACCTACCCTGTGAATCGTGATATCAATCATGATTAACGACGTTGCTCGCTGTTAATGATAACCAGCTACTATTTCTTTACCATGGATTCATTTTTCGCAAGTGTTTCCTCTCATTTATAAGAAAATTTAAATTAAATAGTCAGGATACAGAACTATAAATACAGGGATGAAATTAAACACGAACTTGAGAATTCATATAGAATATTATTTTGATATATTGTTAAAATGATTAAATTTTATATGAACTTCTCAATGTGTTTTGAATCCGAGTCAAAATGAATGTTTTATTGAATGAACAATGTAGTGCAAAAGTAGCAAATAAATTTTGGAATATTACAAGTAATTTTATGAATAGTGGAGTAAAATGTTAAATTTTTAAGTTTTAAGACAAACACGAAAAATTTAAAATCTGCCACATACTAAGGCTCTGTTTACCAGAGCTTATCTGTAGATCAGTTCAGTTCAGTTCAATTCAATTCAGTTCAGTTCAGTGAAAATGCAATTTGATGAAATTCAGGTTAATTCAGTCATGCTGATTCCATTTTTCAATACATCAATTTTCACTTCAGTTCAGTTCAGTTCAATTCAGTTCAGTTCAGTACATCAAGAAATAAGCTCTAGTAAACAGGGCCTAAATCCGCTTGTGGAACCATACACCGACCTTGAATTTCAGTTTTTTGAGAAGCATGAGATCGGCTCAAAAAATTTAGCAGTGATTATATAAATGACCGTGTTTCACAAGTTAAAAAAGTATTAATATTCACATATGACAAATTCTCATTTGAGACCTGTCTCAAATGAGACCAAACATTATATGAGACTGCTATTGATTGAATTTGTCGTTGGTGAGATTTAAACCCGCCGATTTCCTTGATTGAATTTGTCGTCGGTGAAATTGACCAAGGAAATGATCAAGAAAATTGACCGAAAGATCAAACAAATTGAACGAAAGATCAAATTAACTGAAAAATCAAGGCAAAACAAAAATATTCAAGGACATTGATTGAAAGATCAAACAAACTGACTAAAAGATCAAGCAGAAACAGTAAATGCTCATTCCCTTGCTCTTGGTCTCCACAAGGACAGGTCTCAACCAACACTTTCTCTAAATCTTAACTCGGTGATCTCAAAATTATTTGAACCATAGAGACTGAACCTCTCAAAATTTGACTTAACTTGTTGAAATTTTAATTACAACATTTTTATCCCGTTTCACTTTAAACCGCACACATTTTAATATACCCCACCCAGGAGGTGGGGGTCGGAGGTGGTGGCTTCAGCCTCCACCAGAAAATATAAATGCGGTTTTAATTTTTTTTTTAAATCTAAATTAATCCTAAATTTTTTAAAAAAAACACAAATTAGCACCCACCTGAAATTATAAAATTTTAAAACTATAAATTAGCATCCACCAAAAAAAAATTCTGGTTCCGCCAGTAACCCCAACCCAAATCAAAACTCACAATTTCCTTTTTGAAGTGAATTCACATCCATTCTCTTACACTCATTCTTTGATCTCGTGCACTTATTTTTATCAGTAGTCAATTATTTCAACTTCAGTTGGGAAATTCGGACAAAATAGTGGCGTGCTATTAATATTATGTGTGTCCAAAATAGCACCTAATTCCGTAGCATAAAACATGTGTACAATTCGATCGCCACAAGTTTGAATCCATTTTGCAGAGCGCGTTAAACCCTCCACATCCCCATGATGATGAACAAGGAGATGGTCCGTGAATCATTATCAAACACCTGGAATTCGTACATGAACATCTGAGAACACGAACAAGAACAAGTCACAAGGGACATGCATAATTAATCAAAACATTAATAATAAAATCGTGATTTCATACATTGGTACGTCAAGAACCTTGTGGTACGGAAAAATGTACACAATATGATGAAGGCCAATCAATGCATCATTTATGCACCTAGACTACATGACAAAATCCACTCCCCTCACTAAAACAAAATCACACACTGAATAGTTCTATTCAATGAACCAAAACGCCCTAAAGGAAGAGAGCTTAAAATGGATTGATTTTGGGTGTGTTTGGCACAGCTATGTGAATACGTGCTTCTAAGCACAACTTTTTTTTCCAGTGTTTTAGTAATACGTCAAAAGAACGAGATATTACTATAGCAGCAACTGTTTTTCGGACAAAATAACAAAAGTTGGTCATACTGACTTTCAAAATAAGTATTTATAAAGTAGATATACTTATAACCACAACCTCTTCATCTAATTTAGGCTCTATTAGGCGGAGCAATGCTGGCTTAAAAGTGTACTTATTTTGAAAGTTGCCTTGATCAGTTTCTGCTTTTGGCCCAAAAATAGTTTATGCTTAAAAAAAAGTTCTTTAGGAGTTTACCAAACACTAAAAACTAATCCTAAAAAGTTGCGCCAAACACACCACTATACCGGCCAAACGAATTAAAACTGGATTGAAAATAATGTATAGTAAAGTTGAACATGAATAACAAAAAAAAAAACACTCACATAGTGATGAGTCCAATTCAATGAACCAGAACGCCCTAAAGGAGAAGCTTAAAATGGGTGTTTTTACAAGGACACATTGCCTAATCAATAATCCCACCACCCCAAATCCTTGCGTATCTTTCCGTAGCCAATCCTGTCATTTAAGTTACCAAATAGCGACAAAACCCGACAATTCCCGACTTAATTATGTGACCCGGGTCGACCGGGTATCATTCTATATTCGTAATAATCCTTGCTTATAATTCCCCCTACCTACTTTACACTAAGCCACTTTCCAAGAACCCTCCCATCTCTTAGTACTTTTGCCTAAAGAACCCTGCCGAAATGCATGCACCCCATTTCCCTCAGCCGCTTCTTACTTTATTTTGCCGTTATGTGTCTTAATTCTTAAACCAATGTCTTTAAAAGTGAAAAAAAAAAATTATTTATGGTTCACTTCATCTTTTCAAAAATGTGAATTGCATTTTTATACTAGTACGTAAATTGTGTTAATGGACTATAATCACTATATAAAAGTTAAACCTCAGCCAGGGCCGGTCCAACGTATTTCTAGGCCCCGTGCAAAAAGATTAATTTTGGGCCCTCTACATTAAGAAATACGCTAAATAACCTAAATAATTAATAAATAAGAGTACATGTTGAGCCCTTCCGAAAACTAAAAGGCTCAAATTTAAATTGGCCCTAAAGAAAAACATAAATTCAATTACATATTTATAAATAATTTTTTAAAAAAATACACCTTTATAATATATTTTAAAAAAATTTTGGGCCCTGTGCGGGCGCACGGCCCGCACTGCACCAGGGCCGGCCCTGACCTCAGCATGTAAAATTACAACTTACACCCACGAATATAGGCTCAATTGATTGGGGCGTTGGTTTCATTGGTTCACGGTCAAGGGTTCGAATCTCGCTAGAGGTAGTAGAGTCTCTTGTGCACATTGAGCACCGTTCGGTCAACGCGTCCGAAACACTGGATTACCGCGATTTACCTCTCCACAAGTCTGTGGTGTCGAAAGGGTTAGGACGAGCAGATCGTCTTTTGGTCCACAAATGTCATTTTTATCACTTTCGTGATTCAAAATATGTAACAGTGTCCGAGATTGGTTCGATAACCTTGAATACATAACTGTATTGTTTGGTAAAAAAATTCTCACAGATAAATATTTCTGTTATAAGAGCATTTGCAATAGCTTTACTGGTAACAATGATGGTGGTTAAAGTTAGGCCCTGGCCTAATATTTTTGTTAAGATGTATTGGTTTATTGGTGTTATAGTGAGTTTAATGGAGCTGTACCAGGTCTATTAGAGTGTAGTGAATTTAATTTCTAAATAAACCTCACATCAACCATTTTTTTTTTTGGAATATTATAGAATTAAATGAGTACAAAATGAATAAAAAATCCCATGCACTCAAATTGGGATAAACTCCATTTCTCCATACAAAAGAAAATCAAAATCCTTGGAACAAATGACCTAGACGGTGACATAAACCTTCCCCACCAATACTTTAATCTTTTGAAACAAATATTTTATAGCATTTTGTTCTCTATAAATATGTCCAATCCACACTCATCTTCACTCCCAGCTTCACCAAGACTCCCACTCCTACACAAAATCAATTAAATTCATCACCCTCCTTCCAAGAGAGTTTCCTAAAGAGGAAAGAAATGGATATCTTCTACAGATGTTCATCCACTGCATCTTCTTCCTCGGACTCATCCACCTCCGACTCGCCCGGCGGCGCTTTCCGACCCGACCGGATCAAAGGCCCGTGGAGCGCCGAGGAGGACAAGATCCTGACCCGGCTCGTTGAGAAACACGGCGCCCGGAACTGGTCCCTGATCAGCAAATACATTAAGGGCAGGTCCGGCAAGTCCTGCCGGCTCCGGTGGTGCAACCAGCTCTGCCCCACCGTGGAGCACCGCCCCTTTTCGCCGGAGGAGGACGAGACCATCCTTGCCGCCCACGCCAAGTACGGCAACCGGTGGGCCACCATTGCCCGGCTGCTTCCCGGTCGGACCGATAATGCGGTCAAGAACCACTGGAACTCGACTCTGAAGAGAAGGTACCTCGCTCCGAAGCTGCAGGGGCAAAGCGGGAACGAGGAAAGTAACAGAATGTTCGAAGCCGTGGAAATGGATACCGACGCCGTGGTTAAGTACGAGACCGCCTCGGTTTCCGCGCCCGCGAGAAGCGACGAAAATTTCACGACCAGTAATAATGATTTTACCGCGAGAGGTGGGGTAAGTTCGCGGGTGTTTCCTTTCGTGAGTGATTATGACGAGTCTGACCCTATGACCATGCTGTCCCTTGCGCCGCCGGGAATGGGCGGCGGCCGCGACTTGCCGGAGAATGGAGGCGGCGGCGAGAATGCGCAGCAGGCGGGATTTTGGGATGCAATGAAAAACGTGATTGCTAGGGAAGTTAGAGAGTATGTTACGACGTCGTATAACGGGGCATCCTCGAGCTATCATTAGCATATTTAGCAGCATGAGGATTAATAA
This sequence comes from Cruciata laevipes, assembly GCA_963678965.1. Classification (NCBI taxonomy): domain Eukaryota; kingdom Viridiplantae; phylum Streptophyta; class Magnoliopsida; order Gentianales; family Rubiaceae; genus Cruciata; species Cruciata laevipes. The sequence goes on from OY787639.1 coordinate 2,773,357, forward strand.
ATTAATTAACTTTTTTTTTCTTTCATTTTTATTTATTTCTTAATATCCTTTTCTGGGGTTGTTCATATCATTATTTTTGTATAATTATTATTGTTCAGTTCAGAGTTTTGGACTGTATGAACTTTTGCAACATTGATTTTAACGCGGAGAGCATTCAAATAGTACTGGACAATAATTAAGGTTTTTTATTTAAAAATGAATTGGACCATATGCTTAATTCAGCGATCCTCGAATACGATTGGCTGATTGGTCAAATTTACTTGTGAATAGATTAAACGTCGTACTCATGTGTAACTTATTACAGTTGCCACTCTGATTGAACTCTTGCTTACGTAGTCAACTACGTCCTACAAATAATTCAATGTTTAGGACACTCCTTTTGAGGGCTATCCTTAAAAAGTAATCGGTAAATTTAGAGCATCCAATCCATTAAAACCAAGAATACATCGGCTTATTATGTAGTGACAAATTTTTAATTGAGACACGTTAATTAGTTTTACTGAATAATCATTATTAATAATATGTAAAAGATTAGATTGGAAGATCGGAAATTAGTAAAAATACACTGAATAATCACGTTTTATATGTAAAAGGTCATGATTGAAAGTGAGAAAAATCAACATTGCCCTTAGTAACAACTGATGCTGATCTTACAAGAGACCTTCTCTTATATATATGTGTGGCTCTTCCCTCTCACTCTTTTATTAAATGTTATAAACGTTTTTCAGTAATTTGAAATGAAATCAGTTTTTTCTTTTAAAAAATCATTAAAATTAAGCAATGTGATACCTTACTAATGAGTAAAGTTAAATTTAAAATGCTTATTTTGAAAGTACAACTTTTACTTTCGGTCCAATTTTTTTTTTTTACTTTTTCAATAAGTTGTTTTTTAATCATTTACCAAGCACTAAAAATTGTTGTGATTATAAACAAATAGGATGAAATGGATTGTCAAACACAATGAATCCTATAAATGTGGGAGAACTAAACCCTATACAAACATGCTAATATATGATTTGGGGTTACTTAATTTGGGATTACACAAATGATTATTTGGTGTAATATTTGAAAATTTGTCACAATGGAGTACTACTGTATAGGAGTGTGTAAGATGACAAAATGCGTGGCATTGGTCATCCTCATCCATGATATGTTTCCAATTTTTATCTCGTCAAAATAAAAAATTATCTTTATTTACTTTATTACGTAGGTAGTACGAATGAAGTTTGAAACTTGAAAGGTTGGTTTTATTTATTTTTCACCGCCCGTGACCAAATATTCTCTGTCATTTGATGAATTTTGACTCCACTGTGCAGGCTAAAATCAAAACTCGATGTTGATAGACCGGTACCTTTTATTTCACTATGAAAATGTGATACTCCACTAAAATTTAGTCCTATAAAATGTGGTACACTGATGGAGTAATAGTATGATAATTTATCACATTAAAATATAGAAATACAAAATTTAAATATCAAGAAGTTAGAATATAAATGTACATAACCTATTTGGAATTTTTTTTAAATTTAAATAAATTTAGTTCATTTCATATCGATTCAAATAAATCTACATATCCTCGCACATTTCTTGCAACTTGTAACCAGATTATATCAAAAATGATTCAATTGAGATTCAATTGAACACCAAAAATGATGGTGTAGAAATTAGAATTGATTTTTAACTAATTTAAACTTTGGATTTCCTACAATTGAATAAACATCCAACAAAAAGTGATATACATCTTTTCAGATGTTGAAACCTGAAAGTTTTAACTAATTTAAACTTTTAAGTCTAAGTGGGAATTTTGCAGAAACAACGAATTGATTAGCGGCCGCTTTATAAAAATTTTAAGTACTATATTTATACAAACATCTAAGATTTAAACTTTTATAGTTTAATGAGATTGACTGGAAAATGATTATAGATTTTGTAGTCTTTGATTTAGCTTGTATCGTATTAGATAAACTTTTATAATGATTTAACACGGTAAAAGCAACCAGACAAATATCTTATTCTCTTCGAAGATGCAAATAGCGTTTAAATTCAATAACTCTGGAAGTGATTGCAAAATTAAATCGACTAATATTTAAGTTAGAATGGGCTCTACTTATGCTATTGAAACAAGGGAAGGTTGTAGTCACAAAATTTCCAGTAATGTGTGAGAACTCAAACTTGAAAGTTTAATTCTACAAAAAAGAAAAAAAACTTGAAAGTTTTAAGTTATACAATTTAACGTTAAGGTGCTCGCCACGGTGTGTCGTGACATTGCTATAACGATAAAGCGTTTTTTCAATATCGCCTTAACACCGCCTTACAAATATGGCAAAATTTTGCCTTAAAGCAACGCTATGGCGTTAAGGTGTTTGCCATTATGCCTTAAATCTCGCCTTACACTCATTAATTTACTTGGGTCGTTTTTTCTTTTTAAAGAAAATTGTTTAGGAAATATAAAATAAAATGCAAGAAAATAAAGGGTTTTGATCAGGGGCGGAGCATAGGGGTGGCCCAGGGTGACCCGGCCAATCCCAAAAAATTAAAAATTGTATTTCATACCCTTGTAATTTCTAACATATTTAAATTTAGTGTTATAATTTTACTTTTATTCTATTATAACTCCCTCAACTTTAATTTCTGGGTACGCCCCTGATTTTGATGGCCATATCTAATACTAAAAGATTCTTTTTTTAGCTCTGATTATAATTTCCGATCTTGTTTCTAACCAAAGGAGTTTTTATATTTATTTTGACACTTTATTTTTAATTTATGTGACTTAAATATTAAATTTTCTTTCAAAAATGTAAATATATATTAATTACCATATATTCATATTTCCGCAATCGCCTTAAGGAGAGTACCTTATCGCTACAGCATTAATGCACTCGTTAGCAAAACGCCTCAGAATCGTGCCTTAACTACCATTTTTACCGTAAAATACCTAATTCAAGCAATGTAGCCAATCGCATTCCTCTCCCCAAATCGTTGTTATACTTTTTATTGTGCTCATGATGATTGATTTTTTTGCCATACTTTTCATTGCTTGGCACTTTTCTTTATGTACATATTCATTATATTTTATTTACTTATACAAATTTTTGTAGTATGTGGGTTTTGTAAGAAAATTTAGCATGTGCTGTGACAGTCCCAATTTTTTTTATTGAATATATGACCATAATATTTTTTAATATTTTTGAAAAATTCATTCATGGTACTGAAAAAACACCTAGTAGTGATTACAGGTGGAATCAACAACTAATCAACTATCTTATTGCAATTTGCAATGCTAATTAAACCATAACCTATTGAGCATAATATTACAATACACTCTATTAGTCTATTGAGCATAAATTGGCAAAATTCTTTGTACTCCAAAAATTTAATATTGAGGTGATATTTAATATGGAGTAATGGACAAAAATTGAGGTGAAATTTCAATATTTCATGAGAAAAACCTGGTAATTGAAGGAAGGCCATGGGCTTCTCCGTGGGCCTTAAAAAAAGGTTTGGCCTGTCTGGTGTTGGTGGGACCAAAATCCATGAGGATTTGTTGTTCATGCGGTAGGGAGAGAACGTTTTCCCACTTGTACCCTTTGTTTATTATTAAAGGCGTAGTCAATCCAGGTGGGGAGCATATTGAAAACGTGCTCAACGTTGATATCAATGCGTGTGAAAGCGCTGCAGGCCAGCACCGCCTACCAAATCCTCTGGTGCCCGTCTATTGTTTGCCCCTCTTTTCCATTTTCAAGTCTTTTCACTGTCTTTCCTTTTACCTGATGCCACCGACACAAATCCTAAAAAAATGAAACAATTGTAGCATTTAATCATGTTGCGAATTGCTTAATGCCTTTTTGCATGATTCGATCATGTTAAAATGATACTTCTAGGCGGTTTTTTACATAAATGATTTGAACTTAAATGAATAAGACTAATCTGAAATGAATTGATCAAAGATAAGTAATGTGTTTAAATCCGTTTAGTCAGTTAGCTGGTTATACAAAAACGAGTCATGAGAAAACCATTGTGCATTAGTACCCGCAGAGCTAGGATTTTGTTTTTTGAAGTAAGGGGCAATTTATAACTAAATTTAATATATATGTGTTTATTTATAGCTTTCTTATGAGATTCAGATCATGCCAAATTGATTAAAATCCCAGATCTTCAAAACACTCAATTCAATCAGCTCAAAGATATTCGAACTTTTGTAGTTATTTCCTTTTATATAAAAAAAATTAAATAAAAAGTTGAGAGCTATAAATGGCTGTTATTAAATGGCCCTCACTAGGTCAAAATCAAGTTGCAGGCTTGCAGCCCAACGAAATTGACCCGAAGGTCCAGTTTGATCATCTTCTTGCTCTGCCTTAACCGCCTTGAAAGCAGTAATCTTCTTTCACAGACAGCGGAATGCTTCATGTTTTTATCTAGAAGTTCGAATTCACAAGGTGATTATTATTCAGCTCACTCTCTTGTCTTATCATATCTTTCAGTTTTTATTACTGCTAATCCTCTGTAATATCTGGATAAGTTTAAGAAAGCTTTGTTTTTTTTCTTTCATTTAAGGATTATGAAAATCAGTGTATGTTTCGAGGATTTGACTTAGCTTATGTAAGGTTGCTCAAATCTTGTGTTTTTTGCGCTTATATTTGTTTTATGAATAACCACCTAATCAGATTATTTGGGATTTAGACTTATTGAAGCATAAAGATGAGTGGTTCAGTACCCAAACAGCCAACATTTTGCTTGAAATGGCCATGGGATTTACCTGCTCAGAACCTCAAGAGCTCCAATAATGGCTGTCAATTTGAGGCCCCTTGGCTATTTAGATCTTTTAAAAACCTTAGCTTTTTGGCATTTGGTTTTGTTAATAATGTCTCACAACAATGGCCAAACCACTTGCCTAAAGCCCCCTTCCAGTTACATGGATTGAAGCAAAGGAATTCCGAAAGGAAGGTTTTGACCGCGGAAGAGCAAGGGGAGGCTGAGCAGAGGGCTCTAGCAGCTGCTCTTGCCTCTGCCAAGGACGCGACTTTGGTCGAGTTTTACTCACCGAAGTGCAGCCTTTGCAGTTCCATGCTCGGTTTCGTGCAGGAAGTCGAGAATAGGAACTCTGATTGGCTCAACGTTGTAATGGCTGATGCTGAGAATGATAAATGGTTGCCTGAGGTAATTACTATATACCATTTTTGTGTGAATCTGCATTAAGTTTCAAGTGATATATTATTTATCTTCTTTTCTAAGTTGTGTGTTAGAAAGACGAGATTTTGGTGATGGCCTTTACCTGTGTTTCTGTGAATTTTCTTGTTTTAATTTTCATGTGATGTTTACCTCTTGCTCGATTACTTGTTTTTTGATCCCCAAATGTCTGTCAGATATATGAGATTGATGATGGCATTTATTCTGCTTGATGCAGCTGCTACACTATGATATAAAGTATGTGCCTTGCTTCGTTCTGTTGGATCGTTATGGGAAGGCTCATGCGAAAACAGGCGTTCCAAACAGCCGACTACATGTTGTTGCAGGCGTTTCCCATCTTCTTAAAATGAAGCGTCCCAAGAAGTAAGTCGTTCCCAACATCCTCTATTCGATCTCTAGAAAGCAGTCTGTTAGAGTAAATCGTGCGCATTAGAGTTTAGTTTCTATTAGTTAACTCACCCGAGGTGTGCCTGTTACCATGTTGTTAAGCACACAAAAACTTTGTACCTGAAGTCAATGAAAGGATCAATTGTGACATTTTTTGTTTACTGAATTCTCATATGTTTTATATACTACTATAAAAATGAGCTACTGGCATGAATAGAAAGTGAGCTTTATAAAACACAGAGCACTATATCTACATTGTAAATATGGGATAATACAACCTGATCTCATGACTTAGGGACTGAGTAGACTCGGGGTATAGTGGCCTACAAACCACATAGATGGAGACGAAGATGTAATAGAGTTTATCTTATCGCTATCGAGGTCGTGCACACATATATCATTCCTTTCTGTTGCAACCAAAAGCTGGCTACCATTTTGCAGCAGAGAACAAGGATTAAAGCTATCAGATTCAGAGGATTTAAGTGATAAAACCTTCTTCCAAGACTTAGGATTCCCATATTCATCCATATTCCAGTAATCATAACCACTAGTACGACGATGCCAAACCAAAGCCTGCAAACACAGCTTACCTTCCCACACCACGGTTGTCAGTGTCAAGCAGTAAGTCCAATTTCTGTTGAGGTGGGATCAAACTGGATGTCTATAGGGGTTTAGTTTCTGCTAGTAAACTCACTCGAGTTTTACCTTATTACTGTTTCACTTGATTCCTGTTAGTTACTAATACCTGGTATGTTTACCATTCTGCATAAGCAATGCCATTCAAGTGGTTGAATGTGCCATATTTTGTTTACCCAATTCTCACTGAATGTGCTACAAAACGGGCCATTATATAAGAAAAAGGGGAGAATCAAGAAACATGAGAACTATTGTTTAAAAACTCGAGACATTAATGAATGGGAAAAATACAATAGACAAATTCTCAACTGGGACATGTCTCAAATGATCTAACTGAATATGTAAAAGATCATTTTGTAGAAGATATCAAAGTGAGAAAATTATGCTTAATATATAAAAGATCATGTTTGAAAGTGAGAAGATCAACAGTCTCAATTGACTCAGGGAATGAGTAAACTCGGGGTATAAGTATAGTTGCCTACAAACTTCATATTATTATAACCCTGAATAGATGGAGGAATAAGGATCACCTCATCTCTACCGCGATCTTTCACGCACACATCATCATCCCTAACCAAAAGCAGGCTACCATTTGGCTGCAGCGAATAAAGACTATCGCCAGAGATTTGAAGTGATGCAACTTTCTTCCAAGACTCATATTTCCCATATTCCTCCATATTCCAGACCTCGTGTTTACAAGCATTGCTAACCAATGCCTGCAAACACAGCCGGCCTTCCCACACATTTGTTGTCAGTGTCAAGTCATGATTCCGAACCGGAGGTGGCCGGAAAACCCCGATGACTTCCCCCTCCGGACTGAAACTGAATATCCGATACCGGTTTGCACAATCCCTAAAGCCTGCCACGTGGAATCCACCGTGGATGAAGGCTTTGCTGTTCAACTGCCCGTAGTCGATGTGGAATTGGAATCCACCCTGGATGGTTTTCCACGACTTGGAATTGGAATCGAAAGCGGAAACCTCACTGAAGTGTCTCATAGTCAGGATTCTGAATCGGTTGCCGGAAACAGAATCGTACCATAATCCATAGAATTGATAGTAAGCCGAAAAGATATCGTAATCGGAACCAGAATCAGGTGGATATGGGATGTTCTTGTGTTTCCCGGTGACGGGATTCCATAACAACATTTTCCGGTCAGCTTCATGGACAAGGAGCAAAATTCCGTTGCTTGAGTAAACATGGCATGAGCGCTTTCCAATAATACATGGGAACTCAAATCCAGGCACAATTCTACGTACGTACAAGGTATTAACGTCAGCAACATAGAAAAAAAGAGAGTCTTTCATCAAAACTTTCTCTTCAGAGTCATGGCTGCTGCAATGGGAGCCTTGCAGTCTGCAGAAGTAGGGACTTTCGATGGTTCGACGCCATGATGAACATACGGTCTTGAAGACCAACAAGGTTTTGACAGGCAGTCTTGCAAGAATTTCGATGACAGCATCATGCGGCAACTGTACATTGGGATTACTCACCCTGTTCTTCTTCCTGCTAGCCCTACCCATAATGAACATACGTTCTTAAAACCTAGCCCTCGTCCATATTAGTAGGGGTTTTGAAACAAATTATAGTATCACATTATTTTCAAACACGAGATGGAATAGGTTTTCTCTTGTAGTGTCCGTTCAATTTAATTTAGTCAAGTTTCATAAAACCAAGTTGAATTTAGTTCAACTCATCTTAATTTAGCCCAATTGTTATATGCGGGTTATTTTTCTCCTGCATGTCCGAAATTTATCATAATATCCCAAGTGTACCTTGCATTTTCTGTCTTAACAATAATAGGGGCATGTTTGTATTTACATCTTATTTTGAAACACAAGATAAAATAGGGCCAATGGAATGATCATTTACTGTTTTTACTTGATCTTTTAATCAGTTTGATTGATCTTTCAGTTCCCTTGAACATTCCTTTTTTACATTGATCTTTCAGTCAATTTGATTGATCTTTCAGTTCCCTTGAGCATTCCTTTTTAACATTGATCTTTCAGTCAGTTTGATTGATCTTTCAGTTCCCTTGAGCATTCCTTTTTTACATTGATCTTTCATTCTTTTTGCTTGATCTTTCAGTCAATTTCCTTGATAATTCCTAATCTTTGGTACATTACTGTTATTTCGTACAAATTCACACCGAAGCTCAGTCTCGAGTCGGTCCATGTGAGATGGCTAAGCTCGACGACACCATCAACCTAAAATGTAACAACCTCACCAGCGACAACTTCAACCGATATCGGTCCCTTATTGTAGAGACAAGTATCAAATGAGAATTTGTAATTTTTAATAGAAGTATTACAAACAATTATAAGACCTCAAAAACTTTAGATAAATGAAATATCCTGAACTTATTTATCGATTAACTAAATCGAACTGAATTGAAATGAAAATGAAAATATCGAAAAATAGGATAAGCTTTACTAGATTAGTTTGATAAATTGAATTGAACGAACTGATACGATGATAAGCTCGAGAGAAGAGAGCTTCAGGGACTGAGTAGAGTCGGGGTATAAGTATAGCTGCCTACGAACCACAGAGATGTCGAAAATGACATGATATCATCGGAGTTCATCTCATACCCATCTTTCACACACATACCATTGATCCTATCAACCAAAGCATGGCTTGTACGTAAAACTCCGTTGCTTGAGTAAACGTGCGATGTTCTTTCTAGCGGTTGGAATCCAGGCTCAATTTTACGTACGGACAAAGTGTTGGCGTCGAAAACGTAGAGATTGTCGTCTGAGTCTGTCAGCAAAACCTTCTCTTCGGAAACATGGTTGCTGCTGTAAGAATCATGGTTTCTGTGCAACCTGGTGAAGTGGAGGCTTTCGATGGGGTCACGCCATGATGAACATACTGTCTTGAAGACCAACAAGGTTTTGACAGGCAGTCTTGCAAGAATTCGATGACAGCATCATGCGGCAACTGAGCAGGATCATTCATCCTTCTCTGCTTCATGCTTCATGCTCCATTAAACCCCATCCCAAATCCATATTTATAGGTATCTGCAGAAAGTTAGTTTCCAAACACAAATGGAATAGGAAATTCCTAATACACCGATTTTTTTTTTCCTGAACTGAATTGAATTGAATCAAACTTAACTGAAAATTAATGGAATAGAATCGGCATGACTGAGTTAACCTGAATTCCATCAAAAACATAATTTCACTAAACTGAATTGAACTTATCTGATAAGATCAAGAGAACAAGGATTAAATGTATTGAAGAAAAAAAAATACTAAACTAAGGTGAATTTCTTCCAATCATAAATAGGCAACTTTACTAATTACTATAATGATGTAAGTTTTAACTGTTCACAAGCCCTTGAATGATTCGCCTGGATTCAGCCAGAGGATCACATGGATGCACATCTGAGACCCATATGTGCTGCTTAGGAAGCACCGTCATCCCCAGTTCCCCCACTCGATTTTCCAGCCTTCGCGTGGATGTCGAATCCATACGAGTAGCACTAACTGTCCATAACTTGCTGGAGCAGGCATTCATGATTACCTGCCTGAGGAAGTTCTGATGATAGCTGCTCATAGGTCTACTGCTGTCTTCGACGGAAACTGTCCAATCCAGGCACGAACCATCTGTTACAGATCCATGGTTTCTTAGTATGATTCTGTTATGCTGTCTCAAAATCACATTTAGATCGTGTCTTTCTGGGATCTTTGTTCGAGTTTCTTGTGAAGTAGGTTCAGCACGCAATCCAAGAATAGTCGCAGCACTCTGGTGATCAGTCCAGCAGCAACATGAAAGTGATCCATCCTCTACAAGAAAGCCAGCCAGTGGGATATCAGCTATGGAATTCACAGCTTTCTTGCTTCTCTGAAAAACTACCGACACAATGCCAACCACCTGTAATAAAATGGTATGTGTTTAGGAGAAGCATAAATTCAAGAATTGTTGTAAGAACACGAAAAAACCAGGCAGCGTACCCTGACATGAAGTTTCATAGGTTTTAAATCTAAGTTCCGTGTTATTTCAGAGATCAAATCCACAGGAACAACATTTTGCAATGTTTCACGTTGTGATAATGCACAATCCAGGGTAGTATCCCGCTCATCCATGTAGTCGGAAACAGTAGCAGACTCAATGACAATAAAAGATGCGGACAGTAACATATACTGATTTTGTCCACTGTCAAACATAACAAATTTCATATTAGATGATCAGTAAAAAGTTCTGCTATGTGAATAAACAGAAAATACATACCCAAGTACAAGAATCCGGTGAAAGGTTGCATCCACTCCAGGACCAAAACCTGTGGGGCATGTCCTTTCACCTAGAGAACCAAGAATCAAGACCTGTCAAACATATCGACATAAGATACTAAGGAGATGCAATAATAGTTATGCATAATAAATTGCTAGGGTAAGTTGGAGTAATACCATGTTGTTGTTCACAAGAACATGAATGCAACTTTGACAGGCATCAGCAAAGCTGTTATTCAACCTTGAATGTGATATAACAGAAGCACCATCAGAATCATGAACGTCGAGTACACGCCCATGAAGCGAAACGAGAGCTCCTTCAGGCAAGAGGCCATTGGATATTTCAGTGTTCTGTTCAAATGTAACAGATGACTTCGAGATTCCACTGTCTGAAACATTTCTGCCAATCTTTAGATAGTTTAAGGTATCAGAAGGCATATGTAAAGTGATATCTGAGCAGCAAGGTTCAGACAGCAGAGAGGCATCATGCAAGGGATCAACTTCATGAATGCTGGGAAATGGATCTGCAGACAAGGAATTTAAATTTTCAGAAACCAAGTCTGATAATGAAAGGCTCCAGAGACTTGTCTCAGCAGTGACTAGCATTGTCCTGTTATCATTCTTTGCAGTGAAGAGAAAATCATTTCCTTGATCCTTTATTATGTAGTATGCACCAATTCTCAACCCCTGCAGAAGAAATATAGAAGTTTATATTAACAAATTTTATCATCCTCATTGAAAATATCTGAGGTATAGTAAAAAGAAGCAAAACCTGATATAGGTACAAACTTTCAGAATCAAACTCCAGCAATATATCCCTCCCATTCGGTTTCCACCCAGAACTTGCCACAGCCTTCTTGTCAGTGCAACATACAAAACCCCGGTGAGGACACTCAAAGCTATTACTGGAGACTAAACATGGAAATTTAAAACTCGGATCTTTGAGGTTTCCTATTTCACATGACTTGCGTTCACCACCACTTAACGATATATCAGTTTTGCATCTTTTTAGGGCAACTTGTTTCTCCAATTTCTCAACGTTCTCGAGCTCCTCTAGGTGAAGCCCGATTAAATGTTCAGTTGCATGAGACAAGACCAAATCCCAAGGCAAGATAACTGCCTCAGCAAAAGCTCTTGATTTGGTTGGAATGACCTGATAACCAAACGACTGCAAAACATAACATTAGTTCAGGGATCACGCAGATTAACTCAACGGTATCAAAAACGCAGATATAGCATTGAAAAGCAATACCTTAGTAAGAATTGGGAATTTGTGCTTTAACCAAAGCAAGTGAAGATTTCCAGCATTAGACTGTTGAAAAATGTCTTTACAGGGCATCCTTGGAGGAGAAGGATAAAGTTTTGAATTTTCATCTTTAAGATGGTGAAAAAGAAAAACGGATAACTGTGTATCTCTATTTACTGGAGGATCCCCAAAGATACTCCGGCAAGCGAATGGTGCACAAGGGATTACTTCTGAATTATTCAATTCACCGGGTATCCCTTGCACAATTACCTTAAAGTCTTCTACCTGGATAGAGTTCATGCATCAGAACACTTGCAAGTCACAACTAACAATGTTTGTGAAACGTAAAGTAAATCTCTATGATTCTAAAAAGGACAAAAGAAATTGCTCCAAAGATTGCTTGGAGAAAACATCACCTCATAGACTCTGTTGAAATTCCAAGTTAATGAGATGTTGGGAATGACAACATCTATACTGCCAGAAGTATCAACAAGCTGCAACCTCCCGGAAGATAGTGAGACCTATATCGGAATAGATCAGAACATGCGAAACTTTAACGATAATAATAATAATTAGAAAATAGAAAGCTAATCACCTTCATGAATCCAAGTAAACAAACACCAGTTTCTTCACTTAGAAAGACTTTTCTTATAAGCTTCCTGTAAGATCGTCCACAACAGGATAGCTTACTGAATACATTAAAATCATTTTCAGGGCCCATCTGCTCTTTCATCCATCTATTTTCGACATAAATTCTAAACCAAGAAATTGGTACTGCCTGATAACAGAATTAGCAAATGAGTTAATAGTTTGAACTGGAATATTATGTAAAATCATATGATCTTTACACAACAAAAGCTAACAGTTAAGCTCACAGCAATCACTGCTTCAGACTTACCAATTTCATTAGACTGTAATCTTTTTCCTCGCCATGACCGCACGAAGAATGCTTGCAGAACTCCATTAACACCCCGTGCTACAAAAGGTAAAGAACAATGACATGTAAAACCCCCTACAAACTTTGACTTCGCTAATATCACAACAAAATTTACCTGCTTTCGGTAGGCTGATGCAGGAAGACAAGAAGTAGCATATGTTTGAGCTAATCCTACCATCTGGCAAAACCTTGTAATAACTACTCATGTCAGTTTTTGCAAATGCAACACATCACTTACGTGTGGAGAATGATAAAGAGTAGTTACAAATTAACAATAACTAGGACATTTAGGAAGCAATTTACATGTTTTGATCCTAGAATTTCCTGTCCAGATGAAGTCCCGGCAAACTTTTTCTCAAAGCAAATGACTGTTAAAAGTAACCTGAAACAAGGGAATATACAAGTCAAGTAATATCCAGCACAAGGAAATTAAAACAACTTATCACAAAAACCTATTCCTACCATAGCCTTGCAGAAAAGGTCAATGAATCAACAAACTTCCAGATAACACTTTGAGAATATGATCTCTTGTAAACCCTGAAACAAGAAAAATGGCCACATTGGTAAAATTATACGATCATCATAAGTTAATAGCTTGGAAAACTTTGCAAAACAATGAGTGCTAACCCTGTCTCCAACGGGGAAAATGATTCAACACAAATGCATGTTATGAAGCAAGCACCAAGTATGAGTGTCTTGGTCCATCCAAACTTGGGGTTCACGAAATGAACATTTCTCACACAAACCTGTAAAATGTGCAAAGATCAGAAACTTCCGTTTCCAAAAGAATAAAAAACAATTAACAGATCGAATTCATTAAACAACATTACTTACAAGAGCACCAATTCTCAAGCTATGTGGAACCATAAGCTGGCGATCAGTCAACAAAAGAAGCATTTCTTGATCCAACTCCACAACCATCCCATTCATATAAACCCCAGTTACAGTTCCTGCATAGCCCCCTACTTCTCCTGCCCCTCTCAGCCTAGGCTTCAAATTTGAAATCATTTTCTTCACCATCCTAGGAACGTGCAAAAATGTCCTCTCACTGGTAACATACATCAATTCAGACACATCTTTAACAATGTACACCAACTTCCTCTTCAACCCGGTCAGCGCAACAGTACCCCCAATTAGTTTCACCATGGCAGGGTGCCAACATGAAGCAAACCCATAGAAATATACAATCAAAGATTTCACAAAGGAATGAGCTTTCCTATTTCCTGCAGCTAGATCCTCCAATTCAACAGCCCCTTTACGCGATCGACACATTATGCATTCACAAACAGAAACTCTAGCAAGAAACCCGCGAATATTTCTCGAAGAGCTCAAGGAACTAACAACAGTGACAGGACTTAAACACTCCAACACACCTAATAAACTATATTTTGCCTTGCAATCCTCCTCATTAGTACCAGTTCTAAAATCCACAGCTAATGAAAGGGAAGAAGAAGAATTCAAAGAACATTCTACAAGCTCCAAACTAATAATTTCCAAAAACCCACCTAATCTGCACCCGGGGTTTTTCAAAGGAATGAAGTTCCACGCACCAACACGCGCCTTTCTGCCTAGAATTCGCGGGTGAAAATTGAGTATGTCGCAGCAAATTGTGGCGGAATCATCCGTGAACTGAAAGCAGTAGCATTGAATTGAAGTTCCCACGTCATCATCTTCGATATGGGCCGGAAGAGAGACGGTTCCGACGAGGACGGCCGGGTTTTTCAAGGGTTCGAGGAGTTTGCCGGCGGCGGCATTGCTAGGGCTTGGTTTGGGGGTTTTGGGATGCTTATCGTAACGTGTCCAGTCGAAATCGGTAGCTGGATTTCCTGGAGTGACGGAGGAAACGCCGGTGATATGGCGGCCGCAGGGAATGAGATCGGAGAGTTTGAGAATTTTGGCGGGAATCTCCTCCATCAACGGTTGCGATTGTTTGTGCTCGTTCTTCGGCGGTTATATTATAGCGGGAAAAGAAGCGTACTTGGGAAGCCAGGCCAGTTGGGCCCAAGCCCACAATTTTCTCTACCCGACATCTTCATTCTTGCACATTTTTGTGATCCCTTTATGCGAAATATTTTTTTGAAAATATTCTCTTTGGTGGAGTACATTTTTTATACTCATTTATTTGTGGGAAAAATAGGGTATTTTGTACTCATTCATTCCAATTCCATGAATCATGACTTCACAAGCATTAGTTTTGAATTGTTGATATTTTAAACAATCACAAATTTGTGATGCTAGTTTTGAACAGTGAATAATATCGTTTGATTGTTTTATCATTAAAATTTTAATGAATAACTTTGCATCATTATTTGTGCTGGGCGAGTTGGGCGAAAATAATAAATATTAAGTATGTGTGAGTTGTTTGCAATGTTTTGTTTTTGAGGGAATGCAATGTTATTTATATTCAATTTAATAATGAACTTGTACATGTATGTGCTTTCATCGACATTTAATATTGACCTTATTTGTTTTTTTTTATATTTGAAAGAATGACCTTATTTGATTTGACATTAAGGTAGACAAAATTAAGTTGAGAATATAAATGGAATCAATCAATGAAAATAAACGAATCTTGCTAAGAAAAAAAATGTCAATATTTAAAAATCTAAAAAATCAGTTCATGGAAGAATGGCCCTATCAGTTCCGGGGAGAACCGTCCTTCACTGCGTCAGGCTCAGCATCTCCTCAGTCAACGCTCTCATTACGACGCCGTATCTCCTCACCGCACCCATCACCCGCATTTCCAGAAAACTTCAACTCGTAGCTTCTCTCCACTCTCCCGCGAAAATGTCTTCTTCTGCCAGTGCCGGCGCCAAGATCACCACCGCGCCGTACGGTTCCTGGCACTCCCCCATCACCTCCGACATCGTCTCCGGCTCCGAGAGGCGACTCGGAGGCTCCGCCGTCGACTCCTCCGGCCACCTCTACTGGGTCGAGCCCCGCCCCAAGGAAGCCGGGTAAAAATAAAAATGCAATCTTTATTGTTTCAATCAGTTTGCATGGTTTATAAGAGGTTTATGAAATTGTGTGCATCAATAATAAATCAATATCATGAATAAAGTTTGTAAATTTTGAACTCAACAAGCAAAATAAAGTGTGATGATCAAATGATTGTGTGTGGTAATGTAACATGCTGGTTTCAACTTTCAGGCGGCTGGTTTTGGTGAAGGAAGGAGAGAAAGAAGGGGATGAACCCGTTGATATTACTCCAGAGGGGTTCTCTGTAAGGACAGTTGCTCAGGAGTATGGAGGTGTAGCGTTTACCATTTGCGGGGACACTGTAATTTTCTCAAATTACAAGGATCAGAGGCTCTACAAGCAGTCATTATCGTCAAAAAAAGGTTGTTTTACTGTTATCACATTTAAAGTTTGAACCAGTGTTATCTTAAAGTTGATTCATTTTTATGTGGTTGATTTGCTGGCAGATTCTGCTCCTGTGCCGCTTACTCCAGATTATGGTAAACCGGCTGTATCTTATGCGGATGTGGTTTTTGACTCGCGTTTTGATCGCTATGTAGCTGTACAGGAAGGTGTGTGCATCTTGGTTTAGTTCAAGGTTGCATTTTGATGCAACTGATGTTATTTGTGTAGTAATAGATACTGCCCTTATTATAATTTTATGCAACAGATGGTCGTGAAAGTGGCACGGACTCTGTTACAACTATTGTTTCGTTCAAGGCTAACAATGAAACAATTCAAGGTACGAGGTCATCTTTTAGTGGTAGCCTGAAATAGTTCAAATGAGGAGTCTTCAAAGAGTTGTTATTGTCATCTGTAATTATATGCAATGTTCCTTGCAGAACCACAAGTACTGATTGCTGGGAGTGACTTTTATGCTTTCCCTCGTTTGGATTCAAAAGGAGAACGAATTGCATGGATTCAGTGGAGTCATCCTAATATGCCATGGGACAGATCAGAACTTTGGGTTGGCTATATCAGTGATAAAGGGTATGTAGCCTAATTGATTTTTTCTGCGGTAGGGGCTATGATTTGAACTTGATTGTTTTCTTTTCTGACTGATAATGAGTTTAGAGTACACCCTAAAAAATGAGATCTTCTGAAATATCTCATTTAATTCCCTTTTCTTATTGCTTTTATGGAGTTGGAAAGTTATCTTAGAGGAGTTCCATCTTTGTGGCATCCAGTACTTTTGATGTGATATGCCCTTAATCAATCTTAAAGAAACATTCTGTAACTGTGTCCTTGTTTATATATAAAACTAAATTGAAACTCGTTGCATTATCTTCCATTTTCAGTTTGGGTTTGAATATTTCTTGTTTGTTTTCACCAGGGAAGTGCAGAATAAGGTATGTGTTGCAGGTGGTCAACAGACCCTTGTTGAATCACCAACAGAACCCAAGTGGTCTCCTCGAGGTATTTGAATTGCTTAGGGTTCCTATCTCTATCGTGTGACCCAAGTATTTGTGCTGATTTAATTTCCTCTATGTATTGAAACATGGTTTTTTACTACAAAAACTATTTGCAAAAGACCCACTTGCTTTAGTTGACTCTGCTTGAAGGCGCTTATATTTCCTTTGGAACCCCATGCATTATGGACATTTCTTGGATCTATCTTGACTATAGATGATTCTATTTTAATTGGATAATTTCACGGATTCTCTTCATTAATTCTTGTATGGAAAAAACCATTTATAATATTGATTCATTTAGAAGTGCAATATATTGCTTATGCTGGTGAAAATTTTGTTGCTTCAATGATATTTCTTGTGTGCTCATGCTATTGCAGGCGAACTGTTCTTCGTCAGCGATAGAGGATCTGGGTTTTGGAATATCTATAAATGGGTAAGCTTACCCGAAGCTAGTTGCATTTAAAATTTCTGCCATACAATACTCTTTGGTATTCTAAGATCTAATTATGTCGAATTTATCTAATTCTCTCTGACAATAGGTTGAGTCTACCAACGAGGTGCTTCCAGTTTACCCTCTTGATGCTGAGTTTTCTAAGCCTCTGTGGGTTTTTGGTTCAAGTTCTTATGATTTTATTGAGGACAATAATAAGAACTTAATTGCCTGCACTTACAGGTATCATCCTGAACATTTAATTTAATCAACTTATCCATAGTATCTCCATCTGCCAATGACTTTCTAACTCTTATTGCATGCAGGCAAAATGGAAAGTCATTTCTGGGTATCCTTGACGCTGTTAAAAGCACATTTTTGCATTTGGATACTCCTTTCACGGATATAGGCAATATTGTAAAAATACAAACTCTTTTGCCCTGCTTTATGACCTTCTTGGGACTAGAAATTCTATGGTTATTAATTTTAACATGCTGTTTCAGACTTCTTGGCGTCAGTGCCTGTATGTGGAGGGGGCTTCTGCAATTGATCCATTATCAATAGCTAAGGTGATAATTTCTTTCTAGATTATACTGTTAGACTACTTCAATTTATTAACTTCTGCGTTTGTCGTAGATTCATCTTTACATATACTTTTTTGTTTTACCAGGTGAATTTTGACGAACAGATCACAAAAGTAATTGATATCCAGATTAAATGGTGTTCTTCATCTAATGGTTCCACTTACCAATCATATATTAGTAAGCCAGAACTAATAGAGTTCCCAACTGGAGTCCCCGGTCAAAGTGCATATGCATACTTTTATCCGCCAACCAACCCCTTTTTTCAAGCTAACAAAGATGAGAAGCCCCCCTTGTTGTTGAAGAGCCACGGTATGGACCAAAAATATTTAATTGAAAATTGCTTTTCAGCCTTTTATCTCGACGTTTTTTGTGTTTTATCTCACCCTCATATTTTCAGTAAATTTTAAAATGGATTTTGTTTCATTTGCTATTTTGTAAATGTGTAATCTATGAAGCGAATTCCTAAAATGTCAGTGTATTGTTAAGTCTGTCAGTTTCTTGAAAGAACTGTCCAGTTGCTATGTAGAACTTCCTCAACTACAAGAATTCCTTTATATGACATTATCTGGTCCGTCTACATACTGTGTGTTTTCTCACGCTTTTTGCTGTTGCAGGAGGGCCCACTGCTGAGACCCGTGGAATCTTAAATTTTAGTATCCAGTATTGGACAAGTCGTGGCTGGGCATTTGTCGATGTTAATTATGGTGGAAGTACCGGTATGTAAAAACTTTAACACATAATTTTGTACACCTATAAATTCTTTTGTAGTGGATTATGTTAGTTGTTTTGTATTTAAAGATTCTGAATTGAAATATTTGAAGGCTATGGAAGAGAATATCGAGACAGGCTGTTAGGACAGTGGGGAACTGTCGATGTTAATGATTGTTGCAACTGTGCAAAGTTCTTGGTAGGCATATTCTTCTCTACACATTTCTAGAGATAATGCCCTATAGCATTTGGTTGATTGTGCACTCGACTTTCTCTGATGTTAAGGTCGAAAGTGGAAAAGTTGATGGTGAACGGCTTTGCATTACCGGGGGCTCTGCTGGTGGTTTCACCACATTAGCAGCACTTGCATTCACAGACACGTTTAAAGCCGGAGCTTCCTTGTATGGTGTGAGTGCTTCATCATCACCAAATCCATTCTGGAGTTACCTGTTTCTGTCTGTAACTAATTTGTTTCATTACATTGTCCAAAATGAACAGGTAGCAGATCTAAAGCTGTTGAGGCAAGATACTCACAAGTTTGAGTCTTATTATATCGACAATCTCGTAGGTAATATCAAGATCCTTCTCTGAGAAAAGAACTAAATTTTTTGCTTTATTCCTAAAGAAATCCATATAGATGCATATGTCTAAAATTATACGGCTTCTTGCAGGAAGCGAAAAGGCATACTTTGAGAAATCCCCAATAAACTTTGTCGAAAAATTCTCTTGCCCTGTAATTCTGTTCCAAGGATTAGATGACAAGGTATGAACAATTCTTTTCCAATACACAAGTGACTGATTCTTGGAATTCATACATCAATTTTCTTGACATAGGTTGTACCTCCTGAACAAGCGCGTACAATCTATCGTGCATTGAAGGAAAAAGGATTACCAGTTGCCCTAATCGAGTATGAAGGGGAAGGGCATGGATTCCGAAAGGTTCAAATCTCTCCAAGGTTATTCATTCTTACATGAAATGAATTAATGTATGTACTTAGAAATGCTTCGATTCTGCAGGCCGAGAACATAAAGTTCACGCTGGAGCAACAAATGGTGTTCTTTGCTCGCACAGTCGGGCGTTTCAACGTTGCCGATGAGATCACCCCCATCAAGATTGAAAACTTTGACTGAGAGCCCCTAATGAAGCTGTAGGGTACCCCTTATATTATGGGGTATGCTGCCCTTCTACATTGTGAGGTTGCCACTGAAACTTAAGCATAGGCCACAGATACTGAATTATTACAGCTTGTTTTGGTGGTCTGAAAACGAGTAAACGAGGAATTGATAATTGAGAAATTGTAGCAAATAGTCAAAATCCAAGAAAAAAATGTTGTGTTGTACGTGTGTTTAGGCCATCTAGAACATGATTTTTTTAAAGATCATTTGTTCGGAGCCATTAGAATTTGATGTATTACTACTTTTCTTAACCTACTTGTTCACATGACGTTCATTTGTGGAAATTAGAGCCAATTACGTCTAAAACGTGATTTCCCTCCAATCTTGGACAAATTCCGAAAAGATATATGTTGAAAATAATATATTTTTTATAGATTTCACAATCATTTTTGTTATATAACTTTCAGCTAATAATTCATGGAGAATAATCAAAACAGCTGGAATATTATTTTGCCTTAAATGTTGTATAACGTAAACATTAGCTATATTATACAAATACTAGTTATTTTCAAAAAAAAAAAAAAAATACAAATACTAGTTTATGTACTGAATAAACTTGATAACTTTATGTACAAAAATATAAATCAGTATACTAAAAAGGTACTAATAAAACAATAAATAATTGCACTAATCAATTAACACACAAAAATTTAAAATTAAAGGTGACTTTCTCAAGGCCCCCGTCTATATCCATTAGTATTTTGGTATTTTTGCATTAGAATATTTGTTTGCCGTTGCCAAATGTCTAAACCACACGTACTATAAGTCACAGCTCATCTCACAATCTAGATGGTCAACTCAATTCAATAAAATATTCTGATTCAGTAATTTTACCCATCTCTTTCAATCTCAATGTGCAAATGACAATATTCAATGATCTTAGAAATGCCAGATAGAAAAATATAGCCGAGGTTTTAAATAGCAATAGACTGGTTCCGGATAAGACTTTCTATGAGTATATTAGAAAAATCTAATACTAAGCTTGCTTAATACATGTGAAATGCCAACTTAACTGTCAATATATTTCTTAATTTTATTTTTCTTATGATTAATCAGATATAACTTCTGAATCTGTATAGATCGACTTGAAAATTCTCATTTAATAATCATGTTTGATACGACGTCATTAATAGTTTGAATCATGTTTTGAAAGTGAAGATCCTAAATGAAAGTGAGAAAATCGACAATAATACAATACATAATTATGTTTAATATGTAAAAAGTCGGAATTGAAAGTGAAAATATTAATATTTATCTTTAGTATCAATCGAGACTGGTGGTGAACTGAGTAAATAGTTCGTCTATTATTTATCAATACATTCTCCAGGACACACAGTACATCGGATTCCCTGTGCATGATCAAACTAAAAATATTTGATGATCCAAGACTAAAAAATCTGATGATCAAACTTTATGTATGCTTGCTTTTGCATGAACATTAAAAGAACAAATACAACAATATATCCATGTCTATACATAAAAGAACATTTAATGAAAATCATTTCTTATGGGATAATCCGAAGCCATTAGCAAGTGCATTTACAGCAGGATTAAACGACAATCTCCCAAGAATCCCCTGTTTATAAGGCAAGAACGTTTTCTTCTTCAAATCGTCGGACGCCGCCTTGTTCGTCTTATAATGCAGCTCGTGCGCCGATACGCGCCCCCTCCTCCTCCTCGGAGAATCCTGAAACGACCCAGAATTCCTCGTACTGCTGTTATACGCCGCCGTGTACTTCTTCAGCGGGTCCTTGTCGGCGGCCCTTCCTTCCGATGCGCTCCGGAACAGGAAGAAGTCCTTCAGCCTCCATTTCTTGGACAGTGACGTCAGCGCCGACACTGCAGAGCTCGTTGTCGCCGGCGCCGGCGGCTTTACGGTTGAAGAGGGTTGCTCTGTTTTTCTATCTTCTTCCTCCTCCCATGGATATTTGGACACTCTTAGCGGAGAAAGCGACCTGGATTCTCTTCTCGAATGTTGCCTCGCCGTCGACGGTGCTCTTTCTCTTCCCCGTTGCCGTTTTTCTGGCGAAGTCTCCATGTCCGGGCTTTTTAACCTCTCGTACTCGGATTTCCCCCGGGGTGAAAAGGCGCCGGAAATGATCCTCTTTCCAACTGAAATCGGCGACTTCGGCGGCATTAAACTGCTCTTTCTAGACTTCCCAGTCGGCGGCGGCGGTGTCATCGGCTTAATCACGCCGCCGTCGAACAACTCAGCTGCCGATACCGACGCCGTGTCCCAATCATCACCACCCCCGCCGATGTCAAACGCGAACTCATCCGGCATCGGAGCAGACTCTGAAGCCCTGCTGCTGCTGGTTCCTCCGCCGCCGGAGATCAAGAAATCATCAAACTCCCGGTAAAAATCCGCCAGCCGGTTAGGACTCGTCGGAGCACTGCAGTAGAAATCCCCAAAACCTCTCGGAGATCGTGGAGATCCCGGACGCGCCGGAGACGATCGCGCGCTGTTGAAATCGAAGTCCATAATATTCCGGGAAGGCACCAAAACCTCCATAGCCATGGAAAATTTCTAAATAATATCTGTTGAATGCAATGAGCTATATATATAATCGAGATCGGGATATTTGGTGGGGAGAGGATCAGCCAAATATTATTGACTTGAGGAGGAAGAAGAAGGAGCCGCCATTTTTTACTTTCCGAGCGCGCGCGCTGTGTGTTGTACGTAGTTTGAAGAGCAAGCATGGGTGGGCCCACGATTTGCATGAATTTTTTGCTGGCTTTTATTATTACAGTGAAAGTAATACGTTAAAAAATGTTTTAGGAAAGGAACGCATGCGTAATGAGAGGCTTGGTTCAGTCAGTCAATGGTCAACAGAATTTATTGCAACATTTTTTTTATGAATGATTTTTGTGTGATCATTTGACTTCCTTTTTCAATTATATTGTTGTAACTATAATGTGTAACCACTAAGCAAACATATATACAAAGTCTTAAAAATAATTTGTTTAGATATTATCTCTATTCCAGACATTGGCGGAACCAGAAATTTTTTTTTGTGGGTGCTAATTTATAGTTTTGTAATTTCATAATTTCTGGTGGGTGCTAAATTGTGTTTTTTTTAAAAACTTTAGGTTTAATTTAGAATTTTAAAAAAATGTTACACTGTAATTGTATTTTCTGGTGGGGGCTGGTGGCACCTGCCTCCGCCCCTGATTCCAGATTAAAAGACACGCTTTGTTATTTAATATTTTTTGCTTTTAAACCTTAATTATATTTGAATTGATATATTAATATTATCATATATTGAATTCATCTTAACATGTATATTTAAATATTAAATTTTTATAAGCCGCTAATATATATTTAATATTTACGGTCAAATGTCTACGTTGACAAATGTGAAAAAAGATTATGTGCAATTTAGTCTGGAACGAAGAGAGTATGATTGAGGAAAAAAAGTTACATGTAAATATGTATGTAATAATTTTTACCAAAATGATAGTTAAATTTTAGTGACTATATAAATTATAAAAGTGCCACACAAAGTCATGATGCATTTGTAAATGTTATAATTTTGTTTCTTTTGTTTTTTGTTTTGAGCTAATGGCCGATTTAATTTTGATTTTTGTGATTGTCTCTAGTTTTGAAATTTTATTACTAACAACCAAAGTACTAGAAGGAAATATTAAAAATAAATTATTTATGGTTGACCATTGACTGAAAAGATAAAAATATTTATTAAAAAGTAACATTAAAAATTGCATGTTTGAATAAGAAAGTTCATTCCAACTGCGTGATTGTTATTTTCCTTCTTCTCTCCTGCCTCGTGTGCTTCAACTTGCAATCTGCAAATACCGAAAAAAAAAAAAAAAAACCCCCCACATAGAAAATATTGCAGCATTTTGTAAATTATTGTAAGATAAATAGTTGTATTAATCTCTTATCAAATTAATTATAACTAATTATCAAAGTAATACGAGATTGAAATCTTATGAAAAAATATATACAAAATTAAAGTAAAAACATTTTTCTTTACTAGATGTGTAAATTGATAGGTGGTTTTTATTTATAGAAAATAAATTGTGAGATTGAAAAATAAATAGATAAATTGACATTAATTTGTGTCAATTAATGTAAGGTGTGTTTTACGTGAAAATTTGTGTTTATGTATGGGGCCTCGTCATCAACATTTGAATTTTAGGATTCGATTGATATAAACAGGCTAATAAAATAGAATAAACTGCATCAAAATTAAAATTGACAGCTACAACAGTATAAGAGTATCTAGAAGTAAAATGTCAAATATTTCATCTCCACGCAACTGCCAAAATTATCAAAGATAAGGAAAAAACATCAGCATACTATATTTTGATAGGGGATGAATTACAGCGATGAAATTGCCAGGAAAATTACCCCGACTGAGCTCAGCAAACATTCTGTCAGAATCATTGATCTATACAAGAACTGAACAAAAATATTTCAAAATATTAAAATTATTCATGGAAATTGAACTAAAGGGACAAAAATAGAAATTTATGTTTAGAGGATGATTTGGGAAGAACAAAGTTTCCATATAAATGAATGGATGAGCAATTGTCTTACATAGAGAGCCATGTACAACATTTAGAACCAATCAACACATTTTCAACACATTTTTCCTACTTTCAGCACCATTCAGCACATTTTCAACACATTTTCATCTCAACTGGACAAGGCCAGAAGATTGTGATGATGGAGATAGAATACAACATAAAAAAGACTAGAATACCCTTACCAGTGGCGGAACTAGGGAGGGGCCCAGGGGTGCCTGGCCCACCCCAAGAATTTACCATGAAGCAGTAATTTTGGAATATTTTTGCTATTTTGTAGGCACTTTTGGAGGTGATTTGTTTTCTTCTAATGAATAATAGGTGTAAATTAGTGAGATTACGGTGCAAATTAGTAAGATTACGGTGCAAAACCATTTTGCATCCACGTTACATTGTATCTTAGAATCACAATCATAACTAATTTATTGTTTCCTTAGGAAAATAGATTCATTTCTAAAAAGTTTACCATTTTCATTAAAATTTACATTTTCCTTTAATTTTATATTAACTAGACAATAAATATTATAATTAATCTTTAACCCTAAACCAGTATAGATTATATATTTACATTTGGTACATATAATTTCTTTTATATCCAATTATGGCCCCTCCTAATTACAATTGATGGGTCCGCCACTGACCCTTACACACTTGTATGTAATACTCCCTCCGTCCCAACCAAAACTTCTTACTTTCCTTTTTGGTCCGTCCCAACCAAAACTTCTTACTTTCATTCTTTCCTCTTTTGGTAAAGAAAATAACTACAAAATGACAAATATACCCTTAATGAATTCTTCCAAACAACCATAACAATAAGTGATATTCCATTTATACCCCTTAAAACTCCACTTATATGATAAACAATACACTTTTCTTAAAATCCGAGCCAAAGTCAACTAAGAAGTTTTGGTTGGGACAGAGGGAGTATATGCTAACATCCCCTCAAACTCATGATGCAACAATAAGCATTGTGAGTTTGTCCGATAAGAAACAAAAGCAGGTAGTAGAGTGAACATTCTTAAACAAATCTGTAATATAGAGAGATGAAGGAATATATAATAGGTAGTTAGTAGTAGTACCAAGATGCAAGTGATGTCGCGTGAAGTGCAAATCTCAATGTAAATAATATACTCAAGGTTACTAGTCATTTTTAAATCTTTGAATTATGTGATACTTTCTAAAGAAAGGTTTATATTAGCACTCTCTTAATGAAAATTATGTAAATTATAAGGCGAATTGAGTTCCGAAATATGAATAATTGGAAAGCAACGTGACCTTAGCACCACTTATGAGATTTAGGTTGGCATTAGCATGAATTATAATACCGACACTAGATTAATAATTTGAATCATCATAAATGGATCTTGTTTATATGTTTACTAAAGGGAATAAGACAATGTGCTCAAATCTAACATGATGAATTGGTGGCCGTATTCGGTGACAAATGGTGCCAATAATGTAGGAATAGGAATATAGGATGATATGTGAGTATATAGTCAATCAACCAGTTATTGTCGAGGAATTATTAATAAGCCCCTTTGTTAGTTGTTGGGTAAATATTGTACTTGTAACACCTTTTGTTTTTTTGTAATAAAAAAACTAGAATCACCTTTTTCAGATTTTACGTAGTTCATAATTTTTGACTCGCTTTAGGGAAAATTGGAATTGACTAGAAGGCTTGACATAAAGTTTTTTTCTCTTTTGCTCATGTCAAATAAACATATGATAAAAGAGAAGAAGAAAAAAAAAAAAGTAAATAAACACGATTTACTCAAGCATCCTTCGCTAATCACGCCATGTTTAGACTCACCATCTTGGCCTCACTCATCTCATGGCCTACTCTATTTTTGTTTCAACTTTCAACCTCCTAGATATTATCCTATTTTCTTCCACTTTACCACATCCGATCACGATATAGATTTACAGGCGATCCAAACATCAGCGACAGTAATTACAATCTTACCTCCAACTATTGCTATTTTCAAATGAAAACAAAATGGTAACAATCAAACATGTTTAAAACAAACACGAATTGGATACTTTAATATATACATATGTATATTCTTGTTATCGCTTAAAAAAACATGTTTACATTGTGACAACGGACAAGGATGCATATTTTACATTTCCATTAATTTATTTTTGGAAATGTATTAATTGAATTGAAGCATTTTTAGTCTTGGAATGATTCATTTCCAATTCCATTAACGTCGAACTTAAATATGCAAGTGCATAAATAATCTATAACTCTATTGAATTGATGAATGGTCTTAAATTGAGTTAATCCTGGAATTTTAAAGGAAGGTAACATTTATGGAATCTAAAGATGTTACGAACCTGAAAGTAGTATAAATTCAAACTCAATTACACGTTTTTCTTCAAATCAAACAATTATTTTCTTCTCATTTCATTTTGTTTTTGCAAAGGATATCCATAACAATGAAGATGAACGGTAGTATGGTGATACTTTTCTTATTTTCTGCTCTTCTTTCATGCAACTTCACTCCTACACACTCTAGGAAGCTGCAGATTGGCGCCCCTGAAGCAGCGCCGGTGCCCATTGCTGAATTGCATTTATTAGACGGAGAGAAATTCATACTGCCGAACAGTGGTGGAGGCGGTGGTGGCGGAGGAGGAGGTGGTGGTGTGAATGGTGGGTCTGGTTACGGATTCGGGTTGGGGTATGGTAGCGGCGGTGGATCCAGTGGAGGAGGAGGTGGAGGCGGAGGCGGCGGTGGTGTAAATGGAGGAGGAAGTGGTTTCGGTGCAGGATTCGGTTATGGTGGTGGAGTAGGACTTGGACTGCCTAACCCCTTCGGTGGAAGCAGTGGATTTAGCGGAGGAATTGGTGGAGGTGGTGGCATTGGTATTGGAGGAGGCAACTAAAAAGCCGCTAGCTCAATCAATGATATGCATCTAATGTAATGTCAACTTCTTTGTATTGGTTATGCTCCAATGCACTTTGAATAATACGAGAGCATGTTGCAAAATGAAAATACACCTATTATATTTCCTTTATGATATGATGATTTCATGTTGGATTGAAATGATGGTTGTGAATAAGTTGAATTACTAAAACTGAAAATTGAAAAGAATTACTACTCTTTGGGCCTGAGTCCCTGAACAATGTTTAGACTTGGGATAACTAGTGGGCTAACAATGTGGGCTAAAAAAGACCCAATAAAAACCTAGAACTCGTTCTTTGAATTCCAGTTCTGATCATTTTGGTAATGTAGCCAATTTTCTAGTTCTTCAAAGAATGATTAAATTGGTCACGTAATTTTAAGAGCTGCAAATGTAACTGATCATTTTTCGATAGCCATCTTTTGCTGTTCCATATTTGTGATTGTTCCATAGGCTATGAGTATGAGAAGTCACAGTAGGGCTTGTCCACATCCGAATGTACACAAAATAATTTAGGCCCATTTATAGAATCAAAATCAAGCGGCATCCCACGTTCACTTATAGGATCTGTCTACGTTATCACAAGCGCGCCCACTCACAGTCACGGATGTTTCGCACCTCTACAACATTTTCCTCTATCCTACACTCCAATTAGTCTCAAGTCATACTGCACCGGTCTCAACCAAAGTGTCTAATTTGACTTTTCAATATCAAATTGAGACAATGTTATGATCCGCTGTGTTCGGACGATTCTTAGCAATTCAGTGGTGATTCTGGTTTATTGGTGTGATTAAACAACGGTGACAAATCGGTGTTGAGATTAGGGTCGTTGACGTTGATGTTAAGGGTTCGTGCACAAATGAGTTTGGGGTCACTAATTTTAATGTTGGAAGTTGCCGAAATTTGGATCATTGGATGCGAGGTTGGGGTCGTGGGCGACTACTAGGTGATGACGTGGAAGCATGGCAGCAAGGCCCACCAAAATCTTGTTAACTGCCTATATTACTGTAACAATTCGAAGTTTAGGCTTTGGAAAATATTCTTTTGCAGTCCGATCTCGTTCAACCAGTTCGATCTCGCTCCCCCCGAGTATTGGTTCCACTACTGCATGGTAGTGAATGTTGATGTCAAAGCAAAATTGGAAAAAGATGATTTTTTTAATATGTATCTTACGTTGAGCTAAAATTATTTCAAGGCGAGATATTTCGACAATTGTTTTCGAAGTAACTTCTACATGGAAACAAACTATTGAGTGTAACACACACACTCACTCACTCACTCACTCACCTACTTCTTTCATTTTCACTTTTGGTTCACCATAGTGCGTGAAATTTGCTATAGTGTGATTCCCTCTCATAAAGGAGAGTATTCCTACTGAATATGTACTTTGCTTAAATAAGGATGGTGATGAATCGGGCCACATGAAAAGGACGGTTTTGTATTCATGCATATTTATATATGTAGAAATAGAATTATTCATCTCATTTTCCACTCTACTTCTACATGGTGACAAGCTTTTATTCTCACTAGCTGTATCCTTCCCGACCCCCACAATCTTCTTCCTTTTTATCGGAATTAATGTATACAATAATTTCAAGAAAAAGAAGAAGCCATTTTCATCAAGATTTCCTTGTGACATGCTTTAAGTTTTTTAAGTATCTAGCTTTACATTTCTTGATTTCAAAGTCAAGAACATAGCCTTTCTTATCTTAGATTGCCTTATTAAAAAAACCAATCATCACTTTTGCCAGTGTAATACTGATCCCTTTAGTTTCTATGGAGCAAAATGCGACATTGATCCCTTTAGTTTCTATGGAGCAAAATGCGACATTGCTCCTGCAGGATGACCCTATCATCTCGACACCACAAGTTGATAAGCATGTAAATTACGGTGTTCCAAAGTCTTCACCACTCGGTGGTTACTTCTCGGTGTTCACAAGAAATCTTCTTTTATGATAAAATTCTCACATTGACTATAAAAACATCATTTAATCAGACACTTAATCACTTGGCAGATCACGTGGTTGTTGTGAAACCAGAATTTCTAACTACTATTGACAGTCTTATGAACCACCATATTTTCAATATTCATGAATGTTCTCACCTTCAAAAGATATAATTGACGTATACTGGGGGTGGTTAGACGCTCTTCTTTAGGCTTCATAGATTATAATCAACATGCTGTGACGGTGGAAGTGTTTTTGTTTTTAACGTATAAAAAACTAATGATTCGATTCTGGAAAATTGCCAGATTCAGGAGGTGCAAAAGAGGACAATAGGTAGCACAGATAAACATTCTTGATTATTGCTTCCTTGACCATTCTAATTAGTCAAATTAATGATATTTTACAATATTTAACCAAATCTCTCTGCAATGTCTGCTGAATCTGGACATTACAGCTAACTCTAATTTGGCCTATTAAGGTGATAACATTACCTATACCTAGTACTATTTATTTTGAAGTAAATTTCGTAATTTTGTTTAAAAATATTACCGACCAAACATAAGACGATCAGTATATTTAATTTTAGTTCGATTTAATTCAAATCTTAGGAAAAGAGCATAACATTCATTCACCAAGCTAATTAGGTGAAATAAAATGGTCCATCTTTTATAAAAAATAAATCAACACAATCATTTTGCTCTTTATTAGATGGTTCAGTTTCATTTCCACATTTTGGGTAACATGGCTGAGTAATGGGCAGTCCCTATTCACACCTAAATTCTTAAATGAAAGGCAAATTCTCATTTGAGACCTGTCTCAAATGAGACCAAAGATTATATGAGACTGCTATTGATTGAATTTGTCGTTAGTGAG
Organism: Cruciata laevipes; assembly: GCA_963678965.1. Classification (NCBI taxonomy): domain Eukaryota; kingdom Viridiplantae; phylum Streptophyta; class Magnoliopsida; order Gentianales; family Rubiaceae; genus Cruciata; species Cruciata laevipes. The sequence goes on from OY787639.1 coordinate 2,803,521, forward strand.
CTTTAAACCCGCCGATTTCCTTGATTGAATTTGTCGTTGGTGAAATTGACCAAGGAAATTATCAAGAAAATTGACCGAAATATCAAGCAAATTGAACGAAAGATCAAATTAACTGAAAAATCAAGGCAAAACAAAAATATTCAAGGACATTGATTGAAAGATCAAACAAACTGACTAAAAGATCAAGCAGAAACAGTAAATGCTCATTCCTCTGCTCTTGGTCTCCACAAGGACATGTCTCACCCAAGACTTTCTCTAAATGAAATCTTTCAGTATTTTCTGATATTTTCATAGCTCCTTTTACACTCTGTATCTGTATTTACCATTTCTGAGGTTATGTACAACAAGTGCAATCATCCATGAAGATTTTCTGTACAAATATTGTGATTTCCAGCCAGATAAAGTCACAACTGAAATGAATGATTTCAACAACTCTGAAGCCATGAATATCAAAATTTACTTACAAGAAAAAGACCAGATTATACATTTTTACCCCCTCCCATGATTTAGTAACTATATATAGCTGTATATAACTAACCAACCAATCCAATAATAACCCTATCAAAGAAACTCATGTTACCAAAACTTATTCATGTGTGTAACAGGTACCTGAAACTAAACTCATAAGGCATTACTTCAAGAAACTGCGACAACGGCTCGTTTCTTTCTCTGTGGAGGCAGCTGATTGCCTCTTTTCCGAGCTCAGTCGGTAGCTGAAGGCATATCCAATCTAACAATGAGTCCAAGTCCTTTGCAAAATCCAACATATACCAATCCAACAGTTTTGGTATTGCCACCACTTTCTTTTTCGTCGATATGCCTACTGTTGCTTGCAAGAACTCTTTTTTCGCGGTTTCTAATTCATTCTCGACCTCAGAAGCAGTGTAAATCCTCACCTGGATAATATAAAGCAATCATATCATTACATCAAGAACTGATTCATAAAGGATTATGTTTATAAAGATTATGGACATGATTTCTTATTCACTTACTGCAGGTGAGGACCAGCTTCCACAAGATAGAGCAAATGTGACTAGTGGTTCGGACAATTCCAATCCGAAAACACTACGAGTTGACATTTCCTCACTTTTTGGACCTTTTGTGAAAGTCTATACATATGACAGCACATAAACAGAAATATGAGATGAGATATTATGAATATTTCTTCACAATTTCACATTATGAAGTATAATTTGGAGAAAAAATTATCCTTACATATTTTGAGTGATAAGGCAATCTCAATATAAAATGTTCAATCGTTATCGGGTTGAGAAAGTGCCCACCAACATTTATGGTAGCCTGCAAGATGATAGGCCATGCTTAGTATCCAGTTTACTGCTGCAGCATATAATGTAAGACAGAATTTACATTTATGTAACAAAAACTACCTTTTGCATCAATGCAACAACTGTTTCAGGACTTTCAGGAATTCCATGTTCAAGATATGCCTAAATCAACGAGGAGAACACAAAACTATGAGTTGACCACATGAAATTTGCATTTATCAATGATTTAGTCTCAAATGATGCTTTTAGAATGAATTCCCAGATAATTACTTACATTCATCATGCAAGAATTGTAAATGTTGATCCAGAAAGCAAGCTTCTCCTGATGAGTAAGGCCTTTTAAATCAACTGAAGCTAATTTCTCGATTAAGAGCCTGTAAACCAAGAGAGTGATCAAAATCTATGAGCTAAATTGAGTAAAAAAACTTCGAGAATTGAGTCTTATCATGGCTGCAACTTACTTTAATCTACGAACTAGGAACACTGAAATTGTTGTCCGGTTTGGGTTAATGGAGCTTGCATCTATAGCGAAGAGATGTTTATAGGGGCCAATGTCTTGCTTGCCAAACTCAGAACATATTCCATAAGGGTCCTTAAAATCTGCATCCTCGAGGCCATTACAAGAAGCCAATGTTGAGAGAGAAGGCAATGTGTCAACCATGCTTTGAGTTCTTCTTGAGTTCATTCTCAAGAAAACGTTCAATAAACACTTCAAAATGCTTTCAGACAGTTTGTTTGGATTCTCATTTCCCGATGATTTCTCATCAACTTTGATCTCATTCCCCCTATCTAACTGAAAGTAAACAGTTTTCTAGATCAGCACACCAGCACTCACCTAGTAGACTACAGGAGGGAAAAGAACAAGCAATGCTAATAAATTACCTGTAGTTTCTTGGAATCATTCCGCTTATCAGCTGGCCTCAAATCGAAAGGAGGCCTTTTCACCGGAGTTTTGACTATTGTAGTTTTTGTGCTTGGAGATTTCTGCTTGCTTTTGGTCGAATTAGGACACGACTCATTCTCTTTTCCGCGAGCATCATCTGAAAACAATAGGTCAAGAACACAGCAGTGCAACCTATGCTTAAGTGTACAACATTAGAAAAAGCATAACAACTTACCTGAGAGAAGTGTCAAATGCCTCCCTCTAGATAATGTGGAAGGTTCTTCTGTCTGAATCGACAACTTATACTGTTTTTGCTTCTTATCAGACATATCAGCTGAATTATCCATATTCCTCTTGGATGATGAAATCTGGACTGCTTCCTCGTATAATCCTTGTCTGAAGTGTACAACCTGCTCTTCAAGCCTAACAACTTCCTCTTCCAAAACAGCAACTTCAGCCAGAAGCTCCAATGTCTGCAATCATCAACTCAAAGTTTCAGAAAAACAAGAAATCTAATTCCACACCAACTACATTATCAACTAAATCCACAAAAATCAAGAAACATAGGCAATTCTCAAACCTGGGCAGGAAGATAGGGAGGCAGCCTAGGTAAGGATCCAAGAGGCCTAGTAAATGCCCTCTCCAAAGCTCTGTGAACATTTTCCTCATGTCTAAGTTTTTTCTTCAACTTGTCGACCTAAATTACAGAAAATCAGCACAATATTCCACAATTAATGTTCCCAAAATTTTAATTTTATTTTAATTAAAAAAAAACTTACATCTTGCTGTAAGACCTTCTTTCTTTCTCTAATTGACCCTCTTGTGGCTGTGGGTGTTTTGTCAGGCTCCATTACCACTCTCTTGCCCTCCTGCAACAAAAGAATTGGGACACTTCCTTACATATACACATGGGGAAAAAAGACCATAATCATTCTGGATAAGAAACAAAGCAAAGCCAGGCAAAGCAAAGCAACAAACTTTTGAAGCTTTTTGAAAGGAGCCATCTAATCACACAATCAGCAAGAAAAACCCCACTAAAAGGGCACAATAATTAGTCCAATAAACCCCTTTAGCTCAATAATCATACTAATCAGAAATTTGCCCCAAAGATTTCAACTTGATCATAATTATCAACTTTCATCAAGATTTTCTGGGAATTCAATATGAAGAAACAGAGAAACCCAATTCCCAAAGGATTACTTTTTCTTGCTTCAATGGGACGGCTCTCGCGGACTGCAGAGCAGTCCTAGTTCTTGTGCTCATCTTTCTTCAACTGCCTGGGAATCCATCAAACCAAAACCATGAGAAATCAAGAAAGTTTAAAAATTTATTGAAGACAAACAAATTCAAAGCAATTATAAATGGCACCTTCAGAGGAAAGAATTCATTGCAGAGAGCGGGAAAGTGGAGTTGAATATTGCAGAGAGTGCTATATCCCAGAATCCTAAAAGACAAAAAACAAGTCTTTCTTATTTTCTCTCTCACACACACACACTCAGTGGCTCAGGCCTGTGCAGTTTTCTTGATCTGAGTGAAGTAAATGCAAGTATAATCCATGTCAGATGTTCTTGAGCTCGGCAGAACCGAATAATGCCTGGAGATGAATCAGAAGCGTGATTTGCAGAAGAAATCCAGTTATTCAATGTCAATGGAAGTGATAAATGCTGTTCTCTCTCTTTCTCCAGCAGTCCAGCTATATATATACATACATACACACATACACACATACACACATGGATTCGTGATGAATGCAGGAAACATAAATTACAACTGTAGTTTTTTATATATTTTGTATATTTTATTTTTATTTTTAAAAATTGGGAAGAGGTGGCTGCTGGGCTTCTGTTTAAATTGGTTGAATTATGTTGGCCTCCCTTGGATTTTGAACAAATTCCAAATTAGTACTTTGAATTTCTTTAAATTTGTATACGAGTCCAATGCGAATATTAGCAAATTAATTCATGTTTGATGTAGAAACATTGATGCTTCAACTTTCACTATGTATCATTTTTAAAGAACACTATACAACTTTTATAATTTCATTAGTGTTGATATGGTTACGTGTCACACAACATTTTATAATTAATCACGCATATCGGAATATACTTCGGTACCAGCCTTTTATAATTAGACAATTTAAAATAATGTTCGATAATCCATTTTTTTATCAAATAAAAAATACAGCTAATAATCGTCTATCAAATATTTCATTCAAAAAAAATGTGTCATAATATTTAAGAAAGCTTATATAGTGTGATAACGTGGATCATAAAATTAGTTGAGTATTTAATACTCCATTCGTCTCACCTAAAACTGATTAGTTGACTTTTTCAAAGTCAAAACTGAGCCGACTATGACCATTAATTTTTATTAATATATATTTAGAGTTGATTTACAGATATAATATGTATAATTTTAGATTTATGATATCATGTATTTTCAAATTATTATTTTTCTAGAAAATTTAAAACATAAAAGCGATTATACTAAACCGTTTTGGTTTGGAGAAGGAATATAAATTTTCAGACTAAAAATAGAAAATTTTGTTAAAAAGTATAATGGGACGTAAGAAATATAAAATAGAGGTATATTGATAACGTGGTGGGTGGGTGGGATAATCGGTTTGTCCATTGGAAAATGGAACCTTTTTCTTTACGCCTGGGATTCTGTTGTTGTATTGTTATTCTGTTTCTTTGCTGAATGGCCCAAAAACCAGCTGAGAAGCACGAAAATGTAATATTCTCATTTATGAAAAAATATCTCAAAGTATATATTATTACAAATTATCATTTGAGATCAAGTAATATAAGTGACCGTTATCGGTTAAAATTGCCGTTAGTGGGTTTCAATCCCGCCACTGTTGTTAGATTTTAGGTTGCCGGTGTCGCCAAAGCTCAGCCATCTCACATGGAACGACTTGAGACTGAATTTTGGTGTGAATTTATACGATATAACAATAATGTGTCTATTAAGAATGAACAAGAAAATTGACTGAAAGATCAAGCAAAATGAATGAAAGATCTCATTAACCGAAAGATCAATGTAAAAAAGGAATATGCTCAAGGGAACTGACTAAAAGATCAAGTAAAAAACATTCTCTTGAACTTTGGTCTTCACAAACACAGTTCTCACCCAACACTCTCTCGTATATTATAGAGAAAAAATGGCATCGGTGGAGCGGTGATGGATTGAGTAGAGAGTAGTCAATTGTACGCAATAGTAGCCAAGCCATTTTTCAGAGTCATCATCAATCGACGTGCACCTTTCTCTTTTGGGATCTATGATTAGAGTTAGGAGTATGACATAATACTTTACTATTTTCAGTATTTTGCTAAATTAAATAATGTGTATTGTTCAACATTCATACTAATTATACACCTTCCATTCCACCCAAATTTTTTTAGTTAACTTGGGTTCGAATTTTTAGAAAAATGCATTTTATATCTTATAAGTGGAGTTTTAAGGGTATAAATGAAATATCACTTATTGTATACTTGTTTATAAGTATTCATTAAGGGTATATTTGTATTTTTGTAGTTGTTTTTTTTTGCCAAAAGAGGAAAGAATGAAAGTAAAAAATTTTGGTTGGGACGGATGGAGTACTATTTTATACTATACTTGATACTCCCTCCGTCCCAACCAAAACTTCTTAGTTGACTTTGGATCGGATTTTAAGAAAAATGCATTTTATATCTTATAAGTGAAGTTTTAAGGGGTATAAATGGAATATCACTTATTGTTATGGTTATTTGTAAGAATTCATTAAGGGTATATTTGTCCTTTTGTAGTTATTTTTTTACCAAAAGAGGAAAGAATGAAGGTAAGAAGTTTTGGTTGGGACGAAGGGAGTACTTGATAGTAGTATTTTAAAATGTCGTATTTAGTAGAAAATATGGCAACATATCAATACCACATTAACATGGTGCTTGGGTATTCTGATCGATTAATAAAGCACACATTTGCAGTAAAAATGCTATCAACCGGAAAATATCTGCTAAGAAAAAAAATTGTCGCAAACTTGTCATTTATTTAAAACTCAATAAATACAAGAACAATTTATTCAAAATTTGAAGGGGCAACATAAAATTAAGACCAACGTCAATGTAACATTTCCAACTTTGGCATCAGTTTGGTTTTTGTGGGTTTTAGATCTCAATTCCCAAGACAGGAAGAAAAACAAAACGTTTGTTGTGGAGAAGTTTCCAAAAATGGCTTAAAGCTACCGAGAGAATTCACCAAATCTTACATAGCTCCATAGGAAAACAAACAAAAACAAGAAACCAAGATGTAAAAGAGGAAAGAAAGATTAAACGGAGCCGAAGTTCCAAAAGCTGCATAATCACATGCATGCCAGATAAACTACTGCTTTAAACGTCTGATCTTTCTAGTAATATCCAAGCATGCTAATAAGTGTGTTGCATTTACCTCTATTTTCTTAAGTTTAAAATTAATATAGTTGTATTATATTAATTGTAGATACCAAAACTTACGCTGATCCACCACATGCCAATGGTGCTTAGCCATTGGATGAGTTGCATGATCGGAAATTTAAGTCGGCGTGTAAGATTTTATTTTCAAGTTCAAACTTATTTTTCAGAAATTAAATTGACTGCAGCTTTAATAAGTGACTATAGATTTAATAAACCACCGCACTCTACAACTCTAATAAACTGGTTGCGACTTTAATAAGCTGACTGAAACTCCAATAAACTAGCTAGATGTAGCTCCAATAAACTTACTGCAACTAGGGATGAGTGTCGGTTCGGTTTCGGGTTATTTGGTTCGGTTTGTTTGGTTTTTTTCAAAAACAAATTCAAAACCGAAACCGAACCGAACAAACCGAACCGAATTCAGAATTCGATTTTCGGTTTAACCCGAACAAACCAAATAACCCGAATTCCATTTAAATAAAATTTTAAATATAAAAAAATTCAATCACGGTTCAAGCCAAAATCTAATAAAACCTATAGATAAACATAATTCGGTAATTCTTATTATTCATAGATAATAAAACCTATAGATGGTCCCCTAATTTTTTTATTTTTTTATTCATAAATATTTATTTAATTTATATATTTATTATTAATTAATTTAATTAATTGTAACCGAAAACCGAAACCATATTTATAATTCGGTTTTATCAATTCGGATATCCGAAAATCATATATTTAATTCGGTTCGCGGTTATTCGATTTTGGATTTTTCGGTTTCGGTTTCGGTTCGGTTTTTGATTTTTCGGTTTTTTTGCCCACCCCTAACTGCAACACCAGTAATCAGTGCAGCTCCCACTGCATTAGTTTACTGGTGCTGCAGCTCCGTCTAGTTTATTGGAGCTGCAACCAGAGGCGGACCCAAAAATTGAAGTTAAGGAGACCATAATAAAATATAAGTAAAATTTTAATAATAAATTTTAATATATAAAAAATTACAAAGGTATTTCATGATGGGATATATAAGTTGAATGAATGTTTCAGGAGCGGGACATAATAATAGCGGGTGGTGGGAGCTGCAAATGCAATTGTGATGATATGCAATTTCAAGATTATAAAATAGAGACTGCCACGTGAAGGTGTTTTTATTTATTTATTAAGCCCTTAATACTAATTTAAAACACGGATTAAGGTTACGTTACGACACCTTTGATGCCTTATGATTTGATTATTCTAATTAATCACTCCGTGCATGGTTGGTTTTATCATTTATGTTCAATTAATTGTCGACACTGTTTAAAGCTAAAAGTTTCCTCATCTACTACTAGGGATGGCATTGGGCGAACTGGGCGTGGATAGTAGACTATCCATGCCCATCCTCATCTAAAATTTTACTATCCATCCCCGCCCATTTACCCATGACGGGTACGAATTTAATATCCATGCCCATCCAGCTGGATATCCATCTCATCTGGGTATCCGTGGATATCCATGCCCATGTTATACCCACATTCCTCATCCGACTTATTAATCCATATTTATAAAAAATTAACCTAAAATCTATTAATTATCATAAAAATTTAAATAAAAGCACTAATAATTCAAATATATTATATTAATAGAACAAAAATAATTTATAATACGGTAATCATTAACTTATAAAATCCTTTTATGTTTCAAAATAGACCAAACATGCTTAAAAATGCTAAAATTAATAATATTATTAATATAAATACAAGTAATACTATTAATATTATATATAATGGATATTATACAAGTATTATACGGGCGGGTATGGGGCGGATATGGGGCGGGTGGGGCGGGCGGGTATGGGGCGGGTATAAAATCAATATCCATACCCACCCATTTACCCATGGCGGGTTTGAATCCAACATCCATACCCATGGCGGGTATAAAAAACTCATATCCATACCCGCCCCGTTGGGCGGTTGGCGGGCGGGTATCCACCAAATACCCGTCGGGTGCCATCCCTATCTACTACTGTCTACTGATGAGTACTAATAAAGTTTTATTCCTTTCCACAGCAACGGGCTTCCTACGAAATCGACCGACGCTATTTAAAATTTATACGCACTAATGTTAGTAAACATTATCAGTTATCTGCATTTAACAATACTTATTATCATACATTTAGGTGATCGAAATACTCTTTTTGCAATTTAACTATTCATAAAGTTTAAATAACTTAACTATAACTTGTATTCATCATATAATTAAAGATATTTTTGATCAAACATTTTTCCAAGTCAACTGATGAAATTTAAAGTGGGACAAAAAAAAGTACATATTCTATTAAAATGATATTTACAGTATTTAGTGTATACTAAAGGACCTGTGCAGTTGAGCTGAAAATGAGTTGCAAGGAGCTGATTGTAGATGATTGAAGCTGATTGCAGCCGAGATCGGATTAGAATAAGCTGAATTGGAAGAAAAGAGTATATAATCTATTAAAACGATATTAGCATCTAGTGTATACTAAATATTATAAATGTCAAAAAAAAAGAAAAAAAAAGGTACAACAGATAAATAGAAGTAGACAAGGGGTACGGCGAATCACAGAAGCATGCGATTCCTCTGTTATTTTCTTACTGTTTTAACATGCTTCAACGTAAATATTCAGTTTGTAGTACAGACCTGGAATAAAAGTGTAGGGGTTAAAAATAATGGCTTATGCGATGATCCAAGAAAATAGATTGTTTTTGAAACTATTCTAGGCTGATTTATTTGTTTATTTTGCCGATCCAAAACCTAAAGGAATCTCCAATCAATACCTACAGAGTTCTGTCTGACCATTAATTTGCCACAATGGATAACTAAAAAAAATTTTGTACCGACGCCGGAGACAAACAAACAGTGTTGTAATATAATTGATTGTTCCCCGACACGCTGCGTTACCCTGAACCATGATTTTGTGGCTGATCCGATCAATCGACGATTATTTAGAAGATAACAATTCTTTTTTTAAAAAAAACTTGTAAATATTATAATACGCACGTAATTTCCTGTTTTGTTGCTTTCATGTTCTTGCGTTTCTGGGAAATGCACTAGATTTTTTTGTTGGCGTGAAAGTTAGCGTATATGACAGCGTAGTACCGACGTAAATGATACAAATATTGATCATGGTTCATGAGCCGCAATCAATTTTGATTTCCTCAACTTCAGTGTGTTTTACTATATATATAATATATTTCCTCCAAATATGTGCATTACATTCATGGAAAATTTTCACGTCTAATAATGGAAAGCTTCCACTACTGTCAACTCATTCTAAAGTCTTGGTTCCACTGCAAATGCGTAACAAAGATCTTGCATTTCACATTTCAACTTCACCTTTTTAACTCCAAAGCCTCCTCGGGTTAGAGAAACAAGTTCGGCATCTCTAAACCGTAAATTTTAGTTTAGTTTAGTTCAGTTCAGTAAGAAATCACACCAGAAGAACATGACCTAATTAACAAATGATTATACTAATGTTCAACCACTTATATATTTAAAATTATAGGTGGGAAAGCATCAAGCATGATTAGCACATAATGGAGAATTTGATCACGTTAAACAGGCTACTGATTTTGGATCTATGCATAAACAGATGAGAATCTAGGATCACAACAGTAACCACATTGTTTACCAAACACATAATCCAAACATCCAAACAAGTAGCTCAATTACGCTAACAGCTAGGCTTTTGGAGGTAGGACAAAACTGAAGGATAGTTTCAGTCATCGTACCTGGGTTTATGACGTTGGAATGGATGGCCATTGAACAATCAAGGTGAGAAAATGACCATACATTTACTATCCATGAGCGTTAATGAACACATGAACCAGTTTCATCAAGGCTGGCCAGGTGGGGTGCTTACGTGGGACTCTCTTGCATCCTGAAAATCGTCAAACAATTCTAATCATTGTACTAACTTAACAGTCACAAGGCTTTTCTCACTTACCTCATCATCCCCGCTTCCCTCCCCCGATCCCGAGCTGTCTGCAGTCGTATTCAGACATTAAATGTTATCAGCTTACATTACAATGACCTGATTCTGATTGCAATTCAATTATAAGCAAAGTCCTGGTTTCTCTAACTAATACAGTGGAGCCTACGGGAGCTTAATCAAGAGCATGCATGTAATGATTGAAACCGAAATGCAAAGAAAACATGGTGGTCTACCACAAACAAAAAAAAGAAAGTCTGGGTAAAATCCATATTATGTAAAAATAGCAGCCCTAACTTGGACAAGAGAAGTTTGTAGTTGTACCATTGGCGGTGCTGTGGTCCTGGTCCTACAGTGCGTGTCCTTGGAGAGGTCCCAAGCCATCTTCCCCATGGGTTTCTGAGTCCAGCTTTTTCCTGGGCATGAGGCCAAGTTAGATAACAGAGACAAGGCATGATAAGAGGGCAAAAGCAGCCACATGCTAAAAGTCCACCTTTTTTTTCATTCAGTGAGGCAAAATGAAAGCCACTTTTTTCAATACCAACAACTTGTTTATTAGTCTCATCATAATATCTTAGTACTCAATAGTTGCACTAACAACATTGAATCACATACACAGTTAATGAGAGGAATGTTAAAGCATGTTTCTTTTCATCATTGTGCTTCCACTCTGCAGAAACTCTGCCATACCCTGTTATTTCCATAAGGTCCAAACACACACATTTCTCATGTATATATAAGAAAAAAAAAGCTTTGATAAGCCGGATTTAAATCTTGCTGACAATAGCCAAACTACTAACAGTAAGCAATTTCAATGGCCATCTAAGTATTCAAGAGCAATCAGGATTTGATTAATAATGATCGATCCAATTAGCCTAAAATCTTTCAGATACTTAATTAAAATGGAGATATATGATTGAACAGGGAAAAGAAAAGGCATGCTGCAAAACACTGCTAGCAATTGGACCACGGGCAACCTAACGAAACAGATCCAAAGCTCTAGCAAAAGAAATAAATTACCATGAAAAAGGAGATTCCGCTGGAAAATAACAAGTTAACAAAATCAATCGTGTATATACGGGAGAAAGAATTTGATCAATCAAATTCCGAGTGCCCGTCACTCCGTATGTGGCCAATGTGGTAAACTAGACCTTATTGTCTTGTAAGAAAGCATCGACAGCAGCTAAGGACAGAGTAACCTTCTATGATGAAAGGTTTCATTAAAACCAGTCCATTCAGCAAAATCAAAATGAGAAACCGTTGCAGTAAATTGTTACCATTATTTGAAAAGTTGAATTTAAGGATATAAGTTATCCACAGAAAACAAACAAATGTACTCACAGTTGGATTTTTGCGATGGAATGAGATCAATAACCCACAAGATCCGTGTCAGATTTCAGCTAGTTAAGGTTCAGTGATGCTGAACTGCCTAATTTCTTAGACTGCACTCCATTCGTCCACGCGGAAGACTCAGCATTCCAAACTAAGACGAGAATCCTGTAAACCCCCAAATGGGAAAGGAAACAAAGGCAAGATTTTCTGCAAATCAAGAAAGGGGTAGCAGGGAATTGTTGCAAGTGTAATGCCACTTTCTCAACCCAAATCACTGTGCAGATGAGAAAGTGGCGGACAGTCAAACACTACTCTGAAGCATTGTGAGACATGAGACTGACTGTGAGTGCATCCTCAAATCCAGGAAAACTTTTTTTGCAGATTTGCAGTAGAGTGCATACTAGTCAGGGAAAAAATTATTTTATTTTTAAAAGATAAAATAAAAGAATGGCTGGAGTCCGGAAGACAACCATGTGCCGATGGCTATGAGCTTCACCGAAAAGCTCAGAACTTGCCAGATGACCTAAAAACACAGTACATTTAAAGAAGTTTATCCTCTTCTCATTGCACAACACACAGCTTATATTCTTTCAATGATAAAATGTCCTAAGAACACAAAAACACTAACATAATTAAGAATAGGAAAAATCAACAGAAGAGAGTGAATTTTATTGCACAAGTTGAAATTTACAGCAGAATTATGATCAGGATATGTACATTATGAAAAATTCGTGCTATACAAATATAAATTATCTTCTCTACAAACTATATTAACCTGCTAGAGATGCACAACTTTTCTGTCTTCACCTGCAGGGTATTGTCGGTTTGAACTTGCAGTTCCTGTCTACTCACAAGTAGAAAGCAGCTAAGTGTACATGGTTAGAAGGCACTTCAGAGGAACCCTAAACTATCTGGACTCGTTCATTAACTTTCAAAGCTTCCAGAATACTGTCAACCCACCTACAAGAATACAGTAAATCATTTAATTGACATATTATTTGATTATATGATCATTTTATTTGAATCCAAAAGATAGTAATGATTCCATTATTAGCACTACAGTTCCAAGTAAAGCTACCGTAGCATGACCTATTTCAAGAATGTGTCAAAATTAAAAGGAATAATGTAATGAAAAAACAAGAAAAAGAAAAAAACTATAGAGAGAATCATATTGGAAAATAAACAGCAGCATAAGAATATAAACATGAATATTATTAAGAGTGGCTCAACGAGGGAAAGAAGAATTTCAGAGTAAAAGCAAACTTTTATCAATAGTATAGCAAACTATAGCCTGGAAAAAGTAAAAAGGGATAATTATTTCTCATTGGAAATTTAAAACTTAAACTTCAGATATGCTAAATTCGGATAATCCATCATAGAGTGAAGTTTAGGGTTACATATTTTGTTCCCAATCCACAGCCAAAATTGCCCCTTATATCAAAATAAATGATCAAGAATGCTGACGTAGGATGTATAAGACCAAAAGGTTATTAGTTATTACCCATCAAGGCCAGGCTCTGTTGGATAATATATATTTTTTAATCCCAGTCTCTTTGCAGCTGAAGCAGTTGTCTCACCAATACAAGCAACAGCATTATCCCACCTTTCCAGTACTGGGACAAGATTAATCCATGCCCTAGGAGAATGAACCAAAAAAAAAATCAGCAATATTAGGATGACAGTAGTATATTCAATCTATAGGTTGCTTAGTCTATACAAGTCTAAAATTAGGCCACACAAACTGGAAACACTGATTACAGACGAATAGAGCTATAAAAAGGGAAGAATATGTACCGTAGAGCAGAAGGTGATGCTACGGCGATAACAGGAATTGAGAGTGCCTGTCTCAAAACCTTCTCATCAACACGCTCTACAGGCATCTGTGTATGTCAAATGGAGATCAGGGGTTATTTATAAGTGAAGCAAGTAAACGTACTAATAGAAAGAAGAAAGAAAACAGTCAATGAAGCAATCTAAATGAATGGATGCTAGGGTGAAATGGCTTAATTCCATTCCCCATTTAGTCCAAAAAGTAGATCTCAGGAAGCTAATAGCTGGAAAGCATGTTTGGCTTCCAGCCAGTACGTCCAGAGGTCGAGACCTCCTGGATGAAAGATATCACCCCCAAAAAATATGGTCTGGGGATGCCTGACAAATAATGTAGTTTGTGACTCATGTAATCATATTAGTGGAGGCGTTGAACTTGATCCAAGATGGAATCCAAGTGATTGGAAACTCTTCGTCAGTCTTCTACCACATATAGCTACATTTTGTATTGTCACTTGAAAACTAAATGCAACATATAATGATATAAAGCATACAAACATACATGCCTCAGACTAGAAGTATTTGTTGACAACAAAAAGCAGCAGTAAGTGCATGTCATCAACATCTCATAGGAGAGAATGGTAAGGATCCACCCAACAAACAACATTGGACATTGAGTCCTTATCATGAGATCCAAAACAAGAAAACTAGAGCAATCTTAAGCATTGAGTTGATGCATGAAACTGGAGGGGAAAATCAATAATGTAAATCGATACTTACTGTCGTGTAAGTATTAAGTCGAACAACATCAAATCCACGCAGTGAGAGCCCTTCTTCTGAGAAGATAACAATCAATTTAGGTGTAGAGCTAAGATTTATCGTCAAGGATAAAACTAAATGCAAATGTGGAAGAACTAATGAACAGCTGTTAAAATGGTGAAAGGAAAAAAAAAGAGTCAAATGGATGAATAACACTCCATTCAATTACAATAATTCAAATAGCATGCAAAAAACAGTATTACTCAACTAAAATGTGTTTCAAATTTGGACTTATAGCTTGAAGTTTTCCTTTACACTGAAACCTAAATTTTCACGAAAATTCCCTCCATTGTGTTTCACTTTTACATTTTTTTAGTACCTGATAATTATTCCCTCTCCGAAACTAGGCAAATTTGTGTGGTGACTTACTGTATAAAATCTCTTATCCTTCAAATATGGTAAGGTTCACCCACCCTCTTTCCAGCCAGTACTTGTTAAGAAAAGAATATTACAAGACTTGAAGACATTAGATAATCAATATCCAATAAATAGATGGCAGTTAAAATATTGTTTATCATCTACAGGATTATCAGATTCTATCAGATAGAACCTCTTTTCTACATCAGCAAAGACCGTGTACAAGTGATTATCTAACAAAGGTAAGAAAGGATGAAATAGCTAAACATATGCGGATAATGCATACCAATTTCATGACCAGCTTTTGCCGAAGCAGGATATAGAACAGTACATATGTCATCCCCATTTTTAGGGAGCTCCGAGGCCAAAGTTTTACCAGTTGCTGAAATTTACAATTGAAACAAGATATTTCAGTCAAACATACAGGCGGCTATGCCCGAGCAAAAACAACAAAGGCGAGAATCAATCAAAACACTATGCCATAGCATATTTTCAAAGCATGTGTCTTTTAGGCCACAGAAACTCAATGCATTAGTGATTACCTTTTGATGGTACAAAAGCCACTTGTGTGAACTGCTTCAACGATTGTCCAATATTCTCAAATACACTAGCTGTACCTGCTCCAACAACTGCTACCTTGACATTTGGGTTACCTGCTGCTCTGTAGCAGAAAATTGTCAGGAGACCACCAACCTGGGACGTTTATATTGATTACGGTTTCCTACTCATCACATCATAATTACAGTTATATTTATATTGATTACGTTTATATTGATTACAGTTTCCTAATCATCACATCATAATGAACTAGTCAAAATATCATTGCATATATTTCAAAATTTTAACTTATTTCTAGTTTTGTAATAAATATGCAGTGTACTCAAAAGAAGTATCCAGGATTCTTAAACTTTCAACTGACGGAAACATATTTTAGAGGACCAATTTTCAGTAGTTTTTCAGATAGAAAAAAAAAAAAAAAATCATTTATCTAACAATGAATTTGTGATCACCACCATTGAATGTACAGTTATGTAAAACTTACCTCCAAGCATCAAGGAAAACCAATGCTGCCTCAGGTGATGTTATAGTAACCCAGTCAAATGCAGAGTCTGTTGCCAGAAATTAACGGAAGAGTGTGAACAAGTATTAAATGCAGGACGTTACTATGTATTTTGGGGATATGTTGAGCTAGATCTTTAAGTACCTTAAATAAAAAAATAATGAACGCACGAGTTTCTCAGTTACAGGAATTGAAAGTGATAGTTCCTTCGCGTTTTTCAAAGGATAAATTTTTAAGCCTTTTTAGTGACAGAGGTGTTCATAATAAAAGGATACTCAATGATATGTAGGGAGCTAAAAGTATTTCACATTTTCCATAGAAGAAAAGGCTTGTTCAATGATGTAGAGAAAGACTTCTACTATGGTTTTTGATATTTTACTCCCTGACTGTAGCTATTATATAGAAAACAAGCAAGAATCATATTATGTAAACCAAAGTAATAGACAAAGGAACATAATAGTCGAGCATTGGTTTTAAGTAAAACCAGAAAACACGCTTAACCACTTACCATTTAACAAAGACGACAACTCAGTTGAACCAGGTAACTGCATGTGCTGGATGAGAGGCAACTCAAGAGAGCCTATTCCATGCTTCTCCTGCATCAAGTGATTTAAAACATTTCATCTTTAACACGTGTAATTAGTCAGATAAAGATAGTACCTCTAGGTCAGAAATAATTAGCCCATGCTGAAACTAGAAGAAAGTGTACAGGAACTTCATGTAGTTTATACAACCAAAGTAAACTTTAAGTAAAACTGGAACAGCACAGTTACTGAAGATGACTTTGGGCACAGTCACACAACACTAAAGACTCTATAAAAACTGGTAATTTCTGATTTCCTATCCTGTGGACAAACATTCAATGACAGAATGCATCTCTTGTAACTCCTGCTTGGGATGGGAATTCAAAAAAATAAGGCCAGATAATATAACAACAGCATATCAATGAAAATAGGATACTATACATAGGTGATAGACATGCTGAGTTATCAATCTATCAATAGGCCAGGAAATCTCCAGCACAGAATCTCCCCGTAAAATTCCTAGAAAGATTATAATGATTTCCAACTCCCAGACCTTCAAATTAACTGAATTGGTAGTGTTTTTTCCTAGTAACTATGGCACTCAAACTCAAAATTCCACTAAAGCTCAACCAATTGCAGAACAGAAATCAAACACTCTGTAACAAACCCACATTGCGCGTAAACTGAGAAAATTTTGACAATCCAGCTAAAACTAAAAATTCCACTAAACCAATTGCAGAACAAAAATCAAACACTCTGTAACAAACACACAATGGACAATATTTGAAAGTCCGGCTGAAAGATAGAAAAAAACGAATAGATTAAGCTTCGTACCAGAGCGGTGATGAGCTTGGCGTTCTTCCCGCGCTCTCTGGTGACGACGACTTTCGGCTGCAAACCCGCCGGCGGCGGGACGGCGGAAGCGCGGCGTACACCTCCACCGCGCAATTCCGGTGAGCGAGCAGGGAGGGGAAGCGAGGAGAGAGAAACGCAAGGCATGGCTTTTCTGGATGCCACACACAGTGAGTGTGTTGTACGTGTCGTGCTCAGAGAATCGGTAAGGTAGAAGAACCGCCAGATGTAAGGCCCTAACCGATTGTTGAACTTGACCGTACCATTGAAAATGCGGGATTAATAATATTTTACTCTGCAACTGTTTACGTAATTAGTGACGTTAGGCTTATTTAATTGCTAATTTGCATTACGTAGATGGGGCAGATCATGATTTCCAGTGGCTGAAATGATGGTTAAGGCCATTTTTGTTAGTTAAAGAAAGCGATTTGTGGTCTGAATTTCTGATTTGGGATGATTAAATAGGGTTTTGTTATGGTTGATGTGGTGCTTCCGGACTCCCAGCAGGGGACCAAAATTATGAAAGCTTAAGGGAGGCTATTGATGCTTTTTGCCCTTTTCTACCTCTTTTGTTCATCAATTATAAGAGAATTTAAATGTCCAAAATGTTTATGAAAATTCATTTTTTTATTGTGAATTTAGTTTGAAAAGATTGAAATTATGTTTGAACGAATCTAGTCCTGTTCAATTCAGAAGACATCGCTAGTTTAGTTTTGATTTTGATTAAAATTCAGTTCTGATCAATTCAGTTATGTCACTGTACGAATGTTCAATTCAGTTCTGATCAATTCAGTTATTTCAGCTGTACGAATGTTCAATCTAGAGTTAATTTTGCTCATACATCCGAAGCTATTTAAATAACGTGCTTCTATGACATGTTGCATAGTAAAATTTGAATCAAGTGAAGAAAAACACAGAGAGTGAATCAAGCCATGATTTATTCAAATCAAGAAGTTATCCGTCGTGTTAAGTTCCACCAGACTTCTAAATAAATGTTTAACCGTCAAACCACCTAGAGGTCAGCTACCTCATTTCTACTCAAAATTCAGGATGATTCTAATTCCCAATCATCACTAAAGCGACAGAGGAAGCACTCTGTATGTTGAAGTTGTTGTTGCCACTACTCTCAGCTAACCTGCTGCTGATGAGTTCCATAGACGGGGTAGGCCCCGTAGGCTGCTGCAGCGTACATGCTTGGGTCATGATGTGGGGAAATTGCATATCCATAGCCCTCGTAAAAGGGTCCTCCATAGTATGCCCCAGTAAAGTGGTTTCCAAAGTCGGCCCTCGACTGTATATAACCAAAGCATATCAAGTCAGAACAAATTATACCAGCCAGCTAAGAAACAGTGATTAAAAGCCTCTCTCAAAAATCATGAACACTCAAGGAGCTAACTTATACGAAGTTTAATGGTTCTATTTTCTTTGATATCACTGTCATATTAGGATCGCTCAGTTTGGTTTTATTCAGTTCAGCTAAGTTATTTCTAGGATGACATAACAAAGGGTTCGTTATAAAAATAACTAGGGCCTAGAACAAATGTGACTCTCAAAGAAAAGAAAAAAAAGTATCTGCCAAAGACCATCATTCTGCAAATTCTACTCAACCATAGTTATTAGAAGGATAGAGAGGAGGAAATCAATACCTGCTTGTTTGCAGGATTACGTCCCCAAGAGAGTCTGACGACTTGCTTTCCAATTGTGGTACCATTCAATTTCTGCAATGCTTTCTCAGCATCATTTCTGTCAAGAACGTTTAGGATGATGGTAAGTGGCGAAGAAGAACCAGTGTACATGGTAACTAAACGAATCAAGAAGTGGACTAAAAAAAGTACCGGTTAGCAAATTGCACAAATCCACATCCCTTTCCAGCTGGAATTTTCACAGAAACAATTTCACCATGTTCTGAGAAAGGTTGCCTCAGATCTTCATCAACAACGGTCGGATCAAGACCTCCAACAAATATCTACAACTATCTTAGGTTAGGTAAAGAAAAGGGATAAAGAAAGAAAAATAAAGTTAAAAGAATGGTATCAACTGTAGTATTTGGAGAATCTCCATCAGATTGAGAGCCCTGCCCAGAAGAATTATTCATGTGTCCACCTGTAAATAACAATTCAAAGAGTTATAACTTACAGAGCTTGCATTTCTTTACCTTGCACACAATGTCCATTAAAGTAACAGTTTCATGAGTTAAAGCTAAGGCTACTCAAGGTAGGGTGATAATAAAGGCCTCACACCGCCATGGCAAAGTTTGCAATACTGATCTAATTCAACCTATGTTGATTACCAGCAGTACAATAGCTGATCAAGATTATTGTCACGACTACTTTCTAAATCACCGTGCCAAATTAAATCATTCTCAATTGCATGTTTCATCTTCAGTCAGGATTTTTTTAAAAATATCTAGCTATCTCTGGACACTGTTCAATCAGAGTGATCATAACTTATTGTCTCGAATAAATTAAGCAAATTTTATACCACAATAAATGAGGATTATAGTTTTAACTTACTTGAATGAATATGTATGATGAAAATTTGAAAACTCATTTTCTGACCAAAAGAATGTAAAGAAAATTACCCGGTGAAGAAAACTGTTGTTGGTAGCCAGTTGATTTCCTAGGAGTTGCAGCACCAATTCGCATGGCCCTGCTTGAACAGTACTGGCCATTCATTTCAGTCATAGCCTGAGATCTCTCACTATCATCTCCAAACCTCACAAAACCATAACCCTTTGAACGTCCAGTAGTAGCATCAAAAACAACTTTAGCAGCCTTAACAGAAGGATATCTACTGGTAAAGGTTTCAAGCAATAAGCTATCAGAAACATCAGCAGCTAAATCTCCTACAAAAATTGATAAATCAGAACCGTTATTGGAACGTTTGTCTCCTGTGCTAAATGTAGCCCAATTGAGACGGAAAGGCTGATCTGCATTAGGCATGACCATGCAAGAATATGCTTGCAACACTTTCTCAGCTGCAGCATGCGAGAAGAACTCAACAAATCCATATCCCTCAGAAAAACCTGTCTGCTTGTTACGAATAACCTTAATGGAAGCAACCTACAAGAAATCACAAGTTGTTAAGCATGCTCAACTCAAATAAAAGTTAGAAAGATAATTCATCACTTGACAAAAAATCGAGTTTCTCATTAAGGAGGGCCAAAATCGACATGCAAACAATGTGCTAAGTAGGTGGACTGCAAAGTGCATACTATCCGCTGTCACATAATATACATTTGATCTTATTATTCAGAAAAAAAGCTCATTAGCCACCAACTGTGTATATATAGTCAAAACTCAAAAAGTTCATCACTCAAGCATGCATACTACACTCCAACTAATCAGTTGGAAGACTCAAAGCACACAAAGATATGTACTCCTTTTCGTTTCAGAGAAACTACACTTATGTATAGTGAATAAACACAGCCCCCTTTGTCTAAAACCCCCTAGCTAGTCAGATTCTCAATTCCCATCAAGAAGAAAATTTGTTCTCAAAAGAATGCAAATAATTGATTACACTATTCTTTGTAGTATAATTTATCTACAAAGTGTGGGATTATTACTAAAAATCTGTTCAAATCCAAGAAAAACACTTTCTTTTCCAAATATGCATGCTAAATAATCAAGTTTTAGTTGTCAAATCACCTCCATTATTAAAAGACTTTCTGTTTATAGCAAACATTTATTGCATATGCAACTGTCAAAGATTATAATTTTAAACAAAAAATAAATACTCCCCAAAAAAGGCACTCTTATTATCTGCATTCATCCTCGTAAATTACCAAACAGACACACTATGATTAATCTGTGTGTGAGTGTGTGAGAGAAACAGTAAAAAATTGAGCTTAGATTATACCTCGCCAGTAGAAGCAAAGCAGCTCCGAAGATAATCCTCGTCCATCCAATTATGAAGGTCGCCGACCCAGATCGTCCGATTCTCGCCGTTGGATCCCTGCTGCTGCTGCTGCGGGCTCTGCGGCGGCTGCGGCTGGGGAGGATGGTGGAGGTGGTGGTGGTGGTGGTACGGCATGTAGTGCGGTGGATAATGCGGCGGAGGCATCATATGGTGCGGCATTACCATCGCCGGATACTGCATCGGCACCCACTGCGGCGCCACTGCCGGAGGTGCCGCCGCCGCCGCCGTCGTGGTCGTCACCGCCGCACTAGTATTATTATTATCACCACCACTGCTGTTCTCGTTCTTGCTGCTACTGTTATTATTCTGCTCGCTGTTATTACTCTCGTTCGTCGCCGCCGCCGCCGCCTCGGAACCGCTGTTCGGTTGCATTTTTTTTCACACAGTCACACAGTGAAAGAGAAACAAACCCTAGAAGGAGTAATTAGTCTCTCTCTCGATAAGGAGAAGAAAAAATAATATGATTAAATATTCAGATTTATCGAAAGGTAGAGAGAGAAAGAGGTTAGTTTGTTGTACGTGAATCTGGGTTTCTAGAGAGAGAAGGAGAATGGGTGTGGAGGCTATAGAGAGAAGAAGATATACTCAACGAAGATGACGGGTTCAAGGGTGAGCCCGATCTCAGCCGTTGGATGGAGCGGGGGTCTTCAACGAGGGCCGTCGATTTCGGGGCGAGGGGATATTATCCTCGTCAGGGTTTTTGGGGACCCGGGTAATCGGGTCGACCGGGCCGGGTACTTTACCATTTATGGGATGGATTCGGGTGACGTAATGAAATTATTGTTGGAAATTGTGGGTTTGGATTTCAGTGACTGACTTACCTTATTTTCTCAGAAAAAGTACTATTTATAGGAATTTGTACTCGTAGCATGGAAGTGACTCTACTTGTTTTTTTAGGTATTTTGGGAAATTTTAAGGAAATTTGAGATGCTTTTTGAGGAAATTTAGGATGCTTCTTAAGGAAATTTTTGGTAGAATATGCTAGCATGGTCATCGACTCATCATTAATTAGGAAAAGGTTTGTGTTCTGCCTTTTCTTATTGTTTTTCAGCTCGGATTTGAAATTTTCCCTTTATTTATATTTATTTACATACCTGAAATAATTAAGCAATCACACGAAAATATCTCGCTAATAATAACTACTCGTTGTAATAAATAAAAAAAATACTTAACTACTTGCTTATAATAAATATTTTCGCTCCAAGAAATCTTGGTAGTAATTGATTATTTTAGGTATTGTCAATAAATTCATTCATCAAATACATATTAATTATTTTTGTGACCAAACCTAACATAAATATTAGCATAGTACTCAATTTTTCAACAAACGCCTCTCATTAATTATTATCAACCATTAAAACCAATTACCGTTTACAACAACTTCATTAATTACGTGCTCATAATCATTTTAGAGTTTTTACTGCTTAGGGTTTCTTTTTTGATACTTTTAGAAATTACAAACTGAAATAATTAAGCTGTAAAACAACAATTTAGGAGGAATTGTATTGGGAATGAAACTTCCGAATTCATGTTCTTCTTTTCCTAATCTATTTCAACTTCTTCCTTCTAATTAATTTTTTTGTTAACTTTTATAAATTGAAATTAATTTTCTAATCTTTCGGCTGAGCATAATTTACTGATATCATGGGCCCTCGCTCCTTTTTTTGAGCTGGGCATTGCAATTTGCAGATGGATTCCCTCCTAGGCTCCTACTGCTACAGTGCTACTAATACTCCGTAATGCCCAACGCTCATAAAATACAAATCAACCATTTTTGAATCATGAAAAAGATAAATCCATGAATCATGGACTCAATATGTGAAGAGAAAGTTTTGGGTGAGACCTGTCCTTCTGGAGACCAAGAGCAGGGGAATGAGCATTTATTGTTTCTGCTTGATATTTTAGTCAGTTTGTTTGATCTTTCAATCAATGTTCTTGAGTATTTTTGTTTTGCCTTGATTTTTCAGTTAATTTGATCTTTCGTTCAATTTGCTTGATCTTTCGGTCAATTTTCTTGATCATTTCCTTGGTCAATTTCACCAACGACAAATTCAATCTAGCAAATCGGTGGGTTTAAAACTCACCAACGACAAATTCAATCAATAGTAGTCTCATATAATCTTTGGTCTCAGGTCTCAAATGAGAATTTGCCATATGTGAATATTAATACTTTTTTAACTTGTGAAACACGGTCATTTATATAATCACTGCTAAATTTTTTGTCGATCATTCAAATATTTTTTACCAACATTTTCACGTTACAGATGTTTACATAAATGGTGATAATACACCTGATAAAGGTGACTTTTGCATTGTGCATTAAACTCACAATTTAATATTTTTTGAGTCACTCAAAAAATTAACAACTACATGTCTTGAGACATTTTAAGAGTACAATATACAAAATCAAGACAACGGGTTTTTAAAACTTAAAAGACATATAAACACTTAGGTCATGCTAGAGCTTATTTCTTGCCGTACTGAACTGAAACAGATAAGCTCTGGCAAATAGAGCTTTATAGTAACATTGAACTCAAGATTAGTCACGATAATATTTTCTTTATTGATATTTAGTTAAGATAAAATACAGTAGGATCAAACTAGTGACGGAACCAGGGAGGGCCAAACCCCTTCCAACAAATTAAAAATTGTTTATTAAATTTTTACACTTATAATTTTTTTAAAAAAATTATTATGGCCCTCTCAAATTTCAAATTTTGAATTTTGGATCCGCTACTAGCTCAAACCATCTCATCGAACACTTACCGTAGGCCTGTAAATTAGGATCGAAGAACGAGCTTTTAAGAGTTAGGTTGTAGCGGTCCATTATGAAAGGATGGATGGATATGTGCAAGATCAGAGCACGTGTAGGGTCAACGTACTACTTTCATGAATGAAGATCACCTATATACTGATTGTACCGTCACGGAGTGATGGTGATTCTCTTTATTTTATGTACTACTCCTAATTACTGAATTCTCTACACCTAAAATAATCAATAATTGTGTTCTATTTTCTTTCTAGCAGTGTCAAGTTATTGTATTCATAAAAGTCAAAGAAATTCCAAAATTGAGGAGAGATATATGTGTAGTTTCACTTTCATACTGATTTAAATGTTTGTTTCATGCAGGACTTATTTGCTATTGTAGGACCAATATTTAACTATATTACATCTGTTAATTTATTCATGCATGCAAGACCATGTATTTTATCATATAAGAGAATTGTAGTCATGTAAGGCCTGTAAGGAGTCTTGCATTAGCTAATTACTCCAAGTATCTTCAACCATAATGATAAAGTTCAAATGTTTAAGTCAAGACCAATTCTTGGGTGAGGCAGCCTCACCCAAGAGGCAAGACCAATTAAACCCTTTTTTTGATGAGATTTGATGAAATGACACAAATGTTTTGATGAGGTGACATGTTTGATGAACTGACACCGAGATTTGATGAGGTTGCGTCGATGTTTGATGATGTGGTAGTGAGTTATAATGAGGTGACACTAATGAAATTTTCATTATTTGGTCTTGCCTCACAGTAGAATTGAATAATTAATGAAATTGGTTGTTTTATTAATGAATGTATACTAGGAGTGATGAATAATTTTTTAGGGGAAAGTCTCATTTGAATCAGTATCATGGTGAAACTACCCATACAACTACATGTTTGTGTTTTTCAGTGGTACAATTGAATATTCTTAAAGCATGTTCTCTATCTTTCGTAAAATTATTGCATTTACATATAAATGGATGGAATTCTATCATTATATCAAATTGAGAGATGAAAGGCTAGCTCCATTTTTATAAGTACAATAATCTGCATGCACTTTATATATTCATACACATTCACGAAACATATATACATAGTCGATATCATATTGCATACTAACAGAACAAAGAGGCATGGAGCCTAGCCTCCTCCTCTGTATCCTTTCACGCAATTCAATCACCATATGGGCGCACATTCTGGTACTCTTACAAATTAAAACCTAGCCCCCTGAAATATTAACTGAAATACAACATATATAACATATATATATATAGTATATATATATATATGTGTATATGTGTTCGTATTTAGTGTCCAATACCAGGGCTGTGGCCTTCTTCAGAGTCAGCAACAAAAGTTGTGCCTCCGGCTGCAACGCCACCGGCTGCACCGTGAAATGCAACACCGCCGCGATCTCCGGTCCCTGAAGAGCCATGAAGCTGGCTCAACAAGCGTGCTTCTTCAGAAGGGCTGATCATGCACAGCATCACTGCAAGAAAGACGGCAACGATCACCGCCAGCTTGAAATTACCCGACATCGCGAAATTTAACGCAGTTTAATTTTTCTGGTGTTTTGGCAGAGATAGAAACCGAAGAATGTATTCGAAATGTTGTGTTTTAGCTTGAGAAAGAATGTTGTGTATTTATAGGGAGACTGCAGCTGCCCTGGACCGTCCAGTTTGGCCCTTGGCACGTTCAATGTACAATATTTGTGTTGAATAATTGATCGCAAATTGCTTTTGTTTCTTTTATCTTTTGGGAATGTTTGCGGTTTGCAAGTTTCAGACAAATTAAGCTCAAAATATGCTGATTGTTGTTACTTGTCAAGTTGGGAGTGTGACTAATAATGTACCAACGTTTTGGAAGAGCTGGCCCATATTTGTATGGATTTGATAGTTGCATTCTCAGGTGTGTTTGGCACGACTGTACTTATAAGCAGAGCTGGTCAATAAACATTTGTTTTGACCGGTTTATACTTTTAGCTGTCTTATGGTGAAAAACTATTATTTGGCAGTTTAACAGACACTAAAAACTGACGTGCTTATAAGCTAAGTAGTTGAAACACTCTATCAAACACAACCTTAGTTGTGTATCAAAGTTATCAACTACACTTTGAGAGTTTATTTTCAAACTTTAATCAATTTCCAAATGCGTGTCAGATCACTAGTAACATTAGACTATCATATTTATTAGTATCACTAGTAACGTTTTGGAAGAGCTGTCCCATATTTGTATGGATTCGATAGTTGCTTTTCAAAGTTACACACTACACTTTGAGAGTTTATTTTCAATTTTTAATAAACATGTAGATCACTAGTAATTTTAGTTTATCGTATTTATTTATTATGGTCATGTCCCGTTCAACTTATTGCAATCATTTTTATCTGCAATCATATAATTTTAGCACCAATCATCTACTTTTAACCTTAATCATCTATTTTCAGCAGTCAACAGTCAACACCACTCTTCTCAATCATCTCAAATCATCTGCATCCAAAATTATCTCAACTGAACTACATAGAGCATATGTATAAATTAATATTTAGAAATTATGTATAAAATTAACATGTAATGAAGTTGACTATTGTCTTAAAAGTTTGAAGAAGGCACCCTAAAACACACATAATATGGTTTTGAATCATTCCACACGACTCTTATAAATTAAGAAAAAGACGTGTCTGGTTTATATGTCAATCACAACCTAGCAAAGCAACTGCGATAAATTATTGTACAATTGCATAAGTTACGGGAATAATTGAATAATCGTCCCTTCAAATTAATTACTAACGTGTTCTAATTATTTTTTTGACGACACTCAAGTAATACATGACTGAAAGCCCGAATCTGTAATCTCTTCCTAATCGATCAATTTCATTAAACATTGTTCGGATTCAAATTCAACACTGGAGTATTTTAACACAACTCAATGTAAAACATTTTGGAAGATTTTCTATGATGTAATGATGGATATGAGGAAGAAAATGGCAAGAGCACTACACATGTAGGGGCTGCTGGTAGTCTGGTACGCATAAATTTGGAGGTCAAATAAAGCAAGCTGATTTCCATCCATGTACGGGTCTGGTTGTTTACCACTTCCAAGGACTGAGGAGATCCTCCTATACATATGTTCGGTAAAGATGGAGTTCTAGAACTCACTGTTCACTTCCAACAACAATGGACACAAATTAAATAATTTAGTACTCCGTCCCCTCTGAAGTTTAGAAAGAGAAACTATCACAGATATTAAAGAGTGTAAGAGCAAGTCCAACAGCTAAGGTAAAAGGGAATAATTGCTAAATTATAGCTATTTTGGCCCCTTTTGAACTCCAACATCTATGGTAAAAGCTACTCTATTTTAGAGTAGAGAAGGTCTTGGGTGAGACCGTCCTACCATAAGCTTATGGTAGGACGAATGATAGTTCATGTGTTTAATGGATTTGTTCATGTGTTTCACAACTTTGTTAATTCATTTATATATTGTTACAGATTATAACAAACAAAATTGTGAAACATAAGAACAAATATGTCAAACACATGAACCCAGCTTATAACAAACAAAACTGTGAAAACACATGAACAAAACTGTGAAACACATGAACAAATCTATTAAACACATGAACTATCATTCGTCCTACCTCACCCAAGACTTTGTATTTAGGGTATGTGAGGAGAGAGAGTATTTGGATAGGTTAAGAATTAAGATGAGTGGAGGAGAATTCATTTGAGAAATAAGTGTGAGAAATGAGTGGTAACCGGTAAGGATTGAATAAAATAGATCATAGAATAAAAATGTGTAACTTCTTTTGGAACGGAATACTATAAGGAAAATGTGTTGTTTTGATTGAGACAAGGGAGTAAGTTCCAAATCTGTTCTTCATTTCTCCTTAGTCTAACAAGTGAGGTTTCCACTAATTTTCAATTGCACTGGTGGTTTGAAAATTTTAAAAAAAGTTGTAATAAATTTCATCAAAAAATTTCAATTTTTATTTTTGCTCTCAATTGTATATTATTTCAAATTTAAGGTATTATCAAACATGTTTAAAATAAGTGTAAACTTAACGAGTAGTACGTCACGTTTAAGCAAGATTAAATATGATAAAAGTATTAATTAAGTCCATTATTTCTGAATATTTTTCAAGACTTATAAAACAAAATTAGGCAACATGCAGAAAATGTTCGAGTTTATTAAAATACCATTTTATTTTATTTTATTTTCAAGTGTCATAAATACAAATGTATAATGACAATGTGATAAATTTTTTAAAAAAGTAATTATAAATTTAAAAGCCTTCTACCCATGCTTCCAAAAACATATTTCCACCGAATCAGCATAACTGACCAGTTTTTTATTTTCATATAGAATATTTCCTCCACACTATCGACATTTGGAGGGTTTATTGAAGATTACTCTAGACTTTAATATATTTCGAATTGGATAAGAGGAGACGCGAAGTACAAAATTGAAAAAAGAAAAAGAAAAAGAAAAAGAAGAAGTTAAAACTCGATCATAAGTCTCAAGGCTCAAAGTATAGTACAACTGCATATGCAGATATGCTCCACTTAGGCCATCGATAAATTGAAAGGAAGATGGCTGATAAACTAACTGCTTTAGGCCACCCATAAGTTTGGTCATTAGTGAAACCTAACATTGCATTTTTATTTTTTATTTTTGACTAATCTGCACACACACTTACTACTCTCTTCTTCTTCTTTTTTTCCTTTTTAAAGGTGGACACATGACCTTTATAAAGATCAAATTGATACATGTACTAATACAATCTTATTCTAACCTATGCTATTGATACAGTATGTCGAGTGACCTTCGTCCTCACCTTGATTATTGTAGCATACGTTACTGATGCACTCCCGTCACTTGATACAACAGTTGATGCGACTCCCGTCACTCACTTGATCATGCCTCTTGAGACCTCCCGTCACTCACTTGATCATGCCTCTTGAGACCTCCCGTCACTCACTTGAGAGTTGAGACATCTCCTAACCAAGACAATGTCTTTGACCACTTGAACTAGCCCAAGTGGTTACATTCATTATTAAATTACCCAATTGTTATATGCAGGACCGATTTTCTCATGCAAGACCGATTTTTTACCATAATACCCCCAAGTGTGCCCTTGCATTTTGAGTAGTTTTTTTTGCCGTCACAATAAAAGGGGCATTTTGGTAAAAAACCGGTCCTGCATGAGAAAAATGGTCCTGCATGTAGCAAACCCCTTAAATTAAGGGGAATAAATGACACATTGGCCTACCCACACACAAGCATTGTTCTATTTCGGGGAATAATTGACACATTGGTCTCCCCAAAGATGGAGACTGGGATTGAACCCATAACCTCCAGCCGAGCCATGCATTTTGCATGTAGTTAGTCAGCATCTCCTCTAGGGAGTTTGTTTAACATAACATTGCATTGTTAGTTGGTTTGGGGCCTTTGGACTGGGCAAGTTACGTTTTATCAATACACTTTAAAGTAAAAATACGATAAGATACATTTTGAGATTCTAGAGAAATTTCTATATGTATTACCATCTGAACTTTTTATATATATTTGAACCGAGTAATAAAAATGGTTTGAACACATCGACAGATAAACCAATAACAAGAACAAAAAAACAAAAAAGGGCAATAGTCGTAACCAGTAGTATTTCCAACTAATACATGTTGGACTAGTTGACTACAAATTGATTATAATTTTGGTCTAACACTCTAAAATTGGAATTAATTTTCGGACAGTCTCACTAAATGTTATTCTATTTATCCCTCATGTCCAGTAAGAAAATTTTCAAATTGTTTCACAAGTCTGGACACATGCTTATAAAACTTTAAAAAATGTAAAAGAAAAAACACACTTCGCTACAATCTATAGATGAAGAGATCGGTCAGCACATTCCGTTGCCAATCAAATACGATGACTGGAGCTGGATCCACTCTCTCATTTTCAGTGAACCTATGGGATACCGATCGATGATTATCAGTGTCTCTAATAAACATTTGAAATTGGATTGATTAACAATCAGGGGCGGATGTAGCTAGTAACCAGGGGTAACCTAGGTTACCCCTTGGTAAAAAAAAAATGACTAGTATATATGAATATTAATTAATAGGTTACCACCAATAAATGTAAATAGGTTATCCCAGTTATTAAATTTTTACTTTTACTTAAAAAATATAAAAAAATCTCGTTATCCTATCATAATCTTCTCTTAATGTTCTCTCACATTTAACAACGTTAAGTCTTAAACTTCAGGTATGGTAAGGATTGTTTAATTAATCAACTTTTACGCGTGAATTTTGTTAAAATATTTTCTTATTCGTAAAAATTATAACTTAATTTAACTTCTACAATAAAGTAGACAATATTACAAATTTAAATGAAATGTAAAATAATACTTTAACTTCTACAATAAAATACCCTATTAATCATCATAGTTTTTGTTGCATGTTTGAGTCAATTTGACCATAAATTTGAAGTAATACTGTATTCTATTTGACATGTATTTTGTAAATATCAAAATTTTGAATTTAGTTAATATATTTAACTAAAGCTATCAATGGTCAAAGTTGACGTTAAATAATATTTTGGTCAAACAATGCCAATTTCTACCGATTAAATTTTTTCTCAAAAAGTACACACTTGAAACTTGATAATTGCATATTTACTCGTGCTCGAATTCGAAATATATTTATTTACATTATAAAAAAAATTATTCTATCCTTATATATTAGAGGTTACCCCCAAATTTTTTTTCTAGATTCGCCCCTGTTAACAATTGAACCAGATCGATTTGATTGACGATTAATGACGATTTATACTGAATTACAAACACCTCTAAGATGTTTGACTTAAATAAAAACAATTTTGATCATTTACATGGTTGCTTTAAAAATTATGATAGATGTTTCTCATTTGAAGAGTTTACCAAGAAATTACAATACTTAAAAATAATTTTTATATTTTAAATAAAAATAAGTTTATTAGTAAAAACAAACAAATTTAACAATACAAATGCACAAACTAAATAACACAAATACAAACTATCATTCTCACATGAGATTTGCTTTAATTTATATTTTTGGATGGATGCAAAACAAAAAAGAAAATAATTGAATAGAGTCCAAAAATAACCCTGAGATAGCTTACATTACATGATGTAAGATGTTCCAAAATAGAGAAGTTGCGCACTTTTGGAAATTCCACAAGAACATCAAGAAAAAGGAAGAAAAAACCCAAAAGGAAGCATGGTTAAGGAAAGGCCAAAGTACACGTGTCGGCCGTATAGGCAAAGTGCGGCTACAATTCCGGTTGCGTAAACACGACCACGATTGCATCCGATCCAACGGTCTAAAACCGCCCGCCCACGCAACTTCCCAAAGAAACAAAGCCAGAAAAATAAAAACCCGAATTAAACAAAACTGGACCAAAATTTCCAAGAAAATTACAAGCTCCCACCGCTTTCAGTTGCCAATAGCAGCGCATCATTCGACCAATCAAATTCTCCTGATTTTCTTGATCGAGGAATCATTAATTATAACCCCATCTCTCGTGGGCTCAATCAGGAACATAGTCAAATTTCATTTTCAGTGTCTGCAAATTGTGCCAACAAAAACAGAATATGCTCAGCAGACATTCGTTTTCATGCTAATGATGCCACTGTTATTCCTTTAGCTCCATATTTACACACAGTCACACAGTCAGGCAGCCCCTCTCACTTTCCCTCATTTGCCTCTTTCCTCTCACTCGGGTAACTTTCTTTCTCTCCCTGCATTTGATTCTCGATTGATACGATATGTTTATGGATTAAGGAAAGTGATGTGTGATTTTGTTTGTGTGTTTGTGAATTGGGGTGGTGAAGATTCAGCTCCCAATGCCATGTGATTGATTCCCTTTGTTCTAAAGTTGCTATTTTTTGTATTGCTGAGCTTGTTTGTAGTATTGTGTTCTGTATGGAATAGGATTTGAAAGTGACAGTTTTTAATGTGGACGCGTTGAGAAGGGCTAAGATTGCTTAATTTAATCCCTTTCCATTTTCTTTCTTGTTGGAGGGAAAGGGAATCTCTTTCTTTGTGCGTTGATGCTATACAGTAGAGAAATAGACAATCCATTTAGCTTGCTTCCGTTTCAATGTTTCGTCCTGGCTAGAGCTGTCTTTAGAATGTTAAAACCGACATTTACATTATTAGATGATTAATTGGATCATATAGTGATATTAAAAGTTGTTGGGTAGTTGTCCACACCAGAACTTAATTGCTTTCCAGTGTTATTGTCTGGTTGAAATTGTATTTACTTGGTGTGTTTACAGGCGTTCCTTTTGTTGTTGTTTGCCTTGATTGATCCACCTTCCTGGATTTTGACAATTAATACTTGATTGGCTTGATTCTTGCGCAAAGAGATTTGAAGTATTACTACTTGACTTGTATTGTTCCATTAATTTTCCTTGTTCAGATTAGGAGCTGGTCTGTCTACTGCATTTGGAGTTTTCAGCTGGCATGTTTGATACTGAGCTGAATTGTCTTAAATTTTAGATAGCTGGATGGGTTCGGAGAAAAATTCTGTTAGTTTGTTAGATACTCTTAATATGGAGACAGTTCGGACGATTTTGACCCACACATCTCCATATCCGCATGAGCATTCACGTCATGCGATTATTGCTGTAGTTGTGGGTTGCTTGTTTTTCATATCTTCAGATAATATGCACACTCTTATTACAAAATTGGACACCAACATCAAGTGGTGGTCTATGTATGCCTGTTTGTTGGGATTCTTCTATTTCTTTTCCTCACCGTTTATAGGGAAAACTATTAAGCCCAGTTATTCAAACTTCAGCCTTGGGTAAGCTCAAAAACTCCATTTTTGAAATATATTCCATTATTTTTGCTAGTTTAATTAGTTGACAAAGGCAGAGCTTTTTGTTTGGCAGGTATATGATATGGATAGCAGTTGCTGCTCTGTATCATCTTCCCAGTTTGCAATCAATGGGGTTGGACCTGAGGCAGAACCTTTCTTTGTTCTTGACGATTTACATCTCATCCATTTCGTTTCTCTTTGTATTCCACGTTGTATTTCATGGTCTCTGGTACCTAGGACTTGTTGCTCGTGTAGCTGGAAAGAGACCTGAATATCAAACTATGTTTCAAAATTGCGCTGTAAGTAATCTATCAAATCCTTAAGATTAGTAAATACTCGGCCCTTATATCATGGTTCATTTCTGTGTAGGTTTTAAGTATTGCCTGCTGTGTCTTTTATAGCCATTGTGGCAACCGGGCTGTACTAAACAGAAATCATTTGGAGAGGAGGAATTCAGGTTGGTTTCTGTGGAATAAGGAAGAGCGTAATACATGGCTTTCAAAGTTTCTCAAAATGAATGAGTTCAAAAATGAACTATGCTCATCTTGGTTTGCTCCTGTTGGATCTGCTAGTGATTACCCACTATTGTCCAAGTGGGCTATATATGGAGAGGTTTGTTTTCTATGCATGACCTTTCGAAACGGTGAC
This sequence comes from Cruciata laevipes, assembly GCA_963678965.1. Lineage (NCBI taxonomy): Eukaryota > Viridiplantae > Streptophyta > Magnoliopsida > Gentianales > Rubiaceae > Cruciata > Cruciata laevipes. The sequence goes on from OY787639.1 coordinate 2,836,971, forward strand.
ACAGTTTAGGAGCATTCCCCCTTCTTACTAATTTTTACTTGTTTCAGTTAAATTGTACCGACGGCTCGTGTACAGGATCCCCGGATATTTCTCCCCTATATTCATTATGGGCTACTTTTATAGGCCTCTACATTGCCAACTATGTTGTTGAAAGATCAACAGGGTAGGTGCTAGCTGGTGGTGTTTTTTTTGTTACATCAGTAGTTTAGTACGATCACCTTGCCTTGATGTGTCTTATTTTCTGTCTAAATTCCCAATTTTTACTGTCATACGCTGTCAACAGGTGGGCACTCAGTCATCCTATGTCACTGAAAGAATTTGAGAAGTTGAAAAAGAAGCAAATGAAGCCGGACTTTTTGGATATGGTTCCTTGGTACTCAGGGTATGCATTTGCTTTCTGAACTCCTGCGCTTGCTCATCCCTATGTACATCTAACATCCGGATGGATTGAAAATTTATATATAGTTCTTTGTGATAATTGTGCAGAACATCTGCTGATTTATTCAAGACAGCTTTTGACCTACTCGTATCGGTTACTGTATTTGTTGGACGTTTTGATATGCGTATGATGCAGGTAAATGCTTGGTTATTTAAACCATATCAGGGCTATGTTTCTCTCAATTGCCTTCAATCGAGGGATAATACCAGCGGTTAAAATGATTTCCATGATGGTGATCATACGATTCTTGTCCTCCCTTTCAGGCAGCAATGAGCAGAATTCAAGATGGAGCCAAACAGGAGGATCTACTGTATGATCAGTATGCTGAACAAGACGAGCTGTGGTTTGATTTTATGGCTGACACTGGGGATGGTGGAAATTCGTCCTACAGTGTAGCTCGTCTTCTTGCTCAGCCTAAACTGAGGGCTCGAGATAATGGCTCCGTGGTTACTCTTCCTCGTGCAAATCTGCTTCTTATTGGGGGTGATCTTGCGTAAGCTCTATGATTTCTCTATCACTTCCATTGCTGATACTAATAGTTATTGATGATTCTTATTACTCTATATGAAATAGACACCTGTAGTTTGGATGGCCTAATATATTGTCTTGACATGATTTTTGGAAAAGAAATGTATTTGTCTAAGTTTTCATATCCCTTTTTAATTCAATGTCATTACCTTGATATGAGGTTGAGGAAGAAAGGCAATCAGTTAATTTTTAAAATGAACGAAGCCTTCTATCTTTTGTCTTGGCATGCAATCGATCTGATTATGGTTGTTCCTGTAGGTATCCTAATCCATCAGCTTTTACTTATGAAAAGCGTCTCTTCCGCCCCTTTGAATATGCACTTCAACCTCCAGCTTGTTATAAGGAAGAGCATATTGCTGTCAACAAGCCAGAATTACCTGACCTGGTGACTGAGTTGAGGGAGTATGATGGACCTCAGTGCTTTGTTATCCCTGGAAATCATGGTAATGTTGTTCTTGCTCAGTGGTCTTATTTTTCACTGATTCCTTCAGAATTGATGGAAGGACATAAGTCTGCTGGTTTCCGTCCTTTATAGTGAATATTCCCACATTTTATTGTTACCTATCAATTCTACAGACTGGTTTGATGGACTTCAGACGTTTATGAGGTTTATCTGTCATAAGAGCTGGTTGGGAGGATGGTTCATGCCTCAGAGGAGGAGCTATTTTGCTTTGCAGTTGCCAAAAGGGTGGTGGGTGTTTGGCCTTGATCTTGCTCTTCACTGTGATATTGATGTATATCAGTTCAAGTTCTTTTCCGAGTTAATAAAGGAAAAGGTATATTATATTTGTCCTCTTAGTTTAATATCATCTCTCAACGACATGCAAGAATCAAATATCCTGACTGTCGTTTTTTTTTTGTTTGTTTCTTTTTCTCAGATTGGGGAAAATGATTCAGTGATTATTATGACTCACGAACCAAACTGGCTCCTCGATTCATACTGGAATGATGTGACTGGAAAGAACATCTCGTATCTGATACGAGACAACTTGAAGGGGAGATGTAAGCTAAGAATGGCTGGGGATTTGCATCACTATATGCGCCATTCGTTTACTCCAACCGATAAGCCTGTACACGTGCAGCATCTCCTTGTAAATGGTTGTGGGGGGGCCTTTTTACACCCCACACACGTCTTCAGCAATTTCAAGGAATCATGTGGGACATCTTATGAGTGCAAGGCTGCTTATCCTTCATTTGAAGATTCAAGCAGGGTAAGAAAGCAGTATCTGGTTATGCGATGTTATTTATTTATTTATTTTGACTTTTTCTCCCCAAGGCTTGCTAAGTTTCCGACTGAACGATTCTTCTATGCAGATTGCTCTGGGAAACATATTAAAGTTTCGCAAGAAAAATTGGCAGTTTGATTTCTTTGGTGGGATTATATACTTTGTCTTGGTTTGTTCTTTGTTTCCTCAGGTAGTCCACTTGATTTTTTTTCCCAGGCCATGGAAATACTTGGTAATTTTTTGTGACTGACTGGCTGTCTATATTGTTTGTCTAGTGTAAACTAGATCACATTTTACAGGATGATAGCTTTTCCGGTCACATAAAGAGTTTCTTCTTCACTGTGTGGGATTCTTTTCTGTACGTGTTGGGGCGTTCCTCTGTATCTGCATTGGGGGCTGTGTCGTTACTAGTGGCTACAATTATATTTGTGCCAAACAAAGTCTCACGAAAAAGGAGGGTATTTATTGGGGTTCTTCACGTTGCTGCTCACTTAGCGTCTGCTTTGATTCTGATGCTGCTTTTAGAACTAGGTGTAGAGACATGCATCAGACACAATCTGTTAGCTACGTCAGGTAAAGTTTTTGATCTTATTTTGTAAGAAACTTTCGTTGTTTATTTTCCTTTTGTAGTGTTAAGTTAATGTGGTTACGTGGCAACGTTCTATTTTAGGTTACCACACTTTATACGAGTGGTACAAATCAGTGGAGAGCGAGCATTTTCCAGATCCCACTGGACTTCGTGCTCGTTTAGAACAATGGACATTCGGCCTTTATCCAGCATGCATCAAGTACATGATGTCTGCTTTTGATGTCCCTGAGGTGAGACTAACATTTTCAGCTAAGAATGATATTTATGGGGAAAAAACGCTTATTTCCCTGTCTGGTCTGTACTAGGTAATGGCTGTCTCGAGGACTAACATCTGCAAGAACGGAATACAGTCCATCTCTCGTGAGGGTGCTGTGATTTACTACGCCTCCGTGTTTCTGTACTTCTGGGTGTTCTCAACTCCGGTGGTTTCTTTAGTTTTTGGGAGCTATCTCTACATCTGCATCAACTGGCTTCATCTGCACTTTGACGAAGCCTTTTCATCTCTCCGGATAGCCAATTACAAGTCATTCACACGGTTTCACATCGACTCCAAAGGCGATCTTGAAGTCTTTACACTTGCTGTGGACAAGGTAAAAAAGTCTTTCCTTGCGAATTTTAAGGTTGTTGTTTTGTAGTGAAACTGACTGGAAAATCGAACCTGGTGCAGGTTCCGAAGGCGTGGAAGGTGGATCCGAACTGGGAGGCTGAATCGAAGCAGCAGCTGAGCCACCAGAGGAAGTTTCCGAGTAAATGGCGAGCATCGGCTTCTCATCAAGATCCGGTGAGCACAGTGCGAATCGTGGATCGATTTGTGATTCAACGTACTCAGAATGAGAATGAGAATAAGAAGAAGAAGGCTGATTCATCTTGATGTATGATGTGATCTTGTAGTTAGGGATATATAGTTTGTTGTAGTGTTAAACTGTTAAAAGTTCGCTAATTGAAAATGGAAAAGGCAAAAAATAAAAAGAATTGGTCACAGTGAAAGCGTTTTAAGTGTTCATTGTGCTCCTCACTATCTTCTATAGTGTTTATTTTGTTCTGGAACATTTTTGCCAGGTTTGCTATCTTGATAATTCTAAAATTCAAAATCAACACAAACAACAAAATCATCCATTTTGACAATCAATATAAAAGTTACAAAATCATACTCACACTATATGATATTTTATTTTTCTACAATGTTCTTAATTTACAATGAAAATCTTTACTTTTTCACTAAAAAGGGGACAGAAATGCAGATGCTGGGATTAATGAGTTTTAAAATTTTAATTTTACGTGCTTCTTTTGAATTTTGCTTGACATATACTCTTCACATTTTATTTTATTTGAAATTTTAAAAAAAAAATCTTCAAGCTTTACTTTAGAAATGTATACTTCACACTCGTGAAGAAAATAGAAGTGGACTTGTTTTTTTTAAAAATAAAAAAAAATTCATTCAATGAAATGGAAAAATTTGTCCACTCACAATTACAGTGAACTGCGTTGAACTAGTCCAACCTTAAAAAAACAAATTTGGCGTGAATATGCAAAATGAGAAATGCATTTTCTCTAAAGAGTTTAATTTTAATTAGATCTTTTGGTCTGATTAATTAGACTATAAATGGGCTTTAATTACTTGACAGTCAAGCAGCACTATCTAACATGGGAATTTGTTAGCTTCAGATACTGCGCAGTGCTAACCTTAAAAGTAGGGCACTATCTCACTCACTATTTGATCGTCTTCTTCGTGAAAATTCAGGATAAAACATAACTGACACATAACTATCCAACATCAGTAACCGCCAACTGTGTGTGTGCGTGTTTTTCCTGTATAAACTTCCATCTCTCATCTGTGCTCCCATTTTTTCCCCATCGTTTCAATCTCCCCAAGCATTTTCAGTCAAATGATTCACCTGAAAATGGACTCTGATCGCCGTTCCGAAAGCAAAAACGACCGTGATAAGTACCTCCAGGCTCTCGTACCTTCCCCTGACGTACGAGAAATCTGTCCCTTAACTCCGACCCCTGTTTCCGACGTTTCCAAGATCGAAACTTTCCCCAACATTGTCAAGTTTTACCAGAAGCCAAGGAAGAAAAGGACCAAGCCGGCGAAGATGGACGGTTACGGTGAGAATTCCGTCGGGGTTTCGAAGCCGAAAACGTCAAAAAAGCCTTCACCGGATGCTCCGAAAATCACCATGCCCTGCACAGAATGCGGTCGGAGATTCTGGTCGTGGAAAGCTCTGTTCGGACACATGAGGTGCCACCCGGAGAGGCAGTGGCGAGGAATCAACCCGCCGTCGCATTTCCAGAACCAGGCCTCCAGTTCGGGTACCAAACCGGGCCCTGATTCGGGTTCGGGTTCGGGTTCTGGTTCGAGTTCGGTTTCCGAGGAGGATTACGAGGCTGCTGCAAGTTTAGTTCTCCTGTCAAACGGAACCGCCCTGGATTCCGACAGTGTCTTCATCGGATCGTGCGTTGCTGGCCTGAGTTGTACGAGGTTCGAGTGCTCCAGTTGCAAGAAGGTGTTTGGCTCTCACCAGGCTTTAGGGGGCCACAGGGCAAGTCACAAGAATGTCAAGGGCTGCTTTGCAATTACCAAGAGTGAAGGTGGGGTGGAGGAGGGTACCCTAGCTCTGGAGGGCACCCCTGTCCTGGAGGACCCTAGGGTGATGGAGTTAGGGCACAAGTGCAGCATTTGCTTGAGGGTTTTCTCGAGTGGTCAAGCTTTGGGAGGCCATAAAAGGTGCCACTTTGAGAAAGGCGACGAGCTTTCGGGGGTGAAGATGATGGATTTGGACCTCAACCTGCCACCTGCTGAAAATGATGATCACGCTTCTTCTTCGTGCTCGGTTTTCTCTTCTTCAGGGATGGCTTTGGATTTGCGGTTGGGGATTTGAAGAAAACCGCGGTTTTTTAGGTCTTGTTTTCGTGGTGTGTTTAGCTAATATATGTATCTTAGCTGTTTGTGTGAATGTGTACTACTAATGCATAGAGAATATATACTCCTATATGCTTACTTTACTGGTTTGATGTTAGTGTACTTAAGTTAGTGTGTATAAAAGTGGTTTAGCTAGCGAGTTTCGGGTTATGCTTTGTTTTGTTTGGTTTGGGGATTTTAAGGTTTGTGATTAAGGAAACAATCAGTTGAATGTGATGGTTTGCTTCTTGTTTTGCATCAGCTTGTTTACATTCAGAAATCTACATCTGTTAGCTTTTCAGAAAGCTGTCTGAACATCTCTTTCTTAGCTGCATTTCCAGAAAAGTGTCTACATAGTATTGAGTATGAACTGAACATAATTACATTAGTTTGGATGATCTTGACAGTTGACAATACATACATGTTCAAATCTTACTTGAACAAGAAAATAGTCCACATGTTATCCTATGATTTGTGTCTGATAAGGCCTGATCCAAACAAAGATTTCTCTGTAAACTAATCTAGGATTGGTAATCCAGATAGAGGTATTTTTCATACGGCGTTCCCTCTAACGCTTTCTGCACATCAACGCCGTTTTCTATCTGTGTCAGTATCGATCCAGTGTGTATTTTTACCTGTCCGCTGGTAAGGTTTCTGTGTGGCAACCTCAGGAAATCTAGAACATCCATCAGTTTCTGCAAACATTTTTCTGAAACAGTAAGTAACCTTTTACAAAACAAAAACAGACAATATTTCCTGTTTGAATGATTGACAGCAGCCTTACAGTTCGGTTTCTAACAACGTCTTCATAGTACACAACCATGTTCCTACTGTTCTTGAAGTAGTCCAGCACCCGAGCTGTCCTCGCTTCCTCTTTCCTTAGATCGCGCGTTATTCGCGTGGCATTTATCGAGGGCTTGTATCTTGCAAGAACATGAGCTTCCTCGGACGAATGAACATGGGACTTGTGAGTTCCATTCAGCATTCTTACCTCTTTGTCATATGCATTTGCCAGCAAAGATACCATTCTTCTCAGATGGTTTCTTCTGAAGAGGTATATTGCATGAACTCCTCTTTCCTTAAAGTATTCTGCTATCCCTTCATGGTATTCTGTCAATCCCTTCAAATTTTAAAATGTTCATACTTTTCTTTTCAGCTGATTTCTACTGAACTGAACTAAAACCAACATAGGGAATATTGTAATAACACATCTAGACAAATTCACTGAATAGCCATGTTTAATATGTAACAGATCAGTCTTGAAAAGTGAGAAGATCAGTAATAATACACCGAATGATCATGCTTAATATGTAAAAGGTCGGGATTGAAAGTGAAATATCAACATTTGTCTCTGGTCTCAGAGGAGATCTTCTCATACATCTAAACTAAGCTATATGACATTAATCCAAGCTTTACTGATCCTAAGCCTTATCAAACCTTAAATGAATCAGCAAATCAAGAAAAGTGGCAAGAAAACTGACCTGATTGAGCATCCATTTGAATCCAACAGCAGCAGAACACGCGTTTTTCGAGGCGCTGCTATACCAATCCAAGTTATAGACTTGATCCAAAACTTGATGGATCATGGAAATATTAGCCCTTCTGTATTTGGCTCCAAAAATCTCACCATTTGAGCTGACATTCTCATGGCTGTTCAGCAATGTCTCGAACCATCCACTCCCCGATCTCTGCATCGATATGATCGCGAATAATCTCACCGGGCTGCATCCACATTCCTGCCTAGACAATAACAGTGAAATCTTAGATCTTTCTAGAACAAAAAAATCAAAAACAAAATTAATGTCTGTTTTTTCCTACCTGCTGTAGTTTTTGGGAGATGGAAAATGAACATATGGGATTTCACTCTTTTCAATCCCAGAATTTGGGCACAGATTCTGAATCATTATAGTTTTCAGCAGATTTTTTGGTGACAAGAAAGACATTCGCTCTTGGCAGATTATGAATATGTAGACTCCACAAAACATGCTTAAAATTATGGCCACCCTTCTGATGAGTAAAAATGGAGATCTCTTTGGTTTCTGAATCACAAATTTGTCCTGTTTTTTCCAAGAAACAGTAAGAAAAAAATTTGCTGCAAAAAAAGGGAAAATCAAAGGTTATTCAGAGAATACTGACCATGTCAAGAACAAGGTAAAGTGCATATTCCAGCCAAAATCTACATGAAACTCTTCTTGCTTCTTTTGGAAAATTACACCTGCCTCCCTCAATGTTTAGACAAACTATGAACAGTACCTTAAGTTTCTTGACGATCAATTTAAATACTAGTCGTATAATAATAAAGAGTTTTTTTGAGTTGTTTTTATCTCATATGTTTTCTAATTTTGTATACTGTACTGCATTTAGATATATCCGTTTAAATTTTGGTTTTGAGTATTTTTGAAGCTAGAATTCCTAATGGAGTTTGCTAGCAGTAGAGTTTTAATTAAGATTTATTTAATAGGTTTTAACTTGTTCTAAACTTTAATCGTAAAAAAAGCTACATTTTCTTTTACTTATTTGTACATCAATTTTGTAAAAGTATAATTATTTCAATTTTTTTAATATGGTTTAATTCTTGAAAAAATAAGCTTAGAAGAATAAAGGCTAAGCTAAATTCAAGTGAAATTAGTAAAAACGTCCATAATTGTAATAATGAACGAATTTAGGGTAGTGTGAGAATAGTTGTGTACGAACGTTTCAAAATTCAGTAACAAGATAAACACTACAATGTTTAAGTGGTATTTATTCCCACAACTCAGATAAAACCTAAACTTTCATGTATTTTGTTCTGAATCAAAAATTAAAATTGGGAAACTTGCAATTTACCAAAATTGTGGATTGTAGGGTAATTATCTCTTTCTTGTTCTTAGGCTTATCTTGTTAGAAAAATAAGGAAGAAGAAATGGTCATATACTCATATTAAACTACATAAGAGCCTTCTTGGAAATAGAATTAAGAAAGCATTAAAAATTCAAAATAAGAAAAAAAAAAAAAAAGACAACAGAATCTGAACAATTTGCTTCTGTTCGATAGGAAGCACATGGAGACGAGACTTCTGTACTAGGGCTAAAATTCAACAATACACAAAACCGACACTTTTCTGAAAAAATAAAATATAAGTCAATAATTAATTAATATTGCCACATTATGGGGCCTAATTATTTTATTTTATGAACATGTTCTATCGTGCGTACACATTTACAGTGAACTTTGATCTGAAAAACGCGCTTCCTCTTTCTTTTTGTTTAAAGATTAAAGAACTAATAAAGAAGATTAAGAAAAAGTTTCGTACTTTTTTGTTTGGAGGTTTATGGTTGTGGTCCTTGTGGACAAATATAAAAGGTAATCCGATGTTTATAAATTGTAAGTGTGACAATCATAATACTGGAAAAAATTATATAAGTAGTTGAAATAAGTGATTTCTTCACAAGAAACAAACAAAATACTTATAACATAGATCTTATATATATATTTTTTAAAAATAACCACTGTTGGTGGGGGGAGTTATATTGGCTTCCCCATGCCTTTTAAACGACCAAAAAGAAAAGAAAAGAAAGGAGTTACAAAAGCTGCGTACAGGTAAGGCCTATAGCACAGTGCATCTAAATAGAAACCTAAACTAGGCATCTATGGTGTAGTAGAAACTACACAAGGCACAAGTAGGTGCCTTCAAAAAGAATGATAGAAGCAAGGCTTCTTATTCTATACAACAAAAAATGGTGGTAAAATAATTGACAGGAAAGTTTCAAACTACTTGCTTGTTAGTGATTTCATGAGCAAACACAAAATCCCAATTCAGCCTATAGATGATGCTTACCCATATTATTTTACCAAGGCAGAGAGAGGTGCACCAGGGTGGGACAAAATTCCTTGAAACCTTTTGAGGTGTAGCTGAAATTGGTGAAGACCTTTGAGTGGAGCATAAAAATTTGCTGGTGTGTCTTTGATACTTCATCTGCATTAAAAACCAGCGAAATTAGCAGTATCTAGTTCTGGATCCGCAGAGAAGGGAGCTCCAATTTATCTAAAATTAAAGCCCCTCTAACTCTGGCTGGAAGACTGTGCAAATTATACTGATCATTGAGTTTACTTCTCAGAGCATGTTTGGCTAGCAAGTCAGCTACACTATTCCCTTGCCTAAGAATATGAGTAAGAACAGCAGGGTAAAGGTTTAAGGCTATGTAGTCTACTGGAGAAAACATATTCCATGGAGCCTTATTATGGTCATGAATCATTGCTACCACATTCAAGCAGTCAGATTCCATAGAGAAAACAAACATGTTAATAGAGTGAGCAACAAGAGTGCCAAACTTTATAGCCTGCAGTTCTGCATCAAGGGGAGAAGAGGAATTAACATAAAAGGATCTAGCAAGTATGAGAGAACCAGTAGAATCTCTTAATATTATTCCAAGCCCAGCTTTTTTAACATAGAGCTTATATATCTACTCTATACTGAGAGCGATAATGTCGAAAATCATTGACAGTTTAGATATGGTGGCCGGAAAAATGGTGCTAAAAAAGTAATGTCATAAATTTGTTTTGAGAAAAGTGTTTCGTTACCCCTAAATTATATGTTAAGTGTTTATGTACACCGTACACATTAGTTTTTGAAAAGCACTTTAATATCCTTGAACCAGCATTGATTTTGTAAATTGTGCTCTTAAAAGTTTTAACCGACATGTAGGTATGTACTTTTTTATATTTTTCATGTCACATATAAATTGGAAACACATTTAGAATAAAAATGAATCACGGCCCAAAGTCTACTGCAAGCTTGATTTTGGGTCCAAAAATGAAAAAATAAAAAGATATAGCTACTACTATAAAAGGTTTGTTGAAAATGAGCCCAAACCGAATTTTCAAGAATTTGTCTTGCCCAAAGGAAAAATGTTTTTATGAAGGAAAGTATTTCGGAAAAATAATTTTCTTCAGACTATCGTTTTCAGTGATGCTAATGACATGACTTGGACATTAATTGGTTGTCAAAAAATGGTGGAAGGATTATAATTAGGGTTGAATAATTCCACTCGCTAATAAATCAATCATGTTTTCATTCGTTTCCTTGTCATTTCACACATTAATTAATTTGATCAAATTTAATAAAAATTGAGTGAAGAAAATTTAAAATTATCAATCCATTGAAAATGATCATTTCTTTATCATTACAGGTAGAGTGACAACTTTAACAAACGAAAGGTATGATTAGTTTATAAAACATGAAAATTCATATACGTTAGGGTGCACGACTTTATAAATTGACGATTCCTTATATACACGTACACTTAATATAAAATTATGGGTGTTGCTTCATGCAGTATCGGTTTACTCCTTCCAAAATTGACTATAGTGAACTCACATGATCAAATACTTGGTCCTGCATGAGCAAATTAGCAGATGAGGTATAATATGGTCAAATACTAGTCCTGCAAGAATAAAAGAGTCCTGCATGGAGCAATCACCTAAAATTAATAGGGATCCTTATAAATAATTTATGTAATTTGCATTTAGAGTCGTGTGTATATATATATATATATAATCATTCATTAGGTGGGTAGAATCTGTATGATTTCACATTAGAGTGGAGTTTATTCAATAATTTTGTACCCTAGAAAGCTAAAAGTCGATCTGCATTAATTTTCTAAAGTAGACTTTGATATGAAGTAAACAGATCATCCCGAGTATATAACTAGACTTATACAAATATAATAATGACATTTTGATTTATTATATGACATCAATCCGATTTCTCATAATGATGCATTATCATGCATGTACACGTAACTATTAACTTCATTAGAGCAAGAAATTAATTTCACTTCACGTACGCAAATTCATCCTATCAAAGTTTGATAATTATATATCCATCCAAAATTGTTTCTTAATAAATTGTCGATGTTGATCATATTAAGTAGGTAATTGATGTTGAAATTTACCGTAATTTTGCCGGATTAGCTACCAAACAGCGGTTATTAAATAGTCTAAATTGACAAAAATAATGTACAATATTTGGTTGTTGCAGTAAAGTTTTAAATTCACGTATAAGTGTTTTGAGAGCTAATTTTTCAGAATTTTCAAACCCAAAATTAATTATATTCTGGTGGTGCCCATTGTTTTTGTTAGGTACCATCACGAAATATGGATTATTCTGCAAACTTTCTCACAGGGTAGCCTAAAAATTCAATTTTGTCCGCAAAAACTTCCAGTTTCAGGATGAAAATATGAGTAAATCATTAATGATTTATGAATATTTAGTTTGTACACGTACAGAACAGTTGACTTTACAGTATTGGATTTGATTGTCAATCGTATCTTCGCACTTTCACAAATTCAAACTTGCCATTCCTTTCATAATAATTTGCTTCTGGATAAAAATTTTCTTGAACCGTTACGTGTAGTACGTGGATATCTTGTGCACAGAACAAATTTGGTTAATTTATTATCATTATTTATATACTAGGTCGTTGGTGCAAGTAGCTGGGTCAATCAGGAGGGCGTCTCAAAGCTACGTGGATGGAACGTATATAGTTTCACTGTACTTACATGGATCTAATGTGGTGTCTCCTAGTTAGTCCTAGATTAGGACGTGTATATGTAATAGGTAAGTGGTAATCTATCCTGAATTAAAAAAAAAAAAAAAAACTAGGTCGAAATCAAGAATTCATAGAATTTCGAAAATACAAACACAAACATATTAATTGTAATGAATGTTATTTGGACATTACATGCATGTCACTTTTATTTGAACCGATCACAATGAGATAGGTATGACACACATATCAATTTTACAAGTTTTGAAATCAAAGTTATTTTTTTATTACTAGCGTAATAGTTTAACACATATCAACAAGTTCCATTCGGCATATAATCACATAAATTTCTAATTATTTTGATGTTGTTGTTCATATTCGACGAAGATATATAGGGCACATAATACCGCCTACAACCTTGAAAACTAATATGTGATAAATCATGCGTTAAGCCTAACATGAATTTACTGTTGACACATACTTCCTCCGTGATTCTTATATTGGCAGCCCATCCAATTTTTCATTTATCTGCTATGGGGAATGGCCAGTTTACCCTTCAAAGTATGACCAGTTTAGCAGCCACATGAGAGTTTAGTTGACAAATCTGAACTGAATATGTAATCTTTTATAAAATCCAGCGTATACATATTAGTCCCTTCTTACCTAATGTATTCCCTCCCAAATCCTTGTGTCATTTGGTAGACTGCCAATATAAGCACACTGGTATTAATGTATTTATATTTATGAGATGTAGATAAAAATGAGACTAGGGGTGCTTATCGAGCGAGTCGATCGCGAGCAGAGTCTTGCTCGACTCGACTCATTAGTGATATTACTCGTGCTCGACTCAACTTGTTTGCTCGCAAGCTTTTTAAATCAAAGGTCGAACTCGACTCGTTAATGTGTAGTGTTGCTCGCGAGCTACTCGAGTTCGAACTCGTAGACCATTATTATCTATTAATTTTCTTTAATTTTATTGAAAATTAATAAACAATTACTAAAAAATATTTTTATATATAATAATTGACATGATTTATACGTAAATTTTAATATGAGTAATTTATTTCTCTAAAATTATGCCAATAAAATTATTTGTAACTAAATAAATTGCTAATAAATACATATTTTTTACAATAAATATAGATAATTCAAATATAAGGTAGTAATGTAAAAAAAAATTTATGTATAGTTGACGAAAAATGTCATATTCTTTAACATACATATCTAATTAATAAAAGTACTAAATTAATAAAGTAAATAATTATAATATGAACTAAATTTGTAATATTAGTTATAATATTTAAATTTAAATAACAATACCTACATATCGAGTTTGCTCACGAGTTTTTGAGTCGAGTAATGCCTTGCTCAAACTCGACTCTTTAACTTTTCGAGTTGAGTCGAGCCAAATCGAGTCGAGTTTTGACCGAGCTCGAGCACGAATTGCTCACGATCAGATCGACTCAATAAGCACCCTAAATGAGACTGTTCATAGATGGTGTGATTTCTACCTTTAATGAAAGGACAAAGTAATTTGACGGAAAAAGAAGTAACATTTACTATAGAGCTTCACATAAAACAGCGTTCTTTGGAATTTTGATGATAATTGGTCTTTAACTGAAATGGTTGACTTTCGGGTCAACTACCCGATTTTATTTGGGGCACTCTCATTACATGTGGAAAATTGGAAATGTGACCGCGTTTAAAGTGTTGGAAAATAGATAAAATAGAATAGTTAAACTATTCATTTTCAATGTAGAGTTGTTGGGATAATTGTGTAAAACCTAATAATAAGTCAACATCTTAATTCATTTAGTGGCAAAAGTTGTTGAATTGTTGCTCCCAACATTTTCATACAAATAAATATAACGGCAAGAATAATTATAATTATAGATAGTGAAAGAAATGAAAGTTGAATAAATCATACTCCGTCCATTTACTTTTATGTTGTACAAGAGATAATAAAGAAAGTTATGATTTGAAGAAAAGTGCAACATGTTATTCATGAACATGAGAATGCATTACAAATGGTAAACTCTGATTGATGGAAAATTTTATTAGGCATCTCAAACTAATTAACTGTAAAAAATTGAAATAAAAAAGTACAACATAATTTAAAGATAGTCGATTTAAATGGTTACAAACAACAATTAACACTAGTCATTTTCGGTATGTAAAGTAAGTTGTATTAAAAGATCAGTGTAATCTATCTAATCCTGAAACTAATATCACAAAAAGGAGTATAATATGTGATTGATGATCAATACTTACTGATCTTCCAACTAGTAAAATAATGAACTCCCAATCAATATTGATAAACACTATTCAAATTTCTCCATTACTAGTAAAAACAATTCGAGGTTCTTTCCACTAAATACCATAAGGTTCTCAAAATTTGTAACTCATGACAATAACTAGCATATAAAAGTTAATAAGATCCCGATGAACGTCCCTTATTCTCTCCCGTCAATTTGATTTTTTCTCAATCTAGTTTAATAAAAGTATAATTTAATAAATTATAACTTAATTTAATTTAGTTAAATAAATTGAACAAATTGATTAAAATTTAGTTTTTTTATCATTAGCTAAATTCTGGCATGGATACACTTTAGTGTTCAGGACAGTGCAAATGAGGGTCAATAAAACCGGGTGCTAGGGTGGCGGAGTTAGAAAATAGTAGGTGCAATATATTCTTTATCTTAATTACTTTGATTGTGAACTATCTAATTTAAAAATCCTTCACAAATTATTGTTAAGCTTAGAAATTTGGTCACTCAATATATTTTTTTTTTAACGCAAACCATTAATGATGGGGAATTCAATTAGACCTCCCCAAGTCAACAAATAAAAATAAAAGAGATACATTCTGAGCTTGAAAGCTCAGTTTGAAACAAAATTCTTCTATGAGATAATCTAAATAAATCTTCCATACATGTTAGTGAGTCGTTTTTAGGCGAAACACTTGTTTGTTCCGAAATCTATAAATGCTACAAGAGATAAGACCCTAGAAGATCAGAAATTATACAAGTTCAGAGGTAAATGAGTTACGAGGAAGAGAGCATGCTTCATCCTTGTAATCTTTAAGGTAGAAGAACACCAGAGATGTCTTGACCAAACAATTCCTCCAAAGAGGAAAAATCATCAGCAGTATCCATTTTTTGATATTCTAAGTGAAGGTGTCTTCAACTGATTAAACCTAATAACACCTTGCACATTTGCTGGGAGAGAAGAAAAGGAGTCAAAAATTGAACTGCTCTTGTTAGCCAGTGCAAGTTTAGCTATAGCATCAACTACTTGATTTCCTTCTCTATGGATATGAAGAATGGGGCAGTTTTTGGCTAAAAGATGTATCTCATCAACAAGTTGGAAAAGCTTCCAATGGGCAGTTACAGGGCTAAGAACAGATGAGATGACATTTAAACAGTCTGACTCTATGATTACACTATCAGAATAAATACAAGCATCATGAAGAGCAGATTTAATGGCACAAAACTCTGCTTCTAAAGCTGAATCAGTATGAACACAAGAGCTCTTAGCAAAAACAAAACCACCCATGTTATTTTTAACCAATGAGAGTGGGAATTTTGTTGGTTTTCAATTGGACTATTACCGAATTTTACAAAAATATAATGTCATAAATAATTAAGGCTATATTGTTTCTATTTTCACAATATTTATATATATAAAATTTCTGTATAGTATTTTCAATTTAATTCAATTTAGTTAATGATTAAGACTATAATATTACACCAAACAATTGTTGGAAAATGATTTATTTAAGGTAAATTGAAAGTTACAGTCATGGTAACTTTTGGGGCTTATCATTCGGAGATGAATGAGATATAGAAAGTTTTGGTTAAAGAAATTTACCCAAAATAAGATTTCTATTGTTTATGAAGTTCATATGTTGAACATTCGAGAAAAGCCCGGAATGTGTTTTAATTAAAGAATTACTTGGAGTACATTCTTTTGGTTTATGGAAATTACTTTGTGTTATTCCATAAAGATAAGACTTTCATTATTTGGGAAAGTTCTTATGCTATAATTAAAATACAGTTTACCTTATTTTGTGAGAGAATCCATATGCGTATTGGATTGAGAATCTTTCCAGCTGAAAATTATGTTTCCTAATTCATAGGATTTAGGAGTATATATATAGAGCCATCAGTCAATATGAAAACAACCTTTACACGCTTTTTTGAACTCGTAGAATTAATATAGTGAGACATATTAAATTGAGAGAGTTGGTGTTTTCGTTGGTGATGAGTGAGTTGAGAGTCAAGTCATTGTGATTGAAGATCGGCTCTACGAAATCCAGGTAACTTTGTATGTTACCTTATGGTTTTATCCTATGGGACTTTGGTGTCATTTGTTGGCCTCATAAGTTTCAAGGGCGGAGACTAGCTCGACTCCATAATGATCTGTGTTTTTGTGTTTAGGATATTTAATATGTTGTATGCATAATTATTTGTAATTCTTGGCATGTTTTGCATGATTAATATAAATAATATAACTTGTATTTTATTATTCATGTGTTTTCTGTAATTTATATTCTGTAATTTTATATACTACAAATTACTGTCAATATAGTTCCTACAGTCTTGAAACTTATGAAACTTTTTAAGGGCGGATATTGATGTGTAATTTTTCAGAAAAATTATAGAAAATTTTACGGGAATATTATTGTGGTTTTTGAAAATTTAATGTGATTAGAATTTTGAAAACTACATGCTACGTGAGTTATAAATTATGCATGCTAAGGTTTTATATTGAATAAACCAAAAGTAGGGATGCATGATTAATTATGTGCTTATATTATATATTTATATGAGCATGATATTTATGTGTATTATTTGATTTAGGGTTTTTCGGAAATTGTTCTTTGTGAACTTAAATCCGAAAAACTCATGTGAAGTTTTTCTAATGGTTTGCCGAGTTTTCTTGGCATGTACAAATATCAATTACGAGGATCAACGAGCATCGTGGAGGAGATGGTGTTGACCAGTCAGAGATATATTTGGTCTCGACTTTTAAACAAAAGGTTAGAGGATCAAACCCAATAAATTGAATTAGCTGTGGTATTCGATTTAGTTTGGATGGGTTTGATTTGAGAACCATGTTTATTTGGCTATTCAAACATATATAATTATGAAATATTATATATATACGTGGTTAGTAGAATGGCCTCTGGATTAATTATTGCATGTTAAATCAGTTAAATTTGTATGACTATGCAATGCAATATGATTTATGCTGTGAACTTGTGATACACGTGTGAATAAATGCATGATTGGAAATTAGAGTTGCAATATGCATATACACAAAATTTGTTTTATCAAACAAAAGTTTGTTGAGGTCCTCGGACCTACTGTGTATATCAATATGTTGTGCAATTTATAAATTATACTGATCAATTAATATGCATGTTGAAATTGAGCTGATTAATTGCTTTAGATGCATGTAATTTGATTAATTTTATGCATGAAACAATTAATAAATATTATGCATGCAAGAGGAATCTGTACGTGGTATATGGATTATGTGTATGCATATTATGATGCTCAATGTGTTCGTGCATGCGATTGTGTGGATTTGTTGTTTTCATACGAGATATATGAGTATGATCTGTTAATATAATCCAGTATTTGAATCTTGCATGACTCGTGAATGATTTTGATCATATGGTATGTAAGATTGTATGCATGTTGATTTCGGTTATGACCGTTTGAATCTGAACTTGAGTTGACAGTGTATAATTGTATTGTATGCGATATTATAATTTGTTTATATTATCTGGCTTATTATACATGCAATTATATGAGATATGATGTTGGTGATGCCATGACTACGGTTTTGTGGTTGGGTTGCTGTGTGCAATCACCAAGAACTGGTGGCAGAAGCTATGCTATGTGATGGACTTGGCAATGTGCTGTGTGCAATTGTCATGAATTCACAGCAAGCTTCGTAAGACCTGAGCAATTGTATATTGCATGAGATGAGCATACGGCTCTGTGTTCGATATTTTGATTATTGTGTATAATCTGTAAAATACGAACGAGATGACATGAGTAATTTTACTATGTCAAGGGTATTGGTTTTAAGAACCATAACGAGAAACCCTGAAAGCATGAGTTTTCGTAACTATGCTGAAATTCTAATTATTTGTAATCGAAGGATTAAATAATCGTCAGAATTATGGTTGAGAGACCTAAGAATTCTGAGGTTAAAATTCTAATTACTCATAATTGAAGAATTTGATAAATCGTCAGATTGGTTGAGAAACCTGAATAATCTGAGATTTAAAAATCCCAAGACAATATGGTCAAATCTAGAATTTTGAATTCTGAGACAGGGATCCCGAGACTTTGGTAAGTCTAGAATTTCGGTCAGAAAGAACTGAAAATTCTAAGATTATCTAATCCGTAGACATATGGTCTAGGAACTCCAAGACACAAAGTTCCGAGGAACTATACGTGTGGAGATGATAATGATATCGGTCCAATGCGGGGAACCGAAAACCTTAAAATTCAGCAATAGATGAATTTTGACAAGGTAGAGAGATATCACTAAGTACTTGAAAAAGTACGTGAAAAACTCTAAGTTGAGCCGGTAAGGCAGAATCCCAGACTAAGACTCGAATTCGATTGAGTCTAAGCTTAAAGGGAAATGTATTCGAGCAAGAATTAGACTCGAATGAGACCATGTTTGGGTCAAAGAGTGTAAAACGTGAACTCATAGCGAGACGGCGTAACTCAGACTTGAGCTGAGATATCAATTCATATGTGAATTGAGAAAGTCACTCGAGTGTAGTCAAGTACTGTTGTACTGAACTGACTTGGAAATGGGCAGTATTTTGTGTAGAGTTTGCTAACTCACATTTTACCCTACGAGATGGGAAATCTGCTCCATAAGGGATAGTAAATCGAAATCCCTGAAGTGAATGATTAACCAAATCCTTGATGGCATGGATATTACTTCTATCTGTTGTTGTAATTGCTGGGATAAATGGTTACTTGATATTGGGAAATCTGGTCATCTCTTATTCTAAGTATGTTGTATAGATAAGAGAGATTTCCACAATCAGTTGAAACACGAAAGTGTTGTAGTGAAATAATCTATCCTTAAAATATAGTTTTATGGGATGAGAATCTTGTGTTTGATTCATTTGTTGAACAAACGAGACTTTTGACAAGTCATGTGCTAGACAAAGCAATTTTGTCTTAAAGTAATAATTAACGAGAATCACCAAAATGATACTTACATAAATGGTTCTAAGTCCATTTTTGTATCATTTGTGGTATGAGTTGATTGTGAAAGCGAATACGTAAAATCTTTTTGTGATTGCGTTCACACTACAAGATTATTCGCAAATGTCATTTTTCCGTATGTACTAGCTATATATAGTAGTGAAACGTAAAGTCGCTAGAAATGATAAAGCGATGTGGGAAACCTATATATGGGTAGGTGATCTTTTAAATAAGATATCCCAAAAGAGTAAATGAAAACTCTTAACGGTGTAGAGTCATCCTACGAATTCCTTCGAATGTGGGGGTTGACCTAACGGTGTAGACTCATCCGAGAAGTTCATTCGAATGTGGGGGTTGACGTCTAACCAAGTATAGTAAGATATTACCTGAAATGGTATATTTACTAAAATGCACATTATGGTAGTGCTTGTTGACTTCTTATGAAAATATATTAAATATTGTGATATTCATAAGAAATATTTTGATGGAATTGATAAATACATCTTCTTTTGATGAAAGAGTATTTTATGAAATTCCTAGACATCTTGATTTATCCTAAATGGCATTATGAGCCAATGGATGAAATCTTGAGAATCTGTGATGATAAACCTAGAGGAAGCAAATGTGATAGGACAAAGTCTTGTGCCTTGTTTTGCTTTAGAGGTATATCTGAGAGCTTTAAAACGCTAGAATTCCATGAAATGATGTTTATGGAAAAACGGTAATCAATAGTGAGATTGATCTACCATGTGAGGCAAATCACTAGACTGCTAGCAGATTTCAACAATTAGTAAGTATTTATATACTTGATGGTATTCTCCAGAAATGAGAATGATACCTGAAATGATGTTACTTCCGGTTGAAGCTTTGTGTAAGCTCAAAGTACATCAAATGGACCTAGTGGTTAAATGGAGATTTAGATATTAAAATCTGAATAGAGCAACATGAATAGCTCGATGATCCAAAATAGTCCATGAGTTGATGACACTAATTGTTGATGAGCCAATGATATGAATCAATGAGCTTAGTTAAGGCATGAGTGCTAAGAGACACGAGAAATGATTATGTCATTTATGCTCTCAAATCGAATGGTTCGCTCATTGATAGTAATATTGATACGATGACTGAATCTATAGAGATATATCGTATTCAATAAAATGACTCTAACATTGTTGGAATACCTTTGTAAAGGTGAGACTTCTCTTGAAAAGAGAATGTAGAGTCATGGAAGGTCTGTAGTACTAAATGAGGTGTACACGATCAGACATTTCTTACTCTGAAATTAAGATGAGACACGAGTAGTCAAGAGAAAAACTAATGGATCCAAGTTTGTGTGATACACGTGGTCTCGTGGATATGGCTTGGAATGTGTAGAGAAATGATTCTCTTAGATTCATATGAGGAATCTAAATCCATTATGTTGGATTATGGGAAAGGAAATGAGTCCGTACCTTTTGAGAAAACGGGAATCCCAAGGTAGTAACCAAAGCAAATTTGTGCTGATTGGTTTACTGTAAAGCCATATCGATAATGGTATGTCTAAACGTAGAAAAAATATCATTAGAAAACTACTCTCAAACCGGGATTTATCTAAATTGACTTATCGTCATTAAGATAAGGTTGTGTTCCTTTGACGAAAGGATTAGATCGATTTCTTGACGAAGAAATTGAATCGAGAGGTAGTTAAATCATCGAGAGGATCGAGACTGAAGTCCATTAAATGGTGAGGTTACGTCTGTGGACACCCAACCTATGCGATTGGAGATCCCATGGTCTAGGTTCAAAGGGACAACTAAACGTCAAAGACCCATCGACGTCACTGTGGGGGTTTCTGTAAACCTCTTGTCTTATTCCTATGATGATGAAACAGTGAAGTGGAAATGAGGGTAAGCATGAAATGCTTTTAATGACTAACGGCCTCTAATTATGGGAATTAGAGTGGAAGTGGGTTATTTAACAAATAACAAATTCCTCAGCAACCAGTCACCTATGTGCGGGAGGTGTGGCCGCCTCTAGAGGGAATTGAATGAGGACACAATTCTTTACAAACGCGACTGAAATAGGCAGGTGCTCCATGGCCGCGAGAATTGGGCACAACCGCGGAAATCGCAGAGTACAGTAAGATGTCTGTGGGACGTACATGAAAGTTCATACCAGCGGTTCAGGGAAGTTCAAAGCGGGACCGCATACTTCCTAACCAGTGAAACAGTGTACTATCCCAAGGGAAAAGTTCAAGGACTAAATGATCTACTTATTCCTATGCAGACATCTAAGCTTCCGATACGGCAATCACAATGACTATATTAGTGTAATGCGTAATTGAAATCCCGAATCTATATCTGATTCATGTGGGGGATTGTTGGAAAATGATTTATTTAAGGTAAATTGAAAGTTACAGTCATGGTAACTTTTGGGGCTTATCATTCGGAGATGAATGAGATATAGAAAGTTTTGGTTAAAGAAATTTACCCAAAATAAGATTTCTATTGTTTATGAAGTTCATATGTTGAACATTCGAGAAAAGCCCGGAATGTGTTTTAATTAAAGAATTACTTGGAGTACATTCTTTTGGTTTATGGAAATTACTTTGTGTTATTCCATAAAGATAAGACTTTCATTATTTGGGAAAGTTCTTATGCTATAATTAAAATACAGTTTACCTTATTTTGTGAGAGAATCCATATGCGTATTGGATTGAGAATCTTTCCAGCTGAAAATTATGTTTCCTAATTCATAGGATTTAGGAGTATATATATAGAGCCATCAGTCAATATGAAAACAACCTTTACACGCTTTTTTGAACTCGTAGAATTAATATAGTGAGACATATTAAATTGAGAGAGTTGGTGTTTTCGTTGGTGATGAGTGAGTTGAGAGTCAAGTCATTGTGATTGAAGATCGGCTCTACGAAATCCAGGTAACTTTGTATGTTACCTTATGGTTTTATCCTATGGGACTTTGGTGTCATTTGTTGGCCTCATAAGTTTCAAGGGCGGAGACTAGCTCGACTCCATAATGATCTGTGTTTTTGTGTTTAGGATATTTAATATGTTGTATGCATAATTATTTGTAATTCTTGGCATGTTTTGCATGATTAATATAAATAATATAACTTGTATTTTATTATTCATGTGTTTTCTGTAATTTATATTCTGTAATTTTATATACTACAAATTACTGTCAATATAGTTCCTACAACAATATCCAATAAAATTAGGCATCAACATGTGAGGATTAAGTTGATTATATAATTGTATTCTAGTTTCACTTCATGCCCTATTAAGACCAAATTTAATATTAGAGTCTTGCCTAAGTGTGACCAATTAACATTATAATAAAAAAACCGAAAAAAAGTGTGAGCAATTTTCGTCATGCAAAATACGATTATACATTCCCTTCCACCCGCCACTTGCAAACTCCTTTTTTGTCCACAAGTCAAGACCGGTTTAAATCCACACTTCAAAACCATTGAATTGCCATATTCAAAGACCCTATATAAATACCCCAAATCCCAGCATCATTTCTTCAAATTATCACAACAAAGCTGAGTATTAGCGACACTTTATTCGTCGCCAATATCATTAGCGACACTTTATTCGTCATCAAATAGAATTAGCGACACTTGTTTTTGCAGTCTCGAAGTGAGGAAATTAAAAGAAAGTCTGCACAGCATGGGTTCTTCCATGGACGTGATGATTTCTCAGATGAATAACTACCTCGGTTTCGCCGGCGTCATGGGTTTGGTTCTTGCATTTGTGTTCGTTTTCGCGGTGTTTTTGTTCGAGTACATTAGTTTGGCCGGAAAGAAGGGATTTGGTGACAAAAAGAGCAGAGGTTTGAGCCGGGAGAAAACAGAGGAATGCATGAACGACTACTCTTCTCAAGGCGGCGCCGCCGTGGAAGGGGATCCCGACGTCGTCATCGTCGGTGCCGGAGTTGCTGGTGCTGCACTGGCCTGCTGTCTTGGCAAGGTATGATGATTAAGCATGTATCACGTTCATTAATTTTTATGTAATTTATAATCTAAATTGATGTAAATTATTTCTAAAAATTTCTTTATATTCTTATTTCTTAATACTGGTCATGGTTCATAATAATTGACACACCAGTAGTTTAGCCTTTAGTTCACAATTAAAACAAACACTAATATTTTGATAAATATATATTTATTTACATATTAACTGGATCAAATTTAATTTATTTATAAAAAATAAGAATTTGTGTTAGATAATGATATTATTACTTATAATCTATTTCAAAATTTTGTTCAATCATGGGTTTAAGAAGTAAAGTTTCAAAAAAACTCAAAAAGTATTGACTAGGAAGTTTTCATGAAATTCA
Source organism: Cruciata laevipes (assembly GCA_963678965.1). Lineage (NCBI taxonomy): Eukaryota > Viridiplantae > Streptophyta > Magnoliopsida > Gentianales > Rubiaceae > Cruciata > Cruciata laevipes. The sequence continues at coordinate 2,860,770 of OY787639.1, forward strand.
TAATTTCATGTTTTCAAAAGAAAGGGAAAAAGAGGCAATTTTTCTCTTTCAAACTCTATTTCCATATAGGTTACACGGTGGGGTAAATGTTTGTTTAAAGTTGAACTGGACTTGACGTTTTCGACGTGTTTAAATTTAAAGGATCTTTGAAAAAGGGTTCTTCATAGTGTCTGTTTTTGATAAATTATAATATTAAATTGATGATTCTTAACAACCTTAAAGTTTTTTTCAAAATTCTCTGTGTTTTCAATTCACTCGGTATAATTACAACTGAAAATAGTAGGCCGGTCAACAATTCGAATCTCAGATATTACTAGTATTTCATTTCGATGAGCCCAAAATTAGTCAAAATGCTGGATTTTGTCACATCATTTCTCAAATTTTATTTTATTTTATTTTATTTTTTTCAGGATGGCCGCCGTGTGCTTGTAATAGAAAGAGATTTATCTGAGCCAGACAGAATTGTTGGAGAACTGCTACAGCCTGGAGGCTATCTTAAACTTATGGAACTTGGCCTTGAAGGTATGCATATCTCTCTCGCAACTAACTCATGGTGAGGCAGTTTGATGTTACCTGATAATATAATGAGGTTGTCTCACCTCTAAAATGAACATCGTCATATTATCAAGCAACATCAACCTGCCTCATGATGAGACTGTTTCATACAAGTGTAAAGTGTATATTATACATTTAAACCCGAACTTTCAGCTTTTGATACCACTTGTTAGGACTACGATAATAAACCCGAGCATATTTCTTGATGACAGACTGTGTAGAAGGGATCGATGCGCAACGCGTGTTTGGCTATGGTCTCTTCAAAGATGGGAAGAAAACCAAGGTGGCATACCCTTTAGAAAACCTCCCTCCAAATGTTTCAGGGAGAAGTTTCCACAATGGAAGGTTCATACAGAAGATGAGAGTTAAGGCTGCAAAAACTCCCAAGTATGTTTGTCTCCGAACTTCAAACTTAAACTTAATATATTATGCAACATTTCTGTTTCTCAGTTATCTGTTGTCAAAATATCAAACCTTAAACTTACTATATTAGGACAGATGTCTGATTTCTCAGTTAACTGTGTCAAAACTTTCAAACCTTAAACTTACTATATTAGGCAAGATTTCTGATTTCTCAGTAAGCTGTGTCAAAACTCCAAACCTTAAACTTACTATATTTGGTAATATTCAGTGTGAGGCTGGAACAAGGATCAGTGACATCTCTGATTGAGGAAAATGGAACTGTCAAAGGTGTAAATTACAAGACTAAGGAAGGGAAGGCAGTAACTGCCTATGCTCCGCTCACAATAGTCTGCGATGGCTGCTGCTCGAACCTAAGACGCTCTCTCTGCAACCCCAAGGTATGTTATTCTTACCATTTATAGTAACATGCTAAAAGTAATCATCTATCTAGGATGATCCTGATTCCTGACAAATGTTTATTTGTTTGATTAACCAGGTGGATATCCCGTCTTCATTCGTCGCGCTGATCCTTAAAAACTGCGAACTTCCGTTCCCAAATCACGGACATGTCATCCTAGCAAACCCTTCACCTATCCTAATGTACCCTATCAGCAGCTCTGAGACAAGGTGCCTCGTGGACATCCCTGGAACTCAGAAACTGCCATCCATCAACAATGGTGACATGGCTAACTACCTTAAAACAGTGGTGGTCCCACAGATCCCAGCCGAGCTGCATCCTGCGTTCTTAGCAGCAATCGAGGACGGGAACATTAAGGTAGCGTCCAACCGGAGCATGCCGGCCATCCCGAGCTCCACCCCGGGCGCCATCGTCCTCGGGGACGCCTTCAACATGAGGCATCCCCTGACAGGCGGAGGAATGACGGTTGCATTTTCCGACATCGTTGTTCTCCGCAAGCTCCTGAGGCCTCTGGACAACTTCAACGACGTTGTTGCCCTAAACGAGTACCTTGAGGTTTTCTACTCTCTGAGAAAGCCCGCGGCCGCCACGATCAACACGCTGGCCGGCGCGCTGTACCAGGTTTTCAGCGCGTCCGAGGATCGGGCAAGGACAGAGTTAAGACAAGCGTGCTTCGATTACCTCAGCCTCGGAGGGGTGTTTTCGACAGGGCCTGTTTCTCTGCTGTCGGGGCTCAACCCGAAGCCGATGAGCTTGGTGATGCATTTCTTTGCTGTGGCTGTGTACGGAGTCGGCCGGCTTATGATCCCGTTCCCTTCGCCGCAGCGCGTGTTTCTCGGAGCAAGGCTGATCTGGGTAAGGTTTCAAGAACTCATCTCTTACATTAGACATGGGAAAGAGTGTAATGAAATGAAATGTCTGATGTTTGTTTGTCTGTTTTTTGTGAATTTTCAGGATGCATCAAGTATTATATTCCCTATTGTGAGAGCTGAGGGAGTCAAACAGATGGTTTTCCCTGTTTCCATTGACAGCATACTCTAGATTATCAGATTCCAAACTATTCTTTTCCTGTAAATTACTCCAATTATTTCTTCATTTCATTAGGACAAGAACTAAGAAGAACTAGGTTGGTTATTTTTCTGTACTCTGTTTATAAAAAGGATGCTAAAGAAAGATGCATACTTTATAAACTCCCAATTGTAATACAAGATCACATTTATATAGTTCCATTCTTTCAGATTAGAGACAAAACTGCAGAGGAAGTTGTATTTAAAGTATCGAACGATTGTAAACCAATGAAACATAGTATTAGTGAGAAGATCTGGCCCTTTTGTTAAGTAATCCTAGTATCTAGGGCAAGGAAATGACATGTAAGAAGTGCATTTTTTTCAACTGGGAAGGAATAAACAACCTCTGATAAACACAGACACTCTGGCATCTTATCTAGAATACCGAAAAGCATTCACATGGATATTTACAAAGCTTCAACTATTCTTCGAAGTGTGTGGCACAGTTCACCACGGACCTGTTTGCGTGCGCCTCAGGCATCGTCTTTTGGCTCCGTGTTGCAAGTTCATCATCTCCATCATCTGTCGTCGTAAAGCAATGCGCAAAATATCAGCATGGTATGTGATGCATAAAGGTTTTTATGAATGCATATGTTCTTTCTGAAAAGACTCTTGAGTCAATATAAAAAAACTTGGTATACCTGGTTTTTCTGCGTTTCCACGATTTCTGCCTGCATCAATAAGAATTCAGACAAGAAAGAGCAGATATTAGATCAGCTGCATGGGAAAACCCGAAAAGGGACACGAGAAAACATGGCATTTACCTGTTTCTTCAGCAATTCTTGGTTTTCTTCCTTTAGTTTGGCAACTTCAGCTTCCAACTCCATGGTGTAGGCCTGAAAAGCAGCAACAAGATGAAATGAGGCAACTTTATATGCCTAGTGTTCAAACCCCTTCGGTTCTATTATGCAACACGTGACGTTTTCACATATCACTCTCAAGAAATATTTTTTTGTTTATACTACGATATCTGACTCATGATGCACAAAACTTCTCACAAGCTAGAGTTTTAGCAAACAACTAGGGTGTCATTCAAATACGTTAGCACGAAACAAAAAGAGCATGTTTATGTGATCTCTAGGAAGAAAGGGGACAAAATCTCACTATTCTTAAGACATCAGAATCTTTGCTGTTTTTTCTATTCTATTTCCTCTTCATATGATCCTCCGATGAGGTCTAATATCTCCTTATCATTCCACATGCATATTGAACATTATCTCTACAAACTATTACACTGTGTTAACATGTTCATAGGCTTTCTAATTTACAAAAATAAACAATTTCCATAGGGTTTCTAAATATAGAGACACAAATGCAACAACTATCCCAATAACCAAGAACACATACATATCTCCAACACCAAAACACACAATATCATAAACTTCACTACAATCAAAAACAATAAACACATTTCAAGATACAATAGTAGTATATGATGTACACCTGCTTACGAGCCCGCGATCTAGCAGCAGATTCGCGATTCTTGATCATCCTCCTCTGCCTCCTCTCCACCACCTTCTCCAAAGGGCCGCCTTTCCTTCCTCGCAGTCCATTACTAAAAGTATAAGGTATCGGCGACAGTGATGAAGTATCTCCATTGCTCCTCCCGAGCCCATCCGACGAAACAGCTGGAGATGCAGCAGCCACAGTCACAGCACCATTAACCATCCCCATTCTCGGGCTCGATAACTGAGCAGCCACACTAGGTATCCCCACAGGAGGAGCACCATAAGGCAAAACAGGCTGCTTTGGGAAGAGAGGCTGCTGCTGCTGCTGCTGAGGCTGAGGCTGGTTAGATGATCTTCCTCCATTGACATTAACAGGCAAGCTTGGAGATTCCATTCCACCAATCTGATTCCCATTCATTAGGCCGGTGTTGCTCGGGCCGGGCTGCTGGAAACCGAACCCTAAATCGTTCATGATCGGGTTCGCATTCGCATTGGCTACCATCCTAGCTTCCTCTCTAACAACACCAGCTCTAACCAGGAACTCTTCTAGGGTTACCTCTCCTAAAGTAGGCTCTCTCTGAGGCATGTTTGAATAAGCTATCACATTTCCATCTTTCCCATTTACGCCGAATTCTTTGGACATGTCCTTCCAAACCTCGTCCACCGTCTTCTGGCTGATTGTTCTCGGCAGTGTTAATGATCCCTGCCTCTGCAAGAACCCGCTCGACGATCCTCCGAGGATTGAGCCTCCTCCGACTCCGACCTCGGAATTAGTACCAGCACCAGGCGTTAGGACAGTGGATTGAACCTCCTCGGCGCTCCATATGTTCTTCAGCAGCTCATCCATGTTCATGGAGCCGAAATCCTTCCCCACCGACCCCATCGTATTCTGAAACTCGTCGAAAGTCAGCGAATAAATGGAGCCTTGTCTGGCCAGCGGGAAGTTCCCCGGCGGCGGCGGCCTACCACCACCACCGCCGCCGCCACTAGGATCATTCACAAAGCCCCTGAAATTAAACTGGCTCCCCATTGACACAACACAGATTTGCTCTTACTAAATCAAGAAAGTTGACTTCCACTCTACACAGATAAACACAAAGGGGGAATAAACGGATTAGGAAACTGCAGTGTGGCTAAAGACAGATAAATGGACATATTAAGATAAAAAACTTTTTCCCAAAATTAACGTTGTATCCACTTTCATTTCACCTGGATTTTTGCAATTTTCTTCCAAATTTGGCCTGATGGCAGGTTTGAGAGCTCGACACGTGTCCGTTGCTGAAACCGGCGAGTCTGTTTGTGAAATTTATGAGGACAAGGTGCGACTTTGATATTGGAGTGAGGGAGTAAAAGTGTAATTTTTAAATAACGGGAAATTGTAGTGGTGGGGCCCGGTTGGGTGAGACGTGGGCCTATGGGCTTTGGGCAGGGAAAAGTTGGGTGTGAGGTTGAGCGAATTGGTGCGTGAGAAGTGGACACGTAATCGGCCGTACACGTCTGGGGAGATGAACGGCTCAGATTGGGTTTGGCCTCTGGTATTGCTGATGGGACAGGCAAACACAAATTACTCCACTAATTTGCACTTCTGACTTCACTAATTTTGTGTATTAATTTTACAGATGAACTTCTTTGTAGTAGTTTGCCACCTCCGAATCTAATTTTAAATTCAATTTAATTAACGTTATGTTATCTCATTTATCCGTCAATTTTATAAAATTTAATTGATAATTTATATAAAAGTTTGAATTAGAAGAATATCTCTTTTATTGACACTTTTAATAAAAGATGGGTTGAGAAGAACTATTACTAATTTAGAGCTGCAAAGCAATTTTCTTTGAATATGAAGTGCACACTTAATTAGATGTTAGTCAAACCAATTTTAGGTAAGAAAAAATTATATTTAATTTTAACATGGAATCTTAGAGAAGGATTTTTGTAATAAACTGCTTAATTGACCCAAGATAAGATGCAGCTTTGATTATTTGACTTGATAAGTACAAGGCTATCAAGTTAGAAGTTAGCATGTCAATTTCAACTTTTCTTCTGTTTATCTTTTTAAAATAATAATTCACCAGTGTGGAGGATTTGTGAGAATTCATGTATTACTCGAATTTATTTACACTTTTTTCTTTTAAAAATTTTTTAGATGTTTTTAGCCTTTCAAAATTGACTCTTCATTCACCTAAATCAATTCCTTCCATTTAATTTACATTTTTAAAATTTGTTGTTGCCAAACCTTGACCGAAAGATGGTAAAAAGATCGGCCAAAGAGTAAATGTGAACGGCTATTTTGACCAAAACCCATCTTTTGTTTTCTAATGGATAGATTTGTCAAGGGTAAAATGCTTAGATGACCCCAAGTTATGGGTTAAGTGCGATTGTGACCCTCAGTTCTTGGTTGAGTGCTATTATAACCCCCAGTTTTTGGTTAAGTGCGATTATGACCCTCTTCCGATCAAATTTATGTAAAATATAACCCTAAACATGCTGATATGACCAATTCAGGTATACACATATGTGAGTAAACAGTATTTCTCTTTGAATTTGAAGTGAATTTCATAAATCATCCAAATATATTGTTTAGAAACTCATCAAAAATACAATGTAGGGTTATAATTGCACTTATCAAAAACTCGGGGTTATATTTGCACTTATCACATAACTGAGGGTTATATTAGCACTTTTCTCATTTGTCAATGCCAAACCTCCCAAGTCTTTGAATTCTTACATACGTAAGATTTATTTTAAGAAGTTAAATAATCTCGTTCTGATCATTTGCTCATACTTTGGGATACCCTTTCGGTTTTTAGTATAAGTTTTTTAACAACTTGAAATTAAATATGTTTCTTTGAAAAAATATCTTGCACTTATGGTGGAAATCAAAGAATATATAAATACGCTCTCCGTCCGCAATTAAATGTCTCACTGAAATAGTCAATTTTTTTCACACTATGTTTGACAATTAATAACTTATAATATATATATAATATGTTTTCACATAAGATATCGTTATAATATATAAATAATATATGATGTAATTTCTAAAAATCAAAATTATTTACTCTAATATTAAGTATAATTAAAGTTATTGATGGTCAAATATGGTGTGAAAAAATTGACTATTTCAGTAAGATATTTAGTTGGGGACGGAGGAAGTATGAAGTAAAAAAGTGGTTTCGTCATAATATTATGACCGACTGGCCATCTTATAAGAGATATTTCAAAATATTGGATTATTTTTCTACTCCAGTTTAATTTGGACACAAATTTCATCACAGTAAAATATTATTCTTTAAATAATTACTTGAGTATACTAGTTTAAATGGTTAAAACTTAAAACAGAGGAGGTGTAACCAGATTCAAACCCTCATTTCCTCATTTTGTAAGATCATTGAAAAAATTTACTCAAATTTTTATTTCAATGTAAGAGCATTTCTTTTTTAAAATCATGTGTTTGTAGGTGAAAATCAGGGCCGGCCCTGAGGAGGTGCAACCGGTGCGGTTGCACAGGGCCTCCGATTTCTAGGGGCCCCAAAATAATTTTTTTACCGTATATGTATATTTACTGCATAAAGATTTTCCAAATTGATTGCAAAATTTAAGATCATCGGCAGAATTTTAGGAAAGATTTCGACCGAAATTATGATTAGAAAATAATTTTCCTATTATATGGGAAGGATTAACTGATTATAGATGGCAGAATCTCATCATTTAAGGAAAAGATAAGTATGCGTTAGTTTTTTTTGAAAATGATAAGGATGAGGTTGAAGAAAATTATTACCTTTTTGTTTCGTAAAAAAAGAGACTCCAAGATTGAATAAAATTTGGATAGTATTAATGGTCCACTTTAGAGAAGACAAGAGGAACGTAAGAGTTTTTTTAATTAGAAAATAAAACATTAGTTAAATTAATAATAATATAATAATAAATAAACAAATAAATTCATGCTTACAAATAAAATTCAATCCTTATGTCTATATTTTTATTTGTTAAATTAAATAACTTAAAAGGTATTTAAATTTAAGTAAAATAAAAACTAAAATTTTTAATTGATGAAAAATACATTTTTACACTTTAAGATTTATATTTTATATTAAATGTGCATTTTAGTTTGTTTTATAAGTATTATAATATTATTAATTTTTACAAACAATTTTCTAACGATGGGTCACCATTTTATTTTTGCACAGGGCCCCTAAAATCTCAGGGCCGGCCCTGGTGAAAATGGTCCCAATCCATCGTGCATATATGTGTAAGCAATCCAGCATCTAAAGATTAAAAAATGGTATGAACGTGATCTATATTCTGCACCATGCAACAAAAAAAGGTTAAACATTAAAGAAAAGTACTCTGTTATTTACCACATGATCTCCTTTCATGCAAAGAACAAAGAAATCGCTTCAATAATGTACTACATGATCATATGAAGTTGATAAGATTCACAAATTTTCGACGAATGAATGGCTTATAATTGGAAAGATCCCCCTACCAATGAACACGTATCTTACCAGTTTTCGGAGTATGTTCATTTTATTTACACTTCAGTTTAATTTATTATCGAAGTAAAAAAAATTAATTCATTCTTAAACTACTTTTGTCCTTCAATCAATCAGAGTTTTTGTCGGTTCAGACTAAAAATATTTCTTGTACCCCTAAAAAACTTGTTATCATTTACTCCCTCCGTTCAGCTACAATTGGCACCCAGGAAAGTGACACAAAAATTAAAGAATGAATGGGTATGTGGCGTAGAATGAAGGAGAGAGGGAAAAAGTGAAATAAGTGGTTGAGATTGATTACAAACTTTCTAAAAAAGGAAAGTGTCAAAGTAAAATGAACATACTAAAAAGGAAGGTGTGACAACAACGGAAGGAGTATACCTTTCAATTGATTGAATGTAGAGAAACAAAAACTCAAAAAAGTGAAGCTTATCCATCTAAGGAATGAACAGTAGCTTTGTGGTGTTAAATCTCAAATCCAATTTGATATCAAAAGGCAGAACAGCCACAACACAACCACAACTAACAAACGCCTACACGAATAATTGTTCTCCTAATCTTTCCTCAACGGGAAATGATAAGCTTTTATATGAATTCAGTGGTTGATGGTCAACAACCACACTTACCAATTGTGGCTAAATATGTAAGATAATCTTCATATCATAAATGAGTACTAACCAAATAACCATTATGGTATTACTCCATTTATTTCTTAATATAATGAAATGAAAACTAATGTACAAGTAAGTTAAAGATATATCGGGTCTATCCAGTTTAGCTGAGATAATTTTGGATGTAAATGATTGAGATAATTAGTGCTGAAAATAGATGATTTGTGCTGAAAATAGATGATTGCAGTTGAAAATGATTGGAATAAGCTAAACTTATTTTAAGGTTGCAATTCATCTACTTCTGAAAGTTAGATTTATAAACTTTTTGACCATAGATGTAAATTGATGCACAAAAAGTTATTCTGTTATTTGTTCTAAACATGGAGAGATTAGTAGCTTTAATCCAGGGTTTCCCAATCTGCCATTCCACCACATTTGTTAATGATTATCAAAACAAAAGTAGAAACATACTTTGTAGCAACTCCCATAGTCCACGCGTTGCAACCATAAGTTGCCCCATTTTTAGAAATATTATTTCCTACGTTTAATACTCCATCATACTACTACCATTCCATTGAGATTGAGGGATTGAGTGGTCTCATTTTCTTGTTCAGTCTCTTTCTAGTGGTTTTGAGGATCCATAATTCAGATCCTCCCGATGTGTAAAAAAGCACCATCTTTGCAAGCATTAGCATAAAGAAGTGCGATCCAAATGAGACAGGATATTCTATTCCATCTCAACCATGTTAAATAATGCCTACATGTATGGATGGAAATTGAAATTCATCTCCAATAGTGCCGAAAACAACTTCTTATCCAATGAACGGGATGTATGTTGTGGAGTCGTAAAATAGAATTTAGTAAAAACGAAAATCAAAAATATGTCGGCCTACGTTAATACCAATACATTTGCCACCAGATATTAGGTAAGACTCCAGCTTCACCCATGCTAGCTACATAATCAAAAAGATATAATTCTGACTAAAAACGATGACATATGCTCTAAAATAACTGGTATAACTTCTTGACTTGTAACGGCATCATTGGTAAACAAGCATGTTTTTCAACTAAAATGAATTGAACCGGTAAATAATTTAAAATTAACATCTCATAAGTTAACTTTGTTATGTCATGCTCCATAGTCCATACTTGATCCATCACAATGTCACTTTAGCATATTAAATCATTGCTTTGACGTGGTCCACACGCTCCGAATTAAAACTACCAACGGCCCAAAAGCTACCCGCCAAAAAGAAAAACTCCCAAAAATGTCAAGAACAATAAACATCCAGATTGAAGCACGATCTGAAACAAAAACAACAATAAACATCGAACATACGTGTCCCTCTATAGCATGTTCATGATCACAAGCCGACTCTTGCCGGTGGTTGGTCATTCACACTTCACACTCAATTCAATACTAATAACCACCATCTCAAACATGTACAAATGTCTATCTAGGAAACCACAACAACTCATAAACCATAAGGCCTACTTATGCATGATGTAATCTTTCATCCTAGAAGCATCCTCTTAGAGCATCCACTATCATAATACCCTTTTCATACCCCTTTTTTAATTTTTAATTAATATATTCATACCCCACTTCAACTTCATATCATTAACAATTTTATACTCTACTATCATATAATCAACTTCATACCACTACCCTACATTATCCTCCATTAATGTGGTCCCTAGTTTATTTAAATAATATTTTCATGTTTATTTATTAAATAAACAATTTCTATGAAATATGAAATAAATAATATAATTTATTTAAGTATAATTGAAAGTATTAATACGTGTGAATATGTATTAACCGTTCATTGAAACAAATTTTAACCAAGAAATTAAAAGAAATAACATAATGAAAATCACATTATACACATAATTAATCAAATCATTCTTGACCCGAAGTGCTGATAAACATTTTCAAGAAAACATTTTCAAGAAATTGGATCAAAGAGAAGAAAATTATGAATTCTCGGATTTTGAATGTGTGAAAAAATATGAAATTTGAAGAATAATGTATACCTATAATAACATATACCTATAATAACATATCGTCGATAAGAATAATGTAATAAGCTTAATAGGATTTATATCATGAAGGTTTTGGATAAAAGAAAAGGTCAAAAAAGGGAACACCATAATCTATTTAAGATATTCCATGAACCAATCAGAAGAGAACAACTTTGAGATGCCAAAGCTCATACGCAATTGTACTCCCCATTTGCCACCATTTCACGCCTTTGACTGTCTCTATCTTAGTACCCTTTGCATTCATTGATAATCACATAGCCTGCCTTACTAAAACAGCAACCCATTTTTGGAAAACATTTTTTAAACTTCAGCCCTCTAGAAAAGGAAGTTTTCCTATTGCCAAAAATTGACATTTGATAACTTTCATGATCATATCATTTTTATTTTGCTTACTCAAACATACACAATTATAATACTAGAAAACTTCCCTCACATTCCATAACATTAAAACGATACATAAAATAATAGTATATTCTTGTATAACGATGACAATAGTAGATCGAAAAATGGTAAAAACTTGAATAAAAAATCACAAGAAAAAGAGTAAATGTCAGTCTTCCCAATATTTATGTATTTTCAAATGAACATAATTACAAACAGTTAAATGTAAAATACTATCATGATGATAAAAAAAATTAATTGAAGTTAACAAATCTTGATCCTGGAACCAGTCACATGTGGGCTGTGCATATCATTTCACTAGTTTTCTCGTCTCTTGGGCCAAGTCATTGTTATTAGGCCTTTCAACCCAAAAATCCAAGCACTCATGAATTTGGGCAACTCCACAGACAGCACGTTATGGCCTTTTGGGTTCATTACAGTCATAGAATTATAGTACTCTGTTCAGTCCCAAAATCCTCCCATTTCGGCCCACTTAAATCTGCTAACCTGAAACAACCCTATCTTTCAGTGTTGTAATTAAATACAAAAAAAAAAAAAAAAAATTAACTATCATTCGTCCTAACATAACACTTTGTATAAAAAATCAATTGACCGTCAAACATCTTTTTAGAAATTGATCGAAAAGTGTGCAATTTGAAACAGTCATTTTTAGCTACAATTTATGCACGGAGTTAAAGCTTAAAAAGCACCTAGTGTGAAAGGGAGGTTGAAAACCTTTTTTTAGTTGAAAAATCAACATGTTTGAAAATTGACTTTTTAATGAGAGACATTCAAAATGATTTTCTGAAATGAAAACCAGTTAAGGAAAGCATTTTTTCAATACAACCGCAGTCCTATGAATATCAATTATTATCCTTTATATTAAATATTACCAAACACAAACTTTAAAATCAAAATCAGTTAGATAAAACAGTCAATAATCATCAGATAACAACCTTTTACCAAACAAGTTCTCAAATTTATAAAAAAAAATTGGTACTCCTACGTCATCATGATGCAAGAAGCTAGTACTAGTTTGGTAGCATTAATGTTAGGCCTGCTAAAACACGGCCACCGACAAAATTGGAGAGGTTTGGTAAGCATCTATCAAATGAAGTGAAAGCTCCCACGTATCTATACTACATTCGCAAATCGCAACTACCTGGTATAGAAAGATACTACCAAACAATTAACCGCCGCCTGAATATCCTTCCACACAAATTGCCGACGTCGTATTGTAAAATCCACCCACTATAAATCCACATTCACATTTCAACCACGTTGAAAAACACACAGAGACACGCACAGAATGGTGGAGAGTGTCCAAGCAGTGGCTTCCCAGTCCACTGACTCAATCCCGTCGGAGTACATCCGGCCGGAGAACGAGCAGCCGGCGATCACCACCCTGCACGGCGAGTTTCTGGAGGTCCCGGTGATCGACATCGGGGAGGATTCCGACATCGTGAGGAGGATCAGCGAGGCGGGCAGCGAGTGGGGGATCTTCCAAATTGTGAACCATGGTATCCCGGACGAGGTTATCAGCAGGCTTCAGACAGCCGGACGAGAGTTCTTCGAGCTGCCGCAGGATCAGAAAGAGCTTGTCGCGAAGGACCCGGGTTCGAAAAGCGTGGAAGGATATGGAAGCAAGGTGAGCAAGGAAGCTGAAGGTAAGAGAGGCTGGGTTGATCATCTGTTTCATAACATCTGGCCTCCTTCTGCCATCAACTACCGGTTCTGGCCTAAAAACCCGCCTTCTTACAGGTATAATCCCGATTTCTTGAACTGAACTGAGCTAAAGTGGCAACAAATGTATTAAAAAGTATACTAATTTAACCTGAATTGAACTAAACTGAGCTGATATAGTTGTTTAGTGTATTAGTGTAATCAAGTAAAAGAAATGACCTAAATGTACTGATGTGCTAAATATAACCCAAGTTTTTCCTCTTCTGGTCAACAAAATCATACTAAATGACAATAACACACCTGCAAATAGCCTAGTAAATGGTGGTATTTTTGTCTTTTTCACCCGATGTTTTGGGTTAGAAGAGCAAAATACCAGGATATAAATATCAACGCTCTATTTGTTATGCACTTTGTTTTATGTTACATATCTTAAATTCTATTGTATGATTATAGGGAAGTGAGTGAGGATTATGCGAGTAGGCTTCGAGAAGTGGCGGATAAGATGTTCGAGTGTCTGTCAATGGGGCTCGAGTTGAAGCCGAATGTGATGAAGGAAGCATTGGGCGGCGATGAGAAGCTGATTTACCTCATGAAGATAAACTACTATCCGCCGTGTCCCCGGCCGGACCTCGCTCTCGGCGTGCCGCCGCACACCGACATGTCCACCTTCACCATCCTTGTTCCGAACGAGGTTCCGGGGCTTCAAGTGTTTAAGAATGACAATTGGTACGATGTTAAGTACATCCCAAATGCCTTGATCGTCCACATCGGAGACCAAATTGAGGTAATTATTATAATTCTTCCAATTTTATTTCTTGCTATTTCATAAAAGTGAGAATTTATGGCTCTGTTGGCAGATTTTGAGCAATGGAAAGTACAAGGCTGTGTATCACAGGACGACTGTGAGCAAGGACAAGACTAGGATGTCGTGGCCGGTGTTTTTGGAGCCGGCGCCGGAGCAGGAAATTGGGCCGATTCCGGAGCTTTTGACTGAGGAAAATCCAGCAAAATTTAAGACCAAAAAGTACAAAGATTATGCGTATTGTAAGCTTAATAGGATTCCTCAGTGACCAAATGGACCATAATCTTGCATTATGTGCAATTAGCACTCAATGTCAATCGTGTATCGTGTTTTTACTGAGAGTTCTAAAATTACGAAAGATTCCTAAAAAGAAAGTGATAAGTAAAAGCAAACTCAGTTATTATAAAAGTGAAATCATCATATTATAACGGAAATATAATTGGTGTATTTTCATTTTGCAACATGCTCTGGTATTATTCAAAGTACATTTGAGCATACCAATACTGCAATACATAGAAGTTGACATTATATTAGACACTATTATATATAGAGTTAGTGGCTTTTTAGTTGCCTCCTCCGATACCAATGCCACCGCCGCCACCAATTCCTCCGCTGAATCCATTGCTTCCACCGAAGGGGTTAGGCAGTCCAAGTCCTACTCCACCACCGTAACCGAATCCTGCACCGAACCCACTCCCTCCTCCATTTACACCACCGCCACCACCACCACCACCACCTCCTCCACCGCTAGATCCACCGCCGCTACCATACCCTAACCCGAATCCGTAACCAGACCCACCATTCACACCACCACCACCTCCGCCACCGCCGCCACCACCACTGCTCGGCAGTATGAATTTTTTTTCGTCTAATGAATGCAATTCAGCGATGGGCACCGGCGCTGTTTCAGGGGCGCCAATCTGCAGCTTCCTAGAGTGGGCAGGAGTGAAGTTGAACGAAAGAATAGCAGAACATAAGAAAAGAATCATCACATTGCCGTTCATCTTCATCGTGTTGGATATCCTTTGCAAAAACAAAACGGAATGAGAAGAAGGAAATGGTTTGGTTTGAAGGAAATCATGTAACCGAGGTTGAATTTATACTACTTTCACGTTCGTATAACCTCTTAGACTCCATAAATGTCACATTCCCTTAAAATTCCAGGATTAACTCAATTCATGATCCTTCATTAATTCAATAGAGTTATAGATTATTTATGCTCATGCTTATTTAAGTTTGACGTTAGTGGAATTGGAAATGAATCCTTCCAAGACTACAAATGCTTCTATTCAATCAATACATTTCCAAAAAATAAAATAAATTGTATATATGCATCCTTGTCACAATGTAAACATGTTTATTTTTTATTTTTTTAAAAACAATAACATGAATGTATATTAAAATATCAAATTCATATTTATTTTAAACATGTTACCATTTTGGTTTCATTTGAAAAAAAAAATTCAAATTCTATACAAGATTAGCGTCATCAAATAAATTCTTTATGCATAAGAATTCATACACTCAAAAAAAACTTAATAAGTCATATTTAATTATATTGTATATATTAATGGTTATTTAAGGCAAACTATGTCATATACTCATGGGTACCCCATTTTTAATTTTACATTTTACACAATTTTAATGTGCACACATTTAGGCTCTGTTTACTAGAGGTTATTTCTTGATGTACTGAACTGAACTGAACTGAATTGAACTGAACTGAACTGAAGTAAATATTGATGTATTGAAAAATGGAATCAGCATGACTGAATTAACCTGAATTTTATCAAATTACATTTTCACTGAACTAAACTGAATTGAACTGAACTGAACTGATCTGAACTGATCTACAGATAAGCTCTGGTAAACATGACCTTAATTTAATTTAGTAGTGCATTTTACGAGTGTGCATTATATTAATGTGTATTGATCTATTACTTTAATACAATTGTGCATTTTATTATTATTATAATACACATACACTAAAATAAAAATACACAATAAAATCAATTGAAGTGCATAATAATTGGAATCCCAATGATACCATATAAAACCGATCCTTTTAATATAAATAATTTAAAATATATTATTTGCCAAAGTGAGATCTATCTATTTATATGATCAAACAAAATATTTATAATGAGACCGCCCAAACATTAGACAATAGGCTATTTAATTTTAACCAATAATATAATCAAAAATGAAATTTTACATACCCACTTCCTAGCTACGTCTTTTCTTTATTTTCAAGTTTTAAAAGTTAATCGTTTGGTTGTTAGTAATGAACATCATGTAGCGCTAGGCCTAGGTCGTGCTAGGGTAATTGTGTTTTAAATTAATAATAGTTTTAATTTCAAAAAAAATATTAAGAAGGATGTCATCAATTAATAACTATTGAAAATAAAGGAGTTCAACAAATAAATTCACATCAATTACATTGTATAATCAACATCAACAGATTATTAAAGAATTATCAACATAAAATTATACAATATTAACGGTATAGACTGCTTCGCGTAAAACTTTATGTTTACAATAATAATAACAATCCCTAACACTTATGGTAAGATGTACACAAAGGGTCTAGAACCCGATGCGGCAATCAAAATGTAACAATAAATAAATCTACCAGACCATAGTCTCAGACTTAATCTTTCCGGAGGCTATAAATTCAAAACCCTAAAAACAGAAATCTCAGCCTTTATTCCCCAAATCTAAAACATGTCATTCGATTGTTAAATAGACTGGTATACACCGTATCATTTTCTAAAGATTTCATCGGAGTATTGCCAGAGTTAGGTATTGGGAGTCGTTGAGCGAGAAACTGTAAAGAGCCATGTCGAAATTTATGTTACGATTTCTCGATTCACCATATTAGCCAGATAGGCACCGCAAACGTAGAGATGTCTATTGTATGCTCATTGCTCACTACAGCCAACAAGTATATATATTCACCACCCAAATTATACCTAAAACATTCTTTGACAACATTGTAAGTTGTAACATGTCTTTAGGGGATCTCTGAAAGCACGAAAGATTCCTAAAACATTATATCAAATATAATATTTTAAAAAAGCAAAATTATTATAACAAGTGAAATCATCATATTATTTAAGTCCAAACAATATTTAATCGTTTTTATCGTTAATTTAATATTAAGTTGACTTTAAATAAATCATCATATTAAAAGAAATATAATTTGTATATTTTCATTTTGGAACATGCTCTCACATTATTCAAGGTACATTGAAGCATAACCAATACAAAGAAGTTGAAGTTACATTCAAGCATTATAATGATAGAGCAAGCGGCTTTTTAGTTGCCTCCTCCAATACCAATGCCACCACCGCCGCCAATTCCTCCGTTGAATCCACTGCTTCCACCGAAGGGGTTAGGCAGTCCAAGTCCTACTCCACCACCATAACCGAATCCTGCACCAAAACCACTCCCTCCTCTATTTACACCACCACCGCCTCCGCCTCCGCCTCCACCTCCTCCCCCTCCACCGTTGGATCCACTGCCGCTACCATACCCCAACCCGAATCCGTAACCAGATCCGCCATTCACACCACCTCCTCCTCCTCCACCACCTCCACCACCGCCACTACCGAATATGAATTTCTCTTCGTCTACTGAATGCAATTCTGCAACGGGCACCGGCGCTACCTCAGGGGCGCCAATCTGCAGCTTCCTAGAGTGGGCAGGAGTGAAATTACATGAAAGAAGAGCAGAAAATAAGAAAAGTGTCATCATTTTTCCGTTGATTTTCATCTTGTTGGATCCTTTGCAAAAACAATATGGAATGAGAAGAAAAGAATTGTTTGGTTTGAAGAAAAACGTGTAATCGAGTTTGAATTTATACTACTTGCGGGTTCGTAACATCTTTAAACTCCATAAATATCACCTTCTTTTAAAATTTCAGAGTTAATTCAATTCAAGCTCCTTCATTAATTCAATGTCGTTATATAGATTATTTATGCTCATGTATATTTAAGTTTTGACGTTAATGGAATTGGAAAAATGAATCCTTCAATTCAGTGCATACATTTCCAAAATAAAATAAGAGAGAGTAAATTATGCATTTTTGTCGCAATTTAAACATGTTTATTGTTTTTGAGAAAAAAAAAAAAAAACTCTACCACTCCCCTAAAAGAAAGGCAAACACTAAGCCAAGATTAGCAGTCATCAAATAAAGGCTTTTACATTATCAAAAAATAAATAAAGGCTTTTACATTATCAAAAAATAAATAAAGGCTTTTAATAAATAGAAATTCTCATTTGAGACCTGTCTCTGTAGAGACTAGGGACTATAATAAGTTTTGGGGTACGTATGCAAAACACGCGAGATTATAGGGGCTTATATGTAAACATTAGTATATTTCATCCCAATCCATCTTCTTCCTCCCGATTTCATCCCAATCCATCTTCTTCCTCGCGATCTCCGCATTTCTAGATTCTTCATGAAAACTTTTGCCACTGATTCTTCCGAAAAATCCCAATAATGGATTCCGCCACTCACGAAAGCAAAGGCTGCTAAAATGGCTTTTGGGATGCCGGGAGGATCGCTGCAGGATATGGCCGCAGGAATGATGATGCCGATGCCGGATTGCGTAGTTCTGGTGGTTTCCAAGTACATTCCGACATGGGCTGGTGGGATTTCTGAGTGAATTTGGCCTAAATCACTACATGCAGATTGCCGATGATCTCATGATCAGTAATTAATTCATTTTGTTTGATAGTCAAACTCATGTGCATCATTTTCTCAGGTAAATTAGTTAAGTTTGGAAATGATTAGTATTTACTATGCGAGTTCATCAATTAATATCAAGTCTGCTTGATTTTATTTCCCATTCGTTTGTTCCCCGTGCTCAGCGTCTCAGTTTTTTCAGTTTGATCCTTTTAAGTTTTTCCTTGATTTTTTTCAGTTATCACTTAATTGTTGATTTTTTTCTGTTTGATTTTTTTAATCTATTCTTTGATTTTTTCAGTAATAACTTGAGTTTGATCTTTTTCTGTTTGATTTTTTTATTTTTTTGATCTTTTATGTTTATTACTTGACCTTTTTATCTTTTCTTTGATTTTTTATTTTAAACACTTGAGCTTTTTTGATTTATATTGATATTCTTTTACCAAATATATTAACAAAAGAATACTCATGCACAACAGTATATACTTAAGAATCTTGATTACAATATCAAGACAACATACTATATGCTCCATCACATTGAGCTTGACCTTCTTCCACAATTCTCTTTAAGTTTTATTGTAAAATTCTATTTCTTTGATTTTTTCAATTATTACTTAATCTTAATGTTATTCTGTTTGATCTCTTGATATTTACTTGATCTTTTTCAGTTATCATTTGAGTTTGATTTTATTCTGTTTGATTTTTTCTTGTAGCTTTTTCAAGCCCAAAAATTTAAACAAATAGTAGAAATTGCGCGGCCGCCGCAGAGTTTTTGTTTTTATACCAAAAACAAATGCAAATCAGCCCCATTTTGATTGAGCTTCTTCGTGCCTGAACCAAATTGCGCCGCCGCTGCAGAGCAGATTTGGGGAATGAAGTTGTCGTTCGTGATCAATTACGAAAATGTGCCGCTGAGCTTGGGAGAAGCTTGGGATCGAATTTGGGTTTGGTGACGAAGAAGCCTAGAAGCCGGAGGAATCGAATTGTTCACCAGAAATTGATTTTGGGGCCGGAGGATCTGGGTTTGGGGCCGCCGGAGAAGAAAGGGGCAACTTTTCTGTTCTTAAGTTTTATTATTTGCATTTCAGACCCTAATGTTTAGCTTGTCTTATACTGTGGCGCCGAGATTATATAAATTACAAACTGGCCCTTGGTCTCCACAAGGACAGGCACCCAAGATCTTATCTTTAATAAATCGTGAAAAGTCCTTCCAAGTTTCATCCTATTAGATTTTCGCAAACTGAAAAATAAATCAGCTTTGAATCGGGACGTCCGGTTCGGTTTAAGGAATCCTATTTGGCTCTGGATTTTGTTTAATGGGTCATTTATTGATCGAAGCCCGGTTTGCTTTCTCATACTAAGAGCATCTCCAATGTAAGACTCTCAATCAAAAATATTGATCACCACGTAAGATTGATACTCTAAAATTCTAAAAATCTTCTCCAATCCAAGCATCAATGAAGGGGTCAATATTATGTGTCACATGACATGGATTGAAAGCATCAATTAAGGGGTCTATACATTGATGCTCAATTTGAAGGCATCACTTTGCCAACTTAACATATTTAGACTTTTTTTACTAATTTAATCAATTAATCATTCCATATTTGAATTTAAAAATTAAATGTAATATTTAATTCAATAATATTTTTGTGACAATTGATGGTTGCATTGAAAAGCCAAACTTCAAAATAAAAGTTTTCAATCTTACATCACATTGACGCCTAATACAATTTTGACAATTGGAACCTATTTTTACTCATGACCCTCTCACCATTGGAGATGCCCTAATCCATTTTCTCTTTTACCATTTCCCATATGGTCCTGCATAACACGATGAATCTATCACCGTCACAAAAACATAAACATACCGTCACCGTCATAGCATCATATCTCCATAAACATTAGTATAGGGCAAAATACATTTTTATGAAATTTTGGAATCAAAATGTAGAAACACTATTTTTTATGCATGTTCTCTCAATTGTTCTCTTATATTCTTTTGTCATGAATGATCCATGAGGATAAGGGTTTATTAGTAATTCTGCACAGCGGTCAACTATCTAGAAGGTCAAAGACAGCTAGCCAACTGATTTTGTCCTTTCTACTGCTGGAGATGTGCGCTGCATTTCCACTACTTAGATAAATTCACAGTTCTTTGTAGAAGAAGTCATTGGTTGCGATAGGTGTAATTCCGGTCAATCAGCGATGACAATTTCAACTTTTCAGTCCAAATCTCAAGTTCGGTGACTGCAATCTCAACTATAGTGACCAAACCCTTAGCCCCGGCAATTCAAAACTCAAATCCAACTACCCAAACCTCATCATGGCGGTCAGTCAAAATCAGTAAACAAAATCAGACATAATGCAACAACCACAATCATACAACACAGTTTAACAAACAAAATCAACACAATTCTAGATTGTTGTGATTATACATACATAAAGATGTTGATGGTCAAAGAAAATTGATCAACCAGAGAAAGCAATTTGTGTAACTGATCATCAACTGGATCATTGAAAATAATTAAAAACTAAACAAGGCAAACGCAAATCCTCTGTCACACACATATAAAAAAGACTGCATAATGTAACACGAAAGATGCCAATCCTTTAAAAAAATGGAGGTGCAGAGTGTTCAAGCAATAGCTTCTCTCTCCCTGAGCACAATCGCATCGGAGTTCATCAGGCCGGAGGATGAGCAGCCGGGAATCGCCGCCGCATTTCTCGACGTCCCGGTGATCGACATCGGCGGCGACTCCAACTCCTCCGACGTCGTGAGGCAGGTAAGCGAGGCGAGCAGTGAGTGGGGAATCTTCCAGATCGTCAACCATGGCATCCCGGACGACGTCGTCAGCAAGATGCAGAGAGCCGGCAAGGAGTTCTTCGAGCTCGCGCCGGAGGAGGAGAAACAGCGGGTTGCTCAGGTGCCGGATTCCGACAACGTCGAAGGCTATGGAACAAAGTACCTGAGAAACGCCAAGGCTAGTAGAGGATGGGTTGATCACTTGTTTTTTCGCATTTGGCCACCCTCCGCCGTTGACCACCACTTTTGGCCTGAGAATCCGCCAACTTTCAGGTTTTTAATTATACTTCAGAGCATGTTCTGTTCACTTTATCTAAAAGTTATCTATTGATGAAAATTCAAATTAATTTAGTTAATTTGATTAAGTTAATTTAGTTAATTTAATTAATTTAGTTAATTTTAGTATCCATGAGTCCATAACCATGGAACATGGTTACTTATATAATTATTTACTTGTCTCATTAAATTGCACAAAATATATTATATTTTTCTGAAAAATATTTCACTAACTTACATAATTAAGGAACTAATTTGTCTCATATCAAATTGCAATAATAATTATTTGATACTTATAAAAGTAATCTCATGTCTCACATTAGATTGCACAAAATATTTATTTGATCAGAAAATCACTTCACTTTTACAGTACTTTTCGGGAGTTTTGTATGCATGTACATTTTTGTTTTGTAGGTTCATATTTGTTTTTCAATGCCATCAACTATAGTCTTACATTCTAAGTTGCTTTTTTTTCCTGAAATCTGGCAAAAGTATAAACCTGCAACTTAATTCTTTTATAGGTTCCTCTAATGATATGCATAAATCGATTCAGGGAAGCAAATGAAGAGTACGCAAAGAGCCTTAACAAGGTGGCCGATAAGATGTTCGAGTGTCTCTTCTTAGGGCTAGGGCTCGAACAGAATGCGATGAAAGAAACCGTGGGTGGAGATGAACAACTAGCCTACCTCATGAAGATCAACTACTATCCGTCGTGCCCTCAACCAAATCTCGTTCTTGGAGTCGGAGCTCACACCGATATGTGCGCTATCACACTACTTGTCCCGAACGAGGTTCAAGGCCTTCAAGCGTTCAGAAATGAGCGTTGGTACGATGTTAAATACATTCCGAATGCATTGGTTGTCCACACCGGTGACCAAGTTGAGGTATATATTTTTGTCTATTTTAGTTCTTACACTTAATTTTGTCACTACAAATGTGACATTTTATAGCTACACTTTAATTTGCACGTGACAGATTTTGAGCAATGGGAAATACAAGAGCGTGTTCCACAGGACCGTTGTGAACAAGGACGAGAATAGAATGTCATGGCCGGTGTTTTTGGAGCCTCCGCGAGAACAAGAGAATGGGCCGATTCCAGAGCTTATCAATGAGGATAATCCAGCCAAATTTAAAACCAAAACTTACAAAGATTATGTGTATTGTAAGCTGAATAAGATTCCTCAGTGAACAAATTGGTCATTTAATTCATTTCTATGGCCAATTGAACGGCGAAAGTCGTTAAATATGCGAAACTTTTCAATTTTTACTTTCAAACTCTGACATTTTACATATGAGTCATGATCATGCAGTGTATTATTACTGGTTTTCTCACTTTTATGATTTTCTCACTTTTAAACTGATGTTTTACACATTAAGTAACATTATTCCGTAAGACTTTGAGCTGTGTTTGAAGTTGATCCAAATCGTGAAACTTATTGTTTAGGGTTTTCTTTTTTCCTTTGGATCCGGATTAACAATGTATTGGGAATATCATTTGGACTTCTGATTTATTTCTATGACAGTGTAAGTGTAAGTGAAAGTCAAGTTGGAGTTGTTGGTACACTTTATTACCAATGACTTTGTGCATAAGTTAAGAACAATTTTGTATATTTTGATTTTGACTTTATATGTTTGTTTTTTCGACTGATTCAATTTATACATATTATACCTATTCAACCATTTCTATACTCCTTATTACAATCACTTGTATGAGACAGTCTTATTATGAGACGATAATGTTACTTGATAAGGAGTTACTCGATATAATGTAGTTGTCCAAAATATTATCGATCTACTTTTCTCTTTGTTTGTCATACCAAACTGTAAATTTCAATTGAATATCATAATATTTTAAACATTTACTTTAAGATTATGGGTCAAGTTTTATTTTATTCAAATATATAAAAGTTATAGCAGGCCGTTTTAATTCCCACATTAAAAATAAAAAAAATAAAAAAACTGTTGGAAAGGTCGCATGGGCAGTCTATAAAATATAGCATGAAGACGCAGAAGTTCTTCCCACACTCAGAAATGGAGGTCCAAACAGTTCAAGCAATAGCCTCTCTCTCACTTGACACAATCCCATCGTCATTCATCGTAAGGGGCGATAAACAGCCGCCGCCGCCGATCACCGCTCTTCACGGCGAGCTTCTGGAAGTTCCGGTGATCGACCTCGGCGACGATTCCAACATCGTTAGGCAGATAAGCGAGGCGAGCAGCGAGTGGGGAATCTTCCAAATCGTGAACCACGGCATCCCGGACGAGGTTATCGGCAAGCTTCAGACAGCCGGAAAAGAATTCTTCGAGCTCCCGCAGGAGGAGAAACTGGCGGTTGCCAATGTTCCGGATTCCGGCAGCGTGGAAGGCTATGGAAGCAAGTTCAAGATGGAGGTCAACGGGAAAAGAGGGTGGGTCGATCACTTGTTTCTGTACATTTCGCCGCCCTCCGCCGTCAACCACCGCTTCTGGCCTGAAAATCCACCCTCTTTCAGGTCTGTATGTATTTTCAATTTAATTTTCTTAATCGCTTAAATCTTAATGTTTCCTCGTTGACAAATGAGTAGTACTTGTTGAGATATCCCCATCACTATTGTTGGATTATGGAGCATTTTTATATTGGCACATATATAAATTTGCTTAAGAATTTAAAATGAAGATATATATATATATATATATATATATATATATACATATTTTCAGTGTTCATATTTCAATTGTATACTCTTTGACTTTATATGTGATTTAAATCTGAACACATATAAAAGCAAGAACATGGTTGACTTATATAATAATAATGATGGATTTAGAGTAACATATCATTTCTAAATATTAAGTCTTTTAGACAAATTCTCATTTGAGATAGTGTCAATCGATCTCACTGAATAATTATTCTTAATATGTAAAAGATATTTTTGAAGGTGAGAACAAAAAATATAAAAGTGAGAAGATCAGCAATAATACATTGAATGATTATGTTTAATATGAAAAATGTCGGATTTGAAATTGGAAAAATCAAACATTTGTCCCTAGTGCCAATTAACATTGATCTTACATTTGTCCCTAGTATAAATTATCGATGGATTATCTACCATCTCACCGTAAGTTTATGATAGGTTCACAAATTCACCCAAATCTTTATATCAGTCTCTGTTTAGACAGAGCAAGTATATATAGTACTTATACAGATAAAATGGCAGGGATGCAAACGAAGGTTACGCTAACCGGCTCGGAGCGGTGGCTGACAAGCTGTTGGAGAGTCTCTCGACGGGGCTCGGTTTGAAGCCGGCCGTGATGAAGCAAGCTGTCGGCGGGGTAGAGAACTTGAGCTACCTGATGAAGATCAACTACTATCCACCGTGTCCTCAACCCGATCTCGCTCTCGGAGTCGTAGCCCACACCGACATGTCCATCATCACCATACTTGCTCCCAACGACGTCCCGGGGCTTCAAGTGTTAAGGAATGGTCATTGGCATGATGTTAAGTACATCCCAAATGCATTCATCATCCACATTGGTGACCAAATTGAGGTAACTATTCACTTCTCATTTAATTTTTAGTAAAGACATGTTTAGAAGTTGGATTTTCAGTTTTGATTTTCAAGTAAAAGAAATGGTTCAGCTCAATTCAGTTTAGTTCAGTTCAGTGAAAGTATAATCTGATGGAATTCAGATTATTTTAGTAATCAAGATTCATGTCTTAGTTGTCTGATCAATCAAATCAACTAATTTTAAAACATGCTCGAGTCAATATATCTGACGCGGTTACCAAACACAATCATGTCAAAAGTTTTGCATTGATATTTTAGTAAAGATTAATGATCCGTTTGCCTGAACTTTTCTATTGATCAGTTCAGTTTAGTTCAATTCAGTTTACTTCAGTTCAATTTAGCTAATTAGTTCATTTCGGTTTTAATGTAATTTGATAAAATTCAGGTTAATTCATTTATATTGATTTTTTTAAAATACATTAATTTTCAATTCAATTCAATTAAAAAAATAAATAAGCTGAAACTGGGGCTAAAGTCGCCTTTGCTTAATAAATAAGATTATTCTAATTGAGTGGTAATTTATTGTTTCTATTATTTTTTGAACGAGGCAGATTTTGAGCAATGGAAAATACAAGAGCGTGCTTCACAGGTCAATTGTGAGCAAGGATAAGACTAGAATGTCATGGCCGGTGTTTTTTGAGCCACCGCCGGAGCAAGAGATTGGGCCAATTCCGGAGCTTATTAATGAGGAAAATCCGGTAAAATACAAGACCAAAAAGTACAAAGACTATATGTACTGTAAGCTGAATAACCTTCCTCAGTGAGCATTTGTGCCATACTAATTAGTTGATCACCAATTTGTGTTGTAAAAGGATATGGAACTATTCTATTGCTTTCGAATTTTTTTAAAAAGACTTATTACAAATTCTGAATTGTTCTTACTGAAAATTCATACTTAATATGTAAAAATTCAGTCTTGAAAGCAAGTACACTGAATAATTATCCTTAATAGGTTAAAAGTAGAATTTAAAAGTTTAAAAATCATAGCTAGTTTTAATTGAGACTGGTCTCACTCTCACATGAAAACTTATCAATAGTTTCAAAGGTTATAATTAATTTAAATGAGTTGTATTGATAAATAACGGTTGGACCTCTAAATCATGAGAACCACATATATAATTTATTTTTAATCATATATAAGTATTTTCAATCATTTTGATCATCAAAATTTGTAAAATATATAAATTCAATCACTCAATCAGCTTTTTCAACCACTTGAACATTCTGCAAAATGCATAAATTAATCAATTTTAACGTTGATATTGTTGCTGGTGGTGGGTTTTCAACTTTTCACGTGATAGTTGGAAAGAATACTCAAGTTCATGTAAACCCAATTGGACAATTTTGTATAAGTAAAGTGTGACAATAATTGAGAATCACAATGAGTACTAATTGATGTAATAAAAAAATAGGTGTTTGAGTTGCATTTTCTTAAACTTGCACATTATTCACGGTTAGTAAAAAATATCTAGTGGCGGTCATTAATCATTATGGATGTATTGCAGCAGGTCTGGAGTAAAGATTAGTTCCCTATTCTCATTTCTCATCCCACTCCATCATCTATGAAGACTATGATGGAATAAGATTTGAACATATTCTTATCCCATCACTTCTTTCCATCCACCTAATTATGTATTTATATTCTATATATATATATTTTATTGCAATATATTTTATACAAATTCTCATTTGAGACACCAAAGATTATATGAGACTGCTATTGATTGAATTTGTCGTTGGTGAGCTTTAAACCCACCGATTTCCTTACTTAAATTTGTCGTAGGTGATATTGACCAAGGAAATGACCAAGAAAATTGACCGAAAGATCAAGCAAATTGAACGAAAGATTAAATTAACTGAAAAATCAACGCAAAACAAAAAATACTCAAGGACATTGATTGAAAAATCAAACAAACTGACTAAAAGATCAAACAGAAACAGTAAATGCTCATTCCCCTGCTCTTGGTCCCCACAAGGACAGGTCTCACCCAAGACTTTAATGTTTGAAACTAAAATGCTACCTAGCAACGAAATATGGACGATTCTTAATATTTGGTCTCATTGAATGATTGTTCATAGTAGGTAAAATATTAATCTTGAAACAGAGAAGATCATAATGAAAGTGATTGTCAATAGTACACTGAATTATCATGTTAAATATGTAAAATGTCAGGTTTAAAAGTGAAATGATCAACATTTGTTTTTGGTCTCACAGAAGACCTGTCTCATGACACATGTCATGGAAATGTACAAGTTTTCATCTAAAATGACTAGTGGTCGAATACAAGTATGTCATTCTTACCGCTGATTATAGCGGAATCAACGGTAACTAAGTTACATGTCAACCAGACTACAGAATAATAAATCAAATAAAAAACTATTATATGATTACTAATTCCATCATGTGCATGGATCAATAAAAAAAGAGTTTAACTTCAAGTGGTTTTGGTTTGAGTCGCTGAACAATCACTTAAGATAAAGATTAGGATCCAAGCAAAACCATTGGATCTAGCTACAACTTGTTCTAGAGACTTTTTAATTTATCACGAAATCATCAATAATAATATTATGATATTAAGTTAAGATCAAGCCATCTTTCCGAAAAACAACTCCACACTCTCTTACGTACAACTAATTTCAGTCAATATTATACTTACTCAAACACGTGCATATAATCGATACGGACAAGAGCTTAAGTTGAGTGGAGTCGCTGAACGATCACTTATGAAGAAATTATTGGATGAGCAAAATTATTGGATTTACAACTTGTTCTTCGTTATCGTACCCTACATTGAATTGTGTGATTTGTGTGTATATCTCCTTTTCTTGGGCATGGGCATGCGCATGCGCATGCGCATCTAAAATGTTTGTTATATACTAGCCGCATTATTGTCATCCTTCGTTTTTTTTTCTTTCATTTTTCAAGGAATATTTATTTAACCTAAAATTTCATTTAATGTATAGATATTAATATTACTATGTAAGACAATTCAAATATTCCCTAACATGTAATTATTTTCAAAAAATCTATCACTGTAAAAAAATTATACTATGTAAATATTCCTTAAAAATGAGAGGGAAAAAAGATGATAATATGAGGGAGTATGAAATCTACTACTCCCTTTGTATCAACTCAATATGCACAGTTTGACTCTTCAGAGTCAAACTTAGGAAACTTTGACTGTAATTATAGGTCAATATATAAATGATAAAACTATTATATGAGATATCAATAGATTCATTATAACATCTATTTTTCAAAAAGTAAACTTTTATATATGGTTTCTATATGTATTTAAAGATATTAATGGTCAAAAACAATCTTTGAGAACAGTGAAAAGTTAACTGTGCAGATTTGGGTGAGACCGAGGGATTACTTCATAGTACTTGCTGACGCTGGCAATATGCCGTGAGTGCGCCAACGCACCGCCTTGAATGACGTCAGTGTTCACTTGCAAGTTGCGCACTACAGCTCTAATCATGATAAAGTGCACGGGGCATTTTAGCAAAAGACGTGACCATCAAATGCATGTTTTTTAAGGAGGTTCGATCGGGATCGGATCCAAGATATTGCCTTGCTAAAACATTCAGATAAATCGACACTGATAAGTTATGAATACAAGCATGAACAAGGGCATTAGGCAAAACAAAACATGACACCCCCAATATAGAGACATGGAGAAAATAGTTAAAACAATTAGTACTAAATTATAAAAATCACACTTTGTTATCATTATGTTTCATCCTAAAATAATTAATTTTATTTGGGCTCTAATACTTTCATCCTAAAACCAACGATAGAGTGTCTTTCAACCAGATCTCATAAGTTATTAATGTGAAATATACATATTATGAGAAATTTAATAATATTGAATATAATGATGTTTTTACTTAACTACTTTAATATTGAATTAGAAATCAAAAAAATTTTAACAAGAAAAACATTCTATGTCGATTGCGGATACGGATGGAACACATAATTTTTGTTTTAAGAGTTAAGTTTGTTAGAGTTAATTTCTTACTGAACTGGACTGAATTGAATTGAACTAAAATTGAAGTGCAAATTAATGTACCGAAAAATGGATAAGCATGACTGAATTAACATGAAATTCATCAAATAATGGAACAGAGCTAAATGAAAAGTTAATGTACTGAAAAGTGAAGCAGCATAACTGAATTAACATGAATTTCATCAAATAACTAAATTGAACTGAACTGATGTAAAAAAAAAGCTCTGCAGGCAAACCTGGGCTAAATGTCTAACAACTTTTCTTTAACAAATTATTTTGGAGTTATTAAAAATTATTATGTAATATAGAACGCCGTTTTATTGATTTATTCCCTTTTTTTCTGGAAATGAGTTGGCCACATGAGTGGTCTATAACTCTATATAATGTAACATGAAAACTCAAAGTCCCTCACACTCAAACCCAAAAAATGGAGTGCGAACCAGTTCAAGCAATATCCTCCCTCCCCGTCGACACAATCCCATCAACCTTCATCTTTAACGACAATCCGCCGGCGATCCCCGCCGCAGACAGCGGCGACCTGAGCCAGGCCATCCCGGTGATCGACCTGAACGGCGACCCCGACATCGTGAAGACGATCAGCGAGGCGAGCCGGGAGTGGGGGATCTTCCAGCTGGTGAACCACGGCATCCCGGACGAGGTCATCAGCGAGATGCAGCGTGCCGGCCGGGAGTTCTTCGACCTCCCGCTGGCGGAGAAGCTGCTGATCGCCGACGACCCGAAAGCCGACAGCGTGGAGGGATATGGAAGCCAGTTCAAGATGGAAATCCCCGGGAAGAGAGGCTGGGTTGATCACGTGTTTCATTACATTGCGCCGCCCTCCGCCATCAACTACAAGTATTGGCCTAAGAATCCACCCTTTTACAGGTCTGCTTTTCTTACCATGTAATTTATACACACTCCATAGAATTGATAAACAATTACATATCACAATTTTTTCATGGTTTTTAAGACATGTTCTATCATCCCAATTGCTATATACATGACCATATTTCTCGTGCAGGACCGAAATATATCATAATACCCCCAAGTGTACCTTATATTTTGAGTTTTTTGCCTTTACAATAAAAATGGTATTTTGGTAAAAAATGGGTCTTGCATGAGAAAAATGATCCTGCATATAACAAACCCCTTCATCATTACTACGGTTGATTCTATAAAATATACTCCCTCCGTTAAAATTAAACTGATATAGTCGGTATATCATTTTTGTTTAGTGAAAATTACTAGATCAGTTCAATAACAAATAAGCTCGTAACTTGAAAGAACATTACCTTATATATTAAGGCCCTGTTTACCAGAGCTTATCTGTAGATCAGTTCAGTTCAGTTCAGTTCAGTTCAATTCAGTTCAGTTCAGTTCAGTGAAAATGCAATTTGATGAAATTCAGGTTAATTCAGTCATGCTGATTCCATTTTTCAATACATCAGTTTTCACTTCAGTTCAGTTCAGTTCAATTCAGTTCAGTACATCAAGAAATAAGCTCCAGTAAACAGGGCCTAACTAATAGAATAAATTAATCTTTCAAAAAAAAAAGTCAAAGTCAATCTCCTCCCGAATGGCTTATAAAAGTCAAACAAGTCATTTCAGATAATACTTTGATATATAAAGGTATAACGCACAATAATCAGTGTATACCCAATCATGTTTTATTTCATTATCAATTCTATCACATTCATTGATACAAAGTACTAGATGAGTTTTTTTTTGGGGTTAAAAGAGTAATTAATCAGACTGATATGGCAGGGAAGCGAATGAAGAGTATGGGAAACGGATTCACGAAGTGGCTGGCAGGGTATTTGAGAGTCTGTCGCTGGATCTCGGGCTCGAACCGAAAACAGTGTTAGAAGCTGTGGGTGGCGATGAGCTGCAGTACCTAATGAAGATCAACTATTATCCGACGTGTCCTCGACCCGAGCTCACTCACGGCGTCGGAGCTCACACCGACATGTGTGTCATCACCATCCTCGTTCACGACGTCTCGGGCCTTCAGGTCTTTCAGAATGACCGTTGGTTTGATGTCGAGTGCATTCCAAATGCACTGGTCGTCTTCCTTGGAGAGCAACTTGAGGTACAATTTTCATTTCAGTTTAGAAAAAAAATTTATGAAATTTATGTCAATTTAGTTGTATTAAGTTTAATTCAGTTCAGTTTACTTCAGTAGAAAATAAGCTCAGAAGAGTCTTATACAATTTTTATTTTGTGGCAGGTTTTGAGCAATGGGAAATACAGGAGTGCGCTGCACAGATCAACTGTGAGCAAGGACAAGATTCGAATGTCGTGGCCGGTGTTTGTGCAGCCACACCCGGAACAGGAGATTGGGCCGATTCCGGCGCTTGTCACTAAGGAAAATCCGGCGAAGTTCAAGGCCAGCAAGTACAAAGACTATGCCTTTACTAGGCTGAACCTGCTTAAAAAGGGACTGTAATACCTTATCAGCACTCAGCAGTGCGCTTGAATAAAAAAAGCAATATATGGAACCATATGATATTGGTTTCTTTTCCAATTTTCCTTCCTTCACAAAAAGTAATTTCTGAGTAATGTTTAATATGCCTAGTGGATTTTTGTGTGATTTTCAATATGATTAGTGGACTTGTGTGGGATTTTAAATCTGTTCTCTCATTGTTACATGCACACACTGAAACCTTATAAGAAAAGAGGGGAATAAAGAAAGGTAATGTTAAGAAACAAAACCAATCAAAAATTGAATCTAACTATAAATATGATCAAAACTCAATTCATCCCATTGCAAGAAGATGAATAGAATTCCCAAGTGACCACAAAATCGCATCTTGTCATACTTCATGCAATTAGTTTCTTCTGCATGTATGATCAATAAGCTCAAACAGTAGATGCTAACTTCATACTGAAACACAGACCCCTATGAACTTACTCTACAGAAAAAGTTTCAGAGAGATATAACAGCAACAAGATTATATTCAAGACAGCATCAATCGCTTAAACAGTCATTTTTCAGCGTGTTTAGTTTGAGAGCCATCCAAAAAATCTCACCCCAAACAAAAGAGCTCAGCTTACAAGAGCAGTCTCCAGACTCCACAGACCAAAAAACTAGCACTTTTGTTATTAGAATACAAGAGAAAGTTACTGAGAGTTTAGAAGGGGCGAGAATAGTGACAACATAATGATGACTCAGCAACCTTGCAGCAAGTTTTCAGTTTACATTTGATGCACAATTCTTTCTGTGGGATAGAAGACACTTCTTTCTGTTCTCAATTCTTTGCATGAATAACATAGAAACAAGTACTAGCAATGCAGCATATTATGGCCAGACCGATCACATGCATACCGGGAATCTGAGACTGCAAAGAATAAGCCTGATCATCTATAATAAGGAGAAGCTACAATGTTTTCCACTATTTTATAGCAACCATATGCAGATACATCCTCTACACGTGCAAAAAACTTTAGACGAGAAAAACATACCTAGAAATACAAAAGTATCTTTATACAACATGTTTGTGGAAGAGACAAAATAAATTTACCTTTATTCTCTACGCATTGGCTTTTTAAAATGTTGAAAGATAAATGTGTCCGCATAAAGTGGATAGTTTTTTCTTATCAAGCCCTTTATACATTTCCAATATGAAAAGTCAACCACGTCTCCAGAAGTTCGAACTACGAATAAGCATCTAGAACTATCAAAATCTGGGTGATATCCGACCTGTCAACCAAAACATGAAATGCTGCAGTATTAAATTTTTTTTTTTGTAAAGTGGATATGTAAACTCGGATGCTAAATATGACATTATTGAAAAGTGAACATTTTTTTTGCATCAATTCAGACGATAGAAGACAGATAGATACCTTGATATGATCTACTCCACTTCCAATCTTGACTTCATATTCAGGATGGTATGGAAGCAACCTTTCCAAGATTGTCCTCTCATGCTCAGGGCTCAGCCTCTCACCACTTTCGTACCTGCATTTCAAAAAAATATTCATAATAATTCCCAAAAACAACAGACAAACTTCTACACATCATAAGCACTTTCCAAAGATAGCAGTAAAGGGACTCATAAATTACTATTTTTCGAATTTGGGACTCGGGATTCAGGAAGCAGAGAAGGATAGAGTTTAACCCAATTTTACAAAACCACATTAGACCATTTGTCTGAAAGCTAATGTGATATTCAGATATCAGTACGACAATGAAGCATCAGAGCCAGTATATCATATATAATTTTAAGCTCCATAAAAAGTGTAGTCTAAGATGTCTTTTGGCCTTATTCTTACTAATGACAGGCTTTTGACTCAGCTAGGGTAAACTCGGTTACTTACTGCAGGACATGAATTTGAGACAAATCGCAAACAGAACAGTTAAAAATTACAATCACCAAATGAAACAGCGATCCACCATAAGGAGTAATAAGTTTTCCCTTTAGGTTTTAAAAAAATCTCAATCTGTAAGACAATTTTATATTTTAATTAATCAAAAAATGGACCAATAATCTTCTTCAATGGCAATAACATTAAGCTCGTAAATAAAGTATATATCAGTTGCAGAAAGTAATTTACAAAATGAGCTGGATTGGGGAGTCAAATATTAAGATCCTACAGCAGTTAGTGCTCACTTATCAAAAACATTCTCCACATCCCACCCAATCAAACACAAGGTCAAGTACTGCAATAAAACATACCATTTCTTTATAACTCCTCGGGGGTTTTCCCAAAAATATCGCTAGAAAGAAATGTGGATATAATCGGGCCAGTGGATACATCTTATGGCTGAACAATATAGTCACTCTTATCACAATATGGAATATGGTTCCTCTATCAACAAATATAATCACTCTTATAAGAACACGGTACAACAAATAGGGGGAAAAAGTGGATAAATCCTATGTGTATAGTATGGAATAAGGTTCCTCTATCATCACAGTAAATTCTAAGGGCCGAATTGTTTACAATTCTCTCTTCACTTCACATAAAGACTACATACCCCTCATATACAACTTCTTATTTCCAGACAATTTACAGTAATGTGCAACTCATATAAATTGTTTATCTTACGATATGTTCTGTCCACTAAATTACTAATCTTTAGTTAGCTCTCTACTTCTCTTCAACATAATTCCAGCTCAATTCAGCTGTTATCAGTAATAAAATGTCAATTCAATTACTTCAGTTCGTCCTAATTCAATGAAAATACAGCATAAACTTATCAGAATGTAAAATTCGATACTCATATTAAGCAAAATTCAGGAGACCTGTACCTTCCGGAATGAAGAATCATCCTGACAAAGTTAACCAGCGGAACAGTGTCCCGTAAAATCTGTTCCTCCCAGTCGATATAGCTCTCCGCATCCTCCTCCTCACCGCCGCCACTCTCCCCTTCTTCCTCCGCCGCCGGCGCAATCACCGGCTTCCGCAGTAGCTCCGCGCCGTAAGGTTCCGTGCTCCTGCGGCCTTCGGAGCTGGTCCTGAGCGCGCCGCACCGACGAAATCGGGAATCTTGGGAGTTAAATTGGAAGGAGAGCGAGCAGGATAAGAGCAGGTTGGGAGAAATGGGAGTTCTATCGCCAAGGCACGGGTTCGCGAGATTTGCAGGTGAAATTGAAGCCATTGCTATAAGTGTTACTGGAAGTATTTGGGAATAGGGGAGGGAAAAGTATTGGTATGGTTCAAGGTTGAAGATGATGATCCATGGAAGTTGAAGTTGAAGTTGTTTGAAGAGTGACGCAGAAAAGCACAGGGCAGTGAGGACGCCACGGGTGTTTGGCGGGGCTGGATTTACTCCGGATAAAATCAGGATTTCCGGGTCGGGTCCTTGGTTGTCCGGTTTTCTTATATGGATCATTGGGTTTTATACTTGTTTTTTTTTTTTAAGAAATTATTTCCACCATGTACTGAACTGAACTGAACTGAACTGAATTGAACTGAACTGAAGTAAAGTAAAAATGATGTATTGAAAAATGGAAGCAGCATAACTGAATTAACCTGAATTTCATCAATTACATTTTCACTGAACTGAACTGAACTGAATTGAACTGAACTGAATTGAATTGAACTGAGCTGATCTACAGATAAGCTCTGGTAAACAGGGCCATTCATGCACGTATGGGGAAATACTCAGAAATGATTACAATGAGTGAAATTGTCATTTAATTCGACTAATATATTACAACATTAATCAAACTACATGACAACCAAACTAATAGTTGGATATTGCATTTAGGGATATTATCATGATTCTTGCAACCACGAAAACCACATCTGTTTGGTAGAGAGGAGCGACTCCCACATCAATCACTTGCTAATTAGGGATCTACTACAATCGCAACACTATACTCTATATTTTTCAACCTGCAAGCACCTTGAAATTAGAGATAACGATCGAAAACACAATTCGTACAACCAAATCGAGAACCATAAACACAAAAAAAAAAAAGACCCTTAGACAGGGGTGGTCCAATGTATTTTGAGGTCCCGTGCAAAAAATCAATTTTGGGTCCTCTACGTTAAGAAATATGTTAAGTACCCAAAATAATTAATAAACAAGAGTATATATTGGGCCATTTAGAAAACTAAAAAGGTCAAATTTAAATAGACCCCTCAGAAAAACACAAATTCAATTACATAATTAATTTTTTTAAAAAATACACATATAATAAATTATTTTAAAAATTTCCGGCGCTGCCCTTAGAATCATATTGAGAACAAAACATCGACGTGGACAATTAAATCATAAATTCAACTGATCAAATCGAAAAAAAATTAATATGTGAATAAATCCACACTTATTCAAAAACATAAATAATTTATAAATAAAAATCAATTGTTTCCCTATCTCCCCATAATGGGAAGATGGGGAAGATAAAAAAAGAAAGAAAGTTGACGGCTAAAGCTTCGGAAAAGGATTTCGGCAAAGGATTTCAAGAAAATAAATGCTGTGGTTTTATACTTGGTTAAATTGTACTTATTTGTTAAAATCTTGTTAAATTATAGATACTTAACTTGACGATCTCGCTGTATGCATATGCATTAGCAATTCAAGAATCAATAAGATTCTCCAAAGAACTCGAATGGAGAGGTTGGGGTTACTGGAGATGCTTTCACTTATACAGATGGTTCATGGAGATGTTGAAAATCCGGCCTCATGTGTCGAAATAGTAAAGGAGATTCTAGCATAGATGATTCATTCTGGAATTGCATGACCTAGTTTAAAACTAAAGAGAGATAACACATATGCAAACCTAATAGCTAACTTTGCAAAGAACAGGAATCTAGATAATCATATGTACGAGACTCGACTCATTAGTTCCTTTCGTCAAACATTGTTGGACGTTTTCCACCACCTTAATATGATATAAAAAATAATTTCTTTATTTAAAAAAAATAAATCTATATAATCACGTTTTAGGTCTCAATAATATGAGAAAATATTATTTATTGGGAAAAGTAATATCACTCGCTCGCAGGGCCCCATCACCTTAACACTACGAGTGGATAAGAAATACTAATCTTGACAAGAAGAAAGGTAGATAAACTCAAATTACAATATCAAAACACTTGTTTTCGCGTTAGTGATGAGTGAATGACCCATTACATTTTGATCATGAAAACATGTATATTCAAAGGCTGATTAGAATTCCAAAAGAATTATATGCCTATTATTTTCCTCACTTGGGCGTGGAGAGACAAAAATGATAAGGAGTTTCAAATAAAAGTTATATATACGTACAATTTGCTCAGTATTATTCGACAAACCAATATAAAAATATAAGCTTTAAAAATACAACGAAAAATATAACCCACTGTCATTCTGAAGATGTACTTTTACTCCACTGTAAATTGATTGATCAAGCAGTCAGGCTGCACGTGGCATAGAGTACGGCTTTCACCGCATGTGCTCTGCCTTTGTTACTGTTTGATGATTCATGGCCCCATACAGACCGCACTGAATGGCCGCAGCAGAGAGCCAGAGACAAAGACTGATATTTACAGCCATTTTTATATTTACAGCCATTTTAAACCTTTTTTGGTCTTTACTTGAATACTTGATCCGTTGCGTACGGGAATCACACTCTTTTACTGTTCTGGCGTCCTTCCAGACCAGATCTCCATTTAATTGCGACAGCCCCAGAAACAGTCTCGTGCACACTCTGTACAAGTTAAAGACTGATTCACTGATGCAATATATTGGATTCAGTCAAAAATAGACAATAATATGTTTAAAATGAATTTATTTAATCCCGAAATTACATGTGTTCAAAAATGTTTAATTAATAATAAAAATAATGAAATTAATAATATAAAGGGTAAGACTGTCTTCTTCTAACTAAAAACGAGTGAAAATGTTAAAACACCCTTAATAAAAATTATATTAATTTTATACCCTTAATAATAATATAGATTTTTACCACATCCTTAGTAAAAAAAATTCCCATAATAATAACAGTTTTAATTTGTAATTCAAAGTGTCACATCCAAAGAATTGGTGGGGTGGGAGTTGCTTTTCAAAGTTTTCATAGAACAAAATATCAGTCAAAGATTTAAATTTTGATCCGTCAAACTCAAAATGTCACACTATTTGAAATGTTCACTTTAATTTATTTATTATGGTAATATTTCATTTAGAATTTTATCTTATATAGTATATATATAAAAACCAATTCACTCCGTTTTTCGTGTGTAAAATGGATAAATTTATAATTAATATTTAATTGTTTGTTGAATATAATTAGATTTTCCAAATAAATACAATAAACATATACTTATAAAAGGGTATTTTAGAAATTGTACAACCAACAAATTTGCATGACTATACAAAATATGGTATTTTAGAAATTACACATCAAACTAATTTGGTATAATTATATAAAATATTTGACAATATTTAATTTATGGTACTAATATTTGTAATATAACCAAAATTTGTACAAAAAACTTCTCACAACCTAAATTAGAAACAAGTTATTATAACATTATCATCCTATGATTAATACAATATTTAATTTGCATCACTTTACCAAAATTACAGATTTTTTTTATTCTACAAAATTACAAATTTCTAACAATTTTGCTTTGTCCAATTTTATAAGCTCATGAAGGTATGGAATCAACCTCAACCCATGCTCATTATATGTGCAGGACATAAAAATGTGGGTTCAAATTCTTCATATGTTATATCTTACATTATTTGTAAATTTAATACTGTATTAAATATCATAATATGCCTAAATCTTTACATTGCCAAATTACCTTTTAATATTGTTGCAAAAAAATAAAATACTTTAATACTTAAAATTTCTTTAAAATGTTTAAATATACCGGGTAACTATTGCTAGTTAATATAATCGGGTAATATTTTTGTTCAACTCACCATATATAGATTTTATAATAATCACACGTAACAGCAACAATCAAAAAAATATACTGAAATACTGTATTTTTGACTTTAAGGTTTCATAATGGAAAAATCAAACAGTAACCATCCTTAAATCAACTACATCCTACGTCAGTCCACGTCAAGCTTAGATAGGCTTTACCAAATTAAGTAAATAAAATATACACAATATACCAGCTAAATCTAAAAAATATTCCACCAAGAAATGAGTTTAAAATCAACAAATTGTATTTTTTAAAATAGTATTTTACTAAATCATCGGATCCAACAAACAAAGCCGTATTATTTCCGCCTACGCAGCTTTGTACAGGCTGGACTTAAAAATTACCCCCTCCAATTTCCAAGTCCGCATCGCAGTCGTTCAGTCCATAGACATCCCACCTCTCGTCTCCGCGACTTCTTCTTCCACTACACGCCTATCACGACCGACGACCCCATTTTATTTTTATTTTAGAAAAAAAAATTCTCCTTAATTCTCGTGTATGTATTAATATGTTTCTAAATTCTTGAGGATTGTTGATATTCTTAGTTTGTAACTTTTATTGAATTTTTGTGATAAAACATGTTGATTTGTAAAGAATAAAGTTTACAACTTTAGCATTGGAGCGGCGGCAAGAGAATTGAAAATGAAATATCCAATTTTTTAAAATTTAAATCATGGTTAAGACACGCGACATAAGTCAATTGAGAATTTGAGACACAAATAACCATCGAATTTGCTACTGGAGGATTTTGTCTTTCTAAATCGATTTTGACGGGTAAGGAAACACTCTAGAATTATAGCAAAAAAAAAAACATTTCGTCGTTTCAGGGGCATATTGATACATTACAAAAACTCATGGGCATATTAATACACACAACAAGCCGTCATGGGTAAATAACATGAGGGTAGTGGTGTCGATTCGGGTAAATAGGTCGGTTTCGATCTTTCAAAAACGGGTTCGGTTAAAAACGGTTTCGATTTAAATCGGTCATTTTTTCCTATTCGGTTAATATCGGTCAGGTCGGGTTGATGTCGGGTCGGATTTATTCGGTTATTTTTTCTTTTCCGGTTCATTTCGGGTTTAAATAAATATTAATCGGGTCGGTTCGGTTTGGATACTGATGTCAATACGGGTCATTCGGTCGGGTTGAAATGGTTTTGGGTCAAAATATGTTTGGTTTTATAAAGTTCATTTAAATTTTTTTTTGTTCTTGTCGCCGAATTTGATTTTTCATATATATATATATATATATATATATATATGTTTGTTTTTGATTCATTTAAATCGATATCTTTTCTCGATCTCCATAGCAGATTGAGTACTTTTGATTCTTTTATAGATTAATGTAATTGCTAGTTATTATTTGATTCATCTGATACTTTTGTTTTTGATCTATAATAGATCATGATTTTGTTACTACTTCTTGCTATTTAAATGTTTAATTTTGCGATTCCAACGTGTTTATAGTTTGATACAAAATCTTTATAATTTTGACCACAATCATCTTGTTTATGGTATTACAGATGTTCTGTGAACCTTGATTAAAAATTTAGATTGTACTTAAGGTGGAGATCAATGTCAAGCGATTAATTCTCTGATTAACAATTTTGATTACTTTTAATTATTTTCCTCTCTATATGAATTAGTAATAAAATTGCAAATATTTAACACAAAAGTCGAATGTGTTAATGTGTACATTTATTTTGTTAAAATTGAGTAGAATTGTATATAGAATATGTATATTTTATATTTTACGTGTTTACTATCAAAATTTTAGTTTAAATTAATTGGTAGGAGCTAGGAAGTTTGAAAGTTTTATTTGCTTAGTAGTAATACAAACTTTAATTACATTTATAGGAATTTTCCATTTTCTTTGGTTGATTGAATCGATTGATTTATGATGGTTATTTATTGGTTTGAATCGGTTTAGGTTGGTTACAAGTCGGGTTGATTTCGGTTCGGTTTGGTTCGGTACCGTGCAAATTCGGATATCGGTTGGATTCGGGTCTAAATTCTCGGGTCAGTTCGGTTTTCAGGTTGAGTTCGGTTCGGGTCGGTTCGGTTCGGTGACCTATATCTCTCGGGTTATTATTGGATCGGTATTATTCGGTTTCGGTCGGTTTTTCGGGTTCGGGTCTGAACTGACAGCACTACATGAGGGTGTTGCTCTTAATTTTAATTAATTATTTAAAAAATATATAAATATAAAATCAAAAACAATTTCTCCACTTCACCAGTTCACCTTCTCCCCTCTCCTCCTCCACTGTATCCAACTACGCACACACACTCACACACTGGTCCGCCAGCCAATTCCGAGCTGTCAATACCCGCCATCTTCCCGAACAACCCAAACTTCCATGATTATTCCGTTCCGTACACTTCTGTTTTCAATCCTCCTTCTTCTATAAATAATTATACCTGTATCTCAGTTCTGATTGCTTCAATCTGAGAATTAAATTGTGCAATCCAATGGAAGCTCTTTGATTGCTGTTGTAATTATATATTAAAGTTATTTTCCGGATCTGAGTGATTCGAGCACCGGTGAGATATGGACAGCGGCGGCAACGGAACGGTAAGGTTGGGAAATGTCAACACCAGGGCGGGGGCGGCGGAGCTGGAGCGTGCGTTCAACCTAGAGCCGGACGCGTTCGTTTCCTCGCCGGTGACTCGCCAGAAGTCTGCGGCGGCGAAGCAGTTTATCGAGAATCACTATAAGAATCACCTGCAAGGTTTGCAGGATCGCATGGAGAGGTAGGCTGGTTTGATTTGTTGCATGCGTTTTTGTTTTGTTGTTGCTGTGTTGTTGAAGTGGTTGGATTTGTGTAGGAGGAGAGCCTTGCAGAGGAAGGCGGCCGAGGCGAATGTGTCGAATGAGGAGCAGCAGGAGATGCTGCGGACTCTGGAGAAGAGAGAAACGGAGTACATGAGGTTGCAGAGGCATAAAGTCGGCATTGATGATTTCGAGCAGCTAACTATAATTGGTAGAGGTGCTTTTGGTGAGGTAGGTAGAGCGATTAACTCTCAATTTCGGCTTTTATTTCATTAAGTTTGTGTTTGTAGCTGTTTGTAGAGTTACAGATTTAGGCTTAGTTTAGCTGTGTAGTAATTATCTTGTCGATTCAGTTATTTACTTGCATATATGGATATGGCAAATGTAATCAGTTAGTTTTTTCTTGTTTAATTAGGGAGACAATTGATGTTTCTTTTACTAGAAGATATTGGAGTAAAGATATTTGAGTCATGAGATAAAGAGTCATTCTGTCATGGTTGATATTTGTCCTTAATTATATGGTAAAAGTTCAGACATGGTGAATTGAATGTATAGCAAGTTTCTCATTTTTGT
Source organism: Cruciata laevipes (assembly GCA_963678965.1). NCBI lineage: Eukaryota > Viridiplantae > Streptophyta > Magnoliopsida > Gentianales > Rubiaceae > Cruciata > Cruciata laevipes. Next base: position 2,902,721 of record OY787639.1, read on the forward strand.
TCCTGCACTGCCTTTTTTTACACTGTGCTGAAATCCTGTCCCCCTTGCTTGGGAGTGCAGGTAAGGTTGTGCCGTGCTAAGAATACAGGAGAAATATATGCTATGAAGAAATTGAAGAAATCAGACATGTTAAGTCGGGGACAGGTGAGAATTGACTAAATATGGACTAAATTAACTCCAATGGCTTTCTTTCTGTATATTACTGAACCTATTTGGTTGTAGTTCTTGTGCAACTTTCAAAAGCAAGATTTCATGTGTTTGAGTTCATGAGCTCACATGCTAAAATGTTTAGCTTATAGGCAAAATTATCAAGGAAGAGAACCATTTAAATGTTTGGTTTGGAAACAATGAATGAAACATGTGAATTCATGATGGCTTACTTCCTTCCAGGTTGAACATGTGCGTTCAGAGAGAAACTTGCTAGTGGAGGTTGATAGCCGGTGCATAGTTAAACTTTTCTATTCTTTCCAAGATTCAAATTTTTTGTACCTTATCATGGAGTATTTACCTGGAGGGGACATCATGACTTTACTCATGAGAGAGGATGTTTTATCTGAAGATGTTGCGAGATTCTATATGGCTGAAAGCATTTTAGCTATACATTCAATTCACCAACACAATTATGTGCATAGGTACGAGTCATAGCCTTCTGGACTTCACCTACTTCTTTAATTAATTAGCATGTAATGCTTATTTTTGTGTGTGTATTGTCCATGGTTTTCATTGTATCTAGTTTTGATCTTTTGGGATGTTCAATACTGCATGATATTTATCGTATGTCATCTTTTTAACCTCAGGGACATAAAACCAGACAACCTGATATTGGATAAAAACGGTCATTTGAAACTTTCTGATTTTGGTTTGTGTAAGCCCCTACACAATAAGTATTCGTCAATCCTTTTGGAGGAAGATGATCTCGAATCTCCAAATGAATATGATGGAGATGCAGAACCTAATGGAGCTCCTTGGACAATGGCAAAGGAACAGTTGCAACAATGGAAACGAAATCGAAGAGCCTTGGTAGCTTTTCATGCTTGTCCATCTAATCTTTATCAATGCCATTCTTTGATCATTACTATCACAGAGTTTTAAATTCAGTAACATTGATGCAGGCCTATTCTACTGTTGGAACATTAGACTATATGGCTCCTGAGGTTTTGTTGAAAAAGGGATACGGAATGGAGTGTGATTGGTGGTCATTGGGGGCCATAATGTACGAGATGCTTGTGGGTTATCCCCCTTTCTGTTCTGATGATCCAAGAATTGCTTGTCGCAAGGTAATTGGATGCTTTTTCGTTATTGCTAATTGTGTGATTGGTAATGATGAAAATTTGACCTGTGTTTTAAAAATTGAACATTTGTAAAGAAGTTACTGACAGGCATCCTCAATTTGGCCTTTTGGTGGTTATTGTTTTTTTTTCTCTAATGGTAATTCGTCGATGATAAGCAGCCATGATGTTTATTCCTCAAATTATTTGGTGTGATACTTTTTCTCAAGATTTCATGTATTTTCTTTCTCAGATAATCAATTGGAGGACATGCTTGAAGTTTCCCGATGAACCTAAAGTTTCAGATGAGGCAAAAGATCTGATTTATCGATTACTGTGTGATGTAGATTCAAGGCTAGGGACCCGAGGGGTGGAGGAAATAAAGGTATTACTGCCTATAACTATTGATTGTCAAAATTATTCAAACCCCAATTTAGGCTCTTAAGACTTAGTTTAGTTTATTAACACGCCTTTAGTTAGAGGGAGTACAGTGTGAAATGTTAGAAGCACGGTATAGAGTGCTGTAACTCATTCCTTCCTTTTTCCCCTCGTGTGTGGTTCGTAAAATCCTTGTCAATCTTTGAATATGATTATTAATGGTTACTTTCAGGCACATCCATGGTTCAGAGACATTCAGTGGGATCTTCTGTACGAGAAGGAAGCTGCATACAAGCCTGTAGTAACTGGAGATTTAGACACCCAGAATTTTGAAAAGTTTTCTGAAGTGAGTATTTCAGTTGGTTGAGTTGCAATGTTATGAATGGTGTCTACATCTTCTTTTATAAAAATAATATGAGATTTGACTATTCTTTGTTTCCTGTTAGGTGGAGGATTCGTCATCTGCAGTTCCAACTGTAGGACCTTGGCGGAAGGTTATTATCAACTTATTAAGATATTCTGTTCTGATTATGTTACTTGAATTATATCTGCAGTGGTCTGTAACTTGGTATCATGCCAATAAGGGGCTTTAGCCATAATGTGCAGGGAATCTGTGGTTTTCGTACATATACTAATTCTTTATCTCGCAGATGCTGACGTCAAAAGATGCCAATTTCATCGGGTTTACCTTCAAGAAATCTGATGTTTTAAATTCCCCAGGTGTGTCTCTTTATCACACTTTACCAGTAGGTGAATTTGTGTACAATGATTTTGCATTAAGGTTCTGTTACAAAATGACAAAGGGACCTGGGACACACTGTAATAAGAACAGTTAGGCCTTAGCATTTTGGGTCGTAGTTGTCCATTCTACATCTTTTAACTGTGGAATTCGTTCCACCAGCATTGACAAAATCACAATTAGTCCTTCGTTCATAATAAAATGAGTGATCTACTATGTAGTGAGTTGATAAATTATCTTGCTATTTGAACTGTGTTCATTTAAAAATTATCTTGCTGTTTTGCAGGTATTGATGGGAGATCTCCGGCATCATCAAAGAAGCCACCATCCCTTGTGTCATTGTTCGGTATGTTGTCGTTTTAGCCTATCGTAGATTTTCATAATTTAGTCCATAGTCTGTGATCCATCTTACTGAAAGCCGGTTCCTGATCTTGACACTCTGCAGGGAATCTCGACGTTGGAGAGACAATAGCAGAAGATGAGCAAAAGCAAGAAGATTAATTTCAGCTTCTTCTGATACTTTTACAACCCAATTGTATTAGGGGTTATTTCGTATTAGAAACAGCTAATAGAATAAACGTGCAGCTCAACAGCTGATGCGATTTTGAGCTCGAGTTTTTCTTTTCCCGTTTATTTATTTCTTCCCAATCTCCAGTGTATATACATACCTCCATTACAATGCTACTAATGTACAGAAGAAAGGTCCGAACATTACAATACTACTATGGAAGATTGGGCTTGAAATAATGCTTTCCTGTGTTTGAAATTTGAATCTTTCTCCGCAAAAATGAAATGGGACCTAGCATTGGATAACCCGAAACAATACAGATTTTCTAGAAAAATATCTTTGTTGATAACATAAATTGAGAAAATATATTTTCATCATCTTCAGTAAAAAATGACAATAATGGATATATATTTGTAATAGTAGATGTCTGTTTTATTTGACTGGTTTGACATGGACTAAAATTACTAAGTTTTTAAAATTGCCAATACCAAACTTGCATGAATGGTTTTAAAATGTTATAACGTTAGTACTTAGTAATGTCGATTCATAATAATTAAATGTATAATCTATGGATTAAACGTTGATACAAACGTGACTCAAAGTGCAGATTCAAGGTATCGAATTGTTCATCCTTTTTGCCGCACTTGCTTTTAATAGTAATATCTTGGTAGACTTTACTTGAAACTCATTCCAATCCCTTCTAATAATATCTCATGAGATTTGTCATGATCAATATTCGTGTTCGCCTTTGCTTCGTTCTCAAGTCGGTGAGTTTAATAATATCCGAACTCGTGACAATCATAACTCTCAGCCTTATTCCTTAGGCCTTCTAATAATATCTTGCTGCTGATAATAATATCTTGCCTGGTCAACTGCATCGCAAACCGGCATTGCTTGCCGACCATGCTCCATGCCAAATGATAAACCGCTGAGCTCATTAACCTCATTGACAGCTGAACATGCATTATTGTTTCTTCATTGTCTTTAAAAGAATAAAATAAGAGCTAACTTTGAGTAACCGATACTCCAACCAAAAATTTTTACTTTCATAAAAGAGAGGTCTGATGTTTCAATTGAGACTATGATAATTTCGATATTTTACGTATTAACTATGATAATTCAATGTACTATTGCTGATCTTCTTACTTTCATGCATGAGCTTCTCACTTTTAAGATTGATCTCTTACATATGAAAGCATGTTATTCAATAAGATTAACTGAGAATTTATCTTGATATTTTATAAAATCAAATATTTAAGCATGTTCTATTGAGTTTATTTCTTGCTGAACTGTACAGAATTAAATGTAAATCAATATATTGAAATTAGAATTAATATGAAACATGAATTTCATAAAACTATTTTGACTAAATTGAACTGAATTAAATTAAACTGAACTAATATTGGCATGATGATAAACTCAAGAAAACACGACCTTTTGTATAATCAATTAGTTAAATCAACCCATTGAACATCCAATAAACAACAGTTTATCGAATAGACCTAATTATATTATGTGTATTACAAACCAAATACCATCTCTAGTAAATATGTGGCAATCTACACCTCTATAATATTTACATGCTCACCATCTATAATAAAATTTTAAAAGGTGTTAGAATTAATATTACTCATAATATACACTAATTTTGCAAATTAAAATATCTCACGATAACGACCAACAGCTTTCATGTATCAGTGCCACAAGGTTGGCAAAGTAATGTGCTAATGGCGACAAATACAAATCTATAATCATATGATTCATATTTAAATATGCTTTCACGCCCCGATATTTCCATGTGATTTAGCTGTAAGTTGTAACCGAAGCAAGTGGTATAATTTCAAAAAAAAGAAAAGAAAAAAAAGAAGAAATGATTAAAATTAGGATGTGGTGTAGAAGTCATAGAAGATATTTGTGAGCTCGATATTATCAGGAGGGGCGGAATGGTCATAATGCCAAGAATGAAAAATATCTCCATCGCCTGATAATGACGTGGTTCATGTGGGCTCTTGACACGTGGAAAAGTGTGACAACTTGGATGCCCTTTTTTGAGCTCGCCTTCATCTTCTTCCATCCTTTCTAACTAACCCGAAACAAAACCTATCAAATACTCGATCAATCAGCGGACCTATGATTCACAAAATTCAGTGAAACACAGAAAGCAGAAAGGGGAGAAGTGAGAAAGAAGCTTCTCATTTCTTCAATAGCTCCATTTGTTAAGCAGTCAAAATGGAAAGAGATCTAAGGGATTGTGAGAAAGAACACGAAGAAGATGATTCACATGATATGGTAAACTCATAACCTTAAAGATCTGATTTTTTTAACTGTTATGATCTTCTTTCAGCTGGTTTTGAAGTTGTATTCCTGTTCTTGATTCTTTGCTAGCATGTTTTGTAATTTAGGGAAATTTTATTCAGTATGATGAGATCACTCTGTGTGTGTGTGTTCTGGTTGATTAATCTGTTAATCATGTTTTAACCTTTTCCTGAGGATGGTGTTGGATTAGATTTTGTTGCCTCTTATGCAATTGGGAACAATTTATTTTATGTCTAATTCGGATTATTTCGAGTGTGAATTTATTTTGAATTGAATCATAGGCATAAATGATTACCTGTTAGATTTTCCCCTAAATATGATGAGTGATGATGGAGATATGGAGTATTTATGTTCCCTTGTTTTTGTGTCAATGGGGTTGTTTATAGTTCAATCTTGAAAAGTTTAGCCTAAATTTGTAGCACTTCTTTGTTTCAGAAATCTGAAGGAGGAGGATCGAGTAACACTCAATGGACGGATGAGAAGCACAGCTCATATCTTAAATCCATGGAGGCCTCATTTGTTAACCAGTTATATGGTTCATCTCGTCAAGATGAGAAAAAATCCTCTAACCGTATGGATAATATCATCTCCACTCCATCTGGCCAGGTATGGCACCATGAATCTTGCTTAAGTGACTGATATATGTGTCATTTGATGTTGGTTTGATCATTATCTAACTTTTGTATGTCTCGTGTTTCAGTTCAAGGCCTTCAAGGATGGATCTTGGGAAAGAGTCAGTTTCAGCAACAGAGAAATGCATGTATCGAGGAAAATAGAGAAATCCAGTCACATTATGGCTAGTCCCTGGATCCAACATTACAGATCCTTAGGCAAGCATCAACCCCGGAAATCACCTTCTCCCCCTAAACGCGGTCCAGCATCAGCAAGTGATGATTCATCTGCCTCGCAGATGGGTGGCCAAGATTCAAACGACAATAATGAAGGTAACTATCTGTTCTACTTTTAGTGGTTGCTATTTCTGGCTTCAGATTATAGGACTTGTTCAATTGTTCGTCAACTATTTGCTTGTTCTGTTTTCTATATCTATATTAGATCAATAATGCTTTTGGAAGTGTCGAAATATCTTATTTATGTGAAATCTGTCCTTGCTTTGGTGGTTGTTAACACTGGCTCTAATCGAGGGTGTTAGTACAGTGAACTAGATCTTGAGCATAGCTTAGTCTTTCTGCTTTTGCAACCAGATTCTCGTGTTGAATTTAGAGGCATTCGAGGATGGTTTAGTGCCTCACAAGTCACAATGCATGCTAACTGCATATGTCAGATTGTTATAGTATTTTACTTAACATTGGTAAATTGTACACTCTACAGAGGCAAGCGGTCAAAATTTTGATGATGAAGTTCCTAAGGAAGAGAAGCCAAGGAGAACTAACAGTAACCGCCAGAAATGCAGGAAAATCTCAGCAGCATCAGGCTTTAGCAATGATCAGGTAATTTTCATGCTCATATCATTTCATCAAGTACAGAAAAATCAATCTCTTTCATAATTCTAATGACTGCTAACTTTATTTTGCAGGTTGTTCCTTTCGCTAAGCTGTCACTTGTAGAGAATAAGGTCAGCGGATCCCAGCTATAACGTCTCGCCTGCAACCAATGCAAACATCGAATAATTTACTCATGTCCATCTCATTTTGGAACTGCTATGACTAAAAGATGTAAATCTCGGTTCCCATTCTTGGACCGAGCAGATAGTTCACTCATTTACTGTGGAAGCACTGGAATGCGGCTTTCACGAACCATTATGGAAGCTTCCAAAGGCCACTGGAATCTATGCAACTGTTGTGTTTAGAATTAGGAGTGTCTGAGTTTTGTACTATGTAAGCAATTCTGAAGACTGACATAACTTGGTTCATTTCTTTCTTTGATTTCAATGAAGCTCATCTTGAAGTTTTGCACACTTCTTTGGTATTTTCTGATAAAGAAATGAATTGAATTGGCACATTTCTTGATCTTTGTTATCGAATATTGCCTATAAGACTATGAACAAGTTAAAATGAAACATGCATCAACAAATTTAGTTTTGTCCAAATTCTCATTCATATCAAACTAATCTACGATTTTTTCATGATTTGAACATGAAACTTTGGGCAAAATTTTCTGACCACAACATTTTTTATTATAAATAGAAAAGTACCATAGTATGTGTTACCAACAAACTAATACAAAAATGATACCATCATAATTAAATCGTTCACGAGCGTTACGTTGAAAAATTGGTTTCAAAGTTTAATTTATTCTTCTTCATTTTGTAAGATGTTATAATTTATTCTTCCTCATTTTGTAGTGTCAATGTGAATACAGTTACAAGGAAACGATTGTCAATGGGCGACAAGCTCGGTCAGCTAAAATAATTCGTTTCTTTTTCTTCAAATGAGTGAGTTCATATTTTGAGACAAAGTAACGTCTATATAATTTTGGAGAGACTAGTCTCAAATTCTCAATTGAGACAGGGACACAAATGTTAATGTTTTCACTTTTAAAACTGACCATTTACATATTAAACATTATCATTCAATGTATTATTGTTGATCTTCTCAATTTCACGTATGATCTTTTTGCTTTTAACACTAATTTTTTACATTTTAAACCTGATTATTTAGTGAATCCAATCGACAAGAAATTGTCATAGTTTTGTTGTTTTCAACGATCAGTTTGGAAGTGTAGATTTGTTAAGCATGCCAAATATATTTTCAACCCAAAAATGTGCAAAACGAAAAATCTTAATAATTTATGGGGTTTGGAGGGAGATAAATTTTGACCCGGTACGCCGACCCAGAAAAAAATCCCTCGCTCGCTTATAATTCATCCGGTATCATCCTCCTCCTGCTTTCTCGCTTTTCCTCAAATACAGGTAATCGATTCTATGCAATCCGTTTGAAATTTCTCATTTGAATTTTCCCGTTTCTGATCCTTACGGTTTATACGATTTTGTTAGGTTGAATCAAACTGAATTTGATTGCAAGCTTCGTTTCTCGATGAACAATCCCTTCGATTTCTGTAAGATTGGCAATTGTTGATTGAATAAGGAACAGTTATTCCATCATGCCGTGGTTTGCTACGGCGCCGTTGAGGGCGGCGCGGCGGTGCCGGGATGTAGATAGGTGGTTGAGGCGGGGGTATTACTGTAGAGCCGGCGTGGAATCGGAGAATTTTGCGCGAGTTCGATCGTTGAGTAGCATTAATTCGCCGCTTTTACGCCAATGCAACAGTTCTGTTCTAGGATTGGGGAAATTTGGGAATCGGAATGATGTAAGTTTTGGCCAGCAAAGGAGGGGGTTCTTGGGTTGCGGTGACGGCCAGGAAGGGAGCATGCTGGCCAAAGTTTACGAGGAGCGCCGTGTGTTAGGGTGAGTTTGTTGCAATGTGTGTGTGATTTTTAATTTGAGCTGAAATGATTTGAATTGTTTTGTTTTTGCAAGAGGATCGATTTTCCTTTCTTCTTCATTTGCAGAATCAAATGATGACTAGTAATAATCAGTGCTGTTTTCATATGCTATGTTGTGTAATTTCTCTAGGTCTTTGTTTCTGTTCTTTTGATGGAATCATTTCGAGGTCTTTAGGATGGTTATATTAGAACCAAATCTATGACAGTGATGATAGAGTTGCCTGCTACTTGTACTCTTTGCTTGCCTTGACTTGAGTTGGGTGGATCAATCTAATTGAAGAAAAAAGACTTCTATAACACTTTATGGTTTGTGAGGGGATTAAGTAAGCTAGATTGGATGACTGGAACTATGTTTATAAGTAGGTGATATATTCTCAGAGGGGTGGCGCAGACTTGCTGTATGAAAGTCATTAATACTATTACTATGGTGTGTGTCTTCCCAGGTTTCTGTTTTATATTTCGGTTGGGGTAGCACAAACTCTTTACTTATGCTTTTGTGTGTTCAAACAACGTGGTTTATCTTGGCTGAATGTATTGCTCTCCTATGAGTCTATGACCTTCTCTCTGTAATTGTTTTAGATACTCACCAGAGCAGCTCTTTGCTGTAGTTGCTGCTGTTGACCTGTATGAAGATTTCCTTCCATGGTGTCGGCGATCTGAAATTATTCGTCGGAATCCAGATGGGACTTTCGATGCTGAACTAGAAATTGGCTTTAAGCTTTTTGTTGAAAGTTATATATCCCATGTCGAGATTAGGAAACCTAATTACATCAAGGCAAGTCTCATCCTGTTTTGTTCCATTTGAATTGAAGTTTCCCGTTTTGCGTATTTTAAATTCTCACATGATATATTCAGATTCTGAAATTTGTTGGTATATGTTAGTTCAACTGCTGTTGTAGGAATAACGTGGGACTGCTTTAGTAAATTCTTCTCCACATGCTATCATGTATATCTGACTTGCACGGAATTTTCGTTGTGATAACTTGAACTTTCAAAATTTGTAGTTTTTTTTTGAATATGATGCATCAAGAAGATTTGCTTTTGGTGGCAGATTTTTATTGGTCTTCTTTTGTGAAACAAACTGTTCCCTTCTTAAAGAAAATCAAGCCATTGATTTTGATTTTCATCAACTACTCTAACATTCTCTTCATTGACTATAAATACTTCTAAGTCCTCTTTAAATGTTCTGAGGGGCTGTTGATGATCAAGTAGGCGCCTCACATAATAGGATAAAAGGTTTTTTTATTGTTTATTAGGTACATCCTAGAAGCTTAAATGTTTAGTCAGTTCATTGTATCTGCATTGATATATAAGCTTCTAGGATGTATCCTGATTATGTCCCCCCACAAAGGAGGAAGAGAATGATGCCAAAATAGAATGCAATCAATTTTATTGAACTGTATTATACTATATATGTTTGCTCTTCATATGGTGAGGTTACAGTATTTTCTTTGTATCTGTCTGCTAACAATTTTTGTACCTTCTTCATTATGCTCACAGACAACTGCATCTGAAACTGGTCTGTTTGATCACTTGGTAAACACTTGGGAATTTAATCCCGGACCTGTTGAAGGAACTTGCAGCCTTTATTTTTTGGTTGATTTCAAGTTCAACTCTCCATTTTACGGGCAGGTATGTATTCATTTATGACATTTCCTTTGCTTGAGAGTTGAACAAGAACAGAGCATTCTCAGATATCCTCAAATACACATCAGACATAATTTGAAATTGATTTAGGCTGATCAGAATTTTTTTTCTTTTAGAAGCAACTTCAGAATATGTTATGCTACATGTTGAGTTCCTAACTGATCTAATTGGCATTCCTTTTGACTGGACAGATTGCTAACATGTTCTTCAGGGAGGTGGCTTCTCGACTGGTTGGTTCCTTTAATGACCGCTGTCGGTTGATTTATGGACCTGGGGTCCCAGTTCTTGAGAATGCATGAATGACGAATCCACGGTAGTTTAGTTAGCTGTAGCGAACGAGTTTACCAGCTGATCATTCTTGAAATGTGGCAATCTCATCAATGCCATTGGTTATCAACATGATCATACCGAACATGTATGCCTCACACATTATCTGTTTAGTCTGTGGTGAGAACTACAAAGAATATATAAACCAATCTTGTCATATCTTGTTCCTCTCCCTTCATTCTCCACTTATAATAGAGTGATTTTTGTTCATTAATTTTGTTAATTTTATCCTTTTCTTTTTTACATTGATTTTGTCTTAACATGAACATGAGAAGACAAAAGTGGGACTATTTGTCTGGAGTGGATTTTGGAGGAGCAGATATTAATTGAGAAGCCTGTATAATCCACAGAACCAAAGTGTTTTCAAGGAACAATTACAGAGTTCCTTTTTGTATAATTGAATCACTTTGGGAAATCCTTCCAGCTGTAAAAATGGTTCTGATGGGCTACATGATATCAAACTTTTGTTTTTTCCACAATCTCAACCACGATATTATTCTGATTTCATTTTTTTCTGGGAGTGGTAAACGTATGCTTAATAATAAGACATCAATTGACTGCTTTTTGACCGATCAATCAATTCATATTTAGTACAAAAATGAAAACTATTTGCATGAACATTATTATTGCAAATCACAAATTCTCAGGTTTCAATTAGTCTTGATACTTATGTAAGAGATTGATACTTGTGTAAAAGATCAATTTTGAAAGTGAAAATATCATATATGAAAGTAAGAAGATCAGCAATAATAATACGATCATGTTTAATATATAAGCATTGTTCCTACACTCTAATTCAGTTTAATTTTATTAAACTAAATTAACTTCAATTTAATAAAAAATATATTTTAGTTTACTAGTTGCTGATTTTTATAATTTATTTGTTTTACTTCAGTTTAATTCAGTCAAAATAAACTCGAGAGAATATGCCAAAGAGAAGTCAATTTCAGCCTTAGCTTAAGATGTGATTGCCATTAATCCTTTTCTTTCGATCTCTCCTTTTTTTTATAATGGTGATGATCTTGATCAATCTCTTACATGCTTGGCAGCCGAAAAGAGAGAAAAATATGGCCATTCTGTATCGATGCCCCGTGATGGGTTTAAAGTGGAAAGCAAATATGAGACAATTATTTTACCCAATTCTGTTGTCATATAATATGACGTCGGAGCTTACATAATAATCTCACAATCAACTTCATCGTTACTGTTCATATTACAGTCTGAGAATTAAGAACACACAAATGTAGATATGATCTGTGCAAGCATGGAAGAAATTAAATGTTTACATGCGCCGCCATATATGCACTGTGCGATTGCAAATTAAAGTGGCGCTTTGAAGATAGGGTTATAGATAGACTTGCAGAGGATGGGATGATAATGCTTTTGAAAGTGAGATGATCAACATTTTGATAAAATATAAAGGCAAATTCTCATTTGAGACCTGTCTCAAATGAGACCAAATCAAATAAGTTGAAGGAGAACGAAAAGCCCTAACCCACTCTTCAGAGCCCTCCCTTTTTCGCCCCCCCTCACCTGACGCCCAGCCCTCCTCCCAAATTTGTCTGCATCGCCGGGGAGGCACCGGTCGACGCCTTCGCCGGTCCGGTGGTGACCTCCCCACCCCGCTAGTGTAGATTAGGTAGTTTGTTTGTTCCGACCATCGTTTTTCCGCCAAATTACAGACCTCAAGGTTTGATTTTTTCCGGCATGGAGGCACCAATCGCCGCCATCACCAAGCAGCGGCGGACTCGCCGCTGAGGCGTCGAGCTCGAGCCGACGCCAAGCCCGAGCAGGATAGCAGCGGCAATGGAAGCCGACATCGCCGGAGGGCCGCAAACCCGACCAGATCGCGAAGGCAGACAACGGATCCAGATCCGCCTCGCCCATACATCGCCGGACGCATCGGAGATCGACGGATCGACATCGCCGGACACATCGCGAAGGCCGGACAACCGACCAGCGAAGGACAGAAGCGCCACCGACGACGGTCGACGCTCGCCCAATCCAGATCCGCCCAGGAGATCCAGATCTGCCTCGTTTTGACCGGTCCTTGACCGGTCCGGTCCGGTTCGACCGGTCCGCCGGTTCAACCGGTTCGGCTCACCAGCACTTTGGTCTGGACAAGCTAGGAGGAAGGTGGTTTTTCAATTTAATTTTAAGTTTTAAGCTTTTTATTTCAACTGGGATAAGTGCTTTATTGTGTGTTTTTGCTAGATAATTAGACGAATGATATCTGTCAAATTGAGTTTCCGACGGGTCCTTTTTAGTTCGGTAAACTTTATTATGACTTCTAATCTAGCTATTTAACGGGAGGAGAAATCCGAGTCAAAAGTAGTCTTTACTCACTTGTTGGCGACTCCGTTTTCACTAGATTAGTAGACCGTGTGGGCTGACTTGTCTGCTTATTGCGTGTTAGATAGCATTCATGCGTGCTTAATACTGTCATATAGCTCTTCGGAAATTCTCTTTTACCGTGAGATGACCGGAGAGTGAGAGTTTTGAGCTGATAGAGTCTGAACTGACCGGGATTTCTTTTACCGTGAGACTTACCGAAAGGTGACGATAATATCTTTGCGTAGTCTGATTTTCTGAATACTACTTGGGCATCCAACATGTGAGACTAGCACTTGCCGGATTGTTGGTAGTATTGATTCTTTGTATCCCAGTTTCTTAGTTTATAGTCGTAGTCTAGTGTAGTTTTAGATATGCTGTTACAGGCATTTGACACAGAGAAGTACTAGAATTGCTACATTGTTAGAAAACTTCTCTGGAGTCCTACTCATCGCCTCCACATGTGGAGTTACATCAGCCTCCGGGCTACACCTTGCTTCCGGGCGAAAGCCTAGGAAATATCGCCTTCGGGCATCTGTATTTTATTTCTGTTTCGTTATTTACGGCATGGGGAAGCCAATATACTCCCTCCACCAACGGTGGTTTCAATTAAAAAAAAAAATGAGACCAAAGATTATATGAGACTGCAATTGATTGAATTTGTCGTTGGTGAGCTTTAAACCCGCCGATTTCCTTGATTGAATTTGTCGTTGGTGAAATTGACCAAGGAAATGATCAAGAAAATTGACCGAAAGATCAAGCAAATTGAACGAAAGATCAAATTAACTGAAAAATCAAGCCAAAACAAAAATACTTAAGGACATTGATTGAAAGATCAAACAAACTGACTAAAAGATCAAGCAGAAACAGTAAATGTTCATTCCCCTGCTCTTGGTCTCCACAAGGACAAGTCTCACCCAAGACTTTCTCAAATATAAAATATAAATAGGGTGATAATGATATTTACAATGACACTTCGTATTATCATCAAAAGTCAATTCGTCCTACAGTATTTATAGGGATACATAGAAGGCTCTATCCTTCCATCTTCCGATGTGAGATAGATGCAATACAATATAAAGTATAATAGGAAAATGTATATATTCTATTCTACTTTCTTCTCTAACCAGAATACGTACCCTCCCTCAAGTTGGAGCACGATGATCAAAAGCAGTGGCGGAACCGGGATTATTTGTTGAAGGGGGCTAACTAATACTACGTATACAAAAAAAAAGGTACCACACAAAAGTAAGACATATTTAGATATAATGGGATAAACATACTATATATGAAGTAATTAATCAGCAAAACACCAATACAAGCACCAATTACAACATGGTACCATGAAATATCAGCTAAAAACACAATATATATAGTAATATACTATTTTAAGTATCCATTGTATCTCCATCCTTAGTGCATTTATTACATGTTTCTAGATGAAACAAAACCAAGATGGAAACATAAACTAAATCAGGTTGAAGAAATAAAAACAAACCATACATGGGATAATTAATTATGTAAAAAAAATTACTATTTCATGGGGGCTTGAGCCCCTCATGGCCATATAACAGGTCCGCCACTGATTAAAAGTGTCCAACTTGCGAAAAAAATCATGAAATTATTGTCAGGTGGAGAACACTACCTCATTAAAAAACCCATTGGGAAAAAGAGTATAGTGTCTCCTCGTCATTGGCTCCATAGTCTTCAATCAGCATCAGTGGTAAAATATCTTGTATCAATTCCAATCTTCGTAGTAATATCATCAGTAGTAAAAAAATACAGTAGTTTCCAAAGGCCAGAAGAGTTCGGCTAGGTAGAGTAAGGTTGGAAGAGTTCGGCGAGTAAAGGTAGATAAGGGCCTATTAGATAGTATATCGGTGTTCCGTGTGGAGCTTACATAATAATCTCACAATCAACTTCATCGTTACTGTTCATAAAACAGCCTGAGAATTAAGAACACACAAATGTAGATATGATCTGTGCAAGCATGGAAGAAATTAAATGTTTACATGGCCGCCATATATTCACTATGCGATTGCAAATTAAAGTGGCGCTTTGAAGATAGGGTTATAGATAGGCTTGCAGAGGATGAGATGATCATGCTTGAAATTAAGATGATCAACATTTGTCTCTAGTCTCAATTGAGACATTCTCTAGAATTAATACAAAATATATATCTACTCCCTTGTCTTAGGCGTTTTCGCAATTTTGACCATTTATTTAGTCAACTCTGCTTAACTCTGACCTTCAACTTGAATTGATAAATGAGTTAGAAACTTAGAATAGTATTATATGTGATTTTGTTGGATTCGTAATATCACATATTTTTAAAATATTTATTTTTATAACTTGTATTTGTTAATGATGTAATATTTTTTGAGACAACATTTAAAATTTAAATTTGCATATACACAAATGAGACGCGAAAATATGGGCAAGTATTTATTATTACTTTAACGATTTCATGCAATGCTTGTGAGTTGTGATCCAAATCTCTTTAAATGCATGGGTGACGCGTTTCATCCAAATGATCGAGCCCGTGAAATATGAGTATCCCAAAGTTGAAAAATAAACACAGCAATTATTATTTCATGAGTATCTACGAAGAAAGATCTGAAGCAAATATATATTTTATTTTTTTGAAGAAGAAGATCTGAAACAAACATTAGAGGAAGGAAATGCATGCGACATATTATTTGCCAAAAGTAGTAAAATGGGTATCCGACGCTGCTGCTACAACACATCATCATCGATCCCATCTGCATGTTGACCAAACTGCTCAGTGCTAGCTAGTGGTGATGCATCCTCTTCTCGTTGCTGTCTTTTCATGGAGTTTATATATTCTGTTTATGGAGCAAAATTACCTTCTGAATCCTGCTTAGAGAGTGAAATGACATCGTTATGGTTATTTGGTGTCAACATAGCCTAACAGATTAGCATTGTGCTTCGATGAGAAGTGTTAATCTGTAATATAGTTAGTGAGAGTTGATGTGCCGATGAGTATAATGTTGTTTAAGATGACTGAAGGTGTTATCTGAGAACAGTCTCAATTGAACCAAAAACGAATGTTTATCTATTTACGTGACCTTTTACATATTAAGCATGACATTCAGTGCATTATTAATTGCCGATCTTCTTACTTTCAAGATCGGTCTCTTACATATTACACATGACCATTCAGTGAGACCAATTGAGATAGAATTTGTCTTAAGATTATGATGAGTTGAAATGTGCTGAAATTTTGAGTTTCAATAGGTGTTACATTGAAGATATATATTTTATGAGAAGGATTTATGTGATACCATACCATTGTCAATTGAGACTATGATATGTTGATCTTCTCATTTTTTTTAATCTCGACAGGTTATGTATCACGCATGATCATTCAGTGTTTCTTACTTTCATTTATGATCTTCTAAATCTGATCTTTTACATATTAAGCATGATTCAGTGAGATCAACTGAGACATATTTTAATTGAGAATTTATTATAATATAGTTTTATTATGAAATTGGTCGATATAAGTATGGCTTGCGGATATATTATTAGACATATTTAACGTATACGTATCTTATTAGGTAGTTGTTTAAAGTCTAATTATGCGTAACGGGACATCTGTAGTGATAGGTTGTACTCTTGTTGGGAGTCATGATAATAATGTCCCTTTTTTATATATAATAATGTCTTGTTTAGTGATTTAATTTGTATAATGTGGCCAACAAACTATAGATCAGATTGATGTCATATGTTTCCCCCACTATACATTACGTCTAAATGTTGCTCGCTAAGAGGATTAAGACATAGATGAAAGATTTCTGTCCGTTATAATAATTCTTCATTATTTTGAAATTGACACATCCTGCAAAATATTAAAACATGTGATGAAAAGTGTGTGGATAAAGTGTGAAATAAATGCTTTATTTTTTGGTATAAGATTTGAAAAAAACAAACTAAATTGAAGAAAAATATATCATTTCTAAATCAATTTAAAAACTATGGAGTAGAAATATATTCTCATGAAGACAAATTCTCAATAGAAACATGTCTCAAAAACCCATACTGAATAATCATACTTATTAGGTGAAAGTGAGAAGATCAGACATGAAAGTGAGAAGATCATAAATAATATGCTAAGGCCATGTTTGCCAGACCTTATCAATAGATCAATTTAGTTTAGTTCAGATCAATTCAGTTCAGTAAAAATATAATTTTATGGAATTTAGGTTAATTCAGTTATGCTGATTCTTTATTGCAATACATTAATTTTTACTTCAGTTCAGTTCAATCCAGTTCAGTTCAGTGCAGCAAGAAATAAGCTTTGGCAAACTGAGCCTAAATGATCGTGTTTAAAATGTAAAAGATCATGGTAAAAAGTGAGAAAATCAA
Organism: Cruciata laevipes; assembly: GCA_963678965.1. Taxonomy (NCBI): domain Eukaryota; kingdom Viridiplantae; phylum Streptophyta; class Magnoliopsida; order Gentianales; family Rubiaceae; genus Cruciata; species Cruciata laevipes. The sequence goes on from OY787639.1 coordinate 2,920,027, forward strand.
CATTTTTCCATAGTTTTCAATGAGACTATCTCACGGAGATCTCTTTTATTAAACTAAATTTCAATCTATAAATTCAACAAAAAATACCTAACAATAAAGATTTTTTTAAAACACTCGCTAGCTGTACATTCTAAAATGAGTAGTATAGAAACTAATGTCACTGGATATTAAGTAAAATATTCAATAAAAAATAAGTAAAGTACAGTACAACAAAGTTTTAAGTTTAGTTCTTGGAACATAACCCCCAATCTTTACTGTCTACAAACTACAATGACCTAATTTCGATCACCATTGACCTAATATAATTATCTACTAAAAGTTCAACAAGTCTATAATGACCTAATTTCACTATTCGAATATAATCGAATTTATTTGGCGCTGTCATAGAAATTAGCGCGCGATAAGAGAACGGTAATATCAAATTCTAGGAATTAAAGTAAAGCGAATCATTGCTAGTGTTTTAAACTAGTAGTTGTAAAGCAAGATAAATCGATTAAAAACCAAACAATTGTTCAATAAAAAATACTGGTTCTTTTTTTGTAAAGAAAACCCACTTAAAAGAGCTTTAAAAACTTACGAGTGATTAAATATCAGTAACTGAAAAAAGTTAGTATACGTGTACGGTAGTGTAACAATATTCGTGTGTTTGTACTAGCGCATTTCAACTTGAAAAAACTCCAATTTTATACTTTTTGCTAATATATTCATGTAATGTGTACGTTTGTTATTATTTTAATAGTTATCAAAAATTAATATCTTAGACATACGTATGAGATCTTTTAAGCACTAATATATTAGCCCAATCATGGTTAGTACATTGTGTCTATAATAATTAAACAGGATTGCTAAATCACGCCCTTTATTTTACTTACTAACGCTTTGTATAAATACAATAATTTACCTTATATGTTTAATTAGCCAATCATTATCATTATTAGTTCTAATTTTTACCATTATTAGTTGAAGACATTTCAAGATATAGTTTTCCTTTGCCGCTCCACCTCCACTCGTTCTTCTTCACTTTTCCGGCTTCTCCTTCTTCAAACCCAACTTTCTTCTTCTTCAAACTTAATTTTGATTGGTTGATCAACATCAATTTGTCGAAATGATGATTCACGTTCATATAGGTTTGAACCCGTTTGCCATTTTCCGGCATGTCGATTGGATTTTTTCCGGTGAAATTCATTTTTTTCATATTTTGGAGGAAGATGATATGTTTTTCTACCGGGTCGAGAAAATTGTGAACTCATTCTCTAATCGATGGAGAGTGTAAAGCCATGGACTCTTTAAAAACATGAGAAACTACACCAAACTTTCTCCAAGTAGGAGAAAAAACTCACTCATTCTCTAGCACCTATAAAATTGTACATGATATCGTCTATATGACTTAGAGAAACCATGTGTTCTTTTCTCCAACAAGTAGAGAACTTTTCCATTAGCTTCTCTGCTTGGTAGAGAAAAATGCTTATTCATTCTCTAGTCGATAAAGAATATAATCTCATGAACTCCTCCAGTATATGGAGAAAATATTGCATGTTCTCTAGAATGTAGAGAGTGGCAATGATAATTTTCTCTAAATGGTAGAGAATATTCCTCTAGTTCATCTTTCCCAATATTCTTTGTAAATTTTCTTATCTTTTCTACCAACTAAAGAAATTTGTGTAATTATTCTCTAGTACCGGAGAAAACACAACTATTTTCTCTAATCACAATAAAATTTTATTAGTAATGTTCTCCATGACCTAGGGAATGCTCGTCCAGTTCATCTTTCCCAACTCCTTCGCCGGAAATGATTATTTTGGCAAGACTAATCCGGCGACTACTGTTTACGCGGTAATTATATTATTAAATGGTAATTATTTTACTAATTTTATCCTAAGGTTAAAAAATCTATGTATTTATACGTATCAGGGCGTTACTAAGTAAAAACTAGGGCGTGATTTAGTAATGCCCTAATTTAATGGTATATGCAATTGTTGCAGACCCTCAAATTTTATTTAGGCAGAGTAAGGCCTTGTTCTGCTAGAACTTTTCTGTAGATCAGTTCAGTTTAGTTCATTGAAAATGTAATTTGATAAAATTCAGTTTAATTAAGTCATGCTAATTCCATTTTTCAATACATTAATTTTCACTTCAGTTCAGTTTAGTTCAGTTCTAAAAGTTCAGCACAACAAAAAATAAGCTCTAGTAAACATGGCCTAAGACCCAAAGTTTTTTTATTGCTGAACTGAATTGAACGGATCAGAACTGAATTGAAGTGAAAATTAATATATTGAAAATAAAGAATCAACATGACTGAATTAACCTGAATTTCATCAAATTATATTTTTACTGAACTGAACTAATTTATAGATAAGATCTGGCAAATAGAGCCTTAGTAGGGATCCAAGTAAGACAATGTTTGTCAGAACTTATATGTAGATCAGTTCAGTTCAATTTAATTCAGTTCAGTGAAAATGTAATTTGATAAAATTTAGATTAATTCGATCAGGCTACCGCATGAAATTATTCCTCTACGATTGCGGCAGACATGGTGGATGCAGAACACACAGATGGAGAACTGAGAACTCCCAGCCCCTACCTTCGTAGTGACACATGCCCCCAATCAATAATGTCACGGAAACAGAGAGAATCTCGAAATAGATTTTGTGCTGCAAATTCCGAAAATGATCATCAAGTATCAATGGAATCTAAGTACAAAGACAAGGTATGGAAATTCGACACGTAGGTTTGTATATTTGGGACCCGTCCAGTTCAACTTATTTTCAACACTTGCAGCATCATTCATCACCCTTCAGCATCATTCAACATTCTCCAGCAACCTTCAACACCCTTCAGCACTTGTCACTATTCACAGACATGAATTGTTTTAATTTTTTTTAAAAATATATAGGAATGATTTTTCTTTAGAATTAGTTTCAATAGGTTTTGTACGAATTAATCATTCTTCAAATATATAATTTCATAATTATTGATCATTCTTCAAATATATATAAATAACGATTTTGTACTGGTAAACCAAATTTATAAATAAATATTTTACAACTGTTCCAAACATATTAGTTTTTCCAATAATATTACAAATTACATATACTAATAATCGTTATCATCTAATGATTCATCTTCGCCAACATCACTACCTTCTAAATCACCACCTCCTGAATGCCAAATTTGTAAGGCAATACTCTCACGCACTTCGTTCATAGCAGCTTTTCGATCATCAGCGTACAAATCTGAATCACTACTTCCTTCACCCTCAGGATGATCTAACATGGGAATATGTAGTTGTTGCATTCGAATGAAGTTATGAAGTGTGAAACATGCAACAATTATTTCTTTTTGGAAATCAATGTCAGTTTGGGGTATTCTTTTTAAGATTGTCCAAGTAATAGAAAAAAGATTGTTGCATTCGAATGAAGTTATGAAGTGTGAAACATGCAACAATTATTTCTTTTTGGAAATCAATGTCAGTTTGAGGCATTCTTTTTAAGATTGTCCAAGTAATAGAAAAAAGATATTAGAAATTAATATCATGCAAACATATTAGAAAAAAGATTGTGGGATAATATTACATGTTTTTAAAGTAAAATTGTAGGATTAATATAAATTTTTTAAAATTATAAAATTAATATTAATAATATGTAGATGGAGTATACATATAATTTATTCAATTTTTTTACAGTTATTCTATTGGATATTATTTTATGATACACTTATGTTCAACTACTAAAAAAAATAGTAAATGTATTTCAAAATGTAACATTGACATTATTTTATTAATCACAACACATAATTATGTACATCATACAATACAATTTTAATTCAATTTCAGCATCCTTCAATACTTTTCAACACCCTTCAGCACATTTCAACACCTCTTACCAAATTTTCAGCTTTATTGGACAGAACCTTGGTGTACATTCACCACCTACTCATTTCGTACCCTTGTTTAGGTTCAAAGTGGTGTTTGTTTCCCCTTAAAGACCAAACAATCATCTAAATCTTGGTTTTTTGCCTTCCCTTTTCCATGTTTGGAGTACCCAATGTCACCACACTTTGTTCACACTTCACATCACCATAATTTCTACTCATTTTGGTGTAATGGGAGGCAGACGGCGTGTTTGACACATATTATAAGTTGATTTGTCGAATCATCAAGCATGTTTTTGTAGTTGATAAATTGTCGAAAATCGTTTATTCTGGACTAGAATGAGAAGTTGTCATCTCTTTTATTTCAAATTGAGCTTACTTATAGACACGGCTCCATCGAACGAATCTTCAAAGAGTTTAATATGAAATTTTCTACACTTTTTCGCCGGCCTAGAAGTGGAACTTATTCTAGAAAAGCTCAATATCGGGAGGGCATCAGGTCGCAACAACTATTGTTCATGGATCCCAATCACCTCACAACTCTGTCAGCAAATGTTACATTTTCCTTTTGTTTTTAGGAAAATCTTTGTTCGATTATAGATATTGTGAATGTTTCTTTTTTTTTAACTTATAAAAGAAACAAGCACTAAACCTTGTGATATATTGTGGCTACATTGTGATTTAAATCCATCACCATGTTATAATGTAGCCTTAAATATTTATTTGGATCCATTCTTGAAAATGGAATTTCCTTAATTATATATATTGACGGGCACCCAAACCCAACGTTATCAACTTATAATCCACATTGTTTCTGATTCATGCAAAGGTGTCGCTTACTCGGTTCTAGTCCTTCAACACGGAATTAAGTTTGTTTGTTCCCTTTCGGCATCTCATTATTTTGAGTGATGTTATATATCTGTGCTACTTCATTTTCATTGCATGGAAAACAGCTAGATTCCTATGCTACAAGGCAATGCTAAACGATTTAAATGCCGTTGAGAACAAATTGCATGTGTAATCCAAGGTTCTAATTCATTTGAAATTCTGTTACATTGTATTTTTAGAGAAGATCTGTTGTGATACCGTCTAAATTGAGACCATGGACAAGTGTTGGTCTTCTTACTTTCAAATTCGATCTTATTCGATCTTTTACATATTAAATATGATCATTCAGTGTATTATTGCTGATATTCTCACTTTCATATATGACCTTCTCACTATTAAGACTGATATTTTACATATCAAACATGATCATTCAGTGCGACCAGTTGAGATAGGTCTTAATTGAAAATTTGTCGTATTTTTAAACTAATTTAAACTTATATCAAAAAAATATTATTGATACGGTAGAGAGATGACTCATTGTAACCTTAATATTATTCTTATTTCATTCACCATATCATTAAAGTAATACAAATTCTCATTTGAGACATGTCTCTACAAAAACCAAGTACTATAAGTGACCGTTATCGATTGAAATTGTCATTGGTGGCGAACTTCAATTCCACCGCCACTGTTAGATTATAGGATGTTGGTATCGCTAGAGCTCATCCGACTCACATGGACTGACTCGAGATTGAGTTTCAGTATGAATTTGTACGAAATAACAGTAATGTATCAAGGATTAGGAATGATCAAGGAAATTGACTGAAAGATAAAAAAATTTAATGAAAGATCAAGGCAAAACAAGAATGCTCAATGGAACTGAGAGAAAGATCAATCAAACTACTCCCTCCGTCCCATATTTATGTGTCCAATTTCTTTTGGCACAATTTTTAAGAAAGCTGACGTGACACTGATGTGGATGGTGGGGTTGATAAAGTATGTGAGAGAAGGTTGATAGTTTATATTATATTTTTTTGCCAAAAAAGGAAATGGGTAAATATCTTTGGGACGGACCAAAAGGGAAATTGGATACTGTACATATCTTTGGGACGGAGGGAGTAACTAAAAAATTAAGTAAAAACAGTAAATGCTCAATCTCTTGTCCCTAGTCTCACCCAAGATTCTCTTAAAGTATTTGAGAAGTATATACTTGAATTGTATAAATAATATTATAGTTTACAAATATAGCTCGTTTTCAAAACATTCATGTGTTTTAGACTTCAAACAATAATGAATCCGATATGGATCCTAGGAGATCTGACGTGGAGCCGTGTGGCATTCCTCCCGTGCTTGCAGATCCCACGATCTTGACGCTTCAGCTCATATAATTCATTTTATTTCTGGTCTTTTGAGAAAGGGAAGAAAAATCACACTATCTTTCCGAATATCTTCCGAATAAAAAATAAAAAATATTTCAAGAACATCAAAAGCTTTTCTTACAACTAATATCATTGATTACATTCTTACAATCATTTTCATGGTTCTTCATTTACACGAGCACTATAATTACACATTTTGCATCATGTAAAAAGCTGGATTAACGATTGCATGCATTGACCTGTAAAGTGAAATTGATTTACAGGCTGGCTAAGATTTGTATTATGTTGAAGAACCACATAAATCTAAGACAGCAACTCATCGACTTTGTTGGTAAAAAATATCACTCACAGTCACGTAATTAAAAGACCCTACAAAAATAATTGGCAGCCGATCGTAATTTCGAACAGACATCCTCAATCATTTTACAATTCTTTCACAATATTTGAGTCAATTGATTATATTTCATTTTATAAAATTGTTTTAATTTTTTTATCATTTTAAAATTATTTTAAAATGATGTACTATTTTATAAAATTATATTATTGACAATCTAACAATATATCACGTGATAGTAGAATTATTTTTTATATTTTTTAAAATATTTATGGTCATGTAAATTTTTTTTAAAAAAGTGACTGGAGTATTAGGGCATGTTTGATAGAGCTTATTTATTATTAAACTGAACTAAACTGAACGAAACTGAAGTGAAAATTGATGTATTGAAAAATTTAATCAGCATAACTGAATAAACTTGAATTATATCAAATTACTGAACTGGTCTAGAGATAATCTCAGACAAACCGGCGTTACTCAATGCTTATCTTGATATTAAAATAGCAAGTGCGATTGCAAATGCGGATAATCGCGCCGTCCAAATATTGCTATTTGAGGAATATAATTAAAGCTTCCTATTCTAAGACACATTTGATGCCTCTTTTGGACAAGTGTTATACAAACTAATTATTTAATGCATTCGTTTGGTAGAGCTGGAATATTCAAAATTGCTGACTCTCAGCCTTAATACGTGTCCATATATACATGCATACACTTTGTGATACATGCAGAATACGTACAAATAATTTTGACTTATACCATTAATAGCCGTTTGGTTTGAATCTTAGACTTTGACTTTTTCCAGCATTAAGCGGTGATACATCTATGAAATGTCATATATTCACAAATATTTAACATTTTATTTTTGCTGCTAATACTTCATTTAGCAAGTGCATTTAAGATTAAGATTCATTTTCCAATTAGAGTTGCAAATTCTAATGCCACGTTAGTTTTTACATATTTGTCTAATAAAAGTATTCAAATATATACTATTTCTATCCAAGCTGATTTGGAATTTAATTATTTATTTAGTCAAATTTACTTAATATTTGGATTTCAAATTAAATTAATCAATTAGAAAATATTATTTCATGTGAATCCAACTGATTCTGCAATTTGATTATTCGACTTTTTACTTAACATAATTCCAACATTATTGGATTAAATTTAAATGTAATTGATAAGTTCAAGAGTTATAATAAAGATAAAGTTAAAATTCAATTCTCGCTAAAAATGAATAACGTTGCCATAAAATTTTCATAAAAAAATATTAAGAAATATCAAATATTTGTTGACTCGAGTGACAAAAGTAAAAAAATTGTACGGAAATATAGCTGGACACCGCCTAAATGAGTACCACGTATTATATAATTTTAAATACGTGGACTCCGTGGTTCAACCTAAAAGCACCACGTATAGTATCTACAAACAATTTCTTTAAATGAACTTTTGCCTCTTAGCCCCCTATAAATACAACACCTCTTGCAGGCACCAATATTTCAAAGCTCAAAGAGAGAGTAGAGAAAACAAACACTCCATTGTTGTTGTACTTTCAGAAAACCAGAGAAATGGAGACAAGAAAAAACCTTCTGCATGTCCTCAACCTGCTCAAAAACCTCCTTATTTCTCCCATTTCTTGCATCTTTTCCTGCATTTCCTTAATCCTAACAAACATGAAGAACTCAGCATGGACAAGATCCAAGCTCCCACCGGGATCAATGGGGCTGCCCTACATCGGCGAAACGCTGCAACTCTACTCTCAGGATCCTGCTAAGTTCTTCATTGACAGACAAACAAGGTTCTTACAACAACAAAAAACAAAATCTCATGTTAAATTTGCATGGTCTGAGTTTCAAAAAAGTAATTCAAGATTTTTTTTTCTTGTGATGATTACAGGTATGGTGAAATATTTAAGACACGCATACTTGGATATCCATGTGTGATGCTGGCGAGCCCGGAAGCAGCCCGGTTCGTGCTGGTGGCCCGGCCCGAGCTGTTCAAGCCTACCTATCCTGAGAGCAAGGAGAAGCTCATTGGCACCTCTGCACTGTTTTTCCACCAGGGAGACTACCATATGCGCCTGAGGAAGCTGGTTCAGGGCTCGTTATTGCCTATATCCATTCGCAGCCTCGTGAACGATATCGAATCCATTGCATCTTCTACATTGGATTCCCTTGCTGGAGGGAGGGTTATCAATCTTTACCAAGAAATCAAGAAGGTATTGGTATTTTAAATTTTTCCTTTTTTTATTCTTGTTTCTTGTTTTTGATGATGTTTATGAATTGCATTGTTACAGTACTCTTTTGAAATTGGAATTCTGGCCATTTTCGGGCGCTTGGAAGGCCGGTATAAGGATGCTTTGAAGGAGAACTATGGCATTGTAGATAAGGGGTACAACTCTTTCCCAACATATTTGCCAGGGACTCCATATAGAAAGGCCACACAGGTAATTTTTATGATTATCACTTGAGAAAAGTGTTGCATTTGGTTTTAAATGTGTTGCATGCTTGATTTGTGACAGTTTTTTTCATATGGTTACTTATGTTATAAATTAATGCTACAGTAAATCAGATGGTCATGTGAAAATTTTGAGCCTAAAGTGATATTTGCTTTGATGTTTTTGTGAATCAATTAAAAATGTGCATGCATTTCATTTGCAACAATTTAAATGATGAAATTCATTGCATATTTTAGGCAAGGAAAAGGCTTAGTGGGATCCTGAATGAAATCATAAGTGAAAGGAGGGAAAAGAAAATGACAGAGAAGAATCTGCTGAAAGGCCTTCTAGAATTTAAGGATGCGAAGGGCGAGGTTTTGAGTGATGATCAGATTGCAGATAACATCATAGGAGTTCTATTTGCTGCTCAAGATACAACAGCAAGTGTCATTACATGGATTTTCAAGTATCTCCATGACAATCCGAAGCTTCTCGAGGCTGTTAAGGTACAGCCATGGAAGATAACTACACATTATATGATTTTCCTTCTTTCCATTGTTTGTACTTAATGTCTGAAACTCTATGCAGGCTGAGCAGAAAGCGATTTACCGGTCAAACGCTGAAGAAAACCGCGGTCTAACATGGGCTCAGACCAGGGAGATGAAAATAACTCAGAAGGTGAAATAACTGATCTTTAAGTTTAAATCAAGATATCATATCTTACTTAGTGAAGTTTAATAATAGTTTGTGTTAACAGGTAGTTTTGGAGAGCTTAAGAATGGCCAGCATTATATCTTTCACATTCAGGGAAGCAGTAGCTGATGTAGAGTACAAAGGTAAAAAAAACTGGCCATCAGTTTTTGTATTGATTGGATATCTTTTTCACTGTGGTAATACTGAATATTCCTCTCCTTTCATAGGGTACCTTATTCCAAAAGGTTGGAAGGTTATGCCTCTATTTAGGAATATTCACCACAATCCAGAACTTTTCACTGATCCTCACAGATTTGATCATTCAAGGTTTGAGGTAAGAACTGAGTTTTGAGACCTCTTCAAAGATGCTTTTAAGTTTCCAACTATGATTTTTCACTGTCTCTATCAGTAAATTAAATCTTTGCGATTTCTCGTGTTTCTGTCGAATAGGTAGCACCAAAGCCTAACTCATTCATGCCATTTGGAAGTGGAGTGCATGCATGCCCTGGAAATGAGCTTGCCAAGCTTGAAATGCTAGTGTTGATCCACCATCTAGTCTCCAAGTTCAGGTAATTTTTGACCATTTAGTTTTAATTCAGTTCAATTTAGTTTCATTATGATTTTTAACATAAGATTGCTGCTGTAAACATAGGTGGAAAGTGGTGGGATCAGAAAGTGGAATTCAGTATGGTCCATTTCCAGTCCCTCTGCATGGACTCCCAACAGCATTGTGGAAAGAATCTAACAATGACTAGATTCATTTTAGTAGCTTTGCTCTCTAACCATTTAGATGAAAGATCTATCTATTTTTCCATTATCTCAATGTATTATTTGCTTGCTTGCAAATTTGTGTAGCAAGAAAGAATCTTGAATTGAGAAAAAAGGTTCAATTCAAGCCATGAAATGAAATGAAATGAAATGGGCAAGGAAAAGTGACTTGGCTTTGTTGACATATTATAAATGTTTCCAATCTTTGGATATATGATGATGATGTTTTTTAGGTTTTGTCAATTTGTGTCTATCTTATTCTTGATCCTATTTTAATGCCTTTGGGGTCTATGGTTACATTAGAGCCAAGTGTCACTTTGTTTGTGTCCAAACCATCAGCTGGAGGGCACAATCCAAAAGCACAATATTGCACAATATATCTTGGTAGACCCTTTAATAATGCATTGGTGGCCAAATAGATGTGGCTATCACTAGTTCACAACTCAATTGTCCCTTGATTTTTAGGTCACTGCCCTCTGTTGTTGAAAAATGGCATTTTTGGGAGGGTAACACTTTCTATAACGTTATCTAAAACTGTACTATGTGATCTTGTAACTTAACTCTGACTAAACCATACTAACTCTGATTCAACTAAGTATATCGGAGAGTCAGTAAGGCACGGTTTAATACTCGAAAAATGAGACCTGTTTTATTATACGCTAGCTTGCTAGTTATAGCGTTACAAAGCTTCTTTTCTTCCCTTAACTGTAAAAAGAGTCTCATTGGTTGAACTAAAATAGACCTACAAATACGAGTAACACGTAAAAATGCGCGTTAAAAAACATCAGAGAGCTACATCAATGTTTTTTTTTTTTTTGAAAAACAATGTTATTAAGAGAGTAGCATCATATGTAGTGAACAAAGAAACTCAAGAAAATGGCAAACTTGAAAGCTTCTATTCCCCTTTGAAACAAGAATTGTTTGGTTCTGTGGTCGATTTCTTTCACATGAGAAATCGACTTTGCACATTACAGCTAAAGACTCAGCAGAGACTGATTTCTCATCTAACACTACTTTCTGATATGAATATCACAAGTTCACAACTATATCATGGAACGAGAAGAGAGAAATCTCCTTATTGACACTCACATATATGTAAGAAATAATGAATGCAGACTTGAACATTTCAGACAGCATTTCAAGAATCCGAGCCATTATCTTCTTGACCAGCAGGAGCTGTGTATTTAGTAATGGCGGCGAGTATCCTCTCTTTGTCTCTGGTTGCAAACGCTTCCAGCAATACTCCATTCTTGTAAAAGTGGAAAAGGGGCACTGTCTGCATCGGGTTAAAAAATTACGTTAAATACACTAATACAAACTCATATCCAAAGGCCAAAGCTAAAGTCCTGTTCTTTTCAACTTATCTGCAAATAAGTTCAGTAAATTTTGATATTATAAATTTTAATTCTTTTATCAACATTTTTCAATGGCCTTATTTCTAGGTTAGTACAGTTTAACAAAACACAGCTCAGTATAAATCAAACAAAAGGAGAGGGCCTAAGGCAACTGACTAAAGATTTATTCACCAAATGTACCTTTATACGAAGTCGATCAGCAGTCTCAGACTGTTCATCATACTCATCAATTACCTGCAGAGCATACAATTGGTAAGTACTTCCATTTAACCAAACCAAATAGACACCTGTATATCAATTGACACTATTTTCACACAATATAAGCCAAATATCTGTTCACGGAACCCGAAATTAAACTCACATTATGCTTTAAGAATATAACTGGTTGATCTTGACTTCCCGATCCTTTACACAATTTTTGAAACCCTTGTTCAATGTACTTGCAGCTGCCACAAGAAGTCCGGTAGAAATCCACGACAACTAAGGAATTATTCCTCTTGGCCGTTTCAAGAACTTGCATGAATTCATCATCAGTCTTGAATTCCTTGACACACTCAACAGGACAGAGTTCATCCTCTTCAGCAAATAACTCTACTGTATTTTCATTCGCTGTACTCTTTAATACACAGGTTCTTCTACCAACCGTGAAATTCCGACTTGATTGGCCCAAAAACACATAATTGGTTGATGTACTTTTGTTTCGATGACTTAAACAAATAACTTTCTTATTCAAAAACAGATTGTTAGAAATCGAAGTTCTCCAAACAGGGCTGGAATGAACAGTCTGACAAATTATCCCTTGCTTTTGCATGACTGAGGTCTAAAATGAAATCATCCAATATGTACATGCAAATTCAACAGTCCTAAAATGAATCCTCAAAACCTCCACATCTGACTTCTCTACCTCATGAACTTCACTTTATATACATGCAAACTTCTTCCTGAAGATCAAATTGTTAGATCCTTGACACACACACACACACACACACACAAATTGTGCTAGTCAAGAAATGGAAATGACATTGGAATTGAACATGTAGAAGAATAAAAGAGTATCAAAAGGCTTTTAAAAAAAAATATAACTTAGTCTTCTTTTAGACTGAACTGAACTAATTAAACCTGAACTGAACAAGATTAAACTACGTGTGATTGTGCAATATATTACTAATACCAGCTGAACTAAACGGATTAGTGAACTGAAAAAGTACCACCCTATCAATTGCTTAGAAGTTAGAATCAAACATTCGACAACATGGTGATATAGGGTACTAGCAGATTATCACAGTTCAGATTTGGAAGATCATAAGTAAATGAATTGGTGTTTATGCATCAAAATTCAAAACCTAGGAAACCAAGGTTCTGCAATTCTGCAACTGGATCAAGTTGGAATCTTTTTGCATAAACAATTGGATAACTGGACTGCCCATTTCATTTAAGGAAACAAAAATCAAAGTCTTTCTACAAATCAAGAGTTGAAACAAATAAACGCCAGTTGAACTGGAACATCATCACAACTTATTTTCAGCATTTTCAGGAAATTAAAAACAGAGATATGATCAACAGATTGCATGCATTTACCTGCGGCAAAGTTCTGATGTCTGAATCTCAGCTCCCTCGAGTGATCCGCATGTGGATTGTTTGTTCGCTTAAGGTTTTTTTTGGATGAGGGAATGTGGAAGGATGATTGGCTAGTATTAGCTCAACGTTTCAAATTACTCCTGACTTTACACACAGTTGGTCAAACTTTTCATGCACACATTTGACATTTGAATGAGTTTTTGAAATTATTAACATGGAAAATATTATAGATTTTTTTAATAGATAATTTTTAAAAGAGTTGGTCTCTGAGGAGACCGTCTCTATGTAGAGACCGGACTAAATTATAAATAGTGCAATCAAGAAAATCAAGGAGGGACCAATTTACAATTTTTAAAAATTAAAAAAAATCACGCGCTACAGTGTTTCCGCGCGTGTACAGTATTTTCTACAGTGCGCTACAGTGTTTGCTACAGTGTACTTCAATGTTTCAAGTTAAAATGTCCATGTTTTATGTTTCAAGTTAAAGTGTTTATGTTTCAAGCTAAAGTGTTCATGTTTCACATTAAAACGTCCATGTTTTATGTTAAAACGTCCATGTTTAATGTTAAAACGTCCATGTTTTATGTTAAAACGTCCATATTTTATGTTTTAATTTAAAATGTTTATATTTTATATTTCAATTTAAAATGTTCATGTTTCAAGTTAAAATGTTCATGTTTCACGTTAAAACGTCCATGTTTTATGTTTTAAGTTAAAATATTTATGTTTTATGTTTCAAGTTAAAATGTTCATGTATTATATTTCAAGTTAAAGTGTTCATGTTTCACGTTAAAACGTCCATGTTTTATGTTTTAATTTAAAATATTTATGTTTTATGTTTCAAGTTAAAATGTTCATGTTCATGTTTTAAGTCAAAATGTTCATGTTTTAAGTTAAACTGTCCATGTTTTATGTTTTACTGTAGCAACTCGGCACTGTAGCAAATTGGTACTGTAGCGACTCGGCACACTGTAGCACAGTTTGACACTGTAGCGCGTGATTTTTAAAAATTTTCTGAAATTGCAAATTGGTCCCTCTATGTTTTTGACTTATATAACTATTTACAATTTAATCCGGTCTCTATATAGAGACGGTCTCTTCCAAGACTTTTCCATTTTAAAATATTAATATTTATCAAATACTAATTTATTATGTGCAACTAATGTTAATAGGAAAAGTCTTGGAAGAGACCGTCTCTATATAAGTCAAAAACACGGAGGGACCAATTTGCAATTTCAGAAATTTTTTAAAAATCACGCGCTACAGTGTCAAGCTGTGCTACAGTGCCGAGTCGCTACAGTACCAATTTGCTACAGTGCCGAGTTGCTACAGTAAAACATAAAACATGGACAGTTTAACTTAAAACATGAACATTTTGACTTAAAACATGAACATGGACATTTTAACTTGAAACATAAAACATAAAACATGGACGTTTTAACGTGAAACATGAACACTTTAACTTGAAATATAATACATGAACATTTTAACTTGAAACATAAAACATAAATATTTTAACTTAAAACATAAAACATGGACGTTTTAACGTGAAACATGAACATTTTAACTTGAAACATGAACATTTTAAATTGAAATAGAAAATATAAACATTTTAAATTAAAACATAAAATATGGACGTTTTAACATAAAACATGGACGTTTTAACATTAAACATGGACGTTTTAACATAAAACATGGACGTTTTAATGTGAAACATGAACACTTTAGCTTGAAACATAAACACTTTAACTTGAAACATAAAACATGGACATTTTAACTTGAAACACTGAAGTACACTGTAGCAAACACTGTAGCGCACTGTAGAAAATACTGTACACGCGCGGAAACACTGTAGCGCGTGATTTTTTTTAATTTTTAAAAATTGCAAATTGGTCCCTCCTTGATTTTCTTGATTGCACTATTTATAATTTAGTCCGGTCTCTATATAGAGACGGTCTCCTCAGAGACCAACTCATGTTAATATGTTATAATAAACATAGTTTGAAAATTATGATTAGTAAAAGTGTATGATTACCCATTTTTAATCATTATTATTTCCCTTTTAATAATTATAATATTAACCATTATAAACAAGCTCTATTTCAATCCATTTTCAAAATCGTTATTAAAAACCAGCTTACAAAATTTGAAGATTTTGTTCTATTTCTATTACAAAATACTTTATTCTTTTCTTTTGAGAAAAGAAAAGGAGAAGATATTCACTTTTCTAACTGGATAAGGCTGTCGTTTTCTGAAATTTGGGCTGAAATATCCAAATAATAAGTGTCGTTTTCTGAAATTTGGGCTGAAATATCCATCTAACTGGATAAGGCTGTCGTTTTCGTCGCCATTACTGAAGCGACGAAAAGCTCCAAAGTGTCGCTAAATTTAACGCCTAAACCAAAACAACAATCTGGTGATGACGCCGTGACGGTACCATACTGCCACCTACCTTGGTTTGCGTGTTCGTAATCTAATCTCCTTTTTTGATGTAAAACGTTTTTTTAGCAGTTCATATTCGAAGCGTTTCAACTACTAACTGTTCTTTCACAATCTCTATAAAAATCCACTTTTTCCTCCGGCGATCTTCGATCAGAACCCAATTCAACGGCGATGGCTTCCGACAAGAAACCGAGCAGTGAGCTCAAGTCCGCCGCGCTGATGGATCAGATGAAGCTCCACCTGGCTACCGACGCCGGAAAAGCCCTCACCGAGAAGATTGGCCTCGTTTACCAGCTCAATATTGCTCCAAAGGTCATTTTTCATGCTATTTTGTTCATATGGATTTTTGGGTTTTCTTTTCTATACTGAAATTGAGCTTGCAGAAACTCGGATTCAATGAGGAGATTTACGTTGTTGATCTCAAGAAAGGAGAGGTTAAAAATGGTGCGATCTATTTACTCATTTTCATAATTCAATATCCACTGCTTTTGTCACAGTTTACTGCTTTTTAAGACAAAGTAGATGAATTTATATTGATTGTAATGAAGTGTATATATACTCTATCTGCCCCAGCTGCTTTTTTCTGGCTCAAGTTTTGCAAATGTTAGTGCATACTGTGATGGTTAAACTATAAATTCATAGAGTTACTGATGCTCGAATACGCCTTAAAGTGTCACATTATTTGCTTCATTGCTAATCAGGACCATATGAAGATGGGAAGCCAGATGCAACATTTTCTTTCACGGATGAAGATTTCATCAAGATATCGTCAGGGAAGATGAATCCTACTATTGCTTTTATGAGGTTGGAAATGAAAATTCTTGATTGAATTTGTCACTTCTTTATGATTGAGATGCATTCTTTTTTATTCTCTTTGTTTGCATCGTGATGTAGAGGGGCGATGAAGGTGAAGGGGAGTATGAGTGCAGCTCAGAAATTTACTCCTGACATATTCCCAAAGCCTGCTAAGATGTGATTTTTAGATGTATGATTGGCTAATAAGAAGCACTTATGGAATAGTACTACACAATCACACAGAGCTGTTATTTTATTTTTCTGATGAATGTCTAAATATGTTTCGGAATTTGGAATGGAAAACAACAGTGCTTATTACTATGCTATCTATCTTGATTTGTTGCTTTGATGTTTAACTGTGCTCATATTCATTTGATAAGCAAAACCTTGATCTTCTCTTTGGTTCTTTCCGTTCACTCGAAAAGTCATGATTCTGTGTCATGTGGAACATAGTGTTCATAGTTGCTGTTATGTTGAAAGTTCATATTATTGCAAAAGTAAAAAAACACTCTTTTTCAGTAACCACTTGTGTTGTTGCTGACATGAATCACGCGATCCTTATTGTGATAGATTTGTACCTCAAAGCAGAGTCATTTAGTAAGAATCTAAGATTTTGTATGGCTACCGGAATCTTTACTTCAAAACACAGTCTTCAGTGATGGCTTTTAGAGTTAAAGTTTTTCGGGAATTCGTGTTTGGTGAAGTCGTGTTTATAGGTAAAACCGGCTTATTTGAAAAGCCCGAGGAGACTGACAAGCCATCTTCTGCTTTTCCACAAAAAAATGCCTTTTACCACTGAAATTAGCAGCTTATTAGCGGTTTACCGGACACCTAAAACTTCTTAACTTTTATAAGGGACAAGTATATCCATCTTTTGTCCGTTTTTAAGGTATACTTCTGGTATCAGACACGTCAAGTAATTAATCACCGTGTCTTGAGGGTTCATCTCATCTCAAGTAAAGTTACTTCCTAGTTCCCAGGAATAAACTGACAAAAAGAAGAAGCCTTTTTAAAGTGAGAAATGATGACTTGTAGTTGAATTACTGTTATCTCATAAAGACCCAGGTCTTCAGCCGCCTTCACATTTTATATGTTCCCACTCATCATCCTACTATATAAACAGAAGTCATCTTACTTATCCAGCAACGTAAGATGATGAAGATTCAAGTGATTTCCTGTGTTTGCTTCTTCTTCCTTGTCTGCTCCAGCTCTGCATCTGCAAAATTGCTGTTTCAGGTACCCAAAAAACTGCAGAATTTCCTGATTTGGACTGTAATTACTTGAATTTCTCTGATCTGACTTTTTTAGCTTGTGTTTCTTGAACTGTTCTTCAGTCCTTCAACTGGGAATCCAGCAATTACAAACCCGGATGGTACAATTTGCTCTTAGGAGATGTTTCCGACATAGCAAAAGCCGGTGTGACTCATGTCTGGCTACCACCACCTTCTCATTCAGTTGCCTCTCAAGGTATCTTTCACTATAGTTGTCTGCATTTTCCATTCATACATATATATATGTGTGTGTTTTACTGTATATAGTACTTAAATGGTTTCAGGATATATTCCGGGGAGATTGTATGATATAAATGCATCCAAATATGGGAATGAGCAAGAATTGAGAACCCTGATAAAAGCATTCCATGATAAGGGAATCAAATGCCTTGCTGATATAGTCATAAACCACAGAGGAGCTGATTACAAAGACAGCAGGGGAATATACTGCATATTCGAAGGTGGCACGCCTGATGACCGCCTGGATTGGGGCCCGCACTGCATTTGCAGCGACGACACTCAGTATTCAGACGGGACAGGGAATCCCGACACAGGCGGCCACGTGGACTTTGCTCCTGATATCGACCACCTGAACACGAGGGTCCAGAGGGAGCTCTCTGATTGGATGCACTGGCTCAAGTGCCACTTGGGATTCGACGGTTGGAGGCTGGATTTCGTGTTGGGATACTCTGCAGACATTGCCAAGCTGTACATGGAAAACACTCGTCCTGATTTCGCAGTTGGGGAGCTATGGAACTCGCTTTCTTACGCATCAGATGGGAAGCCGGAGTACAACCAGGATCGTCATAGGAATGAGCTGTCTGGATGGGTTCAGAATGCTGGTGGAGGTGTTCTTACAGCGTTTGATTTCACAACGAAAGGGATCCTTAACACTGCTGTCCAAGGTGAGCTGTGGAGGCTCAAGGATGCGAATGGGAAGCCACCTGGATTGATCGGGATTTCACCTGAGCACGCTGTCACGTTCGTGGATAATCACGACACTGGCTCCACTCAGAGACAGTGGCCATTTCCTTCAGACAAAGTCATCCAAGGATATGTCTACATCCTTACTCATCCTGGGATTCCATCTGTGGTTAGTACAGACATTTTGTTTCTGTTAATGTTCTAGCATTTGAAACAAGACTATATATGTATCTTATGTTTTTCATTGTGTTGCAGTTTTACGACCATTTCTATGACTGGAACATGAAGGATGCGATAACAACGATTTCTAGCATCAGGTCGAGGAATGGGATCACGCCGACAAGTACTGTGAAGATTATGGCAGCGGAATCTGATCTTTATGTTGCGATTGTGGATGGCAAGATCATCGTTAAGTTGGGCGCGAAGATGGATCTTGGCAGCCTTATTCCTCCAGATTACCAGGTTTCGTTTTCTGCGAATGACTGTGCCATCTGGGAGAAGAAACGAGACAAACGACACTATGTTTGATGATCATATTTATGTACGAACATGTTCTTAGCAGAATGTGAAGTCATCTGGAATCACTGAAAACCGTGTTCTTATTTTTCAATTCAGTTTGAATATATATATGTAACCGTTATATTTTGCTAAAAGATGTTTAAAAGTGTCAATTATAAATGTTAAACTCAACATAACGTGTGAAGCACTCTGTCCGAAGAGATTTAGCATTTTTCTTTAAATTTTTTTTGAGTGAACATCATTTAGTAAAGGACCAACGACAACAAAAATTGACAAAGACCTCATATCAAACCAAAGTTGGATACACACTTAGAAGATTAAGCGGAGGACGTCTCATGTAAGCGGTTCGAATTGAGACAGAGGGGCAAATGTTGATCTTCTCACTTTTAAACCTGATCTTTTACATATTAAGCATGATCATTCAGTGTACTATTGTTAATTTTAATTTCATGGTTGGTCATTATCTGTTCTATGTTGATCTTTTACATATTAAACATGATCGTATAATGTATTATTGTTGATCTTCTCACTTTCGTGTCTGTCTGATCCTTTACGTATTAATCATGATTATTCAGTAAGACCAATTGATAACATGTCTCAATTGAAAATTTATAGTAGAAAGAAAGTTTTACGGTTTTATCCACTGAATGTAGTCGAGCGTCTCTAAGACGTAGTTGACATTGACCTAGACATTTCCCCTGACGCGTGAAGACGCCATACTTTTCTCACACTCAAATCCTATAAATGCACAGAACATGATTCATTCTCCATCTCCAACAACGTAAGATATTGAAGATTCAAGTGATTTTCTTCGCTTGTGTCCTATTAATCGCCTGCTCCACCTTTGCATCTGCAAAACTATTGTTTCAGGTAATACTCAACAAACCTTCATTTCACAAAACTTCATCCTGATTTTTTGTTTTCTTGATTTCTTCGTCTCGGGCCTTCAACTGGGAATCCGCCAAATACGGCCCCGGATGGTACAACCTGCTCCTGGGAGACGTTTCCGACATAGCCAACGCCGGCGTGACTCACGTTTGGCTTCCACCGCCTTCTCATTCCTTCGCGCCCGAAGGTATATCTTAGATTAATTAGTTCGTTTCAGTTCAGTTCAGTTAATTTCGGACGAGGAAAAAACAGGTTTTGAGTCCTGAATTTGTTTCAGGATACATTCCTGGAAGATTGTACGACATCGGTGCATCCAAATATGGGAATGAGCAAGAACTGAGAGCCCTGATAAAGGCATTCCACGACAAGGGAATCAAATGCCTTGCTGACATAGTCATCAACCACAGGGGAGCTGACTGCATAGACAACGTTGGAACAACCTGCATTTTCGAGGGCGGCGCAACCGATGACCGCCTGGATTGGGGACCGGAATCCATCTGCAGCGATGATAAAGAATTTCCAGGAACCGGGAATAAAGACACAGGCACGGCGTTTCCATTAGCGCCTGATATCGATCATCTGAACGAAAGGGTTCAGAGGGAGCTTTCGGACTGGCTGAACTGGCTCAAAAACGACGTCGGATTCGACGGCTGGCGGCTGGATTTCATGCTTGGGTTTTCCCCATCCATAACCAAGGCTTACATGGGAAACCTGATTACAACCAGGATGGTCACAGGTATTAGAATTCAGCGATTCTAAGACAGAATCTCATCTTAAAATCGCTAAATGTGGGATATTTGTCTGAACTCTGATAAAAACAGGAATGAATTAGCTGAGTGGATTCAGAGTGCGGGTGGAGGTGTTCTAACAGCGTTTGATTTCTCGACAAAGTTCATCCTTAATGTTGCTGTCCAAGGGGAGCTTTGGAGACTGAAGGATGCCAATGGGAATCCTCCGGGGCTTATCGGGATTTTGCCTGAAAAAGCTGTGACCTTCATAGATAATCACGACACCGGGTCCACACAGAACATAAAGCCATTCCCTTCGGACAAAGTCATCCAAGGATATGCCTACATCCTCACTCACCCCGGGATTCCATGCGTGGTAAACTAGCTAGAACATCGATTTTCAGATGAATCTGCAAATATTCTTTTTCACTGTTTCCAAGAAACAATGTTTGATTGTTAACATGCTTTTGCAGTTTTACGACCATTTCTACGACTGGAACATGAAGGATGCGATTACTACGATTTCTAGCATCAGGTCGAGGAATGGGATCACGCCGACAAGTACGGTGAAGATTATGGCGGCGGAATCTGATCTTTATGTTGCAATGGTGGATGACAAGATCATCATGAAGATGGGGGCCAAGATGGATCTTGGCAGCCTTATTCCTCCGGATTTCCAGGTTTCGTTTTCCGGCCAGGACTGCGCTGTCTGGGAGAAGAAACAACCTTAAACAGGCCTTGGTGAACTCCAATTATTTGGAATCAAAACTAAAATCATAAACGGTGCTAATTCATTTGCCTTATAGCCGCACTATGTGGCTAATTCATATAGTCTTTCTTTGGAGCATAAAAAAACAATATCAATTATTCCAGATATGAATTATGACACGGTGTGCAAGGATTCTCATGGTTTTAGAAACTCTATTTCATTAACCATTATGTGATAAAAAAATATCAACGGTACCATGAGTTATTTGTTAGTCAAATATACTCGAGTTGGTGTTATAGTACCCTGAAATGATGTTGACTTTGCAAATCATACTTCCATCCAAATGTATATTTCTGATTGTTATGTTACTTGAAATAAACAAATAACGGTGATTAGAGCTTTTTGGAAAGGGTGTTGCTATTTGCACTACCCTTTAGTGGAATGGTGATGCAAACAACCTTGGAATGCTAAAAAGTTAGTTTAACAAGTTGCAAACCAATAAAGAGTAAAACATTCAGAGTCTCACATTTCAGCAAACCAATAAAGAGTTAGTGCATATAGTAATTGAGTTGGAAATTACAATTTACAAAGTTAATGTCAGATCAGAAATATCCGAGTATTTTTAAAAATTTTAGGGTATACTCTTCTCTTAAAAAAAAACAAGAGGAGTGTAAAATTGAAAAGGCAACCGAGCGGGTTTTCCACTTCGTGTTCGTGGGGGGGGCGCGGGTGACGTGGAAGTGGAACCCAGACCTGGCATCCCTATAGGTTGACTTGTTCCGATCCCAAATCCACAATTCGAAATTTCAAACTCCCGCTCCTCACAGCCCTATTTCTCCCAAACCCCGCTGCCGCCGCCGCCATTCCCCCCGACGACAAATTAACCGTTTCCTTTCGCAAGCACGCCAAATGGGTGCCAATCACAGCCGTCGTGATGACCTGGATCTGTCCGAAACAGACTCCGACGCCGATTCCGGCCAAGAGTCCGACTCCCAAACCCCCGAGCCCAAGCACCAAAAAGACGACGACGACAGCTTCGAAGACGCCAGAGCCTCACAGTCCCCGGAAACTCCCGTGACGCCGTCGTCTGTTGACCATGTCGAGGCGAAGCTCCGAGCGCTCAAGCTCAAGTACAGCCAACCCGGCCCGGTTCCGAAGAACGCCGTCAAGCTCTACCTCCACGTCGGTGGTATGACCGCCGATTCCAAGTGGGTCGTGGCTGAAAAGTGTGCGGCGTACTCGTTTGTCAAAACCCAGAACCTGGAAGACTCCGACGACGATGAAGAGGCTGCAAATGACGGGGATTCGTGGTGGGCTCTGAAAGTCGGGTCGAAAGTTCGGGCCAAGATTGACCATAATCTGCAGCTGAAGGCGATTAAGGATCAGAAGCGGGTTGATTTCGTTGCGAATGGCGTCTGGGCGGCCAGATTCAGCACTGAGGAAGAGTACGCTGCGTTTTTTGAAAAGTTTCAGGATTATCTGTTTGAGAACACTTATGGTTATGAAGCAAACGAGGCCAATCAGGTGAAGGTGTACGGAAAGGATTTCATCGGGTGGGCTAAACCCGATAAGGCGGATGACTCCATGTGGGAGGATGCTGAGGAGGGCTTGTGGAGGACTCCTGAATCGACGAAAAGGACTCCAATGAGGGCTGTAGATGAAATGAGAGAGGAGCATGAAGATGCTGGACCAAATTGTGGTGCCATTCAGAGCTTAGCAATGGGTGGACTGGAGAACAGCTTCTTGGTGAGCAATTCGGGGGTTCAGGTTGTGAAGAACTTCAACCATGGGATTCAAGGAAAAGGGGCTTATGTGAAGTTTGAAAATGGTGGTGGTGGTGTAGCGCATTCTACCCCGAGGAAGGCTTTGCTGATGAAGGCGGAGACAAACATGCTCCTCATGAGTCCTATGGCTGGTGGGAAGCCTCACACCAGGGGGTTGCATCAGCTGGATATAGAGACTGGGAAGATTGTCACTGAGTGGAAGTTTGAGAAGGATGGCACTGACATTACCATGAGGGATATCACGAATGACAACAAAGGAGCTCAGATGGATCCCACTGGTTCGACTTTCTTGGGATTGGATGATAACAGGCTGTGCAGGTGGGATATGCGCGATAGGAATGGGATTGTGCAGAGCATTGCCGATGAGAGTAGCACACCTGTTCTGAATTGGACTCAGGGGCATCAGTTTTCAAGAGGGACTAATTTTCAGTGCTTTGCTAGTACTGGTGATGGATCAATTGCTGTTGGTTCGCTTGATGGGAAGATTAGGCTGTATTCGATTAACTCCATGAGGCAGGCTAAGACTGCATTTCCCGGGCTCGGCTCTCCTATTACTCATGTGGATGTTACCTATGATGGGAAGTGGATACTTGGGACAACAGACACTTATTTAATCCTTATTTGCACTCTCTTTACGGATAAGGATGGGAGGTCTAAGACTGGGTTTTCTGGTCGCATGGGGAATAGAATTGCAGCTCCAAGATTGCTGAAGCTCAATCCCTTGGATTCACATATGGCAGGAGTCAACAACAAGTTTCGCAATGCACAGTTCTCTTGGGTATGGACATGCTCTAACTTCTTCATATTATGATCGTTTTATTGCTAGCTGTTGTTGATATGAGGAAAAATGTGGATATGTTAAAGTATTTATGCATGTGCTCTCGTAGAAATATTTTCAAGATAACGATGATCTGTGTTTTCTTATGTGTAATTATGCATAGTTCTCTTGGGTATGAACATGCTCTAATTTCTTTTTATTTTGCTCTATTTTAGTGCTAGCTGTGTTAAAGTCTTTATGCACGTGCTGTAATGATTTGAGTAGTTAGTGTATATTGCATTCAATGACTTTAAATGTGCATGACTAGGAAGAAATAACATTACGCGATTAACGTGATTTCGTCGTTCTTTGGTTTCTCTCCATCTATTTAGTATTAGGGACAGGTTTAGAGTCCTGTGTCTTTTACATGACTTATTAGTTCAATAGCTGAACTAGCTTCTAGCGTAATACATGATCTGTGTGAGCGTACTACTTGTCCTTCTTAAGCCATAAATACGCTGCACAAATGTGCATCTGGAAATTTGTGATGATTCTTCTCTTCCCAACTCTACATCTGTTTGCATTTTTATGTGTGTGTGCTTGGGTTGGCTTTTTTCATGTAGTTTGTATATTCTATGTTGGTCTACCTTGTATTGTACTATCAAGAGAAAGCTGGATCTTTTCCCCCTCTATTACCCCTGCTTATCATTTGTTCTAAAAACTGTTAAACGGAGTGTCTAATTATATACTGAATATGATGTTGAATGTATTCCAATACAAAGCCAGTTGATCCGTTCTTGATTCAGTAAATGCTACTTAAATGTGTGTTGGCTGAAATAATGATCGATCTGTTTGGCTCTTCTTGCATTTCTTATTATAGAGAAAGAATTTAAGACGATTTTGTCACTGTTAACAATGTACAAATGGATTAGCCATGGTTCTTAGTTACGTTCTATTTTAGCCTTATCAAACTCCTTTTAGTTTAATGTCCATATTTCTTTCTTCTGAGAATCATCCATCACTTGGAAACCACATATCCCCTTGGAATTGAGTCCTTTCCAATGGCATATTTCAGGTGACGGAGAACGGGAAGCAGGAGCGCCACCTGGTGGCAACTGTAGGCAAGTTCAGCGTCATATGGAACTTCCAGCAAGTGAAGGACGGCTCTCATGAATGCTACCATGACCAAGTCGGCTTGAAGAGCTGTTACTGCTACAAGATCGTGCTCAAGAACGACTCCATTGTGGACAGTCGTTTCATGCACGAGAAATTCGCAGTCAGTGACTCCCCCGAGGCACCTCTGGTGGTTGCCACCCCGATGAAAGTCAGCTCCTTCAGCATTTCCAGTCGGCGATTGAACCTCTGAACAAAACTCTTGTTTTGGTGATATTGCCTTACTTCATTATAGGATTATCTTGTAAGAACTGGGATTACTGCAGACCCTGCTGTTATTCGTTAGTCACTTGTTATGCAAACATGTTTCCTGCTTTTAAGGTTTGGACGTGCGGATTTCAGAATATGTTACAGCGTTATTATAGTATGTGTGGTCTGTATTGTGTTTTGATTGGATACATGATAAGTAGGCCCCAAGAGTGTGTTGTTTTTTGTAAGACAGTTTCAGTGAACCATATTGAAGTTCAGAAAGCTGTTAGAAATGGATGTTGCAGGTATACGGTGCTGCTCCCAGATTCTGGCATTCGGTGCATCTTCCACGATTCTGGGAAGGAGTTCGTGCAGAACAACGTTTGGTGCAACTAAAACGAGTCTGAGGAATGTTGCTGTCCGAGCTGAGCAGCGTGCCACGTGGCTTCCAGGGCTCGATCCTCCATCTTATCTTGATGGAACGTAAGGCTATCACACTTCTTCATGGGATAGTTTTGTGCTTTTCGTAGTGTTTGATGAATTGTGTCTGTGCAGGCTGCCTGGAGATTACGGGTTCGATCCTTTGGGACTCGGGGAGGATCCTGATGGCCTGAGGTGGTATGTGCAGGCGGAGTTGGTCCATTGCCGCTTTGCCATGGCCGGAGTTGCAGGAATCCTTCTAACTGATGTGAGTTTAGTGCCATTGTCAACTTTAATTTTCGCAAATGTCGTTTACAGTTTGATGATTTTAAGGTTTCCTCCCGCAGTTGCTCCGTGTAACAGGCATAAGTGATTTGCCTGTCTGGTATGAAGCTGGTGCCACCAAGTTCTCCTTTGCAAGCACCAAAACTCTATTCATAGTTCAGCTGTTGCTAATGGGGTAGTACTTTGTTTCTCTTCACATCCAAACATCGTTTTTACACGTGTCAGTTTGTTAAGCGCGTTGCAGAAGAACTCGTATGATTGTTTGTTTGGTCGTAGGTTTGTTGAGACGAAGAGATATATGGACTACAAGAGCCCTGGATCTCAGGCGAAACCGGGGTCTTTCTTCGGGTTAGAGCCTGCCCTCGAAGGCCTTGAACCGGGCTACCCGGGTGGTCCGTTGTTGAACCCTCTAGGCCTTGCTAAGGACATAAAGAATGCTCATCAATGGAAGCTCAAGGAGATCAAGAATGGTTAGTTTGTTAGTTTAACATTTGCCTGAAATGTGCATTCTGTAATGTACAATGTTGTCCTAACTAAAAAGTGTGCTTTTTCAGGGAGGCTAGCTATGGTGGCTATGTTGGGCTTCATTGTACAAGCTTCTGTTACACACGTTGGCCCTATTGAAAACCTCGTTGACCATCTTTCTGATCCGCTGCATAGAACCATAGTTCAGAGGTTTTCGGGCTCAGGCCTGTGACGAATTCATACAGAAATCGTGCTACTCGTGTTATATGTATGTCAAACGCTTCTGGACGTTTTTCATAATCTTGAAATGAAATACGTCACTTCTTTAAAAAAGTAAAGAAAAAAAGGACTCATCTCTGTCACGGTGAAAGGAGAATTCCGAGTCGGGATAGTTGTAACAATTTATTACTACCGACGAACATGTGTATAAGTCAAGAACAGACTTGTAGAATTCTATCAGTTTTCAATAGATTTTGAGTTGTAGACATTATACTAAACAGTAATCTATTTTGGACCTTAGAATTTTAAGATCAAGCAACTTGTACTTTTATTTGGGTTGAGAATCTAATAATAGCCTTTCCATCATCATTTGATGGTTTTAAATTTAAACGGCAAGAAAATAGCTATTTCAGAAAATTTCACTATAAGATTCCAAGCAGTAATATGTCACAGATTTCACCACTGTTTTTACCATATATACAAGATCCAACAAAATACAAAGAGAGGTACATCCTCTATTCATCAGCACCAAAACTTATACCCAAACAAGAAAAAGTAAACTCAGCATGTACAAGTAAAGATTCTGCAGACAACACAAACACGAAAAACTCACTTCATTTCCAGATATTACGACGACTTTGAAGATGGCTTCTTCCTAGCCAAGAACATGAAGAAACGAGGGAATATCGATCTCGATCGCTTCTTCTTCTTGTGAACCCTAGCTTCTTGATCTGGTGAAGATTCTGTTTCTGTGTTGCTTTGTGTTATGACCACTTTAGGGCTGTTTTGTTCTCCATCACTGTAAACCTTGTTATTATTAACCTGCACTACTGGGATTGACTCAGCTGCTTTTCTCCTCTGATCATGATCTTCCCGCCATTTTCTCAGCTCCTGTTCAACCGCCAGTTTTCCCGCCTTTGCTTTCTCTGCCTTGTCCGAAGCAACTTCCAGGGCCGATTTCCGTTCGGACATCTCTTGGCTGACCTCTTCAAGCTTGCTCAGGCTCCTCAGTTCAGACTCCTTGGCCACCTCGATTTGTGTCATGGCGGCCGCCACTCTCAAGTTGGCCTGCTCCTCGGCCTCGTGGGTCCGCTTGCTCAGCTCGTAGTACTCCTCGAGGGAAATGGTCACGCCAGCTGGCGAATCCTCGGAGTTTTTGCTCCGGGATGATTCGCTCTCCTGTAGAGCGTTGATGGCGGCTAAGGCCAGTTTCTCTGAAGCCTTTGCAGCCTCGATTTCCTTCTGAGCGGCTAGTAGTCGGCTCTCTATCGTGCTGGCTCCAGCCTTGGCTTGATCGGCTTCCTCCTTGGCTTTCCTTAGGTCTTCCCGAGCTGATTCAGCTCGCGTTTTTGCCTGATCGGCTTGCTGAGCAGCTTCCTGAAGCTGCTTGGGAAGCTCTACCATTTTTTCTCGAGTTTTCTTCTCCTTCAACTGAACAGCAGCAATCTCTGCTTTAGTCCTGTCGAGGTCCATTTCCAGGGACTCGATTGCAACCGATGCCATTGCTTCCCTCTGCTTGATCGTGGCAAGTTCCACCTTTTCGTTTTCCAGGTTCGTCTTCAGAGAAACCGCTGCTACCTTCAAGAAATTCGATTCGGTTGTTGCTTTCTCGATGTTCTGATTAACTTCTTCGAGCTCCTTCTTAGCTGAGGCAACTGTTGCTAGAACATCACTGTGAGTTCTTCTCTCTGGATCCACATTTTCATCGTCCTCTCGCAGTTTCGTCTCCATATAAGCAGCCAGTTCCGCTTTCAGGTCGTGTAATAAAGCCGAAGCTGTGTCCAGCTTTGACTTGAGATCCTTAGCCGACTGAATCTGTTGGCTCAGTGTCTCCATCTCTTCCTCGGCCTCTTTCAGCTCCTTCTCCCAGTTCAGCGAGTCGTGCTCTCGAGCCATGGCTGCTCCAATCCTGTGATCCTCGGCCTCGAGGTGAGCAGCGTGAGCTGACTCTAACGCCTCCTTAGCGGTTATGAGCTCGATGGTCAAATCCTCAACCGTTTTCTCCACTTCCTTCGATGCAGAAACGGCCTCTTCGGCTTTCTTCACTGCTGCATCTTTCTCAGACAATAAGACAACGTAGTCTTTTCTTAGCGCTTCCAGCTCGTCTTTAACGGTTTTAAGTTCTGAAATGGCGCCAGCGTGCCTGGCTCGTGCTACCTCCACCTGAGCCTTGGCGGCTTGGCTGGCCTCATCAGCAATCCCGTTTTGCATCTCTTCAACTCGGAGTTTTGCCAGCTCAGCATCCTGCTTCGCTTGCTGCTCTTCAGTTTGCACCCTTTCAAGATTGAGCTTCAGTTCTTCGATAAGCCTTTTAGTGCTCTCCAACTCCTTCAAAACGTGAACTTTATCACTTTCAGCTGTCTCGCATTTTCTCTTGTACACTGGAATCTCCTCCTGTACTTTCTCGAGCTCTTGTTCTATCACTTTACGCCTCTGCAAAACAAAAAATACTACATAAGACTGTAAACAATGAAAGAACATGGTATGTGGCTCAATCTTAAGACTGGAATACTACGTTAGACTAGGAAAATTTACCTCAACAGTCTGCACCTTGTGTGCCTTCCAGTCTACGATTCCTCCGAATTTCGAGACAGCTTGTTTGACAGATTCGATTGGCGCCGCTGTGTCAATTACGCCCAAACTTGGTGTCCTAGGACTCTCAGAAGAAGATTGAACAGATGCTGCAGACTTGGTAGTACTTATCTTGGGACTTTTAGGAACAAGCGTGGGATTCTTGAGGGATGAAATGACTGTAGGCGAAAAATCCTCAGAATTCTTTCTTATTCTAAGGGCTGGATATGAGGCTTCTATGTTTCTCACAGGTGACTCTATCGAAGCAGAATCCCCAGTGGATGCTGCATGTCCATTGGATATATCATTTGACTGAACATGAGTATTGATAGGAGGAAGAATCTCAGCGGGAGCCTCTGATGCTCGTGGAACTTCCGAGTGTTGATTTTCAGTCTCAACGGGAGCCTCGGGTGTTCTAGAAACTTCCAAAATTTCACCAGATGTTGGACTCGACAAAAGAGCCTCGTCTTTTGGCAGAGCATGAGTATCACTAGCAGGAGCAACCTCTGCAGGTGGGAAATCCAAACCATGAGGTGAAGTTTCCGAGTCTCTTTCTTCAGGATGCTCATCTAGTCCAGCTATTTCAGTACCTAAATAGTCATTCTTTGAATGATTTAACATGGGAGTGGCATTTTTTTGCGGAGATTCAGAGTCCGATTTTCCATTAGACTCTATTGGGACTTGAGTTTTTGGTTCATCCTTGTGAGGGGCGGAACTAGTTGGTGCAGCGGGAATTTCTACGAGGTTATTTCCCTCCATGATTTTCACATCTTCCATCACAAATAGAAGCTAAAAAAGGCTGATATCTACAATTCAATTAACCTGAAAACAGAAAAATATAACTAATTCAGACGGATAAGGGACCAAACAGATGGATATCTGCACATCTATGCCTACTTTTCATCGAACAACTAGCTAACAAACAAATTGCCGCCTTGAAAAAACTCTTAGGACATAATGGTTTGGGGAAAAAAGAAACTAACAAGTGGACTTCTTTGCGAAAAAATGAAATAGGCCATGCAAGAATAATCAACGCTAAGATACAAACATCATCAGCTCAGTCATAAATACAGCAAGTTTGCCATTCGAACACAAGTCAATGACTTCAGAGAAAGTCTACAAGGTGTTCCATAAGTTTAAGGATGCAGTTGGTGCACAAAGTAACCATAAAACGAACGCAATAAAAGCTTAAATCACCATCTAACAATTACTATAGAACGTAAGCACTTAAGGGACCAAAAGCCCAATAAACATCGAATTTCAAGTCGAACCATGCTTTGCAACAAATTTAAACATAAAATCCTCCAACCACATACATTTCAGAAACAACAGATGGACACCAGCCACGAAGACAAAGTATCAGAGTTCAGTGTTGCAAACGATGTCATTTCATCAGTTCTCATTAAATGAAAATTTGCAAGTAAACAGATTTTGCCAATTAACTCCCATCAAATGATAGTAAATGCCCAGTATTTCCATAACCTGGTTTCTAACCATATCCCAAAACAATCAGCTGCAAGAACATATTTACCTGACCTTAAAAAGGCGCAAACTTTGATTCTATTCGAACAGAAAATAATCAATCAAAACAATAATCATCCTTAAACTGATGAAAGGTGAACACATAGCATAAGAAATAGAGAAGATAGAGATGCCTGCCTCGAAATGAAATCGCCACCACAAAGCAAAGAAGGGAAAAGTCAATAGAGAAGACGCCAAACACATTTATATCGATTCATACAAAACCACAACAATCTACAGCCTCATAAATAAGATACAATTTGCACAGAATAAGAATTCCAAACCAAAACAATCAACAGAAAATCGCAAAAACTGAGAAATGCACAAAGACAAACTAGAACATAAACAGAAAGCAAAAAATACCTGTAAGAAAGAATCGGGCAGAAGCCTGCGGATTAAGGTTTCTTCGTGAATGTTAAGGTTCCTGTTTCAGGAATTTGAGGAAGAGAATGAAAGAGGAATTAGGACAAGGAGAGGAGAGGAGGAGCTTGCTCAATGTTCATAAGCTCTTTAATGTTCGATGATTTTTTTAATAATGAAAATAAAAGAATAATTTGTTTAATGAAATGACGTAATTAAAGAAGTGGAGATGATATTAAAAGTCGCCGCCGATCAAGGTGTGGCCTTTCATTACTTTCTGTCCTCTTAAAGTCTTCCGCGCGTGTGTTTCAACGACGGAGCCCAATTGATCTATTGGACTGATTTTAGCCCACTCTAAAAAGGGTTGTTACTGTATAATTTTGTATCATAAGTGTATTTAGCATATCTTTAAAATTAATGATTGAATTTGAATCCTCATGTTAAGTGTCTTAGAAGTATTCATTGATGATTAATCCTTTTGAAAGTTTATGAATAATAGTATAAATAATTGACGTGCTTTAAGATAGTGGTTGGTGGTTGGTGGTTGTGTTGATAGCAGATTTTGTAATGGTTTGAGAGATGACTTGCTTGGATGGAAGTTGCGACTAACGTAACAAGGGGGTCTAGTTCGATGACAATACAATTGTAGTTATCTTACTAGAAAACCTCCTAGTAAATTGCATGGGCGTGTGACATTTTATTTTATTTTAAATATGAAGAATAGTATACATATTATTATATAAATAAGATTGTAAACAATTGAAATATAGTGCATGATAAACTTGTATTTTCATTGTCATTTCCTCCATGGTAAAATCCAAAAAAAAAAAAAAAACTTATAAAGCCATATATATATAATCATATATCATACTACTAAATACCTCTCAAAGAATCCATAAAACATAAATTAACAAAACCAAGTGCTGCACTACATTGTATACATCTATCTACTCCCTATGTGCAAGAATCTACAAGCAAAACCACAAAATATTCTAAGCCAATTATTAACACAATAAACAAGAACAAATGCAAACTCAAAAACCCTCCCAAAAACCTCATTTTGCAATAGCACTAAACTTCCTAGGATCAGTCACATTAATCTTCCAATGCCCACTCTTCAACCCTCTTTCCTTAGCCTTATTCCTATCCCACTCCAGCTCAACCAGCCTCTGTTTTTCCAGCCCACAAAACCTCTGCAAGCTCTCATCCATGGCGTCGTGGAGCTTCCACCACCGCGAATGGGCGGCGTCGCTCGCGTAAACGTGCTGTTCTTCGAGATCCCAGTTGCAGTCGTAGTCTCTGTAGCAGAGCCACGGCTTCAACCCGAGATAATGGATCGAATACAGCTTCGGAGGATCCGACCCGAATAGCTGGTTCTTGAGCCCGGATTCAACTGTGGAATTTGACCAGAAATTCTTCAAGAAGTTTATCCTTCGGGGCAATCTATGCCACCAGAAGAAAACCTCGTTCAAGAAACCCTGATCGCCGCCGTTGTAAGAGACGATCTCCTCCGTACGTTTCATGAACATTTTGAAAGTACAGTTCGAAGGTTCGATCACCATGATGCCGGAGTTGAAGATCGAGCCGTCGTTGCCCGAAGCGGAGATCTGCGGGAAGTGGAAGAGGATGTCGAGGTTGCGGAGTACGATGATGTCGGCGTCGATGAAGATGATCTTGTCGTATTCTGTCAGCTGCCATAGCCGGAACTTGCTGTAGTTGTATTCGTTGTAGGTGCCCTTCTCGGCGCGTGGGTTTCGGATTCGGGTGATGAACCGGAGCTGCCACCCGGCCTGGGCCAGGGCGGCGCGTTTCGGGGCGGAGATGCTGCTATCGAGGAGGAGGAGGAGGTCGCGGGCGGTTCCGGCACGGCGGAGGCTCTGCGCGAGGGCTATTGCGCCGCACACGTAGGCTTCCGACGAGTGGAGCACGGTGGCGTAGGCTTCCCTTCTGGCGGTTTTGGTGCTCCGTTCAAGTTTTGATACATCGTAGACCGTGTCTACTCCTGTTATCATAAGGCGGGAAATCCAATTACATTCGTTAGAAATTTTTGAAACTAATTTGTACTAAAATCATTTGATATATAACTTGTCAAACCTATATATATTGCCGACAAATAATTATTTATTTGTAGCACTAGCACCTAAAATGTGCTTGAAAATAGTTGGCCATGATTACTTCTTGGAGTATTTCATCATTCATTTAATCGAGCAAGTAAAGTTATGAACATGGAATTTGATCAATTGATCAGTTGGCCTACCTAATGAAACTTGTTATAGAAGAAGATCCATGAATTTAATTCTAGCTTTACTAGGAATTCATGAAGCCGTAATACGTTTCGACATTTTTGTTTTAAGGGAAATCGATTTTAAGCTCGCTAATATGTTGTAAAATGAATTTTTGAACCATATTGGGTGTCCAGTCAATTAATAATAATGGAGAGAATGGATTGGTGATTAATTTATATTAAACCATAATTATAGTTTTCAAGTCAAAAAATAAACATCATAATTTGAAGATAAGATCGAGTTCATAATCACATAATGGAGTCCAATCCCTAAATAATGTGTCATGATTATATCATTTGCATTTATATATAAGTTGAAAAATAAACATCATAATTCTACATTCTTTCAAATGAGGGAGATTTTTATGAGAAATATGAGTTATATGTAATATTTGGATGGACACATTTGTAGAAAAAGTAAACATAGTAGTTAGCATGTCTAAGAAGAAATAGTATGAGGATATATACCTATTTGTTTTATCAAGACCTTCTATTTAGGTGGGCATATATATTTATATATATATAAGTTATTTATGTGTGGTTATAAGTTATTTAGATGTCACAAAATTGTTTAACTTCATACTATTCCACATTATCCATGCAGTAAATATAAACTATCTGTTAGTTTTCTAGGTGCGTAACGTAAGAAGTTCCTATTAAAATACATACTCCACATTCTATCATTTGATTCAGTGATTAATTTTCTAATTTCAACAACATTGATCAAGAAGAGTGTCATTAATCATGATAAGAGTCTAATAAATTTTCATTATTTATAGATAAGTAACAGACATCGATATAGCATCAACAGCGCCTGTAGCTCAGTGGATAGAGCGTCTGTTTCCTAAGCAGAAGGTCGTAGGTTCGACCCCTACCTGGCGCGATCATATTTTTTTAAAAAAATATTCCCTGCACGCTTTCTAGCATTTTATCTCTATACTCTTTTTTAAAGTCGCTACGATTTCTAACGAGTCCAACGAAAGCAAAAAGTTTGAACATACCTTTGTCCCAAAGCGGCAAGGCCAAATTGCATGATCCGACAGGCAACGCAACTTTCTGTTCCAACCTCGTCAGCTCCGGCTCATAGTACCACCAGTCCCCTTCCCGGCGAACCAAGTCATCGCACCGGAAAATCTCCGGCATCGGCCGGAGCTTGCTCAGAAACACCACTTTCACCCTCTTCTTGTCCCCCAAAATCCCCTTCTTGCCCTTCTTCACCGCCAAGTTCGCCGCAATCAGGTGCACTTGTAGCCGGAAAACATCCCTCCCCCACCCAACTTCCCGGTCGCTCCTCGCCGCCGGCAGCTTGGCCACGATCACGTCCATCGCATCGTAGCCGTCGAACTCCGGCATCGGTATCTCCGGGCACGCGGGGCCGTCGATCTCCTCCTCCTCGTCGATCCACTCCGGGAACAAATCCGTCCATTTGAAGAACTCAGAAACTTTCTCAAACGAAACGTGTTCAACTTTTCCGGCTATGTTCCATTCCGTTACATCTTCTCCGGCCATGTTCACCATCCCGATTCTCGATCCACCTCGAATTTCCCTCAAGAAACTTGGGATCTCCCTCCTCAACATAACCATTTCCGGGATTGTTTGGTTCTTCTCCCGTTCTTCTAAAACCGACTTCATCTTGACCCCATTTTCCCGTTGGAACTGGCATATGCAAATACGTTACATATCAAAATTATATAAAATGTTCGCAATAATAACCAAAAAAATACATTTTTATATTCTGTAAGCATATGATCAAGTTAGCTCACCTCACCTTATGACATTCGCGGAGCGAACAAATATAGCCGTTGTAGATTGGGGTTGAGGAAGGCCATAGGAAGAGAAATGCATAGCCTAGCAAGAAGAGGGCTAAGAAGAAGAGGTTGATTCGGACTACTAAAGATTTTAGAGAAATGGCTTTGTTGATCATTTTCTTTTGGACAAAATGTGAGAAAAACCGATAGGAAGAGAAAACTTTTGTATATATAAGTTATAGTTTGGTAAGATCAGGGAAGCAAGATGTGAATGTGATTATGGAATTCAGTACTGATTAAGAAGACAGAGGTTTTTAAAAGGGGATTTGGACGTAGTTGTTGAGTTTTGGAAGAAGAGTAATATTTAATGGGAAGTTATGCAATCTATTCTAGAGATCCAAGTGTTTTGTATTTGTGATTTTAAATTGTGAGAAAAGGATTGTAGTAGAAAGGAAATCTTAGTTGAAATTGTTTTTATAATCGAGGAAACTACAAAGTATAATGTAAATTTTCACCTCTTCTTGGCGTCACAATTTTCCATATATCAACCGTTTGATGACTCCACAACTCTATTTTACTCTAAGAGAAAAACAAAACTCATATTTTTCAAAGAAAATTGAATTGTGAATGAATACCCATATTTTAATTGAGACATTATGAAAAACTATAAGTTTGTTTATCCATTTATTATCTCATATTGGATTATTTACACTGAGCAATAGCCGCACTCAAATTTAACTGTACAATAATTGTGGATGCAATTATCAAATTCCAACTCCTTAATATTAGATATCAATTTAAGTCAATCAACATTTTGAACTTGGTTTTTAAATAAATATTTATAGTTTATAGTTACATTTCTCACTTATTGTTGTAATAATTGTATAGACATCTACTACTACATTTTAACAAGAATATGCTTAATTTGCTGACATGACTTATGCTCATTTTTCTTTGCTGATTATATATAAAGGGGAAATTAGGTTGGAGGAAATGATATATTACAATTTATTTGGGTAAAAGTTAAGAGTAGCTAAGAGAGGAGGCCTTGCCAACAACTCTATGGTTGGGACGTCAAATTCGTACGTAAGGACTTGGCGAGGCCACCAAAATATTGGCTTTCCGATTACTTATGATTTGTCTTAACAACATTGTTTAAGAATGGTTTATGATAATCACTCTATACCAGCTATGGTTTTCCTCCATGACCAAACTTATCATCAGTGATTCTGGGACGGGTCATGGACCACATTTTTTATTACATTCCCGAACATGAGTACCCGATTTTGAACACAATTTCCCTCCTAATCCGAAATAAAACAATTAGATCAAATAAGATCTAGAACACCATTTTATGGGGTAAATATGACTTGATAAAAGAAGAAAAGAGTAAGTATGAAACAAATAGAGAATGGCCATTTAAAATGAGGCATTTGATTTGGAGTGAAGAGCACATATTCTAACATATGAAGCACCTTCCAAATCTGTAGAAGAATTCTAGCACATCGCTCGTTGTTAGAATTAGTCTTCCCTTCAACTTTATCTAACACAGGGCTCAAAAGATACAATGATAAAGTAAAAAGGTAACAACTGGTCAACAAGTTTACAAGGGAAGAAAAAGATAAACAGCGAAGCTCCAATATACGCTTAACTATGAGCGCAAAATGAAAATGAATACAATAAGTTAGCCAGCTTCGAACCTGATAGAGGCAGTGCGCAGAGAACTTCATCGTGTATCTTTGATACTGACCAGCTTGATGTGGAATGCCGGAGCACGCTATACTCAGATGGTGTCGTGCTGGTTCATGACTTTGCCTGTGTGACTTCCTGGATGTGCTGTGAATGGCTTTTACCTGGTGGAACGAATATCAGGTCTTCCCAGCCCGAATTTCTTTCACTCGTCTGCTATATAAAGAGGGATTAGTATGAAAAACCAACAGTTTTTATCTTTCACCAAAACAAAGTTGCACGTAGTTCATCATTATGTATTTTCAGAGCCACCTACCTCCATTTTCTTCAGAACATTTTCTAGATTACCAACCTGCCCAATACGAGACAAAACAGTGTTCGTCATGAAAGGGAAATATCATAGATACATTCGTCAATGTGTTTACAGACATGCATTAATATAAAATAAATAAATCAGCAGGATGGGGACTTCCATACCACGATGTGCTGAGAAACACCTGAACCCCTTGCCCTTGATACCGTTGACAATTCTTTTTCAATATCTTCCTGTAACTCAACCACAAATCAAAAATGTAATTCAACTGTACACGATTTCACGCCCACTCATATCTCAAACTCACCACGAAGAGATTACGGACACACCTTTCGAAAATATACAGGCAGATAGCGTCTCTGTTTCTTCTTCACCACAAGGAGATCAGACTACAAACAGATCATAGGCAGTTTTGAATCAAGATATGAAGATGACAATAAACTTCACATCAAAGTTAAGTGTATTCTAGACACTACAGAATGAAATCGTCTAAAAGTTTAATACGTGGCAATATTTAGATTTTCATAACATGCTAACCTCCATCCTGTTATCTAGGTGAGCTAAGCTTAGATGAGATTCAATGAAAAACACTCTCATATGCACACACAAAGAAATAAGTAAAGCCCAAACGCTCCATTTCAAAGTTAAGGTTTGGAAACTTTTGAAAGCACTATTCACAACATATCCTCTTAAATCCAATAAAGCTTCCAAAAAACCAGCAAATTATATTTGTAAGTGAGCCACATGACCACCACAATTATATTGCATTGAAAGAAAACTGCTAACCTGGAAAACAGGAACTCCATCAAATCCGGTCATTGCATTTGAAGCTTTCAACTGATAAATAAAACGTAAGTTAAAGAATAATACAGACTCTTATCACGAAATGAGGAAATATCGACAACATATGTTTGAGAGGATCCACACACAAACTGAATCAATACACACTAGCTTCCAGAAACATATTTAACGAAAATAAACTGCAAGAGCTAATAGCAGTATAAAACCAACCTCTACTGCGTTCTTAATTTGAACAGGATCAGGCAAAAACCGGAAAGCAATACCTTCCACCTTCAACATATAAACCTGAAAGTGAAATCAAACTTAGTCAAATCAATGAATTAACACCTTATCTACAGCATCATTTAGAGCAATTGTTGATTAGATATATCAGTAGTTCAGTACATTTGCTTTTCGATGAAGCATATATTATTCTAAAGCACAATAAACAATCCTATTATATCTAACATTTCGCGATCAGAATTCCAAAATCCTCAATCCACAACAATGAATGTATACCTGCTCTAGTGTAATTGGAACAACCTTAGCCCCACCTCTCAATCCTCCCTTCGTCGACCTCACCTGAAATGGTCTGAAAGTCAGTTTCTACATATACATAACCGCCACGAGAAATTGCGCTAAGTGAGCAAAATGCAAATGAGTGTACCTGAGCTAGAAATGCCTGAGCGTCTTCTTGTCGAAAGCAAAGTAATCCAATCGATTTCGCTCCATTAGGATCAGATATGAGCACGAACTCGTTGTTCGTATTGCTGACGGTGTACACAGAGGTTCCGGCTAGGGTTTTGGCGACGTAATCGGAGCTGAGTGCGGAATTTGCAGTGGTGGCGGCAGCGGCGGAGGCAGCATTGGAGCCTCCCTTCCCTTCCCGCGCCGGCGCCGGCCTGGACTGAGACTGCGTCGCGGAGGCGAAGGGGAGGACCAGGGGACCGGAGGCGGCGTGCGACGGCGGCTTCAGCGGATGCAAATTGGCGGCGAATTGAGAGGTGAGTCGCCTCGTGTCGTCGAGTCGAGTAGCGAGTTCGGCACCGAGTTTGAAGGTTTGCTGTTGTATGAAAGAGGTGA
Organism: Cruciata laevipes; assembly: GCA_963678965.1. Taxonomy (NCBI): domain Eukaryota; kingdom Viridiplantae; phylum Streptophyta; class Magnoliopsida; order Gentianales; family Rubiaceae; genus Cruciata; species Cruciata laevipes. The sequence continues at coordinate 2,959,186 of OY787639.1, forward strand.
GGGATTGGAAGGGGTTGCGAGCGGGGCCCACAACGGACTTTGGGGACTCCATTACTGTCTCTTTTATCACAGCTCGCTCTGTGTCTGGTCTGGAGGAAGAAGAAGAGAGACGTGGTTAATCCAGAATGCTGGTAGTTTAGTTGTGACGGGTTTGGGTTATAATTGAGCCAATTGAGGATCTTTTCAAATTTGGGCTATCAGTGGGCCACAACTGTAGAATTTGAAGAAAGTGGGCATTTTAGTCAAGATGAAATGTGATTGATCAGTGTAATTATATGTAGAACTGTGCATTTCAGCCCGATCCGAATTGTCATTCCGATTTCTTTGAGAAATTCTGTTATTTAGACCCTGTTTGCCGCCGGAACTCAATTCTTGTTGCACTGAATTGAACTGTGAAAATTAATGTATCGAAAAAAGAATCATCATAACTGAATTAACTTAAATTTCATAAAATAATATTTTTACCGAACTGAACTGATCTACTGATAAGTTCTGGCAAATAGGCTTTAGTCTTTAACCCATATCTAAAGCTGACAACTGTCTCCATTTTAAATTAGTTTTTGAAAGATCTAAAGAAAAAATAATGGACACTCTAGTCCCAATTGTTCATGGAATCAACAAGAATTGTTTAAAATCCTGGTCTGTCCCAAGAGAAAGTCTTGGGTGAGACCTGTCCTTGTGGAGACCAAGACCAGGGGAATGAGCATTTACTATTTCTGCTTGATTTTTTAGTCAGTTTGTTTGATCTTTCAATCAATGTCCTTGAGTATTTTTGTTTTGCCTTGATTTTTCAGTTAATTTGATCTTTCGTTCAATTTGCTTGATCTTTCGATCAATTTTCTTGATCATTTCCTTGGTCAATTTCACCAACGACAAATTCAATCAAGGAAATCGGCGGGTTTAAAGCTCACCAACGACAAATTCAATCAATAGCAGTCTCATATAATCTTTGGCCTGTCTCAAATGAGAATTTGCCCTGTCCCAATAAGATAAGAAGGAATATATAGAAAACATTAATAATACATGCATGTAAGCGACACAAAAGATCAAAGAGAGACCTAGAATATTTTCGATTTTAGTGTGGATCAATTTAAGAAATTGGATATGGAAGATCTCAGTATCTTATATCTATACTGCTCAAAAGAAGTGGGAACTTCAACTTCTTTTGCTGCATTTATCTATGTTGGGAGAACATGCATGAATCAGGTTCGAAAGAGAGCATTTGTGATCATTAGCAAAATAAACAAATTTATATTTTTGTGATGGATTTTGATCGGATTTAAACCGAATTGAATCAAAGGTTATAAAATTAAAATAAATTTAAAGTATTAAGATTAAGGCCTTGTTTACTAGAACTTTTCTGTAGTTCAATTTAATTCAGTTATGTTCAGTAAAAATGTAATTTTATGAAATCCACGTTAATTCGTCACCCTGATTCTTATTTTCAATACATTAATTTCACTTCAGCTCAATTCAGTTTAGTTCAATCCACTTCATTGCAGCAAGAAATAAGCTCTAGCAAACAGGGCCTAAGGTCCTGTTCTCAATTTTTATGTTCAATTCCTTTTGGTACGGTTTTTAAGAAATCTGATGTGGCGCTGATGTGGGTGGTAGAATTGGTAGAGTATGTGAGAGAAGGTTGATAGTTTATATTATAATTTTTTGCCAAAATAGAAAATGAGTAAATCTCTTTGGGACGGACCAAAAGGGAAATTGGATAAATCTCTTTGGGACGGATGGAGTATTTTTTAGTTCAAATGAGTTCATATAAACTTTTTTTAGTTCAAATAAATGCTTTTTAGTTCAGATAATCTTTTTTCAGTTCAGATGAGTTCAGATAATCTTTTTTAGTTCAGATGAGTTCAGTTCAGTAAACTTATTTAGTTTTCAGATAAGTTAAGTTCAGTAAAATTATTTGTATTTTAGTTCAGTTCAGTTTAAATCAGTTCAATATTTTTTATATTTTTTATATTTTTTCATTTCAATTAAGTTCAATTCAGTTCAATATTGTATGTTATAATAATTTAAATAATGCTAAAATTATTTTGTGATTTTACTAACATGCGTAGTAGACCCTCTTCTTTTGAGCTTAATTTGTCATATCAGTTCAGTTCAGTTCCATTCAGTTTAGTTCAGTTTCAATATGATTTGATGAAATTTAGATGAATTTAGTCATACCGATTCTTTTTTTTCAATACATTAATTTCACTTCATTTCAGTTCAGTTCAGTTTAGCTCAACGACAATATAATTTGATGCAATGAATTAAGATTAATTTATTCATACCATTTTTTTTCACATTAATTTTTACTTCGATTCAATTTAATTTAGTTCAGTTCAGTTTAGTTCTGTAAAATATAATTTGAGGAAATTAAGGTTAATTTAGTTATACCAGTTATTTTTTTAACACATTAATTTACACTTCAGTTTAGTTCAATTCATCATTTCAGTTCAGTGAATTGGAGTGAAATGTAATTTGATGAAATTCAGGTTAATTCAGTCATGTTGATTCTTTTTTTAGTACATCAATTTTCATTTCAGTTCAATTCAGTTCAACAAGAAATAAATTCTTTTGAACTCTAAGTTATACTCAAATTATTAAATTTCAAATGTTTTGAAAATGTCATATTTATTTCATATTTAATTGATCATATTTATTTCAATCCAATTCAATTAAGTTTATCTACATTAGTGCAACTCAGTTCAGTTTATCTACATTAGTGCAACTTAGTTCAGTATATTTAATATTAAATGTATTATATTACATTTAGATTAATAAATTTCAAATATATTGGAAATGATCATATATTTTAGTTACTTTCAATTCAGTTCAGTTCAATTCAGCTTAGTTTTTAAGTTTACGTGAGTTCAGCTAAATTTTTTAAGTACAAATGAGTTTAGTTCAGATGAGTTCAGATAATTAAAGTTTTTTAAATTCAGATGAGTTCAGATAAAGTTTTTTCAATTCAGATGAGTTCAGATAAAGTTTTTAAGTTCAGATACAGTTTTTTAAGTTCAAGTGAGTTCAGCTAAATTTTTTAAGTACAAATGAGTTTAGTTCAGATGAGTTCAGATAATTAAAGTTTTATAAATTCAGATGAGTTCAGATAAAGTTTTTTCAGTTCAGATGAGTTCAGATAAAGTTTTTAAGTTCAGATAAATTTTTTTAGTTCAGATACAGTTTTTTAAGTTCAGATGAGTTCAGATATGTTCAAATACCGTGAAGAGACAAGACCTAAGACTCTATTAGCCAGAGAGTATTTCTTACTGAACTGAATTGAATTGAACTAAGCAGAAATATATTTAAATACTTTTAATTGATCGAACTGAAATAATTTTGAAATTTATCATATATCATTGTAATCATAGTAAAAAAAAGTAATTTTTAATAAAAAATTATCAAACGGAACTGAATTAAAATAAATTTAACTGAAATGAACTGAATTGAAATGATCTACCTAATCTAGCAAACAAGCCTAATTAACTAAATCAAATTTAATCTAAAAACCCAATCATATGCCCACACAATATATGTATATATCCCATCGTATTTTATATTTTTCTTCCAATCTTCATCCTCCACAAGCGTCCCTTTAAATTTCTAAACCTCGATTCTTCAAGATGGATTAATTTAAGAGCAATTAATATATACTTTAAAAAACGAGAATCAATTCAAAGTGTACTTTAAAGCAGTTATAAATACGGGTTCGGCCGGGTCGGAATGATCATTTCACAGTCACAGGGCTAACGGAAAATAGTTTTCTCAAATAATTAAGTATGCCAATGCCGCCGTGCGGTCCCCAAGTGATCTTTCGCGGCGAGCTGATTAAGGACAAAGAGCTCCGGCTATTTTTCCAAATGCACGACCGGAATCACGACGGAGTTTTGGACAGGAACGAGCTGACGGCAGCTTTCCGGCGACTCGGCGCACCTAACTGGGTAGCTTCTTGGGGACTACACTTTGCCGATCGCAATGGTGATGGCCGTATCGGTATCTATGAGAAGGAAATTGATCGACTCACCAAGTATGCCCTCCTTTTTTCGGGTACCGAGTCAGATAAATTAAAATCTATGTATGTATATATTTGTACTTTATTTTGTATTGATGTATGCCCCTGTTTACTAGAGGTTATTTCTTGATGTACTGAACTTAATTGAATTGAATTGAATTGAATTGAACTGAACTGAATTGAACTGAATTGAACTGAAGTGAAGTGAAAATTGATGTATTGAAAAATGGAATCAGCATGACTGAATTAACCTGAATTTCATCAAATTGCATTTTCACTGAACTGAATGGAACTGATCTACGGATAAACTCTGGTAAACAGGGCCTATGTGGTGCCTGTGTATGGTGCATGCATGCACGAGAAACTCAAACTCACCAAGTCTTTTTGTTCACGTAGTAATTAAGTTCCCCCGAATCTGTAATTTTTTTGTTCATGTAATACCTAATTTCGAAATAAAATAAAAATATTGAAATTCAGTAACGTCTAAGGGGCTAAATTAAAACATATGTAGAAATGAATTTAATCAAATTAAATTGTAGATAATTTCAAATAAGCTAAGTTGAGAATGTTTTTAGTAAAAACAAAATAAGCTAAGTTTAACGTGAAATAAAATTAAACCATGATAAATTAATTTGGACACCATACAAAACACAACTTATTCTGTTTTCCATTTTATTCTCTCCTCACATGTTTTTCATATTGTTATCTTCCTGATTCTTCAAAACGGATTTAACTAACTACACCTAAAAAGCATCAAAGTACCTTCAAAGCAAATATAAATACGGGTCGGGTCGGAATGACCATTTCACAGAGCCTCCCAAATAGGTATAAGAGATGGTGGTCAGGGCAACGCCGCCGCGATCTTATGCCGCCGCGTTCAGTCCCCAGGTGATTATTCGCGGCAAGCTAATGGAGAAGAAAGAGCTCCGGCTATTCTTCGAAAAGCACGACCAGAACGGTGACGGAGTTTTGGACAAGAATGAGCTGACGGCGGCTTTCCGGCGGCTTGGCGCCGCTCAGCCGGCGAAAATAGCCTCTTGGGGACTTCAATTTGCCGATCGCAACCGTGATGGACGTATCAGCGAGCAAGAAATTGATCAGCTCACCAACTGCGCTTTCCTTTTTGGTTACAGAGTCATATAATGGCAACCCTCTGTTGATCTCTCTACGTATATATTTGTACTTTGTTTTGCTTCCGTATATATCTCTAATTCTGTATGTACACAGTACACGCATGTACAAAAAGTTCAAAGTTATCTTCTGGTAATTAAATTTTGTTGATAAAATAAATTATTTTGAAGGGGAAAATTATCTCCCGGTAAATAGATTTTTTAAAGCACCATTATTGTTTTTTCTTTTGGTAAATAGGGTGTTTTTCTCTAACTAATTATCTAAAAGTTTTTTTAGTTCGATTCAGTTAGATCAGTTCAATTCAAATTAGATGAAATAAATTTTGATGGTATTCAACTTTATTCAGGTGTAGTATTCTAATTTCTCAATATAATAATCTTCAGTCCAGTTCAATGTAGTTCACTTAAGATTTGGGAGAACAAATATCCTAACTTATAATACTCTAAAAAGTTTAACCTATATACAAAGTGTTGGGTGAGACCGTCCTTATGGTAGGACGAATGATATATAGTTCATGTGTTTAATAGATTTGTAAATGTGTTTAACAGTTTTGAACTTTAAGTTCATGGTAGGATTTTATAGTTCATGGTAGGACTTTATGGTATGACGGTCTCACCCAAGACCTTCTCTAACCTGAATAACGAGAAGGAAATTAAAGGAGTTCCCGTGCAAACTCTTTATTATAAATACGCCTACTGCGATGATCATTTCACACAGCAAACGTAACCATATACATATACATTCACATCTCTGTACATATAACATATGGTGTTTGCCGTTCCAAGGAATATGAACTTTAAGACCGTTCCAGACGACGAAGAGCCGGAAAAGTTGCTCAAACGGTGCGACGCGTTCCGCCATCGGTTTCCGGCTACGAAGGAAGCTGCGCCGCCGCCTAAACATTTTGGAAGTTCTCCGGCGTCGCCCGGAGACGACGAAGAGCTGGAGAAACGAAAGGCGGCGTTCAAACGGTGCAATGCATTCCGGTACCGGTTTCTGGACAAGAAAGAATTGAGAGAAGCGTTTAAACATGAAGCTGATGCCGATCGAGATGGACTCATCACTGAAACTGAGCTTGACGAGCTGGTCAAATATGCCCAGAAAACGGGGTATCATTTTTAAGGGTATTAATTAGCTAGCATATATATTTATTCAAGAAAAAAAAAATTAAGATCTGAATTAGTCTCAATAATTATATATATTTAATATATAATATTATTTTTGAAAGTGTAAAGATCACACATGCATAAAAGTGAGAAGATCAGCAATAATATAGTACTGAATGATATATCATGCTAAATATATGTAAAAGATCATGTTTGAAGGTGATAACATCAACATTTCTTTCTTAATCTCATGTGAGACATCCTCAATCAAATATTGATGATCATTCAGGTATACTATTTGTGATTAATTATAAGTAGCGTAGAATCTCTCTACATATGTATATGCATGCGATCTAATTAATGAACAAAAGCTCTATCATTTCAAAGAATATTAAAAGTTGGGGAGAAATAGATTCCTGAAGAAAGGTATTACAAAAGTAACCCATGGCATTAGGGATCAGGTGCCAAAAATCAAATTTGGAATATGTTTCAAACCACTTTGAACAAGTTGGCGGGAATTCTCAAGTATACACTTATATAATTTTGGTTTTTTAATATTAAAAAGCATATATACCTAAACTTTGTACAAAATATAGCTATATATATAAACAGAAATCCGTATCTATTTTTTTTGACCGACGTATCTATATATCTATAAACCATACTTCATTAGTACCGAACATTATCTTATTTTTTATTTTAATTGCATATGAAAAATGCCCCTCTCTTGATGCGTTCTAACTTCCATGTCTATTGGAAAAGTTCAACTTATATACTAATTATGAAACTAGTTCTTGGGGGTACTTGAACACAATATAATTAAATATGATTGTGGATAATAAATGACCAATGAGCAAAGTGAAACTTATGGCGGCCAAAGCTCGATGATCAGCTGGTTTAATTTTAAACATTAAAGATAAACTAAGTTTAAAGGAATAAAATATTAATGTAAATTAAATCAAGGTTTATCAAATCATATTTAGTAAATAATAAGTATATTAAACGGAATAAAATTAAACGGAACTCAAACTTTTTTTGTCTTCATGGCGGAGATCGATCGAACTTGGTCCCGATCTGTTAAACTTATCTGTAAATCAGTTTGATTTATTTTAATTCTGTTCATTAGTAAAATTATAATTAATTAGATTAAATTTTAGGATATTCATTTCAATTCTGTTCTATTCAATTAAATAAGCAAAAAATATCCGGCCCTAGGGCTACACTTTCAATCGTGGGATAGGTTGGGTCGTCTTTAAAACACCAATTCCATGTATCGTGGGATACAAATTTACCTCTAACAAATATAAATACAGATACTGCGATCATCATTTCTCTCTCTCTCTCTCTCTCTCACACACACACACACCAAATTAATATCATCCTAGCTACTAGCTAGCTACCAACATGATGCCGCCGCCGGGCAAGGATAAGAAGATGGTTAGCAGGGACCCGCCGGAGATCCCGGCGGCGCGCTTCCACGGAGCGGAGGAGCTAAAGGCGACGTTCAAAATGTTAAACCATGACGGGATTCTGAAGAATCTATGGACAGAAGCGTTCAAACGCCAGCCGATGCAGCAGGCTGATGCCAGTAAAGATGGAGCCATCAGTGAAGCTGAACTTGAGGAACTCGTCAAATGTGCCCAGAAAATTCCTTACATAGTTCTTCAAATTCAGAAATATATCTGAATATATATATTTTTAATGGATAATGAATCAAGATGTATTGATCATATCAGTATATATCAGCTAGTGTTATTGCTGTCCCGGATCCAAGCATATCAATATGATCTATGAGTGATGTATTGAGATATATAAGATATTGATACAAGTTATAATTATATACTGATAGATATGTTATATATATTATGGTGATTAATATTTAGTGTTATAAGTGAGATATAAGATTGTGAAATTTTGTTGTGAAGAACTTGTGCTAACATGATTATATGACCTAAAACAGAAATTGTGAGATGAGTGTTTGATTTGATCAGTTGTATATAATGATGAAATAGTTAGTTGAAAAATGTTGAAATGAAGTCATATATCGCTAAAAAAAAAAAAAAAAAATCTATAGTGACGCAATATTAGTGACAGATGAATAAGTGTCGCTATTTTAACGTCACCTTCATGTCACTTAATTGTAGTGACATATGTGTATGTGTCACTAAAAAGATTGCTAGAATGTCAAATTTTCAATTTTGTAAGCGTCGGAAATATTAAATGACACATATAAGTGTAGCATAATTTTACTGATAGCGACGCTTTATGTCACAAATACTTGTAGCGACGCGTTATGTCGTCACTAAAGTTATAACTATGCGTCACTATTGACGTTATTTTTTGTTGTGTATTGATCTGGCAAAACTGATTACGAAGTCCACTTATTGTTTATTTGATATGCACAAACTTCATCTATAATTATATAGGATTTAATCATGTAAATAAAAATAATGATAAAATTTTCTTTCGATTGGTCTTTAAATTATTATTTTTTCTGAAACGGAGCTGCATTTAAAACTAATGACAAATGAAAGGTGATAAAATATGTTGAAGACCGGTAAATTAATATATTATACAGTGTTAATTAATGAAATTACCACTTATTCCTACCTATCATTAACAAATACTTAATTTACCATTTAGTAGAATCTCAAACCCAACTAATTAAAAAATATTAAGGGAATGTAGATTCTTGAGAAATGCGGTAATTATCATCTTAGAGAGAGAGAGGGATAAGATTCCGAGTGAATTTTGGGTGGGACCGCGTGGCTTTTTTAATCGTCCCGGTAGGATGGAAGGATAATGCGGTAATTATCTTCATGCATGTGTTTTTTTTACATCAGGTTCAATTTTATGAAAGGTACTTTTTTTTTTTTTTTTAAATTAAACCAGCCATGCTGGAGGGATATTTATTTGGCTCCCTTAACCATAAGTAGCTCAAAGTCTTGAAACTTTACAAATTGTCCAAGAAAAATCCCAATAAGTTGGGATGAAAAAACTTGAGGTTCAAGAAAAATCCCAACTTTTTGGGATGAAAAAACTTGGGAGTTTACAAGTATCTTGAGTCTAAAGTTAGTATTTTCTAATCGATATCTACTCAACCGATCCAGGTTAGTGTTCGACCAGTTTCCCAGTCTAAACAACAAGTTTGCCACGGTGAGGATAACATTGCAAGGAGCTGGTTTGTGATGATCAAGGTTAAACTTGACAGAGCACATATTAGCCACTTGAATGTGATCAGAAAATACCAACTGTTCTAAGAAGGTTTTATACAGTAGATGATTTATATTAAAAGCTAGCTTGAGATGATCATGTAAACTGATTCCTGCATTCCATAGAAGTGATCCTATCGGGTGGATGAACCAGCAGCAAACGTAGCTCCTTCTAAGATGCACCGGTAAATCAATGGGGTTCTTTTCATGTTGAACACAAGGCCCTAGGGCCTTGTGATTTCCCTGTGACACAAAAGGAAAAAACCAGTAAAAGTATTCCATTGGAAAGCATATTGAATTCATTAAAGTAGAAGAGTACACCTGATCCCAACTCGCATTTCCAAATTTTGCAACTCTTCCAGATCTTCGAATCTGCATATTAAAACAAACCAAAGCAGTACCCATTCTAATGCAATTTATTTTAAAAATCTAATGTACGGGGTCTCTAAACTGTCTAAATGAACCAATCCTTTAATTTCTCTTGGCAGATTATCATGATCAAAAGAATTTGTCATTCTAGAAGTACTTGCTAACTTTGCTAATGCATCTGCCACTGAATTTGATTCTCTAAAAATATGCTTAAAATGTACCTGCATTTCGCTTTGTAGGCTCCAAATGTTTCTGAGAATAGGGATCAAACGCCATGGTGCCTTTTGTTCTCTTGAAACGATTTTCAAGAGAACCATAGAGTCCATCTCAGCCTGGATCTCCAAGATGCCATGGTGAAATGCAGCCTGCAAACCAAGGCTCAGTGCCTGTGCTTCTGCTTCCATGCTGTCAATTCTGTTGAGATAGATGGACTGAGCCAATACAACTCTACCAGTCCCATCTCGGATAACTAGACCAGCCCCAGCATAATTCGTAATTCCAAGGGATGATCCATCTGTATTAAGCTTTAACATATCCCTTGGAATACTCCATTTGACCTGCATAGTTAGTGCATGCAATAGAGGCCTTACCGGAGCCAAATCAATCAAATCTGTATGCATACTAACCATTTCAGACGGTTTCCATTTCAAAGAGTGAGCTTTAATAATATTTCTCAATATGTCCAAAACCCTTTTTTTCATGGTAACAATCCTTGGTTTTTTCTGTTCATAAAGGTATTTGTTTCTGGCACACCAAATTACCCAGTTTAAAATGCATGGTATTATGAAAGGTACTTTACATCACGTTCAATTCAGTTTCATCTAATTTACCTAATTTACATTTAATTTATAGCCCATACCTTTTTATTTTATAATTTATTTATATTCATACTCATCTTTCATCTAACTTTCATGGTGTACCAATTTAATTCTGTTTTAAAATTCATTTGAACTCAATGATTTCAATTATGTTCAGTACTCTGGCTCATTCCATTTTATTGCATTTTTTTTTAAGTTCAGTTCAGTGTTGTAAATTCAATCAAGTTTATTTTAATTCATCCAGGATTTTGATCTATTTGTAAAAAAGGACATATGTTATCTTTTACTAAAAAAATTTGTAAGTTGGTTTTTTATTGTGATGGTTTAATGGTTAAATCAAATTTTATGCTGTTTTTTTATTGTGATGTCTTAGGCCCTGTTTACTAGAGCTTATTTCTTGATGTACTGAACTGAACTGAACTGAACTGAATTGAACTGAACTAAAGTGAAAATTGATGTGTTGAAAAATGGAATCAGCATGACTGAATTAACCTGAATTTCATCAAATTGCATTTTCACTGAACTGAACTGAATTGAACTGAACTGAACTACAGATAAGCTCTGGTAAACAGAGCCTTAATGGTTAAATCAAATTTTAACACGTGTTAAATTATAGAGAGTTAAATTTACTGGATTATTTCATGTACATTTTTCTTATACAGGTCCATATTTTTACCAAAATACTCTTAAATGCATGTTTGCATTTTGGTTAGCAATTTTATCCTTACTAATATAAAGGACATTCTTGTAAAAACTTGGACCACCATAAAGAAAAACTTACTACCCCTAAATTTAATACATAAACTTTGTTTGATGTTCATACAAACGTGTTAACTTTGAATAGGGCCAGTAAATTAACCAGCACAAAGAAAAGTCCAGCATTAATTAAATTTTCTGACCTTTTTACAAGTATAAATACAGCTACTACGACGATCATTTCAAAAAAACACACACACACACACAACACCAAATATCATTTAGCTAGCTAGCGCAGCAAGGTGTGATGATGCAGATGCCGCCGATGATTAAAATAAAGAAAACTCCGGCGGCTCATCTGGTGGTGCGCCACTACGAAGCAGGAGAGCTGACGGCGGTGTTCAAAGGGTGTGACCGGAACGGCGACGGCGTTCTGGACAAGAAGGAAGTGAGGGAAGCGTTTAAGCGGCTGGGCTCTTGTCTGCCGATTGTGAGGGCTATCCTGGGGATGCACCACGCCGATGCCAATGGAGATGGAGTCATCACTGAAACTGAGCTTGCTGAACTCGTCAAATATGCCCAGAAAATTGGGTATACTGTTCGTGAGTATATATAAATATATATATACACACATGTGTATATATATACACACATGTGTATATATATATATATATATATATATATATATATATATATATATATCGTGGTGGTACTATATTCAAGTTTCTCTGTTCAGAAAAATGTATGCATGCCTGTGTGCTGTGTAATATATATCTTAAATGAATAATGAATGCTTGTTCCGGATTTCATTACCATTCTTGTATATTGATAATCTTTAAGCATGCTTGACAACTTTATTACACTACATGATGCTTATGCTTGATATGTATATCATATCAAGGATGCATAGAGGATTATATTCATGATGGTACTCAACCCAAACTAACACATAAAGTCATAAATGGCTTTTATGGTAAAGCGTAAAACATAACTCCACAAGTGAATGAGATTTGAAAGATTATATAAAATCTAACCGTTCAAATTCTTCTATGTATCTAATGTCAATAACAACATAGTCAAAGATTAAACATGATAAGGTCAATGCTACTACGTACAATCAATGATAATATTCAGAATTTTAAAGTACGCTCAGATATTATCGCTACTTTTGGGTTATAGTCTCACGGTAAAAAGAGACACCCCAATTAATTTTGATTGTATCAGCCCAAGACTCTCACTCTTTATTCAATCGATCTCACGGTAAAAGAAATTTTCAAAAGAGCTATTGACAATATTAAGTATGCATGAATGCTAGCTAGCTATATAACACGCAAAAAACTGACAAATCAACCTCTACGATCTACCAATCTAGTGTGCAACAGAATCACCATAAAATAAGTCAACAAACTCTTTTGAATCGGATTTCTCCTCCATTTCAATAAACCATATCTGAATTATGCCAAAAACAAGGTATTAGCACAAAAACTGTCATTATAAATCATGAGAAAATCTTGGGTGAGACCTGTCTTTGTGGAGACCAGGGGTAAGACAATAAAATGGGGGGTCAAACTGTAATTACTATAAACTCAGCGTAATTACAATAGAATACAAGGACCTTTCCGCAAAATCAGAAACCTACCAACAAAATCAGGAAAACTCGCCCCAAAACATGACATAAATTCCTCTATCGATCAGCGATCACAAAACCCGATCTCCTATGGCGTCAATTGCTCCGGCGATGTTGCCTCCACCACCGAACGAGAATATCCGGCCTCGATCTCCAGACATTATGATCATCTGTCAAAATATAAAACATAAAAAGATCAGGCAAAACAAATAGAAGATCATGCATAAAACATAAAAGATCAGCATGCAAGAAACACAAAAAAAAAAAAAACAGGCAGGGAGCAATATAAAAAGATTAGGCTAAACAAATAGAAGATCATGCATAAAACATAAAAGATCAACATGCAAGAAATACAAAAAAACAAGCAGGCAGGGAGCAACATAAAAAGATCAGGCAAAACAAATAGAAGATCATGCATAGAACATAAAAGATCAGCATGCAAGAAACACAAAAAAAAAAACCAAGCAGGCAAGGAGCAACATAAAAAGATCAGGCAAAACATATAGAAAATCATGCATAAAACATAAAAGATCAGCATACAAGAACGTTCATGCTGATCATTACATGTTATATGTAGGGGTGTAAATGAACCAAGCCGTTCGTGAGAAACTCGTGAACAGTTCGACAAAAGCTTGGTTCAAGCTCGAAACAAACGAACACGAGCCGAGCTCGAGCCGGCTTGATTAGTATTCGAGCTCGAGACGAGCTCCATGACTATGGTTTGATAAGCTCGTCGAGCCTTAACGAGCCTGTACATGTATATATAAATTAATTATTATATATTAATTATTAAAAAAAAGCTTGCAAAAGATTTAATTAACATAAACGAGCCGAGCTTGTTCGAACGAGATCGATTTACCCGAGCTAACGAGCCGAGCTCGAGCTCGCTAATTTTTATCAAGCCTAAGCTCGTTAAGGCCAAAGCTCGGCTCGGCTCGGCTCGTTTACACCCCTAGTTATATGTTGATTTTCTTATTTTCAAACCTAATCTTTTAATTTACTTATATATAAAATCTTACTTATATAGGTGTTTGGGTAGGTATACATCTCATATGTATACTTATGTTGCATGAAGCATTAATTTAGCATTAATTTGGGTAGGTAAATTAAAATAGTATATAGTACAAATTAAAGGTATGCATGATTTTAAAAAATAATTATGCATGATAGGTTTGCATATTAACTTTGGATTTTAATAGTTAGATCCAAATCTAGACATTTTTTATGTGTAGATTCCGACCCAATTAAGACCAAACTCGTGGCCATTCTTGTATGAATTAAGTTACCAAATTCCTACTTATCCTTATAAAAAAATTCTTAATTTACCGTGAGTAGAATCTCCTTGTTGGCCATAAACAAGCCCTACTGCTTTAAATAACATTAAGAAGAAAGTAGATTCTTGAGGATGGGAATTGCAAAGTTACACATGCATGGGGATTAGATTCCCATTGAACTTAATTTGGAATAAATGTAAAACATTCACAACATTATCCATCTGTTAACATTATCTATATCCACCTGTACACTTGTATTAAGAGAAATTGATGTGCATTTAGGATGAGTTAATCGATTAGAAATAATGTAAGTACGTAATGGAATAGTTCATATTTTCCTTGGTTAGTTTCTTATTTATAAAGTTCACATTTTTATTTATTTAATTTTTTTACAATAAATGAAATTAGGCAAAGTCTTGGAAGCGACCGTCTACATATGTAGACCGGGTTAAATTGTAAATAGTCTAATATTTCAAAAACAAGGAGAGACTAATTTGCAATTTTTAAAAATTTAGAAATTTCACGCGCTACAGTAATTTCGCGCGTGAACAGTGCCATGTGAACAGTATGTGAATAGTACTGCTACAGTGTTAATTCTTTTTTTTTTTTTTTTTTTTTTTTGCAAAAAAAATCAGATTTTGTTTTAAATTGATCATGTTTTATTTTATAAATTACATCTTTTAGGTTTTTAGATGATTGATACTATACCAATTTTTATATGATTAACTATCTCTCAGGTTTTGCTTTAAACTCCTCATGTTTTAAGTTATAACCTCAATATTTTAAGTGGACACAGTTTGATTTAAATTCCGCATGTTTTTATGTTATAATGATCATCTTCTAAATTACAAGTTCAAGTTTTAGGTTAAATCCCTCATGTGATTATAATAAACTTGAGGTTTTGGGTTAAATTCCTCATGTTACTGTAGTAAACTTCATCTTTTGGGTTAAATCCCTCATGTACCAAACTTCAGGTTTTGGGTTAAATCCCTCATGTTACTGTAGCAAACTCCAGGTTTTGAGTTAAACCCCTCATGTAACAAACTTCAGGTTTTGGATTAAATCCCTCATGTTACTGTAACAACTTCAGGTTTTGGGTTAAATCCTCATGTTATTGTAGCAAACTTCAGGTTGTGGGTTAAATCCCTCATGTTACTGTAGCAAATTTCAGGTTTTGGATTAAACCCCTCATGTAGCAAACTTCAGGTTTTGGGTTAAATCCTCATGTTACTGTAGCAAACTTCAAGTTGTGAGTTAAATCTCTCATGTAGCAAACTTCAGGTTTTGAGTTAAATCTCTCATGTACTGTAGCAAAAGTACTGTAGCGGTACTTTAGCAAACACTGTACACGCGCGAAATTACTGTAGCGCGTGATTTTTCTAAATTTTAAAAATTGCAAATTAGTCCCTCCTTGTTTTTGATATATTACCCTATTTTTAACTTAGTCCTTGGTCTACATATGTAGACGGTCGCTCCAGAGACCACCCCATGAAATTATATGTAATTAAAGTAAATAGGCAAAAGATACCAATAATATAATCATAAAACATACACACATATCCATATTACCCATAGGCGAAACAGAAATTTAAATTAGGAGGGATCATAAATAAATATAAAAGAATTTATAGGTACTAAATTTTAATATATAAAAAATTGAGAGAGTTTTGGGTGAGACCTGTTCTTGTGGAAACCAATGGACAATGGATTGATCATTTACCGTTTTTGATTGATTTTTTAGTCAGTTTGATTGACCTTTCAATCAGTTCCCTTGAGCATTCTTGTTTTGCCTTGATCTTTCAGTTCATTTGATCTTTCATTCAATTTTCTTGATCTTTCAGTCAATTTCTTTGATCATTCCTAATCATTGATACATTACTGTTATTTCTACCGAATCTCAGTCTCGAGTCACTTTAATAATATATTATCTCCGTGACTCGGGTCACAGAGAAATTATCAAAAATATCTCTGTGGCTCGAGACTGAGATTCGGTACAAATTCCTAATCCTAATGTATATATTTTGATAATATATATTATCTCTGTGATATGTATATATTATATAATTTTTTTTAGATAAGATGCTATCTTAAAAAATTGTCCCTAGCTATGCCGAATGGACATTTTTTGGGTACTCCTGGCATTCTTAATCTTGATGGCACGAAGGATAATATATACTCCCTCCATCCCCTTTTATTTGTCTTACTTTTTAGTTAAAATTTTTTACTCCATATTTGACCATAAATAACTTTAGTTATACTTAATGACAAAGTATGAAATTTTAATATCTAAAAAGTATATCATACGATGATTCTAGTGATATATTATATGATGATATTATTATTTGTATAATATAAGTTATTAATGGTCAAACATGGCATGAAAAAAAATGACTTGAAAAGTATGACAAATAAAAAGGGACGGAGGGAGTATATCATTTATCTCCATGCACGTGGTTGCTAATTAGATGTTGCACGCTGTTAATTATTAGTTCAGAAGTGTTAGCTAGCTGGATTCGGTTCACTTCAGCTTAATTTAACCTAATTTAAATTAAATTTAGCACGGTTAATTTTATAGGATTCCATATAACAATGAATTATTCGCTTGATAATTTATTAAAAAGGGCCAGGTCCAAACTTTTCACCAGTATAAATACATGAGCTACGTACTGCGATGATATTTATTAATTACACACAGCAAATATTTAGCTTTAGCTCTCTATTCTCTTTATTTTAATTATGTCTATGAAGCCTGCCGTCGTGAAGCGTGGTGGAATGCGGCCGATGCCGCCGCCGATCATAGCTCCGAAGGACAAAACTCCGGCGGCTCCGGCGGTGCGCCACTACGAAGCAGGAGAGCTGAGGGCGGTGTTCAAAGGGTGCGACCGGAACGGCGACGGCGTTCTGGATAGGAACGAACTGAGAGAAGCGTTTAGGCGGCTGGGCTCTAGTCTGTCGATTGTGAGGGCTTACCTGGGGATGCACCACGCCGATGCCAATGGAGATGGCGTCATCAGTGATACTGAACTTGTTCAGCTCGTCAAATATGCCCAGAAAATTGGGTATACTTTTCATGCATATATTTGAGTGATATATACATATATATACATATATATATGTGTGTGTGTACTTACTACTGATTGAGAAAATGCATGAGTGCGTGCTTGTACTTTTTTTTTTCTTTCTAAGTACGTTGTGTAAAACTCTTGATGAATCAATATATATCATTACCATGCATTCTCGTCTTAATATTCTTCTGTTTGCATGTATATATATCTTGTGAGATTGGTCAGGTTGGCGTAAAATAAAAATGTTTTACCGGGTCTCAAAAGTTTAATAAGTAAAAAACCAGATTTAATTTAAAGTTGACAAGATGATCAACACAGAACATGTAATGATTATGCATGACATTAAGAGGATCAACGTTGTATGATAATATAATGTTTAATAGGTAAAAGATCATCCTTTTGAAAATAAAACATCAACACAATATGTAATCAAAGGTTGTGGAATAACCTAATCTCTCCCTAATCCTCAACCCATATCTCCCTAATCGTGATCGATCATACATTATAACTCTAGGGTTCTATCTTGTATAACTAGGTCAACTCGATCAGTTACAAACTCACAAAACTGGACTGAAAGAATACCAACTCATTATTAGTTTGATAGGTACATATTTCATCTAAAATTGGGTTGAATTTTATTATTATTTTATTTATAATGATCATGATACTACAAATACCAATTTTCCTCGATTTAATTTATTTTTATCCTTAACATAAGTGATGAATTTAATGAGCACTAATAAAGATTTACAAATAATTTGGCACTCAGCCTTCGGGCACATCGCCTTGGGCCACCTTTGTAATTTATTTTATTTGGGTTGAGGAGCTGTTAATAATCCTTCAGATTTCATTTTTTTAATTATAAGTTGAGCACACTTAGTAAATTGGAAGTGCACCGTGTTTTCTTGAGTTTATCAATATATTAGAAACTTTAATTTAATTTAGTTTAGTTTAATAGGTTTGTTAAATTTAATTAGATTAATTTAGTTGAGCACTCTTAGTAAATTCCGACCTAATTCGGACCAGCCTCGTGTCCACCCTTGTATGAAGTTATCAATTATTCCTACTAATCATTATCATCAAATACTTAATTTACCGTGAGTAGAATCTTAAACCCTACTAATTCAAAGAATATCAAAGGAAAGTAGATTCTTGAGAAAGGATCAGATTCCGAGTGAACTTTGGAACAAATTTAAAAAACATTCACAACAAGTTTTTGCGTTATATGTATACTTAATCATATCCATGTCATTTTTTTTTTTAAATACAAATTCTCCATGTCTTTATAGAGACCATGGACTATAGGAAACATCGGTCAAAATTGTTGTTGGTGAGGTTCAACCCGCTGTTGCGGTTAGCTTTTAAGTTGCTGGTGATGCCAGAGCTCAGCCGACTGACATGGACGGACTCGAGGTTGAACTTCGGTGTGAATTTGTACGAAAGAACAATAAGGTACCCAGGACTAGGAATGATCAAACAAATTGAACGAAAGATCAAGACAAAACAGTAAATGCTCAAGCAAATTAACTGGCACATCAGGGCAAAACAAAAATACACAAGGGAACTGACTAAAAGATTAAAATTACTAATTAAAAGATCAAGAAAAAACATTAAATACTTATTTTCTTGACACTTGGTCTACACATAAAAGGGTCTCACATGAAATTGCCTTTAAAAAATGTATCCGTTATAAAATGACACGCCCAGCTTTATTGGAAGTTTGTGAGTTGCTTGCTCATCTTATATTTACTGTTACTCATCATGACTAGAGTTCGTTCAAATTGATTCTTTTGGCTTACAAAATAAGACGATATATATGTTCCATTTTTTACTCGTTACAGGAAAAGTTTCCATTATTTTAAGCGCCAGGTGCAAACTTTTCACCAGTTTAAATACAGCGCCACTGCGATGATAATTTCACACCCATCAAATATTAGCTAGCTACCTCTAGCTCCACGCCTATGAAGCCTGCTGTGCAGCGTGGTCGCGTGCCGCCGGTGGCGCCGCCGATATTCAACGGGATGCTCCGCCGCGAAGATGAAAAGCTGAAGACGGTGTTCAAAAAGTGTGACCGGAACGGCGACGGCGTTCTGGACAAGAACGAACTGCGAGAAGCGTTTAAGCGGCTGGGCGCTAGTATGCCGAATTGGAGGGCTTTCTGGGCTATGCAGTATGCCGACGCCAATGGAGATGGCGTCATCAGCGATACTGAACTTGCTGGTCTCGTCAAATATGCCCAGAAAATTGGGTATACTGTATTAAATAAATAATATAAATTGACCCAAGCACCATATATATGTATAACTGAGTGAGAAATATGTTTGCTTGTACTGTTTTTTTTTCCAAGTACGTTGTGTAAAATTCTTGATGAATCAATATATATAATATATATCGCTAATTACCATGCATTATGGTCCTATTCTTCTTCTTTTTACATGTATTCACTACGAAAAACATTCCAGTAGTGACGCAATTTTAGTAACAGAATAAGAAGTGTAGCTATATTAACTTCACCTTCAAAGTCACTTAATTTTAGCGACATATGTGTAGGTGTTAGGGGTATCAAATTTGCAAGTGTTGTAAATATTTAACGACATTGTGTCGCATTGTTTTTACTCACACGCCAGATAGAAACGCTTTATGAAGCGTCACTATAGTTAAAAATATTCGTCACTACCCGCGTCATTTTTTGGTAGTGATTTGTGCCAAACACAACCTAAGTATAAACTCAGTTTCATGAAGTGACTTTAAAATGAGAACATCTCATGCAGTATCCGAACAAAATCTTTTTTCAGTTAAAAGTGTTAAATTTTCTACATATTTGAATGGATAAATACGAAAATATATTATTGTGTCAAATATTGAATTTTTCATCTAACATGTAGTTTATTCAAATTAAAATTTTATGCGCTGCTAATATTCGTAGTTAAAGTTATTAGCAGTCAAACACTTATCAATGAAGATTTTGAGCAAATACAGTGGTACATAATTGTATATATTTTCTAACAAAAATATCTTAATTTCATTATTCATTACAAATTTTCAATTCTTCCTCCAAGTGGTATTATTAGCTACAAAACATGATAATTATACAAGTACAAAGTCTTGGGTGAGACCGTCCTACCATAAGCTTATGGTAGGACGAATGATAGTTCATGTGTTTAATAGATTTGTTCATGTGTTTCACAGTTTTGTTTGTTATAAGCGAGATCTTTCCAGAAGTGGGGTAAAATCAAAACACATTCAAATTCTAGGTTGAATATGTTGATGTTTGTAGTTGTAGGTGTTTCGCATTTGCCAAATGCGAAACAGGCATAGTTCGCATTTGGCAAATGCGAACTATGTATGAATAATTTTTTTTTTTTTTAAAGCTTAATGCTGAATGGCAGCCACGTTGGATTATAATTCGCATTTGGCAAATGCGAATTATAGGTAGTTCGCATTTGCCAAATGCGAACTATCCTTTTTTTTTTTTTTTATAAATTCAATGCGACGTGGATTGTTTAATTTTTTTTTAAAAAAAAAATTGGGTAGTTCGCATTTGGCAAATGCGAACTACATAAAAAAAAAAAAAGGATAGTTCGCATTTGGCAAATGCGAACTACCTCTAATTCGCATTTGGCAAATGCGAATTATAATCCAGATAAAGCACGGCCAAACTTTCTTCTGGTTCAGAGACCAGATCTAATTTCAAAGCTTTTGCTCATCTCCTTATCAAAAACCAGATCTACAATCCGATTTGATTTTTCTCCCAAAATCTACAATCCATATTAAACCCCAAATGTTCCAAATATAATCCAAATCAAACCCCGAATCAAATAATATTGATCGGTTTAAGATTCGGTGATTATTGGGTGGCTCGGTTTTGGTTATTTTGGACAATCAACGTGCAGCGGCGGCGGCGGATGGCAGCGGCGGTTCTTCAAAGGTAATTCAGTAATTGTGTTTGATGCCTAAAATAATTGTATGAATTAGTAGAATATGGGTGAAGTTTTTTTAAATTTTGGTTCTGATGATTCTAAGTTTATGTAGGTTTTGCTCCCCATTGGTTTAGTTTGTAGAGTGCTATTCTGAATTTTGGAGCTCACAGACAGATTTCTTAGCAAGTTTTGAAGCTTATAAACTCAAAGGTTACTTCTTAAATTGGCAATTTACTTTTGTGATTTTTTATATACATTTGTTAACTTAGTATTATTAATATGCTTATGAATTTATACAAATGATTAGAAAATAGTAGTAAATAAAGTTCTAAAATTTGAATAAATCTAAGTGATTATGGTTGTGAATAAAAATTTGCTTATACTGTGGTATTTGATTTTTTGAATTAGTATGAGGCCGTTGATGATCAATTTGTACTGGGGTGGTCGAATTGTTTTTTATCCTGGTCATGGTGTCTGATATGATCCACCTACTCCAAGGAACACAATTACAATTTGTCGAAGGCTAAACTATTCCGAATTGGCTGACCTGATTTATGCTGGGACCGAACTTCGTAGGGATGCGGTCAAGCTCACGGTGTTTTACCGGTACCCTGAAATTGTTGGGTCGAGCAAAATGTATTCTCCACTGAAGCTGCAAGATGATACTGGCGTGGAGACATTTTTTGAGGTTGTTGACCAATTATCATCAATTTTTGCTGATCTTTTCATAGAGACCGAGGCAGTATCTAGACATGAAACCCAATACTCCTTTACTTCATTGTTAAATGCCTTTCATCCTCCTATTCGCCCTAGTTCATCGAACTATCCACTTCATCCTCCCAATCGCCCTAGTTCATCGAACTATCCACTTCATCCATACCCTCAGCATCATACCCCTTCTACCCCTTCTTTGATAACTGGCCAGTTTAGTCAATCCACCAGAATTGAAGAAGAGTTGTACGCCTCCCAATTTTCAAATGCATATGATGATTTTGGGGGTGATGAATTTGATGTGAGGGTCACTGGTGGCGGTGGCGGTAATGGTGGTAATGAAGATGGAGGTAATGGTGGTAATGAAGATGGAGGTAATGGTGGTGATGAAGATGGAGGTAATGGTGGTGATGAAGATGGAGCTAATGGTGGTGATGATGATGAAGATGACGACGACGACTACCATTGTGAAGAACATGAAGAAACTTCTGCTCCACCATCTTCCGATGAAGAGAGTGAGGAGGTTGAACCCGATTCATCTGATTCAGATTGTAATTCTGTAGATTCAGATGAAGATGCAGAAAATGATATTGATCTTGGCAATACGAACATTGGAGGTATGAGATTCGGGACATCTAGTAGTAACTCTAGGGTGTTGCATTTTTTGAGTGATATTGGAGATGACGATAATCCTGACCCAACTGATGATGGAGATATCGCAGGAGCCCCAATCTATAGTCGAGAAAATCTGTTGATTAAGTGTGGCATGCTTTTTGATAGCAAGGAAGAGTTGAAAAAGGCTGTCAGTTTTTGGGGTGAGCGCCACAATAGAGAGCATTATGTGACAGAAAGCAAGGCTAACACATGGGCTGCAAAATGCAAGTCAAAAGACAATTGTGGCTGGCATGTTCGTGCTGTTCTAAAAAGCACCCACCACATGTGGCAAATTACTAGATGGGTGAAGAAGCATACATGTGTTGGTATTAATCGATCTAGTTGTCATGCAAATTTGACATCTACAATGATTGCGGGTGAGATTCGACATCTTGTGGAAGACAATCCACTCCTAGCTGTGAAAACTATCTTGCAAGATGTAAAGGAAACCTTGGGCATGAACATTTCCTACACGAAAGCATGGTATGCGAGATTGAAAGCCATAGACATGATTTATGGTACTTGGGAGGAATCATTTGCGAAGTTGTCTACATACTTCCGTGAATTAAAACGCGCAAATCCTTCCACCGTTGTTCAGTGGAAATTTCATAGTGGTGGAGAGGTAAACCAAAAAATTTTTAAATATGTATTTTGGGCATTCCATCCTGCAGTGGAGGCTTCTTACAGCTGCAGGCCTGTGATCAGTGTTGATGGAACCTTTTTAAAAGGTTCTTATAGAGGGAAGCTGCCTGTGATCGTGCTTATATATTGCCCATTGCTTTTGCCATTGTTGATGAGGAAACAACGGCAAGTTGGACTTGGTTTATGACCCAACTTCGGTTGTTTGTCGTGACAGATCGTCAACCTATTTGTGTGATTTCTGATAAGCACGCTGGGCTTAAAAATGCCATGACCAATTTGGCTGAGTGGCAAGAACCAGTTGGATACCATCGCCTTTGTTTGAGACATCTCAAGAGTAACTATGGTAAAAGATTTGGTTCGAATGTTCATCAGAAAAATCTAGTATGGCTTATCGGTTCTGCAAAACAACAGCGTAAGGCAAAGGTGCATTTGAAGGAACTGAAGGGACTAAACCTTGAGGGATATAAATATTTACATAAATATCCCAAAGAAATGTGGTGTGTTTCTTATGATGATGACAATGCTAGGTGGGGTATTTTAACAACAAATATTTCTGAGAGCTACAACAATGTTTTGAGGGGAGTGAGACATTTACCAATCACGGCTTTAGTCAATGCCACATTGCAAAGAACTGTTCAGCTATTCGCAAAGAGATCAAAAGAAGCGAATAAGTGCAGGTAATTCAGTTTAATACTAGGTCAATTAATTATTTAAATTTGACGGTGATGTTGTATTGATACATGTTTATTTTTATTTAATGAAGTGAGGCGCTACCGAAGAAGGTTATGAAGACATTCAAGCGTAGCGAGAAAGCTGCAATGGGGCACCGTGTTGAGTTGTTTGATTTTACAAATTCGGTGTACAAGGTGACAACCAAGTTGAGGCCACAGTTTGGGACAGGTGGTCATACGCATACTGTGAAATACAACGAGAATTGGTGCTCATGTGGGAAATGGCAAATGTTCCGAATGCCATGTTCTCATGCATTGGCTGCTTGTAGGCACAGGCGCGACAATCCCCACGATCTTTTCAATGAAGTCTACTCCGTCCAAACTTTCAAAGCTCAATATGCACTTGGATTCTCACCTCTAAGAGATGAATGTCTTTGGAGCTCATCAAGTAGGATTATTTTGCCTAACAAAGACATGTTCAAAAAGAGAAAGCATGGTAAGCTTGGAGAGAGAAGAATACGAAATGAAATGGATCAAAGGTCACGCTCGTGCTCTATTTGTAGGGGAACTGATCATGACAAGAGAACATGTAATTTTCGTTAGAGCTGATTTATCATTTTCCTTTGAAGCAGAACTTTATTGTATTATGATACGTTATTTTATGGTACTTTTTTCTACTTGTGTGTTAAAATGGTTCAAAGTTGAAATCACACTAGTACGTACGAAATTGTTTCAAATTAGTCTTAGTTTTTATTAATGAAAGTATTTTCATAGAATCATAGAATCATACAGGACCTATTGATGAGGTCCTCCAAGATGATGACCAGTCCCACATTGAGTCGGGCGCCTAACACGTCTAGTGCGTCTAGGTAAAACAGGACGAGAAGTAGGGATAGTCATATCATGGTGACCTGCATCACCCTCATCACCCTCATCACCCTCATCACCGTCATCGTCAAGCTCGTCAAAATCAATATGACGGCCAGCCTGATCACCCTGCCCAAACATAGGAGAAGCCGTAGTCGGTGGAATGCTAGAGGATGCAAAACTCTGGCTAACAAATGGAGTGTGGAATCCCAATGAATGCTGCTGCAAATTACTGAATGCTGCAAATCCCAATGACTGATGTGAGGGACCTGACTGTGAAGAACCACCTTGGTTCGAAGTTGCATCACTAAATTGTGGAATAAGCTGATCTCGAGTGCGTCTGCCACCTTGGCGTCGTACTCTAACCCTGGGTTGTATGTCAACCTGAACATGGTCAACTGGTGGGGGGGCTTCAGCTTGTTGGTGTTGCTGAGGAAGACGCAACTCGATGGGATCCCGAGCATATGTGTAGAAAGGTGCGGCATATCGATCCATCTGTGCAAATGTGCCTTCATCCATAGAGCATCCAGGGTGTTGCATGGCTGACTGAGACATTTGATGCATATTTGCCACTCCTTCTTCCTAAATAAAAGAATGTGAATAAGCTTGTAGTTGAAATAATATTAAAAATTATAATTAATATTAGATGAAGATAAATGAAGTACTTACAAATAAAGTAGCTCTGCTCGTGCTTCCTTGAAAGCCTTCATAATGCATAGGCAGTCGTGCAGGATTCTCTATATATCTCACAGTCCTCGTCATATACCAAGCCATGTATTCAGATAGATCACCTTGTTACTGGTGAAGTGTCTGGAGCTGGTGTATAAAGATGTGCAGCTAGAGTAGACAACAGAATTCTACCCTTTTGTATGGATTGTTCCGGCGGTGTGAACCCCAAAAAGTCATGAATCATGACTTGCCACTCCTCTAATGTATGTGTCGTGTCTGTACCTGTCACAGGAAGGCCATCTACAGGCAAACCCCAAAGCACTCCTACATCTTGCAGCGTGACAGTAGTCTCGCCAATAGGATAGTGAAATGTGTGTGTCTCTGGACGCCAACGCTCCACAAGGGCTGTGATAAGGGAGTGATCAACTTTAATATGACCAGAGCCTAACACACCATAAAAACCAGCCCGCCTAATGTAATATAACACCTCAGATGACAAGCGCCTAACTATTCTCCACAACTCTCCGGAACACCTCCTAACTGTGAGGGTTTCATCAAGCACGCCATCATATACCTTCCTAGCACGATGCTCAGTATGCATGAACAACACTTCCGTGGATAGTGGTCCAGGATTAACCATGATAATATGGGTACTCGAACACCTATTTAAAAATGTTTGTAAACATCTCAGTAAATATTTCATTTTAAAAACAGAAAATCAGTAACACATTTAAGTAAATGAAATAAATGTACACATGCTACTGTCATCAACTTTTTGCAACATTTTAATCAAGACTACCCGCGAATTCCATTCAAGAAGTGAACATTAACATAAATTGCACAAAAAAATGGACTTGTCTTTCTCTGCAAAACAAACAAATGCACACAAATCGCACGGAAACATGAACTAATCCTTATTGTGCAAAATCACACACATAATCGTACATAAACATGAAGCTATCTTTCTTTTTTTTTGCAAAATCACAATCAAATCACACAAAAACATGAATTTATCCTTCTGTGCAAAATCATCACACAAAAACATGACTAAAGGGAGAAATCAAGGCTACCGGAAATCACCACCACCGCCGCTCGCTGGAAATCACCACCACTGCCCGTCGCCGGAAATCACCACCACTGCCCGTCGCTGGAAATCACCACCACTGCCTGTCGCCGGAAATCACCACCACCGCAGGTCGCCCGAAATCACCACCACCGCCGGTCGCTGCAAATCACCACCACCGCTTCGGTCGCTGTAAATCCCCGCCGCCACCGTCGCAAACCCTCCGCTGGATAGCTCGCCGCTGGAAATCGCCAACACCACCGCCGGTCGCTGTAAATCCCCGCCACCACTGCTCGCTGAAAACCGATCGCAAACGCCGCCTGGAAATCGCCGTCGGTTGCTGGAAAATGTTAAAACCCGTTTTTGGATCTGATTTTGCGGAACTGAGGGGTTTGGTTAGATTCGGCGTATTTCGCATTTGCCAAATGCGAAATACTAATACACGTGGCCATATCCACGTGTATTTTGGCAACAAAAAAAAAACAAATACTAGTTCGCATTTGGCAAATGCGAACCATCCCATATTTCGCATTTGCCAAATGCGAAATACCTAGAGTTAGAAACAAAAAAAAAAATCGCCCCATAAATTGGATTTTTTTTTTCCATCACAAAACAGTAAATTTCTCGTTATAAGCTGGGTTCATGTGTTTGACAGATTTGTTCTTGTGTTTCACAATTTTGTTTGTTATAATCTGTAACAATATGTAATTGAATTAAAAAAGCTGTGAAACACATGAACAAATCCATTAAACACATGAACTATCATTCGTCCTACCATAAGCTTATGGTAGGACGGTCTCACCCAAGACCTTCTCTTATACAAAACATCTTACCGATACGAAAATAATACAATTAATATTAATATTTTAGAG
Source organism: Cruciata laevipes (assembly GCA_963678965.1). Lineage (NCBI taxonomy): Eukaryota > Viridiplantae > Streptophyta > Magnoliopsida > Gentianales > Rubiaceae > Cruciata > Cruciata laevipes. Next base: position 2,986,562 of record OY787639.1, read on the forward strand.
CCAAATCTAGATTTGTTTTTAGATGCCTCGATCCGATCGATTTGACCACACTCATATCCCTCCCAGATGTGGGGAGTTTTCAATTACCCCTACTTATCATTAACAAAGTTAATTCATATCGAATTGATTTATATAGGTGGCCTCTAATATTTGGAGTATGGAAAAACTCTGTTATAATATTATAATGAAGAATCTTGAGAGAATGGGCATTGCAAAGTTACAAGCATGGATCAGATTCCAGAAGTAAAGTTTGGAATAACTTTCGAACAATCATATAACAAGTTGGCGTGTTTAATTATACACAAATTATATACGAATAATACGATAAATATCCTAAATATGATAGTATACATGTTATCCGTATTTATCATTATATTTACGTTATTCAAAAAAAATGATGAATACGATAACATGTCTTCTCAAAATTGAGACTTATCTCATTTAGTCTTAAGATTTAATACTAGGTAAAATATCAGACTTGAAAGTGAGAAGATCAACACACTAGAAATGAAAATGAGAAGATCAACACACTAGAAATGAAAATGAAAAGATCAACAGTAATACATTAAGCAAAAGATCCAACTTTAAAAGTGAGAAAATTCAATTTAGAACAGCTAATAATGTAAGAAAATCAACGTTTGTTCTTTATCTCAATTAGAGCCGTCCTACGGTAAATACTGTATACACACATCCAAGTCCCTCAGCAACTGACCATTATGGTTCATGAAGACCAATTCTTTAACTGACAAAATATACGGTCGCGGCACTAAAAATATATATGGATTAGATTCTCGTAAAAAGCATTCAAACTTTTCCAAGGAATATTAATTAATCCTTTCTATGGTAATCATTTTCATCGAACAGACACCCTTCACCATACATTAAAAGATAAATTGGAATATTTACAAATGTGCCCCACAAATCAAAATCATATCACGCAAATCCGCCAATATATATTAAAACCCTAGCCTGCACAATTATTCCTACACTTAACACAAAATCAAATCATCAAAACCACTAATATTATTAATCATGTTTCGCTTAGGTGTTCGAAGCGCGGTTAAGTGCCCGTGCTGCAACTCCATGCCTATATCGGAGGAGCAGCTCAAGGCGTGGCTGAGGAACGCCGACGTGAACGGCGACGGCCGCCTGAGCAAGGACGAGCTTGAGCAGGCGTTCCGGCAGCTGGGCGCCGCCTTCCCACGGTGGCGTGCCGGCCGGGCTATCCGCCATGCAGATAAGAACGGCGACGGCCATGTTAGCCGGGAAGAGTTTAGCCGGCTGGTTGAATATGCGAGGAAGCAGAATTACGAGAACTCTGGCTCGTGTGCTGCTAATAATAAGTATAGGTTATGATTAGTGTTTACGTTGTTTCAAACCTTACTTGGTAGTGAGAGAGCTTAATTATATGCATCTCCACTTGTAAGCTGGATTTTGGAATATGATGATCAGTTGTCTTAATTAATGCAAGAAGGATCGTGTAAAATTGGAGCATCGATTAAACGTAACCAATATTACTCGATTGTAACTATATTTGTGACGTTAATAAGTGTAGCTAAATCCAAAAGTGACGATTATTGAAAATTTACAGGATATGACTTATGACACATTGACACTCACTCGATCGAGGATAAAATTTCATTAGTAACAACACATTAAATCAACGTTAAAATATGAATAGAATCATGTATAAGTGTTGCAAAATTTGTCGTAAAAGTTACTCTTTGTCACTATTGAGCTCTTAGTGACATAAAAAAGTGTAGCTGAAGATAAATGTGACTATTATTTTAGTCACATATTAAATTACACAAGTGTTGCGAATATGTTGTGATAGTCACTCTTTGTCCCACAATTTGTGTCACTACTGAGCAATTAGAGTATATTCAAACAACTGAAACAAGGGTAAAAGTAGAGTTAAACACTTTACTATGGCTAAATCCCTTCAAAGTTGATCACTCGAAAATATCATTCAAATAAACGTTATAAACCAAAATAATATCTTCAAAAGATACAAGTGTGACTATAACACTTAATTATCATAACACTCTTTTTTTTTTTTTGACAGAATTATCATAACACTCAATATATGTTTTCTCTCATTTCCCTCAATTACATACATGTTTTCTTTGGTCTAATTAATATTTGCGTGCACTATTTATTTTATTTTTTTATCTTTCATTATCTTTTTCTTCAACTAACTTACTTTTCAAAAGAAAATTAAAAAGTGGATTCTTCAAATCAGTGGTTACACGTAGCACGTGGAAACGTATCAGATTCAATGGGGTCAACAAACAGATAAATCAGAATACATTGAAATTAAATTATTGACGAGAGACCAATTATTTCTTAACATTTCATCTCTTATAACACACTATAAATACGGCTCATATCAAGACAATCAAAAACTCACCCAAGCAATTAAACTCACATCTTCTTCAAGAAAAATAAACTTTAATTATATCCTCTTAAATAGTGACGATGCCGATCGTGGGAAAAGGAGTGACATTTGCCGTTAGCGGCGAGCAGCTGAAGGGCCTGTTCCGGGAGTATGACCGGAATCGCGACGGCCAGCTGGACAAGAACGAGCTGAAGGACGCCTTCAAACGCCTCGGTGCGACCCTGCCGGGTTGGAGGGCCGACCGAGGCCTTCGGAAGGCGGACGCCAACGGAGACGGCCTCGTCAGCGAGGCGGAGCTCACCGAGCTCGTCAAATACGCCATCCAGTTTGGGTATAAGATCAAGAAATAGTTAATATATGTATTTTACCTGCATGCTTGAATTACTTTATTTCCGATGATTCAAGTATGTACCATATATGGACCGTATTTGTTGTGTATTAATTTCCTACGTACTTGTAATGTTAAAGAAAATACCACTATTAATTTATGGTATTGGTTCGTGTTTAACTTTGTGTGTTTTTTTTAAAAAAAAAGAATCAAGCAATTTGATCCATGGCCATTAAAAAAAAACCATTGATAAAATTTCAATACTATTATTGACCTGTTTGGAATCTGTGCATTTAAATATTTTCGATCTTATCACATTCTCAATCATGTTTGTTGAATATAATCGATCTCGAGCTGATAAATCGGGATATGGTTCATTTTAAAATTCAAGCACAATTGTGACTCAATTTAAAAATAATATAATCAAAAGTATCATATTAAAATCGTTTATTTTTTAGATTGAAACCACACTAAAGTAAAGGGATTATCGCCAGGCTCTATAAATCCAAAAACATAAAAGATGAATGAAAAAAGCCAATGGTTCTTTACATTACACTCCCAATAGATGTCTAAATGTGAGCTCTGATAGTCCAATGAGACTAGATACTCATTTAATATAAAAAATTTTAAATAAAAGTACCAATTAATTGAAATCGTACCAATAATTTACTATGACTCTCAATTTAATTTTTCTTCGAACGACTCTTTTATCTACAACAATCTCCTCTTTTGAATCTTGATCTCATAGAAATTTTCATATCAAATAAAAAAAATTAAATACTAATATTATAAAAATAACAATCATTAATTACGATAATATTTGTTTACTTAATTTGAATTTTTTTCTGTTATCATTATTATTCCATCTGCCTTAGCAATCATCACCCTTAGTTTGAACATCACTAGGGTTACTGACTAAGAATGAAAATCAATTTCATTAATAAATTGGAAATATTTTTTATAAAATAAGAATCATTTCGATTGTGTTGTCCACTGCCTTTAGTCAATATATTCTTTCTTGAAATTTGACTTGAGCCCTTAGACCAGATAACTTTATAATTTTTTTTATTATTTTCCGTAGAAATCTGTTTGATAAACAGTTTCGAAAATACATACAATACGTACACACGATACGTATGTAGGTACATGCAAATTGCAATATCAAACGAAAGAGCATATTAATTCAATTTCATCAATTATCTGGCAGAAAGTGATGCAGATGCTTATTCTCTCTTCTTTAATTATTATTTATTAACCCCCAATAATTAAAAAATAATCAATGATGATTGATGAGCATCACTCACAACAATAATTTAAAATAACAAAAATTTGCATGTAATAAATTGTGTGATAAATATTAATTGCTTCTTCTAGACCACTTTCAAAAATTGATATTCTTATTCCAACAAAAAGTAGTGATCCATGCACCTCCCATTTTCATATATTCTATTGCACAATTGCAAGCGATATTTTACGAATTATCATATCAATTCAAGCCTCTATAAATACTCTAGCATTTGCAATCATGTTTTTCGTACCATTTGTTATACATTTGCATTCGTAGTCACTAACAATACTAATAAATACATGCCGATCGTGTATAGCAGCCGGAATGTTTCCGTCGACGGCAAGATTCAGATGAGGCCAGATGAGTTCAAGAAATGGCTAAAGCAATTTGACACCGATAAAGACGGGAGGATCAGCCGGTACGAGCTCCGGGAGGCCATCCGAGCCACCGGAGGGTGGTTCACCACCCGGAAGTGCAAGGACGGCCTCCGGTTCGCCGACCAGGACGGCGACGGCTACATCGAGGACGAGGAGATCAAAAACCTTAAAGACTTTGCTCTCAAAAACCTTGGAGTCAGAATCATCACTTATTAGTCCTCGTTGATTTGTGCCGATTAATCAAGGAAGGGACTTTTTTTTTTCTTTTTTCTTTTCTTTCTTGGGTTTAATTTGGCCTCTTTTGTGTGTGCGTATAACTTAAGGCACGTATGTTTACGTGTGTTTATGTCGTCCCAATTTGTGTGTGTGACTGCAATATCGATCTGTTCGTTGTACATTGAGTACTCTTGGCCAAGTTTACATGAATGGATGAAAGAAATCTTTGGACAGCTGCATTTTGTTATTATTACTGTGGCCTCGTTTGATCATTTTATGAAATTTGTTCACGGTAAAACACCAAATAGTGGAGACTTCGATCTTCGGAACACGATGCTTTTCTCACTGATATCGATCTCCAATCATACGATCTTAATACTTTTCTAGATAATGTTGATATCGAGTCATAAAAATAGTCATATTTCTAATTGTATCCACACACTTGACTAGTATGACCATTAATTTAAAGTTCTTGATTTTACAAGTAATTTTGATCTTGTTAAAAGTATAAGGTAAAATAAATTATCAAAAAATTTGAGGCAATTCTACACCTTTACCCAAATTAATTTATTTACATATCTTGAATAAGTAAGTTGTTGGGTTAGTTTAAAAAGGTAAAATGAGTCAGTAGACTCTTGACCTGGTCTATTTTTCATGTTTCACACAACGATTGATCTATCTTATATTCAGTGTTGATCCAAACCTTTAAACTCATATTTATGATAAGTTCTATTGTGAGATCAGTCTCAATTATGACTATAAATAAATGTTGATCTTCTCACTCCTAAACCCGATCGTTTACCTATTAATCATGATCATTCGATGTATTATAGTTAATATTCTCACTTTCATGTCCGATCTTCTCACTTTCAAGACTGGTTTTTTACATCATGATTGCTCATTGAGACCAATTGAGACATGTGTATTTCGGATCAGAGTTGTGACATGTGTAAAAATTTGTAAGCCTTACTTTTTCATCCATTTTCCTCTCTTTTTTTCGAGTTTGTCAAAATCCAAGAGTTAATGTTTAGGTTACTGGTAAATCCCAAAATCCCCAAATAGTTTTTGTCTTGTTATTGATATTGAGTAATTTATTTATTGCATTTCTGGAACTGGATGCCAAAGTTCAACTCAAAGAGGCATATATTCATTTGGTATATCATTGCATTTTTTATAATGTTCATTGGCCTGATATTTCCACGCAAACAATATGTTATTCTGCAGATCAATTATCATGGACTACACATTTTCAAAAGCGAAATAGGGATGGGATCAAAGACCAATTATATCCACCCAACATGATTGCTTTCATAAGTTCCATCCGAATAAAGCTTCCAATCCCACTAGCTGAGGACAAAAATTTGCAGAATATTTCCCATAAATATTAATCAATGCAGAATATAATCTCTGAATATATCATTCTCAAGGTAACATCAATAATCACAATATATATTTACCCCGTCAACTAAAATAGAGCTCCGGATCTTCCCTTACACTGTTTAAGATGTAACGGAAGATTCAGAGCCCAATCAGTAAAGATCCAGTCATTGGATCTTAGCCTGGAAATTCATGTCACTTTATACACTACTTATCTCGGCCAAAAAAAAGTTGGCCGATCAAGAATCAGTAAAATGAACATACATCTGTAGAAACTGCAAGTTCTGTCCCAGCCCCTTAACATGGTACACGTATAATATTCAATAATCGAGCTATAGGCAACAATTACAGGTTTACAGAAACTTCTGTCCCTACGTTTCTATTCTCGTGGGATAGCAGTATCTATACTATATACCCTCCACAATGGGAAAAGAAAAGAAAAAACTACTGGAGAGGATACCAGTCACAGTATCCACGTTGCTGGAAGGACGTTTATGATATGCTTCTTGGTGAATATATTGTTTACGTCTATGTATCTACACTGCCAGATGAGTGCATCCAATCATATCGTTATTTTTTCACATCCAGTTGAGCAGTAGAAGATGGTGAGAGTTGAACAAGAACTAAGTCAACTAACCTGGTGATGTTTACAATGAATAGGGGTAGTTGGCTCTTATACACAATTTTAAAGTGCATCATGATCTTTAAAGTTCAAAAGGATCAGGAAGTTTCCAGTAATTGAAGTCATTGAAGTCCTCCTGAAATTCAGAAGAATAATGCAACGATCAAAAGGGATTACGAAGCAAACAACCACACTAAAGAATCGGAACTTGACTCTACTCTGATTTCTTTGTTGTTTCTTTTCTGTTCAGCATGTCAGATACTACAAAATTGTGTTCAATACCTGCTCAGATGAGGCCGTGGATGGAAACATGTCGTGCACAAGTGTATGAAGAGAAGTATATGACTTTTTATCCACACGCCGATTTACAACAACTTCGCCCTGTTTGACAAAGCAAAATAAACGGTTGAACACCACACGTAATGTTAACTGTAATGTGGAGCTTTTACATAGGGAAACTAAGCCATACCTTCGGATTGATGATAAAAATCTTTCCTTTCGGAATGCCAACTTTAAGGTAGCTGATCTCATCAGTGTCTCTGTTCCCAAAACCAGCATAGAATGGATTTCGATCTGCAGGAAATAATGCTTTGATTTCCTGTAATCAATGCCAGAAAACATCAAAACCAAGAGACACTCTAGCTATTGATAGCATAATACAGTGGAGCTGACAAACCTCCAAGCAACCAATTTTAAATTCATGTGGCGCTCTCCTCACAACTGCAAAACAGTAAATCACAGAATTTCTATCAGAGACAGGTAACGAGATTAAAAGTTGGTATCAACAGATAGGCAGATATAAGATCACAATCATCCATATGCACACTGGCACCTCATCCACAGGATTAGTTATTAGAGAATATAATGCTACATATCTCTTGCAATTGTTTTAATTATATTCACTTCTATCATAACTCCTTTGTACACAACACAATATACACTAGTGATAAGAGAGAGAGAGAGAGAGAGAGAGAGAGAGAGAGAGATGTAAATAAGGGACCTTCACGGTAGAGCGAAGGAAAAAGACCATCAGGTGATATAACAACAGGTCCATCGGGCAAGGCTTTTCCATCCTGTAAACAAATTGAATGAGAAAAAGATAAGCAGGATGACTAAAGCATAAAACTGTCATAGTTGCATTCTGAAACTTTTAGTCACTGAAATTACCTGCTTGAGATTAAATAAGAATTGTCTTGTAAGGTAAGCCTGAGATATTGCCCGTGCACTCAGAAAAAGCAATTGGTAGCCATTTTCCTGAAGCAATTTAACGTTTACCAACCAAATAAATCAACAAATTAATATAGTTGGAAAGCAACCGGAACATTAAACAGAAAAGATACTGGAAATGAACAAGGCCACAAAATCCCATTAATTGGTTCCCTGAAAGTCATTTTGATTTATTTTTACTATTAGTTCAAAGATAGTAAAGTAGTATAAAGCACAAATTTGAACCTTGATAGCTGAAAAGAGATTAGTAACTCCTATATGTGACCAATCAACTCCAACCCAAGGCATGACTTGTCCAAGAAGGTCAGACCTGTGTAATTGAACAGTACATAAGATTTAGACGAGAGACTAAAGCACGGTTTTGACTGATACATTGATAAGATAATAAACCAGGGAGAAAGATTTAACCATAGCATATAAACCACGTTACACATGAAGCGATCAGCTGGAAAAATCTCAACTTATTTTCTTCTTGCCTGTGAATTATGAGAGTCTACCTCCTATACATTCACTCATATTTAACTGGTAAACTCACAAAAATACTCAATCCTCGTGGGACATGACCACCTGATTCATTAATCTTAAGCTTCTAGCTTGTTAGCCATCCATGTTAACTATTTTACTATTTTGCTGAACATCTGGAGTTAAAACATTATGCTCCATATTCTGGTTTGATACGCTAAAAAACATTTCTAAGAGTTTCATCAAAATCTCTGGAAGACTGAAAAAAACAAAAATCAAAATTGACAAACTATTACCGGGTAATTGTCCCATCAACATCAGAAATCACAACCCGTGAGTCCCACTTCCACAAATAAATTCGAGCATCAACCTGGGTATATTTTGAACTGAATCAGTATCAAAGAAAAAGATAGACCTAAGGGCTACGAGAAAAGAAATTCAACTGAAGACTGTTATATAAACAAAAAACAATAAAAGGAACATATGTTGTTTCTATGCACAAGGTATGATAAATACAGACACGTCAATGAAGCCTTGAGTGAGAGATATATATCTTAAGGAACTTTTAATATTCTTCATTAATGTTATAAAAACTGACCTGTTGTTTCCCCAGCATTTTAGTTGAGAATGTAAATATGATTGAATTCGATCCTCCTTTCAGATTGAGAGACGCTAGCTGTTTTGATGTCGGGCAAATAGACCTTAATTTCTTGCTGTTTACCTTTGATTTTGACAGTTCCTTTCCACCTTCAGGAACAATATTGCTAGTTGTAGCACCTGAAGCATACAAAATTTCATCAGAAATAGAAACAGCGAAAGACATTTTACAATGCATCTAACGAAGGGGATAGGACCACCCCAGACAGAATGCATGAAATCATGGCCCTAAAGCAATTGCTTCATCCCGCTTAATTAATATAATTAAAAAAGAAAATATGCAAAACAATGTCCCAATCAAATGTATCAAGAAGGTAAAACATAGTATTTGTGACATACCCGTAACTGAATCAGTTGTAGATATAACATCCTCAGCTGCCTGCCCACCATGGGTTTGATCGTCAGTTTCCTTTTCATACGTTTTAGTATGGCTTGTGCTCAAGGATTCAGAATCATTTCCACTAAAACTATAGCTATTTGACGACATGATGGGTAAAGATCTTGCAATTCTCGGATCTTTGTCAGACTGCTCTTTAATAACAGGAATATTTATTTGGCTTGAAACAGATTTTAGCTTCCCTGTAAATTTCTCTTCAAGTTCTATATTCAAAAGTTGGGGATCATCTTCATTCCCATCGGACTTATCAGACTTAGGAGACACAGACTCCTCTCTGTCTCCGACAGAATCAAACTTTAAATCATCGAAGTCCCCAAAGAGCAAATGTTCTTCTTCTGAAATTTCAGATGTTAGTACATGGATAGGACCCTCAAGAGGCTTCACCTGAGGTTCACACTTGGTCTGTCCATCTTCTTGCAGGCTAGTTTGGTCAGGTAGAGCTTGGGAAGATGCACTAGTTAGCATAGAGATCGTCATAATGCTCTGCTCAATGCCTCCATCGCAACCATACACAGGTTGGAGAGTAACTGTTTGTGAATACGACTCACTCACAAAACCTTTTCCTAATCCTAGTGAATGCGGCGCAAATGTAGCAGTTTCGTCACAAGGAAAACCTACAGCGTCTAGATTTTCTGAAGCTTCTCCAATGTTTGAAGGTTCTTTTCCACTGAAACCAGCTTCAGCTTCTCCAATGTTTGAAGGTTCTTTTCCACTGAAACCAGCTTCAGCTTCAGAGTTCACCTCACATACCAAACCATTAGTCTCCACAGTTTGAATAAAAACCTGTTCAGTTTCTCCATTACAATGGATGCTCTCATCCAAGCCATCTATCGTATCATCACTACCTTCATGCTTTAGCCTCGATCCCTCACTATCCTTAGACTCCAACTTTTGCAGAGAACATGCTTCAGAAACACTCTCTTTCTTAGACCTAGGTGATCCGGACCATTTCACCTCTAAGAGATCAGCTGCAATCTCAGCTCGCTCCATTGACTCCGACCTATCAACACTACCATCACTCTTTCCATCTACTTCTTCCTCTCCCACATTTTCCACCTTCACAGACGGCTTCTTCCCAAACACAAGCCCCATGATCCTCGACCGCCTAGAATTCGTCCTAGTTAGAACCTTCCCATTACTCACCTCAATCTTGGTAAGCGAAGCCGACTCATAGGCATCATAATTACAACTCTTCCTCTCCTGCGATGGACAATCGGTGTCCTCACCCGAAGAAGAAGGGGAACACTCCACATCCTCAAAATCGACATCCCGAAGAAAGTAAGCCTCCCCTTTATGATCCAAAAACATGCTGAAATCTGCATCAACCCCATTGACACTAATGCTAACCACTTTCTCCCTAGCCTTCAAAACCCCCTGAAACTTTCCAAACCTAACATACCAAGGGGATGATTTAAAGCTGCCATCTTGCTGCTCCACCACAATTATATCAACAGCACCGCCAAACGGGTGAAAAGGGGCGGAAACAGTGTACACACTTCTACTTATATAGCTCCCGATTCTCCCCACAGCATTCATATTTTTCTCCGAATCCCAAATCACCAAAACATCACTTCATACGCAAATTACAACATGATCCCAATTTCTTATTTCCTCCAAAATTTGATTCGATAAGATAAAAGATTCAAAAAAGAAGCCAAGAATTGAATACAACTTGCCTGTCGGAAAAGGGATCAGAATCGCTCCGGCGAAAAAATAACTGCCGGGATTGAGACGGCGGGGAGGATTAAGGAAGAACGGTTAGGACGGGGGAGTTCGGTATATTCTCTCTCACATTATTCGAATGTGCTACACACATCCAAATCAGTGAAATCACTAATCTTGAACATTCCAAATGAAATGCAACTGAAACGATTTTATTTTAATTGTATTTTTTTCCCGTAAAATCTCTATGATTTTCTGAGACGAAATGTTTTACTTCTACACAACGTTAGCGACGGAGACTGGTTAAAGGAATTAATTATTTTGTGGAATAGTCAATTTGCTGAAGGAAACAAAGGGTTCGTACGTTATATGATTCTAGAGATGTGGTTTATTAATTTACCATTCAATATAAATAAAGGAATTAATTATTTTGTGGAATTCTTGAAACAGACTAAATATTCATATATACAAATTAAATATTATGCAATAAACTAGTTGATCACAATATTATTAAGCGTCAATAGAAAAAAACATCAATTAATAACCATTCAAAATAAGGTGAACTTTAACAAATATATAACATCAATTACAGTATATAATCAAAATCAACATCAACAGATTATTAAGGAACATCAACAGTTGATGAACATCAAGAGATTTTCTCAAAAATGTTATTTATAATACATAAAGTAGTATTTATTTCCTTATTTAACAAGATAGTAAAATTTATGACCCCAACGTATCAATATCAATATGTATGTTTTTTGAATTAATCATAATTACTTATGTAAAGGTCAATTTCGGTTTAAGATACTTTAGGAAATTTCTTTAAATTCTTCTTTTTTCAGTAACAACCACCACCACCATTACATTAATTGTCAAGATTTATATGTCAGTGCCATATATTAGTCATTGATCATTTAAACATATATTAGTTATTATAAAAATAAAAACAATTCAGGATATTATAAAGGGGTGGTCTCTGGAGCGACCGTCTACATATGTAGACCAAGGACTAAGTTAAAAATAGGGTAATATATCAAAAACAAGGAAGGACCAATTTGCCAATTTTTCAAAAATTTTAAAAAATCACGCACTACAGTAATTTCGCGCGTGTACAGTGTTTGCTACAGTACCGCTACAGTACATGAGAGATTTAACTCAAAACCTGAAGTTTGCTACATGAGAGATTTAACTCAAAACCTGAAGTTTGCTACATGAGAGATTTAACTCACAACCTGAAGTTTGCTACAGTAACATGAGGATTTAACCCAAAACCTGAAGTTTGCTACATGAGGGGTTTAATCCAAAAGCTGAAATTTGCTACAGTAACATGAGGGATTTAACCCACAACCTGAAGTTTGCTACAATAACATGAGGATTTAACCCAAAACCTGAAGTTGTTACAGTAACATGAGGGATTTAATCCAAAACCTGAAGTTTGCTACATGAGGGGTTTAACTCAAAACCTGGAGTTTGCTACAGTAACATGAGGGATTTAACCCAAAACCTGAAGTTTGCTACATGAGGGATTTAACCCAAAAGATGAAGTTTACTACAGTAACATGAGGAATTTAACCCAAAACCTCAAGCTTATTATTGTCACATGAGGGATTTAACCTAAAACTTGAACTTGTAATTTAGAAGATGATCATTATAACATAAAAACATGGGGAATTTAAACCAAAACCTAGAAGATTTTTATTATTACCCAAAAGGTGATCATTATAACATAAAACATGTGGAATTTAAATCAAAATGTGTCACTTAAAACATTGAGGTTATAACTTAAAACATGAGGAGTTTAAAGCAAAACCTGAGAGATAGTTAATCATATAAAAATTGGTAGAGTATCAATCATCTAAAAATCTAAAAGATGTAATTTATAAAATAAAACATGATCAATTTAAAACAAAATCTGATTTTTTTTGCAAAAAAAAAAAAAAAAAAAAAAAATAGCACTGTAGCAGTACTATTCACATGTCACTGTTTACGCGCGAAATTACTGTACCGCGTGAAATTTCTAAATTTTTAAAAATTGCAAATTAATCCCTCCTTGTTTTTGAAATATTAGACTATTTATAATTTAAGTCTACATATGTAGACGGTCGCTTCCAAGACTTTGCCTATTATAAAAGCTATAACTATTTTTGTTTAGATTATATTCTGCGATTAATGCCCAGAGGCCCACAATATAAGAGCTGGCCTGGAACAATTGGGCTGAATACTTTTTGAAGGTTGCCATTGTCCTACAGATAATTGGAATGGGGTTTGTAGGGAGCCCAGATGATTTGTTGCTGCCTTTGATCTTCTCTTCTGTGCAGAGTTGTCGTTGTTTAGCCATTAACAACCCCAACCACAGCTCACATTTTGAATACTTGTCTGCAATTATATGTATATAAAAACTAATATGCATTTGTGTTTATTACATGTGAATATACAATTAAAGTTACAATATATATATTACTCCTTTTTTTATATTATTAGGATGGTTCTTATTTCAATTTTTAAATTTATTTCTTACCATAAAAAGTGAGATGTGGGGTGTACTTGGTAAATTGTCAAAAAGTTGTTTATTATAGAAGCGAAGCAACATCTATATTTTAGTCTGAAAGTACAAGTTGAGCTCATCAATTTTTAGATAAGTAACTTTGACAACGTAAATAACGTCGGAATTCCAAGATTCAACTTTGTAACGCACGTATATATAGGGATACAAATGGAATCCAAGGATGCAAATAGAATCATCCATAGCTTATTCTCTACATGATATCTCACCTGCAGATTTTTTCCATTGATCCAATGTTCTTTTTGCACTTTATCTTTTTCTTTAGATATGGGAGTGAATTTTAAGAAGTATTTCCTCGAGCCCATTGATAAAACTAAAGTTACAAAACCAAAGGTTAGATTGCCATGCGTTCTAAATTAACCCTAGTTTCCATCACTTTCCAATATGTTATTAGAACCAAATCCAAAACAAATGATCACACAGCAAAGTGTGTTTCTTTTCATATCATTACGAGGAAAATCATCATTTTGTCATGATCGAGCTTCAAGAATCGCCAGAAAAATCATCACTCTCGAACGGATTGATCAATAATTTATAAAAATCATTCATTCATTTATAATTCCAATGATGAAATGCAAAGTAGTTTGGTCGGAGAGTGAATCTTACTCAAATTTCCAGAGTACAAGTAGTACTAGTACCACATGCATTGTTGGTTGTGTCATCAATCATCGTGTATGTACTTGCAATCTTTTATTCTATTACAAAATACTCCCCATAATATCCATCCACTTTACAAAGACCCCACTTCAATTTTTCTACTATGAGCATTTTGCCACATTTCATGATGATTTGCCTTTTCCACACTCCTAAAGTCCTACATGACCGCCATGCAATGGAGTACTATTCCTTTGCGGGATGGCGGATGGACTCTCAAGAATTCTATTTTCCGATGAAAAGTGTATAGGTTATGTGTTGATTTTGTCTCGTAATCTTACATATTTTGTTCGGATTTCAACAGCACAAGTTCCAAAAAGTGAAGATAAACACGTCTTTTAAATTGTATCACATTAAGAATTGAACATGTATTTTGCTCGGTCAGTAGCAATTAGCACCTAATAATGTTAGTATTTTGTTATGTGTCAATGTTCATGAGGAAGACACTATTTAGCTAGTACAATATAATATAGCCAAGACCAAAATGTTTAATCTAATCATGTGAAGACCAAAATGTCACCTCGTAGAAATTACTTGATAACGGAGATGTTGATTTATCATCCAACTCATACTAATGTTGATCGAGTTAATTTATAATTTATACTTGCCATGTTTTAGACATATACGTTAATTAGATACATTCACTCAATATACTATTTAGAAACTTTGCCATTGGAGTAGGCGGTTAAAATGAACATGCATCACCCTTTGCATCAAGTGGTATTGAATTGAACTAAATTATATTAAAGTACACATGAATGTATTGAAATTCAAAATCAGCATAACTAAATTAACACGAATCATATAAAACTGTTTTTAACTAAACAAGACTAAATGAAACTGAATAAACTTTATAGCAATAATTTCAAGAAAACATGAACTTATAATAAACCACTATATACATAATACAAGGAATATTACAAACACCGGATTTGCAACGCAAAGAAGTCGATCGATCTTTCAAATTTGATGATCACCATCATAAGTGCCGGTTCCATACTGTTAAATTGAATGAATCGAATTTACAAAAAGATATTGCATTTTTTTTGTTTGTGCATGCACATATTGAAAGCAACTCTTCTTCCATTCCTTTCTCTCTACTATATTCTATGAATATTATTTCCATACAATATTTCCCCCCATTAATTCCCACTTCCATTATTATGCACTCCATGATGGGCTCTTTTTGCGCATATGGTCCCTAAAGTCTGCAAAAATAGCAATAAGATGATAAAACTTTCACCATCAGATGCAGACAATGAGTTCAGCAAGAGGTAGATCGGGCTGGCTCTGCAAAGGCTCTCCTTTGTCTTTGTTTTCTTGTGTCCCAATTCATAATTCTCTTCACCTTGTCCTTTCCCTACCCCCTCTACAAATTACAAAAAAGAATATCATTATAATATAATATCAGTAACTTTATTCATTGAATTTTTACTTTTACTGAACCGATCTGAAATAACTAAACTAAATTAAATTGATTTAGATACAAGTGGATTGGAAGTTAAAAATTATAAAGCTAAAGTAAAAGACAAATTCTAAACTAGAACTTGTCTCAATTGGTCTCACTGAATGATCTTGTTTAAAATGTAAAAGATCAACACATAACTAATGATCAGGCATGAAAGTGAGAAGATCAACAATAACACATTAAACAATCATGGCTAATATATAAAAGATCGAGTTTAAAAGTGAAAAATAAATATTTATCCTCATACTCTCTAATTAAAATATTAATGAAATAAATTTTAGCTGAATTGAACTGAGATAAGTTGGATAAACCATTCATTAGTGATCATTGTTGGAAATCCCAAAAGCCGCAGAAATGATCATATCGTTAACCACATTGTCGCATTGGTACAATCAAAGAACACGAGTTCTAATGTCATTGAAAATTACAAGTTGGCAATTTTTTATTTAGACCACAAAAATCCAGTGTCTATTGACCAGTCTAGCATTTCAAATTCTCGAGTTTTGACCCATTCAAAATTTCACTTCTAGTTCTGGTAAAACTTCATACGAGTCCAATTTTCTTCAAAGTCCAAGTTGATAATTGAGAAAATTCTCATTCGAAGTAAACGAGTCAATATTCCAATCAGCGGCCAAAAGAAAAGGTTTTTACGTAACAATTTAGTGTTTTAGATGAAAAAAATTAGAATTTACCGCAAATTATAATTTAAAAATGAAGAGATAATTCAATTTTATAAAAGAAATTGATAATTTCTCATATATCGAATAAAAAATAGCTATAAAATTATTATTACAAACCTATTATTCATGATGGCACCATGATTTTGTTTTCCGTAGAAATGGAGTTCTTGCAATGAGCAATGGCTGCCTGAATTGCAGACTGCAACTCTTCCATGGTACTATCACTGGTCGGACAAGTAGGAGAGCGGGTCCCACTGCTCGGCACCAGGAGCCCGCTATTCGTCGGGGACGTCCTCATCGACGCCGGCGCCGAGAACTCTCCCCTTCTTCCGATGAGCTCCGGCTTTCTCCTCAGGCTCAAGTTCCCGGAATACGAGAATCCCTGCCGGTGAAAGTTAACGTGGTTTTCCCTCTTTCCGTTTCCGAACACCCTTCTCATGTACCTTTTCAACACGTGGCTAACGTTGTCGAACTTGAGTTTCCTCTTTTGCCGCTCTTCCGATGATCTTGGAGTTGTGTCGCCGCCGTTCTCCTTTTTCCACTTCGACGAGAGCCCGAACAGCGAAAAGGATTTCGACTTCGTCGGCTGTCTCGATCCTTGCGTAATCTCTTCGAACTCGTCGCGGTGAATTTTCTCGCTGCATATTTTGTTGCACGAGCTTGCATTGATCATGCGGCGGTCTTGGCCGTGGTGGTGGTGGTGGTGGTTATCGTGGCCGTCTTTGATCGGAATGGTGAAGCTGTCGAGCGAGTTGGTGGAGGAGCGCGGCGAGATAGGGAGGTGGGAGAGGAGGTGGAGCGGCAGCAAGTGGCCGTGGAAGAATATATCGTCCGCCGGAGATAAGTCCACCGCGAACGACGGCGGTGATGACTTCGACGCCGGGGACTTGTCTTTCGATGCCGCGGTGGAGCTGGTGGAGGAGGTGGTGGTGCTGGTGATGCTTGTGGTGGCTTGTGATGGTTGGAGGGAGATTGTGAAGGAGAATTCATGGGAAGGGGATGTGGTAGGGGAAGGTGATTTAGGGTGGTTTTTTATTTCTTGATGATGTTCTTGGTACTTTTGTTGATGATGAAAATCCATGATTTCCATTGAAGAAAGTTTGTGAAAATCCTTGGAAAAAGTTATTGGTTTTTGTTTGTTGTTGTGTAAGAGAGAAAGAGAGCTTGCAATAGAGGGATGAGATAAGGATATCAAGAAGTTGTGGAGAGGGGATGGGAAGGGGTGGGAACTCTTTGCAAGCTGTAGTTTGAGTTTGTTTTTTATACTTATGCACCATGCCCATATAGGTTTAATGAGTCTGAGACCAAATATCGAAGTCTTGGTGACACTATCACAGTAATTTTTATTCTGTCAGAGTATCGCAGCCTTAATGCTATTAAGACCGTGATATGACTGACGGATAAAGTTTAACCAGTAGTGAATGTGGGGATGGGGTGGGGATGGATGAGCAAGAATCCAAAAAGGAAAGAAGAGGAACACATTTTTTACTTGAAAATGTGGTGTTGATGACTTCATGCGGAATGTAGCAGAAGTAGTAGTAGTTGCAGAGCATATTCGTAGTTCTTACTGCCTTTTTCATGTATTTTCAGAAGTTATTCCTCCATAGTAACAGGATTACAACTACAACGTACGAGGACAAGTCATTTTCAAATGTCAACACAATTATAATTCAACTCTTTTCTGAAATATATACTATTTCGTGACAATGTTACACATATTATTGTGATTTTGAAGGGAAAAAAGCAATTTTTTAGGGGATGATTCATTGATTAGCATCATTTTGTGCACAATAAGATGGCAATTTGTGACCATAAAGTGGTTAGAGATGTGTAACCTCATATATTTGGATGATAAACAGTTGTCCCAGAATTATTGATGCAACAAATAATTGTTAAGAATTCTGGCTATCCATATGGATTCTGTTCTTCCTTTCCTTTTCATCTTTAATACAGGTTTAGAAAAATCAGATTGTCTAGTAGCTTTCAATGCTACCAAATTTAGATAGATGATGATGGTTAATAATGTTAAGTCACGTGTAATATGGCAATACACCAATGTTAAGTCATCCATTTTCACCAACTACTAATCTTTCGTAAAGGTTTGGAATTCCATCACATTTATTGATTGAAGTATGAACAGCAGGTTTATAATCACCTGTAATCATTTTCGTCGACAATTTAAACTGTTTGATTGATGCATCGTAACTTCCTTCCTTCCACGACCCGCGATCTAGGAGTGAGAGCTATCTCATTTGCTTCAAGTGAACGGATATCAATATCATATGATTCATATCATAGTCGCTCTTGTACATATAGCTAGGTGTTTTGATACTATTTCCATAATTGATATGAGTTTTTTTTATGAAGGCAAGCCATTAATTTTAGCCCCCACCATCATTGACTTAATCCCCAATGGCGCAAGAACATGAAGATCTTGTAAAAATGGAAAGATTAAGCTGTCCTTTTTAATGGAGAAATGAGTATTAACGGTGATTTTTAAAAGAGAAATTGGGAGGCAACAAAAAACCAGGAATTTTGTCGCAAAATTGGTAAAAGATGTGTGTTTTGTAGGACCTAACACACGTGTATGGATTGGTCCATGACTTCATGTTAGAAATAGCATTGCCAAGTTATAAATGAGCCCCTATTCCAATAGTTGAAATCCATAAAATATTCTCTCCATTTTGATAAACCTAACATTTTTACAATTTAGATTAATTTTATATGTTGATCTACTTGTGCACTTGTTTGCTAGTTTCTTTAATACGGTGAGCTACATATATTTACGAATCTTGATAGTTCTGACAAATAATCGTTGAGTGTGAGAAAGACTAGAGTTTGAATGATAGTTGTGCATTTTAGTATGACCGACTTCCCTCTGAAAGGCTAGTAGGTGATTGTTGAGTGTAGTATGTGTGGAGTTTAAGAGAAAGTTGTGCATTCCAGCACGACTTTCTTCACCGTTAACATGTATCTATCTGACTAAACTCATATATGCTATATATTTACAAATCATTGATAGTTCTGGCAGATAATCGTTAAGGGTGAGAAAGTTTGGATTTGAATGCATTTTAGCATGACCTGCTTGAAACACGACTTCCCTCCCACTGAAAGGGTTAATAAGTGGTTGTTGAGTGCATATGTGTGGAGTCTAAGAGAAAGTTGTGCATTCGCCGTTAACTTGTATCTATCTGACTGAACTCGTATATGCTAGTATCAGAGATTAAATAACGTCATGCATATTAGGATTTAAGAAAGAAAAAGGTCAACATCTCAATCATGGAGGCATTATTTTGGGTGGACGCAGACTCATCTAGTTCCACTAAACCAAATAATCTTATATAAGCTAGAGGGATAATAATAAGGGAGGAAATGAAAGGGGGATTGCAAAGTTTTTGTCTTACACCACGTTGCTTGCTGGCTTGTCTTCCTATGACCACTTCGTCTTTAGAGTAAAAGCACAAAATATTTCGAGTGGCTAATGTGTAAAGGCACAAAAAACTCTTCAACAAAAGTTTTCAATTCCCACCAAAGATCTTTGCTGTTTAGATAGTGAACTCTTTTGTTCTCTAACTAACCCCTTTTTCCATCAATCCTTTTCCCTTCCACCCACCCAAATTATCAGTGTTTGTGTTATAGCTTTGCACAAGCAAGTTAGCCTCATTTCAGCTCAGTCAAACGCCCTTTCTCCTCCACCAGAATCGGTGGAGCCACCCTTATGAGAAAAGTCGGGAAAACCCGCTCTGCAAAAACCTGTTTTTTAGCAGTTTACCGAACACGAGCACTAAGCTTATGAGAAAAGTCGGGAAAACCCGCTTTGCAAAAACTTATTTTTTTAGCAGTTTCCCGAACACGGGCACTCTGCCCTGCCAAACACACATGAACACAGACTCACCTTCCCTAACAAACTGTTAAAACTGGTGTCATGTAACTTGTGCAAGGTAAAACTATCTATTGGGACCAGGTAAACCAGAGCTTTCCCAGGACCCCCTAAGGACATGACTTATATTCAGAATCAAGAGTCAAGACAACAAGAGAACAAACAAGACATTCTCAGTCTCCCCTTGTACTAAACTACAGAAAGCAGGCCACATTAAGTGAACACAGTGACATAAACTATAGCCATTCAAGATTTGAAAGGATATTATGGTAGAAAAGTGTATCGATCTTTCCATTTTGTACCAAGAAAACGTGTCGTTGTGGGGAAGATGACAGCATCTAACCAACAGAAAAGAAAGAACCCCTGATTTAGATGTAAGATTACTTCAGAAAGGAATGAACAAATGAATGCTCCAAGAAGAAGACATCTCAATGAAGCTGGGAGGACGAAATAATATATTGAATGAAAAGAATTAATCTAACAATGCTACTCAAACTCTGTATATGGCATCAGACACTAAAGTGTTGGTTCTCCCATTCTTTCAGCCGGGAACAAGTGTACAAATAATAATCATAACCGTTGTTCAATGAATGAATTACCTCTCCGATATGTCATCACCATATGCTCGTGAATTATGCACTAGCCTTAAACATCTTCAGATGGAGGAAAAGTATGGAATCACTGTTAGAAAATATGAAGCTACCCTATCCATCCTAGCTCTATATCACAGAGGATCCAAGGACTCAGGCACCGTTTTTTTCACAGGGGGTGGGGGAAAATATCTAGTAGAAATCTTCACCTTCGAGAATATGAACAGCTCTCCGATAATTGTTTGTTAGTGGTGAAGTCATAGACATGTTGTTTAAGCTGGCTTTCTAGTCACTCCCGCTACTGTATCTCCCATCTATATAAAATAAGTCAGAAATGATAATCAGCATTTATATATAAGATATGAGCTTTTTTAGGTGCAAAAATATGAAGAAAGTCTGTACCTCCAGAAGGTCTTTTTCCCTCCATGGCTTCTTTCTTCTCCTGGCAACTTGAACAGAGAAAAGGGCCATCCCACGGCCGTAACTTTTTGGTATTTTCTGAGCTTGCGTGTACAGAAATTCCTTCTCCCGGTTTTATTTCAACTTGACAAACAGCACACATAAACAGCTTAAACATATTGCACACAGGATACTTCGCGTCCAACCTGAATAAATGCAAGCATGTTAGAGCTAACATGTATGTTTTGAGATGAAAAAGTGCTAGGAAATGATATACTTGAAAAAAAATTACATGGGGAATTACAGACCTCTCTGCAAGTGAAGCAGAACCTTCCTCAAATAGTTCCTCAACTTGATCTGGTTCATTAAATTCCTTGTCAGTTGTAGAAGAAGATTCTGATGGCTTCTTGCGAAACATAGATTTGAACACAGCTTTGGCTTGCTTCTTAGTAGGAGCTGGGGGAGGAGCTGGCTTCTCGGAAGGAATCGGAATAAAGTCAACAACAATGCAGGTTGTGTCATCTCGAAGTCCTTTGAATGCAACAGCGTCCTATGAAAGTTAGAAAATAGATTAGTTAAGGGATGAAACACACACACACACACACACACACAACATTTGAACAAAATTTGAAGAATTGACGCACTTTAACAACTTGTGAGGCTGCAACATCAGGTGGCATCCCTCTGCAACAGTCAAAAGCTGCTTCTGCAGATAAAGCATCCCAAACACCATCACTTGAAAGAATCATTCTTCCACCAGCCGATGAAACCTGAACAGCAAGTATATTAGGACCAAAATAACTTGCAGAAGCCATGTATTTGCATGTGCCAGAAATTAAACACTTTTGGCTTATGACAAGAGAGGGCATAAGCTGGGGAAAAAAAGTCTAATGTTTCTCCATCGTGTGATATAATTGCAAAAAAGAGGGTCCAAAGAATGGGTTATATCATAGATAAGTTAAAATGTATGATTCAAGAGGAATGAGGCACTTCAGAAATGAATAAAACCTTTAATAATTTTGAGACTTCCACAGCAAAAATTACTCAATTTTTTTAGAGCAGTGTGAATTGGAAAAGAAGACTAACCCTCACTTGCTTCACATGGGGCACCGGAACAATGAATTCGCCAACATCCATATCTCCAATGGATCGCGAGAGACACAAACCACCAGGCCAGCATCTTAATGGACCAATCTACAAGAAAATTTAGAAAACCCCAATATCAAGTATCAGCTAAGGAGAAATAATAAAATTTATATACAATGGAACAATAGTTAGCTGTGAGCAGTATATAGCAATTAAAATGTTCAAATAAGATTAGTGTTTATCACAAACGAAACCATGTGAACAGGCTCTTTAGCCGAAAAACGAGCCATTTTGCAGTGACTTTGATGAACTTGAAAACACAGCATTTCCATTTTCTACACGAGAGAAGAAAAAATGTACCTCAGTCCCACCACCAGTATTAAGTCGCCCAACCTCACCACCACTTGAGGTGATACGCTCCCTCCTGTTTAATTTGCAAAAGATATCAATACAGGAAAAACACATAATTAGTATCTAACTTTGCATTTCACAAAACAAAGGTACTTACTCTTCCTCATTGGTATCAAGCCTGTGATCAGCTGAGAGATAATGTATCTCCCCTTCAGCCGATTCAAGAATGGCACGAGAATCCCCAACCGATGCAACGGTTATAACCCAGCCTTCAATTATAACAAAGGTAACTGTTGTTCCTGAAGTTTGTGCTGAGAAATGAAACGACAGAGAATAAGAAAACCAAACAGGATCCATTTTAAAAACAAAATACACATAAAATTCCACACTTTTTCACAATGCAGTTAAGCATGAATACAATCAAACAATTTTAAAAGACCAATGTACCTCTTTCTTGAAAATCCTTATCGGTTTTAACGAATCCAGCAACTAGTGCTCTCGGCAATGCAGAAACCCACTCGTCCCGGCTAAGGTCTGCCGGAATGGCACCCAAAACATTGTTCAGAAGGTTCTCCTTGGTATATATCGCCGCTGCAGATCCATTGTGTCCATCAAACAGCTGCAACAAAATCACGACACAGATAAAGAGATGGTGATGCAATAATTACAGCAATTCAAAAGCAAGAAACAGCAACAATAAAGCAAATATAAGAAAATCAAAAAAGGAGATCATGGATCATTTATGAATACCGCATAAACAGAATAAGTGGTGATTCCATCGCCCAAAACTCGCTGGCACTCGGTCTTGACAAACGTAAAGTCCTCGCCTTTCTTGCTCTGACTCGCCTGGCCGTGAATAAGCTCCGGCTTCTCGATCTTCTCGCTCGCCAATTCACGCTTCAGCAGCACTGACAACGGCACCGTTTGATGCTCGCCTTTCATTCTGCGGCAACTCCAAAAACCAACACAATCACGCAACGAAAAAAAAAACTTTCTTTTATGATTTTATCCTCTCCTTTTTCAAATTGCAGGGCCGCAATTCAATCAACCAAATCCTACATTAACACATACCATGAAGATCTTCAAATTGAGGGCAATGTGAATCGAATCAAACATAGTAGGAAGGAAAATCAAACGTAAGAAACGCGTACCGAAACAGAATTTGGCGGCCGGATCGAAGAGGCGGATGAACACAATGAATTCATTCGTATGTGCACAAAAAGCGTTTGGTGTTTGTGGGAGAGAAACAAGAAACTAGAAACAATTTTGGTTGTTATTTTTGTTATTAATACATCACAATATTTGGATAATAATTATATTTGTTAGTAATAATATTGTATATTATACACTTTCCTTATTGTGTTTTGACTTGGCACAAAATAAACCAACCTTTTTGGTAACACGTTAAAGACAATTGCCTATACATGAGCTGTAAAATTTTGTGATTATTTATTTATTTTAATTTATTTTTTTAAAAAGAAGATGAGTTTTAACGTGCCTTCCTTGACTTGCCAGACAACTCGCGCACAATTTTTGGCTCCAAAAATTTATCACATTGACAGTAATTAACGAGGTTAAATGTTATTAATGGTTACACAAGATAATCTAAGATTCAAAATCCATGATAAATATTTATCGAGACTGGTAATTATTACAAGGGTAGAGGTAAATCATATAATAAACCATACTTTTTTTTTTATCTTCATTCTACAACCACTTAAAAACGTTGACTTCAATTTTGAAATTTTATAGAAATTAATCTAAATAGTAGTAAGATAAGCTACTTTTAAATTCGAGTATTTGGATACTCGTAAATTCTTTTACAGTAAAAATTAAATATCAAGAACAAAGAATTATAATAGACAAATTATAAGATGAAATGAGTTTTCATCACGTACCCAAAAATTAACCATACCTTTCGATTTGAGGCTGGTACTCGAAATAAACAACTAATCCTGGCTAATAATCCCATAGACTAAACAAGAAACCTTTATACACAATCTTGACGTAAAACTAAACACACTAAGTAGAAAAACATTTATATATCGTAGTTACCCTCGCACCTCTACGATTTCTCGCACCTAGTAAGTAACAATTACATAGTTTCAACGTGTTGGAAAAAAGAATTCACATTAATTCATAGGTAGGGAGTACAAAGTGGAGGTTGATCCAAGGAACAGAACACATATCTCGATACAGGTATTGAAGGAGAATTAATTTTCGTAGGCACATTATTGGTGGAAAAAATCGGTGAATGGTGATGAAAGGTAATCAGAACCTAGACACACTTGTGACTAGACACATTTGCTTGGTTTAACAAGCATAAATATTAACGAAACAAAATTACGCATATTAGGAATGGATGAATTCATCTTAGAAAAAGTTTATCCAATTTCTAATTTTTCGGTTTCTCCCTTTCTTTGGTTCAACATCAACAAATTATCGGTTTCTCGCTTTGTTTGGTTCAACATCAACAAATTATCAATTTTACCTATTCCAGCATTTATTAGCGTGATAATAATCACCCTTCATAATTATTTTAACCATTTTAAAAATATAATTTATATGTGAACATACAAATATAATGATAAATTTAATAGATATTAGCAATTTAAATCAACATTATGATTTATAATTAATTAATATTTTATGAACTAATCAAATTATATCTATAAAATTATTTTAAAATTTAAAATTTTCCATCAGAGGAATTATCAATCAAAGTCTTGAGGATGACCGAACTTATGATAGGAAATTTTCGGATTGCTCCTTTTTTCCTCTCCTCTCCTGTGACCCAGTCCCCCAATCTGCATTGCCGGGGAGGCACCGGCCGGCGCCCTCGCCGGTCCGGTGGTGACGTCCCCTCCCCCTACTAGTTGTAGCTTAGTTTTTCTTTTTTACCCCACATTTTTTCCCCTCGAAAAACTACATATCTTTCCCGTCCCGTCTCCATTTCGGCACCGATTTGGCTGGGGTACCACGCCGGATCGGGTCACCCAGTAGATCCGGCAGACGGCGTCCCCAGCAGCGCTTCGACAGCGCCGTCCAATGGCCCAGCACCCCAGTGTCGCCCCGGTAGCGCCGCCCAGCGGCCCACCCCCAGTGCCCCGACGGTGTTTCAGCAGCTCAACGGATCTGTCGCAGGCGGCCCATGCGCCGCGCGACGGCGTGGCAGCTCAGATGCAGTCCCGGAAGATCTCGAGATCAGCGGGCTCGATGCGGACGGGCTCGATGGCGGATCCAGTCCGGCGGATCGGCGGGCTTAGTGGGAGACGGCCCAAGCTCCGGGTCGGGTCATCAACCGGATCGGGTCATCAACCAGGTCGGTCTGATCATAGTTTCTGGTTCTGGTCCAACTAGAGGTTGAGGTGGTTTTGTCCTTTCTTTTTTTGTAGTAGATTCTATGTTAAGGTCGGGAAAATTTGATTCTGGGTATTATTAGTCAACTTTAGTTTACCGGACGGGTACGTTTTTGTTTCGGAAACTTTAGTTGACTTAACCTCTGGTTTATATTGTGGGTAAGGAGAAATCCGAGTTAGAGTAGTAATTATACTTACTTCTGGCGATTTCCACAAATATAAACTAGATACGTAGACCGTGGAAGTTAGCTTTTGCAGCTTTTCTCGTGATAGATAATACCTTTTTTCAACTTTCTATACTATGTTTTATTTGCTATCTAATTAGACCCGAATTAGTTGGAACATGCACATGGTATTGACCTGATAGTAGGGGATATGATTTGGAACTGGTCTTTTTTGCGAAACTGTCCTAACAGACTTGGGGAGTATCATTGCCCATTTGTTTGTTATATCTCTCTTAACCCTTACTGGCGAGAGGGAAAACTCCATGGGCTTCTAGAGTAGGCATCATTTGTGCCTAGACTAGTAGACTTTGATTAGATAGTTTAGAATGCAAAGTTAAGGTGCTCGCTTGTCAGGTAGTTTCAGACAGTAGATTTGTAAGATGTATCCCTTTTTTGATGTAAGCCTTCGGGCACCACAGCCTTCGGGCAACACACTGATTTCGGGCGAAAGCCTAGGAACTACAGCCTTCGGGCAACACCTTGCTTCCGGGCGAAAGTCTAGGAAATTGCCTTCGGGCAACACATTGCTTCCGGACAAAAGTCCAGGAAATAGCCTTCGGGCCACCTTTGTATTTTATTTTATTTTATTTGATTGGGTTGAGGAGCCGTCAATAATCCTCAAGATTTACTTTCGGGCAAAAAAAAAAAGACTTATAATAGAAAGAATGATTTATCATATATTTATTAGGATAGTTTGCGTGTTTGTAAGTTTTGTTTACTTTTTATTTACAAGATTTAAATTAAAATAGTATATTAGGAAAGTATAATAAACTACCTGCACGGGGCCCTACATGCACATGCAGTTTCCTAGATGTGCGTGTACCCGAAAGTCCGGGCGCCTGGTTTTGAATACTCTTATTGTAAGTGCTTATAAGTATACAAATGTTACATCTTATATAATAATTTACACTTGTCTCATTATCACTCCAATTCCTCCTCCCATCACCACCATCAACAGTTTACTTCTAAATAAAACCAAACGATAACAAAGAGAATGAGAGCGTTATATGAGTTGAATCAAATCAAAAAGAGAAATCGCCCATTTCTTCCATTTATTTTGATGATTCATTTCCGTTCCAATAATATGAACCAAACATCCTTAGTTTATCTCTATCAGACCAAGTTCTTTTGACATTATTTTTAGTAAACTGAACTAAATTAAATTAAATTGAACTAATGAGAAAACGTATGTATTGAAAAAATAATAAACATAACTAAATTAATCTAAGTGTGATCCAGTTATAATTACGCTGAACTGAACTAATCTACGAATAAGGAACAAAACCTTAATGAAAAACATGTCTATACATAATATGGCTCTGCCAATATGTGCTGAGAAGTGATGAGAGGTACTGAGAGGTGTTGAAGGGTGCTGAAGGGGTGCTGAGAGGTGTTGAAGGGTGCTGAAGGGGTGCTGAGAGGTGTTGAAAGGTGCTGAAGGGGTGCTGAGAGGTGTTGAAGGGTGCTAAATAGTGTTGAATGGTGTTGAAGAGTGCTGAAATTGAATTAAAATTGTATGATATATACATAATTATGTGTTGTGATTAATAAAATAATGTCAATGTTACATTTTGAAATGCGTTGAATAAATTTTTTTTAGTAGTTGAACATAAGTTTAATTAGTTATAAGTGTATCATAAAATAATATTCAATAGAATAACTGTAAAAAAATTGAATAAATTATATGAATAATCCGTCTATATATTATTCATATTAATTTTATATTCAGGTATAATAAACCGAAGGCATCTACCGCAATTTAGAAACGCACCACCTCAAGTTATGAATGAACATTTTAACAAACGACATTATTATTTAAGAATGAAAGTAGAAGGAGATTTCGGTCAGTTGAAGAGTACTTGGAAAATCTTAAAAAGAATGTCCGAAACTGACATTGATTGCCAAAAAGCAATAATTGCTTTATGTTTCACACTTCATAACTTCATTCGAATGCAACAACTAGACATTCCCGAGTTAGATCATCTAGAGGGTGAAGGAAGTAGTGATTTAGGTTTGTACGGTGATGATCGAAAAGCTGCTATGAACAAAGTGTGTTAGAGTATTGCCTTACAAATTTGGCATTCAGAAGGTGGTGATTTAGAAGGTAGTGATGTTGGCGAAGATGAATCATTAGATGATAGCGATTAATAGTATATGTAATTTATAACATTATTGGAAGTACTAATATGTTTGCAACAGATGTAAAAAATATATTTATAAATTTGGTTTACCAGTACGAAATCGTTATTTACATATATTTGAAAAATGATTAATAATTATGAAACTATATATTTGAAGAATGATTAATTCGTACAAAACATATTGAAACTAATTGAAAAGAAAAATGATTCCTCTTTTTTCAAAAATTTATAACAATTCATGTCTGTGAATAGTGACAAGTGTTGAAGGGTGCTGAGAGGTGATGAAGGGTGCTGAGAGGTGCTGAATAGTGCTAAAAATAAGCTGAAATGGAACGGTTTTTTCGGTTTCGGATTATTTGGTTCGGTTTTTATCAAAAAAATTCAGTAACAAACCGAACCGAATTTAGAATTTGGTTTTCGGTTTTAAACCTAACAAACCAAATAATCCGAATTCAATATTTTTTTGAATTATAATTTAAATCTCAAAAATTTCAAAAACAAATGAAACTATTATTATTCCATTAAAAATCAAATAAAACCATTTTCTAGACTAAGTTTCATATGTTCATAATAAAACCTAATTTGTTTTTCATATATTTATTTAATTTATATATTTATAATTATTTAATTAATTGTAATTCGGTTTTCGGTTCGGTTTCGGTTTGAATTTTAAAAACCATAACCAAACCAAAAACCGTATTTATAATTCGGTTTTGTCAATTCGGTACGGGTTAATCGAATTTGGGAATTTCGGTACGGGTTAATCGAATTTGGGAATTCGGTTTTGTCTGAAAACCATATTTTTAATTCGGTACAGGTTAATCGATTTTGGAATTTTCGGTTTCGGTTTTTAGTTTTTCGGTTTCAGGTTATTTGGTTCAATTTGTTCCTTTTTTTCCAAAAACTTTCTAAACCGAAACCGACCCGAATTCAGTAACAAATCGAATCGAATTCAGAATTGGGTTTTCGGTTTTAAACTGAACAAATCAAATAACCCGAATTCAATATTTTTTGAATTATAATTTGAATCTCAAAAATTTCAAACACAAATGAAACTGTTATTATTCCAATTAAAAATCAAGTAAAACCATTTTCTAGACTAAGTTTCATATATTAAACTAAGAGACTATTAGGTTCATGATCAAACCTGATTTTATTTTATTTTTATTCATATATTTATTTAATTTATAATTATAATTAATTAATTGTAATTCGGTTTTCGGTTCGGTTTGAGTTTCAAAAACAAAAACCAAACCAAAAACCATATTTATAATTCGCTTTTGTCAATTCGGATATCCGAAAGGCATATATTTAATTCGGTTCGGGTTAATCGATTTCGGATTTTTCGATTTCGGTTTGGTTTTCGGTTTCGGGTTATTCGGTTCCTATTGTTAGAATTTTTTTCAAAAATTTTCAAAAACGAAACCGACCCGAATAAAGCAACAAACCGAACCGAATTCAGAATTCGGTTTTAAACCGAACAAATCAAAAATCTCAAAAATTCCAATCACAAATGAAACTATTATTATTCCAATTAAAAATTAAATAAAACCATTTTCTAGACTAAATTTCATATATTAAACTAAGAGACTATTATGTTCATAATAAAACCTGATATTCATATATTTATTTAATTTATATATTTATAATTAATTAATTATAATTCGATTTTTGGTTTGAGTTTCAAAAACCAAAATCAAGCCAAAAACCATATTTATAATTCGGTTTTGTAAATTCAGATATCGAAAACCATATATTTAATTTGGTTCGGGTTAATCGATTTCGAATTTTTCGGTTTTGCTTTGTTTTTCGGTTTTCCTTTTTCTGCCCACAATATATGGGTGTGACCAACCAAATTAAGTGATCATAATAAACACAGTTAAATGTTCAAATTGATTTTTTTGACTAACATAATATGTTCATAGGAATGACAACAAAAAACTAAGGCCTTGTTTACCAGAGTTTATCTGTAGATCAGTTCAGTTCAGTGAAAATGTAATTTGATGAAATTCGGGTTAATTCAGGCATGCTGATTCCATTTTTCAATACATCAATTTTCAGTTCAGTTCAGTACATCAAGAAATAAGCTCTAGTAAACAGGACATAGACTAAAATGATATATATTACTAAAATGACATAGATAAAAGCTCTAACAAATATGCCCTTATATATATCCCTGCTGAAATTAGTGAATATGAATATGATTTGAGTTGAGTTCATTTGTACTAACATTTTAATTTTGGAATAAGTAATATAAATAAACATCCAAATATTGCATTATTCATGAAATCTAACAACTACTACAAGTAACTAATTGACGCCGCTGATTGGGGATGAAATGGACCATCCTCCAAAAATAGAATAAAGTAATAAACTGATAGTCAAAAGGAAATACTCTTAGGAAAAATTGGTATGCCTGCTTCCATAATCACATTGAGAATCAATTAGTAGGCAAAAGTTATTTTAATTTCCAATTCTAAATTAAATTAATTATTTTCTTTCAATTGATTATTTATTTCGTTATTTGGATAAAAGTTTGTCAAGCGGCTAATTTGCAAAAATGCTAATGATTATTATTAGTGACAGAAGCTTAATTAAATCCGGAGAACGTGAATGGACTGTCACCTAGTCATTGATGATAATATAGACTGTCAAATGGTGTTTCTAGATAATCTCTAATTAATAATAAAATTAAGAAAAGATTTTGATCTCTAAAACTCTAATTAATCAAAACACCGCAATTTATGTTCTGTAGTTGTATCTATTTTCATCGTTGACTGCTTCCTCACCAAAGATTTTGTTCTTATTACTTTTATTAAAAAGAATCTTAATTAATAATTTAATTGATCAAATTTACATATTTATTAATTATTATACGACTTTTAGTATAGCAGAAAGTGATGAGTTTTGATCAGAGATTGGCCGACTAAAGTCGGCTAAAGTTGGATTCAAATCCTACGTGGAAAGGGTCCGCATCACTACAAAATCACACATCCACAACTAATAAACAGCCATCACCTATATATTTCCTGTTGATTGGCAACTTTGTACTATCTTTAACACATTTTGGATAGAGTAACATGTGTGCATGATAATCTTATAAAGTAACTTTTATATAGGGATGCAAATTAATTTTTGAAATTTCTCTCGTGTTTAGCTGGTTGTGTTCAAATTATCTAAAAGTAAAATGTGATGGTTCAGTTTAGTGGAGTTCATGTGGTTAAAGGGGCTATTTCATCTAAAATATCTCAGCAAAACAATCAAGGTTATTTATGTCTATTCCAGTCGAATCAAGTTTTGAACTAATTAAAAATTTTGACACTTTAAGAATTGAGTCATTGAAAGTGATTATATTCACACTTTTCTAAAACATCGGCACCTCTATTTAAGGTGTCACTAAATTTTGTAGTGTATGAAAATATTTACAAGTAAAATTAATCATATTTGGGTCATAGGGTCAGATAAAGTATGAGTACAAGAAAGTAAATAAAGGCATTATTTGCCTAATAGAGCCCTAATGAAGAGTATATATGGCGAATCTTTTCACCTTGATTTTTAAGAAAAACCATTTCACTTCATTTATATGGGTGGATAAAAGTCTAATCTGGAATTTTGAATTAAAAGTGATCAAGTGCCAATCACGAATGATGATGAAACATCATTCAAAAGAGTGTTGAATTCGTGAATCTTTGGACTGTGAATATACTCAATTGAAATTAGCACGATTTTCTTGATTAAGATGCATACATTAACCTGTAATGAATATACAAAATCCCAGAACTGATCTAAGAGCATAAAAAAATCGAGATTTTCAAAACTGACTTGGTGTTTTTCCTACGCGATTTGTGTCCAGCTGGATAACTAGCAAATGCAAGTTTATGCATCTGTCTGTCAAAACACAGGCTGTCCAAACCATGAAAAGCATTGGTCAGTTCCTGCCATTTCAGCAAGTCTGACTTAGAGAACATGTGTTTGTCAACTATCCCACTTTCAAGGTTCTCAGCAATGTAGGACACAAACAAAATCTCAAACATGCGAAAGATCTAAAACATAACTGAGATAACAGTCGAAATGATCATATAATCTTTAATTGAGTCGCGAATAGCAAGTACAGTACAACAAAAAACCAAAACGATAATGCCACCAAAACATTAGAAGCCTTCCTATATCCTACTCTTCTTCGCCTGAGTTCTTTGCTCCAAAGCTACTCTCCCGAATGATGAAGACCTGAATTAAAAGTACAAACAAAGACAAGTTTTGTTAGTGTTCATTCATAACGTCATCAACAACATTGATTTGGTACAAACCTTAAAGGTGGTGGGCTGAACTAGCTGGAAAACAAGGGCATCGCCGTCAACTAAATCATGATCCACAGCAAACTTCTTCCAGCCTCCGCTGAGTCCACTTTTGCGAGCCAAGTATATCACATCCCATTCTGCACCTTCTTCATTGATCAATGTAACCACGCCATCTTGCTTCGGGAGGTGGCTCTTGACAAAATATGATGGCAACCCCTGCATTATAAGCACAAAAAATCATCGTATCAACATCACACATTATGCTCCTAGAATATACTGTCACAATAGAATGTGATTATGATTCTTTTCAAGTACAGATTCAGATACATTAACAAGAGCAGATAAGCACTATTTTCATGTGTATGAATACCAAAACATCAAAAAGGCACTTGAAAGGGAGAGTGTTGCATTTAGTTACAAACAGATGGAGTAAGTTTTTTTTTCAAAAATATACTGTCACATAGAATGATTCTAATTATTTTCAAGTACAGATTCAGCTACGTTTACCAAACCAGATAAACATTCATTTCATGTCTATGAAAAACAATAAGCATTACCAAAATAGGAAAACCAGAAAGCTGCTCATCGGTCCACAATTAAATGCAACATCTCTCATTCTAATAAAAGGGAGAGTGTTGCATTTAGTTTCAAATGGATGAAGTGCGGTTTTAGATAAGAATATACTGTCAGATATAATTATTCTGATTCTAGTCAAGCACAGCCATTTCACAATTCAACAAGAACAAAAAAATCACAAGCACTCATTTCATGCCTCTATATACAACAAAACTTAATAAACACATAGACACAAGAACACATTACAAATAAGATAGCACCCATTTCACAAAGCTATAGCAGACTCACTTCATGTCTCAATATACAACAAAACTCAATAACACATAGACACAAGAACACATACAAATAACTTATCACTCATTTCACAAAGCTATAGCAGACTCATTTCACAGTCATGCTGTCAAATTTCAGATATACATTATAACTAATAGATCGAAGAATGCTTCAAAGTGACTAATACCAAAAAACAGATCGAAGAATGCTTCAAAGTAACACATACCAAAGAGAAACTGACATGCATCCATAACAAACATGTAAAATAATCCTATTAAATACAATATCTCTATTTTGGGCTAAAGTGAATGTTGTTCAAGAATGACTCTTTCTATCTGTTTAATGAACCATATATACAAGAATTGTAAACAAAACAAAAGTCTATGTATGCAACAAAATCAAACTACTCATTTCATACACATGTAGACACAAGAACACAAACAATTAGATGAGCACATTTCACATATCAGAGAAACACTCTTTTCATAAATCTAAAACATTTACCAGCCAAAAGCCACCGGTCACGTGAGACTGCATCATAGGTTTGACAAAAGCCGGATGACCGCCTTCAAGACTCTCTAGGAGATGCTCAGCTTCCTCAGTTGCCCAAACCCTAGCCTCATGTGACGCATAAACCCTATTCTCAAGATTTCTCTTAGGGTAAACAACTCTGTAAACACACACAAGGTTATAATCAGACCACTACTCAATCAACAGCCAAAATTGCAAAATGTAAGGCTCAAAGAAACCATTTTTTCACCTTCTAGGCAGTGTAGCCCGCTCGAAAACAGCCACCTGCTCAGCAATAAACAAATTCAAAACCAGATTTTAATTTTCATAAAAACAAAAAAGCAAAAAACAATAAAAAGGGGGCATTCAAACCTCTTTGTAATCAGGCACGGGCTTGTCAGTCAGACGCCTAGATCTCCTCACCGGCACCGTCTCAGTCCGGATTTGACGAGGCTTCGCCACCCTCTTCATCTGCAGTCAAATTTACGGAAGAAAAATTCAGCAAAAAAGATTCGTTTTTTCCGATTAGATACAGGAAAAAACAGAGATTCTTCGGCAGAGACACTCACCGGAGGGGTTCTCGGAGCTAGGGCAGGTTTGGATTGGAGCGACCTCGACAGCGAAAGGAGATTCAGCTCTTCAAGCTTCTTCTTGTTCGCCTCAATCCTTAGCCTCCTCTCTTCCTCCATCTTGTTCATCACCATTTTCAGCAAAAGGAGAAGCGGTTGATGCTGCTGAAGCTTAATTCAACTAGGTGGATTGAAGGGTGAAGATAGAGAAGATGAAGCTGCAGAAAGGGGTTTATGAGTTGGACCTAAATAGGATTCAGAGCGGGATTGTAAGTTTGTAACGGTCAAACTAGGGCTGGCTCGGTATGGCAAGTTAGAAAAAAAAGTCCACCTTTCCAGTAAAGTGATGCTTAAATTTTGTAGTATTTTGAATTTTGGTACATTTCTTTGATGAGAAAATTACAAATGTAGTACCCATTTTATGGTATTGATTTAGTTTCCATTTTCTGAAAATGCTACCAAATTGTTCCTTAATTTGTGTTCTTAATTTGTTCCTTTAAGAATATAACTAGTATTCAAATATTAACTAGTATCTTAAGCAAAATAAAAAAATGTATAGAAGAACCAATTGTGGAATCAAAATTTAGGAACATTTGGGAAACATTTTAGGAACAATTTAGGTCATTTTGTCTTTCTTGCATTTTACCTTTATCATGTCTAAATTCATAGTCAAACTTAATTAATAGTGTGATTATCTCTATTCGGCATTTTATGATTAGATTTGAGTGACTTTTATAGTCAAACTTATAATGTCGAAATTTATAGTCAAACTTAATTAATACTGCGATTCTCTCTATTCGGCATTTTATGGTTAGATTTGTTGGGTGACTTTTAACTCTAAATTAATTTTATATGAGCTATATATCACGTTTTTAATAATTTAGTAAAAGTTGAATTGTGTAGTTAAAGTTACCAATCATATTTCTTGATAGTATATTCCTATCAAGAAATAGGACAATTACTGGTGGCAGTATATTCCTGAAAGGATATTACTCTTTTATTTGATCTCATCTTTGTAAATAGCATTTAGTTTGATTATCCTTGATATGATACCTAAACTAGATGTTTGATTCCACTTATCGTAAGCGGTTGAGCTTTTCCCAACATTATGAATGAATTTTTTAATTTTTTTTTCTTGATAGTATCATAAGTCATAAATTTATGACCAATCTACTACATTTTTAATTGGTAAAAAAATGTATTCCAGATATAAATTACGCAATATGAATTCATTTTATGTGATTATTATTAAATTATAGTTTAAACAGTGTCACAAAACGAAGTAGATGAAAAAAGGTGCTCTGTGAATTAAAAATGTGACATTTAAGGAATAATATTGTGGGGGTGATTCGCACTTTATCCAAAACTCAGAGGAGGTAGATATAAATTTGCCTTTACCTTTTGAATGTCTGACACAGTGTGGAACATTCAGCCTGTCTAATCAATCACACGTGTTCCCTAGTTGTCTCACAAAATCCCGCTCAAATTCAAATCATGAGTCACTTTATTACTCCTTAGTTATTACTATACAGTAATTTAAACCAGATGATGCAGCGAATGCTTACTAAAACATCTTAATATACACCAAGGGTAAAACTGAAAGATCGCATTCATCAGAATGATTCGATGAATCCTTACTAAACGCACTTAAAAATACAACAATAAACATCTATATTGTCAGAATAACACACTTATGTAAGGTGGTTTCAAACTCATCCATTTCATCACACACATAGTAAGAGGTGTATATGAAAATATTTGTAACATAAAAATATCACTATAGAAGTTGAAATAGTTGTAAAAGTAACAAAAGTTGATACTGAATAACTTCAATAGTTTACAGCCAAAATAAAATTTACTATTACATGACAAGATCCTTATGAAAGCTGCATAGAAAGACACCACCAAGTCACCGACCTACTCGCTGGAGCTGCCAGAGTCCTTAGCCCGAACAATGTAAACCTGAAAAGGAGAAGAATGAAAGTTCAGAAGCTCATTCATTTCACAGCTACTTTATCAGCAAGACTCGGATGAAAATTAGACACGAAACAATACCTTGAATGTGGTGGGGCGAACCAGCTCAAACACTAGTGCATCTCCATCAACCAAGTCGTGAGCGATTGCGAATCCTCTCCAACCACCACTCAGGCCTTTCTTGTCGGCCAGGTACACGTTGGTGCACTCTACACCTTGTTCATCGATCAGTGTCACGCTAGCTTGCTTCGATGGAAGGTGCTTCTTGCTCCAATGGGTTGGAAGGCCCTGCATTAGACAAATTTGATTATTCATTCAACAACGAAAATCTATCATACAACAAAAAGGAGCATTAAAAAGAAGAAGCAGTCCATGATACATCTCACTGAAAGAATTACTAGTACCACTTTCTGACCACTTCAACCCTATAATAGCATGACACTAAGGATCTTCCAAAACTAGAGGAACGGAACGTAAAAGAAACACCAGAAAAATACCAATCTCCAATTCACATTTATCAACTGTCATAGAGCAAAACGAGCAGAAAAAATGGCAATCCATGATGCAGAACCAATTGCCTATTATCAGTTTCTCACTGAAAGAATTACTAGTACCAAGTATTAGTGATAGTGCAGAAACAAAGAGGCAATCCATGATATAGAACCAATTGCCTATTCTCAGTTCCTCACTGAAAGAATTACTACTAGCACCTTCTGAACCCTTCAACCCTACAATTGCATGACACTAAGAAGCTTCCAGACAAAAACTAAAGGAATGTAACCAGAAAAGACACACCAACAAAATGCAGCCTTCGATTCACATTCCAACTAGAGTGTCGCAAAGTAAATGTGAGTACCTAAATCATGATGATATTCTTGAAAATTTCAATAGGAAAGGAATCAAACTCTTTATGTGAACCAAAAGGAGTAGCAAGATCAGAAGCTTTTTTAATGTCAAACTATTTCTACTCAACAATTATGGCATCATACAATAAAATTCAATAACATAGACAATAGAATGGTATGAGTATCCAAATATTCTCATAAACAACAAGGAGTAGCAAGATCAAGAAGCTTTTTTTAATGTCAACCTCTTTCTACTCAACAATTATGGCATCATACAGCAAAATTCAATAACATAGACAGTAGAATGGTATGTGCATCCAAACAACCACATAAACAACAAGAACAGTGCCTTGAATCTCATTCCCTGCTCAACCATATTAAACACGAAGGAACCAGCTTAAACAAGATTCATTTCAAATTCAGTATTGATTTTACCATCCAGAAACCCCCGGTTACATGTGACTGAAGCAGCGGCTTCACAAACGATGGATGGCCCCCTTCTAGAGTTGATTCAATTCTCTCCGCCTCATTTGTCGCCCAATCCCTAGCTTCAGGAGACGCGTAGATTCTGCCCTCCAAGTTCCTCCGGTTCCCAGAGTACCCTCTTCTGCAAACACACACACACACACAAAGCAAATCAGATCCACTATAATTCAGTCTAGCAACATAAACAAAACACCATAAAAAACAATCTTTTTACCTTCTAGGCTGTCTCTCTTCATAAACAGGCATCTGATTCAAAACCAGAATCAGTAAAATTCAGAAGAACAAACAAACACACACACACACACACACACACACACACTGGAGAGGGAAATGGGGATATACCTCTTTATAAACGACGGCGGGTCGGTCTGTGAGACGGCCGGATCTTCTGACCGGAACCATTTCGGTTCGAACTATACGGGGCTTTGTCCTCTTCGCCGGAGGGGTTTTGGGACCCAGCGACGACGAGCCCGACCTCATAAAGGAGGAGACCATCGGGAGATTGAGCTCCTCCATCTTCTTCTGGTTTTCCGCCATCCTCTGCTTACGGATCTCCTCGTAATTCACCTTCGGCATCACCATTTCCGACTGGTTTGATTGATTGAAGATAAGAAGGATGGAGAAGAAAGGGAGCTGCAGAAAAAAAAGAAAAAGTGAAGGGTTTTTTGGAGCTAAAAATAGGAGCACGCTGCTGGTTCAAAATGGATATTTCAACGGTCTTGGCTTCTTGGGTTTCACAATGGTAAAATGGTGTTTTTATGGTAACAAAATCTCAGTGATTTGGGGTTTGATTTGGTCAATGCTTGTGATAAGTACTTCCCATTTTTTGTCTTAATTCAGATTTAAAAATAAAATAAAATTAGTGTTTTAGTATGCTGTGGCATACCATATTTAAAATGAGACAAAATTATATAGTAATTCAATTTGAGGATTATGAATATAGAAGGGTAATAATGTTTGTGGTTGGGGATTTTGACATTTACAATTTGAGATTTTGAAGTTGAGAATTGAGATGAAAGATTTGGGATTCAAAGAATCTGAATTTGAGACTGGTAGATTATGGTGATAAGATTTAGGGGTGATATATTTGGGAGGGGTGTTGCTATTTACACCCCCATTTGACCAAAAAGTGGGGTGTAAACAACATTGGAAAGATAAAAAGTAACCCACTATCTAGTTTATTAATTTTTAAATCTTACTTTACTTTTTCTTCATTTTTTTAATATTTAACAACTCATTTTATTTCTTTTATATCATTGTTTCAATCATTATTAATAGATTACTATAATTATATAATTTATTTATATATCAAAATAAATAGAGGAAGTTTTATAAAAATAATGTTTTTAGACTTTGAATTCCAATAATTGTGATGATGACATAAAACCTCACATTTAGAGTTTTTGAATGTTTACAAATCTATTTATAGAAAACAATAATAAGAAAATAATTAATCCAACGATAATTTAGTAAATATGATAATTAATCATATCAATTATGATATTTAATTATACTCCTAACAGATTATTAGTTTTTTTTCGAATTGTGCTATCAATATAATATTTTTGTAACTAACAGATTTTTTTCTTGTTTTTCCCTAATTAATTAAAAATTTTAACAATTTAATTATTTAACATTGCTAGGATTCTTTTTAACCATTTAATTGAAATGAATAATAATTTTGAGTATATTTTAAACAAAAATAGTCATATTGTGTGCATTTTAGTATTTAATAACTTATAAAATTAAAAAATTGATTTTAATTCAATATTTAGATTTAATATGGTTCAAACTAAATATTAAAGTAGCTCATAAAAGAAAGTATAATAAAGCATTGATTAAAAAAAGTTAAAAAGCATTGATTTCAGCAAAGGAGTGCAAATAGAAAGAAAGGGGGTGCAAATAGAACCACCCATTTGGGAGTTGGAAGCAAACCCAAATGCTTAATGACAGCTTTCCTTGTTTGGCAAAATAACACCTTCCTTAATTTAGGTAGTAGCTCACAGTCACAGGTTATGGTTGACTGCAAATTTGCAATATTAATAAATAGGAATGAAAACAATCTTCAAATTAAATTGATTGACCATTTGAAAACTTCAATAGAGTACAAAAATTTACAGCTTGAAGAATTAATCAAGAAGTTTATCTGTTGTTTCATCAAGGATAGATGTGAGTAAAGTTACCAGGGTTAAAATTACAAATTCATGACTGCTAATACTTGATTGAGTTCAGTTTCTTTAACCATGGAAGAACTTCTGCTAGACCTTCTTCCAAGCTCCTGGGGTTATACTTCAACTCTTCTTTTGCCTTTGCACAAGAGTAAGCCCACTGATGCTTCAGAACCTCCACAGTCTGTTCAACAGTTCAAAATAACACATCGATACATCAATACAAAGCTTACATAGATCACGCAGCAAACGAAAAAAGAAAACCTAAGCAGATCACAAGATGAAGATTCGAGGATGTCAAATACAAATGGATCCAAATAAAGAAATGGATAGGAGCAGCATGCAACAAGAGGTTCATTTACGAATGATGGCTTCATATAGCATCATTTTAGCTCATCTAAAAACTGGTGGTCGAATAGTGTAAATTGCACGATAAATATTTAAGTGGGATGAGAATAAGTACCGGAGGACTGATAAGGGGAAGGCTTCCGGTTATTCTACACAGGGTAACCAAGAGCCAACCATAAGCTTTGATTGCGAATAGTGGAATGCCAAACAGAGGCTTCTTCGTATGAGTAATTGTAGCAGCTATGTCGAAGACATCCTTGAATGACGCATTTTCGCCTGTTAGAAGATACCTTTCACCTGGTCGACCAAGCTCCATTGCTGCTATATGCCCTTGCACAACATCATCAACATGACTGAAAGAGAACCTATCCTTTGCCCCACCTATATAACCAGGCAATCGCCAGTTAAAGCGCTCAATGATCTGCCAAGAGTAAACATGGTTCATAAGGATTCTATTCATCCTCATTGAAAGAAATGGAAGCATTAAAGGCATGTATTCAAACCCAAATGATCAGGGTTTAGCTAAAATGTAGAAACAAGCAGAAACAACAAAAATGACAGGACTATACTCGGCAATTCTCGAGCTAGAAGCTTTAATTCATTGCAACAATTTGAGCAGAACACTCATTTTAGCAATAACAAAACAAACGAAACTGCATACACAAATCGCATACCCTTCACATTTCTCCAAACAAAGTTTGCCAAAATGGTTTTAGATTTGAGTAAAAATGTAAATACCATCAAACCACATTTCGAACCTCAAATCACTTACATATACAACTTCAACCTAACCAATATCTCTACAATCTCCAAGAATGATTTAAAGCTACTACTGCTATATCATGAAAGCAAAAACTACTGGTACTACTTTTACAATCTCAATCGAGAAACTACTGGTGTACTATCATAGCATGAGAGCAAGGCAGAAAGCAATCGCATACAATATGGTTGCAAAGAAAATTACCATACGAGCAACAACATTTCCAGCAGTAACTTTTCCAGGTCCATATATAACTCCAGGATAAACCGGCACTATTGGAACTCCCTCCTTGGCTGCCTCCAAAGCCATCTTATCAGAATTGGCCTTAGATTTCTCGTACTCCGTGCAAAAGAACTTCCCCGGGTGAATCTATCATCCACAAATCTACTCCTTAGCAATGCAAATAATATAACTTCCTATTTAAGTACAAGTATGAATATTATCAATGTGATACATCAAATTTGTTATAATTCTGATTACCATCAAACTATATTCTGAGCAAATACGCATGAAAACTATATTCTCAGGCATACCTGAGATTCGTCTGCAACATATCCATCAGTAGGTCCCAACGCAAAAAACGACGACGTATAAACTATCTTCTCCACTGTCCCAATCTCTTTGCACACTTCCAATACATTCTTCAAACCTCCAACATTAACCTAAGAAACAAATTCTAAAATAAAATTCCAAATTCGGCAAAATTAACCACATTTCAGCTGGTTTGAACCTTACTTCGATGAATCTAGAAGCGTCTGGAAGCCAGGGCTCCACGAGGGCGGCAGCGTGGAAGATGACGTGGCAATCGGAGAAGGCAGCGAGCAGGGATGGATAATCGGTGACGTCGCCGTACGCGAGCTCCAGAGAGCCGTCGCCGGGCGGAAGCGGCAGGGAGGAGACGTCGCTGTTGCGGCGGACGAAGGCTTTCACGTGGTAGCCTTGATCGAGTAGCGCGTGGCAGAGACGACCTCCTAAGTAACCGGACGCGCCGGTGACTAGTACCTTCTTCTTCATCGCGGAGTCTCCTCGGTTTCTCAACCGATGCAGAAAAAGTCAACCACTGTTTACTGTACTCTATTCCCGCCTTGCTAGGGCCTATGACTCTATGAGCCTATTTCCCTCACTTTGTTACACTACTATTATTTTCTTTAAACAAAAAAAATAATATGGTAACCTAGTGAAAAATGAAAATACTATTGTACCATTGAACTATTGTGAATTGACAAAAGAAAAAGTAGATATAGTGAATTTGGGTCACTTGATGATGATGTATGGGTAGCTTGGCTTGGATTGATGGTGTTGAGGTGTGGATTGTTGAAATTTTGGTTGACTATATTGAGATTTGAGTCGTTGATAGTGAGACAACGTTTATATTTTTGTTGACGATTGTAGAGTAATCCTGCATTGAATGTATTTATATGAATTATTTATATGTATTTATATGAATGTATTTATACGATTGACAACAAATAGTGTACATTCATTTTGATACAAGAATTTATATGAATTATTTTTTCTTTGGAAATATCTAATTTGCATTGAATGTATCTTATTATGAGCATTCTTCAAACATTAACAATTTACGTTTCATTTATAACAGAATACAAATACTCCCTCCGTACCAGCTAGATGCGCACAGGAGACTTTTCACGGTCTTCTAGACACGTGTTTGACTGCTAATATATTTAATTATGTATATTATCAAGATATAAAATTTTGATATTAATAAACTACATGTTATGAAGATTCAAATAATATTAAATATGATAATATTTTTATTTATTTATGTATTCATAAACGCAGTCAAAATTTACCATGTTTGACTGAAAAAAATCTCATGTGCAGATCTAGCTGGTCCAGAGGAAGTATAAAGAATGACACCATGTCCACTCAAAGCTCAAGTCGAGTTTTAACCCAGACTTTATTAGAAACAAATTAAAGAAGGAATATTTCAAAAAAAAAAAATTAAAGAAGGAAGAAAATGAAATATCGAGCTAGCCTAAAGGACACAAATCATCTCAATTTCACTACTTCAAAGTAGTAAATTACAGTCAGAAAATGTACAACGTAAGCCCCCAAATGGATCGAACAAGTCACAATCTAGAACGTAGGATGCATTTGATGGGGTTGAAATGCGAATGCTTTCTAAAACTGAGTCTGCTAGACGAGGGAGATAGCCTTGCATCCCAGTCCTCAACATTCTTCGGCACACAAACATCGAACAGAAACTGTCCAAGAACCCCGTTTGCGTTCATACTCGGCAGGCTTGGCACAGGGATGAACCGCTCTCTGTGTTCATCCTGCACCGATCCCACATCTCTGCTCCCGTACTCCACAGAGCTCGGTACCAAGAAGTGGTCGTTTATCTCCAGCGCCATTCTTTGGAACCTCTGTTCTGAACTCTTTGCAGCCCTTTTCAGGTTGCAAAATGGTTCTGTTATCTCCTCATGTCCATCGTCCAGTCCCATTTTCTCCCCCTCGAGTTTTTGAATATGTTTGGAGTAGATTATAGAAGCCTTACTAAGGAGATCAGTCACAGCAGCTTTGTATTCTGATGGATATTGCTTATAATGACCTAGATGTTAAACAACAAGGGAATGCTATCGGTTTAAACCAACAATGTTCTTTTCAACTCTTCTGCACTTAGTTGAGTTCACTGAATCTTGATTTGATAAAAAAAATTTAGCTTAGTTTCGTCCTACTATTACTACTGTTCTCTATGGTTGTTTTTAGTAATTCAGTTCCATGTAAATCAGACATACCATCAGAATCCAACTAGGTGACACCAAAAAATATTTTCATGGCAAAGCACATTCTAAGCACTATGGAACATAACTAGTTTTAGGTGCATACCGACATGTGCAGAGCTGCTCCACTTGACCAGCTCAACATCTCCCTTCAATTTTTGTAGGCGTTGGGCAAAATTGCAGATGATGGGATAAGGAGCAAGATCATCACTTTCCGAGCATAAAATCAGATATG
Organism: Cruciata laevipes; assembly: GCA_963678965.1. Taxonomy (NCBI): domain Eukaryota; kingdom Viridiplantae; phylum Streptophyta; class Magnoliopsida; order Gentianales; family Rubiaceae; genus Cruciata; species Cruciata laevipes. The sequence goes on from OY787639.1 coordinate 3,030,763, forward strand.
GAGCTCCCATGTTCTATGGGATGGTAACAGTTTATCAGTGAAGAAACAGGAGAAATAAAAGGGATACAAAAAATTATTTAAGATTTTTTTGGTTAAAAAATGAAAATGTGATGAATACTTACTACAGTAGCATAAAGTGTCTGCCAATATTCAGCTCGTTGCATCTCAAATCTGCTAAGGAAAATCGCATCCAGGCTGGAAGAGATTCCATTCGCTATCCAAGAAACCACGAGAGGAGGACTCGACATCTTCAAAGTAGTTGGATGGAGAACGAACTTCTTACCCAAGTCAGAAGTGAAATCAACTGGACAAGAGTCGAAGATGAACCCTGAAATACAGTCCCTTACAATCTGGAACTCATCCTATTGACCAGTACAGTAAGCTCAGCCACGAATAGAAAAAAAAAATGCAACTTTGAACAATAACATAATACATATGGCGCGAGATAACTACGTAGCAAACAATGCATAATTTGTACAGTACATATTAGAGGGCATGGAAAGTACCATATAGATTTGCTCCTCACAGTTACGCTCAATTATCTGCGATCAAAAGAAAGACAAAGTTCAGACAAGCAAAATGACACGAGATCAGCCTACATCAAGCTATCAGCAACTCATTATTCTATCCAAAACTCCCTTATCGAAAACAATACAGCTGCTATACTTTCTTCGAGAGAAGTAAGATATTCACCTGAAGGACTTTGTACATGCAGGCTTTCGGACCGCCAGAAAACGATGCAAAGACAACTGGGCAGGGTCTCAATTTGAGCTCCTGAGTCAAAAACCCCAAAATATACACACACATCATACACCATACTAAACCAAACAAATTGCAGCAACCTTAACTTCATCAAACTCTGTAAAACATATTACATACCTCAACAAGCTCTCTAACAATATCTACAGCCAAGGGCACAGCCTTGTCCGGAAAGAACCTGAAACACCATCGCCAACACACGTAGACTATATCAACGGAAGCTCGAAAAACACAATCCGCATCATTTCAGACAAGCAATTTCAGCATAATCTTAAAAACATCAAAACAAAATTCACAGTTCATCAATGTAAAATCCGAGAAAAAGCTCACATATTGAGGAATTGAGACTGGCAGACAAGGGAATTCCAGCCCAGAGAAGAGTAGAGATCAACGTAGTTTTTCAAGTGCTTTTCTTGGCTCGACATCCATCCGAACACAACCACGATCCCTTCCACTTTCCTCCCTCTTTCTTTCCTTCCCCAGTAATTCCTTCCTCCGAATCCCCACATGATCCTTAAGAATCTAGAATCACAGATGAAATTCACCCAAAGCTCGAAACTTTGAAGGTTTGTATAACGATTTTCAAAGCAAAATTTCAACAAGACGATGAAAAAAGACCTTCTGGATTTTCTTAAAATAGTATATAAATCGCGATGGAGAGATGGAGACACCAGTACAATACAATCAAACTAGGGAGCTTCATGTGGCTCTTCCCATTTCATTTTGACAAGTAAATGGTAAGTCCGTGTTAAAAGCACAGCCCATACTGGCACTGATAATAAATCATAAATAACATTGTTTTCATTTATAAACAGCATTTTCGAAAATCACTATCACTCTGTCTCAACCATAACTGCACACTTTTTGGTCAATTTTTTCAGAGCATGTTTGACCGTGAATAACTTTATTTTTATACATTATTATGGTCTAAAAATTTTATAGCTAAAAAATAGAGCGCATTGTGAATCTAATTATCTAACTATATCCCATATAATGCAATTTACGGTCAAACATGCTCAGACAAACTTAACTAAAAAGTGTGTAGTTTCGGATGAGACGGAAGGAGTATTTGTATTGAAATCGTAGAGATTTCACTAGTGCATCAAAATGAAATATTAGCATTTTGATCCAAAAATATGAGAATCCAGGTTTGGAAATTGGAAAAAGTTTGTTAGGTTTTTCAATATTTGCATAAAGGTTCTCATAGTACTATTTTGAAACCTTTTACAGTTGCACGAAAAGTTTAATAATTATCTTTCGGCGGCCTCACAATTTCTGTAGATTCCAGTATTCACCAAAGCTATAAAAGTATAAAACCCATCGATTAAGAGAAAAACACACGCAACAAACATCGGATTTGGACGACACAATTAGTTCCTTAATCATCACTTAAAGTATTAACAGTGTTCTTGAATGATCAGAAAATCCCTTGACCTTCATTAACGCGATCTACCCCTACACCCCAACCCCGATAGGCCGACACAGATTCTCCTCGATTTCCCCGGTCTTGTCCGAACACATTCAAGCTCCACACACAGACACGCACAATTGGGTGTAGCTGGCGGAGAGAGATGATCGGATGGCGGAGGAGCAACTGAGAGAGACAGCGGAGGAAGGGCGGCGGAGATGGCGAGGGCGGAGTGGATAAATTACCAGAGTAACAGCGGCAGCGGCGCTTTCGGGAGAGGGAAATGGTGTTCTTACAAGCGGACCACACTCATTGCTTTCTCAGTTAACATTGTTGTTGCTCTCTTTGTGTTCCGCTCCATCTACAACTCGCTTTACCTGTACCCTTTTAATGATTCTACAGCTTGTGAGCTTTCTTGTTCCAAAGTTTCTGTCTTTTTTTTATGTGTTTTGAGATGGCCCCTTTGCTGGAAGTTGATTTTTTTGGGTGCTCGCAGCATTTAGGTATACATCGGATCAGATTAGAAAAATGGAGGAGTCGATTAGAGTGCGGAGGGAATCAGAACCTAAGGAGCTTATTCATTTGGTGAGGCCCTTCTCAGGTTATGTGCATTTTAGTTTTGTGTCTTGATTCGTGTTTGCGTTTACTTTAATGATGGATGTTTTACTGTTTTCTTGTTTTGGTTGGATTAAGGTAGAAAAACTGAAGAAAGAACTTTTACTTGGAGAAAAGGCGGTAGAGGTGCCCCGGTTATTGAAGCAAAAGATAATTGATGAGATACTAGTAAGATTAAGAGCCTTGAATGCTAGTTCCAACTCCACAACTCAAAGAGGTTGGTAAAATCGTTTCTTGTTACTGTTTTGAGGCTGCACTATTGCATTCTTGGGAATTTAAGTAGTTGAGAAGCATGTTGTTCTTTCTTGGCAAAGTTATTTGTGTGGATTATTGCATTTAGAGCTGAATTAAAATTCAGATGTGTTTACTCTTGTTTCTGTTAGGTATATCTAGAAAAGTGTTCAGAAGCTTGTAATGTATTTGCATATGTGTAGTATATTACAATTGGAAGTTCAATAGATATCAGTGAATGATCCTAAAAGCATATTGTAGTGGCTATGGATTTTGAATTAGGTAAAACCTGCTACAGACATCGGAGATGTGCATAGAACCTCCCAAGCTTTAGGAGTTCTCGTTTCCAAGGTAGATGAATATTATGTATTTTGGATGAGAGTCGGGAAAGTTCCTTCCTTTTGCCCAAAAATAAAGTTTTTTCTGTAACTCATCTCTCTCCAAAAGTTTGAATATGGCATATAGGATAGACCACAGGGTACCAAGATGCAACCTTTCTTTTAAAATTCAGTTGAGCTATGCTGTATATAAAGAATTATAGAATTGCATCTCAGACTTCAATCTTGCTTGAAACAAATCATGTTATTCTTCTGAGGTAGAGCAAGCAGATCCGAAGGATATGTTATTGTAGGTTTGTTAGTTTGTGATACCTTTCTCGTTACTGGACTTTGGTAAAATAGTGGTTGCTTGCATATTTGTGACGGTTTAGCAAAGTTGATGAAAACATTTTCCATTGATACAGAGCTACTGTGAGAAACATTGCTCTCCAATCGACCCCTTCATCTTATAGCCTGAATTTATCTCATTTTGCTGAAAAAGTATGATCTCTTCATATATTACACTGTCTTTTGACTTTGATAAGTTCTTTTTGGAAGGGTACGAGTGATATGTTATGTTATGTTACGTATGTCATCTGTTCCAGTTGTCTAATTAAAGTATCCTGAAAAGAGAGAAGATGTATTATTTGAAGGCTAATTTTCTTCAATATGTTTTTTCTGGACTGAGGGGCTTTGCATACATGAATAGCATGCTTGTTCACATTTCTTTTTTTACTGTATGCATCGATTGGCTGAGTAATTCCTGCATTGATCTACAGAAGCTGTTGAGGACTGGCGCAGTGTTAAACTTGGTGAAGTGCAATTATTAATTCGGGAAAAAACTACAAATTCAACGATTGCGCGTGAAGAAGCTGGTAATATCGACTCCTCTGCTATATACCTTTTGTGAATGTCTTTCCCGTTGTTATGACAGTCAGATAGTTTCTATATATGATATTTGAATCTCAAGTATTCATTTGGACATACCAGCTGAAAAAACCCCAGCTTTGGGCCGTAAATATGTTTACAACACGTTATTGGTACTCATGGTTCAAAGTATGTTTTGTAGGTGTTCTTGCAAGAGTTTTGGGGCCAGGATGGGCCGATTTTACAGAAGAAATTGGTTTCTGGATACCTCCTGAAGTCACTCATAAAGAGCATAAAGACAAACCCGAAGGCATAGAAGAATTTGGTAATTGATACTGGCTTTCTTATTCTACCATTTTCATAATTGTTTTTATTTCGCGATAAAAGTTAGGATCTTTATCATTTTAGAGGTATGCGTTTTTCTTAGTTTTGCACTGCACTCCCATCTCTGCAGATAGGGAAATTTTGCCAGGAAAGCGGCTTCCCCCTGAGTGTCACGCTGAACTCCATACCGATTATGGTGGTGTTGCTGTGAGATGGGGTCTTACACATCACAAAGAATCTGCATATGAATGTTGCATGGCTTGTATATATCAATCCAGAATTGCCAAGCCTAATGAACAAAAATGCAACATATGGGTGTATTGTCCGTCAGAGGATGGTTGTCATTCACCCGATATTTACGAGCACAAAAATGGGGAATGCTGGCTTAAATATGTAAGTATTTACTCTTCTCCACAGCTTGTTATACTTTTATTCATTTTTCTTTTCGAAAACCATAATAACCCGACTCAGAGGAAGTTGGGGATTGAACCCGCCAACATTATGTTGTAGCCATCTGGGCAAAAGCCAGTTGATTATGTATATTCGTGTATAATTTCTTCTCCGACTGTTGAATGCAGGCTGAAACTCCCAGGTTGAACTTTAAGGATGCGTATCCCGAATCTTATCGAAGTGCCCACCCTAATGCTCCAGCAGTTGTTCCATGGGTTTCAGGTGTGACTAGTGTATAAAAATTGTAGTGCTACCACTTCTGTTATAAACTCTGAATTTCATCATTCTTACATACATTTGGATTTTGTAGTCTGTAACTAGCTATTTTTTGTATTTTGTTTACAAAATTTCAACCATTGTTTTCAAACATTTCATCAGTTACATCAACCAATCATAATTGAAAGACTAAATTGAATTTTTAGAACCTTATTTTTTCCGAAAACATAATTTTAGCACTTTACAATTTTTTGTTCAATTCAAATAGCCCTACTTTTGGAAAATGTATTTTTTAGGATTCATGGAGGGAAAGGTTAAGTCAACTAACGGCAATACCACGTTGACACGTAACAATGAACATTTATGTAATCTTGCATCTTAGGCCTAATTGAGCAGGATATTTTTGTCATTTCAAACCCCAGTTTGGGTTAATCCTCCATCGTTTTAGGGGTTTGAAATGATCCAAGTCAAAATCAAAACAAAAGTAAAACCAAACAAGAAGCAAAGCTCTCTCTCACTCTCTCTCTCAAATTCCAATAACCAAAACATTGATAAAAAAAAAACCAACAATTAAGGGCCAAAACTGATTAGTGGTGCCTTAGTTTGAAGGGCTTCCCAATAATGTTTACCCTTAAGATTTGTGGCCTTTTGAAAAATATCACCTCAAATAAATGAGGTAATAAAAATAAATTTTGAAGGTGGAACTCACCGGACATAATTCATTTGTTGTTGTCGATTTTACCAGAAGTCAAATATTTATTTTTTGACCAAAATTTATAAAATTGAATTTTGCATGACCTTCACAAAAATAGAAGGTCAATTTCACAAAAATGTTTTATGGGGGCGGGAGAGGGTTTCCTACAAATTGTCGGGTCAAAAAGAGAGTTTAAATTGGCTTGCAAATCCTCCGCCACCGTCGCCATCGCCGCAGCACCGACTGGGGATTACAACGGAGACAGAAACGAGACGCCGCCATTCAAAATCGAACCTCGTCTCATTCCGAAGTACGGAATAATCAATCGCCAATTCCACAGGTATGTAAAAACCCCCCCTTTTTGATTCCCTAATGATAAAATTAGCTAGCCATGCCTGCATATCTGAGATTCTTGATGCTCAATCAGTATTTCATGAAAATCACCTCTTGATGATGGACCAGTGAATATGTTGTTAAATTATTATTATTTTTGAATGTGTTGATAAGAATGAATCTGTAAATTGAATTTTTGCAACATTGATTAAATAAGTGGTAAAGTATTGAGCTTGCTCTGGAATTTTATTTCTTATCAGTTGAGGATGATCATTAGCAATTGCTCGATCCAGAGAACCTACTACGACATCCTTGGCGTGAAGGAAGACGCGAGCTATGAAGAAATTCGCTCGATTTACAGGTCTTCCATCCTCAGTTCCCATCCAGACAAACTGCTAAAGGAATCTGAAACATTAGAGTCTGCAAACAAGTTCATAGAGCTGCAGCAGGCTTGGAAAGTCCTCAGCAATCCTAGTGAGCGTGCAGTTTACGATGTTGAGCTACAAGGTTTGAGAAACGATGCACTGGCTTCTGACGATGTTAGGTTAGAGGATTTCACAGTTGAAGAATCGGGTGATGATAGTCTGGAGCTTTCATACAGTTGCAGGTGTGGTGATTATTTTGTCATTCATTCCTCGGAGTTGATGGAGGTTGGCTACACGTTGTCGAGGAAGAAGAATGGTGGTTTGATTGATTTACGCTCAACTAAATCTCTCCCGGCTTCTGTTATTCTTCCGTGTGGTTCTTGCTCCCATAGGATCCTTCTTTCGATTGATGTTAATGATAGTATCCACATTGATTGAAGGTCATATGTAAGTTGTGAGCACAGTTTTGGCAATGAGAATTTTATGGTAAATCTTATTTCCCATTGCATTGAATCTTAATCCGCTTCGGGTCTGGATCTATGTATTAGGTAAGTCCAATTCTGTTCATGATTTTGACTAGGATTAGGCTAGTTATCACTCCATTTCGGTTTTGGATTCTAGTTTGAATTCCATATTGACTGAAGGTCATATGTAAGTTGTGAGCACAATTTTGTCTAAGAGAATTTTATGGAAAATCTTATTTCCCATTGCATAGTGTTCTATTTGTTGGATTGTCTTGAATCTTAATCCGCTTCTGGTTTGGATATATGTATTAAGTGTTCATAATTACTACTAGGATTTGGCTAGTTATCATTCCGTTTCGGTTTTGGATTCTGTAGTTTGAGAGATCTCTATAAACTTTCATCTGGCTCTGTTTATGAGGTTATTTTTTCAGAGATTTCTGGTGGTTGTGATTGTGGTTGGCATAATTTTGTGTTCTTTACTTTCTCTATTGAAATCTTTTGCTTACCAATAAAAACTTTTGGAGATGGCTTCTGGAGAAGAGGGTCAACAATGGTCTGTGTATGATATAGTGAAGCCGAAGAATGCTGTTAGGATGGTGTCGCCGGATATACTGATGGCTCATATTGATTCCGCCATAGCTTCCCTCGAGTATGTTCGTTCAACGGCTTTCCTCCAACAGTACGAAGCTAATGGAAGGGCAGATGAAGCTTATAAGGCGGGAACGGAAGCAATGGCTGCCGGAAAGGTTGATGAGGCCATTCGCTGTTACAATCGTTTTTTAAGTTCCTAATGTTCAGAGCTCATTCGTTTACTAAAGAGAGTTCCTTTTGTAATTCATATGAAATTTTCGGTTATTTTACGCGTTCTCGTGTTAATAAACTACAAATATTCGATTCTTTTTGAGTAATCATAGTATTTCATGGATAAGCCATTTCAGATTTAGCAAAGATGTTAGTTAGCAGTCATTGTTTGGTACTCCATTATATCAGAGTTTACACATAACTTGAGCTTGAAGTTTTCAGGACTTTTTAGGATGCTGTATATTTTTTTAGGGAGTTTCCACGTTTTAGTCTCCGAAGAGTTCAGTTCTCAAAACTTCCTTATCAGCTAATTTTAACGTTGTCTTCACACCAAAGTCAAAAATATTTAGACGAAAGGCCACTGTCAAAGCACATATGCAAAGAATGAAGTCCTATTTAGTTCTGCATTCCAACCTAAATCCATACATTAGACAGAGGCCATGAGTTCCTGCCTTGACGAAGAGCCGGAAAATCCCTCGAGCAAGAGATGCAGAGCTTTAAGGGATGCCTTTTCCAGCTGTCACTCTTTTCTGCTGAAGCTTTCTTCTTCCCATGAAGAAGATCCCGATCACGATAATCGCACTTCCAGTGACTTCGATTATGAAGAAGTATTCATCATTTTCAATTCCTTTTCACTCATTTTATTTACAAAACAATCAATCAATCAATTTTTATGCATTTTTTGCAGGTGTTTGTTTCCGAGGTTATAAGCAAGTTCATGGAGTCTAAAGCAAGGAGAGTCACAGCAGACAGTTTCAGCTGGGCGTTATCTCCGGAAACACGAGAACTTTTCATCACTCGAAAGAATGATGTGGAAGCCATGGATGAGTTCGTTTCAGCCTGCAGCGAGCTTTCGCGCTGTTCAAGTGCTGCAAGCTTGGATCATTTTGGCTCTGCTAAGGCAACATTTTCGAGAAGCTCGAGCCTGAGCAGGATTGAGTTCGTGGATGTGGAGAAGCGGCGTTTGATCATCGAGGAGCTCAGCCATTGCGAGGGTTGGCCGTTTGGGATGTGCAAAAGGGCGATGCTGCTTCCTCCACTACCTAAATCACCTTCTGATTCGTGGTCGTGGCGGAAATCTACTCTACTCATCAAGATATGATGAATGTGGAATGAAAATACACACACACACAAATACTGTGGATGAAGTAAAAGAAAACATGAAACTGAAATAGATGGCTCAAGATATTTCGACAAGCAGGCACCGGTTTTTTATACATGTATCTTAAGACATTCTTATTTTCTAGGATTATTCCTCTAAGGGACTCACAACCAGATGAAGTAGCATGTGAAAATACTAAGATCATTTGAATGTCCTCGATGTTCAAGATAAAAAAAAAATCAAAATTAAAGCATCATCGTTCAAATTTGTTTTTCAACTTATGCTCTTTGCTCGACATATGAACCAGCAAGTCCAGAAGTCCCAAGAACAGTCACCTGCAATATAGAGATTACACAATCAGAGGTCGATTTAAGAAAATCGCATATTCTGTTATATGTCCCCTGCTGCAGATATTCATCAATCTACTAATACAAGGACAAGATTGATAGGCTCAGGACACAATCCTTTTCGATACATGTTGAAAAATACTAACACGGGAAAGAAGAATCAAAGAAAAAACTGTTGTAAGCCACGATCCTTAATAGCTATATCTTCAGGCAGTGGTTTGATGCTATTCGAAGCAATCTCTAGCAAGCAGCATATGTTTTGAACCAATATTGACAAACTATTAACTTGTAAACGAATAGTAACATATTAAGCAAACATCATAGGTTTCACGATCCAAACAGCTTTAGCTCGTGTAAAAATGAGCATCAGAAATATACAAAGCTAACATATATATAGCAGAAATAAATTCAAATGAAACGAGCAAGAAATCTATCACAAAAACAGCTCATAAAAAAATATCATCTCAACCTACTACAAATTTACAAAGGAAGAAAGAAAGCATCGGATGAAACTGAGTGTACCTTTCCCCACCGTGAATGGAGGCCACTGCACCTCATTTTCAGGTGAATCATTTTCGTGCCCAACTCAAACTCAACCTTCTTCTTAAGATAAACTTCCTCAGGACCAAAAGCTTCCAAGTACGCTTCATATCGTTTGTAGATAGTCTCAAGCGCTTTCACAAAGTTTTCCGGCATAGCCTTAACATCCTGCACAAAAACAAAACAAAACACCTCAGAACACAGCAAATCAACAAAAAAAAATCCACTCCAAAACATAATCACAATTCATCACACCTCGCCGCTCATTCCAATGCTGTCATCAATGGCCATCTTCAGCGAGGTCAGGATGCCGGAGAATTCCTCAACCGCCTCAGCGGATCGCAGCACGTTAGCCAACGCCTCCTGGCTGGCCTTGTCCTCGGTGCTCTTAGACAAGGCTTTCTTCACACTTTTGACCACGGATGCTGGCAGCTCCTCCCAGTTCGTGGCCATTATGTCCTTGAAAGCATTCTCAATCTCAGAGTCTTTCACCACAGGCATGTGAGCCACATCTTCGGAGAAAAACCGAGCACCACCAATTCTCGCGGTAAGCGCAGGCAGTAAATCTAACAATTGAACAAATTTTACCCGAAATCAGATCATAAAACCTAGCTAGAAATCATAATTAAACTTGAAATAAGTAAGATCAAACATCAAAAAAGCGGAATTGATTGGGGAAAATTGGAAAAATTACCGGAAGAAGGTGAATACGAGGAGACGGACGGCCGGTGGAGGTGGAGGTGGCGGCGGAGCTGATTTGCTGCCGGGGCGGCGCCGGAGGAAGAGATGCCGAGAGATCGGCGGCTAAGGGCGCGAAACAGTGACCTCATCGCCATGGATTTCTCCATTATTTACTTTCCGAAAGTGCAGAAATTGTTATGCTCTTGCAATTCTTCCCGTCTTTCTGTAATGTAGTTGTCTGTCTGTGCGATTTTAGGTAGGAATAGGATTAACATTTTAGTTTATCAAATGGGCCGTCGTAGTCGGATATTTAAATTAGGCCCGTATTTGCTAGGCTCAATATAAGGCCAAAATTTGATTTGATAAATCGCTTAATTAGCTAAGGATGTTATTATTTTACTCCCTATATTTTAATTATTATTTAAATTTAATTTAAAATAAATTTTGAAAAATCAGGAAATTTATTTAGATTGTGTTTAATTTTTCGAAACTGTAGAATAATTTTAGTTTTAAAATTAGATCAAAATAAATATTTTAGGGCGTATTTACACTGTTTTAGGGTATATTTAAACTATTTCAGAGTGTGTTAAAGTAAAATACATGGTTTGAAAACTGAACTAAGTATATAGTGTTATCTTTCATATGAATACCAACAAAATCCTGCAATTATATCATCCTCGCATAACTACAAAATTCTAGTAATATAAGCTAAGATAACACTTGAAAATTTCTAGAACTTGAAAATTGCTGCCATGACTTTGGACAATTTATCTTGTTGGAATCGATTTTGGTCCCACATTTAACAAATAAAAAATATAGGGTTTAGGGTATAATTTGATGTAAGCTATGTTTGATACAGTCATTAAAAAAAATTGCACAAAAAGAAAAAAACAGTTGCACGATGTTACACAAATAAATTTTTGTTCAAAATGAGCACGCGACATGCACACATAATGTTCTATTTTCTATTTTCTATTTCATTTCATTTTATTCTACTTTAAATGCATGACTCTAGTTCATAAAGTATATTGAATTGTTGTTGGCTACATTATTATTTGTATTCAGATGTGTGCTGCTCTCCTATGATACCATGTTGTGCTATTAGATAGAGAAGTTTGCTTTAGCACAACTAATGCACGTTTGCTTTCAAAAGAAAAAATTTGGCAAAAAAAAAAAAAAAAGTATGGCACGGTTTAGAATATAGATTTTTTATATTTTTTTCTAAACGGTATCGTTTAACTACTTTTTCCTTGTTATTAAAAAGGAATGTTACAAAGTTATAAACGTCGTCGTTTAACTACCTTACCTTTATTTTATCACAAAGGAACGGCGTCGTTCCACTTACAGGGAAGAATTTTAAAAAATAAAGGGAAAATTGTTCAAACGGGATGGGAGTTAACCGTCACAAATCAGATTCGATTTGCATCCCTCCTATAAAAGAGCTCAAATCAACTACATTGATAAGGCATAAATGTTAAACAAACCGCTTTAAATTCTCAAGTCTAGCTTACAAGATTGCTTTTTATTCACTAAAACAGGGCTTTTATAACTGATTTTGTAACTTAAGGCAAATTTAAACTATACCCGTTGATGATTCACGATATGTAGGCATAAACTTATAACCTTGTGTATCGCTTTATTTAAAATGGGGATCTGACTTGTTTTGAGAATCAGTTGGATCAAATTTATTCATTAGTCACATTTATTAAATTGTCATTTTTTCTGGATAAACACTTCTCCAATTACCATTCAAAATCACATTTATTATTATTTTATTTATTTCGAGTGTGTCACGTGCATTATTTATTTGAAACATGCACTCCTAAATTTTAAAAAAATATGTTATATATATAATTGGGAAATAATGTAAATGGATCTCTGGGTAATTCAACTATAGTTTTTACCATTATAGTAGTGTTAAAACACTACTCCTGATATGATTCAAATCACATTTACTATTTTTTTTAATCTATTTCAACCATGCACGTACGTTATTTATTGAAACACGCACTCCGAATGTTTTTTTTAAAAAATGAATTATAATTTAAATGAACGTTATTAATGTTTTAACATTACAGTAGTGTTTTTAAACTACTCTAGCTCCCATCACGTTTATTAAAAATTTTTATTTATTTCGAGGGTGTAACGTGCATTATTTATTTGGAACATGCACTTTTATACTTCAAGCCATGCATTATATTATGAGAAGGTCTCTTGTAAGGAGGCCTTATTGTAAGACCGAGTCAAAAGCAAACTTTATTCTACAAGTTTGGGGTTACTCCATATTTATTTTGGTTACTTGGTCACATTATACGCTCCACAAACCTACATGGTTTTATTTGCAAAAATAACTTTACATTTTCAATTTTTTCTTCCATCTTCTTCCAGCACTACTAGCGTCGCCGACAACCGTCTATTGCCACAGGACCACCGCCGCTACTCAAAAAAATTTACGGTCATTTTTCCGGCTACTAAAATGTTTTTATCGTATGACTTGATGTTTTCCACATATGAGTGGATGATTTCAAAGTTGATATTTTATCAATATGCCATGATGTTTTTTTTTTAAATATGACTCGATTATAAAGTTGATGTTTATCACTATAACTTGATGTTTTAAGAATATGCCTTGATGATTCAACGTTGATGTTTTAAACTAGAACTTGATGTTTATCAAAGTGTCATTACTGTTTATGAGACACCAGTATTGTTTATCAAAGTGTCAAAATACACCACTAATGTTTTAAAAACTAAAAAAAGCACCACTAAAGTATTGATTTCATTCCAAAACACACCACATGGACCAACAATACCATTAATACCCTTTTCCTTCTATTTTTGTGAGGGTATTTTAGTCGATTCTCAAAAATTTATCAATCTCCCTTACTTTTCTTTTCTTCCACCATCTTCTTTCCTTTTCTTGGGCATACCTACAAACTCCAGTCTAGTCAAATGAAACTTTATTCTTCTAAATTTAGTTTTGAACAAATTATCCATCTAAGTGAAATACCTATGTATCAAACCACCCAAAAATGTACCTATACCAATTTTTAAAGCTCAGAAAATGTTGAACCAAAATCATTAGAAAAATAAGAAGAGGTGGTGTAGTGGATCGGATTTCGGTAAGATAGAGCGGTTTCACGTTAAAGATTTTAATTAACAAAAAATTAATTTCTATTATTAGTTAAAGTTGAAAGACAATATTGCCCTTCAACAAATGGATGAAATGAAATTGAGTATTAACACCTCTTTTAGTGTGAGTGGTGTGTTTTAGAATGAAATCAGTAGTTTTGTGGTGTTTTTTGAGATTTTTAAACATAGTTGGTGTATTTTGATACTTTCATAAATAGTAGCGGTGTCTCATAAATTTCTCTTTTATTTTAATCTTTATCTTCTCGAGAAGATTCATGCATTACTTATCATGCGTTATCTATCTCAAACGTGCAATACTCATACCCAAAATAAAATAAAAGTACAAAGGTTGCCCGAATAATATTTCTGACTTGCGCCCGAAAGCAATATTCAATTTTAAATTCAATAAATTTCCCGATTTCCTTATACCCTATCCACAATCTGTAGAACGTATTTTTCTCAACGAATTAAATAGTTTCTTTTTTCTCAAATATTCACAACTATTAATTAGTTCCTCAAGAAAAAATAATAATGACTAATATAATCTAATTTAGCTAATACTATTAAAAGGCTTCCAAATCACGAAGTCAGAAAAACTACTACAATATCAACCTGTATCAAATGGTATATATCATCTAATTTACATTTCCTAAGCATAAATGATTTTGATATCCAGGTGAGACATGCTCAGATTGGTGAGGGTGGAAATGTGAATGACCTAATTAACTGGAATCATGACTGATCCGAGAAATCCCGATATATTTGTCATTGGTGAAGGAGATGCATTAGCCCGAGTCTATGATGTCCGAAAATATATAATGGGGCGGCATTCATCAACTCCTTTTTTCCTCCACTGACATTCTTCGATGAGAGCAAATTTGTTGTGTTCTATATTGCGGAGCTTATGTATCTTTTCTCCAATGATATGGGGATGGGACCCGATCTAGCATTTACACGAGATTGTACTCCCGCATCTTTCAAGGGACACGTCAACATGCTTATAAGTAATGTGAACTTTCTTGGGCTTAAATGTGAATATGTGGCGAGCACGTCGGATTGTGGTCGTATATTCGTCCAGAAGAAGAAGAATGTGGAGGTTGTTACAATTCTGGATGCATGTTCACTTTTTGTTAACTATAATGCAGCTCATCCTCATATCCCAACACTCGCAACTTGCAAAAAATGAGCAAGTAATATGCATAGAATGAGCGAGCAATTAATTTGCACCAAAATGAGCACGCAATATGCACGCATAAACATAATGTTCTACTCTTGCACTTTTTTATTTTATTTTCTCTTATTTTAAATGCACGACTTTAGTTTATAAAGTAGAGAGAATTTTATAGAGGCCCCCTAACGTTTTCCAAAGTATCAATTTGGCCCCATATCGAATTTTAGTGTCAAAATGGCCCCACAACCTTCAGTTTTCGCTTCATTCTGCCCCTACAACTAACTTGGCCGTTAACTTTGTCTGATCATGTTTGACCGTAAATTGCAATTGACATATGTGCTATAATAGTATCATATGTGATATGGTTAGATTCACATTGCGCTCTATTTTTTAGATATAAAAGTTTTAGACCATAATAATATATAAAAATAAAGTTATTCACGGTCAAACTTGCTCTGAAAAAATTGACCAAAAAGTGTGCAGTTATGGCTGGGACAGAGTGATAGTTTCCTACCTAAATTTATTTAAACTCTATGCCACTACTCATCTTCCCATCATCCCCGCCGAGTCTACTTCTCCGGCAAATTCTCTCCGCCGTCACACCACCCACCTCTGAAATCCAACCAGCCGTAGGGGGCCAGAATGAAGCGAAAACTGAAGGTTGGGGCCATTTTGACACTAAAATTCGATAGGGGGCCAAAGTGACCAAACCGGTATTTTGGGAAATGTTAGATACTCTATGAAATTCTCTATAAAGTATGTTGAGATTAAATGCACCAAAAATTATCACACACTTATTTTGAACAATTTAATTTTGAACATTTTGCTACAACCTTCCAACCATGATCAAACCTCTATAATAAACTAGCTGATCTTGGGACACTACTCTTTAATATTTAGTCCACTTGTACACAACTCCATCTGTTAGTTGACTGATTTGAATAATTCGACCAATTTGCATTAACTAACGCATTTCCAATACAAAATGCCCAACATCCGAAAAACAAAATCACGGGAAATATTCCGATGACAAGGTATCAAAAACGATAGTTCACCAACAGCTTAAGACCATCATATTACAAGTATAATGTAAACAATCCATCATGATGTCACGCTATTATTCATAAGGTTTTTGTTTGAGCACATCAATCATCCACAATTTCATAAACATTATAAAATCAACCCATCTTGTCCTAATTAAGTCTGTAATTTGCAAAAGGTACATGTAATCATGGTTGTGGAAGCTTAATCAACATTTAGTAGACGGCTTTATAGCGTTTTATTAGTTTTTTGAGATGCATTTTTAAACATTGGCACTCATCAAGAGTGGTGCACGCTAGCTTTTCTTGAACTTTATGGTTTTGTCAAGTGTCAGTTTGTCAATTATACAGCTAACCATAATCGTTAATTATTGAGCAAATAATTTGACTTTTGAAAAGAAAGGAAATAAATACATTATGTGTCTTTTTCTTGATCGATTAAGTCTCATCGTATGTCACTACATAATGAGTTAGAAATATTGGTAAGTAAGTATAAGGTAAAATATGTTTTTATAAAATTTTGAGATTAAAATAAAAAATAATCTATTTTTGGTTCAAACCTCATTCTCGTATGCCTAATACTCATTGTCAGTAACCTATTGACAATAATTCAAATTTCGTCATCGATTGATAAAATCCCAATCTCGCTATTGACAATCTAAATCTAATCACCACCAGTGACCAAACCTCACCATTTAGTGAGTTAAACCTCATTGCCAGTGACTGCAATCTCAGCCTACCAAATTGCTGGCAGTCGCAAACTCCTCACTATACTGCTCGACTATCGAAATCGAACAAACCGCCAGAATCAATACCTAAACTAGCCGAAATCCCCTAACCACAACAAAATGAATGCATATATACGATTCTAGATCACAACAAATTGATTTCAAATTGTAAACTTCCATCTTTGTCGTCAATTCAAATCGTATCCTTGTCGGCACTATGCTAATTGTCCACCATACTCACAAAAATTACGAGTTACCCCAATCGCTAACACTCAGATCCTCTCATATCATAGATTATCTAGTTATTTTAGTCACCATATTTATTTTCAAGATATGACTAAAAAAGGTTTTTTCTGACCCCTAAAACTTGGAAAAAATGTTTTTTGGCCCCTAAAAAAAATGCAGGGTTTATGGTCCTTATAATTTCAAAATGAGTTTTTGTGGCCCCATATTATTTTTGATTGAGTTTTCATGGCCTTGAGTCTATTTCCGTTATAACATTTGTTTTCCGTCAGGGTATTTAAGTTATTTTATTTTATTTTTAATATAAACTAATTCAAAACACCAAAATAATTAAAATTAGCCATGACATCATCAATACATCATCACTGACGTCATCGTCATCATCCCCAACATCCACAGCCTGCAAACCTCCCCGAAGAACCTCTCCTATTCCCCGCCACCTCCGCCATTACCCATTCCTATCCCCTCCGTCGCAACCTATTCCCCAGCCCCACCACTGCCTCCCCAAGCCCCAACCCCGATCCCCTCTAGACCGCCCGAACTTTACCCGGACCAAATCGGAGGCGAAGAACAGCGCCAATACTGCTCATATTCACCCCGTGCCGGAATGTTGAGATTAAGGAAAGAAAATAAAAATATTCAGTATATCGTGATGTTAGGAATATAGATATTTAAATATATTATTTTCTTAGTAAGAAAGTTATTGATTAGAATATTTTTCTCATTTAGTTTGTATTGTAGGTCTATAAATATTGTAACCATCATCATTGATGAATTGTCTTTTGATGATGATACGAAGTGTCATGTAAATACTATTATCACCTTATTTTATATTTTATCACGGAATCCCAATCGCCTGCCGCGTACTGCCTCCCCTGAATATAAATTATTTTTCTAAAATCAACCAATCTGGAGCTAATAAGTGAGGATGGAGGAAACAATGGGGTTCCGACATTCATAATTTGCACAAAGTAAAGTGAGGTATGGATTTGGATTTGGATTTGCATAATATGCACAGAATGGGATGGTGGAGGGGATTGGGCGGGACATTGCAGCAAAACCATCGGACGGGATGGGCGGTGCCGCAGCGGTGAAGCAAAAATTATCGGACGGATTGGGCGACAGTGCAGCAAAATCGGACGACGAGATTTGTGCAAAATCATCGGACGAAAAATCATCAATCCTTACACAAAATCAATGGAACCCTACTGTAATCATCGGAATATAATCGGGGGTTATGATCCCAATCCTCAGGCTTTTCTATTTTTTATTTTTATTTTTGTTTTTGTTTTTGTTTTAAAATTAGTTAAAATTACAAAATTACCCATACCATTTAACGGAATGACATAAGGCCATAAAAACTCATTTTTGAAATTATGAGGGCCATAAACACTGAAAAAAACAATTAGGGGCAAAAAAACTATTTTTTTGAGTTTTTAGGGGCCATATAAAACCTTTTAATCTTATTTTATTTTAGGCGATTACTCATAACACTTTTAAGCCATTTGTGTGCGCGATTGCTCACTATAAAGTCCCCAATCTGAACTGAGCTTCCAACTATATACACACATCAAAGTTCAAACTAATTTGTTTTTGTCTGAATATGGGTTCCTGCAATTCCGAGGTAGTTCACGACGTTGTTCCATATCTAAGGGTATACAAAGATGGAACAGTTGAGAGGCTGGTCGCCACCGAAGTCGCACCGGCCGGTCTAGACCCTCTAACCGGCGTTCTGTCAAAAGACGTCGTCGCAATCCCAGAAACCGGCGTAGTCGTCCGTCTCTACCGCCGCGCAGATGCCGCTGTCAAGGCGGCGGCGAAGCTCCCCCTAGTGATCTACTTCCACGGCGGAGCTTTCTGCATCTCCTCCTCCTTCGACCCACTCTACCACGCCAGCCTCAACCAGCTGGTGGCGGAGGCTGACGTCATCGCCGCGTCGGTCAACTTCCGGAACGCGCCGGAGCACCCTCTCCCGGCGGCGTACGAGGACTCGCTAGCGGCGGTGCAGTGGCTGGGCTCGCACAGCTCCGGCAAAGGCTCCGAGGAGTGGCTGAGGGAAAACGTTGACTTTAGTAAGGTTTTCCTCGCCGGAGACAGTGCCGGTGCGAACATCTCGCACCATCTGTGTACCGGAAAACCGCTCGGAGTCAAAGTCAACGGCATCATCATGATGCACCCGTATTTCTGGGGCGAAGAGCCGATCGGAGTAGAAGTCAAAGATCCGGTGAGGAAAGCCATGGTTGATAAGTGGTGGTCGTTTCTTTGTCCGTCGGAGAAGGGTTGCGATGATCCTCTGATCAACCCTTTTGCCGACGGCGGCGCCGCCGCCGCCGAGAAGCTTTCCGGCCTGGCATGTGACCGGATTCTGATGTTCGGCGCCGGAAATGACATTCTGGTGGAGAGGGGAAGGCTGTACTACGAGTCCCTGGTTAAGAGCGGGTGGAAAGGGAAGGCCGAGAGAGATGAAACTCCCGGAGAAGATCACGATTTTCAGATTTTCTTCCCGGATTCCGAGAACACTCGCCAGCTGATCAAACGTTGTGCTTCTTTCATTAATCAGGTTTAAGGTTGTGCAGTTAATTGCAGGCCTACTTTCCTATAATATGTACCTAAATCAAGCTTCATGTGTTTCATTTCCTCAAATGTATGAATTTTGTGCATGAATAAATTCTTGTACTACTACATATTCAAGAATAAACATTTCAGAAACAATAATTTAGGTACTAATGAATAAATTGAAGGTTTGTTTAAAAGAGAAATTCTCAATTGAGACATGGTTTCACTGAATAATTATGTTTAATATTGTATGTAAAATATTAGTTTTGAAAGTGAAAAAATCAGTAATAATATGCTGAATGATTATGTTTAATATGTAAAAGATTATGGTTGAAAGTGAGAAGATCAGTATTTATCCATAGTTTCAATTGAGACCTTCTCTGGTTTATATTTCCATGTTTATATATGTATTATTATTTGTTTGTACTATCATATCAACAAAAAATTGTTTCTAAAAAAAAAAAAAGTTAACATTGGCATTTGGCAGTTATAATCAGATGGTGCAACTTTGTTTTATTTATATAACAAATTGCAATTACGTACACTATAAATATTTACACTGCTATAAATACTAATATAACAAATTGTAATTACACTATCGTAGAGTAGTCTGAAATCTAGGCATGCCTTGTGAAGATACTAACTCGATCTCACGATCTTCGGTTTATGAACATTTGGTGACATCATATCACGAAGTCTTTTTTCCTGCGATAGCGTCTGCGCCAACCTACACAATATTAAAAATATGATTAGCATAACAATATTATTTGATCACTTTTTTATGTAATAATAATAATAATAATAATAATAATAATAATAATAATAATAATTGTTTCATGCTTTACTTTTTGAGAGCTTCTTCGTTGGTTCCATTGTTCAAGGCCTGGCAACACCCAGTCTGCAAGTTAATTGTTGAAAATGGCTTCTTCAGCAATTTGTTCCCAACTTCAACCAAATTTTGAAGATTTTTCTCTGTTGCAACGTCCACCGAACACAAATCGCCCGTCAATGTATCATCCTGCATTATCGAATCAATCGTAATTAGAATTTGAAAAATTGAAACATTTAAGTTCAGTTTGATTCAGATAAGGTGAAGTATATAATTTGATGATATTCAGCCTAATTTATTTATGCTATTTCTGTTTCGAGAGTGTATCTTTCGCAGGAAGATTCTAATTGAGATAGATGAGCAAATGTAGAACTTTTCACTCTCAAACCTAATCTTTTACATATTAAGCATGATCGTTCGTTGTATTACTACTGATCTTCTCACTTGCATGCTGCTCATTAATTACATTTTTAAGTCTAATTTTTTACGTATTAAACATGAATTCATTGAGACCTGTTTTTTGTTTCTTATCATTATTAGTAGTTACTTAGTTCAAATTCGTTGAATCCAGTTCAGTTCAACTGAGTTTAGATTTGCAACTTACTTGGATTCTAAGATAATTGGCTTCGGACCGAAGAGCGTGGAAAATGGAGGAAAGATGAAAATCCACCATATCGCTGCTTGCTTGCATGAAAACGTCGACAAGAGGGTTGGATCCGCTGTTGGACAGCCACCCCAAAATCCCCCACTTAGCGGCATCATCAGCTGAGTATATCCCTTCTTCTTTAGGGGTGCCCGTGCCAAGGGACAAAACTATGAACCTGCTGTATTCCAAAGGCTGCATTCTGAAGAAGTCGGTGTTTCCTCTTCTCACTTCGCTAGTCACTTCATTTACAGCAATCAGGGCCTGAAATTTCATTCAATATAGTCAACCAGGGCCGTATTTACTAACATTAGTCCGTATTTTGTCATGAATTGATAAAAAATCCTTTAGGCATTTGATTTCTACTTTTATAATAATATATATTTGATAAGTGTACCAGATATTAAAAGTGTTGTAATTATAAGCACATTGAATTATAAGCTTTGTCAAACACACCTTAAACAGTTCATGTCACAAAATTAGTTTGCATGCAATTCTTGAAGTTTTACATAAAAATAGTTTACAATGTCAAATAAAAATATTGTTGCAAAAATAACATACAATAAACATTTACATACCGGATTATTGGCGGCGACACCACCATCGATGAGATTAAACTGTCTTTTGGCACCGTTGGGACATTTCATTTCAAAAGAATGTGCTGGAAGATACGTTGGAGCAGCAGAAGTTCCGATGCATATGTCTCTTAGATGTGCGTCTAGACTCGGGTCATGCTTCACCTACACCACCAAAAACGCACACTTAGCATGCAATTGATCGTAAAAATAAAGTTTAAGGATGGAATTAAGTAAGAATTGTTAATTTAAACTAACCATATAACTGGAAAAGATTGTGGGTTGGAGTAACTTGATATCAAATGTCGGGATGACGACGTTAGTCAACGTTTGGGTCAACCTTGTATCACCAAGCTTTTCCTTGAGGAGACTATGAAGGTATTTGCCGTCGTATTTCGGTCCCGTAACGGCTCTCACGATCTTCTCAGCTGAACCTAGTAAATAATGGCTGATCATGGCCATAAAACAAAAAACCATGAATTTTTTCCATGCAAGAAATTATAATCCAGTAATTAACAATTAATTACACTTGTTCAGCTTCTTTTTACCTTTCTTGAGGAAAGATCTTAGGACAATGCTCAAGGTAAAAATCCTTAATATCCTTGGCCGCAAACAGAGGGCGATTATCCTCGTTCGGAGTCGTAAGCATCGCCGTCACAAGACCGCCGGTGCTGGTGCCGGAAATGACATCAAAGTAGTCGGCAAGCCGCGCATCTTCTCCGTCCAGTTTCTGGTCCAAATCAAACATTATTAACAACGAAATTAATGTGAAAAGCAGTAAGATTAGTGTGTGTAAATGTTTACCTGAAGTTCAGACTCGAGAAAAGCGAGGATGATGGAAGGGATGATTCCGCGGATGCCGCCGCCGTCGATGCTCAAGACGGTGACGGATTTTCCGAACGTCGGTGGCTGCAAACTGGAAAAGCTTCTTCCTTTCTGCAATGTCGAAAAGCTTCTTCCTTTCTTCATCACTACAGGCATGGCTCTTCTGTTGAGTGTAAATATGAGTTCTTACAGATTTTATAAATGATTTGTGTGACGTTTTTCTAGTTTTTGTGATTCAAAGTGATTGATGATTTGGTGGTGTTTATATAAATTGTCAGAACTGAGACTGAAAGAATTCATCAGTGTTGAAGAAGTCGTTTGACTTTGACTTGTCGGAGGATTAGTTTGTGCAACGTCGGTTTTATGATGCTGACCCGGTTTACGATCTGACCCAAAGACTTTTCAAAATTGTATACATTTCACGCGAATTTAACTATTTGCCATTCATCAATCAACAAGAGAACTCTATCTAATATTTCAAAATATAATTATTTTAAAACACTTGAAAATGCGTACACGTGTATATAGTTAGCGGTAAAAATTTACTGGCTACATGTTACAAAAAATTTATTGGATACACTTTTATATATGTTACGAAAAATATGATACTAAATTTTTTTTATGTGCAAAGGGAAAAATCTAAAGTGACACATTTCGAGATTCAAATGTTGAGTTAAGCCATTTCAATTTTCACGATATCTATTTGGCAACAAGTGGAATAAGAAAAGTGTTAAATCGTTCAAACATAAATATCACTTTATATAGTATTATACATTTATATAGTTTATAAATTATATAAATAGGTGCAAATTATACATTTATATAGTATTTATGACTAAATATCACTTTCCTTAGTCGACTCATATGCAATTTTGGCCCTGTTTACTTGAGCTTATTTCTTGATGTACTGAACTGAACCGAACTGAACTGAAAATTGAACTGAACTGAACTGAACTGAACTGATCTACAGATAAGCTCTGGTAAACAGGGCCTTTGTACAACTATTAAAAAATATAATAATTAAATAGGAAACTTCGTTGTTTTTTTTTTTGGAAATGAAACTTCGTCGATTATTTTCACGCGAAACGTAAAATACGTGGAAGTGAGAATTTTCTTTGTGCTGAATTTTCTGGTCAAATATTGTCGTTTTCCAGGGTCAAGTAAACTTTGGATAGAAATCTGAAACAGCCAAATTATGAGAAACCCTGATTTTGGTCTTTCCACTGGACACGCTAACAGCTCCATAACCATAGTGCCTGATTTTTCGATGATCCATCCACGAACGCGCCTAATCGTTCTTGACTCATATACGAAATTAATTAACCATTGAAAAACATGTGTGAATTGTAGAGTTAGTCCCAAAATTTGAACTTCTTTAAACTATAACCATCCGTTTCAATTTAATTCAGGACCATTCAAAAAACATAGTTTCGGAAGTTTATATTATTTCACGGATTAGAAATAACGCGAAATATAGAATAATACTATGTTCTCTTTAGCTTATCAGTTTATTTAAGTTTAGCTCAGTTGCATTAGTAAAAATAAAAATAAAAAATTTATATTAGTTCAGTTATATATTTTTTTTCTCAATACAATACTTTTAAATTTAGTTCAGTTCAGCAAAAAATAATCTAATAAGAAAATGTCTGTAATTTTTATCAACCATTATTATTAAATAAATTCGTAATATATATCTAGTTTCATGATACATGCATTGATAATCAACTAGTGATGATCGTCACTATCGTTGACTATAATGCGATGCATTCATATGTATGGAAAAAAATATTGGGTATTTTTGGCAACATAGTATTTCCATGTAATGTAAAAGGAAAAAAGAAAGAAAAATAGTAGAATTGGACGAAAGAGATTGTATTTTCGGCAAGTCAATAATGCGTCAAAATAAGTGAGGGATAAATTAAAAATTATTTTCATATCTCATGTTTCATAAATATTTGTATGTAGCAGGTTTATGGTGAGTCATGATCAGAGCTGATCCTACAATTTTGGCTCAAGTGAAACCATATTTTTTAATGTTTTAAAGTTAAAAAAAATTATACAAAAAAATTATGAATTATACTAAACAAATGTTTTTAAATATTACATTTCTTATTTATATATATTTTTGAAAACATTCTTGTTTATACCTTATTTTAAAAAATATTATATTTTTTACATAAATAAATTTAAACTAATAAAAATAACCTATGTTTTCCCCAAAAATATGACTTTTTTTCTAAAATTATTTAGGAATCGGAGTCATAACTCACGTATATGTTCGGCCGGCCCTAGCCATGACCTATTATGCATCAATAAATAGGTGGGGTCTTTTTTAAAAAATGATTAAACATTTGGGACCTTTCCTGTAAAAACCAAAATGTAACTCTTCAACTCCAAAAAAAAGTCCTCATAAATATTGTTTGTATCAAAATAGTTTATTTAACTACTGCAAAGGAGAATTTTTTCAGTCAAATATTATAAATTTTTTAATGCATAGATAAATAAAAATATCATAGTATCTAATATTGTTGGATCGTCGTTGCATTTAGTTTATTAATATCAAAATTTTATATCTTGATGATGACCAATTATTACCACCGATTGATTACCATTTATCATTCTCGCAATCCAAGAAAAACAAGTACAAAGGGAAAGAGCGGCCTATCACGTGGAGGTGGAAATCAGGCAACAGAACCAAGCCCCAAGCTCAGTACACGATGAGGCGGCGGCTTTCTGGAAAAGGTTCTGGAAGTTCAGAGTTCCAAAGAGGGCATTTCACTTTGCTTGGAGGTTGTGTAAGGATTCTCTACCAACGGTGGCGAATCTCAGGAGGAGGGGAGTGGAGGTTTCTTCTACATGCCCACTTTGCTCGGAGGAGGACGCGGATACGACAACTCATCTATTCTTCTCGTGTGGCTATGCCAAGTCTGCATGGAGCACGGTGGGGTTACTTGGAAAGGTTTCGGCTGCGGAACAACCCAGAGGAGATGCCTGGTTTCGGAAGCTGCTGAAAGATGATGATGATGAGTTCTCTTCACGGGTGATCATGGTCTGCGACGGTATATGGTTCCAGCGAAATAAGCAGATATTCGAGCAGTCCCACACGGCGTCAGCTGTTATGGCCGCGGGGGTAGTGGCGAATCTAAGGAGTTACAGGGAGGCCCAGCAATGGAGGGAAGAGACGTCGGCTTCATTGTTGCCAAGGACGTTGCTGAGACCGCCAGACCCAGGGATCCAGATCAACTTCGATGCTGGTATTCTGAATGGGGACGCGGGAATAGGGGTGGTATCTATGGGTTCAGATGGAAGGTTTATTCGGGGTGTTGCACGGAGAATCCCGAATGTCAGTGATCCGTCCATCGCAGAAAGCCTTGCTCTGGAGGAAGCCCTCATCCTTGCCGCGAAGATAGACCAGCCGGAAATGAAGCTGGTCGGGGATGCCCTCCACGTAGTGCAGATGATTCACCAGGAGACAGACTGTTCAGTGCACTGCATGGAGACGATTCAGAGACTTCGAAGTATGTTAGAGAATAGCAACTATCTAGGCCCCTTCTGGGTTCCTCGTAGTGAAAACTTTATAGCACACTCTTTAGCTAACTATGCAAAGTCGAGCCCCCTGTTGTACGATTCTTGGGTCACACCCCCAAGTTTCTTGTCATTCGTTTTTGGACGATTTCCAGGACCTTGAAGTTGAATGAAAGTAATTATTATTTTTCAAAAAAAAATACAAAGGGAAAGAGAACTGGCCTGACTTCAAGATTTGATCAAAACAACGAGGGGAAATATATACTATTCATTTACTTGGTTCATATTTTTCTTGTGTTAATCAAACGTCTCTCACATTTGAAAATTGATCTGTACAAATAACATCCCAAATAGCAGCGTAAATGAACCAAGCTGACAAACAGTTTGGGCTGAAGGTTGATCCGAGATCGAGAAACACTGACTGTTATTCAACATGACTGGTTGAATTTAACGAGCCTATAACTACAGTATACATATATATATATGGGGTTCAATACACTCATTTATTTTTACTCAAGTTCTTACTCAAAATCTAAACCCTTGAAATACATTCAATCCAAGGGTCCATTTATTTCTTGCATTTTTCTTTCCTTTTACGTTTTCTCTCTTTTACTTTCCTTTTGTAAATTTTTTTAATTTCCGTCTCTTTCTTTTAATTTCATTCCTTCCCTTAATTTCTCTCTTTGTTCTAAAAACCGGTTTTCTCGTTCCTGGCCATCTTTCTTTCTCCGAAAAAGAAAGAAAGCGGAATTCCTCCAAGACTCATCTCTTATCCATGGTAGCCCCCTCAGAAAACGGAGCTCAAGACCCATCTCTTATCTGCCCTTGTTCAGTCCTTCGCCGTCCCCAAAAGCCCACCACTTCGTCCTCAAAACCCCATCCGCCGCCGGAGAGGCGGAGACTGGACAACCTACTCATTGGGGGAATTAATCAAAATACAGATGGCGTTGTCGATCTTGATGTCACTAACGCGGTTTTCCATAACGGCAGGCTTCCGTTTGCAAGCTTACTCTATAGTCGTCGGAGATCGATTAACCCGGGAAAAGACCAACACACAAAGCAGGGGGATCACGTTCACCGGATTCCGATTAAACCGTGCCGGTGACTGAAATTCTTCAGCACAACTGACAGCGAGGGCTGCGGTCGAGGCTCTGAAGCAGTGAATCCGGATTCCATTGATTTAGTTATGAATTTCGGTGGAAAGTTGGAGCAGATTCCGGTGATAGAATTAATCAGGTTGTGAATGATAAAAAGAAATATTAATGGCAATTTTTTGTAATTTTAAAATTAAGAGATAAAGGAAGTAAATGAAGAGAGATGAGGGATTGATCCAATGGCTAGCAAATTGAGTAAGATCTTGAGTAAATATAAATGAGTGTATTGAACCCCTCCCTGTATATATGGATATATATATATATATATATATATATATAAAAAGTTGTTATTCCAAATTACAAGGTATCAAATTACACTATGACACTAACACATACACTTGTTTGATTTAAGAAATACTAGCTATAACAATCAGATGAAACAGTATTTCACTGACTTCATACTATACAACAATATGTAAATTAGACCAATTGAGAATCATATACAAACCAAACGGGGCAGCTAGAAATCAACAACACCAAAAGGAGCATAGAGAGCCCGAGTCTCCTCCTCCATCTTCCTCTGCTTGCATTCATGGTAATACACGGTGAACACCGCGAACACGAACAACATCCACACGCAGTACACCAAATTCATCGGGACACTCATCGCGAGACCCATTTTCTCATTCTCAGCACCAGAAACCCTAGAAATATGCAAGTTCATAGGTAGCAACTTAACCTTGAAACCGAAAGTTGCGCAGTTTGCCAACAGCATGATCCCCATCAGCACAAATCCCTGCAACTTTTTCCCCTTTCTGACCTCATTTGCTTCCACAATGGCTCTCAGCCCAGAAAACCCTTCTTCCATCACAGAAACCACAAGTCCAACCATCCACAGAGAACAGAGAGAAGTTGCGTAAACATAGCCGAAAATCGTCATTCCCCAGCTGAGAGCAGTCAAAACATAGCCTTGATCAGCCATGATTGAAACTGACACCAACGCTAAGAAGAAAAGGCCTGCAAATGCAAAGCTGATGATCCCAATCCAGATGGATGTCTTCAACGCCCTTTTCCACCTTCCCCTGATCCCAAAAAACACTTCTTTCAAGCTCAGGGCTTTTCCGGTATGCGCCGCAAACGATGAATGAACAGAAACCGCCACCAAAAGGGCCAAAACCAGGCACAAAAAACACAGGTACGAGAATAAGTAGGTCACACCATGGCTGAAGTCTTTAAAGAAAGCTTCCTTTGCTGCTGGATCTGCATCAAAGAACGGTGCGCCGGCGAGGATCGTGGCGTGGGACTCGAAATCGTTCGCGATGGGGACGAAGATGGAGGTGTTGGTGAATTCCATGGCGGTGCAATATGAAAGCATGATTGTGATGATGAAGAGCGAGATCCTGCCATTTCTGGCACTTGTCTTGAAGGCTTCCTTTAGAATACCAAATAAGCCTTTGGAATCAAGCCTGGCTAGAGTGCTAAGTTGTTTCTCCATCTGGGAATTCTGTTTTCTTGGGTGTAATACTGAATTAATGGAGCAAAGTTAAAGCTTTTTTATAGGGTCATGAATATGATGCTTGTTCATTGTTTTTTCTTTTGTCAACGTTTCTTGTTCATGAAGTTTTGGATCAATCTGTCATGTTGCTGGTAAAATTATTAGTCAATCACCAAAACTTTTAATAGTGAAATCTGGGTGAAAATCGGCTCAAAATATATGGTGGTGACATGTTTAGACGAATGAAAAAACGATCTCTTTTGATCACAGCATCATCTCTTGTCTCTAGTAGGAGTACTGTAGGCGTCTTTGACAATTTCATGGATAAATAAGGTTGAAAAAAAAAACATCCAATGAACATGAAACGTGCGTCTGTTAATTAGAGACCAATTTGTAATATCGGAAATTAATATCTGAAAGTTCCCATTTTACAGGCTGTCTCCCATTTTTGAAAAAGAAAGA
Source organism: Cruciata laevipes (assembly GCA_963678965.1). Lineage (NCBI taxonomy): Eukaryota > Viridiplantae > Streptophyta > Magnoliopsida > Gentianales > Rubiaceae > Cruciata > Cruciata laevipes. The sequence goes on from OY787639.1 coordinate 3,059,595, forward strand.
ATGTTCCATTCCCTTTCGGATATTGTCTTGTTTGACTGAACTCCTTATGATGTTTTTGGTCAACACAGGAATTTTACGTAGAATTGATCAATTGTAACTTTTGCAGTCTGACCAAAAAGTAACACTTTGTCTGACAACGAAAATATCCCATTCTACTGTATTATAAGTTGTTGATTAATTATAAGCAAACTATAAATAAATATTGAAATGATTTCAAATGAAATAGTTGGAAAATTATTAAGTGAAGTAAACGTCTAGATATTCTAAGTAATTAGAATTTATGTTGAATTTTTAAATATTTTAAATAGAATTGCATATCAATGTAAAAGTTTTACTAAAGATGGTGTTTATTTAATCAGAAATATCAGTTTCAAAGTTTTTGTTTTTGTTTTTCCTCAAATATTATTTTACTTTAAAATTTAATTATACTCATGTTATGTTATTTATGTGTTATTTTATTCAAGCTACTTGATTTTCTATTTGAATTTTTAAAACTTTTTAAAAGTTTATAAAGAAACGTGTTTCAAAAGACGAAATCCTAAATAAATTGAGTAGAACTAAATAAAACAAAGACCTTTCTCTTTCGAGAAAATCTTGGGTGAGACATGTTCTTGTAGAAACCAAGGGTAAAGGACTCCATATAATAGGAGTTTCCAAAGTTTTAGAGTCATTTTGTAATTATTCTATATTTGGCACAATAGTAATATTTGGTCTAATTACAGGGATTGATTTGCAAAAATTCACGCATTTCATCCATTTTCCCCCAAATCTGCAAATTCTGACGAACTCCATTTTCTCCTCCAATCCCCGCCGCATGTGTTTTAATCCTCTCAAGCTCTTGTTCGCAACGCTGGCGTTGATTCCGGCGAATCCATCAACTCTTCAAGTTGTGATTTCATGCGATCGAAACTGGCGATTAGTATTTAGTGCAGATCCGGAATGCAAGGTCGTCAAGATCCGACTTGCTGTAAAGTGAGAAGGGAGAATGGAGAGGAGAGGTGTTGGAAAGATCATGCAGGAAACATAAAAGATCAAGGAGTAGGAAACACAAAATATCAGGCAAAACACAGAGAATATCATGCGGGAAACATAAAAGGTCAAGCAAACAACATAGAGCATAAAAAAGATCAGGAGAAACAAAGAGAAGATCAGGCATGTAGGCAGGAAACACAAAATATCAGGCAAACCACAGAGAAATTCATGCAGGAAACATAAAAGGTCAAGAAAACAACATATAACATAAAACATCAGGCAAAACAAAGGGATCAGATCAGGCAGAAAATATAAAAGATCAAGTAGGTAGGCAAGAAACACATACGATCACCTCCGCCACCACCTGCAATCGCTCAAATAGATAAGAAAGTGTCTATAAGCATCCGATTACTAACATCGCCGCTACCGCGAAAGCTTCAACAGATACGAACGTTAATCCAGAGAAAACAGAAACGAACCGACAACATCGTGCAAGCTCTGAAATCGCAGGTCTCTGAAATCATAATTGTTCCGCCGCATCGAATCTGCAGTCGCCGGAAAACAAGAACAACCGCGAAAGCATTGTATCAAAACACCGAGGAGCCTACCGAATTCAAGCATAAAACAGCAACAATATCGTTGTCGATTATCCGTGATCCTTCGATTTGCTGAATCGCGATGGAGCTGTGGAGATGGTCTAGCTGATGACGGTGAGGAAAGGTGTTTCGATCTGGATTTTGGAATTGGGGAAAAGGGGAAACACGGAAGAATGAAGGAAAAGGAAACAAATTTATTAAAATTTGCAAATAAGCCCCTATAGTTTAGCACATTTTTTTTATTTTATCTCATTACTTTTAAATTGGATCTATAGTACTGGTCTATATAGAGACATGTCTCAAACAAGAATTTGTATTTTCTTTATATGTGTACATCATAGAGTGCATCATACAAGTTCAAGTTCAAGTTGCAGAGCCTTTTTCATTGATCGGATTTAATTATTGAAACGGGTCGTGCAAACAATTATATATGTTATAAACGGGAGTATAAAATTATAGAACACGTGTTAATTGCACAACCAATCAGAAAATGAGAAAGAAAAAGCATAGGCGTAGAAATTCACATTAATATTTACGACGATCATCATCATCGGATAATCCTACTCATCAGCGTATAAACGGTCAAACGACGAGGAAATGAAATAATCGTCAAATAACAGCGTATTTCTTTCACGACCAGTTCTTACTCTAAAACATTATAAATAGCCCTAACTTCTTGAACCACTAAACATCAAACATTTTCTCAAACTCAAATATTTCTAGTTTCGCAAACAATATTTCACATTTTTCTTAACCACTTCCAAGCCCTAATTAATTCAAGAGTTTTTTTACTTACTTTAATTTTTACGTTATTAATCAATCAAACCATGGAAGGTTCTAGACCCACCGCCTTGCAATCGCCGACGTACGGAAAATCGATCACCATCTTGAGCATTGATGGCGGCGGCATCCGAGGACTCATTCCCGGAGTTGTTCTAGGGTTTCTCGAGTCCGAGCTTCAGGTATAGATAATTAATCTTTCATATTAGTTAATTAAATTCATGCATGGATGCTAAAACAGTATTGTTTTTGATATATTAATCAGAAATTGGACGGTGAAGATGCAAGATTGGCCGATTACTTCGATGTGATTTCCGGCACGAGCACCGGCGGTCTCGTGACGGCGATGCTTGCTGCTCCGGACAAGAACAAGCGCCCTCTCTTTTCTGCCAAGGACATTAAGGACTTTTACCTTGATCATTGCCCTAAAATCTTCCCCCAAGAAAAGTAATTAATTAATTAAATTCAGTGAATTATATATCATAATTTTTTAGGGTTTTTTTAATATTCATTAATTGCAACATAATTTAACTATGTTTTATTGTTTCATGATCACCAGGCATCATTTATTTGGTCCGGTTGAGAGCATGGTGAAAGCCATGTCGGGACCAAAATATGACGGTGAATATCTCCACAAAATTGTCAAGGAAAAACTCGGTGATCTCAAGTTGCACCAAACGGTGACTAACGTCGTTATTCCCACGTTCGACATCAAATTACTCCAACCCACCATCTTTTCAAGCTACACGGTTCGTCTAAATAATTAATATACATTATTCATAATTGAATTAATTTTTAAAACCAAATTAACTAAATATTATTTAAGATTATGCTGAATTATTTATTTTTATTTTTCCAGTTAAACAGTCACCCGAGTCTAGACGCCAATCTAAGTGACATATGCATCGGAACTTCAGCTGCTCCGACCTACCTCCCAGCTCATTACTTTGAGACTGAAGATTCTGATGGTAGCGCTCGGCATTTCAACCTCATCGATGGTGGTGTGGCTGCCAATAATCCGGTATATATACAAATATATGATTTGTTTCTCAATTTAATAATTAGAAACATAAATGTTTGATAATTTTCATTAATGTAGGCTTTGGTGGCTATGAACGAGGTGACAAGGGCAGCGAGCGCCGGAAACACGGATTTCGTTAGGATGCATCCCTTGGAATACAATAAGTTCATAGTTTTGTCCCTTGGCACGGGTAGCCCTAAAGAAGAAGGGAAGCTCAGTGCACAGCAGGCGGCGAAATGGGGCGTTTTGGGGTGGCTGACCAGCGGCGGTTCTACGCCGCTCATCGACGCCTTCTCTCAAGCAAGTAGCGATATGGTCGATTTTCACCTTTCCACCGTCTTTCAAGCCCTTCAATCCGAGGAAAATTACCTTCGAATTCAGGTACATATTTAGCCACGCAGTGCCAAATTTCGTCACATATATAAAAATAAAAATAATATATATATATATATATATTTATATTTAAAAGTCAACATATACAATTAAGCAGCCTACATATATTCTTACCAACTAGCATAATATATCATTTTTTATTTATATATTTATTTTTGATGACCATGCCACTTGTCCATTTGTTTGAATACATAAACATTAAATTGGTGGTCCTCAAATTGTTTTGTTTAATTTACATAAGAAAAAATAATATTTGCGTAGATTAATTGTGACATAATAATTAATTGTAAATTTGCAGGATGACACATTGACCGGAGATCTGTCATCGGTGGATGTTGCGACGGCGGAAAACCTAAAAGGACTGGTTGAAGTTGGGGAGAAGCTGCTGAAGAAACCGGTTTCTAGGGTTAATATGCAAACTGGTGTTTTCGAAGCTTTCAACAATGGCACTAACGAGGATGCACTGATGAAGCTGGCGAAAACACTTTCCCAGGAAAAGCATCTCCGCGACGTTCGATCTCCAAGTGTGAAGGGACTTAAGTTTAATTGATTTCAATTCAGTTCTGTTTGTGTAAATGAAGAAAAATAAAGCTATGCAGTTATATAGCTATGTTGATATATAGCTAGCTAATTCTTTCAATTATGTTCTTTGTAATATTAATAAATTCTTCAGAAGAATATATAATGCAATCCCTTTTTTTTATACTTAAGTTCTTAGATCATCACAATTTCTCCCTTTTTTTGGATTCCTCGTTCAGATAATTCCTCGACTCACTTGTTGGTTCAATATGCTAAGTCGAGTGACAACATTTGTACTACGTGGGATTCACTACCAGCTTTTCTTGTATCAAACGATTCTGGATGTTTTCCAGGACCATGAAATGATAACACGTTTATTTCCAAAAAAAAATGTAAATGTTATCGTTAGCATTTTTTTTTAAATAGAAAAGGAAGGGTTAGTGACTTGATTTAATGTAGCATTACGGATGTCAGTGATGCGAAGGTTTCGCCCAAAACTATTGTCACGCTATATTTTGTGTTACTAGATTATTTTGGTGACGGTAATTGTGGTGTCTAGATTATTAGTGGCGGTTATTACAATATTGTTGTAAACAATTGTTCGAGTTTTTGTTTTTGTTTTTGTTTTTGGAAATTTGATATACGAGATATAGCATAAGGAATATAATAAATAAAAGGGAAAAAATTATTAAAAAATTAGGAAATCAGATTAATTTCAACCGTTAAATTAAGTAGTGGAAAATGATGATCAAGAATATGTATTAAAACATGTGTAAATAGAATGATGTTAAATAATCCATTCCATATATACAAATATTTTTTATGATGGAGTTTTTGACCAACTAGAGAGGAATTTCAAGATATCATATTGAACTCACAGCTAATTTATGGACTTTAATTATCATTTAAAGATGAGGCAAAATATTGAGACTATTCAAATATGAATTATCGAAGTGGTCTTGTTTGACTGATTATATAGGATGTAATCTTTATCCATGTTTCCCTTTTCTTGTACAGTACGAAACTAGTAAATTGAAAAGCAAGTTTTAGAATTTGGAATTTAATTTGAAGGAGACTTGTATTTACACTTGCACTAATAATGGGGAAAATCAGGCTGCTTAGCTTTTTTATGGACTTTTCAATTTTGACTCGAAAACGACACTCCCGTGATTAATAAATGTTTACAATTGTTATCAAAAAAAATGTTTACAATTAATTATAATAATATATTGTCTCCACAAAATATATTTAACTTTATCAAGGAAACAACTCAAAAGACTTATAAAGGAGAAATACTAGTTCATAAATATCTTCTAATTATGATAATTAAACAAATGTGAATCTTTGAGCACGCCCTTCGGAAGGGCAGCTTATTGTTATATGGTACCCCAGAAAATAAAATAATAATAATACCACCAAAGAAACCTTAAATCTATATACGTAAGAAATTAATGTGGAATTACCGATATAAACAAGCACACAAAAAATGTGCATTTTACTTTTCCCAAACTAATGTGGCCGTCGTCGCTAATGGACATATATAATAATTGATAACAAGCAAAATTGATAAGCATTATCGCCCCAATCATTTGAATGCATGGATTCGCATCATGTTTTCAAAAGAAAAGGCTACAGTCAATAACTAAACCCTAAATTCGTTTAAATCTAATTACAAGTAATGTTTGGATGAAACATAAGCATGCACGTTTCAAATTAATTACATTATTTTATTTTTTTTATTATTTATTCAATGACCTTAACAATCTAGCTACATATATTCCAACTGCACACTTTTTAGTGTAGAGTAATTATCCGGTGAAGCAGCCTCACCCATGAGACAAGACCAAATAAAGAAAATTTCATTACTGCCACCTCATCATAACTCACTTCCACCTCATCAAACATCGACGCCACCTCATCAAATCTCGGTGCCAGTTCATCAAACATGTCACCTCATCAAAAAAATTGTGTCAGTTCATCAAAGTTCACCAAAAAGAGTGTTTAATTGGTCCTGCCTCTTGGTTGAGGCTGCCTCACCCAAGAATTGGTCTTTAGTGTAAATAATTTTATTGATATAAATTAGCAATTTTCAAGAATTTATAGTACAAAAGTTGTATATATGCACCATAAATGTATAGAATAATAATGAAGTCTAATAAAACATACACACCGGTACAAAACTAATCTTTTCTTTGCCATATAATAATAATGAAGTCTAATTATAAAACATACACAACGGTACAAAACTAATCTTTTCTTGCAGATTAATTTGCTTGGCAAACTATAATTTTAAAAAGAAAAGGGCAAAAACCGAAAAAGGCAACATACGTAACAACACGAAACTTATATCTAGCGCCGTCCTATTGGTACATATTTGATCACTGATAATATCTTTGCTTAATCGTACGATTTTTCTCTTGAATAAATCCAATGCTGTGTACACATTATTAATTTATAATAATAAAATGTACTAAAAAATAGAAATTCATTTTACGGGTGAAAGACAAGTAATAAATTGACGTGGTCCATATTGGATACATTCGTAATAAAAAAAAACAAATTTCATTGATAGGACAGATAATTAAATTTTATTGATCGGTTATAAAAATTAGTGGACCAAAAATTGATAGACTAATAACAACTGAAAGTGTAAATATTTCATACCATTCGACCCGAACTAAGTATCGAAACGCTTCATATATGATTCAAGGCATACCAAAATCATCAAATATATTACATTAATTATCAAAATTGAACTCAACCGAATATTTTGGATAAATTGATTGAAGATAACGCGTTATAAGAATGCACGATATTATAAACATTCAAATATCTTCCGAAATACGATACATTTTTTTGGTACCAAGGATTTTATTGTAATTTGCTCAATTTGTATATATATATATATATATATATATATATATATATATATATATATAGGCAAATTTTCATTTGAGACCAAAGATTATATGAGACTGCATTGATTGAATTTGTCGATGGTGAGCTTTAAACTCGCCGATTTCCTTGATTGAATTTGTCGTTGGTGAAATTGACCAAGGAAATGATCAAGAAAATTGACCGAAAGATCAAGCAAATTGAACGAAAGATCAAATTAACTGAAAAATCAAGGCAAAACAAAAGTACTCAAAGACATTGATTGAAAAATCAAACAAACTGACTAAAAGATCAAGCAGAAACAGTAAATGCTCATTCCCCTACTCTTGCTCTCCACAAGTACAGGTCTCACCCAAGACTTTCTCATATATATATATGGCAGATAATCCAATGTATATACCGGTCCATCCATGCAAGTACCCTGAAGTCTACGTAATTGGTCAAGTCAAGCATTTATAGGAAGGCAACTTCAAATTAATATCCAAATTATCATTTCACGAATTTTAGGAATAATTCTAATAATGTCACTATATAAATGCCCCCAACTTCTCAAACATAAAGCCATCCAAAATAACGCTAATTAAGTTTCAAAAAACTCTCTAATAATTCATTCTTTGAGAATTTTTACGTTAATAATTAACGATGGAAGGCAAACGACCTACAGCTTTGCAATCGCCAACCTACGGGAAATCGATCACCATCTTGAGCATCGACGGCGGCGGCATCCGAGGAATCATCCCCGGAGTTGTTCTAGGGTTTCTCGAATCAGAGCTTCAGGTAATTAATTAATCAACTCCATAATCATCTGTTAATGATGCTCTTAATTAATGCATCATTTCACTAATTATTTTGGTTATCATTTGTATGATCAGAAATTGGACGGCGAAGGAGCACGGCTTGCCGACTACTTTGACGTGATTTCCGGCACAAGCACCGGCGGTTTGGTGACGGCGATGCTCGCTGCTCCGGACAAGAACAACCGCCCTCTCTTTTCTGCCAAGGATATTAAGGACTTTTACCTTGATCATTGCCCTAAAATCTTCCCCCAAGAAAGGTAGCTAATTATTAATTAATTATTTGAAGTTGATTCTATATATATTTAGGTTTAATGTTTGTTCTATTTCCGTGATCATCAGTTATCATCTATTCGGAGCGACGGAAAAATTAATTAAAGCCGTGACGGGACCGAAGTATGACGGTGAATATCTCCATAAAATCGTCAAGGAAAAGCTCGGTGACCTGAAGTTGCACCAAACGGTGACTAACGTCGTCATTCCCACGTTCGACATCAATTATCTCCAACCCACAATCTTCTCAAGCTACATGGTTAGTCTAATTATTACAAAAAAAAAAAAAAAAACCATTTATTAGTCTCGTTTTCATTATAATTAAGCTCGCTTAATTTGTTTTTTTTCCTATAGTTGAAGAAAAACCCGAGTCTAGATGCCAATTTAAGTGACATATGCATCGGAACTTCTGCAGCTCCGACTTACCTCCCAGCTCACTACTTTGAAACTAAAGATGATAAAGGTAGTGTTAGAAAGTTCAACCTCATCGACGGTGGTGTTGCTGCCAATAATCCGGTACAAATTCTCAATTGAAACCTGCTTCAATTAGTTTCACTAAATTATCATAGTTAATAGGTAAAAGATCAAATTTTCATTAATAATACACTAAATGATCACATTTAATATGTAAAAGATCATATTTAAAAGCGAGAATATCAATATTTATCTATAGTCTCAATTGATACTGGTCTCACGGCATAAATTGTACTACAAGTTTTAAAAGTTTTCGACATTGATCATAGGCTTTGGTGGCTATCAACGAGGTGACGAAGGCGGCGAGCGCCGGAAACACGGATTTCGTGTCGCTGCGTCCGCTGGAATACAATAGGTTCATCGTTTTGTCCCTCGGCACGGGCAGCTCGAAAGGAGAAGGGATTTACAGTGCACAGAAAGCGGCCAAATGGGGCGTTTTAGGGTGGCTGACTAGCGGCGGCACGCCACTTATCGACGCATTTTCTCATGCGAGTAGCGATATGGTGGACTTTCACATTTCCACCGTCTTTGAAGCCCTACAGTCCGAGAAAAATTACCTTCGGATTCAAGTAAGTTACCAATGGAAAATAGTAAATTCTTTAAGAACATGTACAATATTTTTCCTCTATACATATTGAAGAATGATTATAAGCTGATTTCCATGAATTGAACAAATTTTATTTATTTTAAATTAATATAATAGAAGGGAAGAAAATTGGGGAGTCAAAGATATATGTAATTAAGATTTGTATTCTTATCGTGAACTACTCGGTAGTCATTTTCTTTCATGCATTGATTAATGATTTTAGCCACTTGTGAATTCATGCATACGTGTGAATACACACAAAAAAGGGTTGCAAAATAATAATAAATAAAATTCAATTTAATTTGAATCAAAGTGTTAGATATGTCGAAATCAAGAGTTTTTATTGCCTCCTTAATACAACACTTTTTAATTTTGGCAACACTTTTTTATGTGTCACTAAATAGTATCATAATAAAAGTATCACAATATTCCTAATTTGCAACACTTTTAATGATTTTAGCAACGCTTTTAGCTATTTCAACGCCTTCATAAGTGTCACTAATATATATAAGTGTCGCTAATAAAATGATTGATTTTATATCCACAGGATGACACATTGACCGGAGATCTCTCATCGGTGGACGTTGCGACGGCGGGAAATCTGAAAGGACTGGTGCAGATCGGGGAGAAACTGCTGAAAAAGCCGGTATCTCGGATTAACATGCAAACCGGTGCTTTCGACGATTTGGGCGTGGGCACCAACGAGGAGGCTCTCAAGAAGCTGGCTCTAACGTTGTCGCGGGAGAAACATCTCCGTGATGTCAAATCTCCGAATGTGAAGGCTGGGCGCAAATTCAATTAATTGGATTCCATTTGATGTGATATATTTTCGATAATGATGATAAATATTTTTTCTTCTTAATGATGATAAAATAAACCAATAAGTCCAAGATGTACACACGAAGTTGCCTAGTTCTAGAAGATTCTATTTTCGATTCTTGAAATAAATCTTCTCCAATAATGTAATTCATGATTCATTTCTTTTTCATATGTAACAGTTTGGAATTAAGTTCTTTTAATTTCGAAAGTTATTATTTATACTTTTTATTATACATACGCTTCAAAGCCACGGATTTTCTTTGATGAAATAGAACGGGATCAAATTATACATTTGCAAAGTTAGAATTTCATATTTTACATTATTACTAACTTTAATAGCATATAAAGAGAGTTTTGAGTGAGACCTGTATTTGTGGAGACCAAGGGCCAAGAGAATGAACATTTACTGTTTTTGTTTGATCTTTTAGTCAGTTTGCTTGATGTTTCAGTCAGCTCCCTTGAGTATTCCGGCTTTGCCTTGATCTTTCAATGAATTTGATCTTTTATTCAATTTGCTTGATTTTTAAGTCAATTTCCTTGATCATTCATACTCCTTGGTACATTCCTATTATTCCGTACAAATTCACACTGAATCTTAGCCTTGAGTCAGTCCATGTGAGCTAGCTGAGCTCTAGTGACACCAACAACCAAAACCTAATTGCGTCAGCGGGGTTGAAACTCACCAACGGCAATTTCAAGTGATAACAGTCCCTTATAATGCTTGATCTCCGTAAAGACAGGTGTAAAATGAGAATTTGTAACATATAAAACGTGTTTTTTAATATAAAATGTTTTATTATTATAATGAGCCGTTAATAAATTTTCATAACAAAATTTGAACGTGGATATGCATTTTATTTTGGAGAAATAAATAAATAGAGGAGATGGACACTTGCATGTTTATTATTGTGGACGTGATTTACTACGTGTGCATTACGGTAGCATAATATAGCCGACGGGTAAAACTTAAACATCAACGTATACATCTCTCATTACATGGAAAAAAGTATCGTTCTATAAAAACAATGATGATTCCAGGAAATGTATTGATATTACATTTTCTACACATTATAGGCCACAGCCACTAGAGGTTAAAAACCCTCTTTTCCTAATCTTATGAAATTATCATATTACAAGCGCAACACTTGTCATGTAAAAGTAAGGCATGGTAATTTTGATGATATATATTTTGTGACTTCTTTTAATCTTAATAATTTGTTGGGATGTATATTGTTTATTTTTAGTTGATGTTATATTTCTTTAATTGAACTATTATTAAATAGACCAGTATCATACTGAAAAACTGCATTGAATAAGTATTTGTGATATCTTAATGTAATACATTCGAATTAAACATAAGATATTTGTGCTAATGAATAAAAATATTTTTTTGATTTGAAAATGAAAGGAAATGCTTAAATTAAATAATATATAATTTAAATTAAAAGTAAAAGTAAAAGATTTTTTAGTAAAATGTGACTCCTTTTTAACTTAAATTGATAAGGTTACGAAATGTACATACTCTAACGTATAAATATGTTGGTAAGTGGGGAGTTAAATCATTGGTTTCACCCGGTCAACTGTATATTCTCTGAACATTCTTTGGTCAAATTTCATTTTTAACCAAATGGTGGCTGGAAATAAATAACCTATAATTATTGTGATTAAAATTCTTCAAAATAAATAGATTAAAAATAGAATTTATGGGAGGAGGATTATTAATATTCTTTCAAGCTCATGCATGCGCTTCATTAATCCATAAAATAAAAATACTTTTTTTTAGACACTGATTTTTGGGAGCTGTAAATATCCAACTAGCCTATTTCATTTCTACAAGTGGTATTTTCCAAAATTAACCATATTGCAATTTACTAATATTGTTGACCTTTACAAGTGGTGCTATTTAATTATTATTTAATAATATAAAATATAGCAGCTGGTGGAATGTCAAAAACTGCAAGCATTTTGCCCATATATATACTCAAATAAACTGTTTGTGAAAGATGTTTCATTATTGCACGTATTATCAAATTAGAGCTGTCTTTATATTACTGATTAATATAACACAAACAAATAAAAATATCCAAGTCTTCGGAAAAATATTTATTTCTCCACATCCCTTTACTACGTGATATACAAGAAAATGAAAAGTCTTAAACTTGACAAGTCAACTTTTGTGATGGAGCTTGTAAGTTTCTAAATAAGGATCGGATTGATCACTGCCATCCAAAAAATTATTATCATTTATACTTTTATATATTAAAATTGAATTTTATCACATGATTTTTTTTATATATAAAAAACTTGCAATATATATATATATATATATATATATATATATAATCCATAGATAAGGATAAGGAGCCATATTCAAAACATTATAATACATAGAATTTAAGGAGCCACACCACATGTTTTCTTGACTTTATCATTATATGGTCAACTTAATACAATTTAGTAAAAACATTTTAGAAAGTATTAAATAAGAGCACCTTACGGTAAAGACAGATCAAAAGGAGACCACTTTCTACAAGATCGGGGTTACTATACAATTGTTTTAATTATTTGATTAATTTTAATTTTAATTTTAATTATTTGAGGGTTACTACAAGATCAAAAGGAGCATGATGTTTTTATGAATTTGATCTTTTATTTGGTTTGATTTTTTAGGTTCTAGGCCTGATGTTTTTATTTGACTTGATCTATTAGGTTTTGGGTAATATCTTTTCACTTTATTTCTTTGATCTTTTATGTTTTATGGTCCAAATAATTAAATAGAAACCCCTAATATGATAGAAGATGATCTCTTTTTGGTGTGCCCTTACCGTAAGGAGACCTTACAAGAGACTCTCTAAAAAATAGTTTTATAAAGTTAGGATCAATTTAATAATGTTCATTATATTTTCCGATACATTATTTCCGGTTCATGAATTATACATGCAATGCATTAATATTTGAACTACATTTCTCATAATTTTTAAACACAAAGTTATTACTGTTATAGCAATCAAGCAATGAAAAGATCTTTGTGAAATAATAAATTTAAAGTAATCACAGCTATACAAAGGTAAACAGATAATGGACACGAGTTGGAAATATCTTCACTTGCAGACGAACCGGTCCAGCCGGCGACTAGTTGATGATGATTTGTTGGTCTTTTCTTTGGTCTAAATACCCAGTAATAAGAGAAGTAAACCGTTTTACGAAAGTTCAGTCAAATAACTAACATAAGACAAATTCATTAAACAAAACGACTTTTCAAACACATGTAACACTGTTAATTACTAGGTATTTCCAAATTCCAAGCCTATATATATAGTACAAACTTCTTCATTTCAAAAACACATTAATAAATTCCTCTCTTGTAATTTGGCATTCAAAAGCTTCATATACTTTCCCTCTTATTTTCTTCCCAAAATTAACATGGCCGCTTTGCAATCTCCCCGACCCACCCCCATCCAGCCTCCGACCTACGGAAAGTCGATCACGATCTTGAGCATCGATGGTGGTGGCATCCGAGGAATCATCCCCGGCGTCATCCTTGCATTTTTGGAGTCCGAACTTCAGGTATATAACGCGTGTTTGGTGATCAAATTTTTAGTCGATTTATAATTTTTGATAACTTATAATTAAAGATTGCACATCTCGTTAAATTTATAAATTAAAAGTGTAACGCGCTTACTATATATCTGAATGGTCAGATAGTCAAACCACTTAATGGAAGTATCATTTAAATCATGTTTTCCCCATTTGTAACAGAAACTTGACGGGGAAGATGCACGACTTGCGGATTACTTTGATGTGATTTCCGGCACCAGCACCGGTGGTCTTGTGACGGCGATGCTTGCCGCCCCGAATAAGGAGAACCGGCCTATCTTTGCTGCAAAGGACATCACGAACTTCTACCTTGATCATTGCCCCAAGATCTTCCCTCAAGAACAGTTAATATATATCCTAGCTAGCTATATAAAGTTTAACCATTCATCTTTTTATTTTTATAACATTTTTTAACAAAATATCTTTTGTGATTATCAGCTATAATTATCTTCCCGGCGCCGCCGAGAAAGTGGTGAAAGCCGTTTCGGGACCTAGATATGACGGCAAGTACCTCCACGCACTTCTTCAAGAAAAGCTGGGTGATATCAAGTTGTCTCAAACGTTGACAAACGTTGTTATCCCAACTTTTGACATCAAATTTCTCCAGCCTACCATCTTTTCCAGCTACATGGTTAGTCAAACAATTTCTTACTTAACTAGAGTAGATGATGATAAATTAATATATAGTGATCATAATTATTTGTGTTATTCTAGGTGAAGCATCATCCAATTTTGGATGCCAAACTCAGAGATATATGCATCGGAACATCAGCCGCTCCTACTTATCTTCCAGCCCATTACTTTGAGACGAGAGATAGCGATGGCAGCATTAGAGAATTTCATCTCATCGACGGAGGTGTCGCTGCCAATAATCCGGTACATACGTTTTCTTTCTCATTAGCAACATTTTTTAATAGTGTCGCTAAAAGTTTAGAAATATTGAATCATTTTTTATCTATCATGTATTTTCAGGCACTTGTGGCTATGAACGCAGTGACAAGGGAAGTGAGCAAGGGCAATACAGACTTTTCAGCAATGCATCCATTGGAGTATAATAAGTTCATAGTTTTGTCCCTTGGCACGGGCACCCCTAAAGAAGAAGGGAAGTACAGTGCTCAAGCCGCGGCGAAATGGGGCGTCATGGGGTGGCTGACTAGTGGCGGTTCTACGCCGCTTATCGACGCCTTCTCTCAAGCAAGTAGCGATATGGTCGATTTTCACCTTTCCACCGTCTTCCGAGCCCTACAATCCGATGAAAATTACCTCAGAATTCAAGTAAGTAAATCTGTCTGTGACAAATAAATAATCATTCGTCACTAAAAGAATATATCGCTAAAAATTGCTAAAATTAAGAAAAGTCAAAAGATCCAAAATTATTGTTAATGTATGAATTAATTTTACAGGACGACTCGTTGACCGGAGATTTGTCGTCGGTTGACATTGCAACCAAGGAAAACCTCAACGGTCTGGTCGAGGTCGGAAAAAAGCTGCTGAAGAAACCGGTTTGTTCGGTTAATTTCCAGACCGGCGGTTTCGATGAACTGAACGTTGGAACCAATGAAGATGCCCTGAGAAAGCTGGCTAAAACGCTGTCGCAGGAGAAGCTGCGACGTGATGTTAAGTCCCCATATGTGAACACAACAGCTTGAAGGGCACCGGAATGAAACTGATTTTTTATTCATTTATTTACGCTAATTCCTATCTGTATTTTTGTATTGTTTTTCATTAATTGTTTGTAACAATATTAGTTCATGTTATCCTAATAAAAACATGCAATTGACATGTACATTAATTCACTTTTTTTATGCAAATCAATTAATTCATTAATTAAACGGATATGTATTAGTGAATCTGATGTCCATTATATATCGGGTTTATACGCACACATAAGCACGTGAGTGGTGACACAAAAAGCTAAAAAAATAAAATTTCCAACTGCTAAGAAAATAAAACACATTTCCAACTAAAATTTGTAACACATACTTTCATAAAATAAAGTAAAAATTGTAAGTTGACGATGAACTCACAAAATAACTATTTTCTATATGAATATGAATAGATACCTATAACGTTAACGTTCTCCGATTTTTTATTATTATTGAATTGTCTACAATTTAGGAGACTTTTTTTTCTTTCTTTTTTAATTTATAATAATGCAATCATATTTGGATAAAATTAGGGTTTGAAAACCTAGTTGCACCTAAACATATATACTTAATCCAAGTGGTTACCTTAGTCTTCTGTGTGATAATAGATTTAAGTTTGACAAATTCTCAATTGATTTCACTGAATTATTATGTTTAATACGTAAAAGATCGATATTGAAATTGAGAAGATCAGATATGAAATTAGTAAGAAAATCAGTAATAATACACTGAATGATCATGTTTAAGATGTAAAGCATTATATTTTAAAGTGAGAAAATCAACATCTGTCTCTACTCTCAAATGAGAATAGATCACGTTCTCCTGAATTTATTTCTTTATGAAGTGAAGTAAAAATTAATTATTTAAAATAGAATCAGTATAACTAAATTAATCAAAAAATTATATATTACTTTTTATTGAACTAATTAAAACTGAATTGAATAAAATAAAACTAAACGGATATATTAATAAAATTTAAAAAAATGTTCACATATTCATTGAACTTCAGCTGCATGCACTTAATTATAACTCATAAAATATAATATTCACCATTAATCTTTGCAATTTTTTGTGTTGACCTTAACAAGTGGTGCTATTTATTGTTCTTGAAACAACTATATTCCAATTGCTTTTAAAATATAGCAGTAGAGAATGTCAAAACTACATATGCTGAAATTGATCGTACGTGAACTGAAATGAACTAAACTGAACTGAATTGAAGTAAAAATGATGTATTGAAAAATGGAATCAGCATAACTGAATTAACCTGAATTTCATCAATTACATTTTCACTGAATTGAACTGAACTGATCTACAGATAAGCTCTGGCAAACAGGCCGAATTCTCCCCAATACTCCTATGTAGTAGATCATTTTATTTATTCAAGTGGTATATTTATTTTATTTTTTTCCTTTCTAAATTTCACCGCTAATTTTTGCAATTTGTTGCAGAACCTTGGTGCTATTTTATTGTTCTTAAAATATATATTTTTACCAATTGTTCTTAAAATATAGGTGCAGAGAAAGTCAAAACTATGTGTGTTCCCATTATTATCATTATTTTGAGTATGTGTGTCTGTTCCCATACTCCAAACGGTTTGTGAGAAAATATTTATTTTCTCTGGTATTGTCAAATTAGAGTTGTACGTACTGTTGATTATAACACAAGTAAAACTTTCTCTTAAAATTTTTTAATAATGAAAAAATTACCTTTCTTGAATTCTATCCTCCATTTTTTCATAATGAGAAGATGGAAAATAACCTTTATTGTGTTTATTGATTCCTTAAATTAATAATAAGTGCGTTATTAAATGTGCGTAATTTACTGACATAATGTTCTTCGCGGTTAAATGTTATTTCTTTATGTTAAAATTTTGTTCTCAATCTGTTTGTACAAATAGCAGTTTTTGTATTCGTTAATATATCCGATGACGTATTTATTGAATTTCTTAATTATTAATTATAGAGACATTATTAATGTGATTAACATATGAGAAAGTCTTGGGTGAGACCTGTCCTTGTGGAGACCAAGAGCAGGGGAATGAGCATTTACTGTTTCTGCTTGATATTTTAGTCAGTTTGTTTGATCTTTCAATCAATGTCCTTGAGTATTTTTGTTTTGCCTTGATTTTTCAGTTAATTTGATCTTTCGTTCAATTTGCTTGATCTTTCAGTCAATTTTCTTGATCATTTCCTTGGTCAATTTCACCAACGACAAATTCAATCAAGGAAATCGGCGGGTTTAAAGCTCACCAACGACAAATTCATTCAATAGCAGTCTCATATAATTTTTGGTCTCATTTGAGACAGGTCTCATTTGAGAATTTGCCTTAACATATAGTTTGATTATTCTGGTAATAGCGAAGCTTCATGAGCATCTCCATCTCTACCTACCGTATAACATTATCATAAGCTTGAGTATCATTAATCATTGTGAGCATAGTACTATTAATCATTGTGACTTGTGCGTTGTGAGCATACTATTACTATGTATTTCCAAGCCCTATATATACTCCAAACTTCTTCATTTCCCAAAGCACCTTAATTAAACCAACCAGAAATCCTCTCTTATAAATTGGCATTCTTCAAAACCTTCATACATATCAAATCTCTCGTTCTCCATGGCCGCACTGCAATCTCCGACACCGATCCAGCCTCCGGTTTACGGGAAGTCGATCACGATCTTGAGCATCGACGGTGGCGGCATCCGAGGAATCATCCCCGGCGTCATCCTTGCATTCTTGGAGTCCGAGCTCCAGGTAATAATAACCAGTTTTTTATTTTACTTAATTTTGACTTCTCTCATTCAAGCATTTCTATCAGAAAGAGATAGTCAAAATGGGAGATAAATTAATAACTTGATGTAACTGATTTTTTCCGGCCATTCTGCTAGAAACTCGACGGGGAAGATGCGCGGCTTGCCGACTACTTTGACGTCATTTCCGGCACGAGCACCGGCGGGCTGGTGACGGCGATGCTCGCCGCACCAAATAAGGATAACCGGCCAATCTTTGCTGCCAAGGACATCAAGAACTTTTACCTTGAACATTGCCCCAAGATCTTCCCACAAGAACAGTTAATATCCTTAATTAGCTAGTTAAAGTTTAGTCATTGACTTTATTTATTTATTTACATTTTTTTAATAAAATTTCTTTTGTGATTATCAGCTATAGTTATCTTCCCGGCGTGGCCGAGACTATGATGAAAGCCGTTTCGGGACCTAAATATGACGGCAAGTACCTCCACGGACTTCTTCAAGAAAAGCTGGGTGATATCAAGTTGTCCCAAACGTTGACCAACATTGTTATCCCAACTTTTGACATCAAATTTCTCCAGCCTACAATATTTTCCACCTACATGGTTAGTCAAATAATCATTTAATTAGTAGTATCATTTACTAATTTATGCTTAGTGGTCATAATTATTTATGCTATTTTAGGTGAAGCACCATCCAGTATTGGACGCCAAGCTTAGAGACATATGCATCGGAACCTCAGCCGCTCCGACTTATCTTCCGGCCCACTACTTTGAGACGAGAGATTGCGATGGTAGCATTAGAGAGTTTCATCTTATTGACGGAGGTGTCGCTGCCAATAATCCGGTACATATATTTAATTCTTTCTTTTATTGTCATACTCGTCTTATCGGGTTCGACAAGTTTCCATCGAGTCAAGTCGAATTGGGTCAACTCGATTATGTTTGGGTTCGAGTGTAGTTTAAACTAATCGTGAGTGGCTGAAATTTATACTAATTAATTTTTAGTTAAAATAAATAATTTTGTTCAAGTCAAAATTATCGAGTTAGAATCATACCCTTAGTTAGTTTCGGGTTGCGTGTCAAATCATGTCAGGTGAATCGGTTCAGGTATGAAATTGACAGCTCGAATCCTCTTTGGTTATGATTTTCAGGCACTAGTAGCTATGAATGCAGTGACGAGGGAAGTGAGCAGGGGAAATAGGGAATTTTCTTCTTCTAATATGCGTCCATTGATGGAGTATGATAAGTTCATAGTTTTGTCCCTTGGGACGGGCACCTGTAAAGAAGAAGGGAAGTACTGTGCACTCCAAGCCGCAAAATGGGGCGTTTTCGGATGGATGTCTACTGGCGGTTCCACTCCACTTATCGACGCCTTCTCCCAAGCAAGTAGCGATATGGTCGACTTTCACCTCTCCACCGTCTTCCGTGCCCTAGGGTCCAATGAAAATTACCTCCGAATTCAAGTAAGTATTTTGATCTAATTTTTATGTAGAACGGTTCTAATTTATATATAGTGCAAATGTTAATTTTCTTACGTTTATGCCCTGGTCATTATCTGTTCCGTGTTGATCTCTTCTCACTTTCAAAGTATGATCTCTATGCATACTCATATAGTGTATTATTGTTGATCTTTTCACTTTCATGCCTGATCATTACATGTTATGTGTTGATTAATTTTCTAACTTTTGATTTTGATTTTTTATATTAAACTTTTTTGAGAACAAATAAATTGGTCCTAGCTAGTACAATATTTGTCTAGTATAATGGTGACGACTAATGTTCGTCACTAAGGCCTTACTTCTGAAAATTCGTAAGTTATTATCGTTGACGTTTTTAAACCATGCATTTTCAAATCAATCACGCTACAAAAGATTGCATTAAAACCAATGTCAGTTTAAAAATAATAAGAAAGTTGAAAATCAAGAAATTAGTGTGTAGTAGAAGTAGAGTGAGAATTTTAAATCTCACAGTCACAGTGGATCATGTGATGTCCACTTGTTATTAACAAAAGCTATATGATCATTAAATGATTAAAGAATTAATTATTTTGCAGGACGACTCGTTGACCGGAGATTTGTCGTCGGTGGACATTGCAACCGAAGAAAACCTCAAAGGTCTGGTCCAGGTCGGAGAAAAGCTGTTGAAGAAACCGGTTTGTTCGGTTAATGTTCAGACCGGCTGTTTCGATGAACTGAACGTTGGAACTAATGAAGATGCCCTGAGGAAGTTGGCTAAAACGCTGTCGCAGGAGAAGCTGCGACGTGATGTTAAGTCCCCACATGTGAACACAGTTTAATTTACGTTTTACTAGCTTGTTTTACTATCTTGTTTTGTAATCGTTTAATCAGTTGTCTGTAATATTATTCATGTTATCCCGTTTAAAATATGCAGTCCTGGCATATATGTGTCTTTTATTCATTTTTCTTGAAGCTAGCTAAATCAATAAGTTATTCTAAATGTATACCATATCTATTTAAACGTGCGTGAATATAATGTGCGATTATATTTTGGAATAAAATTCCTCTAGTTTCTTAATCTATCACTGAAACTCTGTTTTTTTAGTTTATCTGTTTCAATTTCACTTTAATTTAATTTCATTCAGTTTCGTTTGGTGGATGGTCAATTAATCACTATATATTCTGCTAAATATCATAGTATATAGGATTGATTCCGAACTTGTTAAGAAATCTAAACTAAAACACAAGTCTATCGATGGAAAGTACCGAATTATCCTCACATAATATAGTTAACAACATCTAAGGAATGACATCAACGTAACTGCGTAAAACAGTATAAACATATAAAACAGTCTCATCAACTAGCCTTTGGTGTTATTTTCAAAAGTAAGTTTTTAACATTCTTCAGAGAGCCTACGGTCATCTCTCGAAGCACAATTTGCATCATTCAAGGCTCAAGTCTGTAATTATAATTTGAGACATATCTCTATAAAGACCAAGTAAAATAAGGGATTGTTATCGGTAGAAGTTGTCGTTGGTGAGGTTCAACTCCGCCGCCGTTGTTAGATTTTAGGTTGCTGGTGTCGCCAGGCTCAGTCATCTCACATGAAACGACTCGAGACTGAGTTTCAGTGTGAATTTGTACGAAATAATTGTAATGTACCAATGATTATAAATGATCAAGAAAATTAACTGAAAGATAAAAAAAAATGAATGAAATATCAAATTAAGTGAAAGATCAAGGTAAAAAAAAAGAATGATCAAGGGAACTGATTGAAATATCAAGCAAAAACAGTAAATGATCATTCTCTTGGCCATTGATTTCCACAAATATAGGTCTCACCCAAAACTCTCAATTTATAATTATAAAGTGAATAATAAACATAATAATTTATAATTATATACATTATATATCATCCTACAAAGTGTGAAATTCCAAATTCATATATTGCCGACTTCAAGAACCGATATCGAAAAGGTTTGGATTCAAATTAAAGAGGTCCTTCTAGAACATACGCAATGCTCTTCGCCGACTTCCAAAACAATCTTTGAAAAGGATATTCTTCCGAAATCCACCGCCATTGTATTCCTATATATACGACACCCAGATCCTCATCAAATTCCATCCCAACATCAAAACATCATCATCATCATCATCATCATCAAGCAATCATCATCATGCAGATCTTCGTAAAGACCCTCACCGGAAAGACGATCACCTTGGAGGTGGAGTCGTCGGACACCATCGACAACGTCAAGTCCAAGATCCAGGACAAGGAGGGCATCCCGCCGGACCAGCAGCGGCTGATCTTCGCCGGAAAGCAGCTCGATGACGGCAGAACCCTAGCCGACTACAATATCCAGAAGGAGTCCACGCTTCATCTGGTTCTGAGGCTGCGCGGTGGAATGCAGATCTTCGTCAAAACCCTCACCGGAAAAACCATCACTCTCGAGGTCGAGAGCTCTGATACTATCGATAATGTCAAGTCGAAGATTCAGGACAAGGAAGGGATTCCGCCGGACCAGCAGAGGCTGATATTCGCCGGAAAGCAGCTCGAGGATGGCCGGACTCTGGCGGATTATAATATCCAGAAGGAGTCCACACTCCACCTTGTTCTTCGTCTTCGAGGCGGCGCTGATGTTTGAATCAGTTGTCTGGTTTAATAATAATGGTGAAAGATTTGGCTGGAAAAGTTTGAATTCTTATGTTTTGTTGTAGATGCATACATAATGGTTATGCGTCTTTGTTCTGGTTTAGTTGAATCAATGAAGCAAATCTTTTTCTTTCTTCAAAAAAAAAATGAAGCAAATCTTTTTCTAGTACTTAATTAACCTATTATCTTGAGTTTATTTTTTTTGTTGAAAGTAAAAAATAATATATTGGAAAAAGTATCGGTGTTACCAGAAATGATCCAAAAATAAACTAAAAGGAATAGTATCGTAATAATAAATCCAAGTTATGCAAGACACATAAATTTATAATTTTTACCCATGTATCATTTTATATGTCGATCAATTTCAATCGGAGTTACAAATCAGGTGTACATACCAAAGAATGCAACACTATAAGAGACCTTTATTTTACTAAACGTCTATAGGCATCTGTATTACTTAACGTTCGTTTTGTTTTACTATAATTGACTAATATGTCCTTAACAATATTTTTGACCATTATAACTTTATTTTATGCATTATTATGGTTCAAAAATTGTATAGTTAAAATATAAAGCGCATTATAAATTTAATCATATTTCACACGATACTATTATACACGTATAGCAATTTACAGACTGGTGATAAATACTTCCACATATACAATTGCAATTTAAGATGAGACAGACTCCTATTTGTATCAAACTATCAATTGTATGTTCGGTTTTTCTAACGAGTGCCCATGGGCACTCGTTAACATGGATGAGATTCCATGGATTATTGTGTAGTTAATCTTGATAAGTGCAGAATTAATTATTACGAACGTCTATACATTAATTGGGTGTGAATGCATTGAATTTACGTGGTAAATACATCTGTTTGTCTTAATTACGTGGTAAATATCTATCTTTCTCAATTACTGTATACTTACCATTGGATTCTATTTACGGATAATTATATCTGATTATTTATCGTACACATATTTAAAATTTACAGTGTCAGGTAATAAATATATTCATACAATTTAGTTGTTATATTTTAGTTTTTATAAACCCACCAACTATTACTATAACAAAGTTGTATTTAGATAGCTTTATAAATTTTATAAATAATGTATATGAATTTTTTTTTGAAATAATAAGGATAAGGAAACTGGACGACTTCCACACCGCCTTGGTAGACCCGTGTAATCCACTCTCTCCCAGTGCGCGTCATACTCTTTCACCAATATTTGTAATTCGCATCTTCCCCCAAAATTCCCTCCTCCCCTTTCGCATATCCGCCACCGCCTTCCACCGCCTTCCGTTTCTGTATCCTCCACGTTTTCCGATGACCTTCTCCCAATTTCAACGCTCCCTGTCATTTCTCGTCGCCTGAATTTCATCGCAATCAAAATAGCAGAAGCTCTGGACAGCCAATCGCGTCATGTTTCGGCTTGTCTGTCGAAAGGCCGGGCGGTTAATTCACCTCCCTCGCCGGCGAGCATTCAACACCTCAATCCGCAGCAATAATCAGATTAACGGAAAAATTCTGGAGAATTCGACCAGTGAGATTCCCCAACGAGTTTCCTCGGTAACTCCGCCGGCGGTTATCGGCGCAGCACCTAACCCTAGCCCTAACCGGAATGCTCTCCTTGCTCTTTCAACAGCTTCCGCTGCATCGGCGGCGGTGTCGTTCGTCGTTTTGAACGAGGACGCGTCGAATACGGTGAAGAATGCGAAGAGAGATTTGGAGATCGCGTTGGAGAAGACGAACGCGTCGTGTAATAAAATCGTGCACCGGATGACGCAGACCGGCGCCGCGGCCTCCGTGCTGTGGCAATCGTTGAGGTCACTGATGTCGTCGGCGAACCACGGGGTGAGGGTCGGGTTCGAGCTGCGGGTGGCTGCTCTGCTGGCGGACATTGCGGCGGCGAGTGAGAGCCGGAGAGCCGCAATTGTGTCTGCCGGCGGCGGTGCAGTGATAGATTGGCTGCTGGACACGGTGGCTGTTGCTTCCGCGGATAATTTGGGGACCCAGGCGGAGTCTGCTAGGGCCCTGGCTTACTTGATTGCTGATCCCAGTGTGTGTGAGGCTGTTTTAGCTAGGCCTCACGCTGTTCCGAATTTGCTTAGGTTTATATTCTCAGCTCATCCTCGTAAGAGTGTAAGTTTTCTCACTTCGTATTTTCGAATTGAGAACTTGTTTGAGCTTGTGTTTTGTTCTTGTTATGTATATCTGTTTGGAAGATTGATTTATTGAATTTCTTTGGAGCAGCAAAAACGACGTAGTTCATTCGATGTTTCTGATTCTTTGAAAGGTAGGAGCATGCTTGTGGCTGCAATCATGGATGTTGTTACCTCCAACTGTGACAGTGCTGACAAACTGCTGTTTAAGCCCTCACTGCCGAAGAATGCCGAGGTGAGAGATATTGCAGCAGCTATTGAAGTGATTGAGGAAGGTGGCATCCATTGGGATGAGCCATCGACTGATGAGGGCGATGACAATGGTGGAAATGGAATTAAAGGCATTGGAATCAAAATTCTTGAAGGTACTGCAGTTATAGGTCTGACAAGAATGAATGGACTTGTTGACAGTGAGGATTCTGATCTAAAAGACGGATCCGTGGTTCAGAGTATGCCACAAAGTCTTTTGTTTAGCCAGGCGAATGAATATGCTCCTGTACAATCAAAGTTGTCATCCACAGTTGTCCCCGGGCTTTGGGATGATTTGAATTCTGAACATGTTGCTGTTCCATTTGCTGCTTGGGCTTTAGCGAATTGGGCAATGGCTTCTCAGGATAATAGATTCCATATTCAAGAATTAGATCGAGATGGTCAGGCGATAATGACTGCTTTGGTTGCTCCAGAAAGATCTGTTAAATGGCATGGTAGTTTGGTTGCTCGATTGCTGCTAGAGGATCGAAATCTGTCTTTGAATGAATCTGTATCAGATTGGGCTTCAAGTTTACTTTCCACCACTTTCAAAGCTAGTAAAATTCAAGACATACCTCTAGCTAGGGTGGCGCTGTCTGCATTTCTGGTTTCAATTGAGAGGAGCCCGGATGCGAGAGAAGTTGTAATGGATAAAGGTTTACGTTTGATAAGAGAAACTGTTAAACTGACGCAAAGGCACAAAGCTGTGCAAGAGTTATTAGCAAAGGCTTTGGAATTGATTTGCAGTGGAGACCTGCATATTTCTCTAGAAGAAAGTCAAAAGTGGTCTGGTATTTTGCTTCCTTGGATTTTCAGCCAGCAGTATTCTGATGCAATCAGGGATTCTGCTATAAATATCCTTGCACATATTCTTGAAGATTATGGCCCATCTTCTATTCCAATTGCTCAAGGATGGTTGACAGTCATGCTGACTGAAATCCTGAGTTTGAAGAAGACAGCCTTGTCGGCAGGAAGTAATCAGCCTGAAAATGATAAATTTAAGGTATGCTCTGTAAGTCTGTATAGTAGCTGAAATTGAATATTGCATTACTTTTTTTTTTGTTTCTAGTATTGGAATGCTCTAAGATAAGTTGGAATTTACTGACCCCCCTCTATTACCTTATTGTAGACACAAGTGGATCAGGCAAATGTAGTGTCTGGTACTCTCATTGCAAACCAGTTAGCCAATGCTGTTGTCAATCTAGCAGGAAAGCAAATTGGGGTATCCACAGACAGTGAAGAGACCTTTCCTTTGTTGGATCTCCTTTCCCTTGAACCTTTTTCCATGTCATTTAAGAATCTTAAGAAGGATAAGATTCCTAAGATTAATGCAGCAGATGCTGCACTGGCTACTTTAAAAGGATTAAAAGCATTGACTGAAGTTTGTGCCGAAGATTCTCTTTGTCAAAATAAAGTAGCTGATTCCGGAGTCCTGTGCTTGTTGCGGCGTCTTTTGCTTGATGACGATTATGAACAACTAGCTGCTATTGAAGCATATGATGCATCCCGAGCTTTGAGGGTACAGGAGAGGGGCTCACAAGATCCTGGAGAATCTTCGACTTCCAATAGCAATGATTCTTCAAGTTTAAGAGTTCCACCTACAGCTCACATGCGAAGACATGCAGCTCGGTTGCTTACTGTACTCTCGACAGTTCCAAAGGTCCAGAAGGCAATTTGGGCAGATGATACTTGGCGTAAATGGCTTGAAGAATGTTCCACAGGGAATGTTCCTGGCTGTAATGACCTTAAAACTCAGAGTTATGCCAGGGCTACATTGTTGAATGTGCTGTGTAATTACCAACCCCCAATGGATCATGTAAACCATGAAAGGGTTAATAGCAAAAACAGTCGCTGTGCATATTATACAGATAGGATGTTTTTGATCAATCCAGAACGGCCACATTGGAAGTGTCTGAATGCCACAGAGTCCAGTTTGAGTGGTACGTCATCATCAGATAATGATGATGCTGAACAGAACGTTGTTGGACCTCTTAAGGAAAATGGCAATGAAGCTAATTCTTCTACCGTCACATCTACAGCTCAAAAATGTTCCCAAGTGGATGTACCCCCGTTAGATATAGTCTTTATACATGGTTTGCGAGGTGGGGCCTTCAAAAGTTGGCGATTATCTGACAATAAGTCATCAACAAAGTCTGGCCTTGTGGAGAAGATAGATGAAGAGGCTGGGAAAAGGGGTTCATTTTGGCCAGGAGATTGGCTTCCTGCTGATTTCCCTGATGCACGCGTCTTTAGTCTTAAATATAAGGTTTGTTTGGTTTGTTGTCATTTTTGTGCTAAAAGGACTTTGAAATAGTCAAATTCTCCACTCTAACCCTGGAGTAATATTTTTTATGCAGACGAATCTTACACAATGGTCGGGAGCAAGTTTACCTCTTCTGGTTTGTACCCATTTTATCTTGCATAACTTGTTTTTGCTAGCCACAATCTTGTTTATGGTTGTTCATTATTAATCTATACTACTGTAGTGTCCATTTATTTCATTGGTATGAATAATACTGCCCCTGTCATTTTAATACATCAAATGATTGTTGTGCATTCCAGTTTCAAAGCTCAAACAACTAGCTATGTACAGTGAGGAATTAGAAGTGTCTTGGTTGCATTGTTTTTTACTCTTTTCTGCCTCAATCTGTTTGGTGCTTAGCCCATGTCAGGAGCTGTAGGTTCATGCTATTGTTTCCTAAATTATTTATCCGCATCTACTTGACTCTGCAGGAGGTCAGCTCAATGCTGTTAGAGAAGCTAGTTGCTGCTGGGATTGGAGATCGGCCTGTTGTATTTGTGACTCACAGGTTAGCATCGAGTATTTTGTAATCTGTATTGCAACTCACCCACCCCGAATCCCATTGTTTTTCTTCCTTTCCTTATTTCTCTTTGGGGTTTATTGAATTTGTATTCGGTGAACTTCACCACTGATTGATCTTTGTTGAGTATTAAGCATCTGAATATATCCTTCTATTTGCCCAAATGTATCTGGTTATTTTGCTTTAAAAATGCATGAAGAATGTTAGTTAGTTAGTTACGTGTGTAGTTGTTACGCAAGATTTTGTGATGTTACATTTGTTACTACGGTATAAGTTAATAATATGCATTATAAATCTATTTTTTATTTTCTTGCGCACTGATCACATAGTGATGCATTTCTGCCAATCTTGCAGTATGGGAGGCCTTGTTGTCAAGGAGATGTTATATCAAGCGAAAGCTGAAAAAATGGACAACTTTGTGAAGAACACTGTTGGAATTGTATGTTCTGTTCTGTAAATTACATTGTTGTTCTTGCTCAAATCCTGTGATTTTTCTTTCATTTAGATCCTTACTTATGTTGCCCTTTTTCATATGCAGGTGTTCTATAGTTGCCCCCATCATGGCAGCAAACTGGCAGACATGCCTTGGCGTATGGGCCTTGTTCTTCGTCCTGCACCAACGGTAAGAAATGAATCTAATGACTTTTGTTGCTGTTTCGAAAACCCTGAAACTTTTATTCTTCCATTCTTTCTAATTATTCATCTCAAAATGTTGATGAGCCTTGGATTTATTTTCATTTTTATCTTACATGGCTAGATTGGAGAGTTAAGAAGTGGATCTCCACGATTGCTTGAGCTGAATAATTTTATTAACGAGCTTCATCAGAAAGGCATGCTTGAAGTCCTCAGTTTTGGCGAGGTAATAGTTTCTGGCTTTGACATTTGTGTTGCAGAGAGCTATCAAGTTGCTTCTTCATGGACGAAGATTGTAACTTTTCAATTACTGTTTTACAGACCAAATTAACCCCAATTGTGGAAGGTTATGGAGGGTATGCCTACAGAAGGGAAATTGTACCAATTGCATCCGCTTATCCTGGATATGGGGAGCTTGTTGTGAGTTACAGTTTCTATATATCGAGAATGTTTTTTTACTGTTAAAACTTTCATGCATCTGAGAAACTGGCATATCTGCATAATTTTCAGTTTTTGCCAATTGAGAGCATGAAGTGAATATGATTCATAAGATGCATTTATCATGTTTATTTCGCCACATTGATTTTACTTTCGTCGCCTTTGAATGCAGGTTTTAGATTCTACCGACCATGTAAATTCCTGCAAACCTCTTTCACGCGATGATCCTTCCTACAGAGAAACTTTAAATTTCTTGCAGAAGCTGAAGGCACGTAAACTAGAATGTAAATCTGATGTTGATGTTTGAGTTCTGTCAGAGGTGATTGAAGTACATAAACATTAGCACGGAGGATTAGGATTACACAGATGAAATTTGTTGTATAGAGATGATTCAGTATCACCATCCTTGTACAGTCCCCAGTTAGGTTTGTAGTGGGCTAATAATGAGCCTTTTTCCTTCTACAATCCTGGTTATGTAACTTATGTTTATAGTGGACTAAGTGATAAGGATGCCTTTCCTTGTACACATTGGTCTTTAGCAG
The DNA here is from genome assembly GCA_963678965.1 of Cruciata laevipes. Lineage (NCBI taxonomy): Eukaryota > Viridiplantae > Streptophyta > Magnoliopsida > Gentianales > Rubiaceae > Cruciata > Cruciata laevipes. The sequence goes on from OY787639.1 coordinate 3,088,674, forward strand.
TGTAGAATTGTTGTAGGAAGGTTTTGTTCCAGAATACACTCGACACTCGACTGATGACTTAGTAAATCGTACATATGAAATCTCTTCTAGTCTACCATCCAAAGGTGTATTTTCGACTATTAGATTACTTAAAAATAGACAATTACATGTCGCATTAATCATTAGTTTTCAGTTTTCACTCATTTTGCACTAAAAACAAGAGTTGTTTCATTCAGAACTAGGAAGGTATAAAACGGCACAACTGGAATTGCGTTTGCATATGTTCAACATTAAGAAATTGCCGCCATGAATGCAGCAGCAGCTTCCTTAAAAATACCCTATCCAATTCCACTGCTACAAAGAAACCATCTTCCGTACAATTTCTTCACAATCCCGCCATTACACAAAACCATCTCACCAGTCACCTATGTGTCAAACCGCCCTGCAACCTCGTACTGTCGCAACTCCAATACCTACACAGCAGCAGCAGAAGCACTGTCCGAAACCGAAGAGTCCGGCGACGAAGACGACGATGAAACGACGTCGTCTCCGGCGGCCGCGGTGATTGGGGCCGCCGCGCCTCCGGTGAGGCGGACGCGGAGGAGGTACCGGAAGCAGTACCCCGGTGAGAATATTGGGATTACCGAGGAGATGAGGTTCGTAGCTATGAAGCTGCGGAACAGCGGCAAACCCAATAAGACCAAAAGGGGCGGTGCTGACGCTTATTCCGGCAACGAGGAGGAGGAATCTGAGAGCGAGGGTTCTGATTCCGGCGGGGAAATTTCCGACGGCGACGGCGAAAAGGAGGAGACTTGGGAGCCTAGCACTCGAGGGTTTATCAAGTACCTTGTGGATAGTAAGCTGGTTTTTAGTACCATTGAGCGCATCGTCGACCAGTCCGATGATGTTTCATGTAAGCCTGCCATTTCCCTCTTTTTTCTGAGCTGTTCTTACAATGTTATGTTTTTGAAATTGGAATGTTAAACATGATTGATTAGGTAAACAGTTTCTTGTTTCTTTGTGTCGCCTACTGTGTAACATTTTCAATTTCTAGGTTTTATGAATGTGTTACTTTTGTCTAAATGCTTCCCTTTATTAGCATCAAAAGTTGGGACAGAATTGAAGGAGTTGATTTTAGGTTTACATGAGTATTCTTGTTGTATTTTACATTGGACATGATACAAAGATTTTTCTTTGTTGCTTTGCTTTCTGATCTTGGCTGAATAGATGTCTACTTTAGGAACACGGGATTGGAGCGATCAGATTGTCTGTCAAAAGATTTATTGTGGTTCAGTGAAAGGGGAGAGGAGATCCCAGAACCCAGTAATCCGGGAGTCACGTACGTGAAGTATCTTGAGGAGCTTGCTGAAAAGACTCCTCCTTTGTTTCTCTGCCATTTCTACAACATATATTTCTCACATATTGCCGGAGGACAAGTTTTGGCAAAGAAGGTCTGTTTTTTGCTGTTATATCTTCACATCATGCTATTCAATTTCTTTACCGGAACATTGAATGGCTTTAGAAAATATGTTGATTACAGTTATTCGGTAGCCAGTCTTGCTCATGTTCAATACGTGTTTTAGAAATGGTTTTTTCTTGTTTGTTTTACTAAGAAGTTGCTTTAGAAGGTCCCCCACCCCTTGGGCTGTGTTATGTTGTGAATTAACAGATGCGATTTATCTCCTAGTACATAATAATTAAGGAAAAAGCAAGCAAAGATAACTACTAGAATGAGCAGCATCATAGATCACATGCCTTTGGTTGAAAAATCATGCTAGTAGTTGTTTTTTGAAAGTATTCAATTACTAGGCATAGGTAGGGTTTTCGAATTGAGGAATCAAGTCTCAACCAAATTCAGTGAGATTTGTCATCTTGTCTACATCGATTTGTGAAACAATATCATGCTTATTTTAAAGACCTGTAGTCAATAGGTTCTTGGAGTTGATTTGCTGGCGTGTTGTGAATTCATCGAAATTAAGACCTCATATTACATATGCGGTAATTTGGCAGGTCTCGGAGAAGTTGTTTGAAGGAAGGAAGCTGGAGATGTATACATGGGAGGGGAAAGAAGAAGAGCTGTTAAAACGGGTTAGAGAAAACCTCAACATGGTTGGCGAGGTATTGTCATCCTTAATTTCTGTACTATGCAGCATTAATGCAATGTCTGAACCTGATTTCTTGTCTTTTAAATCTTATGCAGCACTGGTCTAGAGATGAGAAAAATAAATGTCTAAGAGAAACAACAAAGGCATTCCGATTCTTAGGTCAGATCGTGCGGTTGATCATTTTGTAGGTCAAGTTAGAGATTGATACATTGTATGGATTTGGTTAAAGCAGGATGAAATTCTCATGGATGATGTTAAATATTTGTCAAATTCCATACATATGACTCCTAAATTTGGTTTTAATGCAAGAATTTTAACATTTTAAGACTATCTAGAATCCCAGCTTCTGTGTATTTGGAGTACAATTTTCAGACTAGCCTGTGCTTCGATTATGACAAATTTAAGGTGATGGTTCTGCTGCAAAATTGTGCATACTATTTGATGGACCAAATTATATTTTTCTTAAGACTTTGTATTGCTTAATAAAGAAAAAAAGTTTTTAAAAGGGTTAGTTTGAATAATTTGATATTTGCCTTACTATCTTTGTATTACATAGAAATTTTAATTATTTTCAAGTTAGGTGTTTAAAATATTTATTTAAATATTGTTCATGAACTATACCTGAAAAATGTCCAATTCCACCACTGATTAGTACTATGTATTGATACGGTTGCATAAATATTTATCACAAAATCCTAAAATAGTATTATAAGCGAAATGTGCACAAAACGAGTAGTAAGCAATTTGTACACACACAAAATGAGCGCACGAAATGCACGCATAATGTTCTACTCTTGCACTTTCTATTTCATTTTATTTTTTTCTATCTTAAATGCAAGAACTTTGTTTAGCACAATTATTGCACGATTTAAAATATGAGTTCCATAGCTATTTTACCTATACAAGGTTCTAAACGGTATCATTTAACCACTTCCCCTATTATTAATAAGGAATGATACAAAGTTCTAAACTACATCGTTTAACTTTTGTCCTTTATTTTATCGCAAAGGAACGACGTCGTTCAACTTACAGTAGTTCAATTAAAAAAATAAATTCAAAGTCCTAGTCAAAGTTGTTCAATTAATAGGAACGACGTCGTTCTACAAGATTGCTGCTTATTGACTAAAACAAGGTTAGTTATAACTGATTGATGGTGCACAATATCTATTCACTAAGGCAAATTTAAACCATACCCATTGATGATGCAAGTATGTAGGCATACACTTATAACCTTGTGTTGTGCTCTATTTAAAACGGGGATTGACTTGTTTTGAGAATCATTTGGATCAATTTTATTCATTACTCATATTTGTTAGATTGTCATTTTTTCTAGATAAACACTACTCTAACTACCATTCAAAATCACATTTATAAATTTGTTATCTATTTCGTGCGTGTTACGTGCATTATTTATTTGAAACATGCACTCCTAATTTTTTAAAATATATATATTATATTATATATAATTGGGCAATAATGCAAATGGATCTCTTGTTAATTCAACAAGATCTTTTACCATTATAGTAGTGTTAAAACACTACTCCAGATACAACTACTCCAGATACAACTTAAAATCACATTTATTAATTTGTTATTTATTTCGACCACGCACGTATGTTAATTTGTTACGGATGTTTTTTTTAAAAAAAGTGATAATTTAAATATACTTTTGGGCAATTCAATGAATGTTTGAACATTAGATTAGTGTTTTAAAACTACTCTAGTTCCCATCACGTTTATTAAAAGTTTTATCTATTTCAAGCATATAACGTGCATTATTTATTTGAAACATGCACTTTTAAACTAATCTTCAAGCCATGCATTATATTATGAGAAGGTCTCTTGTAAGGGAAACTTACTGTAAGACTGAGTTAAGAGCAAACTTTTTTCTACAAGTTTGGGATCGAGTTTCTCCATATTTATTTTGGTTATTTGGGTCACATTATACGCTCCACGAACCTACAGAGACTTCTTTTCTTTCTTTTCTTTCTTTTTTTGCTAAACAAAGTTTGAAAATTAAACATTACAAATGTCTTGAAACTCACAAACATAATGCTAAACAAGGTTTGAAATTAAACATTACAAATGTCTTGAAACTAAAATTAAAACCATATTTGATCCAAGACAAATCCACGACGACAAACCCAATGATGATGATTCATCTAGCCAGCTTGCACGCCTCAAGGCCGGGGAATATTTTCGAAAAGGCTAGCGTGGTGACTCCCGAATACTTCCCATGCCATAGGGAGCGGCATGGTATCTGGCTGATAAACCATAAGAATTCTAGGGACCGGAGCAATTCCTCTGTTCGGACTAGGGACCAGATGAGTTTCTCTCTTCAAACTGGGGACCCCATCGTTGAGACAACACTCCACCAGATGAAGGAACGGTGCAGAAAATAGTTTTTTTTCTTCACAAAAAGCCCTTTCACCCTGTTGAACCACTTCTTCACCATCGCCAGAAGGACGGTCTCCTAAGGCTGAGGTATGTGAGGACTTCTTATTCCAAGACCGAATCTTCCTATCAACATATCGTTGGTCAAGATATTTCTCCACATTGGATCGTAGGTGAACCTCCTTAGCCTTGGGATCCGACACAACTCTGGCAATGAGCATAGAAGCAATATTCTCGCCAAACTTAAGCAACTCTGCCTCACCAGCGTTTTTTGGGAGTCATCCAAACGCTGCTTCGAGTGCTAGAAGACACAAACCACGGGAACCAACCATAGGGTTGATTCTTTCTTCTCCATAAGGCACAGACTATTGAGGATGGAATGCAAGAGAGATTTCCCGTGGATAAACATGGTCTTGAACCGCCAGATTAACTCTCACCCTATCTGCTCTTACCCATGAAGAAACTCCCGCAACCATCTGGACCCTCCTCATTGATTTTGCCACTCTATCGATGAGGTAAGCAACACTCATCTCAGGTAAGCCCCCTGGCCATCTAACTACTAGAACCTCTCTAAATGGTTCTCCTTCCCCATGTTGATCCCTGTTAAATATGTAACCTCCCAGTTGATTGCCTCCATTAGAGATACTAAGTGATTGTAACTGAGAAGGGATGAAGAAGAAGAAGGAGGATGAAACTTGCAGCAAAGAAAGAAGAACGGTTTGTGTGGGTTTGAAATCGGAGTGAAGCAAAAACAATCAAAGAAAAGGTCCCAACATTGCCAATAATTTTGTCCCAAAGTCAGTAAAACAGCTATAAACCACACTTTGTCCCAGGGCAGTAAACGTAGTCATTCACCACTGTAACGGATGAAATTTTGATTATACAAATTATTATTTTTCATTTTATGACTTGTAAATTTGTGTTAACAAGTTAACAAAAATTACCTACAGAGACTTATTTGCAAAAATAATTTTACATTTAATTCAATTTTTTCTTCCATCTCCTTCCACACTACTGATGCAGGCAGCAATCGTCTATTGCCACAGGTTCACCGCCACTACTCAAAAAAAATTACGATCATTTTTTCCGGCCACATAATTTTTTTAATCATATGACTTGATGTTTTCCAATGCGAGTTGGTGATTTCAAAGTTGATATTTTATCAATATTTCTTGATTTTAAAAAAAAAAATCTATAATTTGATAATTACAAAGTTGGTGTTTATCATTATGACTTGATGTTTTAAGAATATGACTTGACGATTCAAAGTTTATGTTTTAAAATAGGACTTGATGATTTTAGAATGTGACTTGATTATTTCAAAGTTGATATTTTCAACAATGTGACTTGAATTTAAAAATAAGACTTGATATTGATGATTCATAAAATGACTTGACTATTTTGACTTGATGTTTTTAAAATATCATTTGAAGCTATGACTCGATGATTCCAATATATAACTTGAACAAAGGTGGTGTCCTATAATAGCACCAAACCAAGAACATCAGCCTCTCAAGCAATAAAACATCGGATTTGGGGATTTGTGGGTTTTTATATTGAAGTTATAGGTTTTTGCACAAAAGTCCCCCAATTTTTTGAAATATTGTTAAAATCCCATATAATTATTTAAAAAGGCACGCCCATATTTACGGTAAGGTGACCACTTTGTATTTTACTATTATTTTGACTCTGATTTGTTTTAAGGAATAACCAATACAATTTCATTTACTATTATCAAATTGTTATCTATTCCAAAATAGGCATTGTTTTGTCATACATTCACCATTACATTTATGAGATTGTTATTTGTGATTACGACATTATTACAACTTAGTTTTAGTTTTTTTTCATGAATCAACCGTTACAATTTTATTCACCGGTCACATTTGTCTAATCATTATCTTTGTGATTATGACATTACTACGGCTTGACTCTAAAATTAATTTTTTTTAAATCAACCTTTATAATATTGCTCGCTTATCACATTTATCAAATCATTATCTATCTTAGGCTCTGTTCAGTTCAACTTATTTCAATCATTTTTCATCTACAATCATCTATTTTCAACACTCAATCATCTATTTTTAACAGATTATTCATTTCAACACGCACTCCAATCATCTACTTTACCACTCAATCATCTACTTTCAGCACCAATAATCTCAATCATTTACTTTCAAAATTATTTCACCTGAATTGGACATGACCTTTGAAATGTACCATCCATTCAAAATCAATATGGCACATGCATTATCTATTGAAACACACATTATTCCATTTTCCATTCAAAATAATAGAGAATTTTATGAGACACCATTACTGTTTACCAAAGTGTCAAAATACACCACTGATGTTTAAAAAGCTCAAAAAACACCACTAAGGTAGTGATTTCATTCCAAAACACACCACATGTAACAACAACACCATTATTTTCTTTTTCCATCTATGTTTATGAGGGTATTTCGGTCAATTCTCAAAATTTTATCAATCTCCCAAACTTTTTTCTTCCACCATCTTATTTCCTTTCTCTTTGACTTATTGATCAATTAAATCTTATTCTTCTAAATTTAATTTTGAACAAATTATCCATCTAAGTGAAATACCTTGTATCAAACCGACCCAAAAATATAGCCGTTTTCTATATGCAGGTACATTTTTCTTTTGCAGGTCCACATTTTACCATAATGCCCCCTGATGGAACCCTGTGATTTCAAGCCCATTTTTTGCCTTAACAATATTAGGGGTATTATGGTAAAAATACGGACCTGCAAGAGAAAAATGTACCTGCAGCTAGCACATGCACATCCCAAAATATACATGTGCCAATTTTTACGGCTCAAAAAATGTTGAACCAAAAAAATCATTAGAAAACCAAGAAGAGGTGGTGTAGTGGAGCGGATTTCGGGAAGATGAATTGGTTTCACGATAACGATTTTAATTAACAAATAAAAACACATAATATTAATTTCTATTATTAGTTAAAGTTAAAAGACAATATTGCCCTTCAACAAATGGATGAAATTGAATGTTAACACCTCTTTTAGTGTGAGTGGTGTGTTTTGGAATGAAATCGGTAGTTTCGTGGTGTTTGTTGAGATTTTAAAACATTGGTGGTGTATTTTGACACTTTCATAAACATTAGTGGTGTCTCATTAAATTTTCTCTTTTATTTTAATCGTTATCTTCTTGAGAAGGTTCATGCATTACCTATCATGCGTTATCTATCTCAAACGTGCAATACTCCTCAACCTGAATAAAATAAAAGTACAAAGGTTGTCCGAAGGTTGTGCTGCCCGAATGTTGTTTCCGACTTTCGCCCGAAAGCAATATTCAATTTTATATTCAATAAATTTCCTGATTTCCTTATACCATATGTCCACAATCTGTAGAATGTGTTTTTCTCAACAAATTAAATAGATTCCCTTTTCTCAAAAATTCATAATTACTAATTAGTTCCTCAAAGAAAGAAAAAAGCAATGACTAATATAGTCTAATTTAGCTAATACTATTAAAAGGCTTTCAAATCATGAAGTTGGAAAAACTAACACATTATCAAACCATATTAAATGGTATATATATCATCTAATTTCCATTTCCTAAGCATAAATCATTTTGATATCCAGGTGAGACATGCTCAGATTGGTGAGGGTGGAATTGTGAATGACCTAATTAATTGAATCATGACTAATCCGAGAAATCCCGATATATTTGTCATTGGTGGAGGAGATGCATTAGCCCGAGTCTATGATGTCTGAAAATATAATGGAGCGACATTCATCAACTCCTTATATCTCCACGGCTTGGTCTGTATTTAGGTATCACCCGACTGGCATACCCCGACGAGAGAAAAACTTTTGTGTCCTATATTGCGGAGCCTATGTATCTTTTCTCCAAGGATGTGAGGATGAGACCCGATCCAGCATTTACACGAGAAAGTAATTTTGTTACACCGTCTTTTCAAGGGGCACGTCAACATGCTTAGGATCAGTAATGTGAACTTTCTTGGGCATAAATGTGAATATGTGGCGAGCACGTCAGAATTCAGATTGTGGTCATACATTCGTCTGGAAGAAGAATGTGGAGCTTGTTACAGTTCTGGATACAAGTTCACTTTTTGTCAACTATATTGAGCTCCAACACTCGCAATTTGCACAAAATGAGCAAGCAATTTGCACAAAATAATCGAGCAATTTGCACACACAAAATGAGCACGCGATATGCACACATAATGTTCTACTCTTGCACTTTTATTTCATTATACTTTAAATGCACGCCTTTAGTTTATAAAGTAGGTTGAGAATCGAACAATTTGCACACACAAAATGAGCACGCGATATGCACACATAATGTTCTACTCTTGCACTTTTATTTCATTTTATTTTAAGAGAGAATTTTATACAGACCCCCAACGTTTCTCAAAATACCAGTTTGACCCCCTATCGAATTTTGGTGTCAAAACGGCCCCCTAACCTTACGTTTTTTCTCATTTTGACCCCCTAGCCCTAACCCCGCCGTTAAATCATTTTTCCATCCATTCTTGGAAGGGTATGACTGTCTTTTTGGCCCCCTAACTTTGTTTGATTCATGTTGCATTTGGCCCCCTAAATTGTTTTGGTCCCTTAAATTTTTTTTACCCCCTAATAGTTGTGTTTCATGCTGTATTATCCAAAAATAATTGTGAAATGTCAATAGAATTAATTACCCTAATAAAATATTTAAAAAATGCATTTTCTACCAATGTATTTTTTTGAAATATTTAAATAATCAATTTCTCTAACAAGTTTTATTTTTATTATAATATACACTAGCCCGATTTATTTATTTATTTATTGAACTCTAATATCTTTGATTTCAACAACAATCACGTTCACATTTTTAGATTTTTCTCACTGTACATGGTCATGTACAATCACACGGAGTTTGAACGATATTGGATAGTTTCTATGAAATTGGAGGTGATATATGTAAATATGAAGAAATCCAATTCTTGGGTGAGGCAGCCTCACCCAAGAGGCAGAACCAAGTAAACACTTTTTTTGGCGAGATTTGTTGAACTGACACAAAAGTTTAGATGAGGTGGTAGCGAGTTATAATGAAATGACAGCACTGAAATTTTCCTTATTTGGCATTGCCTCATGAGTGAGGCTGCCTCAGAAGAGAATTACTCCTACAAAATTAACAAACGGGTAGAATTTTGTTTTAATAAGAGTAATTAATTTTATAACAATTAGAAAATCAGAATTAGATTAATAACAATTTACTGCAATAAGGTAAATGGAAGGAGGAAACTCAATTTAGAAAGTAATTATAAATTAGTAACCATTTACTGTAAAAAAGTTTTTGCGTAAGTTTTGCGCAGAATCTCTTTGCGTAAGGATCCGGAGCGAAAGAAGCTAATACCAGTAAAAGACCACTCTCAGTCTCTTCTTCTTCTTCTTCTTCCTCTGTCGTAAAAACGAGTCCTTTTTCAAGGACTAATTCTGGTTTGTAGCACTGATTCTTGACTGTTTGGAGGAGCACTTTAAACCCCGGCTCCTTTTCTGAAAATCCTATTGAGCGGTGATGAAGTTGATCCAAGAAAAAGTTGAAGAAGCAGCTATCAGGGCTCTTGGCCCTCTTTTCAAACTCACAGAAGTACACATCTGGTAAGCTCTCTGCAACTTCATATGGGCAAGTTCTTGAAAGTTTGAATTTTTATGCTTTTAGTTAATTTGGGCTTGCTTGATTCTGTACAGGGAAGATGTCTGGCGGGAGAATGACGGCGGGATTTCAACGGTATGTTCAGCAACTATCTGAATTTCACCATTTTGTTTTCCCTAATTTTCTTGTTTTTCTTGTATCTGGGGAGTGATAAGTTTGTTGTTTGCTTTTCTATGTAGAATTCTGCCGGCAAAGATAATGCCGGCTCGAATGATTTCACCTCTCCAGGCAAGTTTGTTTCCTTGAGTTGGTTGGATGCAGAGTTTTTTCTATATATAATAGGTTTATGAATTGGAATTGTGTTGCATGTGTTATTAGGGTCGTACTTGGCACCTGAAGATGTCGAGGCGATGGAAGAATTGGGACTTCCCGTTTCGTTCCAAACCAATAAAGAGGTAGTTAAGGTTCTTGTTTGGTTCTCATTGGGTTTTCGTGATTCTTTTGCCCTAATGCTAATTGTCGAAGTGGAACAATGTTAATTTTATAGAAGCTCCTCCTTTTGAAAGGTCTTGACCTCACTTAATGACGTGTCTTGAATATACTGCAATTCTGTAGTTGTCTGAATAGATTTGTATCTTTTGTATTGATTTGTTATCCTAGTTTACTAAAGGGCGTGTTTTTGCAGAGGAGGACTTCTTCGAGATCTAGAAGAAAGAACAAGCTGAATAAAACAAATTTGGTTAGTTGTGAAGACATCGGCAAGAAAATTGTAGACTTGGTCATAGTGAGTGAGGATTCAAATGCATCTCTTACCAGTATTGATGATACTAGAGGGGATTTGCCATGTTCCGCATCATCTACTGGCCAAAGCTCTGGATCATACTCTTCTGATATGTCCATGGCGAATGCCTATGGTTTGGATCACCTCTCTGACAATAAAGAATTGGAGTTAAAAGCTCTGGTTGCTGAATCTGCTCCAACTGATGATTCTAATCTTGGGCAGATTAACATAATAGAGGGTGGCTCAGTATTAAGTGATAGAACTTCTATAGGCAGCTGTTTGGTACATTGTTTTGGTGATCATGGTGGTGATAAACTAATTCAGAAATTTGATTCTGAGCATGTTGAACTACACCCATTGACTGATCATGGAGGCATATTAAATTATTGTGTCGGTGCTGAGACAATGCAAGACTCTGGAGTTACTTCAAATTTTGGCTCCGGGGAGCTGGTTGATGACAAGTGTATTTGTCCTGAAGATATATCTGAATGGGAACTATTTTGGGATCAGTACTACATGAGAGGCTACTACTATAATAGCATAACAAATGAATCTACATGGGACCCGCCTCCTGGAGTAGACTATGTGACATTTTATGGCACTAAAGTTCGTGTTCCAACTGGTATAAGTCTTGGGGATGGATCGGGGGAACCACCACTTGATGAGGCTAGTGGAGGTTTCAACGAAAATGCTGGAACTCTTATTCCCGGAATAGATAAGAACAAGATCAGAAGGTTGAAGTCTATTGAAAGATCACCTCCTGGAAAAGATGGTTGGATTTCCTTCTTCATTTTTTTCTTATTGCAATTTCATCTTTATGCAGTTAATTATGGTTTATGTTATAAGGTATGCCACTTCCTTTTTCATTTTCATGCGCTCTTTCTGATCCTTCTTCCTGTTTATGTCCATCTAGTTTGATCCCAACTGTTGTGGCATAAATTTGACCCATCTTTCCAAATAGTGTAGTCAGTGTGGAAAATGACTGCTGGATGTTGAAACAGTATTATTCATTTAGGTTTTCCTCTTTCAAACAACATTCTTAAGATGTGAAGTTGGAAAATTCCAAGTTCTGAAGTTGAATATGATTCTGATATTGGCTACCAACAGTTATATGCAACTGTTTTGAAGAAAAATTAGTGACTTCAAGTTGGCTACTGGCTAGTGTTATTGCATGTCTTAGCATGTCCTTTTTTTTTTGCTTCAAGCAAATGTCTTATTTATTTAGTATTGGTTTCGACAGAGAACCCACTTGAGGGTATTGTTGATAAGTACTCAGATAGTATAAGGAAATATTGGGGTCGGAGATATGCACTATTTTCCCGATATGACGATGGTATACAAATGGATACCGAGGGATGGTTTTCCGTCACTCCAGAGCCAATAGCGAAACACCATGCTTTTCGTTGTGGAGTGGGGGTCATTGTGGATTGTTTCACTGGAGTTGGAGGGAATGCAATTCAGTTTGCTCAGAGGTGAGTAGGATAGAATCTTCAATACTTATTTTATGATTTGTACCTTGCTTGGATTAATTATCCCATACTTTAACAGTCAAGGAAACTGTAGCATTATGGCTGATCTAGTAGAACGTCGTCTATACTTTTCTTGGCTTGTAGACTGTTGAAACCTTGGATTTATTTTCATATAGTCACTGCAAATATTTGATTGATTTCCATATGCATTCTGATATCTAAACTCTCATATTTTTTTAGGGGTAAGCATGTCATCGCAATTGATATAGATCCAAAGAGAATTACCTATGCGCAGCATAATGCAGCCATTTATGAAGTTGGTAATCGCATTGACTTTTTGTTAGGGGACAGTCTACTTCTAGCACCCCAATTGAAGGTACTGAAGCCCTTTACTGATGCATAAGTTGGTGGCATCTCTGCATGTTTGTTTCTTCCAATAAAAAATGGGGGTTACTATTTGCAGGACCAAATTACTACTGCAGGACCATATGAAACTTGATCAGACGTATTTTTTCCCAATTGGTTTTGCCCAATTCAAAATGCAATATCTGATATCTTAGTGCGTCAAATGTACATTTGAATCGGGCAAAACTAATTGGGGGAAAATGCTTCTGATCAAGTGAAATATGGTCCTGCAGTAGTAATTTGGTCCTGCAAATAGAAGTTCCCTAAAAAATCTGCGACTCCTTGCCTGCAATAGGGGATAGCGTATGTATGCTATTCTAATTCGCCTTCTTTCCTGTTGTAGGCTAATGTTTTGGTTGCTTCTTTGCATCTCATATTAAGCTGCTTCGTTTTCTGAAATTTGGAGGATTATTAATTTCCTTTCTTTTTGTATCTGATCTACCTTTCCTCTTCAGCTGATCAATTTTTAAATTTTGATTTCTTGCAGGGAGATGCCGTATTTCTGTCACCGCCATGGGGAGGACCTGATTATTTGAAAGAGCAAACGTTTGACATCAAGACAATGCTCAAACCTTGTGATGGGTACCACTCTACTTTTAAATCTAAAGCTTTGTACTTTTAGATTCTTACTGCCAATTTACCTGACAAACTTTTCTACTTTTCGTGACCTCTTATTCGTAGGTACTTTCTCTTCAACCTGGCAAAGAAAATTGCCCCGAAGGTTGTCATGTTTCTCCCAAGAAACGTTAATATTAACCAATTGGCAGAGTTGGCTTTATCTGCCAGTCCTCCATGGTCATTAGAGGTGAGACTAATTTTCCAACCTGATGAAAAGTTACGAATGTATAGATTAGTCCAAGATTTATTTAATCTTTATTATCTTTGACTCACACTGTTCCACATAAATAGTCTTGCTAACATTGTTGTTGTCTGACTTTATACAGGTGGAGAAGAATTACCTGAACAACAGGCTAAAGGCAATTACTGCATATTTCAGTGAACCAACTGTAAGAATTTCCTGTGTCGTATGATTTCGCTTCCTCCAGCCTCATTACTTGCTTAACTGAACTAGTTGGTATGTTTATGATTAGGGAGAAATTGATGACCTTTCTTTTGACGATGAACGAACTCAGGAACAGCCCGAGTACTCAGTGTTTCAGAAGCTGCTTTAATATTATCAACTTTTGTGATATCAGTGTATATAGAGTGTACATAGAACCTTGAAAGGGTTACATATTGTGTATGTTTAACTTTAACAGATTTGTAAGTTGTCATGAATGATTGGAAGTATGAAGTTTTATTTGATCTAATGTTCAAAAGTTTTTGGCAAAATCTTCTGCTGAACATCATTAGTACACCGGCATGCGGCATTGTTCTTTACAGACATTCTTGAATCTTGATTGAGGTTGTGCTGAAATTAAGGATCATGTAGGTTGTGTTGCATTATGTGAGGACATTTTTAGTGAGAATATTTTGATGTTTGAATCTCTGTTTACCAATCAAATTATCTTTTTCATGTGGTTTTCACTAAGGCATTATTTCAAAAGGAATAAGGGCGAAATGAAGCATGTTTTCTTCTTTGTTTTAATATTTTTGTTGAACAAATTATGGAATCTGACCCAATAATGAGTATTGGACTACAATTCAAAATTTCAAAATGTTTTGAAAGCATAAAGAAGAAAGAACAAATTTCCATTTGAAAGGAGAAAAAGGAAAAGGAAAAGAAAAAGATCACGATTAGCAATCGCACTCGGGCCTAATTTGGGCACTCGGTTGAAGCATTCAGAACAAAATGATGTGATGCCCCCCAAAAAGCACAAATTACATTAGTGAGTCTTTTTATGATTGATTGCTTTGAAACTATTACTTTCTGAGGCTTCTCATAATTGTTATATTTGCTATTGGTTGAGTATTATTAAATACAATTGTCAGCAATTTATATTAGGCAACGTCTTCTGTAGGACAGTCCTAATTGAAATGGAAAGCAAATAATGATCTTCTCACTTTCAGGTTTGATCGTTACCTTTTCAAGTCTGATCTTTTAACATTAATAATGATCATTCAGTGAGACCAGGTCTCAATTGAGAATTTTTCATTATATTAAGAGTGATTTTTATTTGACATCACTAAATTTTTACCAATTTTTGTTCTGGGTCACTTATCTTTCATATTATTTTTTGAGGTCACTATACTATCAAAAATCAATTTATTTTGGTCATTCTGTTAAATGTTTGGTTAGTCAACTAACGGTCAAACATTAGACCAATTTGGAAAAATGTATTTTTGTCCTTTTCTCTTATAAATGCTTAAAATTTTCAAAATTATAAAATTGAAGAATTAATTTCTTCACTAAAACATTTTGACTCGAAGAAAAAATCCCAAAAATTTCAAACGTACAAACATTTCAAACGAAGAACAGCCAAAAATATTAGTGAAATTCAAGAATTGTTAAATTTAATTCCGTAAGAATATAAAACAATCCGGATAAATGTGTTCTTGAATTATTATTTTTGTCATGTTCTTCGTGTAAAATTCTTTTTTACAATTTAAAATTTTAGGATTTGTTTCTTCAAGTAATATTTTTACGGAAGATATTAAAGAGTTCCTAAATTTTTTGATATTTTTTTATACTTTTTTCCTCTTTATAAAGGTTAAAAGACATAAGTACCCTTTTTCAAATAGATCAAATGCTTGACCATCAGTTGACTAACTAAGCATTTAACAAAGTGATCCAGAAAAATTCATTTTCAATAGTATAGTGATCTCAGAAAATCATATGAAAGATAAGTGACCTAGAACCAAAATGGTTAAAAGTTTAGTGATCCCAAATAAAAATCACTCTTATATTATAATACTAGTAAAATATGATTAAGTCTTGTTTGATAAATACATAGAGTGAGGCTGAGGCAAATCCCATTTTTATAAGTTTTGGGATAAAAAATTGAATAATTTATTCCTGATTCAAAAATATGTGGATTTTCTGTAAATATGGAATAAAATCACCATTTTTTCCTCCAATTCCCAAAAGCCTCTACAGATCTCTAATTCCAAACTCAAACCCCGATTGAAATCTCTAGTCATCCTCTAAAACAATTTTGAGATGTAGACCGCCGATGTTGATATTTGGGCCGTTATTGAGGTTTAGATCACCGACATTGAGTATGAGCTGCTGGTGAAGTTTGGACCTACGTCGAATAATGGTAGACTTGGATTAATAAAAAACTAGTAAGGGCTTTATATCTCATATGCAGCATGCCAAAGCATAAACACAAGATTAATTAGGTGGTATGATCACGTTATAAAGTGGTTTGGTGTAGTCTGTAAAATGCAGTAACAGAAAACGGACAGAAGAAAATTACAAAACCAGAACCTCAAATTCGACCGACTCTCCATCATTAATTGCAGATATTAATTCATTGTAAATATAAAACTCAAATCAAAGATATACATCAGTATCACAACCGATCTGATCTTCATGGCCCAGATTTCCAGCTCACCATTGATCACCAGTCGAAGCCTGCATTCATTGTTTGCCCTACCTACGCGTACGCGGTTGCCCCAGGCAACATTTGCCACCGCTGTTTATTTTTGGTTCTTCTACTATGTACCAAAATTAGGTGCCATTTGCTTCACCATTTGTTAGCTCTCTAGATGATCAAATTCAATACATTAATGAATGAATTATTTGATATATTTTATTAGAAAAATCAATCACAATTATCTATGATCATAAAATATAATTCGATAGATACAATGAATAATAATAAATGAATCATATATAAACTGGCATGTTATTTGTCGTATAACAATTTCTCCATGTTGGCACATTTTTCTTATGCAATTTCATATTTTTACCAAAATACCCTTAAATGCCTCTTACATTTTGGGTAACATTTTTTCTTTAGTAAAATTAAGGGCATTCTTGTAAAAATTTGGACTTGCATATGAGAAAAACGTAACTGCATGCTTAAGTTGGAGGATGATGAACAGAGTAGCGGTAAGAGCGGCATAAATTGATGCGGTGGGAGTTGTCGGAGAAAATAAATGCAGGCGATCGAGAAACCTCGTGTCACGAATAATTAGGGTGCCTAATTCACGTTGACAAATTCCGGCACGGCGACACCTCACCCAAGCATGCAACCGCTGGGATTCTTGGCCTACAAAGTCCGGTCTCCCCTGTTTTTTTATTCCGCATTCATTGCCAATCGGCGTGTTTAATACACTATCTATCAGAATATACAAACAGCTAAACTGTATAAGGCCCTGTTTACCAGAGCTTATCTGTAGATCAGTTCAGTTCAGCTCAATTCAGTTCAATTCAGTTTAGTTTAGTTCAGTTCAGTTCAGTTCAGTGAAAATGCAATTTGATGAAATTCAGGTTAATTCAGTCATGCTGATTCCATTTTTCAATACATCAATTTTCACTTCAGTTCAGTTCAATTTAGTTCAGTTCAGTTCAATTCAATTCAGTTCAGTTCAGTTCAGTTCAGTACAAATAAGCTATAGTAAACAGGGCCTAATTCATAGGATAAATAAAATTATATTTGAGATATAAATGTGTTAAGATATTCCACGTCAACAGATTACAAAACTAATTAGTGAATGAATTTGAAAGCAGAATATTTGAAATGGGTAAATCTTATTCTTGGACATATTTTGGTAAGAATAATAATGAAGAAAATACATTACTATTATTTTATTTTATTTTTATTTTGAAGGATTAAAAACTCATAGCTGTTATATGAGTAGCAGAGTAGAATATACTGTTATAGTATTTTAGACCAGGATACTATAGGATACATACTCACATGCCGTTTTCTTCTTAGAAACGCAACCATGACTGCATTTTTAACTCATAGTGGAAGATCTACATCTATAACCATGTTTCATCCAATTCCTTGTTATTCACGAATCAAGATCCTTACAAGAGAAGAGAATAAATGAATATGAATAATCAACGGTGCTGTTTGGTAGATCTTATTTTTTTTTGCTGAACTAGACTGAACTGAAGTGAAAATTAATGTATTGAAAAAAGAATCAGTATGGCTGAATTAATCTGAATTTCACCAAATTACATTTTCACTTCACTGAATTGAGGTGAACTGAACTGATCTACATATAAATTCTGGCAAACATGACCTAAATGTATTCACCATAACTTTATAATTTCAAGAATAAAACAAATAATAAATAATTTTGCAAATTATGAATTAAATTGGTGTGAGGTTATTTGCCCCGCCATTCAATAATGTATATGGCTCCGCCACCGAAGTGTATTATATTCGTCGTACGGTCAAGGGACCATTTTAGTGATATTATTTTCTTTCTATAAATACCTGTAGAAAAAATAAAATAAAATAAAATAAAGAGTAAAAATGAGGAAATCTGGGGTGAAATTAAAATCAGGGTCAAAGACAGTGAAATCAGGAAGGAGTAAACTCCAATGCCAAACATCAGTGTCCCACTTAATCAGGCCATTAGCCATTAAACAAAACATTCACCATCCTCAATGACCTCAAATAGTTTTTTATTTAATATTTGGAATAAATACTCATTCATTATAAATTTATAAGTAGTCCATTGGATAAGATTATTAAGATGTAAACCTATACTATCGTATATTAATGAGGGAAGACATGTTTTCAAGAGTTTATTTCACTAAATTAGATCGAACTGAACTGAACTGAACTAAGGTAAAAATGAATGTATTGAAACGACATCTCACTAAGAAATTTTTGACTTCCTTTTAGCCATGTTAAATTTGGAAGGGATTTTGCTCTTACTAAATTCAATTAGCAATAAATGCATTGATTTGATAGTTGATAAACCAATCAAAATTTCCATTTAAGTTAGTGATATGGGATAATAAACATTTCCATAACTCCATTGCTAAAAAATCATTGTTGTGTATTCTTCTCGGAATCAAATGAGAGAGGCAAAGTAAGTAAAGTTTCAGAGTGGCCATTGACAACGATTCAAGCATCCTTGCATTTAGAGTTGGCACCTACTAAACCTTTACACATTTGCCCATGTGTTCTGGTATTGACATCATCTTCTTCTCCAGATATTCACATTTTCATGCGAGTTTTGTCAAACGTATGAAACTAACAAGAAAAGATAATAGATTAGTTAAATACTCGTAGGTTTGTTAAATCCCATATTATCGAATTAAAAATTGTTTCTTTCACTGTACACTGGCAATACTGCAGTGCACACATTATAGTATTCAGACACCATTATATAATTTGCTTCATTCAATCATGGCTCCATTGCAGAGCATGCTCAGAGAAGATGAATAAATACTTGTAATAAATTAAGCAAGAAGACAACAAATGCATTTCACAATGCAGGAACCGGAAGCTTTCCAATCCCAGAGATCGGGCCCGGGCTCGGGCCTCAGAGCCCGCGACTACAGCCCGGACTCTGTCATCTTCCCCGCGGATTCCAACCTCAGCATCTTCTCCTCCAATTCAGCCAGTGTGGACCGCTGCTCTTTTGCCTCTGACTCCGACAGCCAGGTGCCCAGCTATCTTAATTTTTGCAAAAAGATCCTTTTTTTCTCCAAGCCTTTTTCTGCATGTGACAAAGTTCCTGTCTTTGCAATGCCAGTTCATCAATGTGAATGTGTTTGATGGTTTCTTGACTTTTATAATCTGGGTTTTTGAAAATATAAAGGTTTTGTGAAATGATGATTTTAGGGTAAGAAATTAGAGTACTTTTTGGTACTATGATTGAGTAGAGGAGTTTAAAATTGAAATCTTTGATTTGAAACAGCATTTGGCAGGGCATGAATCTGCTTCAAGTGGTGGTCCATATGTAGATCCAGATCCACATACCATCAGGGTAGGCAACAAGAACAGTCTTCACCCCATCAGAAGCCAAAAATCTAAAGGTAAATTTAACTTTGGTAAATGCATAATCATTACTTTGACTTTTTGGACTTTTACCCAGTAAAAAAGTTGAGATTTTTTGTGCATTTCTTGGTTAGTTCAAGAGGTTGTAGAGAGCATTGAAGGTGATACTGAAGAAGATGAGACTTCAGTTCTTGATTCAGCAAGGAGCTCCTTTTCCCAAGCTTTGAAAGGTTAGATTTGTAATTTTGTAATGCATGAAGACTAATTCAAAGTTAAGATTTTGCTATTTAGAGTGCTCATTTTTTAAGGGATTTTTGCTGTTTTGGGTTCAGATTGTCAAGATAGGAGGTCTAGACCTGATGCTGTTAGGAAGAAAGCAAATAGGCAAAGACCAGCTTCTCTAGATTTCAATAATGCAGTGAGCAATCCTGCAAGTTCATCTTCTCCGAGGCTTGGAATACTGAAGAAAGCTTCCACGACGAATCATCGAGCTAACACGTTTCATAGCCCGGGAACACCTAATTACAGGCAAACCAGTGTTGGGATGCAGAAGGGGTGGAGCTCAGAGCGTGTTCCGTTGCCTAACAATGGCAGTAGAAGGCAGGCAAGTAGTAATACATTGGTTCCCTATAACAATGGCAGGACTCTGCCTTCTAAATGGGAAGACGCAGAAAGGTGGATTCTGAGTCCTGTTTCAGGGGATGGTCCTGTGAGGCATTCGGTTCAGCAGCCTCAAAGGAAGCCTAAGTCTAAAAGTGGACCGCTTGGCCCTCCTGGGGTTGCTTATCATAATATGTATTCGCCTGCAGTTCCTGCATTTGAATCAAGGAATGTTGATAATAACGTAGCAGGTTCTCCATTTTCAGCTGGAGTTATGGTGGCTGATGGGTTGTCTTTCCAGTGTAAAGGTTATGGAGGTGTTGGAAATTTCCCTACATTTTCTGAGCGTTGTATGTCTAGATCAGTAAGCGTGCACGGATGCTCTGAACTCATAAGCCAATCGTCTCTACCAGTTTTCCGAGGTAACTTCTTGACCCTTATTTTTCTTGTATGCCTATATTTTTCTTATTGATATAGTGCACAGATGCTCATTTTTCTTATTTTTCTGAACTCATAAGGTGCATGGATGCTTTTGTTGAAGTTGTATTTTATACCTTGATGGAATGTGTATATTTTTGAAGTTAGAATGTTGGATTGCTCAAGTTTTAGTAACTCAATTATGCTTGGTGGTCTCAAATGCTATATTTGTAGTTGGAAAACTTGTTCATGTACATGTTTAATTGTTCAGTGATTCCCAATTCTTACGTTTCATTGTGTTTGTGTTAATTTGTTATATAGATGAGAAGCTTGAAGTCACAAATCATTTTGATAACAATGTTTCACGCACTATATCAAGGAGGGATATGGCGACTCAGATGAGCCCTGGGAGCAGTCAGCACTCATCTCCAAGATTCAACTCATCCTTTTCTGCATCGAATTCCATTTTACCCATAGTTGAGGTGCAAAATGAGCATGCCACAAAACCAGAACTAAGGGACGTGCAAGTTGATGAGCAGGTTACTATGACTAGGTGGTCCAAGAAAAATAGAACTCGAAGGGGATCAGGAAATTCTGACGACTGGAAAAGGAAAGCTGTGGAGATCCGAACTGCGGGTTGGGATGTTTCAGAAACATCAAAGGCTATTGCAAAGTAAGACATGTTTGTGAGTGGCATTAGTTTTATCAGTCTCATAGTATAATTTTCTTTTTTTCTTCTTGGCCTAAAGCTTATTGTTTATACTCTATGTTCCAGGTTAAAGAGAGAAGAGGCAAAAATTACTGCCTGGGAGAATCTGCAGAAAGCAAAAGCTGAAGCAGCAATACGCAAACTTGAGGTTTTTTTCTCTAATACCCATAGCTCATGAATCTCTTATGAGTTGCTAATTTCTTGCTAGTCCATGTCTCTAATTTGAAATTAGGTGCATCCAATTCATTGAACTGAGCATCAGCATTCTAGGCACATTATAGATTATTTGTAGATTTAAACTCATTTTTTACTACTTTTTGTTGAAATTATGTCGTTATATGCACAGATGAAATTGGAAAAGAAGAGATCTTCATCAATGGATAGAATTATGAATAAATTGAGATCAGCACAAAAGAAAGCTCAAGATATGAGAAGCTCTGTGCTGTCAAACCAGTCTTCAAATCAAGTAACCCGAACCTCATCCAATAAAGTAGTTTCCTTCCCAAAGTCTCGCCATATGGTTTCATTCAGCGGCTGCTTTACCTGTCACGCGTTCTAGACCCGCCATCAACTGCTTATCTCAGGTACCTACAACATAACATCTCGATTTCTGCTTCTCTAGATTCAGTAGTTATGTAATCGGTACAATATGACCGGTCTTAGCTAAGTAAATAGTGAGGTTTTATTAACTAATCTCTCAAATGACATTGATTCTTGAACTAAGTCAGATGTTTTTTCAACTTTTGGCTGAATAGGTATTCGATGATCGGGAAACAAACTGCCTATCTCCATTAGCAGCACGGTACATCCTCGAAGGAATATCTTGTGAAAAGATGGATGCCGATAATCTGAGAAATGCTAATATATGAATGGGAATTGCCTTATTAAAATGCTGAAGTAATATAGAAAAGTGAGGAACTGGATAAGAGGGCACAAGAGATTGCAAGTTCTCTTGTAAAATAGAAAGAAATAGATTATCTGCATTAGTCTTTCATCTGTTTCAAGTTCAGCTTATTGAGCTTAAAACTGATTGATGTTTATTCTACTTTAGGCTTTTGTTGCCTTCAGGTTGGAATTCATGTAGTACATAGAGCTTTCTAAATCCAGGTTTATGCTATATATCTATATCTTGTGCCTAAATATATGAACAGAATTGCTATACCACGCCCTGTATTTTGCTTAAACACGCCCTGAAATAGTGTAAATACGCCCTAAAATATTTATTTTTGTTAAGTTTTTCAAACTAAATTTATACTTCAGTTGCGGAAAATTAAACACGATCTAAATACATTTCTTGATTTTTCAACATCACATTATTTTAAAATATAATCAAATAATAGTTAAAATACAGGGCGTGTTTTAGTAAAATACAGGGCGTGAAATAGCAACACCCTATATGAATGGTGATGTTTTTTGTTTCTTTTGGGTTTTGGGCCTTTTGGCACAGTTTTTATCATTAAAATGAAGTAAATTATATTAAAATGAAATAAATTAATCTAAAGATACAAAGTCTTGGGTGAGACCGTCCTACCATAAGATTATGGTAGGACGAATGATAGTTCATGTGTTTAATAGATTTGTTCATGTGTTTCACAGTTTTGTTTGTTATAAGTTGGGTTCATGTGTTTGACAGATTTGTTCTTGTGTTTCACAATTTTATTTGTTATAATTTTAACAATATGTAAATGAATTAACAAAGCTGTGAAACACATGAACAAATCCATTAAACACATGAACTATCATTCGTCCTACCATAAGCACCATAAGCTTATGGTAGGACGGTCTCACCCAAGATCTTCTCATCCGAAGAAACATACAATTAAACTTGAATATAAATGTTCCCCCTTGACACATTTTAACAGACATCCTAATAACAGTCTAAACATACATCATATTCGTAGCTAATGAGCATAATAAACAGAGGCATGTTCTTGCCTATTTGTGGAAAGAAGTTGATGATTCATCAATCCTGTTTGATGCTTTGTCCATCGGCTAGTTTTGGCAAGGATCCCAATCGGGAAATATTAACGTAATCTCGAGGACCGTGATTTGATAGTCCAGGGATGATTAGCCCTACCAACCTAAACGCCATCTCAGTCAAACCATCTGCATAATCCATTCCATAAATGAAAGGGATTACGAAACTCCTCATCAACTCAAATGCTGCATTTAGAACCTTTGGTAGAACCCATAACAGGGAAAAATAGTTCCTGTTTGGTTCTTCTTCTAACATCTGAAATTCAAAATTTTAAAGGAAATGTTAGGAAACCATTAAAAAAAGGTACTTTTTTCCAATAAGATGTGTGTATTCAATGACGAATTCTCAATTGATCACCTGGTCTAACTGAATAATCATGCTTAATATGAAAAAATTAGTGTTGAAAGTGAGAAGATCGGACATGAAAGTTAAAAAAATCAATAATAATACACTGAATGATCATGCTCAATATGTAAACGATCATGCTTGAAAGTGAAAACATTAACATTTCTCTATGGTCTCAATTGAGACTGCTTGTCGTATTCAACTTAGTTTAGGTTTCATAAAAAAACATTATTTTGCCAAAAAGGTTGATTCATCAATCAGTCTAATATCAGTTGTGAAGCACCTTTTCGATAAAATTCTATCCAAAACGTAAAGATAAAAAATATTTTTAAAATTGATTATCACACAATCTTATTATATTCACAATGCAGTCTATATTGTTATAATCATTAGTAATAGATGTAAATATTTTCTTTTAAACTTCCACTAATCTATCAATTTCAAATTTTGTTATGACACGGAATAAAAAGAGAGTAGGGAATAATCGCAATCACCTGTCCTTGGTAGAGGATGTTGAAGTAGAGACAAGGGCCAAAGTGCTTGAACATTAGGGTTTTGTCATCATAAGGCAACCTTGGGACAACATCATAGCAATAGACAAACCTACAATATTTGACATCATAAATCCTAAGTTTTTCCTTCATAAAATCCCCAAATTTCACATCTCCAACCCTAGGTTGCCCAAATGTGTACACTCCCTCCATCCTCTCCAACATCCACTCCTCCTCATGCAAACATAGTATAGATGTGAACAAGATTGCAAGGGCCCCACCCAAGCTATGCCCACAAACCATGAACTTTGCCTTCTTGTTTTGGGCCAAAATGTTTCTCAGCCTCTCCCTTATTGTATAGTAGGCAAACTGCCTTGGGCCCGAGCCTTGGTCGATTTCCTTGGGCCAGCCCTTGTCTTTCTGCAGGCCTAGGGCTTTCTGAAACCCAGCGTGGAGCCGGCCCACACCTTTGATATCGTACCAGGATATATCTAAGTCGGTGATCCAGTCATCTGCATCAATCGGACTTGTGCCTCTGAATGCAACCACGATCAGGTCAGGGTCAACGCTCTTGTCTTGGAACACCATTGCTTGCGTTGTGCATCTTTCTTCGTACGCTGCCAAGAAACTTAAATTAAGTGTTGACGAATATAAATTATTAGAATTAAAAACCAAAAATATTGTACTATTAAAAATGAAATATTTTTACACTAATTATTAATTACTGAACATAAATAGTGAGTTTATTTAAATTAAGAGTTAAATGAATTTCAGAGAGTGGTATAAAAAATCCTGAACCATATTTTTGGCCAACTATTTTCTTGATTAGCTGTGCAAATGCATGTAGATTAGCTAGCTGGAATGGATGAGGTCAATCATAGTGAAATTAGGTACGAATTAAATTGCAACAAATAGCATATTAACAGCTCACCATTCCAAAAGTTGAAAAATTCCAAGAATTTCATCTGCATTAAGAAGAAGGAAAAACAAGACCATTTCATAAGTTTTTTTACTTTTTACTATCAATTAAATTTAGAATCTAATGTTTGATTAATTACTAATTACGCACCTTCCAGTGATCTTCCACAACGCTAGACACGAAAGCTTCGTTTTCGTAGCATATTTTAGCCGCCATTATGGCCAACGCCGGCCGGTACCGGTCATCGTTGACGCTGATATTGACATCCAAATCTACCCTCGGGTCCAGATTTCCGATCAATGACCTGAATGTTGCCGACGAGCTGTCCGGTGTTACCACATTTCCTGTAAAATTATTAAACAATTATTTTATACGTAAAGAGAAACAAATTATTTTATAATCCACAAAAATGTAATGCTACCTAAACATGGATAAAAGGCTCTTAGAACAAGGATATATGGCCAACAATTTAACATGCAAAATCTAATTTAGAACTAAAAATCAACAAAAATATAATAATAATTCTCAATTAGTATCAAAAGTTTAATATTTAAAAGATAAGTTTTGAAAGTGAAAAGATCAACATATATACAAGAAATAATGATCAGACTTGAAAGTAAGAAGAGATCAACAACACTTAATGATCATATTTAATCTGTAAAAAGACTTCGGAAATGAGAAGATCAGCACAGAATAGGTAATGACATACATGAAAATGAGAAGATAAACATTTACTCTCCGTCAACTAGGACAGTTGGACAGAAAAACGTTCACAAAATATAAGATATATATACTTAGGGATTCAAATTAACCTCTTAGAATATTGAAGAGAAGCCGGGCAAAGCCGCGGTTGGAAGTAGGATAGTTCATCCACCTCTCCACGTTTGACCCTATCGTTCCGATGGGCGTTTTCAGGCGAAGCAACAGTTTCTGAGCGACGACCGAAACAAATATGAGCCATCGTCGCCTGAGTCCGGCCAGCTGGTACTCCGCCGGAGCATCAAAGAAGTCTCTTTTCTCCAACTCCGACGAGCACAAGATCCGTCCAAGATCAAGAAATCCGGCTTCGTTTGGATGGATCACCAAATAATCCCTGAAAGGGCCATTTTCTCCTTCTTGCGAAGCCATGTTAAACCGATCGATCGTAACTTTGAAGAAATGAATGAGTTGATTATAATGTGTTCTTCTTCCTTTGAAGTTTCGGCTATCTAAACTTGAAGTGAACGTGAATTTTAAGTTAATCCAACGAAGACAATTGTATTTTAAATTATTTATAGCGGTGACAAGATGCTTAATCATGTTGATTATTCCTTATAATTAGTGCATCAAATTTGTCGTGCTAGCTTGCGATGTAATAATAATCAATTTCACGTTTTCTCTCTTCAGCATTTAAAAGATGCATAATGCAAGTTTCTTTGATTTGAACCAGGTCAACTGCTTGGATCATTATCCTGAATTTGAATGTACTGTATATAATGTGACGTTTCAACAAACTGAATGCCATATTACTCTGCAGATTCATATTTTTACTTGAAATACTTTTAAAGTAAAATAATAATTGGTCAATACTGCAGTAACTTTGACTATTTTGAAATATTTATGATCTATAGTATAGTAATTGTAGCTTTGACTATTTTGAAAGAAATATAAAGCGTGCAAAAATAAAATACCAATTGCAAGCAGAAATAGAAATATTACCTATATACGCTTGTTAGGCAATAACATGAGAAAAGGCCGAATCGCAATCCACCCTGGTGGCTGTCATCTTCCATCCTTGTAATAATATTCTACTATCACGTTTAATATGATTTGAATATAATAATAGCCTTGCAAGTTGTTTCATGGAATAAGGGTTACAACTTACAAACGAGCAATGAGATCTGGTGGACATCGGCCCTGTCCAATAGGGTGCTGGTGCTGGTACAGGTTGCTGGTGCTGGTAGATGCTGGTAGGTGCTGGTAGGTGCTGGTAGGGTATTTAAATTAAATTAAAATTGTATAATTATGATGTACATAATTATGTACTGTGATTAATAAAATAATGTCAATGTTATATGTTGAAATACATTTACTATTTTTTGATTAGTTAAACATAAGTTTAATTAATCATTAGTGTATCATAAAATAATATCCAATACAATAACTGTTCCCCAACCACCATTGGTTCATGTTTTAAAGAAGTGGTGAATGCTTTGGTGATATTGTCGCACGATATCATTAGGCCTCATCGTGATTTATTGGAGCCTTCCCCGGAGGTTACAAACGATGCACGATATTGGCCTTTTTTTGAGGTGATGTGTTGTACTAAATTTCTATTATTTTGGTCATACCAGTTTGACTCATTTTATATGATGAATATGTTTCAGAATGCTATTGGAGCTCTAGATGGAACTCTTATAGATGCAGTTGTTGGTGATGAAGAAGGTGTTCCCTTTTTCACTCGCAAGGGGAAAAAAAGTTGGAATTGCTTAGCACTATGTTCTTTTGATAAAATATTCACATATATTCATGTGGGATGGGAAGGAAGTGCCCACGACTCAACAGTGTGGAGAGATGCATTGGGTAACCCAGAATTCTGTTTTCCTCATCCCCCAGAAGGTAAAATTTTAAATGTACATCAAGTTACCTAACAAATAATATTGTATAATTTGTGTACATCAACTTACCTAACAATTTTTTGTAGGAAAATATTATTTGGTAGATTCAGGATATCCAAACACCCTTGGATACTTGACTCCATATAGTGATGGAGTAAGTCGAAGGCATCTACCGCAATTTAGAAACACACCACCTCAAGGTATGAAGGAACATTTTAACAAACGACATTCTTCTTTAAGAATGAAAGTAGAAGGAGCTTTCGGTCAGTTGAAGAGTTCTTGGAAAATGTTAAAAAGAATGCCCCAAACTGACATTGATTCCCAAAAAGCAATAATTGTTGCATGTTTCACACTTCATAACTTCATTCGAATGCAACAACTAGACATTCCCGTGTTAGATCATCCTGAGGGTGTAGGAAGTAGTGATTCAGGTTTGTACGATGATGATCGAAAAACTGCTATGAACGAAGTGCGTGAGAGTATTGCCTTACAAATTTGGCATTTAGGAAATGTTGATTTAGAAGGTAGTGATGTTGGCGAAGATGAATCATTAGATGATAGCGATTAGTAGTATATGTGATTTGTAATATTATTGGAAGTACGAATATGTTTGTAACAGTTGTAAAATATTTATTTATAATATTGATTTACTAGTACGAAATTGTTATTTAAATATATTTGAAAAATGATTAATAATTATGAAACTATATATTTGAAGAATGATAATTCATACAAAACATTGTGAAACTAATTTTAAAGAGAAATCATCCTTTTGTTGTAAAAAAAAAAATTTAAACAATTCATGTCTGTGAATAGTGACAAGTGCTGGTAGGTGCTGGTGGTGCTGGTTTTGTGCGCTATTGGACAGGGCCATCCTTTCGGCTTATTTGGTTTTTGGTTGTTCGGGTTGATCATTAAGATTTTTAAATTTAAATTCGAACCGTATTAACCGTGTTATTTGGGTTTACAACTTCAAGTTTTTTGTACAATCTAAAATTTCTAAAAAATCTCAGTCTAAATTATTCAATTAAAACATAGACAAGTTTAAAGCATTCATACAAATACCACGATAAATGAAATTAGATATAAGGTTAATTTGAAGTTTTACTATTATATATATAATAAGTATATTTATTATATATTAATTTTTGAATTCGGTTTTCGGCTCGATTTTCGGATTGAAATTCAATACCCAAGCCCGAACCAAAACCCATATTTATAATTCAATTTTTTAAAATTCGGATACCCAAAATCCATTTACTGAATTCGAATTTGGGTTAATTAGTTTCGATCCATTCATTTTCGGTTCGATTTTCGGATTTCAGTTTTTTTTCCCACCCCTAATTAAGATCATACTTCGTCCGGATAGTTCATACTATAACAAATTTGATAAACGTATGAACTATAATTCGTCATATTATAAGGGATAGTTTTAATTTTTCAATTGTGAAGTCACACATTCTTATAACACATATATAATGTCATCCTTGAATTTTTTGGAAAAAAGAAATGTTTGTATAAAAATATATCCAGACAAAGCTGGGATATATCATTTATTGTAATTGGATACATTTCATCTAGCACAAAAGGACGAATTGACCAATCAAAAAGGATATATATTTTTGGCTTTTAATTACATATATATATATATATTGTCATTTATTTACAGAAATCCAAACCTACCCCAACTTTATTTAAATGAATTTATATACTTTTTCCCTTTTCCTCATATAAAAAAATCACCAAATTAAAATTTCCATTGACTCCCCTCCTTGAGCTTCAAACAATTTATTAAGCTCCTCTATTCACCGATGATAATTTGCTGAATAAAAATTGATCATTACGGCTAAAGTAACAGAAGTTTAATACGTTTTCTGTATGTAACATTTGAAAATGAATGTACAATTGAAGTTTTATTTTATAAAACTCGTATTATTTTATTATTTTTGACATTAGAGACGTTTTATACATAAAAAACTAAAGTGAATACAAAAATACTATGAGAATTTGTAGAATTTAATAATGATGAATACATCGCACTTGGAGAAGGATCATACTTAATTACATGCCCTATTTCCACAGGACACGATTTCAGAATCAATCGAGTGAATCTATGGTTCTATCAATACACTAGAAAAATATACCGTTAAGAGAAGGTATTCTGGAGCAAATGTTAATCTTCCCACCTACATATCTGAGTTTTTGCATACTAAGCATGATTTTTAGGGCATATTAATACTGATCTTTTACATACTAAGTATTATTATTCAGTGAAACTAATTAAGATTTTAGAGAATTTTTATAGTATGGGAAAATTTTCAAAATGGTTTGACTACTTTAATTAGTAGTGAATTTAAAGTGCACATATATATATATATAATTTTAAATTATTTGATTGATCCTTTTTCTATATTCGAAGTCCCAAATCCATTCTATATATTATCTAGTGAATCGTGGTTTGAATAATGTAGTTTTGTAGGGTTCTTGGAAATGGCTTAGCTTAGATTTTGTATAGATTTGGATGTCGATCGATGATGAGAGAATAAATGGAGTGTTTTAGATTGAGTGAAGCATGATCCTTGAGACACCAGCACTTTAATTTCTCGATCCTGCCTTGGGAGGCAACCTACCGCCCCGCTCCCCTTCTTCCACTTTGAATTAACCAATTGTGGAATCAAGATTTAAGATTTTAATGAAACAATGGTTTACAAAATTCAGGTTGAAGAAAGTGTTGGCATATATGGGGGTGAAAATGGGTGGAAGTGAGATGGATATGCGAAATCAGTGAATATTGTGTTCAATTCATCAATTAATGAAAATCGCATAATTCTTGAGTCCATTTCATTAATGAAAATCGCGGGAATGACTTGTATTTTATGGGGGTTGCTGCATGCAGGTCCATTTTTCTATTTCATGTCCGTATTTTTACCATAATACATCTAATATTGTTAAAGGTAAAAAATGGGCTTGAAATCATAGGGTTCTATCATAGGACATTATGGTAAAAATGGAACTGCAAGAGAAAAATGGACCTGTATAGAGAATTGCTTATTTTATTTACAACTATAGATTGGTTTTCTGAAGTTCGTTTTAAACTATTCAGAACGAATCTTATCAAACCACAAATGAAAGTTCTTTTTTTGAATCTTATCAAACCACAAATGAAAGTTCTTGTTACTAAAAATGTTATGATTATTTATGCATACAATATGTAAAAGGAATGATTAAGATATAAATATAATATTAATGACGGGATTTAGTTTAATTGCATAGATATACTGTGACATGAAGAATATTGAGGATGTGGGATTGGGTTCACGTGTGAAGAGATGCCAAAATTGAAAATCGTTAAAATTCTTTTTATTATTTTTATAAAAAAAATTCTTTAAAACAAAAAAATAATAAAAAGGGAAAAAATAAAAAAAAAAAGATCACCGCCTAGTTGTCAGTGTTTCACGTGGATATCTCATGCATTCTCTATGACAATATTTATCAATATCCTTTGCTTTGCTTCCACTATTCTATTTTGATTACTCGAACCCGTTCTTCAAATGTCAACTTCCATCTTTATATTTATTTCTTCCCATTTAATCCTTCAACTGATTTTCTTGGAAAACATGCCCTAATAAAATTGGGGACAAACCTATAAATTTTCTAGTAAACCCTCCTTTTCATAAGAGTTAAAGTCCCACTCTATTAGAAAATGAATTTTAGAACAATTTTTTTTGAAATTATGTTACTGATACGAATAAAATATGAAGATGTGATTGCGATTAATTTCAATCTTGGTGTAATAAATTGTTGACGATGGTCAAATGAAATTTAAGAATGTCCATTCAATTTGATGGAGTGCGCTGAAATAAACTCTGTCAAAACACATTTTAAGTGTGAGATTTACTTTTAAAACTTTTACATTATTAGAGGATTCATTTCTTACCCAATTGAATTAATGAATTTCCATGAAAAAGATAATATTACGTGATGGATTAGATTCGTTATCTATGTTGTTGGAAGTCATATTCCTATCATTTTCTTTCTGATTTTTGTGTCCTCAATTTGAAGGGGTGGATGGGGATTGCTTCAACATTTTGCAAACATAGTGGTCAAACGACTCAAATCAGTACTATAATGGTGTTCTTAGAAACGAAACACACTACATCGTTCATTCAATAAACTAGAGTCAGTCATCTTCATGTTTTAGTTAGATGAGATTATAACATCACTTATTTTTAAATCCACTCTTTTATTTAGCATAAAATCTAGGGAAAATAATAGAAAAAGCTAATGTAGAAGGAACAAAACAACATAATATGAATGGCTAGATGAAAATGAACTCCTTACTTATTACAACAACAAATTAGTAATAATTCAATTGTGATGCATAGAAAAGTGTCACAATACTATCTTCTAGTTCATCTTATTCCAATCGTCTACTTTCAGATTCAATCATCTACTTCCAGCACTCTTTTATTTTCAGCTGCAATCATCCACTTTCAACACCAATTATCTCAAATCAACTACATCCAGAATCATCTCAGGTAAACTGCACAAGGCCTAACATGTCTAGTAAACAATTATAGAGGCAAAACCAATCACACGCGTAGCAGAATTCTATAATTCAGTGGCGAGAGTAGCAGAATTAAGAAAGTGTCATCGAAATGGAGATCCATATCTTTAGTTTCAAATTATCATACTTAATGGGTAAAATATTATATGTTCTCGTCATGGCTGAAAGTATGAAAGTACTTATGGCACTAGACTGTTAGTTGAAATTCCAAGATTTGACGCCAAACAGTTTGAAAGTACATTCTGGTAAGAAGTTTAGGGAAGGGGGTCCTACAAGTAGGCGGTCTAAGGGGCATGTGCTGGGGTGTATTTGACCTTAATTCCCCATTTTTGGTCCCTATTTTCATCCTTCCCCGGCAACTCCACTCCTCCTCTCCCCACCCCAACCCATTTCAACATTCATAACCATCCCTACAACAAGGACACCCCCTATAAACACAAGGCTCTACCACTATTTAGGCACACCATCAATCTCTCTTTCCCTTTCACCTTTGTTTCCTTCCAATATCACATAAAGAATCATGTCACGAGTTGATATCTTCATTTGCCATTATATTGTTTTTTTGTTTGGATGAAATCATGGACCAACACCGCTAACGTTTTAGATCCTGTTCTCTAAAGCTATTATTACTAGAGAACCTACAACGACTTAAGTAGTCGCTAACTTTAGTAACATGAATAGCAGATGAAGGATGTCGGCTCCACACCACCACTACAACAGATTACCAAATTAAAGGCATGTTCTGTGCCACCAAAGACTATGACTGTGCCATAATTGTGTAGTCATGAAAGATTTTCCGATTTTTACCGAACTGGAAAATTTTCAAATATGGTAGAAAGAACAATGAATTACAACTTTGAGCTTACAAGGACAAATCACCAACAAAAAGATGACATATATAACATCAATCAAGTGACTAAACAAACTTTTAAAGTATCAATCATACAACTTTGTATGAAACAGGACAAGGCTTTACCAGCTCATGCCGCACGTCTAAACATGAAATTCAGCAAAGCATCAATATGCAATTTCCAAGGAGTACATAAAATTGTTATTCAATTTGAAAATTTTTGAGGTTTATTCACCAAATTCAGGAGGAATAGGATTATTATTATTATTATAAATATAGCAAAAGTACACATCATGCATGCAAATGCAACACCTTAATCATCTAAATTAACTACACCGTCCCAGCTCCGTTTAGGCTCGTTTCCGTCTTTACAAAACCTCGCAATTAAAACTGATCCAAATAAATTGCTTCACATTTTTTTCTCCAAATCATCATTAGCTGTATTGCTGAGCTTGGTTGTGGTGGTGGTGATGAACATTCTGGTGATACCCTTTCGCCGGCATCGGAAGATAGCTCCCGCTGCCGCTCGACATCGGCACCGGGAAACCAATCCCGGCAACCGATGGCGGCGGCCGGTGAGCGGCGGCTCTCTCGAGTGACTGAACCTGGTTCTTCAAGAACTTGACGTAATGAATGGCTTCGTCGAGCATGGAAGCCGTGTCCATCTTAGTCCCGCCGGGAACGAGTCTCTGCAATATCCGAATCCGCTCGCTGATCCTCTCTCTGCGGTGGCGCGCCGCCACGCTCTGAGGATCCTTCGATATCTTCACGTTCCTCCTCTTCGGCGGCTTCACCGACTCGGGGTCGATGTGAATCGGCTGCATTGCCGCAATCCTGAAAATCATCTCCCTCATCGCCGCCACCGAGTTCCGCTTCTGCGACTCGGTAGCGAACGGGCTTGCTCCGGCCACCCACTCGCCGCCGCCTCCACTCCGCCATCTTGCACTGCTTCCACCGCTACCCCCCGATCCACCGCCTTCCGGCAAGAAGGGGGAGTACGCAGCGGCGTTGGATGGCAGGTTGAGGAAGGAGGACGAGTTTTCAACGAAATGGCCGCCGCCGTTGGCGGCGGCGTTGTTTGCAGCGAATTCGAGCATGGGAAGGTCGTTGATGTCGGCGAAGGATCCGGTGAGTTCTGACAGCTTGTCCATCTGCATCATCAGCATCATGTCCATCTGGTCTTCGTTGATGTCCATGACCGGTTTCCAAAAGTGGAAAGTAAAGAAGTTTGGAGTATTTATAGTAATATCTGGAAAGGGAAAGAGAGGATTATGGGGAAGGGAGGTGAGTTGCAGAGGGATGGGTGAAGGGTGTGTAGAGTGGGAGTTCTATCAGAAATGTGCAGTGATGAAATGGAGAAGAAGCCACAATAGTATAGTATGAATTCGAAAGAGCGTTTTTTTTCTTAAGAGAAATTAAATAGTGAATATTTCGGGATCGAAAGTTTGCTATTTATAGCAAGTGGGATCAGTTTTGCATTAATGCTCTTCTAATATTGTATTCTTCTTTTAGAAAATACAAACTCAAATAATAATGTAATTTTATTATACCCCTCCTTATAGAACTAACAATGTCGCACCTATATGAAATTTATAAAGTAACCTTCTTCTAGTGAAAAACCAATCATGTCTTATTAAAAAATCGTTAGATCTAACGATTATAAAGCATAGTTGAACAATGATCAACATAAAAAGATTTTAAATAAATTAATCAAAATGAGTATAATTAATAATTATAAAAATTTAAATTGTGACAATAATCATTGAACATATAAAACAATTAAGCGTGACAACAAAAGCGGGATGAGGATATAATTTGTTTTGTTATTTTCGATTAATATTTCATGAGGCCGTCACCAAGACAAAGTTGGTGAGCTTTTTCTTGTTTCTTTAATTTCCTTCTTTGTTTGTTTGCAATTCTAATCAAATCTAGTGTTTCCTTCTTGTATACATTTTATTTGGCTATCATGTCGTACTGTGACGCCTAATATTTTGTGTGCTAATGTAATTCTGCAATGATTGCTATAATCAGCACTGAAGAATGAAAGTTAAGTTTATTTTCAGTCTCTTTCACCTTAACTTATCTAATTTTAGTGGTATTTGAATTGATTTCAGCTTTATTTCTGTTCGATCCCTTCAACTCAGCTTAGTTTTATCATGCTAAATGTGTTTATTTACTTAAAATAAGACGGTAATATATAAACAAAAGATCAGGGTTAAAAGTGAGAAAATCAACACATAACAGGTAATGACCAGACATGCATAAGAGTGAGAAGATCAACACTGATACACTGAATGGTCATTATCAATAATAAAATGTAAAATATCAGACTTTTAAAGTGAGAAGATCAGAAAAGGTAATGATCAAGCATGAAAGTGAGAAGATCAGAACAAGTAATGATCATACATGAAAGTGACAAAATCAACATTTTTCATATATATATATATATATATATATATATATATATATATATATATATATATATATCAATTAGAACCGTCCAACACGAGACACTCTAAATAAATTGAATTAATTTTGACATTATCAATAACAAAACACAAAGCCAACTCTCTTATCATTGATGAATTTATAATGTTGGTTAAATTGTCCTTATATTTCATCACTTCCTCCCACTCAATAGTGTATAGTAGACAAATTATCAAGAGACCTGTCTTAATTGATCTCACTGAATAATCATATTTAATATGTAAAAGATTAGTCTTGAAAGTGAGAAGATCAACAATGATATACCGAATGATCATGATTAATATGTAAAAGGTGGAATTTGAAATTAGAAGATCAACGTTTGTCCGTAGTGTCAATTGAAACTCGTCTCTTAGGAAACCTTGTGTGATCGGAAGATTTACGTATCATGTTAACCATTGGAACTTTTTGAACCAAAACATGATTAGATTATCATCTGTTCAGCACCAAAACATTACTAATTGAAATTGACACCAAAAAAAAACAGGGAAGAACAGTGATGAGAAGGTAAAATGAATGGAAAGGCCCCCACCATTTAGGAAGGTTCAGAGAGGGGATCGATCCACCAACTGTACAGACGCAGAAGATGCCGTAAGTGAATTGGTTGAATGAATGAATGCAATGAACGAGTTATACACTTTGCAAAAACATATCCTATCTCTTCTCACTCCAATTTACTTTCTTTTATCTCCCCTTTAAACCCCACTCACATGACATGAGTCAGAAACTCCCCCCTTTTAGTCACTCCGTTCATCGGATTCCGTTGCCGGTGATCGCAGATTTACCTCACATCCAATTTTATTTACACCCTCTTCCGTATTACTCCCTCCGTCCCCTTATAAATGTCCTACTGAAATAGTAAATTTTTTTCACACCATATTTGACCATTAATAACTTATAATATATAAATGATATATTTTCACATGAGATATCGTTAGAATCCTCGTATGATGTACTTTTTAAAAATCAAAATTATTTACTCTAATATTAAGTATAATGAAAGTTATTAATGGTCAAACATGGTATAAAAATGTTTGACTGAACAACTAGGACAACCTTTGGGGGACGGATGGAGTAGCTGTTTTTACGCATAATCTTTTCCATGGTCTCTTATATACGTGCTTGTCAATATTTGTAGCTGTGTACTAATCGTACATGAATGTTTTGCTTTTAATAAACTGTATATTATAATGAATTGAACAATATATTCAGTTATACAATACAGTCAAAATTTAGTATTAATTACGGGTTTTCTATATGCAGGTATATTTTTCTTTTGCACATCCACATTTTACCATAATGCCCCTGATGTAACCTTATGATTTCAAACATATTTTTTGCCTTAACAATATAAGGGTATTACGCTCAAAACAGGAAAAAAAAATTTCCTTTATTTTCTAATTTGTATGTCAAATTTATAAATATTACATGTACCTTAGAATTGTCTGTATTTTCAAATCAATATCTTGTTATTTTATATATAAAAAATTAGTAGAAGGTTCTTGGAGTGTAATCACACATTTTTAGATTTTGATTATATGTAATTTTTGAAATGTGTTTTATTGTGGGAGGGTAGAAAAAATTGGTATGAAATTAAGGTGGAATTAAAAATGGCGGGCAAGTGCAAGTGCTGCTGCAACAACAGCGTGAAATGGCCCCCGCCCGGAACGTCTTTCGAGGAGGATCAGGTTCCTCTGTTACAACTGTTTCATGTGCTGGCTTTCCCAACTAACTTTACCCCTAGGTAAAAATTAATTCATCCTTACTTTTGGGAGCATATTTCCAATGATGCATAAATTATTTGATTAGTTTACGAAAGATATATTAAAATAATCTGCAGTCGCTCTCAAATATATTGCGTATTCGATTAATTTATATGAATGTTAATCGATCACAAACTGATTGGTCAAAAAAGTACAGTGATTGTGATGGCATATTAGTAGTACCCAATTCCTTTTTACCCCTTTCTATGTGCAATCATGGTAAAATGAGTGATGCTACTGTTACTTCGGTTGCGTTTGATTCCCTAGAGAATTCAGAGCTGGAGTGGTTTTTACTGTGGATCCATCAGAATCGCAGGGATGAGTTTACGATTTCAGAGTTTTTGTTTCACACTATGATGCTTCATTTCAAGTGAGAAGTGAAAAAGATGACCAACCTTTTTTTAATGATAAAATATTATCATATTTGAGACCGATGATAAATGTTGATAATTTTACTTTCAAATCCGACATTTTACAAATTAAGCATGATCTTTTAATGTATTGTCGCTGACCTTCAGACTTGAAAGTGAGTAGATCTTTTACATATTAATATTGATCATTCAGACCATCTCACTTTCAAGCCTGATCTTTTACATATTAAACATAATCATTCGGTGAGACCAGTTAAGAATTTGTCAACATGTAATAATCCGATATGAAAATGAGAAGATCAATACTTGCCTCATGTCTCAGTTAGGACCATCCTACCAGACACCGTCTTTAAAGTCGGATGCTACAATATTATTACTTGTTCACCTAGCTGTGGAAGGTGTGACCACCGAATCAAGCTCCCCTAGAGCCGCCCATAAAATGTGCTATTGTAAGTCTTGCTAGTTTATCAAATGTATAATCAAACGTTATTTTCTAGTAGTAATTTTCTGGACACATGAAACGGGTATGAATATGAAGTTGCCTGTATTTGCCATATGAAACGGGAGACCTTTGAGGTGCCTATACGACAAAGGGGTGAGTGTACTAAAAGATAAACGACAATGGAATTAATTGTCTTACCATCAAACCAACTACAAATATATAAATATATAATTATAATATATATATTGTAGTAATAATATTGGTATTATTTCGGTTCCATTTAATTCCAAAACTTGGGGGTGCCCTTAAAGATCATAAAAACAAGGTTCACGAAAATGTTGCATGCATGTAACGTAAGGAATTACATGTGCCCAATTTAATATGAATTGCACCAAAGTGTGACCAATATATTCCCCCTCTATGCAAAATGCAATGCATCATCATGATAAGGTTTTTATGATTCTTCATCTTATCTTCCCAATTCATTTCTCTTTATTTATTCCCCCCTACTCTACTTTGGAATTTTCTGTTTTTGGCAATAAAACGTGCCCCTTCCAATCACTTCTTGAAGCTTCTTCCTCAAATCTCAGTACAAGTTTTAGATGTTCGGTAAAATGTCAAAAAATGTCGTAACTGTAACTGTCAAAAGGCAGCGAATTCATGTATCTATAAGCACAGCTCCACAAAACACAGGTAAAATGAGTGTATTAACTCTCGCTTTGTTTCTAGCCTATGATCTTTGACATAAATCAGTCACAAATATCAGCAAGTGCAATTATTGAGGCATCCCAATCAGCTTAAATAGGGATAATCATTAAGGGGAAACAAAGTCAGAAGATTGAACATAAACAGCCGAAATGTCTTTGTTGTGCTTTGCAGAGGGGAGAAAATGACACGGTAGAGATAACATATGAAAATGTAAGCCAAAGAGAAGGGAAAGAAACATGTGTTGTTTGTGGGGGTGGCTCTATCGCGAATTCAATTCCGCAGAAAACCAGTCCACAGATAACACAACATGAATGATGCATCGAGATGAATCAATGAATGAATTCTGTATGGATGGATCAGAGAGAGAGAAAGGAGGATGAATATCACTACCACTACTACTAGTAGTAGAACATTGACCACCTCCTTTGTCCTTCGCTTTCCATGATGATGAATAAAATAGTGCAGAGAATTCTATCTATCAACAAGGACATGAATAAAGCGACATGTTCTCTGCAACAAGTTGTTCCATCGGATAAAAAAGAATCCACAAGCAACAGATTTTGTTGTTTGTTGGGGTTTTTTATCACCATTGCACCACCTTATCTTCTCTCCCCCACCTATTTCTTTATATTATGCATTTATGATCATATTCATATACTTCTAAACAAGAAATAAAAATCCCACCTAAAAAAATAACAGATTTAATTATCAATTTCTGATCCCTTCTTTTCCCATGGGAAAATGCAGGTGGGAGGCTGCAGGGTTCAGAATGCAAACAATTTTCTATGGTAGTTTGGTATAATAATATGCTCTAGTGGTCCTACAATTCATCTCTCCTCTACATGATTTTCAACACTTCAACTTGAAAGCTAGTTTTCCAAGTTGCAGAAATGATGCCACAAAACCAATTGTTTGTGTTCTCATTGTCACAGAGTACCCTTTTCCTATAAAGGAAAAGATTGCAGAGATAGGGTTTTCTAGGAGTACTAGATCTTTTCTATGTCACACTGAAGGGGAATTTCACCTTTGTTGATCTTTTCTTTCCCCAGCTCTTTGGACAACAAACTATTCTTACACTACTTTGTTATTGATCCAATTCAAGGGTTCTAAACAAAAAATTGCCTCCTCCTTTATTGATGCTGCAACTGGCTTGGAAATGTGAGACATTTCCTTGCTCAGTGCGCAAACAAAATTAGGCCTTCCTACGACAACAGTTGTTCATAATCTGTAGTGGAGATAAGAAGAAAAAGGAGACATACCTCTTTAACTTCCCTTCACATAGTAGTGGATACCTGTAAAATAGCAAAATCTAGAGTTCAAGCCAAAGTGCATTATATATTCGGAAGTAGTCAACTAGTTTTAATCCAGGTTCAGCCAATTCTAATGGCATGAGGAGCAGTAGACATTCTGAATACCACATATAAAGTAAAGAAACAGAATAAATTGAGTAGGTTAACCACAAATAGATTCCGCACCTTCTGTAAGTACATAAAAATATGCCCATGAGCAGACATAATCAGACTCCAAGAGTGAAACTAACAAAATTCTCTAAGCATGCTGCGGTAGCTAAATAGAGTTACAGATATTATAAGAGTGAATTCAGCTAAAGGAAAATCTAATCAGGGATTTTTTCAATAAAAGCTAGAAGCAGCTGGATTGCAATTATCTAACATGATGCCCATTGGCACTCTCGGGTACATTTCCATCCAATACCTCAGTTACACAGAATTGATGCAAATCTTCATACATTTTCTTCCACTTCTGGATCATTTGCACCGATGTTTGGTACTGACCTTGTAGCCTCTCCAGGTCCATTTTGTTAGCCTCAGAAGAGCCTTGTTGCTGTCAGGTATACAAGAACAGTCAGAGACGGCTTCAAATTAACAATTTATATATCTTAATTAAGAAATTTGAAAGAATTACAGAATAGATACATAGACAAATTTGTAAGCAAATATACACCTGGAGCTCTTTCAATTGCTTCTGCATCATTTGGCAACTGACATACAAATCATCAGCAGGACCACTAGCTGTAGTTTGGGAATGGAGAAATGCCTTGATATCACCGTATTCTTGAGATGAGTCAGAGTATTTTTCCAATGGTAATGGAAACGTTGCATGTCTCCTTGATGAGTTAGGTTGAGAAGTCATAGAAGATCGTGGATTCAGATGTGGCGGTTGTCTAATAACGATGATGTTATTAATAGGGCCTGCACAGGAGCATAAGAAGGAAAATTTCTGTCAACAGATCATAGCATATTCTGTCGATTATTATGATGAAAAGCAATTTTCACTTTAAGCTAAGGAGTTCATAAACTTGCGCATATTATATTCACTTGGGAAATATTATGATTATTGGTCAGCATGAGCCGACTTAAGAACTTGTAACTGCTTGGGAAGTTTTAAAAGCACAAGAGCCTTATACCTATACTACAAGCTACTCCTTCACTGTAACCTAGATTACATAAGGCTGATTGAAATTTACAATCATGGACACGACTTATAACTAGTGATTTAGATTAAGTGCTGACCAAAAATATACACTGAAAACTACTAAGGATAGAGAACAAACAAAATACGTGTCAGGGTATGTCCAATATTGTACCAAAGGAAAACCTGACAAGCAATATCCTAATTGTACAATAACTCCAAAAATTACGAATTCATTGAACTTACAACCACATGATACGGTGAGTTAAAATCAATTAACATACTCAAACTCCAGAATCAAATTAGAAATCTATTTAATACCTTTTGAATGTCGAAAGACACGCATAATGTTGTGACTTTTGGTGTCCCAAACTCGAATCATTCCATCCTCCGATCCAGATATCAGTAAACAGCCATCCATACTCAACGCTAAGCAAGTAATAGCTTTACTGTTCAAAAGTATAAGAGTGTAATATTTTTCAGAGTTGGTAGAATATAGGAAGAGAAAAATATAATAAAACACATTTAGGCCCTGAGCTTATTTCTTCCTGAACTGAATTGAATTGAACTGTAATAATTTTAAATATATTTAACTGAACTGAAATAATTTTGAAATTTATCATATATCATTGTTAACTTTTAATAAAATAATTATTGAACGGAACTGAAATAAATATAAATATATTTAACTGAACTGATTTGCATATAAGCTCTGGCAAACGGGGCCTTAGTATTTATAAAAAAGAGTAAGGCCTTGTTTGCCAGAGCTTTTATGTAAAAATTCAGTTCAGTAAAAATGTAATTTTATGAAATTCATGTTAATTCAGTCATGTTGATTCTTTTTTTCAATACAATAATTTAAGGTGTGCTAGATGCAGGTACATTTTTCTCTTGCATGTCCGTATTTTTACCATAATACCCCTTATTGTTAAGGCCAAAAATGGGCTTAAAATCATAAGCTTTCATAAGCTTTCATCAGGGGCATTATGGTAAAATGTGGACATGCAAAAGAAAAATGTACCTGCATATAGAAATGTATGTTATAAAAATAAGTATGTTATAAGGAGGCTGGTAGATAATCTATTGGGTTTGATAAAAAGTGCATTTAAAAGAAAATATATCTTGACTCTGAATGTTATATTTATCAAGCTACTGAGTTCAAGGTTAATAGATGCAAAAAGTGAATTTTACAAGAATCTTGAATCTAAATG
This sequence comes from Cruciata laevipes, assembly GCA_963678965.1. NCBI lineage: Eukaryota > Viridiplantae > Streptophyta > Magnoliopsida > Gentianales > Rubiaceae > Cruciata > Cruciata laevipes. The sequence continues at coordinate 3,131,183 of OY787639.1, forward strand.
ATGCACCACAAGAACCGAAAAATGTTGGGCATGTTACCGTACGCATATCAATTTCCAAAATTGCAAGACATTCTAGCATAAGTGTAAGGAAATAAGAAAAAATTGAGTAACATTAAACCTACAAAAAAAAAACAATCTAGTACCTTTGTTCACTGAATGAACCAATTACATGCTTCCCATATTTATTGCTGGGTTTGACTTGAGCAGTAAGTGCAGCAATATATATTTTGCCATCTCTCCCACCTGCATAGAACACGTTCTCTCCTGGGTCTAATACAACAGCATCAATTACAGATGGGAAAACAATATCCCTTAGGAGTTTTCCTCTAGACAAGCTCCATATCTGAGATGATTAATGTCAGGATAAGGAAAGAATAATCACCACCATGTATCATGGAATCACAATACTACCAAATGAAAATCCTATAGTGGAAATTTGAAAATTAAATTTTAGATAAACGGTAATAAGCAAAGATATAAGCAAACCTTGCAAGTACGATCCTCAGAAGATGAAACAATCACAGCATTGCTTCCTCCATAGCCAATCACAATATCAGTAACTTTTAAAGTGTGTTCAGAAAAACTATATTCATAGATATGGTTTGCTCGCTCTCTCCGCTCGTCATCAAATATCCTAAAATCAAATGCACCACTTTTCACTTACCACATACTAACCATGTAATAAATGAAAAAAATTACAAGAACATGAACTGAAATTACATGAACAGTGACCACACACGAACCGACCCATCCTCTGACCCCGACACCAAAAGTGACTGATCATCAGAGAATACTAAGCATGTCACAGCTCTGTAATGAGCATGCCACTTCTTAAGCAATTTACCAGTAGCAACCTACATGTTTAAAACAATAATAATAATAATAAACACTCATCAGCACCTCAAGAACAGAATCTTTTGCATTACATCAACATTACAGAGTAACAAAGGAATCCAAGAGTAAAATGCAAGCTAATTACCTCCCATAAAAATATATATCCGGATACACCTCCTCCCACGATGTAAGTTCCCTCACTGTTGGAAGCGAGTGCATATATAGGCTCCGCGGGAAAACTTTTCACCTCCGGCTGAGGCTACAATAACCAATGAAAAAGTAAAAATCATTAGCTTGAAGAATTCGACTCCACCTATCCCTCATCACACTATCAACTTGTTTCGTCTCCCTTATTTACAACAAGTGCATAAAACTAGACTTCATTTGCTTGAATATCAACATTGTGTATATAATTGCAAGTAACTAAAGAAGCCAAACACAAATGTTTTTCTAACAGGCATTATATCAAACATGTAAGCTGCAAAGCCGGATGTGCTTAACGAGGAGAAGTAACAACAATAATATAAACTGCTGATTGTTTGTTCAGTACCTTATTCCAGGACCAGTACAGAACGGAGGAGGAAGATGAAGATGATTTGGACTCGCGGACCTGAGCGGCGGCGATAACGCGGCCGCCGACGGTGGCGAGGCCGTGAGGAGGGGTGGAGCAAGAACGGAAACGGGTGTGCTCAGCCCCTGAACGGAAGTCCCAGCAGCTTATTCCGGCGTCCTCCGGCGACGAAGCAAGCACTAGCTCGGTTTCCATTTGATTAGGAGGATGTGGCGCGCAGCTGTTTGAACAGTTTTGAAACGCGACGCTTTCGTACAGTTTGAAACCCTTTGGCAAAATTTTACAGGCTGTAACAGTTTTGGGCTGCTTATATTTAATGGAAGAGACTACAGTCCAGTTTTCCTTTTTTGACTGAAAGTTCAGTCACGTAAGAATACCACATAAAACAAGCTAATCTATTTTTAGAAAATTTTGAATTTGAATTTAAAGTTATCTTTACCTTTAAAAGTTAATCCAACGATGGTAAATTGTTTGACTGAACCTTCAGTCACGGGACTGTAGAATTTTCCATATTTAATTGAATGAAAAGATGAGCCCACAGAATGTTCCCAGTTTGTGGGCTACGCCCAAAGGTTTGATCAATTGTGAGCAGAAAATATTCATGGCTCCGTCCAATTCGGAAAAGGGAAATTTGTATTAATGGCTGTGAAACTTTTTTTTATTTAAAAGTAAAACTAAAAAACTTTTTTTAATTTTTTATTTAAAGGAAGAACTTTAATGTAGCTGAATTTTAAATTATATGGAGCTGATTTCGTCCCACTGGGAGTTAATTATGAGTAGTTAAATTCAAATAGTTGAAAATAAATTATAAAAAAAAAAGACCAAGGCCCTGTTTACCAGAGCTTATCTGTAGATCAGTTCAGTTCAGTTCAGTTCAATTCAGTTCAGTTCAGTTCAGTTCAGTGAAAATGCAATTTGATGAAATTCAGGTTAATTCAGTCATGCTGATTCCATTTTTCAATACATCAATTTTCACTTCAGTTCAGTTCAATTCAATTCAGTTCAGTTCAGTTCAGTACATCAAGAAATAAGCTCTAGTAAACAGGGCCCAAGTCAAGTGTTCACTCCATAAAACAAGTGTAGAACAAGTGTATTTATTGAGAGAGTTTTGGGTGAGACTTGTCCTTATGGAAACCAAGGGCCAAGGGAATGATTATTTACTGTTTTTGCTTGATTTTTTAGTCAGTTTGATTGATCTTTCGGCCAGTTCGCTTGAGCATTCCTTTTTTACCTTGATCTTTCGGTTAATTTGATCTTTCATTCATTTTGTTTGATCTTTCAGTCAAAATCTAACAACGGCGGCGGATTGAAAGTCACCAATGACAACTTCAACCGATAACGGTCCCTTATAGTAATTGGTGTTTGTAGAGACATGTTTTAAATGAGAATTTGTAATTTAGATACTACATTGATAGAGGTTGATTCCTTAACTAAATAAGAAGAATATCACGTATCATCATTCTATGATGGATGCACACATCAATAAGCAATTAGTCAAGTTTGATTAGATGAACCTTAATGATGTTCTTTTGTAAAATTATCTAGTAAATATTGCACATGGAAGCATGATTAAAATCTAGCCCCATATGCACGGACAAGCTTAAGTTACAAGATTCACAAAGTGCAACAACAATGAATCAAACATCCATAATGTCGTAATCTTCACCCATCAATTCGAGGATTCAAGAAATATTAACGGATATTTCATATTTGGATCCTAACTTTAGCTATCATATATAATCACTTCGCTTCCCTCTATTGGTTGACTCTTTTTCCTTTTCTTTTTCTTTTTTGCATCGTGGCCACTGGTTAAATTCCACGATATAGCTAATAATAAGTGATAATTGATCCTAAGAAAAAAATAGATACATAATTTACTTTTTAACATGATGTAACAAGTCTGATATTCTAGTCTTCTTCCATGCATGATCAATTTGTTGACTTGTCACGTACTGCTCGCAAAGGAGTGATGATTTGAATGGCTAGAGTTAATTTGTCAAGTCTACCGGAAATTGGAGACTAAATACAATTTGGCCCTTTTTTTGTTTTTCATCAAGTCAAAATAACGTAGTACATTACATCATCAAAATTTCAAACTAGACTAGACAGGCGCGCAAGAAAACTCAATTTCGCACTAGTTAAAATAATATATAAATATACTAGTTAAAGAATATAAACTACATATTTAGACAAGTTCTAAATCTACACATGTCTCAATTGATTAACTGAATGAAGTTCACTGCATGATCATGTTTAATATGTAAATATTGAAAGTGAGAAGATCATACATAAAAAATGAGAAGATCAGCAATAATACTGAATGATCATGTTTAATACGTAAAAGATTAATTATGCTTGAAAGTGAGAAGACCAACATTTATCCCTAGTCTTAATTGAGAATGGTCTCATGGGAGACAACCTAAAAGTTAGGCTATTGACATTAAAAATTAACTTCTACGCAAGATCAATATAAACAAATGTACGTAACATCAATTGATAATGATCGAAAATATATAAGTAGAAATTCAGTAAATAAATAAATATACAACACATGATCAACATATCAAGAGAAATTCTCAAGACAAAGATAAGACATGGCCATAATAATAAATTACAAATTGCCACATTTATCAAGAAATTGGGAGGGCAATGGTGCAGAATGATTGCACGAATTTTCGAAAAATGGAAAAACACAGAATTCTTCTCTTCAGTAAAGTAAATCCGTCTTCTATAAACCTTTTTAAGGCCATCTACAGCTACACTTTACCATATACTACTAATACTTGTGTCAATAAAGTTGTGTTATATAACCAAAGAAATGTCAATAAAGTGTCACTAAAAAGACTCACCCATGGAAACTCCCAACCCTTTCTTTATTCCCACAATTTTCCCTCCCTTTCCCTTCTTTCGAAAAAACACAGACTCCCTTTGATGTATATATGTGTCATAAACAATACAAACCCTTTAAAGCATCTTTTAACCCAACGATCCATATGTTGTATGCAATGGCATTATGCAGTCGATATATTACTGTATATTATTGTCATTTTTCAAATAAAGACATATACAGGTACATGCATATAATACGGGAAAATACCAGCTACACTTAACAATTCAGTACAGTTTTGATAATATATAACTCATTTAGTTGTGCTATAACTATTTCAATACACTTAATTTTATTTCGGTTCAGATAAAATCGAGACTAAGTGAGCCATGAACAACACACAAAAAAATGAAATGACACATACTAGTACTCCCTCCGTCCCCAAATAATTGTCCTATTGAAATAGTCAATTATTTTCACACCATATTTGACCATTAATAACTTATAATATATAAATAATATATTTTCACATGAGATATCGTTAGAATCCTCGTATGATGTACTTTCAAAAAATCAAAATTATTTACTCTAATATTAAGCATAATGAAAGTTATTATTGGTCAAACATGGTATGAAAAAAATTGACTATTTCAATAGGACATTTATTTGGGGACGGAGGGAGTATTTTATATTGTAGTAGGAGTGATTTATATTCATATTCTGATTTCTCCTCATACGCTGCACGTGCAGGCACCAATCACGTGCCACGTCTATGAAACTAGGGTTAGGGCTATTTTTTTGCATTCTTTCGTATAAAGACCAAATCATTGCACGACCAAGATTTTCTTGCTTCTTTTGTTGTCTAGATCATTCATGTTTGCAACAAACTATTTTCAAAAACAAATACCTAGAAATGTAAAAAAAAAAAATTAAAAATTACACCATCACAGTAGCACCCACTAGTCAAAGTAAAAGGGCAATAATAAAGCTACCAAAGATGCTCTTACAGTCTTTTTTTACCTTTTTACATTGAAAACTTTTACCCATAATATGTCAATGAATATAAGTGGAAAAGCAAAGCCTACTCACATATTCTATTGCTAAACTGCGCTAAAAGTTAAACGAGTTTTTAACAAAGTTTTTGCAGTGAATATTTCTCTTCATACTCTAAACCCACTGGTCAAGAACAAGTAGTATCTTTCTGATCATTTTGCAGGTTTGGAGAGAGATAAAGATTAAAGAGAAGAGGTATCCAAGGGGATAGTTTTTAACACTTTGATTCAGATACTTAAAGTAGGAAAATGCAAAGGTTTTCTGGTCCTAAGAAGAAGTATAGAAGCCTTGATAGAAACATTTCATACCTCATTTCGCTTTCATCCAATGTATAACCCACCATACCATGGACTCACCTCATTCTTCCGCTCTTCTCAACCCGACATCTTATTATTTAAATTGCACTCACCTTTGAATTTTTGAAAACCATGCGTTACCTGTTATCGTATCCTTGAAAGCTCTGGTCGGATATCAAACTGTTTATTTCTGATCTTAGATGACTTGAAAATAAACATCTATGTACTGGTTATATCTTTTCTAGGTGTAAAATTTACAATGTCAATGTATTTAAGCACTTTTCAAAAATCGTACATGATCAATTAACAAATAACTCTATGATATATCAGACCTCCTTTTCATTTGTTAGAATTAAAATAATAATAATAATACATCTAGAATTTGTTCTCATCTTGGTGTTTGTATATAGCCAGAACTTTTTCTTGGCTGACTACAAATTCAAGAAATTAGATCTGAAAAAACACATGATGACCATCTTTTCCTAAAATCATACACAACTTTCTTCTTGGTAACAATACTAGTGATAATTACAAAACTAATCACACCCCAAAGTTTAATGCACCTTTGTGGAACATGCTGAAATCCATTTTCTCGGGTCAGCTGCTTTTCTTTTCAGCTTTTTAATTTCACTGGTAAATTAAAATTTCAAATTTCCATGATTACTTGTGAAAAACTATTATAACACTAAAATTAAAATGCCATGAATATTTCAGAAATTATGTACGTATAGCTCCATTAAGACACTGTTGGAAATTGCTAAGGTACAAACAGACTGCAAAAAGAAAAAGCCGATCACAAGGCAAAGGTCCCCCCCTCCCCCAACCCAGTTCCAAAAACTGCAGCAATTAATGTAACTGAAATGCTCAGATTTTTAGCCCCAGAGAAAGAAATGCAAGAGACAATAATGGAAGAAAGCCTACATATTTAATGCATCACTGAAAGCCAAGAAAATATATTGAACATTATAACATAATAATAAACAGAGATTCCGAAAAGAAAGAAATAAAAGTTCATGAATCTGATTGATTCTGAATTTCTGATCTCTAATATCATCATCATATATTTAATTAGTATTTACAACGCTACAGATTAATCAGAAACGTAGATCTCGTGAGACCGATGGTCCAAAAAGTGGGAGGAAGCAATTAAAGGACTCGGAAAAATTAAGGTTTAATATAATTTTTTTTCGAGGGAATTAATTAGGTTAACATGGAAAAGGAGGCATGAGGTTAAGCCCTAAATCATCCTTATCCATAACAAATCTTGCCTTGTTGGTCTCCATGGAGGAAGAATATTCCGGATGCACCCTTTTCTTGGAGGACTGATGAAGTGGCACCCCGAAAAGCTTCGTCCTGCTGCTGCTGCTCTGAATCTGGTCCTCGTGCACCGTCACACCGCTACTGTGTGAGTTGTTCTTGCTCGCCGGCGACGCCGTTTCGTTCTGGTTGTTGTTATTACAGCCGCCGCCATTGTTGTTGAACGAGATGTTGTTGCCGTTGTTGTTGTTGTTGTTGTTCATCATCTTAGCGTTAACGTTGTTGTGGTGATGGTGATATCCGAGGAACTGGTTCAGCGGCTTCTGCATCAGCGACGACGGAGTTATGGTCGTGGCGGAGGCCGGCGAGGCGCCGCCTCCACCGCAGAGGATCATGGAAGAAGGGTAGCTGACGTTGCTCGGTGCCACCGGTTTAACGTGGTTCTGCACGAAGTAGATGATGTCATTGTAGAGCTTCCTCATGTGGGCCAGCTCCGACACGAGCATGTTGTTGCTTCTCCGGAGCCTCTCGTTGTCCTCCGACAGCGCCGCCACGGACGATCCTCCGCCGCCGCCTCCACCGCCGTAGTAGTGGTTTGAACTCATCAGCGGGACCGGAAGATGGTGGTGCGGTTGTTGCACCGGCGGCGGGGAGGACACGGCGGGAGGGGGAGGACGCGGCGGAGAGTGCGACGTCGCTACGACGTCGTCGCACCAGTTCGGCCCGCCACAGTCGTCGGAGTCGGGCGGGGAAATGCTGACCCGGTTGGTGCTGTACGGGAAGAATGCGGGCCCACCCGGGTGGTGGTGGTGGCCGTGGTGGCTCATGGAAACCTGCGGCTGAGCAGTCTTTCTCCGGTGGATCTCACACAGCAGATGTTTCTCACCCTTCTTAAAGAACTCATTCGCGAACTCCCATCTGTCCGGAACAATCTTCCTGAAACCCTAGTTTTCCACAAAAAACATACACTAAATCAGTTACCTCGTCTAAGTCCGATGACGATAGTAGGTACAGCGTTTGAATTAAGAGATTCTTACATAGGTGTTGAGCTGCCGGACGAAGCTGGAGAAGTTGTTGTGCTTGAAATAGTTCGGGAGAAGATCCCGGGCAAACTCCGGCGGCCGCCAGACAACGAAAGTGGCGTCGTCCTCGCCCCACGATACGATGTGGTCGGTGTTGGGGTCGTCGACGAGCTGGTAGGTCTTGGTCAGGAACGGCGCCGGGACGGACTTGTGGGAGTCGAGAGACAGCAGGATGCCCTCGCAGTTGTCGAGCATGAGAGCCATGTTTGTTTCTGGTTTTTTTGTTTTGTTCGTTTGTTTGTTTTCAGTTCGAAGAGAAGAAGAAAGAAGTAGAAGAAGAAGATGATGATGAGTGAGAGAGTGAAATGGGATATGGGAAGTTGTTTTATATATAAATATATATATATGTGTATATTTATATATATGTGTATGTATAGTTTAATAGGCCTCGGTTTGGTAGGAGTGGAGAGAGAGGAATATGTGTCTGTCTGCCTAGGACTTGTGAAATAAAGGGTCTTTCAAGGCTAACCCGTGACAACACACTCCCACGCACACACTCACACACTACTATGGTGTACCGGAAACTTCATTTATCCCTCTATTGGAGGTTTCCAATACCCTTTTCTATAGAAATGGAAAGGGGCAATTTTTTGTTCATATGCACTTGTTTTAGTAGTTCCATTCAACTTGTTCATTCAATTTAAAAAAAATAAAATTGATTATAGCTACTGCCTATACTGTTTTACTTATAGCAACAGTTGTTCGTTAAGTGATATTGTACTTTCGAGTAATTGAGGTTGTGTTTGGAAGAGCATTTTAGTAAACTGCCAAAAAACAGCTTATCTCCAAAGCAGAAGTTGTTTTGGAAGCCAAAAACAGAAACTAGTCACATAAACTTTTAAAATAAGTATTATTGTCCAGTTTTGCTTATAAACACAGTTCTGGAAGTGCTTTTGTATTCCTGAATAGTAGAACTTTTACAATTTTAAATATTAGAATGCCTTATCGACATTCAACAATGAATGATATTACTTCAAAAAACATGTATTATTCCAATTTGGGCAATAAGGTTCGGTTCTATCCAGTTCGGCTCTGAACATGTATAGAGCTCTCTTTACACATTTCTTCCTAGGAAAAATTGAGTTTAGAAGGGGAAGTTGTGAATGAAACAAATTCAGCAAGTATTTATGAAAATGCATGTACAACAAAAATGGTGTAACACTCTTATCCGGAAGAGTACCAAAATGTAATGTCCCAGCCTGTTGGTTTTCTGATTCCTTTTTTAATTTTTGGGTAGAGTACATGGCAATGGATGGTGGTGGTGGTGGTGGTGGATATAAATTGATTCCCCGGCAGCGAGCGGGCGCGCACGGCCTTGAAATCACGCACGAGAACCTGGCCTTGTGTGCGCGTGCTTCTGGATTTGACGGTGCCACCAAAAATATTTATTTATTTTTCCATCTTTTAATTTCACATCTTTTATAAATGCAAAATGTTGTCTCTTTTGCAAGTATTTTGAATAGGGTGATCTTACTTACCTCCTGCTTTTCTATTTACACTCTAACTTAATTTCTTCAAAAAAAAATAAAAATTACACTCTAACTTAATCTTCAAATAAATGATAAGTGAGATCTTGAAAGATGATCAAATTGCTTTTGTAACAAATAATATGCTACTGTGTTTGATGTGACTTAGACCTTGTTTACTAGATTTATTTTTTGCTGAAATGAACTGAAAATTAATGTATCGAAAAAAATCAGCATCACTGAATTAACATGAATTGCAACAAATTACATTTTCATGAACTAAACCAAATGAAACTAAATTAAATTGATATACATAAAAGTTCCGGTAAACATGACCTTATAATATCTTACTTTCTAATAAAGGTGCAACAAGCAACACTCAATCAATAGAGTATTGTTATATACATGCAGTCAGTCAGATTTTACTATATATACCGGATGTTTTAGAAATACATGTTCAATATAATATTAGAGATGTGTTTTTATATAACAATTGTATTTTTCATAATTTTTGTAAAATATACAATTTTTAAAAAAGTGATCATCATAGCTATAGTAGGTTAAACCTGAGATGAGCTTTGTATCTATTGTTACCGTTGCAAGCTGGCCAAAGCTCGATTGCTTTCTGACGCGGTACCATGCAAATTATTCAGTGTACTGTACTATAATATGCCGATTACATTTATTGCACACCCAGTACATCCGTTGGTTATTTTTGGACTTGCAGGATAAATAGATGAAACTTTGCAAAATATGTGCTAGCACAAAAGACAACAAGAAAAGGTGAAGTGTTCAATATACTATAATAGAATATAGCTAAAGTATAAAACTAAATTATTACCATTGATAGAGTCCAAAATATACAATTAACACTCACTTAATGTTATAAAGGACATGCGATTTGATGGTTTTGGAGCTAAATGGCACATAATGTAATTCATTATTCAATCATATATTAGTTTTGTTTTGCAATGGACCAAATAAAAATTAAAAAAATATATTATATATTAACACATTTATCGACGGTATATAGCAAACCAGCAACCACATTTTTCCTGATTTATGTTGTTTCATGTAGAAATAGTGAAAAGTATAAGAAGCAAATGAGGGTAAAATGGTAATAAATGCATGGAATAAATGGAGAAGAAGAAGAGAAGGTGGTTTTGTCTGAGTTTTCAGGGCTTGAGCGTCCTCTTCTTCTACGTTTTGTTGCTATCTCCTTGTTCTTTAATGCCCATCAAAACACACACGCACGTTCCAACTGATCCCTCTCTTTCTTTTGCAGAATACATTATATACACATTATTATTAATTATTTAGTGTGTGACTATGTGAAAACTGGGAAGAAATTATATCAGTCGTTTTCTGCTACAAACTCGAAAAATGTTTTCGACAAAATATATATATATATATATATATATATATATTATGTATATATTATATACATGGAGGGACGTGATGGGATTTAAAGCTGTGACTTCTTCTTCTGCTTCTAAATTAACAACTTCTTCTTCCGGTCCCTTTTCATTTTCTTCCTCTTGACATCTTCTGCATCTGTTTTCCCTGTCTTAATATTCCCTTAACTTCATTTCAACCATCAATTTCCTTCTCCTCTTTTTTACTGATCTTTTCTTCTTCTTCTTCTTTGGCACATCTACCAATCATATTTTTATTTGTCAGTGCTGACGTGGATATATATTAACACCTATCTTGGCCATTTTTTCAAACTTACATGTAATTTTGTATAATGATATAATATTAGGTTACATTTATATTTGTATTTATAATTTTACAAATTCTCGATTGAGAGATCTCACTGAATAATCATGCTTAATATGTACGTTAAAGTTCAGGTTTGAAAGTAAAATGATCAGACATGAAAGTGAAAATATCATAAAAAATACACTGAATGAAGATCATGATTAAAAATGAAATATCAATATTGTCCCTAGTCTCAATTATAATTTTCATATTTTTTAATGTAAGAAATGAGTTTTACATACCTAACAAAGTTTGTTGTCTTCATTCAAATTTATATGTTGGATTCTAGAAATTTTGAACACTAGCTGGAATTATTTTGTGTGAAGTTCCAATATCCAAAGTAATAAGTGGTTGGATAAAAAGTTTTGACATTATGAAATAAAGATGGGAAATTTTACAGGATGCATGAGAGAACACCAAATAGTAGGCCCCAAAAGTTAAAAAACAAAATATGGGAAAATGATGGGTAATTATATCATCAAGATACCCCAACTGATTATCTTGATCATTCCAATTCCCACCTATTATTGGGAAAGCATTGTTATCAACTGTTTATCCCCCCTCCTTTTCATTTTAAGGCTGTCCTCCACAATTGGCACTACCTCCTCACAACTTTAGTAATCACTACCACCTTATTATTGCATGCTTTATAACATTTATACATGTAAATTGTAATATATATAATATATACATGTATTATATATAATACTTTGCTAATGCATTTATTTTTACTCAATGCGTATATTCATGATCCTGATCAACTGAATGATCCTAACAATTGATATGATTGCTTTCAATAGTCAGGATCATGAGTATAAACAGTGATGAGTAAAAAACAAGTTAGTTATCGAAACTTCTATTATTAACTTGCAGACCTAATAACCAACCCTAAATGAAATTTGGTGGCAAATGTATTAGTATTAAGGCGTGCTCCTCTGCGATTCTACGCATAGTTCATCAGAAAAATATGTTGTGTTCATCAAGTTCTGATTATTATAATATTTGAATAATAATACTAGTTGTTTGTTAGAAACGAGGAGTGCCTGCAGAATTTCTATGCTAATCCCACATGTGTTGGACGAGCATCAAGTTTCTTGACGATATCGGAAGGATCTGTTTGGCACGTGACATAGGGTTTTCTTCTGTTACTTATTAATGTAAACAATGTATGATCCATCCGAATACCGCTGTTTTGTTTATATGCACAATCGTTTCGATCATTTTATAAGAAATCATCAATTAATTAGCAAGGAGTTATAGTTTATCTGATCATAAGTGCGTGTCTGTGTGTGTTTTTGAGGGTTCATTTTGGTGTTTTTATTATATGATCTGTGAAGAGTTTCAGCGGCTGACATGAAGACAGGGGGGAGGGGGTCCTATGAAATTTTGAAGTTTATTGGGGTTAGCCATTCTCGTGAATATTTCCTTGGATTTATCTTCAATCATCTTACTACATATATTCCCTACGCCCTAATTCATGTAACGTTACATATGCTGGTTGATCAGAATTATATATATATATATATATATATATTTGTATATTTGAAGTGAGATGATGAGGGAATATAATTCACATGCATTGGGTAGGATCTAGATCGTACGTATACTAGTATAATATATATGCTGCAAATGTGGTTTGTATCAAAGATTTGCAGAGATTAGTTTTTTTTTGGATTAATTTAGTTTGGTTTGGTTGAAAGATCGGATTTAGACCCACCTTGTGCATGTAGAAGATCTAGTTTTGGTTTGACTACTATTTTCCTTGTCTTCATTGGTTTGACTGATTATTGACTCATGCCAATTCTTCCACTTAGCTAAATTCAAATTTTAACGCAATTTAGACCATAGTATTTAGACCATTTGTATTTTAACCATAACATTTTAAAATATTTCTTAGACCATAACATTTATAAAATAAATTTTTTGCATTCTATTAAGTTTTACCGTTAAAAGTTATCTGACTTCTGTCAATCTTAATATTTTAGGGGTATTTTGGTCATTTCACAAGCTATCCTTTTTCATAACATGATCTTCATCACCTTCCTCCATCATGTATTCTCATCCATGCCGACACCCACTCTACTGTCATGTCAGCCACTAGGGATATTTGGTCATTTCACGTCATTATAAAAATTCTATTTTTTATATTTTATTTTAAATATGATCCTCTTTACTTTCTTTTTCATGTTTATACTCTGATCCACTCCGAAACTTTTCAGACTAGTCCACCACATGGGTATTTTGATTATTTCATATTATTAAAAAACTCTAATTTTTATTTTTATTTGGTTTTTCACCTTCCTCATTTGATGTTGGCTCCTCCCGACCAACCTGACACGACTCGTGGTTGACTTGGTGGAAAGAATGTTGGTGCGAAGTTGGTATGAAAGAGTAAGGTGGAAAAATGTATTAAAAATGAAAGAAAATAGAAAATAGCAAAAATAAACATCAAAAGAAAAATGAAATAATTTATTTAATAAAATAAAATGACCAAAATATCCCTTTGCAAAAGAGGGCATGTCTTACATGTGTATTAATCACTACACCAAACAAGTATTTTTTTTTACCACTTTTTTTCCGAAAAGTAAAACTTTTATTTCAAAATTATGAGAAACGTTTAGATACGAATGACAAAAGAGTTGGAAGAGTTCCCCAAGTGTTAACTAATAGGGGACTCGACTTCACGAAATTTGCTAAAGTATGAGCTGCTATATTCTGCTAAAGGGCCCCTTAATTACATTGCGTCTCTCTAACAAAAAAGCGATCCTCGAAAGCACCAATTCAGAGGCAACCGGGCAAGTAGCATCTCCACGAACCATTTTGACCACTTGTAGTGCATCACCAATAAAACAAACATCTGATAGATTGAGCTCCTCAACTATAGTTTCAACCAACGCTATAGTTTCAGCCAAGGGTAGGATCTTGAACATGCACGAAACGTCTCGAGTAGGATGAAGTTTCTGGCACGATCAAAGAACGCACCTATAGCAGCTGCATCATTAACAATCCCAACATCGAAAAGATCTTGTTAGTATTCTCCTGCGGCCGAAGCAAGAAGCTTGGCAGAAGAGAATCTGAGGCGTCACTTCAACTTCGATTTTCCAAAAAATCTCATACTGCTTGTAATAACTGAAGCCACTGTGACATTTGAGCGTGATGAGTGTGCTTAAAGATAGTAATTGAAATGTAAGAATTATAAATATAAAACAAAAAAAATGTTTATTTATAGAGATACAACATATAGGTAATGAGGAGCCTACATCTATTGCACTTGTTGGATTCCCAAATATTCATACTACTCAGGCATGTAGACTAGTATAGTGTAGCCCTAAATGTTGAGCAGATTATACGATTCGTTAAAAAGAAAGAACCGTAGGTAAAAAGACTAGTCCCAGGAAGATTCTATTCTTATTAATTTCCAATAATTAATAAATAAATAATATACGTCCAAAACTGCAGAGGCAGGCCCACCACCAGCACCACCACCCACCACCGCCTGCTCCTCCGCACATGACCACCGCCGATCCCATTTTATAATAAACAACTGAATTAGTCACAGTTTAAACTTTTGTTTGTTTTTGAGGATTCCGATGAGGGACAGCTTAAAACACAGAACGAATAAGAATAAACTAAAAACAAAGACTTCTCATAAACCTAAGAATACTCGCTTAGATACTCCACCGGAATAAAACAAAGGCGCTGCCATTTTTTATTTGGCGGTGCACGCTTTTGTTTCTCTTTATGCGTGCTTCTAATGTTTTATTTTATTTTATTTTATCCACTAATTATTTTATTTACTTATTTTATTTTATTTAACTTATTTATTTTTTGAAAAAAATTAGAAAGGAAGAAGAATCAAATACGGTATTGTAGAGACAAGCTCTGCTCCGTCTCTTCTCGCACTCTCTTTTGTCCGTTTACACTGCGACCCTTCCTCGGCTGCCTTCCCCAAAATTACTTCTTTTTTCAAGAATTTCAAATTTTAATTAGGTGAACTACATATAATCAATAAGTTTAAAAGGTTGGTTATACTTTCAATAATAATAAAAAGATGATCAAAACCTGCCCGATGCCAAAATCGTTAATGGAGTTTTTTTTTTTTCAATCGTTAATCCTTTTGGTCCTAAAACCCCATCAAATGACAATAATGCCTAATAGTTTTTTTATGAATTAAAAAATGAGAACATTTTTGTCATGAACTAAAAAATAAGGATATTTTTGTCATTTCACCTGATATTCTGGGTTATAAGAGCAAAATGTCGAACCAGTCCAGTTCAGCTTATTCAGTCAGCATATTTCTCCCTACTTCCAGTACACTTTCAGCACCAATCAGTATATTTTCAGCTCAACTGGACATGACCTGTCCATAACAAATAGCAACACTAAGTCGAGGTTGCTTGAATGATCATCCCACATACTCTTAAGTTCAAATGTTACAAATGAAAGATGAATAAAAGTAAACATGGTGAGGTAAAAATAGAAAGGGGCCGGGGTCACGAGGAGGTCGGGGGGAGTGGTGATCAAACTTCAAAGGGCACGAGGAAACGGGGAAGTGATATTAATGGAAAAGACAAACGGTACCCTTCCCTTCCACATTTATACATGCACCCTTCTTCTTCTTTTTTTTTTTTTTTTTTTCTTGTTATTTCACGCTCTGTATTGTACTAAAACACGCATTATATTTTGACTATTCAATTATATTTAAAAATAATATGATATTGAAAAATCAAGAAATATATTTATATCGTGTTTAATTTTTCGCATAGTATAATTTTAGTTTTAAAAACATAATAAAAATAAATATTTTAGGGCGTATTTAAACTATTTCAGGGCGTGTATAAGCAAAATACAGGGTGTGATATAGCAATTTTTTTTTTTTCTTTGTCATTTCAACTTGAACGGATTAGAGCTTCCCTTCCTTTGGTTCCTCTCTTTGGATTCTTCCATTTCCATCTCTTCTCTGTTTCTTCTTCCATCCTGTCCCACTAACCCTGTAATAACAAACTTCCAATATTTCCAACAGAAAAAAAAACTTTCAAAATTTCTCAATCAAAATGTAACCCAATGTACTTATAATTAGCCAACTGTGTAAAAGTACGTCTTCAGTAATGTAAGAAGATGAGACATGAAAGTGACGAGATCAATAATAATACACCGAATAATATACTTATATGTAAAAAATCAGATTTGACAATGGGAAGATCAACATTATTTGTCTCTAATCTCAATTGATATCGGTATGACGGTATCGTATATGGAGGCACGCATTCTCATATATAAGACCTGATGGTATATATATCCATAGAGTTATTGACCAATAGTTAATATATATTATAGGTTAAGTTATATAGCCTTTTACGTGGAATAACCGTTTAAATTGATAAATACATAACAATATTTAAAGTTACATTTATTTTATTTAAGAATTATAGCGTTGAAAATTACAAAATGAAATTTGATAAAAATAACATTTTTTGGAAGGATGGGTGAGAACTGAGAAGAGAGATGCGAGCAGTGAGTTTATGGAACCTTTGGTGGATCGGTCTATAGAGTCCATCAGAGCCCGTCAGAGCCTTATTAATTTTATTTTTTATGCGATTAAGCGTAAAAGTACATTATTCAAATGGTAAGTAATTGTATAAAATTATGGTGATTCCGCATTGAAAATTAAATAATCAGAACTTTGCTGGTTTTATTCAGAAATGCAGGTCGTTTGAGATTCGCAGCTTTAGAAGCAATTTGTACTTATTAATAGTACTATCTTTAGTTGTACAAATTCTCATTTGATACATATCTCTACAAAGACCAAATATAATAAGAGACCATTATCGGTTGAAGTTGTCGTTGGTGAGATTCAACTTCGCCGTCAATGTTAACTTTTAGGTTGTTGGTGTCGCCAGAGATCAATCGGCTCACATGGAACCGACTCGATAATGAGTTTCGATAAAAATTTGTACGGAATAACAATAATATACCAATGATTATGAATGATAAAGGAAATTGATTAAAAGATCAAGAAAATTGAATGAAAGATCAAATTAACTGAAAGACTAAAACATGAATGTTCAAGAGAACTGACTGAAAGATCATCAAACTAACTAAAACACAAAGAAAAAACAGTAAATAGTAAATACTCATTCACTTGGACCCTGGTCTCATTCTTTAACGGAATTAATCATATGGTAGAGTAGTCGTGGAAAAACAATGAATTTGACCGAAAAGAAAAAAGGACCAACATTATATTGTTAAATATTACAGATAGAAGGGTAAACAAAATAAAAACTAAAATTTGACCGATTGGATGAATGAATTTAACTTGATAAAAGAATTAGATTAGATCTGAGAGCATCTCAGAACAGAAGAAGATTGATTAGTGGGAAATTGGTCGCCATGCAAAAGCTCCTTTAATTAGCAAACCCCTAAAAGCACTACTACTAGTTTTCTTCAACGCTCGAATAGAAATAAAATGAAAAGATCGATAAAGAAAAGAAAATCCATCACCCAAAAAGGGAATTTATATATACACTTTTTATTTTTTCATAAATATACCAAAGCGATTTTGATAGATTCTTCTTGACTTGCATGGCTAATGGCTTTTTTAGTTTTCTTTTCAATTACTTAAAGAAAGCACATTTTAATTTTAAAAAATGCCCTTTAAAGATACATTAAAAGTAGTGAAACAAGACCAATCTTTCTTTCATTGTGACTTTCTTCCTTCCTTTTCTTTATTTCCCCCCTCTTTTATTCAATTCGTCCTTTTTTCAAAAATATTTTTTGACACTTTTTTCCATCACTTTTTGACCCTTTTAATTATTTATTTTGAAGAAAATGTTTATATCATTGTACTGATATACATTTCTTTCATTTCAACTAAAACTGCACATAATAATTTTTGGATAAATTAACAAGGTCAATTATTTTCAAATTATTCAATGTGATGAATATAACGTAAATGTATAGTCTATATAATTGTTATACTCAACTGAAAACAAAATAGCTAGCTAACTAGGTAGGTAAATGCATGATTATTAAAGAGATCATCGGACCCATTTGCAAGATAGATACAAAGGATCGACGAGAGAAAAAGAAAAAAAACTAAGCACAAACACATAACATGATACACATTGATAAGACCCAAAAAAAAACATGATTAAACGTAAAAAGTGTAAGAGCCACCGAATTTGTAAAAAAAGAAAGATAATGGTGGATTTTATTCTATTTCATTTTTTAATTCAACAAAATTTCCTACTATCATTTAAAATAATAATTAATACCCGCATTTTCATCCAAATGCATGAATCAAAATAGCAACTTTCACAAGTACCTTATAGTAAGGTAACTTTCAACTGATCGAAACTGAATTAAACTGCAAATTTGAAATTTCACACACAAACTATATCATCAATCATCACACTTGCGAAGGATGGAATTGAATTTGCAATGGTTGATATAATTAGAAGAGTGAGAGCGGGGAACATAAAAGGCTGTTGTATCACATGCATATCACCTTCTTTATATTGCTCTTCTCCTTCTCTTCTTTTCATAAACCATGGTTTTTCTTTCATAAAACGCTAAAAGAAAATAAAGGTCCTAATAACAAAGGGCACATGGTCCCAGCCAAGGGTTACTTACACTGTTACACACACTCACACACTACTTCTACTACTAGTCCCCTTCAATCCCAGGGCATGGATCCTCTAATGTGAGGAATCTAACGATCGATCAAAGAAAAAACACCTGATCAATCGGGACCCTCCTTCGTCATCATTTCATGCAATATATACATACATATATACTCCTTAGTCTCTAAATAATTGTCTTACTTATTTAGTCAATTTTTTTCACACCATGTTTGACCATTAATAACTTATAATATTTCGATAATATTTTTTCATATGAGATATCGTTAGAATTCTCGCATGATGTAATTTTTAAAAATCAAAATTATGCACTCTAATATTAAGTATAATTAAAGTTATGAATAGTCAATCATGGTGTGAAAACTTTTTACTATTCTAGGGAGACATTTATTTGGGGACGGAGCGAGTATATGAATAAGAATCTTATTTTAAAGAATGCTTTGAAAAGTGACAACCAAATATTAAATTATTTATTAATATTATCAGAGTGTAACTTGATTGAGTAATGAATATCTCATCATGAAAAATGGAGGAGTAATACCGGAAATTTATCAGCCGTTGATTGATCGTGTATCGATTTGGGAGAGAGTGCAAAGTTTCTTGAATCATTTGGTGAAATTATGCCTTCCTTTTTTCTAGAGGGCCCTTAAATAATTTATGCATGGAAATAATTACCCTTTAGTCGGTGAGGTAAATCGAGGAAAGAGAACTTGGGGAGCAAGTTTTGATATTGCTTAGTTTAAATTAGTTTGAGAGGAAAAATTATGTGAATATGATCGATATGATGATGAAGACGAAGAAGAGTAAGCTTTAGGTTAATCATGCCTTAGAAAGTGATGACAAAGAAGAAAGTGAATATGCTTCACTCATGATTATCTATATCACTAAGTTTGAGTCTTGAATTATTACCATTATCTTGAATTATAACCATTATCATTCCAATCTCCACTTACAAATCTCAACATTACCTCTTCCAATCATCCCACTCCAAGCGGCCCTTTCTATCCATACATTCAAAATTGATCTCTTGGCTCACAAGTGGCTGTATTAATAACCACGGTAAACTTTCAAGTATTAGAGGTCTGATGTGGTTTATCCTTGCCGACTATGGGATCTTTCATTTCAAACTCTCTACACTGATAAAAGACAATGTTAACTTAAGCATCGGAGTTTCTCCCCGGGGTCAGCCCCGGGTTCTTTGTTGCAGGTACGATTGCCGATCAATGATATGAAGGTTGCGGGGTGACGAAGTTCGACTCATGATCAATAACTGAATCATAACTCTTGAAAGGATAAACCACATCAAGGTCAAATGGTGATTATACTAGGTGTAAACGAGTCGAGAAAAGTCTGAGTTATGGTCTGGCTTTATCAAGTTGAGCTTGTGAAAAAATAGTATATTTGAGATCGAGTTCATCCGAACACTGACAAATCAGTTTGTACTCGAGTTCGACTAGTTGTAATGCGTTTGAGCAAAGTTGAGGTCAAATTCGAGTAAATTTGATCTCGTTTAACTTAATGAAAGCCTTTAAATATAGTTATAGGTCAAGGCTCGTTAGGTAAGTTGACGAGTTTGTCAAGCAATAGTCAAATGCTTGAGTTCGATTACTAATTAAGTTCGAGTTCGGTTCGTGTTCATCCAACTCGAACTCAAATCAAGATTATCTCCGATGTTTGCGAGATTCTCACGAATGGGTTGATTCATCTACGCCCTATATTATACACATTGAAGTTCGAATGACTTGTGTAGATTCAAAATGGAGCACACATTTTAGTGAAAAAGGGGTACTTGTGCATGAGTGCATGAGATAAATGTCAATAAAAACAATGTCGATGGAATTGGAAAGCCTTATTATTCTCCATAAGGCTGGCTAAATGAAAAGCTTAAAACACATCTAACATCTTTATCTTTATATATTGCAATACTTTCCCCTTTAGTTTCTATGTGTTACAAATTGCGTTCGTGGGGTATATGCCCTTCTAAACTTCCACTTTGCATGCATGCATGGCCATGGGGGGTTTGGCAAATGTGGATTTTGTTCTGGAACCCAAAATATACTCTCTTTGCATTTTGCATCCTTTTCTTTTTGTAGGTCCTCGTCCAATGAGTGCACACCCCTTAATCAAATTCACCACTTTACTTTTTACCCCCAAAAGCCGGAATTTTTGTATGTAATCCATTCATGCATATGCTAATGTTGTAAAATTACCCAACCTTTATGGCTTTGTGTAAAGATGAAGTAAATTTTTTACTACTATTAAACTAGGTAGTGAAGATTAAAATTATAAAGATGGGTCTTATATTACTAACACCTTCTTCATTCTTAGAATAGGGGAAATATTCCTATATCTAGGAATCCAGTAAGGATTCATTAAATCCCCTAACAGTAAACTTCGAATCCCAACAATAAGCTCCACACAACACAGTGTTAAAAGTTCCAGTTCCCGAACCATACGAATGAGCCTTAGGCAATCGCCCAAAATGAATTTTATGTTCCTAATACGTTTTCATTCTAGGTTGAAGTGTAACCCTTCTACCTTTAGATGATTTTTGCATTTTTGGAAAAAAATTATACGATGCGTCCTTACGTTTTTTTATCCCGTCTTATTCTACTTGTTTGTGGGTGCTTATGCTTTAAAGAGTGGGAACAAGGTCAGTATTCAGAGACAAATTGAGAATTCAGCACATGTCGGAATATTCAGAACTTTGTGCTTATGCGTTTGCCAGTTACTTCTTCCTTTAAGATGCTGGACCCATATTGGGCCATGCATCTGGACTGGTCACTTTCGTAATGGGTCATGTTTCCAAAACGGACAAGTAAAAAATGGGCCGACCGAGTCAGGGCCTGTTCCCAAAAGTGCTTAATTTGGGTCCATTCAGGTGTTTTAAGAATTACAGCCCATCAGAACCGATCCATCTCATTCCAAATCTTTTACCATTGTAATAATTAACATTTTCTTGAAGTAATAATTAACATTTTTTGTTTACCATTTTGTTTGAAAAATGTACCCTGAGATTAAATTTCTCATTTCTACATGACAAAAAACCAGCTTTCATACCTCCACAAAAAAATTGTATAAGCATTCAAATCACCAACTTATTGCAAAAATTACTTACTTTGAAGACAGTAACATTACAACTTTAACATCAAGACAATGTAACAAATGTTTTGAAATAACCGTCTCACTCCGATAACATACATGTGCTAAATTTAAACTATAGCCCTAGAGGCTTTTGAATCAATCAGCAGCAATGTGCAACACGAATATACATACAGCATGCTAACTTCACGTAACCAGTCCAGAGAAGCATGCGCGTGGTTATTACATTAGCTTCGTGTTCATATATAAACCTGCATACCAATGTTCTTACCGGACTGACACAGAGGACAAAAACTTACCCTACTTTCACACTCTTTGCACACACAGAGATGCTTACAAGGTAATAAAACCATGCAAACTTCATTGACTCTACAAACCTTACAGGTCATCGCGTCCTTTGAATCGTTCCCGTCCTTGCGAAGAAGATGAAAATCGAGAACCTGGCCATTGCAAAAAGAGGCTGTGTCGTCTACCTCACTGTCACCACAGCCTTCCTTGCTGTCTCTACTCTGGGCGAAGACCTGCTGTATGTTTAGGGTAAGACTTTTGACCATGTTTTCGTTGTACTGAGCACGCTGCTGCCATAAATTTGCTTCTACAGCCAACTGTTCCATTCGCAGCTCCAGGTCGATGTTCTTCTTGTTGATGTCTTCCATCTCTGCCTCCTTTTCACGGAGTTTCTGAACCACTTTATCTTCAATGTAAGAGATTGTTTGGAGTTGGTTTGTCTGAAACTTGTCCAATAAAGCATGCCTCATGCGATCACCCTAAAAGATATACATCAGTAATCACAATACAAGAAACAACTCTCGGGTAAGACCTACTACCAAAAATTATATTTTTCAGGATACTAAACTTCTATATTATAATAAATCACTCAAAAAGACGCACCAAAAATTCAATTATGTTTACATACAAAATCGCTGTTTTCACTTATAGAGGCTAAACTGTAAAAGCAAAAAAGCATATCATGAAAGAGCTAAATTCTTTTAGATCATTCCCAATTAAAATATGAACTTAACCAAAATGGAAAAGTAACATGACCTTAACCAGCATACATGGAAAAGTACCACTACATCTAAAAGAACATTAATAATCCATCCAGTCCACATAGAGTCATGCACCCACAATGATTTTTGTTCTACCTAATGAAAAGTCGTGTTTCTGTTTCCTATTTTGTTGGGTTAAATTCTCCTCATGCATATCGGCATCTCACATTTGTGGTCTAAAATCATTCCCATAAAAGCAAGAGTATGAACGGGAAAATTAATAACAACCAGCTCAAAAGTCGTAATTCACAACTAATATGACTCTTATAGTCTTATGTGTCATTGCAAACAAAGGAGTAAAAGGCCATCAAAGTCACAACTTATCCTGTTTCCCTGATCAGACACTCGATATAACCATCAGCTCTTCACAAAAAGAACCCAACTACAAACCTCATTTCTATAATATTAAGAAGCTTCCATACTTGTAAGATGGGGAGGTTTTCATGTTCGGTGAAAATCTAAAGGATACGGCTTTTTGAAAGATACATGACAAATTACAGAGAAAATGAGAAGTCGGCTTCCACTCCCTCCTAAGATAAGCACACTGCTTTCATAAAGGAAAACAACATTCCCCAATTGCACCCCAAAACTACCATTCAAAAATATTATAGAGTGAAATCATAACAGCACATACACAAATGTAATGCAGAACCAAACAAAAATTAAGTGAAAGAGAAGTGTCAAAGTTCGCAAATACTACCTGAATTTTGAGGTATCTGTCAATTTCAGTATCCTGTCTCTGAAACTCTCGATCAATTTCATCCCCAACAATCCCTAAAAACGCCGAATCGCCAGAAGAAACCAGCCACGGTTTGCTGTTACAGTTGTTGTTGGTGTTGTCCAGAGATAAACCCAGCCCGGTGGACACTGATCGGGCCTGCAAGAAATCAACAGATGACATCTGGGAATTGTTGTTATTATGGTTAGTTTCCAGAAAATCCTGCTCCTTAGGCCTCTTCCTCTTCGGCTCAACCCCGTAGTTCCACTGCAGCTCCACCCCACCTCCGCCCTGCTCCTCCACCGTCGCCGGCGCCAAACCCACAACTTGAACTGGGCCCACAAAACCCCAATTTCAAAAAACACGAAAGTGAAAATATTTTCAAAAAATTATTAAACAAATCACACAGATGCTTACAAGGCGGGACGTAAGGAGGGTGGTGGGATTGATCGGGGAGATTGAGGCCGCCGCTGAAGAAAGTGGCCGGCGGAGAAATCTGCGCGTCCATGGTGTTCGAATAAATGTCTCTGAAATGTCCACAAAAAAAAGTTACAGAAATTAGGGGAAAATGCAAAGGGCGCAAATTGGGGAATATCATCGGAGCCCGGAAAAAACACCGTTACCTCGGCGGCTTCGGCGGCGGTTGCTGGAGCTGCTGCTGCTGTTGCTGGAAGAGGTGATGAGGAAACGCCATAGCTTTTTTTCTGAGCTGGAGAGAGAAAGGTATGGGTAGAGAGAGAAAAGGAGAAAGAGGTTGGGGGTTGTTCGGGAAATATTCTGGAAGTGGTTCGGCGGAGGTTGATTCTTTTTCGAATTTGCTATTTTGGTCCTTTGAGTCTTGGGATATTCGGGATACGTCCGTGGGCTTGTTTTGTTGGGCTTAGGAGATATACACAGCCGTAATTTGAGACCATAATTATGATTTATTAGTTTAATTTTATCAAATTGTTCATGATAATTTCATTTTTTTGAAATGATAAGTTGTTGTTTATGATGAGTCTTGAAATTGAGTTTTCAAAACAAAAGGTCTTGGCCCTAAATGGTTGTTTAATACATTATTTGAAACAAAATTCAATCTCTATTCTTTAGCCCATTATATTGGGTTTAAGCTATTAAGGCCCGTTAAAATTATTTAAGTTGATATTTTTGGCCCATAATTGTCTTCCACGATTCCCACATTGCCAGAGAGAAAAAGTCCGCTCAGTTTATAAACCTCCGGCTTGGCATTGATGTTTGTCCCGAAAGGGACATCTGATAAAATTGGACTTCTACTTAGAAGATTAGCATGGCCCTGGGCAAGGAGGACACTTAAATTGTGAAACGGTTCCAATTTCTTTTACCAACCAACAATATTTTATTTACTCTCATACTCGCCATTGCGTTTTGATTCACCGATATATCATCTTGTCCATTCAACGATTGTCATAATGTGTCAAAAAAATTCGACTATGAGTAGTGACTGGTGACCAACCAGCAATATTTTATTTCTCGTCATTGCGTTTCGATTCACCGATATATCATCCAACATTTTTACTTTGTCCATTCAACAATTGTTATGATGTGTCAAAAATTTCCGACTATGAGTAGTGACTAGTAAACTTTATGGTTAGTGCAAGGTGAACATTCTTAATTTGCTAGAGAACGTTGTTAATATTTTATGTAACTACTAGTGTACATTTGAGATAGTATTACTATATGTACCTTTTGTATTTGCATGTAATTTTTTTCACGGTTATATTATTAATATACTAGTGAATTCAGTAATGTAGGGAGTAGTATGAATATTGGAGAAAATCAGAGAGCATTTCTCCAATTGCTAGCAAATGTAGAGAATAGAAGTCTCAAAAAAAGGCAACACAATACTAGTGTGAAATTGTAAATATTCAACTGTTGAGGTCTCAAAAATTGTTTACATGAAAATGTTAACTAGCAATGATATATTAGAACAACAAATCAACAATATGATAAAGAATAAAATCAATTATGATAAAGAAGAATAAGATTATACAGATAATTAGCGGTACTAAACTACTACACATCTCCGACAAACATCCATCGTCCACATTCCGGTGGAGTACCAAAACAAACATCAAAGAGATCAAACATTAAAAAACTCAGTCAGTTCAGACAACAGTACAAGCATTCTTCAGCGAAATAGGATCGTTCATCTTCTTCGGCTCAAGCGTAAATCGACACTGAACTCTTCTGTGGAACCTCGGCTTCACCAGTTTACCCAAAACATAAGCCCTCGATTTCACCGTGAAGTCCAGCTTCAGCGGCACCGGCGCCGCCGTGGTTCCGTTCTGCGTGCTCAGACTCGCCCCGCTTCCGTACAGAGGAATCATGTCGCCGATCACCGACACCACCACTGGCCTTCTGCTCTTCCTCCGCTGATAAAATTCCTTAATCTACAAAAATAATTCGATTCTATTAATGATGAAGAGATCGAGAACATGAAAAATTGGAAATTAAAGCACTGGTATTCTGGGACTTACTGTTCCGGACCCGATTACGAGGTCGGAAAAGTATATGTCAACTGGAGTTGATCCAACTCGAACACCGAAAAATGTACCGGTGTTGGCGAAATCGAATCGAACTGTTGAGTTCAGCGAAATCATATCTGTTGAAACTCCCGAATCGTCTGATCCAGCTTGTACCATCAATCTATTGATTCTTAAACTCTGCCAGTATAATTTTCAGACAATCTTACAGAACAGGACTAACATACGACTAAAACAAACCTCAATAACATCAATCCAACTGAAATTTAACTTACCGTCATGGAGATGATGGGCTTCTGAGATTTGCTGACGCCGAGCAAGATGAGGGAGAAGATTGTGAACAGTACGAAGAATCCCAAAACAAACATAAGAAAATAGCAGAAACGAGGAAGGGGTTTTTTCGAATCCTCGTCATCTAGCAGGCCTTCCTCTTCAATCACATCGACTTCTTTATGGTTCCACGGCTGCTGCCTTCCGCCGGCGCCGGCGCCCCGATTGCCGCCGGATCCGGCGTCGTTGGGGTTGACCTTCCGGGATCCGTAGAAGCGGCTGGTGGAGGACTCCCTGGAGTGGTTGCCGACGGAGGAGCGCGGCGGAGAGCCAGCGGGGCTGATGACTGGGGTGGAGTGGAACGACGTCGTTGTTTTACCTCCGTCGTGGGAGTCCCTCGCGGGGCTCTGCACGTAGTACGCCGCCCGCCGGTTGTTGTCCGGCGACGACGCCGCTAGGCTGGACGAGGTAACCTCCGAATCCGTTTTCACGTGCATTTTGCTGTCGGAATTTCTTCTTTTAGAAAATCGAAATTGTGGATCTTCAAGTGAGGAAAAGCAAAACGGGTATGAATAGTTATAGACTGAAAGTAAAGCTTAAAGAAAAGCAACAGTTCTTTTTTTTTTTTTTTACTGCACTTTTTTACCCTAATTACTGGGTTTTGCAGAAAACTGTTGGAAAACGGTGGAAGATTGGAGAAGGGAAAGAAGTATTTCGGGAATGTTTCTATTTTTAGTATACTTAGCAAACAAAATATTTGCTTGATTAGAAAAGAGTGTGACAGAGGATATTTCGTTCAAATCACAAATATTTTATAGCATGTTTTAGGAATTTAACTGAATTGAATTAAATAAAAAAATATATAATAAAATTAGTATCACAACGTGGGAGGAGTAATAATTTTTATTTACTTTTTTTTTTTGAAAAAATTTACTTCTTATTTTTAAGGATATACGAAATAAACATGTGAAACCATGTGAACCGCAATACTTCTGTCCGATGCGGATGTAAGATGCTTCCGACGTTGGTTGACGCCGTTATTTTTAGTTGTCAAAACCTCACTAATTGCTATACGGCTGTATTTTTCTTATACTCCTACATGTATTGAAATAGTGTAAATATACCATAAAATAATTATTTTTGTTCTGTTTATAGCCTAAATTATTCTATAGCTGCGAAAAATTAAACACGATCTAAATATATTTCTTAATTTTTTAACATCATATTAAATAATAATTTAATATTTAAAATAATTTTATAAAGAACAAAAAAAGAAGAAAATTGAGTTGCGAGCGAGGGGAAAATAGATGAAGTGAATGTGATAAACTATAGTGGGCCAATTTGGTCATAAGCCTAGAAGGCTTAATTGTAAAAGGCCTGCTTGATTAAAGAATAATGATCCGTTTGTCTGGTGCTCCTAAAAAACCAAACTACAAAAGTATATAAGGTTCATAAGTTGATAGAACAGATATTTATTAAAAAAAATTAAAAAAAAATTGGAAAGATTTTTAGATGGATAGATGTTTACCTCCATGAAGAACTCATTTACTTTTTTGTATGACGAGTATTTGACTATATTGCTCATGATAATTTTGTTCATGAAGGACCAGGACCAGTATTTGACCATATTAGGATATTATAGTCAATTCTACTCTAATTTGGTCTTGCAAGGAGTAAACTGGTCCTACATGGAGCAACACAAATTTTATCATTAGAGATTTTTAATATTTTAATTAATCCTTTTAATGGAACTTTCGACCACATAAATATTTATTTGTATATTTATTTGTGTAAGTGTTGACAATTTTTTAAAGTTGAAAGTTAACCTACTCCCCCATTTGACTTCGGCTCGGATTTTAAGAAAAATATATTTTATATCTTATAAGTATAGTTTTAAGGGGTATAAATGAAATATCACTTATTATTATGGTTTTTTGTAAAAATTCATTAAGGGTATATTTGTCTTTTTGTAGTTGTTTTTTTGCCAAAATATGAAAGAATGAAAGTAAGAAGTTTTGGTTGTGACGGAGAGAGTTTAACATATTTTTTAGAATAATGATAGAGAGAGGGAAAAATTATAGGAAAAACCAATAGGGAATGATGTGTCAGTCTATGTGGCTATTCTATATCATCATTTGCAAAAATAAAAAAATCTTCTAAATCCAATCCATCATCAATTCTTCAATCTCTACCAATTTTTATATTTTGATAAATCAATTCTTCATTGCATTTAAAACTCTCACATTAAAATTCCATTTACTTATTCCTATAATGACAATCTAAATATGTCATGAACCAAAGTTTTCATTTCATTTAGGTCATGTTTGCCTGATATTTTTTATAGATTAGTTTATGTCAGTTCAAAAAAATAATTAAAAATATATTTATATATTTTTTCAGTTCAGTTCAAAAAGAATTTATTAAAATTTTATTTTTATACTATAGTTTACAATGATTAATGATTGATTTCAAGACTATTTCAGTTCAGTTTAGTAATCATGTTAAATGTATATAAATTTATTTTAGTTCAATTTAGCAAGAAATAAACTCATGGAAATAAGGCCTAAGTAAATAGCATTTCAATGTAAGAGAAACTTCAAAAAATTAATTAATGTAAGAGAGATTTAAAAATGGAAGAGATTGAAGAATTGATGAGAAAAGAAAAGAATTGAATTTTGAAGGAAAGAAGAAGATTTTATTAATTTTAGAAATAATGATGTGGAATAGACACCTAACATGACACATCATTCCCTATTAGTTTTCCCTAGAAATTTTCCCTCTCTCTATCGTTACTCTATTTTTTATATGTACGATGATTAACCATCGTCCATCGGAAAATCCTTTGGTGCTCCCCGGGAGCAGTGCTCCCCCCACTAAATGCCAAGCTCATTAAATGCGTGCACGAGGTATTCTTTGTGAATGGTCCCGGGTCTCATTAAAATAATGAATGGTGGTCCTGACCCTCTCATCCCTTCTCTCTCCTCCTCCATATTCTCTCTCTCAACTTTTGTCACATGGTGTCGGAGAAGATAACGGAAATTACAGAGTGAAATGGCTTACGTGGATGTCACTAAGCCCTCAATTGGGTTCACTATTTTTTTATATATAGCAAACGTTGGGTCTCAATGAGTACTCATGTCAGTCGCTCTTAACTGGCTTTATGAGTATCACTAAACATACCCAAACGTTTTCAACGTTGAGTCTCACTAAATTCTCAAATGGGTTGCTCATAACTAGATTTGTGAGTATCACAAATAATGCACACGTATACACTACATTAAGAGAAACTCCGAACCACAACTATATTAATTCTACATAATAACGGTTCAAGCACCCTTCACATTATTTCAGGGAGACTATACAAGGAGATTTCTATTGATACATTAAAAATATGCACAAATATATATTTTTAAAATAAATAAAATGAATGATATTTATCTTCTTCTTTTTTTTGTTGAATTTAGCTTTTCTTAATTATATTAAACATGTGATTTGGGAAAGTATTTGTGTTTCATGATCCTTTGTAATTTAACAACGATTGTAACGAATAAAACTTGTAAGCACAATAGAACGCTCAAAGAAGATGTTCGTGTTGGAAATAATGTAGGATTACTAGTAATATTTACTAATATTTGTCAAAATGAACATAAATAAACTAATTATTAATAAAAATTTATGCACCGCTTGTTTCAATTATAAAGTTATATCTCATATACGACAATTCGATATGGAATACATATACTTGCCCAAATAAATGTTTAATATATTTAAGAAAAGTTAAACTCAACAATAAAAAGATTAAGAGAGATACTCTTAAATGTAGTGTATTTGTGTGCATCCGTTGCGATACTCATAAAGGTAGTTGTGAGTAACTCATTTGAGAATTTAGTGAGACTCAACGTTGAATGCATTTGAGTATATTTCGTGATACTCTTAAAGTCAGTTGTGAGAGACTAATATGAAAACTAAGTGAGACCAAATGTTTGTTATATTATAATTATAATATACTGTTGGGACCCATGTGAGGGCTTAGTGACATCCACATAAGCAACTAACATTTTCATAATATCAGGTCTTACATGGTTTACCTTATCAGTCTCTTTTAATGTAGTGTATCTGTGCGAGTGACCCATTTGAGGATTTAGTGAGACTGTTGGATGCATTTGGGTTTATTTCGTGATACTCATAAAGTCAGTTGTGAGAGACTGATATGAAGACTCAGTGAGACCCAACGTTTGTTATATCATAATATATTATTGGGATCCATGTGTGGGTTTAGTGACATCCACATAAGCAAATGACATTCTCGTAATATTAGGTCTTACACAATTGATCTTGTCAGTCTCTCATGTTAACCTTTATTGATTATTGAGTTTATTTGATTTTTGTCGTTCAATAAACATATCAAATTGTCGTATATGAGATAAAAATTTATAATTTAATATATTTAAGAAAAGCTAAACTCAACAAAAAAAAATTACATATTATCGTTCATTTTAGTGTGTACATTTTATTTTATTTTTCAAAAATATTTTTTATTGTATCAATAAAAATCTTCTTGTATGGTCTCTCATAAATAATGTGAAGGATTGGTCTTTTCGGATTCAACCATTATTATGGAAAATTAATATAGTTGTGGTTTGGAGTTTCTCTTAATGTAGTGTATACATGTGCATTCTTTGCGATACTCATAAAGCTAGTTATGAGCAACCCATTTGAGAATTTAGTGAGACTCAACGTTGAAAACGTTTGGGTATGTTTAGTGATACTCATAAAGCCAGTTAAGAGCGACTGACATGAGCACTCAGTGAGACCCAACGTTTGTTATATATAAAAAAATAGTGGAACCCAATTGAGCGCTTAGTGACATCCACGTAAGCAATTTCACTCTGTAATTTCCGTTATCTTCTCCGACACCATGTGACAAAAGTTGAGAGAGAGAATATGGAGGAGGAGAGAGAATGGATGAGAGGGTCAGGACCACCATTCATTATTTTAATGAGACCCAGGACCATTCACAAAGGATACCCCGTGCGCGCATTTAATGAGATTGGCATTTAGTGGGGGGAGCACTGCTCCCGGGAGCACTGCTCCCGGGGAGCACTGGAGAATTCGCCATCGTCCATCGGTAATACTTTGGCATAATATCGGTGTCATATTATACCAGGGCAAAAAATTAATCAATGTCACCATTGTCTTCAAGTCGGATTTAATTATTTTTTATTGATAGAATTGTGCTCAAATATACACGGACGTAAACTACATAAACAGTGTTAGCAGAGTAACGGAGGATAAGAGCATCTCCAATGGTTTGGAGCAATCTTTCAGCTTCTACAGTGTTTTTTACATCTTCTACAGTGTATTTACTCCAATGGTTCACTCTAAAATACAGTTGCTACAGTGTATTTACATAATATTTATTTTTATTCTTTACTAATTTTAATATTATTACATTTGTAATCATCTATTATGTTGGAAACTTATATTAATTAAATATTTACCTTTGAAATGTTAATGAATTATACGACTTAAAAAATAAAAAATAAAATTACTAATAACTAAAATATTCAAAATTATACTTGTCTCAATAATAGTAGAATACTCCGTTTATCGTTTCATGTTTGTCAAAAAAAAATTCTTTATTTTTCCTACATCCTCATGTTTGTTGTGTTTTTTTATCAAATATGTATAATGAGTTTTTTTTATAAATTGTGAGATTTAGTGTGATTATCTTATTATTAAAATATGTAATATGTCATTTTATGATTTAATCTTATAAAATAATCTCCTTGATATGATTAATTGTAACTAAATAAATTTAAAAATATATTAATTACATTTAACTTCCACAGACTAAGTTATTACGCATAATTAAATAGAATACTACTATCAATAATTTATGGAAAAGTAAGAAAACAAAAATAAGTAACATAAAAACACACGCATGAAAAAACAAGAATTGAAACATTACAAAAAGTAAAAGGAAAACAAGAAGTAGTTGCGTGCAGAAATAAAACAAAAATGGAAAATTAAGGTTTACAGCATGAACAGTTGGCGCTAAATTTGCAGCCCACTGTTCAATCTGTAAATTTTGGGCGCTATTTTACAGCTCCGTTGGAGCTCACTTTTTTTTGTCTTTTCCCTTTTAGCGTAAAGCT
Source organism: Cruciata laevipes (assembly GCA_963678965.1). Taxonomy (NCBI): domain Eukaryota; kingdom Viridiplantae; phylum Streptophyta; class Magnoliopsida; order Gentianales; family Rubiaceae; genus Cruciata; species Cruciata laevipes. The sequence goes on from OY787639.1 coordinate 3,163,768, forward strand.
ACCGCGCCTTTGGAGATGGTCTAAGAAGGCGAGAATGGGGTCCATCAAGGAGTCTAGTGACAGACTTTATCATGTGATGCATCCATGGACTTCGGGCATTGCTAAATCACGCCCTGTATTTTATTTACTAACGCCTTGTATTTATACAAAAATATAATAATTTACCTTATATAATTAATTAGTTCATTTTTAATATAATTAGTTCTAATTATTACCACTTTTAATTCTAATCATCCTGTTATTAATCTTTCTAATTTGTAATTACTATTTCTAATTTAGTTGATAAATATTCACAAAATCAGTCCAACATTCATCCTCACCCCTGACTCCTTTTTTCGATTCTTTCTGGCACATATCTCCGCATTCAGGTAGAACCGTGTCGTCGACACTCCCCTCCCCGCGCCCCATACCGCGGTTCCTCCACCTCGTCCTGGACCTTGCCGACTTCGGAGACTCCGACACGGCTACGGCTTCACTGATACTTCTCCTGATCCAATTGTTTGTGTTCTCCATGCCCCCGTTCCCTTGAAACCGCTGCTAAAATCTGACATTTTTCCATGCCCCCCTTGTATGTGTTCTTCATGTCGGAGCTGTAGGACGATTTCCGGTTGTTGATTCCGGTTAAAAGAGCCTTTCTCTAGTACACAGAGAAAGCTATTGGGAACCTCTTCCCCCATTTAGTGAAACTAATCTTTATTTCCTTGACTTGTTAGAGAAAATCGGTTTATTCTTTATTAACTAGAGAAGAAACTAAAAACCTTTCTCTATTTGTTAGAGAATCGACTTGTTGTTCTCTCTAGTTATTAGAGAATTGTTTGTAAGTTATCTCCAGAATATAGAGAATGTAGATATTTTCATCTTAAAAGTCTGAATTCTCCAGTAGTTAGAGAATCCTATTTAAAACATTCTCCCTATATCGGAGAAATCCACAAGGCTAATTCTCCAGGGGTTAGAGAATCCCTCTTCCGTTAAAGTTCCCCCACTTTCTCGCTATTCTGGTAAAAGTATCAAATAACATTCTCTAACTGCAAGAGAATATTCCCGTAACTCATCTCCATCACCAACTTTCCTTGTTTGTTTCTAATAGTTTCTCTGGCAATTAAAGAAAAGTGTTTGGGTTTCCTCTTTCTATCTGAGGAAACCTAGCTCATTTTCTCCGGAACCAAGAGATTAGTCTGTAGATCTTTCTCTACATACCAGAGAATCCCTCTCTCTTTCAAGTTCCCCAAATTTGACGGGAGATCTCTGAACTTTTCTCGGGAAATCTCCCAACTTTTATATATTCCTTCACTCCTTCTAAAAAGTGGATATGAAGTTTGCAAATCTTCTTTGAACTTTTGATTTCGTGAGTTAAACGTGGGAAAAAAAATTCCGGCCAAAAATCCTTTTCCGGTAGTAACTCCGGCAAGAACTCATCGGAGCTGGTTTGGATTACTGTTCATTCAGTAAATATATTAGTCTACAGTAATTATTACACTAATATTACCTATAGGCTAAAAGTTATAAGTATTTATACGTATTAGGGCGTTAGTAAGCAAAATACAGGGCGTGATTTAGCAATCCAGTTGATTTCATTGGAGAAATTACTGTTTGGCAAAACCGATGGATCCCACTTGAAGGTTAACCAAACGGTAATTTCTCAAATGGATGCATTACATGATAAAGTTTGTCACTAAACTCATGGATGGACTCATGGACAACATCCTCACCTTCTTAGAGCAAGTCCAACAGATGCTACAAAATGTAGATTTTGGAGGAAATTAGAGATTTTAGCTATTTTTGGACCTACAATAGATATTACAAATGGCTCTCCAAAATGTAGTATTAATGTAGTGAGAGAAAATCATCATCTATATCTATAGAGAGAGAAAGCAAATTTGTAGTAGAGAATTAAATGATATTCACATTAAATTGAGACATAATTACTCTTTTTTTCTCTCATCTTCAACGTAAAACTAAAAAGTCACGGCCAAACTTCACTTCATCCGACAATCTTCATCTAAAACATGAAGCTGGAACAATATATACGTAATGTAATGAGGAGTAATACCCCTGTAAAGAAAGAATGATAGTTATATTTGGTTTCACCAATTTCAAGCACATGACAATCAATCTTAAATTCACTGGTACTAATTATGAGCAAACAAATTCAAAACATGGCACTAGAAAAGTTGTGACTAAAGCAAAAATCCTAATTTCACCGCCTAATTGGAACGAAAAGGGACTAAACCGTACAAAGATTTTATTTAAATTGCAAGTAGGGATTAAACTCACTTGATATTACTGGAGAGACTGAGAAAGTGAAGGTCGGAGAACTTAGTTTCAGACAATTAGAGATTTGCAAAACCGGCCTGTGACTTTCAAAATTACTTAGGTGCCGACGGCGTAGAGACTGGGTAGATTTGATGAAGTTGGGGAGCGGTACGGATTGGGCGATTTGATGAAGTTGGAGAGCGGTACGGATCGGGTATTCCGTGGGACAAAAAAAATATGGAAAATAAAAAAGAATTATTATTATTGGCGGTAATAAATGCAAAATCTTCAAAATGTAGTAACTGTTGGATATGGTCAAAAAATTAGAGAGGAAGTAGTAAAAAAATCTCCAAAATGGAGATTCTGATGTAGCATCTGTTGGACTTGCTCTTATCCCTCACCATTACTATACCTATGCATTTTTACACTCGCGTATATTGAGCACAATTCTATCAATTAAAAAAAATTAATCATAATCACAACAATGGTGATTAATTCTCTACAAGGCTAAAATAATTCCCCTGGGACAGCCGCGATCGTCATGGAAGCAATGGTGTCGAAATATGATGATCTCCGTCTTACGGGGGAGGAGGAAGAAGATCTGATCGTCACAGATCAGATTCGTCAGGAGAATCCGGGTGCGACGAAGCTTACTCTGATCGGAAATTTTTTGGCACCGCGTCGAATTTCTCATGAACAATTACAAAAGGTTTTTAAGGGGGTTTGGGTGTCCATGCCCTAGAAAGCAAAACCCTGGGCCACAATATATTTTCGTTTGATTTCCCCGACATCGGCGAGAAGATTAGGGTTTTGCAAACTCAACCGTGGATTTTTTACGTCTATTTGATCGTACTGCGCGATCCTTTGTCTGGCATGATACCGAATCAGATGACGTTTGCTACAGTTCCATTTTGGGTCTATGTACATGATATCCCACATGATCTGCTTAATGTTCCAATGGCGGAGGTAATCGGCAACAAGATTGGGAAGTTGATGGATATGGAGGAAGGGGGCGGAAGCTCGGGAAACAAGAAGCTCAGGGTTAGTGAATCAGACGCTTCCATAGATAGTAATGTTCTCAACATTCAGGCGGAGACTGGCGGTGAGGCCCAGTCCCACAAAGATCCATGAGTCGTCCCAACTTGATCCGTCTAGATGTCCTTAAAGTTGAGTGGAAAAATCTTCAGACGGTTCAACCGCTACTGGACGATTTATAGTCACGAATGAAATAAATATTGAAATAAAAAACCAGAGTGAAGTATGATGATAAGGAAATCAATCTCCTCTTCACAGCAGTCTGACACCGAGGATGAAGAATCTGGAATCCCAACTCCATTTCCAAACGGCACTTCCTTCTCACTTTGGCTAAAACTGCCTTTCTTTCTCACTTTTTGCTGTTCGGTCTGATCAATGATACCACCAATATGTCTCCATGGACCATCGAAGCGTAAAAAAATATCTGCAATTATTCATCCAAAACGAATATAATAATGTATATTTTAATTTGTGATTAAAATTGACACTAATAGATTAATCGCATGGGCTGGAAAATTAATCCTGAGCCGCAAGTTCATTATTCCTAAGCCGTAATGAATTATTCATTCCATATTTAGCAGACAATAATTCTTCAATAACAGACGTTGTGATAGATCTATTAAACAAATAATTTGCATGTTCCAAAAATATCTGCCACAAAAATAAGCCTCGTAGTGAGAGTTTCATTGTCAGAGAATATCATGGTGCTAAACGAATCCCATACTCGTGACTCTAATTTTCCAATTTTGAGATCAAATACTGAGATCTGGGTAGTTGCAACATCCATTGACTAGTGATCTTTTAAAACTTTATTACAAGTAACCCCCATAATTTATCAATCCATATATTATTCTCATCTTAATTTATAATCTTTTCATTGTTTCAAAACTTCAAAGTATATACGCAAAGGTTTTGGGAGCACGTACGGGAGTATAAAAGTTAGTCAAAAATCAAACTAAAACAATTTGGATGAAGGTTAAGAGAATATATAGTATATATGGATATTTTTCCAATCCAAGCTTTGTAAGGCCCTGTTTACCAGAGCTTATCTGTAGATCAGTTCAGTTCAGTTCAGTTCAGTTCAATTCAATTCAGTTCAGTTCAGTTCAGTTCAGTTCAGTTCAGTTCAGTTTAGTGAAAATGCAATTTGATGAAATTCAGGTTAATTCAGTCATGCTGATTCCATTTTTCAATGCATCAATTTTTACTTCAGTTCATTTTAGTTCAGTTCAGTTCAATTCAATTCAGTTCAGTTCAGTTCAGTACATCAAGAAATAAACTCTAGTAAACAGTGCCTAACTTTTTTTTAATAATTATTATAAACTTCCAAAATCAATCCTATTGGTTACTTCTTGGTTAGTTCGAATAAGTCACGGAACATGAAACAGGCAAAACAAAATAGAATTTTGGCATTAGACAATTCTATCGTAAATTGGTAATTCCATGCATTTTGTTCTTATACACGAAAATGTCCAGCTGGGGAAAACTTTTGGCATTTTGGGGAAACCGATCAATCCACCCAATTTCTTTGCTCTTTAGGCTCATCTTATCAATCATTCTGTACATTCATTAATCAATTATTGAGTGTCATTTTGGAATAAAAACAAATTGTGCATAAATTAAACAAATAATGGCTTGCAAATCTAAGTTAAATGAAAACCAAGTTTTCATCAAATTTGGAAATCAGAACGCTAAATCATCATTTGCATGTTTACTATTTCTCAATTGAGACCCGTCTCCATTGAGACCAAAGATTATATGAGACTGCTATTGATTGAATTTGTCGTTGGTGAGCTTTAAACCCGCCAATTTCCTTGATTGAATTTGTCGTTGGTGAAATTGACCAAGGAAATTGACCGAAAGATCAAGCAAATTGAACGAAAGATCAAATTAACTGAAAAATCAAGGCAAAACAAAAATACTCAAGCACATTGATTGAAAGATCAAACAAACTGACTAAAAGATCAAGCAGAAACAGTAAATGCTTATTCCCCTGCTCTTGGTCTCCACAAGGACAGGTCTCACCCAAGACTTTCTCTTGCATGTTACAGCTGGGAATCTTTTTAAGGCCCTCTACCATTCTGGAGAATTATAGGTTTTATTGCTCTACTTTTACAAAATTATGACAGTTATTATAGGTCTAATCAATAGGCCATAATTATTATGAGGCGCCATTATTATTTTCAACTAAATTAATTACAATTCAATTTTAAAAATAGTAAATTAATATTATTTACTTTTGTATCATTTAACCTAATTTTAATATCATAATCTTAAGAGATCAAAACGGTGTGGATTTATACCAACCTCTCATGTTTTTTAGTTAGTTGTTCACATCTTACTTATTTGTATATAGCTCTCATGAAGTGCATGTGCTTGGTTTGTTTCATTTTTTACATGTTTTAAGCAAAAAAATTCCATTCCTTCCTCTCCATAATAATTTACTTTTTTCATGTCCAATCTAAATACATGACATTTATCCATAAAGCGTCATTTTCATACATTCTTCAATAAAATAGATGCCAAAATAGTCACATGCAATGCGCTTTTTATGAATGTCCCATACATTTATACTCAATAAATTTGTTCTCTAACTCTAAATAGTATCATACTTAAATTTTAGTCTGAATTTATAAAAGTGGTGTACTTATTTTTTAGTATGGTATGAATGGAGTCATCTTATTAACTCACAATTTTTTTTCCAATTTTTCTCTACTTAGTTCTTGTTTTTCTTACTCGTTGAACTGAACTAAATTGAATTGAAGCAAAAATTAATATATTAATAAATATAATTATTATAACTAAAACAACTTTAATTACATAAAATCATTTTTTTATGAATTGAACTTAATCAGTTTAAACTAAACTAAACTGATATACTAATGAGAAGGACCAGGGCAGGGACACATGCTAATCTTCCCATTTCAAACCAGATATTTTACATATTAAACATTTAGTGTATTATTGCCGATGTTCTCTCTTTTATGTTTGATCTTTTCACTTTTAAATCTGATTTTTTACTTATTAAATTTGATCCTTCAATGAAAACAACTGAGACGGGTCTTAATTGAATTTTTTTTTAAACACGTGACCTTAATTTTCTCTATTTGATTTCAGTTGTATAACATCGATAGTGTATATAATCATTGTAAGAAAGCATTTGAGTGGATGTAAATGTAGACACGAATAGTCCACCTTAAAAATGATAAATCAACATCTTTAATTGGTACAAAATGCCACCAAAAGAAAATAATCCATGAGAATCAGTGAAAAGGGATAACACTAAAGAAAAGAAAATCACTTTCACGACAAATCAACAATACTCCATCACATTTTTTGGTTGGTCAGTGTGAGAGATTAATTCAATTCATTAAAAATAAAGCAATCTTTCCCTCATGTGAAAACACCCAACAACCATCTAACCTTAACACGGAAAAGGATAACCCATTTTTATGTCATAACACATTATTATCACATCGAATATGTGTTCCCCTGTCCTAAAACCCTAATTTTTTTCAAGTTAGTTATTGGCGACGGAATTTGAACTTTATTTTTATTTTTAAAGAGAATCGAGCATAACATGTCTTCTAATAAACTATGTGTAAATCTATATAACAGGGTTAAGTAAAATATGAAAATCTAAAATTTGACAGAGAAAGTAATGATACGATACATTTACTTTCCAATATATTGGAAATCAAATAATCAATTATAAATGTGCGAGAAAATTAACCAATTACTACTAGATTACAATAGGTAACAAAAATAAAATATCACATTTCCGGCAATTAAAATTCATTATTCTCATTAGTTAGTATTAAACATATAGTGTTACTTAACTGTCTTTGGAATAATTATATAGGGTTTAACCGTTTAAGTATAACTATTATTGGACAAATGTTTCATCACATGCTAGTTTATCCTGTTAATGAATCTATACTTAGATTTGTGCCGACAATGGGGCTTCTGACAATGTGATTGCCGCCAATTTCTTCCCAGATCAGATAACCGAAAACCACCTCCACGTTTTTCTTCACAACCGGAGAAGTACTTTCCACGGTCAATTTGAAGCTCTGTTTCTCGTACTTCTGTCGGAAAACCAGCTTGTCAGGACTGACACTGACCTTGAATCCATCGATCGGCGTCAACTTCGCTGTGTAAACCGCGGCTGAGTCCCCAACGTTGGTAGCTGTCCTTTTGAATTCCTTAACCGCGCTGCTCGAATTGGAGAAAAATACGAAGGATGGATAGTTTATGTCCAGAGATGGATTCGAGCAGTTGTAAGATGATCTCGTAACGGTCTGAATTTGCTGCGACGTGAAATTCAGCGCGCATAGTAGGTTAACGTAATCCTCTGTTTCTGCATCGTACACTAGCCCAGGATCCCGTGCTCTGTTCGGGTTCATATGGCCGGCGCCCATGGCGAACGGAGTTGCAGCGGCGCCGTTGAGTCCGATGTCGGAGATTGGCTTGTTTGTGTTGTCGGAAATGTCTGCGGTGGTCATCATGGCCGATCTGACGGCGGCTGGGGTCCACTTCGGGTGCACGCCTCTGAGAAGAGCTGCGACTCCTGCGGCGTGCGGACAAGACATGGAAGTTCCCGAAATGATGTTGAAGTCACTGAAAAGCTGGCCGGAGGCCACGGTGGTGACGGAGGTTTTGTTCGGCCAGGACGCTAGGACAAGAGCCCCTGGTCCCATGATGTCGGGTTTTAGTACGTACGGACAGCTTAGAGATGGGCCCCGGGAGCTGTAGCTCGTCACCATCGGGGCCGGTTTCGCTCCGACCACCGTTCCTCGGAATTCGAAGCTTGCTTCCGAACCGTTGTTCTTGAGGAAATCTAGGATCTTTTCGCCGTTTTTCAGGTCGACGTAAACAGATGGAATCTGGGATTCGAGGTAGAATTCCAGGTCGGAGTTATTCGTGATGAACACAGCTCCGGCGATTTTCGAATTCTGCGCGTAGTAAACCTGATCGCCTAACGTGTTGTTATTGTCCAGGCAGACAACTAATTTTCCCTGGTATTTCTTGAATTCCACCTGGCTCTTACAACCTTTTCCAAACACAATCGGGAGTTTCCCCGAAATGGAGTCATTTCCAGGGTACATGGAAAGCCCTTGAACTGAAACCCCATTTCCGAGGTTCACTTTTCCGATGAACTCACGGTCGATGGTTCCGGCAGCGACGGTAAGAACCCATGGGATTCCGTTATGCAAGAGACCAAGTGAGGGCCCTTCGTTTCCGGCCGAGGTCGAAACAAATATACCTTTCTCCATAGCTGCAAATGCACCAATGGCGATGGGATCCTCGTACAAGGGCTTTCCATCTAACCCTAATGACAGGGAAATGACGTCAACTCCATCCTCAATCGCTTGGTCCAATGCTGCAACGATGTCGGAAACGTACGCGCCTTCCTCCCACAGAGCCTTGTACATGGCCACGCGTGACCTCGGAGCCATGCCTGATGAAACGCCGGCAGCGTACCCGAAGAAGTTCGCATTCTCGACGTAATTTCCGGCCGCCGTTGACGACGTGTGAGTTCCATGGCCATCCACGTCACGGCTCGAGTTCATCGAGATTGTGAGGTTCGGATACTTCGCTAATAAACCCTTGTTGAAGAACCTTGCTCCGATCAACTTCTTGTTGCAGTTCGACGCGTTGAACTGCGTGCCTGTCTCACACGCGCCTCTCCATCTCGCCGGCACATCCGGCATTCCGTCGTCGTTGAAGCTCTTGCTCTCCGGCCATATTCCGGTGTCCACCACTGCTACGATGACGTCCTTTCCGAACCCGGAATCCGGCCATGCACCGGAGCTCGGATTCAGGCCGAGGAACTTCGAGGAGTGCGTGGTGTCCATTTTTACCTCCCTGTCTTTCGTCGAAGAGACAAATCCAGGGTGGTTTTTAATGGTTTCGAGCTCGGAAGGCGAAAGAACAGCACTGAATCCATGCATAGCATTGGTGTAAGAATAAACCAGCTTCGAATCCGATGTCAAAGAAGATGAAGAACTGTCTGAAATGGAGGAAAGTGTGGATAAAAACCAGTTTTCATGGGATGAGTAAGCTTTTGGCATGGAAGATGAATCCATATGGATGAGATAAGTGTCCCATTGTGCTGAATTTGGGTGAAACAGAGAAAACAGAGCAGAGAAGAAGCAAAAATACAAAGGGATGTTAATTGGTAATGCCATTGCTTTACCAATGAAACGGGACACTTTTTCTTGAAGAGAAAGTGTTGTACTTATATAGAGCAGGATTTGGTGTGCTCTTCACTACAAGTGGTGCCTGTGTGTCCATCTTGTGTGTGTGTGTGTGTGTGTGTGATAATTTATAAATCCATGGGTGAATTTTTGTTTGTGGAAAATGATGGATATGATTGATCTTGTGTCAAACTAGTTGCATTATTTTAGTGATTGCCATCTTTTAATTTTGTTTGTTTTGGTTTTACTTTAGGTGTGGGAAAAGAAAACTAATTGGGAATTTGGGGTTTCTCAATTTCAGGGTAACCAATTGGAGAGTGATTTTCATACTTCATGGACGTCCTCTCCACTCTGGTTTTGTAGGACCATGCCCTTCCTCAAGTCTCGTCCATTTATTCTCTATTAATAGAAGCGAATTATTAGAACTGATATATTATTATTCATTTAAATTAACAAACGAACAATTGAGAATGGTTACTTAAGACAAACTTATGATGAAACAACAACTTTATGTTACTTGATTATATAATAAACTTGATTCATCTAATGTGAACATCATTATATTATCAAGAAATACCAAGTCATTTTATAATTAAACCGCTTCATATACTAAGATAAAAAGTGTGAAAGTAGAATACCATCATATCATCTAATATGAATATTCACGAAACATCAAACCGTATTATAGCATGTACTAATATGAACATCGTCATATTGTTAATAAATATCAAACCGTCTTATAATCAGACGGCTTCATATACTAAGATAAAAAGTGTGAAAACGGAATAACGGAGAGAGTAAAAAGCCCTTTTAATCATATAATCTTGATACTATGATATGATTGGTATTACCTCATCCTCACTAGATTTGCACTGCGGTGTATATTGATCTCGTGTTCCTTAAAGGCCTTTCATTGGAAAAGAAAGTGGACTTAGTGGTCCGTCCTCTAACAAAAGGGAAACAGAGGTTTAGGTCCTTAATTGAAAGAGACGTCCATTCTTCCATCCATTATCAACGTCAAATTTACACACGGGCTATTCTCCGGCGTGCATACGTCATTTACAATTTTGTGCCTATGCTACTTAGGGATCACTATAATAGTGGATTATCAGTTGATCCATACCCATTTCACTTTAATTTTAGAATTAATGAAGAGAAAGTCTTGGGTGAGACCTGTCCTTGTGGAGACCAAGAGCAGGAGAATGAGCATTTACTGTTTCTGCTTGATCTTTTAGTCATTTTGTTTGATCTTTCAATCAATGTCCTTGAGTATTTTTGTTTTGCCTTGATTTTTCAGTTAATTTGATCTTTCGTTCAACTTGCTTGATCTTTCGGTCAATTTTCTTGATCATTTCCTTGGTCAATTTCGCCAACGACAAATTCAATCAAGGAAATTGGCGGGTTTAAAGCTCACCAAAGATAAATTCAATCAATAGCAGTCTCATATAATATTTGGTCTCATTTGAGACAGGTCTCAAATGAGAATTTGCCATTAATGAAATATCATATACAATCTATACCTGTTAGATAGTAACGTACTAATTTAGACTAACTTAGAAGATACTATCATTTAAATCTATGTAAGCATGGTGAAGTCTTACACTCCATCTTAGCTGACACTAGGACTAATCTAGAAGACGCACCGTTTGACTCCATGTAATCATATTAACTCCTCGCATTCCGTTTTGAGAACCGTCGATCACAACTTCACAAGCTAACTGCAGTATGGAAGTTTACATTTGGATAAGCCCTTTCAAGAAATTGTTCTAATGCACCCCTAAACCAATTTCACTAGTCCATCCATTACACCATATTTCACATAGTTTGTCAAGCTTTAATTGACCTATTTACTATCAAATTTTAGTCTACCTAATTACATTGATTTTTCATTGATCTAAACTTCTAGTGATCCTTTGGGCTTAATAACGGATCAGTTAGTGGCATATTTCACGGGGCAATATTGAGTTCCTGTGGTTGTGTATGTGCTGGCTAGTTTGGTCCACAAAACAATGGTGCATTTTGTCAAAATATGAAGAAGACAAGTGAATTAAGTCGTTCCATGAACCCACCATGTGCTAAACTGGTACTAATCCAAACCCGGTCCAAATGTAACTTAACGTTTTTATCATGTCACTTAGGGCTGTTAATTATATACTCCATCCGTCCCCAAATAAGTGTCTTACTGAAAAAGTCAATTTTTTCACACCATATTTGACCATTAATAACTTTAATTCTATTCAATATTAGAGTAAATAATTTTGAATTTTAAAAATTACGTCATACGAGAATTCTAACGATATGTTATGTGAAAATATCTTATTTATATATTATAAGTTATTAATGGTCAAATTTGGTGTGAAAAAAATTAACTATTTCAGTGAGATAATTATTTGGGGGCGGAGAGGGAGTATGCGAGTAGACTATGAGAGAAGATGGTTTGGCTGGTCATCCCTAATTAACTTATTTAAGCTGATTTGAGTTGAATTGAAAGTAAAAAATTGATGTACTAATAAGGTCTTGTTTGATAAAACATATTTCTTGTTGAATTGAACTGAACTAAAATAAATTTAAAAATATTTACTCCTAAATTGAAAAATATATAAATATATTGAACTAAAAACATTAGCTCTGGAAAATGGGAATAGAATGATTAAACTAAGCTGAATATGATTAAATTATATTCATGTAATATGAACTAAATTGAATTGAATTTCAAACTAAACTGAATTAAATTTTGAACTAAACTAAACTGAGTTTCAAAGAACATGCTCATAGTCTCTTACTACGCTATCATCATAATTCATAACTAAAAAGTACAATTTAGGGCTAAAGACTAAAGGGAATCAATGGGTTAATCAACATTCTTAGCTCCGATTATAGAACCCTAATATCTCAAAACAAACCTAATCATCATTACCAGACAGGAATCATAGGAGCCACAACAATGGGACTCCTAACCCTATGCATGCCATTCTCCTCAACCCAAACAACCGAGCCGGACGCCACACTCTGATTCAGGCCAGCTAGCGTATAGCCCTGTCTTTCGTTTTTCTCCCCGAACACCAACCTCTCCGGCTGCACAGTGACCGTCGAGCCCTTCGGCGCCGACACCCGAGCCTTGTACGACGTCGCGCCATTTCCGATGCTGGTAACCGTCCTCTCAAACGTGTGACTGAGTTCGGTTTCCACTGTACTGTTTTTCTCGTACAGAACAATGAAGGATGGATAGTTCAGGTCGGCCGGTTTCACCGAGCAGTTGAAAGAGCTTGATCTCGCAATGGTGGCAATCTGGTTCTGAGTATAATTCATAGAGCTGAGTAATCCGATGTAATCTTCGACGCCGGCATCGTAAATCAGGCCCGGGCCATAGCGCTGTTCGAGGTCGACTTGACCCGCTCCCATGGATGTAGGGTTCACAGCTCACAGGTATGAAGTTGAACCCGGAATCCGCAATCGGGTCGCCCTGGTTATCCAGGGGTTGGCGGTTAGTTATTATTGAGTGTCATACTCTACATTTTCAAAAAAAAAAAAAAAAAAGTGTCATACTCTACATCCATTGATCAATTAATTAGTGTCATTTTGGAATAAAAACAAATTGTGCATAAATTAAACAAATGATGGATTGCAAATTTACGTTAAGGGAAAACCAGTTTTCTGCAAAATTGGAAATCAGAACGCTGAATCAATCATTTGCATGTTACAGCTGGGAATCTTTTAAGGCCCTCTCACTTTCTGGAGAATTATGGGTTTTTATAGTTCTATTTTTACAAAATTATGACAGTTGTTATGAAATTATGATAGTTGGCCTCTCTAATCAATAGGTTTCTGAAATTATTATGAGGCGCCATCATTATTTTCAACTTAATTAATAACTCTTAATTTAAAATAGTGTACAAATTAATATTATTTACTTTTGTATCATAATCTTAAGAGATCAAAACGGTGTAAATTTATACCAACCTCTCATGTTTTTTAGTTAGTTGTTCACATCTTACTTATTTGTATATAGCTCTCATATAGTCATGTGCTTGGTTTGTTTCATTTTCCACATGTTTTAAGCAAAAAAATTCCATTCCATTTTTCATGTCTAATCTAAATACATTACATTTATCTATAAAGCGTCATATTCATACATTCTTCAAGAATATAGATGCCAAAATAGTCACATGCAATGCGCTTTTTATGAATGTCCCATGCATTTATACTCAATAAATTTGTTCTCTTACTCTTCATAGTATCATACTTAAATTTTAGTCTGAATTTATAAAAGTGGTGTAATTGTTTTTAATATGGTATGAGTCATCTTATTCACTCACAAATTTTAGAATTTTGTCAACTTAGTTATTGTTTTCCGAGTTTATTTCTCGTTAAATTGAACTAAATTGAAGTAAAAATTAATATTAATACATAGAATTAGTATAATTAAAATAACCTTAATTTCAAATTTTTTTTTTTAATAAATGGACCTTGATTTTCTCTATTTAATTTCGATAAATTATCAATTGAGACTTGGTCTCAATGCATCATTATGCTTAATTATACGTAAAATATCAGTTTTGAAAGTGAGAAGATCAGCAATAATACACGAAATGATGGTTGAATTTTCGAATCGATTTCAATTGAGACTAATATCACATAATTTATTTATTTTTAATTTCAATTCTATAAAATCGATGGTGTATATGTAATCATTGCAAGAAAGCATTTGAGTGGATGTAAATGTAGACACGAATAGTCCACCTTAAATGATGAATCAACATCTTTAATTGGTGCAAAATGCACACCAAAAGAAAAGAATCCATGAGAATCGGTGAAAGGGAATAACACTAAAGAAAAGAAAATCACTCTCACGACAAATCAATAATACCCCATAACTTAGACTTTCTTTTCTCTCTCCTAGCGCGGACTAGGGTTTAAGATACGAAGAAAAGTGTTTTCATCCAAGACGTTCAGCCGACGGCAATCGCAGCCAACGATCTCAACGTCCATGGATACCATCTCAGCTCTTTGTGAAGGGCTGACGCTTACAAATGTGGAAAAGACTGTTCCATCGGAGAAAGCCATGGTTTCAGAGGAGTAGTTTCGCTTCACGCTGATCGGAAAAATACTTGCACCTCGCAAGATCCCCGGGGTTAAGTGCTTAACATGTTCAGTACGCTCTGGGGTTTACCGAACGGATTCATGTGTCGATCGCTCGGCGATAACATGTTTCTGTTCCAGTTTGAAAGGGAGGCAGACAAGGTTAGGGTTTTAAACACTGAACCCTTACTTTTTGACAAGTACCTTTTGGTGCTTAAGGAGACCTTTCCGGGGATGGATTCGACGACTATGGAGTTCAAGATCGTGCCGTTCTGGGTTCTTGCTCACAAGGTGCCGCCGCTGCACATGAACGCGGGCACATCGGTGAAGATCGGCAAGAGACTCGGCATGTTCATCAATGCCCAGGCGGATTACGATGGCTGCTTTATCGGCAAGTTTATGCGTATTTGCATCAGAATCGACGTCACAAAACCCTTGCTCAGGGGTATCACAGAAACCTTCGATGTTCCGACATTGGTACCACTGCAATACGAGAAGCTCCCGACATAATTTTGCTCGTATTGTGGCTTGATCATCATGTTCACAGGGTTTGCGAGACGTGCAAACAAGCACAATCAGTAGTGGAGAGGCTAAGAATCCACTTCAAAGACGCTATGAGGGTTCTGTACAACACGTCGCCATTTGAAGGACGTCCTAGCAACCAAGGTCACAAATCACCGCCCCGTCGGCAGCCATCACCACTGCGAGCCGGTCTCCACAGCGTGGCCGATCACCGCCACGGCGTGAAAACCCTAGGCGAGAGGAAATCATCAGGGTTGAGAATCCTAGGCATGAGGGGACTTTGATTGAAAACTCTGATGGGGTTCTGGTGGAGAAAAACCCTCGTCCAAAAGTTCTTGTTAGCGATCTGTATGTGAACAGAAAAGCAGACCCGCTGGCTCAATGCTACATAAACCCTAACGCAGTTGAGCATGATTACCGCAATGATCCTCGTGGAAAATCAAATTGGCCGAATTACTATGAAGAGATTGCATTGGCACGTGCAAATTTCAAGCACCATCATCCAGTTATGGTGAATGGTGTGTACAAGAGGGTTGGAGACCCGCTGGCGCCATTGGAGTTTCCGTACCAGACCGGAGCAGCTCACTACTCCGATCATCACTGAAATAATCGAGCTGGACAGTGAGATGCAAGATCAGGTGGAGAATAATTGTCAAGTCATGGTACCCAGCCGCGAAGAGACATTTAAAGTCCAATCTCCGACGACGACAATGAAAGCAAGTGAACCTTTAAGCACCTTTCTGGTCCAGCACCAGTAAATTATGAGTCCCCACTGAAGAAGGTTCTGAAGCAGATGGAAGCGGCTTACCAGAAGAAGACAGGCTTATCCCCGGGAAAGAAAACAACAACAAAAAGAGACAGGCTGACATGAGCAGTAGGGGCAGCGAAGAGAAAACTGAGATTGAATTATGTTATTGAACATGATGTTCACTCTGGATGGGACGGCAAACGTGCAAAGGTTAGCAAGGATGTTTCCTGGGCACATGCTACCACCACTACCTAGGCAGAGACTGGCATGGAGTTCCAGTCCTGCCAAGATCCATGAGTCGACCCAGATGAAACCGTCTGGATGCCCTTAAAGCTGAGTGGAAAGATCTCTAAACGGTTCAGGAAAGGCGCACTAGTATGTGCCTAAGTTTTTTCTTATGGTTTGCTGTTTGTTTCTTATTTCAGTCTTTTATTTTGGCATCAATAACCGACGAGGAGCCACATCTCGTCGAGGTAGAAGTTGATGCCCGAGGGTCTTCCGGAGGCATATCATGGGAGGAAGAGGATGGAGAATCCCTTTGGAAGCCATTCATTGTAAGAAAAGTTTGTCCGGATGTCGTGACAATGCCAATGGAGAAGTTCTCATCTGAGTTAGAGATTAGTACATTCATGGGGCCATGTTGGTCTCCTTGTTTTTTAACAGTCTATTTAGCTAGCGATACCCACAGAGTTGAGCACCCTATTAGAGAGTGTTAGTCTTAACCATGTTCAACCGCTACTAGACGATTTCCAGTGATTTATGAATGCAATAACTATTTATTTTTTTAAAAAAATAAAATAATACTCCATCACTTGCTTTCAAAAAAAATAAAATAATACTCCATCACATTTTTTTAGTTGGTAATTGTGAGAGATCAATTCAGGGCATTAAAATAAAGCAATCTTTCCCTCATGCAAAAACACCCAACAACCATAACTTATTATTATGACATCGAATATGTGTACCCATGTCCTAAAACCCTAATTTTTTTTAGCAGCGGAGTTTGAACTTAATTTTAGAGATCGAATATAACATTTTTTCAATGAACTATGTATAATAGAGTTAAGCAATGGTAAAATCAATTTGATGGCCAAATTGATGGCGAAAGTCTAAAATTTGATGGCGAAAGCAATGGTACAATCCAATAAGGGCTACATTTGCTTTCCAATACATTGGAAATCAATTATAAATGGGCGAGAAAAGCAGTTAGTACTAGATTACTAGATTAAGTCGGATCCTCTGCGCAAATATTCTACGCAAACATTACGCCAAAACGACGTTGTTTGTGTTTCTTACCATAAATTCTGCTAACATTAACCATAATTTCGTTTTGATTGATTATGTTTTACCGTAAATTCATAAGCTAATTATTTTACGTACAAACATCCACATGAGTTTAGATTAAACTATTTTGTCATGTTTTTGCTTAACACAATATTATTTAATATTTGTTTCATTAAAAAAACTATAATTAATGTTTAATTAAAATTTTGAGCATAATAAACAACAATATTAATAAATTAATAAATTTAAAATATTAAATATTAAATAAATTAATAAATAAAATTTAAAATATTAAATAAAATTTAATTAAGTTGTATTTAATTAACTTCATTATATTTTAATTAAATATATTGAGAATGACAATAAATTAATAGACAATTATATATTTGAAATGATAAATATTTCTTCAACCTACAAAATATTATAAAATACATAATTTTTATCTTTTCCATAATATAAAATATATGAATTTATCGGTCTATATGTATATTTTGTTGTTGTTGTCGTGTTAGCAAATTTATCATCCTTCCAATTCTAATACCAAGTCTAACCGTTTTAAAAAAATTCGTGAAAGAAATGATTAAAAATAATGTGGGATGGTTGGATATATGCAAGTAATCTATATGAAAGAATGTCAGACAGATTAATAAATGATTGAAATCTACTGTAGAAAGACAAACAGTCATTTTTGCGTAACATTGGCGTAGAATCTCTTGCGCAGAGGATCTCGAGCGGTACTAGATCACGATATGTAACAAAAATTAAATATCACAATTTTGGTATTTAAAATTTATCATCATTCTCATTATTAGTATTAAACATATAGGGTTTAAGTGTTACTGATCAACAGTCTTTGGAGTAATTATATTGGGTTTAAGTATAACTATTATTGGACAAATGTTTCATCACATGCTATTTTATCCTGTTAATGAATCTATACCTAGATTTGTTCCGACAATGGGACTTCTGACAATGTGTTTGCCGCCAATTTCTTCCCAGCTCAGATAACCGAAAACCACCTCCACGCCTTTCTTCACAACCGAAGAAGTACTTTCCACGGTCAATTTGAAGCTCTGTTTCTCGTACTTCTGTCTGAAAACCAGCTTGCCAGGACTGACATTGACGTTGAATCCAGCAATCGGCGTCAGCTTCGCTGTGTAAACCGCGGGTGAGCCCCCAACGTTGGTAACCGTCCTTTTGAATTCCTTAACCGCCACGCTGCTCGGATTTGAGAAAAATATGAAGGATGGGTAGTTTATGTCCAGAGACGGATTCGAGCAGCTGTAAGATGATCTCGTGACGGTCTGAATTTGCTGCGACGTGAAATTCAGCGCGCATAATAGGTTAACGTAATCCTCTGTTTTTGCATCGTACACTAGCCCAGGATCCAGTGCTCTGTTCGGGTTCACATGGCCGGCGCCCATGGCGAACGGAGTTGCAGCGGCGCCATTGAGTCCGATGTCGGAGATTGGCTTGTTTGTGTTGTCGGAAATGTCTGCGGTGGTCATCATGGCCGATCTGACGGCGGCTGGGGTCCACTTCGGGTGCACGCCTCTGAGCAGAGCTGCGACTCCTGCGGCGTGCGGACAAGACATGGAAGTTCCCGAAATGATGTTGAAGTCACTGAAAAGCTCGCCAGAGGCCACGGTGGTGACGGAGGTTTTGTCCGGCCAGGACGCTAGGACAAGAGCCCCTGGTCCCATGATGTCGGGTTTTAGTACGTACGGACAGCTCCGAGATGGGCCCCGGGAGCTGTAGCTCGTCACCATCGGGGCCGGTTTTGCTCCGACCACCGTTTCTCGGAATTCCAAGCTTGCTTTAAGGTGAGAACCGTTGTTCTTGAGGAAATCTAGGATCTTTTGGCCGTTTTTCAGGTCAACGTAAATAGATGGAATCTGGGATTTGAGGTAGGATTCCAGGTCGGAGCTATTCGTGATGAACACAGCTCCGGCAATTTTCGAATTCTGCGCGTAGTAAACCTGATCGCCTAACGTGTTTTTATTGTCCAGGCAGACAACTAATTTTCCCTGGTATTTCTTGAATTGGCTCTTACAACCTTTTCCAAACACAATCGGGAGTTTCCCCGAAATGGAGTCATTTCCAGTGTACATGGAAAGCCCTTGAACTGAAACCCCATTTCCGAGGTTCACTTTTCCGATGAGCTCACGGTCGATGGTTCCGGCAGCGACAGTAAGAACCCACGGGATTCCGTTATGCAAGAGGCCAAGTGAGGGCCCTTCGTTTCCGGCCGAGGTAGAAACAAATATACCTTTCTCCATCGCTGCAAATGCACCAATGGCGATGGGATCCTCGTACAAGTGCTTTCTATCTAACCCTATTGACAGGGAGATGACGTCAACTCCATCTTTAATCGCTTGGTCCAATGCTGCAACGATGTCGGAAACATAAGAGCCTTTCTCCCACACAGCCTTGTACATGGCCACGGGCGACCTCGGAGCCATGCCGGAGGAAACGCCGGAAGCGTATCCGAAGAAGTTCGCATTCTCGACGTAATTTCCGGCCGCCGTTGATGACGTGTGAGTTCCATGGCCATTCACGTCACGGCTCGAGTTCATCGAGATTGTGAGGTTTGGATACTTCGCTAATAAACCCTTGTTGAAGAACCTTGCTCCGATCAACTTCTTGTTGCAGTTCGACGCGTTGAACTGTGTGCCTGTCTCACACGCGCCTCTCCATCTCGCCGGCACATCCAGCATTCCGTCGTCGTTGAAGCTCTTGCTCTCCGGCCATATTCCGGTGTCCACCACCGCTACGATGACGTCCTTTCCGAACCCGGAATCCGGCCATGCACCGGAGCTCGGATTCAGGCCGAGGAACTTCGAGGAGTGCGTGGTGTCCATTTTTACCTCCCTGTCTTTCGTCGCAGAGACAAATCCAGGGTGGTTTTTAATGGTTTCGAGCTCGGAAGGCGAAAGAACAGCACTGAATCCATGCATAGCATTGGTGTAAGAATAAACCAGCTTCGAATCCGATGTCAAAGAAGATGAAGAACTGTCTGAAATGGAGGAAAGTGTGGATAAAAACCAGTTTTCATGGGATGAGTAAGCTTTTGGCATGGAAGATGAATCCATATGGATGAGATAAGTGTCCCATTGTGCTGAATTTGGGTGAAACAGAGAAAACAGAGCAGAGAAGAAGCAAAAATACAAAGGGATGTTAATTGGTAATGTCATTGCTTTACCAATGAAATGGGACACTTTTTGTTGAAGAGAAAGTGTTGTACTTATATAGAGCAGGATTTGGCGTGCTCTTCACTACAAGTGGTGCCTGTGTGTCCATCTTTTTTTTTTTTTGGTAATCTGTGTGTCCATCTGTGTGTGTGTGTGATAATTTATAAACCCATGGGTGAAGTTTTGTTTGAGTAAAATGATGGATATGATTGATCTTGTGTCAAACTAGTTGCATTATTTTAGTACAGACACTTTTATTACACTTTTTATTGGATCTCTCAAGTTATAATAGTAGACATGTAATTCGGTTATTCTAGTAATAGCCTAGTCGAATTGGATGTCAATTCCACTCATTGTAATCGTTTTTTGGGTGTTTCCTAGAACGCGGAATGAATTTCTTAAATTAAAAAAGTTGCATTATTTTAGTGTTTGCCATTTTTTATTATTTTGGTTGTTTTGGTTTTACTTCAGTTGTGGGAAAAGAAAACTAGTTATTGGGGTTTCTCAATTTCAATTGGAGAGTGATTGCCTTTCATACTCAATGGACGTCCTCCACTCTGGTTTTGTAGGACCATGCTCTCAACTTTCTTCCATTTATTTTCCATTAAGAGAATTGGTTCTTAAATATGACATCTTATTATTAATTTAAATTAATGAACGAACAATTATCAATAGTTTATCTTGACTAAAACTTTTTTTCCGAGCCCTAAAATATCTAAAAAATTAGTTTTTTGGCCCTCAAAAAAATGCAGGGTTTATAATCCCAATAATCACAAAATAATGTTTTGTGGCCTCATGTGATTTTAAATTGAGTTTTTGTGGCCTTTGGACCAATAACAATAATAATAGTTCTCTATTAGGGCATTTCAGTAATTTTATTCTATTTTACACTTTCAAAAAATTAAAACTACAAAAACAATTAAAAATCAGCGATGACACTAGCATGACGTCACAGTGATGCTATCTTCAGATTTATTAGGCCATCATCATCACCAATCATTGTGTTGTCTATGTTCCCAGGCCATCATCATCATCATCATCATCATCATCACCGGAGTTCATCGGGATTGAAGAACACGAAGAACATCCTCGCAGGAATCATGTTTTGACCGGCCTGAATCAACGATTGGACAGCGGGATTACTTGAATTTGTGGTATATTTCGGTTGAAGATTTGATTTATTGTTTTAAAACATCCTTTTTGATTTTAGGAAGATTGTTTTTGAGTTTTGGAAGATGATGAAAGTTTTGGACAGAAAATCATATCAAGATTTTGTTCTTGATTAACTTTTAATAAGAAATCAATAAGTTCATGATGATGTCAGCTGGAGTTTTTATTTTATTTTAAATTGATAAAATTACTAAAATACCCCCATCATTTAACGGAATGACCAAATGCCATAAAAACTCATATTGTAATTTAGGGGGCCATAGACCCTGCAAAAAAATTTGAGGACCAAAAATCTGCTTTTAGGGGTAAGAAAAAACTTTTTAGTCATTTATCTTTATAAAAGAAGAAAGAGAAAATTATCAGGGTACCACTGGGTTCTTTATTAAGTGATCATGTATCCCTGGAATTTTTAGAAGTGCTCTAGTACCCTTATATCGACATTAACTTTGTAAATCATAAACCTGCCTAAAAGCTAAGAAAGGTCATCAAACTATTTATCTCCAATTTTTAGATAATTTGAAAACAAACATGTATATACCATTTAGAGATTCTAGGGGTAAATTTTTTTAAAAAATGTTGGTTCAAGTGTACACGAGCACTTTAAAAAAACCAAAGGTACATGAGCACTTTTTTTTGAAGGTATACTACAACAACCTAATTTGGTACAAGAATCATACTCTACTCTAATCTAATCCTACTCTACAAGGAGCCTGAGGAGTTTCGAACTACTGACCTCCCCTTAGCGAGGCAAGACCCCTGGCTAACTGGGCTAGGCAAGTTGGTTACATGAGCACTTAAAAAAAAAACAAAGGTACATGAGTATTAACAAAAAACTTAAAGGTAATATGACACTTTTCTCGGGAAGAAAATATGATAATATTAAAAAGAGTCTCCTATTAGGTATCTCATGGTGAAACAGCTAGATGTTATTTGATATTATAATGAGATTAGCTCACCTTTATTATGAACCTCGCCATTTGATCAAGAAACTTCAAGCTGTCTCATGGTGGTGAAGCTACCTCATACAACTCATACAAGTATTTTGATCGTTGAATCTTGATGCTATGATTTACATTGTGGAGTATAGTGATCTCGTGTTCCTTGAAGGGCTTTCATTTGAAAAGAAAGTGGACTTAGAGCATCCACAATGATATTATGGTTAAGGAGCACTCCTTAAGTGTCACATCAGCATTTTTGATAAAAACTAAATAAGAAGCAACATCAACAATGATAAGAATTTTAAGGAGTACTTCTTATTTGAATTTGGAAGACAATAAATAAGAGATTTGTGTTTTTTAATAGGTAATTCAGCACACAAAAAGAGGCAACCACTCCTTAAATAAAGAGCAAGTCCTTAATAAGGAGTGGTCCTTAAAAATCAATAACGGTCATTTCCTAATAAGGAGTGCTCCTTATTAAGAAAAGTGCATCTAAGGAGCACCATTGTGGATGCTCTTAGTGGTCCTCTAAAAAATGGGAAACAAAGGTTACAATATTAATAACTAATGTAAAGCTTACAATTAGAAAGAACCGTCAAATTTTACTAATGTAAAATTATGTAAAATTTCATAGGTTATACTATGTTAACACGAATTTAGGATTTTAGAAAATATGTTGGAAAAATAAACAAACTTAATTAGGATTTTAGATCCTGCTTTATTTAGTTTTCTTTAAACATTAGGAAGTTCCTAGAATTATAGTTTCATGAATGGTTTAGGAGTTTATGTAGTCTATATAAAGACGCATTGAGCATTGATTGTGATTGAGGCATTTCAACAAGAAGATTAAGCTAAGATTGAAAGGATTGAGATACAGACATTTAGGTTTGGTTTGGGGTCGAGAGTCTATTTGAAGACTAGAAGCCGGGTTGTGGCTTCCCCCTTTGACGACAAGTCGCTTTGCGATGTCGGGTTTGTAATTGTCTCTAATACAACTAAAGATTAAGATATTGATATTTGTTCCGCTGCGTGTTTACTGGAATATAATTATTCACGGTAATTTTTATATTCCCACAAGTGGTATCAAGAGCCTGTTAAAAGGTCCGAGACAAGAGCCTAGGAAAAGGTTCAGGTGTCTGAAGAGCCCGAGAAAAGGTCCGGGAAAATCTGAAGATTTGAGAAGCCGGAAAAGAAGATTCCGGGAAATCAAAGAAGTAAGTTCTGAGATTTGAAGACGGTGCGAACAAGCTGTTTGTACACGTGGTGGCCGGTGGAGAAATTTCATACGGCGGTTATGATGGATATGGAGAATAGAATGGAGATGGATTATTATTGTTCTTGCATTCGAAAATTGGCTGGGAGAGAGAATTACGAGATTTGGAAATTTTGTATGTGGAATACTCTTGGAGCGCTTCAATTGGATAAAAATGTTGAAATAGAATTGGCAGATGATGCACATAGTGAAGAGGTTAGTGGTGATCGTTTGGCTTTATCACAGATTCATTATATTGTAGAAGAGTCAACTGTCCATACGCATCTTAACCATGTTAACAGTGCTAGACAAGCATGGAGTAATTTGGATGTGATGTATGGTCCTTTGGAGGAAAAATAAAGAAAGGTTTTGAGTCTAGAGAGAGAATTAAATATGTGTGAGATGAGAACACATGAATCCGTGCATGATTATATCAAAAGAATTGAAGTGATTAAGTCAGAGATGATATCTAATGGATATTATCCGAAAGAGAAGATGTTTGTGGAAAGACTGTTTGTTTCGTTACCTCAGATGTTTGAACATCTTGTAATGATTGTAATGGCGACAAGATATATTGAAACAATGAAGTTGGAAGATTTGTGTGGTTTATTGTGTTGTCAAGAACTTAATAAACAGTCTAGTTTTCCTTGTATCGTTGAAACTGATATGTGGAGTCGGCATTTCGAAGAAGAGATATCTGCTGAAGATGAAGAAATTGTGGAAGAAGCAAAATATGTGGAAGAAAAAGAAGAAACTCATAAAGAGGAAGTTGTGAAAGTTTCAAAGATTGAAGAAGATGAGATTTTGGAACAAGAAACTGTGATTGATTATGTGGAAGAGAAGAAAGAAGAAGTTTTTATCTTTGAAGAACCTGGAGCGAAAAAGGAAGAAGGTTGTGATGAGGTGATAGTAGATTTTGATATCTTGGAAAAGATACATGAAAATATAGGTATTGAGGTTCCTGACGAAGAAACTCCAAAGAAGGGAGATGTAAAAGAAGAAGATGCAAATGAATGCAAGATTGAAGAAGAGGAATATATAGTGCTGGAAGAGCAAGAAAATTTTATTGTTGGTGTGGGGAAGAAACCAAAGGAAGCTGAAATTGATGAGATTGAAGAAAAGTTGGAAGAATATTTCCTTGTTGAACAATCTGTATCTCACAAAGAAGATGGGGATGAAGGAGTAATACTGGACTTCGAGAGTTTGATTGAAGATTTGAACAAGGAACATAGTTTTCTTCCTTCTCTTCAAGTTCTTCCTTGTCTTTAAAAGGAACAATCTCATTTATAACATCATCTTCACCAACTTCAACTTTGGTCTTAACTCCGGCTTTCAGTCTTCAAAGAGACTCTCGACCCCAAACTCAATCCTTGCTAAATATCTCTTGCCTAATGCCTCAATTACAATCAATGCCCTATGCGTCTTTATATAGACTACATAAACTCCTAACCATTCATGAAACTATAATTCTATCAAGTTCCTAATCCTTAAAGGAAATATATGAAGCAGGATCTAAAATCCTAATTAAGTTTGGTTTAATTACCAACATAGCCTCCCTTAAACCAAACTTGATCAAAGCAGCTCCAGCACCATCACGAGCTTCATACGCCATTGCAAACTCCGTAGCTGTATCAGCAACATGTATCTCCAGCACGGACTTCTCAAACCATTGAACTATCAATGCATCCATCCCAACCATTCCTATGAACTTCAAATCTTCGAAAATTTTCTCTGGATTGTTCTCAAAGAAATCATTCATCTTTACCCATTCTTCTTTGAGAAAGGGTTTCTTCACAACCGTTCTAACTTCAACTTCATCTTTAAATTTAACTTTCAAATTTTTTCTTTCCTATTCCTCATCTTTTAGCTTATTAACAGAGTGCTTCTCTTTATCTTCAATCTTATCTCTCAAAAGAATAATTTCTTTCACAACCTCTAACTTCAACATCGTCCTTATTTCTCAAAGGAACAATTTCTTCTTTCACAGCATCACTAAATTCAACTCGTTCCTTGTCTCTGAAAGGAACAATCTCATTCATGGCATCATTCTCATAAACTTCAACATTGATCTTTACATCTTCAAAAATCTCCTCCAGAGAAATCAAATCTTCAATCAAACTCTCATAATCCCGTATCACTTCTTTATCCCCATCTTCCTTGTGAGATTCAGATTCTTCAACAAGTAAATCTTCATCTAACTTTTCTTCAATCTCTTCATCAATTTCAACTTCCTGTGGCTTCTCCCCCACACCAACAATAACATTTTCTTGCTCTTCCAGCACTAAATTTTCCTCTTCTACAATTTTGCATTTTTTTCTATCTTCCTCTTCAACAACTTCCGCATTTGGAGTTTGTTCGTCAGGAACCTCAATATCAATATCTTCTTCATGTATCTTTTCCAAGATATCAAAATCTACTATCACCTCATCATCACCTTCTTTTTTTTCCGGTTCAGGTTCTTCAAAGATAAAATCTTCATCTTTCATCTGTTCCACATGATCCATCACAGTTTCTAGTTCCAAAATATCATCTTCTTCAATCTTGGAAACTTTCTCATCTTCCTCTTTTTGAGTTTCTTTATCTTCTGCACAATGTGCTTTTCCCACAATGTCTTCATCTTCAGCAAACATCTCTTCTTCGAAATGACGACTCCCCATATCAGTTTCAACGATACAAGGAAAACTAGACTTTTTATTAAGTTCTTGACAACACAATAAACCGCACAAATCTTCTAACTTCATTGTTTCAAGATCTCTTGTCGCCATTACCATCATTATAAGATGTTCAAACATCCGAGGTAATGAAACAAGCAGTCTTTTCACAAACATCTTCTCTTTCGGATAATATCCATTAGATATCATCTCTGACTTAATCACTGCAATTCTTTTGATATAATCATGCACTGATTCATGTGTTCTCATCTCACACATTTTCAATTCTCTCTCTAGACTCAAAACCTTTCTTTGTTTTTCCTCTGAAGGACCGTACATCACATCCAAATTACTCCATGCTTGTCTAGCACTTTTAACATGGTTAAGATGTGTATGAACAATTGACTCTTCTACATTATAATGAATCTGTGATAAAGCCAAACGATCACCACTAACCTCTTCACCATCTGCATCATCTGCCAATTCTTTTTCAACATTTTTATCTAATTGAAACGCTCCAAGAGTATTCCACATACAAAATTTCCAAATCTCGTAATTCTCTCTCTCAGCCAATTTCCGAATGCAAGAACAATAATAATCCATCTCCATTCTCTTCTCCATATCCATCATACCAGACACAATTTTTTTGTTTTTAACCGCTGTATGAAATTTCTCCACCGGCCACCACGTGTACAAACAAATTGTTTGCACCGTCTTCAAATCTCCGAACTTACTTCTTCGATTTCCCGGACTCTTCTCTTCCGGCTCCTCAAACTCAGATACCCGGACCTTTTTCTCGGGCTCTTCAGACACCTGAACCTTTTCCTTGGCTCTTGTCTCGGACCTTTTAACAGGCTCTGATACCACTTGTAGGAATATTAAAAATTACCATGAATAATTATACTCCAGTAAACACGCAGCGGAACAAATATCAATATATTAATCTTTAGTTGTAGTGGAGGCAATTACAAACCCGATGTCGTCAAATGGGAAGTCACAACCCGGTTTTCAGTCTTCAAAGAGACTCTCGACCCCAAACTCAATCCTTGCTAAATATCTCTTGCCTAATACCTCAATTACAATCAATGCCCTATGCGTCTTTATATAGACTACATATACTCATAAACCATTCATGAAACTATAATTCTATCAAGTTACTAATCCTTAAAGGAAAACAATAATGCGAGTAATTCATATTAAGAACCGTCTAAAATTGAATTTCAAACAGAAATGTGACTTGAACTCTATATCACTATAACAACGGATTATCAGTTGATCCATACACATTTCACTTTTTATTTTATTTTAGGAAATATTATATACATTCTATAATCTATACTTGTTATAGATTCTAAAATCTATCACATTCACTTTTTATTACATTCTAAAATCTATACTTGTTATATTGTAACATATAATTTAGACCGACTTAGTTTTTTGAAGGTAAAATATTTATTTTTTTCGTAAATTACTGAAAATCGTCCAACCGCGGTTGAACATGGTTAAGAAGAGTTCCCTCTAGTAGCGTGCTCTACTCTATAGGGATTGATCTAAACAAAATATTGAAGAACAAGGCGACCAACATGACTCCGTAAATGTTTTAATCTCTAACTCAGATGTAAACTTCTCCATTGGCATTGTCTCGACTTCCGGACAAACTTTCCTAATAGCGAAGGGCTTCCAAAGGGGTTCCTCATCCTCTTCCTCCCATGATATGCCTCCGGAAGGCCCTCGGGCATCAGCTCCTACCTCGACGAGATGTATCTTCTCGTCGGTTATTGATATTAAAACAGAAAAAATAACAAAAAATAAAAGAAAACAACCACGCGCAAATTTAGACCGACTTATTGAATCTATGTAAACATGGTGAAATCTTACATTTCATCCTAACACACCAGGACTAATCTAGAATACACACCATTTGCATGTAAGTACATTAATTAAAATAAATTGAAATATATTTAATTGAATTGAAAAAATATATATATATTGAACTACAAAAAAAGCTCTGGAAAATGGGAATAGAATGATTAAACTAAGCTGAATATGATTAAATTATATTTCATTATAATCTGAATTAAACTGAACTAAACTAAATTTCAAACTAAACTAAACTGAATTTCGAAGAACATGTATCTCACTGCGCTATCATCATAATTCATAACTACAAATTACAATTTAGGGCTAAATTAAGACTAAAGGGAAACATAATTGATGGGTTAACATTCTTAACTACCATTATAGAACCCTAATATCTCAAAACAAACCTAATCATCCTTACCAGACAGGAATCATGGGAGCCACAACAATGGGACTTCTAACCCTATGCATGCCATTCTCCTCAACCCAAACAACCGAGCCGGACGCCACACTCTGATTCAGGCCAGCTCGGTAGTTTATGGACAGCGTATAGC
This sequence comes from Cruciata laevipes, assembly GCA_963678965.1. Classification (NCBI taxonomy): domain Eukaryota; kingdom Viridiplantae; phylum Streptophyta; class Magnoliopsida; order Gentianales; family Rubiaceae; genus Cruciata; species Cruciata laevipes. The sequence continues at coordinate 3,192,505 of OY787639.1, forward strand.
CCTGTCTTTCGTTTTTCTCCCCGAACACCAACCTCTCCGGCTGCACAGTGACCGTCGAGCCCTTCGGCGCCGACAACAAAGCCTTGTACGACGTAGCGCCATTTCCTACGTTGGTAACCGTCCTCTCAAACGTGTGACTGAGTTTGGTTTCCACCGTTCTGTTTTTCTCGTACAGAACGATGAAGGAAGGATAGTTCAGGTCGGCCGGTTTCCCCGAGCAGTTGAAAGAGCTTGATCTCGTAATGGTAGCAATTTGGTTCTGTGTATAATTCATGGAGCAGAGTAATCCGATGTAATCTTCGACGCCGGCATCGTAAATCAGGCCCGGATCCATCGCGCTGTTCGGGTCGACTTGACCCGCTCCCATGGATGTAGGGTTCGCAGGTATGAAGTTGAACCCGGAATCCGTAATCGGGTCGCCGTGGTTATCCAGCGGGTTGGCGGTGGTGATCATGGCGGATCGGATCGCGGCGGGGCTCCATTCCGGGTGGGCCCCTTTTAACAAGGCGGCGATGCCGGAAGCGTGAGGAGTCGACATAGATGTCCCCGAAATCATGTTAAACTCGCCGGTTAGTACGATATTCCCCAGATTGGCGATGTTAGATTCCGGCGTCCAGGCGGCTAAAACCAGGGTTCCTGGCGCCATGATATCCGGCTTCAGAACTCCGGGGCAGCTCGGAGAAGGTCCCCGGGAAGAGTAATCAGCAACGACCGGTGCTCTGTTTTTCCCATACAAGGTTTCCTGGAATTCGATGGAGACTGTCGGAAACCTTGTGCTCGCGGCGTAGGTTTTCACCCTGGCGCCGTCCTCGGGGCTGATGATCACGCCTGGAACTGGAAACCTGGAATCGTCGAAGGGTTTGGGGCTTGAGATGAAAATGGCGGCGTCGATGAGCTTGGAATTGAAGATGGCATTCGTTTGCAAGTTGAACGGTGTGACGTTAGAGTCACATACGATAGTTCCGAAGCTTCCCGACAGGAGAGAAGTTGAATTGCAAGAAGACAGAGTCTCGTTGAAAACGAGGTTTGAAACAGAAACCAGAACCTTCGCCGGGAACAATGACCAACCCGTGATCTTCTCTCCGTTGCCTAGAGTCACAGTTCCGGCGAAAAACCGGTCCATTGAGCCGGCGGCCACCGTCAGCGCCCACGGGATCCCGTTGTGCAGTTTTCCGGGGGCGGTGAAGTTGTTTCCGGCGGAGGTGGAAACAAGAACTCCCTTTTCCATAGCTCCGAAAGCAGCGATCGATATCGGATCTTCATACAGAGGCGCGTCATCGAATCCCATCGAGATAGATATCACATCAACACCGTCCGCCACCGCCTGATCTATTCCGGCGAGCACGTCGGAGCCGAACCGCCCTTCGTCGAATATGACCTTGTATATCGCCAGCCTGGCGCTCGGCGCCATCCCACGCGCCGTCCCCTGCGCGTACCCGAAGAAGGAAGCTCCCCGGACGTAGTTTCCGGCGACGGTGGAGGCTGTGTGGGTCCCATGCCCCATGGTATCCCTGGCGGAGTAGTTTCTGCCGCCGTTTGCAGGATTCGCTGCTTTTACTCCCTGGTTAAAATACTTTGCTCCGATGAGCTTTTTATTGCATAATGACGAGTTGAAATCAAATCCAGGGTTTTCACAGCCTCCTTTCCACCGCGAGGGTATTTCGGTCATTCCATCGTCCCCGAAGCTCGGATGCTCCGGGGTCACGCCGGTGTCGATAACGCCGACGATGATATCCTTCCCGTAGTCGGACGCCGGCCATACTCCGGCGGCATGGTTCAGATGCATAAACTTGTGGGAATAAGTGGTGTCGAGCGTGGGAACCCTATCGGGGAAGGCTGTAATAAACCCTGGGGTTTTCTTGATGTTTTCCAGCTCGGATTCAGACAGCACTGCACTGAAACCGTTGAAAACGTTGTTGTAGGTGTAAAGAAGGGATGGAGCGCCGCCGTGCCGGTTTTCTGTAGATAGGGTGTCGGTTAGCAGAGAATCAATGGTATTCTGGTACCATTGTTGGTTGTCGGAAAATGGCTCCGGCATTCGAGCTTTGTCCATGTGGATTATGTATGTGGATCTCTCTGCTAAAACTAGGTTTAGGTTTACTGCAAAAATGCAGAAAAAAATGAATAAAAGGGGAATCTGTCTGATGAACCCCATTGTTATGTTTTGCAAACAAACTTCATTTTTTGGATCATGCAAATACTTATATACTTGAGTACGTTAGACTTTGATTAGTTATTTTGATTTGAATTTTCCAAATTTGCTTAGTTGTGTGTTTCCATTTTATCAATATATTCGGAGGGATCGATTTGTTGTATTTTCGTGTGAGTATATTATGTAGATTGTGATTGTGAATACATTTATGGTTCTTTATGAGTGAATATGTATAATAAGGAAACCTATCAAAGTAGCATCAATTCAAATCGAAGACAAAATAGTAATAAAGGGAAACCTATGAAAAAGAATCAATTTAAATCTAAGCTGGCATGCATTAATGTGGATGGTGAAATGCAAATTTTTATACTTCCTCCGGACCAGCTGTTTCTGCACAGGAGACTTTTTTCAGTCAATTATGCTAAATTTTGACTTAATTTTTGAATGCATAGATAAATAAAAATATTACCGTATCTAATATTGTTGGAATCGTCATAACATGAAGTTTAATATCAAATTTTCATATCTTTATAATATACGTAGTTAAAAATATTAGCAGTCAAACACGTGTATTGAAGACCGTGAAAAGTCAGCTGTGCACATCCAGCTGGTACGGAGGGAGTAGTAAGATCCGAACGGAACCTGAGTACTTTATTTTTTGTATATATATATATATATATATATATATATATATATATGTAAGAGTGAATTTTCTTTTTAGTCACCAATCTATAAGAATCTTCAGGGTTTAGTCACCATACTCTTAAAAATATAATTTTGATCACCAAACTAATTCTGAAAAATGCCCTTAAAAAATGGTTATAGGAGTTGCCTTTTGGAGCTTAACATGGGAGTTAACAGAGTGACCGAAAAGTTGCCACTTTTATTAGTTTGGTGATCAAAATTATATTTTTTAGAGTATAGTAACTAAATTCTGAAGATTCATATAGTTTGGTGACTAAAAATAAAATTCACTCTATATATAAATTAGCAAAATAAAAATAAAAATCAAATGGTAATCCTTTAGGCCGTGTTTGCTACCGTTTATTCCTTACTAAACTGAACTGAAGAGAAAATTAATGTATTGAAAAAAGAAATCTGTATGACTTTACTAACATGAATTTCATTAAATTACATTTTCATTAAATTTAACGGGACAAAACTTTTTTTGGCAAACAAGTCTTTTTAGCCTAAATTTATTTGAAAAGGTAAAATTTTCCTAAATAACAACTCATCTAATTTTAATTCCATGACTAATGCTCTAACTGTCACGCTGGAGCCACATCAACATAACATCCTACGTGACATGACCTTTCTCTCTCGCGAAAATCCTAGGGCAGCCGCAAGAAGAGATCGCACCAGTCCCTACCGTGTTGTTCAGATCGGATCTCCGGAAGCTACACCGATCGAAGCCATGGAGGAAGACGAAGATATTCTGTTGTACGATGACCTCTCCCTCACGGAGAAGGAAAGGAAGTGGCCGCTGCCTCAAGGGCTGCGAGATTCGATGGGTGATCATCGACGTTTGTTCGTCGGAAAAATCCCCTCATCAGATAGGACCACGGCGGATTATGTGCGCATCAATTTGTCTAGGGTTTGGAAATTCAGGAAGAAGGAATGACAGCTGAAAAATGTGGACTGTGTGGTTGGTGAAGTTTCGGTAAAAAATATACTTCTTGTGTTTTTAAAGCTTTACGTGGCCAGAAAAATCAAAGCTTTTGAGGGCAATATTGTAGCTGGGAGACATGGTTTTTGACAAGCATTTTCCCCACGTTGTAAATGGGAATCACACTCAATCAAAACACATTTATATTTTACCTACGACTTCTAACTACTATAGAGTAGATAGTGGGAAGTAGGGGTCGAACCACAAGGAGAAGGAGTTTGTTTAGTGTTTTAGCGAAGATTATAAACACACATTTATATATTATATAGAAAGCAATGTAAACAAGGGGGTTTTTGAGTTTGGTTTATTACACTACGAAAGAAAGCAACTAAGATAAACTACAGTTCAATGCAAATACTACAAATACAAGGCCTTGGGAGGCAATTGACTTCAACTTCCAACTATCAATTAATCATTGAGTGAACGCTTCATATCTAGGGTTTATGATCATAAGTCGTGGATGAAAAAATCCTATTCTCTCGATAATAGCTAGTGAGCATGAACACATTACTCAACAGCCCTCATTATCAATCCACCTAGATGATAGCATCTAGATACATCGACAACGAAATTAAAATGGAGAATCGACAAACTCACCCATACTCGCCGATAGCGTGAGCATTGGACAAGACATTTGAAAACTATAAAGAACTAAGAAGATGATAACATACAAATCTCAATTCATATTTGCTACTTTATGATACTGGGGTAAACGATCACGTTCTACCCACGACTCTAGCTATTTATTGCTAACAATCATACGTCAAAAAGGAATTTTCAACTCAAGTATACAATCACATATTAGGGGACGCAATGATAACATTAGATCCTTACCTAAACACATAATTGATTAATCATGCAAGTTCATAAGATTTCCAATTCTAACAACTCATATTCATCATGGCATTTCTCAACTACAATCACATAACCAAGGGCAGAGTTTGTCATCACCCAACCCATTTCCATAGTCACTAAACTAACTATTAGAGATTACACTACACTACTAGAGAATTACTCTAAAACTATATTACTTTAACATTAAGAACTAATCTACTCTAATTAGTGACTATGAGGCATGCAATTGATATAAAATATAAAGCCTATAAAAAATTAAGCAAGATTGAACAACATTCATGCATAAGATTCAAGTTAATCAAATGATAATCAAAATCCAAAATAGAAGCATATAAAATCTAATGAAAATCTCAAGCATAAAGTCTACATCAATTGCTCCCAAGGTTTAATTAACTAACTACAATCATACTAACATAAAAAAACAAATGTATAAGAAGAAAGATTGAAGAATGGGAGAAAAACTAGAGAAAATGGTGTTTTTGGATTGGGGAGCTCGGCCAAAATGAGAGGGATAAGGGGTATTTGTAGCCTCAAAATTCAGCTCAAGGAGGCAAGTGGGCCGCAGCTTTAGCGACGCTTTCTTTGGTCGCTGTTTTTCACAGCGACACTTCTCTTCATTGACACTTCTTATGGACACATGGTGACGCTTCTGGGTAGCAGCGACACTTGCTTCATCTGCAGTTACACTTCCTTCAAGCTCCAGCGACACTTTCTGGGAACTAGCGACACTTTTCTGAGCAGCTTCTACCACCTTCAACAAGGTGGCCTTCTCGCCACTTCTATGACCAAATCTTCAACTTTTGAGCTTTGAGTCTCGACTCCATGGTATGATCATAGAAGGTGTTCAATGATTTCCATCCAAATACTTCAAAGCATGTACATTATCATAGGATCTTGCAATTACAAATCTAATGTACAGTGAGCTATTTAATACCAAAAGTTGTTCAAAAACAAGTCTTAAATGTGCTAAAACTAGGGTATAAATAGGGCTCATCAGTTTTGTGGTCAATATTAGGGATGGGAAACAATTCATTGAAGTTGGGAAAAAGGGTGCTAAACGCAAGCTCAACTTGGTTATGTGGAAGTTTTATGTGGAAGATGTAGTTGCAACTCAGTCCATGGCAGGATCGAGCGAAGTTCAGGCAGAGGCTGGTGAGTCCCAGCCCTGCCAGGCCAAATGAGTATACTCAGCTAGAACTATCGAGGGGGCCTGAGGGACTCGACTTCTAAGACAGTTCAAGAACTGCGAGCTCTGGTGCGCTTAAAATCTCCTTTAGTTATTTTTCTTTGTGAAACAAAATGCTCTAGTTTTTTCATTAATAGTTTAAAAGTTCAGTTGAATTATGATGGTGTAGCAGTAGATGCCCAAGGTCAGTCTGGCGGCTTGGCTATGCTGTGAAAAAAACAAATAAAAATAGAGTGACAGTCTTCTTCTTTTTATTACATTGATGTTTTGCTTATATTTCTAATGTAAAGTTACGGATCACTGGAGTGTACTGCGAACCGAATCCAAGTCTAAGGAAACAAGCTTGGATTCAGTTCCGTGAGCTGGCAAGGGGGGAGGATGTACCATGGCTATGCATGGGTGATTTCAATGAGGTGTTGGCTCAAGAGTAGTTTGTAGGGAGAGCGCCGCGGTCCGAAAGGCTAATCAAAAACTTTCGAGAGGCCTTGAGACATTGTGGCTTGATAGAGGTTCGGGATGAAGGTTATGAGAACTCACATTTTACATACAGAATCCGGAGGGGAGAACCGACGGTGAAGTCGAAGTTAGACAGAGCTACGGGAAACCAGGCTTTGTTGAATGCATTTTCATGGTCGTCAAGCAGTACAATATCTATGTCGACTTCGGATCATATGGCCTGTTAATTCAGCTTAGACAGAGGGACCCCTCAGCGAACAGAAACAGAAAGAAGAGGCGGTACAGATTCGAGGCATTCTAGGTAAAATCGAAGGAATGTGAGGTTCGAATCAAGTAATCATGGAGTGATGAGAACATCCATTTGGCGGATAAGTTGGAGCAATGCGCGGTGGGGCTTATGGATTGGAGCCGACAGTCATTCCCAGCTAGTGCCAAGAGGATAGAGGAGTTGAAGAAGCTGATCCATGCGAGGGAGAATGGGGACTCAGCAGTGTTGGATCATGATGAGCTATTTTCATTACGTCAGGAATACAGCTTTTTACAGGAGGTGGAATGCATCAAATGGAGGCAAAGAGCGAAATAGCACTGATACTGTGAAGGGGATCGCAATACAAGATTCTTTCATCGGTTTGCGGGCAATCGTAGGGCAAGGAACCAGATAGCAGGCCTCAAGGATGCATCACAAACTCTTAGAACAGACGTAGATAGTATAGAGGATCATAATGGACTACTTTGGAGGACTTTTCTCATCTTCCAGTTCGGATGAGAGAAAGATGGCACATGTGTTAGATCGAATGCTGATGAGGGTCTCTCATGACATGGCGTACAGCCTGTCGAGGCCTTACATTGAGGCGGGGGTGTCAAAGGCGGTGAAACAGATGCATCCACTCAAGGCCCCTGGGCCAGACGTATGAATCCTATATTTTTTCAAAAATTCTGGCATATAATTAAGAAATATGTAATTGCATGTGTGCTAGATTTTTTGAATAAAGGTGATTGGAACCCGAGGATGAACTATACCCACATTGTTCTCTTGCCAAAAGTACAGAAGCCAGAACTCATCACTTAGTTCAGGCATGTAAGTTTGTGCAACGTGGTGTATAGACTGGCTTCGAAGGTGGTGGCGAATTGGGTCAGGATGATTATTGGGAGTATTATCTCACCATCACAATCGGCTTTCATTCCCGGAAGGCTGATTACAGATAATGTCCTTGTAGCTCATGAGGTGCACCATGCGATGAAGGTGAAGACGAGTGGACGAAGGGGAGAGATGAGTATTAAGCTAGACATGAGTAAGGCTTTTGACAGAATTGAATGGAGTTTTGTAACGAAGACACTAGAGAAGATGGGTTTCCCACCATCGTTTATAGCTATCATTCATCAGTGCCTGTCATCAGTTCAGTTTTCTTTTATACTGAATGGAGAGGTGTTCGGGCAGCTCTCGCCGAAGAGGGGAATCAGACATGGGGATCCCCTCTCCCCGTACTTGTTTATCAAATGCTCGGAGGTGCTCTCTATGCTTTTTTCGGATCTAGAAGATGCGGGACGGATTAAAGGAGCTTGTGCATCACCGAATGGGCCGATAATTTCTCATTTGTTCTTTGCAGATGATACATTACTGTTCGGGGAGGCATTAGTAGAGGAGGCAAGCATGATACATTACTGTTCTGGGAGGCATTAGTAGAGGAGGCAAGCAGGATACATTGGGCACTAACCCTTTATGAGGCGGTTTCGGGCCAGAAGATCAACGTGGACAAATCGGGGGTGCTTTTTAGCCCGAACACGGCCATGAGCTCAGACCGAGGATCTGCAAGGTGCTGAAAATTCCTGAAGTTGAATCTCATGAGAAGTATTTGGGGCTGCCTACGGTAATAGGGAGGAAGAAGGGCGAGATCTTTCAGACCATAAAGGATCGAATTTGGTAGAAGATTGATGGATGGAACGAGCATCAACTGTCAAAGGTGGGGAATGAGATCATGATTAAGTCTATTCTTTAGGCTATTCCGAGCTACACTATGAGCTGCTTCCAGCTGCCAGGCTACGTGTATGGAGGAAATACATGGCCTACTTAGCAACTTTTGGTGGGGCGGCTATTCTACGGAGAGAAAGATTTCATGGGTTGGATGGAAGAAGATGGCTCGATCGAAATGAAATGGAAGATTGGGATTCATGGATATTGGTGCTTTTAATCAAGCTCTTCTGGGGAAGCAGGCGTGGAGGTTACTTACAGAACCAGGGTCGCTGCTTACTAGAGTGATGAAGGCGAAGTACTATCGCAATGGGGACCTTCTGTCTTCGGACTTGGGATCTCGGCCATTTTGGGCCTCGAGGAGCATCCATGGATCATTGGAGCTGATTCAGAAAGGGGTGAGGAGATCGATAGGCTCGGGAAGGCAAACATCGATATGTAATGACCCATGGATTCCGAGGGACGAGAATTTTATGGTCCAGGATCCATTACATATCCCGGGACATTTGCTTAGGGTGGCGGATCTGATTGATGAGGATACCAGGTGGTGGAAAATGGGGCTGGTGGAGGAGTTGTTTACGAGAGAGGATGCAGAGCTGATTAGGGGGATGCCGCTTCGCAATCTGAGCTCATCGGATAAGTGGATATGACATTTTTCGAACCAGGGGAAGTACACGGTTCGTTCAGCTTATCACGTTGTGGTGGAGGCGAGGAAACTAGCTCAGAATTCACCGGAGGCATTACATGCAGAGAATCCGGCATTCTGGGGCCGTTTTTGGAAGTTCAGGGTTCCGAAACGGGTGCTGCATTTTGCATGGAGGCTTTGCAGAGACTCTCTTCCGACGGTCTCTAATTTGAGGCGGCGTGGAGTGGAGATGGTTTCGACGTGTCCGTTCTGTATGGAGGAGGAGGATTCGACGGCTCACTTATTCTTTGAATGTGAATATGCCAGAGCCGTATGGGGACACTCAACCTGATGCATAAGGTTGATTAAATTTATTTAGGTTTGTTTTCGAGGGAGTAAACACTCGTACAATATTTCCATCTAATATTTTATATGCTAACACCACGTAAATGTGTAATGTTTTTGACTATTACTTACATTATTGTTACAATAGTTTGGAAAATTTTGGGCATGCAATGCAATCGTATATGGTTTTACATATATCAGGCTGTCATGGTATATAAACATCTTATAACGGGAGTACACATATTTTAACCATTATTTGTAAACATCTTATAACGGGAGTATACATATTTTAACCATTATTTGTAAACATCTTACAATGAAATAATGAACCTTTGTACTATAATTGTTCCATTTGCTATCATCATCATAAACCAACTCAATAGAGAACCAAGACCCAATAGATCACCAAACAGGAATCATGGGAGCCACAGCAATGGCACTCCTAACACTATGTTTCCCATTATCCTCGACCCAAACAACCGAACCAAATGCCACACTCTCGTTCCAACCAGCTTGGTACATTATGGACAGTGTATAGCTCTGCTTCTCGTCTTTCTTCCCGAACACCAACCTCCCCGGCTGCACAACAACATTTGAGCCCTTTGGCGCGGACACACAAGCTTTGTACGATGTTGCACCACTCCCGACATTGGTAACCGTCCTTTCAAACGTGTGGTTGAGTTCGCTTTTGTTCGTACCATTATTGTAAAGAACAATGAAGGATGGATAGTTCAGGTCCGGAGATTTCCCTGAGCAGCTAAAAGAACTTAACCTTGCAATGGTAGCAATTTGCTTCCGAGTAAAATTCATGGAGCAGAGTAATTCAATGTAATCTTGAACACCAGCATCGTAAATCAGGCCTGGATCCATTGCACGGTTTGGGTCGACTTGGCCCGCACCCATGGATATAGGGTTTGCGGGTTCATAGCCGAACCCTGAATCCTTAATCGGGTCTCCATGGTTATCCAGCGGGTTAGCAGTGGTAATCATGGCAGATCGGATCGCTGCAGGGCTCCATTCAGGATGGGCCCCTTTAAGAAGGGCGGCAATGCCAGAAGCATGAGGGCAAGCCATCGAAGTACCAGAAATGAGATTGAATCCATCGCCTGGTAACATGATATTGGCCCCGATACTCGCAACAGGAGTTTCGGGTATCCATGAGGCTAAAATCAGGGTCCCCGGAGCCATGACATCGGGTTTCAGAATTCCAGGGAAGCTTGGAGAAGGTCCCCTAGAAGTGTACTCAGCAACTATTGGCGCCCTGATTTTTTGCCCTAACAGGGTTTCCTGGAATTCCATGGAGATTGTCGGGGTTTTTCCGTGCTGAGCGTACTTTTTCACCCTGGCGCCGTCCTCAGGGCTGATGATCACGCCCGGAAACGGAAATCCGGCTTCGAAAAATGTGAAAGTGCTGGAGATGAAAATGGCAGCATCAAGATTCGTTGATCTGGAAACGTTACGCATTTGCCACACAAGCAAGCCGTCATCACATATAACCGTTCCGGCACCGATTCCCGCCAAGAGATTGGTTGAATTGCAAGAAGATAACGTCGTGTTGTAGACTAGGGTAGAATTGAAAACCAGGGCCTTTACCGGGAACATCGACCAGCCGGTGATCTTCTCGCCGTTCCCCAACGTTAAAGTTCCAGAAAACCATCGGTCGATTGAACCGGCGGCCACCGTCAGCACCCATGGGATGCCGTTGTGTAACCTTCCGAGAGTGGTGAACTCGTTTCCGGCGGAGCTGGAAACAAGGATACCTTTTTCCATAGCCCCAAAAGAGGCTATGGCGATCGGATCCTCGTACAACGGCACATCATCAAACCCCATGGAGATGGATATGACGTCAACGCCGTCGGCGATGGCCTCATCCATTCCGGCGAGAACGTCTGAGGCAAACCGTCCTTCGTTGAAAATGACCTTGTACATGGCCAGCCTGGCGCGTGGAGCCACGCCTGTCGCCGTTCCCGGAGCGTATCCGAAGAAGGAAGCTCCAGTGACGTGATTCCCGCCGACGGTGGATGAGGTGTGGGTCCCATGGCCGCCGGTGTCCCTGGCGGAGTACTTTTTCCGGCGGTTTTCCGGGGCCGCGGCCTTTACTCCCTTATTAAAGAACTTAGCTCCGATGAGCTTTTTGTTACATAAGGATGAGTTGAAATCATGTCCGGATTTCTCACAACTGCCTTTCCACCTCGAGGGCACATCGGTCATTTCATCATCGCTATAGCTTGGACTCTCCGGCCAGATTCCGGTGTCGATGACGCCTACGATGACATCCTTTCCGTAGTCGGAAGCTGGCCAAATTCCGGTGGATGGGTTCAAGTTCAAGAACTTGAGGGAATGTGTTGTGTCGAGCTTGGGAGCCCTGTCATTATAAGCTGAAACAAATCCAGGGGATTTTTTGATGTTTTCGAGTTCGGATTTGGACAGAACTGCACTGAAACCATGAAGCACATTATCATAGGTGTAGAGAAGTTTCGGGGATGCCTGTGTTTCCGAGGATTTGAGTGAATCAATGGCGTCTGAGTACCATTGTTGGTGAGTGGCAAAAGCTTCTGGCATATGTTTCTTGTCCATATGGACTATGTATGTTGATCTCTCTGCTGCAGAAATGCAGAAAGAGAGAGATAAGAACAGAATGGAAATCAGATTTGAAAACTCCATTGAAAACTCTTTGATGATTTCTTTAATGATTGGATTAGCCTGCCGCATGCTTATATACTAGTTCATGAGGAGGACTTATGGTGACTACATTTTATTAAGTTTTAATTTTTATTTAGGTTTGGAAGTTATTAATGTTTTTAGCATGAACAGTGGGATTTAGGGTTTGTTAGGCGGACATTTTCAAGCCATGGGAGATATGAATTATGGGGTTTAATTTTATTTGAATGTTTTGTGTGTGAAGAGTGGAGACCTGCGGCTAAATCATCAACTCTCTGGGCGGATTAATCAATTAATCCAGGTTATTTGATTAATTTAAAATTGAAATTCCATTAATCCAGTGAAATTAAAAGTTAACTACTCTATTATTTATCAAATAGTTTTTTTTAATCAGTGTGGCCTTTTGTAAGATTAATGTTTAGTGTTATTACAAACACAATATAGATTATCTGGAAAGAGAAGGTTTCCGGTGAGACCAGTCACGACTGAGACTAGGGATAAATGATGATCTTCTCACTTTTCATCTCGACCTTTTACCTACTAAGAATGATCATTCAATGTTTTCTTAATTGTTGATTTTTTTACTTTCATGCATGCCTGATCTTTTCACTTTCAAAACTAAACATGATAAACCATAACAACAAAATTACAATATTATGGCCTTATTTAAAAGTTGTTGTTCAAATTGTTGTTATTAATGACAATAAACATAAAGTCAATACATATGTATAGATCACCAAACAGGAATCATAGGAGCCACAACAATGGGACTCCTAACACTATGATTCCCATTCTCCTCAACCCAAACAACCGAACCAAACGCCACACTCTCATTCCGACCAGCTTGGTACTTTATGGACAGTGTATAGCTCCGTTTATCATATTTTTCCTCGAACACTAACCTCTCCGGGTAAACACTGACTGTCGAGCCCTTCGGAGCCATCACCCGAGCTTTATAAGTTGCAGGGCCGGCACCAACATTGGTAACCGTCCTTTCAAACGTGTGACTCATGAGTTCGTTTTTCTTCGTACCATTACCGTACAGAACAATGAAGGATGGATAGTTAAGGTCATGAGATTTACCATAGCACTTGTAAGAACTTGACCTTGCAATGGTAGCAATCTGCTTCTGAGTGAAATTCATGGAGCAGAGTAATTCAATGTAATCTTGTACACCAGCATCATAAATCAGGCCCGGATCCATTGCCCTGTTCGGGTCGACTTGGCCCGCACCCATGGAGACAGGGTTCGCGGGCTCATAACTGAACCCCGAATCCTGAATCGGGTCTCCCTGGTTATCCAGCGGGTTAGCCGTGGTAACCATGGCAGATCGGATCGCTGCAGGGCTCCATTCAGGGTGGACCCCTTTCAAAAGTGCGGCAATACCAGAAGCGTGAGGACATGACATTGATGTTCCAGATATGAGATTGAATCCTTCGCTTTGTAACATGATATTGGACCCGATAGTCGAAACCGAAGATCCAGGTATCCAGGCCGCTAAAATTAGGGTTCCTGGAGCCATGATATCCGGTTTCAGAATTCCAGGGCAGCTCGGAGAAGGTCCCCTGGAAGTGTACTCTGCCACAATTGGCGCCCTGGTTTTCCCAATTAGGGTTTCCTGGAATTCGATGGAGACTGTCGGGTTTTTGTCGTGGAGAGCGTAAGCTTTCACCCTGGCGCCGTCCTCAGGGCTGATGATCACGCCGGGAAACTGAAACTCGGCACTATCAAAGGTGAAAGTGTTGGAAATGAATATGGCAGCATCAAGCGTTGTTGATCCCGATATGTAAAACATTTGTGAGTCGAACGGTTCGACATTGTCACAAATTACAGTTCCACCGCTGATTTTGGACAGCACCTTAGTTGAATTGCAAGGAGATATTGTCCTGCTGTAAACCAAGCTTGAATCTGAAACCAGGGCCTTTACTGGAAAAGTCGACCAGCCGGTGATCTTTGCTCCGTTGCCTAACTTCACAGTTCCGGCGAACCACCGGTCCACTGAGCCGGCGGCCACCGTCAACGCCCATGGGATGCCGTTGTGCAAATTTCCGAGAGTGGTGTACTCATTTCCGGCAGAGCAGGAAACAAGAACACCTTTTTCCATGGCTCCGAAAGACGCTATGGCCACCGGATCTTCGTATAAAGCGACACCATCAAATCCCGACGAGATAGATATGACGTCAACGCCGTCGGCGACGGCCTGATCCATTCCGGCGAGAACGTCGGAGGCATACCGTCCTTCGTCGAAGCTGACCTTGTACACTGCCAGCCTGGCGCGTGGAGCCACGCCTGTTGCAGTTCCCGGAGCGTATCCAAAAAAGGACGCTCCGGCGACGTAATTCCCGCCGGCGGTGGATGAGGTGTGGGTCCCATGACCATTGGTGTCCCTGGCGGAGTACTTTTTCCGGCGGTTTTCCATCGAGGCAGCCTTTACTCCCTTAGCGAAGTACTTTGCTCCGATGAGCTTCTTGTTGCATATAGATGAGTTGAAATCATGTCCAGCATTCTCACAGCCTCCTTTCCACCTGGAGGGCAAATCGGTCATTCCATCATCTCCGAAGCTCGGATGCTCCGGCCACACTCCGGTGTCGATCATGCCGATGATGACGTCCTTTCCGTAGTCGGAGGCCGGCCAAACTCCGGTGGCCGGGTTCAAGTTCAAGAACTTGAGGGAATGAGTGGTGTCAAGCTTAGGAATCCTGTCATTATAAGCAGAAACAAATCCAGGGGATGTTTTAATGTTGTCGAGTTCGGATTCGGACAGAACTGCACTGAAACCATGAAGCACATTATCATAGGTGTAAAGAAGAGTAGGGTATTCCTGCATTTCTGCAGATTTGAGTGCATCAATGGTGTTTGAGTACCATTGTTGGTGATCAGAAAAAGGTTTTGGCATGTGTTTCTTGTCCATATGGACTATGTATGTGGACCTAGTTTCTGCTAATACTAGGTTTACAGCAAAAAACCAGAATGAGAAGAAAAGAAATGAAATCTGTCTGAGAAACTCCATTGTTTTGGTTTACAGATTAATCTCTTGAATGATTGGATCAGTAGCTTACTGCATGCTTTTATGTACTAGTTTAGGTGAGACTTTTCACGGTTTAAGTCATGATACTGACATTTAAGTCCAACTTAATTTAGTTACTAAGTTCATCTTAAATTCAATTTAGTTTCCTAATAATAATGTATGCATGATTAATCTCCATTTGGTCTTCTTCTGCAAATGCTCAATTAATTAGCATGCATAATCGGCATTTTGTCTTTTTATGCTACAGGCCGGACAGATTTCCTTGAACTTTTGTGGAAAATTCTTTGGTCAATTTGTGATAAATTTTTCTAGGTGATTCATGATTGTCAAAATTGCAAAGCTCATTACTTTAGTTTTAATTTTTAATTCAATTCAATTCAATTTAGGTCAAATAAGGAGAGTGAAGTCAGGGATCAATCCTTTTAACTACTCATATTATAGTCATTGAAAAGTTGGGGTGTAAATGTACTAATAAATAATTCGAGAACGTTTCGTTTAAAGATCTATTTTTGAGCTCGATTTAATCAGTTTGTTTCATTTATATACGAGTTCAAATTCGAACTTATAAGAGCCATCTGGATAAACTCGTTGATAAACTCGTTGAGAAGTTTGAAATAATTTGTATATATAGGATTTTGTAGCAATAAATTAGAGGTCGAGTTTCAAATCAATTAGGATTTTGACCTTTCTAAAAAAATTAGACGAATTGAACTCGATCACAAATATACAAAATTTACATGATTTCAAACTCGAACATAACTAGGTTTAAGTTCGACTCAACTCATTTACATTTAAGCCAAATTTCAAGTAATTGAATGGTAGCTCATTGTTGCAGTCAAGTTCCATCGTTATCTCTCTAATCAAATCCAAGGACCGTGAGCATAAATGTAATGGAAACATTGGGCATCACTCCAGCTAATAAGACTAGCGATAGTCCAAAATTCTTTAATCAAAAACCACTAAATTTTATCACAATCTCGAATTGGTACCAATTTTCTTTTGACAGGATTGCGACTCGGAACCTAACTATTCCTTGAAGAACAGAGGTTTTGATGATGAAAGCAGCTGTTGCTCCTCTTTAACTTCATGTAATGAACAATATATTTCCAAGAGTTTGCATCTTGATGTTCTTGATACACTGCATTTCTTGAAACTTTTACACAACAGATAAAGAAAGATAACTACCTAATTTTACAATATCTCTCACCATTAAGCTATTATTAAGAGATTGTGTATTCTTTGTTTTGAAAAATTCATTCATGGTACTGGAAAAACGCCCAATAACGATTACAAGTGGAATCAACATCTAATCAACTAGCTTATTACAAGCCTAACTAAATCATATGCTAACTAGACTCATACTGTATGTACTATTACAAATTGAGTGATCCAATAAAAAAACTGTAATACCACCCTCGGGGATATTACTTTGCAACCGCGAACACCACAACCGCTTGGCAGAGAGGAGCGTCTCCCGCATCAATCAGGGATCTGTTACAACCGCAACACCACTAGATCCAAACCACGATCTATGTTCTTCAAACTGTAAACACCTTGAAAATCATAGATCACGAACGGGAACACGATCCACGATCTGTCCAATCAGACCAAGAACTATAAACAAAAAACATAAACCACGACCTGTCCAACAAGATCGGGAACAAAAACATCGACGAACAACTAATTCATGGATTCAGCCGATCAAATAGAGAACAATTTTATTGTGTGAATCACACTTATTCAATGTAATAAAGAATCAATAAATGGAAAAGTAACGGTTCCCCATCTCCCCGTGATGGGGAAATGGGGAAAAGATTGAAGAAGAAGAGGGGTTTTTTTCTTTGGGGGCGGTAGGATTTAGGAGACAGGGTTTTTAAGAGATAGTGTATTCTAAATCTCAATTAAAGAAATGACCACAAAATCCGTTCAAATAAGTTATATTTTAGGCCTTCTTCTCCTAACCTTATTTATTTGATGAATTGACTGAATTAACTAAATTTAGTTGAGACGTTAACTAAACATGACATCAACGTCTCAACTAAATGAATGACTGGAACTAGATTTGAACATTGTTAAATTTTCAAAGCAATTTCAAATGAGATTTTTAAAATATACTGATTTCATTTTACAGTAATCTTAACCGGTGGAATAATCTTTTAATGCCAAAGTTGACTGGTAACTTGTCGAGAAGAGAATCCCAATTAGTAGAGAAATGACCAAGCGGTTGGAGATGGCGGTTACTAGTTGAACGGTGGCTTTATATAGCAGATTGGCAAAAGGAGAAGGTTATCGATTCAGTGGTGTTCGATCATGATGATTGTAGTTGATAGCTCTTGGCATAGTTGTAGCTTAATTCATGTAAAAGTACTCTTTGAATACAATTATACAACCAACTGAGCTAGCTCAGTTGGCCAGGGACCTAGTCCTACCCAGGGGAGGTCAGGGGTTCGAAAAGGTGTAAACATTTCACAAAATTTCTCCCTGACCCCCGGGTTCAAATCTCCAGGAGTGCTCGATCAAGAGACAGGAGTTGCATCGACGGTGTCAAGAGCATGGGCATTAAAGTCGGTGTAAGTGGAATCTTCACCCCATTCTAAGCAGCACGGTGAGGAACTCGGTCACCGACGTACATGATCGATAGAGTAGAGTGGGTTTAGAGTAGGATAGTTGTAAAATTCTTGTACTAGATTAGTTCGTTGTAGAATGATGAAAAAAAAAACAATTATACAAATCGGTCCCTGTTAGTAGCATTTGGACAACATTTTATGCAAAACGATTATATAATATTTTGGCTTCATCAATTATGTTCTTATATCATCATTATTGTTCATTGAATAGTACATAGTTCTTAACTTTTTCTTATCATCCATAGAACTCAAATAAACCAATACCCCTATGTATTAGTATTAACTAATTGTTCGCTGACCAAGTCAAAGTCGCGAAAAGCCTAGAGAAGACAAAGACACCAACTTGCGTGCTAAAGGCGTGGCCTTTAAAAGGGGCAAGTTTTCACGCCTTTCCCCTGGAGTGAAAAGAGGCCCGCCGATTAAAGTCAGCTGACGTCGTCGTTTCAAAAAATCAATCTGTCCAGTTCGTCAGTGGCGCCGGCGGAAGGGAGGGGAGTTGGTACCGGCGGGAATACGGCAGCATTTCCGGTACAGTATATTTCAGTTTCTTGCTTTTGGTTCATTTGATATTCTTAAAATATGTTTCTTTACTTCGAACTTCGCACCTTGTTGAAAGTGAAAGATCGTTTCTGCGTTTGTAGTTCGTTTGTTGAACAGTCTTGTAGATTCTGCTTGAATAATTAGTTAATCTGGTTCAACAGACCTGGACAAATTGTGAAATTTTTTATATTTATAGTTGTTTACAGTTACACAGTAGTAATAGACAATCAATGTTCAAAGTTAGAGAATAATGTCAGTAAATCTTAAACAGAAACAGAGGAATTTTTGTTATGTAGACAGGTTTGTGATATGCTAATGAGTAAAGTGGTAAAGGAAACAATTTCAATTGCAATATAAGTTTAGGCAAGGCCAGTTTATTAGATTGATGAAAAAGTTACATTGTAGGTATATTGAATTCGAAAGTGCTTAAGAAGGTGGTGTAACTATTGGAGTGATGACAATAGGACTCCTAACTGTGTGGTTTCCGTTGTCTTCAACCCAAGTTATCGAACCAAATCCGACAGTTTGTTTCAAATATGATCTGTACTGAATCGTCAAAGAATACCTCAAACTCTCATTCTTCTGTCTGAATCTCAGTGTCGTTGGCGAAACCTTGACTGTGGTCTCTTCAGGGGCTGTCACATTTGCTTTATATGTTGCTGCGCCGTTCCCCACATTCGTAAGAGTCCTTTGAAATTTCTTTGTCAGCTTTCTTACCTTTTCGTCTATAACATACACAGCGGCAAATGAAGGGTAGTTCAGATCAGAAGAAGGGTTTGAGCAGTTGTATTTGGCAGATCTTATTATTGCCCGGTTCTGCATTTCAGTGAAGTTCATCGAGCAGATGTAGTTCACATAGTCCTGTGTGGTGGCCTCGTACACAAGGCCTGGATCAACGGCGCGATTTGGGTCCACGTGTCCTGCTCCAATGGCTAGAGGCGTTGCAACCTCGTACTCCATGCCTGAATCTTTGATAGGACTCCTAGTATTATCATTGGCACAGGCTGTGGTCATCATGGCAGACCGAATAGCTGCTGGGCTCCATTCAGGGTGCGCTGCTTTCAAGAGAGCAGCTATCCCTGCAGCGTGAGGGCAAGACATGGATGTTCCAGAAATGGCATTGAAGTCGGTTGATAGTAATATGCTGGCTCCTATGAACACTTCTGGGAGGTTAGGGTTTGTGGCAGCCAGGATTAAGAATCCTGGAGCCATGATATCTGGTTTAAGGATTCCTGGAAAGTTCTGGCCAGGGCCCCTAGACGAGGATTGCAAAACATAAGGAGCTGGTTTTTTCCCGAAAAAAGTCTGCTGGAATTTGATTGTTGCGTTCGCGAATTCCTCAGTCGAAGCATAAGTGATGACCTTTTCTGCTTCTTTTGGGCTGATTACAACGCCTGGATGAGGGAAGTAGGTGGACCTGAATATCCCAGGATCTTCAGATATAAAAATGGCTGCCCTAGCACCAGACTGGTATATAACTCGCATCTGATCCCTGAATGAATCAGTGTCAGCACAAACCACAATGCCTCTTGATAACTCGGAGAACTGAGACAGTGATTCAGCCGAATCACAAGAAGATAGGGTTTCATTGTACAAGATTGGGAGGTTTTGCACAGATGCTCTTGCTGGGAACATGGTCCAACCAATGATGGTTAGACCATTTCCCAATGTCAGAGTCCCAGAAAAAGAGCGGTCTGTAGAGCCAGCAGCCACTGTGAGTGCCCATGGAATGTCATTGTGCAAGGTTCCGAGATCTGGACCATTATTTCCAGCTGAAGTAGCCACGAAAACGCCCTTCTCCATTGCACCAAATGAAGCAATCGAAAGGGCCTCTTCATAGGGAGCTTCAATATCGAACCCTAAGGAGATTGAGAGAACATCAACTCCATCAGCAACAGCCTGATCAATGCCTGCTATAACGTCAGAAGTGCTTCTTCCTTCACTCCAGAGGACCTTATATGCCGCCAGCCTAGCCCGTGGGGCCATCCCTCGTGCTGTCCCTGAAGCATATCCGAAAAAAGACACCCTTTCTACATAATTTCCAGCTGCAGTTCCTGCACAGTGGCTTCCATGTCCATCTGTATCCCTTGCTGAATTCATCGTGATTCGCTCATTGGGATTTGCTGCTGATACAGCCTTATTGAAGTACCTAGCTCCAATGAGCTTTTTATTACAAAGAGAAGAGTTGAATTCTTCCCCTTCCTGGCAAATTCCCTTCCACCTAGCTGGAATCTGAGTCATTCCATCGTCGTTGAAGCTGGGGTTTTCCGGCCATATGCCACCGTCAATGACACCAATGATCACATCTTTACCATAGTCTGCAGCTGGCCATAGTCCATTCTGAGCATTCAGGGACAGAAAATCGGGGCTGTAAGTGGTGTCCATCGTGACTGATCTGTCGGGGTAGGCTGAAACAACGCCAGGAGACTTCTTCAGATGTTGCAACTGATCTTCAGACATCATTGCACTGAACCCATGAATGACAGTGTCGTATGTGTACAGATGTTTGGGTTCGAACTCATGATCATCGGATTTTGTCGGTTTGACATTCTTGGCAGAATCAATCATTGAGGTGTACCAGTAGGTGTGATCGGTGAAGACCTGCGGCATCATTGACTTGTCTACATGAACAATGTAGATGGATCTCTCTGCTGAAACACAAGAAATCCAGGCAAGCAGCAAAATGCAAAATTTTTCGATTTCAGGCATCCCCGTCATAGAAAGTCTATGATTTGTTTGTTTTGTTTATATTGTTTCCATGAAACTGATGATGCAGATATAAGTGAAAGGAATGCTGAGATGTGTACTACGTGTACCTCAATCATTGTCCTGAGATTTGAATATGTGCAGGTAAAGCTTATCTATCCTCCTCTTTTCTGACTTTTCTTTGGTGTGTTTTCCAATTGTTTGACAAGCTAGGTTGTTTAGTCCCACAAGCAAAGATGCTTGATTGAAGGATTAAGATTATGATTGAGATTACTGATTCTTAGATAATCATTGTTTTAGGACAAATCACCATAAATTTGATCTTTAAGTAGGTTTGTTGGGGGCCATGAAACATACGACTTTATTGTAAGGGCTCCCCATTCTGATCCTGCATGATTCGCGTTTTTCAGTTAGATTTGACTGGTTTTATACCATTGTTGTTTTAGTCATTTATGGATTGCAGGCTTTGAAATAAGAATTTCGGTTTCACCTCTGTACATATATTTATTTTTGAAAACATATTTTGGCAAACTTTTTTATGATGTTAGTTTAACTTTACAGATGTATTTTGTACATTAGTAATCGTTAAAACATAAGAAAATTACAGTTTTTTTGGTGGTAATACTACATCACTATCAGTGTGAAACAAATAACAGTAAATGATGGTGCCAGATTTAGTTATAGACAATCCCATGCTTCCAGATTATAAGAAAAGAAAGTGGGGTTTCTGTGTTTACTTGTCCTGAAGTAACTAGCAGAAAAATGTAGTAGTAACAAATTCATCAACAGTGAAACAAACATACGGATTGTGAAACATCACATGGACAGAGTGGAAACAATCAAAACTGGATCTTCAATTGAATAATCAAGAATGCTGAGCTATAATCATCCGGTTCTCATATTACAGACACTCATCAATCTGACTAAACATGCACAGGGGAAAGAACTACAGCTATATCTACATAAGCAAGGTTAAGAAAATACTTCATAGGACTATGATTACAACCTTGTTAAGACTGTTGTTCGTCATCTGTTTCCTGCTTCTGCAATTGAGACCGGTTGGTCTGAATGCTGCTTTCATAGCCGCTGCTGTCTCCCGATTCCATCACACGTCTGTCCATCAGCCTTCGCTTTGGGCTATCAAGAGATGTGCGTACCTGTTCTCTTCCCGTCCTTCGTTCCTGAAACAGATTCAGAAAAAAGGCATCTTAAAAACTAGGAAAATGATGTTTTCCGACTTCTAATGCAAGCAGATACAGTAAAATCCTGTTTCATCGAGCTGATTTTTTACCAAACTGAAGTAAACTAAACAAAAACATATTGAAAAATGGTAATAATAGACCAAAACTAAGCTAATTAAGATCAATCCAAGATTATAGGTAGAGAAAAGGAACTTACATCTCGAAAAGGAAAATCATCAGCCTCCAGCATGTGTATAACATGCCCCATCTTCGGCCTCTTCTGAGAGTTGGGGTCAACACAGCGTAACGCTACCAAAAGAGCCCGTTTCAGAGATCTTGAAGAAGGCTGCTCGGGCAATTTAGGATCCAAGACTCCCTCTGCATTACGGCTAGAGACCATAGCTTTGAGCCAATCAACAAGGTTCACCTGAGGAGAGGTTAACACGAATAAAAACACGACTTAGAGAACAGAAATCACACATTTGCAAATATCGAAGACCATAAATAGGAAAATCGGCTACACAATTACAAACCTCCCCAGCCGGCCGGCTGTAGTCCACAGGATTTCTTCCGGTTATGATCTCCATGAGAAGGATACCGAAGCTGTAAACATCGCTTCTCTCATTCAGCATCCCGGTACTAGCATATTCGGGAGCAACATAACTAATGACAAAACAAAAACTTCGTGTTAAGCATCACATCATCAGCTTAGGAAACAATTTAAACTAGAAATATCAGCAGTTTTTAGAACCAACCCAAAAGTTCCCATAACACGAGTTGTGATGTAACTCTTCTCTGAACCTAACAGCTTCGCCAACCCAAAATCCGACACCTTTGAGTTCCACTGTCTGTCTAGTAGAATGTTGCTCGACTTAACATCACGATGGACAACTTTAGGCTCTAGCCCTTCGTGCAGATAGGTCAGCCTGAAAGCCTCGAATACTTAGATACACAATACAATTCACATCATACGAAATATCTAACATAATAACACCAAACTAGTTGAGAAATTGTGTACCCTTTTGCAGTTCCGAGTATAATGTTCATGCGAATATCCCAAGTTAGCGGGCTGCAAGGACCTACATCGCCATGGAGCCACTGCTCCAAGTTACCATTGTCTACAAACTCATAAACCAGCATTCTGGAAATCGAAAAACCAGCATCATAAGTTAAAACAAACCATTGACAATTCGAACACTTTTTTTGCAGATAATATTCATATTTGCAATGACATTTAGCAGCTTAAAAAGTACCTATGAGCTCCTTCAGCACAATAACCAAGCAGCCTAACCAAATTCTTGTGCCGAACACGCCCGATTGCTTCGACTTCCACTTTGAATTCCCTCTCAGCTTGTCCTCTGCAAAACAACATCAGAATGAAACAAAAGATGGAAATCTAGGAAAACAAAGAACATGCATGAATCATGATCCACGTGCATTGGTCTGCAGAATGACGTCAGCAATTGAATGAAGAACAATACCTGTTGTTAAGCAAATTCTTGACAGCAATCTTAGTGCCGTCCTCGAGAATTCCTTTGTAAACGATTCCATAGCCGCCTTCTCCGATGACATTCTCGGCGGCGAAGTCGTTCGTGGAGACCTGAAGCTCCCGGAGAGTGTACCAGTGGCCCCACCCCAGGTGGGAAACCTCCGGCACCGATATCGCCACCTGATCGCCGCTCCCGTGACCCGACCCGACGCTTCCCGACCCGGGTTTCTCCGGGTACGCAATCTTCTGCCCCTTTCCAATCTCCACGTGAATCTTCCCGTTGTCCGCCGGATGCTGCTCCGGCAGCGGGTTGGGGGCCGGGGCCGGGGCGGGGAGGAGGAGGAGCTTCGTGTTCGGGTCCTTCTCCAGGTCCGTCTTATTCGGGTCGACCCGGATTTCGAGAATCTCCTTGGACACGTTGGGGATGGTCGCCGCGGCGGCGGTGGATTTCGCGGGCTTTTTAGACTTCCTGCTGTGGCGCCGGGAGGTGAACCATAACGAGATGAGGAAGAGGAAGATGACGATGGCGGCGCCGACGCATATTCCGACGACCACCCAGAGGCGGAGGCCGAATATGTGGGTGTTCCGGGAGAGCTGGTCGTTGATCGACTCGCTCTTGCCACCGGAACCGGAACCAGAGCCGGCCATTTCTGCAGAGCTTGGGATTGGGCAGCTGGGTTTAGGACATTAGTTGTGTGAGAATGTGTGAGGTTTAATGGAGGTGGAATATGAAGCGAATGATGATGGTGATGATGACGATGAAGGAGTGGGGACTGTGGGGAGTGAGTGTGTGACTGTGTGTGAGACTGTGAGTAGAGCAGAGAGAAGGGGGGGGCAAAGCTGTAATGAAATGATGGGACTTTTGGAAATAGTGAAAAATAAATTCACTTTTCTCTTCTTCTTTTTTTACTGAGTTGCAGGTGTGTGTGTGTGACGACATGAAATGAATCATTGGTTTGCGAATTATGAGTGCTATTAAATGCGGAGTTCGAAATAGTAGGTTGACTGCGTGGCAATTTTGTGTAATTTTAATTGTGTCGATTTTAAAATCATTATTAGTCTCCTTTATGATTCGATAAGGATTCCCACCCAATATCCTAAATCCACAACCTATTTAGGGTAAATTTTACTAAAATATCTCTTATCAAATTTTTATTTTAGTTAGTTATTATTATGAAATTTAGTACTAATCAAACTCTAATTCATGAAATGTACCCACTCTTTATATATAGTAGGGTGTAAACGAGCCGAGCCGAGCCGAGCTTTGGCCTTATCGAGCTTAGGCTTGATAAAAATTAGCTCGAGCTTGTTCGAACATAAAAACATCAACTCGAGCTCGAGCTTGATTAGCTGTAATGAGCTCGAGCTCGGCTCGTTAGCTCGGGTAAATCGAGCTCGTTCGAACAAGCTCGGCTCGTTTATATTAATTAAACCTTTTAAAAACTTTTTTTAAAATAATTTATATATAATAATTAATTTTTATATACATGTACAGGCTCGTTAAGGCTCGACGAGCTTATCAAACCATAGTCGTGAAGCTCGAGCTCGATTACTAATCAAGCCGGCTCAAGCTCGGCTCGTGTTCGTTTGTTTCGAGCTTGAACCAAGCTTTTATCGAACTGTTCACGAGTTTCTCACGAACGGCTTGGTTCATTTACACCCCTAATATATAGTATAAAATATTCTTATCAACTTTCTCTACAAATTTAACGTAGCTATTCAAATTAAAAAGTTAACTCACAACCTGTTTGCCCGAGCTTAAGTTTATTTTAATTCAGATTAATTTAGTTCAGTTCAGTGAAGTGAAAGTGTATTTTGATGAAATTTATATTAATTCAGTCACGGTGATTCCATTTTTCAATACATTAATTTTCACTTCAGTTCAGTACACCAAGAAATAAGCTCTAGTAAACAGGGCCTAAATTTAAAGGTTATGAGCGTTGAAGGTTTTGTGGATTTCTTGGGCCTACAATTAAATTTAACAAAAATTTGAATTCAAAATTTATTATTCAAAACTTCAGGGATTTAAATGAAATAATAAATGTTAATTGAACGCTAAATTTAATGAGGGGTGATTAAGTAAATTTATCACTAAATGGGTTGTGTACTTAGAATATTGGGTTGTTGATTTAGATCTTGTGTTTGATAATTATGTTAGCTTAATGTGATGTCATAGGTTGAGGACCAAGGTAGATTGAACCATGAAATGATGAACATGATTATCGTACTATTGAAATCCTAGGCTGTAAGATTGGAATTGGCTCAAATTGAAACACTAAAATGTACCTCAAGATTCTAAGTGTGATACTAGTGAAATTGGTGAATTGTTAGAGCGACTTTTGGTACTTCGATCAAATAAAACTATAAAATTTTACTTTTCTCTCACGTTGGAAGTCAATCACCAATTATTTTTACTGTTTTAGAAATTCATTCAAGTTAAGACAGGCATCTCAAGCCTATTTTCTTCTTGAAATGAAAAGTTTAAAGTGAACCCGAAAGATTAAACTCAGTAAGTATTGAGATATTATTTAAAATTAAATTTTGTTATTATTTATAAAAGATTATTTAGCAAAATAACATGCATGCCCTGGAAAAACATAACTTGTAGTATTAGCTACTAAGCTAATAAGGTAAAAGAATAATTTACTTTTACCATTTCCAGTAATATATAAAAGGGATTTATCGAAAGATGAGCTTCAAAATTGTCGGTTGTGCATTTCATGTCCCATTTTGTTAATTTTTTAGAAAAGAAAATTCTGGGCTAAAGTTGCTTGAAATGGTAAAAAATAATAATAAAATGGTGATGAGATTGTGATCTTGGGACTGGATTCTTTGGTTAGGTAAGCAATAATCTAATGGAGTATGATGTCGGAACTTGTCAGTTGGTGCATGGATCCCTACTTCCCATTTCTTTCTGATTCCACTGGTAAATATTGCCGGAAAACACCAACTTTACCCGGCAAGCACATAATTTGCAGAATTTTACTCCCTTCATCTTTATATACATGAGACTGTCAATTTCAAAGCAAGTCATGAACATAGCTAGAAAGTAAAAGGTTAGCAATAAGTGACCTCTTTTTTCTATAAGATTAAGTGTGAGATAATATTAAAAGAACTTGTTAAATAAAATTAAAATTATTACCAAATGTCACGAGTTATGTAGTAGAACGGTACTAATCCATCCCAGCTGGAGTTGTAGAGAGAGAAAGTGTCACAGCTATTAAGGAAAGTAAGATGAGTGGATTAAAATTTTCTTTAGAAGTAAGTAGAAGAAATGAGTGGTGTAGATTAAAAGATATAAATTATAAAAGTAAAGTGTGTACCTTCTGTTAGGACGGACTAATTAGGAAAAATGTGCACTTTCGCCTGAGACGGAGCTAGAGAGTAAACTGTAAACTGTAAAACTAGTCAAGTAGTATATTTGTTAAAATTTTCACCTATATGCCTTCGCGTAAATCACATCAAAAATTTGACCATTGAGCTGTTTATTGTTGAGCACGTTAGACTTTTGAAGAGATTAAAACCTTAATGGACAGACACCAAATAAATGAGAAACTAGCAATTTATTTAAAGTGAAAAATCAAATTTACTTTTTGAAACAAAGGAAATACTATCAAGTTTTATTACAATATAGTGTAATGGTCAAAAAGGGTTAATTTTTAAATATAATTATGTGACCAAGTGACCAACTTAATGGTGTGAACCTCTTTTGGTTAGTGAATGGATCATTAGCTTTCGGTTTTTTTTTTGCTTTGATTAACATTTTATCGTGAATGGATCATTGCTTTGATTAATATTTTATTATGTCGTGGCTTATTCTCAAGCAAGAATCAATCAAGTAAAATGTTGTAGTTTGTGAGAATCAAAATATCAATATATATATATATATATATATATATATATATATATATACAAAATTTTAATAAATGAACAAGAAGTTAAATACAAAATTTTAATAAATGAACAAGAAGTTAATAGTGGACATTTCGTGATGAAATAATGCGAGTAGGCTTAAACAAAAAATGCTACTTTTCAGTCAAGATTTTGGACTGTGGTTTGATGATGACATTTGTTTGTTAAGGACTTTTTTTGTGGATTAAAACAATGATAATGGGATTTTAATATTTGAGAATGTGGACTTTTTTGTCATCGTCTGTAAATATAAAAGGATACACGTTGGGTGGCCGTTCCGTTTAGCCCACTTTCGGAGCTCTTACATAACCCCACGACAACGGAAACTGGAAATCTAACGGGACCATTGTTTTTTTGTTTTTTTTAACCTAAGAGGAAAGATATAAAAGATAGTGGAAAAATAATTAGTGGATAGAAATATATAAACCATATTTGTAGAAGCAAAAAATAGCTATCCATGATATATATTTATGTGTCACATTCTCCCGACGTCCCTGAATTATTATTATTTTTCTATATTAAACATAGTTTTACTACCCATCCTTTTATTATAAATATGACTATTGGTTTTTCTTAATTTCAACATATTCCATTTAAATCTTCACCATATATATAAATAAATAACGACTTTAAAAAACGTTATTTATAAATTTTATGGTCATTTCTGGTTAAATTTTGATCTCCAAACATCTCATATGTAACTTTAAAATGACACGTTATATTTAACATGAAAGCGATGTTAAAGAAATTTAATAACTTGCAATTTAAAATTATTAACTGCCTTTATATATGTATAAAATAATTACGGTACTAATGTATTGTGTGAATGCTAGCCGTCTCCCATTTTATTTAGTGGAAGGGTAGAGCTAGCTTTGGTTCCAACCTAACGCATTAGGAGTGTCCTAAGTCTATACAAATATGCACTTATTAGTAGTATGGATCATGAGCATTAACAAACTTAAAGGATTAAGTGCACTAGCCATTTTGGAAAAAATAACTTTATAAGGTTGAATTTTGTTTTGCACAAGTCAATGATTCTTAATTTTGGCATACCTCAACTAAAGTTACACAATTAAACATGTGTAAAACAAAGCCATATCCATATGTAGAGTTCATTTTGCCAAAGCCTACATTTTATAAATTACTATAGAGCAAACCTACATTTTTAAACTTTATTATGTGACCACTTATATTTAATTGTTATTAAACACTTTTAAACATTTGTATGTTGATACTTTTTATTGTGACTGAGTTGAGATGGGTAATCGTCTTTAGTCTGGTGGACTTAATTTAATTCAATTGGTCAAGAGGAAGACTATTCATCTTATATACCCTACTTATTGACATTAGCAACTAATGTTTGTTCACTCCGGAGGAGGTGGTGAAGATTCTGGAGATACCACTGCGGAACTTGAACTCGTCGGACAAGTGGATATGGCACCACACTACACATGGTGGCTATACAGTTCGGACCAGTGGCGGAACCAGGATTCAAATTGAAATGGGGCACAACGGTAATCGACGGTGAATTTTCTGGGTGAGAGGCTGAGAACTTTTTTGAGCTAAGATACTGTCTATGTCTAAGATAGGAGTCTAAATGAACTGAAGCGTTCGTGAACAACTCGCAAACAACTCGGTCAAAGTTCGTTTTCGAACTCGAACTCGAACTCGTTCATTTATATACGAGCTCGAAATCGAGCTCATAAAAACCAGCTCGATAGGCTTGTCGAGCAGCTCGAATATAATTTTTATATTTAATATTATATAAATAAATTAAATTTTATTCATTATTGATTTAACAAGCTCGAACTAGCTCGAATTCGAGTTCGAACTCGATTTTTTATCGAGTTCACGAGTCGAGTTCGAACTTTCTAAAAGTCAGACGGATCGAGCTAAAATATCTTAACTCGTACGAGCTCGAACTCGATCACGAACGTGTAATACGAACTCGAATTCGAACACAGGTCTGTTCGATTTCGACTCGAGTTGTTTATAACCTTAGTCTAAAATTTCCTTATTATTTTGGGTTTGTTTAAAAAAAAATAAAAAAAATATATAGGGCCCAGGCCCTAGGAGGCCTGGGCGTAGTTCCGCCAATGGTTCGGACGGCCTATCACGTGGAGGTGGATATCAGGCAACAGAACCAAGCCCCGAGCTCAGTACACGATGAGGCGGCTGCTTTCTGGAAAAGGTTCTGGAAGTTCAGAGTTCCAAAGAGGGCACTTCACTTTGCTTGGAGGTTGTGTAAGGATTCTCTCCCAACGGTGGCGAATCTCAGGAGGAGGGGAGTGGAGGTTTCTTCTACATGCCCACTTTGCTCAGAGGAGGACGCGAATATGACAGCTCATCTATTTTTCTCGTGTGGTTATGCCAAGTCTGCATGGAGCACGGTGGGGTTACTTGGAAAGGTTTCGGCTGCGGAACAACCCATAGGAGATGCCTGGTTTCGGAAGCTGCTGAAAGATGATGATGATGAATTCTGTTCACGAGCGATCATGGTCTGCGACGGTATCTGGTTCCAGCGAAATAAGCAGATATTCGAGCAGTCCTACACGGCGTCAGCTGTTATGGCCGCGGAGGTAGTGGCGAATCTAAGGAGTTACAGGGAGGCCCAGCAATGGAGGGAAGAGACGTCGGCTTCATGGTTGCCAAGGACGTTGATGAGACCGCCAAACCCAGGGATCCAGATCAATTTCGATGCTGGTATCCTGAATGGGGACGCGGGAATAGGGGTGGTAGCTATGGGTTCAGATGGAAGCTTTATTCGGGGTGTTGCACGGAGAATCCGGAATGTCATTGATCCGTCCCTCGCAGAAAGCCTTGCTCTGGAGGAAGCCCTCATCCTTGCCGCGGAGATAGACCAGCCGGAAATGAAGCTGGTGTGGGATGCCCTCCACATAGTGCAGATGATTCACCAGGAGACAGACTGTTCAGTGCACTGCATGGAGACGATTCAGAGACTTCGAAGTATGTTAGAGAATAGCAACTATCTAGGCCCCTTCTGAGTTCCTCGTAGTGAGAACTTTATAGCGCACTCTTTAGCTAACTATGCAAAGTCGAGCCTCCTGTTGTACGATTCTTGGGTCACACCCCCAAGTTTCTTGTCATTCGTTTCTGGACGATTTCCAGGACCTTGAAGTTGAATGAAAGTAATTATTATTTTTCAAAAAAGAAGAAGCAACTAATGTTTGTTTGATTCAATCTAGTAGCAAGCATTCAGTTCAGTTCAACGAAATAATGTGAAATTGTCTAGAAAGCCACGGTTGAATCCACCCAATTTTGGGTCGAAGAATAACATGGAATTCGGAGTGCAATGATAAGCTTAATTTTGGAGCATACTCAACATTGGACCCAAGGTTGTCTACCCATTTTTAGTGATGCCAAACCCTATGAATGATCATGTGACCATATTCATACTATTCAACAAAGCAAACTAAAACAAAAACAGTCTAGAAACAAGTACGGCAAGATATAAGATTCACCAGTTATGTATGAGAAGAAAAAACAAGGAACCATAACCATGTTAATGTTTGTTATCATGGCAATTAGATTTATAAATTATTAATATTATTGGTGTATGTATTCTTAGGATCCTCTAAGATGATGTTTCAAAGTATAAACAACAGTAATCATGCAATCCTACAACTGCCACCAGATTGATGTACAACAACACGCAGCAGCTAAGAAAACACGCCCTGAAGACAGGTTATTGGCCGAGCAGCTTATATCGCATTTATGTATCCTCCTGGAAAATGTCCTAAACATATTTCCAGACTAGTCAAAGGTGGTTGTTTGCTGCAACTCATTCATACCCGGGGTACCTTAGCGGCTGTCATATGATTGAAAATTCCGTAGTTATTCTGCATTGGCGATGGTTCCCGCCCAAACTGAAAGCCTGCATTGTTGTTATTATCATTCACTGGAGGCACAGAATGATTCTGGGATGATTCTCTGGGATTGGCAAATCTGGGATTGGCAAACCCGAGCACTGATGAGTCTGTAGTTGTGTTTGGTGGGTTTTCCTGGTTGAAATCCACATGGGGCTGCACCGGCGGGGCTGCAAATTGTGGATGCAATCCGATTCCATTTCTCATTGTCAACATCTGCATACATGGATTGCCACATAACCAAGTAGTCAGATTTTAGGTAGAAACTTAAAGCTGTAAAGTACTTCAAGTAATTGTGTCGGAAGTCAAGCAGTATTGCTTTGTGAAACAAATACTGTGTTTTATCATATGAAAACATCACACTCAATAAAATGTTTCTAGAACTCCAGTTTCTATTGGTACATAGATTGAAAAACATCAAACTCAATTGATATTCTTGCATGTACATCGACATATACATAAAGCTTCATACATCATATTCAAATCATCAGCTGTCAAATCATAATCATATAACTAAATTACTACCCCTCAGTCTCTGTCACGTAAAAAGAGAGCACTTTCTAATGCTAAAACAGTATAAGAAGTGGACTCTTTTCATGGGACGGATGTAGTACTAACAAGAAAGCATGATTCACACCCCTTACAGGACCAGTAATCCAACATAAGAAATCCTAGGAAACTTCATCATTTGATGACCTATTAGCCAAACAAGTATTAACAGAATCTGCTGTGTGCATGCAAAAGCATCAATTTCTCAAATGCAAAGCTTAACTTTGTCACCACTCACAGAAAATAAACATGTTTAGTAGCATAAATTTGCTTGCAGTAAATGAAACACTAGAAATGAGAATGATTCTAGCACAGTGAGCATCTCCTTGGAGCAAACAGGAAAATCGAGGGACGGAAATTACAACCTGAACTTGAAGTTGAAGTTGTTTAAGGTACTCAATAGCTTCGTCCAACATTGATGCCTTGTCTGTCTATACAATAAAAAAACCAGACATTTCAAACTGGGATACACTAAACTTCTCACTTTA
This sequence comes from Cruciata laevipes, assembly GCA_963678965.1. Classification (NCBI taxonomy): domain Eukaryota; kingdom Viridiplantae; phylum Streptophyta; class Magnoliopsida; order Gentianales; family Rubiaceae; genus Cruciata; species Cruciata laevipes. Next base: position 3,224,827 of record OY787639.1, read on the forward strand.
TTAAAATCAAATAGCAGGAAATGAAATAGAACAAATTCTCACTTTATTAGAATTTGGAATCAGATTCTGCAATGCTTTCAGTTTCTCGTTTATTTTGCTCCTCCTCCTCTGTAAGAACAAGTTAATAATTAACCAAAAGCAGTAAAAAACAATTGAATTTACACTTTGAGATCGAAAACTCAACCTTTTCAGACAAATTATGCACTTCTGCTGATCTACTCCTTTTCGATGATCGATTCCCTGCGGTGTCTGAACCATCCGACCCCTTCAAACACAAAGACAACATTAAACATCACATAAAATTTTGATTCCATTAATTTATATGTTAATAGCAATTATCAAGTCATCAAAGCACACTCCCTCTACCAATTCATGCATAAAAGAAGTAAGAACTGACAAACTGAAAAGTCCTTTTCACCATCAAAACGAAAATATGTAAAAGTTTTAAAAGTAAAGAATTTTCCTTTAAAACCAACTATTTACCTTAAAAACACAGAATTTGAGTAAATGAACTAATTACATCAGTGAAATGATATGTTTCCCTAAAAAAGTTTGAATCTTTAATCGGTAACAGCAACAATCAAGAGCTAAAAACTCTGAGTTTTAAAAAATTCACACAGTGAAGGAATAAAAAATTAAGACAACAACCTTATTAGCATGCGAAAATTCTCTCATGTTCATCGAAGAAGTGACGGCGTCGCAGTCGCCACCGGCAGCTAAATTAAACGCTTGCTCAGCCTTATCCCTCCCAAGCCCACCGTCGCCGGGATCGGTGAGCTGGCGGCCGGGAGCGGCGGAGGAATTAATCATCGACGCCGCACCCCGGAAATTATGCACAGCTGATCCTCTCCCGGCACCGCCGGAGCCCGGCGCCGGCGAGCTCTGGAGAAGGTTATAGAAGAAGCTCATATCCTCGGATTCCTGTCCGGGCTCGGGTTCGGGCTCGAACGAGGACCGATCATCGGTTCCGTACGGATCCGACATAATTTGAAATTCTCGGAATCGGAGAAACCGAGGTGATTAAAATTGTGGCACCTTTGTTCTGGTTTTATCAGTGTGTGAGTGTGTGAGAGAGAAAGGGAGAGAGCGGAGAGTGTGTTTGGTTCTGTTGTAAGAACTCGTGCTGCTAAGGCGGAATTATTTCAAGTGTGTCACAGGTCGGATTAGATAATTTTTTATTCAAAGTTTGATTGCTCTCCCGCCTTAATTATGAGATTTGGATTTTATTTATCATTCTACTCCTCGTAAATCATTAATCACTTCAGGAAATATCCTATTTGGTCCCTCGTGTTTCGAAGTGTTGTCGGATTTGCCCTTTGGTTTGCTTGGCTATTTTGCATATGCCCCTTAGATTGTCTTGAACAAATATTTTAGCATTTTTTGATAACCTAACTCTTCATATTGCTTGATGATTAGATTGTGCATTTACAGGATGTTACTTTGCCTGATTTTCTTTAGTTTTCCATTTTATCTCACTTTTTTTATTAAAAAATTTGATCATGTTTTTATAATGTAACACTTTCCTTTTATGAAAAGATATTGAGGAATATGGAAAATTAAAAAAAATGATATTAATTTATCTATCACTACAGTGTATTCTTCACTTATTTCACCAAGATTGTCGAATTGAATAACGTCAGCAAGATTGTCGAGACGCTCCAGCGTGTAATGGCGGCTCCTGAATATCAGATGGACATGACGCTTGCCAGGCGGTAGTCTGATGACCACAATGATCATTTATATACAGATATAAAATGTATTCTAATAAATAAGTTGAGTCAAGTAGCTTTGTAAAGTAGTCACATCAGTGAGTTTCAAACGAATATCAGAGAGGGAAATAACGTTAACAGACAGACTGTATACAACGACGTCGTTTAACATGATTAAAATAAAATACATAAAGAAAGAAAACGATTCCTTCCTCTTCTGATGTTTCTTCTTCCTGTATATTCATCGGCAAATATCGTCACCTGTTCGTGAACGACAACGCCTGAACGCTGAATGGTCATTGAAACTCGCCAAACTGCAACTCGACAAGGCCCTGGCATGTAGCAGTCAGAAAATAGCATCCATTCCAAGCCCAGGCGAAGCGGTGACAGTCACAGAAGTCACTGTTAGAAAACCAGAGGAGTGAAACCAGAGCAATTGGTAATGGGGCAAAATTGTGGCATAGATGGAGCTAAAAATGACCACATCCTGAAAATTGAGGGACTACACATGTAAACGCAGTGCAAACCTTAATCAAGCTTATCGGATTTGATTTGGCATTAAGACCAAAAAGAAAATCCAAACCTATCAAATGGGCAAGTTGCAGGGACAGTCGGTTATGTAGGCTAATAAAATAGTGATTTATTGTTAGTGTTTGGAGGAAACGGGTCGGGTCGGGTTGACTTTTAAAAGAGAGAAATTGATCTCTGGGCAGAGCCCAAAGGGCAAGAGATAGGATTGGGTGAAGGCTTATCCAGGCAGAGGATGTCACAGCTTAGACCAAACTCATTTATTGGGATTGTGCTGTTCCCGAGGCCTCATTTGCGTGTATCTAACCAAAAAATCCTCCAAATATTATGCAACTATCTTGACAATTTCCATCACCTTAATTTAGAATGTGGAGTTCATTTCCAACCAGTTTTTCATGATTCTGTTGGATCAAGTGGTTTCATGATTGCACAATTTGCATACTACTCTAATTAACACAGTGATACTGTATAATTTACCATTGTCAGTTGTCATAAGAAGTAACTTGTTAATCTGATGTTAGTGCTTCGATCAAGTGGTATTTGATTGCACATTTTGCTTACTCATTTAATATGATGTTAGTGCTTCGATCAAGACTAAACTTCCGATTGCTATAATAACATAGGCTGTTATCTTGATTTTTGGGGAGCGGTCGCGGTCGCGGTCCTGGTCCTCCAGTTCTGCCCCGGACTATATGAGGTTTTAATAATTTACCATGTAATTCTAATTTCATTTGTCCTAGAAGTAACTTATTAGTCATATGGTGTATATAATTTGTACAATTGATCGATTTAGTTGCTTCATTGCTATATTAAGATTGACTTCTTAAAAATAATTTTATGAAAGTTTAGTTGTTTTGTAATAATATAAGCGTGCCATACTTTCCTTTCAATCATTTTTTACTAGACCTGGCTCAATCAAATTTGGATTAATATTGGACTTTTCTCACCTACTACGTTCAACATTTTGACATCTAATGTATTCATTTTATCCCAATATTTAAATATTTGAAATGAGTAAGATAACATTATGAAAACATAAAGAAAAATGAAAAGTAAATCATGCGTATTTCACTTGTTTTTTTCCTACGAAATTTATTCAACATTAGGTCCGAATATTATGTCCATCTCCCCTACCTTATCATTGTCATTATTTTCTTATAATATTATTAAATTACAGTCTATATTACATACTTCTAAGTGAACAATAATTGAAAGAGAAAATGAAATATAAACCAAGAAAAGTACTGCATAACTTTCCCAATAATGAATTGAATCCCTAAAAAAAGTTGAACAATTTGTTCTGTTTATGCCTTGTTTCAAATAATTGTATCGAAACACAGAAGATACATTAAATCAAAGAAAGAGTAAAAAAAAAAAAAGTACATTCCTGAGAATTCTCTCAGGGAAGTGCTGTGAGGCTGTGATGAGGACGAAGTAGAAGGCATATATCTGCTCAATCTCTGGCACCTTCAATAATTTCTATTCTATGTTGCTTTCGACAGTCCTGTTGTTTTACAAATGGGACACAAATTTTTGTGTGAAAGCCATTGTTTGATACACTCTGCATGAAAATCATGTCCGCAGTCCAGCGCTCCAAGTTCAACGCCTTCTATATACTCTTCCTGAAAACGACAAGGCTATAAGTATCTTTTACGACCTAGGAGCTGGGAAATTTTATCGAGTTTAATCACATGATATATATATATATATAGCTTTACCTGGCAAACGCAGCAAGGTTCTCTTTCAATATCCTCCCTGGTGTTGTGAGTGTGAGTCCGCTTTTTCAGCTGTTTCAAAATCACTTCTTCAGTCAACCCTGTGTTAACATTTCCAATGCGTTCTTCCAACGCCAATAGTTCCTGCAATTAACCACACATTTTCAATATAAATAACATGTTATTTGAGCATACAATACACTGTTACCGGAGCAGTAACTTACTTCATAAGACATGTTATCAACATCGAGCCGCATATCCCTGTGACGGTCGTGAAGATCGGCCATCCCAAGAAATACAGATTGGTCGAGGATCATCACATCCTAGTACAGATAAATCAAAAGCCGGAGAAAAAGTGAGCATAAATGGTTTCATGCGAATGAAGGGAATTGATCAAATGGAAGTATATACACCAATCTCCCTCTACTAAACATCAGATTATTTTAGGCAGAAAATAATGTTCCATAGTCGCAATTCACAAGCATGCACAGGCCTTCCGGCAATGCCAAAAAAAAAAAAAATCATTTTACCTCAAATCTCAATCCTTCACCCCGTCGCATGAGATCCAAGACATTGCGTATCTGCTTTATAAACCAATAAGAAAATGATCAGTAGCATTCCGCCTTTAATTAAACACTCTGTACATTGATTGGCATACAATTAAAATATTTATTCCCACAGAAGTTGTACAAGATCATCAGCAAAGCCACCCAGATATTACATGGCAGAAAGATGAACATGTCGTAGGAAAAGGGGTACACTTAACAATTAGTAGAGCTTCCAAAGGTCATAAAAATAACATTTAATCCACAATGTAGTAACAACTATATGCTTCAAGTATAATGAAACAGACAATAACCGAAACTTTTTTCTAGAAACAGTGGACTTATATGGCTTTGCAGCTAGAAAGATCAATATCATACCTTTGACGGAATGATAGCTTCTAACAATAAGAGAATGGAAAGGGAGGTTCAATTTATAACAAAGCAAGAGGTACTACAGCTATGAAAGAGAACCATGGTTGGATTTTGATGGGGAAAATACTAGACATGAGATGACTTCAGCACATTGTGTACAGAACCATGTGCCTAATACAATAATAACTGCGGCGACAACGAAATCATCAATACTCACAAACAAGAAAGACAATTCAAAAACTGATGATTAGGAGTACTGAAAAAAAAAACCCATGTGTATTAAGAGTGTTTCATTAATATTAAATTCCAAAATGACGTGCATACCTCAGACATTAGCCTGCTTCTTCCTTCAGGGGCACCAGCCAAAGCTCGCAGAGAAAAAGGAACCCCAAAGGCACCATCAAGGTGTCTCTCCAACAACATTGCTCTTGAACTTGACGCGTGCCGTCCAGGATTGCTAGGTCCAGGTGGAAGACTCGTGTCTTGTGAGGCTGAGGCTGAGGCTGAGGCTGAAGGAACAGAACGCAAGGAAGTATAATTGCTGCTTTGGCCTAGAGCTTCAGTATCAGCTGCAGATAATGAGGCTGCTCTGCGAACATATTCAGACAGTCTTCTCGGAAAATGGGGAGGATTGCGACTGGCAGTCCAAGGAAGGGCAGACGAGGGAGCACCAACACTAGGGTCACTATTACGAGGAGCCGATGCAACATGCACGGGATTATTGACATTTCCACCAGCTAAATTCCAGTTGGTGGAGTTTTGTGAGGAACTTCTTATTTCAGACGGGGGAGGTACAAACATAGGATGTTCTGACAAGTTCCTAGGCACGCTAGCTGAAGCCGCCGCTGATTCAAAGAGTGCCTCTGACTCTCCAGAAATACCCAAAGCTGCCAAGCTTCCAGACCTTGTACCAGATGATGGTCCTTGCCACCGAGAAAGTGAATTCCTACGAGCAGATAAAAGATGCCCTACAGCTGGTGTGCCTTGTGGTTGTCCATTATCAATTATTGTGGGGGACAGTCCATGTTCCAAAGAGTTGTTACGAGGAAGTGTCCTGAAAGAGGGATGAACAGATGAAATACTAGAGCTGCCAACATTATTGTCTCTAGATAACAGACTATTCCGTAATTCCTGTGTTTGTGAAGCGATTCTCAAGCGGAGATTTCTGCGTGTGGTTTCAGCAGATGATGGAACAGTTCGTACTGGAGAATTTTCAGGCCCGACACTTAATCCAAGTCTGGAATTTACTGGCTCGGGCAATGTGATCCCTGAGCTGTTTTCAGCAGAAGCACCAATACTTAAGCTTCTAGGTACAGTACGTCTAGCTGAAATAGAATGCCATAGACTGCCTTCAGCATGCTGAGTATAGCTTGAACTCCCACTTCCAGATGATTGCCCTTCAATTGCCTTCCGCTTACAAGATGATCTTCGACCATCACCCTCCTCCACAGCATATCCACCACTCATGGAAGAACTAGCAGATGGCATCCGCTCATTCGCTGATACACCAGATTTGAATGCACTTGGGCTCAAAACTTGACAATCGTCATCATCATCATCTTCATCTGCAATAAATTCTGAGTTCATATTCAGGTCTTGCGGGATGGTCTCTGATCCAGAACTTTGCACAAAGAAAGCTCCATTGTTATTCCCGCTGCCTCGCATATTTAGACCAGCATTATTCATAGAAAGTAGACCAGAAGATCCATATCTGTGCCCATCTGAATTAACGGCAGCACCAGTAGAAACATTAACAGGAGTTGGCCACCCAAGCTCAGTTTTCTGGTCATTTCCACTAACCTCCACTTGTCTGACCCTAGAACTGCTTTCCCCAAAATCCCATTCGCCTTGAATCTGTGAAGGTTGGTTCACAGCATTCAGAAACCCCACACTTGAGTCACTTGACATCATATAATCAGGGATCCTGTTTTGTGAAGTACTCCTCAAACTATTCCACCGAACTGGCTGCTCTAGGCTACTGTCACTTGATGTTGATCCATGTTCAAACCCTAAAACTTCCGGTAGGGAACCAACAGCACTCCTCTGACCTTGCATTCGGGATCCCTTTATTCTGTCAAGAACCCTAGAAGAGTGTTTTGAGTGAACAGAACCTCACACCAGAGCTATTCAGTGAAGCTGAAACCACAAGGAAGCAAATGCACAAAATTATTACTCGTAATGTAGAAATTTAGAGCACAAAACAGAAGGTTAAGCTGAAGAAATGTCTGCATTGCTCAGACACTAAAGATCAAAGCATTCCCAGAAAACATTATGCAAACAGCAGCTACATGTGCTATCAAGAAGTCCAGACAAATGAAGAACTACATTCAGAACAGACAATCGGGACCACCATCATAAAGCAACAAAATGAACACACAGAATTCAGCTAACTTTATAACAACAACGAGAGTTCATTAAAAATCACTCATCCCAAGCTTCACAGAGAAGAAAAGGGGCAATGAAGCTTCGCCACCAGACAATAACATTAAACTAAAACATCATTCACAATGGCTCACATCGGATGCATCAGAAAACCAATAAAGGTTGTACATTTCAACTATGTACTCATGCTGGCATACAGAAACAGCAATAAAAACTAGTTCTTTGATCAAAATTTGAAAAAGCTGCAAATTTACAATCAATCCCACCAAGAAGCCAAAGAACTCCAATTCACCATAAACGCTAAAAGTAAACACATGAAATATTCATCAAGAGAAACAATCATTTGAAACAAATTACAAATTACAGCAGTGAAAAACCCAGACAACCAAGCCCAGATCAAATTTAAAACACCACAATCAAACAAGAACATGTATAAAGCTCGAAACTTTACCAGCCAGGGAGCAGCCGTTTGAGCTGTAGATCTAGACCTCCAACCTAAAAACCAGAACCAACATCAGAAAACAAAGAATCAGAGCCAAGAACACAATAAAAATCCAATTTTTACCCATTAATCATCAGATTCTTCATCATTTTCACCCCCCAAAGAAAGGCATCCCAGAGAGAAACACACCTAGAACAACACCTCAGTGCTGCAGGAACCAGGATTGAAGAGATAAAGCGCACATAGAGAAGCTTTAAAAGAGAGAGAAGATGAAGATGAAGATGAAGATGAAGAGAGGGTTTGTGTGAAAGGAGAAGATGAGAAAGAAATGGTGGGTTATGTTATGGGTGTGAGAAAGAGAGATGGGATGATATTAGTAGCATTGGTAGAATAATGAGGGTGATTAAAGCCAACCAGACAGTAATCTTTAGGTAATATTATTATAAAAAATTGCAATATTTTTCTCCCTTTGGAATCCCAAAAATTCAAGAAACAATTAAAGCAAGTTTGAAATGTGGGTGAAAATGGTAAATAAATGAGAGAAAGAAAGAAAACAAAAGGCGTCGTCAATTGTTGTCATGCTCATCTTGAATATGCTGGATTGCATATGCAATGTGAATGTGCATTACCAAAATGCCTTTTTCCTCTCTTTAAAAGCCTCGAAATTTCGAGACTCGTTCTTCAAGGCGCGCAATAGGGGTAAATTTTGAAATCTTTTTGGGTAGAAATGGGAGAAATGTTAAAGTTTGGGGACTTGAAAGTAATAATGTTGAAGCTTTTTATTAGGTTGAGTATTGAATTGATTGGTCTTTTCTTCCGTCGAAAAACTGTGTCTACAGTACAATGCATACCTTCACGCCAAGCAGCTGTCCTTTGTTTCTTTGGCATCTCATTATCACATGCCTTTCCACTTTTTTTTTTTTTTTTTTACAGTTTTGATATTTAACAGTTGTTTTAGTACCAATTAGTTGTAGTATTTCTCACCAAATTTGTTTTTACCGCGCCTTCAGTCTTCCTCTTTGTTGCCTTGATTATTGGGTTTGGGTGGGAAGGATAAATTCTGGGTGGATTGAGTTTAGTCCCCAAATTCCAGAAAAACTATGAACCAGCTCAACATTCTGTTGTAATTACTAAAAACTCCTCATTTTCAATTCTATTTTATTTTGGTATCTTTGGATTATTTTGATTATTATATAACTAATTTAGATAACGGTGCAGATTTACATATTTCATGAGAGATTCATTGTATTTTGTTGTTTTCAATTCTATTTTATTTTGGTATCATTAAATTATTTTGATTGCTACATAACTAATTTAGATAGCGTTGCAGATTAATATTAAACATGAGAGATTCATTGTATTTTGCTATTTTAAAGTTATGGCTAGGATGTGATATGATAATAGGTGTCATTTGGTTGAGGTAAGAAATCAATGATTTTTATTTCATTAGAAACTTATTGTTGTATTTCGTTATAGAAATTTTTACTACTCGAGTAGGATCTGGTAAGATAATTCATTGTTGTGTGAATTTTATGTGTTTTTCATATTTTCTATTAATCAAACCACCCATCTCATTTCAGAATGCTAAAATTAATTTTATATTCAATTCATCCATTGTATACCATGATAAGTTATATTCACCATCATTAGCTTTCACATGTCTAATTTATTCATGATTTTAAGAATATCCGATGAGCAACCATTCATTCATATATTTTCCTAGTTTCCCAAAACTAAAACGTTTTTAGAAATTGGGTGGGGGTAATATATTGAAATCATCGTGTACATTAAAGGATGCCTCTGAAAATCTGAAAAGCAATCAATGGGATGTTGAAGTTGATTTTTTGTATTAAGGGTGAAATTAATAGCGCACCAAAAATTACGTAAATTTTGGTTGGAAGACCAGATGGGTGGTGAATTTGCGGGTATGGTCAAAAGTCGAACGCATCTGATCACCGTGGAAACAAAAGGTAGGTAGCTGCACTAATGACGCCTAAAATCGCACCAATATAATGCGACATGTCTCCTTGTTTTTCGTTTCATTCAATTTATTCTCTCAATTTCCATAAATTTATGATCCATAAAACAATTTCCTAGGATTATATAGAGAAAACTATCACGTTTCCTTCTCAATTTCCATTAATATTATTATCAGAATTATATAGATGAAAGTTGGAAAGAGAGGTGATATTTTTAATAATTATAATATAGTATAATTTTTAAGAACAAAATATAACCAATTTTTTATATTACACCCCCATATAGTGCATTTGTTTTAGTTAATAAGTTATTTATGCCATAGAGTATATTTTATACTTCTAATATTTCAAATATAAGCCTATATAGAAGTCAAATTTAGCTGGTAATTTATGAATATTATGTATATTGAGTTAAATTAATTATAATGTATATAATTCTTAAGACCAATCTAATTGATCAAAAATATAACATTATTAACAAAATATAATATAAGTTGTCATCATAATTCTGTCAGCATGGCACCACAACTAAAATGTGGCATTATTATCTAAAAATTGGATGGAGTCAAAATTAGGCCAGTATGTCATCATAATTATCAAAGACATTGCCAAGATTCTACTAACATGCCTGATATGTTTGTACGAGTTATATTATATTTTAAATTTTATTTTTGTGGTGAATCCATTGTCTATCATCATAATAAGAGAAAGTCTTGGGTGAGACCTGTCCTTGTGGAGACCAAGAGCAGGGGAATGAGCATTTACTGTTTCTGCTTGATCTTTTAGTTAGTTTGTTTGATCTTTCAATCAATATCCTTGAGTATTTTTGTTTTGCCTTGATTTTTCAGTTAATTTGATCTTTCGTTTAATTTGTTTGATCTTTCGGTCAATTTTCTTGATCATTTCCTTGGTCAATTTCACCAACGACAAATTTAATCAAGGAAATCGGCGGGTTTAAACCTCACCAACGACACATTCAATCAATAGCAGTCTCATATAATCTTTGGTCTCACTTGAGACATGTCTCACTTGAGACAGGTCTCAAATGAGAATTTGCCATATAATAATATTCAATGCTATTTCTGTATTTCAGTATTTTGTACCATATTGCTCTACTATGACCATGTTTGCATGAGATTATCTATAGATCAGTTTAGTTCAGTGAAAATGTAATGTGATGGTATCCATGTTAATTCAGTCATACTGATTTCATTTTTCAATATATTAATTTTACTTCAGTTCAGTTTAGTTCAATTCAATTCAGTTTAATTAAGTTCAGTACATCGAGAAATAACCTTTAGCAAACATGGTCCTAAGAGCAAGTCCAACAGTTTCCCTACAAGATTCTCTAAGATATAGTACTACATCTCCATAATCCCTATCTTTTTTTGTTTCAACTCCAACAGTTTCCCTAGTGTGGGGTTTAGAATTTAATTCATGTGCATTAAATTTTACTATTTTATATCTTTATTTATGTTTTTCACTATTTAAATACATTTTGAAATCTTAATATTTTAAATTACGTATAATAAAAAAATGTGAAAAATATATATTATTAAAATACACATTACAACGAACATAACAAGATCTCACATGAGAATATTCAAATTTATACATGTATGCGAACATAGTCATGTAAGATTTTGTTACGTTCATTATAATATGAAAATTAAGAATTTTTTTTTGTTGTATATAACTAAAGATATTTACATTTGAAGTGTATATTTAATTTGTTAAAAAATAAAAACAAACAAAAGAATAGGAAAATAATCAATCATAAATGCAAAAGTATTAAATTTTGCTTCCCCAAATATTTTTTCTTTCTCTACAGATTTGGGGAAGCAAATCCATTCCCTCTTCAAAATCCCCAAATTGGAGAATGGGTTGGGGAAGCTGTTGCCTGATGAAGCAAGAAAAAGGTCCATATTCCCTAAATTTAATGAAATCTCCCAAGTTGGGGAAACTGTTGGACTTGCTCTAACATTGCCAAAATAGTACCACGAGAATTGAAGTAAATTTCTGTAAATAAATGAGAAGTTGCGTATGCATTGTTGAACAGTATCAAACGTTTTTATGACTTGATTAGAAAAGATACTGTAACATGCGTATTTATTATTTTTTGGCCAGGGTCTAGATCAGTGTAGCCACCAGAATAAAAGGAGGGTAAATATTGAAAGGTAAAATTCGTGTGAATAGTACAGGCTTAATAAATTTTCGGACAAGAATGCTTATTATGCAGAGGTTAAAAACATGTTCTACTCCTCTGTTTATCTGAATTCTTTCGGTTTAATTTGTAGAGAAAGTCTCCCTCAAACACCTAAAGATTAGAGAGTTGATGTTTCATTATTTTATGTCGATGTTCTTTAATAGTTTTTTGATGTTTAATGTTGATATTGTGTATTTATTGTTTAACTTTACTTTTTTAATGATTAATAATTGATGTTACTCTTGTTTTTGTTGATCTTTTGTAAATATTTATTTTTGATGATATTAATGGTTATATAGTTTAATGTCTAATTTTTATGTTTCCTCGTATGAAATGTTGTGTAATTTTTAATGGGCTGTAATATTATGAAAATCAATATATTTTGTTACACTATTATCATATTTTTCAATACATTAATTTTCATCTTTGATTCAAATAAGTTAAAAATAGATTAGTTCTAAATCTCACATTTTCCATGTCAATTACTACTACGGGTACGGGCTACTGGTTTTAAAATGACTGGGTTGCTTTTTAGGCTTCAAGTTTCCAAATATAAACAAACCTAGCGATCACATAAGTTTCCATTTTAGATTCTGGATCTAAGCACACACACGGTTAAAACTGACATGCTTTGCAAGTTCACCTTGGGGAATGGATTCTGGATCTTGCACACGGTTAAAATCGTCATGCCATGTTTATGACATGTACTGTTTCTATGTTTTTGTTTTTATTTTTATTTTTATTTTTAATACAATATCTCATTCATATTATTGGTAATCATACTATAGCATTACAATAATTAGAATCAACATTCAATCTGTATCAAGAATAATCAAACTATTATAACAAAGAAAAGATGAATAAAATTGCAATACTACATTACATTTGGGAATACTCCATTAGTAGTCAATCTCAAGACGTTTAACAAGAGATCCACATTATGCATAATCCGTCTTTTTAACCATGGGTCTATAACATATGCAACATCCACAAAACACACTGATTTGTGTTGTTCAAGAACATCATCGAACTTCGCCAATTCCAATATAGGCCTCCAAAGGTCTGATGTTGCCCGATTGCCGGACTCTAAATTAGAAAGTGAGTCATTTGAAATAAATACAAACATCTTTAAATTTTATTAGTCCAATGATATTGAATCAATGTCATCAATCTAACTCAATAAAAGCAAGAGGCGTAGGCTCGCTCTAATCAATAAGCTCGGAAGCAGGTGAGTTAGATTAATAATGCGTTGTTTAACCTCCTCTTGAATTGGCATCTTCTATTAAATGGATTTCCTCTCCTTTTAGTCGAGTCTATTTCAACCCTCGATCAACAGTAACTAGAGCAGGGTTTTGTTTCTTTCTTTCCTATTTGTACAGTCGCGCTTATTTGTTCATTTCTCTATTGTAAGGAAGAGGAATGCACATATGCCCTTCCCCGCGGTCAGTCGGCAACACCTAACTTAGTTCCTTTCCTCTGTAACTTCTTGATTAGCTTTCTGCCGATCATACGCTTGAAGTCGAGTTACCTTCTAATATTGAAAGACATTAAAATTAGAAAGTGATCAAGTGAGTGAAAGTTTTAGAATCAAAGGATTAAACTTTGTCACTTAAGCAAAATTAAAGAGGGTTTAGTGTAATTCACCTTAGAAGTTTTATATTTTAAAAACCTAGTGGGGGCCTTGATGCATTTTCTTCTCAACTCTTTCTTTCTATCTTCCTTTGGCTTGCTATAAATATGCCAATGCCATTGAGAGAGGTGGAGGCTTATCACTTACCAACATGTTGCTTTGCTTTGCTTTTTGTCTTTTGGTCATTTTCCTTTGGTGTTTCTTATTAGTATCTTTTCCATGGCTTGGATTGTGGCATTGCATTTTTGTTGGGTTTAGGTCACAAGTCACGAGAGAGATGGCTCGTAGGCACTAATAATAAGCATCCAAGTTAAGAAAGAAATTAAGAAAGCACCCCATCTTTTTCAACAAAAATGGTCACAAAAGTCTCTCAAACAAACCATTTGCGTAACAGCCGCTTTGAAGAAACAAACAAATACTTAAACTAAGAAAAGGATAAGCCAATTCATTGTCCATCCCATTAGGGTAATCATTAACATGGTAGTATTTTCTTCATTGGTTTTCATTGATACCCCTATAAAATTTGGACTCAGTCCATTTCATTTTTCGATTTCTAAGTTACTTGAAACATGATGCATATGACGCGTATTAACTCTGCCACGTGGATCCCCGTGATTTATATAAGTATTTCCTTGGTGAAAATGTTGGTCGAAAATGGTTGATATAAATAACTGTAAATTTTTAAGTCATGGAAAATTTCCGTCTTTATAAGTCACACAAAAATAAAAATAAAAATATTTTGATGGCCGTTTAAACTTCGTTGTTATGTTTTACAGAGTCAATACTAATCCAGAGATAGTAACACATGTTTCCAAAAGTATATTGGTACGTTGAAATAAAAACTCGAAAATACGAATACACTTTTATTTTAATGAAATCATGTGATGAAAGAGTATTGTGTGGATTTTTTTTATAAAAATAATGTTATCAAGTGAATGTTTTCACAATCTGAAAAGATTTTTTCCCTTATAATAAAGAAAAAAGAAATTAACGTTGTGGGTGTGATGAGGTGAGTCAGCAAACGGCTACTCCTACTAATCAAAAATTGCCATTTGATGGAATAACTTGCGAGCTTTCTTAGCACTTGCAGCAGGCAGCAACAATTTGACACGCCGACATATGCCCCGATTGTAGTTTCATCAAAGTTAGGTATCCATCTATCTTTATTATTCCCATTTGTGGATTATATTATTGATGATTAATATCTACTAATATTAGCTTAAGAAAGTGCACGTACACTACATAAAACTCCACTGAGTATTGAAGAACCAGCAAACAATATCAAAACTCATTTCATAACCATAGTATATAGAGTCAACTATATAGAGTCTACGAGATTCATAACCAAGTTTCAAGCTACCTGTTGAAAAACTTTTCTCATGTAAATAAATCAATTATTTATCAAATACATGAAAAACCTAAGCATATGGTAATCACTTATACTATGTTAGAAGTGTCTCCCTAAATGTGGCACAGTTTTTCAGTTGTTTTGCTAAACACAACTATTTTTAATATTACTATTACTAAATTTTATTATGATTATATTTACTTCAGTTTAATTCAATCTTGTATAGTTCAATATAAGAAATTAGATGGGAAGATCATATCATTATTAGAGAAAGAGGCATGATTAGAGAGCATTTACATTCCCACGGGGCAAAGCAAGACTTTGACCAACATGTTCATCATCTTGAGAAGTCATCAAAATTAAAGGGACGTGTTCCCCCTCGCTGCCCTATTTTGGGACCCAATTTTACCCCAAATCTACCTCTTTCTCAAAGTTAGATGGCACCTATTTTCTACAAAATCACTCTAATCTCCCTAGAAATCGATATTTTCCACGTGTTTTGCATTTAGGAGTAGACCAAATACCACTAGATACGTCACTCAAGAGGTATTTTATATTTTCTAATAAGTTCGTGTTCTTTTTACCTGATATAAATTCGAATGAATTGAATTGGACGGAACTGAAACAAACATAAATATTCACCGTTTCACTGTTTTTTTTTTTAATGAAACTATCATGACGATGTGTATGTAACGTAAGTTATGGCATAACAGATGAGAAATTGGTGGCCAAGCAGGAAACGGAGGTCATGATGAGGCAGAGGAAAGATGACAAAAACATTCAAGCCCTTATTTTGCAGCACCACTCATTGCAGTATATACCACGCACACAAAAAATGAGGTGAATGATTATTTTCAGAGACGTGAAAACTGCAATAATACTAAAAGTGTGATTGATACCAGGAATGGATTCTTGAAAATTCACCCTTCAATCAACCCTAATTTATCCCCACGATGATTTCATGGTTTTCTTTTTCTTTTTCCAGAAAGAAAAGAAGACAGAAAAAGAGCAAATTGTAGTAACTTGTAGCAAAGGCGAGTAGGTGTGACACACTCTACATCCTTTGCCAGAATGACAAACCTATAGCTTTAATTTACATTTTGATGTAAACAACAGCTGAGTTTTGAGTAAAAATAAGAATTGATAAATTACGACCATAACACAATTACTCAAATGGATTGCAGAATGCGGAAAGATGAAAGAAATGGTAGGAACATTCTTGGATGCCGATATGCTTAGTTGCATTTCTAAAGAAAAGGACACACACACACAATATGATATTGCCAGGATATATAATAGAAGCTTCAGAGGCAACCACACTTAGGTGCCAAATGAGGATGACAATAATAAAGTAGCCATAAAAAAGAATCCTCAGCCATTCTTTCCAATGAAACAAATGCGTAGAATTAAAATACCAACAAGGCAGTAAGTAAATCGTTCGTCGAGCTATCTTTGTTCAGTGCAAGTCTACAAGCTATCACTCTAACAGATGGATGATGCATTAACTTCCCAGTTCAAATATGACTACGACGAGAAGAGCACACTAGGTACTTCACTGAACATGCAAGAAGCAAATCTTGATCAAGAAAACAAAAAAAAAAAATACAAAACTTAGCTGGTTTATTTTTATGTTTGACTAGGTCTCTCGGGTAGAAGAAAATTACTTTAACATTTCAGTAGAACTTGATGCTTGTCCATTACGATTGATTGGTGTGTGCATCCTCTCAACTATCTTATTTATGGCATCACGCGACATTGCTATCGTGTCATGCAACAAGATGCTATGCACATTCAAACCCTGCAATTGACAAAAACCGGAGCCTGTTAGCTTCAACAGAATATATTATTTTTACAACTTTAATAATTTCAACCAGAGATGAATACCTCTGGCATAGTAAAACATAATCAAATTTGTTATAACCATTAAAAAACAAAGTCACAGAACTTTCTATCTTTCAAAGCTATTTTCTGAAACGTTCAGAATATATTTTAGAATATAGCACAGGAAGGAGTTATGACTTATGTCACATGAAGCAAAACAAATCTAACTTACTCCTACTGGCAGAACATTGACATAGTGTAGGTTTTGGGTAGCAAGTTTAAGATTTTCGTTAATATCTCCATCCACCAGCAGCAGTTTCTTCACTTTCTTGCATGCCTCCTCCACCACCGTCGGTTCCTTCACTTTCTTGCTTTCCTCCATCTCCAACATTTGCTTGTGATAGTGAGCGATATTCTTTGTCTTATGAGATGAAACGTCCATATCATCAAATGCTAGAAGCTGTGTGCAAGAAACATAAAATGTTAAAAATGCGCAGAGTACTGAAAACGAATATAGTATCCCTGCTTAAAGACAATTTTTGGTCGTTAAAGTCATTTATTTATTATTTTACAAAAGGCAGGGAAACAAGATACTTATTATAAGTCTAGCACCAGCACACAGTATTTGTACACGGCATAGTGCAATGGTATACTATGGAGAGGAAATTACTAGATGAGATATTCAGAGTAGGAGATATACTAGACAATAAAGTCTTCAAAAACTTGCCTTTCCCTCAGCAGCATAGGCAGATAATGCTATCTTTAGCCCCAGTCGCCTGACCTTCTTGTTCAGTTTGAAGGCATGACTTCGTGGCTTTGGACCATGCTTAGTTTCACCACCCCTCCACTAAAATCACCAATAAAATTCGAACGTTAAAATTTATGGGTTTTGACAACTTTTCCCGAGAGAACAAATATGAAGTAAGTTACCTGAGCACTTCGCCTCGATCCAGTTCTAGCTCTACCAGTACCCTTCTGATTCCAGGGTTTTCTCCCAGATCCACTGACTTCACTTTTAGTTTTTGTAGAATGGGTTCCCTAATATTAAGATATGAAAGAGCTTAATATTTCCATATAATTCATTGTGGTCCTTATGAATTTTTTTATACAATAAGCATACAAAAGATATAGAATTCTGCTATTCAAACACAAGAGGTTGCAGCAGTATTTTCACACTTCAAATATCAAACAAAGGTATCCTACCTGCTGCCGTTTAGCAAGCTGCCACCTAACAACACGATGAATAATATCTTTCCTAATTGGCACATCAAAAACATCACCAGCCAAAACAATTAAGCCTTTATCTTCATTGGATAAGTTTGTTACAGGAATAATCAAGTCCTGATAAAGTCCTGCAGTTCCAAATAAAATAAAGTTTGAGAAGTTGAACAGAATTAAACAATCCTTCTACAAGGTTTTTAACCATTTAAGGATGAGAGCAAAAGGAACTCTGTGAACATGTAATAATCGGATAAAATGGGGAGCAGCAATAATGCACAAATGAAACTATATGAAGAGGGGACCTTTCACTAATGACTAAACACACCAGATTTAATTTCACCACCCTGCTCTGAGAAGTCTTACTTGATCAGGAGCTTAAAGTCTACCACCGATTCATACCCAGACGATTCTAGTTGCAGTTGTTTACAGGAAATCGACACATGGACGACAGCATAATTTATTACTAAAAAAATGACTATCCTCACACCTCATATTAGATAGTGCACTATTATGACTTCACAGGCATAAAAATTTCCCTTCGTGGAGAGTACAAAGAGATAAATGATTAGGAAGAGATACCAAGTGTCCTCTCCGGGGGAATAGCCCGTGTTTTCCTGGACAATAAATCTGCAGGAAAACCGTCTTCGCTAGATCCAGAAGTCAGAATTGTAGCTGAAAACCTTCGACGAGCTATAGAGGACAACACATTCTGCAGTCAAGAGCAGCATACAATATTATGTGTCACATATAACATATAGCATTCTACCAAGTTCAAACATAATCCTCTCATAGCAGAGAAAACGGTATCAACACAAAACATAAAATCGCTATACCCCGAGATGAGTAGACGGTTGGAGAGAAGACACATTATGAGCAACAACACGATGACTATTCAAGCCTGCAATCAAAATTACCACCGAAACTAACATTATAACAACGAATCGAACATGAAGCAAGTAATTTGAAAATGAGAAAAGGGCAGCATACCATTAGACAAAGCAGTGAAAGGAGACAATGTAGCATTCAGAGAACGAAAAGCCCTCTTGGAAATCGAGACCGCCATATTCCTAAGGGTTAATAAACCAAAAAACAGACCGATTCTTTGTATTTTACCGCTTCTGAGTCCAGCAAAAAAGAACCCAGTCAAGCTTAATTCATTATTTGACCTGATATCGCAAAGGATGAAATCACAGGCGGTTAAAAAAATGAAGGAGGTTCGTGCATTTCTCGTTGAGCAGATGGCGGGGAGGGAGAATGGAGCGTGCTTACCGGCGACGGCGCGTCGGAGATCAACCGCGGATGCTTCCGACTGCAAGGTTTACTGGTAAACAAGAGGACTGAGAAGAAACCCTTTCATAAACCCTTTCGGCGTCTTTTTTGTTATTCAAGCGGATACGGGTCGGGTATTTTGCAGACGTGCACTCTGTCCTATATTTACCATTTTGTATCTTATTTTTAAACCTTTTTTTATAATGTTTTATTTTGTACTATTATTTGATTATGATTTGATCCACAATATATTAATAATATTACATATATTTGGAAAATTCTACAGTTATTTATTATACTCTTTTTTATAATAACATTATTTGATCCACTTCTTTATTATACTCTTTTATAATATCGTTTATGGAAAAAAAATTCACATTTCAATACGAAAATATAAAGGCCCTGTTTGCTAGAGCTTATTTCCACCATATAATGAACTGAACTGAAGTAAAATTGATGTATTAAAAAATGGAATCAGCATAACTGAATTAACCTGAATTTCATCAATTACATTTTCACTGAACTGAACTGAACTGAATTGAACTGAACTGATCTACAGATAAGCTCTGGTAAACAGGGCCAAAGTGAGTTAAAGACTAGTTCATGTTCAATTAAGATCAACAAGAGATAGATGATAGATCTCATAAGTCACGAATCACAATACTAAAGAATCACAATACTAAAGTTCAAAGAGCCAATCTCATAACATGGCGATAGCCGATCTCATTCTACTACTTGAAATAGAAATCTGAGTTTTTTTTCAAACAATTCTACACATTATCCAAAACCTTGAAATGGAATGAAAGTTCCTCAAAAAAAAAAAAAAACACAGCTGGTTTATTTTTGAATTTTTTTTGATTTTCTTGATATCAAAAACCTTTCATGGCAAATTAAGGGGAAAACAGACGATTTTGCAAACACGGGAAAATCCGTTAAGAACAAAACTTGCAGCTAACCATCACAAAACTAAACTAAGTAACCATCACAAAACTAAGTACCAAAGGGGATAAAACCAAAGAGAAACGAAATAACTTCAAATTCAATGCATGATTCATCAAGTTATTGAGACACTTGTTCATTCCGGAAGAAACAGTGGATAAAACCCTAATCTCTAATCTCATACAAAAAAGGTGAAAATCACCAAACACTTGACACCACCGGTGGTGATCGTAGAAAACTTAAAACCTCAAACGAAAAAAACACAAATAGTCCTAGTACTAGTATCCATCAGCCAGCAGAACCGAGAGATCTCTGTCAGATTCAGGTAACTCTCCCGGCTTTCAAAATTGCCATATAGATAATGGCGCCAGAAACATAGATAACAACTCCGTGCTACTTTCAGCTTAGCACACATCTCTCAGCCTTGCTTAGCCGTGCATGATAGGCTCTAGTGGAAATCTGCAGGTTCAAATCTAGAACGTTAAAATGAACACAACTATCATTCTAACCTAAGAAGTAGAACAAGCTTTAAGATCACCTCAGATGTTGCGCATCCTAGCCATGAAAGATCATCACTCCAAAACTGAAGAAGATAATCTTCCTACACCATAATTTACACTGATTTGAAGAGGTTATTTTCCATCCAGGGTAAGAACAGGTGTTCCCTGGGTAATAATAAATGGAGCAACAACATCGAGCCTTCCAAATATGTAATGCTTTATCACCAGTAGAGAAAAATCCGCTGACCGTGAAGATGCCAGCATCCCGTGTAATTTCGTAGTAATAAACTAATCTTAAATAAAATTAGTCAACTCCAGGAAGCGGGCAGAGAAGGTCATCCAACTCAATGAAATCGCCATTTAGAATGGCCACAAAGTCCTCCTGCACAATCAAACCACAATTCAGATTATAAAATATATACGTACAACGGAATAAACTAAAAACCACTCGCACACAAGGAAATGAACAAAGACGAGCAATCAAAACTTTAGAAATAAAAAATATCAAACAGAGTCTCAAAGCCAACAATCCAAAATGCAAGGCTCACAACAACAATATCAAGATATGCAAACTGAATGCAGATTATTATAACACAAAATCTCGAAGTTCAACAGAAATCTATCCTGCCTCATGAGCTCTAAACTGAACCCCCAATTAGCAGAATTTATCTACAAAAAAGCAAGGAAGAATCGAGGTGCAATACCTGACCATAATTAAGCCCGTATCTAACATTTCCATCTAACTCATTACACTGTCCAGTAGGACAGTGAACTTTAGTGCCATCATCATCATCATGTGAGTTTCTCTCCTGGGTTTTGGAATCAAATTGAACACCCACATGACGAACTGATACAAGACTTCCATCGCCACAAGAGTTAATGATATGCTCTGATAAGCTATTTCGCATGTTAGACTTTGAAAAGATTCGGCAGAGAACAAAAGAGCCCTGCACGCCACATAAGTCAAGAGATCTATCCAATCAGCAAATATTACATAACTAGTCAAATTCAAAGGAACGTATCCTAAGAAACAAAACTTCAACAATGATCCACTTTATTTTCTACAAGGCCTCAGTGCAGTTGTTTTCATCTGATTTAGAACAGTGTTAGACAATGTCGGCATATATTCTTCAATACACATCATAGGCCTTGTGAAAGTAAAAAATACTGTTCGGAATTATAAAAAATTCAAAATCAACAAGGCACTTCTTGCTTGATCACTATCTATCCATTTAGATTAGACATAGAAACCACAGACAAACTTGTATCAACAATATATCAAATTGGGTAGGTGCTTTTATAGACATTAACAAAAGAAGCAGATCAGAGTTGTACTAGATTACTTTCTCTCCATTTAGATTAGGTCTACCTCAACAAACCACAGACAAACTATTATCAACAATTCATCAAATTGGATCTTTATCCACACATGCTTATGTTGACATTAAAAAAAGATGCAAATGTACTATCTCTCATTTAGATTAGGTTCACCTCAACAATTTCTCAAATTGGACATCCAAGTTTTGATTTTATAGACGTCAACAAAAAGATGCAAATCAGTGTACTATCACCGTCTGAATTATTAACGTTCCAAACAAGAACTTCTGATAATCCCACAATGTCCCAATTAAACTGTCCAAAATCAGAAATCAATACCGCATTATGACGATCAGTGAGCGCATATTCATACATGACCCAATGTGTCCTGACAGCCTTCCCAGACGACGAATCCCCAAGATAGAAAACAAAGCTCTTGCGCGTCCCCACCACAGCCTTCCCTGCACCCTCACCCACCACATCCCTCACTCCCCTCCTCTTCCTCCAGTACCCACCGGCGGCCCTCCTCCGCCCTCCGGCGTCGCTCAAACTCCTCTCCACGTAGCAGTACCAGTGGCGGCGGCGCCCCCCGGTGCCGAACCGGAAGCAGGCCGGGTCCGGCAGGTTGAAGGGCTCGAAATTGTAGAGGTCAACCTCCTTGATCACGTCAATGCCGCGGCGGGGAACGGCGTCGTTCTTGGCATCGAGGTAGTAGCAGACGAGCTGCTGCTCGGAGGGGAAGAAGCGGGAGCCGGGCGGAAGGGGGTTGGAAAACGACGTCGGGTCGTCGCCCGGATCCTCCATTTATGGAAAGCTTCGGGTGTGAAAGGAATGGGGTTTAAGAGAGGGGGTAGGGTTTTATAGGGGACGAATTGGGGGAGAAGCGTGAAGTTGAAGCTTAATCAGGATTTACTTCTTCCTGACACGTGTCCTTCTCTTACTGCTCCTCATGCCTCACCGGTTGGAGCTTTTTTCTAAGGGTGGAATTTTTTAAGAAAAATAAAAATGTTTTTTTATATTTTTATAATCAAGATTGTTTTTTTTTTTTGGTGTTTGGCATAATATATGGCAAAAAAGTTATGGACCAGTTATAATTTCCAGATTATCTCCAAAAGCAGGTTAAAGGTAATTGGATCAAATCAATCATTCCTATTTTATCCATGGTTTACTTTGATGTAGGGCTGTGCAACCGGTCCGACCCGGACCGGACCGGACCGGAACCGGTTTGGACCGGGACCGGAATGCCCATAAATCTTGGACCGAAGACCGGACCGGAAAGGGGATATTCTGGACCGGGATCGGTCCGGAATTATTCCGGGTTTGGACCGGACCGGACCGGTTAGACCGGAATTTTAATATTTTATTTTTTAAACTTTATTTTTATTTTAAAAATTAAACTTTTTTTACTACAAAAATTTTATTAATATGAAAATTATAACAAAAATGAGTTATATTAAAATAGAGTGTGTGAAACATGATTGCATGATTTTTAAATATTAAAAGAAGATGCAATGGTCTCACAAAAGATTAATATTGTTCAAAAAAAATGAGAGTAAAAAATTTATAACAACTAAAAACCACCTTTATAAATCTCTAAATTTCAATAAATATAATTTTAATTGATAGAATAATATTAATATTAATGACCAAAAATAAAATAACAGATAAATTAATTAATAAATATTTAAAAACATAACTTATATTAAATACCGGTCCATCCGGTCCGGACCGGAAAATACCCGGTTTTGGACCGGACCGGACCGGACCCGGAATTCCTAAAAAGTTTGGACCGGAGACCGGACCGGAATCCCTTATATCCGGTTCCGGTCCGTTACTTTCCGGTCCGGTCCGGTCCATTTTTCCGGTCCGGACCGGTTCATGCACACCCCTACTTTGATGTTATGTCAAGTCTTTCCTTTACCTAAATAAGATCTAAACCTGTCAAGAAAATTAATTTTCAATTCCACCAAAAAATGTAAGGACGAAGAATGGCAATGGAAAACTCTGGACTGAATCTGTATAAAAGAAAGATTATTGATTCTCTCCAGATGTGGTAGGTGGTTTGAAGAGAATGAAATGCATATCTTTCTTAACTGTAGAGAAGCCAAAGAATTATGGAATTCCTCAACATTGATAAAACGCCTTTAGTTGAGAATATCATACTGATTGCTTTCATGTTATATGGCAACTTTGGGTGCAAAGGAACAAAAGAGCAATTAAAGGAGTGAGAATTGATCCTGATTCCTGCATCATACACATAGGTTGCAATAGCAAAAAATTATGATGTATAAGAAGCAGAAGACAGGAGTTAGTCAGCAATGAGACTGAGCAGCAACAAAAAGCAGAGCCATAGTTAGTGGAAATCATTGACCCCAAATTGCAGCTGGTGGGACTCTCAAAACCATCAAAAAAATCTGATGGGGGCATGGATGATTTTTAATTTTGTACCCATGGTCGTGGGGCGGGGATGAGTTTAAAAATATTAGATGGGAATGAAGATGAGATAGCTAGTACCCGCCCTAAACCCTCCCTGGTGCCAAGTTACATTAAACAAATAATTTTTTACCTTAAGTAAAAAAATTCAGCATAGATTGAGAAGTTTGAAGAAACTATTGAACATGTTGGAAACAGTGGGGTAAATTAATGCTCTACTCTACTGTGTTATATGAAAGTGCGGATACTTGCTGAAGAAGAGCCATTAGTGGAGGTTCAATATAACGTGTAGTTTCTGAAATACCGGCGACACATAAATAGGCGACAGAATATCTGCGACATATAATTCAAGCGACGCATGAATGAATCGCGCTCCGGGGCTGTCGACGCAGTCAACATAGACGGCGTAAACCGGTGGATCGTCCTGTTTGAGGGTGGCGAGGCGGCCAGTTAACGAGTAGAAATGGACGAGAGTGAGAGAAAGGGATTGCTTTAGCGACGATAAGATATGTCGCATTTTTGTGTCGCTAAAAGACGACGGTTTATTGAAGAGGAGGCCTTTTTGGATGTACTGAAGAGAGAGCATGGTTAAATCCCACGGGGATAAGTAGAGTGGGTTCTTTGACTCTTCCGGCTGGTTTTCCGGCTTGATGAAACATTCCGAAATGCGATGAACTGACGGGGAAGAGTCCATAGATTCAGATGATGAATGATTAACAGTTTGTAATTTGATAATTTAAGGTGTATGAGATGAGCACCTAAGTAGCAAGTAGTGTAGCTATATTGGAGGTCAAGGTCAACAGATTAAGGTATTATGTAAGTGTTTGGTCACACTTTGCCTTGTTTTCGAAACTGCCATGCAAGTTCCTCAGATTAAGATGATAAATTATTTAACTGTTGAGAATGTCTCAGGTAAGATATGTATCCATCGATACTATGAACAAAAGTTAATGTTTTTACCTTTAAATTTAACCATTTACATACTTAATGTGATTATTCGGTGTATTATTTCTGATTATCTCACTTTAATTGAACTGAAATTGAGTTCAATTATATTGTTGCAGCTGAACTCAAAAAAAAAGTTTAGCCCTTTTTTTTGTCCGTTAACGTATGCAATGATGGCATGATGCACGTGAATATGCTGATGAATCTAATAAAGAACTCGAGCTGTTTAGTTTGGATTGTTTACCTCCAAAAAGGTGTTCTATATAGTTGAATAGCTCTCAAAATGTTTGGATAAATATGTCTTCTAAAACTGTACAGTATATGGTAAAATACGCCTTGCAAAAGGATGAGATCACCTCAAATAATATTCTTTGAAAATCAACAGGTAATTAACAAACATACTAGTCATTTCAAGTAATTACACTTGAAATAGTTTGCCATTCAAGTCATTTTTGCAATAGCATCAAATATACCCACGAATTGGATCAATTTATTACAGCTTGTGAAAAGAGAGACTCAACCCATTCACAGTGTTACAGTTTCCATAAACTCCATGTCCTCTTCAAGAAGACTCATTGACTGCGGCGGGAGGCAGGTCTCCAAGTCCATGCTTCCACCGCCTTCAAAACCAGGATACAGAGAAATCTTCCCGTCAAACTTATGCGAATAGCCGCTGCGCAGCGCCACCGCCTTTCCGAGCCCGAACTCGTTCCCGTACATATCGAACCGGGGAGAACTCCCCATCATCACGCTGCTGGGATCAAAGAAGCTCAGCTGGTACACAAACCTCGTTTCCAGCCAAGAATCTACAAATTCCCGGACATTTTTGTCGCTGTAGCCGTTCACCGCCTGGTGCAGCTTCCACGCCGCCCACCCCAGGCTGTGCTGTAGAAGTTCTCCGGCGGTGGCGGTGGTGACCAGAACTCCGATGCAGTTTCCGACGTAGTTTTCAGAAACGGGAGGGCTCAGCCTTGACCTGTTATTGATCGCCATCCGGCAGCTCGTTTCTTTCTCCGGCGGGAAGTTCCGGGCACGGGTAACGCACCGCCATATATGGGCGGAGAGGGCTTGCAGGGATGAAATCTTCGTGGAATTGTTCTCTGAATTTGCTTTCGCTTTCAGTTTTGCCAGTGATTCTGCGGAGAAATGGAACATGCGTTCCCGGAGAGAGTGCGGTTTCTGCCGCTGAATGAACTCGGCCGAGTCTTTGTACGGCAGGCTGAGGATCGGGCCGTGCCCGGGAGGCATCCACCGCTGAAGCACCGGCGGCCGGGAAATCGCGACATTTTCACCGCCGGAATTGAAGATCTCCGACCACATCTGGAAGAAATGCCAGTATGAAGTCCCGTCGACGATCATGTGATTGGCGGAGCAACCAATGAAAACGCCGTCGGTCAACTCGGTCACCTGAATAGTCAACAGCGAGAGATGGTGACCGTCGTGGTTGATAGCCCTGTCGTGGTCGAAAAACGACTGGACAATCACCGGCACGTCTTTCGGCGACAGAACATCAGCGACGCTTAAATCAACCGTCGCATGGATAAACCTCGCTCCCGGGCTGTTCACGCAGTCAACGTAGATGGTGTAAACCGGCGGTTCGTGTTTCTTGAGCGTTGCGAGACGGCCGGCTAACGGGTAGAAATGGAAAAGTGTTACAGAAAGAGACTCTTTTAGCGACGAAAGCAGCGACTGCATCTTTGTGTCGCTAAAAGACGGCGGCTTTTTGAAGAGGAGGCCTTTCTGGATGTACTGAGCGCAGGGCATGGCTAGATCCCACGGGGACAAGTAGAGAAGCTGTTTTGATTCTTCCGGCAGGTTTTCCGGCATGACGAAACATTCTGAAATGTGATGAACTGATGGGAATGAATCCATGGATGCTGACGAGGTGTGAGATTTGGATAACTATGTGATTTGATATGATATCGGTAGCAGCAATTGTGGATGATTACTGCAGATCAATGTTGAGAGCATTATTAATACTACGTATAGGTGTTTTTGGTCACATTTAGACTTTGGTTTATTTTTGGAAAATGCCATGAAAGTTCCAGCTTGATAAATGGTGTACAATTTGAATATTTGGTGAAGTTTGCATTTTCCACAATGGGAGAATCTTACCTACTCGGTTTGGATTATTAATTCATTTTTAATAGGAATTTTTCCAATATTTTTTTTATTAAATTGAATTGAACAAAAGTGGAAATATAATGCATTAAAAAATAGAATCAGGATGACTGAATTAATATAAAATTTACCAAGTTATATTTTTATTGAACTCAAAATAGTATTTATTTTGAAGGCGGATTGGATTTTTTTTAAAAGAATATGCGGTTTTTTGACACAACCTAAACTATGTACTAATCAGACATTCAGATCCAATTTTACCCTAATCAGATGTACATCTACACTTTGCATTTACACAAAAAGACCAAAAATGGCCTAATATATGTTGGGTTGGATTAATCTACGTTATAGATATCCCATAGAGTGACCTTATCTTGATTAAACTAAGATAAGGAGTAAAACCTACGCCACCAACAAACATCAGCAATGACTCTTATAGTTTCTTCGTCTACTTAGTATTTGCTAAAGAAAGCTGTATTGCCTTAACAGACGACCAACTTTGAGCAAATAGACATGGACTGTAATAACGACATATATCATCGACTAAGGCCGATACAACCAAAATAAAAAAACAAAACAAAAACCAGGTAAGTTTTAAAAGTACTTAAGTATCACAGAAACGAGTAGCAAAACAAGGATGAAAGTAACATCACGGTTCAAAAGCAAACCAAGCACATGGAAGAAACCATGTTAAACCGGGTAAGTATCCATCCCAAACTCTCTTTTCTAGGATCCTAAAACCTTCACTACAAAGGCACTCATAACTCCGTCAAAAACACTATCACTTCACGCGCTCAGGAAGAAGCGTTGTCATTCAGGGACAGAGAGGCAAGCTGATCGGCCGGGCTTCCTGCCGCCTGAACATTCCTCAGAACCTCCATAGCCTCTGAAACCTTTGCCTTCAGAGCATCCGGTGACTCGAGCAGGTGCAACACCTCAGTCTGGTCCATCTCCAGAAGCATTCCAGTCACCTTGGCTGCGTGCTCACGCTCGAGCTGATCAACCAGAGGATACAGGTTTTCACCCAACATCTGTCGTGTCATAGTGTGTTAAGTGAACGTTAGACAGAATAGAAAAGATGTCGGGAAAGGGACAATGACATATAATGAAGCACGGTTATATTACCGTTCTTTGCTGCTCGGGTGATGAGTTTGCGAGTGCAGAAGCCAGAGCAGTAATGGGCATCGGCTGGACCATGGAAGGATCTCTAGGAAGCATGCCACTCATATCATATGGGGTCATCTGGGACATTTGGTCTGGTGCATTTCTCCCGGGAGGAGGATACCTGAACATTCTTCCTCTTGGCACCATCTGTGAACGGAGTGATGAATTGTTAAGTACATTTACAGCACATCATCTTTAAAAAACACGAGTGCAGGATATGAGAAGAAGCTTGCCTGCTGCTGCATCATCGGAACGGGCTGCTGAGCCTGTTGAACTGGGCCAGCACCACGACGACCACCAGGCTGCTGGCCTTGCTGACCCTGCTGGACCATGGGCACAAAGAAGTTGGGCATGGGAGCTCCACCAGGTCGCATTCCTGGAACCAGCTGCTGCTGATATCCAAATCCAGCCTAAAGTACATTCCAGAAATTTAATCAACATTCACAAGATCAAGGTCCATAAAACAAAGGAAACAGATATTTTGTTTCAAAGACCCTAGAGATTTATGGTTCACAGATAAGCAATCAACAAAGAAAACAGAGGGAAAAACAGCATCACACGAATATCTGAAACCAGAATCCGTTGAAACAATTGAATGTCATAAAGAACTCTGCACACTAGACTTCAAAAATGCACTAAAGACACACAAATGTTGAAATATGAGATGGATTTAGTAGACATCTGCCATTGAAATTGCGCAGAAATCTGTGGATACATCCCAGCGGTTGTCTGGCCGCCGCCGATTTTACACGGCACTTATTCTATGCAACTTGAAACTAAGCCTTTACAGATTGAAGATTCAGTAAAAGCTTATATACTATTTCCAGTGCACATTAGCAAGGGTGATGGCTGTTATAAAACTTGGTAGGGTATGGTTAACGACATCCTAACTTATTAGTTACTACCTACAGATGCAAAGCACCTGGCAACTTTGGAGGTGCCAAATAATTATATCAACAAAAGTCATGTGTTAACAGGCTTAGGATGAACTTTCATACATAAAGTGGTGTCAAGGAAAAAGTTCATCAAAATGGCAATAAAACAGCTACGCTAGTTCTTTGCGCAAGAAAAATAAGTCCATTGTGTCAAAAAAGGAAACAACGCTAAGGGAATAGGGTAGGGAACATGGATGTGACCTGTGGTGGTAACATGGCAGGACCTTGACCATAGAACAATTGCTGTCCCATAGCAGGAGCACCAGGAGGATACATGGGCAGTCTAGGACCCATGGTTGGAGCAATGGCAATAGGCCTCATCTGGGCAAACTGAGCCTGAAGATTCAAATTGACTATATTAAAATTTCAGTTTCAAATCACTAATCCAAACCTAAAGAGAATTAACTCAAATTTCTAGACCCTCCACATTAACAACTACAAAAGGTCACTAAACCATTTGGCTATCATGCAATAAAAGAAGGAAAAAAGACACAAACTAGCCTCACAACCAAAAATGATTCTTGACTGTAAAACCTCAACACATAACTGACATGCAAATGTGTAGGCTATTATTTCTGAGTATAACCTCAACTCTTAAGATAAAAAAAAGAGAGCAAATAATGAAACATTAGCTCAGTTGTAACCTGTAATCTAGCTCTGCGCTCTTCCTTCCTCTGAGCAAGTGCAACATACAGTGGTTTGTTAACAATCATCTTGCCATTCATTTCTGTAAGCTGTTAAAAACATAATAAATTCGGTTATACATCAGCATCCCTACACTTCTACTAAAAGTCAAATTTAAATAACATCTTACAGCTTTTGAAGCTTCCTCTTGAGTACTAAAAGCAACAAACCCCGATCCTCTGCTAACACCACTAGGATCCCGCATAACCTGTATGATAGCAAACAAATGAAAAGTTAGAGATAAACTGAAAACCAATCGAGCACATCCAATGAAATATTAAACTTCAGATATTTCAATTAATACCTTGCATGAGGTAATGGTGCCAAACTCTGCAAACATCTCCTTCAGTTTATCATCATCAACAGTGTCATCCAAATTCTTCACATACAAGTTCACTCCTTGATACTTGTCCACCACTTCCTTGGCAGTTTGGTCAAAGCGGGATTTTAGCTCTTGCTCCCTTTCAGATTTCTTCTGCGCTTTTCCAACATACCACTCTTTGTCATCAAACTTGTACCCATTGAGGGCCTCAACAGCCTTGGCAGCATCATCAGCATTCTCAAAGTTGACAAACCCAAAGCACCTGGATTTGCCATCAGCATCCCTCATCACCACAGCACTAGTGATAGTCCCATGCTCACCAAAAGTCTTCTTCAAGTCATCATCCGAGGTATTCTCAGAGAGGTTCTTTACATAGACATTGTTGAACCGGGTCCTGCTGGAATTCAAATCTCTCTCCTGCTTTCGGAGGAAAGGGCCAACAAACACCTGTTTGTCATTTATCAGCATCCCATTAAGCTTATCAATAGCACCCTGAGCAGCATCCTCACTGTCAAACTGCACAAATCCATATCCCCTGGACTGGCCATTCGAGTCTGTAGCTATCTTGCAAGACAGGATATTCCCAAAGGTCGAGAAGGTATCATGCAAAGCCTTATTGTCAATAGACTTGTCCAAGTTCTGCAAACAAAACAGAGTAAAAAAAAACCATTCCAATAGACTTAAGATTCATACCGGTCTAAATTTTGTTGAACAATTACCTTGATAAAAATGTTGCCAGCCCCGCTCTTTCGCATACTAGGGTCCCTATGAGAATACATGATCCTAATGGTCCTCCCATTGACAGGAGTAAAGTTCAGAACTTCCATTGCCCTAGAAGCTGTAAGCACACATGACACAACACACAACAAATTCAATCAACAAACAAATTAACCAAAATTAATCACAGTAGCAACAAATTCAATACATCCATTGCTCTGAAGAAACACACAACATAATCAACTGACAAAACAAATTAACCTAGATTAATCACAGTCAAAAAATTATTCTACCAAAATGTAAATCAATAAAAGAGAGATCAACGAACTCAAACTCACCATCCTGTGCGGTGTTGTAATTCACGTAGCCGTAACCGAGGGAACGGCGGGTGCTGAGGTCCCTACAAACCCTAACGGACACCACCGGGCCCACCTGATTGAACAGATCATACAGCTGCGAGTCCGTCACTTGCACGTCCAAATCCCCAACGTACAGAGAGGTCGACAAAACATTGTTCCCGCTTCCACCGGCCGCCGCCGCCGCCGTGGGCGAAGCCGCCGCGCCATTGGTCCCCGCCGGCACAGACGCATTCTGGACCTGAATCTGAGCCATTTTTTCAGGGAGAAAAATTCGCCGGAGAAGATGAGGGGTGTGAGAATAACCGTCGGCGGGGTAATTAGGAGGAATAAATACACGGATTGCAAAATGCAAAATTAATTGCCGAGAAAAATTGTTGGGAATTTTTTTCTTTTTTTCTTTAATTAAAAAGATAGAGATATCGGAGGGCAGGGAAGAACTGCACCGCGCCGGAGAGAAAGCAGAGCTAAGGGTTTATATAGCAAGGTGATGACCTCACAGAAACCCTAGCTCTCAGTACTTGAGATTTAATCTGAACCGTTGGATCAGTCTAAGCCCCACCACCTGGCGGTTAACGTAAGTTCCCGAATGATGAGGTGGCTGTTCGAAATCGGTCAGATCTGTACACGTGGATATGCATGCACTGTTTTTGTTCTTCGACGTGGCTTGAATCTAGCCGCTTGATTATTTATTATTGTTTTTGACGGAAAAGATTTATTTTTAATTATGTTTGGTAATATCCATATTTGAGTGCTTACAGAAAAGGAAGTGGTAAAATAACGTAAGATTTTGACGAAATTAAATTTGCAACTGTACTTTAATTAGGAAACGAATATTTTGTTGTTGCAGAGTAAACAGTTGGGCCGTTACAATTTTAAAACGGACAAAAAATTGAATGCGTAATTATTTTCTAAATATAACTTTGGTTTACTTACTTAAGAAATTCTAGAAAGGAAATATAAGAATAAAAACAAGGACTTGGTCTGCGTCAATAAGTTTTAATCAATTAAAAATATTGATAAATTAAAATTCGAAAATATTATTATAAGGTCAGTACTGTCACATACTATAAATAAAAGGTGACATAAAATTGAGATCATTTTAATTAAATAAAACATTAATTGCCTCTTGGTAGGGGATTGGGAATATTAAATGCATTGCATCTCTATCTTAATTTGAAGAGAAAATTTACGATTAGTCCTTCAAATTGTAAATTAATTGTGGGATTTTATTTTACAATTGCTTAAAATATTAAATGTAATATTTAAAAAGATTATGAAAATGAATGTAATTTTTGTTCCACTAGTCAAAGCTGAGCGGAAATGATGCTCTGATTCAATTAATTTGGGCTTGGATCAGCAAAAACAAAAGACCACAGGCTTAACTTTATGAATGGGCAATTTTATGACAACTCGGCCCAATTATGATGAGCCAGATTTCAGCCCAGTTATAATGAGCAAGAAAATCGCATTTAGTGTAACTGATGATGATGAATTATATTTTAGTGACCCATTTTAAAGTATAATTTGGCCCGAGGAAGGAACATTTCTACATTTGGCCAAGAGAAAGGAAGGAGGTAAATTTGAATTCGTCGGAACAAATCAACCGTCTTGTTATAGTAAAGATTTTCTATATTTAGTGATGTTATATATAGGTAGGCCGAAGGAGCTATGTTAAGTGATGTCTGTCCAATGTTTGTGGGTTGCTCGTTGAGATCGCTACAAGGAAATGGGGGCAAGTTAGGTGATGGACCGAGCAAGGGCGACCGTTCGGTAATGACCGTGATGGATGGGTCACTAGAGCCAATTCTCGAGGGTTTTCATGTGCCAGCGATGGATACCATTGATGACCGTGAGGCGATGCACGAGAAAATCTATTAAACAGTTCGGGATAGTCAGAGCGAGAAAAGGAAGCTCCCTAAGAACCTGTTCACGGCTATGAGACAAAGAAGGCAGCGTCTCGAGTCCATCGGTAACAGGTAGATCACATCAAGAGTGGATGTACTGGAGGTCCCGTAACCAACAACATTTGAGGACACACTGGGGCCCGAGTACGTGGAGAAGTTTATCGAGGGGATGGAAATATACCTTCGGGCAGTGGACACGCACCTACACCTTCAGGTCAGGGTGGCAGCGCGCTATTTGATCGGGTCCGCTAGAAGATGATGGGCAAAGTTAAGTATGAATGAGAGCATGGAGATAGGCTTATCGTGGGATTCGATGAAGCTAGCCCTTAGAAAGAAGTTTAGTCTGTTTGAATGGACGGAAGTGAAGAAGGAGCCGATGGAGGCCGAAGGACGAGGAGAAGATGCGACAATTGCTGACTGTGTTGGGAACGGGACTTGGGAATATTACGAGTTTATTCCCGATGAAGTACTCGTGGAGCCGGAGTAGTCCGATGAGAATTGGTTGAACGTTTGCGGGGAACCTCGTGAATATCAGTTTGAGTGGGTAGATCCGAGAGGTTATGAGAAGGAGATGAGCAATTACCAAGCAAGGTGGGACGCAATTGATAATCTCTGGTGGCTGTTGGAGTTGCCGGGGTCGGCAACAGTTTAAGTGGGGGAGGTTTGTTAGGCCTTTAACGACGACCTTAACCGAGACCGTGAAAATTCGTTAAGGAGACCTAACAATATTCGCCTAAGGCCATGGAAGGGGCCGAGGAAATGTGGGAAGATGGCATAGTCAGAAACCGTGGTCAAACCGTGGGATGTTGGAAAATTACTAAGTATGAAAGCGGGGTCTGGGACCACGCCGAGACCGTTGGAATTACGGTCGGGACCGGGAACGCATGGGGCTGGGACCATGCCAGGACCGGGGACAGTACGGACATGACCAAAGCAGATGGACCGAGAAACAAAGAACCCTAAAAAACATGCTTCAACACACAATGGGCGGTGACTCACGAGAACTGCCCACTAACTCCCACGATCTCTGGAGTCTCTGTCCATCTTCTCAGATTTTGGAAACCGCCCGGTTATTGTGTGCTGAAGCATGTTAAAGTAATACTAAAACCACTTGAGGACCTCCACCCAAATATTAAAGTAACCCGGATTGTTAAGATGAAGTATATAATGGACTATCCAATCATTCGAATTTCGAGCATGATGAGTATTATAACATGTACGTACATAGGTGTATCATAATTAAATACTTTTGCTTTGTGGCATATGAACTAAACTATAGTTAGAGTACTACAAATGGATGGATACGATCAACTTTCCTTCGAACATAGTCAATAGTTTATTCACAAATCTAAGAAACACTCATTCCAAACTTTAACATAGATTCCAATACCATCAAATTGTCTAAACTATGCATGAAATCTCTTTTCATTTTCGCCTCTAAGATATAATCGCATCTCCAACTGATCATTAATTTTCTACCCCACATGCCACTACCAAAAAATACAAAAAAAATTATAACTCCCAAAAGTCATACACAACCCATAAAAAATATATTAAATTTTGAATAACGGAAAAGCTAGTTTACAATATCTTATGATGAGTATACTAGTTAGTTTCACAAATCATATCCAATATTTTGACACTTATATTTTAGGATGATATACAATATTGTGTTAATATTGCATTAGCTACTATCAATGGTTAATATTATTCAACTTGGATATACGAATGAATTGATAACTTCAGCATTGCGCAAACTGAATTGTACATAATTTTTTTACTGCGTCAATACAAATGAATCGATAACTTTGGTGTTAAACTGAATTTTACTGAATTATGAATATGTGGATATTTAACGCTTTTGGGCATAGTAAAGATACATGAACAAAATTTGAGGATTGGCATGGACTTCAATATCCTCCTTCTGTCACGGTTTAATTTCCATCACTTTTAACCTAATTAAAGAAGTTGCAAATGTCAAAAGGGAAAAGAAAGAATATAAAAGAAAAAAGATGCATATATATAGAGGCAACAATTTCCAAGAATTACAACCATCTTTAATTGGTTTCAGCACCTCAGATCATCTTCAGGTTAGGAATACGAGGTTCATACGTACTTTACTTACCATACGACTTTTGTCTTTCTTTCTTCTTTTTATTCTTTTATGGGAAGAAAAAGAATTAAAGATGAAAAGAAAGGCAAGAAAATTAAATTGTAGTACTACTAATCAGCACTACCGCTACATAATTACTAATGATCACATAATCAAAGAGAGATTACAGATGATTTAACGAAAGCTTAATCATAAATTAATTAGTTCATCTGTTTTCTGGGTGCAATGGGAAGAGTTGCAGAGTTCCATCTCCTTCGTTTCTGCAAGTTTTCTTATCATCTTCAAAGCAGTCAAAGCTCCATGACGTGCACTTTCTCTTGTACGGACTATCTTCTTCCACGGCGCCTCTCCCAACCATCTCTCCCTACAATCACAAACACGTCTCAGATTAAACTGCACTCTTACTTTTTACGAACTTAGATCCTTAAACGCTAAATTTCAGTGTATATGTACATAATCTTTAAAAACCGTGAAAAAACAGTATGCACAAATATTGACCTTTGCTAAAACTAGAGTGTACACTAAGGTCAATATTTTCGCTGTGGGCCCCCGATTCTACCATAGTCTAAGTGAAACATGTTTCACCTTAGACTTACTACACTTTTAGATCGTCAATATTTACCGTACTAGTATGTAGTAGGTGTAGCATTTTTCAACAGCTAGCACTATAATTTTGTTACTGTACTTAATATCAGGAACTAAGCTTTATTTACCAACCTTGGACTCCAGTGTCAGAGAACTGGTGATAGAGCTAGTGGTGGTGGCGGCGGCAGCAGCAGCAGCGGTGGTGGTGGTGATGGCGGCCGCCGGTGACCTTGGATGACGGTTCAGGCCAAGACTATTGCGTTTCTGCTTTTGTCTCTCACGCGCTTTGTGGTTTTGGAACCAGTAAAACACGTTTTTCCCTTCGATTTTGCCGTACTTTCCAAGCTGCCCGGTGATCTGTTCAATTTGCTGCGCATTCGGAGTCCTCATCCCTCCTCGGTACAGCATTTCCAGAATTCCGATCTGCTCCTGCGTAGGGTTCCACCGCGTCCCGCCGGGATGCGTTTCCACCTGCAATTACGTCACCGGAAACATCATTACAAACATGCATATAAATATATGATCATAATCATGCATGCAATATATATATATATATATATATATATAACTTTAACGTGAGAAGATGATATTGGTACTTGAGGAGGAAGGTCTCGCTTTTCGGGGTTGGAACCGAGCTTTCTCGGGCCGCTTTCGGGGCGGATGAAGCTCTTGAGGTCGAAAGGGGCGGTGGCGGAGATGGTGGCGGCGGTGGATCTCGGGGCGAGGGGGCGGAGGCGCTTGGGGCAGCCGAGGGAGAGGGAGGGCTCGTGGTGATCCGGCCAGAATCCACGTGCGAACTGGTGCACCTTCATTGTTGATCCCATGGTGAGAGGGGATTTTGATGATGAAAGTAGGGGCAATTATATAGAGGTGTGGTGAAAAAGAAAGGCTGTGAAAGGAATTAGAGAGAGTGGAGAGTGAGTGTGGTGCCTAGGAGAGGCCAAGACCAAATGATGAGGTGAGGTTGACTTGGGATTTTCATTTCGAAAAAATTTCAAAGATAAAGTGTCATCCACTCCATTCTACTACACTGATCTAGACTAGAGAGAAAAGTAAGAGTGTGATAGTATGCTAGGTATAAGTTGTATAGTTATTTGGATGGGTTTAGCTACGCTGGGTAACCTACCTGCAACACGTTTTAGCGTTTGATAAATTGGCGTCCAAAAGTAAATTCTGATCTCACCAATATTCAAAATGCGTATTGTTTTAGTCTACTTATAAACACAGATCCACCTATAATTCTCTACTTTTAGCCTTGAACTTTCAAAATAAGTGTTTTTTATGCATAAAAGCATGGGCGCCCCACCGAATAGAGTGAGTTAGTCATGTCAAAATAAGTAATTTTTTCAACATATTTATAAATACAGCTCCACCAGACACCAGCTACGGTGTTAGTAATTCTCTAGTTTAAGATTTTTTTAAAATAAAAAATATATTTTGAATAGGGTGTATATCCTCAAAACACTAGTGAAAATGCATGAGCGTGTTGGTTGAGAAGTCTAGCTAGTAGCGAAACCGGTTGGGGTTTTTGTTTCTTGCTTTCATGATAAGGTGTTTATGCTTTTCGGTGCTTTATGAATCAAAAGTAATTGAGGATGGAGAGAATTAAAATTAAAAAAGATTCCTCCAATCCCAATACTTGAAAATGCACATCTTTTTATTTCTTTCTAAGATACGTATGTGTTGTGTGAGAATTGGAACAAAGAAAAGATCGAACTGAATGCCGTCTTCTTTTCATAGTGCATGGTAGAAATTATAAACAACAGTATAATACAAATACAAACAATAAAATATTATTATTTTTTACCTGTTCTTTCTTTTACTTTTTCTCTTTGGGAACTGTTCGTTCCAATTTCCAAAATAGTATAAAACCACTTTCTTACTTTTCATCCTATTTTTGTATTTATCTCATTTGAAATTTCATGCATGCATGATCCAAACCACACTATCTAGCAACTGATTAATTTTTTTAATCAACTG
The DNA here is from genome assembly GCA_963678965.1 of Cruciata laevipes. Taxonomy (NCBI): domain Eukaryota; kingdom Viridiplantae; phylum Streptophyta; class Magnoliopsida; order Gentianales; family Rubiaceae; genus Cruciata; species Cruciata laevipes. The sequence continues at coordinate 3,263,012 of OY787639.1, forward strand.
ACTTTAATTTTTGTATCAAATGCCAAATGGGTATCATTATTAGACTCAACTATCGTTATTATTTAATCGATTTTCGTATCTTCAATGACCATATGGTATTTATTTATTTGCCACTCAAAAAAACTTTTTTTCTCTCAACGTACGCATGCACAGCTTAACTTAGCAAGAAGGACTTTGTATCCATTTATAGCCAAAAATAGTTCAGATCTTGAATTTCTGAAGGGGTGTTTTTTTTTTAAACGATTTTGATAAGTTTTGTTTGTTTTTTAGTGTTGTGGTGGAGATAGACTTAGGCCCTGTTTGCCAGAGCTTATCTGTAGATCAGTTCAGTTCAGTTTAGTTCAATTCAGTTCAATTCAGTTCATTTCAGTTCAGTGAAATGTAATTTGATGAAATTCAGGTTAATTCACTCATGCTGATTCCATTTTTCAATACATCAATTTTACTTCAGTTCAGTTCAGTACCATCAAGAAATAAGTTCTAGTAAACATGGCCTTAGTCCCTCCGTCCAAAAAAATGTATCTAATTTCCATTTTGGTCCGTCGCAAAGAGATTTACCCATTTCTTTTTTTGGTAAAAAATTATAATATAAACTATTAACCATCTCACTAAGATGTACCCAATTGTTTTTGACACGTTTTTTAAGATAGCTGATGTGGCGCTAATGTGGGTGGTAGGGTTCGTAAAGTGTGTGAGAGAAGGTTAATAGTTTGTTTTAGGGTAGGTCCAAAGATATTACTTGATGACGTTCGCCAATGGCACATATCAAGCAAATCGCTATGTTATATATATATATATATGTATAATCATTCATGGTATCATTAAATCTTCTCCTTTTCTTGTCACTTATAAAACTTGTGACCAATTCACTAAAAATATTCATTATTTACATATTTATTATTGTGACCAATTGTCTAGTATTTTATGAAAAGAAACATGAAAGACAATCTCATATACAATAATATTTATCATTCTTGTTTTTGCATGACATGCTAGTGAAAGAATTACGCGTTGCATGAAGGAAAAAAAAGTCAAAATTGCGGTGCAAAATCAAAACTCAATCGGATGCGTATCTCTTCGGTCAGAAACAATTTCGGTGCAAAATATCTCGTAAAAGACTCTTGTGTCTAATCAAACTTTTACCAACGTTTCGTTTGTATTGTCCCTTAACGTTGAATGTGATCCAATAACTTTCACACTAGTTAATAATTTTCAAACGCGTGCATATTTTGGGAGCACATTGTTTTGAAGTAGTTTATATTTGTTTTTCGATTAATGAACTATTTCCTTTAAGTTTGCTTGACGGCTTTTATTTTCAAAGAATTTCTTCATCGAACTGTCCAACAACAATTGAAATCAATATTCATCCAAATATCTTATAAAAATAATAATTAAACTACATGTTAATCAAATTTACTACTCCATAAAACATATTGAATAAAATTACAATATTGCCATCAGTTTATGAACTAGTCACCATCGAAAGTTATGAAAAGTTTTAAAGATAATTTGTACCTTAAGCATAATCTACCTTGTCACATAGATACTTTATTTATATATATATGCAACATGTGCAATATCACGAATGCTGACCAAACCGTAATATTTTGATGCAAAAATTGAAAACACTTAAAAATCCAGATATTTGGTACAAGTGATGATCTTCTCACTTTTAATCACGGTCATTTACATATTAAGTATGATCATTCAATATAATATTGTTAATCTTCTCACTTTCATGTGTGTATTGATCTTTTCAGGCTCAAGATTGATCTTTTACATATTAAACATGATCATTTATTAGTAAGACTAATTGAGAATTTTTCATAATTAAAAGCACTTCAATATCCTAATAAGCTTGGGAAAAAACAACCTATATGAACAAATCAAATCCAAAAATAAATAATTTGATGTAGGAAAAATACCACATTTATTCGAGAATCATTGATAGAGCTGGATATCTTTTTGAATGTAACAAGGATCCTACTCTATTCTAATCTAATTCTACTCTAATCTACTTTACTCTATTAATCATATATATCGAGTGGTTGAGTTTCTCACCTGGTTGCCTCTAGGGAGTTTCGAACTCCATACCTCCCATAGGCAGGGTAAAGCCCCTGGCCAGGGCCAACTAGGCTTGGCCAGTTGGTTCATAGCTGGATATCAATGGACATATTTTTCTTGGATTTATATATATATATATGATGCCAGGTGTGAGAGTACTGATGGATTGCGTTACCTGAACCAACTCAGATAATCGATGGAATCACGAGTGAGTGATCGTGGATATCATTAATAACTCCATCAATCACGAGCAGGCAAAATTATTTACCGCACAGTATATTTGAAAACCCAGTTCGATCGGTACGTAGGTCATCATTGTCATCATTCTGTGAGTCGGATCTAGGTTAGTTACCACTTCATATCATGCCAGAATAAAATGCTTCTGAATCATGCATGTTCCAGCTTTGCCATAAAGGAACAACCTTTGGAATATTTGTCTTTCAATTTGTTACAAATTAAAGGTAAAACGTACGCTCGTGCATGCCTTAAGTATTATTACTATATATTGAGAAAACATTTATACCCTAAGATCAGACTTCTTAAAGTGAAAATATTAACACAGAACATGCATGTATGGTCGGGCATGAAAGTGAGATCAATATTTGTTGTGAGATAAATATTTTCATAATCTAGGGTTTAGACCATTTAGGCTATATGAGCTTTTCTACAGATCAGTTCAATTTAATTTAGTTTAGTTCAATCCAGATCAGTTCAATTTACTGAAAATATAATTTAATGAAATTCAGAATCATTCAGTCATACTGATGATTCTTTTTTTCATACATTAATTTTTAATTTAATCCAGTTTAGTTCATCAATCCATAAGCTGAAGCAAACAGCAATCCATTAAGGCATAAATTAATGTGTCAAACAGATGAAAGACGTAGCATTGTGAATGGAAAACGTACTCAAAACACTGGGACGTGTTTGGCAGTGCACTAGGAGTGGGTATATCCCCGACAAAAAGAAAGAAATGGAATTGAATGGTTATCGCGGGAATTCAACCTATGTTCTTCACAAAGTATATTCAACCTAGCTTGCAGCTTTTGTTACATACATGCTGCCAAAATGTTACTGATTTTTTGCACCCCCGAAAATAATGCATCAAAGTGAAGACATATATTCCCAATTTAGTTCTTAGCTAGGCATAGCTTCTCATTACATTTCCACCTCTTTGTGCATTTACCCAAAAAAAATATCACCTTATTTTCCAAGCTACTTCACTTTTTAAAATAAGTCTAGTACATGTTTTTTATATCACTTCAAGGTATAGAAAACATCCAGTATCTATGCTGATAATATAAAATGTGGGCTTATCCCATACAATGGTATTCCCAAAGTTCGATTTCACATGACTAGTTTGAGATTACTCTTTCAAAACCACATTCTGGTAGCTTATTTTGTCTGGTTACAACTAATTTCAAAACTACAATAGTATAATCAGTTTACTCTCCTAGTCATATGTATGATTACGTCCCATAACATCTCAAAATACTGCTATTAACAGAGCATCGTATAGAGTTGTGCTTTCTACCAAAAATGCATTCTCTTGCTTTGGGATATACATGGATTTTGATCCATAGAATAATGGTCAAATTGGAAGAATTGCTAATGAGTTAGCAATCTTAAAATGATGTGATTTAATAAGTGAAGTAGAATGGAATTATGTAGTGAGAAAAATGAGTGATAGGAAATAGGAAGAGATCGATAGTGATGAAATGACGGGGGGGAGTGAAATTGTCGGTCAAGGAAAAAGTCTCCAAATTAGGTGCGTGGATGGAGCCCATTACAGTGGAACAAACGGTGGAAATCCATCATTATTATTTTTTAATTAAGTTTCTTATCATTCCCACGTGTCCTTTGGCTCCACCCCTCACCTATTTATATTCCCTAATTTCCTATCTAATTAGTAATTAGGGCACTTAACTAAGTTTACATTCACATCATCATTTAACTAATGAAGTCATACTCATTGATTTCAAAGTAAAAATTTAAAAATGAAGTGATACTCATCGATCTTTAATAGTATAATACACTCATGGCTGAGTTTAATTAGTTTGTGTGTAATAGTATGTTTATTCTTAAATTTTACACCTAATTAAGTATTGATTTTGGTTACAAGAAGTTTTCATGTTTGTATCAATACCAAACTTTGTCAGTATTGAAGTACTAATGGAAAGAGTAGACCATCTAAACCTAAAACTAATCCAAGAAAGGCTTAACTACCCTAGTGTATAGCCGGGCAAATGTTATGCCTTGGTTGGAGAGAATTAGGTTCAAATCCCCTCTTCCTGAGATTTCTCTCATATTCTCCAAGTCTTCATTCCCTACACTGCAAGAGGCGTGCTCAAGTGAGCGAAATAGGGGCATCCGTACGGAGTTGCATCAAGCTGGTGTATCATGTGGGGGCCTCACCCACCTCCCGATAACACCAAGTTGTTGTACCAAAGAGCCACTGAGATAAGAACCACGAATCGCACCATTATGAGCCACCTGCAGCATGATAGACCACAACAGGGATCTATCGACATATTCCCCGAGAAGCACCATCGACCCCTCTACGTTGGTTAGACCCTAACAAGAAATTGATCTAATAGTCACAATTCTATCAAGAGTTGTTTCGAACTCAATCTACAACTCTCAGTCATAAGAGGGTGTTAAAACTTAAATCGTTCTCATCTACAATATTCAATACAACATATTACAAATAAAAATACCTGGCATGCATATATATATATATATATATATATATATATATATATATATATATATATATATATCAAGAAAACAAAACGAAACACGGTAAAGAAAAGGAAAAAGGCACTGTGTTTGCAGAATTGAGAAGAGGCAAAAGATTGATATGCATGCGAAAGGGTAAGGAAATAATTGGCATTGCTGATACCAAATGATTATTGTTGCTCCAAAATGGTTCCAACTTTCAAGTGTCTTTTGATCTTCTAGATTTCTCATTGGGTTAATTAAATCAATAAACAATTCATGTTAGGTTAATTTTGGCAAAAACTATAAACAGTAGCTTTGCCCTTTCAATCATTTCCAACTCCCATTTGGTGAAGGATAAATGGACAATTGTGATCGTCAATTGATATGCACAAATTTACAAAAAAAAATAATCTCAAAATGGTTATGCAAAACATCGACAATTAAGGTCACTAAAACAAAATTACTAAACTTATTTAGCTTACATTTTGGCTGACAATGAAATAATGTTTGATTTTTTTTATAAAAAAAAACAAGAATAAAATAATAATAGTTGTTTCAATTTATTACCAAGCATGGATGGATTCCAATCATAAAAATTAAAGTAGTAACGCAATATGGCACACATAAAGTAATATGCATAATGCGTGTAGGCATCATTGCCCTGATTGAAATTTTAATCATAACCCATTTGGAATTTACACGGCCGAGCATTCTTTCATCATCATATCATTCATATCATTATTTTATTTTATTTTGATTTGTGCGTGATTTTACTATTTTTCAATCCCTTTTAATCTTCCCAATTATATATTTTTGATAAAAATGAAAAGCTTACTATACACACATTTTCGAAAGGTAAAAATATTATATTTCAAATCTATGAAAATGTTCAGAAACATTTGACATGAAAAAAAGTAATCAGCGGATCCTAAATTCATGTAATATCGTTAAAATGTTTTTAGTTTGTGCATGAACTATTCATTATGATTACGATTATATAATCTGATTGCAATCGACTCCTCACCAATTTCTATAGTAAAGAGGATTAGTGGGTGGAATGTATGTGGATGACAGTTCTAAAACACAAAATTCATTTTGCCATTTGGTGAATTGATGGCACTCACTCAATTAGATCCCCCCGATGCAAACTTTTTCTCCTCGATTTTATTCTTCACTTATTTCTTCTTCGTTCTTCCTTTTGTGATTGTCGTTTAAAAAAACCACTTTGTGGTGTTTTCACAATCTGAAAAAAGAGTTAAATCTTGACTCTTATCAAAGTCCAAATGTCTTTTTCTTCTTCCTTTTTACTTTCCCACTACATTTTGCATGCCATTCCCAACTTCTACATACCCCACTAAATTACACAATTTTTTAAATTTATTTTTGGTTTTAAATTAGGGTTCGTAATTCTTTTTGAATGGAAGAAACCGGGTCCAAAGTATTATTCCCGCCAAATCTTCTTAATGAAAACTTGCCTCCGTGTTAGTCAACGGTTAAGAGATTAAAACACTTCATATTTAAATATAAAGCTAGGTAATTTCGACTACCAACACCGCTTCATCCAAGTTGTTTCTCGGTGTATTCTGAATGTCTCCAATTTATTTACGATGGAGTCACTGACTGGCACTGATTTACACCTTTCGAAAACAATATTGATTGGAGATACTCTAGGACTCTTTCATGTGGTGCAGGATGAAGAACCATGTATGACGATTAAAAATTCAACATTGGAAAAAATTATGCCACAACTAGAAAATAACACCATTTTCGGGGCCTTTTTGGGTATTTAGAAATTCAAACTATGTAGGTTGTAACACATTCTTTGGCACATTTTATGAAGACGAGCGCCATGCATCTCCTTCTATATTTGTTCTATCTATTCTGGACGATTTCCATTAAACAAAAATTTACTTTAAAAAAAGTTGATCTTTAATTAGAAGTCACCGAGAATATCAAAGGCAATTTGAAATGCTAAAAACGAAATGAAAAAAAAAACCTAAGGATAACTACGTACCCAACCTAAAGGCAAGTAAAATATTTGAATATTTCAAACTTTGTGAGAGTATGTTAAAAAAATCGACTATGTTTTTTATAAAGTCAAGGTGGTTTATCTTTTGATACCACAAAGGCAATTTCTTGCGCAGTGAATAATAATTGGAAGTTAAAAAGAACAAGCACTACGAGTCTATGATATAGATCAATTTCTCAGCATAATAGAAATGTCCGAATAGAAGAAATTTAATGGATAATTCAAAATGTTTGATGCTCAATTGTCAGATTATTGTAATACATATTTACAATAAAAAATAAAATATTGTTTAAATATAATAACAAATACTTGTCCGAATATTTTCAGATATTAAAAGGTTAAATATATATATTTTCAATAGACATACTGGGAGTAATATTATGTAGATGTATATACATTCTTTTAATTAAAATCCACGAATTAAATGTGACAAGTCAAATGGAATTCTTTCATTTGCAAGGGTTTCAGCTTTAATAATCCACTCTTTGCTTAGTGATTATAATGCACTAGTACTCTTTGGTGAATTTTAAATAAGAGAGATTTGGGTGAGACATGTCCTTGTGGAGACCAATGACCAAGGAAATGATCATTTACTGTTTTTGCTTGATCTTTTAGTCAGTTTGATTGATCTTTCAGCCAGTTCCTAATAGCAAAGGCAATTACCTTGATCATTCCTAATCCTTGGTACATTACTGTTATTTTATAAAAATTCACACCGAAACTCAGTCTCGTGAGACGTCTGAGCTCTGGCGAGTGGCGACACCAGCAACCTAAAAATTAACATCGGCGTGAAATCTCACCAACGACAATTTCAACCAGTGGCGAAGATTCCATTGGGCATGGCAGGTTTAAAAAAAATTAAATATTTTTAGGCTTAATTTTAAAAAAATATATTTATAATTCTTTTATTAACCATTTTTATTCATATTAAATTTTGACCTACCATTATATTAGTTCTATCTCCGCCCCTGACTTCAACCGATAACGGTTTCTGTAGAGAAAGGTGTCAAATGAGAATTTGTATTTAAGGAGAATCTTTAATAATAATTATAAAAAAAAAAAAAAACACGTATGTTAACTGATTAAGGCTTGATGGTATTATCAAAAAAAAGGCTTGATGGTATTGGTAATGAGTGGGTCTTCGAATTGGATACCTGATGGGCTAAATTTGGCCGGTTGGGCTTATGAGGTCGCAGCGCAATACTTTATCTTGCTGCTAAAGGGCCCGAACAAATTACAGTAGGATCTGAGATTTTTATTTATTTTTTAATTTTTTTTTTTTAAGGAAACCACCATAGGTGGGGGAGTTATATTGGCTTCCCATTTGCCTTTTAAATGACCAAAAAAGAAAAGGTTTACAAGAACCGTTTCATAAGCGGTAGAGAATAGAAAACCTAAAATAAGGAGTTCTATAGGTGTAGCTTCTGCAAAGGAAACTACACAAGGCTAAGAATAGCCTTCAAAAGAAATGAGTTAGCCTAAAAAAACTATATACTCATTATGTGCTAAAACAAAGGAAAGTAGAGACTCTTGAGAAAGAGGACTAATATATCCACATGCTTATTAGAGAAACAGAACAAACTGAGACTCAAGGCAGCTGATGGAGGTAGTCTCTTTAGGATATGAGATCTCCAAGTGCAAATAACAATTAATTCTTACTTATAAATTATTATAATACAGGGGTGTAAAACTGGACGCGTATTTGATTTTGTTATATTCACAATCTTATTTATTTTCAAAATAACAAATTTTAACAAATTATGTCTGCATATAATCAAAAATATTAATTAATAAAAGTACAAAAATATTAATGATTAAACTTTTTTTGAACCACTTCATCATAGTTAAAATGTATAGGTATAACTAGAATGGAAAAAGTTTGTAATTTGATTATCCATGTAATAATCCAGTCAAAATTGAACTTTACTAGTGTCTGGAACGAAATACGCCGGAGATCATATACATGCAAAATAGGAAAATTAATCATGCAAATAGTATTAGACAAACATGTAAGTAACATGAACCAGTTTTCCTTTGGTGAATGAGCCATTTTAATTCAAAATTATTTTTGAAAACTAAATAAGTTATAGTCTATTTCGTTTCCGTGTTATTGCCCTAACGTGCGTCGGTCGTTTATTATGATTGTGAAGAACAATAATTTCAGAAACAATTGTTACATTACAACAAACTAATGTGATCATTATAGTTTTTCCACCCCTATTTTCCCTTACTTTAGGGTTCTACCTGGCAAGAGTCTTGTACTTTTTCTTTTTTGTTATTTACGGTATGAGAAAGCCAGTATAATCTTTCCAACAGTGGTTTTATATATTTTTTAAAAATCATTATAGTTTTCCTTAATGTGTTTCAATAATGTCCCTTTTAATCTAGCTGTTTCTCCCTGTTTTTGTTTTTTTAAGAGTAGGAGCCGACAATATTAACAATTCAAAAAATCAAAATAAAATTGTTTTATATAGCTAAATCTTTATGTTAATCACTTCAATATATGATTGGTTATTTCTCCTAAATTTAGTACTTGCTGAATTCAACCGATTCAATATGAAAATTAATGTTTTAAAAAATAGATTAAACATAATAAAATTAAGTTAAATTTTATCGTATTATATTTTTACTGAATTGGATTAAACTAAATGAAACTTAACAGAAAAGAACTGGACCAAAATGCTGATAAGTTCGCAACAACTTAGCACAATTTTATAGATAGATTGATAGGACTTTCTCTGTAATCTTTACACGTAGCCTTTTAGCTCAAAGCTTTCGGGCAACTCCTTACAGGGTTTAGGGTAGGGTGTAAATGAACTGAATCGTTCGTGAACAACTCGAGAACAATTCGGCCAAAGTTCGTTTTCGAACTCGGTTTGAACAGTTCGAACTCGAACTCGAACTCGTTCGTTTATATACGAGTTCGAACTCGAGCTCATACGAGCCAGCTCGATAGGCTCGTTGACCAGGTTGAATATAAATTTTATATAAATAAATTAAATTTTATTCATTAATGATTCATGTTCTAATTAACAATCTCGAACTATCGAGCTCGAACTTTCTTAAAGTCAGACGAACCGAGCTCGAGCTAAAATATCTCAACTCGTACGAGCTCGAACTCGATCATCAACATGTAAAACGAACTCGAAATCAAACTCGAACACGGGTCTGTTCGAGCTCGACTCGACCCGTTTACAGCTCTAGTTTAGGGTTTAGGAAATAGCTTTCGGGCCACAAATTTCGCACAACACTGCCTTCAGGCTCATTAATCTTCCGTGTTTAGGAAACTTTGTATTTTATTTGGGCTGAGAACCCGTCGATAATCCTGAAAATTATATATTTTTTAAAAAAACTTAGCACAACAAGTCAAAACAAAATGGATGAACTTGAAAATTGTAATTTGTGGAAAATTTAGGATGGATTTATGTCGGTTTATTAACATAAAGGATGGATTAGTAGGTTTTTTTCAAAAAAAAAGAAAAAAGGATGGATTAGTAGGTTTGATGCTATTTTTTTCCCGAATAAGACTAAAGACATTCAATTAAATAGACGACAAAGTAAAATGTCGGCCTCATTTTTGACAAAAAATAGCTATATTAATATGTACCTACTAAATGGGAAGGAGGAAAAGACGAAGAGAATGGGATGGAATTAATTCATGAATTAATAAATGAGGACAAATTAACAGAGAAAAGAAAAAGACACAGAGGATGCAACTTTTAATTCTTGAATAATTAATTAATCTGTTCACGGACTCCTGAAGGTCCCTCTTCGATATCAAGGACCCTATAATTTATTACTTGCATATTCTTGCTAGCCCTATAGACTATGTTAGTGCTATCCAGTCAGGCATGTTTTTCTGAGATTATTTCGATAAAATGAATTGAATTGAGATGAAAATTAATATATTAAAATATAATCAGTATGACTCAATTAATCTAAATTTTGTTTAAATATATTTTACCATTTGTTTTAGTCAACATGTAATTAGTTTTATAAACACTAAACATTAGATTAACCTATATGCAGATCAATTTGACTCAACATTATATCAATATCAGCCTTCAATCCTTTCTTGTTTATGAGTCGGTGCATATTGGATCTAGACTATTGGTAAATCAAATTTCAGGCTTACCGTTCAAATGCATGCTAAGTTCGTCTTAAGTTGAGTTCGAATTCAGGACGCATTTTTTTTTTTTTTTTGGGTAAATTCTTGTTTCATTCAAAATTAATGAAAATCGTCCAGAAGCAGTAGAACAAAAATAGGAGAAGTCACTCATGCGTTAAATAACATGGTACTCGTGTTCACAAAGTTTACTAAAAAGTGAACTACAACATGTGAAGATCGTGGTACCCAAAAAGAGCCCAAGAACGTGTTAATCTCTAACTGTGATCGGATTCTATCTACTGTCGATGTTGCAATCACCGGTTCTTCATCCCAGGACGTATTCAAGCCTAGATGATCAAGTCAAATCATTTTTTCTTGACACTAATTACTGATTATTCTTGATATATATGCAGGGTTTTGTCATTTTCCTAGAACTTGACTAATCTTGATATTTATGTGCACTAAACTCAATAGGGTCTGAGATGTAGACTTTAAGTCAATTTTCAATGAATTTTAATTAGTTGTACATTTTCAGTGACTGAAATATATTAAGGATAAGTCTTGGAATAGACCGTCTATATTCTGATCAAAATATAGACGGAACTGATATGTTAACTATACAGACACGGAGGGACCAATTTGCAATTTCTAAAAAATTAGGATTTTCACACGCTACAGTAACCCGCGCGTGAACAGTGCCAGTGAATAGTGCCAGACCTTCATGTTTGAACATCCAGGTTCCATGTTATAAAACTTTCATGTTTCGTGTTAAAATCTTAATGTTTCGTGTTAAAACCTTCAGGTTACATGTTAAAAACTTCATGTTTTAACCTCTAGGTTCCATGTTATAAAATCTTCATGTTTCGTGTTAAAATCTTAATGTTTCGTGTTAAAACCTTCATGTTACATGTTAAAAACTTCATGTTTGAACCTCCAGGTTCCATGTTATAAAACATTCATGTTTCGTGTTAAAATTTTAATGTTTCGTTTTGAAACCTTCATGTTACATGTTAAAAACTTCATGTTTTAACCTCCAGGTTCCATGTTATAAAACCTTCATGTTTCGTGTTAAAATCTTAATGTTTCGTGTTAAAACCTTCATGTTGAACCACCAGGTTCCATATTATAAAACATTCATGTTTTGTGTTAAAATCTTAATGTTTCGTTTTAAACCTTCATGTTACATGTTAAAAACTTCATGTTTTAACCTCCAGGTTCCATGTTATAAAACCTTCATGTTTCGTGTTAAAATCTTAATGTTTTAACCTTCAGGTTCCATGTTATAAAATTGCATAAAGGTCCCTCTGTGTTTTTGTCTAAAATTTTCTAAAATTGCATAAAGGTCCCTTAGTGTTTTTGTCAGAATACACTATTTACAACTTAATCATTGGTCTATATTCTGTCAGAATATAGACGGTCTACTCAGAGACCGACTCATATATTAAACATATGCTCTGAAATCTGAATGCTTAAACATTTTTCAACAAAAAAAAAAACTTACAAACCACTTTTATTAGGAAAGGGTATTACGGATCCGCTATTTTGCATATCGATAAGTAATGAAATTTGTCATTCTTTGGGCAATTAGTAATCGACGCTTTGAACACAAGACAGTTTTCGAATAATCACTTGAACTTTAATTCCTCTAATTTACATAATTCACCAAAATAATAATAATAATATATATTATTCTAAATTTCTAATCATTAGAACTGGACGCGTCACAGGCACCGACTGCACCATATCCTAGAGGCGCGAATAGAAAATGCAAAATCCCTATCCAGTAAATTTGGTCCCCCGGTGCATGGGGTATCCCTTAGTTTGGAGGGCAAAGACTAAATAAATACTGATGCATAGATTTTAAGGGATACTCCCATATTCGGTTAATAAATGGTAGCACAGAACACAAATATATAATAAATTCTGCTGCTTATAAACTAGCTCTTCTTGTTCCCACCGACACTTTGCTCTTCATTGCTCCCAAACGCTACTCTCCATTTTCAATACTACCATTTTATTGCTTCTCCGGCGCCGTTAAACTTAATTTATTCATCAAACTACATTATGCTATATGCTATTTATTAAGTGGTGGTATTGTGTCTGTATTATATTTCCAATTCTGCTCATTGTATTCACGTTCTCTCGTTGTATTGATATGAATTATTTCAAAAAACAAATATAACTGGATTGATTAATTTTTAACCTCTAAATTATCGATCACTCAACAATTAATTCATATCCAGTAGATTGATTATAGTTAGGCCTGTCAAACTGGATAAGTTATTCAATGGATAACCCATATCTATTTACAATTTGAACTCATTGGATAAGACTTATTGGATGATGAACTTATTGGATAAAAAAAATAAATGGATTAAATGGATAATTAACTTATTGGATAAAGACTTATTGGATAATTAGCTTATTGGATAATTAGATAAACGGGTTAAATTGATATGGATAACGGTTATCCATTGGATAATTTTGATCAAACAACCCATTGAGTTCAAACACACATATAACCTAGTTACAATCAAACAACCTAATATAAATCAAATATCAACCGTTGCTTCATATGCGACATTGATACAATTATTAATATTATATAAGTTGTGTTAAACGTTATTTTTATTTTCAATATAACACGGTACCAGACAAACAACCTAGTATAAAACAAAAAAATCTTGTACATATCAAACCGCATCAAATATTTTACACTCCATAGCGACGACATTATTAGTTACATTTCCCAAATTTTGTTAAATTAATTTTTCCATTTCCGACGTAAAATGGTACCTAGTAAACAACCTAGTATAAATCAAACTAACATAGTATTAATAAAAACGATCTATTATTTTATATACCATAGTTATACCATTGTCAATACTAATCTTGCATGGGCTCGCTTATATTTTAAAAGTAACATGGTAACAAACAAATTAATCTAGTATCAATCAAATCAACCTAGTATCAATCAAATCAACCTAATTTAATTTATCTTTGATAAATTATGGGTATTAAGAAAAAAATAAAATAAAATTTAATTAATCAAATCAACTTAATATTTTCACGCCATCTCAATTCAATACAGTTGAGTTCAGCTCAGTAAAATCAAACTCGGAATAATTAAGTTAAAAGTAGTATGCGATTTATTAGACATTGATCTAATAGATCAATAAGTTTTATCCATTGGATAAATGGATATCTGATCCATTTAAATGGTACCAATGGATAATTATCCGTTTGACAGACCTAATTATAGTGCTCGGACTGCAGATCCAGCTGCCGATATGCACCAATAAATATCGAACAAAAAAATCCAAAACTAAAGTGATATAATTTGAGAGGACATTATAAAATGGTACGATCGATGCTTAAGCTGGGAACTCCAATTAAATAATTAATAAGGCCTAAACAAGTCACTTTATTGGGACACTTGGCTTAATCCTAAGCACACCATATATTATCATCATTTTGATTTATGTTTCGTTTGTAAATTCCAGTAAACATTAGTTTGGTCGGTCCATGCAAAGATGATAAACAAATGTTATCACTTTCTCCCAACCATAACTGCACACTTTTTAGTCAATTTTTTCATAGCATGTTTGACCGTGAATAACTTTATTTTTATACATTATTATGGTCCAAAATTTTTATAACTAAAAAATAGAGCGCATTGTGAATATAACTATATCTCATATGATACTATTATACCACATATGCCAATTGCAATTTACGTCAAACATGTTCAGACAAAATTGACTAAAAAGTGTGCAGTTTCTGCTGGGACGGAGGGAGTAGTAATTACCCAAAATAGTTTTGAGTAATTCTCCTATGAGGCAGCCTCACCCATGAGGCAATGCCAAATATCACTCTGTTCCACCCATAACTGCACATTTTTTGGTCTATTTTTTAAGAGCATGTTTGACCGTGAATAACTTTATTTTTATACATTATTATGGTCTAAAAATTTTATAGCTAAAAAATAGGGCGCATTGTGAATCTAACCATATCCCATATGATATTATTATAGCGCATATAGCAATTGTAATTTACGGTCAAACATGCTTAGACAAAGGGAATAAGAAAAATTTAATTACTGCCACCTCATCATATCTCACTACCATCTCATCATATTTCGACGACATCTCATCATATTTCGACGACATCTCATCAAACATCGGTGCCAGTTCATATAAAATGTCACATTATCAAAATTTCAGTGTCACTTCATCAAACCTCACTAAAAAGAGGGTTACTTTGTCCTGCCTCACCCATGAGGCAGTCAATAGTTTAATTTTATTTTTATTAAAAAATATGGGGAAAAATATATAAAGACTGGAAAAATACTCCACCGCCCACCTCCCCATCATGCAACATCCCACTATCAAACAATCGCTTCCACCATTACCATTCTCACGATAGCGATTGAAATTTGATACTATCATCTTCCTCAGCTCTTCTTATGTGGTGTCCACTCCACGTCACAACCTTCCTTCAACCCCTTATCCCCTCCCCGCGAGCCGCCGCACAAGTCACCTGTTATAAATTCTGTAATCCTGAATTCTCCCTGTAAATAATTTGATTCTCACTCGAAAATATTCATGTTGATGGACCAGTAATGGAAAACCAGTAATGGAAAACCATGAAAATAATTTTATCTCTCGATTTTTAATATAAAAAAAAATACCTGATGATCGATGGACCAGTAATGAAAAACTATAAATTCGCTGTTTCTGAACGGAAAATTATAGAACTCTTCATCATCTTCTTCTTCATGCATGCCGCATAAAGTTTTATGATTTGAAGGATGAATAAAAGGAAAATAAATAGATATTGATGAACAAGAAAGTATATTATATCTTGTGTTAATATATATCCTCTTGAAATAGATCAACAAGCTACAAACTGGATTTATATCATCTTAATTATAATCCCTTCGGATTATATATGTGAAAGCAAAAACATCTATAGCCGCCAGATAATTAATTAGACATAATACGTAACGTACGTAACTAATTTATATTGCCCGAACCTTAATCCCAGACGGCGGCCCGCAAAGACACCTCTCAGTTCTCATCGGAAGATTCCGGGCTCGGGTATTCGTTCAAGTCGGGCTTCTCGGCCCGAAACCCGCCCGACGACTTGCGGTGGTGGGACCCCGACTGATCCGTGGAGTTTGAAGATGACCCCGACCCTGCAGGCGGCGCCGCCGCCTCCGCCGCGTGAAGCGAGCTCCTGAGCGCGTCGACCCTCGCGCCGACTTCTATGGCCTTCTTCCTTATAGAAGCCGCTGAGCGGTCATGCAGCTCGCGATCGTTCTCCACCATGGAGTCGGGGAAGTTGAGCCGAGCCGAGGGCCCCCGGAGGTAGAACACGGCGGTGTCGTAGGCTCTGGCGGCGGCTTCCGGGGAGGAGTAGGAGCCGAGCCATATTCTGGACCGCTTATTCGGCTCCCGTATCTCAGCCACCCACTTTCCCCACTTCCTCATCCTTATCCCTCTGTACGGCTTCTCCTTCTCCCGGTGAACTTCCCGGCTTCCATTTTCACGTTTCTCAGTTTCCATATCTCAGAAAATAAAACACAGAGAAATATTTAAAAAGGATAAGAAAAACTTTTCTTGAAGTTCTTCAAATAGTAAGAAATTGGAAAATGATTTTCTGGGGAATTTTGGAGAAGATGATTCTGCTATATGAAGCGGTGACTAGAGTCCAAAGAAAGGGCTGGCGTTAGGGGGAAGAGAAGGGAGGTGACATATATTTATAGTAAAGATTGAATACAAACAGAAAAACCAACCAACAAATTAACAAACAGATGGATAAGAAATTAAAAATAGTTTGAAGCTGTAATAATGGTTATATAAAGAGAGAGGGACTGGAATCAACTGGGGTCTGCTACTGTTGATTAGTATTTTTTCGTACAGTATTTGATGACAAATTACCAATCGAAACGGTCTCCATTGATCTTAAAGGATGTTCATCCTTAATATATAAAAATCAGTCTCGTTTGAGAAAGATCATAAATAAAAATGAGAAAATTAACATTAATATAACAATGATATAATTAAGAGAAAGTTTTGGGTGACACCTGTCCTTGTGGAGACCAAGAGCAGGGGAATGAGCATTTACTATTTCTGCTTGATCTTTTAGTCAGTTTGTTTGATCTTTCAATCAATGTCCTTGAATATTTTTGTTTTGCCTTGATTTTTCAGTTAATTTGATCTTTCGTTCAATTTGCTTGATCTTTCGGTCAATTTTCTTGATAATTTTCTTGGTCAATTTCACCAACGACAAATTCAATCAAGGAAATCGGCGGGTTTAAATCTCACCAACAACAAATTCAATCAATAGCAGTCTCATATAATCTTTGTCTCAAATGAGAATTTGCCTATAATTAATATGTAAAATGTCAAGTTTAAACGTTAGAATATCAACATTTATCTCGCCTGGTCTCAATTGAGATCAACATTATCACAAGAGACATTCTCGTAATTGATACTATAAAAAAAGAAAATTTTAAAATATTTTAATTATAGTTTAGACCATTTGATGAAGTCAAAATCAACAATTTTGTATTAACTTATTTGCAATTTAATTCAATCCAAGTTCGATCACTTTAAATTTAGAGAGAGTGTTGGGTGAGATATGTCCAAGGACCAAGGGAATGAGCATTTACTGCTTACTTGAACATTCCTTTTTTACCTTGATCTTTCAGTTAATTTGATCTTTCAGTCAATTTCCTTGATAATCAATCCTTGGTACATTACTGTTATTTTGTACAAATTCACATCAAAGCCCAGTCTCGATGTTGAATATTAGAGAATTATTAAGATGTTGGGTTCAATTTCTGCTTTGTGTGAGAAATCTATTAGGATATGCTTAGATTATCATCTAATTTAATCAAAGTCAATGCAAATCCTAACTTTCTAAGAACTCAGGGATGAACTCTTCACAAACAATCATTACGGGCTCAATTTCTCATACATTAAATTTTAATTTTTTAGCATTTCTGCTTTGAAAATACTAAAGTTTTTAGACCGGAATAAGGACGCGAGGCGCGGGGAGGAGTTATGGGTTTTTTACGGCCAGTATTTCTTAGTTGGCTGCTAGTGTGTCGTCTGGGCACGGCCGCCACGCCACGTTGAATTGATCTTCCTTAAAGATAACTACAAATTTGGCCGACATATTCCATTGCTTCTTACTTTCTCCAAACCCCTCCTTTCTTATTTTAATCCCCTTCTTCATTTACATGCTAAATAAAACTTGCTACTATTAGTACTACTATCATCTGTTTTTTCCTTTCTTGATTTGGTGAAGTACCGGAGTACCCCATTTATGAAGACGGAGAAGTGCCCTTATGATCAATTCAATGCAGTTAAATTTAATTTAGTCTAATTTAGTTCATTAACAACATAATTTAATATGCTATTTTTTTTAAATACATTAATTTTCACTCCATTTTATTCTAGTTCAGCTTGGCTCAGCATAAACAAGCAATTTTAAAAATTAATTTTTTTTTAAATGTAATTTACTTCATCTAAAAATTCTCGAGAAACGAATGACAAAGATACTGGAAAGCATCACAAACATCATAGTTCAAAATGCTCGATTTAACATAATTCGCCAGAGAGTAAGTAACAAAGTTATGTGAACAGAATTAACCCAAAGTCCCCGAATAAACACTATTTTCAAACATACTAATACACCGTTAATGGTTTCCAGGATTTAAAACCATTCACAGACCATCCGATTTCGGTTTCCAATCTTCGGTTCGATTTTTGTTTTGGTTTTCAGCCGGTTTGATTTTTTTGGTTTATCGCTCACATCTGCACCAGATATCTAATATGACATGAGGTATCAACATAATTGTGACGTCATATATATAAAGATCGATGCTACGTGGACTGAGAGCTGCTTGGTTCTTGACTCAAATTCATGTTCGAATTTAGTTTACTTTAAAAAGATATGTTTAAATAATTAATATGAAAATTGGACATGGTGGGATTTTACACTGATTGGTGAAGTCGTATGCAACTTTTGATGTTCATATAGAAACGAAGCCATTTTGTGATTAGTCTGTTAATCTTTGCTAAACATTGTAATAAAGGTTTATACAATATTAATTATTGGTTCATCCCAATGATTCTTCACCCAAAATAATAAACACATATTAAGGGATTTAAGTCAAACTTGAACACTAACTATAATAATTAAATGGGATAAGGTAATATTCGCCATCTACTAATTTTGTTTGTTCTATATTAATAAATCCTAAGGTGCATGCATGAATTTTGAATCAGCCAGAAATGTGTTGTGATTGAATGAACAAGGTTTGTGCTGTTTTTATCAAGCACACCGTCATCAAAGTAAACTTAGTCGGTGGTGGTGCAACAAATTTAATTACCTAGATTCCAAGATATTATATTAGAGATTGTGATCGAGTACCAATCTTTAATATTGTTTGAGATAATAGTGTAAGCTATAATGTTTGGGGTACTTAGATATTTAGTTTAAATTATTAATAACATAAACTTATGCAAGACAAAATTATACAAGACATCTTATTTAATAAGGCACATCATAGTGGTAGTATTTTTACTATCAAGTTTAAGGTAGGATACCCATTCTACTGGCTCTCTCCATACCAGCTATATTTATAAGAATTTTTTTATGGATTCTTAAACATATGTTTGACGGCTAATATCTTTAACTACGTCCAGTCAATATTTTTGACTGAAAAAATAAATTTTGTGCAAATATAACTGATGCAGAGAGATTATGTAATATAGTGTGGTTGTTAATCTTAATCAGGTGATCACGGTTCAATTAACCAAATCGTTTACGTGTGCAATCATTAAGGTCATGTTTGCTAGATCTTATTTCTTGATGTACTGAACTGAAGTAAAAATTAATGTATTGAAAAATGAAACCAGCATGACCGAATTAACCTGAATTTCATTAAACAGGGCCTTAGTCATTAACTAGAAATCGTCAGTCATATTCATATCGGTTTTGATTTTATAGCATGTTATTTATAGGCCCTATTTATAACAATAAGGTATATTTAAAAAAATCATAGCATTAAATATATATATATATATATAATAGATTTCAACATATTTCCAAGCAACATTAATGGACTAAAATATGAGTGAAAAATATCTTAAAATGTTTTTTTTTTTTGACAAACATCATAAAATGTTAAAATAAGACATTAAGAAGGGACTTGGAAGTAGTCACTTGTAGGTGACGAAGGGCCGGTAGAAGGGGGTGCTGTCGCAGCCGTGGGGTGGAAGATGCCGACGACGATAGGGATGTTTTCGTCTTTTACCCACTTTACCGTCGTGATAGCTCAGGTTTCCGTTTGTCAACATTAACCACCAATGAGGTATTTAATCACTTTATTATTATGCTTTTATTACCCCATTTTAAAGCATGATATTATCATTGTTCTTACTGAAAATTATGTACTTACATAGTATTTTAGTTGGATATGATCTCGTGGGGCTTGTCCTAGTGATCATGATTATCATACATACCATGCTTAAGTGGCTAAACAATTTTCTAACACGAAAACTCACTTTTCTATAATTTTAGGGTTGAAAAGTTTAAGTGCATGCATGTCCGTAATACATGATTAAATAAGAGTACAATTGACTATAGTACCCTGCTATAGTCAAATATTGGTAGCAAACACTTTCATTTAAGGTTTACATTTATATGTAAGTGATATTTTAAATAAAAATTGTATTTGAATGTAAAAGTTTAAGAAATGTTTTTTAAATGTCTTTGAAAACTATAACTAATACTTTTCTAAATTATATATCTCAGATAAATTTAATTAGTTAGGTAAACTGGATGGTAGAAAATGCTCTTGAAAAATATCATTATCAATCAAGTCGGTGGTGGATGAGCGCATGAATCGTTAAGAAGGTTTCAGAATGCCTAGAATTCGTAATCAGTCCACGTACGCAGGGGAATGGAAATTGAAGAGGATCGTTATCTCGTCTTCTATCTTTTTATAATTCAGAACTATGATCTCTTTCCGTTAAAAAATGTTTGAGTTCCGTCAAAATTTGACTATCATGCTCTGATTAACGTTTTACACCTTTTTGTTCTTCATATTCACATACGAAACGAAAGAGTTGACAATTACTTGTAATTTTCGGAGTTAAAGAGATGAACAATTGTAGCTGGAAATCAGTTTTTTAGTTTTTTAGTTTTTTTTTAAAATTTATTCAGGTTCATGTGAGACGCCCAAAAACGATTACAATGAGTAGAATTGATATCCAATTCGACTATTCTATTACAAAATAATCGAACTATATGGCAACCAGGCTAATTGTGTCTGTACTATTACAGCTTAAGAGATCCAATAAAAAATGTAATACCGCGAAAACCACATCCGCTTGGCACAGAAGAGCGTCAACCGCATCAATTACTGTGCCAATCAGGGATCTGCTACAACCGCAACACCACTTGATCCAAAGCATGATATACGTTCTTCAAACTGCAAGCACCTTGAAATCCACAAATCACGAGCGGAAACACGATCCGTACAATCAGATCGAGAACTATAAGACACAAAAAAAAGCACGACATTAATAACCAGATCGAGAACAAAATTTCGATATAAATCAAGATCTAATCGAAGAACTATTATTTTGTAGATTAGTCACACTTATTTCACCGTAAATCAATAAAGAGAATAATCATTGCTTCTCCATCTCCCCATGATGGGAAGCTGGAGAAGAAAATCAGAGATGAAGAGAGGGTTTGGACGGCAGCTACAGGAAGAGAGAGAGAGGGTTTTTCAAAGTTTTTTAGTTGATTTTTTATTGTTGGCCGATTTTATATTATGATCAATACTTGTATTTTCAATTTTGAAAGTTTAATATGCAAAAGGCTTGAAAGTGAGTAGATCAACATATGACATGTAATGTTCATACATGAAAAGATCAACAATAATGTCAATAATACAATAAATGGTCATGTTTAATATATAAATATCAGAATTTAAAATTGAGAAGATCAGCACAAAAAATGTAATGATCATTCATGAAAGTGAGAATTTCAACACTTTTCTTTTAATTATAGCCATTAATGATTCACTAAAAAACTATTTAAAATGAAACTACTAAAATAAAACTAATCAAACCCCAACCGAAAGAAACCGTCACATTAACACTAACAATTACCTTTTCTTAACAGGAAATTGAGAGATTATATTATAATCTTAAATTATGTGATGCTGTAAAGGGTTAGAAAGAATATGGTATATTGGTATCGATCGATTAGGAGCAGTGAAACAAGGAATGATTCTGTAGAAGTCGGTGGAGAATGTTGTACTTTACCCGAATCCTGTACTATGTCGGTGGAAAAGAAATAATATTGCTCTACTCATTTTTATTTTTCATTTTCATTTTCATTTTCATTTTCATTCTCTGAGAACGAGTAACTAAATCCAAAATGTTGTTGCAAATTTGCAATAAAAGGAAAAGGAGGTTGTGCCGACAGAGTCATTTTTGGACCATCAAGCCGCCAGAAACGTCACAGAAATAACTAACTCCAAGAGAAAGACCACCGGCTTCCCTATAAGATTCTCCAAGTTATAATACTACAGTTTTCAACATCCATAATTTCAACAGTTGTCCTAGTATAGGGATTAGAATTTAATTCATGTGCATTAAATTTCAGTGTTTTATATCTTTATTTCTGTTTTTCACTATTTAAATATATTTTAAAATCTTAATAGTATTTTAAATTACGTATATAAAAAAAGTGAAAATATATATTATTAAAATACACATTACAATGAACATAAAAACATCTCACATGATAATATTCAAATTTATATATGCATGCAAACATAGTCATGTAAGATCTTGTTACGTTCGTTATAATATGAAAATTAAGAATGTATTATTTTTATAATATATAAATAAAGATATTTACATTTGAAGTGTATAATTAATTTGTTAAAAAATAAAAACAAACAAAAGTATTAAATTTTATTTCCCCAAATTTTTTCTCTTTAGGGAAGTAAATCCATTTCTTCTTCAAAATTCCCAAGTTGGAGAATGGTTTGAGAAAATTGTTGGAGAAAATAAAAAAGCTCATATTCCCCAAATTTAATGAAATCTCCTAAGTTGGAAAAACTGTTCGACTTGCTCTAAGACTTTAAGTACTAAGGGAAAGACCTTGAAATATACACTAATTGACAACTTGTCGGCGGCGGCTGGGACTGAGAGGAGCTAGCGTGCATATTCATTCAGCCGCAATCACGAAAACGGAACAAAGGCAATGCATGTAACCATTTTTTTGAATCCTCCCTTATCCACAGTTGAGATGGCCATCCTCTCGTTTTTGTTTCACAAACCGTCATTTCTACAGCTTGCATTGCATTTCAAATTCCATGATTTACCCGAGTTCTTGATATGTACTAATATGTTTGATTTTGTTTTTCTTAACATGTTGTACACTTCTACACTGGTGAAGTTTTTAAAAAAATGAAAATTTGATATATATATATATATATATATATATATATATATATATATTGACTTGGGTCACATGTTTGAAATGAGTTAAATTAAACACAGATCTATTACCAAAATGGAACAAAGTTCAGGCAAAGATGGATTAAATAGAAAAAACCTATTTCTTGAATCAACCTCCCTCATTATTAAGTACGATAGTAAAAGTGTTTGAACTAGTTAGATTACGGGTAGTTGGAGTTGATTGGTGCTGAAGTGTTGATTGAATCAACTGAACTGGACATGGCCTACAAATTCCAGAGTTTGAAATGTGATAATGTAGATTGGTTTTTTAAGTTAAGAAGAAGAGTAAACCAATAGACAACAGATAGGTACTAACCATTAAATTGAGTTAGACAGACTGAAATAAAAAACCAAGACAATAAACAAGCGGACAAATCTTTCAGGTTCAACGCCAATGTGCAACGTATGATAAACTCCTTAATTTAGTCTCTGCAATTTGGCTGCATTCGCGTCACTCACTAATCAAAGACTTGCCTATGATCAACGAATTTGCGTTCACAAGTACGCCATGGAATCAAACGAAAGGCGCATACTGCGTTTGAACCACAACCATGGGATTATTGTTTTATAAATTCAGTGGTTGTTTGAACGATTATATTTAAATACAATCAAAAATCAAATATGAATCTGGTTCTCCCATGATGGACATATCGGTTCTAACAAACATCAACTGATGAACTTGTGATCACAGAGAACTAAAGCTTGTAGATTTATATCTCGCCCAGAAACAATCATACAACCTTAAACCAAGTTCATTATTTCATTTGTATTCCAACTACAATGCACTGACTACACTGATGCAGCAGTAATTGGGTAAATGGTAATTTTTCTGAACACGAAAATCCAGAGGTCTGTGCTAATCAATGAACACAGGCTCTGAAATCAAGCAAAGAATCATCAGTACCAACCATAACCGGGAATTCCAATCCTACCTTTGTGACATTGGCGGGAACTTGAATTTGAATTGTTCCTCCCAAAAATCATTTCTATTCAGACATAAAAATAACCATCCTCGTCATCACTATCCAACATATAATCTCCCAATTCATCATCTTCATCTTCGCTTTTACCAGACTTGTTTCTGACATCGATTCGAAGCCAATCATCCTCATCGTCCTCCTCCTCTTCACCTTCAGAAAACGCAGAATTCAGCGATCCATCGAATTCCATCTGCCCGAAGAGCTCATCCGCAGCACCGCCGTTCATTCCACCGTCAAACTCACTGACGGAAAACCTCTGATCGCTCTTCTCTGAAAACTCCATCTTCTTCCTCACCACCAAATCTCTCTCCCCAATCTCCCCATTCTGCACGCCGTTCCACGGCACCCACAGGTCGGCGTTCTTCCCCAGCGCGCCGCAGCGGTCTCCGACGACCACCGTCCCCAAATTAACCTCCCTTGCTTTCCTCAGAGTCTCTGTAAAATCAGAGTCGTCGGAGATCAAGAACATCCAATCAACGCCTCTGGTCATGGAATGCTGAACCTGCCTCTTCAAAGCCCAGTCTGCGGCCTGGGGTTTATCCTCCACCGTCTTCACGAAAACCCCTGCTCGCCGGAGCTCCGACGCCAGGCCATACCCGGTTTTCGGAGACAGCAGCGTTCTCGCCGCCGCGTTGTACTTCTCGTTCCCGCTGATGAACCGCTCCTTGAAACGCTGTCGTTTCTTGCCCTTCAGCTGCTTCATCCTGTTCACCTTCTTCTGCCGCTCCCTCTCGTGGAGCTGCCGGAAATGCTTCTTCAGGTCGAGGTGGGTCTTGCACTTCCGGCCGCAGACGGAGCAGAGGTAGGGCTCGGCGGGGACGACGATGCCCTTCCGCTCCATGACGTCACGCTGCCGCGTCTCCCGCCGCTCCTGCACCACCCACTGCGGGAGGTGGATGAAGGCGTGGCGGTTGGCGTAGGCGGAGATCTCCACAACCTCGCCGAAGTGCTGCGCCACCTTCTTCAGCGCTACCGCCGCGTCGTACGGTGGCCCACGCGGCGGCTTGTTGTCCAGGTCCCACAGCACCACCACTTTCTTGGGCTTCGCGGCGTAGACCCCTTCCCGGGTCCTCACCATGTCGATCTCGAAGTCAGAGGCGGTGCAGGCGGCGATGGTGGGGCGCCGGCACGGTGGATTGGGGAGGGATAGGGATGGTAGTTGTAGGGGGTTTTGGGGGGTAAAATGGGAAATTTTTGGGCGGCGGAATGGTGGCGGGAATGAGAGTTTCAGGTGGTGTGGGTGGAAGGTGGCGGTTATCATGGTGGTTCCCGGGCTGCGGAGGTGGAGGTTGTGGTGGTGATGGTGGTTTTAGTGGCGGAGGAGATGAGGATATCCGACGGCCACTGTTGTGGATTCTTTAGGTGATAAAGGCGCGAAAGATGTATTGTTTGTTTCCCGCTTTTAGTTGAAGGCGCGGATTTGTATTCAGTACTGTTTACCGCTTTTACTTCTACGAAACCCGAATCCATCCATTGCTTGCCACTCTTCTTCGTGCAGAGATCGGGCTTGAAGAAAGAGCCCATATAATGTTTTGAGCCCATATAATGTTTTGCCTATTTCTATTTAGGGTAAACAAACTAGGGATATGAAAAATGTCAATCTACCCGAGTTATGTAATAAGTGCTCCATTATTAATGATTTTGAAAGTGTTTTGTTAATCTGCTACTCATAAATAAGTGGCGAAATCAGACCCAAATATTTGGAGTGTGAAATCGGTTTGGGGAGCGAGATCGGTTTGTGAAGAGCTGTTTTCCAAAGGTTGAAGTCTAATTTATATAGTAGTATACCTTGCTCGCCAGATTTTGGAGGAGCGGCGTTATCCCGCTTCTGTCCTAGACTTACGTTGATTTTGGAAATCATACATCTAAAAAATCTTATACTGACATCTGGATATTTATTTTTAAGATACCTAATTGTCGAAAATAGATACTCCATCTGGACCAGTTGTTTCTGCACATGAGACTTTTTTCAGTCAACTATGCTAAATTTTGACTGAATTTTTGAATGCATAGATAATTAAAAATATTATCGTATCTAATATTGTTGGAATCGTCATAACATGTAGTTTATTAATATCAAATTTTTATATCTTGATAATATACGTAGTTAAAGATATTAGCAGTCAAACATGTGTATTGAAGACCGTGAAAAGTCAACAGTGCATATCCAGCTGATACGGAGGGAGTATTAGAATGGTCGATAAAACTTTTAGAGATATGGTTGACAAAATAAACATCAATTTAAATTATCATACAAATTTTCAAAAAGGTATATAGATTTTAGTCGATTCCGACAATTTTATAGGTTCATTTTAGTTTGAGAAATTCTAATCCAACCGGACAAAAAAAAAAGTGATTGTTCGAGCTCAGCCTAATCCATCTGCTTACACATTGTTGACGTTCGATGACATTTGCTACTTCTCCAAACTCCAACATGAATCCATTTCTTGCCATGCATTTTCATGATTATGAGGATTTTTGTGTCCGGTAAAAAGAGACAAATTGGAATGTGGGATGGAAAAGCTCTTATTTATATGGTTTTGTTTTTTTCGATTATGATCATTTCATTCGTACCATCAAAACTTTCTATTGTTTTTCTTCAATCAAAATGGTTCCTCCTTTTCCCGTCGACATGGAGACTATTTTTTATGCTAGGACCAATCAGCGATGAAAGTTTAATCCCTTTCGGTAGTCTAGTTATCCAAAACCCAACATTATTTCCAACCCATATGTGGTAATAAAATAAAGTTACCTTATGCAACAAAATTTGTGATGGAGATAGAGATAATTATATTCAACAACAATACACTCAATAATTATATTTAATAGGTAAAAGATCAACATTTGCCACTATTTCTCAATTAGGATTGTTCTAAAGAAGACACTCTCATTTGTGATTATAAAGTTATGTTTAGCTCGTGTTCTTTTGAACTATCAATATATCAGTTTAGTCTATTTCAATTATTTTATTATTTAAATAAAATTCAAGTTAATTTAATTATATTTTTAGTACATTAATTTATAGTTCAGTTCATTTTATATTATTAAAAAAAACTTTAGGAGGAAAAAAACAAGACATGAATTGATAAGTGATACTCTATTACTCCACCAAACACTTTCCATTTCTTAGCTTACAATCAAAAATGAATTAGCTGTCATTTTCTTAATTTGATTATTCCACTTATGAAATAATGGCCTCTTGATTACGCACCCTATGATTTCACCTCCCAATAATAAAATTTTAGAACGCCATGAACAAGAGTTTATTGCAGCATGCTACTTATGATTTGTGGTAAAATGTGTATGTACATATACATTGATCACAGTTTTTAAAATATGTAAGCTAAGAACTGAGTTTTGACATGATTAATAATAGAGAGTATTGAGTCAGACATGTCCTTGTGGAGACAAAGGGCTAAGGAAATGAACATTTACTGTTTTTGCTTGATCTTTTAGTCACTTTGACTGATTTTTCAGCCAGTTCCCTTGAGCATTCCTTTTTTATATTGATCTTTCAGTTAATTTGATCTTTCATTCATTTTGTTTGATATTTCAGTCAATTTCTTTGATCATTCCTAATCATTGGTACATAATTGTTATTTCGTACAAATTCACACCGAAGTTCAGTCTTGAGTTGGTCCATGTGAGACGACTGAGCTCTGACGACACCAACAACCTAAAATTTAACAACGGCCGCGGGGTTGAAACTCACCAACGGCAACTTCAACCGATAATGGTCCATTATAGTACTTGGGTCTTTGTAGAGATACGTCTCAAATGATAATTTGTATTAATGATATCAAGATCATATTGTTTAATTGATATTAATCATAGTCGAATCAAAAGAAACATACGACTATACGAAGTCAACTACTCATATCAATATTTTGATCTGCTGGTATCAAAATCTTTTAAATTAATCGTTACAAAAAGCCTGCAGGATGCTACTAATAACAAAGCACGCGAATGTGGATAAGTACAGCTTAAAAAAATTAGAAGCATCATTTGTTTGTTAAACTAATAATTAGCTGAGAATTTGGTAGAAATGCCATCGTATAATTAGCTCATAGTATCA
Organism: Cruciata laevipes; assembly: GCA_963678965.1. Classification (NCBI taxonomy): domain Eukaryota; kingdom Viridiplantae; phylum Streptophyta; class Magnoliopsida; order Gentianales; family Rubiaceae; genus Cruciata; species Cruciata laevipes. The sequence goes on from OY787639.1 coordinate 3,291,549, forward strand.
CAATATATCTACACTTTGTTTATCAACTTAATTTGATAAATTTTAGATAAATTTATCATAGAGCACATACAAGGTATCGGAAGTGCTACTTAAAAATCAACCGTGAATGCACACTACCAAATTTTAAGGTTTTAGTTTTTAAAATCATCTTCTATTCCGCACAATCAAGGCCGGTCCTGAGATTTTGGGGCCTTAAACACATATAATTTTTCTAGGGTTTTAAAAGTAAAATTTAATATTTTTAAGGTTATAGCAAAGATATTATAAATTATACATAAAATGCCTATAAATATTAAAATTTATTATTTATATTTAGTTATAAATAATGTATAAGAACTCTATTTTGATAAAATCAATATATTTTATTTATATGAATATATTCAAATTAATAAAAATACTACATATATTTACTAGTTTACTTAGGTGTAAAACATGATGTTGCTATAATTTCAGTACTCGTACAAACGGAGCTGTCGGGATATTATTACTGATGATTTCAATTATAGTTAACATGAACGCCGTTCATAATGCACACAAATATCTGTTGCACGCTTTTAAGATAATACATTAATTTTGCCCCTTTTTTTGTTTGTCTTGTTTGTGTGATTCATTGGAGCCTTTTTCTAAATAAGCCTAAAACACCGAACCAAAATGTTTAATTGTTTAATGGTTCCAATTTCCGAACTTGAAAGAAATGGGAAACACGTTAGCAACCAAACACGTCTTTCTTTCTTTTTTTTTTGTCTTACGTGGAAAATAAGAACATTAGCTAAAGCATGCCATGTGATGGTGCGAGGGTATAATAACTTTCGATCTTTGCATATCCATCTTTGTCTTTTAATTTCTTATATTTGTTCAAACAAAAATACCATATAATATAATAACTCTCATACGCCCAAAATATCAAACTCTTACGATAATCATTTCTTTCTTTGAAGCGTAAAATGTATTTCAGAATTTGGATGACAGTTTTGTCTCTACAGCAATAAAATCAACTCTTTTACAATATAGAAAATAATAATAATAATAATAAAATCAACAAAAGTCAGCAAAAGAAGGCAAAAATATCATCTTTATAAATAAGGGAGCTTGTACATTTCGAATAAACATAAAACATATCATTTTGGCATTTTCGACGAATATTGCCGATGAAAAGAGGGCATATCCGACATAATATATTTTGATGATTAGGCTTTAAGGGCACTATAGGAAACAAAATAATTTGCATCTGGGCACCTGAAATAGATTAACCGCCCATTCGACAAGAAACTGCCATCATCCTTAACCATGAAAAACTGTCTTTTTTGACAAAGGTCTCCATTGGTTTCATCACTTTTTGCAAACCCCAGATTAATTAACTTAATTTTAATTTTATCATAGGAAATCATGCAAAAATACTCACAAAAATCTTCATCAAAGTCAAATTGATTTGCTTCTCTAGAAGCTCTATGCATTAAATAACTTGTTTCAAACCTACATTAACGGACCGTAATTTACCAACACGGGAATGCGAAAAACCCATTCGAGCTTTGACTTGTGATGTATTCATTCCGTCCTAGATTAAAGCCGGACCTTATTTCTGTTTGAACCGAAATAATTTTGAAATTTATCACACATCACTATAATTTTAATCAAAAAAAATTTAACTTGAACGATACCGAACAAATATTAATATGTTTATCTGAACTAATTTTTTAATAAACTAGACTAAATTGATTACTACAAAAAAGTCTGGCAAACAAGGCCTAATTGCACAATATTTCCTTTTGTTTTATTGAAATAGCATAATTAAGTATATTTTTAAAGAATAAAACAGCAAATTTAGTATAAATCTACTTCCACTACCAAACCTATTACACTGCCAAACCTATATAATATGGCTATTGTGAAAATGCAACATCAACAGTTACTTGCCAAAGACACCACTTCACTGCCTCTCTCCATTGAAACTTTGTGAGCCATCCGCTGCCGCCGCTCTCATTGATGGCTCTGCTTCAAGCGTCATTGATAGTTACTTGAATAAGTAGATTCAAAGTAGATGTGGATAAAACCAAGATTTTAATTAAATAAGAAAATGCGTTTGCAAATTCCTATTGGATGCCGGTTTAGAAACTTGGATTATGCTAAATTGATTTTTAAGTAATTTGTAGTTTGGAATTCGGATTAGACTGATAAATTAATAGAATGAGGTGAATGATGAGAGAGGGACAGATAGATGGTCAATAAAGAAAGGAGTTCCCACTTATTGAGTATTCAATGGCATGCCACCTCTCCTTTTTTGTTCTTAAGTAAAATTACGTATATATCCTTCAAGTTTTCAATAAACAACAAATAGTGACACCAAAATTCTCGGTGGTTAACAAAATTCTAAACGACAAATTCAATATACTCTAAAGGAACACGAACGTTACATCTAATTTATTTTGTGATCAAATTGAAGTATAATTTTAATAATCATACAATTATATATGGTAAAACAGACATAATAGTAAAATATAATTGACATAATTATACTTTAGATTTCATGAATTTATTCTTTAGGATGTTATTTATGCCGACTTAATAACCGACTAGTAAGTGTTTAAAGAAAATAATTCAAATCAATAGATTACTTGTATTTAATTAGCTGGCTGATTTGACTTTGTAATTTTTTTTTCTAACAAGTTATTAATATATGAGAAGTCAACATAAAATAATTTACTGTTGTAAAAATACGAGAATAAATAAAACGACACAAGGATTTACGTGGTTCGATCAATGATCTACGTCCACGGCCGGAGAAAACCGGAATTCACTAATCTCTTTGGAGGAATGATTACAATAGTATAAACACTCTTTATATGGAAACTTTTAGTAAAGTAACCAAGGCTTTCTATGCTATAAAAGGTAGAGAAAAGAGATGATGAATTCTATGCTTTAGAAAGGCTTAGAATGGGGTGTGTTCTTCATCCCAAAACTCTAACCTATTTATAGGAAATTTGTGGTACAAATTTCCACATTATCAAGCTTTAAAAGTCATCTTTTGAGAGCTAGATCAAACCTTCAAAGTCATCATTTGGGAGCTACAATATAGCCCTAATTTTATGACTTTGGTAATTTCTTATTTTCACATTTAGGTGAATAAGATTTTCATCTTTTCACATATGAGCATTTCACATTTATGCCATTATTCATAACACTCCCCCTTGGAATGCTCCATATGTGCTCATAGAAAGTCTTACCGAGAATATCCAGTCACGTATAGCTCCCCCTCATTTTGACATGGTTTTATAAACTCTGTAGCTTGCGCATCCCAATGTCGTGAATATGTTTTCTGAATACTGAAGTGGGGAGAGCCTTTGTGAATAGATCTGCTGAGTTATCACAGGACCGAACATACTGGATGTTGATAATATTTTTCTTTTCCAGCTCCTGAGTAAATGAAAAGAATTTCGGAGGAATATGCTTTGTCCTGTCATTCTTGATGTACCCTTCCTTCATTTGATTTACACATGCAGAATTGTCTTCAAAAAGTGTAATGGGATCATCAATTGGTGGGAGACCACTTGTGGTTCTGATATGTTGTGTTATGGATTTCAACCATACACACTCCCGACTTGCTTCATGCAACGCAATAACCTCAGCATGGTTTGACGATGTAGTTACGAGTGTTTGCTTCTGAGAACGCCAAGAAATCGCAGTTCCTCCGCAGGTAAATACATATCCAGTTTGAGATCTACCTTTATGTGGATCTGACAAATATCCAGCATCTGCATAGCCGATCAGGACAGGCTTTGAATCATTAGGGTAAAATAATCCCAAATCAATTGTTCCTTGGAGGTAACGGAAGATATGCTTGATTCCGTTCCAATGTCTCTTTGTGGGAGATGAGCTAAACCTTGCTAATAAATTTACAGCAAAAGCTATGTCAGGTCGAGTACAATTAGTAAGGTACATAAGAGCACCGATTGCACTGAAATATGGTACTTCTGGACCAAGAATATCTTCATCTTCCTCACAAGGACGAAATGGATCCTTTTTCACATCAAGGGATCTAACAACCATTGGGGTGCTTAATGGATTTGCTTTATCCATATTGAATCTCTTTAATATCCTATTCGTGTAATTTGACTGATGCACAAGTATCCCAGTTTGCAAGTGCTCAATTTGCAAACCTAAACAATATTTTGTTTTCCCAAGGTCTTTCATCTCAAACTCTTTCTTTAAGTAAGAAATTACTTCAAGAATTTCTTTACTTGTCCCGATGATATTCAGATCATCAACATAGACGGCGATAATCACACATCCAGAGGTTGTTTTCTTAATGAAAACACAAGGACAAAGAGGATTATTGGTATATCCCTTTTGTACCAAATATTCACTTAGTCGATTATACCACATGCGTCCGGATTGCTTTAACCCATACAGAGATCTTTGTAATTTGATTGAGTACATTTCTCTGGGCTTTGAACTTGATGCTTCAGGCATTTTAAATCCTTCAGGGATCTTCATATAGATATCAGTATCTAGTGATCCGTACAAGTATGCAGTGACAACATCCATCATATGCATATTAAGTTTCTCATGAACTGCAAGACTGATTAGATATCTAAACGTAATTCCATCCATAACAGGAGAATAAGTTTCCTCAAAATCAATTCCAGGTCTTTGAGAAAAACCTTGAGCAACAAGCCGAGCCTTGTATCTCACAATCTCATTCTTCTCATTTCTTTTTCGTACAAATACCCATTTGTACCCGACAGGTTTCACATCTTCTGGTGTGAGTACTATAGGTCCAAATACATCTCGCTTGTTAAGCGAATTTAATTCAGCATCAATAGCCTTTTTCCATTCAGTCCAATCATGTCTATTCTTACACTCGGCAACAGAACGGGGTTCAGGATCACCATTATTTTCATTAATGACATCACATGCCAAACTATAAGAGAATGCATCATCGATGTCTTTATTTCGGTCCCACCTTATGCCTGTACTAGCATAGTTAATCGAAATTTCTTGATTTTCCTCGTTTGGTATTTCTTCAGGAATACGTTCCTCCATTATGGGGTCATCTTGTTTTTCTGCTCCTTTTCTTTTCCGAGGATTCTTATCTTTGGAACCGATTGGTCTTCCACGCTTCAGGCGTGTTGTCATTTCATGAGTGACTTTGTTTTCAACTTGTCCTTTTGGGACTTCAATTTGAGCAGGAGCATTCTCAGCTGGTATATAAGATTTAGTCACTCTTTTTGTGTCTGTAAATGCATCGGGAATTTGATTTGCCAAATCTTGCAAATGCAAAATTCTTTGGACTTTCCTTTCACAATCTTTTGTGTATGGATCAAGATGCAATAATGTGGGTACAGACCATGCAAGTTCTTTTTCCAGCTGTTTTCTTTCTCCCCCTAGTGCTGGAAATTTCTCTTCATCAAAGTGGCAATCAGCAAAACGAGCTGTGCATACATTTCCAGTTGTAGGTTCAAGGTACCTTATGATTGACGGGCTTTCAAACCCTACATAAATGCCAAGACTTCTCTGTGGCCCCATCTTTGTTCTTTGAGGTGGTGCAATAGGCACATAAACAGCGCAACCAAAAATTCTTAGATGGGATATACTTGGCTCTTTGCCAAATGCAAGTTGCAGTGGGGAGTATTTATGATATGCACTTGGTCTGATGCGAATTAATGCCGCAGCATGTAATATTGCATGACCCCATACTGAAGTAGGTAGCATTGTTCTCATTATTAATGGTCTAGCGATAAGCTGGAGGCGCTTGATCAGTGATTCAGCAAGACCATTTTGCGTATGTACATGAGCCACGGGATGCTCAACAGTAATCCCAACAGACATACAATAATCATCAAATGTTTGGGATGTAAATTCACCGGCATTGTCAAGTCTGATTTTCTTGATTGTATGGTCAGGAAATTGAGCTCGCAATTTTATTATCTCAGCGAGTAATTTGGCAAATGCCATGTTACGAGTTGATAACAGACATACATGTGACCATTTGCTAGAGGCATCTATCAATACCATGAAGTATCGAAATGGTCCACATGGTGGATGGATTGGTCCACATATATCACCTTGAATGCGTTCAAGAAACATAGGTGATTCTGTTTCAACTTTTCTCGGTGAAGGTCTTATGATTAATTTTCCGAGAGAACATGCCTTACATTGGAAAATATTTCCTTGAGGGATCTTCTGGTCCTTCAATGAATGCCCATGTGTTGCTCCAATAATTCTTCGCATCATAATTGAACCAGGATGACCTAGTCGATCATGCCATATGTTAAATATTGAAGGTTTCATAACTACCGCATTTGATTCAACTGGATTTATATGCGTGTAATGCAATCCAGTAGGGAGCATTGGTAGTTTTTCAAGTATGTATTTCTTTCCAGATCTAGAAACTATAAGAATCATATATTTCATGGCACCTTCAGTTAAAGACTGGGTATCAAAACCATGAGAATATATATCATTAAAACTTAATAAGTTTCTTTTAGATCTTGGCGAAAATAAAGCATTGTTTATTCTAAACAATGTCCCATTCGGCAATGTAAAACTTGCCTTGCCAATTCCTTCAATCAGATCTACAGGACCTGAGATTGTATTCACAATTGACTTTACTTGTCTCAATTCTGAGAAAAACCTTTTATCCTTCAATATAGTGTGCGTAGTTCCACAATCAAGAATGCACATATCTTCAATTTTGATCCTTTGGTTGGCTTCATGATTATCTTTATCCATTTTGGAATTTCTAAATAAATAACACAAAACAAATTTTGATAAGAAATATTTATTTAGGCACTCGTAAGCTTTTAATCATACAAAATGTTACATAGGAAAAACAAACACACTTTTGGCAATCGAAAGAAGAAAAAAAACACACAATTCATTACATAAGAAAAAAAAGATGTCGAACCATCAAGCTTCATTCCCATTTTTTTCAGTTTCCAATATTCACTTGTTCAGAGAAATCACCAACAGTGTCCATGAAATCATCATTGAAGTCAGATGCTTCGAGATGAGTGGATTCATCCTTAAGGCTTTGGTCAATAAAGTTGACCTCTTTGCCCTTTTCTTTCAGGGAATCCTTGTAAAGCTTGCACAAGTGCGCTGGGGTCCGACAAACCCTCGACCAGTGTCCTTTACTTCCACATCTGAAACAAGTGTTTCCAGAACCCTTTGAGGATTCAACTTCCTTTCCCTTTTTATGGGTACCTTCAGGGTTCACCCCATGTTGCTGGTTCTTGTGGTTGAACTTATATGGCGAGTTATAGCCACCTCGACCATGTCCACGTCCACGACCACGACCTCGACCACGACCTCTGCCTCGACCCTGAAAATAATTCTTTCGTCCAGGTTCATCGAGACTAACAACGTTTGCTTCAGGAAACGCTTTAGTTCCAGTCGGGCGAGATTGGTGATTCTTTATCAGCAACTCATTATTCTGCTCCGCAATGAGGAGAAGGGAACTCAATTCAGAATATGTTTTAAAATTTTGCATGCGATATTGTTGCTGCAAGGTGACATTTGATGCATGGAAAGTAGACAAAGTCTTTTCCAACATATCACTCTGAGATATTGGGAATTCACAAAATTTCAATCGGGTCACAAGCTTGAACAATGCTGAATTGTAGTCAGCAACTGAGCTGTAGTCTTGGAACCGTAAAGTGTTCCATTCATTGCGTAGACCAGGAAGCATTACTTTCTTTTGATGACCATATCGATCATTCAAAGCTTCCCACAATGCTCTTGGATCTTCCACAGTGAGATATTCATCTTTCAGGCCCTCACTAAGGTGCCGACGCATAAAGATCAAGGATTTTGCCTTATCTACGTCTGATGATTCATTTGCCTCATTAAGTGTCTCAGTGAGATTCATTGATCGCAAATGCACCTTAATGTCGAGTGACCAAGGCATAAAATTATCTCCATTGATACTGAGAGCATTGAACTCAAGCTTGACAAGATTCGACATGGTGGTAACTAACATGGAAAAATAAATATTTCATTAGAATTGTTTCAACTTGTAACCTACATAAATTGCAACAAACAAGAGGACATACAAGAATGCGAGCATAATTGAAATAGATTCAAATTCTGCTTGCGGAACATCGTTGATGACAATAGCAATATGCATTGCACTAATTACCATGGCACAAAAAACCAACACCATTTCGGCGACCATTTTGTCGAAAATCTTAGAGTATGAATGATATGAAGTAGAAGAGAAAATATGAATTTGAAGTATGGGATGAGTGCGAATTTATAGTGTAAAATGTTGCCGTTTATAGCCGTTTATAGCCGTTTACAGCCGTTACATTTTCTGCTGAAAATATAGCCGTTTTAAACTTTTTTAAATTTTTTTTTTTAATATTTTAAAATCATATAAGTTAAATGACAGATTATATTATTAATGTCATCAAAATAGATAAACATAGAAAATATATTTTAATCACATAAATATCAACATAAAGTATTTAAGAACTTATTAGAAGTTAATCACATCACATTTTTCTTAGGGCGGTACTCCGCACTTTAAGTAAAATATGATGTTATGTAATAAAGTTATAATTAGTATATATCACATCACATTACTATAAGGAGGTACTCCTCCTGTGTATAGTAATATGCTGTTATTTTTAACAAAGAACTCAATAAAAGGTTTAGAGGAATTTTGCCATACCTGTGTTTTTGAACTTACTTAGTGGAGAGTGATCGTGCTGATAACGTGTTGTAAAAATACGAGAATAAATAAAACGACACAAGGATTTACGTGGTTCGATCAATGATCTACGTCCACGGCCGGAGAAAACCGGAATTCACTAATCTCTTTGGAGGAATGATTACAATAGTATAAACACTCTTTATATGGAAACTTTTAGTAAAGTAACCAAGGCTTTCTATGCTATAAAAGGTAGAGAAAAGAGATGATGAATTCTATGCTTTAGAAAGGCTTAGAATGGGGTGTGTTCTTCATCCCAAAACTCTAACCTATTTATAGGAAATTTGTGGTACAAATTTCCACATTATCAAGCTTTAAAAGTCATCTTTTGAGAGCTAGATCAAACCTTCAAAGTCATCATTTGGGAGCTACAATATAGCCCTAATTTTATGACTTTGGTAATTTCTTATTTTCACATTTAGGTGAATAAGATTTTCATCTTTTCACATATGAGCATTTCACATTTATGCCATTATTCATAACATTTACCTCGTTTTAACTTTCATATTTTGATATTTCTTACTATAAAAAGCTGGTTATGAAACAAAACACAGGATTATAAAAACATGTCAAATTTTCACTCTTTTTGGTCTGTGTTGCTGGCCTCTGCCACCGTTGCCTATCTTTGAACAAATATTAAATTTGTTTCTTCACGCCTGACGCATTTTTCCTCATTCCCGATCTTTTCATATATTTCCACACAAAAATCCGACCGCCAGAACTCACCAGCCCCTTTCTTTATTTCGATTTCATCTTTCATTTTTTGTCCGAAAAGGGATTTTGTTTTCTGTTTCAGGAATAATCGGAGAAGAAAATTAAGAGATGCTGGGATGGTTACGGATTTTACTGGTGGTTGGAGTTGTCGGAGTTCTCTGCACCATCATTTTCTTGATTCTCCGGCGATGCTGCTGCAACCACGGCAAGCGGAGAGAGCAGGTTCAGGGCGGCGGCCGGGAAATGAGCGGAGCTCGTGAGAGGCTGCAGCCCGCCGACGCCGCCGGGATGATGGCTTCCAAGCTCCACCACGTCAGCTTGCGTCAGCTCGAGCGGGACGGGAGTGCGAAGACGAACTACTACGTTTTCCGGCGAGGGCAGACGTCGGCGAAGCCGTTCTTCGCCTGGAGTGATAACCCGTCGCTCGTGACCGACGCCGTGGAGAATGGATGGTCGAGATTCGCGTTCACGGCGTACTCGTCGTCGCAGTCGGTCCGATCATCGGCGAAGACCCTGTTCAGTCCCTGCGCCGCCGGCGATCAGGACGGCGCGATCGAGGTGGAGATGAGCTGGGAGGTTTCGCCGGGATCGGCTGACTTCATGCAGAAAATCAGGCTCAATTCTGGGATGAGGAAAGCTCCGAGCTCCGGCGTGATCAACAACTCAACGGCGGCGAAATCCGCCGTTCGGGCAGCTCTACCGCTGCCCGGCCCGCCGTTGGGGAATTCGGCGTTCCCTCAAGAAGCCTATTTCGAGATCACGATCCTGCCCGCCGACGGGAATGCCCGTGACCCGGTTGACAGGGTCAACGGCGGCGGCGGGAAAATGGAAAGCGATAAGTTAAAACTTATTCGGGAAGATTTCAATGCAAAAGTCAACCAGGAGGTCTTAATAGATGTCGGGAATAGTCATGGCATTGGCGGTGCAACTAAAGGCAAGGTGGAGGACTTTAAGCATTCGGGAAATGACGGCGGCAGAATGGGTGGCGCCGCCGTGATGACGGTGGGAATGGCCGGCGGAGGCCCTCTTCCGGTTAAATTCCCGGGGAGCTATCCCGGATCCATTGGCTTCAATTCGAATGGTTCGATATTCCTTGACGGTGCGTACTTTTGCCTCTTTTTCCCTATTTCATTAATTTTCGAATAGAAAAAAGACAAAATTTATGTCAAACATTCTTTTAAGGTTGTAAATGCACTAATTTTTACAAGTATTTCAACTTTGTTATCATATTTTGAACACCACATCCACATATTAACATCTATGATAATGAAAGTAAAATTTTTACGGTTATCAAACCTACTAAATTCGACAAATATATTATGTTTTCAACATGATTGAAAGCAATGTTTGTAAAATTCTTATAGAAAGAGTCTATTTGTACTATAATATCATTCATTTTGATGTTTGTCAAATGTGTGACATTTCAGGCATCAAGCTAGTGTTTGAATCCGAGACCGGGTCATGGGGAAGACCCGATTCGGTCATCGGGTGCGGGTACAACCCGACCCAGAAAAAGGTATTCTTCACTGTAAATTCACTCCTCGTGCATGAAATCCACTGCAAATCAGAAGAATTCGGAGCTCCGTTGTACCCGACAATGGCTGCGAACGGCGACGTCGCCGTCCTAGTAAACCTAGGACAATGCGCCTTCAAATATGCTCCGGCGAACCTGCAGAGAACGGCGAATCCTTGCTTCATCGGCCCTTTATCGAACTCCCCTGTTCTTGGGTACGAGGATAGCAAAGAGCTCTTCTCCATGGGAAGAATCGACGAGCTCTGGCTCAATAGAAGCACGACGAGAAACGGCAACACGCCGAATCACAACATCATGAACAGCAACGTTAACAGAGGGATGGAGTTCGACGAGGAATCCGAGGGCGATTTGTTCGAGATTGTTCTAGAGAGTTCTAAGTCTCCGATGGCGATGAACACGACGTAGGAAAAACAGGGGATTCTGCATGTTTTTGAAAAGTCAAAGAAAGAGTAGGTGATAGAAATGATTACTATTGATTTTAGCATACAAATTAAAGGAGCAGTTTTGGTTTAATACCTCCTTGGTGACTTGTGAACATGATCTTTAAATGTAACCTTGTATTTGTATATAACACAATATTAATTTAATTTTTTTTCCTTTGTTTTGGGACATGTTCAATTTAATTCAGTTCAATTCAATGAAAATGCAATTTAAGAAGATTCATGTTAATTCAGTCATGCTAATACATTTTTTCAATACATTAATTTTCATTTCAGTTCAATTCGACAAGAAATAATTTCTAACCAACATGACAAGAGGCAAGAGAAAATTGACAATCCTAGTCATGATATTGATTATTTACTACATTTTCTTCACAATAAAAGTTTTTAGGTCATGTTTGTTAGAACTTATTTCTTGCCAAACTGAAATAAATTGAATTGACAAATAATAATTAGCATGACTGAATTAACATGAATTTCATCTAATCACGGGATAAGAAGTACACTACATTATTTAGCTGGATAAGAGGCGAAATATTATTTATATTGACCAAATTAATTATAAGGAGACAAAACTAAAAATGTCAAAATGGTAGAAATAAAAAGGAATATAATTCACGAAAAATTAAATCCTTAATAATGCCATCACTATTTATGCGAAGATGATTTGTAATTAGTATAAAGATTTCCTGCTGATATGAAGCAAGTCAAAACTTATAAAATCTACTCCCATGAAGATTTCCTTAATTTGATTTTGCCGAACTGCACCGATGAAAACGTCCAGATTCTGATCACCTCTTTTCACAGTAGAATCAAGGCAGTAATTACAACATCTCAAGCATAAATCTTCCGCAAAGCCTAAAACTTCAGGAAAATAAAGAGTTTTAGGCAAACAAGAATGGATGATGATTCTCAAAACCCTCTTCAGCCGATTGAAAACGGTAAAAAATCTCAAGAATCGGATGGTAAAACCACATTTCTCAGAACTTGCGTCAATGGATTGAACGCCTTATCAGGTGATCATCACTGATTCATTTTACTGTGTGTGTGCGTGTTTTTATTAATACCTGATTCATCTCAGTGTGTGTGTGCGTGTTTTTATAACGTTTTTACAGGCTTGGGAATTTTGTCGGTTTCATATGCTCTGTCTGAAGGAGGGTGGCTGAGCTTGATTCTTATGTTCATGGTGGCCGGAATCTGTTATTACACGGCGATATTGATGCAGAGGTGCATGGATTCCGATCCTCGTATCAGAACATATCCCGACATGGGACAATCAGCGTTTGGTATGAAAGGGAGATACGCAATTTCCGCGTTCGTATACCTTGAATTATACCTCGTTTTAGTCGAAATGCTGATTTTAGAAGGTGATAATCTGCACAAGCTTTTTCCGGATGTTGATATGCAGATCGGCAAAATCAAGCTGACCGGAAAACAGGTGTTTACAGTGCTGTCTGCTTCGGTTATCTTACCTTTGACCTGGTGCAGAAGCTTGGGACTGTTAGCTTATGTTTCTGTGAGTGGCGTTTTGGTTTCTTTGGTGGTGCTGGTCTCTGTGTTTTGGGTCGGGGCATTTGGCGGAGTCGGGTTTCACGAGAAGGGTGAACTCTGGAATTGGAGCGGTTTGCCGACGGCCATAAGCTTGTACACTTTCTGTTACGGTGGTCATGCCATGTTCCCAACCTTGAGTGATTCAATGAAAGTAAAAAATCAATTTTCTAAGGTAATCAACTTGAGCTTATAGCTTAGTTTTATTTGTGATTACTAATTTACAATACATTTATTTTAACTTATATTGAATTTAGTTTAGTTTAGTAGAAAAACAAAAAACACTCCCCCATGTCACACCTCAAACGGGCAATTATACAGCTGATTTAACATACTCTCTCAGTCCCAACCCAATCTACATATGAACTATTCATAAAGTCAAAACTACTTAACTTTGACCTTAAAATTGAATTGACAGATAACTTAGAAAATTATCGTATTTGATCTTATTAGATTTATAATGTCATGTATTTTCACAACATGCATCAAATTTTTACGACTTGTGTTTGCACATAATTAAATATATTAACGATCAAGCATTTTGTAAGTCAATGATGAAAGTCAAAGTGTGTAGATTGGGCTGAGACGGATGAAGTAGTCAAATTTAGAAAATTTTGGTTGTAATTAAAAGTTAATTTATAAATATAATAAAACTATTATATGAAATATAGTCCAAGTTAGCCTAAGAAATAATTTATAATTTTGAGTACAGGTTCTAGATCCACTATTGAGCATACTTTTTTTTGGTACTTTTGAACATTTTGCAGATTTTCTAAAACGACTATTTTGTTTCAGGTTTTGTTGGTTTGTTTTGGTGCTAGCACTTTTACCTATGGATCAATGGCTACATTAGGATACCTAATGTATGGAGAAAATGTACTTTCCCAAGTGACGCTAAATCTTGCTAGTGATGAAGTTAGCTCAAAAATCGCCATCTATATAACATTGCTTAGCCCGATAGCCAAATATCCCATTTACCTTTTCCCGATCGCGATGGCAATTGAAGAGGTTTTCCATCTACACAAGAACATGGTTGTGAGCATTCTGATCAGAACGATTCTGGTGATTGGCACTTTGGTATTGTCACTGAGTATTCCGTTCTTCGGCGAGGTGATGAGCTTTATCGGCGCATTTCTGATCGTATTCATTTCGGTGTTGTTTCCATGCTCGTGTTATCTGAAGATCACGAAAGCATACAATAAAATGAGTAAGGAATTGGCGTCTATTACTTTGATCATGATTCTTGGGATTTTAGTTTTAGTGTCGGGTACTTATGCCTCACTAGAAAATATCATAAAACGTTTTAGGGAACACTAAAAGTTTGAGCAGATGTAGAATCTTGTTATTTGATTGCATAGCAGGTGCTTTGTTGTTATAGCTTCCTTAGTGTACTAGGATAAGCGTAGAGAATCGCCAATCCGCACTAGCTTGTTTACCTTTTGAAATTCTTGTTTACTATGTATATGATCGATTTGTGTCCTAAGTTTTACTATCTTCTTTTAAGCAACAAGTAAAACTATAAGTGCGGAAATTAAAAAAGATACAAAACTTGATGGAATTCCCACCAATCTACCAATCTTTTATTTACTAGCTGTGTTTTAGGTTTTACTGCATAAACGATGTTGCAACATGAAAAACCTTAATTTGCAGAAAATAAAAAAACACGCGAATTTGATCACGCAGTTCGGTGCAATGCACCTACGTCTGCGGGGCTGTAGCCCTGTGTTGAAATCATTCCACTAAATTGTCAAAAGACAGATTACAGACTTATCTTTTACAATTTCTAAGTGGTTGCGATCCCTCGCTCCAATCGGACCACCAGTTCTCCTAGTCTTCGATGTTGCGATCCCTCGCTCCAATCGGACCACTAGTTCTCCATAGTCTACGATCACTCCCACACCAGGAGCTTTATGGTGATTTCGAACACACCGGCTTCCACACGTCCAAATGGTTGTTGACGAACGCGGACGGCGCTGCTCTGGCCTGGGCTAAAGTAAATCCTGAATAGGATTTTTCTCTCGTAAGATCGGCAAATCAGACTCGCAGCTAATTGTCCCATTTATAGCTCAATGCCGTGTGTATTCAGTCATCTTCACGGCATGGAATTCCTTCCTTCAATCACGGTTGATTTGATTCTGAAAATCTCTGAAGATAAGGAATGAAGAATATCTTCCAACTGAAAAATATGGAAAGATTTGGCTCCAACTCATTGATCAAATCTCCATAGTGTAAAACTGAGTTGTTGATATTCGCTGGACTGTATTTACCATAAATCCCGTACGCACAATATTTCCTTGCCTTTTAAAGTTGCGTTGGAATTTCTGTCACTTTTCTGCTAAACCCTAATCGATGTTGCAACATCGAATCTGCCACAAATAAGCCAATAAAAAATGGACTCTACACTTGATCACACGGTTCGGTGCAATGCACCTACGCCTGCGGGGCCTGGCCAAGATTGAAGTGTCGGTGGTGGTTACGGTGATTGGAGTGGAGGCGATGTAGCAGTGGTGGGGTAGGGGCGAAGGCGGTGACCGAAAGGATGGTGGTGGTGGTGGTGGTGGTGGCAGCAGTTTAGGGAATCTCAATCTTAGGTGAGTGGGAAATGAGAATTACGGGGAAACAAAAAACCTTAAAAATAATGAAAGTGAATGAAAATTTTTTGCAACCAAATAACAATACCGATTCTCTCTTTATGAAAACCCTCAACCAAGCCGCCCTACTAGTAAGCAAAACACTTTTTTTTTATTTTGTAATTAATCGGCAAGTTTTAATTTTACTCCTCTAACATGTATTGCAACATTGAATTAAACAAATCCAATTTCTACATTTGCCTTCCTATTCGGCTAGTGAATAGGTGTTGAAATTCACCCTTTACCTCTTTTTGTTATTTTCCCATAAAAGTAGTCACATTTGTTACAGTCTCTGTTACATTTTACACTCTAAACTATTTCATCTTCTTCTTCCACCATCACAAATATTTACAGTGAAAAATGGATCCCCAGAAACCGATTGAAAATGGTTTACATGCCCAAGAATTAGAAAATAAAACAACACCGCTCAGAACCTCTTTCAATGGACTCAATGCCTTGTCAGGTGATTTACTGTTTCAGTGTGTGTGTGCGTGTTTTATGATTTTAATGAATTTTTGTTCATAAACATGTTCGATCACACAGGTTTGGGAATCTTGTCGATTTCGCATGCCTTGTCCGAAGCCGGGTGGCTGAGTCTGACACTTCTGTTCTTGGTGGCGGCGATTTGTTATTACACAGCCATTTTAATGCAAAGATGCATGGATTCTGATCCGCTGATCAAAACATATCCCGACATCGGCCAAGTGGCGTTTGGAAAAAAGGGGAGATATGCAATCTCTGCATTTATTTACCTAGAATTATACCTCGTACTAGTCGAGTTCTTGATCCTAGAAGGAGATAATTTACACAAATTGTTCCCAAATGTGCAAATACAAATGGGAAAATTGAGATTAGTTGGTAAGCAGATATTCATACTGCTGCCAGCCTTGATTATTCTGCCCATGACATGGTGCAGAAGCTTGGGATTGTTGGCTTATGTTTCTCTGAGTGGCGTTTTGGCCTCTTTTGTGCTGCTGATTTCTGTGTTATGGGTCGGGGCATTTGGCGGAGTCGGGTTTCACGGGGAGGGATCCGTTTGGATATGGAGCGGGTTGCCGACGACTATAAGCTTGTACACGTTTTGTTACTGTGGCCATGCCATTTTTCCAACCTTGTCTGATTCAATGACAGACAGAAATCAGTTTTCCAAGGTACTTGGCAGTTTTTTTTTCTTAAACTTTAGTGAATGTTTGTATATTTTGCTGTTTTGATGATGCATTTGTTTTGTTTTGTTTCAGGTTTTGCTGTTTTGTTTTAGTGTTAGTACATTTACTTATGGATCAATGGCGGTGCTAGGGTACATGATGTTTGGTGATGGTGTGAGGTCACAGGTGACGCTAAATCTTCCCGATGACAGGATTAGTTCTAAGATCGCGATTTATACCACATTGGTTAACCCGATAACCAAGTATCCGATATACATCATTCCCATCGCCAAGGCGATGGAGGATGCTATTCATTTTCGCAACAAGCGTGTTTTGAGCATTTTGATCAGAACCGGCCTGGTGGCCAGTAATGTGGTGCTCGCGCTGAGCATCCCGTTCTTTGATGATGTGATGAAGTTCATAGGCGCGTTTCTGAGCGTTGGCATCTCGATGCTGTTTCCGTGTCTGTGCTATCTGAAGATCAAGCAAGCGTACAAGAAGGTGAATGTGGAGCTGGTGTTTATAGTGTTGATCATGATCCTAGGGGTTTTTGTTTCGGTAGCTGGCACTTATGTGTCAGTGACGCGTATAATAGGTCGTATGAAGTGGCATCAGCATTCGGGAAATGTGGTGGATCATCCAACCGGAATATTTTTCAAGGCGGGATTGGATAGAAGTGAAGGTGGCGTTTCTGTAAGTTAATTCGCTCGTGTTCAGAAACTTGAACTGAATGGAGATTTTGAGTAGAGAAAATGGAGTTCTGGTTAGAGAGGCTTTGTAATGTGCTGAAGAGGAATTGTATTCTAGACCTAGTATGGAACAAATAGTCTTCATCATTCTACAATACCAGGATTGTAAATAGCATTGATTTTGAAATCATAGTTTGGAATTATTTTTTTTAGTGAATTGATGTATCCAGTTATGCAACTGCAATGTAACCTCTGAACAAAGGTAACAAAATCTGAAATGCATGTTCGAACTGGATACATTCTATTGCCCTAAACTTGTGTAAATAAAATAAAACATGAACCAAAACATCAGATTAGCAAAGAAACTATAAATCTCTTACACAAAAACTGAAAAATAAGTGCATCAAAATACTAGACTACATTTTGATGAGGACTTAAATATTGCAATGCTGCGTTCAGAGACTCGAGTTTAAGGTCAATCGATGCCAGCTTCTCTTCGTTTTCTGCGTTCTCCTTGATTTTCATGACCTTTTTCAAAGCATCTTTTTGCTTTAAGGTTTCCTTGATCTTGCAGAGATTATGTGTTTGAGTTTGATGAAGGAGTATAAATGCATTTTCTTATGCATCATGTTAAAGGAGAAGAGTAAGTTTGAGTCTCAAATTGTATGCAATTCCAACGTTGATAGAAACTTCAGTCAAACTACATTGTACGACAAGTTGAAAACTTTGAACTAAAACACAAGCATAGAAAGAAAAAATGTCACATTTTCACCTCAAAAGCACACGAATGCAAATCCTGAATCAATTCCAAAAGATTGGAATGAGATGATCCACCAGCTTCAACAGCGCCCTTCACAATCTCTGCAACTTCCTTCGCTCTGATCCTGATTTCCCGGCTCTCATCGGAATCACACATCAGCCTGACAATCGCTTTCTCGATATCCGAACTTCCGGCCACCACTCCCTCTATCACCGGGCTCCGGTTCCAAACCTCGGACCCCAAACTGACCCTGAATTTCAGAATCCGAACAATCATCTCATTATAGAACTGCTCTGCGAACAACGGCCACGTGATCAGCGGCACTCCGGCGACCATGGCCTCGAGGATCGAGTTCCAACCACAATGCGTCATGAATCCGCCGATGGCCTCGTGCTGCAAGATGGCAACCTGAGGGGCCCACCCCTCGAAGACCAGGCCCTGGTTTGATTTCCTCACTCTTTCTTCAAACCCTTCGGGCAACCAGCTTTCCAGCTGGCTGCCTTGGTCGGATTTCCTCACGACCCAGATGAACGGCCGGTTGGATTTCTCCAACCCGGTTGCGATCTCGTGGATCTGGGCCCGGGAAAACCGGGTTATGCTCCCGAATGAGATATACACGACACTGTGCGGAGACTGAGATGATAACC
This sequence comes from Cruciata laevipes, assembly GCA_963678965.1. Classification (NCBI taxonomy): domain Eukaryota; kingdom Viridiplantae; phylum Streptophyta; class Magnoliopsida; order Gentianales; family Rubiaceae; genus Cruciata; species Cruciata laevipes. Next base: position 3,310,366 of record OY787639.1, read on the forward strand.
AATCCAGGCGTTTCACAGTGCCGCGTATATCATTAGATGTAGAACCTTTGTTGGCAAAGTGGAAAAGAGGGCCAATTGTCCGAATCTTGGTACCGATGATCTTTTCGAAGTAATCAGCGTACTCAGGTTCAAGTTCGTAAACGTTGTCGAACACGAGAGCGAAGCTATGGCGCTCGGTTTCTTTGATCCCCTTAATGATCTCGGAGTAGAGATTCGGGGTCTTGAAGTAATCTTCTAGGTTGGACCTTTTCATCTCAACCTTGTCCGGCAATCCAGGGACGAGGAAGGGTTCAGATTCGGACTCGACGGTCTTATGAGGCTCGTACTTTTCCAGGTTTTCCGGCACGCAGTGAGACATGAAGCTGTTAACGTAGAACATGATCCTCGGAATGTTCATTTCCGAGGCCAGCTTCACCGTCCAGGGGTAGAACATGTCGGAGAATATACAGTGCGGCGTGATGCTGCGTATGGCGTCTTCCATGGCCTGCTGCATGAGCGGCAGCGCCATGTAGACCTTCCCCATCATCTCCGCCGACGTTGCCGCCGGGAAGTTCTCGACTCCTTCCGGCAGGCCCATCTCGGCGGCGGGGAATTTCAGGCAGTGGAAGGAGATGTCGCGGCCGAGCTCTGCGTCGGCGTCGACGGAGCTCCGGACCAGGGCGGCGTTGTGCTTGGTGGTCAGGATGGTGGCCTTGACTCCCTCTCCGGCGAACAATCGGGCGGCGTTGACGAGAGGGATCATGTGGCTCGGAGTGAAGAACGGCAGAAACAGGACGTGCAGTTTTCTGTTCTCCTCCATCGCCGCCATTGATGAACCTCTAAAGTGTGAATAATACTTTTTATGATAAAATCTTCTTCTGGTTATGGAAAATCTAGTGTGTGACTGTGTGTGATGGAAAATCTATACACTAATAAAGGCATTTTTAGTGCGATAAGGAAATGATTTTATAGAACAAAACTACACTATGTAAGCTGGTTATTAATCCCTCCGCCCACCAGCTGTGTCTTATTGAGGTTTTTCTAACGTTTCTAAATCGGCACATTAATAATCTGAAATTGTGAAACAATACCAATTATAAAGGGTTGGCCGGCTGCCGACTGTGTGCATTTTGATTGATGCCTATGTTAATGTAGTTTCTAGGATCATTGGATCAATAGAAAAGAGTTATAGTTCTTTTAGTTGTTCTAGTACTTATATTATGTAATATGTACTACGTGTTACTTAATTATTTCCCAAATCTTGAATGAGAGTTCTAATTTGATTTGCTCAAAGTTTAATAAGATTTGTGTCATTTAATTATCTGACTAAGACTCAAGAGTAATAAGGGCAAAAATACTACTAACTGAAATCTTCTCTAGTTGAAGAGATTTATGTAAACAAAACAATCAAATGAACCTGTATAGCCTGTCTTTTGCAGCAGATGTTTAATAATAAAATGATCCTGTAAAGCCTAGTATATCTTATGCTGCAGCAGTTGTTTAATTAAGAGTAAAATGTTCATCAAACCTATAGAACACCAAGCATAAACCTGGTACTAGCTAAACACAAGGAGGGTATTGCTTAGCCTGCTGCAAAATCCTTGCCTTGTACCCACTTCGATCCTGCAAACACCATTCAAAACAAATTCTTCAGAACACGAACCAAGTTAACATATGCACGTTAACAAACTGAGCAAACGAGTTCTAGCATTCACAGAACCTCGTTATATAAGATTAAACATGGGTATTGGGCTGGACTAGCAGGATTTGGACTGTCAAGAAAATCCTGGATGCCAACAAGAATCTGTTTCACTGTTATCGACGGTTTCCACCCCTAACAGAAATGTAACAACTCATATAAGGACAGTCCACATTTAATGAATGATAACTTGACAACGTTTGATAAGTGAGCGCATGTACTTACAGAGCTATCGAGGATGGACAAACACACCATTCCAGAACCCCAGACATTAGGATGGAAGAATCCGGGAGGGAATCTGCAAACCGGAGGTCTACTCGGGTAATCCTCACAAAAGGTTATACTTAGAGGGTAATAGCCACCTTCCCAGTCTGTCTGAAATTCATTAAAAATCAAACCTCAGTTCTTGCTTCTGTTTTAACTTTTAAGTTCAACCTAGTTACCTAAATACATAGAGCCTTCCAACTTAAATCAGACAAACATCCTAGTGAACCTTATAGTTTACAGCATTATATCAGATGTATGGATCACATGATTCACATCATTAACTCAGCATTTGAGACACATATCTTATCCAAGAACAAGAAAGTAGTACTTAACAGTTAACAATTCTTAGCTGTGCAAAAGCATCCAGTTTGATTCAACAAAGTTATTAGAACAAATTCAAACTAGCATGAAACTACAATAACAGGTAGAGTAAAAGGCCACATGATCAAACATCAGACAAACAACAAGAGAGACACAGCACAACAAAATCAAAACAGCACAACAGTTCAACAACTGAAGAAATTAAGAATACAATGCAATCATCCAAAGATCGAATTTTGTTTATCCAAATGCAAGAAAAGTAAAAAAGTTTATAAGGATTGAAAACTCACCCCAGGCTTACCAGGCACGATGCAGTTCCACACCATCAGATTCACCGTCCCATCGGCCGCCGTCGCCGGCTTTGCCACAAAACCCTGCAAAAATTGTAAATTAAAGCAAGCGAGAGCACAAAAACCTAAATCCCAGAAAATTAAAACAACAAAATTGGAGGAAAAAAATTTACAGACATGAGGATGATTTTTGCGCCAGGATTTGCGTTCCTCGGCGAGCCGACCGCGAGCTACTCCTCCTGACATAGTTTTCTGCTAACAATTTTGATCTTCTCCTTCTGCTAAGCAGGATAAATTTTCTCAGTATGATTCACTATTTAAACGATAACATACGCGCCCGGGAAGATTCTCGTAATCCGTAACTGGTTAAAGTATCTCAAACAGTCAAACCCCTCGATTTTTTGCAGAAAACAGAAAATACGTTTACTTTGACCGAATCGATATTTTATGATTTAAATTATTTATAATTTGTAAATCTTACTCCCTCCCCCTTCAAAAATATGTGTTAAGTACATGTTTAGTCGTTATCATTCATCTTAATACACAAAAGACTAAATAGTCAAGCACTAGCTATTATGCATGATTTAAACCGTCATTCATAATAATTCACGGGATACTAGATAGTCAATCAATAGTTGTCATTTATGATTCAATCTGTCACTTATCTTAGTCCACGAGATACCGAATAGTCAGTCATTACCTATAGATTTTATAAAAAAAAACACCTTTCAATCTAATACTCATCTTATTCCACGAGGTCTAGACATTCAAATCACTTCATTCAATTTGAATTAACGTCCACTTCGATTTTAGTAGTTCACTTTCACCCTTGAATTCATGAAGATGGTATTGGCAATTCCATGTAAAGGCGAGAAAAGTTTTGATAGATAGAATTGGAGTTGGAAATGAATTTCAAATACCATTTCATCAATTTGGCCTCTCAACTTAACATGATGTCAACTATCAAATAGATAGCTTAAAATAAACATTCATGATACACAAAAGAGTTAGAAGGCAGTTCAAGACGTAAATTCTTAAAAACAAGAAAACAAGTGCCCTCAACATTACAAGATGCACCCAGATCCAAACTTGAAACACCCGTCTAATTACTAGACGGGTATTTCTTGGCCTGCTCCAGGATCCTTCTCTTGTGTTCATTTCGATCCTGTAAAAACACCATCATTAATTCTTCAGAACACAACTTCATAGGAAGATCATAAGACCCGGAAAACATGAAATCCAGCATTAACCTTACCTGTTTATACAGTTGTGCACAATGAGGTTGTGCAGCACTGGCAGGGTTGGGATCATCGAGCATGTCCTGGATGCCCATAAGAGTTTGCTTCACTGTGATCGCAGGACGCCATGCCTAATGCACAAGCAATCTCTCCGTTAAAGGAAAAAAAATCAATTTTTAATCCTTCAAGGGGCCTAAAATAGTCTATTCATCTAAATACTTGTGTAAATCACTGCAAGATAAAGCAAAGTAATCGTTGCTAGGCTACTTAAAAGGACTGAAATGTAGCATCTCTCAAACCTTATTATGATCAGTCAATGTTTACATAGGACATCGAGAAAAGAGATCAGGACAGTGATAAGTACTTACAGAACTGAGGATGGAGAGACAGATATCTCCTTCAGAATAGACATTCATATGGAAGAAGCCACGAGGGAGCATGCACTTGGGAGGCTTAGTAGGGTAGTTTTCACTGAAGATCATAGTCAGAGGGTAATAGCCACCTTCCCAGTCAGTCTGCATTAAGTAAAAAAGAAAAACTTAATCCATGCTTTTGATCTAACGTGCTGAGATACATAGCTCGATTAAAGTCACAATTCATCAGAGGTGAATCAACATTTATGACATAAGTACCAATGTTTCATAGATTGAGTATACAATTTTCTCTTCGGGCGGCAACATCTAAATTGTAAATGATGGCTGCTAATAATAGCATCTAAATCTTCTTGTTTCTTGGCATAATCAACTACGTACTTCATAAACTAGTCAGAAAACACTAAGCTTCAATGATGCAAATGTAGATAAACAATGAAAATGTTGGAACCACACAATATCAAATGTACAAATCTTCTAACCTAACGTATTACATTAGTCCCTTCAAGTGATCCAAGAGGCTCACACTTCATGTGACAAATCAACTTGTTCTTGGAAACAATAAAATTCAGACAGACAGCAAACAGATCATGGACCAGTGCACTACTCAAAACCAAGCACACATTGTGGAGCAAGTGATGAACTAAGAAGATGAAAAGTAAGCACATTGTGGTTAAAACCTAAAACATCTAAAACAGCTAGTTTTACTCAGACAATGCCAGAATTTCACTTGCACATGACAAAAAAAGGTTGAATTTTTATGACTCTCAAGAACGAAAAAAGGCAGAAAAGCTTAAGGAAGTTACCACTATTAAACTTACCCCGAGTTTACCAGGGATGATACATTTCCACACCATCATATTTACCGTCCCATCAGCAGCGGTCTCAGGCTTCGCCACAAAACCCTGTACATATAAACCAGCCCTAAAAATCAAAACTTTATAACAAACAACACTTGACATTTGACAACAACAACAAAAAACGTAAAATAAAAACAGCAACTTTTTTTTGAGAGGAAAATGAAAAGGCAAACAAACATGAGGATGGTCTTTGCGCCATGACTTGCGTTCCTCTGCAAGACGACCACGAGCTACTCCTCCAGACATTTGCTTCCTTTGCTAACCTGGGAAATCGTGAGAGAACACAATGTAAGAACGTTCCCGGTAAGATTTTGAGTATTTAAGAATTTCAAAACAAAGCGTACCCAGAAAGATTGCTGTAACTGGTAAAATATCTCCAACAGTCGAACCCTTTGGATTTTTGCATAAAAAAGATAAACTTGCCACTCATTTACTTCCTTGGTCCCACCACAGTCCCACTTCGACCACGAAGCTCTCGGTATTTCAAATTTTGGGAATTAATTTATTTTAACTTATAAATTAAAATATAAATAATATTTTTTTATTCGCAGTGTTTTATTTGGGAGTATATATTTTGTACAGTTCGGAGTGTTTTATTGTCAATTATCAGGCTTAACAGCTGGTATTCGAAGTCAAATACTGTAAGTTGTTTCTTACATGAAAATGAGATATTTGGGTGATATTCAGAGTACCTTTTTTTAATTAATTTTACATTAACATCAAACACCTAATCTAATTGACAAATCATCACTTTTGCTAAACATAATATGCATTAACAATTCAGGTATCACAGCAATGTGCTTCACATCTCCGATGTTAAGACTTGGAGAAATGATAAGGAAAAGTTGAGATGAGACAAGTATGAAGTAAAGATGAAGAATTGAAGATATTTGCAGACAAGTGAATATTTTTGTTGAAACTGACGATGAAACAACTGGTTCAAGCCAGAGACTTCAAAACATAACCTCAACACACCAAGGTTGAGACAAATCCCAAATATTCAAACATAGTTCCAGAAAATCAAAGCCACATCATCCAATGTACAAATCCCAGCTGACCATCAAATAATGTACTAGCTCCAGAACTAGTCAGCCTAAAGTACATACGACTAAATGATCGGTGGGTAAAGCTTGGCCTGCTGCCGAACCCTCTTCTTGTACTCGGGCGGATCCTGCAAACACCATTGCTACATATTCAGACCAGGGGGAATTAAAAGATCCTTAAAACACACAAAAACAAACGGAAGCGTTGCCAAACCTGGATGAACATGTGGTAGCCCTCAGTCTGGGCGGGATCAGCAGGGTTAGGCTCATTGAGCAGGTCCTGAATGCCAACGAGGATCTGCTTCACTGTGATTGCAGGTCTCCATCCCTGTAGCCAAGAAAATGTGCTCGAATGATCAGTTAATGCTAATCTATGAAAAAGATATCCAAATGAAAAGTAAGAAGACTCACACTGTCTTCGTTGAGGATGGAAAGGCACACTGTTCCAGAGGGGTAGACGTTTGGATGGAAGAAACCAGCAGGGAACTTGCACTTGGGGGGCTTGCTTGGGTAGTCCTCACTGAAGTTCATGATGATGGGGTAGTGACCCCCTTCCCAGTCAGTCTGCATTGATTTAAAAGCAAAACTCAGTTCACGTATTCTTTACGAGCAGTAATAATTCAAACAGTCATCCGACAAACAGCCAGGAAAGCTTTAGAACCAATACAGCTAAACAGAAACTATCAGAACAAAAAGGTAAAACATCAATATAACAAAAAGGTAAAACTATAAGCAAAATTCGTTCCTCAGATACTTCATATGATTTGCCCGAAGATCTAATGTTCTTTCATTGTAGGGAAACCAAAATCATAATTAACTTCTAAGTTTATTTACTTTAGTTGTTGTGAAAAGAAGCAATTTAGCATAATACACTATAGTCAATCAACTATACTCTGAGAATGCCAACTACCTTTTACAATCCCACAAGAAAGAAGTTCTGACCCTAAAATAGTTTGTTACTTCATCATTGTTTTGATTTTATCATAAGAGGGTGATTGACTTAAAAACAGACGGCTTTAACAATTCAAATGAAAGGGCCCCAAAAATGCAACATATTTCTTAAGCAATGTAACAATACAGTCATATTAGCAGAAACAGAACATCAGCAACCTCAAGAGAAAGCTCTCATGCAACATCCAACTGCAATCCCTCACACGGTATGGACTAACAACTAACTAAGCAGGCAAGACTGTCAGATCAGTAAAAATCGAATACCAAGCAACCTCAAAAGAAAGCCATCACAAAACATCCAACTGCAATCCCTCACACAGTATGGACTAAGAACAAACTAAGCGAACCAAGACTCGGCAATGCTAGCTAGTTATGATCACAACTTCACATAATTAACCTAGTTTACATACATCAGCAAAACAATCATAGATACGCTTAATACAACTCATTGCAAACAGAAAATACATACAATTGACTTCACAAACACCTTCTTCTTGCATACAACAAGAAAGCTCAAGAATCCACCGAACAAATGCAAAATCAACAAAACATTTCAACCATTTTAACCATTCACAATCATGCAAAGATTGAACCTTTAAGACAGAAAATGCTTACCCCAGCCTTTCCCGGGATGGTACAGTTCCAAATCATCAAGTTGGCTGTCCCGTCGGCGCCGGTCTCCGGCTTCGCCACAAAACCCTGCAAACACAAAACCACCCAAAATTCAATTAAGGAAACACCCACACACACAGTAGTCAGCAACAAATTCATCTTCCAGAGCAACACAAGCCGCGAATTACAAAAATTAATCCATCTAGGGATTTACGAAAAACCCAGAAACTAAAAGAGGAATTGAGAGGAAGAATTAACGGACATGGGGATGATTCTTGCGCCAGGCCTTGCGTTCTTCGGCGAGACGGCCGCGGGCGATTCCTCCAGACATGTTCTCGGATTGCTCGAATCTACTTCTTCCTCTTCTTCTTGGTTTGCTGCTCGACACTAGTGCTGCTGCTGTTCGTGTTTCTACGGAATTTAAAGAACTTGTTTTTTGGTTTACTTCTACGGGGAAAAAAGGGCTTTCTTGCGTTTTATTCCGCAAAATAGTCTCCGTCTTTATTAATTTTGATATTTTACCTTTTGTTTTTACACGTTTATCTAATTTTTGAGGGAAACAATAGTTTTTCTATTTATATATTTTTTTAATACAGTTAAATAAAAGTGATCAATGTGATTGTTTCAATTAAAAAAACAAGTGTGATCAATCACATTTATAATATTCTTCGATTAGATCTTAATTTATGTCGAATTTTTATTCTCAATTTCGTTATACATGTCGTATTTTTGTAAATTGTATTTTGTTGTTCTCGATTGTTTCCGCTCGTGATTTGTGTGTTTCAATGTACTTGCGGTTTGAAAAACGTAAATTATGTTTTGGATCAAGTGGTGATGTCCTGGTGGCTTGGTCGAATTGAATGTTAATTTCACTCATTGTAATTGCTACTGTGCGTTTTCCCAATACCTAGAATTTTTAAAACAAAAGTTGAGGGAAAAGAACTTAATTTTATCTTTCTTTTAGATGAAGTATCTAGAGTTGGTCGGTAGAGGTGGGCGTCGGATCGGTTTTTTCGATTTCAGGTTATTTGGTTCGGTTTTTTCGATTTTTTTTTTAATTTCCAAAATCGAACCCGAATTCAGTAGCAAACCAAACAAACCGAACCGAATTCAAAATTTGGTTTTCAATTTTAAACCGAACAAACCAAATAACCCGAATTTAATATTTTTTTGAATTATAATTTAAATTTCAAAAATTCTAATAATAAATGAAACTATTATTATTCCAATTAAAAAAATCAAATAAAACCATATTCTAGACTAGGTTTCATATATTAAACTAAGAGACTATAATATTCATAATAAAACCTGATTTTGATGTTTTAATATTCATATATATTTATTAATTATTAATTATTTAATTAATTGTAATTAGGTTTAGGTTTCGGTTTCAGTTTAAAAACCAAAACCAAACCAAAAATCATATTTTTAATTCGGTTTTGTTAATTCGGACCGAAATCCATATATTTAATTCGGTTCGGGTTAATCAATTTAGAATTTTTCGGCTTCGAAAGAGGAGTAGAAGTTGGGAAATGAGCATTTCAAATATAGCATCTACATTCTGACTCCAAATTTTTATAGAAATGAGTTTTGTCTTGTACTTGCTTATTATTATGGGGCTATGAAGTCATGTTTTATTATGTGAACATCTTATATTAGGGGTGCTTGGTTGGTTGATGGGAATGGGAATGGGAATGAGAATGATAATAGTGGGGATTGATTATAGGGGAATTATTATAGTGTTGGTATTTGGTTAGGATTAAGGGAATGAGTTTACATACTAAAAATAGATAAAAAATTAACTAAAAATAGTGATTAATAGTGGGTCCCATCATTATAGAGTAATGAAACCCATAGTTCTCATATTTGAGGAGAATGGATGATTGGCCAATATGGGGTAATGGTGGTGGGCCCTCTTCAATAATTATAGTCTACCAAACAAGTAACTCTATAATGAAACTCATATCCTACTCCCAAACCCCCCAACCAAGCACCCCCTTAGACTTTGTCTATTTTTATAATAAAATTGTTAATGAAAAATTATACTTTTTCTACATGTTATTTTGAAAACTTTTTCTTTTTCATTTAGTTAAACTCTCTTTTGGAGAATAAATTCAATGAAAAGTTGTTATTCAACAGTTATAAATTAGGTCCTGTTTACTAGAGTTTATTTCTTGATGTACTGAACTGAACTGAATTGAACTGAACTGAACTTAAGTGAAAATTGATGTATTGAAAAATAGAATCAGCATGACTGAATTAACCTGAATTTCATCAAATTGCATTTTCACTGAACTGAACTGAACTAAACTAAACTGAACTGAACTGAACTGAACTGATCTACATATAAGTTCTGGTAAACAGGGCCTTAATCTTCTGTGGTTACAAATTGTTTTATTCAACTATGATAAAATTAGTTCACAGTTCACAGTTCACAGTTCAAACACCAGTACCTACCACCTACTGATGTAACACGAGGTCCACAACCAACTCAGAGGCAAATGTAGTGGGCCTGTATAAATCAGCCCATGGAATTGATCAGCCAAAACTGGGCTCCGTAAATGGGCTGATAAAGCATACGCGAGCTGCGCGCCAAAATCCTCTGGCTTGGCTGTTTTTTTCCTTGCTGAAAATTTGAAACCGCCAGAAAACCATCTTGAAATGAACCAATTTCTCTGTTAACCGGTTTATAATTTTGACAATAGCCACTTATGAGTATGGTTAGAACTCTGATTTTAAAAAAATGGCAAAATGGTTAGTTAGGGATCATTTTAGAACTATTTAAGTATATCACTGATAATTTACTATAAAATTATAATCGTGTTTTATTTCAGCTCCTTCGCCATAAATTTATCGTGTTTTAATTGATTTGTGTCACTGTTTGCTATTTTTAATTAATCTAATTAATGATCAAACATTTTCAGAGTTAGCGGGTGAAAGTCAAAGTTTGCAGATATAACAGGGACGGAGAGTACATATTACTTAAAAAAGGAATGAAAACAAGGACTTTAAGGTCATAGTAATTAGATTAGAATTGCTGTCATTTTAGATTGTTGGAGTGCTGCAATGTAAACTGGTAAACATCAACTCTCACTCCATTGTGACTTTTGCTTCCTCTTGCGGTCATTGTTATACGTGAAGTTAAAAATTCAATTTGTTGCCACAGTAAAACTTTGAAAACGATCATTATTAACGTTAGATTTTACTGGTATGGACCAATCGGACAATGATGCCTTTTTGTGGTGGGGATGACACAGAAGGCGTGGATTGCAAATAGTGTTGGATCGGATTGAGGAGTCAGTCCTAAACATTCTTTGTGGCATCTCTCTACCAAAACGGCATCTTGAAGAAGGACCCCTCATATCATGAAATATTGCAGTGAAGCACATGATATGTCCACACACAGTGCACCACAGCTCGGTGTGATTCTTGTTTCCACCATCTTTTATAACATTCACACAACACTATCACACATACAAAAAGTCATGATAAAGCTACTAATCATTTGTTTATTGCAAACCAACTGGTCAAGTCTCCAACGGTGCTCCATCAAGAGTCAGGGAGTTTCACCCCACTTTAATCAGCATGGTGAGAACCTCGGCATTTCGACGACATGATCAATAGAGTAGAGTAGGGTTAGATTAGGATAATTGTAAAAAATTTGTCTCAAGTCTCAACTGGTCTCACTGAATAATTATGTTTACTATGTGCATGGAAGATCAATCTCGAAAGTGAGAAGATCAGACATGAGACTGAGAAGATCAACTATATACACTGAAGGCTTAATTAATATGTAAAATATCAGATTTGAAAGTGAGAAAAGTGAATAAATTGACATTTGCTCATCTATATCAATTAGGACTATCAATTAAGACCGTCCTACGGAAGACGCTCTATCAACTAATATTTTAGTTTTGAACCTGATCCGCTACTATTTATGCTAAATAACATGTATATCATTTCAGAAGATGTTGATAATTTTAGACATGATTGAGAGTGAATGTTGATAAACATATAAAATCAAAGGCAAGCAATCTAAACATTTGGATTTGATGATGGAAGACAAAACTAAAGAACTACACAGTCCGATTTGCATGAAGCGCGCCAAACGGGGCCACTTTGATATGATTAGTCATATTAGTGGAAAATAATAATAATGTAGTAAGGTTTTCTTGATGAAATAATTAACAAAATCTAGCCAATAATCTCACTTTGAGCACAAAATTGAGTGCACTGATTAACAGAGCCATTGGAAATCCTAGTTAATTATCGTACTAATGATGATTCCTCTTGGGTTTAAAATTAAAAGGGTCAATCGGGTTTATGGAAAAACGAATGATCAAATCAAAGGAGACAGAAAGATGTCACAATGGGGTGGGGGTGGGGAATTAAAGAAAGTTTGGATAAGAATAATGTTGGAGCAGCATGTGATTTGTGATGAAAAGTTATGGGAAAAGTTTGAGGATCCAAAATTTTTAAAATTTAATTAGCCTGTTAATCAAGCCTAAAAATTGTTGAGATGTAAATAATATAACTATATAAGTTTATGAAAGTCGATATAAAACACAATAAATTAAAACAGACTCAATTAAGACGGAAAATATCATACTAATATCGACAGGGCTATCATATTGTTTTACTAAAGTGTTTGATGTGTGTTTGGTTTAAGCATGTCATTGCCAACTAGAAAGGGGCATATGGTGGTATGGGTAAAAGCTGCAAACTTGGGAAGACAGTAAGGAACCTTTTGAATGTGGGTTGATGCTTCATAGCATAACGGTCACTCTTTCACAACCAAAGATCACTCATACAAAGGTAACCAAATATATTTTGCCCTAAAAGTCTCACACACTCACGTAACTAAAGGTGTTTGATGCAATCGGAATATCAAGAGATCCTCAAGAATGAAGTTTAAAAGAACAATCATAGGGTGTCAAGCACAAAATCTAGGGATTAAATTTTGATGTCAATAATTCTCGAAAAATATTATGCTGAAAGATATATTTCAACCGTCCAAGAGATACATGTCGATCGCCACTCAGATAAACCATCAAAATGAGAAAAAAAAGGAAATTTAGAAATAAAGCACAAATTATAAACTATCATGTTGCCGGTTTGAGGTCTTAAGCGAGATCAAATGATCGGAAAACATCTTTCATCACAGCAAAACAATATGTATTGTTACTTTTCAAAATAGTTCATAACAACTAGAAACGTGCAATTCCGACACTAGACGTCCAAGTTATGCTCACATCACGTTTTGTGACATTTGATCCATTACTTCTTCAAGCCTGATCGCTACTCGATTTACGCCAATATCTATGAGTGGCACGTACGTGTTAATCAGAGGCAACAAAATAATTAAGTGCACATTACAAATTAAGTGCATTGTCTCCTTTGACAATAATACTAAGAGCGTTTGGCACATTTCAAACCCTTGGCTAACCATGCATTTGAAGCAAGAAAAACCATCAAAATCATTGCCATTTATTTCCAAAAATCATTCACATGTGCTGTACTTTGCCACTGGGAAATGAAATGAGTCAAGTTTATGAACAGAGTGGCATCTGGAAAAAGGACTTCTGCAGAAAAATTTACCTAACCACACCAAATATGAACAAAACCAGATCCCAAAAATGTCAGAAAATGGGCCCCAAATTGAGTCATAGTTACTTGGTTTGCAGCCAAGCTCTTAACGGTAGGAAAAGATTAAAAAGAACTGCGTTAGGTTTGAGAAAACGAAAGGTTTATTCCTTGTAATTGAAGGACCTCAATTTCTGCATATTTTTATAATTTTCCACCAATGTTTTTTGTGGGGCATTTTTGCTTAACTTGCAGTCAAAATCTACCACCTGCCCCATTAAAAAAGTATTAAAAAATGGCAGTTAGCGACTTGAAAATATTATTATTTTAGTGCTTCTATTTCAACGTCTGGTTTTTATTCTTTGGGGCTACTAATTAATAAAATAGGTGGGCGGGAAACTGTTTGCCCTTTGATTTCTTAGCTTTGCTGACTTTTATACTCCCTAAAAGATGGGCAATATTGCTGGCATTTGAAGTTTACTACTAGTTCACTTGCTTCTTAATTGCTTTAAGAGATGAAATTGCTATTCATTTAACCATTTTGGACCATTATGATCTTCAATTTTGGTTAAATATAATTGACAAAGACATTGAACGACACTCTAGAATACCGTCTATGATAACCCATGAAGATTTACGGGTATGAATCTGAAATATGTCGCAAGCATATGAAAAAGTAGAGTCTAGTTTGACTTGATATAGCTAAATTAGTAGAAATGAAATGAAATATATTAAACTGTCTTTTTAAAACCATGAACAATGGCATGTCAAAGTATTTATTAGTGTATTTCGATATGATTTCTACCAATTTCAGACGTCAATCATTGTAACTATCTCTTTATCTAAATTGAACTAAAATTATAAAAACGGATAAAACATAAAGTGAACTTATGTTGGAAAGATTAGGACAAGAGTTTTGCTTAAGGTGAAAGATTTTGCAAGAAGAATATATGAACCATTTGCTTACTTGCATATGTGGTCTAAGAGATCTTAATATAGTAGCTTAATTGGAATGTTTTGATTCTTGTTTAGACTAGATTGTAGATGGAGATACCAAATAAAACCGACCAGCAAACAGCAATCTAACAAAGCACTTTATTAGTTCGTTATGAATTTATATTTGAATTGCATTATCTAATTATCTTTCGGTTGTCAACCATAATAAATACAAATACAACTACCATCTTAACAAAAACTTGGTGGCAATGGCAATATTAAAGAATTGCAGCTGCATTCAATTTAACGTATTTGCAAAACTAACTAACGAATTTATAAGATGGTAGGATGTCGGTATTAGTCATCTTGTTTTCTCATAATATCTAATTAATATTTACTTGTAGGATTCATAAATTATATGATATTGTGGTCATGATAGTAACATGCTAATGAACATCCTCATATTCATATGATGTAAGTGAGACCAATTTCAATTAAGATTATGAACAAATATTGATCTTTTCACTTTTTAAAGTTAACCTTTACACATGATTTTTAATGTATTATTGATGATCTTTCTCACTTTTATGTAGTATGATTTTTTAACTTTTAAAACTGATTTCTTACGTATTAATAACAATCATTCAATGAGATCAATTGTCACATTTGTCACTTGTGTTGTGTTGATTCCATAAGATGAAAAAAGAAAGAATCTTGTACTGTATTTTAAATAAAGAATTTAATATGATACTCCCTCCGTCTCGTATTAAACTTCACACTTCACTATTTGACACTATTTGCTTTTAAACTTTGACCATATATTTGAATAGATGTATTAATATTAATATCATCATATGTAATATCACTAAATTCATCGTAACATGTAGTATTCAAATATCAAATTTTTATATGCCGGTAATACATGTAACTAAAGATATTTACGGTCAAACATCTGCATCGGCATGTGTAAAAAAGATTTTGTGAAGATTAATATGGGACAGAGGGAGTATCCCAATTTAGATAAAAATGGATAAATATCAATATCCTTATTAAAACAATTGATAGCATATTTCACATTTGTGTGACGAATAAAAAACCTCTCATTATGTGTGAAGGTTGTATTTATAGTGTATTTATTTATACCTTATTTTTTCTATAATATGTTATGAACGAAAAAATCTCATATAAGCTTGTTTTATCAAAAGTTTATGATATGACTGAGTATGTTTGCTTTATTAGGCATCATCCATTCATTCATATTCTAGGAGTACTATCATTGCACGAGTCAGGTAAGTGAATTATAAATAAAAATAATAAACTTTGTAAGTCTACTAATATTTTAACCAATTGAATGAAGGTTTACAAGTGTCACAATCAAAGCATAGTGAAAAATGAAAATAAAAAAACATTTACTGAGCTGCCCGAATTTGTGTCATAATTTAAGGTTTGTTGCAGAGAGAACAGGTGGAATAATCATTGGGGGAAGTCGTACAAATTGCGTACACACACACGCAAGGAAACTCCATTCCAATGGAGCCACGCATGGTAATGCGGTGTCGTTGAATTCCAGAATCAAAACATTTGTAAAATAAATAAATAAATAGGGAAACAGGAAAACCGAAAGTGATGGGTTGAAAATAAAGGTGAATATTATGCATGTTCCAAGGCTGATCACAACACACAAAAGATGAGTGCCAAAGAACGAAGCGAAGTATGCACATGATCTTGGCACTCGGTGAGATGGTATGGAAGGAAAGCATCCACTCCAAGTCTATGATCATATGGTTGTCATAATCGGATTTGAATATTTCAATCATGGCAAACCAGAACTTATTTTTAGAAGTTCCCGGATTTGATGTTTTTTTGGACGAATTACATGTAAAGTTATAAAAGAATGATGAAATTGTAAAAGAATTACATTTGGAACCCGTGACATGTCGTAATGGTGTTACGTTTGTCACCAAATTTCACATACCTAGGTCTACATAACTATGTTTCACTACCGTTCGACACCTTGGATTCCTACAACAAAGTTGATTCTATAATTCGATTACACAATTGAAATTTTATATCTTGTATAACGAGATGCTTTCAAAAAGTATTGTATGTATCAAATCGGATTCGAATATTCAAATTGTGGCAAACCAGAACTTAATTTTAGAAATTGTTAAACCTGATGTTCATTCACTTGGACGGATTGTTCGTAACATTGTAAAAGAATACTGCAATTATACCTTCGACATGAATTACTACATTAGTCACCAAATTTCACTTAGGGTTACATCACTATCTCGCCACATTTCGACCTGGGATTCCTTCTATAATTTGATTACACAATCGAAATTTTATTTGTTGCGAGTTGTTTTCAAAAGGTTACTGTACTTAAAATTTGATCCACAAACACAGTCTACAATCCATCAATTGGTATGATTTAGATGATGGACATTGTATCCTAGAAGAAATACGTTACCATGTTGATTGTCAGTTGTCACATTGCATTCATGCTTTTTAAAAGAGAAAAAAGTGATGGAGAAAAACGAAGATGATACTCCACAATTTTGAGGATTATATTGTGTAGTATATATATATTTGAGTGCAAAAAAATTGTGGGAGAGTAACGGGAGGAAGGAGTCCTAAGATTGTGGGACCCACCCCCAGAAAATGGCACATGAGAGCTAGCTGGCACTGTCTCTAAATTTACCTTTTACTACTTGAGCCACCGCCGTGTCCTTCTCGGCCTAACTTCTCCGGTTTCTTTCCTCCACCACCATCCACTCAACCCCGCCATTGAAATTGTGCAGAAACGAACGATAAGAAACGGTTGAGAAAAACTTCAAGCATCAAATAAGTAATACATTGTTTGTATGGAACAAATGATTTACATCTATAACTTATTTGAAAAGAAAGTCCAACATTTTTTTAAATTAAAGTATACTTAATCTGATTCGAGAACAATATATACTCTAACTATGTAGACTTATAGCCCTAATACTTTCCTCGTTTACGAAGGAAAATGGGTTCCAAAATTAGGGCTCAATGTATGGGGAGAAAATGATTCGAAGTAGCAATCAAGAACCAAGACTAGTCAGTTTAGCAATTTAATCAATTTTGTTGTTGTGTATAATGAAAGGCAGGGGACCAGCTAAGCAAATAAATGAAATATGACCCCTCTTTACTTAGCTTGATAATAATGTGACATGGATTACAAAACAACAAAACCATGTGCCTTACGTGCCCTAATGAATAATTACACTCCACCACTTACACTTACCTCGAATTAAGTCGGTATCTTCTCCTAATCGAGATTGTTGATCCGTTTATCCGAGCAGAATTGAACGGAACTGAGTTTAAGAAGCTAAAAAAATAATCGTGTATTTGAATGTGTTAAGTGTTTAAATGTTTATTTAGACCGAATTAAACTGAATTGATTCGAAATAAAAACGTCAAAAATGAACAAATTATGAAAAAAAAAGTACTTAATTGAGCTACCAAAGGTATTTTTAATGTAAAAAAAATGGAGTACTGTTAATTCTTCTTGCAAACCCAAGATGATATCAAATATACACTTATCTTCAAATATATATATATATATATATATATATATGTATATACACTCATATGGTGTTAGGAGGAAGGAAATTAATCAATATATGGTCCCATTTTGTTAATTTATACCACTATTGTGGCTGCCTAACACACACAACACAATCTCCTTTTAATTTAAACACATTATATAGCAAGAAATGGTTGAAAACTATTTTGAAAGAGAAAGTCTTGGGTGAGAACTGTCCTTGTGGAGACCAAGAGCAGGGTAATGAGCATTTACTGTTTCTGCTTGATCTTTTAGTCAGTTTGTTTGATCTTTCAATCAATGTCTTTGAGTATTTTTGTTTTGCCTTGATTTTACAGTTAATTTGATCATTCGTTCAATTTGCTTGATCTTTCGGTCAATTTTCTTGATCATTTCCTTGGTCAATTTCACCAACGACAAATTCAATCAATAGTATTCTCATATAATCTTTGGTGTCTCAAATGAGAATTTGCCATTTTGAAAAATGGAAATTTAATCAAGGAATCATATTATTCGTATCTAATATCTATGCATGGACCATTATATGGACGTTCACCGTGGGGATGAAGGCAATGGAATTTTGTGTGTTTAAATATGCTAAACACAAACTAATTTTTAGGGCAGTGGAATGGGGCATGCAATTAAATTTATATCAATCATAAACTCAAGTTCCACGATCTCATCCAAGCGTAAATGCTAAAATAACTTGAGGTTAAATTCAAGTAAACATTTTAATTTTTAAAAATATGTATAACATGCAACTAACTGACAGAAATGAAGTGGCAAATCAAAATGGAATTGTTATGCGAAGAATGAAATCAAAAGGAAGGATTTTAGCAGTGGGATGCACTTAATCCTAAAAGCTTTGCATTATTCTAATAATAATTCAATAGAAATAATGATTGATTATATAATATAAGCAGTTTAATTAGCTTAGAATGTTTCGTTTCACGTGGTTTTTCGCTGTGTTTTACAACTTTTTTTTTTTTCTCGATACACTAACCATCCAGCACAGGCATTATTCGAGCTAGCTCATCAACATGTACATTTTCTTAATACACGCTCGCTCGCTCGCTCACTCTTTGAGACCGTACGCAATTCATATGGCCCTCCCAAAGAAAATTGAAGATGAAGCGTGACTTCCCAATTCCCATAGTTGGACTAAATTATTGTAGTCCTTGCCCCTCCCTCCGTCCCAGTTTAAACTATATCGTTTATACAAAATACAGAACATGGATAATTAATAAGACAATGTTCTTTTGAACTTATTAGTCCAATTTACTTTCCTGATAAAAAATAGTTTTATGAAATTCAAGTTTAGTTATACGGATTCTATTTTTTTTAGTAAGAAAATAAATTCAAGAAAACAAAACCTAACTCTAAAACTGGATGCGTTGCGTATATAGTTGAAAAAACGTGCACGGTTTAAACCGAGACCAAGAATGTGCATTAGTAATGTTATTATGTTAAGTTTGATCATTAATATGCAATTCTATATATTTTGAAAATAAATATTATTACAAATCAAATAAGGTCATGTATAATAATTTTAAAATTATTTATTAATATTTAAGTGTTAATAATCCACCTAACATGTTTTGAGGAGGGGAGGGAGAAGGGTAAAGAAGTAAAAGTGTAACCGCCAAAACGGGGAAGGGGAAGACAAGGAGGCTATTTAAGGTATAGGAAATCTCGTAAAAGCCGTTGGAAGCCCGCTGAGGGGCAATTAAGGAAACCCGCTAACTGTCTTCTCTTTCCACTTGCTGCGCTGTACATCCCACACACCAAACAACTCAGCTCAGGACCAAGACTCACATCACTGTGTGCAACTCAGTCAGTGAAGTGAAGGAAGAAGAAAGACAGATAATTAATGTATTTTCCCATTTTAATTAATAATCGAATCGTGTCAAGAAAATGTGCACAAACAATAATGATTAATTAATGAATCAACAACTCAAATCCAAAAAAAAAAAAAAAAATTTGCTAAGGCAGATTTAGTATTTAGAAGCAGTGAATAATATGATATTATTAACTTTAAATATATAATGATGATCAAGGTTTATCATGTTTGACTGACAAATTTATTTTCTGCTACAGTAAAAAAGAAAAAAATGGTGGGAAATCAAAATACTTAAAAAATAAAAACAAATGGGAAACGAAAAAGTAAAAGTGGTTGTTGTTATTGGAGCTGTCCCAGCAGTTACTCACACACACACCTTCCTTTGATATAGCCCTTCTTCTTCTACTGCTTCTTCTACTTCTATTCCCTCAGCTGCCCTTTGATCAATTCCCTCTGTTTTGTGTGTTTTTTGAATTGGCATTTCCATTTCAATTGTTCTGAAAGAAGGGATTTTTCTGGGAAATCAGCTTGCTGGGAACAAAGAGTTCGTCGGTGGACATTGCTGTTTTTGCTGCTGGCCTGATTGATTGATGATGGAAACTGGTGTTAGGGAGGAGGATAAAGATTGCTGTGTAAAAGTTGCAGTTCATATCAGGCCACTTATTGGAGATGAGAAGCTTCAGGGCTGTAAAGATTGTGTCTCTGTGGTCCCTGGGAAGCCTCAGGTACACTCACATTCATAATGTGATGGATGGATGTTTTTCACCTCTGCAATTTTGAAGGATTTTGGCCTTTCTTCAGTTGCCTATTTTGTTGGATCAGCTTTTGTGCTGGGTTTCTGGATCTTAGTGTACTGATCAAGTCTCCAATATCACTTTTTTTCCCACCTTCTGTGTGTGTTTTTGTTGTTCATGGGAAAACTTAGGTTGTCTGGATTATCCAGGAACAAAAACTGTTAGAATTCTGCTTCATTTCCCAGAAAGGACTTTTTTTCCCCTGCTTTTAAAAGAATTTCTTACTATGTGCATTGTACTGGGAAAAACATGAGCCTTGCTCATTACATAGGTGAAAATTGAGTTTTCTGA
The DNA here is from genome assembly GCA_963678965.1 of Cruciata laevipes. Taxonomy (NCBI): domain Eukaryota; kingdom Viridiplantae; phylum Streptophyta; class Magnoliopsida; order Gentianales; family Rubiaceae; genus Cruciata; species Cruciata laevipes. The sequence goes on from OY787639.1 coordinate 3,331,012, forward strand.
ATATGAATGAGCTATAGTATGAGTCTGAATGTGATTGGAATTGGAGAAAAAAGGCTATTATTAACTCTTACCATGAGATGAACATTGTAGCTAGATCTAGAATAGATATGTGTTTTTACCCCTTCAACTTTACCAAAATGGGAAAAAGTACAAAGCAATGCCTATTGTTCATCTGATGATTTTGATCTCATCAATGTTTTTATTAGCAGAAAGGTGCAACCCTGTTGCATTTGCTAATGTTTGTCTAATGTAAGTGGGATGTGTCATCATAATTCTCAGTGGCCTTAATCAGCTTTTTTTTCTTTTTCTAAAGCTGGCAATCTACTGATTACTTTCTGCTGCATCTTGTGGGTTAATAATTCTTCATATTATTATGTCTCAATTGTGTTCAAAACTTGAAGGCAGCCCATTATGAAGCCAACTTTATTTGCTGTAATTCTTGCAATCTGTCAGTTGGCAATGCTTGATAATAATTTTTTTCAATTATGATTTGGCAAAGTTCCGTGGAGCAATATATTCACCTGATTAAGCAAATGTGTTTTGTGGCAAATTGTTTTACCAATTTTGTGTTAACTCATTAGGCTTATTTCCAACAATAATAGTTTCCTTGTTCATTTGATTTTCTTCTTGGTAATTCATGAATATGTTTAAGTCAACTATATATTGCGGCTTTCGACTGCTGGTTTTGAATATTTGATCATGCTCCAGGTACAAATCGGTACACATTCCTTCACTTTCGATCAAGTTTATGGGTGCTCAGCATCTCCTTCACATCAAATGTTTGAAGAGTGTGTGGCTCCTCTTGTTGATGGCTTATTCCAAGGATATAATGCCACTGTTCTTGCCTATGGTCAGGTATAAGAAATTCATACACATATCTTATCTAAATGCATGCATCCATATTTTTTTTGTATGTCCACGTAAATTTACGTATCATATATGGCAGACTGGATCAGGGAAAACATATACAATGGGAACGAGCTTCAAAGATGGTGCTCACACAGGACTGATTCCCCAAGTTATGCATGCTTTGTTCAGCAAGATTGAAACTTTGAAGCATGAAACTGAATTCCAGTTGCATGTATCCTACATTGAGGTTTGGATCCTTTTTGTTTTCTCTTTTTGTGGTGTTGAATTACAAGCATTTGACAACTTGATTGTTCTGTGAAGATACATAAAGAAGAAGTAAGAGATTTGTTGGACTCGAGTTCTGTTAGTACCAAGTCGGAGACGACGAATGGACATATGGGGAAGGTTACAGTCCCAGGGAAAGCGCCAATACAAATACGAGAAACATCAAATGGTGTTATAACACTTGCGGGGTCCAGTGAACGTAGTGTTCAAACTCTAAAAGAAATGGCTGATTGCCTGGAGCAAGGATCACTGGGAAGGGCAACTGGAAGCACAAACATGAATAATTCATCCAGGTAGAAATCAACTTGATCAATTCTTAATTTAATGTTTTATAAATGTCCTTCAAAGTATGAAAATAGTGACATTTTCTTGTTTTGTTTTGCCGTCAGCCGCTCTCATGCTATCTTCACCATTACTATGGAACAGATGCATAAGCCTAATCCTATGGCTCATAGTAATGGAAATGGAAATGCAAATGAATATATGAATGAAGAGTATCTTTGTGCCAAATTACATTTAGTGGACCTTGCTGGATCAGAGCGTGCCAAAAGGACGGGATCTGATGGTCTTCGTTTCAAGGAAGGCAAGTGAAAACTCCTTAAGTAGATTACTTAAAGGATATATTTTTCTTTTAGATAGAGTTTCATGTGACTGGTTTGAATATACAGGTGTTCACATTAACAAGGGACTTCTTGCTTTGGGTAATGTTATAAGTGCTCTTGGTGATGAGAAGAAGCGGAAAGAAGGTGTTCATGTTCCATACCGAGATAGTAAACTTACTCGGTTACTGCAGGTTAGACACAATTTCATCACCATTTTATATTTTGAAAGGGAAAAAAATGTCATTTTAATTCAGTTCTATCAGCTTCTTCCTGGGGTTTTACATTTGTTCGTTTTTTCCTGGCAGGATTCGCTTGGTGGTAATAGCAGAACTGTCATGATAGGTAAAACAATATGCATACTTTATTTTGCTTAGCAATAGTTTAGTATCTGTGTGCTTCTTGCTTTTTTTGTTTTGTTTTGTTTTGTTTCTGAACTCTTCTTCTCCAGCTTGCATTAGCCCTGCTGATATAAATGCCGAGGAAACTCTTAACACATTGAAATATGCAAATCGTGCAAGGAATATACAGAATAAACCAGTGGTAAGATGATTTGATTTATTCATTATGTTATTTATCCAGTTGGCTTGACTTTTCTTTGTTCTTTGGAGTTGAATAGTAACATTTTTGGTTCTTTATTCAACAGGTAAACAGAGATCCCATATCAAATGAGATGTTGAAGATGAGACAACAGCTAGAACTTTTGCAGGCAGAACTTTGTGCTCGTGGTGGAGGTGGAAATTCTCCAGATGAATTACAGGTGCTTAAGTTGTTATTTACTGATATAGTTGGATTCTGTGATAGTGCATCCATGGACCATGGATGATCCTAAAATGGTACTTTGTATATCAATTACTAACTGAACAAATTCATGTAGGTTTTAAGGGAAAGAATTTCTTGGCTTGAGGCCAATAACGAGGAGCTCTGCCGAGAACTCCATGAATATCGCAGCAGATGTTCCACAACTGAGCATTTTGATGCTAATACTAAAGTATTATTCAGATATCCCTACATTACTTTCCTTGACCTGAGAAATGAAATCATTTTCCTTTGCTTTGAACCTTATGTAATGATCTTCATTCCAGGTCACTAATTCGTTCTCTACAAAAAGTGAGGGGCTTAAAAGGGGCTTGCAGAGTATGGAATCTTCTGATTATCAAATGAGTGAAAGTGGTATGTCCTTCATCTTGTAATTGCTAAAGTTAAACAATCTCTATTGATTCATGTAGAAAAGAAATGTGGATCAGGTTCATGATATTCATTATTATATTTTCTCATGGACTGATTCCATCTCGACTCTCATTCTGAATCTTGATAGGTGATTCTGTAGATCTTGAGGACGAAGCTGCCAAAGAGTTGGAGCATACGCTTCTTCAAGACTCCATGGACAAAGAGTTAAATGAGCTCAATAAACGCTTACAGCAAAAGGAGGTAAAGTACGATTGCATTATGTATAGATGATGTCATCTAACTGTACTGAAGTGGAAAGAAAGATTGATTCATCATGTTTACTTTTTGAGTTTGGTGAATGGTGGCTATGGTGATTGTTGATCTTACTTCCAACGGATTTTGCAGATAGAGATGAAACAATTCGGTGGCTTGGATGCCATTGCACTCAAACAACATTTTGGTAAAAAGATAGTCGAACTCGAGGAAGAGAAAAGAACTGTTCAGGTAAAACAAGATACTACTAGCTTGAGCTAGAGTTGTACACATTATTTTGTTTATGTTATTCAATTGAAATTTTTTATTGCTGTGCTCAGAGGGAAAGGGATAGGCTACTGGCAGAAGTTGAGAACCTTTCTAACTCTGATGGGGCTCAAAAGTTGCAAGATATGCATTCACAGAAGCTCAAATCTCTCGAAACACAGGTCAGTACAGATTATCATATTTATCTTATGCTGCAAAGAAAATTACCTTTTCACGCTCATTTGAACCCGTTAAAATACTCATGCAACTTTTCAGATACAAGATCTTAAAAAGAAACAAGAAAATCAGGTCCAGCTTCTAAAGCAAAAACAAAAGAGTGATGAAGCTGCTAAAAGACTACAAGATGAAATACAATTCATTAAAGCTCAGAAGGTTGGATTACTGAAAACTCTTTTTTCATATAATTATTTAAACAAAGTCTTCCCTCTCTCATCAGTTATCTGGCACATATTTAGGTCCAATTGCAACAGAAGATTAAACAAGAGGCAGAACAATTTCGACAATGGAAAGCATGTCGCGAGAAGGAATTGCTGCAGGTAGAGCTCAAACTTCTGTATTCGGAGTCTTCGTTTTGAAGTTTGAATGGATTTTTCACACTAGTAAACAAATTTTATTTCCCTCATGCACATCAAGATTGCCTGTACTTACATATGTCAATGCTTATAAAACTTCAGCTGAAAAAAGAAGGGAGAAGGAATGAGTATGAGAGGCATAAACTTCAAGCTTTGAATCAGCGCCAGAAAATGGTAAGCTTATCTTCTTGTTTGTTTTCCACAAAAAATGTGTACCCTTGAGGTTAATGAAATGTTATACGGTAATAGCTTTAAAACTGTTAACATTATTCCTGAAATGCAAAGACCAAAGAACTGGAAATTGGCCATGTAAACTTGTTTTTATTATTGTGAAGTTGAGGAGACCTCCTTCAAACCTCTTAAAGCCATAAAATTTCCTCCTCATTTATTCTGTTGGTGGTTAATTCCTATCATCGTATGCTTTCCTATATCAAAATTCTTTGTGGAAAATTGATGTCTGCCTCAATGGTACATTTATCTTAGGTTCTTCAAAGAAAAACGGAGGAGGCTGCAATGGCTACTAAAAGACTGAAAGAGTTACTTGAAGGGCGTAAATCTTCACCACGTGACAACTCGGGTATGAAGCTTGTTTGCACGAGTTAATGTAGCACTTGAAATATTATTTCTACATGACCTATGGAACATAAAGAGAATGCCTTTTGTTTGTTTCTCATCATATTGTTTTTTCTGCAGTGACCAGCAATGGAACCGGCAATAATGAGAAGTCGTTGCAGCGGTGGCTTGACCATGAGCTAGAAGTCTTGGTGAATATTCACGAAGTGCGCTATGAGTATGAGAAGCAGGGTCAAGTGTATGTATTCTCTTTAGTTGCTTGGTTGCTTTGGCTTTCTTCATTTCAGCTGCATGCTTGTTTCTCACATATTTAGCTGCTCATGAATATTTTTGCAGAAGAGCTGCATTAGCTGAAGAATTGGCTGTTCTCAGACAAGTTGATGAGTTTGCAGCCAAAGGAGTCACCCCTCCAAAATTGAAAAACGGGCTAGCTAGGTGCGGAATTACCCTCATCTTTCAGATGAATTTATAAATTTTGGCTGGTCTGCTAAATTAGACCTCTTTTTTTCTCGATTGTGTAGGGCGGCTTCGATGTCTCCAACTGCAAGGATGGCAAGAATTGCTTCTCTGGAGAATATGCTAAGCATCTCATCAAACTCGCTAGTTGCAATGGCTTCACAGCTCTCGGAAGCTGAAGAGCGTGAGCGAGCATTTGTTAGTCGTGGACGGTGGAATCAACTACGGTCTATGGCGGATGCCAAAGGCTTGCTTCAATACATGTTTAATTCTCTTGGAGATGCAAGGTATTGTCCTCCTCCTCCATGCTTAGATTCTTGTACAACTAGTTCATAGAAATATCGTACATTCCTTTGACTTTTCTTATACCCTGATTCCTGATACATTTCACCATGTTCAATATTGTGATAATATATAGGTGCCAGATGTGGGACAACGAAGTTGAAGTCAAGGAAATGAAGGAACAGCTGAAAGAACTTGTAGTTTTACTACGGCAGAGTGAGATTAGAAGAAAGGAGAGTGAGAGAGAACTCAAGCTAAGAGAGCAAGAAGTTGCCAGTGGATTGTCAACACCACCTCCTGTAAGTAACCGTGTTTATGATTTGGTTTCCCTTGTCAAATGATTGTCATTCAACAAGTATTTTCAGTTAGTTTTTCTTATGTCTGATTATCATGCTAAATGTCAATAAGCAGACCAACTACAACAAACATTTAGCCGATGAGATGAGCGGCCCATTGTCGCCAGTCCCCGTGCCAGCTCAGAAACAGCTAAAGTATACTGCGGGAATCGCTAATGCTTCAGCTCGAGAGTCAGCTACATTCATGGACCAAACTCGAAAGGTTGACATTTTTCTTAATTGCTTTTTGGCTGTTTTAAACCTGCTTGGCTAAACGTCTGATGATAAACTTTGTCTACAGATGATGCCGGTGCCAATGGGTCAGCTAACAATGAAGAAGCTGGCAGTAGCTGGTCAGGGTGGAAAATTGTGGAGGTGGAAGAGGAGTCATCATCAATGGTTATTACAGTTCAAATGGAAGTGGCAAAAACCATGGAAACTCTCAGAATGGATTAGGCACAGTGATGAGACTATCATGAGGTCAAGGCCTCGTCATCAGGCATTGCCGCCCGTTGAACTGATGTGTAGGAACCGGCGCTAGCTTGTCTCTAATTCTTAACTATATATAAACCTTCTACATCCACTTCGGCCCAAAACTAATAGCACGTGGAAGAACATTGAGACCGTTTCAGGTAATTTACTTATGGATGAAGTGCTTTCTGCTGCATATTACTATGTTTAATTTAGAGTTTAGATACATAATGAGTAATCCTATGATGTAGGGTGATGCACGAAAGGGCAGTTGGGGAAACTGTTGTTGATTGATGTACAGGAATTGGAGTATGGCTGTCTGTTCAAACATGAAATTTTGTAGTAGTCAGACACTTGTGAGCTTCATCGTATTAGTGTCTACCTGTTAACTTCTCATAGGAACCGAGCGAACATGAAGCTGATATGGCAACAATGATACTTTGGCGTGTGAATTCGTGACTGTAAATTCTTGTCGAGCATCATGGGATTGGAGTTGAAAGAAGGATGTCGATAATTGTTTAGAATTTGTTCTCACTGTCTGTTTGTATCGTGTCTGTGATTTTAGGGCCTTTTGTTTAGCTCATGTGTAGCGAAGCAGTAGGAAATTGATTGTAAAGAGATGAATCTTAAAGCCTTGTTTTTATAGCACCGAGATTCATTGATTGTGTTGTAGATTGGTTTGTACTTTAGGGTGAGTGTAATTGCTTTAGAACTTCTTTTAGCACTCAAAACAAATGTGATATGATATTCATGAATAAAATAAGTAAAGTTGTGAGTATTCAACTCCCTCTCTTATTTTGTTCCTTGCCATTCAGCTTCTGCTTAGAAGCACTACTGCCTAGGTGATTGTGCTACATAACAGATCCTTTGATGGAGACTGTAACGCGTAAATGCCACCAGGGCGTAACCAACAAATCTTGTCTTACGATAACTGTAAATCGACAAGACTATGTGACCAGCTTAGTAACTGTGCATATCTATCAATATATAGAAGAAGAGCTAAAACACAAATACTAGATTCTCTTGCTTAGTAAAAGTTTTTTTCATTCTTTAAAAGCACGTTCAGCAATAAATACAACTGGAATCACATACTGCCATGCATACCTCAAGATGAGACTACTAATCCACAACATAAAAATAAAACTGATACAGGCAAGTACATTGCTGCTCAAGATGCAAGCTAGGAAGAAGCTTTATACACCGCAGATACATATGCAGAACTTTGTAAGGCAATATAGTCCAGGATAAGAAAGATTTTTATCAATTCTCAGATTTTACAACACCAAAAAGTATAGTGCTCATCTTTACGCTGATTGCTTACCAGCCCTCCACACTGTAAGCACACAAAGCTGCTACCATCTGCAGATGCATCCAGCACAATCTGATCCCGCCCAGTCTCTGCAAGAATTGAGCTTTCATGGCCACCGCCATGTTGAGCAGCTTGATCTGGTACCATTTCACGTGGGGCTGATGCTGCATTTGATGGCACCGTTCCCAGGCCCTCCACAATTGCACATTCAGCGAAAAGGGTTGCTAGTTCATCGGCAGCAGCAGTACTCTGAATCTTGTTCCTGTATAGCTCTCGAGCTCGATTGAGAGTTTGGAACACAGCATCTTCACCACCTTTACTCCTCATCGCCATCACAACCTGCCACCATACCAGACAGCACTTGTTAGCCTCAGATGCAACAAAAATGATTCTGGAATTGTAGCATTCCCTCATAAACAACATGCCAAAAACAGACCTTCATAAATGTAAACATCAGATAGAACAGGACAGTTCTGAAAAACTATAACAGCAGGACAGTTCAACATCACAAACACACCAACTGTCCCAAATTCCAAAAAACCAACAACTACATCTTTATTGGAAATATAGATCCTCTCTCAACATCTATATTGGCCGAGACACATATTGAGGAGCATCCTGGCCTTTAAACATTTCCAATACTCCCTGCATATCACTTAAAGAAACCTAATCCTATTTTTAAAGTATAAGTTTTGCCAACAATTTTCCTATTCTATATAAAGTGTCCTGTTTCTAACCGGTAAAGCTTTTAATTTTAAAGCATCCTGTATCTCCAAGACAAAACTTTTTATATTAGTCGAAGGTATAACTCTTCTAAAACCTTCTACCTTTACTCATGCCATTACATTTTATGATCAAATGCAAACAACATGAAACATTAATTTGTGAAATATAATCAAATATTTTGTGAGACACCAACATTTAACATGAAAAAAAAACTAGTGGATAAACAGAACTCTATCACGTTGTACCTCAGTCTTATTGCAACCATTTTTCAACTAGGGTCCTCACTCAAAATCTATAGAATGATTTTAAACTAGGCGTATAGCAGGGATATGCAATGTTAAAAAACACAAAACTGTACTAATGAAACAAAAGCCCTTTCTCAACTTAGTAGACCGAGGTGAAATTCGATGCAAATGGTTTTAATGCAACCCTAATTACCTAATGCACCCCTTCTCTGCTTCTTTTTCTGGGCTTGGAGACATGCAGTGCATCACATGCCAATGCGAATTAGGCTCCAGTGTAAACTAAATAAAAATTGTTCTACAGATGATTAAAGAGTAATTTAACCATCCAAAGTTCCCAATTTTAAACCCAGAGTCACGATTTCACAAGCAAAATTCAATTTACAAACATGATCACAAAATTTTGAGTAAAAACCAAGCATGAACAGCTTGGAAAAGGGGAAAAAAGACCTAATTTTGAAATCAATAAAAAGCTAACAGGTGGAAGAAGTACCGCTTGGAGAGCTTGGGAGGGGTGGCCTTGATCAATGAGCTGGCGAGCAGTAGACAGCAAGCTCCTCACTCCATTCATCTGGTCGGAGACCGATGGTGGCGGCGGTGGCGCCGCCGTGTGGTCAGCGTCCATCATATCAATCTCCATGCTGCTGTGATTCATGGCATTTCAGATAGGGTTAATGAATCTATGAGCGGCAATATAAAGAGTTGAATTAATAGATTACTACAATCAAATTTAGTTAATATAGATATATCCGCCAACTTTATGAGTGATGATATATTGATTTTCTTATTTTAGATTAAAGTTTTGGAATTAATTCTTCTCTATTTATAATCAAAACCTGAAGTTTCTAGTAATTTCTACGGTAACTCTTTGCTTGTGTAATGGGCTTTTCGCCCTACATTGTTTATGGTTCATAATTTGGGCTGGTTTGTAGCTACAGTTATATTTTATTCGGATTAATGAATTTCCTTTTATTTATTTATTTATTATAACGGAAGATGAAAAATAAAATAACTCAACTATCATTCGTCCTACCATAAACTTATGGTAGGAGGACGATCTCACCCAAAACCTTCTCTATATTTAAATATATTTCAGTTCAGTTCAATAATTATTTTAAGTTAAAGCTACATTTTTACTATATATTACAATAATATATGATAAATTTTAAAATTATTTTAATTCAGTTCAAATAAATATATTAATTATTATTTCAGTTCAATTAAATATATTTAAATTTATAGTAGTTCAGCAAGAAATAAGATCTAATAAACATGACATCTCATTTATATGGAAACTAAATAAACTTTGCAAATAATAATATGCATAATTAGTAATTCATTTAGAGATATTTAGAGAATATTTTTATTATAAATAGCATAAAATATTTAGAGTATAATGTTTTGACAGAAACGACATCGATTATTCCACACACTTTTTGAAACACTTTTTGAAACGAATAAATATTAGAGTTCCCTTTAGAAATAACCTACGGGCACTTTCAACTAAATTGGTTTGAATTGTATACAAATTAGTGAGTACAACATTGTACCAGCATGATAATACTGTAATCACTCTCTGGTCAACATGTTATTTAGTCCCCACTCCGAAGAAGTAAGAGATTTTTTGGATCATTTTTCTCAGTAACATTAGCACATAAAAATTTATGTAGTAATAACAAGTTAAAAATTCAGAGAGTATCCAAGGCTACCAATCTGATTCCTTACCTACATAAGGAGTTGTCAAAAGTAAATTTAAACTTCATTAAATTTTAGACTATTATAAAACAAATTTGAAATAAGAAATAACATTTTGGTATGTTGTTATCGAAAGAAAACGGTGGTCTTTCTCTCATTTTGTTAAATTATATATGTCCATTGTCCACATTGAACATGGAATTTGTATTATCTGAAATGGTAAATCCCGTTTTTATGGATTGCACTGTGCCATGGTTAAATGTTAGGTCATATTTCTGAAATGTGTACAAAGACACTATACAAAAAGAGTTGTAACGGTAAACAAAAGTGAAGTAATTAACAGGTTCAAAATCAATGAACTAAAGATCCTCCATAACCACAGCCTCTTTAATCTCCTGAATCATCTTCAAAACCTGCCACATCGTCGGTCTCTGCTCCGGCGAGCTCACACTACAAGCTATCCCAACCTCAGCCAGCATCTCCACTTTATTACCGTCCTCTCCCTTCTCATCTCCCTCTCTGTTTAACTTCACCCACCGCATCACCTCCTCGCCGCCACCGCCTTCTGGAAGCTCCGACGGATCTTTCCCGCTCAGAAGCTCGAGCACGAGGATGCCGAACGAGAACACGTCGGACTTTGACGTCATCTGGTCGTCATCGGTGGCGGTGAGGAGTGCGAGGCAGTGGTCCGTGAGGCAGGCTTCGAAGTCGGCACCGAGGAGGACGTTGGAGGACTTGAGGTTGCCATGAACCAGCCGCCATGCTTGGTGGATGTAGGAGAGGCCTTGAGCTACGTCTTCTGCGATTTTCAGACAGGATGTCCAGTGGAGAGGCTTTGCCCTAGCAGACTTGGAACCTGAACAGAACAATTCAACATAAATATGCTTCTATGAGTAAGATGGAATTTTGAGAAGGAGAAATGAATTGTATCATAATCTAGAGTGAAGATTAGGCTCTGATAAATATATATCAAGAAAAAATTGTTAGTTAAATAAAAACATTTTCTGCATCCAAATGCAAACATTGCCATAATTAGAATTCAGAGTTTACATGTTCAAAACGTTGGAAATTATATACATTTCATTACCATGCATGGTTGGAATGTGCATAGTATAATGAAACACTGTTAGTATCAAAGAGATGACTACATTTAGCTATGATTTGGTATCCAAGCAAAGTATTAATCTTGTCAAATTAGCAAGATAGACATTTTAATCTTTAGCCAGAAGAGATACCAAACCAGAACTAAATGAGCTTAACCACATTTTCCTTTTCTTAAAGATTGGATTTCATAATTCGGTGACCTAATATTTCAAGTCACCGATAAACATGCTCTAATAGGTACATCATTACCTATTAAAACATCTTTACCGGAGACCTGAAAATTTAGGCCAGCGGATTTAAACCCAAAAAGAAAAATGAAACAATCCACCGCCGGGATTATGGCGCCATAAAATCCCAGTTAGGACAGGTAGTTGAGCACACGTGACAAAGCATATACTGTCACCGGTCTGATTTAGTTGCATTTATATATGTAGCTAAACCTGTGACTATTAAATTAAACTGCTAAACCCATAAATTTACGGGATTAACCATTAGTAAACTATTTACTCACATTCCCTATGTTGTCACCTGCTAGATTCTCCTCACTCTGAAAACTGCAAGTTTTTTTCTGTTTTGTTGACTCTTATTCAAATTTAAGTCTTCCCACATTCAATATCTTTGACTCATTCAAACTAGAACAGTATACACTTCTTCCCATATTTGTACATTTCCTTTTATAGACAGGGTAAATAATGAGGACAGTTGAGTGAAAAGGTTTATAAGTAAAATCATAATTGTGATCATTTTTTTGTGATTAGTATGATATTTTGACTGCACTATATAATTTTCAGTTGTATTCTTCTCATTGATTCAATGATTATTTTAGTTTATATTAGGACTAATCAGTAGAACTGAACAAGTTTGAACTGTTAGTCTACAGAATTCAAACATCTAGGTTGAAAATGACAATTCAACGAATAAAACAATGACAAATAATGAAAAGGGAATTCGAGAAAATGAACTCACAGTGAATCAGTGAAAAGAGACTCCCATTAGGCTGGTAATCGTAGATCAGAAGCCGTTCATCCCTCGCCTGAAAATACGCCCGGAGAGGCACCAGGTTTGGGTGGCGCAGCCCGCCAACCGCCGTCATGTGCCCTTCAAAAGCCTCCTTACTCGTTCCCGCCAACTTCGCGGCGTCGAGCCGCTTCACGCACACCACCGCGCCGGTATCCAGCACCGCCTTGTACGTCGTCGCCAGCGTGCCCCTCCCCAGCAGCTCCGCCGACGCCCTCATCAGCTTCTCCAGCGTGTACCCGGCCGGCTGCTCGCCGCCGCAGAACACCAGGTTCCCGCTCTTTCCCATGCCGGCGATCTGCACGCCTTCCTGAACCCGCCTTATCTTCTCCTCCAGCTCGTGGTTCTCCTCCTCGATCCTCATCACCGCCTCTATGTGCGCGTCGATGGTCGATTCTCCGGCGAGTAATTTCTTCCCGCCGCCGCCGCCGCCCTTTCCACGCTTTCTCGTAGCCAGAGCTAAGCAGATCAAAGAACAGAGGAAGACGAAACCGGCACTCGAAAACCCGATTACAATAGCGGCTTTTCGGTGAAATTTCTTGGCTTTCGTGTGGCTTAAATCGACATTGTTGTTCCCATGCCGGAGTTGCGCGTTCTGGCCGAGCTCAGCTTCCGCCGCCAGCACAGGTGGCGGCGGAGAAGCGTTGCCGAAAAAATGCTGCATTCCCCTGCATTCCGTGTGTACAATCTCGCCGCAGAGCCCCGGATTCCACCAAAACGACGACGGTTCCATTCGCAGGAGAGTTGGCGTCACCGGAACCGGGCCGGTGAGGCTGTTTCTAGAAATGTTGAATACTCTCAGGCTGGATTGGTTCAGCGCAGGGATTGAACCGTTCAGCCAGTTCAGCTCGAGCCGGAGCGTGTACAGCCGGTCCAGGTCTCCCAACGTTTTCGGAACCGGACCGGAGAGGTGGTTGCCCGAGAGGTCGAGGGTTTTGAGGCGGTGGAGAGATGAAACGGAAGCCGGGATTGAACCGGCGAAAAAGTTCTGAGAGAGGAAGAGGGTTTTAAGGTTGAGCAAACCGGATAAGTCCGGGATTGGACCAGTGAGGGAGTTGTTCCGGAGACTAAGGACCCGGAGCTGGTCCAATCGGGTCAATGAGTTTGGAGCGAAAGTGCCTCCGAGGCTCAAATCTTCGACAACGAACCGGATCGGTTTGGCCTGGGAACATTCCACCCCGGTCCATCTGCAGAATGAGGATGCGGTTGAAGAAAACCAGAGCTTGTTGTGAGGGTCGGCTCTTGATTTGAATGCCAACAAAGCATTGGCATTGGCATCATCTGGTTTCGGAGAAACTGATGAAGTGAAGAAAACTAAGGATAATGCTAAGAAGGAAACAACATTTGCAGATGCCATAATGTAGTTCCAAGGAAGAAAAGCTTTGGAAAAACAGAGGTTTTACGTTTCATGTGAGATGAAGATGAAGATGAAGAAGATGATGATGAGGGAAATGTGTCCAAAGGGCTCGACATGGGTCAGAGTATCACGTGAAGATGGGTAATTCCCAATGTAGCCTCTATAGTAGGGTAGTTGCACCAATTTACTCATCATCAACTAATTTACTCATCATCAACTAGTAATTTACTCCGTACCACTGTTACTTTTATCAAACAGCACAGTTGATCATGGTCTTCAAAAATCACGTTTGATCCCATTTGTTCTGTTTTTGTATATTCACTATTTATGTACAGTTAATTTTGCTCAATTTTATACTATGAGTTTGAATATACTTTGTAATTTTCTTGGATTTTTAATATTACATGGTTTCAAAATATCCAATTTTTATAAATTGCATTTGTACATTTTTTTTTTGAAAGTAAAAGATTTCATTTCATGGTTCTGGAATACGTCCAAAATCGAGTGATAAAAAGCTCGGAGGAGACGTCCAGGATGTAAGGTCCAGGGCGCTCGTCTTCGCATAATCTGCCACAGAATAAAAGGGTCCTCGAAGTAAGCTAATATCCAGGCTAGATTGGATTCTTGAAATAATAGCTTGGCAATTTAGCGTAGGTTCTTCATCCTTCCTAACCATATTGATTATAGAAAGTGCATCACCTATTAGAGCTGCGGTCCCCAAATCATGATATGCTGCAAACAACATTGCTTCTTCTAGTGCACAAGCTTCTGCCAAAGCCGGGTCAGTTATGTTGCGGAATCGCCTTGCCATGGCTCGAATAAATACACCATTACTGGAGAAAGCTACAACTCCTATTGCTGCCGAACCAGATTGTATATCGCATCAAAGAATATCTTCAAAGACTCGTCCGGAGGTCTCAAGAATTGTGCGGGCAGCAGCGATGACGAAGGTGAATCCAGCCATCCCCTTGCTTACTTGTACTTGAGTAAGCTGGCCACCGTCGAAGCCGCCATTACCGTTGCCCCTCTGTGAGTATTTTCAAAAATTTGCTTATTCCTTTGAAACCAAATCCCGTCGCATAACATCATAAGGAGTTCTCCTACTTCGTCCGTTGAGTTCTTCATGATATTCTTGAACAAAAGTTCCCCGCGTTCCTTCCGAAATTGACTGCATTTCTGTAGCAGACCTGCATAATTCCATACCTCTCGTGCGTATGAACATTCGAAGAACAGGTGCGTCATAGTGTCTCCATCTTCCAGGCACAGCGGGCATTCGTTGGATGCAGACAACGTTCTTCTTCTCATGTTTGCGGCTGTTGGGAGCGTATCGGTGCATAGGCGCCATGCGAAATGCTGAGCTCGCTTTGGCGTGTGAAAGCTCCACAGTCTGGACCAAAACTTTTTGTCGTCTTGGAGACTACCGAGCGGCATATGGTGGTGCAGCGGTGAGGCAGCGTCCTCGATGGCTAGGTGGTACGCCGTTCGCACCGTATAGTTTCCATGTGCTGCGTGGTGCCATGTCCATCGGTCTGGGCCTGTTCCATTTCTAAGCGGGATATTCTGAATAAACTCCACGTCCTCGGTCGCGAAGTGCTGCTCTAGTACGTCCACCTTCCACCAAGCTGTGTCCATATCTATTAAGTCTGAAACCCTCGAAAGTGAGCTCGGGACATTTTCTGGGTTCTTAACATAGAATTCTCCAGCCCGGGGTAGCCAGGGGTCGTGACAAATGCTCGTCGATCCTCCGGATACTATCGACTTTCTGCATCCCAGTCTGAGTAGCTCAACTCCTTCAAGAATGCTTCTCCATGCCCATGAAATTCCTGTTCTGCTGCTTGCCCGAAAGATGTCAGAATCTGGGTAATATTTTGCTCTAAACACTCTAGCCAGAAGAGATCTAGGCTGAGTGAGGAGTCTCCACGCTTGCTTTCCGAGAAGTGCTACATTAAAAGCACGTAAATCTTTGAAGCCCACTCCTCCATTTGTTTTCGCTCGTGCTAGTTTAGGCTATGATGCCCAGTGCATTTTCCTTTCTGTCTCCGTACTTCCCCACCAAAAACCGCTTATCAAGCTTCGTATTTCTATGATAATGTGCTCCGGCAGGCTGAAGCATCCCATTGCATAGCTCGGAATCGCCCGAAGCACTGATTTGATCAAAATTTCCTTGCCGGCTTTTGACAGATTCCTTTCTGACCATCCATCTATTTTCTGCTTAATCCTGTCGATGATTGAGTGGAAGACTTCACTCTTACTTCGACCTATGACTGATGGTAACCCCAGGTATTTGCCGTGCGAGCTAACTTCTGGAATTTTTAGCATGGCACATATTTGTGGTCTCAAGTGAGTTTCCGTGTTAGGGCTGAACAAGACGCCCGATTTCTCCAAGTTTATTTTCTGACCCGAAATTTCCTCATAGACGTTTATAGCCCACTGAAGATAAGAAGCTTCCTCCATCGATGCCTCACCAAATAGTAATGTATCATCCGCAAAGAAGAGGTGTGTGAGTTTAGGACCTCTTGGTGATGCACCAATTCCTTGAATACGCCTTGCGATTGCAAGGTCCGACAATAGCATGGAAAATACCTCCGAGCATATGATAAATAAGTACGGCGATAGAGGATCGCCCTGACGAATACCTCGCTGTGGCTGCACCTGCCCAAACTCTTCACCATTCAGCAGGAAAGAGAATTGTACTGAAGAGAGACATTGCTTTATTATACTGATAAAAGCTGGAGGGAAACCGAGAGCATGGAGTGCACCAACAATGAAGCTCCACTCCACCCTATCGAATGCTTTGCTCATATCCAGCTTTATACTCATGTGGCCCTTCTTTCCAGTCGTCCTCTTCTTCAAGGTGTGATGCATCTCATGGGCGATTAGGACATTATCAGTCTGCCAGGGATGAATGCAGATTGCGATTCCGAGATGACATGTGGTATGATGGTGCGGGGCCTGTTCGCTACCACTTTGGATGCAATCCGATAAACTACATTACATAAGCTTATGGGCCTAAACTGAGTAATGGCTTCTGGCTGGGGGACTTTCGGTAATAAAACTATACGTGTATAGTTAACTGACGGGTTAAACTCACCCTTATTCAGAAAATTTAACACAAAAGCAATGACATCATCTTTAACAATATGCCAAAAATTTTGATAAAAGATAGGGCGCATACCATCTGGACCTGGCGATTTCAACGGATGCATTTGTTTGACTGCCTTGGAGACTTCATCGCCAGTGTATAGGCGGGTTAGTGTATAGGCGGGTTAGCCTGGCTGCCATATCCGTGGTGATCTTCTTATGCATTCGTTGTAAGACTTGCTCCATTTTCTCCATGTTCGGGGTCGACGTGGAGAAAAGCCCGCCAAAATAGTCAACAATGATTCTTTCCATGCTCGCTGCGTCCGTCCTAAGCTGCTGGTCATTGTCCTTCAGTCCCCGAATTTGGTTTGTAACCTTCCGGCGAGACGCGAACCAGTGAAAGAACTTTGTGTTGTTGTCCCCCTCTTTGTACCAATGCTGTTTAGCTCGTTGTCTCCATCGAACACTTTCCGCTTCCTGGAGGATGTCGTACTCATTCTGTAGCTCAATAATTTCAGCCATGATATCATATATATTAGCTCAATAACTCAAAGGATTGCATTTGTACATATTAGGATCAACACTGTTTTAGTCAACTGACAAAAATTAAAGTGTGCAAATACAATTGAGACGGATGAAGTACATATAAATGATATTATACTAACACGTAAATTAATCATTGAAAATCAGATGTTTTTGATGAATCTATCAATATTTTAACATAATGATTTTATTATTTTTAATTATTTTTATGTTGATTCAAATTAACGGTCAATATATTCTAAGTTCGACTTTGAAAAAGTGAGTGTGCAGTTTGATGTAAGATAAAAGGAGGAATGCGGTTTATTGTAATACGGAACATCTTTTTGTCTATGAGCCGAGGCCTTTCTTCTCAGACTCGAATATGAAGAAATACTCCCTCCGTTTCCTTCAAATTGGCAGCGGTCCCATTTGCATAAGGATTTAGGTAAGCCCAAAAGGGCTAAAAAGTCACGCAGAATGACTACATTGACCCTTCCCCATGGGATCAAGTTGGACAAGTGCAATGACTTTATTGTAAATTTTTAAACATTAAAGAGACAAACATGGTATTTATTGGCATGCTGCCAATAAGAAAGAAACATGGAAAGATGGGACCGCTGCCAATTTGAAGGAAACGGAGGGAGTATGAGTTCCATCGGTTTCAATTTAAATAATGAAAGTAACTAATTAATTTTGAGTAAATGAATAGAGACAATTTCAAGACAAAGAGTATTGTTTTCTAAATTTCAAAAAAAATAAATCTAAATCATATATATTATATAACAATATACACCTATGGTTTTTTTAAAAACAAATCCTTTGAAATATCAATAGTTGGCAAAATGGGCTCATCAAGGCTGTAATTTTGGATGTGGCCATGGCTGTCGAGGGGCTATTACGGTCGTCGGTATGCTGCGCTACTTCTGGGCTTTGGGGATTTCTAGTTCGGTTCCATCCAACATTCTCAATAATTCATACTGTACTATGCATACTTATATTTCTGGTGATTCTTATGTCCAGTTGCAAATTGAACATGAGATACCTTCATACCAAGACTATGCCTCACTAGTCATGCATGATTGGGTTAAAAAAACCATGTTTCTCAAGTGTGTAATATTATTAAGCATCCCACATTGATAATTTACAGAGTTGTAGTTCAGCATGTTAAGATCAATGGAATCTATTTGGATAGAAATTCAAGATTCACAACGTATATTATTATTGTTTGATTGGTCATCCCTTATCAAATTGACTCCTACATGCATGTAGGGGGCAAAAATAGGGAAACGCGGCGAATTGTGGTTGCTCCTTCCAAAATTTAGCTATGTCTAAAAAATTGTTGTAATAGGAAGTTTAGCCTTTTGAAAACAGCTTTATACAGCCCATTTTCGCTCCCCGGACATTAGTCTCTAGTTTTGCCACTGCCTACATGTATATGGTACGTGATATTTTTATGATTTAAGTCCAAAATTTAGTTTTGCCACTGCATACATGTACACGTACGTCAGTACGTGATAATTTTATGATATAAGTCCAAAATTTTGTAATTAGGGATGTGTATCTATAAAAATTTCGACATAGAGATGTAGCATTAATTATGAATATATGTAAAACAAATGTTTTTGTGGGAGTTAAAAATGAAAAATTCCTGGTATCACATGAGCAGAATCCGAAAATGACCCAACTAGCATAGATTCCACACAAGTCCCAGCCCAGCACATTATTTGTCAGCTTCATGCCTTTGTTTTTGTCGACTGTCCCTGCGTTTTCAAGCGCTTTGTAACCTTTTTATTATTTTACTATCCATTTCACTAATGTTACTGGCTCTAAAAGATAATACAGTATATTGTTCGGATATATTCGAATTATTCTCACTAAATAAATAACTGAGTTAATACATGAAATATCTTAAAAGAAAAATCATTTCAAAGCATAACTGGGTCTGTCAAAAGGATAAAACAGATATATCCGTTATCCATATCTAATGGATAATTATCTATTGGGTCTAATTATTCATTAGTACCAGATATCCATTTATCCAATGGATAAAACTCATTGATATATTGGATCAATGTCTAATAAATCGAATACTACTTTTGACTTAATTATTCCGAGTTTGATTTTACTGAGCTGAACTCAATTGTACTAAACTGAGCTGACGTGAAAATATTAAGTCTATGTTCTCATGAGCTTCTTTTTTTTCTTAATACCCATAATTTCTCAAAGATAAATTAAATTAGATTGATTTGATTGATACTTCTTTTTTTTTTTGAAAAAAGTTCGTGTTATCATTTCAGGGTCCTGGAAACGTCCAAAATCGTTTAATACAAGGAACGTAGGTGGGGAAAACCACCCATTAAGCAAACTAACACTCGACTTAGCGAAAAGGGCTAGTAGATGAGCCGAGGAATTCTTCGAACGTGGCACCCAAAAAGGGGAATCAAGGCCATGAGCAGTAAGTTTGCTCCTGATGTCCTCAATCACACTAGCAACCTCCATCGTGCATGGGATATCCCCCCGAATCATCTGAATAAGCGGCAAACAGTCACCAACAAGGATAGGGCGAACTTGCATCATCCCTGCGAGTTCACATGCTTCCCTGGTTGCATAATCTTCGGCCAGCAGGGCATCTCCCACTAAAGGCGTCCTCTTAGCAATGGCTTTGTGGAATCGACCTTGTGTGTCCAGGGCCAGAGCACCCAAACCCACGAAACCAGGACCAACTCCTGCGTCAAAGAAAACTCTTGGCAAATCCGACGGGGGTCTAAGAAGGGCGGTCTCCTCCAAGATCGAAGAAAGGCGTTCAGGCCAGTGGTTAGCTCGATGAAAGCTAGAGAGATTACCAGCCACCATGGATGGCACAATCGAGCTATGGAGATGTGTGTTTTCGAAAACTTGTTTATTCCGTTGAGACCAGACAGCATCGCAAAGCATTAGTAGCAATTCCGCCCTCTCGGCGTTATTATCAAGAACAAACTGACGAAACCAGAAGTCGCCTCTACTCCTTTCTGAAGCTACAACGTAAGGCCACAATCCCGCTGTGGTGATAACATGTCTCGCATACGGGCAAGTGAAGAACAGATGCGCAGTAGATTCATTATCTGTTTCACAATGCCTGCAAGTAGGTGAAATCTGAAGCGTTCTCCGCCTTAGATTCTCTGTAGTTGGCAATGAGTCAGTCGCAAGTCTCCAAGCGAAATGTAGCCCTATGTTTGGGACATGGAGGCTCCAAAGCTTTTTCCAGAAGGCTGAGTCAGTCTGAACAGTGGCTGGAACATTGTTGCTCTGAAGGTACTGAGGTTGCTCAACAAGGACATGGTACATGGACTTAACTGTAAACTTTCCGGAGGATGTAATATGCCAACGCCATAGGTCCCTGTTGTCACGACTATCAATCGGAAGAGACCTTATAAGAGCAGCATCAGTCGGGACGAAATGTGCATCTAAAAGGTTCTCCCTCCACCAACTGGTATCCGGATCAATAAGGTCACTGACAACATGAAGATTGCTCGGTATACTCTGCAGAGATGTAACAAAAAAAGACTATGTATTCGGTAACCAAGGATCATGACAGATGCTAATACTCCCACCTGAGCCAACATGTTTTCTGCAGCCAAGCCTCAAAGCCTGAACTCCACGAGAGATGCTCCTCCATGCCCAAGAAGGTCTAGAGCCAATAGAAGACTGAAACAAAGGAGAATTTGGGAATTTGATTTGATTGGTACTAGGTTGATTTGATTGATACTAGATTAATTTGTTTGGTACCATGTTACTTTTAAAATACAAACGAGCTCATGCAAGATTAGTATTGACAATGGTATAACTATGGTATATATAAAATAATCGATCATTTTGATTGGTACTATGTTAATTTGATTTGTACTAGGTTGTTTACTAGGTACTAAATCACGTCGAAAATGGAAAAATAAATTTAACAAAATTTGGGAAATGTGTCATCTCAATGGAGTGTAAAATATTTGATGCGGTTTTATATGTACAAGATTTTTTGTTTTATACTAGGTTGTTTGTTGGTACCGTGTTATATCGAAAATGAAAATAACATTTAACACAACTTATATAATATTAATAATTGTATCAATGTCGCATATGAAGCAACGGTTGATATTTGATTTATACTAGATTGTTTGACTGTTACTAGGTTATATGTGTGTGTTTCATTGATCCAAATTATCCAATGAATAACCGTTATTTATATCCATTTAACCCGTTTATCTAATTATCCAATAAACTAATTATCCATTGAACTCATTTATTTTATTATTCAATAAGTTCATCATCCAATAATGTTTACTAGAGCTTATTTCTTGATGTACTGAACTGAACTGAACTGAATTGAATTGAACTGAAGTAAAAAATGAAGTATTGAAAAATGGAATCAGCATGACTGAATTAACCTGAATTTCAGCAAATGACATTTTCATTGAACTGAACTGAACTGAAATGAACTGAATTGAATTGAACTGAACTGAACTGATCTACAGATATGTTCTGGTAAACAGGGCCTAAGTCTTATCCAATAAGTTAAAATTGTAAATGGATATGAGTTATCCATTGGATAACTTATCCAATTTGACAGGCCTAGGCATAACCAATGCAGATGGAAGAGAATAGTCAGGTTGAAAATTAACTAGCTGCGAGACGTTTAATTTAACTTGGACCTTCTGGGTGGCCCAATCTTTAAAAAAACTTTATAATTTTTTAAGAGTGATTTTCCAGTGAGGCAGTCTCACCCATGAGTCAATGCCAAATAAGGAAAATTTAATTGCTACCACCTCATCAAACCTCGACGCCACCTCATCAAACTTCGGTGCCAGTTCATCAAATATGTCTCCTCATCAAAACTTTTGTGCCAATTCATCAAATCTCACTAAAAAGAGTGTTTATTTGTTCCTGACTCTTGGGTAAGGTTGCCTTACCCAAGAATTGGTTTTTTTAATGATATAATTTTTTTTTTACATTTGCTATATTTTCACTTTAATACAAGTTCAGAACACTTGTTACAATTCTATCAAGTGCTAAACATACACAATTTGTTTGGCTGGTCATGGAACTATGGAAGATATTACTTATAGAGGAGTGGATTTGGTAGAGAACGCTTTATTTAATTGATTAAATAAAGCAGAATGTTCAGTGAATTACGAGGAAATCGTTAGTAAATTTAGATGGTGGATAGATAGTAATTTATATTCAATTTTTTCTCAAATATTTAGTTTAGTTTAGTTCATTTTTTATAGTAGACTGGGTTAATTCAAACCCCATTTATATAATACCTAGAATTCTTCTCAAATATCTTGTCATTTATTTTTGAATAGAGTATAATTAGATAAATGGGGTAATATAATATAATATCACAAAACTAAATACTCCCTCCGTCCCAACCAAAACTTCTTACTTTCCTTTTTGGTCCGTCCCAACCAAAACTTCTTACTTTCAATTTTTCCTTTTTTGGCAAAAAAATAACTACAAAAAGACAAACATACCCTTAATGAATTCTTTCAAACAACCATAACAATAAGTGATATTCCATTTATACCCCTTCAAACTCCACTTATAAGATATAAAATGCATTTTTCTTAAAATCCGAGCCAAAGTCAACTAAGAAGTTTTGGTTGGGACGGAGGGAGTAGAATATAATTACATAATTCTATTTTATTTTAAAATAACTCTTCATTACCGTATGGATCGCCAACTTTTAATATTTTTCTGGTCAATCAAAACAAAAATAATTGATAACATTACTCCACGAGGTCGTTTGGTTCATGTGGGAATTAAATTCCCACAGATTTGGTAATTACTCGGAAATAAATTCCTCCATCAAAATACTCAGAATTTGGAAAAACCGTTTGGTTGCATTTTCGTATTTTATAATTCCTAGGATTTTATTTACTACATGTTGTTTGGTTGACTTACGTATTTCTTTCGAATCTAACAATTTTGCAACTACATATCAAAAAACATTCAAATGAACTCACTCGAATCTAACAGTTTTTCAACTATATATCCCAAAAACATTCAAATGAACTCAATCGAATAAAATATTCAAGTTATTGTAATTTTCCAAATAATCAAAAAAACTCACTTGAATTTATAAAAAACAATTTATTGTTCTCTAAAAAACATCAAAAAATAATTATACTTCAAAAATAAAATCACAAAATAAGAAAATTTGATAACAATAAAATATTCCATTCTAAATCCCATGTTAATAATATGTATACGTACAGTTAAATAAACAAAAAACGTTATAAGAAGTTTAAAACAGAAATTGCAGCAAAATAAAACTGGAGGAAATAAAAAAATATATATATATATATGCATGATCGTAGAAAAATTACGTAATGGTGGGGAGAAAATGGTAATTTCGTATAAAAATTACGCGTATTTCATTTCGACCTAGGTAATACTCGGTAAGAAATTTCCCACGTTGGGTGGGAAATTGAATTTCCGCGGAATCGTCATTTCCAGCGTTTTAACCATTATACGCTAACCAAACAACAATCCAAAATCTTAAATACGCGGATTCTATATTTACTACGTTTAGTACGCGAACCAAACCACCCACGTGTGGATGAAATTGGGACAAGATCCTTTGTTCTACGGCACTGCTGCCATAAGCTAGCTGGGAGATTTCCACTAGTCACTTTCTGTTGGAGAAAACGCGAAAGCATTTCTGTGGTCAATCCTTGCTTATTTGAACGTTCAAGCTTTCTAAATTGGAGTAACGTAAAAATTATTCACTGACTTTCAAAATCCACGGAATTTTATTATGCAACAAAATTTACGGTCAAAGTAGATTACAGTATGAATGAAGATATAGTCAACGAATTTGAATATCAAAACCATTCATCTTGACTTTTTCTCGCGGTTAATCTAACTGCTCGGTGAGATTATAAATTGGTCAAACAACACATTTAGTATTAGGAAAAACTACGTCAGATGAAAAATATTGAATATTTGAATCTTCTAGAGCGATGGCCAGAAATGTTAGACCAGTATGGCCTAATCTGCCGATTCCATTATAACTTCCAAATGAATTGAGAATTCTCGTATTAGTCTCATTATTGAATAATCATATTCAATACATAAAAGATTAATTTTAAAAATAAAAAAATCAGCACTAATAAAAGGTAAATATATAAAAGGTTAAATTTTTAAGTAAAAAAATCAGCAGTAATTTCAAAATAATTATCATACTTAATATATATAAAAGGATAAATTTTAAAGTGGAAAGATTAATATTTATCTCCCGTCTAAGATGATAGGAGACCTTCTCGAAAGAATTTATTGCATGAAAATATTTCTTGCAATCATATCTTGATTTTAGCACACTAATACTCTTAATTACTATCACTTTACTTGATTAAATATGTAATACTTAGTTAGATATAATATCATAAAAATAATTTTTATTAATTAGTATCATATGGATAAATCACATGATATAAAGATAGAACATAGGATGCCTCAAATAGGATTCTTATTGCTTTTGACCAAAGAGGAGAGTAGAGACAAAACACAAACGAAAGAGAAAAGGTTGACGCATTAGCACACTCCACTCATCTCTACAAATTCATGCAAAACCAGAACCTTCCCCTAATCACTCACTAAATGTATAGGTTAGATAAACTTTGACATCTTTGAATACCACCACAATTAATTAATTAAATAATGGAAACATCAACCAAACAAGGAGCAAATTTTATCACGTAAATTATATACTACCTCGATCCCAACCAACCAAAACTTCTTAGTTGATTTCGATTTAGATTTTAAGAAAAATGTATTTTATATCTTATAAGTGAAGTTTTAAGGGGTATAAATGAAATATCATTTATTGTTATGGTTGTTTGTAAGAATTTATTAAGGGTATACTTGTATTTTTGTAGTTGTTTTTTTGTCAAAAGAGGAAATAATGAAAATAAGGAGTTTTGGTTGGGACAGACAAAAAAGGAAAGTAAGAAGTTTTGGTTGGAAGTATAGATTTTTTTTTTTGGTGGTTCACAATAATTATAAAATGCTAAAATAAACTTTAAATAGATTAATATCATGTGAAAAAAGTCAATATCTGAAAGAATGAAATGAATATCAATATTTATTGTCTTTTTACTGAATATTCAGTCTAAATTTATTCTTAACCTTAAGTTTAGAGGTTTGCTACATGCAAAACCAATTTTCTCATGCAGCATCGGTTTTTTACCAAAATGCCCCTTTTATTGTGAAGGTAAAAAAATCTACTCAAAATGTAAGGATACATTTAGGGGTATTATGGTAAAAAATTAGTCCTGCATATAGCAATTGGGTAAGTTTAATATATCGATCCTTGATTATTAGACTATTTTATTAGAATAAATAAATAAATATTATATTGTATATATATATATATACTACTAGTATATATATTTAAACCACACAAGTTTATACAGATGACAGAGTAGATATTTCATTAATGATGATTATGATTTATGAAAATTGAAAACAAAAGGAATGGAGTAGAAAAGTCGTAGGTATAATCAAAGTCCACCGTCCTCTTTTTGACTTTGCTTTCTGCGCAATGCCCGCTGCGTGGTCAATGACCCATCTTCCAATCCTAATGTTGTTTAGTGGCCATCAATTAACAAAGCTCCAACCAACATTTCCCAAGTAATTTATTTCCCAATCAATGCTTATAAAGTCAATCAAATCCAACTACTTAATAAATCTTTAATCTTTTGTATAAATTTTCTCAATCTCAGACCAAAATTACCTTAATTATATAGTAGATATAATTTAATGAAATTTTTGTAATCTCAACTAATTTTTTCTAAAAATATAATTTTCTAAAATTAAGTAAAAAAAAAATCAGTAATATAATTTTCAATTTTCAACTAGTTCCGCAAAAATAAAGTCAATAGAACGGTAATTTACCAAGAAGGAAACTTTTACTATAACATTTATTTCAAGCCATTAAACAAATCAAATTGATCACAAGGGAATTCATTAGGGCTGTAAACGAGTCGAATCGAGCTCGAACAGACATGTGTTCGTGTTCGAGTTCGAGTTCGTATTACATGTTCGTGATCGAGTTCGAGTTCGTACGAGTTGAGATATTTTAGCTCGAGCTCGATTCGTCTCAGTTTAAGAAAGTTCGAACTCGACTCGTGAGCTCGATAAAAGATCGAGTTCGAACTCGAACTCGAGCTAGTTCGAGCTTATTAAAGCATTAATGAATAAAATTTAATTTATTTATATTAAATTATATATAAATATTATATTCGAGCTGTTCGACGAGCCTATCGAGCTGGCTCTTATGAGCTCGAGTTCGAGCTCGTTTATAAACGAACGAGCTCGAGTTCGAGTTCGAACTGGTCAAACCGAGTTCGAAAACGAACTTTGACCGAGTTGTTCACGAGTTGTTCACGAACGGTTCAGTTCATTTACACCCCTAGAATTCATGTTAAATACTTGTAAAGTGGTAAGTTGTAACCAAAAGTCAAATGTTTGCTTCCAAAATGAAATAGAAAAATAAGATATACATAGAGAAATAATGGATCTAGAGAATATAATCTGAAGTCAACTTTGTAACCAAAAAAGAAATAAGGATGGCTTTCGCTTTCTATTTCTGTTTGCTCATTTTGGAATATGATTCTTGTGTAAACAACAAGGTAGGAAAATTTTCGAATACTAAACGGCAATTGGCCTGCTTTTCTTTAAGTCAAATCAGTTTCTTCACCGTTTCACGCACGACAAGTCATCCTTTGTTTATTCCCAAAGTAAGCTCTTTTTCTTAGATTATAATTTTCCACTCCAATAAGTGATTGACTTTTAAAACTCTTTCCTATTTCTCAAAAGGTAATGGTAATGGACTAGTATTTGCCTGAAATATCTTATAATTCAGACAAATACATAAATAGATAATAGTTTCCTAACATTATCAGATAAATGCTAACATGTAGCATAAATTTGAATCTATTTGATAACCTATGAATTTATGAAGTTGGGTATATAACAATCATATTTGAGGTTAACAAGAATTATGAGCAATTTAGCACCATTTTAATTGAAGAAGACATTCAAAAGAAGAAAAAATCCAAGGGATATGTATAAGAAAGAGGTTAAAGAACAAAACAAAGAAAATCCCCACACCTAATTGACTGATTCACTCCCCACCAAATCCACAATTGAATTTTGGCCCTCACTAGCTTGGCATTTTTCAAAGCATCCCTCAAAAGATAATAATAAAATACTCTCTAGCTAAGTGATGAGAAAGAACACCCATAATTACAAAGTGGCCCCCACCATTCACCCCATGATGATGACGGAGATGCCTACTAGGCAACCTCCCTCTACCTAGAGTTGACCAGGAGAGAACCTTGTCCCTATCTTTCTCACTTTTCAACGGCTACGATTGGATCAGATCGGATCGGATCTTCATCTCGATTCTTCGCCGGTGGATTTGGCCGGACGGTCAGGATTAAGAGGACTCTAACACTAGGGCTCCCGGCGCGTCCGTGGCGGAGTGCGAGTGGTTGTGGTCGCCTTCGTAGGTTACTATGAGCATTGCCGGGTCGTCCAGTGCCCGCTCCACGTGTTTCCGGGCCGGGCAGCCCCGAACGCTGCTACATTTGTAATATCCTCTGCAAATTCAAAAACACAAATCCAGTTCAGTACAATGTTCAACGTTTGACTGCTTCTTGAAAATTCAAAGTGAAATGTCATCGCAACCCTTGAGAAAGGGAATGGTCATGAAACTGTTTTGAAAGTAAGGCAAGGAGATTATTGTAAAATAGTGAACTGACAAGTCAACTCACCTAGGATGTGGTGAACCTTTGATTGGCTTTTGACCATACTTCCTCCAAGAATAATCGTCCGGTGGAATATCGGCCATTTTCATGCTTATCGCCGGAATCCTAACGACTCTCTTCACTCTTGATTTCCTGAAGAATCATACCAATGAAATAAAATCAGCAACACGATCTAGATTAATGGGCTTCGAAGAATAACTGTCCGGTGAAATTTTTAAAGAATTTACCTTTTCTTGGGACAATGACAGCGTCCACCGGAAGAAACTGCGCCGCCGGTATGGGCGGTGTGGCACTTGGTGACTGAATCATCCATAGACATGGAACTGCACTTCCTCTTGTAGGATGAGGTAGAAAGTGGCGGCTTTCCGGCGGAAGAGACATGAGAGGACAGATTGGTGATTTGAAACCCGGAGGACATCGACGGCTGCAAACTACCATCGTTATCGGCGCCGGTCAACGACGACATGTAAGAGGCCACCGGCGTCGCAGCGAAGTTGATCGTGGTGGAAGACTCCTTCCTCTCCAACGCCGTCACGTTCTTCACCAGCTGGTGGTGGCTGTGCGGCAGCGGCGGCAGGCCTTGGATCGGAGTAGGGCAGTAAATCGTCCTTGTGCTGGTTTTTACCTTCTCCTTATCGTCCTCCATCGGAGGAACAGGTACCAAGCTTTTAATCTGCTGTGGTTGCTGCTGTTGGATGTGGTGGTGGACTTTTTGGGTCACCGGGGCCGCCGGGGGCGGCGGAGGCGGAGGTTGTGCAGTTATGGGGATTGGTCTGGGATTCGAAACCGGTCCACGACGGAACCGAGCATGCCCGGTTCGAGTCCGGTCCAACAAGGAAATGAATTTCTTAAACTTGTGAACCGCTGCATCTGCAACGACCTGGTAATCAGACGGATCCTGAGGTTTCGATTGGGTCTGAGTTTGCGACAGCAATCTGATGAGCTTCTCGACGCTCTGGAGGCCGGCGGTGGCGGCTTCCTGCGCTGCGGTCTCCTCCATATTCGCCGCGAAGCTGTCGGTTCGGAAGCCGTTCATCAGCTCGACAGCCATCTCTAACGTTGTAGAGATGATTTCGATTTGATCAAGGTTTTTGTAGGGAAGAAATATGTTAGAAGACGAGGAAGAAGATGAAGTGAGTTGAAATGGGAGAGGGGGGAGGAGGGGAATATATGGAGATGGGGAATGGAGGGTCAAACATATGATGCTTTATTTGTGTGTCGCTTCTGACCAGCTTGCCGTCAAAGGCTGTGACCAATCAGTGGGGGCCACGTGGAATTTACCTTCTTTATTTCGCCGTTTGTCTGATTTGACTCTCTTTATTTTAGGAAGGCAAATGAATGTGTGGAGTGGATCGGGGTTGGGGATGCACAAAGTCAAAAGGCAGTAATGAGCCGTTGGATTGCTTTTGTTGCTAACTTTTCTTTTCTTCCTTTTCTAAATTCATTAATTAATACTCACCATATTTTCACAATCTGTTTTTTAATTCAAATAAAAAGTTTGTTGAGACAATTGTTTTATTGATGTGAATTTTTATTTTAAAAATGGATTAAAGAAATAAAGCGTGGGGTAAAATAAAAAAATAAATTAGTTGTACAAGTGTGTGACTGTGTGTGGGGTTTAACGTAAACTGTGGTTAGGTTGGTGCCAGTGAGGTAGAGTTGACTTTGCCAGCTTTTAATGCAAAAGTCTATTTCCATTAAGGAGAGTTGGGGCCCGCCTAACTTTGGCTTTACCGGTTACCGGATGCTTCTTTCTTCTGTTGTGACAAATACTGAAATACCCCTCCCATATTTCATCAAACTTCAAATCATTCCTTTGATTGACCGACTTTAACCTAAGAACTATCAACCTCAACAATCACCAATGTTCACATCCTCTTGAACCAAAATTTATAAAGTACAATACTTTGAATTGAAGAAATCATCATTGTATCTCAAAAATGTGACATATACATCAGGTAAATATTTAATATCCGTACATCAGATACTAAATGTGTGATTGAAAACTCATTAGTTCGATAAATGGTAATATAAGTATATATTAGGGTGTTAATGGTAATATACATTTTGTGGTTTAGTGATCGAACGTTGAATATTTTTACGTTCCCGCATGGGATTCTTTCCTTTGATTGCACATTTTAATATTGGATTTGATGGCTTAAAAAAATGTTAGTAGTAATTGGAATGCTTTATCAGATGTCACAAAGAGACAGAACAACTTGGGACCGTAAGATGTGGAAGACATTGAGAATATATGGTTGGATTTGCTATTTCATCAAATCTTAATATTGGCTATTTATTTATGCATCAGTATGAAACTTCCTTCATAGTGCAATCTGAGGTTGCGTTCATTGACATTGAATTTTATAATGCTGTATATTTGGCTTTGACAATTTGTGATTTGCGAATCTATTTTTGTATAGTTTATGTCCACCATTCATTCATTCTAGAACCAGAAGTCAACCTATTGACCTTGTAAATTATGGTTGAATTCTTCATACTAAATGTTGTTAGTGTAACATAAAAAGTGAAAGAATGGATTACCCCAAACAAAAGGTATTTGAACTTATCCTCACATTTAAATATTTCTATCTTTATATAATTTTATTGAACTTGATGATTTTTTTTTATAAAAAATTCATTCATGGTAGTAGAAACACCTAGAAACGATTATAAATTTACAATGAGTGGAATTGACATCTAATTCGACTAATATATTATAAGAAGGAGAAGGTCTTGAGTGAGACCGTCCTATCATAAGGTTATGGTATGACGAATGATAGTTCATGCGTTTAATAGATTTGTTCATGTATTTCCAAGGTTTTACGAATTGTGTGTTCATTTACACATGAAAATAGCTTATAGCAAACAAAACTTACTAACACACAAACAAATCTAATAAACACGTGAACTATCATTCGCCTTACAATAAGTTTATGGTAAAACGGTCTCACCCATGATCACGAGCAGAGATGTGATCCGTACAAACTTAATAACACAAATAATAAAAACATAGTTACATATATTAAATCAATTTATTTACAAGTATTTATAAAAAAAAGTACTTATCAAAATTATGTAAGAATCAACTGAGAGTTGACTTTTGATTTTACAGCATATTAAATCAGGGTTGACATTTGATTTTACTGAATATTAAATAAGAGTTAGACATTTTGAATTTACACAAGTAAATTAAATATTATGTAAATGTTGACTTTTTTAAAGGGAAAGATTGTTTTCATTAATACCATTAACACATTTTACAACCATTTTGACCATCACTCTAAGTCATAACCTATTCCAAAAACTGCTATCAAATACCCTCCTGTCTACCAGAACAAAATTTTGTCATAAACTATTCTCTATTGTGATATTGAATTATAATTTGCACCACTAAGTCAAATTCTGCCATTCCTTTCTGCCCACAGTTCATACAACATGGTTGATAAAGAGCATTACATATAACCTATGATTCTTCCTTCTCTTCATTAACATCTCCTTAAACCCCCTTAAATTTCCAGCCGCTCCTACCCCAATTTCTGTTTTAATTCTGCCGTGAAAACACAATGCACAAACAAATGACATGCAGTCTCATTCTGAGCACTACATAAACAACATTTAAATGTATATTTCTACTAATTAGGTGATTTGAAAAGGTGATTTGAAAATAAGTATTTGTATGCCGATTAGACCTTTAAAAGGATGATGTTGGAAGTGTTAATGTAATTAAAAACATATTTAGGTAAATACAAAAATCATATGAGCATGTGGAAAGTTATAAATTCTTCTAATACTCCAAATATGTAGTGCATTCGTAGAAATTTGCACAAAATAATAAGCAACTTCTCTCTACTAGTGTCATGACCCACTATAGTGTGAATGGATTTCATTGCTAAAGCTCTATTTGGTGTTTGAAAGGGATTCAATCCCAAGTCTGTAGATCAAGTAAACACGCGCAAAGATCATAACACCAGTTCATAATGGGGAGCATTGACTTGATCATGATTTTCACTCAGTTTGATTTTGTTGGCTTCACCATTAAGGATGTGAAAGGAGTTCGTCTGTTTGTGGGAATTTTTTTTCCATTTGTCGTGTAAGTAACTCTAAACTCTTTACCATTAGCTGTTAACTGTTATCTGATTGTATTAACTGATTTGATTAACTTATTTTATTAGTTGATTTGATTAGATGATTGTAAAAAAATGTTTGGTAAAATTAGCTGATACTTGATAGCTGTTTGTTCAATTAATCGTGTAAAATGACATATAAGGACATTGATATATTTTATTCCTTAACAAATGTATATTATTTTATCATTTATAATATATATAATTATATTGCTAGCATGTAGCATAATAATAATAATCCAAATCTTTAATTATATGAGATTTTATACTAATTAATATAAATAAATAAAATATAAAATATATGTCAAACACTTCTACTAATAAATAAAATAATCAATTATTTCAAGTAAAAGATGTTGAAATCTTAAGAAAAAAAGTTAAAAAGCGATTTCGACGATTTCACGTACAAGGCTGAATGTATACTGTATGTTCATAATTTAATTTGCAATTTACCAATTGTTCATATTCTGTTACGAATTGGCAAGGTTTAAGAATTGGGGAAAAAAAAGTAAAAAAAGAAGAAGAGAGGAAAATAGAATTATGGCAAAAGAAAATATTCTTCTAATCTCTTCCATTTAAATGCAAAGAAATATTCTTAAATTTAAAAAGCAATCATGAGACCCGCGGCTTGGATGGTAGAAATAAAGGGTAAAGAAGGTCATTAAACCAACGAGTACAATTAGTTGATTTGAAAACGCTCATTCTTTCTGCGTTTTGAAAAAGAGGCTTTTGGACCAAAAAACTATTTTAATCAGCTCATCACCAAACACTCCCAATTAGTCTTTTGATGGTCAAATCAGCTGTTTTGAGCCCAAAAAGCTCTTCATCAAACACGCCAGAAATAAACACAATAAAATAGGATATTAGATAACCTAAGGAAAATGAGTAATTCTCCTGTGAGGCAGTCTCACCCATGAGGCAATGCCAAATAATGAAAATTT
This sequence comes from Cruciata laevipes, assembly GCA_963678965.1. Lineage (NCBI taxonomy): Eukaryota > Viridiplantae > Streptophyta > Magnoliopsida > Gentianales > Rubiaceae > Cruciata > Cruciata laevipes. Next base: position 3,364,067 of record OY787639.1, read on the forward strand.
CATTAGTGTCACCTCATTATAACTCACTACCAAATCATCAAACCTCGACACCACCTCATCAAATCTCGGTGCCAGTGTCACCTCATCAAAACGTTTGTGTCATTTCATCAAATCTCATTAAAAAAAAATTTAATTGGTAGAATTGGTCAAGGAAAAGACAAAGGAAAACCAAATGATCTTTTTGTGCTAGCTTCAGTTTCCTCTTTCCCACCGATTATCAAGAATTCAAGATATACCGTTTTGTTGACTGCAAGTCAAAAAGCATTTTCATGTGTGGAGGAAAACAACCTCCGACTTGTTTTTTTTCTCGCTTTCAACGGAAGGTTTCATATTTGTACATGGCGCTTTAAGTTTAAGTTAAAGAAAATTCATTTGATACTATAGAAAAGTATCAATGTGAAGATAATATTAAAAAATGTTAAAGTTGTTTCAACCTTATTTGACATTGTTTGCACCAAAATTTTAATTTTAAATTTGGATGGGATCAACAATTTTAATTTGACTCAAATAATTCAAATAATACATAGCTTTAAGTTTAATATAATATTAAAATAATAAATCGTCAATTTTTGAGTAAAAAGTATAAACCCAACCCAAGACTTATTCTCTACATGAGTGATATTTAAATTTTTGATTAAGAAGAGTGAGATGTTAATTTTTGAAAAAAAAAAGAAACACAATTCTAACTTGACTAAATTTTATTATTTTAAAATTAGAATGAGATTATAAATTTTGACCCAACCGTTCAGGGTATACAATTTTAACTCGACTAAATACAAAAGACAAAATCAAGTGTGTAGTTGCAAAACTATTTGTAATGTTCTTTTAAATGGTCAATTTTGGGTCAAAACACGATTTTTACAAATTTACTTTTTCATGTTAGAAAAGGTAAATTTTAATTTAAAATATTTAATTTTAGCGGATTTATAATGTTCATAATATTTTTAGAATAAAATGATCAACTATCAATCATATGTTTATTACCTATGTAAAATAATAATTTATAAAAAACTTATTTTATTACATAATTTATTAATAAAAATTACCTTATCTTCAATAAGTTTTTATCTTATTTTATAAAATATATTTAGTTTACTATATATTTCTTCTAATTTTATAAAAAAATAAAAAAATTTAAAATGAAAAGTCAAAACCTTGTCAAAACTTGGTTTTGTACAAAAAACCAAAACCCAAAACCCAAATGTCAAGAGCTCACTTGTATTAATGGTGAAAATAGGGAAATTACAGGAAAGAAGAAGAAATTGTAAATCTAAACATTTGTGATCAATCAACAAAGTCGATAACTTCACCAATAAGCTAACTATTCTATTTATACTACCTAGAGAGAAAATGGTAGTTTTGCCCAGCTGCTGCCTCCACGCAATAGGCACCACTTTCATCGGCTGATTTGGTAAAGAAAGAAGAGCCACCCCTCAATGGTCAAGTTGACCATAAACCGAAATTACATGAATGCCCTTAGTCCATTTCCAGGATCCTGACAATCCTCTCCTCTAAGAGTGAACTTGTCCTCAAGTTCAACTAGCTGACCAACTAATCACTTCTCAACAGTAGCAACCCTTCAGAATTTAGCAGTAGGAAAAAGTTGCTGGATGACATCAGCATCCTCCCAAGATGCATCATCCACAACCATTTATTTCCACATCACCAACCACTGTACCACTTGCACATTGTCCCTCATAATCAACCTTCTTTGCATAATTTTAAAAGGTTCCAGAGGTACCACATCATCATCCATAAGGTCAGGAGGTGGAGATGACATGCTAGGATGGGTCCCTACAAACTTTTTAAGAAGAGAAACATGAAACACAGGGTGTATCTTGCTACTGGTAGGAAGCTTGAGTTTGTAAGCCACTGCCCCAACTTGTTTCAGCATCTCAAAAGGACCACAATACTTAGGGAAAAGCTTATCCTGAGCAGTGTTGTGTAGAGAATGCTGCCTATGTCTATTGACCCAATCTCCAACTGAGAAACTTCTTTCCACTCTTTTCTGATCAGCATAGAACTTCATTCTCTCTTGAGCCTTTTTCAAATGGTGCTGCAACTTCTGCTGAATGGTGCCCTCTCCTTTATCATATCAGAAGCCGCTGGCACAGAAGAATCAACCTGTAATCCCAGAGGCAAAAGAAGTGGTTTTACTCCATACAAAGTTTCATGTGGCGACATGTCAATGCTGACATGATGATAGGTGTTATACCACCTTTCAGCTAAGCTTATCCAAGATTTCCAGCTATTAGGATGCTCACCACAGAAACATCTTAGATAGTTTTCTAAGACTTGGTTGACTCTTTCATTCTGACCATCGGTCTGGGGATTATAAGCAGTACTGAATTTCAGCTGAACCCCATTTTTTTCAAACAATTCCTTCCAAAAGTTGCTAGTAAAAACTTTATCTCTGTCACTGATAATAGAGTTTGGTGCCCCATGCAACCTAAAAATCTCATCCAGAAATAGCTGAGCTACTTGTTTTGCCATGAAAGGATGAGCCAGTGGGATAAAATGAGCATACTTAGTAAGCCTATCCACCACCACAAGTACTGTATCAAAAACCTGTGACAAAGGAAGTTTTTCTACAAAATCCATGGAAATTTGACTCCATGGTTTAGAAGGAATGGGAATTGGTTGTAACAGTCCTGGAGAATGGCAGTGCTCCACCTTGTTTTTCTGACAAACTTCACAAGACTGAATAAATGCAATAATATCCTTCTTGATTCCAGGCCAAGTAAACAATGACAAAGTCCTTCTGATTGTAGCATTTTGCCCTGAGTGTCCCCCAAGAGCAGAAGAATGAAGAGCTGTGATGATATCTTTCCTAGCCTCATTAGCACAACCTACATAGATCTTCTGATCCTGCTTCAAAATCCCATTGCAGAAACTAAGATTTCCTGATGAAGGTGACAACACATCATTGGAAATGAGAGCATGAGCATCAGTATCTCCATTATAGCTAGACTCCAATTGCTCCAACCAAGTAGGGACCATAACAGTGGTGGAAAATTCCTTCATGTGGCAAGTAATTGATTCCAGTCTATCCTCATCATCAGGACAAAGACTCCATGCTGTTCTCAGTAATCAGATTCCCCCTTCCTTGCTCTTTTCCCTTTCTTCTAGCTGAGGTTTCCTGGAAAGTGCATCAGCTACTGTGTTGGTTTTTCCAGTCCTGTACTGTATCTCAAAAGATAACCCCAAAAGCTTTGTCATCCACTTATGTTGGATGGCACTGTGCAACTTTTGCTCCAACAAATATTTAAGACTTTGATGATCAGTCTAAATAATAAATTTGTTTCCAACCAAGTAGTGCCTCCACTTATCCACTGCCATAACCAATGCAAGTAACTCCTTCTCATAAGTTGACAACCTCTTATTCCTCTGCCAGAAAGTCTTACTCAAAAATGCAATTGGCCTCCCTTCCTGTAATAATACAGCACCCATGCCACTGTCACAAGCATCTGTTTCAATCACAAATGGCTTCTGGAAGCCAGGCATTTTCAGAATGGGAGCTGATGTGATCACTCTCTTCAGCTTCTCAAATGCCTCTGTAGCTGCTTCTCCCCAGGAAAATGAGTCATTCTTTAATAAATCATGCAGCGGTCTACATATAATACCAAAGCCAGATATGAACCTCCGGTAGTATCCAGCCAATCCCAAGAACCCTCTAAGTTCTTTGATATTCCTTGGCTGAGGGAGGTCCAAAATACCTTGCACCTTCCGACTGTCCATTTCTACTCCTTGATGAGAGATAATGTGACCTAAATATTCTATCTTCTCCTGAGCAAAGACACACTTAGATCCTTTTGCAAAAAGCTGGTTCTTCCTCATCACCTCCAACACTTCCTTGACATGAATAATATGCTCATCCATGGTCTTACTATAGACCAGGATATCATCAAAGAAAACTAGTACAAACTTTCTTAGATATGGCTGAAAAATTTTATTCATCAAAGCTTGGAAGGTTGCAGGTGCATTAGTAAGGCCAAACGACATAATAAGAAATTCAAAATGGCCATGATGGGTTTGAAATGCAGTTTTAGGGATATCTGGTTTACACAACCTAATTTGATGGTAACCAGCTCTAAGGTCAAGTTTACTGAACACCAGCACCTTGCAATTCATCAAGTAGTTCATCAATAACAGGAATAGGAAACTTGTCCTTCACAGTCAATCCATTCAATTTTCTATATTCCACACACATTCTCCAAGTTCCATCTTTCTTTTTAACTAACAAAACAGGAGAAGAAAAAAGGCTTACACTATCCTGGATTACCTTATTTTTCATCATCTCTGGAACCTGAAGCTCTATTTCTTCCTTGTGAGCACGGGGATACCTGTAAGGTTTGAGCTTAAAGGGTTCAGAACCAGGTTTAAGTGGAATTTGATGGTCTCTTTCTCTAACAGGAGGTAAGGTTTTAGGAATCTGAAATATATCATGAAAGTTGGGAGGTCGTCGCCGTACCTCTCAAATATACAATTTATAGATTACTTACTACCTTTCCACACTATTAAGTGTACAACGGCAAGTAAGGTTCGTTCCACAGGGAGAAGGTTATTTCTATGTATATCTCATAGCATATATATATATATATATATATACATATATAAAAGCAATGTAAACAAAGGGGGGGGGTTTGAGTTGAGTTTTTGTTTAAGACACTACTAAATGAAACTACTAGAACTTTTAGGATTACAACTACTTAACCATAAGATTATTCTAACTAGAGATTTAACTAAGAGAATGAGAAACTTGGACATATGAGATTGGTGACTTCTTATTATAGGATTTTCCTCAAACAATATCATGATGCCTTGAGAATGGTGAACATTAGTGAGAACTATCTTTAACCAAAGCTATGCAAATGAAAGCATCTTCACAACTTCAATTGACAATTTTACTAGATGATAACAACTAGTTCAATTGAATCAATATAAATTCAAATTAGATATTTCTTAACCCTACCCATGCACTTTGATAACAAACTTGACATAGGTATAATGCTAATGAATGATCTTAAGAACAAATACAATTGATAACAACATGCATTCAATTCCTAATTTACTACTCATACATAGGAAGAATGATAACATTCTAACCATGGAAAAGCAATATCTAACACATATCCAACACATATCTATCACTAGGAAATCATTCCTAATCATTTCAAGCATCAAATACACATATAGATTATGATCATTCAATAGCAAATCACCATTCCTAAGCTTCATGAATCATGTTCTCAATCCATAACAAGAAGTCCAATCACATATATCCAAGAAGAGGTTTAGCCTACTACCATAGTTATGTAATCGAAACCATAATCAATACAACAAACCATAATGAATTCAAAGCTCAAAATCAAAGAGAAATATGAAAGAAAAGAGTTAAGCTCTGTAAAAATTCGATCCCTCAAACAATGAGGATAAGTCCTATTTATACTTTAAAAATTAACAAAAATAAAACAAAATAAAATGCCACTTGCAGGGCCTTCGCGGGTCGCGCGAAATCCTTCGCGGACCGCGAGCCGGGCTCGCGGCCGAGGATTCGCGCCCCGCGCGCCCGTGTCTCGGTCTCGGCGTGGTGCGCGCGCCCGTGTCTCGCGCCCGTGTCTCGGCGTGGTCCGCGACCGGAGTCTCGCGACCGGAGTCTCGCGCCCGTGCGCGCCCGTGTCTCGGCATGGTCCTCGCGAGTCGCGGCCGAAGGTTCGCGCCTCGCGCACGTCTGGTCCTCGCGAGTCGCGGCCGAAGGTTCGCGCCCCGCGCGTCTGTGCCTCGGCGGTCCTCGTGCTGGTTCGCGCGGTTCGCGACCGGAGTCTCGCGCCCCGCGCGCGTCTGGCTCTCGCGGTTCGCGTCTGGTCCTCGCGGCTCGCGAAACTCGGCATCTTCAAAACAGCAACACACACCCTCGCGGTTCGCGACCTGGGGTTCGCGGCCCGCGAGAGTGTGCCTTCACGCCACTTCTACGACCGGTTCTTCAATGTATCAAACGCGGTCAGGACGGTCATAGAAGGTCTTCAAATCATTCAAATCCATCGCAAGTGCAATTCAAGATTGAAATGCACGTCTTCAATTTCAAACCACTATGAATGATTCGGTCTAAAAGTCTAATATAAATACACAAAATACTATCTAAAACAGCTCTTAAATGCTACAAAACAAGAATATATCTAGGGTCTATCAAAATCCCCCACACTTGAACCTTTCTCGTCCTCGAGAAAGAACGATTAAGATCCAAGTGTATACTCTAAATAATTAAGCACATAACATTTGAGAGCTTTACATATTTAAACAAGAGAAAAGAAAATGTTTTTTTTTTTTTTTTTTTTTTTTTTTTTTTTTTTTTGCCTCTCATTTTTGCCTGATTCTCTCGTATTTTTGGAACCATCCGGGCTTCTTTTTTTTTTTTTTTTTTTTTTAAAAGAAAAATACAGTAGTAAAATAGCAGCAAAAACAGCAACAAAAGCAGCAATAAAAGTCCTATACCTCTCCCCCACACTTAGTCTAAACATTGCCCTCAATGTTTAAATATATGAATGAAAACCATAGTGAAAGGAAAGGGTGTAGGATATACTCACTGCGAGGGGCCGGAACCATCGCGACGGCGCTGAGCTCGCGATCTGCGATGACCCTCATAGTCAAAAGCCCCTGGTCCATGTGGGTGCATGGATGCCATCATGGCGAACATCACCTCCATGTCGTCCTCATACCTCTGAGTGAACGCGTCATGTCTCTGCGTGAACTCCTGGAATTGCCGCTGAGTGACATACTGAGGATCCTGATGTGGAGGAACATACTGCTCTCCATGTTCCGGAGGTGCCTCTAGCCTGGCAAGGGCAATGGTAGGTGCAGGAACTGTGATCTGGGTTGGCAAGGTGAGATCCTCTATGCGGGTGCGCCCAGTCAGTTGTACAGCCTCTGGATTCGGCAGGTACATGTGCTGATTCTTGGCTACTAGCCAAATGAATCTAGGTGGAGGATATTTGTGCATGGCCAAAACATTAGTGAACTCCAAAGAAGCAATGGAGTAAAACTGGTGAGCTCTCTCAGCTGTCTTGCCTATTGCCTGAATGTCTGGAGGTAGGTGGATGTTCAGATAAGCTGCCAGAAGTGAAATCATACCCCCCTGTGGTATCTTTCCCTTGGTCTTCTCAGAGGCCTCCAGACATTTCTGCACAAAAAGGTCCACCCAACAAGGGTGTTCTGGTCCCCAGCACATGGTCCAAAGGCATTGGACCTGCTCCCTAGTAATATGCGTCAACTCTCCTTGGCAGAAGATCGTCATCACTAGGAGCTTGTGCACCATACGAACAGCTGGATGTATGATGTGGTTATTCTTCGTAGTGCCTGTGATGTTGGGAAATCCAGACAAGCAATTCCAAAAGTAAGTTAGATCAAATCCGTCCGGGTTAGCTTCTTTTGGATTCTTGTATCCCCCTGCATATTGGAACTCAAAAGCATCTTGGATCTCATCATAGGTCATCCGGCGGTCCACATCATTCAACCTGAAGGTGATGTAATGCATGTCATGGTCCTCGTCATAGTGCTTGGCTAGAGTGGATAAGAACTCAAATGTATAGCGGGTATAGGTCGGTGCCGACCGATCAATGAATCCTCTCATGCCAACGCGATCCAATAAAAATAGAACTGGTTGCTGCAAACCCAGCTCCTGAAGTAGCTCAGAGGACAAGAACTTCGTCTCCATGATTGTTCGCCTCCCATTCCCAATCAACTTTCTCCACCGTTGTTGGGCATCCTCATCTAAACCTTGCAGTCCCATAAGGTCTATAGGAGGCAGGTTTTCTGCAGGGGGAGGACTAGGTTGGCGAGGTGGGGGTTCGGGAACCACAGGATCATGCGAACTAGAGGCCTCTCCTCGGCGTGACCTTTTCCTCGGTGCCATTATCAAAATCTACTCAACAACAGTCCAGCACAGCTAAACTAGCTATAAGGCGGCAAGCCCCTACTCAAAAAGCTCAGTATATAACTAAAGGCGGCAAGCCTTTGAAATTTCAATGAAAACCTATTGGCGGCAAGCCCTAAATCACCCAAAATTTGAATAAATTCAGTAGGGTACCGTCAATTGAAGCCTATGGAGCCAATGTAGCTTGAGGAGATCATCAATTGAACCAAAATATCACCAAATCAAAAATGCCCAAAAATTAGGGTTCTTGAGATTTGGGGATATTTAAGTTCGTTTTGGCATTTGGAATTTGAGATGAGGAAAAGGTTAAGGGTGGTGTAGGGAAGGTTTTTGTGTAATTGGTTTGGGAAAAAGGTCGCCGGAGGCCGGCGAATCGGAATGAAGAACTTTCCGGTGGAAATTTGGCAATGTGGGTTAAAGATGGTGTTTTGGATTGGGATTTTTGGTGGGTTGTGTTGGGAAAGCTTGGGGGATTGATTTGGGTGGAAGAAATCGGTTCAAAACTCGCCGGAATGGAGGATTAGAGAAGGTGGCCGGAAAAGGGGTTTGGGGTCGGGTGGGAAGATTGGGAGAAGAAGGAGAAAAAAGATAGAAGAAAATTGAAGAAATAGGCTCCCCGTTTCGTCGCGGACCGCGAGCACTCCGTGGCGGGCCGCGAGCTTCCGTCGCGGGTCGCGAGACCGCTTCGCGGGCCGCGAAAATGGCCCAAAATGTTCCAGGGATTTCGAGAAAACTCGGCATGGTTTTTGCGGTTCGCGCGGCCGGGCGCGCGGTTCGCGCGCAAATCCGTCGCGGTCCGCGCGATGAAATCGCGGACCGCGCGCGAATCCTCGTGCGGTGCGCGCAGTGTCTCGTCGTGGTGCGTCTCGGCACGGTGAAACTTCGGCGCGCGCGACAAAATCTCGGTCGCGCGCGCAAAACCTCGGCGCGCCTTGCTCGGCAAACCTTCGCGGTCCGCGCGATGAAACCGCGGACCGCGAGCACAGTGTCGCGGTCCGCGCGATCAAGCCGCGGACCGCGAAAAACGTCGTTTTTGTTCCAGGGATTTCTTGGAAATCCCCTGTTTTTTCGCGGGTCGCGCACTCATTCTCGCGGACCGCGAGACACCGTCGCGGCGCGCGCGATGAAACCGCGGACCGCGAGCACAGTGTCGCGGTCCGCGCGATCAAGCCGCGGACCGCGAAAAACGCCATTTTTGTGGCAGGGATTTCCAGGAAATCCAGCCTTGCTCGCGGATCGCGAGATTTCGGACGCGGACCGCGAGACACGGTCGCGGCTCGCGCGTTCTCGGCGCGGTCCGCGAAACCTTCGGTCGCGGTCCGCGCGATGAATTCGCGGACCGCGAGGAATGTCCCCTTGGCGTTTTCCGTTTTGCACCACTTCAAACCTATTTCTACAAAAACAGCATAAAAACTAGCATAATGTTCGATTTACAAGCTTAATGAAATGTACATATCAAATAAATATAAAGAAAGTAATGTTCCAAATGTTGAAATTGTTCGACGAAATGCTTTTTAAAGCATCAAAACTCGTTTATTTAACATCGTCGGCACGATGTACCTCCATGGTAAAGGTCACTCGTAGGCCGGGTTGCCTAGATTCATGTCCTCTAGGATCTCCGATTTGAAACCCTCGTAATACGGTTTCAACCTTTGGCCGTTGACCTTGATGATTTTGGCATCCTCGCCGCTTTGGATCTCCACTGCTCCATGAGGGAAAACCTTCACAACTACAAACGGTCCAGTCCACCGAGAACGCAGTTTGCCTGGAAACAACCGAAGACGTGATTGAAATAGAAGAACTTTTTGACCTACCTCAAAAGTTTTCCTAATTATCATCTTGTCATGCCATGCCTTCGTCTTCTCCTTGTAAATGGCCGCGTTCTCATAGGACTCATTCCGGATTTCCTCAAGCTCTTGCAATTGAAGCTTCCTTTCATTCCCGGCCTCGTCCAAGTTCAAGTTGAACCTTGTGATTGCCCAATATGCTTTGTGTGCTAACTCCACCGGTAAATGACACGGCTTTCCAAAGACTAATCGGTATGGAGACATACCAATTGGAGTCTTATAAGCCGTCCTATATGCCCACAATCCATCATCCAACCGAGTACTCCAATCCTTGCGAGTCGGCCTAACCGTTTTCTCAAGGATGGACTTGATTTCCCTATTGGAAACTTCGGCTTGTCCATTCGTTTGTGGGTGATAGGCGGTGGAAGTTTTGTGATTTACCCCATATTTCTTCAACAATGCGGCAATGGTTCTATTGCAAAAGTGAGTGCCTCGATCACTAATCAAAGCTCGGGGTACCCCGAACCTAGAGAAGATGTGGGATTTGATGAACTCTGCAACCACTTTAGAATCATCAGTACGAGTGGGGATTGCTTCAACCCACTTGGACACATAATCAACCGCAAGCAAGATATATTTGAAACCAAAGGAAGTAGGGAAAGGTCCCATAAAATCCATTCCCCAAACATCAAAAAGTTCACAATATAGAGGACAATGTTGGGGCATTTCATTCCTAGAAGAGATGTTTCCTACTCTTTGGCATTTATCACAAGACTTGCAAAATGTGTATGCATCTTTATTTAAGCTAGGCCAATAGAAACCACAATCTAGCACTTTCCTAGCGGTTCGCCTAGCACCAAAGTGACCACCACATGCATACGAATGGCAAAAAGCAAGGATTGAGTTTGTTTCATTATTAGGAATGCATCTCCTAATCACTTGGTCGGCACAATGTTTCCATACATAGGGATCATCCCATACATAAAACCTAGCATCATGCTTTAGCTTATCCTTTTGTGCTTTTGTGAAGTGAGAAGGGCACTTACTTGTGACAAGGAAATTCACAAGGTTGGCATACCATGGAAGAGAAACACCAAGAGCAAATAATTGCTCGTCGGGGAACTCTTCGTGAAGATGCTCCTTCAATGCTTTGGCCCCAAACTCCTCATTGGGCACCAATCGGCTCAAATGGTCGGCCACTAGATTTTCAGCTCCTTTCTTGTCCTTGACCTCCAAGTCGAACTCGCTCAAGAGTAAGATCCATCGGAGCAACCTAGGCTTTGCTTCTTTCTTCGTCATCAAGTAACGAAGAGCTGCATGGTCAGTGAAAACAATGATCTTTGTACCAAGCAAATATGGCCTAAACTTTTCTAAAGAAAAGACTACCGCTAGCAATTCCTTTTCAGTTGTGGTGTAGTTCCTTTGAGCATCATTGAGAGTCATGGATGCATAATAGATGGCATGGGGAATTTTCCCCACCCTTTGACCTAGCACCGCACCAACGGCGTAGTCACTTGCATCACACATGATCTCAAATGGAAGGGACCAATTTGGAGGTTGTATAATAGGGGCCGACACTAGCATAGACTTTAAACAATCAAATGCCCTTTTACAACCTTCATCTACCACAAATTCCACATCCTTTTGCAACAATCTACATAAAGGGGAAGAAATTTTTGAAAAGTCTTTTATGAAACGGCGGTAGAAACCCGCGTGGCCAAGAAAAGACCTCACATCACGCACACAAGTAGGGTAAGGAAGAGATTGGATGATATCAATTTTTGCTTTGTCTACTTCAATACCCTTAGATGACACTTCATGCCCTAACACAATGCCCTTTTCTACCATAAAATGACATTTCTCAGAATTAAGCACAAGGTTTTTATCAATGCAAGTTTTTAGGACTAATGACAAATGAATTAAGCAATTGTCAAAAGAGTTTCCATGAACAGTAAAGTCATCCATGAAAACCTCTACAAACTTCTCAAGATATTCTGAAAAAATGCTAACCATACACCTTTGGAATGTGGCTGGCGCATTGCAAAGGCCAAAAGGCATGCGTCGATATGCAAAGGTGCCAAAGGGACATGTGAAGGTTGTCTTTTCTTGATCCTCTGGTGCAATGGCAACCTGAAAGTACCCTGAATAGCCATCAAGAAAACAATAGAAAGAGTGGCCTGCAAGCCGGTTAAGCATTTGATCAATAAATGGCAAAGGGAAATGGTCTTTCCTTGTTACCGCATTTAACCTTCGGTAATCAATGCAAACACGCCATCCATTTTGGACACGAGTGGGAATCAATTCGCCATGGCTATTCTCCACTACGGTCACTCCGGTTTTCTTTGGCACTACTTGCGTTGGGCTTACCCACTTACTATCAGAGATTGGATAGATCATTCCCGCGTCTAACAATTTAAGCACCTCGGCTTTTACTACCTCCATCATTGGAGGGTTCAAACGCCTTTGAGGTTGTCGGACGGGTTTAGCATCATCCTCCAATAGTATACGGTGCATGCAAGTACTTGGACTCATACCTTTGATGTCGGCAATGGTCCACCCAATGGCCTCCTTATGATCTTGGAGCACTTTCATCAACCTTTCCTCTTGTTCCTTGGTGAGCTTGTTGGAGATGATCACCGGCAATTTCTCACCACCACCAAGGAATGCATATTTTAGATTCTCGGGTAGTGGTTTCAACTCCACCACCGGAGGTTTATTGAAAGATGGTCGGTTGCCCGAGCCCTTCAATACCTCAAGGTCTAAAATTGGTGCATCAAGAGAAAGTTCCTCAAAGGTATCTAGCTCAAAAATGCTTTCCTTCAAGTTAGCACTCAAAGCATATGTATGAACATTACTTGTGTGTAAACTATTGGCTAAAGCATTTAACAAGGGATCATCAATATCATTTTCATAAACTTTTTGCACATAAGGCTCAATCACATCAATAGCATTGCAAGAAGTTTCCTCATCATCGTATTTCATTGCACCATAAATGTTGAACTCTATTTTATCCTCATCAAATTCCATGGTAAGCCTACCACTATGCACATCTATGATAGTTCTTGACGTTTTCAAAAATGGACGCCCTAACAAAATAGGGGTAGCAAATTTATCATGTTCCATGTCAAGAACGTAAAAATCGGCCGGGAACACCAACTTGTCAACTTTCACCAAGACATCTTCAACAATACCCTTAGGGTATGCATTAGAGCGGTCGGCAAGTTGGATCACCACGCCGGTTTTATGCAAAGTGCCAAGATTCAATGATTCATACAATGTATATGGAATGACATTTATGGATGCACCTAGATCTAGCATGGCTCTAGGAAAGTAAGTGTTCCCTAAGATGCAAGGAATTGTAAACATGCCCGGATCACTACATTTAGTAGGCATTTTATCTTGAAACAAAGCCGACACATGTTCATTGATTTTTTCATTTTTAACATGCTTAGATCTTTGTTGACGATGATTCACACATAATTCCTTCAAGAACTTAGAATATCTAGGAACTTGATCAATAGCATCGAGCAAAGGAATGTTTACCTCACACTTTCGAAGGACTTCGAAAGCTTCTTTGTCCATCTCTTTTTTGCGAGTATGCTTCAAGGCTTCGGGAAATGGTGCTTCCACATCAAAGGTAGTGTCTACCCTAGTTTTCTTGTGAAGAGGTGAGAATGGAGGTGACATTGGTTCAATAAGGGGGGATGTCTCTACATGCTCCTCATCAATGGGTTCTTTCTCATTCTCAACCTCGGCCTCACCTTTTTCTTTGGCTAGCTCCTCAAGAATAACTTCTTCGTCGGCCAAGGTCGCCTCAACCTCGTCATTGGCTAAGCTCTTCTTCACAAAGCCTCTCTTGGGGGCCTTTTTACAACCACCTCGGGTTCAAGAGCTTGTTTACCACTCCTCAAGGTCATGGCACTCGCATGAGGCCTTGGATTTAACTCCGTTTGCGCGGGTAGTTTCCCGGAGTTTTGTGCTTCCAACTTTCCCAAGACAGTGGCCATTTGACTCATTTGCACCTCAATGCTCTTGAGTCGAGCATCTTGTGGAAATTGGTCCGAGCTTTCACCTTGATTGTGAGATTTATCTTCCAACCTCGGATGGGCATTTTGAGGGGCACGGTTATTGAAACGGCCTTGACCTTGGTTCCTTTGGTATTGTTGTGGTTGAGGGTGATATTGAGGGTTTTGATGATCTTGGTATCCTTGATAGCCATAATCTTGGTATCCTTGGTTTTGGTAACCTTGGTACCCTTGAGTTTGGTGGCTTTGGTCCCCTTGGTACCCTTGATCATTTTGCCCCCTTTGCCTATCAAAAGATTGACCACCTTGACCTTGATAACCCCCTTGGTAGCCACCTTGTTGGCCTTGTTGTCCCGTCGGTTCATCTCTCCACCGAAAGTTGGGGTGATCTCTAGTTCCGGGGTTGTAGTGTTGAGCAAAAGGATCATACTTCCTTTGATTACCCCTATCACCCCCTTGGCCTTGTCCACCTTGAAAACCCCTACCACCTTGGTAGCCTCGTCCTCCTTGGTAGCCCCTAAAACCTTGGTTTCCTCCTTGATCACCTCTAAAACCTTGGTTTCCACCATAGACCCCCATGGCATTGACTTCCTCGTTATAATCCTCGTTTGCTTGAGGACAAGATTCGGTGAGATGGTTCGAAGCACAAATCCCACACGTCATCACTTGTTGCCTTAGTTGGTTCCCTCCGGAGCTATTTCCCATCATGAAACCTTTCATCAATGCCGTAAGCTCCTTGATATCTTGACGAGAGCTATCATTGTTCCCACCGGAGTTACCCACTCGTAGTCTCCGGTCTCTCTTTGGTTTGCACCCTTCGGCTAGTTGCTCAAATAGCATCATGGCATCGGAAGAGCCAAGGTTTGCAATGGAGCCATAGCAAGACCGATTTATCAACTCGGTTTCCCTATCATTCAAGCCATTGTAATAGAAACACACCAATTGAGGTTCGGTGAAGCTATGGTATGGGCAACTTGAAAGGAGAGTTTGGAATCTTTCCCAATACTCATACAAGGTCTCATCATCGTCTTGAGTGATGTTGCTAATGGCTTGTATCAAGACCGAGGATTTAGAGGGAGGAAAGTACTTGTCAAGGAACTTTTTCTTCAATTGTGGCCATGTAGTGATTGATGATGAAGGTAAACGGCTTAACCATTTAGCGGCCTTGTCCTTCAAGGTGAAGGTGAAGGTTTTCAACTTGAACTCATCCACACTCATCTCGGAAGGTTTCAAACTACTACACACCCTATGAAAAGCCTCAAGGAAGTCATTCGGATCATCCACTTCTCTACCATGGAAAGTTGGAAGCAAATTTATCACTCCCGTCTTGATTTCGTATTGAGAGTTTGGGTAAACAATGCTCGATTGTTGTTGCTCATAGTTGGGTGACATGTACTCTCTCATAGAAATGTTGGTAGGAGAAGGGTTAGGGTTTTGGAAAGGGTTGTAGAATTGGTTTCGGGGAGGGCTTTGGCCGGTATCCTCTTCATCGTCCGCCATGTTGAAAGGTAGTGATTCACTTTCAAGGGAGAAAGGATTAGATGCTAGTGACTCTTGCACTTGCCTCCTAAGTTGGCGGAGACTTCTTACTAGCTCGGAATCGTATTGCAAAGGGTCTTGGTTCGAGGATCGTGTAAGAACCATGCACCAAGAGCTAGAGCAATAGGGTTCCAAACCAAAATAGAACCTAAAAAGAAAGATAGATTAGAAATAAAACTACAATATACACATAAAAATACGCCTTTTCCCCGGCAGCGGCGCCAAAATTTGGGAGGTCGTCGCCGTACCTCTCAAATATACAATTTATAGATTACTTACTACCTTTCCACACTATTAAGTGTACAACGGCAAGTAAGGTTCGTTCCACAGGGAGAAGGTTATTTCTATGTATATCTCATAGCATATATATATATATATATATATACATATATAAAAGCAATGTAAACAAAGGGGGGGGTTTGAGTTGAGTTTTTGTTTAAGACACTACTAAATGAAACTACTAGAACTTTTAGGATTACAACTACTTTACCATAAGATTATTCTAACTAGAGATTTAACTAAGAGAATGAGAAACTTGGACATATGAGATTGGTGACTTCTTATTATAGGATTTTCCTCAAACAATATCATGATGCCTTGAGAATGGTGAACATTAGTGAGAACTATCTTTAACCAAAGCTATGCAAATGAAAGCATCTTCACAACTTCAATTGACAATTTTACTAGATGATAACAACTAGTTCAATTGAATCAATATAAATTCAAATTAGATATTTCTTAACCCTACCCATGCACTTTGATAACAAACTTGACATAGGTATAATGCTAATGAATGATCTTAAGAACAAATACAATTGATAACAACATGCATTCAATTCCTAATTTACTACTCATACATAGGAAGAATGATAACATTCTAACCATGGAAAAGCAATATCTAACACATATCCAACACATATCTATCACTAGGAAATCATTCCTAATCATTTCAAGCATCAAATACACATATAGATTATGATCATTCAATAGCAAATCACCATTCCTAAGCTTCATGAATCATGTTCTCAATCCATAACAAGAAGTCCAATCACATATATCCAAGAAGAGGTTTAGCCTACTACCATAGTTATGTAATCGAAACCATAATCAATACAACAAACCATAATGAATTCAAAGCTCAAAATCAAAGAGAAATATGAAAGAAAAGAGTTAAGCTCTGTAAAAATTCGATCCCTCAAACAATGAGGATAAGTCCTATTTATACTTTAAAAATTAACAAAAATAAAACAAAATAAAATGCCACTTGCAGGGCCTTCGCGGGTCGCGCGAAATCCTTCGCGGACCGCGAGCCGGGCTCGCGGCCGAGGATTCGCGCCCCGCGCGCCCGTGTCTCGGTCTCGGCGTGGTGCGCGCGCCCGTGTCTCGCGCCCGTGTCTCGGCGTGGTCCGCGACCGGAGTCTCGCGACCGGAGTCTCGCGCCCGTGCGCGCCCGTGTCTCGGCATGGTCCTCGCGAGTCGCGGCCGAAGGTTCGCGCCTCGCGCACGTCTGGTCCTCGCGAGTCGCGGCCGAAGGTTCGCGCCCCGCGCGTCTGTGCCTCGGCGGTCCTCGTGCTGGTTCGCGCGGTTCGCGACCGGAGTCTCGCGCCCCGCGCGCGTCTGGCTCTCGCGGTTCGCGTCTGGTCCTCGCGGCTCGCGAAACTCGGCATCTTCAAAACAGCAACACACACCCTCGCGGTTCGCGACCTGGGGTTCGCGGCCCGCGAGAGTGTGCCTTCACGCCACTTCTACGACCGGTTCTTCAATGTATCAAACGCGGTCAGGACGGTCATAGAAGGTCTTCAAATCATTCAAATCCATCGCAAGTGCAATTCAAGATTGAAATGCACGTCTTCAATTTCAAACCACTATGAATGATTCGGTCTAAAAGTCTAATATAAATACACAAAATACTATCTAAAACAGCTCTTAAATGCTACAAAACAAGAATATATCTAGGGTCTATCAAAAGTCTAGTAGGACTTGTTGCAAACCTGAGGATAGTTGCTGCAACTAAAGGCCAGGGATAGGGTCCTTCCTGTCCTCTTGGTCTTGACTGTTGTCCTTTGAGTCCTTTTCCTTCACCACTGCATAACTGCTGCCCACTGATTCTCATTCCCTATCCAATGCATAACTGGTGCCATCTGAGAACTTTCCTTGCTTGTAACCCCTCTTGTTACACCATCCTTCTGTGTAGTCATAATGCAGCTGAGTGTGAGTTGCATTTCTCTTCCTTAGTTCAGAAAGCTCCTTAGCTTCTCGATCCCTCATCAAATGGAACTTGGTATGGTCACTGTTACCATGCAGGAGATACTGGTTCCCTTCATAGCTGATGAACACATCTTCACTTCTGAAATCAAAAGCTACAAGACTGAACACTTTCATCCAATCAACCCCAATGATCATATCCAGTTCTCCTAACTCCAAGATTCTCATGCTGAAGTTGAATTCATGATCCTGAATCTTCCAAACCACCTCAGGGACCATAGTAGCCCCACCAAGTTTACTTCCATCAGCAATTGTCACCCTGAAAGGTTTTGTAGTTTTTTCTGCAACTTCATCTTTTCCATAACCCAAGGATGGATAAAAGTGTAAGTGCTGCCAGTATCCAAAAGCTTTTGAACCTTTAAACCATCCAAATAACCAATCAACCTGATGGTGTTAGCCACAATGCCCTCTGTGTCATCAGTACCAAGGGATTTACGGATTATTTCTTCAGGTTCCTCCCCCTCAGTCTGATCCAGTTCATTCCAGTTCCACTCAGCCACCCAAATATCCCCATCAGCCTCTTTGTTATCCTCGTCTGCTAATATGTAGTGAATCTTCTTCAGCTTGCAGATATGGCCTGATGAAACTTGTCACCACACTTATAGCATAACTTGTTATCCCTTCTGTATTGTATGTCTTGAGCACTGACTTTCTGAACTCCCTCTCCAGCATTCTTGTTCTCTCCTATAGGTTTAACCGGTGGCGGTTTCCATAGGTTTGGTCTCTGAATAACAGGTTTCTGAAACCCAATTGTGTTGCCATGTCCCTGTTGACCTCCATATCTAGCCTTCCTGTTCAGCATCTCACAAACTTGCTCTTGGAATAGAGCTGATTCCGCGGCAGCATGAAGAGTGGAAGGTTTGCTAGGATTCACTAAGACCTGCAACTCATCCTTCAATCCACTAATGAAGTTGGAAATAAAATACTGCTCAGGTAAATAAGGATAACTGCAGACCAGTAAAGCCTTAAGATCCTCAAACTTCTCCTCATACTCCCTCACAGAACCCTTTTGATACAGTTTGTTGAACTGAGTAAACAAATCCTTCAACCATGACTCAGAAAATCTTTTCAAAACAGCCACTGAAAATTCATTCCAGTTGTGGAAGGGTGAGTTGGACTTAACAGAATTATACCAAATCCTAGCCTTCCCCTCCAATACCAGCTCAATAACTCCTAATCTCTCCACATCAGGAAGTTGATAAAAGTAAAAAAAAATGTCTCACACTTGTGCAACCAATCCCTTGGATTAGTTCCATTGAAATTTGATAACTCCACTTTAGGATAAACACTGTTACCCTGATCATTCCTAACATTCCTCCACTGTGTTTTATCCATGATCATTTACCACATCATTATACTCACAAGATCAGGCATCACAACCCTAGGGATATCATCATTCTCATGCATAATTACTCTTGGATACTTATAACCAGCATGAATTGATCTACCCTCAAACTGTGATAAATTCCCAATATCAAAGTTATTAGGCTTAGTAGGTACCTCCGTAGCTCTCTGACCGAGGATCTGAACTGAACTGTGCTTCGGCGGTCGAGTCGGAGATGCTGCCGGAAATTTTCCACGCTCAATTGCAGGAATCTTCATTCCATGAATAACCGTATTCGAGCTGCTCCTTGAGCTCTCCCCTAGCTCGCGCTGAAACCCCAGTGGCAGCCGCTCCCCTCCGGTTACAAACTTCTCCATCTGAGCCGCGATTTTGCTCTCAGCATCCGACGGAGGCGCCACCTTGATTTTTGACAGCTCAGAAGTCATTTGTTGCATGATGCGTTGTAGCAACACCTCTTGAGATTCATGAATTGAATCGCGAATCGAGTCGCGCAGTGAATCCGCGGTCCTCATCGACTCCGAGCGCATCTCGAGTAGCTTTGAATCCACGCCCGTCAGCTTCAAATCCAGGTGAGCATAGAACTCCGTTCGCAGATCGTTCCTCTCCGTGCGAACATCGTTCCATTGTTGCGCGAATTCCTTATCGCCTTGCTTGATACCAACTGTCAAGAGCTCACTTGTATTAATGATGAAAATAGGGAAATTACAGGAAAGAAGAAAAAATTGTAAATCTGCACATTTGTGATCAATCAACTAAATCGATAACTTCTCCAATAAGCTAGTATTCTAGGCTATACTACCTAGAGAGAAAATGGTAGTTTTGCCCAGCTGCTGCCTCCACACAATAGGCACCACTTCCACCAACTGATTTGGTAAAGAAAGAAGAGCCACCCCTCAATGGTCAAGTTGACTATAAACCGAAATTACATGAATGCCCTTAGTCCAATTCCAGGATCCTGACACCAAACCAAAAACCCGAACCACACAGGGCCTTAGTGTCTGTCTAGGTCATATGAGACTTTCATAATTTAATCATCTTCGAGAACTACTGCCCATGACACTCCGTAATAAACGAACACAACTTCCTTCTATACTATTTTATTTGTCATAAAATGCCACAAATTGATGCTAAGCTTCCAAGTTGCGATTTAATTAATATGTAATCGTGGACATCACAATTAATGGTCATCTGGGATATAATTTTAATCTTTGGAAGACAAAAAGGAGTTGGAATACTTGTAAGTTGCGTTTAAAAACAATTCATAGTCGCGTTTGTCAACTCTTTAGCTAAGATAATAGGATGCAAATTTATATGCCAATAATATCATCTATATAGTATAGTTTTCGATTATTGAATAAATTTATAAATGATTGATATTAAATTCTCCATTGTGGAGTTTGACTTGTTGCACCTAATGTGAATACTCCATTTGCACGTCTATTTCAATTTTTTATTTGCATGCTAATTGCGAGATGATCGCATCACCCGTGTCTTTCTGTAAATACTGGTCTTTTTTATATTTGGACACCTAATTTTCCACAGTGCTCAAAAATATCATAACATCCCAGTGAATGCGACGTCATAGTCTAACATGTCTGAGTGTGATATTATCGTCTTTATTGATTACTGATGCAATTTTGCGTGATAGTATATATCGGTTCAAATGTAATGTAAATTTAGTAACCGTAATGCGTTAATTCCATTGGATATCATATCAACTCAGCTCAATATGAACTAAACATCTCATGGTTCTCAAGTTCTTTGAGATGAAATCAATTACAAAATTTTGAATAATCGTATCCCATGAGATATTTAGTTCATACTGAATCAGGGGTGGAGATAGAAATATTATTTTGGTAGGTCAAAATTTGCATAAAAATTGTTAATAAAAAATAAAATTATATAAAAATTGACCAATTCTTGGGTGAGGCTGCCTCACTCATGAGTCAGGACCAAGTAAACACTTTTTTTTGACGAGATTTGATGAACTGACACAAAAGTTTTGATGAGGTGACATGTTTGATGAATTCACACCGAGATTTGATGATGTGGCGTCGTGATTTGATGATGTGGCGTCGTGATTTGATGAGGTAGTAGTGAGTTATGATGAGGTGGCAGCAATGAAACTTTTCTTATTTGGCCTTGCCTCATGGGTGAGGGTGCCTCACAGGAGAATTACTCATAAAAATTAGGCCTAAAATTATTATTATTATTTTTTAAATGGCCCAACCCTATTTCTGCCACTGTATTGAACTAAACTTATACAACATTCAAGGATTTTTTATAAAACAAAAAATAAAAGTGGCAGTAACACAAAATTGACAATTAACATGCACAAATAGTTAAACCAATTAAATTAGCATATAAATTATTTAACCATAAATTTATAGTGAAATTGTATCATGATTTTTTCCAAACAAATAGTCTACTTAGATAACCCTTAGATCTGGGTGAAGTGCTAATATAAGCTCCCGTTCTATATAAATACTATTATAATTTTTGTCCGGCCAATTTAATGTAAAGTATAGCCTTAAATGTAGAGGTGGGCATCGGGTTCGGCTTGTTTAGATTGACCCTCAAAAATCTCAAACCCAAACCTGAACCATATTAGTTATGAACCTGAATTCCGAATTCGGATTCAGGTTATTTGGGTTTCGGTTTGTTTCGGTTTGAACCCGGACAACCCAATTTAAAACTTCAAATTGTTGGACAATCTAAAATTTCTTAAAATGCTCAATCAAAATTATTCAACTAAAACATAGACATGAAGTCTGAACACTTTGGGTATTTAAGTCTGAAGAACGTAGATGAGAAAGGAGGGAGAGTTTATTTGAAAGACAAATTCAATATTCTATTAACCAATTTAGAAGATTACTATCAATCTGCCGATCTAGTATTTACCACAGTCCCGACTCTAAAGTCCAGAAGAGTTAGAGATAAGGTTAACTTCAAATTTTACTATTATATATATATATATATATTAATTTTTGAATTCGGTTTTCGGGTTGAATTTCAATACCCAAACCCAAACCCGAACTAAAACCTATGTTTATAATTCAAATTTTTTTTTAATTCGGATACTTGAAACCCATTTATTGCATTCAAATTCGGGTTAATTAGTTTCGGCCATTTAGTTTCGGTTTTCGGATTTCGGTTATTTTTTCCCACCCTAGCAGGAGGGATTGTTACAACCCCAGGGACACGAAGGTCTTTTACTACCAGCTAAGATGCTGAAATAAGAAGAGAAAATGCCCAAAATGGTATGGGTGGGAAAAAAACTACTGAAAATCAAATCAAAACCGAAAAATCCGAAATCAATTTGCAGTTAATCAATTCTTAACTACGTCAGATTGTATTTGCAGTCAATCTAGAACTAGGGATATATGAACAATTTGTCTATTTTATACCATTTTCATGGCCGCTTTTTAAAATCTAATACTCCTATGTATATTAAGATAGCTAGTATTGTAGTTTTAATCAAACTATATAATTAAGAGAGAACATGATCTTATTAGTTGATCGATTGAATCGGACACAAGAAACGCACAATTAATTAGTAACCTAACTGGAAAAGAACTGAACATTACAGTTCTTTTTCTTCAAGGAAAAGAACAGCTAGCTATGTTCCATCACAATTATAAATCGATGGTTTTCAAACTTTTCATAAGAAAAACAAAACCCTTAAAATGGAAGAGATTTCTCCCGTTCTTCCAGAAGACCTGTTCATCAGCGAAATACTGCTTCGCCTTTCTGTAAAATCACTAGCCCGCTTTCAGTGTGTTTCAAAGTCATGGCAGTCTTTACTCTCAAGCCCTCAGTTTGTCAAACCCCACATCAAGTTCCACTTCCACGATCCGCCGGAAAACATCATCTTCACCGATTCCTCCGGCGACACTGTCTACACCGCCACCCTTGCTAGCGGCGGCGCTGCGAGGAAGGTCGTTCTGCCAATGGTTGAGCCCGGGATCGAATGGAACAGAGTTACAGTGATAGGGTCATGCCATGGTATGGTTCTGCTAGGGAAAAATAAATGGGCATGGCAATCCAACGTGATTTTGATGAACCCAGTAACTTCAGAAGCGGTGAAATTAATCCCTACTTTTTACCGGCTAGGTTATTTTGCATGGGGTTTGGGCTACGATAGTTTCAGCGAGGATTACAAATCCTTAATTCTCTCACGCATGGATAAAAAAAGTTGGCATGTACGTGCAGATATTTACAGTGTTAAATCGAAAACACATAAGAAAGTCATAATCTCAACTTACAACCAAATCTGTGATCCTCATCACCGCCATGGCGTGTTTGTAAACGGCTGCATTCACTGGTTGTTCAACGAGGATGACAACATAGGCGCTTTCAGTTTGGCCGGAGAGGAATTCGAGATGCTAGATCTTCCCGGAGGAGTCTATCGAAAACACGGAATTGGTTGCACTGGCCTTTATGTTCTCCGAGGATGTCTTGCTCTGAATTCTGCGGCGGTTAAAAGGTTTCCTTTCTTCGATGTTTGGATGATGAAAGAGTACGGTGTGCGAGATTCTTGGACGAGACTTAGAGTATGGTGTGACGATGTTGTGAAATCGATTTATCAAGCACCTAAGGTTGTTTGTTTTCTGGGAAAGGATGAGATTCTTATGTTGAAGGATAGGCAATTGGTTGCATACAGCTTCATCAATGGAGTTTGGAGGGATGTAGTTATTGATGGTTTTCCACATCGTTATGTTTGCAGTGTAACGGCTTTTACAGGGAGCCTTGTTTCTCCAAACTACAAACAGTATAAAAATACTCTATATTGATATATGGATGTGCATTTTAGTGTGCATTACAATGTTTGCATATGCATAATCATATATAGAGGAAGAGAGTGTATCGTCTTCCTTACGATGAGACATTGATATTGATTGAAAATAAAATGAGATTCAATATCATCAAATTATTAAGGAAGAAACTAGCTGTTGTGGATGATCCCTCTTCACCGATGATGCTTCCGCCTGGTCGCCGGTTACAACCTGCAATAGATCCCGATTTGGTTCGGGATTAATCCTCCGATGCCTAAATTAGTTTGGCTCTAGATGTATATTCTAAAATCTTGATTAAGAGTGCGTTGCTTGGGGGTCAAAAACCGGTGCCTATAAGGGGATCTCCTAGTAGCATGCTTACCTTTTCCTTCTCTATGTTCTCCTATTTATATCTTCAGAAGGATGATTCTCTATCGGACCTTTTTCCTCCTCGTGGTTTCGTCGTGTCTATCTTTACTCCACGATTCCTCGAGCCACTATTATCGCCATCGTGTGTTATGTCTCTTTTATCGGGTCATTAGGCTTAATACGTTATTCTTCCTTATCGGGCTGTAAGGCTAACAACTTTAGTTTTATTGTTGGACCTATTGTAGTGATTGTGCTAATAGTAGTTTAGCCCCTATACACCACTAGCAATGACTCGATATAATTAATAGTAAAACCTTAATGTTTCAAAAAAGTGTTTGTAACAGTGGAATACACATTATAGTAAAACCTTCGCATCTTAATAAACTCGATATATAATTATAATTAATTTTTTCATAATTAATATATACTACTTACCAAGATTTATCATTATTTTATATTCTCTCATTTTCTTACACATTATTTTCACAATTCAACATATTGCATATATTTTATTTCTATTTTAAAATTGAATAAAATTTTAAATATATAAAAATAATTAATTAATGAAATTCGGGCAATGCCCGAGTATAATCTAGTACTATATTACATCAACAAACCTAGTCAAAAGTACTATATTACATCAACAAACCTATTCAAACATCATGTTAGTATGTGAATCATATTTTGGTTATAGTTGGTTGATATGATACTATTTTGAGCAAAACCCTCATGTACCCCTGAGTTCTTGGGGTATGTATTAATATGCCCCTGAGTTCTTGTAAAGTGGTGATATGCCCCTGGACCGACGGAGACTTTTTTTGATATAATTCTAGAGTATTTTCTTTCTTGCCAAAATCGATTGGAATACACAAAATCACTCAATGGTGAATATAGTGGTAATTTTTGTCCCAATTGACGTGTGTCGCGTGTGTTAACTGTGTTTTAAAATTTCAAAATTTTGGGTATTTTGTTTTCAATTCTCTTGTCACCGCTTCAATGCTGCATTGTAAGCTTTTCTCTTTACCAATCAATATGTTTGATCGACCAAAATTCAGTGAAACTTACAAACTAGGGGTATATCAGCACTTTTCAAGAACTGAGGGGCATATTAATACATACGCAAGAACTCAGGGGTACGAGGGAACTTTTTTCTACTATTTTTTTATGGAACAGAGTCATCAGTTATTTTTCTTTTGAACATCATGAGTTCTTTTTAAATACTTATATAAATTTTCCATAATTTATTTATATATATAAAAATACGACTATACTTTTATGTTTTTCATATTATACCAATATATATGTGTGATATAAAATATATATTATAAAAAATTGAAAATTAATTGAAAATATGTTTTACTATACTTCTTCTTAGATGCAAATCAACTTTCAGCTTCGGATGATAGGAGAAGCAACCATGCTAACATTGACAGTCGGTAATAACAATGATAAATTACATAATTTTAATCGTCCAGGTCATCAAACAGATATGAATCTATCTTTCAATTCACCACCGTCTGAAACTACCAATACGTACTCTGCACAATTTTCAAATACCCTCTTCCATTCACCCACTACCGTATAGAACTACCAATAAGTTATCCCAACACCAATTTCAGTATCGCAGAATTAACACATTTCTCACACATTTTGAAACTTGATTTATGTGGATCCACACATTACACCGTTAAAATCTACCAACATATTTCATGGCACAATTCCAATTTCTACGTTGGAAATACACACAGTTTGTGTTGGGAGGAGATACCACTACCAGTCCACAATTCCGATTTTTCCCCACAGTTTTACGAGTAGAATTTAGGTTGAACTATCACCTAGCGTGATGGGTAAAATTTATTTATATATTTTAAATATAATAAAAATTAAATGGCATTAAAATGTAGGATTGGAGGGTAATTATATATCCAAAACTAATAAAACTTATAATTTTATTTTTTGAAAAATATCATTCATATGTTGGATAGTAATTATATATCTGACGTAAGACCACAAACATAAATTTATATATTATCCATATATAGTAAATTAGCGCCTGAATATCCAACCATTAAATTGTTACCATACATATTTAAAAATGAAGTTTAATCTTCTTCTTTCAATCTACAGCCATGGTATAAATCAGATTCTATGAATTTTAACACCTAAAACCACAGCAAGATTCAAAGAAGGAAAACCATTTCTGATCAAAAGATGAAAACGAAAAAGCCTGTTTTAACCCCGACGTACTGGTTTATGGGAATGAGCGTTTCATTAATTGCATGGGGGTGTATGTCAATATAAAGGAAGCTCATTTTTGCATAGACTTGAACCTTCAACAACAAAGGTCTAAGAAAATGAGGCGAAATTGTGCAGATCTTCCCCAAGATCTGATAATCAATGAAATCCTACTTCGCCTCCCTGCAAAATCAATCGGACGGTCCAAGTGCGTTTCAAAGCCATGGCGCCGTTCACTGTCAAGCCCTCAATTCCTAAAAGAGCACCTGAAGCGCCACGTGGACGACCCGGAATGCGTTCTGTTCACAGATTCCTTCCACCACTCTCCCAACCCGGCCGTGACTCTCAGCACCGCCGGAGAAGACGGCGCCGCCGGCTTGAAACCGGTGAACTTCCCTTTCTACGGCCCCGACCTGTGGCTGGAACCCGGTACCTGCAACGGGCTGGTGATGTTTTCACTCAAGAAAAACAGGGGCATGCTTCTGGTGAATCCCATCACCACAGAAGCCATGGAAATCCCCGATAACACTCCTGGCTGTTTTTCCGAGAAGGGGCTTGGCTACGACAGCCTTCACGATGATTACAAGATCGTGAAGATGTCGAACAAGAACAGCGATGACGCGCTCAAGCGAATGGATGTTTTTAGTGTGAAAGAAAAAGCCTGGAGGAGGATTGCGAATTCCCCTTACTACCCTTGCCCGGAGGCCTCAACCGGCGTGTTCGTGAACGGCTGTGTCCACTGGCTGGCCTCCGAGCACCTGGATCACGAGCTGCCTTCCGATCATGTCATAGCCGCTTTCAACATGGAAAGCGAGGAGTTTAATGAAGTTCCGTTCCCTGATGGAGTTGATGTCTGCCCTTATCGGCTCACTGTTCTTGGTGGATGCCTTACTGTGGAGATGCATAGCGATCTCATCGAGCTCTATGTGATGAAAGAGTACGGCGTGCAGGATTCTTGGTTCAAGATGGTTGTGTATAAAATTCTATCTACGTTAATTCAAACAATTGCTATTTAACTAGTTCTGCCTATCATGATGTTCCAACATGAAATAATGTAAAGTGCAGAAAGTAAATGACACCAGCAATTGTTTACGCAGTTCGATGCAACGCATCTACGTCTGCGGGGCCAAGCCCAGTAATGTAATCATCCACTAGTATGTCAAAGATACAGTTTATACAATAACTTATCTTTACTACTCTATTGTGGATCTGCAAATCCCTTGCTGCCAATCCTGCCTTAACCGAATCCCACCGGTCTCAACTTCCGTTGACGCTGGATCACCTCCTCCCGAGATTTTATGGCGTGTGATTACACTACTAAACTTCCATGTCCCAGAGTAGGAATCATGAAGTTTTAGAGGACCTTGCTGCCTATCGCCGCTATGGACAATTCTGAATGCAGAATTGTAGTTCAGTAAAAACGGTCGCTTTGGCGTTGCAGCTGTTGTCCCATTTATAGCTCAGAGCCGTGTCCTTCAACAATTTCCACGGCAGAGGAATTCTTCTTCCATAATAACTCTTATTCAGTTCGTTAACAGCCTGGAAGAAAGAATCCTGAATATATCCAACTCCTAAAATATAGCAGAATTTCCTTTTCCTAATCCAAGTAAATCTCTGCAAATATTCCATAAATAATTCCGAATTGGAGATGGATATGGACTGTATTTATTCCATAAATAACGTTGGACATGGACTGTATTTATTCCATAAATAATACATGCAGTAATATTCCGCCATATCCATATACCATAATTAAACCCTGTGCTGTCATCAATTTGTCCGCAACTTCTGTTCTGTACTGATACCCGTCTGTTGATGTTGGAACATCACTTTCCACAAATTAGCCAATTAAGTCTACGGACTTTACAATCTCCCCCTTTGGCAATTTGTGGACCCAATAAACTTTGGATGGCATAATAGACTGATAGAAATCTCAGGCAATAAATCATAAGACACAAACCTCCCCTGAGTATCAGAATCAACTAGTTCAAAACATATAACTCCCCCTGAGTTCTAGAATACAACTAGTTCAAACAGCCATCAACTTTTCAGCACACGAATTCCAGCAAATAATACCATGACAGATAGGAAACAAAATACAGTCATCCCAAAGCAAAGTATCCCACATCATCCAAAATTCTCCCCCTGGGGCCATGAATATGCCAAAAGCCCTCAAAAGAACTCCTCAGAGGCAAGATTAAACATCAAATAGCCAGGATACTTGAGCTCATTTAGAGGTGCTATCATTACTAGAACTCTGCTATTCAAAAACGTCATCAAAACTACAATTCCAAACAGGTTCTAGCATCCTCAAGAGCTGCATATACTCAACAGAAAATTCCCAACTATATTGGCATAGATTTAAAGTTTACCTTAGCAGAAATGCAATATGCCATATATAACAGTCACTCTAGCAGACACTCTTCCTTCAATGTATCAACTGCTTTTAACTCATCGGAAGAAGTAAGTAACCTCAACTCCCATTTCTTTGAGAACAACAGTAAATAGTGTATCATCTCTTTTCCTGATAAACTTGGCAGCCAAATGCATATGCTTCAAAAACACCATGCCAAGAGCGAACACTATTCTTGTTCTAGTGCAATACAAAAGCTTTCCCATGTCTCAAGTCATATTAGTGGCATGTGACATTGTAACCCAGAAATACAACCACTGTGTGCAGACAAAAATAGCTCAAGAGACAACAATGACGAGGGAAAATTAATTCTGATTGATCAGACCCGAAACCGATGTTGGAACGTGGATTCCAATAGTATTTGCACCAAACGATTTAGACCCCTGTGCATTAAGTCCATACGGATGTCTCAGATACTTCTGCTCATAAAACTTATCAAACGCAATCTCAACCAGATCCAACCGAATGCTCTTCATTAGGATTGAAGAAATCACATCATCTCAAAACACATATCCCATCAACTGAACAACACTTTATGGTATATAAGATCTTCAGGATGAAACCTATTAGAAGAATGCTACTCATGATCTGAAAAACAACTTTTCTAAACATCATTACCATAAGTCACTCCCTTATTATACTCGCTAAAGTTTGACACTGCATCCCAAAAACTTGACATGTACTGCAAAACCAAATGCTTCAAACTTCAGACCAGCCAACTGCTTCATATGAAAGTGTAAGGGAAACATTGAATTCCATGTATGCATACGATGATGTTATCACATCACTAATAATCCCTTCAGGGGCATCAGTCACAGATGATGTCCCAACATCAATACTGATATCCATTTCTCAAATAACAATGATACCTCCCCTAAACTCGTGAAGGTCTCACCCTTAGGACAACCAATCATACAGCTATATTCACCTCAGCAGTGAAACAGATTCAACCAGCCAAAGATAACCAACTCAAGTAGTGACGCCTAGGATTTCAGAAAGTGTACAACCTTGAGTTTGTGGCTTCCACAAGTACACTGTGATGATGGTTGTCTCTGTACAGTTCCTTGCAAGCACTCATAGCAGCGGAAGAAATCTTCTAACAAATTGAAGAGTCATTGAGAGCGGCAAGGAGGTTGTGTTAGAGTAATGATTGAAGAGCATGAGACATACTTACTGAGTGCAAAACCATTTTGGCCCAACATTCTTCTAGAATAAAATCCGACTGGGCCCTCAAAAATAAATTCCATGCACTTTCTCATACTTACCCGTGTTGCAACATCATCAGCCATTAATTGTGCATCCAGAATTTCATCATGTTGCAACGTCAAAATACTTCACTTCTGTCACTCAACTCACATCAAAATCTTCATTCAGAACATAGATAGCTCCCCTGACTTCTACCTCAGAATCCTCTCTGTTTCTCATCTCTAAGCCATATTCAATGATCCAGTAACATCCCAAAAATACACAGATTTTAGTACAGTATAGAATTCTCCAACAAACCAGAATGATCTTACCACACAGGAACAGATCCCCAGAAATTCAAATAACGGATCCCAAAGAAAACTAACAGCTTGCAGAGCAGACGTCCACCGAAACATCATTCAAGATTAATCTTCAAGAGTCAACAGATACCTGATGTGTTCGGTGTGGGATTTGATTCTAAAACAATAAGACTTAGTTACAGTTCAGATAGATACATTAGCGTCGATCTCCTTGAGAATACCTTGAGTTGTAGACACATCAGCTACAATCTCCTTGAGAATACCTTGAGCTGATTCACTCTGTGCACAGACTGATGTTTCAACGTCACCAGGTACAGAATTGGTTGTTCTGATGTTCCAACATGGACAACATCACCTTTAAACATTCAAACCAGAATCAACTCCCCCTATGGTCAACACCTGAGTTCTTAATATCATTCATAACCAAGAATTACTCAGTTCAAACTATCAGCACGAGATCAAAACACCATACAGAGGTCTAGTTTAACCAAAACAGTCCAAAATCACCAGGATAAACTAGAACTCGTTCTCTAATTTGCAACCCAAATCCACCACTGCCCAGATTCAAAACAATCAACAACGAATAACAGTGGTAGTTCTCAAATATGAAGCTCTACTTAAGGCAGTTTCAATCCTTCAAGTTTTTTCACCAACAAACACACTGCACCAAAGTACTCATGCATATGCAACCCAGAAAATCAACAAAATATCTGGTTGAATGCAGATTAGGGTAGTTAGAGACCTCGTTGCAAATTTTGCTTCACTAACTTCGGTTGTGCTTGTGATCCATGACCAGAGTATCCGATATGAGAGGACTATGAGTAGCTTCGTCATCCTCTGTTGTCTAGAAGTGCTTTGTGCAGATATAAGTACAGAAACTTCTTCATCAATACTCCTTAAATTTCCAGCACCTCCAGGTTGTTCTGACGTTGCAACATCAGCACCAACACTCAAGTCAATACCAACTCCTTGTTACTTCAACTCAGAGTTCTTACCATTATCATCACTCAAATACACTCTGAACATAACATAGAGGGCCTACGCATCGGGATTTGAACAGTGAATCCAAAGAAAATCATATCAATGCCCATGCACAACCCGCAACAATTTAATCAAATCCTCATAGAACAAAGCTTAGCATTTAGGCTATTGAAATCCTTGTTGTCGCTGTCAATCCTCTTACCTCGGACTCAAACATCTTCACAGAATACAATACAATCGAGTACTCACTCATGTTGCAACATCAGTAAAACCATGCATCCAGAACTCAAGCATGTTGCAACATCGAGGACCAATACAACTATTTTTGTGTTTTTATTTTTATGAGAAATAAATAACAACTATACAGATTATAAGGGTATGTACCTCAAGTACGAGCACCGACAAAAGTGCAGTCTACTCCCCCTCGACGATAGCCCTGTTTGACAAGAGAGTGCCTGAGTCGCATAGTCCAAGCTTTCGGTGATTCTTTCGGACTACGTAGATTCTTATACCCCTTAGAATGGTGGAAATCAGCCATTGATATTGTATCGCCATATAGGGAACCTTCTTCACAAAAGATTGTAGCATCCGAAACATCCTGTTTTGAAGCATCTTGAGCCACTGAAACCTCCACTGAATCAGCATGTTCTCTAACATGTAAGTTTGTAGCACTAGGTATGTAAGCTGGTTCCATCAAATCCAAGTGCAATAATTCCAGATTACGCGATGTTGCAACATCCTGTACAACAGATTGTGAACTTCTGGTCTGCTTTCGCTGTTGACGAGGGCTGCCCGTAATTTCCTTCTGATACATCAGTACTGGTATTCCACTTACACCCTGAATTCTTGATAATTTGGCTAAGGTTTTCATGTTGGCATGTCCAAGTTTCCTATGCCATAAATCTGACTCATCCATCTTTGTGACTAGACACTGAACATCCTGTTGTAAGACATAGCAATTATCTGATGATCTCACTCCAGTAAATACTTCCTTGGACCCTTGTTGGACAGTACACTCTTTATCATTAAAGTGCACAGTAAGCTTGTTATCGCAGAGATGACTAATACTGATTATGTTTGCCTTTAGATCCTCAACCAGCAAGACATCATGAAAAATAGGGAGATTTTGAATCTGTAAATCACCTTTCCCTACAACCTTGCTGATCTTACCATCACCAAATTTGACTATACCATGATAAGGAACGACATTGCTCATAAACTTCCGAGACCCAGTCATATGTCTAGAGCATCCAGAGTCAAAGTACCATGTGTCTCTAGAATATGCACTTAAACAGGTATGCACAACAAGGCATTTAAGTGAGGTTTTTGGAACCCATACCTTTTTGGTCAGCCTGGTTCTCATCGTTGGCTCCATGTTGGGACATGAGGAGAACTGTTTCCCGAACATGATATCCCGAAGCAGCTTTCTGCATTGATAGTCAGAGTGACCTTGCATCATACAATACTCACAGCACTTCGGTGGGGCTCTTCTGATTTCCTTCCATCCTTCAGATTGATCAGCTACAGGTTTTGGCACAACTGTTCCTTTAGATACAAACGATATACTCTTATCATTTCTCTGGGGCAGTGGATCCTTAGCTATCACAGGTTGCTTAAGTTTAACCTTTTGCTCATAGCCTAGGCCAAACCTGTTTCCAGCATTCTTTCCCATACCAAGAAGGTCATCCAACTGCGCAGTACCTTTGTTTAGCTTCTGAATAGTGGTTTCAGCTGACTCAGCTCTCTTGATCATAATTTCAAGCTTTCTACTAGTGACCTCAAGGGAGATTTCTGCAGTTTTCGCTCTAGTTGACATGTCAGACCACTTCTGCTTCAGTGTCTCATTCAAGGTTTCAGCGTCTGCAGCCTTCTTGGTCATGACTTTCAACTGCAAGTTCAAATCCTCAATAGTTTCTTCATCTATCATGGCACCACGAATTAAGTCCTCCACCTTATTCCTGATAGTCCTTACATCAGATGAAACTGAACTAATGACTGTCACATCTTCACTTAAATCTTCCATAACCATGATGTCGGAACATGACCCAGAGTTTTCTTCCAGTACAGGTGTTTCCTCAATTTCCTCAATTCTAGCACCAAAGGAGACAAACTGATTCTCACTTTTCTGGGCTTCTTCTTCTTCTTCATCACTCCATGTAGCAATGTAAGCTTTTGCCACAGTAGATTTTAGATTTGCACAGTTAGCCCTTATGTGTCCGTATCCATCACATTCCCTGCACTGCAGTTTTCCAGCATGTTTTGAACCTTCAGGTGCTCGATTGGGCTCCTCCCTTACTTTAGCTTGGTAAGGTTTGTTGTAGAAACCTTTCTTCTCATTACTTCGTTTCAGAAGTTTTTCAAAATTCCTTGACATCAGTGCCACATGCTGTTGATCCATTCCCTCTAATTCCAGATCATCAGTCTCACTGAATTTTTCAACCGATGTTCCCACATGACTTGATTTCTGAGCATGCATGACTGAACTTGTAAAGGCCAAGTTTTTACTGGGAAGCTCGACTCCATCGTTTAAATGCATTTCAGCTGCTCTGAGCTCTCCCACAATCTCGTCAAAGGTGACCGTAGCCCAGTTAATATTCGGATGCATAGCGAAGATCTTGCTGTCGAACTTATGAGAGAGAGACCTCAGCATTTTGTCAACAAGCTTCTTGTCACTGAATTTTTTACCGAATTGGAAGGCTTTGTGAGTGAGCTCTCTTATTCTCACACTGAAGTCGTTCACTGACTCATCTTCTCCCATCTTCAGATTCTCGAATTCGGTTTTGATCATCCCCAACCTTCTCATCCGAATGGGATTGTTGCCTTCATGATGAGCCTCCAAGGCATCCCAAGCAGCCTTAGCAGTGGTGCATCCGTGAATAATTCTAAATTGTTCATCATCGACCCCAGTAAATAGAGCGTTTAATACTCTGTTATTCAGCTTCTTGGAAAGTTTCTCTGCATCAGTCCAGGGCTGAGGTTTTGGTAAGGTTGCTCCATCAACTACTACAGTGGGGGTTGACCAGGCTGTCTCAATAGAGCTCCAAGCTTCATCATCCAGCTGAGATATGAAGATCGTCATCTTGGTCTTCCATAGGTTGTAGTTGTCAGCATGTAGCATGGGAGGCCTTGTCACAGATCCGCCTTCATTTCCTGACATCGTAGATAGATCTGATCTCACCAACCTCGCAAGAGGATAAACAAAAGGTGACTCAGCTCTGATACCAATTAAAATTCTATCTACGTTAATTCAAACAATTGCTATTTAACTAGTTCTGCCTATCATGATGTTCCAACATGAAATAATGTAAAGTGCAGAAAGTAAATGACACCAGCAATTGTTTACGCAGTTCGATGCAACGCATCTACGTCTGCGGGGCCAAGCCCAGTAATGTAATCATCCACTAGTATGTCAAAGATACAGTTTATACAATAACTTATCTTTACTACTCTATTGTGGATCTGCAAATCCCTTGCTGCCAATCCTGCCTTAACCGAATCCCACCGGTCTCAACTTCCGTTGACGCTGGATCACCTCCTCCCGAGATTTTATGGCGTGTGATTACACTACTAAACTTCCATGTCCCAGAGTAGGAATCATGAAGTTTTAGAGGACCTTGCTGCCTATCGCCGCTATGGACAATTCTGAATGCAGAATTGTAGTTCAGTAAAAACGGTCGCTTTGGCGTTGCAGCTGTTGTCCCATTTATAGCTCAGAGCCGTGTCCTTCAACAATTTCCACGGCAGAGGAATTCTTCTTCCATAATAACTCTTATTCAGTTCGTTAACAGCCTGGAAGAAAGAATCCTGAATATATCCAACTCCTAAAATATAGCAGAATTTCCTTTTCCTAATCCAAGTAAATCTCTGCAAATATTCCATAAATAATTCCGAATTGGAGATGGATATGGACTGTATTTATTCCATAAATAACGTTGGACATGGACTGTATTTATTCCATAAATAATACATGCAGTAATATTCCGCCATATCCATATACCATAATTAAACCCTGTGCTGTCATCAATTTGTCCGCAACTTCTGTTCTGTACTGATACCCGTCTGTTGATGTTGGAACATCACTTTCCACAAATTAGCCAATTAAGTCTACGGACTTTACAGTGTATGTGCACGATCCTAGCGTCGCGTATTGGAGTCCGTTGCCCTATGAGATCATCTGCCTTCTGGGAGAGGATGAGATACTGATTAATGACTGGGCTCGCTCGAAGCTGGCGGTGTATAATTGGAGAGATGATGAGTGGAAGGATATGGCGGTTGCTGGTGTTCCACCTGGTTTTCAGTTCTATGGACAGGTCAGCTTCAAGCCCAGCCTTGTGCCTCTCAATTATGAGTAGAGAAAAAGAATAGCAGAATTAATGGTCTGATCTAAATTGTTGTTGTTATCCAATACTCTTGTTGTTTTTGTGATAAACTCCATCATATTGTTCAGCCTCAATGATAAAAGCCAACATAACCAAAAACAGGCTGCTGAAATTCCTTCTAATTAATGCATCTAACTCTTCATATTACAATTAACCAAAACAAGTTGTTGATGCGCTGCAGATTCTATTATTGCTGATAGAAGATATGTGTTTTATTCTCAGCAAACAAAACACTGTATCTGTCAAAACACGACCGAAACGAATGATAACAGTCACCATAATACTAGCTGTCATAAACGTGATAACACAATCAAGGTTTCCATGATCATTGCAGAATTGAATAGGATGAAAGTATATATTGACCACATATACAATATGTAGACATGGTTAACAAAGAAACGTACAATACTATGATGATTTGTGAACTCAGTTTAGTTTAGCTCCTGTTCGTTTCCATATTGCAGCTAGCTAGAAGCATATAAACTATTAGTGAAAGTCACAAATCAAAAATAAACTTGCAAACTTATGATCAGTACATATGTTTGAATACATGATTGGGAGACAAGAGGCTTCTCTAAACGCGATGACTTTATAAACTGGAAATATAACACCAGCAGCTGCGAAATCTTTCCAATCTAGGCTTCTCAAATTATAAATCTCCAATTTGTGCGTATTCGTTACCAGGATTTCATCCTCTCCCAAGCGACAAATAACATCAATTGGTCGGTTAGGAATGACAGAAAGTTTAACCCAAGAATCTCCATACTCTTTCATCACCCAAACAGAAATTGCACTAACCGCTATAGCAAGACATCCATCAACAACAGAGAGCCGCCATTCACGTCCCGGTATATCCACAGGAATCGGTACATTCTCGAATTCCTCAGTGCCCAAATTGAAAGTAGCTATTACTCTATGATCAGAACGTGAGCTGATGGAATCGCGCTTGTAAGCCGTCCAATGAATGCGGCCATTTACAAACATTCCAGAGTTCCCCCCAGGATTATAATAAAAATGAGGAGAACAGTAATGATGAGGAGAATCTGCAACTCTCCAAGTTTCTGTTTTCAGGCTGTAAATATGCACTTGAGCTTGCTTATTAAGACCTACAATTTTGTAATCATCCCGGAAGCTATCATACCCGAATCCCCAGCTTGTAAAGCTAACACTTGAATGATTGGGGATTTCCCTGGCTTCTAAAGTGATGGGATTCACCAAAATCAGCCGAGTCCCCGAAAATAGAACCAAGCCGTGGCACGAACCAACGTGCAGATGCAGGCCGCCGGTTTTATAAAACGGGAAATTAACCGGTCTCGAAACGGCAATGTTGTCTCCGCCGCTACTTCTGCTGAGAGTTGTGACGTAGAAAGCATCAATGTACAAAGCGCTGAAGAGTATCCTTTGAGGGTTATCCACGTGTCGTTCCAGGTGGGCTTTAGTGAATCGAGGGCTGGAGAGTGAGCGCCGCCATGGCTTTGAAACGCACCTGCACCGTCCGATTGATTCAACGGGGAGCCTCACCAGAATTTCATCCATAATCAAGTCTTCGGAAAGCTCTGCACAGTTATCCGCCATTGCTAGGGTTTGATGATCTTACTATGGCTTTTCTTATTTTCAAGGTTCAGATTTTCCTTTATATCAGGGTTTTTACAAGGAGAGCCTTAATTTTGTGTACTGGCGGCGACGGCGTTAATTATGTCGGACCAATGTATATTCCAATGCTCTCAATGTCTTTTTATTCTTCTCCAAAGTAGCCTAAAACCAAAGTGTCCTATATATTAAATTTCCACAATGCTTTCCGTCCTACCATAAGGTTATGGTAGGACGAATGATAGTTTATGTGTTTAATGGATTTGTTCATGTGTTTCACAACTTTGTTAGTTCATTAACACATTGTTACAGATTATAACAAACAAAATTGTGAAACACAAGAACAAATCTGTCAAACACATGAACATAGCTTATAGCAAACAAAACTGTTAAACACATGAACAAATCTATTAAACACATGAACTATCATTATGGTAGGACGGTCTCACCCAAGACTTTGTATTTTTTTATTTATGGATCCAAAGTGTACTTGATTCAATCAAAGATTTTAAAAGTTTAAACACGATAAAATATGGAATTATCCTTGGTAAAATAAGTGATGTGTTTTCTTCTCTTCCACTCCAATGATGACCACCCCGGAGACGACCGGAGATAAATCTGCAAAAGATTCCCGGCTAAATCCGGGAATAAACTCCGATGCTGAAGTTAGTACTTTCCTTTTATAAATCTAGATTCTTAGTTTCTTGCGTGTACCTTTTCTATGATGGGTGTGTCTCCTTTTTATACTACTTCTTCTCCGATTTTAGCTCTCCACGAGTACTCCATGTTCCACCATTCGTGGATGATCGTGCCGCTCTATTCTTGGTACTATGCTGACCTGATCCTTACTCTTTTTTACCTGGGCCGTTAACCCCGTGGTGGTAGTTTTTACCTTTTGGGCCTGTTGTATTTTACTTTGGGCTCATTGAATATAATGGCTGGGCCTATTGAATATAATGGTATACACCATAAGCCCCCCCCAGTCGCTAAAGTTTGAGGCTAAGTGTTCGACTCTCTCGTTTGTTTTGACTAGATGAGGCGAACAAATAGTTGCTCTAATTTTAGCGGCTGATGTATGGGAATCGTGTTCGTTTGTCTTGTCCATTTTCTGTTTTACCTTCCTTCATCTTCGCCGTACCTGACTCTTCAATTTAGATTCTTCGAATTTTGAATTTTTAAATCCATAAAGGTAGTCGCCTTTTTCCGGATTCTGTGCCTAATCATGTCTTCTAATTTGAATTGAACGGCTGAGATGCGTTTGGTCTGACGCCGCCGTTTGTACTTCTTAAAAAGGGGAAAATGCCTTGAACTTATCCTCACTTTCCCATTCTTCATCAATTTGGTCATCAATTCGGCTCTCCATAAGTCCCGCAGAAGTCTCTATCTCTCTCCTGTAATCAAGTAATTCTTCCAACTTCTTCTTTTGATTGTATTTCATATTTGATCAGGAAATATTTAGGCTTGTGTTGATTGCTATTTGAATCTGTGCCTCTGTTTGATTTTGGAGCCTAGTTCTGATAATTAAGGATGAGCGATTCCGAAAAGTCATTTGATTCTTCTCGTGATTCCGGTGAGATATCCCTTGATACCGGTGTCCCTCCTGATTCCGATGATACGCTAGCCTTGCTTGAATCTGCTAAACGGGTTGAAGATGCCAGTCTTATGCATGGCCGTTCTTTGGCTTATTTCCGGCGCCGGTACCCTTGTCTGGAGAAGATCGATTTACATTCTCCTTTACCTAGTGAAAGTGTAAAAAATCCTGGAAGTGATTTTTTCGCTGTATATTGTGATTGGTTCAAAAGGGGTGTTGTGTTGCCGATTCCTTCGTGGATGATGGAGATTGCTAAGGGGTATAATATGGCGCTTGCTCAATTCCATCCCAAGAGCATAATGGTCATGATTAGGGATGGCACCCGACGGGTATTTGGTGGATACCCGCCCGCGAACCGCCCAACGGGGCGGGTATGGATATGAGTTTTTTATACCCGCCATGGGTATGGATGTTGGATTCAAACCCGCCATGGATAAATGGGTGGGTATGGATATTGATTTTATACCCGCCCCATACCCGCCCGCCCCATACCCGCCCGTCCCATACCCGCCCGTATAATACTTGTATAATATCCGTTATATATAATATTAATAATATTATTAATTTTAGCATTTTTTTAAGCATGTTTGGTCTATTTTGAAACATAAAATTTTTTTATAAGTTAATGATTAGCATATTATAAATTATTTTGTTCTATTAATATAATATATTTGAATTATTAGTGCTTTTATTTAAATTTTTATGATAATTAATATATTTTAGGTTAATTTTTTTATAAATATGGATTAATAAGTCGGACGGGGAATGTGGGTATAACATTGGCATGGACATCCACGGATACCCAGATGAGATGGATATCCAGCTGGATGGGCATGGATATTAAATTTGTACCCGTCATGGGTAAATGGGCGGGGATGGATAGTAAAATTTTAGATGGGGATGGGCATGGATAGTCTACTATCCACGCCCAGTTCGCCCAATGCCATCCCTAGTCATGATTGCTTTCCATGATGCTTGCTCCGCCCTTGATGTTCCTTTTACGTTCCAGTTGTTTCGGTCCGTCTTCCGGCTGCAAAGTCTGCCTGGTGAAAACGATCGATTTACTGTGTATAGTTATTTGAAAGAGCTGACGTTCGTAAAGTCATATCCTGATAGTTTTGCTGGGTGGCGAAGGGAATATGTGTTCGTTCGGCGAAGAGCTGGAGTGGATGATCCAATGCCTTGTTGGTCGTCTTCCTTGTCGGTAGATCGGGCTGTCGATGTGAAGGATCGACTGACTCGTGATACTGTCTTATACCAACGGCTGCTTCAACATACTCATAAGCCTCGAGAAAAAAGAAGGAAAACCTCCTCGAAAGGTTCTATGAGATATGATTATATGGCTCGATGTTAATGCCTTTACGTGATTTTCCGCTTGATTTTCTCTGTTTTCGTTCGAGTGTGTATAGCTTTTCCTGAATTTTTTTTTTATATGTTTGTATTCAGGTATGGACATGACTGATATTCCAGTTGAGTTTCCCCAGTTTGAGAAGAAGCTTATCCCTGAACAGGCAGATGTTCAGCCAAGCTCTCGAAAGGTCACGAAAAAGTCTACCTCCTCCGTTCCTCGGTCAGAGAGGACGGGAAAAAGCTCCTCTCCCCCCCGTGAGTCTGTTCGTGGCAAAGGTGGTTCTAAGCGCGATCTGCGTTCTGCTGATGGTCCTGATTCTCCTAAGAAGAAGAAGAAGGTTTCCTCAGGTGCTGTTGTGGCTGTGGCAGCCGAGTCGACCGCTGCCACTCTTGATCGTTATGCTGCTCCTGAGATGCTGAATGTGGTAAGTGATATTCCGTTCGACTCTCTTTTATCCTTTGGTTCTTCTTCTAAAGTCGATTTTAACTTTGTGTAGGTATCTGATCACCTTCGTTATGCCGCGGACTATATTAGTACTCTGAGTACTACTGTTGCTACCCGAGAAGCTATGATTAAGCTGGAGGAGGAGAATGAGTGCTTGAAACGTCAATTGGAAGCTTATATGGGTATGAGCAAGCTGGAGGAGGAAAACGCGAGCTTGAAGAGTCAGCTTGAAGCCTGTATGGCTCGCGAACAGGCTCTGTCTGACGAGCTTTCTTTTCACAAGACGGAGGGTGTTGTTCTGAATCCTTCGTATATGGGTGAATTCGTTGATGTTTTGTTCAGAACGAAGGGCTATGCTGATCATGTTCGCGCTGGATATGCCTCCGTTAAGCAGGTGGGCATGTGCGAGTATATGAAGTTCCTGAAGGAGACCTTTCCTGATCCTGCGCTTCTTCAGTATCAAGATGACGCGGCCCTTGACAGGCTGGTTTTTGAAGCTAAAACCAGAGTTTCGACTGCGTTTGAGGAGAGCGTTCGTAAGGCTGGCCATTCCTTTCCCCTTGTCGAACACTGTAAGCGCTTGGGTAAACCTTTGAGCTTGTCCGAACTAAGGAAATGTCCTGTCGATCAGCTTTTCGGGGATAAAGAAATTACTGCCCCTGTCGATCCTCCGGTCCCTACCAATATCACTCCTTCTGCTAGTCCGGGTGCCTCTCTGGCCGGTGGGGAATCTTTGGCAGGTGACCGTGCTATCAGTAGTCAGCTACAGGCGGAGGGGCCAGAGGAAGAAACTCCTAATAGCAATGTTAGTTAGTCTTCCTGTGTATTTTAC
Organism: Cruciata laevipes; assembly: GCA_963678965.1. Lineage (NCBI taxonomy): Eukaryota > Viridiplantae > Streptophyta > Magnoliopsida > Gentianales > Rubiaceae > Cruciata > Cruciata laevipes. Next base: position 3,405,423 of record OY787639.1, read on the forward strand.
CCTATCTTTATGAATGGACGAATTCAGTTTCTTGCATTTCGTTGTTTTGTTACTATTTTATATTTTATATTTCGTTGTTCTATTCCCATTTTGTAGGATAAAATACTTTCTGTAAGAAGGAAAGACTGTGTTAAAGTCTGCCAGTTGAGGAGTAGTACTGATTCTGTTGTACTAAGGGAATCAACTCCTATCGGTTTGCTTCAAAATCGATTGGAAAACGTGTTTTCCAAGATATCGGATTTAGGATGGCTTGAAAAGAACCGACGAATTGCACTTGATGTTTTAAACCGGGAAAGACTGATCAGCGCCCAGCAGTAGATTTCTGCTCTATCTGATTCTGACGAAACTTCCACTGACGAAGGCTGTTGTTCGTCTCCTGCAGCCGATGATGAGGAGTTTGCTTACGAGGACAAGGAAGTGTTCGAACTTCGTGATGAAATAGAAAAATGCCGTCGGGATTTGGAAGGTGTTTGTACCTATATGTCAAGCCTTAGACTTCCTGCCGGTCCTTACCACTGGGTTATGAGGTTCGGTAAACAACTTGATCAGGTTCTTTCTCAATTCGGTCTTCGTGAGAATTACTGGACCGCTCTGTTGAAACAGGTGGATGTGATGCGTCTTGGGTGGCATAAGATTTGTTCGCAGCAGAACGATATCATTTATCATAATCGCGTTCAAATCTGTACCCTTGTTACTCAAGGCCGAGAGTTTAAACGTGCGTATCTTGACGAGAAGCGTCGGTCTGAAGAGCACATCAAAACCATCTCCAACCTGCGAGGAGTCGAACGCCACCTAAAGGAGAGAATTACTAATCTCAACGGGTTCATAGGTGAGTTTCAAAAGAAGTACGACGAACAATGTTCGATAGCGGAAACCGTTGCTCGAAAACACCGAGGAGCGTTGGAGCGATGTTCTCAATTGGAAGATACATTGCGCAATTTACAGGCTCAGTACGAAGGTTTGCGGGCTGGTGCGTCGAGTAGTGGGACTGCTGCAACTGTTCGTCATGAAGTTGTTTTGAAGGATGGTTCATTTTTTCATCGTATCGAGGATAAGGCGGCCGAACATATCCTCGATATGGAGGATGACATGGTGGCTTTGAAGCGAGAGATACAGCAGCTTAAGGCGACTGCTGAAGCTTATGAACAGACTTGTGCCATTATGCGGCTCTTGCTTAATCAGTACGGGACTGGACCTATTGTCGATCTTCGGGACTATTACTAGCATCAGCTGGAGAATCTGTCGACTATTAGGTATACTCAAGAGCATCCCGCGGTGGTCTTTATGCGGAATGAGTTGGTTCGCCTTAATGGTAGTGACCCCGATCGTGCTCGCGTTCGTCGTCATCAGGAATTTACTCCTAGTCGAACCAGCGAACGTCGTGGGTCTTCTTCTCGTGGCGCTCGTGGTGTCTCTATGTGGCAATCCGCTGGCAGGGGTAGTTCTCGTTAGGTTCGTAAGATAAGACATGTATTATATATTTTTCATTTTTATTTTTTAGTATTACTTGTATTGTGCTACACACTTTGTTAGGTTAATATAGTGTGTTGCGGTTGGTTTTGTTACAAGCCCTGCTGACAAGATTGTCGTGACTTGGTTTTTCGCTTGATTTGTTCGAGTTTGTTTGATTTACAAGTCTCGCTGACGTAATTGTCGTGACTTGGTTTATTTGCCTACTTTATTCTTAGTGCAAGTCTAGCTGACCGTAGGTGTCGTGACCTACTTTGTGCATGTAGGGCTTGAGTATTTCGCGTCGCTTAGTAGCGTTCATCGTTAAAAGAGATTGGTGCCGAAGAGTTTGGCGTTTTTCTTTTTATATATCAACAAAGAAGCGAGGAATCGCTCAACAAATGCCGCCATTGATCATATCAAGGCTCCTATACAAATGACTATCATATTTCTAAGCGTGGTATTGCCTTAGGTTAGAAACATGCCAGGTGTTCGGTATAGTGGTCCCATCCAGGCGTTCTAGTTTGTATGAGTTGGACTGGTTTGCTTCGACGATTCTGTATGGTCCCTCCCACCTAGGAGTCAGTTTCCCTGTCTTTTCTGCCAAACTTGCTTCGTTCTTCCTTAGTACCAAGCTGTTCACCTTGAATCGTACCTCCCTTGCTCTCGTGTTGTAAGCCTTTGCCATTTGTTCCTTGTATTTCGCTTCACGGAGGTGTGCTTGCTCTCGTCGTTCTTCCAGAAGATCTAAGTTCCCCTTGATTGCTTCGTCGCTGGCCGTTTTGTCGAAATTCTGTACCCTTTCGCTTAGTACTTCTACCTCAATAGGTATCAATGCTTCTTGGCCGAACACTAAACTATAGGGGGTTTCTCCATGTGGCGTTCGAGGCGTTGTTCTATATGCCCATAGTACCTCTGGCAGTTCCTCCACCCATCCTGTGAGTTTCCCGCAGAGCCGTTTCTGAATTCCTTGCAACAGAGTCCTGTTCGTGACTTCCACTTGCCCATTCGCTTGCGGATGTGCGACTGAGGTGAATTTCTGTGAAATTTTCTTCGATGCGCACCATTCCTTGAAGGCGGTACTTGTGAACTGTGTACCGTTATCCGAGACGATAGTTCTTGGTAGGCCGAAACGGCAAACTACGTTCTGCCAAACGAACGCTATCGTTGCGCTCGTTGTTATCTTTGGGATAGCTTTCGCTTCGACCCATTTGGTGAAGTAATCGACCATGACTATAAGGAACTTGGCATTTCCTGTCCCTCTTGGAAATGGACCGACGAAGTCAATTCCCCATTTATCGAACGGCCATGCTCCGTGGATGCCGATTAACCTATTTTTTGGTATGTGACTGTCATTTGCGTTGATTTGACAGGAGCGGCATTGTTGGACGTATGCGTTCGTGTCCGCGAACACTTTAGGCCAGTAGTATCCCGCGCGTATAATTCTCTTAGCGAGGGTACTTGCTCCTTGATGAGATCCGCAATTTCCATCATGCATATCTTTTACAATTTGTAGCGCTTCACTTGGAGTAACACAGCGCAGCCAAGGCACCAAGTGTCCTTTTTTGTACAGGAATCCGCCTTCCACTTGATACATGCATGCCTTTCGTTGTATGGCTTTTGCTTCTTTTATATCTTCCGGAAGCGTTCCTTGTTCGAGAAAGGACCGAATAGGCGTCATCCAAGTTGGCTCTTCGATTGCTGTTGCCGCTACTGTGACGATAGCTGTGCTTCTGACCGGCACTATGTCAATAAGTACGTCTGTGGACCTGTGTAGGTCGCTGAACCTACTGTTCGATAGCCTACTCAAAGCGTCCGCTTTTTGATTTTCTTCTCGGGGGATTTTGATAAACTTGATGTATTCGAACAACGGTATAAGTTGCTGTACTTTTGTCAGGTACTTTGCTAATTGGCTATCTCGTACTTCGAAGTCTCCCAGTATTTGACTTATCACGATTTGGGAGTCGCTGAATACTTTGACGCTCGTGATCTTCATCTTATTGGCAAGATCCAATCCGCTAATCACTGCCTCGTATTCTACTTTGTTATTTGACAGGTGGAAATCAAATCTCAGCGCATGCTTTAATTCGTCGCCTTCCGGGCTTATCAACAGAACGCCCGCTCCACAACCTTCTTTGTTCGATGAGCCATCTACATACAGGAGCCATGCTATGTCCTCACATTTTGCCTTGTTCCTGTCTTCAGGTATTGGAGACATATGACTTGCTATGTCGTTGTCCAATGAAAACATTTCTGCCATAAAGTCTGCTAAAGCCTGTCCTTTGATAGCTTTCCGAGGCGTGAATTTTATGTCGTGTTCACTCAACTCAATTGCCCATTTCATCATTCGCCCTGACGCTTCTGGCTTTTGTAGTATCTGCTTGATCGGCTGGTCCGTAAGTACGGTTACTGCATGGCTTTGAAAATATGTTCTCAATCTTCGAACCGAATGTACCAGCGCCAAAGTTATTTTCTCGATGGGCTTATAATTCATTTCCGCTACCGTTAGCATTCTGCTTGTATAGTACACAGACTTTTGTACCTCACTGTGTTCTCTCACCAATACCGAACAGATTGATTTATATGATGCGGCCAAGTACAAGAATAGGGGTTCTCCTGCCAGTGGAATGGATAGCGATGGTAGGCTCTGAATCTCTTGTTTGAGGAGTGTATAAGCCGCTTCACATTCTTCACTCCACGTAAATTTCTTTGCCCCTTTGAGGACATTGAAAAAAGGCATATGCTTGTCTGCCGCTTTCGCCATGAAGCGGTTTAAGGATGCCAGGTATCCTGTTAAAATTTGGACGCCTTTGATATTTCTGGGTGGAGGTAAATCCAGAATTTCCTTGATTCTTTCTGGATTTGGATTCAGTCCTTTGGCCGAAACTTGTATCCCTAAGAATCGTCCTGCTCCTACTCCAATAACACATTTCTTCGGATTTAGTTTCATTCCTATGAGGAGGAGTGATGCGAACGTTTCTTCCAAATCCCGTGGGAAATCGTTCAGCTTTGAGCTCTTGATGACCATGTCATCTATGTAGACTTCCATGTTCCGTCCGATCTGTGATGCGAACACCCTATCCATTGTTCGTTGGTAGGTTGCTCCAGCGTTTTTTAATCCGAACGGCATTTTGGTATAGCAGAAAGCTCCTACACTTGTAATGAAAGCTGTCTTCTCTGCATCCAGGGGATCCATCAGGATTTGGTGATATCCCTTGTAGGCATCCAGGAATGCAAGTACTTCGTACCCTGCTATTGCATCGACCAACTTGTCGATTTTTGGTAATGGATAGCAGTCTTTTGGGCAGTGTTGATTTAGGTTTGTGTAATCAACGCACATTCTCCATCCAGCGTCTGCCTTTCGTACCATTACTGGGTTCGCCAGCCATGTTGGATACTGCACCTCCCGCAATATTCCAGCATCTGTTAATGTTCGAACCTCCTCTTCTATTGCTGCTTGTCTCTCGGCAGCGAACGTTCGCTGCTTCTGCCTGATGGGTCGAACAGTGCTGTCTACGTGTAATTTATGTGTTGCGATGTCCGACTTAACACCTCACATATCCATTATAGACCATGCGAATACTGGCGCATATTTCCGAAGTATGCTCTCGACTTGCAATTTTACCGGAGCAGGCAAATTTGCTCCCACTCTAACCAACGATGATGGGTCTCCCTCTATGACTTGGAATGGTTCGGCCTGTTCACCAAGGTCAATGTTGGGTGAGACTGCCACTGTATTGACCGATGGAAATACCTTTGTCTTCGTTGCAGGTTTCATTGCAACCGCCATACATTGCCTTGCCGCTTGTTGATTTCCCCGTACTGAGGCTATACCTGCTGGTGTGGGGAATTTCATAACCAAATGATACGGTGACCAGATTGCTCTTGCGGCGTTCATCCATGGTCGTCCTACGATCGCGTTAAAGGGACTCTGTGCTTCCATAACTACAAAATCGCACATAATCGTCACGAGTTTGCCTTCCTCTCCTATAGTGACTGGCAATTGAATCTGTCCTAGAGGCATCTCGGATCTTCGTCGACTGCACTTCCGTCGTCCACAAACACTCTATGTACCGTTGAATTCCCAATTTTTGCGACGATTACTAGCGGGTCGTTGTGTGGAAAAGCGTTGGGTACCGCATCTGACTCATCGAACGTTATAGCTTCTGATAACTTCAACCGTTTGTCAGAAGGTTCCTGTGGCGGCAGGTATCTGGTCCTCTGTTTCCATCCTTTGTTCGAAATGGGTTCTGTTGACCCATGGATGGATAAGATTACCCTATCGGTCGTTCGGTATGAATGATCCTCTACCCGTTCCACTGCTGCCGCGATTTTTCCCCCATTTGAAGTGTTAGCCATATCTTGCTTGCTTGCGTGTCCTCCTTCACGTTTGTATTGGGTGAGGTTTCCTTGTCGTAGGTTATCTTCTATTTGCCTCTTTAGTGAAACGCACTCCTCTGTGTCGTGACCGTGGTCCCTGTGGAACGCACAGTATGTTTCCTTTGAACGTTTGTCTGGTGGTGCTAACATTGGCCTTGGGTCACTGAAAAGGTCCTTATGTAGCTGCCAAATCTCTTTCCTGGACTTGGTAAGGGGGGTGGTGATGAATGTTCTTTCGCCAGTCTCCTTAGCTTTCGTTGAAGAAACTGTTTTTAGCTTTTTTTCCCCCACTTGGATTCGTCGTCAAGGAGTCGTTTATCTCCTTTTTCGTTCTCAATCTTTCGATCATTCGCTTCTTCTGACCGTACATATTTCTCGACTAGCTTCTGTAACTCGCGTTCGTTCGATGGCATTTCTTCTCGTAGCTTTTTGTAGAAGTATCCGGGTTTAAGGCCACTCATGAAGGCACCTAAAATCTGATTCCTATAAAATCTTCCTAGGAAAATATCCGACAATTGTGCCCATGATTTAATACTTCTTTTTGGTAGGCCTTCGTACCACGTAATAGCTGGGCCGGTCAGAAAAATCGGGAAAGCTTTGCATATTAGCTGTTGTGAGGCATTCCTGAAGCGCATGCTGCTCCCGTACGAGTGCAAGAAATCCTTTGGATCCGTCGTGCCATCGTAAACCTTCACATGTAATGGTAGTTTGAAGTTATCTGACATCTGTAGGTTCTGGATGTCCCAGGAGAGTGGCGAATCGTCGTTATATTCGCTTGCAACGATGTCTCTCAATTCTTCCTCGTATTGTAACGGCTGCTGGTAGTCATTCGGATGCTGGGCTTTGACTTCGCTTGGCATTATTCTTCTGTTCCTGCCGCGATCGTCTTTTGTTCTTTTGAACTGTTCGTATAGGCTTGCCTTCTGGTTCTCTAGAAACTCTTCGAATTCTTTTTGTTCTTTTGGCGATTAGTTAAGGGTGATTCCGCCTCTTCGCCATAGTTTTCATCTGAACCCCTATCATCAGAATCCCTGTCCTGGCTACTCGCCTGAGTCTCTTCTTGGCCATTTACCGGTTCGCGTCCTTGCCCATTCATTTGACTACCTTGGTTATCTCTGTCTTGGCTCAGAGCTCGATCCCTTCCTCTTCGTTCGCTGACGGTCCGCGATGTGGACCTGGTATTGTGGTGAGATTCTCCCCGACCATTTCTGGTGGAAACCATCGGAGAAGAGAAAAAACGATTCCCACAGACGGCGCCACTGATGTGTTTTCTTCTCTTCCACTCCAATGATGACCACCCCGGAGACGACCGGAGATAAATCTGCAAAAGATTCCCGGCTAAATCCGGGAATAAACTCCGATGCTGAAGTTAGTACTTTCCTTTTATAAATCTAGATTCTTAGTTTCTTGCGTGTACCTTTTCTATGATGGGTGTGTCTCCTTTTTATACTACTTCTTCTCCGATTTTAGCTCTCCACGAGTACTCCATGTTCCACCATTCGTGGATGATCGTGCCGCTCTATTCTTGGTACTATGCTGACCTGATCCTTACTCTTTGTTACCTGGGCCGTTAACCCCGTGGTGGTAGTTTTTACCTTTTGGGCCTGTTGTATTTTACTTTGGGCTCATTGAATATAATGGCTGGGCCTATTGAATATAATGGTATACACCAATAAGGTATTTGAAATTCTGCTGCGCCTCCCTGTAGAATCAATCTGACGGTGCAGGTGCGCATCTTTTCCGGTTTCTTTCTCTCCATAAAAAGAAAGCTATAATTTTCTACCAATTAAGCTTCAATGAAAAAGCTCTAAGAATACTAAGCCCTAGCAATTAATGGAAAGCTTCAAATAATGCATTAATTAATATATAAAGGAAAGCTAGCTCGTCAATATTGAGCTTCAATAAAATTAAAGCTCGCAAACCCTAACAATGGCGGCAAAATTTCCAGAGCTTCCCGAAGATGTGATTAAGGATGAAATTCTACCGCGCCTTACCGCTGAATCAGTGGTACGGTGCAGGTGCGTTTCAAAGCCATGGCGGCTTTTCCTGTCAAGCCCTGAATTCGTGAAAGCCCACCTTGAGCGCCACCTGGATGACTCTGAAAGCGCACTCCTCAAAGCTTACTCCGATTACTCTTTCCACGCCGCAACTGATATCCCGTTTCGTAAACCCGGCCTGCTTCTGCACGCTGGTTCTTGCCACGGTTTGGTTCTATTTTCGCGGATTTGTCAGTCTGATCCGAACATGATTTTGGTGAATCCCATCACTTTAGAAGCCAGGGAAATCCCCAATCAGCCAACTGTTAGGTTTGCAAACTGGGGATTTGGGTATGATAGCTTCCGGGATGATTACAAAATTGTAGGTTTTGATAAGCATGATAGAGTGCATATTTATAGCCTGAAAACAGAAACTTGGACTTTTGTTGCAAATTCTCCTTATGGTTATTGTTATCATGAAGAGCTTTCTGGGATGTCTGTAAATGGCCGCATTCATTGGCCGGCTTACAAGCCCAACTCTAATAGAGAAATAGCTGCTTTCAATCTGGCTAGCGAGGAATTCGAGCAAGTACCGTTTCCTGTGGAAGTACTACGATTGAGCAATTGGCGGATCACTGTTGTTGATGGATGTCTTGCTATAGCGGTTGATGGATATAGAACATTTGATTTGTGGGTGATGAAAGAGTATGGTGATTCTTGGGTTAAATTTGTTATACACAATGTAGTGCCGATGGAAATGCACTCATTTGATGTTATTTCTCTTGTTGGAGAGGATGAAATCCTGGTAAAGCATCAAGGGAAACTTTCGATACATAATTTGAGAAATCGAGATTGGAAAGATTTCGCAGTTCTGAGTAATATTACGGCCCGTAAATTTATAGTAGTCAAGAAACATATGATTTGAATACCTTCCCAATCACGAATGCTATTTGATTCAATTCAGTTCGAAACAAGTTCGGAGAACAAGCCCTAGCTACACTATCATTGCACAGCTGTTGACTTTGTGTTGATTATATGGTTAAGCCTTCTCAATTTAATTTATAATATTGATGAGAAACTGATTTTCTTGGAGTCCTTCTCTGTCTTGTATTGCATTAGAGATTGATTTATATATTTTGTCTCATCAGCTTAGTTCATGTGTTCTCGAACTTATTTGTAAATCAGATTGATTAATCAGTTCAATTTGGTGAAATATAATTCAGTTACCCTAATTCTTATTTTTAATACATTAATTTTCAACTCAGTTTTATTCAGTTCAGCAAAACAATAAATTTAGAGTCTTAACGGAAATTGAAGAAAAAAAAAAGCACTAACAGCAATGGAAAAAAGTAATGCATTATATCTACATGCATGTGTATATGTGCCTAATATGGCTTGTGTAAATAATATACCAAAAGTTGCAACATGACCTTCTACAAGTCATGTGCGGCCAATAAAATGGACTTTACAAAAGCGGGAAGATCATCAATAATACACCGAAAGATCATGATTAAATACTCCCTTTGTCTCAGCTAAATTGTCTTTTTCTGATTGACCAAATTTTTTTTGACCATCAATATCTTTATGTATGTGTAATAATAAATTATGGAATTTTGATATCATGAAAATGTATGTCAAAACGAATCCAGCAAAATCTCATAATTAACATCATATCTGAATACTAATTAATACTAGTTCAAATTGAATGTTGAAAATAGTTAATTTTGACTAAATGAATATTGATTTGTGCAGATTTTGCTAGGACATAGGGAGTATGTAAAATTGAATTCAGGTTTAAAAGTGACAAGATCAACATTTTCCCCCGATCTCAATTGAGAAGATCAACAGTAAACACACTGAATAATCATGTTGAATATAAAAAAAATCATGTTTGAAAGTGATCAGAAGATCAACATTTACCCTTGTCTCCATTAAGACCGTCATGCAGAAGACGCTCTCTTTAATTAATGGACCTACATACGAATAAACTCACAAACTTATGATCATGATCAGTGTGTATGTATATTTCCAGTTGAATCAATACATGTTGGGGGACAAGAGACTCGCTCTAAACGCAATGACTTTATAAACTGGAAATCTAGTACACCAACAGCTGCGAAATCTTTCCAATCTCGATTTCTCAAGTTATATATCGCCAATTTCCACTTATCCGTTACCAGGATTCCATCCTCTCCCAGTTGACAAATAACATCAAGTGGCCTGTTATGAATGACAAAACGTACCCAAGAATATCTCCATGCTCTTTCATCACCCAAAAATCAAGTGATTCATCTCCATCATGTTGTTGATGGATGTCTTGCTATAGCGGGTGGATTAGTTGATGATTTTTGGGTATGGAGATTCTTGGGTTAAATCTGTCACTGGTCATAATGTTATTTGTCATCTGAGCGAGGATGAAACCCTGGAAAGGGATGGGTTCACATGTAATTTGTTAAGCCCTTGTAAAAGCCACTAGTCCTTGTAAAAGCCCTAAATAAAGAGGAAAATCTGAACCTTCAAATAAGATAGGCTCTAGGTTAGATCAGCAAACCCTAGAAATGGCGGAAAATTGTGAAGAACTTCCCGATGATCTGATCATCGATGAAATTCTACCGTGCCTTACCGCTGAGTCAGCCCTCAATTCGTGAAAGCCCACGTGGATGACTTTCAAAGCATACTCTTTAAAAGCCCTTTCGGTTTCCACGTCACAAATCTCAGTAGAAGGGACAGAGACAAGAACGTTAACGCCGTTACAAGGCCGGTTATGAAGCAGGCCTGAATCTGCACGCTGATTCTTGCCACGGTTTAATTTGGTTCTATTTTCAAGGACTCGGCCTGATCTGAACATGATTCCGGATTTGGGTATAATAGATTCCGGGATGATTTCAAAATTGATAATCGTGCTCGAAAGGTGCACATTTATAGCCTGAAAACAGAAACTTGGAGAGTTGCATACATCACCCAGCTGTGATAATCGTTATTTTGATGGACCACGTGACTCTGGATTGTTTGTAAATGACTGCATTCATTGAGATTGTGTTCATTTTTCCGTTCAATATATTTAAATTTATTTTATTTCAAATTTTTTTTTATTATAAGTTACATTTCTAGGCCCTGTTTGCCAGAATTTATCTATATATCAGTTCAATTTAGCAAAAATGCAATTTGATAAAATTCAGGTTAATTCAATCATCCTGATTCCATTTTTCAATACATCAATTTTCATTTCAGTTCAGTTCAATACAACAAGAAATAATTTCTAGCAAACAGGGCCTAACTAAAGATTACAATGATATATGATAAATATTTAATTTATTTCAGTCCAGTTCAGTTAAATATATTTAAAAATATTTCAGTTCAGTTCAGTAAATATAAATTTAAACTTATTTCATTTTATTTCAGTTCAGTTCAGTTCAGCAAGAAATATGCTCTAGCAAACAGGGCCTTATAATTTAATTTTATCATATCTTTACACTAGCTCTCAAGTCTCAATGATTATTTCTTTGTTGGATTGTGTTCATTTTTCCTTTCGTCGACTAACATTTTCTAAGATTTGATGGATATTTAATCATCCTTCTCTAGCTATCTTGAAACTTATGTTGTACCTGCTTTTAAATGCAGTATTTTTTAATTTTTTTTTGGATGTAATCACTAGTAGAAATCAGTTGATACAAATATCTTCTGTAGTCCTGATTAGTACGTAGTATTTTTTAAATGCATTATATAGTCGATATTTTTACTGAGCTTGCTAGTAGTCCATTGATTAGTAGCAATTCGCTTGGCTCAAGATCTTCTAAATCAATTTCTTGTACTACAAGTCTCCAAGCAACTAATTGAGATTAATATGCCTCTTATATTAACTTCAACTCACTATTTAAATGTTTTTTAAAAAACTCACTATTTACCTTCATTGATTTATTAATTGAGTAATTGGTGTAAACTATTTTGATTTTAATATAACCTTTTTGAATTTTAATTCTAATAGTTTATTTTCTTCAACACTTAGTTTTGATTGATTTTTGGATATTAAAAGTCTATTAATTTTAACCTGATTAATTAGGGAAGTTAAATGGTGAGGTAGAATGACGATCTCAATGGTAGACTGATTTTTGAATAGAGTAAAAGTCTAATATTTTAAACCAGTTTCTTAATAATTAGGGAAGTTAAATGGTGTGATCTAAAAAATGGGAAGTTAAATGGTGAGTTAGAATGACTTTCAATGGTTGATTGATTTTAAATAGTAAAAGTCAAATATTTTAAACCAGCTCCTCAATTGAGTAATCAGGAAAGTTAAATAGTGACTTAAAACGAGTATCAAAGGTAAGTTAATCTCGTGGCAGAATGTGGATTGTGCTAGAGAAATATCAAGTAAGTTTTGTTAAGTTTTTCCTTTGTTATTTTCATAGAGAAAGCGTTGCATCTGTTGTCCTATTTATAGCCCAAAGCCGTGTCTTCCATCCGTTAGCACTGCTGAAGAATTCTCTTTCCATAATAACTCTCAATCAGATCGTTAACAGCCTGGAAAGAAGAATCTCGAATATCTCCAACTCCTTGATTATCGCCAACAATCCTTATCTCCTCAAATCATATCCTCCGCAATATTCTTCGAAATCCTGAGCTGAGAATATTACATCAACAGTTGATATTCATACCATAAATAGCACGCACGGTAATATTCCATGATACAAACCTTTCCATAAATAAACCCATAAATAACCCTACGCTGTCCGCATTTTAATGCATTAATAAAAGGAAAGCTCGTCAATATTGAGCTTCAAGCTAGTAAGAGCAAACCCTAAGAATGGCGGAAAAATCTCCAGAGCTTCCCGAAGATTTGATTATCAATGAAATTCTACCGCACCTTACCGCTGAATCAGTATTACGGTGCAGATGCGTTTCAAAGCCATGGCGGCATTTCCTGTCAAGCCCTGAATTCGTGAAAGCTCACCTTAAGCGCCACCTGGATGACTCTGAGAGCGTACTCCTCAAAGATTACTCCGACTACTCTTTCCACGTCGCAACTGATCTCGCCGGAGACAACGCCGCTTCGAGACCGGCCGATTTCTCTTTTTATAAACCCGGCCAGCTGCGTTTGCACGCTGGTTCTTGCCACGGTTTGGTTCTGTTTTCGCGGACTGAGTCTGATACGAACATGATTTTGATGAATCCCATCACTTTAGAAACCAGGGAAATCCCGAAACAGCCTATTAGTGTAAATACAAAGTGGGGATTTGGATATGATAGCTACAGGTATGATTTCAAAATTGCAGGTCTTGATATGAATAAAATGCATATTTATAGCCTGAAAACAGAAACTTGGAGGTCTTATTCATATCTTCCTCATCATTATCGCCATTACTCATATGGAGGGGACTCTGGGATGTTTGCAAATGGCCGGATTCATTGGACGGTTGTCGATCCCAGTTCGTCCGATGGATTAGTAATAGCTGCTTTCTTTTTGGCCGGTGAGGGATTTAAGATGATACAGTTTCCCGTAAATGTAGCGAAGCGCCGTTCTCAGCTCGCTGCCGTTGATGGATGTCTTGCTGTGGCGGTTGATGGTGCAGATGAAATATCACTTGATGTTTGGGTGATGAAGAAAATAGAGCATGGAGATTCTTGGGTTCATTTTTTTGCCATTAAAGATTGTTACAGTTTCCGGCCACTTGATGTTGTTTGTCATCTCGGAGGGGATGAAATCCTGGCAATGCATCAACGGCGTCGGCGATTGGCGATATATAGCTCGAGAGATGGAGATTGGAAAGATTTGGCAACTGCTGCTGTTGGATTTCCGGTTTTTCAAGCCATCCCGTTTAGAGCAAGCCTCTTGTCTCCCAATCGTGTATTTGAAACATGAGACATGAGTTTTATTGGATTAATGTGTTTGTAAACAGTTTCTAAAGTTTGCTACCTATTTGATCACTCTTGTTCAGAATCCTATTGTCTTGTTGTACCTGCTTTTAAAAGCAGTATTCTCTATGGATAAGATGTAGAAGACCAGTTCTTCCCCAAGAATACAAAGCGGTTTAGCTTTACAATAAAGTCTCTATAAATTAATAATGTTGAAACCGGAATATATATTATTAATTGAGCGAGATTGTATTAATATAAAGTGGTTTTACATGTATGATGCTTAGATTTTCAAGTTCAATGTACTAGTTACATTTTGTATAAGTTAGATTAAAAATAAATTACAAAGTCCCACCTATTAAGTGGCATGAGGAAATTCAAAGATGAACTAAATATATTTGAAGTTCAACCGGAAATAAAAGTGACTATACATTCATATTATACTAGACCATCTTAGTCTTGGTTGAGACTGTCCACTAGGATGTTTCACTCTTTTGTTTGTCTTTCTAATTTTTTTGGTTCATTTACACAAACAAATCTAATAAACACATGAATAGTCATTCGTCATACTATAAGGTTATGGTAGGACGGTCTCACCCAAAACTTTGTATTTAGTTTTTATTAATTTATAGTTTGCATCAATTCCATTTCCAATTCTAATTCTAACTCGGAATTAAAGGAAAGCTTCGTCAATATTGAGCTTCAATAAAAAAGCTCTAGCTAGTAAGAGCAAACCCTAATTAACAATGGCGGAAATTTTTGCAGGGCTTCCCGAAGATGTGATTATGAATGAAATTCTACCGCGCCTTACCGCTGAATCAGTGTTACGGTGCAGATGCGTTTCAAAGCCATGGCGGCTTTTCCTGTCAAGCCCTGAATTCGTGAAAGCCCACCTTGAGCGCCACCTGGATGACTCTCAAAGCTTACTCTTTAAAGCTGAATCTGGTGACTCTTTCCACGTCACAACTGATCTCGGCGGAGACAACGTTAGCGCCGCTTCGAGGCCGGTTAACATCCCGTTTTATAAAACCGGCCTGCGTCTGCACGCCTGTTCTTGCCACGGTTTGGTTCTATTTTCGCGGACTCTGTATGGAAAGAGTTGTATATTTATAGCCTGAAAACACAAACTTGGACTTCAGTTGCAAATTCTCCTTATGGTTATTGTTATCATGAAGAGAACTCTGGAATGTTTGTAAATGGCCGCATATACTTTAAGGCTACGAAGCGCAATTCTAAGGATGAAGTAATAGCTGCTTTCAGTTTGGCTAGTGAGGAATTCGAGGAAGTACACGTTCCTGTCGACGTGGCTGGACGTGATTGGTGGATCACTGTTCTTGATGGATGTCTTGCTTATGTAACAGTTAATAAAGCAGATGAATCACTTGATGTTTGGGTGATGAAAGAGCATGGAGATTCTTGGGTTAATCTTTTTGCCATTCGTGATTCTACTAATTACAGTTACCAGACACTTGATGTTATTTGTCATCTGGGAGGGGATGAAATCCTGGCAATGCATCAAGTGCGTCGACGATTGGCCATATATAGTTTGGGAGATCGAGATTGGAAGGATTTGGGGATTACAGTTCCAGTTGCTAAAGTCATCGCGTTTAGAGCAAGCCTCCTGTCTCCCAATCATGTATTCAAACATGACACATAAGTTGATTCGTATGTAAGTCTAATCGTATCTTCACATTAGTTCAGTTCCGCGCATCAACAGCATGATATATTTTATGAAATTTAGCTTAATTTAGTTACATTGTCACTATCTTATCTTCACATTAGCTCGATCGTTTTCTAAAGTTTGCTGGCCATTTAGTCACACCCTTGTTCAGAATCCTCGTCTTGCTTTTAAATGAAGTATATCTGTGGATATGATCACTGAAGTCTGAGAACTAAAACGAGTGTAACCCTTCTTCTTTTCCATACCTAACTTTAACATCTTAATAGTCACTGGTTCATTGTATTAGTATTTAAGATGTATAAGAGATGGGGATGGAATTCTGTGTTGATACAAATACGTGAACAATTCTTAAACTAAATCAAGTTTGAAGGTGTTTAAAATGTTGAATTCAAACGTGAAGGAATGTTTAAAGTTCTGTTTGTTGGAGTTAGGCTGATAATAATTGACATAACACCCCTGATCTTTAGTTATTCAATATTATTAGTTTGGCTGAAACTCGATTGCTTACAGTGCAACTTGCAAGAACTCATTATACTTGAGTTCGACTCGAGTAACTCTCTTAATCGAGTGGTGTGTAGGTAAACGTAGATTGTAAAAATTTAATGTTTTGATATATATATATATATATATATATATATATATATGTGTGTGTGTGTGGCATTATAAATCTCAAATCTAATAAAGATCAATGCAATGCATGTCCCTTCAATTTTAAGGTCAAATTCAAGATTTTCTAATTTTATGAATATTTAAAGATTTAAATGTCCCAGTTAAAATTATCTTCCAGAGATTTCAAATTCTATTCTGAAATTGCTCCTACATCATCTTCCATCATCTATAGTTTGTTCTGGCCACCCTGCCGCCACTTTTTCCATTCGATGTGCTTTTGCAAATTCCCTAACCTAAATCTATGTGATCCACTCCAATATTCTAATCCAGTTCTGGTTTCTGTTGATCAAGACCTGAAACATTATGTTGCATCTGCTGGTGAAGCCGATGAACACGTTTAATGTCAGATAGAAACATGTTGGATAGATACATGCTTAATGCCAGATAAAAGAGAAGGTCGAACCGAATTTAGTTATATTTCCTCCACCACCGTTTAAATTGGGTCTGCCTAACTCAACCAGCTCGATGCCGACACCTAAATCAGTCCCCCTCGTATTCACTTTCTTCAAATCCATTTCGAACTCTAACCCTCCGCTACCTCACATTGTACCAGCATCCCACTAGAGGGTGATAGATCAAGGACAATTTCAAAATAGAATTCAAATTCTGATCTGGAAGCTAATTTTAGCTCCGGTATTTAAAAAACCATAATTTGAGCTCTAAATGGTAAAAGGAGAATGAGGTTTTTTTTTTTTTTTTTTTTTTTTGATAATGAATGAGGTTTGTGAAATGAGAAGATAAATTACCAACAAAGGGTATGCTTTAACATGTTCATTCTTAGAGAGCCATGAATGTGATGACAAAAGAGAGATGGGCTTAAGTGAGCTTGTCCATAAAGATGACAGCGATCCAATCCGGAATCCATCCGCCCATCACTCAATAATACACAGCCGCCTGAATCCACAAGTGGGCTGGCTTCACATGGCTGGCCCACCTTATCAAAAACAACAAGCCAGTGTTGGAGATCAGATGGATTCAAACTGTCATTTTTCCAACTTCTTTGGGGTCAGAAAGTAATTTGCATTGGAATTGGAGGACTTGAGTTCAGTTCAGAGGTATGGGTAACTGGAAATAACAACTTCTAGGTTTTGCCTGCAAACTGGCAAAGGACCACTTCTTCAATATTCCTGCCATTTTCGGATCATATCCGCTTTTCACACTGTTATTTTGGGATATCTCCACTACAACATTCAATTGCAGTTATATTCGGCGGGGTTAACTTTTATGACCAATTCAAAATGTCCACTACATTAAGTATCTTCTCTTATATTTACTATGGATCAAAAGGTGACATCACTTTCTAACAGGTCTCGTCTTTCTGGCACCACGAGTTGGTTGATGAGGAGGTAAATTACGTTGTTCAAGTTCAAGTGTGTCATCTACCTGTTGGTTACTTCCTGGTGCTCACAACTGCAGTTGTCTTTATGAAGCAATTAATCAGACACTTAACCACTTGACCAAACACGTGGGTACCAAACAGAATTTGGTTGAAATGTTAACCACTACACCATCTAGGGGTGGGCAAAAAAAACCGAAAACCGAAAACCGAACCGAAACCAAATGACCCGAAACCAATTAACCCGAATCCGAATTCAATAAATGGGTTACGGGTATCCAAATTCTAAAAAACCGAATTACAAACATGGGTTTTGGTTCGGGTTTGGGTATTGAAACTCAACCCGAAAACCAACCCGAAAACCGAATTCAAAAATTAATATATAATAAAATAATTAAGATACTATATATAATAATAGTAAAACTTGAAGTTAACCTTACTTCTAACTGTTATGGAGTTTGGATTCCAGATTGGCAGATTGATAGTAATCTTCTAAATTGGTTAACAAAATATTGAATTTGTATTTCAACTAAACTCTCCCTCTTTTCTTATCTACGTTCTTCAGACTTAAATATCCAAAGTTTGAACATTTGATTTCATTTGTCGTGATATTTGTATGAATGATTTAAGCATATCTATGTTTTAGTTGAATAATTTTGATTGATATTTTTTAGAAATTTTAGATTGTCCAAAATCTTTAAGTTGTAAATTGGGTTGTCCGGTTCAAACCGAAACAAACCGAAACCCAACTAACCCGAATCCGAATTCGGAATTTGGGTTTATAACTAATATGATTCGGGTTTGGGTTTGAGATTTTTGAGGGTCAACCCGAACAACCCGAACCGAACAACCCGAAAACCGAATAACCCGACCCGATGTCCACCCCTGTCACCATCAAGGCGCTTTCTTATATTTACTATTTGCTATATTATTATTCATAAAAAAATTAGATAAATGATTGAGGATATCAATAGATAACATTAAAGTTGTAAAATCAAACTTTGGTGGAACAGAAGTTTTAAGAATATTGAACTCTCCAATTAATGGAAACTGTTCCTTACACGTTGAGGCCAACACACCCTAGCGGTTCTTACATCTTTGTCGATTTATATATGAAGTTGACAATCAACAAACTTCTTTATAATTTCAACTTTCTAGTATTTAAGTAAGCAAGCATGGTATTGATGCGCCTAATTATTTATATATATCCTTTGATTTATTATGAAACAAGTTACGACAAAGCAAAAATATACTCATTTTTGCCAGGCAAACGTATCAATGACAATCGCCGATGAAGATTACTTAGCTATATCAAATCATTTTATCATTTGTTTTCAAAAAAAAATCATTTTATTATTTCATGGAATGATTGTGAAGAATATATAAAACAGTTATTGGTTTATTAATTATTGTGGTGTTTGCGAACCATTTTCTTTGGGTTTATAAGCTGATTTCTTCATTTTTATGTTTGTTACCCGGTGAAACTGTGAAAAAACATGCTTAAACAAAAAAAATTCCATTGCTGGAAAACAATTTTTGTTTGAATAGAATCAAATGATCGGAATAAAAAAAAATTAGTTAATTTGAATGGAATCTTTGTGATTATATCTAGTTTAGACAATGACAATGTGTAGTTAACTTATAAAACATCAAGCACTAAATCAATATATACACGCATGACCTAATCCTAGGGGTGTTCAACGGTTGGTTAATTGGTTTACAGGTTAAACGGTTCGGTTTCTACCGGTTTATCAAATTAGAAAGAAAACCTTTTAACCAACCAATAATATTATCGGTTATATCGGTTCGGTTTATATCAGTTTCGGTTTATTTTTTCGGTTACACGGTTATAATCGGTTTACACATTTATCGATCATTTTGACAATAAATTAAAAAATGAAATACAATACAAGAGGAAAGAGAAAATGAACAAATTCACTGTAGAGGGGAGACTACTACAAATATCAAAATGTCACCACTAAAATACTGACGATGTGGTAGAAATTTTTACAAAAGTCCATGATTTAACTACGAAAATTTATTTGTCAATTCAACTGCCATACAAAATTATCAAACATCAAATTCTTGAATCATCTAAATATTACCTAGTGGACGTAGGTGCGGTGCGGTGCGGTGGAGGAGCTCTCAGTCTCGGAGGTCGGTGGTGGAGGAGCACAAAATAATTGGTCGGCGTACAATTACAAAGGGAATCCGTGAATGGTTGACTGGTTGCTAATATAAAAGGGTTTAGGAATTTTGAAAGTTAAAGGGTCAAAGCTCATTATAAAAGGTTAAACTCTATGAGATTTAGAAATTCTTAATATATATATATATATATGTTAATATATAAAATATTAAACGGTTAAACGGATAAACCGTTATTAAAATTTTAAATCCATAAACCGAACCGATTAACCTGCAAATCCGTTTAACTAAACCACTTTAAACCTATTAGCCTGTTAACCTATTAACCTATTCTCATAACGGTTCGGTTTCGGTCGGATTACGGTTTTCCGGATTTTTTGAACAGCCCTACCTAATCCTGTATTACATCTATTTTCGGCACATCTAATACCTAATAAAATTGACAATAGGGGTTGGATTTTATTGGGAGTATATTTGGATTATTACCCAATTTTATAAAAAAAATACCTAATAAAATTGACAAAAATATGTTCAAATGGCATTATAAAATTATTATTTAGTACCAATAATTAAGTAACTGTAAGCTGAAAATGTGCTACAAAATTAAAATAAAGAAAAGATCCCTACGGTAGGAAATTTAAGGACGTCACTAAATATCAGACTTAGACCTCAGGGGATATCGCTTGTTTGATTTGTACCCTAACAGTGTAATTGAATCGGAATACCCAAGAATATTTGTTTATTGATTTGATAATTGATTAAAACATAGGAGCCTGACAATAATTTTATAGGCATCTCTATGAAAATAACATTTTAAAAGGAAATAGGAATATCTAATAACAATTACCATAACAAATAACCTAATTAGAATAAAGAAAGGAATAGTAATATAACTAAATAAGGAATGAAATCTCATCATTCCCGCGCCCCTGAAAGAAGGCTTGTCCTCAAGCCTGAAAAGTGTTGTAGCGCACCATGGAATCAACCATTCTCGAAAGGGATCATTGACAAGCGATTTCCCCACGTCGTAAATGGGAATCCCACTCAATCAAAACACATTTATATTCACCTACGACTTCTAACTACTATAGAGTAGATAGTGAGAAGTAGGGATCGAACCACAAGGAGAAGGATCTTGTTTAGTGTTTTAGCAAAGATTGTTAACACACACATATATATTATATAGAAAGCAAGGTAAACAAGGGGGGGTTTTGAAGTTGGTTTTGTAGGAAACACTACGATGCAAAACAAATGAAAATCTAAATTATCATGCAATTATCTAACTAAAGATTAACTATCTAAAATGCAAGTCTTGGGTGCATGTGATTTCAACTTTCTACCATGAGTTCTTCCTCAAACTATGACATGTTGCTTTGAGAATGATGATTGTTTATCATGAGAAATTATCTATAATCATAGCTATGAAAGATGAAAGCATCCTCACAACTTTCATTGACAACTTTACTAGATGATAACAACTAGTTCAATTCATCAATATCATTTCAAATTAGATGTTTCTCAAACCTACCCATGCAATTTGATAACAAACTTGACATAGATACAATGCTAATGAATGATCTCAAGAACAAATATAATTGATAACAACATATATTTGATTCCTAATTCACTACCTTTACATAGAAGAAATGGTAGCATTTCAACCATGGAAAAGTAATGTCTAACACATATCCAACACATATCTATAACTAGGAAATCATTCCTAACCATTTCAAGCATCAAATACACATACAAATTATGATCATTCAATAGCAAATCACACATTCATAAGCTACACAAACAAGTTCTCAACCCATAATAGAAGTTTAATCACATGCCCCCAATATGGGTTTTTAGCCTACTACAATAATCCTAATTAATACAAACATGTTTGTTCATCAAATCAAAGGGAAGGAAAGAGAGAAATTGGAAGAAAAGCTATGAAAAATCTACTTTGGATGTGAGGGAACTCTGTAAAAAACCGACCTCTAAACATTGAGGATAAGTTCCTTTTATACTTCCAAAAATAACAAAAATAACTCAAAACAAAATGCCACTTGCAGGGCCTTCGCGGGTCGCGCGAAATCCCTCGCGGACCGCGAGCCTGATTATCGCGGCTCGCGGCCGAGGATTCGCGCCCCGCGCGCCCGTGTCTCGGTCTCGGCGTGGTGCGCGCGCCCGTGTCTCGGTCTCGGCGTGGTCCGCGACCGGAGTCTCGCGCCCGTGTCTCGGCGTGGTCCGCGACCGGAGTCTCGCGCCCGGTCCTCGCGGCTCGCGAAACTCGGCATCTTCAAAACAGCAACACACACCCTCGCGGTTCGCGACCTAGGGTTCGCGGCCCGCGAGAGTGTGCCTTCACGCCACTTCTACGACCGGTTCTTCAATGTATCAAACGCGGTCAGGACGGTCATAGAAGGTCTTCAAATCATTCAAATCCATCGCAAGTGCAATTCAAGATCGAAATGCACGTCTTCAATTTCAAACCACTATGAATGATTCGGTCTAAAAGTCTAATATAATTACACAAAATACTATCTAAGACAGCTCTCAAATGCTACAAAATAAGAGTATATCTAGGACCTATCAAAATCCCCCACACTTGAACCTTTCTCGTCCTCGAGAAAGAACGATTAAGATCCAAGTGTATACTCTGAATAATTAAGCACATAACATTTGAGAGCTTTATATATCTAAACAAGAGAAAAGAAAATGTTTTTTTTTTTTTTTTTTTTTTTGGCCTCTCATTTTTGCCTGATTCTCTAGTATTTTTGGAACCATCCGGGCATGCCTCTCATTTTTACCTGATCCTCTAGTATTTTTGGGACCATCCGGGCTTCTTTTTTTTCTTTTTTTTTATTTTTTATTTTTTTATAGGCAATACAGTATTAAAACTAGCAACAAAATCAGCAACAAAAGTCCTACACCTCTCCCCCACACTTAGTCTAAACATTGCCCTCAATGTTTAAATATATCAATGAAAATCATAGTGTAAGAAAGGGTGTAGCTATATTAGCTTAATCTATGCAATAACCGTCCAGCACAACTAAAGTAGCTATATGGCGGCAAGCCCTATTCAAAAAGTTCAGTATGTAACTAAAGGCGGCAAGCCCTTCAAAATGTACTTAATTCTATTGGCGGCAAGCCCTAAAACACCCAAAAAAAATTTGAACAAATTGAGTAGGGTACCGTCAATTGAAGCCTTTGGGAGCTTGAGGGAATAGGGAAGAAGGAAGAGAAAAAAGATAGAAGGATTTGGAAAGAAATAGTGTCCTATTTTTGTCGCGGATCGCGAGCCCCAGTCGCGGGTCGCGGGCCTTCTTCGCGGGTCGCGAGGTTCCGGCGCGGGCCGCGAACATGCGCCAAATCCTTCCAGGGATTTCCGAGAAATCTCGGTCCTCTTCGCAGGTCGCGCAGCCTTCGTCGCGGGCCGCGCGCTGTTTACTCGCCGTCCGCGCGATGAAATCGCGGACCGCGCGCTCCAGGCCTTCGCGGCGCTCGGCATATCTCGCGTGCCGCGCGCAAAACCTTCGCGGTCCGCGTGACAAATTCGCGGATCGCGCGCGCTGAAGCCCGTCGCGGCGCGCGCGATGAAATCGCGTGCCGCGCTCGACAAACCTTCGCGGACCGCGCGATTAAACCGCGGTCTGCGAGCACAGTGTCGCGGTCCGCGCGACCAAGCCGCGGACCGCGAAAATCGACGTTTTCGTTCCAGGGATTATCGAGAAATCCCGGCCTCCCTCGCGGGTCGCGAGACTTCATGCGCGGACCGCGAGACATAGGCGCGATCCGCGAGCTCCCTTTCGCGGCTCGCGAAAATCTTCGGTCGCGGTCCGCGCGATCAATTCGCGGACCGCGAGGAATGGCTTCTTCAGCTTTTCCGTTTTTGCTCCATTGCACACCTTATTCTACACAATGAAATATACAAAGAAATATACAAAGAAACTATATAATTTTAAATTTTTTTTTTTTTTTTTATATAAACACAATAAAAGCTAAATAAAAATAAAACAAGAATCGTTTAGTGGAAATGTTATTTCCAAACGATCAAAATCGATTTATTTAACGTCGTCGACACGACCCAAATGTTATTCATAGAACAAAAGTTTGAAATCCTTCACCTTTAAGAAAAAAGTGAAGGGGGGTTGAGAAAGCATAGGTAGAGGAGTGTAAGGTGAGGTTCTCAAAGGAGTATGGATGGTTGGAAGCATGAATGAGTAAGTTGGCTTCCTACTTGGCTCCTCTAAGATTTCCGAAGTTGGTGATTTTGGTTGAATAGGTGGAGGTAGGGGTGGCAATGGTGATGGTAAGTTCTCAAGTTCGATCACCTCCCTCTCTTCTTCTTTTTGTTCAACAACCAACTCCTCATCCCTTTCAAATTCTTCTTCGTGCAAAGCACTCGGAATAGGTTCTACTTGGGATGGTTCTCCTTCGGAATATTGAGCTTCTAATATCCTCACCGCTTCCCACATTAAATTCAATTGCCTCTCAAGATTTTCTAAGCGTAAATTATCTTCATAATTCATCGCATCTTGTTCTTGAGGCAATTCAAAAGGTGGGTGAGGTAGATTTTGTTGCTCATAGGGTTGGTTTTCCGGTGGGTATCCAAACCTCGAATTCGAATGACCACTCCATTGCGGCTCATAAGAATCGTAGTAAGGATCATAAACTTGTTGATATTGGAATCCAACTCCCTCCTCATTATAGCACTCATCATGGTACCCTTGGTATGAGGACCCAACGGGCATTTCATGTTGAAAGTGCTCATTTCTCAAATCAAAATTGCAAGACTCGGAAAAATTAGTAAAATTGTATGCATCACGCGAGTTTGCAAAATTATCATCATCCCTTGAATAGTTATAAGGGTGGTTATCCATATGTAAATTAAAATTAAAACTACAAACAAAGATATTGAAATTGTAGTGCAAGGGTTCTAGGGTAATACACACTACAAGGTGTCGTTTACTCCAAGAAACCAAGCAATACACACTTCAAAGAAAACAAAGTAAAGAAAGGATTGAAATTATAGTGCAAGGATTCTAAGGCAATACACACTACAAGGTGTCGTTTACGCAAAGAACTCGAGCAATACACTTTCAAAGAAAAGAAAGAAAACAAAGGAGGTAAACAATAAAATCTAAGATAAAACACAAAACAAGAAATGCCTACTCCCCGGCAGCGGCGCCATTTTTGACAAGCGATTTCCCCACGTCGTAAATGGGAATCCCACTCAATCAAAACACATTTATATTCACCTACGACTTCTAACTACTATAGAGTAGATAGTGGGAAGTAGGGATCGAACCACAAGGAGAAGGATCTTGTTTAGTGTTTTAGCAAAGATTGTTAACACACACATATATATTATATAGAAAGCAAGGTAAACAAGGGGGGGTTTTGAAGTTGGTTTTGTAGGAAACACTACGATGCAAAACAAATGAAAATCTAAATTATCATGCAATTATCTAACTAAAGATTAACTATCTAAAATGCAAGTCTTGGGTGCATGTGATTTCAACTTTCTACCATGAGTTCTTCCTCAAACTATGACATGTTGCTTTGAGAATGATGATTGTTTATCATGAGAAATTATCTATAATCATAGCTATGAAAGATGAAAGCATCCTCACAACTTTCATTGACAACTTTACTAGATGATAACAACTAGTTCAATTCATCAATATCATTTCAAATTAGATGTTTCTCAAACCTACCCATGCAATTTGATAACAAACTTGACATAGATACAATGCTAATGAATGATCTCAAGAACAAATATAATTGATAACAACATATATTTGATTCCTAATTCACTACCTTTACATAGAAGAAATGGTAGCATTTCAACCATGGAAAAGCAATGTCTAACACATATCCAACACATATCTATAACTAGGAAATCATTCCTAACCATTTCAAGCATCAAATACACATACAAATTATGATCATTCAATAGCAAATCACACATTCATAAGCTACACAAACAAGTTCTCAACCCATAATAGAAGTTTAATCACATGCCCCCAATATGGGTTTTTAGCCTACTACAATAATCCTAATTAATACAAACATGTTTGTTCATCAAATCAAAGGGAAGGAAAGAGAGAAATTGGAAGAAAAGCTATGAAAAATCTACTTTGGATGTGAGGGAACTCTGTAAAAAACCGACCTCTAAACATTGAGGATAAGTTCCTTTTATACTTCCAAAAATAACAAAAATAACTCAAAACAAAATGCCACTTGCAGGGCCTTCGCGGGTCGCGCGAAATCCCTCGCGGACCGCGAGCCTGATTCTCGCGGCTCGCGGCCGAGGATTCGCGCCCCGCGCGCCCGTGTCTCGGTCTCGGCGTGGTGCGCGCGCCCGTGTCTCGGTCTCGGCGTGGTCCGCGACCGGAGTCTCGCGCCCGTGTCTCGGCGTGGTCCGCGACCGGAGTCTCGCGCCCGGTCCTCGCGGCTCGCGAAACTCGGCATCTTCAAAACAGCAACACACACCCTCGCGGTTCGCGACCTAGGGTTCGCGGCCCGCGAGAGTGTGCCTTCACGCCACTTCTACGACCGGTTCTTCAATGTATCAAACGCGGTCAGGACGGTCATAGAAGGTCTTCAAATCATTCAAATCCATCGCAAGTGCAATTCAAGATCGAAATGCACGTCTTCAATTTCAAACCACTATGAATGATTCGGTCTAAAAGTCTAATATAATTACACAAAATACTATCTAAGACAGCTCTCAAATGCTACAAAATAAGAGTATATCTAGGACCTATCAATCATCATCCTTGTGCAACCCATAGTTCCCTAGATCGGTGAAAACAACTCCTTTCATAACCAAAGAGGAAAGAGAACTCCCAACCGCAAGCTTAACTTGAAAATCCGAAGGTGGTTGAACACTTGAAGGATATGCGTCTGGGAAGGTTGATTGCTGAACAACGGTGGAAAGCAGTGCACGTGGTTCGACAGATTCGATGAGTTGATCAAACTGTCCAATCTCTTGATGCTCAAAGTTAGCATATGCATCGGAGAAATCTGACACTTTCTGCTCAATGCATGATTGTTGTGGTGGCGGTGAAACACTCGCGGAAAGCAGTCTGACTTGCTCAAGAGAATCCAATTGAACAAGAACATGCGATGATTGTGGTGGTAGAGGTGGATGTTGTAGGGACACCAATGATTGTGGTGGCGGAGGCAGAAGTGATGGAACTGCTGGATTGGGATACCGTTGGTGGAAAAGCGCCACCAATTTGCTGAATTTTTGGTCAAGAGCATCCGAAGGGGCTTGCGGTGGTATTAGCGGAGGTGGTTCTGGATTGGACGACTGTTTGTTGCCAAGCGCCGAAACCATTAATATCAGCTCGCGTAATTCTATTTTAATAGCAACTGTATGATCGATTAATTCCTTTTGAATAGCATCCATACAGGCATCGCGTCGATTGGCTTGTTTTTCAAGTTCACAAAAAATAATTATCAAATTTTTTAACTTGGCTCTGATACCAAATGATGAGATTCGATACCTCAGGAGATATGGCTTGTTTGATTTGTAGCCTAACAACCAATTGAATCGGAACACCCAAGAATATTTTTTTATTGATTTGATAATTGATTAAAACATAGAAGGCTGACAATTCTTTTATAGGAATCTCTATGGAAATAACATTTTAAAAGGAAATATGAATATCTAATAACAATTACCATAACAAATAACATAATTAGAATAAAGAAAAGAATAGTAATATAACTAAATAAGGAATGAAATTAGATGCAGTTAAAATGAAATTTTTGTTTATGATTTAATTAATAAAGAAATAAAATTTTATAACGAATTTGGGACAAAAAAAGGGAAAAATAGCTTGTCCTTGTTTTTCTTTCTCTTTTTACTATCTTATTATTTTTGTCGCGAAAATCGCAAGAAAGATTACTATTTTATTATGATGTGATATAGCGAAATGCTTCATGATCTCAAAGTTGTTGATGTTATTGTCGTAATTTAATAGGTTTGGCTTTTTGTCGTACACTTGTACATTAATTTCATTGATAGATATATTTCTTGCGTCTCAAAATTCTCCTCTTTTTAGTTTTTACCAACGAAGTTGATATTTGCTATTTCCAGCTATATGGATAAAATAGAAAATTCCAAAACGATGGGAAAGGTTTCTAATCCATCACAGTAAATTTAATTTTACGGTGAGTTATTTATGCATTAGTTCAATTCAGTTCAGTTTAACAAAAACAATTTTATGAATTGATTTCAAAAAAAATAAAAAATTTATGAATTTATATTAATTTAGTTATTTTTTAACGTATTTTTTCAATTCAGTTCAATGTAGTAAGAAGAACATAACCTAAATGTCTACTCTATCTAAACTTTTATAACTTTATCGAGGTTCAATTCAATTCAGCAAATATTTTTATCTAATATTGAAATAAGAGCAGATTAAGAAGGCCAGAAATCCAAAGTTTTCTGAATTAATCATTTTTTGATTTAACCCATTTATAAGTTCTCCTTCTCCGCTGAGTTGAGTCGTGTGATGATGCTTCAGATAGGCTTGTCGTCTCAATCAAATGAAATAGACGAAGAACAAAAGTCATAAATAAACCAATAAAAAAATAATCTGTTGTTTGGGAAAAATACAAATCTGTAGCTGTAAAAGGAATTTATGTACTAATTGTTTTCCATATTCCAGTTATTAATTAATTAATACCAGAGTTATGGCATTGGCAACTCCTTAACATAATTTTGTTTTGTCGCCACTCGCCAGGTCTTAAATATCCGGGAGTATGCGATGTCATTTTTTTTTTCAAAAAAAATAAAATAAAATCTCATTCAAGTTACTGGAAAACGTCCAGAATTGTTTGACAAAAGAAATTCTGGGGCAACATTCCAAGTTTTCCTGACATATGCACTATTCTTTGCAAAGGACGCAAGAGAATATTGTTGGAATAAATGATCATTCTGATCATCTTTTCATTCTCGGGTCAACAGTTGGTTCGACCGCGCGTGAACCGGTCAAGAACCGGTTTGACTAGCTCAAACGGTTACTTCCCAGCTGCCCAGCTACCTCACTCTTCAGTTGATCTTAACTAGTTGTAGATTAGATCAAATCTCATTCAGTTGTAACTGCTTTTTAGCTGATCAGTTAGGCTAGCGGTTAGATTGATCTTTGGCACGCTATAAGAGCTGCCCATTGTACATTTCGCCCTTTTTTGAGATGAATTGAATAAAAACTTTCTGCTCCCAAATTTCCTTTCCATGGCAGCTTTGCCTTTGAATCACAGTGTGTATTGATGATTTGTACAAATATGCAGCTATATTTCTATTTCTAGGGATCCAGAATGAGTCTGCAAAGCTATCTCCGTATAACAGAGCTCGAATTTCATCTACTAACTCCACACATCCCATTGCCACAGGCCCTAATACTCGGATCATGCGCAAAAAGGTCAGACAATCCCCTACGAGCGATCGGTGATTCTAACCGAGCTACTCCCCTACGAGCGATCGGTGATTCTAACCGAGCTACTCCGCTAGTGTTGTATCATAAGGCTACCTAAAGGCTACCTAAAGAAGGATGGTGAGAAATGGAATTACACTTTGAATGTTTTCTCCATAACTACTATGTGAACGTAAACATCAACTATACATTATACAATTTGTTACTCATGTTTTAATCTCTTACAATTTAATTTAAGAGAATAGTAAGAAGATACTTCTGTTTAAAACTTTTGTTAGGTCTCCTGTAATTAAGATCGGTCTCAATTGAAACTATGCACAAATGTTGATATTCTCACTTTCAGATCCGACCTTTTACTTATTAAGCATGATCATTCAGTGTATTATATTGATGATTTTCTTACTTTTAAGACTGATCTTTTACATTTTAAACATGATTATTCAGTAAAATCAATTGAATCACTGAATGATTAAAAAGAGAATAAAATAGTTAAATGAGAGAAGAAGTAATACATTAATTTGAATCATTTCTGAGGAAAAAAAATGAAGAAGAAGAAGAAAGAATCATTTTTGTTTTTCTCTCGATCTGCCATTAAAGAACTAACTGTTTTCATGTAGCTAACTCAGCTCAGATTAAGTTTAATTTATGAATTTAGAAATCCAGATTTAATCAATTTAGATCGAATTTGTTTATGCTGTTGCGTTTAAATCGAATTGAAAACTTGAAGATTTATTATGATTTATGGGAATGGGTCTGAAGAACAGCTGCACATTAACTACTCTAGTAATTGAATTTTGCAGGCAGGCAGGAATGAAATGAAGTGTGTAGCTGCTCGTTGATCCACTTGGGGTATATCCAAACCACCAGTTATATCATGCGACGTGGCAACTTCCTCTCCGGTCAAACTTGATGGATGATGGATTCCCCAAGTCATCAAACTTTTCCATCTTTGTTTATTCTACGGTCACTAGATTCACAACAACTAATATCAAATACTCCCTCCGTCCCAACCAAAACTTCTTAGTTGAATTCAGATCGGATTTTAAGAAAAATATATTTTATATCTTATAAGTGAAGATTTAAGGGGTATAAATGGAATATCACTTATTATTATGGTTGTTTGTAAGAATTCATTAAGGGTATATTTGTCTTTTTGTAGTTATTTTTTTGCCAAAAGAGGAAAGAATGAAAGTAAGAAGTTTTGGTTGGGACGGACGAAAAAGGAGAGTAAGAAATTTTGGTTAGAACGGAGAGATATGAAATGCAAGTGAATCAAAAGTAACTTGTTCTCAACGAAACCCTTTCTTTTTGTACTTATCTTCAAATCATTTTTATGGAACAATGAGATATTGTGATTCAAAGTTTCAAACCAAATTTAAGTTTAAGTTTGGTACTCACCATTCAAATAGCTTTTAGAGATCTGATCATGTTCACACTCAACGAAACAATTGTTTGCAATAATACACTAAATGATCATGCTTTGTAAGAGGATATGCATCGTATGTTTTGACCTATGACATTATAATATACAAGGATTTTCGATTTTGAGCTGTGTGTTCAATTTTAAGACTCGATGACAGTCGCCCAAATGATTCGTGGCTCTCCAACTAACTATTTGACGGTTGTTAGGTAATTATCATATCCTAGGTAATTATTTGAAAACTGTTGAATAATTATCATATCAAGTTCGTGTTTATTTTGCAAGTTCGTTGTGTCAACAAGAATCTGCCAAAGGATTCGCA
Source organism: Cruciata laevipes (assembly GCA_963678965.1). Lineage (NCBI taxonomy): Eukaryota > Viridiplantae > Streptophyta > Magnoliopsida > Gentianales > Rubiaceae > Cruciata > Cruciata laevipes. The sequence continues at coordinate 3,436,091 of OY787639.1, forward strand.
TCCGTCTCATTTGATACTAGTATCACAGAGTCCTTCTCGGCATAAACTAAAGTTTTAAACAGGATGGTAGTAATAAGATTTTGAAAAAAAACTTAAAAATATCACCAATCAATTCATGAAATTGCTAACTTCCCCATTGAAATTCCCAATTACAAATTAACATATAAAGACAAGAGAACCAAAAATCAACTCTTGTTCTAGCTTGATAAACGACTGTTCTTCATCCCTTAATGGAATATATTTCAACCGTTTGGTCTATTTAAACATTAATTCTAAATTTTGCTAATTTTTCGAGGATCATGCCACACTATTTGTTATGTGTTTGTAAGAAATTAGCTTTGCAGAGGCAAAGTATGAACAGAATCTAAACCACTCTTGCATGAAAGGCCAACTTAATAAATATATATATATATAATATATATATATATATATATATATATATATAGTTGCTTTCATAGTGTAACGTTTTCATATCATTAGGCAAAATAGAAAGTTGAGGTGTTCACTTCTTCTTCTAAATGAAGCATTCTTTAGTCAATGCGATTCATCAAGTATCCTTTCTGATTCCGAGTTTCAAACCCACCGTTCAACCAATTTCACTATACTCTCCCAAGTTTTGTGAATTATAGACAAACATTGTCAACTTGTACATCAATAATTACTGTGGATCAATTTTTTTTTGAGAAAACAGATTAACTTGGTGAACCTAATGAACTAAAAGTGATGACAATTTCTCAGTTTGTCTCAATTGGTTTCATTGAATAATCATGTTTAATATTTGAAAGATCAGTATTAAAAGTGAGAAGATCATCAGCAATAATAAATTGAATTATTATGTAACAATGACACCGGTGTAACAGACTACCTTCTCAAAAGCAAATTGATCAAAATAATCTGTCTAAACTTGAAATGAAGCAACATTACGATATTTGAATAGAAGTATCCGAACCTATGACCAAAAATGCGATTACTCTATGTTGCATTTTCTGTATAAACTAATTAGAACTGAATCGCCATTGGATGTGGAATATTATGCCATCATCTTCGACATTACTCAATCTTTTTTTTCCTCTCACCTATTAATGTTTCCGGCCTTTTCCAGCTAATTTCCTACTTTCACCTTTGTTTATGTTTCCTTGGCATGTTTCTCGTGGAAACTCATCTATTTTTTCACCTCAAATTCATCAAACAAACCAAGTCAAAATTCAAGCGTATTTTAACTCTACAATTTCATCGTCAAAGAAAAAAAAAATTAATGATGCGAAATTTTCAAATTAAAACTTTTTGTTTTATATCATGAGTTCATGACAAACAAATAATAAGCAGTACTTTTCCATTTAACGCTTTTAAAAAAAATAAAAAAATAATAAGCAGTACTTTTTGTTTACAAATTACTCAAAAAATGTATGACCAACCTAAATAAAAGTTCATCAACCCTTTTTCGGATCACTAAATTTAATCTAACTGAACTGATTCAAATAAATTAAGTTAAATTTCATTTTACTATACTAAACAGAATAAAATTACATGACAACAAAACACCGCATTTCTCTAATTATTTATCCATCCATTGTCAACATCACGGTAATTTTCCAATTATTTTAACAGTACATGATAGTTGAAACGTAATCAACCATCCTACTGTTATTTTCCAAAAAGTCAAAAAAACTAAGAGAAAAAATCCAATGGACGATCGTACCCTTCGTCCCCCTTTATAACTCCGGCCCCGCGCCTCCGAGACACACACCACCACACCCACATTTCCACCACCACCATGAAGATGGTCTCGCTGCTCCTCCTGCTCTCCCTGCTAACTCTCTCCGCCGCCTTGGACCAGTCCATCGTCAGCTCCGACGTCGTACGCTCCGACGAGGAGGTCAAGGCCCTATACGAGGAATGGCTGGTCCAGCACGGGAAATCGTACAACGGCATCGGCGAGAAGGACAAGCGGTTCGGAGTCTTTAAGGATAACCTGAGGTACATCGATGAGCAGAACAGCTTGCCCGGCCGGAGCTACGAGCTCGGGTTGAACCGGTTCGCGGATTTGACCAACGAGGAGTACCGGTCCACTTACTTGGGTACCCGGATCGACCCGAAGAGGAGGCTGGCGAAAGAGAAGCTGAGGACCGCCGCCGGAATCGGTCAGAACCTCGAGAAAGACGCCGTTTCCGTGCCGGAATCCGTTGACTGGAGGACTTCCGGCGCCGTTGCTCCGGTCAAGGATCAAGGAAGCTGTGGTATGTAACTGTTGACTGTGAATCTTTTCATTGTTCCCTTCTTTTTCTCTCTCACTCAATGCATCTTATGTGATTTGACAATTATACCCCTCTCTTTTGTTAGTTCAATGGACATAAAAGTCTCTATGATTGGGTTGAAGATTTGAAAATTATCAATTTTTAATGATAATTATGTGGTTTAATTTAATGTTAATGGAATTAGACTGTTTTAGTTTGAATCGGAAATGATTTTGTCGTCTACTAAAGCGTCGTGCTCAAGTAGGGAAATTACGGCCAGTTGGACACATCCTAATTGGCCAGTTTAGTTTGTCCTTTGATTGGCTAGTTTAAGTATAAAAATCTCATGTATTATTTTATTATTTTCTTTTTTTCAAGGGTGATAGATGGGGATTTATTCATTAATATTATCTTGAGTAGACGCTGAAAATTAGATGGATATAAAATTCTAGATTAAATTTCACTATCAAGGATTGTAGATATTTTTTAAAAATTTTAAATAAATATCTTAATTAAAAGAAAATATAAATTATCCACTTAAATATAAGTGGAGGATAGATTTTTTTAATAGTGAATAGTGATAATCGTTTAGTATATACTCCTTTTTCATGAGCTGGCTAGGGAATCTATTTGTTTATAATTTCTGGGCCATGATGTGTCTCGATTCCGTACGTCATGGGTGACATCAGCTAAAGTTAAGTTGAGAAAAATCTGCCTTCTTGTTAGTACTCAAATTCAAAAAATAACAATGTTTTTGATTATTTAAAGTTCTTGTTTGATGGATATCATCACCATTAATCAACTATATTGCTATTCTCGATCAAACTATTTAAAAATGATACTTAATAAACTTGGAATAATTTATCTGATAAGATTTGATTATCGTGGGTATTGTATGATCTTTCTAAATGTATGCTCTCTTTCATTTTTTTAAGAGATTAACACATGTATTAATAAGAAATGAAATGAGTAAATTAATTAAATTGTGAAAATCAAAAAGTAAAATGAGTGGTTGAGATTTGTTTAAATTTTGCATAATTGAAATGTCATATCAAATTAAAATAACCAAAAAATAAGTGAGTCAATTATACAAAATTGGAGGATAGACTTAATAGTCATTAACACCTTCTCCATTGTAGTTGAATCACTTTTCATTTGGTACTATAATATATTTTATTTTGATATGTTTCAATTATGATGGAGTCTAGATTATTTTTAACTACTCATTTTACTTTTTATTTGATCGATTTAATTTTTCTACTCTTTTTTCATTTAATTAATACTATACAGTGTGTAATAACAAAGAAATTGAGAGTTTATCAATGACTCTTGAAATTAAAGCTATAATAAAGTTAGGGGGTTACTATTTGCATGACCAAATTACTACTGCAGGACCATATTTCACCTGATCAGACGCATTTGCACCCAATTAGTTTTGCACAATTCAAAATGCAATATATGATATCTTAGTGGGTCAAACATACAATTGAGTTGGGCAAAACTAATTGGGTGCAAATGCGTCTGATCAGGTGAAATATGGTCCTGCAGTAGTAATTTGGTCCTGCAAATAGAAGTTGCCTAAAGTTAAAATCAAGTAAAATAAAATTAGAGTTAAAATCAAGTGTGAAAATGATGCTCTTGTTTACATATAATTTTTTAATTTATTTCTCAACAGTTTTAGTATTAGAGAGCAACATTCATCCTACATTCATAGGAAAGGGAAGATGATGTGTAATGTCATGTTGCTGCACATAGAACTATAGAAACCAGTTCTTGATGTTCTAACATTTTGGTGTTTCTTGAACCATGAAGGGAGTTGCTGGGCTTTCTCAACAATTGCATCAGTAGAAGGAATCAACCAGATTGTAACAGGCGATTTGATCTCACTGTCCGAGCAAGAGCTCGTCGATTGTGACAAATCCTACAATGAAGGCTGCAATGGAGGCCTTATGGACTATGCTTTTGAGTTCATCATCCAAAACGGAGGCATTGATACTGAAGATGATTATCCATACAAAGGCAGAGACACGAGATGCGATCAGTACAGGGTTCGTATTATAACTTAACTCATAAAAGTTGACATTTTGAATAGGTTGTAATAACTCAGAAACTGAAAAGCCATTTTTGTGTTTGTGCAGAAAAACGCCAAGGTTGTCACCATTGATGGCTATAAAGATGTTACTCCCGGAAGTGAGTCTGAACTGAAAATCGCTGTTGCTGGTCAACCTGTTAGTGTTGCCATTGAAGGTTCTAGCAGAGACTTCCAGCTCTACATCAAGGTATAGACTTTCAGCTTCTCACTGAGTTTTTTCCTTCTTCAATTAAAATGGTTGTAGTTTGTTAAGACAAACAAATTTAAAATGGTTTGTACATCTATTCTGACTTCTGAGATCCCCTGGTTACTTACTAGATTTCTGTGATCAAAATCACTTCTTTTGCGCTGATATCGTGTGCATATTCAGGGTGTGTTCACTGGAAAGTGTGGAACGCAGTTGGATCATGGTGTTAACGTTGTTGGATATGGAACAGACAGTGGTAAGGACTACTGGATTGTGAGGAACTCATGGGGTGCCTCATGGGGAGAGGCAGGCTACATCAGAATGGAGAGGAATGTGAAGCTTCCCACAGGCCTGTGTGGTATAACCTCAGAGCCATCTTACCCAACCAAGAAAGGCGAAAACCCACCCAACCCAGGCCCTTCCCCGCCATCTCCAATCAAGCCTCCGTCTGTCTGTGATGACTACTATGAATGCCCCGAGGACAACACCTGCTGCTGTGTTTATGAGTACGCCAACTACTGCTTCGAGTGGGGATGCTGCCCTCTTGAAGGTGCCACCTGCTGTGATGACCATTACAGCTGCTGCCCACATGAGTACCCTGTCTGCAATGTCAGAGCAGGCACTTGTGCACTTGTAAGTTCCTTACTCCCTTTGTTCTCCTAAATGGCATCTTATTGTTTGAATCTATGTTATGCGAAACTGAAATGTGTAGAAAGAATTGAGTAAAGAGAGTAAAAGGAAGATTTTTTATGCAAATTGATATATGTGGGAGTAAAACTGATTGGAGAGAGTAAAAAAGAGTAATGACTGAATCAGTTTCTTTGCCATAAAAAGAAATATGTGGAGAAATGAAAGAAATTGACATGTGTATTGAAAGAAATGACAGTTTTAGAAAACAGACTAAAATGTTACTGTTTGTGTAATAATCCTGACAAAATTGTGTTTTTTTTCTTCTTGTTGGGACAGAGCAAGAGCAATCCTCTAGGAGTGAAGGTGATGAAGCACATGCTCGCGAAGCCGATCAAGAGCGCTGGAGCAGTGGATGGGAAGAAGAGCAGCTCTTGAAAAGGCTTCACTGAGCTTTTCCATGGCGGAGAGGAGAGAGGAAGCTGTGGATGCTGATTTTCCTTCGCCTGCAAAAGATTGCAGGGGCATATTCATTCAAGAATGAAAGGATGATTTGGTGATCATCCCAGTTGTATAGGCTTCACATTTCAGTGGTATTTTATTTGAACATAACATTGACCTGCTTGCTGCTGCTGCAATCTCATTTGTTCATATTTATAAGCACTTTTAAAGCTTCTCTCAGCTGTTTATCCTAAAAGCACCCCCATCCTCTTTGGAAAACAGTGGTGTAATGTGAAGAAAGATATGTTATTTGGATATACATCTAATTAATTGTAGTGTTTCTTCTTCTTCCCAATTTATATTTGGATATACTCTGTGATATGTAGCTATGCACCTGGAACCTCGTCCAAGAATATCTATTAAAATTCCAGATTTTTATTTTTATAATTTTCTGTTATTTTTCAGAATTTGAAATTAACATTTATTTTTTAAAGTCTAATACAGTTGAGCAAAAATTACTGAAATTATTTTTGCAAAAGTTTAATATTATTTTTAATTTAGTTATTTTAGAAAAATAAATAATAAAATTACTAAAATACCCTCAACTATAGTTGGAATTTTAACAGAGAAGTGGCTCGGGGCAAAAAAGATGTCCTAAATTATTTGTTATGGTTACAAACTATACACATGACATGATTTATTGAGGCAAAAAAATAACCTTTTGTTGGGGTCAAAAATAATTTTGTCTTTTATTTAAGAGAGAATTTCAAAAGGTTTTCCAAATATGTCACAATTTTCAAAATTTATCATTTCATTTTGTTTTTATTTTCCACATTACATAGATTACAGAATTCTCCATCCATTTTAGAAAGGTTGGTTGATCGATAATTCAATTCATATCCACAAACCACAATAGTTGGAAAAGTGGTCCAATCCAAATGGGTAGGGGTAAATTTATAATTTGATAGAGCAAGTAGTAATATTTTATATGTATTTGATATAATTTTGAAGCACGATTTAATTATCAGGGAACCCAAAACAAAAAAAATTGGCAGTTAATGGCGTGGGGAAATTGCTGTTACCAACAAGTGGTAAGTAGGAAACAAGCCTATATACATAATAACCCGATTTAGGCTACAATTGCCATTTGAAACATTGCTATAACTCATGATGTTGATATATGGTTGTGCACTAACAAACTGAAAGTGACCTTTTGATCTTTGAATCACAAGCTATTGCAATTAAGGTATTTTGACACCAGCCGTAAAATTTACTAGTATCTCTATTGAAGTTACAAAATCAACTGAGGTGACTGGTAATCTTATATACTGAAATATAACTTTGTCTACGGCCAATGCAAGATCAATCTAATAGTAATTTTACTGGCATTCGAACCATGGAAGACTATGAATACATCCAAAGTCCAAACCATCCTTTGTAAATGTGAATCCGATTCACGTGCTTGTTGATACTTCATCTGTCCTATACATATCTGCCTGTTTTTTATTAACTTTCAGATGTCATGTTTGAGTATAAATTTCAATTAGTATATGAGAATAACAATATCACCACGTGTGAAACGTCTATTTTCAGAAAAACAAAATTTCATACAAAACTAATGTATACACACATGCAAGTACTTATTTATGAGACAAGGTAGTATCTATTATGCTTACATGCAAGTACAATTAATTGAGATGGAAAATAGATTATTGCATACATAATTCATGACTTGGTAGATATGATACAAACAGACATACTCAGCAAAAGCCTTTTTATTCTACCCTACATTCCAGCCCTAAGTTATGGCCTAAAGAAACAGCTGGTTTTCCTTCTTGATCAGCTCCCTCTACTTCTACCTTTGTATCAATCCTCTCATCAGCAGCCTGTCCAGAAGCTTTCTTTTCCTTGTTCAGCACTGTTCCGGCTTCATTAATAAGCGCGTTATAAGATTGTGCAATGCTGGAGGGAATCCTTGTGTAATTAGCTGCTGTAGATGGCGGCAGCAGGGGCGGAATGGACCATAACGCTGGCGGCATTGGTGGTGCCGGTGGTGGTGGTCCGGCATGCGGGCTGTGGTAGCCTAAGTTGATGGACTTGAATGGAAAATGACCCTCTTCTGCTCTATCATAGTAGAGTCTTTTTGTTCCAATAAAAGAAGCTGTTTCATTAGCTGTGTTGCTTCTTAATGTGTGCTGAAGTGGTAAATATGGCCTTTGAAATGCATATATGCCTGGTATGCTTTGCAGGTAACTGAATTTCCTCTGGATACTAATGACCAAGTTTAGATCTTCATGAACCTAGCAAATATGTAACAAAAAATTTAATCAAACGCTCGAAAAATATGTCTGAAATCTGAAGTCTGAATTCTAACTGTAACAGAAGGAAATTTAGGCCACCTTGTCAAAAGAGCCTAGTTGAATTATGCCTTCTCTTACAGCTATAACTGCAATTGTCTGAAAAAATGTACAAAAGTAAGTCAAGAACATTGATCTAAAGTTAGTGACACTTTTTAGGTAATTCAGCTAACCTGGATGCCAGAATTGAACTGAGCTTCCCATGCTCTTGGTTGCTGTTTAAGGATGATCAAGAAAAACAAATGAGATCAAAAGATAAAATAAAGAAAATAATTCAAGAACTGAATTATAATAAATTGTATTTAGCTTACAAGATCAATGGAAACATTCCAAGAAGGAATGAAACTTGGATCACTCTCATTTTGGCACTCTTTGTACACCCATCTGTGACTATTATCAGCAGCAACTTTTCCAACCAATCTAAAACAAACAACACCATTGTCACTTGTTAGGATTCATTTTTTCTACTTATCGCGTAAATAAGACTAATCTCACTCGAGATTAATCTCATTTACCGAATAAGTACATGTTGCATTATTGCTTTTAACTAGAATCTTATTCTTACCCTTCTCCAAAGTTGTAAACTTCATGAGACATCTTGAAGAAAACATCAGGTCCAAACCTCCCCTTCACATATCCGCTTCCAGCTCGCTCGCATTCGTAAAAATCGCAGAATCCATCCTCCCAAACAAGAATCCTTCAAAATGGAAGTCACATTAACCTTAGATCCCACATCATAGTACATGATCTCGAGCTGACTGAACCGAACTAAACTAAACTGAACTCACCAGTTCCTCTTGTTCCCTTTCGCGCGATCAAGAATGCTCCCTCCATGATCCCACCTAAGATGAACACAACAAACTTAACATAAAATGCTCAACATTTTCGATACCGAAATCAAGAAACTGATGATCTTACTTAGGAGGAGGGTAGTTTCTTGGGAGGATTCTCCAGAAAACAGAGTAGACCCATTTGGAAGAATCAGAGGTAGTGGAACATAGGCTTCTCAGAGTGTGCTGTAAGAGACAGTTCATCATGGGAAGTCCACCACCATCCATTGTTGTCTGAACAGAGCCAAGTTTTTCTCTTTTACTTTTGCAGAGTTAGCTAACTCCAACTGGAATTAAAAGGAAAAGGGTACAAGAAGGAGTATTGCAAACTACCACCACGCGTGTGTGTGGAAACTGAATAACACATTAATGCAATTTCACTTCTACTATAACATATCGGCCCTTTTTGTAGGGTGCCAAGCTCACATGGTGTCAAAATCTTGTTATTTCATTTTATCTATTTTCCTTAATTAATTCGCTAAAAAGTAACACTTATGTTCAGTTCAGAAAAATTTAAGTTCAATTCTAGACAAATTCTCAATTGAGACTTGGTCTCATTGAATGATCATGGTTAATACGTAAGAGATAAGGATTGAAAGTGAGAAGAACATTTGCCCTTGTCTCAATTATGATTGTCCATCTCTTATTTCTATCTAAAAATATGTTCAATTCAGCTGATATATAACGTCACCCCTAACCCCATAGAGTGATGGAAGATAATCATAATGATTTACATGTTTTTGATAAATCACGATGATTTATAACTCCACCTGTATATAAATATGTGTGGTTTCTTACACTAAGCTAAAAGTGTGTGAGCCACATATATTTTGTGACATTATGTTATGATATACTAGTAAATGGTAAGAAGAATAAAATTGTTATATTTACCAATCAGATTGGCCCTGTCCAATAGCGCACAAAACCAGCACCACCAGCACCTACCAGCACCCACCAGCACCTACCAGCACCAGCAACCTGTACCAGCACCCTATTGGACAGGGCCAATATCGTAGTAAGAAATTAATAGTCTTGAAAAATAATAATAAAACTAAAACTAAACTAGTTGTCCTTTAAAGGAAGGAACAGGAGTAGGGACAGTGAGTTGGTTAAATTGCAAGAGTCCAAAAACCAGAAGGATGAAGGATGAAGCATCCTTATCAAAGCATGATGATTTGTCTAAGCTTGTGAAAGTGTACAAATTAGGGCATATAATTTGTTTTTGTTTTTGAGGAATGTTAATTAGCATGGAAATGTTGTTGAAAAGACTGGACAATGACAACCTTATCAAGGTCCAGATCCCACTTCAGAGGACTAAACAGTTTGATTTCCTGCAAATTTGGCATGTTTGGTCGGCCCTCCCTCCTTCTCAAAGTACACAGTTTCCATGATTGTGCATATTTACAAGCTGATTTACAGCTTTGTTCTTCAAGATAATGGAATATATATATAATCATGAATGCACATTTCTGCTAATTATTCTGTTTTGGCCGAAAAAGATGGGTCGTGTTTGTAACCTGAAATGGCAAAATTTGATCACTTTTGCTTTGTTAAAGTCGTGATGATGATTCCTTCAAGTTCAATCCTATCTCTAATGAACCTAGTGATTCGATGATACATACACTCCTTCCGTTGGACACCACAAGGTGTTCAATAGAGCTCAGCAATACTGTCAACCTGATAGAGTTGAGTAATACTATAGAGTATTTAGCAATACTATCAACCTCAAAACTCAACTCTAGCAAGGTGTTCAATAGAGCTTAGCAATACTGTCAATCTGATAGGGTTGAGTAATGCTGACAACAAAACTCAACTCTATCCTGGTCAGACTGTTTAGCAATATTGTCAACCTCAAAACTCAACTCTACCTAGGTGTTCGATAGAGCTTAGCAATACTGTCAACCTAATAGGGTTGAGTAATGTTGACATCAAAACTCACCTCTATCATGTTCGGACTGTAGACGTTTATTTTCGTGTCAAATTTATGGTGATTCCAGAGTGAATGGAATGATCCAAGCCACAACTTCATCACAACTCTATCTATCCAAGTTCAGTGTCTGGAAAGTTAAGGTTTCAGGGATATCAGACAAGTTGACAAATAATTGAATGAGAAGAAGACACCAAAATAATCTAGTGATTCAAGATCCATGATGCAGGCTCCTTGCTTGAGAATCCTAATCCAGAATCCTTTCATGAAAGCAAATGTTGCTGTTCCTGTGGTCCTCCCTCAGGGCTGAGTGGTCTTATCAGGCCACGCCGTGCACTAAATCTTGTCTCAAGAATGCACTTGGAACTATCCCTTCTTACAGCCTCACCGGCCTCATCTCCTTTATTTATTTATTTTCTTGAATCCGTCGAAAACTCGACCCTTAAAATGCATCAAAAAACTCTTCTACAGAGACTATATCATGAAGTTTAAGGCAAATGTTCATATGAAAGAGCAAATTGCTATACCTATTTTGTAATGAATGGAATAACAGCTGCCTATGAGCAAGAGATAGGCTTCGATTTTTACATGGTGCAGAACTGAAGAATGGTGGTCCAAAATCAATCAAACCTCTTCTTGAACAACTGGCAAGAAATCTTTCTGATTGGTGGAGGGTGACACATTGACTTTTAAAACCAAAGTCCATAAATTTATCAGCTACTACCAGGAAAGAATGCCAGTTTCTACAAGTTACAGCCCTAGTAGAATGACCAACAACTTCAACATCAATAAGTTAGAACCCGAGAGGTTAAGAATTAAGATGCGACTAACCTCAATTAAACAGTACTCGATTCTAACCTCAACTCATCTGTCACATTTAAACGGAAGTTGATTCTGCCTTAATTCACACCACCTCTAAGCATTGGACAGTAATTGTCAAGTAAAGACACTGTTTTCTACCATCTCAAGTGTCATACCCATCTTTACACTAATATCTTATCAGTGGACCAAACATTAAAGCCTTCAATAAAAAAGACAGGCAATCCCAATGACCACAAAAGCTCAAACGATAGAAGTAATCAACTGGAGATTAGCAACCTAGTTTTCTAAGACGTTAAACCTCCAAAACTAACACAACAAAGATTTAATGCAGGAGGAATCTTTTTAACGGGAAAATCTCAATCAATGATTATGTAGTCATAACTCGGAAGGTATAATTAGTACTAAGACATACTCAGAGAACAATCTAGATGGGAAACTGAAAACCCCACAGAAGCAGGTATAAAGACTTGACATCTCAAAATTGTTGGACAATTGAGGTATATATTTGCCAAACAGAACAGCAAATGTGTGGCCCTTCTAGTCCCCCAATAATCAGGTAGTATACTACTAACTTTCCTTATCCTCTAGGTCAAGTGGTTTCACAGCACAGGCTCACCAATCCCACAATCTATAAGATTTGTTATAGATTGTGCATAGCATTAACTACATCGATTTGGATGCCTAAGACCATACGCCCAAAAATCAAATAACAAACTACAATAACTCAACAATGCATATTTATACCTAGGTTCATCTCTAAGATTTAAACTGGACAACAAGAACTAAAGAGTTGCACTAAGACACAACAACAGCATTCGAAAGTAAGGATTCGAGGGCGTACCTGAGGTGGGCTTATCCACACACACACACACACACACACACACACACACACACACACACACACAAAAGGAGACTATTGTAAACAACAGAACAGTGGTAATTTCAATTTCACTAGATGTCTCCAAATATCACAACACATAAAGACTTGATGTTTTAACATTTATCGATGCATGTTACTGGCTATCGGTTAAGAGTATATTGGTTTACATAAACACCACAAGAGGCGCACCAGGAGACTAAATTGTCCCTGACAGCAAAAAATGAGGCACTTAAGAGTCTCCTTCAAGGATAAGCCAGGAGCATCCTTTTCGACTGTTGCGTATTCCTAGTTAACCTAATATATAGGTCTCTCCCTTCACTTTACCTAGACATCAGGATCTGGTAGCGCTATCATCATCAGAGGAAGCAGCTCTCTTCCCAGAGTAACGCTGATAACAAAAAAGGCAGTATGCGTATCACTTACAATACTCCATAATCTACAAAGAACTAGTAGCATAACATAAAACTAGAAATAATAGTAACAATAAAATGGTAGACCATTACCTGCTTCCCAAGGGTGAATGGAACATATTTATACTTAACCATGTGCATAATCTGCCTTTTCATAGTTGAAATGAATAGTACCAACCAATAAAACAACAAAATTGGCCAAAAGACGGGAACATCAAAGGCGCTGAAAAATGTCAATACAAAAGCAAGACAGATGGCTTTTGCAAGTGAATGCCTGCAATTTTCAGAGAATGAAAAAGTCTGTCATCGAGTATAAATTTCCCAAATAGGTTAAGTGCGCAACGACATAAAGGCAACAAATGGAGTTAATGATCAAAAGATAAATGAAACATACTAAGTCTTAGTTTAATCCACTTCAAGACTACAACTTCAACCCAATTTACATTATTACATATGTAAATACACAGGCAACCCGACTAACATGACACAATTATCATTGTTCTACCATACATGATTACATATCACACACTCCTCCCATCCACTCACATTTGCTTTTTCACAGTTTGGTGTTCAAAAATCAAAATGGGTAACTAAAATTTTCAATAAATCATTTCAAAAACTATAATCTACGCCATTCATATGGCTACCGTGGGGCACCTCATACATTGTATACCTGCATAGTACAGCTACTAGGCATACTAAAACATTGTCTAACGGGATTCAATCTCAAGATTTGCATCATTTGATCTGATAAATATGTACGGAACATACACTTTTAAAGAACCTCCAGATTCTTAAAAATGAAATCTAAGGGGATCTTCACAAAACTTTACCGAAAATGGATCAATAAAAAACGAAACTATACAGAAAAGCATACCAGAACTTGAATTCCGGGAGGCGGCGGACGAAGGGGCGGAACTCGTCGGAGCCCCGGGTGGGGAGGGAGGGCTCGTCAACGTCCGACAGCAACTGGGCGAACTCGGGGTCCACCTGGGGCGAAAGAAACGCGATCAGGAGCTGCAGCACGTAGATTCCGAGGGCGTACGTGATGACGTAGAATCCCTGGACGAAGAACACCCGCACCGCGTATATCAACGCGATCGCCGCCAGGAAGAGCCACCGGTAGAGCACGAACGGCGTCGATTTGTCGAGCACGTGCTGGTAGCGCTGGTTCACTGCGAACACCCACCGGGACACCACCGTGGGAGCCGCTGACTCCGCCTCTGCTCCGGCGCCGGCTCCACCGACATTCATGATTTTGTGATTTCTGGTGGTAATTTCCAATTTGATTCGGATACTTTTTCTTTTTGTCGGATTTTTTATATTTATACTTCTCTGGGAATTTTGAGGAGTTTACGGCTGGTAATTTAGTTCAACGTGGTTGGGCTTGGTCTCTGCTTTAAGAAATTGGCGGCCTTTTGTTTAATATCTTTAGACGAGCCCATGAACATATGATGTTTGTTCTTCTCTTTTTTTTTTTTTTTTTGAAAAGTATAATGAGATTTTCATCTAGAGTAGAGTTTATATGAAGTAAGAAGTCTCTCTCATGAGTTAATCTTTGAAAGTGGCTTTAATGTTTGGTTGTAATATGTACTTTTTTTAATATTATTATAAGTAATATTTATGATAAAAAAAAAACTTTGAAAGTGGTTTTTAGATTCAATTCACTATTCATTAGAAAAGACTGCAATACTTTTGAAGGTGATGTTAGAATTGCAAAATTTGCAGGAGAATAAAAAGACGTCACTACTTTTTTTTAATGGTGATGTTGGAATTGCACTACTTTTTCTATGAGACCGGTATCAATTAAAACTATGGACAAATGTTAATATTTTCACTTTCAAGTCTGACTTTTCAAATATTAAGCATTATTATAAAGTTAGACCAATTCAAACATGTCTCAAATGAAAATTCACTATTCTATGATATTTTGGTAAAATTGTACTAATTTTAAGACTCATAATGTTACTAATTTGAGGATTGTGAATGTACTAATTTTTTTCATACTCAATTTATGTATTCCATGGTAAATAATGCAAAATATTTAAGGTCAAATGTTCATGCACGTCCTCATCAACCTTGTTGTAGTCGAACACCAAAGTAAATGGCTCTAAAGTCAAATTAATCAACTGAGTCCACATGCTCTTCAGCTCAATGCTAATAGCCCTAATTTATAATACACAATTGGGTTTGGGCAGACTTTTGACTAATAGAAATACAAAGACTTTCATCATTTTATCTACACATGATCATGATTCAAATGTCAACTATACAAGTCATTACAGCTACATTAAGCTGGTTTTCTTAGTTTCTCCTCAGTTTCCTTAAAAACAAACCCTTCAGACTCAGAAATTTCTCAGTATTCTATTCAAATTTCACTGAGATCATGGTTGGAGCTCCCCTTCCTTCATCTGGAAATCAACCACACCACTATGCAGGATCCACAGGTAAAATCGCGATCCCGATGATCTTGATCATAGTAAAGATTCAAGATTGTAATCAGTACTAAATTTCTTGGTTGATTTTGCAGGAAACTCTGGTCCAACAGCATCAATATATGCAACACCAAATGCTACCATGTCCACAGTACTTTTGCCATACAATGGAATGACACCAAATCTGTACCAAAACCCTCCTAGCTATCCTAACACAACTTCATCTCCTTTTCCGGCGTACCCACCGGGGATGAATCCAACACAGCAGCCTCACTCCGCCTATCCACCGCCACCTTACCTCCCTCAGCCGCCACATTCATCGGCCTATCATCCACAGGCCGCCTATCCTCCACCGCCCCAGTCAACCTACCCTCCACCGCCTCAGTCATCTGCTTATCCTCCTGCAGGTTATCCACCTCAGCCTCCTCCCAGCGCTCCTAGCGGTTATCCCTCAGGTACATTTTAATTTATCATCCTGATGAATGAAACATGGTACTTTTAAATGCACATTTTCGGGAAATCTATGTATATGATCTGATTTTTGAGTTTGAATTCTCTGTGTTGGAATAATGCAGTTATTCCTGGTGCAAATCATGCTTGGCAACAACCTCCTTCATCTACAGCAGCATATCCACCATCTGGTGTCTACCCTCCACGCGCCTATTGACTCTGTCGATTTCCTTAGAGTCTGCAAATTCATGTTTTTCAATTCAACAATGTACCATTTTCTCTTTTGCATCCTATTTATATCCAAGTTCTTATAGGTGGTAAATTTCACAGATCAAAATTCCAGTTGAATATATCTGTTGAGAAAATGCTGTTGAGTTTACTTTTAGCAGAAATCAAAACATTTACTTTAGCAGAACAACAAACTGAACTACTTAATTGAGCTCATTCTAGATATATAATCTACTTGTAATTGAAAATGCCGTGATATTTATAATATGATCTGGAAGGCCGGTTAAGTCCATATCCCTCGAGGTCGAATCCCAATTTCTGAAACTGTATGCAACCAACTGACGTTTTTCGTTCACCCCGAGAACCTCGTCATCTCCGAGCAGACAAACCAGATCAAGAGGATAGATACCATAAGGACATGGACTATTGATGGTGAATTTGGTCCAAGAATCTTGCACTCCATACTCTTTCATCATCCAAACCTTAACGGTTTTGTCCTTACCATCAATCACAAGAGCAAGACATCCACCAAGAACAGCCAATTTAGCGGGAAAATATCCAGCAAGTTGCAACTTTACCCAATTCCTCTGTGTCCAAACTGAAAGCAGCTATCATAGTATCATTATCCCACGCCCGCCAATGGATACAGCCATTTAGATACACTCCTCCTCGGAGAAATCTATAGTTGTCATGGAAGTCCCAAACTCTCTTCCATGTTTTCTTTCGGACACTGTAAATATCCATGGACACGACACGATCATGAATTCCAATGTCACGCGAGAGGAAGACAATTTTAAAATCATCGTTCAAGCTATCGTAGCCAAGATAACAACCGAGAAGCCTTTTACCGGACCAGAAATTAGGGATTTTCTGTGATTCTCGAGTGCTGGGATTGACCAGAACCGTATTACACTCTGGTTTATTAGCATTCCAATGAAGAAGCAGAACTAAACCATGACATGGAACTTATGTGGCTCCAGAAACCATTGATGCCGATATCGATGCAGGTTTTAGTAGCTATATTCAGGACGTAGACTGAGTGTTCAGAGCAGCCAGCTGAGAAGATGGCGTGTTGAGGGGGGTCGTGGATGTGGGCTTTCAAGAGTTGAGGGCTTCGAAACGCACCGGAATTGGCCGATGGACTTCGCCGGAAGCCGCGGCAGTATGTTGGTGACGATGACATCCTCTGGAATTAGCGCGGCAGAGTTCTCGGCCATTGCTAGGGTTTGAGAATTGCTCGTTGGAACTTTGCAAAGGACTAAAATAATAGTCCCTCTATTCCAAATATATTGTCCAATTTCCTTTGATTAAATTGATTTTTATAGCCTCAACTTTGCATGTTTGGGCAATTTTTAGCCCCAACATTAAAAGTGCTCAATTCCTAGCCCCGATGATTTTCCGTCTTCACATCGTTAAGAGTTTTTTCATGTGACCTGCACGTTTTACCCCAAATGTCATGGATATTTTTGGATAAAACTCCTGGCTCAGCAAAAAGACCTCAGATCATATTTGGAAGTAAATCATCATAAAAATCTCCATTGCCACTGCAATTGCAATTCAAGCTCAGATTCACTACCCGTTCCGCGATGACGATCAATTAGCTGCTCGTTCCACTTCTAGAAGACCGACTGGATTCAAAGGCATCAGTTCCTACCTTCTGTTGTCAATGCTCAACTCACGCTGAAAGTTTCTCATCTCCGTGCTTATCGATTTGTTGTCGGTACTCATTCTCAATTTGAAGATCTGCTTTGTTCATGGGGGTAGAAGAAAAAGTATTATCTTATGTTATTCAGTTTATCGTAATAATTGCAGGAGAACTATGGAAATGGAGGACTTAGTTATAGAATTACTCTCCATGCTTTGAGCTTGGATATTCAATGGATGCTTTACTTTGAATTCAATATGCTTTTGTTGTCATTGCTAACACTTGCAAAGCACTAATAGCAGGCACTCTGTTTTCTTGTTGCAAATACAACCGAGCCACCAGTCGGGAGAAAAATGCAGCTTTCCTATGATACCCACCCGGGCCTGTTCTGAAGCTGCTGTAGTCATGCGGCGGGAACCATCTGGTTCGGAGAAACGGCGAGCAGATTGGGCTGAACAAGGCCACGTTCAGAGGGAAACACGTGTTGGTCTTCTGCTTGCGGGTCATTAAGCCGGACGCCAGTGTTCAATCCCTATTCAATCTCTGCCGCAAGCTGCACGCCTGCCGGAAAGACAAGCGCGATTTGAGGGATAACGACTCTAACGGTGTTAAGATGGAAAATGGTATGGGGCTATAAAGAGATCAAATTGCTGTGTTGGGACTAGAAATTAAACACTTTTAATGTTGGGGCTAAAAATTGCCCAAACATGTAAAGTTGGGGCTATAAAAATCAATTTAATCAATTTCCTTTTATGCTCAGTACCAAAGAAATTCATCCTAATTTGATAAAAAATTTATAATATAAACTAGAGGAAAATTCTCATCACCCCTTAGTTTTGCCGAAATCGATTTGAAAAGATAAGACTATCTTTAAGGGCATTTGCAAGGGGAGCTGTAAGAGATAATTTTTTTTTCACAATGGTAGGTTTTCTTAAGTCTTTTGCGCAATTAAGGAAAAGGACAATCCCCAGAACTTGAAAATTGCCGCCTCTGGCTTTGTACAATTCATCCTGTTCACGTAGGTCCCACATCAAAATACAAAAATAGAGTCATATAACAAAAAAAAAAAAAATAGTTTAGACCCGAACTCGAAAAACCGACCGAAACCGAATAATACCGATCCAATAATAACCCGAGAGATATAGGTCACCGAACCGACCCGAACCGAACTCAACCTGAAAAGCGAACTGACCCGAGAATTTAGACCCGAAGCCAACCGATATCCGAATTTGCACGGTACCGAACCGAACCGAACCGAAATCAATCCGACTTGTAACCAACCTAAACCGATTCAAACCAATAAATAACCATCATAAATCAATCGATTCAATCAACCAAAGAAAATGGAAAATTCCTATAAATGTAATTAAAGTTTGTATTACTACTAAGCAAATAAAACTTTCAAACTTCCTAGTTCCTACCAATTAATTTAAACTAAAATTTTGATAGTAAACACCTAAAATATAAAATATACATATTCTATATACAATTCTACTCAATTTTAACAAAATAAATGTACACATTAACACATTCGACTTTTGTGTTAAATATTTGCAATTTTATTACTAATTCATATAGAGAAGAAAATAATTAAAAGTAATCAAAATTGTTAATCAGGGAATTAATCGCTTGACATTGATCTCCACCTTAAGTACAATCTAAATTTTTAATCAGTGTTCACAGAACATCTGTAATACCATAAACAAGATGATTGTGGTCAAAATTATAAAGATTTTGTATCAAACTATAAACACGTTGGAATCGCAAAATTAAACATTTAAATAGCAAGAAGTAGTAACAAAATCATGATCTATTATAGATCAAAAACAAAAGTATCAGATGAATCAAATAATAACTAGCAATTACATTAATCTATAAAAGAATCAAAAGTATTCAATCTGCTATGGAGATCGAGAAAAGATATCGATTTAAATGAATCAAAAACAAACATATATATATATATATATGAAAAATCAAATTCGGCGACAAGAACAAAAAAAAAATTTAAATGAACTTTATAAAACCAAACATATTTTGACCCAAAACCATTTCAACCCGACCGAATGACCCGTATTGACATCAGTATCCAAACCGAACCGACCCGATTAATATTTATTTAAACCCGAAATGAACCGGAAAAGAAAAAATAACCGAATAAATCCGACCCGACATCAACCCGACCTGACCGATATTAACCGAATAGGAAAAAATGACCGATTTAAACCGAAACCGTTTTTAACCGAACCCGTTTTTGAAAGATCGAAACCGACCTATTTACCCGAATCGACACCACTTGACTCGCATCACGGTTTGAACTGTGATTCAACTTTCAAATTTTGGGTATTCAAGTTTTAGACTATATCGCCCCCCTCCATTGATGCGGTTGTGAGTCTTCTTCTTCACGAGTTAACATGTTTGATTGGCCAAATTCAACCAGAGTCACAAGCCATCGGTATATGAGTAATTTTCAAGAGTTGAAAAGTATTTTAATTAATATATACACAAGAACTCAGTTGTACAATGAAATTGTTTTCTATAAACTACTACTAGCAATTTTCTCACATTACTCATTAGCCCTACACCCCTACCAACATTCACCTAAGCACCTTTCCATTGCTTAAAGATTATGTCAAAAGTAATTAGACACGTCTCTTTCGGACTCATGGATTAAAGATCTTACAAATTTTGTGAGAATATTGTATAGGGTTAATTATGTTGGCTTATGTCCTACATCCAATTTATATTTACTGTCAACATAAGTAGGAACCTAAAGGGTTAAGGGTCACACACATAAGGATTAATTGTGTACCAGGTTAAAATGATTGGGGTTAATTTATAAGATAAATTAATCAATGGACGGTTTGATAAATTGGTCTTAGGCTCACTAGGCCAAAGCTCATTTATAAGATACTCCCTCTGTCTCAACCAAAATTTATTCGTTGACTTTGGCTCAAATTTTAGGAAAAGTGTATTTTATAACTTATAAGCGAAATTTTGAGGGGTATGAATGGAATATCACTTACTCTTTTTTGTTGTTTTTAAGAATCCATTAAGGGTATATTTATCTTTATGTAGTTGTTTTCTTTACCAAAAGAGGAAATAATGTAAGTAAGAATTTTTGGTTGGGATGGACCAAAAAAGTAAGTAAGAAGTTTTGGTTGGGACGGTTGGAGAGGTTGGAGTATTATATATATATATATATCATAGTTCAGAACTATTGGAGAGAGGCTGGGAGTCTGGGACATATTTAGACCTAGTCAGTCTTTCCAATAGTCAGTCAATCACATCCGATAGCTTCCTGGAAAGCAGTTGTGGACTTGATAGAGGTCGGGCGCTTGTGCGACTTGTGGTCAAATCACCCCAGCTCGATGTTGATCATCATCATTCATAAGCAATAGGTGATCCATTGAGGCGGAAACTTGTGTGAATTGAGTGAGGATTACATTCAGTGAGAGTGGATTTCCATCTCAAAGGTATGTATCATCTCATGTATATATTCATAGTATTCATGGATTTCAAAATGATCTTGGAAATCAATTTGTCTATTTTCCGCTAATATATTTATGTGATAAATTATGATTGTTTAGCTCCTTTCAGTAGTATCCACCATCTTGATGAATGAATTCCTCTGTGATTGAGAAAATACTGTTGAGTTTGAAAAGTAAGCAATTACTAACATAAATCAAACTAAGCACAAATGTACAATCTAAAGCAAAACAAAAATACATAATGCCATTCTTAGCAAACAGAATTCATTCAGTTTCAGAAAAACTAACTGAACTAGCTACTTCATTAAGCTCATGA
Source organism: Cruciata laevipes (assembly GCA_963678965.1). Lineage (NCBI taxonomy): Eukaryota > Viridiplantae > Streptophyta > Magnoliopsida > Gentianales > Rubiaceae > Cruciata > Cruciata laevipes. Next base: position 3,457,460 of record OY787639.1, read on the forward strand.
CCTTGAGTTCTTTGGTAAATATGTAACTTTGAATTTTTTAAAAGTGTTAGATCATCTCCAATGCAAAGAGGCGTTCTCGTATTTATAAAAGTTATTTGGAAAAATTTTATTGGACTTTTCTATGACATACACAATAAAATTTGTTAGTTTGGGCCTAAAATCGAATTTTCGCAAACAAAGTATACTCTTGTTTATTAATTATTTTAACGTGTTTCTTGATATAGGAGGGCTAAAATCGAATTTTCGCACATGACCTCAAAATACATTGGATCGACCTTGTTGTCTGGCATCACGTTTTTGAACTTTGAATTAACTATCAAATTTTAGGTATTCGAGCTTTAGACTATCTCTCCCCGCCCCTCCATCAGCGGTTGTGAGTCTTCTCCTTCACAAGTTAACATGTAATTTGATTGGCCAAAATTTAATCAAAATTACGAGCCATCGATATATCTGTAATATCCAAGAATTAAAAGACATTTTAAAATACATACACAAGAAATTCTTTTCTATGATCAGATAACTCATTAGCCCTACCATCATCCACTTAAGCACCTTCCCCTTTCTAAAAGATTATGTCAAAAGCAGTTAGACATGTTTCTTTGGGACTCATGGAGTAGAGATCTTACTAATTTTGTGAGAATATTCTTGTAGGGTTAATACATCCCTTACATATCCACTACTATGGCCCTGTTTGTTGGGCAGCTTTTTCAAAAGCGTTTAGATGTTTGATTTAAATATGGATATTTGACTAGTCAAACCTCACTAGCATTAGTGTTTGGTATGCAATCTTTTCTAACTAGCGTTTTAAAATGTACTAGAGTTTTCAAATTTCCAGTTGAATGCAGCTTCTGTGATTGAGAAAATAGTGAAAGAGTTTGGCTTAAAGGAATGCTTTTCAAATACAGTACCAAGAAGAAGAAACAATAACATTCAGAAGAAGACAATCTAAAGCAAAAGCAAATCCATGAACAAACAGAATTCCTCCAGTTCCAGATGAACTAATTACTGAACTAGCTAGCTTACTTAATTCTATATAAGACCTTAGCTAGCACTATTCTCCTGTTTGATCTACTTGTAATTGGGGGACACGAGGCTCTCTGAAAATGACGTCATACACCTAAACACGCGCCATCCAAACTTCACATTGCTAGAATGAACATCATCTGAAAGTCCGGTTGAGGCCATATCCCTCCAATCCCGATTTCTGAAACTGTATACAATCAACTGACGATGATCCTTCACCGCGAGAACCTCGTCATCTCCGAGCAGACAAACGAAACTAGGCACACGGCTGGTATCACCGCAAGGACGACTGATGGCGAATTTAGTCCAAGAATCTTGCACTCCGTACTCTTTCATAATCCAAACCTCAAGGGATTTGTCAATATCCTCCATAACGAGAGCGAGGCATCCACCAAGAACAACCACATCAGCAGCATCATATTGAACTAGAAACGGGTGCCAATTCGATTTAGGAGGTGGAAATTCATCGAATTCCTCTCTGGCCAAACTGAACGCAGCCACGAAAGAATCAGTCTCATTAATCAACCAATGGATGGAGCCATTCAGAAACACTCCTTCGAGATAACTGAGTTCTTGGCTGTAAGGGAAGTCCGAAACTTTCTTCCATGTTTTCGTTTTGACACTGTAAATATCCATGGCCGCTGGTTCATGAGGAATTTCATATTCCGAGATGGAGACAATCTTAAAGTCATCGTTCAAGCTGTCGTAGCCAAAAGAACAATCGATAAGCATAGCACGAGACCAAAAAGTAGGGATTTCATGGGATTCTCGAGTGATGGGATTGACCAGAACCTTTTTATAACCCCCTGATATATTATCCCCCTGAGAAAGTATAACTAAACCTTGACATGAAAATGGCTGGTTATAGAAACCATTGGTGCCGATATCGGTGCAGGTTTGAGTAGCGAGATTCAGGACGTGGACGGGGTTTTCAGGGCGGTAGTGATCAGTTGAGAAGATGGCGTGTTGAGGAGGGTCGTGGATGTGGAATTTGAGGTGGGCTTTCGCGAGTTGAGGACTCGACAGTAAACTTCGCCACGGCTTCGAGACGCATCGGAATCGGCCGATGGATTTCACGGGAAGGCGCGGCAGTATATCGGTGACGATGACATCCTCGGGAATTAGCGCGGGAGAGTTCTCGGCCATTGTTGCTAGTCGCAACATTGCAAGGGACTAAATGTAAGGTGATAAATAATGTTTACAATGACACTTTATATTATCATCAAAAGGTAATTCATCCAAGAGGATGGAATACAGTTTAAAGTATAATAAGAAAAGGTTATTATTCTATATTTCTAATATAACAATATGACTAATTTTATTTTCTTCTCTAACCTCAATATCCCTCCATCAAAAAGAAAAGAGATTGTCTGATTTCCTTTTCTAATCGGTTTACATATATTGAACGAGCAAGTTCAAGTTCAAACTGGTCACGAACATTAATGTTCGTTTACGAGTTGTTCAAACGGCCCAGTTCATCTTAACATAATGCTTTAATTCCTCTTAAGCATGCCAGTCAGTGAAATAGCAGCCGTTGGATCATATCAATGGCTGTGATCCCTCCACGTATATCCCTTCTTATTCTCATCCATTCTCTGCATTCTTCCTAAACAGAAGTGGCATTTTTTCTGTAACTCCTATGACATCCAACTTCTCAATCCACGTACGTAACCCACGATCCCCCTCTTCATGCAGAAACGAATTTCCAGGTGTCCACATTTATAGTTACGAATTCCTCCCATCACGAAGAACATGTTTATTCTAAAGGTAAAACTCTTATTTCCAAAATTTCTGTTTTTTAGCTTCACTCTGTCATTCCTTCGAGCCGAATGTGCGGAATCAGTGGGCCTGATCAATGTGTAGAAAATGTTTTTTCCCCTTTTTATCAGATTCACCACAACACTCTTCTATATTCTGGTAAGCTTATCAGTTTCTTGCTGCACACGAAGTGTTTGTAGAAATGTCAATGAATTTGTTTATACCTTATTTGCTGGATCGTTTTTGTCTGAGGTTGTCTGGACCTTTTTTGCTCAAGCATAGCACTTCTGCAATTGAAGCTTCCGACGAGAATTCCGAGGGGAAGGCTGTTGCTCAAGCAGAGGCAGCGGAGTGAAAACGGAAATATGAACTGGAGAGGGAACGCAACCTGCAGTTAGAGCGAAAAGGTACTGATTTTAGCAATCTGGCTATGTTCCAGGAAGTGATAAGTGGAAGTGGATTTTCTTCTGCAATTTGTTTGCATCTTATTGCTACTCCCCAATCCCCAAATGTATATAGTTACTCAGACTCTGCAACAGGCTCCTGGCATCGGAACAAAATTCCGATTTGCAGCATCTGATCCCTTTGCAACCTCTGCAATATTCTTCTTTAATTTTCGCTCTTTAGTTTTGTCTTTTGCTTGAGGCTCATTTCTGGTTTATTTATTCCATATAGATACTGATCTGCAAATTAAACAAGAGAACAAGGCAAAGGGAAGTTCTTTAGCCTTTTCGAGTCCATGTTTTTTTATGATGGTAACCACATAGTTTTTCTTCCTTTCTGTAATAGGATGGGTTCAGTCTTCAGAAAAACATTTGAGTTTCATTCATAGCATCGTGTTTAGCACATCATCGATCTTGAAAATCACATTCAAGTCATTAATTTACTGTTGAGTACTGAACTATTACATAGCTAGAAAGTAAAAATCACTCTTGTCATTCCATGTCTAGATTTTTGATGTTGTGAACTATTACATAATGATTTAGATTAATGTTTTTTGTTCTCTGAAACTGAAAGCTTCAAACTGTTTAATATGTTTGTTTAACTTTATCTTCAAAGTGATTTTACTTTCTTGTGTTGGTGTTTGTGATATGTTTTTTTGACTGGCTAACATGATTTTTTAACGATGGATGTTTCATTTTTTGCTTTGATATAGTTGCAGGATGATGTTGTACTTTCCGATTCCAAGAGATTACAGATCACTCACAGCAATGTCAAGATGGTCTGCTCTTTGGTATTATATATTTGGATGATGTTATTTTTGTTTCTTAACTAATTATTCTGTGTTATATGCAAAGCTTCAGAGGCATTTATCCAAAACTCGAGTTTGGAATTTGACTTGCCTCATTTTTTAGGATTATCATCAACCTGAACTCATTTTACCGATGCCGTGGAAAAGAATAGAGACAGTTTATCTGATATAGTTTCTTCTCTTGAATTTTCTAGATTTCTGTGGAACAGTTTAATTTCCATTCTTTGTTATGCCATATGAAAGTTTGTGGTGACATGTAATATTGGCCTTTTTGTTGGTTCCATTCTTCTGTCTAACTCTAAAATGATTGTTTTGATTAGCTTGATACAGAAAATACAGTTTTCTTAAAATCTGCAAAATCTTTCCCATCTGATCAAAAGTTGTTGTCTTGTAGGTTTTTTCATTGCATGGAGTTTTCTCTTTAGTTAACTTTGAAGGAAAGAGACATAATTTGTAAATTATAAGTTCTTTATTTCTCTTATCATGCTGTATAGTGGACATTCCAATATTCAAGTCAAGGAAACATCTCTTCTTATGTTATGCATTATATGCAGGTTGATGCATGCTTGGAGAAGTCTGATGAGGAGAGCCAGAATGAAAAAACATTAAAAAAAAAGTTGAAGCAAATATCGATCTACTGCAACAAGCCAACAAGCAAGTGGAAATGTGAGGAGAATTCGTGTTTCTCTTGTACAGTTTCCATTCGAGCGAGCCTGATATGGCTTGTTACGGATTTGGCATCAATAACATGATAAAAAAAAAATCGCGAAGAGTCCTTAATCTGTTGAAGTTGGCATGTGTACTAAGCAATGGTTGTACTAATTTAGTTATGCAGTTTGCGTTACATAAATGGAGCGTGTTGATGTTATTGTTTTATAATAATCAAGAGTTTTGTCATAATGGAGTTTTGAATTCGTTTTGACATTAATTAATTTCACATTTTTTGTTGCTCTATAAATTTTGTAGTAGGTTTTCTTTAAGTTACTTTTAACAATAAAGTTTAAAAGAGAAAAATTGCCGTGCATGCACGGCGGGCATTAAAACTAGTTTATATAAATTATATTGCGCTGCCGAGTTTAGTATCGCACCACCGAATCTAGTGACTCATCAATGTCCAGCCGTTAATTCTAACTCTTTAGATGATAAATCTTGGATATATCTCTACACATTTTGCCAGTAAATTATGTACCACATCAATCACACTTAAAAGTCGAAGAATATAACTATGGAACCACCGAAGAATAGAGTCCGGAAACTGTATGCAACCAACTGACGTTGTTTGTTCACCGCGAGAACCACCTCATCATCTCCGGGCAGACAAACGAGATCAGGCACACAGAGGCTAATATCACCACACTCGTCACAGAATCTTGCACTCCATACTCTTTCAGCAGAAGATAAACTAAGCACATTCTAAAGGAAAACCAAAAAACCATGATCAAATTTGCCTTTTTTTTCATCATTGATCAGTTTCAGAATATTACATTAATATGGCTTTCAGTGATCCTTCTTTTACACAAGTTACCACCAGTGGAAATTTCGCTACCCTTGTAATAAGTAATAAGAATAACTGTTGAGTTTGATTGATTGAATGATTTCCAAATTACAAGAAGAGTAAACAATTACATTTAGCAGAAGACAGGCTAATTAAGCACAATCTAAAGCTTATTCTAGGCACGATCCTATAGCACTCTTGTACTGTTTGATCTACTTGTAATTGGGGGACACCAGGCTCTCTGAAAATGACTTCATATTCCTTAAAACGCACCCTCCACACGCCTTCCATACGTAATCTGGAATTCCGGTTACTGCCATATCCCTCCAAACCCGATTTCTGAAGTTGTATACAACCAACCGAAGATAATTCTCCACCATGAGAACCTCATCATCTCCGAGCAGACAAACGAGATGAAGCGCACTGACATTGTTATCACCACAAGGACAACTGATGGTGAATTTAGTCCAAGAATCTTGCACTCCGTACTCTTTCATCATCCAAACCTCAAGGGATTTGTTTCCATGAATATTAATGACATCCATCAAGAACAGCCAATCTAGCCGAATGCCAATCTAACCTAAGAGGTGGATTAACGTTATTAAATTCCTCTCTAGCCAAACTGAACGCAGCTATGCCTAGGATAGAATCAGTCTCCATAATCAGCCAATGGATATAGCCATTTACAAACACAGCTCGGACTGAATGGACGTTGTAAGGGAAGTCCGAAATTCTCTTACATGATTTCGTTCTGACACTGTAAATATCCATGGCCATGAGCTCCATGTCCGAAGTCTCATCCGAGAGGGAGACAATTTTAAAATCATCGTTCAAGCTATCGTAGCCAAGACAACAACTGACAAGGCCATCACTACCGGACCAGAATTCAGGGATTTTCTTATATTCTCGAGTGATGGGATTGACGAGAACAGTATTAAACTCTGATGATCTAATATTCCTCTGAGAAAGCAGAACTAAACCATGACATGAACTTATCTCGTTGGTCCAGAAACCTTTGCTGAATAATGTACTGATATCGATGCAGGTTTTAGTAGCGAGATTCAGGATGTAGTCTGAGGGATCCAACCAGCCAACTGGAAAAATGGTGTGTTGAAGGGGGTCGTGGATGTGGAATTTGAGGTGGGCTTTCAAGAATTGAGGGCTCGACAGTGAACTTCGCCACAGCTTCGAAACGCACCGGAATTTGCCGATGGATTTCACCGGAAGGCGCGGAAGTATGTCGGTGACGACGACATCTTCGGGAAGCGCGGGAGAATTCTCGGCCATGGCTAGGGTTTGAGAATTGCTCGTTGCAATTTTATTTTTTTAATTTTTTTTTGGTAATAATCCAAATTGACTCCGGATTAAATCCCACCCTCCCCTTAACCCAGCAGGAATCGAACCCATACCCTCCCCTTAACCCAGCAGGAATCTGTCATGAACCGAAGGGCAAAAGAGTCTTTCCAATGCCCTGAGTTCCTTTTACGGTTACTTATGGTTATTGCAGTTATGTGTGATTTGAATTGTGTTGTTTCATTTATTTTCCTATAAATGCATATTAATTGGCTGATTAACTTTTTGTGCTCTTCTAAATTATGAACTTGTGTTTTAAGATAGTCTAGGCTCCTAAGAAGCCCGTAGACACTTGGCACTTTTGAAATGGATGATGAATTCAATATACCATTCAAGTTACGTGTTTTCAAGTTCATTGTTTATACCAAAATTTTTTTTTAAATGTAGTATGTCTTTGTGCGGTCTATTGGACGGTGAAATCAAATCGAGTCGAGCCGAATTCAAACGGACATGTTTTTAAGTTCGAGTTCGAGCTCGTATGAGTTGAGACATTTTAGTTCGAACTCGAACTCACGCTAGTTCGAGTTTGTTAAGTAGAACATGAAGTATTAATGAATAAAATTTAATTTATTTCTATAAAAATTCTACATATAAATTGTATTCGAATTGCTCAACGAGCCTATCGGACTGACTCTTATGAGGTTGAGTTCGAACTCGTATATATACGAAGTCGAGTTCGAACTGGTCAAACCGAACACAAAAACGTACTTTAACCGAGTTGTTCACGAACTGATCAGTTCATTTACACGCCTAGTTCTTCGTGCGAAGGTCTTGCTGACATTGAAATTTATTTAAATTACATTGCGCTGCCGAGTTTAGTATCGCACCACCGAGTCTAGTGAGTCATCAATGTCCAGCCATTAATTCTAACTCTTTAGATGATAAATCTTGGTTATATCTCTGCACATTTTGCCAGTAAAATTATGTACCACATCAACCACACTTAAAAGTCAAAGAATACAACCAACCAAATTATAGCCTTTCAAGTTAAGAAAAAGTAAGGTCATATTCTCCGATTCTATTTTGGTAAGTATACAATTTAGATATTTGTTTGGATGCTCTTATATGATATTCGGTAAACAATATATATGAACTCAATCCAACCCATTCGAATAGTACTCAATATACAATTTTTAATTGGTTAGTACTTTCAGAACTTAAGGATACAAAATAGTTTAGCTAGGAATAAAACAGGGGAATCATCTAATGTCCCGTGGCTGAACAATCAGTAAAAAAATTCTTGATCGTTGTATTTAATCTAAAGGTAAAGATAAATTCAATATTTTCATTTTACGCGTGAATCAGTCAAAAACTAAAGAACCACCGAAGAATCATTAGAGTCCGGAAACTGATAAACAATTTGGTCGTGGATGTGGAATTTGAGGAGGTGGGTTTTCGCGAATTTAGACGGGGTACTCGGACCTCTAGGTTGCTCGTTGCAACTTTGCAAAGAACTAAGATATTGTCCATTTCCTTTTTTGCTCAGTGCCAAAGAAATTCACATAATTCCTAATTTGATAAAAGAATTATAATATAAACTAGAGGAAAATTCTCATCACCCCTAATCTATTAGGGATTTACTATATATATATATAAGTAGTTTTTCAAAAAAAAAAGTTATATATAAAAGTAGTTTTTCACTAGCTTCCACAAATATTAATTTGGCGATATTAATTCCATTTGACGATATTAATATTCATGCATACGATATTAATTTTCATGGCTTAATTTGACACTTATCTCTACAGAGACCAAATATTATAAGGGGCGGTTATTGATTGAAGTTGTCATTGGTGAGTTTCAACCCCGCCACCTTTGTTAGATTTTAGGTTGTTGTTGTCAGAGCTCAGCTGTCTCACATGGACCGACTCGAGACTGAGTTTCGGTGTAAATTTTTACGTAATGTACCAAGGATTAGGATGATCAAGGAAATTGACTGAAAGATTAAGGTAAAAAAAGAATGCTTAAGGGAAACCGACTGAAAGATCAATCAAATTGACTAGAAAATCAAGCAAAAGCATTCATTCCCTTTGCCCTTGGTCTCCACAAGGAGAGGTCTCACCCAAAACTCCTTATCATTAAATACACACAACATCAAATAAGCTGTCTAAATTACTACTTCAGTTGTAAAACAGAAACTAAAGTGCGGAAAGTAAACGACACGCAGATTTGATCACGCAGTTCGGTGCAATGCACCTACGTCTGCGGGGCCGTAGCCCTGTGTTGAAATCATTCCACTAAATTGTCAAAAGAAGATTACAAACTTATCTTTTACAATTTCTAAGTGGTTGCGATCCCTCGCTCCAATCGGACCACTAGTTCTCCCTAGTCTACGATCACTCCCACGCCAGGAGCTTTATGGAGATTTCAAACACACAGGCTTCACACGTCCAAGTGTTGGTATGAAGTAGAACGGACTGTGCTGCCTTTTGCTCAAGTGTAAAACAGATTCTGAAGTGCAGAATTGTTGCTTGTAAAATCGATAGATTGAGCAGCGCAGCTTGATGTCCCTTTATAGCACAATGCCGTGTTTGAACAGCTAACTTCACGGCATAAACTTCCTTCCTTCAATCATGCTTCATTTGATTCCTAAAATCTCTGAAGATAAGGAATAAAGAATATCTTCCAATCTGAAAAATATGGAAAGATTCGATCCAGCTCATGAACAAATCTCCACGGTGAAAAATACTTAGTTGTAGATATTCTTTGGACTGTATTTACCATAAAATTCCAGCTCACAATATCCTCATGCCATTTAACAGCTGCAAAGGAATTTCTGGCAATTTTCTGCTAAACCCTAATCGATGTTGCAACATCGAATCTGCACAAATTAGCCAACAAAAATATGGACTCTACAAGAGATTTTCACAACTTTTAGAGATTTTGGACTCATTTCAAATCTAACGGATATTATAGAGATTTTTTCTATTAATCCAACAGGTTTGAGTTTGATTGATTGAATGATTTCCAAATCACAAGAAGAGTAAACAATTACACTTTGCAGAAGACAAGCTAAGCCCAATCTAAAGCTAAAGAAAACAGAACTATGTAATTAAGCTTATTCTATATAAGACCTAGCTAGCACTCTTGTACTGTTTAATCTACTTGTAGTTGGGGGACACGAGGCTCTCTCCAAATGACTTCATATTCCTTAAAACGTACCCTCCATACTCCTTCCATACATCATGATCTGGAATTCCGGTTACTGCCATATCCCTCCAAACCCGATTTCTGAAGTTGTATACAACCAACCGATGATAATTCTCCACCATGAGAACCTCATCATCTCCGAGCAGACAAACGAGATGAAGCGCACTGACACTGTTATCACCACAGGGACAATTGATGGTGAATTTAGTCCAAGAATCTTGCACTCCGTACTCTTTCATCATCCAAACCTCAAGGGATTTGTTTCCATGAATATTAATAACAAGAGCAAGACATCCACCAAGAACAGCCAATCTAGCAGAATACCAATCTAACCTAAGAGGTGGATTAACGTTATTAAATTCCTCTCTAGCCAAACTGAACGCAACTATGCCTACGATAGAATCATCAGTCTCCCTAATCAACCAATGGATACAGCCATTTACAAATACAGCTCGGATTGAGTGGTAGTTGTAAGGGAAGTCCGAAATTCTCTTCCATGATTTCGTTCTGACACTGTAAATATCCATGGCCGTGAGCTCCATGTCCGAAATCTCATCCGAGAGGGAGACAATTTTAAAATCATCGTTCAAGCTATCGTAGCCAAGACAACAACTGACATGGCTATGACCGGACCAGAAATCAGGGATTTTCTGAAATTCTCGAGTGATGGGATTGACCAGAAGCGTATTAAACTCTGATTTAGTATTCATCTGAGAAAGCAGAACTAAACCATGACATGAACTTATCTCGTTGGTCCAGAAACCTTTGCTGAATGATGTACCGATATCGATGCAGGTTTTAGTAGCGAGATTCAGGATGTAGTCTGAGTGATCCAACCAACCAGCTGGAAAGATGGTGTGTTGAGGGGGGTCGTGGATGTGGAAATTGAGGTGGGCTTTCAAGAATTGAGGGCTCGACAGTGAGCTTCGCCACAGCTTCGAGACGCACCGGAATCTGCCGATGGATTTTGCCGGAAGGCGCGTCAGTATGTCGGTGACGATGACATCTTCGGGAAGCGCGGGAGAATTCTTGGCCATTGCTAGAGTTTGAGAATTGCTCCTTGCACTTTTTATTTATTTTAAATATTGAGTAATAATCCAAATTGACTATCAATAAAATCTCACCCTCCCCGTAACCCAATAGGAATCGAATCCCACCCTCCCTTTAACCCAAGCAGGAATTGAACCCAACTCCCAGCCCTCCCCTTAACCTAGCAGGAATCGAACCCAAATCCCACCCAAGCAGGAATCGAACCCAAATCCCAGCCCTCCCCTTAACCCAAGCAGGAAGCAAACCCCGGACCCCAAGGTTGCTCATTTTAAGAGAAATTTACTGTTTTGTGATGGAAAAAAAAAAATTTAATTTATGGGGCGTTTTTTTGTTTTGTTTCTGATTATAGGTGTTTCGCATTTGGCAAATGCGAACTAACGTGGATATGGCCACGTGTACAGGTAATTCGCATTTGCCAAATGCGAAATAGCTGATAGTTCGCATTTGGCAAATGCGAACTTGTTTTTTTTTTTTTTTTATTAAGTCCCTAAAAATCAGATCCAAAAACGGATCTGATTTTCGCATTAGGAGCTTGGCAATTTTCGGGCGGCTCGGATTTTTGTGCGGCGAGTTCGTGCGGCGGCGATCGGGGACGAGCGGGGACGACGAGCAGCGGCGAGCGGGGACGAGCGGGGACGAGCGGCGGCGAGGGCGGATGAGCGGCGGCGAGGGCGAGCGGGGACGAGCGGCGGCGAGGGCGAGCGAGCGGCGGCGAGGGCGAGTTTGCGGCGGCGAGTTTGCGACGGGTAATTTCCGGGTAATATTAATATTTGAAAAATGCCAAATTCAAATAATGCTAGTTCGCATTTGCCAAATGCGAATTATGCTTAGTTGTGTGTTAAAATGGTGCAAAGTTGATCATAGTTGTATGTGTACATTTTTGCCTAATGAACTGCTTAAATTTTATGCATTTTCCATGTTGTTGTTTGTGAACTTTCAGTCTTGTTAGAAATGATATGGAGTACTTGAATTTCTGCATTTAGAGTAGTCTTTAAACGTAGTTTTGTGTCCATTTGCTGCAGTTCATTTATAGATTTTTTCTACTTCTCAGGTTTGACAAATATTTTTAAATAGGTGTCTGAGTACCTATATTACCATGGTTCATCCTGGACCACTATCCACGGAAGTATTGTTCATGCATACTGAGCATCGTGCTAGGAAGGTATATGATGGCGTTCTTGATGAAACCCTCCAAGTTAGGAGGTGTGACGGAGAGTTGTGGAGAATAGTTCATCGCTTGTCATCTGAGGTGTTACATTACATTAGGGTGGCTGGTTTTTATGGTGTGTTAGGCTCTGGTCATATTAAAGTTGATCACTCACTTATCACAGCCCTTGTGGAGCGTTGGCGTCCAGAGACACATACATTTCACTTTCCTATTGGTGAGGCAACTGTCACAATGCAAGATGTGGGAGTGCTTTGGGGTTTGCCTTTAGATGGCCTTCCTGTGACAGGTACAGACACGACCCGTACATTAGAGGAGTGGCAAGTCATGATTCATGACTTTTTGGGGTTCACACCGCCGGAACAATCCATTCAAAAGGGTCGAATTCTGTTGTCTACCCTAGCTGCACATCTGTATACACCAGCTCCAGACACTTCACCAGTAACAAGTCAGCAACGAGCTAGGTGTTTTATTATGTTACTTCTTGGTGGTTTGTTGCTGTGTGATACCAGTGGTAGTGCGGTGCCACTGTTGTATCTGCCTATGTTGCTTGATTTTGCTGCTATATCACAGTATAGTTGGGGCGGAGCTGTTCTTGCCCAACTGTATAGAAATCTTTGTGATGGTGCTTTGTGCAAGAAAAAGGACATTGCTGGTGCTCAAGTATTATTACAGGTATAATTTTAAATATTGTTTCTTATTTTATATTTGATTACTAAAATTTTATGTTACAAAACATTAATTTATTTTTGTGATTAGCTTTGGGCTTGGGAGAGAATCCCAACATTGTGTCCACGTGTTGAGAAGCCGGTTACAGTGTATGAGTATGGATACGGAGATAAGTGAGTCTTGTTTTTTTAATCATTTTTGATATTAATTCACTGTATGTGATATTGATTTCTTTTCTTATTCATACAGGTGGAAAGGTCCCTTAGATTTATCCAAGACTTCAAGGTTCGTTCTTGCTGCGTATCGCGATCAATTGGGAAGCATGCAACATAATCAGGTCAACATTTTTTTATTTATATCTTTAATCTTTATCTTTTGATAATATATATTATATTATCTAAACTAAAGTTATTATTTTACGTGTTCAGTTTATATGGCAACCGTATACACAGGAAGTTTTGGATTCCATTCCTGCTTACTGTTCAGCTGGTCGTGATATATGGATGTCTGCAGTGTACCTCATTTGTTGGCATGTTGCTGAGCCACATTGCTCTGACCGTGTCCTCCGGCAATTCGGCTTCCATCAACATATACCAGTCAATAGACTACATTCACAGGCCGAGTTCAAGAACATCCATAGTCATAATCGTCGCGGCAGACCTAATACTAATTGGGAACATAGACTTCGTGAGTATGTGACTACTTGGTCTGAGCGACGAGAGCACGTTGTACAAGGCAGTGAACAAGGTGATCTATCTGAATACATGGCTTGGTATATGACGAGGACTGTGAGATATATAGAGAATCCTGCACGACTGCCTATGCATTATGAAGGCTTTCAAGGAAGCACGAGCAGAGCTACTTTATTTGTAAGTACTTCATTTATCTTCATCTAATATTAATTATAATTTTTAATATTATTTCAACTACAAGCTTATTCACATTCTTTTTTTTAGGAAGAAGGAGTGGCAAATATGCATCAAATGTCTCAGTCAGCCATGCAACACCCTGGATGCTCTATGGATGAAGGCACATTTGCACAGATGGATCGATATGCCGCACCTTTCTACACATATGCTCGGGATCCCATCGAGTTGCGTCTTCCTCAGCAACACCAACAAGCTGAAGCCCCCCCACCAGTTGACCATGTTCAGGTTGACATACAACCCAGGGTTAGAGTACGACGCCAAGGTGGCAGACGCACTCGAGATCAGCTTATTCCACAATTTAGTGATGCAACTTCGAACCAAGGTGGTTCTTCACAGTCAGGTCCCTCACATCAGCCATTGGGATTTGCAGCATTCAGTAATTTGCAGCAGCAGTCATTGGGATTCCACACTCCATTTGTTAGCCAGAGTTTTGCATCCTCTAGCATTCCACCGACTACGGCTTCTCCTATGTTTGGGCAGGGTGATCAGGCTGGCCGTCATATTGATTTTGACGAGCTTGACGATGAGGGTGATGAGGGTGATGCAGGTCACCATGATATGACTATCCCTACTTCTCGTCCTGTTTTACCTAGACGCACTAGACGTGTTAGGCGCCTGACTCAATGTGGGACTGGTCATCATCTTGGAGGACCTCATCAATAGGTCCTGTTTGATTGTATGATTGTATGATTCTATGATTCTATGAAAGTACTTTCATTAATAAAAACTAAGACTAATTTGAAACAATTTCGTACGTACTAGTGTGATTTCAACTTTGAACCATTTTAACACACAAGTAGAAAAAAGCACCATAAAATTACGTATCATAGTACAATAAAGTTCTGCTTCAAAGGAAAATGAAAAATCAGCTCTAACGAAAATTACATGTTCTCTTGTCATGATCAGTTCCCCTACAAATAGAGCACGAGCGTGACCTTTGATCCAAGCTTACCATGCTTTCTCTTTTTGAACATGTCTTTGTTAGGCAAAATAATCCTACTTGATGAGCTCCAAAGACATTCATCTCTTAGAGGTGAGAATCCAAGTGCATATTGAGCTTTAAAAGTTTGGACGGAGTAGACTTCATTGAAAAGATCGTGGGGATTGTCGCGCCTGTGCCTACAAGCAGCCAATGCATGAGAACATGGCATTCGGAACATTTGCCATTTCCCACATGAGCACCAATTCTCGTTGTATTTCACAGTATGCGTATGACCACCTGTCCCAAACTGTGGCCTCAACTTGGTTGTCACCTTGTACACCGAATTTGTAAAATCAAACAACTCAACACGGTGCCCCATTGCAGCTTTCTCGCTACGCTTGAATGTCTTCATAACCTTCTTCGGTAGCGCCTCACTTCATTAAATAAAAATAAACATGTATCAATACAACATCACCGTCAAATTTAAATAATTAATTGACCTAGTATTAAACTGAATTACCTGCACTTATTCGCTTCTTTTGATCTCTTTGCGAATAGATAAACAGTTCTTTGCAATGTGGCATTGACTAAAGCCGTGATTGGTAAATGTCTCACTCCCCTCAAAACATTGTTGTAGCTCTCAGAAATATTTGTTGTTAAAATACCCCACCTAGCATTGTCATCATCATAAGAAACACACCACATTTCTTTGGGATATTTATGTAAATACTTATATCCCTCAAGGTTTAGTCCCTTCAGTTCCTTCAAATGCACCTTTGCTTTACGCTGTTGTTTTGCAGAACCGATAAGCCATACTAGATTTTTCTGATGAACATTCGAACCAAATCTTTTACCATAGTTACTCTTGAGATGTCTCAAACAAAGGCGATGGTATCCAACTGGTTCTTGCCACTCAGCCAAATTGGTCATGGCATTTTTAAGCCCAGCGTGCTTATCAGAAATCACACAAACAGGTTGATGATCTGTCACGACAAACAACCGAAGTTGGGTCATAAACCAAGTCCAACTTGCCGTTGTTTCCTCATCAACAATGGCAAAAGAAATGGGCAATATATAGCCGTTTGCATCATGTGACACAGCCACAAGCAGCTTCCCTCTATAAGAACCTTTTAAAAAGGTTCCATCAACACTGATCACAGGCCTGCAGATGTAAGAAGCCTCCACTGCAGGATGGAATGCCCAAAATACATATTTAAAATTTTTTTGGTTTACCAGTCCACCACTATGAAATTTCCACTGAACAACGGTGGAAGGATTTGCGCGTTTTAATTCACGGAAGTATGTAGACAACTTCGCAAATGATTCCTCCCAAGTACCATAAATCATGTCTATGGCTTTCAATCTCGCATACCATGCTTTCGTGTAGGAAATGTTCATGCCCAAGGTTTCCTTTACATCTTGCAAGATAGTTTTCACAGCTAGGAGTGGATTGTCTTCCACAAGATGTCGAATCTCACCCGCAATCATTGTAGATGTCAAATTTGCATGACAACTAGATCGATTAATACCAACACATGTATGCTTCTTCACCCATCTAGTAATTTGCCACATGTGGTGGGTGCTTTTTAGAACAGCACGAACATGCCAGCCACAATTGTCTTTTGACTTGCATTTTGCAGCCCATGTGTTAGCCTTGCTTTCTGTCACATAATGCTCTCTATTGTGGCGCTCACCCCAAAAACTGACAGCCTTTTTCAACTCTTCCTTGCTATCAAAAAGCATGCCACACTTAATCAACAGATTTTCTCGACTATAGATTGGGGCTCCTGCGATATCTCCATCATCAGTTGGGTCAGGATTATTGTCATCTCCAATATCACTCAAAAAATGCAACACCCTAGAGTTACTACTAGATGTCCCGAATCTCATACCTCCAAAGTTCGTATTGCCAAGATCAGTATCATGTTCTGCATCTTCATCTGAATCTACAGAATTACAATCTGAATCAGATGAATCGGGTTCAACCTCCTCACTCTCTTCATCGGAAGATGGTGGAGCAGAAGTTTCTTCATGTTCTTCCCAATGGTAGTCGTCGTCATCATCTTCATCATCATCACCACCATTAGCTCCATCTTCATCACCACCATTACCTCCATCTTCATCACCACCATTACCTCTATCTTCATTACCACCATTACCGCCACCGCCACCAGTGACCCTCACATCAAATTCATCACCCCCAAAATCATCATATGCATTTGAAAATTGGGAGGCGTACAACTCTTCTTCAATTCTGGTGGATTGACTAAACTGGCCAGTTATCATAGAAGGGGTAGAAGGGGTATGATGCTGAGGGTATGGATGAAGTGGATAGTTCGATGAACTAGGGCGATTGGGAGGATGAAGTGGATAGTTCGATGAACTAGGGCGATTAGGAGGATGAAAGGCATTTAACAATGAAGTAAAGGAGTATTGGGTTTCATGTCTAGATACTGCCTCGGTCTCTATGAAAATATCAGCAAAAATTGATGATAATTGGTCAACAACCTCAAAAAATGTCTCCACGCCAGTATCATCTTGCAGCTTCAGTGGAGAATACATTTTGCTCGACCCAACAATTTCAGGGTACCGGTAAAACACCGTGAGCTTGACCGCATCCCTACGAAGTTCGGTCCCAGCATAAATCAGGTCAACCAATTCGGAATAGTTTAGCCTTCGACAAATTGTAATTGTGTTCCTTGGAGTAGGTGGATCATAGCAGACACCATGACCAGGATAAAAAACAATTCGACCACCCCAGTACAAATTGATCATCAACGGCCTCATACTAATTCAAAAAATCAAATACCACAGTATAAGCAAATTTTTATTCACAACCAGAATCACTTAGATTTATTCAAATTTTAGAACTTTATTTACTACTATTTTCTAATCATTTGTATAAATTCATAAGCATATTAATGATACTAACTTAACAAATGTATATAAAAAATTACAAAAGTAAATTGCCAATTTAAGAAGTAACCTTTGAGTTTATAAGCTTCAAAACTTGCTAAGAAATCTGTCTGTGATCTCCAAAATTCAGAATAGCACTGTACGAACTAAACCAATGGGGAGCAAAACCTACATAAATTTATAATCATCAGAATCAAAATTTATAAAAACTTCACTCATATTCTACTAATTCATACAATTATTTTAGGCATCAAACAAAATTACTGAATTACCTTTGAAGAACCGCCGCTGCCATCCGCCGCCGCCGCTGCACGTTGATTGTCCAAAAAAATCAAAACCGAGCCACCCAATAATCACCGAATCTTAAACCGATCAATATTATTTGATTCGGTGTTTGATTTGGATTATATTTGGAACATTTGGGGTTTAATATGGATTGTAGAAAAATCAAATCGGATTGTAGATCTGGTTTTTATAAGGAGCTGAGATGAAGCTTTGAAATTAGATCTGGTTTTTGTGTGACCCAGAGACGGTGAGCGTGCTTTTATCTGGATTATAATTCGCATTTGGCAAATGCGAAACAGGCATAATTCGCATTTGCCAAATGCGAACTATCCAATATTTTTTTTTTTTTTAAATCCACGTTCGCACAGAAATTAAAAAAAAATATATTGGATAGTTCGCATTTGGCAAATGCGAATTATGCCTGTTTCGCATTTGCCAAATGCGAATTATAATCCAACGTGGCTGCCACACAGCCTTAAGCCTTAAAAAAAAAAAAAAAAAAAAAAAAAAAAAAAAAAACCATAGTTCGCATTTGCCAAATGCGAACTATGCCTGTTTCGCATTTGGCAAATGCGAAACACCTAGAACTAAAAAACATCACAAATTTCAACCTAGATTCTGAATGTGTTTTGATTTTACCCCACTTCTGGAAAGAACTCCTCATTTTAACTTTGCAAAGAACTAAGATATTGTCCATTTTTTTTTTCGCTCAGTGCCAAACAAAATCACATAATTCCTAATTTGATAAAAGAATTATAATATAAACTAGAATAAAATTCTCATCACCCCTAGTCTATTACTGATTTAGCCTCTGTTTACCAGAGCTTATCTGTAGATCAGTTCAGTTCAGTTCAGTTCAATTCAATTCAGTTCAGTGAAAATGCAATTTGATGAAATTCAGGTTAATTCAGTCATGCTGATTCCATTTTTCAATACATCAATTTTCACTTCAGTTCAGTTCAATTCAGTTCAGTACATCAAGAAATAAGCTCTAGTAAACAGGGCCTTACTGCATATATAAAAGTAGTTTTTCAAAAAAAATTATTTAAAAGTAGTTTTTCAATTTGACACATTACGCTTCCACAAATATTAATTTGACGATATTAATATTCATGCATAAGATATTAATTTTCATGAATAGTCAATTTTCATTTATCCAAGTTGTTGCAGATCAATTTCCAGTTGAATGAATGTAGAGTTTGGCTTAAATGAATGAAGCAAGAACAGCAATCATTTCCAATTTAGCAGAAGAGATAAACTAAGCACAATCTAAAGCAAAAGAACGTGAACAAATGCAATACTCCAATTCAGTTCCAGACAAACAAACTGAACTATACTTGCAATTAAGCAGAAAATTTTATATGTGGGGAAGTTCCCATGTGGGGGGTGTGGGCCTAATCAGATTTTGACACATGGCAAGTATAACCAAAACTAAAAACTCACGTTAACGTTTCTGTTAGCCATTAATTATTTTATTATTTGATCCTTCTTTCTTTATTATTTTCAATTCCTTTTATTATTTCTTTTACCATTTTTATTTCCAGCAAAAAATCTCTGCAGAATTTGTTTTTCCCCGGTCGTCTTGCTGTCTGTTGCTGTTGTCCTCCTCCGTCCGCTCCGGCGCCGCCCGCCAAGAACCGCCGTCCGCCAAGAACTGTCACGTCCAGAACCGCCGCCGCCAGATTTTGATTTTCCCGCTCCGCCGCCTCCCGCCAAGAACCGCCTGCGCCCAGCCTTCCTCCGAGAACTGTCAATCCGGTCGAATTGTAAATCCAGCCAACAACTGTCAATCCGGTCGTCTTGCTGTCCTCCTCCGTGTTGCCACTGTCCTCCTCCGTCCGCTCCGGCGCCGCCCGCCAAGAACCGCCGTCTGCCAAGAACCGCCTGCGCCCAGCACCGCACCGCCACCGCCACGTCCAGAACCGGATTGGGACTTGAAGTGGAATCACTACTACTGCTACAGCCTGCTGCAGCAACATTTCCATTAACCCATGGACAGAAGTGATTGTGATGCTTTATTGGGTTAAACTCAATAGCCTCTTCATAGTTGCTTCCACCAACAGGAGGCCCTGAACACATTTCAATTTTAGCACACCGGCACAAATTCAAAATGAGCAGGAAATAAGAAAGCTTAAATTGCAGGAACTGAGCTCATGAAACCTATAAAATAACATAAACCATCCAAAATATCAATTAGATATAGTGCAATTTCCTTTTTAAACAGCCTTCAATTTTTCTGACCATAAAGTATAAGAGTTTCTCCTTTCTCAAACAACAGCTTCAAGAAAAGGGGAAAAAAACGGCTGTGCATAAGAACCTCTGGTAAAAAGGACATGTCAACTAAGAATTATGCAGCGAGTTGCGTTAAACTTTGAAGGGAAATATTTTAAAAGGTTTGTAAAAAACTAACAGAGCAGTCTAATATTTAAAAATCGGAAGAATACTAAAGGTGCCGGGCGGCGGCGCCGGAGCGGCGGTTCTTGGCGGGCGGCGCCGGAGCGGACGGAGGAGGACAGCAGCAACAGACAGCAAGACGACCGGGGGAAGAATACGAAAGGTGGAGAGATTTTTGGCTGGAAATAAAAATGGTAAAAGAAATAATAAAAGGAATTGAAAATAATAAAGAAAGAAGGATCAAACAATAAAATAATTAATGGCTAACAGAAACGTTAACGTGAGTTTTTAGTTTTTATTATACTTGCCATGTGTCAAAATCTGATTAGGCCCACACCCCCACATGAGAACTTCCCCATATATAAAATTTTCTGGCAATCAAGCTTATTCTAGGAATTCTCCTCCTGTTTGATCTACTTGGGGGACACGAGGCTCTCTGAAAATGACGTCATATTCCCAAACACGTGCCATGCAAACGACCTAGAATCAATATCATCTGGAAGTCCGGTTAAGGCCGTAATATCCCTCCAATCCCGATTTCGAAAACTGTATGCAACCAACTGACGACGATCCTTCACCCCGAGAACCTCATCGTCTCCGAACAGACACACGAGATCAAGCCTACGGACATCACCACCAGGATAATCATAACTGGACACAGTCCAAGGATGTTTGATGGTGAGTTTGGTCCAAGAATCTTACACTCCGTACTCTTTCATCATCCAAACGACCAAACCTCAAGTGATTTGTCTTCATCGTCAAGCACGAGAACAACACATCCACCAAGAACAACCAATTCAGCAGAATCAAAACGAACCAGAGGGTCAATCGGTATCCAATCTAACCTAGGAGGTGGAACTTTATCGAATTCCTCTCTGTCCAAACTGAACGCAGCTACGATAGAATCAATCTCATCAATCAACCAATGGATGCAGCCATTCAGAAACACACTTCGGAGAAAACTGTGTTTTTGTCGTATGTAAGGGAAGTCCGAAATCCTCTTCCATGTTTTCGTTTTGACACTGTAAATATCCACGACTGTTTTACCAGAAATCTCATCCGAGATGGAGACAATCTTAAAGTAGTCGTTCAAGCTGTCGTAGCCAAGAAAACAATTGATAAGTCTCCGACCAGACCAGAAATCAGGGATTTTCTGAGATTCTCGAGTTGTAAGATTGACCAGATAATTATTACACTCTGTTTTACACCTCTGAGAAAGCAGAACTAAACCATGACATGAACTCATGTTGTTGATACAGAAACCACTGTTGAATATTAATGTACCGATGCAGGTTTCAGTAGCGGGATTCAGGATGTAGACGGGTAATTCAGAGCAGTCGGTTGAGAAGATGGCGTGTTGAGGGGGGTTGTGGATGTGGAATTTGAGGTGGGCTTTCGCGAATTGAGGGCTCGACAGTGAGCTTCGCCATGGCTTCGAAACGCACCGGAATCGGCCGATGGACTTCGCCGGAAGGCGCGGCAGTATGCCAGTGACGATGACCTCTTCGGGGAGCGCGGGAGAGTTCTCGGCCATTGCTAGGGTTTGAGAATTCCTGGCTGCAACTTTGCGAGGGACTAAATTGATAGACATCTAATCTGAGAGTAATTTTGCACGGAAACTATGTTTTCAGGTTGGATTAATATATCCCTTACGTATTCACTAATTAAATAGGATTAACATGATAAGTTTGGATGATGATATGATATGTATGACTAGTCACTAAGGGATAAATTAATAGACATCTAATCTGAGAGTAATTTTGCACAGAAACGTATCTTTTTCATATTAGCAGCGATTAGGGTTTAATCCCCGAAAATGTAAAAACATGTAAGTTTTCTTTTTATTTGTTTCCCTTCCCTAAGATTCAGACTAGTTTCAAGTTTCCATTTTCTTCGCTAATATGAGGCGTGCTAATATGAGGCGTACCGTACTCAAGTGAGGGACGTGAATTGCATTTGTCGAGAGCTGCCATTCAAAGGGTGTGAAATCAAATGAAAGTCTTACCCCACTAAAAGACCCCAATGAGGTCCTAGGTTGAGGTACATTAGGTTGTGATTCAACGAAATAGGTCACGGCTTACTTAATGTACTGGGCACATCTGCTCGTGGCCATGGTTAAGTCTTATTTTGCTGAATCACAACTTAATGTTGGCCCATCACCATCATCATCATCACGGCTGATCTAGACATTTTCACTGTGAAGTTATATATTACTTAATTCACACTTACTTAATGTACCTCATTGGTCTGGCCACGTCTGCTCCTGATCATGTTTAAGTCCTACTTTGCTGAATCACAACTTAATGTTACCCCATCACCATCATCATCATCACTGCTGATCTAGACATTTTGACTGTGAAACTATATATTACGTAATTCACACTTAAAAGGCGAAGTGAACATAGCCAACCAAAAATTTGGCCTCTCTAGTTTGAAAAACTAAATACATGGTTTTATAAAACCAATATCATTTGTTTGACTCTTAAGTTGACTATATTGATCACTAGTTAGGAGTTAAACGTACATTTTAAAAAGCTAAAGAGTCCAATTACGAATTAACACAAACATACGGGCATGTATAAATATGTCTAGGGGTATAATGAATGACCTTCGGATCCCGCACATCGAAGAAGCTTTGAAGTCAGGATTTTTCATTAATTCTTGACAAAGACTACAGTGCATTGGTTCATGATAAAGATCCCTCTTTTCTTACATCTCTGCCTAACCAAATTTCGACAAAATTAAGGCGGTGATACGAGGCAATTGAAACATGGTTGAAGCGAAATTTCTGGGGTTAGACTTCAGCTGCGCTCTGGGATCACTCAGAGATGGCCAAATCCCCGAAAAGGATTGTCTGCTTCCTTTGATTTCTAAGATTCTGGGATACTGTATTGTTCTCGCATCCACCACAGTCAAACTCCCTCAGGTCAATTGCTTTCCTTGTTGATTGCTGAATTTAATGAGCATTTACTCTGATTTAATTGATATTAATACCTGGTTATGAATTCTGGTTCTCTTATTACAGAATTTGATAAAAGTTTGGATTTTTAAGAATGGAGTTTAGCTCTTTTTGTGTTTGGTACATTAGCCTGAAAGTTGCTTTTTAGTGCATTCTGATTCAGCTATGAGTAGTCAGAACTGATTCGCTATAATTCACAGGTAAAAACAACAACAGTTGGTATTCTGAACATTAACTTATGAGTAATCAATCAAGATACCGCTTTTATCTATAAATGAATAGAATGGAGTTAATCAATTTTGATAGAGTTGGCAGTTAAGTTAAGCATAGGATTGTGTAGTCAGTCAGATGCAGTTGTTTAGAAAGTAGCTACGGCCTGATGCTGTGATTCTTCTGCGGATGAAAGTGGCCTTTTTGTCATCAATTCCAAAAAATGAATGTGTGTATAGCTGTTTTACATCTTTGCTATGTGCTCCTAGTGTGAGTGAGGATACGTGTCATTCAATTATGCAGCCAGTGATTTTTGAATTAACTGATATTCTTCCTTGCATGTAGATACTTAAAATTGTTAAACACAAAAGCGTCAGAGGACTTAGTGTCGTGGCCTTTGAACTCGAACTAATTGGCTATACCATTGCCTTGGCATATTGTCTCCACAAAGGACTTCCCTTTTCAGCCTATGGCGAGTTGTTTTTTCTCTTGATGCAAGGTACACATACATATGCAGTCTAATGGTGTCACTGTCGAAAGTTATGTGCCTATGTTTAAATCAATGTGGTTTTCTAGGTTTTTGGTTCATAATTTATTGAACAGTTGCATTTTTATATTATGTCTGTATGGTACCATCCCATATTTAACTGAGCTGCTAAGTGCCTCTGACACTGAACGTTTTTTCTCCTTCTGTAGGCATAGCATTGGTTACCATTGTTTACTATTTTTCTCAGCCCGTGGGAACCTGGACATGGATAAGAGCACTCATGTATCCTACATGCCACTGTTCATTATTGTGTTCATGATTTAGACATTTATTTATTTTTAATGTTATGGTAATAATTCTCACAACGTCGTGTTTCCTTCACTTATCCATCATAGTTACTGTGCTGTTACACCAACTCTTTTAGCTGGTCGAATTGATCCTGTTCTTTTTGAAGCTCTATATGTAAGTGGCATCTTTTCCTCTCTTCCAATAAGGTGTTGGTTCTTGCTAGTATAGCATGCTTAGTATGTCTAAAGATATTTTATTGAGTATTTTGCCTCCATCAGATCACCATATTCCTTTGAAAAGCTTGGATTAAAAGTCAAATTCTTATCTGAATATTGACTTTATTCATATACATTTTTTCAGGCATCTCAGCATGCTATTTTCTTCATCGCAAGAGTCCCACAAATAATAGAGAATTTCAAGGTGAACTCCACATTTTGAAATATTTGTTCCTGTATAGGATAATTGATGCAGCGTCTGTGTTTGTATTGTAGACAACTTTAGTATTCTTCCCCTTCAATTATATTGCAAAAGTTGCCAATTTTGTTTTTGGATTTCAAGCCAGTGTGCTGGTCTTCTGGCATTTCATTATTGTTACTCCCCAGTTTCTTAATTGTTAGATATGCTGTGAGAATTTAATGAATATAGTGACTTCTGATCCGTTATAGTGTACAATTTAATTTTTTTATTCCTTGTAGGAGAGTTTTGAAACCTCTTTCAGTCCCGAATTAGTATGTGTTAACGCCTCTGATTCAAAGCCAATATTTGGAAACAAAATCTAATGTCATGGCAGTTTAACTTCAAAGATGATAAGCTCTTAACTTTCGCACAGTATTCTTGCTTTATATCAAGTTGATATCAAAATAGATCAAAATTCTGGCATGGCACCTTTTGTATCCTAGTAATTCCCATGTTTAACATAACCATTATGACTTATTTAGATCTAAACAGTGATGGTTTCAGGCTGCTGATTATTAGTGTTTTACATTGCAGAATGGCAGTACTGGGGAGCTCAGCTTTTTGACTTCTTTGATGAATTTTGCTGGTTCTGGGGGTAAATTTTGTGTTGTACTTGTTCTGTCCTTACTATGTTCTAAACGATGGAATTTGTTTGTGATCGTCTCTTTTTCATATTTTCAGTTCGAGTTTTCACAAGCTTACAAGAAAAGGCTCCAACAAGTGGTATCTTTTCTGGCCTTTTCTCCTGTTCCCTTATTATTCGACTGGTAGATTATGCTCTATATTTTTTTTTCTAATTTTGCTTATATTTTTAACTGACTGATTTCTTGTAGTTGTTATGGGCTCTGCGATCGGGATTTTGACCAATGGCACAATTCTGAGCCAAATACTCATGTACTGGAATGCACAGCCGAAGAAGGAGAAGAAAACTGAGAAGAAATCTGAATAGAGCTGCTACAACATTTGTCCATTTATGATTCTTCTTCTAGCACCACTACAAGATTTTAGCAACATCACTTTCATGTTATATTAATTCTGCTCTAGATAGAAATGACATTTCTTGGATGAAAAGAAGACCTATACTAGAAATGCTTTTGCTTATACAGTGTATTGTTCTGAAGACTGTGAAAGTCTGTAACAAATGCTAACTGCAGGTCTATAATATACTTGAGCCAGCTGGCTGTCTTATACATGTACACGGTTTTTTCCAGAGTTTGGAATTTAAGGGCAAACACGTATGGAGAAGGGTGAAATACACCAACACTTTTGATCCGAAACAGAGTTTCTCTTAACGGCTGTTTTTATAGAGTCAATATAAGGTTTTGATTACAAGCAAATTAGTGGTCAAAGTAAGGTTAATTTGCACAATTGGTTTGTCGATTTGAGGCTGAGGGAATGGAACATAAAAGGAGTTTGTCAATTTAAATCTAAGATTTGGCTCTATGTAGCAGGTTCAACCTTTCATTCCCCGACGACCTAGCCAAACACCAAACACTCGTACATATCCAGAATTTCCTAAGTTGAACCATAATGGTTTCACATGTAGAAACCATACTACTGTAACTATTATTCCATTGCAGCACCAAGGAACCTAAACGCTACCATTTAACACTGCTAAGGCAACATTATAGGTCAAATAACCAACAGGCTTCTTGTTACCAATAAAAATTGATGATTTCAACATCAAGGCAAAAATTGGAGTATCCAACAAATTGAAAGAACTCAACGCCCTACAAGTATTCACTGCAAGCACATCAAGTCATCAAACTTTTATCGATAAATGTTCCTCAATTCTGCATTTTTCAATAAAACATGTCTGGAAAACTAGAAAAATTCCTCATATCAATCACCATACAATAGAGATCACACAAAAACATGAAACACAGCGTGATTAGCCAGATTTCGGAAAGACAGACAATGGAATCCAAAGTAAAGTATGAACACTACGGTAAATAATTCCAAGAATGGAGATTGATAATCTCAAAAGGCATTCATCAGAAGCACACAAAGACGACGGGAAAACATGACTGAGCAAATACACACAAGAAAAATACTGTAAACAGAACGCTAAGAGTGTTCTTCCTTTCCAGTTTCCACTCCTAAGTCTGATGATCTGTTCCAACTAGTTTCCTAATTGCTTCTTGACCTACTACTGCTGCTGCTTCCACTGCCAAAGCTCGACCACCTCTTGAATGTGCAAGCCACCATTGTCCTCCCTGTCAACAACCGTGCCTTAAATGAAGACCTCCCATTACTGCTAGACAAATGATTAGCTCTATCACCTAAGCCAACAACCGGCGAATTATCCACCACGCCACCACTATCTCTAGCGGCAGCCGCCTCTGCATATTCCAGCTCAGCAGCATCCAGATTCACTGTCAACGCCACCCTGCTTGCCCTCAACCAATCCGCCCCTCCAGAGGTCACCGCCCTACACTTCTTGACTTTGACTTTAACCAAGTTAGGACATCCACCTGCCAATGCCTCCATACCCTTATCAGACACAGGACAGCTCTTTATACAAAGCTTCTTCAATGCAGTGCAGTTCTGAGCAATGCAAGAAATCTCTGCATCACCTACAGTCTCACTTGCACACAGTGCCAATCTCTCCAGGTTAGGACAGTCTTTAGCCAATTTCTCCAAGCTCAGCTTCGTGGGATTCACCCCAATAAGCACAAGCTCCTGCAGCTTCGACGAATTCTTTGCCACAGCAATCAGCCCTTCATCACCAATTCGGTTAGTCTTCCATCCATCGATATGAAGCTTCCTCAAAAGCTTGCATTTTTCAGCTATCTCCTTCAACCCATCATTAGTACACTCAGGAGTTTTAACCAAATGCAAGATTTCCAGTTTCGAGCAATTCGAAATTGCAGAAAGCCCTGCATCCCTCACCTGGAGCCTCTCTAAATGGACCTCCACCAACCCGGTTACCCGATCAGTGATCACTTCCAGAAGCTTATCCCAATCCCCTGAGCACCTAAACAGCTTAAGCGTTCTCAAATTCTTAGCTCCCATAATCAACGGCCCAAAGCACTGCCCGTTATAAAGCTCTTTTAAACAGATAACCTTCAGCGAGGCGGCGGCGGCTCCAGGCCCAATAGGCTCAGCCGCCGCGTCGTCGGTGATTCCACGTAGGCGCTTAATGGAAATCTCTTCTAGGGCGGGGCAATTGTTAAGGACAAAGTTCATACCTTTGGCGCCGAAATTGCAGGACCCACAGGAGAGCTTCTTCAAGCTCTTGCAGTTCTTCGAGAATTCGCCGATTCCGGCATCGGTCACCTCTCTGCAGGCGCGGAGCTTCAGACGAGTGAGGTTACGCAGCCTCGTCGAGATCAGGACAAGCGCGTCGTCGGTTATGCTCGTAGATCTGCGGTCGCATTTCAGCGCGAGCTTGGCCACGGAGTCGAATCGCGTGAAGATCGACGCGACGAAGCCGGAAAGCTGAGACTGGGCGTTGAGGGAGAGGCGGAGGCGGCTCTGCCCCTCGACCTGAAGCCACCGGCGGCAGACCAGGGAGCAGCTTTTCCGGTCGCCGGAGCTGAGGCTCTGGAAGATGATGGCCAGGCACTCGTCGGGTAGATCGTTGGTGTAGTCCGGAGAGTAGTCGATTGATTCGAAAACGGCATCGTCGTCGACGACGTCATCGGTGTGGTGAATTTTCATCGGGGCAACGGATCTGAGCTTGATGGGGGTGATCTTACGGTTTTGCGCTCCGGCGATGGAAGAAGGTGACTGGCCCATCAATCCACGGCGGAGGCGCGGTGGAAGGGGGCGGCGGACATGCAGAATATTCAGCTAAAGCAGATGAAATGGGGGTACTATAGTTTTCAAAATCTTGTTTTTTGTGGCTAAAGGATTTTTCGTGGAAGACCGGATTTGAAAACCCTCATTTAATTTGGGATTTCATACTTATGACTTGTGTGACTAAATAAAATCATTTCATAATTAAGAAATGATCTTTACATTCCGGATGAAAAAATAAAATTGGCTAGTACTTGCATTATTTGGCAATGTTTGCCCGAGCTTATCTGTAGATCAGTTCAGTTCAGTTCAGTTTAATTTCATTCAGTTCAGTTCAGTGAAAATGTAACTTGATGAAATTCAGGTTAATTTACTTATGCGGATTCCATTTTTCACTACATCATTTTTACTTCAGTTTAGTTCTGTTCAGTTTAAATAAGCTCTAACAAATACGTCTTTTTTGGACTCGGCCTGCAATTTTTTGTTCTTCAAAAATAATATATTTTCTCAAATAAATTTGTATATAGTGGTCAACTAAGCAAATATTTGACCATCTCTATGAATTCAAAGTACAAAAATAATATCTTTAAAATTGACATAAATAAAAGCGACTTTGAATCTTCCAATTAAATTGCCATGTTCTGTATTTCCTTCATCATACTAAATTGTATGAATATATTTATTACCTGACACTGTAAATTTTAGATATATGTACGATAAATAATCATTATCGTTGATATAATTATCCGTAAATAGAATCCAATGGTAAGTATACAGTAATTGAGAAAGATAGATATTCACCACGTAATTAAGACAAACAGATGTATTTACCACGTAAATTCAATGCATTCACACCTAATTAATATATAGATGTTCGTAATACACAATAATCCATGGAATCTCATCCATGGGCACTCGTTAGAAAAACCGTTTTGGTAAAGATTTACTGAATCTTCTTCACTACATGTCTACATTTTTACACTTAGTTTTAGTAAATATTTGGATGATCCGACAATTAAATGACACAAGTTCTAAATCTATATCCCAATATGTTAAGTACACATCCCATTTACGGCTAAATTTACTGGATTACCCCTCATTAAATTTTGGCTTTAATCAACATTTATTATTTCATAAGAATTTCTTATAATTTGAATAATAAATTTTGGGTACAAATTTTTGTTATATATGATTATAGCCCCAAGCAATACTTCTCTTGATTAAGGCTTACTTTACATTGAGCTAAATTGAACTAAAATGAACTAAACAAAAATTAATTTAGATATATTTAACTGAACTGTAATAAATTTAAATATATTTAACTGAAGTGAATTTTTTTAATATATTTTTATATTTCGTACTAAACTGAACTTGAAGAAAAAAATTCAGGATTCACCACGATGTTTAACATGTTGAAATTCCCATATTGCCTAATTCGTGCGCGAATCAGCCGCGAGTCGCGAGAAGTCGACTGGAATCGTTTTTTTAATAGCAACAAATTTTTCGAATTGAATTTTCAAGATTTCTTACGTCGAGATCGTTTTTAACTTGTATAAGTCGTTCTGCTAATGGTACATCAACCGCAATGAAGATAACTCTGCATTGATTCAGAATTCCGGCAATATATTGCTGCTGAAGTACAAATTGGGGAAGCCGTCAGCAAGGAAGATCACCATTCCCGGGTTCTGCAAAATCTACGTAGTCCTGATTGACGACGTTGCAATTGTTGATAAGATTTGCAACTTGCGCACGGTTCAGCTGCGCCACGGTAAAGTTACTTTCTTGGAATGGGGAATAATGATATTTGGGTAAAGGTAATATAATATAATTGTTAAATGGTTATATAATATTTCTTGCTCGTTTTTTAATTTTGGATTCCTATACTCCGTATATATAATTAGTCGATCCGATCAGATCATCTTGATAATCTGACTTATTTAAATTTTGAGGTGATCATGATCGATCGTGATCAAAGCGATCAATCAAAATAATTCATGATCATAATCGGATCGTTTAAAAACATATCGCGATCGACTCGTTTAGATAATCGATCAAATAAGATAACGATCAGTTTCATCAAATGATCAATGATCGATCATGATCAGTTTAAAAGTTTTTTTTAAAAAAAATTAAAAAATAACAAATTACTAGAAAATCATTCATTTAGAAATATATAATTATATTATATTATACTTATCGATCGATTATCTTATCGATCTGTTCGCGATCATGATCGAGTTTTAATGTCTATGATCGTTGATTGTTTATTTATTACACGATCTGATTGGAAATTTTGGAAGAATTGGGATTAAGGGCAGTGGAACATTAGAAATTGGAAATTAAGGGCAGTGGAACATTAGAAATTGGAAAGTGGGGTATAAGTTTCACATAATTTAATTAATATAATTATTAATATATAGACAACAATACCCTTATTTCTATTATTTTTATTTAGACTGGTTGTGCTTAGTTAAATTTAGTTTAGTTTCAATAAGTTTACTCCAATATCTAAATAAATGTATTTATATTCAAATTAGTCCAATTTAGCCCTATGTCATTTTATGTAGTTTTGATTCAATTCAATTTAGTTCACTGTAATAGTATTCGGTTCAGTTTCATTTCATTAAATTATATGAATTCACTCAAATTTAGTTGAATTCAGTTCAATTTCTCTCCCTTTTGCTTAGTTCAATTTAATTTAAATTTATTCAGATAATTCAAAATTGGACGAATTCAATTCAATTTAAGTTCACATTTTTTTTAGTTTAATTCAATCCAGCTTCATTAAATTTAATCAAAATTATGGTTAAAATTAAATCCAAGTCAATTCATATTCATCTAAAAAATAATGTTTACTTTCATTTAGTTCAATTCAATTCAATCTAGTTTACTAAATTCATTTATACTTGGCTAAATTCAATTTAATTAAGTTCCATCATTTTTTTTAGATTTATTAATCCAATTTAGTTCACTTCCTTGGAATTTAGTTCACTTAAGTTTCATCAAGTTCATCTGAATTGGACTGCTTTGAACTGAATTGAAAAGATTTGATTAGAAATAAAATTTATTTAAATTGGAGTAAAATAAATATAGCTAAGCTGAATTTAACTAAATATAAGGGATCTAAACAAAAAATAAGGGTATTGTTATCTTTATATTAATAATCATATTAATTAAAATTAAGTTGATTATTCACTGCGCTTTTCAAAAATTACGTGAAACTTACACCCCACTTTCCTATTTTTATTGTTTCACTGCCGTTAATCCCAATTTTCCCAAGTTATAAATGATGCAGAGTGGTGAGAGGTTTAAATATATTTGTTGTATGGATCATTTATAACTTTGGGTGTTGCTATTTACACTCCCATCCTACTAAAAATAGGGGTGTAAAATACCTCGTAACAATAAAAAGTCTAATGTTTTGTCGAGAAAACAATAAAGTCTGCTGCCGTGGGTGGTTCTTTCCATGCTAGTTTTACTTTTGTTGTTAATAATTTTTACTATATATGTTTTATCATGCAATTTAATGGAAAGTGAGTTACTAGATGAAATATACTGAAATATTTTGTATCCACAACCACATGATATGAAGTCTATAATTTACTTTTTTACCATAAATATTATTCTAATACTGAAAGTCTGAAATACTTGTTTTACCATTCGGTTTAAATTTAATAGAAAATTTTATCATTAGGTTTAATTTAAAAGAAAATTTACAGGATGAAATACACTAAAATATTTTGTATACACAAATGGTATAAAATCTATAATTCACTGAATATTTTTAATCAGGTAAAAATAATTCACAAATGGTATAAAGTATATAAATCCCTGATTTACCAATACAGAAATATTTGTTTTAACATCCAGTTTAATTTAATGGACGATTTTACCATTCTATTTAATATTTAATGGATGATTTCGAGTTTTATAAGGATGAAATGTATTCAAATATTCCATATCCACAAAAGGTATAAAATCTAAATTTTACTTTAGATTATTAGGTAAAATATAAATTATTAAAGATAAAATAAAGAATTAAAAATTTAAACATAGAAAATAATTGAATCTAATCTAATCTTATGACAGTGTTTGTGGGTAAACATGTAACTATTCCTATTATAATTAAACATATTAAATTACTTGTCTAGATAATTGGTGTTTGACTAATCATGAAAGCATTTAGTTATCCCATAAAGCTTACACACCTATTATATAGGGGTGCAAATAGAATTGAAGGGGGTGTAAATAGAACTACCCATAACTTTTCCTGGCCTGTATGAACTTGTCATGATGATAATAATGAAATAGTCTGACAGGGAGTGATCTCAATCTCAGGTTGATTTTAAAAATGGTAGATTTTACTAGTTTTCATTATGTTCACTTTATTTTGCATGTAATCGGTCTGGTTTGTGTAACTCATTCCTTTTAATTTATACATTCTTTGTGACATCCAGCTGTGAAGAGTATTTCAAAAGTGTTTGGTATTTACAACTAGTAATGCGTTTTCTATTCTACACTCCTGGCTTGTGCAACGATATCTCAACAAACATTCATCTTTTTATTTTATTTCTGATGGTTGTGATTCTGGAGTTTTGAAACATATGTTAGAATTAAAAACATTTATATTTATATATGTTCACTTTGTGCCAGCATCTAAGGAGTGTTGTTGTTTGATCGTAGCTATTAAGACTTGATTGTGGCCATTTGGTGTTGCTTGGTAAATGTTATCTTATATAGCTGGTTTGTGAAAATGACTAAAAGGCCATGCAGCAATAACTTTTTAAGATAAAATAGGCATCAGTTACATGTCATGCAGATACTTTCTACAAATATTTAGTTAGTGCACAAGATTGGTGTTATATGAGCATTATTTTTCAGTTCAATAGATAATCTCTAGTAAACATGACCTTATTGTCATGCTCAGGTTAGTTGAATTTAAATAATTTAACAATTATGATGAAATTCAAATATGGAAATTCTCAAGTTTGTCATACATATGGAAATTTCTTGCTGACAAAATTTATGGTGAAATATAGCCGATAATTTGTTGCACTTTTTATGCTCAAAAAGGGAGTTATTTGCCCAAAAACCTTATTGCTCAAACTAATTCTCAAAATAACACTTTTCTAAAACTAATTTCATATCTAATACTCTTGGACTAGAATTTAATTAGTATTAAAACACACAAATTTTTATATATTCCAATTAGACCCCAATCAACCTTCTCCTCCGCCGTCGTTTACTTGGTCTGGGAGTTATAAAAACATCATAAAAATAAAAAACACCATATTTCTATAAGATGAGATATTGCACACTATATTTTGATATTTCACCTTCATATAATAACTGAAGGTGGAAGCCATTTATAAATTATATGTACATGTGTTTTTGTTGCAAATATTAGTGTTGAAGAATTGAGGTGGTTGGTTTATACTACTACTGCAGATGGACAATGCGGGGAGCAGACTTCCAAGGGTAAGGATGGAAACAATAAGGCCCTGAGCTTATCTGTGGATCAATTCAATTCAATTCAGTTCAGTTCAGTTCAGTGAAAATGTAATTTGATGAAATTCAGTTTAATTCAGTCATGCTAATTCTATTTTTCAATACATCAATTTTTACTTCAATTCAATTCAATTCAGTTCAGTTCAGTTCAGTTCAGTACAACAATAAATAAGATCTAGTAAACAGAGCTTAAGTAGTGTTTATTTGAGTGAGGAAAATTTATGTACCTTTCTAGATGAATCACATTCTGTCGACAATAAATTAAGAGGAAGAAATTCATGGATACGATGATCTTTTCGCTGGTTGCAGCGGTGTGAATGTTTTTGATATTGATATACTGATATTGAAAATATTGATTGTACGTTTCCTGTGGGGATGCACATACATAACAAGAAGCACATACATAACAAGAAGCACAAATTAATGCTCAAAACCCACAAAAAAAAAAAAAAAGGTCAAAACCCACCTCCAAAATTGAGTATCAAAACTCATTATCAAAATCAAGGGTCAAAACCCACGATCAAAAGTGATAGTCAAAACCTATGGTTTAATTTTTTTTTTTTATTTTGAAAAATATCATTCATAATGTTAGGAAAATCCCAACTGCGATTACAATAAGTGGAATCAAACATCTAGTCTAGATATCCTATCAATGATAATCAAACTAAATGCTAATCAGACTAATTGTCATATTACAAAGATGAGATGAAATGAAAAAGTAATATCCCTTCAGGAATATACTGCCACCAGCAAAGTCGTACCAGCAAAAGCCATAATCTGCTTAACAAGGCATCCGCATCAGCATAATCAACCATATTAATCAAGGATCCTCAACATCTGCAACACTACGAACACGTGGACCTGTGTAGTTCAAACATAAACACCTTGATCCAAACTGCAGACGCATTGAAACACAAAACCAAGCATCCAAATAAAAGATCCGGACGAAATAACCGAATCGCGTGAAGTCGTGAACCTCAATCTAGATATAGATTGAGTAAGAGTTTTGATCGCAAGGACCGTCCTAAATTTTTTTATTAAAAACTTCAAATCCAAAGCATCTGTATGAAAATTTCAGACTTATTCAGAACAAAATTCAATAAAAGCAGTTGAAGATTGCTTCCCCGTCTCCTCAAATGGGGAGATGGGGAAGAAAGAATTTTTTTAGGGTTTGGGTTTTTTGGACGGCCGCAAGGAGGGTTTATGAGAGAAATTAATGCAAGTATATGATCAAAATTGATGGTCAAAACTCATGTTCAAAATCGAGATTTAAAACCATGGTCATAATCGAGAATCAAAAGTCATAGTTAAACTTGATGGTCAAAATCCACCGCCAAAACTGAGGGTCAAAATTCTTGCATTGGAGATGCTCGATTTTAACCCCGATTTCAAATGAGTTGAATTGGATATTTTTGTAATATTTTAAAACACTAAAATTTGATTGTCTAACTTTTATGGAAAATAATTAAATCAATCAATCACAATTTAATTTTTTATGATGTGTTACAGTGTGATTGGTTTGACCAATATTTTTCTCATGGTTAAATGTTGTTCAACTCATTTGAAATTCAAACTGATACATCAGAAAATATTGAAGTAACATGACATGTTTTGAGAAATATAGGGACTAAAGGAGAATTTTCTTTTAGGTTTGACTTTTCTACTCCAACTTCCTCGTATACTGAGATTCTTGGTTGGGCTTTTTGTACATGGGCCTTCTTACTCACAGCCAGGGGTTTTGCGGGACTTGGAGAGAAACGGACGCATGGCTTCCAGGGGAGTGGCGATCCTGCTCAAGAGTGCGGCGGTGAACGGCGTAGGTCTGCGGCGATGGGCACAGCCTGCACCGTTACAGTCCGTCTTGGATTCCGTATCTCCGGCGATGTCTCTGCCGGAATACGATAGTATCACCGGTCCGAGCTCTTTCACTGAAGACTCGATGGAGCTGATGGCTGTTCCCAAAAAGAAGGTAAATTTCTTTTAGGGTTTAAGGGGTTTTTGTTAATTTCTTAGTCAGAGAGGTTAATTATCAATCAATATTTGTAATTATTGAGTATTATTTTGTAGAGTTGAGTGTTGGATTAATATTTTATGAATTCTTATTGAATGATTTGCAGGTTTCTAAACACAAGAGAGGTATAAGAAATGGTCCCAAGGCTCTCAAGCCCGTACCTGTAATTGTCCGCTGCAAGTAAGTATTTTTGGATTTAAATTTCGCATTATCTATTACTCCCTCGTTTCTAAACAAAGAGTCATGTTTCGATGCCTTCTATGCCTATTTTACATCATAAAATACGAAATACTGATGCCTATCAAGCATCCTCAGTATTGATGCAATACTATGTAGTACATGATGAAAGAAATGGGATTTACTTGTTGATGATCGAATCTGAATGGTCTGTTTACATATTCGTTAGACGGTTACTGCATTGCATCCATCAGTTTGTAACTGTTTGCTCTGTTTGAATCATCATATGGTGCTTCTGTTAGGTTTATTGCTATATAACTATACTTTTGTTGCTCCCTTCATTTGAGTCATGCACATTCGGCTAAATTTAAGGATCGAATATCTCAGATTTAAGAGTTAGGATTATGTTGTTTCTTGACTTGTTTCTATTGAATTTTGATAGGGTATGCGGACAAGTTAAGCTTCCCCATGTCTTTTGCTGCCGGGGTATCATTCAAAACCCCGGTGAAGAAAATTGATGAGTTTTCGAAGCCGATGGCCAAGAGTTAGGATTCTGTTGTTTTATAATTTCTCTACAGATTCACTTTTTAAGTAGAAATATTGTCTTGTGGAGAGAAATTAAACCCTAGAACATGAATATGGTTTTCAGTGTGTTTTGTCCCTCGTGGAATATGACTTTATTGTATTTCTTTGAATTGTAATGTGCAATGATCTTAATAACAGATGGATAGCTATGTTTTCTTCATGTTTACTCTCATAGTGTGATGTTTGTTCCTCGTAGAATTGGATCATACTGCTTTAGCAGTGTTAAATGGGAGTCGTATTGGTTCCTTGGTGCTGCAATGGAATAATAGTTACAGTAGTTTGGTTCCTACATGTGAATCCATTATGGTTCAACTTAGGTACCTTTGGTATGAAGGTCTGGATTTTTACTGAGTGTTTGACTATGTCCTTACAGATTTCATAGCCTTCAAAAACAATACTATAAGCAAAAACATTTCTACTATAGACTGTATTTTTATACAATAAATGCCATTTCTATCTACTGAGCAGAATGATCATAACATGAGAGTGAAGATTGAAATTACTGAAATCTTTTAATGGTGCTGAAATCTTGTAGAACCTCTACTCAGTTTTTTTTCTCATTCTTCTCTGGCTGTGCAATCCAGTACATGAGTAATTGACTCATAATTGTGCCCCTGGTCAAAATCCCGATCGCAGAGACCATAAAAACTACAAGATATCTGATTAATAAGGAACCCTAAATTAAGTCTTTACTGTAGCAAGATCATAACTGAGACAGATAGCAAATGTTGATGTTTTTATTTTTAAACTTGATCTTTTACATATTAACTATGATATAACTGTTGATCTTCTCAAGCACTTGAGAATTATGTTTCTTTTATACACTTCTCTTTTTAATTCTCTTCCTTCTTACCTAATGAACCCTAAATTAAGTCTCATATTTGTGATGTTTATCTTAGATTATGTTCTTTTTTGTATGATTTAATGTGAATTGAGTTCTTGAATTAATAAAGTTAAACAATAGTAATAATTGAATTACATATCGAATCCAGTCAATATTTGGTCAAATGAAGAAAATGCCAAGCGAAACCAAAGAAAACGACACAGTGGCGAAGGTGGCTGGCTAGCTCAGACTGTGCCCAGTGGCAGTGGATAACATTCATGGAGACGCTCTCTTCATGTCGAATCAAAAGTAGAGTAGCAGAGTAAATGGCTGCGCCGTTTCTCCGGAGCCTCGTTGTCGTCCGGCAGAGGATCCACCTCCACCACTGCCGCTGCGCGGCCGGCACATTCATTCTCAGCCGCCCGTGGGCCACCTTCACTCAGCCCGCCCAGCCCGATGATACCAGCAGCACTGTCACCTCCCCAGCTCAAAACGCTCCGGTGCTCGGCTCGAAAGCCCGATCCATCAACCCGAAATCGGACGATCCCGATTACAGAAAGTGGAAGGACAAAGAAGCCCTGATATTGAGCGATATCAAACCACTCACTGCTCTCGTCAAGCATATTCTCCATTCTGACAGGTTTCTTCCTTTACATTTTCAAAAATAAATTTGCTCTTTTGCTTTATAAAATTGTTGCATTTTATTCAGGATGAATTTGATACGGCCGGAGTTTCACGTTGCACATTTGACATTTCTGTTTGACTGTTCATTTTAGAGTGTATAATTGTACAATGCAGTTTTTGCAAGGTTATTTCTTGTGTTATGGAAAAAGCTCCTCCGTTTGTGGATGTTTTGTGTCATTGTGTGGTTGTGCCTCGGACTGACTTGCTTTTGTTCTTGCCATCTTGTTAGATTTTCATTTGCTTATAGTATTAGATTAGAAACGTGATTTTGGTTGCAAAGGGCAGAATGTAAATGTTTCGTCAATATTCTCGGGCTTTTGGCATTAATGTGCTTGTGGAGAGCATAGATAGTTCTAGTACAATTTGTTGACCATGTGGTTACGCTTCTTTCTTACTTCATTTTAATAATTTTGAAGTTCCAATGCCTATGACTCTGTTGCTAGAAAGGTGTCTTTGAATAGCCACTTTGGTTTAGTTATACTGTCCTTACTCCTTACTAGATTGCCAATATTTTGTTACTCTGCGTGAATTTTATCCCGAATTTCTGTTCAATCTGTTTAGATTTATGTTCTACTTGATTGAATGTTTTGATATTCCAGGTATATGGATGGTCAGATGCTAACTGCCGAAGATGAGGAAGTTATTACTCAGAGACTTCTTGCATATCATCCACATTCTGGAGATAAAATTGGTTGTGGTCTAGATTCAATCATGGTGAGTATTAGTAATGGACTAATGGTGATGTGTTATTAGTCAATCCATGATGAACATTTTAGTTGACTCATTTCTGTTTACTTGATCGACCTAAATTAACCTACATGCTATTTTGTTATTCAATTAATAGTGTGGCTTTTGAAAGGAATCTTCAAAAGCCAAGTGCCAATCTTTATGCGTCTGGTTTTAGTTAGTTGAGTTATCTACGACACTCTCAGATTTATTATTTTCTCTTCAGAAAAACCTCTTAGGAGTTATTTTATGCTATTTGCCACAAAATCACATTGTGACACTTCAAGTTAACAAATGTAACCAGGAAATAGCATATAATCAATTCATTAACCTACATGAACTGAGTGATACCTCTACTAGAGGTATTTTGCATATCTTATGTTCTTAAGTTACTACTATATGACATCAATTTCAGTCTTCAGTGATTAGTTTAAGTGTGGAATCGTTAATTTACTTTTTTTCAAACTTTCTTAGAAATAAGATAGTTCTAGAAACTTTTTTCATAAGGTGTAAAAGGAACACAAGATTTCAAACTATAACATGAATGATATGACATGCTACAGGTGACAGTTTTCATGGTTAATTTATCTTGATCCATCTCCTTAGCAAGAAGAAACTGATGTATGCTTTGTTCTTGCTGTTTTTGTATGACTTGACTCTGAGTTGCAATACGACATCAGCTACTAAACAATGAGCAAAAGTCCGCAATGGCGCACTTAAATATATTGTGTTCCCACCTTTTCAGTTGTCCATAATTTCTCCAATTTATACTAAATTAGTGTAAATAATTATTGAAAGCATGTTGTGTGCTAATTTATGTCTCTGAGGTTTTCTATGCTTCACTGTCTTTTTCTGGAATGATATTAGAATAGGATTTTATTTCAGAAAGCTAAGTATTGATCAAACTGCCTTTGAATTTGTCAAATGTTAGGTGGATCGGCATCCCCAATTCAAACACTCGAGGTGCCTCTTTGTCGTAAGAACTGATGGCGGATGGATTGACTTCTCATACCAGAAATGCCTCCGAGCTTACCTTCGAGCTAAGTATCCTTCTCACGCCGAAAGATTCATAAGCGAACATTTTAAGCGTGGTAGTTAGATCATCGAGCTGAATCCATGGATGCAATCTGTATAGCTACTCTTATCTTTACTAGTGCCGTATAATTCACTTCTCACATTTTCTGCCTTGTGCCTTGTGCCTTCCACATTGTAGATATGTTTTAGTCTTCTTATGGTGCTTTTGAAATGGGACAAAAGTGGTTGAAATCCTTGTTAACTTTACATAATTTTCATCACTTTGACTTGGTCTGATTCACTTATTAAAGCTGAAAAGAGAAGAGGAAGGCATTTTGATAAGCCAGTCTTGTCTTTGCATGTATAATTTAGATTGTTTTTAGTGAATGATGCCTACATTTCAATTCAAAAAGATGGTCTAGAAACAGTCCACAAACAATGCTATGCTATGTGATATGGAGGCCCAAACACAAGTCACCTAAAAGAAACATCAAATCCATTACAGCTTGTCCATTGTTTTTTCTCTTCATTGAATCTACAAATTTTCAACTTAGCATCTACTAGCCTTTATACACCCTTGTATTTGAAACAGTAACTTAAATCTGCATTTTGATGTTCATTGTACATGTATAGATATCTATACATTCCGTTCAGGGACCAAAATGGACACGTAAATCTCTTGTATATGTGTTTATTTTGGTCCTTGAACAGAATGGAGTCCTCTCATTCCACACTATACATTTGAAATGTTACTCCATATTATCACACATATTTGACCATGGCTTTTTTTTACAACTACTTACATAAAATTAATACGTAGATAATAAATAAATTTTACAACCAGGTGACTAGATAACTACAAGACGAGGGAGTAGGAAAAATAAGATGAGACCAGCTGCTGATTGCAGGTAGATTGTAGTTAAAGAATGACCAGAATTAGAAGGTTTAGTTGGGGGAGGATAAATTTACAAATTATGCAGTGCAATTATTCTGGGAGCAAAAAGAAGAACGGTCTGAAACACTCAAGTGACATGATCATACGGCAAAGATATTGCATTGCTTCTGACACTCCCACCCACCGTTTTGTTTCAGCTCTAGGGAGTAGAGTATCCTTTTGTCTCTTCTTCTCCCCTAATTCTAACCATTCCGCTCTGCAATAAACCCAAAGATTATTACATTGATACACTCTAGAGGTGTCAGTTCGGATAAACGAGCAGTTTCGGGTTGGGTTGGTCGATGTCGTGTCAGTCCAGATTTGTGTTTAACCAACTGTATTTGACTTTTAGTTGTTTTGATTATAAGAGCAACAACGACCAAAAAACAGTTTATCGTGAAAGTATAAACTATTTTTTGGGTCAAAAGCAGAACTTGAACACAACAACTTTCAAAATAAGCACTTTTAAAATATCTTTGCTTATAAGTACAGTTTCACCAACTAGATTAGGTCGGTTGGTTTTGGGTCGGGTTTGATCGGATTAAATTTGAGTCCAAGTGAACTATCATATCAAATCTTTTACATTCAAGTTGTTACAATTTGCATCATGCATTAGTGTGGTGGTCAACAGTCTAAAGAAATCACTCAACAGCATCATCATGTAGATTGCCAAAATGTTACAAGAACTAGGTGAGCATAAAATACGGGAAGACCACTTCGCTTGGCTACGGAATATAATGATCTCAGTGAAGGAGCGTGAATGAACTGGTCCCTCTACGGACAATCATATGCATAAGGAGGATGGAGATGGATGATGAACATCGAACGAATTCCAACAAACAAAAGCCAAAAGGCCTTTGATTTCCAATGTCTCTGTGATTATAATTCAGAAAAAAAGTTTGGTGCTTTTTCATCAGCTGTAAACAGAGTGAGAAAGATGGGAGTGATGAGGGTTTGACCGATATGGACCAACATTTCTCACATTGTGAGGTTGGATGGTAGGAAATTATAACTACTAGAAAGGAAAGTGATCATCAATAATCATCATCAATCATTTAACCCCGTACAAATGATTCGCCATTTCTTAATGTTAATGTTTCTGACTAGCTTCTTGTTCAGGCAGTAAAATAGACTAGCAAGTATGAAATGAACAAGTTGTCGAGGTAAATTTAGGGAACAACATCAAGAAGTTGTCATGGTATATTGTCTTACCATATTGAGACTGTGTTTGGTACAGTTTTTCAGTTGCTTTCCTCATAAGCACAACATCTTTTAGTGATTCGGAAACTAAATTGCTAAATGTAGCCCAAAGATTTACTCTTGTAGCTCATAAAATTCTGTTAAATGACAATAATAGTTCATGTAATTAGGCTACTAGTGTTTCCATAAACTAAAAAAAATGAGAGTATTTTTGTCTTTTTCACAGTATTTTAGGCTACAAATAGCCACACCCGTAACTGCCAAAAAACAAACAGCTTATTTTACCAAAGCTTGTCAATCAAAAGCAAATTTGGTCAGCAGCTCTCAAAATATGTGTTCATTGGTCAGTTTTGTTTATGACCAAAATTTTACCAAAAGGTGTTGTTATTTACACCCCTTGACCAAAAATAGGGTGTAAACCATCTTGAAGATACAAATACTACATTGATCCTTACAACAGCACTTTCATCTGGTCAATCAGGATTTCAGGGTTCAAATCAGTGGGGTTAGAATATGGGTGTAAATAGAAAATGGAGGGTGTGAATAGAATCACCCTTACCAAACACACCTGGTCGAGTGCCCTTTATTACCGATTTCATTTTCATTTTGCCAAACTATCTCTAATTTTGTAGATTAGCTTCTAGTAATGGCATTGCTTGTTGTGCTAACATGATTTAGGTGAGAAGTTTGTAATCAAGGTGGGATGCATTAAGAGCTGCAAGTACCATTTTTGGTGAGGATCATGAAACCAAACCAAACCAAACCAAACCAAATGAAATGAGCAGCAGTAGATCAAGGGCATTAAGTGGGGGTGATTGTGGCTCTTTTCCTTTTGGTTTTTGTGTCTGTGTAGAGAGACTGTAGAGTCTCTCAAAATGGGGGCCTTGGAGATTGAGCCTCCCTCAAAAGAAAAGGCAAAGGGCCAAAGAAAAGAAAGAAAGCAACCCATCATAGCACAAGCCCTACACCTGCATCTATTTTGGCAAACAACTTGTACAGCTATCATCCTATCCTTCATAATTTCTTAATCTTAAATATTGGAAAATGAAAACAACATGGAGATTTTTCTTAATTACAAATTACCAAGAATTTTCTATTACATAAAATCTAGTCTAGGACAAAGTTCTACCTGATATACATGTATATCAAGAACATGTTCCATGCGAAAGGAATTGAGAATGGAGACCATACCATAATTGCATTATGTGCTAGTTGAATTCTAATTGATGTCTTAAACTATGCTTGTTGATGATCCTCAATTATAATCAAACAAAACCGACTTACTTTGGAACAAAGATCATACTCCCACGTCTCATTTTAAACTGGACACTTTTTGATCAAATTTGTCAAAATTGTGCTAAATATTTATCAAAAATTGTTCAATGTAAAGTGTGACAAAATCAACAAGAAGATGTTGAAGAAGATGAGTTCATAATATATAATAATTCTGAAGTGTTAAATATAGCCCAAATTTTTGCCCTTGTATACCAGAAGATTTCTGTTAAATGACGACAATGCCCTCTGGAACTGGCCTAATAATTTTTCCATGAACTTAAAAAAAAGAAGTATTTTTATCTTTTCCCATTATTTTAGGTTATAAAAATAAAATATCAAGTTACAAGTATCGACACCCTAATAATTTAAGAAAAAGAAGAGGGGTAAAAACGTAATCTTCGGTCTAACATCGACCTTTTGTACTACTCTGATCAGTTTTGGCAGCTCAACCTTTACTGCAGAACTGAATGGAATCCCAAATTCTAACAGTAATTGAATTGGAATAAGTCAAAAATATAATTATTCCAAAGAGTACACTTATTTTTAATTTTTGGAAAGTCATTAAAGAGCCTAGTAAAGAAGCAAAGCAAAAAAGAATGATATTATTTTGGTGTAACATTTAATTTCAAACTTCAAAATGCTCC
This sequence comes from Cruciata laevipes, assembly GCA_963678965.1. Classification (NCBI taxonomy): domain Eukaryota; kingdom Viridiplantae; phylum Streptophyta; class Magnoliopsida; order Gentianales; family Rubiaceae; genus Cruciata; species Cruciata laevipes. Next base: position 3,501,543 of record OY787639.1, read on the forward strand.
TTTAAACTTTTGGTAAAGAGAAGAAGAAGAAATTAAAGAAGGGCTTCGTATAAGCAGTTAAGTACTCGGAAGACAGTGACCTATTCTACGCTTTTAATAAAAAGATGGCGATGATTCTAGATGACTTTTGTTAATCCATCTTTTTAACATGTAAATACAGAATTTAGAGCTGGAATATTCGTGTAATTATATTTAATTAATTAAATGTGATGGAAGTTGCAAAAAGTAAACGAGCAGAAAAGAAAGTGAAATTCAAATGTGTGGTTTTGGTTGGTGTTGTTGACAATAGTAAAAAGAGGACTCTTGAATTTATGTTGATCAATTCGATTCTGATAGTTTTTCAGTTTTTCAGACTTCTGATTAGTTATTACTGAATTTTTATTACATTTTTTAACCTTTTGCTACCGACCTAGTAAATAAATTTAATTGTTTTTGCTTCCACTTTTAATTTGGCAGTGCATTTTTCATAATTATACTTAGGTTAGAGCTTAAGGGAATAAATTTGCAATGCATAGAAATATAGTGAAACAACATCATGGAGTAGGGAGATATGGATGCTCATCATGTTAGAATCACGCAATTTTAGACATATTAGAATTTTTAGCATTTCGGGTCATTATTGATTCTTCGAAACTCAAACTTAATTTGTAACTAATTTCCTGACACGTTGTGTGGAAGATGAGAGTCGACGTCCTAGTATTTAACGCATGACTCTTCGAAGATTTATTCTACGACTTCTGAACGTTTTTCATTAAGTTTGAATGAAACAAAATTTTATTTCAAATAAAGACATGTCTAAGAAATTGCTTATTTTGCCCATATAGCTTGTTTTGGACACCATAACGTATGCAAATGAGTTATTATTAGAGCTGGTCGGATACAAATGTTAATCCGTTACATTCATTTTTGCTTGAAATATCTAGATTTATCACTTTTCCATTTTTTTTAATGTGATTATGTAGGTATAATATTATGGTGGAAAAAAGACGCGACTAAATGAGACTCGGAGAACATGATATTATTATTATTATTTGCATGATTTGGGTGAATCTAAATCGTTGTCTATTAGTGAGATTAAATTATTAGTACTATTTATAAATTATAAATGAATGTTTATAGTTTTGTAAATTAGTTTGTCTTCACTTTTTGGGGCATTACGGTCTCACTCGGCCATACTATCACGATTCCACCTATGACTACTATTACTAAATGAGCATTGACTAACGTTGTACAATTATCAATTATTTATTTTGGCTTATTTATTCCATCATCATTACGTACATATTGCATCGAGTCAAGGACGCAGAACATCTGGCATTACCGCAGAGAGTAAAACTGTTCGTTATGTGGAATCAATTTAACATCTTTGATCTAATGCAGTAGTAATGCTGTTTATGTTTATGTTTATGTTATGAACAAATGCCAAATATAACCCCTTCCTTAATTTCCTTCAATTTGATCAATTAAGGATATTAGATAATACCAAGGAATTATGCAAAGATTGAAATTTATCCGGAGGTTGCACTATCAACAACATATCTGATAACCCTAACCTTAAATTTAGTGATCCGATGGCCCTCATGTCAACACTAGATACTCCAATCTTCCGAAACCCAATCTCAATGCCACAATCCCCAACGTCAACGGACAACCACTTCACCATTGTCGGGCAAAGTATTTGTATCTAATCACTTTAAAAGGGTAAAATAAAAATCTCAGCTCATATATCTGCTTTACATGACGGGTTCTAGAACAATTGGCCAAGGACGTTACTTTGCCTAAAAAATGTCAATGATTCAAACCGTTACTTCTATAGATGGAAGATATTATCTAATAGTATCTTAAGTTTTCATCGCCTTCACCAGCAAGAGATGCGTTCAAGTGAGCGGCGTGGGGTGCAATCAACTCCTGCACAAGTTGCATCAATGATTGTAAGTGAGATCCTTACCCTCACTCAAAGCCAAGTGATGATCTAGGCCATTCGTCATACTAAACTAAGATAAAGTAGGACTCATGTACTCCCTCGATCCGTCTCACCCAAAGATGGATAGTTGACTTTTCACGGTTTTTCAATGATCGTGTTTGACTATTAATATCTTTAAGTACATATAGAAACAATATATAAAAATTTACGATGTTATAATGAATGTATTGATATCTCATATAATAGTTTTATCATTTATATATTGACCTATAATTACAGTCAAAGTTTCATAAGTTTGACTCTGAAAAGTCAACTGTACAACTTGAGATGAGACAGGAAAAGTATGATGAGATTCACTATTTGTAATAGGTATATGACCAACTAAAAAAACAAAGTAGTCAATACATTATATAAGTTTAAAATATAATCTAAAATTGGCAATAAAATTATAAATTATTGTAAACACTATCATTTTAAAACATTTATAAAAGTAAATGTCTCCCGTCAATTAAAATTTCAACTATTAATTTTGTAAGGTACCCCTACAAATGGGATGCCAATAAAATGTAGATTCGTATGACAAGTGAGAGCTACTCTAAACAAAATATTCATATTAAGCAATCGAGATAGTAAAACTATGATTGAAATTGTTCATAATAAACGAGTAAAGAAAAAAGTACTATTACGTTAACCGTTGGTAAATATTATTAACGTCCAAAAAGGCCAAAATGCCCAAAACCAGTTTCCTGTTCTATTACAAGAATTCATCATAAATCAACTAGAACAATTTTGTATGCAAATAGAAATAATAACCTTAAACATGAGGTACTTTTGGCTACATTCCTATTTGATTGCACAGGTTTTCACGGATCCAAGTCTTCCGATGAGTTGGCATTTTCATACCAAATAATCAGTCGTCAAGCAGAAGCTATCCAGCCAAGTATCGGCTTTTAAGCATTTAATCCAGGTCCACTATCCCTAGTCGAGGTTGATCCATGCCTCCTCAATGAAAGAGTGCACTCCACTGGTTAGGGTCTTCAAGTCTTCAATCTGTGTTATCCTTAACCGAGGATTATACATACTGCCTTAATCAAAGGGAGCATTTCACGGGTTAAGGTCTTCCACTTCCGTCATCCTCGGCTAAGAAAGTCATAGCCAAGGTCTTCAATCAGTCCTTCCATCCTGACCCAAGTTTATCAATGTTCCTTTGGTGAAAAGAAAAACACTCAACGGGTCAGGGTCTTCAATAATCCAAAGTATGTAGTCCACCATGCCCGACCAAGGTTGGTCCATGCTCTTGAGAGCACTCCACTGGCTGGGTCTTTGAGAAGGTTTCCAAGGTGCTAGAAAATGACCAGGTTACGTGGCTCCGGGTTGTCCGATGCCACTCCTCCCGCAAATCCTACATATAAGTTGGTTGGTCGGTGATGCGCCAAGGGGAAGACGCACCAACCAGCCGCGGCCCTTCATCAAAATTGCGCCATAGCGAGAGATCTACACTGAGGTTTTCCCATGCACCCATGGGGACTCGAGGGCACTCCATCAGCGTAGATAGGTCCATTCAACATTTAGAAAAAAATACTATTACGTCATATAAGTATGTATATTTCATTTTATCATCATTTTGACAAGGTATGTGAAAGGAATTAAATGTGAAAACATCACCTATCCAACTACATGTTTAATTAATTAATAAATAGTACGCGACATGATAATCGCACCATAATTACGATTAAGTGAATTTGAAACACGACCATAATCTCCACATTCTCCTATATAACGTGGGCCCCACCGGGTATATAGAAACTCGCAAAAAAGAAAAAGGCGTAGCAGTAAACCTACGTCTCATCTGCTCCTTTCCCGTTCCAATTTTTTACCTCCCCCAAATCGGAATCATTTCTGCGGGGCCCACCCGAAAACGAACCCTGACCGTCGATCTCGTCACGCCATCACGCGGGTCCAGGATAGCCCCGTCCACCCTACCGCACCTTACAACGCCAGTGCAGGCTCCAATTGAGCCCATGGGCCCCCGATTATGCATCCAACGCCTCTGCGAGACTCACGTGTCGACTTAAATTCGGCTCCAATTTTTGCTGAATTACATTTTCGCCCCTCTGTGGTGGATAAATCATGGATCCGTCAGCAATTGTTTTAAATAGTTGCATGTAGGTCCATTTCTATATTTGGTATTATGTACCAAATTGTTTTATGTGGAAAACTTGGCTACCCCTTTTGTTTTTCCATGATTGTCCCCATCCAATCCTAGAATATTCAAAATGTTTGATTTCATTAAAATTTGTTTTGTATCAAATTATTGTCTTATATTTTATTAGCATTTCATACTAAATTCATTATGCATATTTCAATAACTCAACCCATTTTAAAGATTATTATCATAATATTAAATAAATAAAATTTACATTTAACGAACAAAACTGCATTAGTATAAGAAAATATAATATTTTATAACAAACAATCATATACAAAAAGAGAGTTTGGGGCGAGACCTGTTTTTTTGAAGACCAATGGGCAAGAGAATGATCATTTATTGTTTTTGCTTGATCTTTTAGTTTGTTTGATTGATCTTTCAATTAGTTCCCTTGAGCATTTCTTTTTTACCTTGATCTTTCAGTTAATTTGATATTTCATTCATTTTCCTTGATCTTTAAGTAAATTTCCTTGATCATTTCTAATCATTGGTACATTACTGTAATTTCGTACAAATTCACACTTAACCTAAGTCTCGAGTCGTTCCATGTGAGAAGACTGAACTCTGGCGACACCAGCAACCTAAAATCTAACTACTGTGGCGGAGTTGAACCTCACTAACAGCAATTTAAATCGATAACGGTCTCTTATAATAATTGGTCGTGTCAAATGAGAATTTGTATTACAAAAATACTTATTTTAAATCAACCGTTCATTTTTTTACTTTGTTAGATTACTAACCATTAAATTTTTTTCAAACATTGTTTACTGTAATATCATCCTCTTATCTTATCATCAAGTTGAGGATTAATAAATACGTAGAAGTAAATGTTTTCTATGATTCAATAGTAAAAGTTATTTTCTCCAAGTGGAGGTTGAGTGTTGGATATATGAATTCATGATGGGTGTAGATGTAATTATTATTAAAAACATATTTCTACTCACAAATTACAAAAATATAAAGAGGTGAGGTGTAATAATACAGGTTTTCATTTTCTTTTTCCCAAAAACAAAAAAGAATTGAAAACCCAAAAAGGCCAAAAGCCCAAGAAAACCAAAATAAAACCACAGCACATCATCACTCACTGGTCACTCCCCTAAACCCTTCACCCTGCCTTCCTCCTTCTATCTTCTTCTTCTCTTCTCAGAAACCAAGAAAAATCTCTGCACATTTTAGGGAAAGCAGCAACAAAGAGAAAATGGCTCCAGCCATTTCTCTGTCCCATCTTCAGAACCCCATCTTTCTATGAAATAATAATGACTGAAATCCCAACCTCCATTGATATCAACACCAACAAGAAGAAAATGATGCTGGACGCCCTCTACTGTGATGAATCAGAGCTATGGGAGGAGGAAGCAGATTCTGCAGAAGAAATCAAGAACTCACCTTTTCTTGAAAAAGATGATGATGAGGATGAATTGATGAGTTCTCTGCTGGAAAAAGAGCAGAAAAATGTGATCTTTGATGGATTGGTGAATGACGTTTCTCTGAGTGAGGCCAGAAGCAATGCTGTGGAGTGGATGCTGAGAGTCATCTCTTTTTACTCCTTTACTTCCAACACTGCCCTTCTTGCTGTCAATTATCTGGACAGGTTTCTGTGCAGCTTTCAGTCTCACCATGAGGACAAGCCATGGATGATCCAGCTTGCTTCTGTTGCATGTCTTTCTCTTGCTGCCAAAGTGGAGGAGACTCAAGTGCCCCTGCTCTTGGATTTCCAAGTATGGATTTTTATGTTTTTTTAAAGATAAAAATCCAATCTTGATTGTCAAATGTTGAATGAATGTGTTGATCTTTTGGTCTGATTGTGTTGTCTTAGGTTGAGGAGTGTAAGTATGTGTTTGAGGCAAAGACTATACAGAAAATGGAGATGCTGATTCTCTCCACTCTTGAGTGGAAAATGAACCCTGTGACCCCACATTCTTTTCTTGATTTCTTGATGAAGAGATTAAGGTTGAAGTCTCATCTCTACTGGGAATTCCTCAGGAGATCCGAATCCCTTCTCCTCTTCATCATCTCTGGTAATTATGGCTTTCTCAGTTGATTCATTCCACATTTACTATTCACATTAAATAAAAACATGATCTTTTATTAAAAGTAGTCACATTTTATTATTCAAAATCCTCTGAAGGTAGCTTGTGTTTAATGTTGTTATTTAATGTACATTGTCAATGGCAGATTGCAGATTCATGTGTTATCTTCCTTCTGTGCTGGCCACTGCAACAATGCTGCATGTTATGGGCAGTGTGCGACCATTTCTCGGAGTGGAATACGAGGATCAGGTCTTTGGAATCCTAGGAGTCAACAAGGTTTGTGCTTCGCTTGTCTGAAATCCTGATGTTTTTTGTTGCTCTGTTTGTATGGTTCCTGATAGTGTTTTTGTGGTTAAACAGGATAAATTGGATGAGTGTTATAAGCTGATCTCCGTTGTCGGATCGAACTCGAACCTGTATTCGTTGAACAAACGTAAGCTCAGATCAGGGAGCCCGAAAGGGGTGATGGATCTGTCTCTCAGTTCCGACAGTTCGAATGATTCGTGGTCGGTTGCCGGATCCTCTGTTTCCTCGTCGCCGGAGCCGGTGTCTAAGAAGATCCGTCTGGGTTCCGACAATGCCGATGATGATGAGCATGCAAACTTTTCCGATGTCCTGAGCTTCGCTCGTTAGAATCATGATGATGATCAGCAAACTTTCAACGCCGGCCCCTATAATTCTTAATAATTAATTTTATATGTTAAATTGCTCCCCATCTCTGCAATTTAGTCCCTGCCATGGTTGATTATGAGAGATGGCGAGCATTTTATCCGGACGGGGTTGATCATCGGAGTACCTAAGATAAATTATGGGAGAGAAATTGGAAAATGGAACAAAAAAATTCAATTACATTTCATTTCATAATGTCTTTTCAGTCACCTTCAAATCTTATTTTTACCAATGTTAAATTCCAGAGTATTTTGTTTTTGCATGGAATTTTTGTTGCTACCAAAGAAAATTGGGGGAAATCTTGTGCAAATTTTCAACGGGGGAAAATGACCGGTGTGAGCCAAAAAAAAAAAAAAAAAAAAGATTTGGGGAGGAGTTGTGTGTCGGCCATTGTTCAAAAATCTTTATGCTAGATTTGCGATTTTGCTTTGCTATATTGCGATCATATCGGTTTTGACTTTGACCTTCCCCACGATCTAATGTTCTTACCGACGAATGCTGTTTCGAATACAGAGTATATGTTTAATGACAATCGTCACCGGAAAGTGAGTGAGTAACTCGGTCAAGTCCTCGTCCGATGGACTCTGTGGCAATTCAACGACTATGATCACTCGCTTCTTCACTAACATTTCTAATCTTAAGATGAAAAAAATTGGAATTCTTTGATAAAAATATATTGTATTCACGGCGTTCGATTCCATCACTGGTTCCATCCATAGAAAAGTTTTTACACTATGAACACTTAAACAATCGGTAGATTATAAAATTTGAAATACACTTGGTTACACCAGGCCATAATCATAATGACAATGATAAAAAATGCGGTAAGTGAATTTCCTGTCATGTTAAGATGCCAGTTTGAATGTATTGAAAAGGATCTTAAGGTAAAGGGTTCATATAAATTATGGTAATAACTAGCATAGTTAGAAGCATAAAAACCCAAGATTTGGATCCATTTAAAATGGGATTGTTTAGAGATGGGGTTTTGGATACTCAACGAACACAATGTTTTGAACGGGGGAGAGGGCATGCGTGACAGAGACTTTGTGGGAAAACACGTACATTTATAATTTATGAAACAACACTTTTTTGACTAGCTGATTGCATTACTAGATTGTATAAAAGTGTTTGGTAAAATTAGCTAATAGGTCATAGCTGTTTGATTAGGTAACATGGTAAAATAATATTTATGAGCTTGAAGATTTAAATTAATAATCATAATTACTACTTGAAAAAATAAATATTAATTCATGCTTATAAAATTTTTGTTAATTAATTATATTTGAATTACAAATATTTGATTGTTTATTACTAATATAACAATATTAGAGAAAATTAACAAAAGTAAATTTAAATCCATTTATTAAACATTTATATTTCAAGATCCTTAAAAAAAGACTAAACATAATTGTTGTTTATATTTAATAATCATTAATATCCATTACTGAATCTATACATTATAAATTTATAATATAATATAATAACAATATATGTAAATTAATATAAAAAAATACTTCAATAATAAAATACACTGTACTTACGTGGGAAAAATAGGATGAATTCAAGTGTGAGTACGTCCATTTTATATGGTGTGAGCCGTGAGGAGTCTTAGAACGTAATACGGCTCTTTGAAAACGCTCATATTATTAGCGTTTGAAAATTAGCTAATTGGGCTAAAAAGTTATTTCAATCAGATCTTTATTAATCAGCTAATTATGGTCAAAACAACTAATTTGAGCTCAAATAACTCTTCACCAAACACCCCTAAATATTTTTGTAGACATTCGATATATTTTAAATAAATGTGGTTCACCAATTCTCCCACTCCAACCTAAGACCAATAAATAAAGTTGAGGCGATGGTTTCTACCGCAAAGAAAGGGTAGTAAATTACAAGAATCTCACTTTTGAGTTTTGACCCATTCTTGTAATCTACCACACTTTGTCCATATGCTCCTAAAAAGTCAGCCAATCAGCTCCTTGCAGCTTGGCAACGTTTAAGCTACGAAACCTTTTATTTTTCTTCTAAATGGCATGGCTTTTGAGATGGAATAACAAAACAATGTTGGTGTAAAATGGAGTAATATTAGTTTTATCATGTAGAGGAAGTGCATCAGCATTCTCAAAATTTGAAGATAGTGATGTTGTTAAGTTGAGTTTGGTGCTGTACTCAATCGCTGAATTCGTGTTGTATTTTATCTGTACAAGTAAAAAGTATGTATTATAACTTTTATGAGTTATTTGATCAAGTAATATAGATATATTATATTATAAAGTTAATATTTTGAAAATGACATGCTATTACGAATCTAACAGGGTCGCATGCTATAATTATAAAAAATTTCAAAATTAATTTGAAGGTCAAATATGTAATTTTAACTAATTTATTGTTAAATTGCAGATTTTACTGAGATGAATGGAGTAGTACTAGTCAGTGAAAAACACCAAAAATTTAGATTCTTGTGACATTTCAACTAAATTGATTGTGTGACACATTTCCAAAACAAATGGATTTTCAAGATACTTATTTTTCAATGAATGAGATTTTTTTACTTTTACTCTCATGTCATATAGAGAGGGGATGTTGAACTTACTGATGTCAATGTATTTATCTCTAATTCCCAAAGCTTACCAATGATTACATTGCAATTTCAAGTTTGGGAGGGAATTATTAAGTTTTGAAGATTGAAATTTCAAATTACATTAGTTTGCTTGTAACTTGAAAGATAATAAGACCAATTGATGATCTAGTACAACTTCCCGTTAGCAAAAACGACAAATTCACGAAGAGTCGCACGTGTTTTCTTAAGCCAGTTGAAGATAAAACAAACATATAAATCCTGATAAAACTTCTTATTTATAGGACTTCTTAATACTTAGAAAAGACCTATTATAAGTAATTATCCCGATATGAATGTTCAAATCGCATCTGGACTTTAACTTGCTTCAAAGTCTACTTAAAATATGATATTTAACAAAGCTGTGTTTTATTAGTAATGTACAATTAGCATGATAGCCGGATTTTCTGCCGTTCATTCATATTTATATTTCAAAACACAATACAAATGAATTTTATATCCGTTGGTAACCGATCAATGGAGATTGGAGAGTATACATGTCCATTGGTTATTGAGTCGATTAGTTCGTGAGCAAGTCGTGATTAAATTTAGTCAATTTAGTTTAACTTAACTTGAACTCTGACTCTGACTTGATTGTTAAGTGCTCACTGCTCATGTTAGTCATGTACTTATAAGTTAAATATTCAGTTATTCTGGATTAGTGTTGACTTAATAAATCGTATCTTTAATTAAAACATATAATCGTTCATCTAATAATCGAAAATATACATTTAAATGCATGTTCAAGAAATTTTACAAATACAATTTATAAAGTCACCGTCAATTAACATATCATTTTTAAAGGGGTACTTCTCAATCGTGCCCTACTTTTTTTTTTTTGGTTGGATTTGGAACTTAATAGAATCTACGAGGGGTCAGAAAAAGAAAGTTAAAGGATAATTATTAACTAATTAATTAATTAGGAAGGGAGAGCGTTTAAACTTTAAAGAGATCATGCATGGACAGCATGGTGCGATTAGATTCAAACACGATCTCTAACAACATATTAAACATGCACAATTAAGCATGGGAGACTGCAAATCAAACAAGAATATGCAAATCTCACTTTTGCAAACGTATAGAATTTTTAAAATTACAAGAAGTCTATTATAATAAAATTACAACAAATTTTTAATAAAAATATTATTCGTGATGGTCATTTATTGATACTTCAATTAAACTGGTGAATACTATAATATTATTCAAAATTTTGTTGAATAATTTATATTATTACTTATTTTTTATATTTTTTGTTTTGAATTCGTTATTGAGTTGAGATGAGTATCATGAGAATTGAACTCACACGAATATAACTAATATTCATATGCAAGAATCGATTCAATTTGATCACCATAATGCACCTTTTACTACAAGGTTTAATTTGTATTTAGAGTGCTCTTTTTCTTCACTGCTTTTGGATAGTCTCAGTTCTCGACTTTAGTGGAATATTGTAGTATTTCAACTCATAAAGAAAAAGATATCAGACACAAACAAACAATGATACCGTTTAGATTGCCGTGAATTCATCAGTTTTCATAAGTGAGAGTTGGTTCCAGTTATACACACTCACCATATTCTATCATTTTTAATTATTTTTTTCAAATTGTCAATGAGATAATCTTGGGTAAGACCTGTTCTTGTGGAGACCAAGGACAAGGGATTGAGCATTTACCGTTTTTGATTGATCATTTAGTCAGTTTGATTGATCTTTCAGTCAGTTTCCTTGAGTATTCTTTTTTTATCTTGATCTTTTATTCAATTTTCTTGATCTTTTAGTCAATTTCCTTGATCTTTTAGTCAATTTCCTTGATCATTCTTAATCATTGGTACATTATTGTTATTCAATACAAATTCATACTGAATCTCAGTTTTGAGTCAGTCCATGTGAGCCGGTGGAGCTCTAGCGACACCAACATCCTTAAATCTAACAACGGTGGCAGAGCTGAAGTTCGCCGATAGCAACTTCAACCGATAACGGTCCCTTATAGTATCTGGTCTCTATAGAAACAGGTATCAAATGAAAATTTATAATTGTGAATATTATTGATCTTTATTATACTAATACTCACATTCTGATTTATAAACATAGTACATTAATAAGAGTTGTAGTGAGTAGTTAAACCAAAGAGTTTGAAGAAAATGTGGATATCTCCACAATTGTCATCGACAGAATGATGACAATTGTGGAGACATCGACGGAGGCTTGGGGTGGCAACAACGATGGGAGGGATTAGAGCAACGGTGGTCGACTGAAACTAAAACTAAACGTGGAACCATATTCTAGTGAATTTTTTCAATTTTAATATTTTGTAAATCAAAATTTAGGTAGGACTTCAACCATACCACGTCTGTGAATAGTCATATATTACTGATATTATTTTCATGTTTATTCAAATTCAAATTAGAATCGTATTTTCGTATGACATTTTTCGTAAAATTCAAGTATAATGAACCGTGTATTTGTATGAAATAAATTTTATATAACTTACTGATTCATACCATGTGCAATGTGATAAACTACTCTCTGCGTTTCTTTTGCTTGGGAGAAAAAAAGAATAATTGGAATCAGAAAAAGGAATAAAGAAAAAAAGTGGTGAAACAAGGCTCTTTCCAAAGCGGAAAGAGTGAAAAGAATAAGAGGTTGATGATAAGTTTTAACCAAAATTTTACCTAATCTGATCATCAAATTAGTACTCTATCTTTCTTTCAGTAAAAGTTTTTCTGTACAAAAAATACAAGTTGTGAAAGCCATAAAGCTGGCGGTAATTCGATGGAATACGATTCTAAAGCTAAATACGTCCAAACTCCAATGACTTTGTACAGTTTTATTACTTTGAGTAATTTTTATAAAGATCAGCGATAAAATTAAAACTGGACTGAGAAATTGATTCTCTCTTGGGTCAAAGCTCGGTTCAGATTCCAGAATTTATTTATTTATACTGCAAATTTGAGTACACAGAACCAGCTGTGTTCTGTACTTGGGGACCAGGGAGGTTTGTTACACCCAAAATTCAAAACTACTATAGTATAAAAAATATTTGTTTGGATCCATGATGCAATTTCAATACTAATGACATTATAGTGCATTGTCATTTTAGGTATCCATCAATAATAAGATAAAAACAATCTTCTAATAAAAAACATAACTATTCTAACTTTTAAGTACTGATCTAACTCAGATGTGATACTCTTGTCGCCCCATAAGTAACTTCCTATTTTTTGTTAATTATATGAAATCAGGTTTCAGCGTAGACAAATTTTCACAAAATAATCATGTTTAACATGTAAAAAATCAGTCTTGAAAGTGAGAAGATCAACAATAATACATATTGAATGATCATGCTTAATATGTAAAAGGTCGAAGTTGAAAGTGAAAATCAACATCTAGTCTCACTTGAGAGAGGTATGAGTTGAGACTTATTCTTTTGAGACAAATTTATGAAAAATATATCTATTTTTCTTAAATATCGGAATTTTATATGGAACTTAATATGTGTATGACGTAAGTTATTCGTGATCAAACATGACTTCAGAACACTTATTTGTGGGATGGTGCGAGCATATGATCAAGTTGTGTAACACACTAAAACAAAGCTGTAAGTTAATTTTGATGAATTGTTAATCATAGAGTTGATGGGGACTAATTAAAGGGTAAAATAAGCAATGTGAAATGGAGGAAAGAGCGAATGTATTCAAACCTATCATTTAATGGCCTCAAGATTGATGCAAATGCAAAAGAATGAATAGATTGCCAGAGGATTGCACATGTTTGTGAAAGGACTCGTACTTATTTTTGTACTATCGGCAAATTTGGCTCCAGCTCAAACCAAATTATTGTGTTCTTATTTAGTATCACTAGTAAATTCTGCAAACTACCAAAAGACAAATAATTGAATTTTATGAATGAAAGATGTTGATCTACCAAACACTTGTCCTTATTTTGTAATGCTTTATTGTTCATATTATCAAATCAAGATTATCAATCCGATATAGCTCACTTCAAGTGATCTTGTCTTTCTAGTGAATTTCAAAGTTTTATGCTACAATTAGTGATTTCGAGTTTATGCATAATTGATTGAAAGATATATACTTATTTAGCAATGCATCATTAAGTATATATTGAGTTCAGCACCCAATAAGCAACTCGACTCGACTCAGTCAAAACTCATAGAAACATAATTTAAATTTAAAAGTTAACTCGTATAGTTAGTGGCTCGAGTTTCGAGTTGAACATTGCATCATTGCTTGAATTCAAAATGTAGTGCATCTCAACATCTATAAATATCATATATTATGAGGTTTTACTAGTACAAATCTAATGAGTCTAGTTTTCTAATTTAGTTAGGTTAAGTTTTCAAGATTGGGTTGATGAATCAAGCTTTTTGAGGTCGAGTTGAACAATCGAGCAACAATAAATTTGAATAGAGCTATAACATAAGAAATCTGCAAATAATGAACTCGACTCAATCACATATAAATTAACTAGCATGTCGAATCGAACATCTTTTTCTACTCGAACTATGATTTTAGAAATTTGTGAACGTTGAACTCGAGTCAGTCACATACTTTATAAATGAACTAGAAGTTGAATTGAAAAGTTTTTTCACTCACTCGCTCGATAAGCATATCTCTAGTACCCGAGCCAATCACTTGTAGATTAACAATCAAGTCGAATCAAATAGTTTATTCTACTCGCTCGATAAGCATCCCTAATACTTCGTTCTGGCTGAAATTAATTCCCATCTCCACACCAGCTAATGAGGTGGATAATTTGCATGATTTATTTATGATGCAAGTCCATCAAACACACACCGTAGTAGCTAGTCTAATAAATTTTCTTAGCTGACAAAGGTTTGTTGAGAAAATGAAAGGTCGATTTCAGTAGTCATGAAGTAAGTAGGGAAAAAATGAAGCAAGTCATAATTCTTGAAACTGCATTTCCATTCATCTGCCTATCAAAAGCGACATAAAATCTCCAAAGGAATTAATTATTGGGCCCAACTTTTAACATAAGAATATTATATGATTGGAACAAGACTTTGTATGTAATGCCAATTCCAAAATATTTCTACTCATTCATTCATTGTGTGATTGGAATAATTGTGACTCTGATGAGGACCATAAACTTTGAAAACCCCAAACCCAAACCATCGATAAGATTTAGGAGGCATCTATAAAATAAATAACTAGCCATGAAAAGTTATTGTATACCTTATTAGTTATATAGTGGTAAATAAAATTAGATTTTTTTAGATTAGTAGGTTGGTTGATAAAATTCAAGCGACGAGTTGTTCACGATTACTATGACTATTCTGTCAAGTGAAGTTGCAACAATGAGTGATAATACTGTATTGAGCGATAAGAGTCACTTTACTAAAAACAATTCAACAACTACAGAAAGCCAGTGGATGAATGGATATCGGCAGATGCCTAGATCTGGTGGTGTACAATAAGTCAATAATACTACTAATTTCGACACCGATAACTCCAGTCATAACTCAGTGTAGATAGTGAATGGTAAAGTTCTTACATAGTCTCAATTGGAACCTGAAATTCATATTATGGAAAAAAGATAGAAAAAAGAAAACCTAAATTTGTATGTATCTTAACTCAGCTCGCTTTAGCTCTATTGATTTTGACTGAATTCATCTGATTTCACTTCAACTTGAACTTAACTGAAACTTAGAGCTGAGTTGGATTTAACTTGATTTTAACCCAAGAAGGGGCCTATAATGTGATGGATCTGAAAGAAGGAGAAGAATCCAATGGGCAGGGCTTTGTCTCGAGGTTGGGGTAGATAATGAAATGTCATAATCCAACTAGTAAATGCCAAGCAAGACATTCAAAAGGCCCACGTGCATTTAGTTTTCCTGGTATGGATCAATATCGTACACGTGGTCCAATCCCCAGGGGTCCAAAGCTCACGGTTTTCACTACGTACCCCCTCGTAGGACACATTGCCCTTAACTAAGTTTTGTGTTGTTGTCGAGCATACCACCCAGAGAGAATGCATGACAACATTAAAACCATTGTAGAATTATTGTTATACCTATCAAACTACAGCTGTTCTCAAGTTGATTTATTTGTGTCTTAAAATGATTTTTACCTTATTTGCTGTCACTACATCCACACAGGATCTATTAAAATTACGTAGGTAACCGTGTTTAGAAGAAAGTAGTAAGTGAGAACAATTCTATAATGGATGACTGATTGCTGAGACATCAATCGTATTATACCTTACATTCATATTTTAAAAAAAATTATTACACAAAAGAATGACAAAAGTAAAAAATGATATGTAGTAAATCGATAAGTTTTGATTAATTCGTGTACAAAGGTTGGGGATTTACACTACACGATGATTCTCAAAGAACATCCCAAGAAGCTAAATTGGGTATGGTCATGAGTCGTGAGTGTTTACCAATTCTTAGTTTCTTCGACGGTTCCCATTTGCTAGTTTAACATTTATTGGTTTCTAGTCCAATTCACGTGGCGGTAAAGAGATATCTACGTCAAAGTAGTTTGAATATTAATTTTTGGCGACTTCGTACATATTCAAAAAAACTAGATCTGTAGACTTTACTAGTTGGAAATCCTTAAATTTCCAATTGATTTCATTTTAGATAAAATTTCAAATGCTTATGCTATGGTGAGGATGATATGGAAAAGGCCTTACTTGATCAAAGTGGAGATTACATAATGCTTAATGAGGTTGATAATGCATTACGGTTTTAATGAAATGTTGTAGAATTCTAAAATATTGGTTGTAGTACTTCCATCAGTTCCATGAGCTGGCTACACTTGTACAACAACATAATTGAAAAACACTCCATCGTAACAAAACAAGTCGAAAATCTGTTTTGAGGGAAAAAAATGATTCGTAGAAAAGAATGTGTGAGACTGCAAAATCAGAAATAATGGGCAAAGTGGTCCTAATAATAATAAAAATAAATAAGGTGTAAAATCAATATTAATGGTTGATGGGCCTTTTTATTGGATTTTGAGGCACTGTATATTTGCGGAGAGGGACTTGTGTGACCCTGGTTCTGCTGCAGGCTGCACCCTGTCTACATGCAAAAGAAACACTGCAAAAACCCGACCCGACCCGACCGTTATATATATATTTGTCTATATATCTTTGGCGCCAAAACAGAGGCAACCCCTAGAATTTGAATTCTGGTGGTGCATTTGCAGTTCTGGGATTTTGCTCTGACGGTGTGGACCTTGGCTGGCCGTGTACCACTCGTACAATCTAGGATGGAGTTGCCTTGTGTTTGAGCTTTTCGTAGGGCGATAAGGGTATTCATGATTGCGGAAAAAGGATTGGCCAAAACAATGCGGGTCATGTAATATGCTATTGAGATTATTGAAGAAAATAGGAATTAGAGAAAATCCTTTCTTGTGCGAAATTTATAGAATAGATTATTATTCATTTTATACTTTGTATTGTACTATGTTTATCCCACATCAAAAGAGGTAAGTTTGAAAGGCTCTTGTTTATCCATATAAGTATTGTACCCATGCTTATGGATGAGTTATGATAAAAAAGACGCGTCTTTATTACCAGTTTTACCTGTATATACTCCCAACTTGAAAGACTCTCGATATTATTTGTCAATTTTAGTTTACCGGACGGGTACGTTTCTGTTTCGGAAACTTTAGTTGACTTCAACTCTTCTTTATATTGTGTGTAAGGAGAAATCTGAGTCAAAGTAGTAATTATATGTACTTCTGGCGATATTTCCCCAAATAAAAACTAGATTTGTAGACCGTGGAAGTTAGCTTTTGCATCTTTTCTCGTGTTAGATAATACCTTTGTTCAAATTTCTATACTATGTGTTATTTGCTAGCTAGTTAGACCCGAATTGGTTGGAATCTGCACATAGTATTGACTTTATAGTAAGGGATATGATTTGGAACTGGTCTTTTTTGCGGAATTGTCCTGACAGACTTGGGGAGTATCCTTGCCCATTTGTTTGTTATATCTCTCTTAATCCTTAATTGACGAGAGCGTAAACCCCATGGCCTTCTAGAATAGGTAACATTTGTGCCTAGACTAGTAAACTTTGATTAGATAGTTTAGAATGTGAGTTAGGTGTTACGCTTGTCAGGTATTTCAGACAGTAGATTTGTAAGATGTATCCCTTTTTTTATGTAAGCCTAAAGCATTTGAGCACCACAGCATTCGGGCATCACAACTTTCGGGCAACACCCTGCTTCCGGGCAAAAACCTAGGAAATACAGCCTTCAGGCATCACATTGCTTCCGAGCGAAAGCATAGGAAATAGCCTTCAGGCATCACATTGCTTCAGGGCGAAAGTCTAGGAAATCGCCTTCGGGCCTCCTTTGTATTTGTATTTGTATTTGTATTTTATTTGGGTTGAGGAGCCGTCAATAATCCTCCAATTAAAAAAAAGTTTATACTCCCAACATCACAAAGAGATGTGTCAAATTGATTTTGGCAGAATCTTTAAGAGTAAGATTAGTGAAATATGTGAGAGAAAATTAATATTTTAAACTATAAATCTTTGCCAAATACGAAATTGAGTAAATCTCACTGGGACAAACCAAAGAGGTAATTGATCACACATATCTTTGAGACAAAGGAACTATATTATATTTTATCATGGTATCTGAGATGTTTCGTTCTTGGACCTGATTTTTATCTGCCACTGTCGAGTTATCGATGCCTATAGGATTTTTTTAATTAAGGAAAGATTATATACATGATACAATTCATCTACTACAAATGAAAGCCCTAATCTAGGACTAAGCTATGAGAACTACCATTACATTATAGGTAAGTACAATGAGGCCGTGCATTCCATCCAAGTAGTTTTGGGATGCCCTCCTGATAACACTGTGCCACACTGAACCACCAAAACCAGAACCATGAAGCACGCAACAGTAAGCCTCGGAGCCCATCGACATGACCTATGAAAATCACCATCGGCCCTTCTACGATGGGCACACCTTGATAATAAATTGCTCAAAAACAATGAACCTCCTTATTAAAAAATGACGGATTACCACTATAGGATATAGCCCATGTTATACTCCATATGTGTATTGATTCCATGAAATGAATTTGGGCACAAGCACATGACTTACAAGTTGGGCCTCCGGAACGGGTCTTTTTTTTCATGATTATGCCCAATGGGCTAAATTAAGTCATACCATTTCACTTTCAATCAAATTTAGTCGTGGAAGCAAAGAACTACCGGGAAAAGAAAACATAATTGTTATACCATGCCCTATATTTTACTTATACACGCCCTGAAGTAATATAAATACGCCTTAATTTTTTATTTTTGTTATTATTTTCAAACCAAAATTATACTATAGTTGCGGAAATTAAAATATGATCTAAATACATTGCTTGATTTTTCAACATCATATTATTTTTAAATATAATTGAATAATAATCAAAATACAGGGCGTGAAATAGCAACACCCAAAAGAAAATCAGATGTAATCCTCGTATACAGACAAATGTGGCATATAATGTGTTATCTTTATCTACATTGATGATACAAATATTTAACTGTGGATTAAATTGAAGCCATTTTAAACGTGCAAGCAACATAACTAATAGGTATTGGGTTCCAAATACCTATCAGGCCTGATCAGCTAAAAAGCAGCCCAAATAAGAATGAAGGCCAAGCAAGCGGCCCAGTTGATAAAAGGCTTTCAGAAGAGCTTGTCCCTGATCCAAGAAGCAGTACGGGCGAACAGTGGTGGCTTCACGAGCTCAAGTCTCCGCCACCTTGCCGCGGCTGACTTTCCATTTAGGGAATGAACCAACAACGCCTTTCTCTGGCCATAGAGAACAGAGGGAATCCAGGAGATCCACGATTTAAGGACGGTCAAGGTCGGTTCATAGCGTGTTCCTGAGCAATGGACCAGACAAAGGCGGCCACCGGCTTCCACGTGATCAGCTCCTGAACTCTCCATATTTTAGTATAAATAGGGGGTCAAATCCAACGATAAAGGTACGCTTTGACATCAATCTCACTCACACATAAAACCCGCTTCTAAACCTAGCTGACTTAAGCATCGGAGCGGGTTCCAGCTAAATGCCGCCCCCGCCTGACTGCTTCCTTGTTGTGTCTTGCAGCCTTGCAGGTCCGTTCCAGCCCTAAGTTCAGAGTTTTCAGATTGAGCTTTAACCAATTTTTGGGATCTCATCAATGGCGCCGTCTGTGGGGAAGACATATTCCTTTACATCCATTCAATTTTGCACCATGTTCAGCCAAGGAGATAGCGAAATCCCGTCGGAAGGTGAGCTTCCGGTGAACCAGTCGTCTGTGACACCGGGAGTCATGTCTGCCCTCGGTTCCAACCACCCGAAATGGAGTGTACCGAGAGCCGCACCTGAGGGGGAGGCCCAAGCCTCTCCCGTAACTCCAACGCACCCACTGTGAGACGCAGAACTATTCCAGAGCCTGCTGGCTTCCAACATGGAGCTGATACAGAAGATTCATCTGCCCGAGGCTCCGGCCTCGGAGAAAAGGAGGTCCGGGAGAAAGAGTAGGGAAACAGAATAACCCCTGTCAAGCTCTTCCAGGATCTCGTGATGCCTGAAGCCTCCCCTACCAAGAAGAGACACTGGGGAGAAAAAGGTGAGGATGAGAGATCTGACTCTTCTGATACCAGTGACTTCGACCCGGAAAAGAGGAATCCACGCTCGAGTCGGAGAAGTGAGCATCCTCAGCCGAAAGCCTACACTCCTGGCTTGCTGAGTCGCCGAACGGCTCTCCTGGAAAAAATCCGTGAGAAATCTGGCACGCCGTTCTCCAGGAGAATCGCAAGGGCGGTAGCGGATCCCAAGATGAAGATCCCTACAAACCTGGGAAGGTATTCTGGGACAGCCGACCCGGAAGATCACCTTCTCACGTTTAACACTAACATGACCACCTATGCCATTCCGATGGAGATATGGTGCAAAGTGTTTGCGATTACGCTGGAAGACAAAGCCAGGATGTGGTTTAAAAGTTTGGAAGACTGGAGCATAAGGAGCTTTGACGACCTACAAAGCGCGTTCCTTGGCCGCTTCATGTAATGACGAAAGTTTCTAAAGACCAGGGGCCATCTCATGGCCACCAAGCAGAGGAAAGATGAATCGTTGGGTCGGTGCTGGGAGCGGTTTAACGATGAGGCCAACCAGGTAGAGGATAGGGGTGAAGCCTTCCTCGTGGACACCTTCGTCAATGGGCTCCGCCACCCCGGCATGCTGAATGACTGCAAGCGTTTCCCTCCTACCTCTATGGATGATCTCATGGAAAGGATAGAAAGCTGGCAGTGGGCAGATGATGCTGCTGAAAACCTCTCGGACGTGGAGGTATATGGCAGAAAAGGAGTATCCAACGGGAAGAGTAACCTGAAGCCCGTAGCCGAGAGGCTGGGACCCGGAAAGAACTCTGGAAAGTCGAAAGACAAGAAGGAGAGAGTTTTTACCCCTCTCACGAAGACCCCGAACGAGGTATTCGTGCTGGTAGCAGGTAAGAATATTCTCCGGGTTCCGACAAAGATGAAGATGCGACCCAGTAGGAGGAGCCAGAACATGTGGTGTGACTATCATGAAGATCATGGCACGAGACCAACGAGTGCCATCACTTGAAGAAAGCAATTGAAGCCTGTATCAAGTATGGTGAGCTGGCGGCCTTTGCTAAGGAAGCCAGGGCGCAAAACAAAGCAAGTTACCTGGCATCAGGAAGCGGGGCGGGTCGCGATACCCGAAAGGGAAAGGAAGTCGCTCGCGCAGAACCCAAGCCGCAAGCTGAAAAACGCCAAAGGAGAGAAGATGATAGCTCTCATTCTGACGAAGACGCACGCGTCACGCACATCTTCGCCATAATTTGAGGGAGTGCGGGAGGTACAACATACTCCCAAAGAAAAGCTCGATGCAGGGGTCAGCCACCAATGGCTACCAGGGTAAATCCGCTAGCCCCAGAAGAGGTTATCACCTTCAGCTCTGAGGATCCGATCCCGGAACACCCTGAAAGATGAGGCGTTGTGCTGATTTCCGTGAAAATCGGACACAAATGGATACATAGATCGTATGTAGATGGAGGAAGTTCCACCGAGATCATGTACTGGCACTGTTTAGAGAAGCTGGACCCAAGAGAAGGTCCCCCGGACGAAAAGGAATCTGCTATTCCAGTCTATATGAGTGGGGAACTCCGAAAGGAGATAACCGGTGAATCCCTCGATGCTCTCATTACGGAACTTAAATCGGGACCAATCACCCCCTCTAGAGACGGATAGATGAACCACATAAGGTGTTTAACGATAACGGGAATTTTCTGAGAACGAGCAAGGGCCTCGAAGGCGACAATCAGCCGGACAGAGTTAGGGGTGAGCTCAAGGAGGAAAAGACGGTAATGCTTAAGAACAGATTGGAAAAAGTCCGATAAGGGAAATTTAAGCCCACAAGTTTCTATGGACTCGATGTAAACATGAACAAAGTTTTCCGGCACCGAGTCCACAGTATCGGTGGATGACGGCAAGACGACGTCCCCGTCCCGGACCGACCCGATGTGCGGAGAAGATCGAAGCCGGGCCAGCAAGCCGTCCCGGTCGGAACTATCGGCGTCGCAAGTGGTGTCATCCATAACGGACCAGAGCGACGGAAGAGAGAAAAGAAAATATCGGAAAAGGAAGGAAGAAGGATACTTGTGAAAGGGAAAAGTGTCGGCGATACTTGAAAGGAGGTGATAAATGCGAGTAATTAAAAGCAACCTTGAAAAAGGAATAGGACTTATAGGAGGGCGCGAATATGGCAGCGGAACGTCCCGTCCTTTCCCAAACCCGAGGTTTCCAGAAGAAGCTGGATAGACCGGGTCTTCTCCCTCACCCGACCCGGACTTTTGGGGGGACATGATAGGTATTGGGTCCAAATACCTATCGGGCCTGATCAGCTAACAAGCAGCCCAAATAAGAATGAAGGCCAAGCAAGCGGCCCAGCTAATAAAAGCCTTTCAGAAGAGCCCGTCCTTGATCCAAGAAGTAGCATGGACGAACAGTGGTGGCTTCACGAGCGCACAGTCTCCACCACCTTGCCGCGACTGACTTTCCATTTAGGGAATGAACCGACAACGCCTTTCACTAGCCACAGAGAACAGAGAGAATCCAGGAGATCCACGATTTAAGGACAGTCAAGGTGGTCAAGGCTGGTTCATAGCGTGATCCTGAGCAACGGACCAGACAAAGGCGGCCACCGGCTTCCACGTGATCAGCTCTTGAACTCTCCATATTTTAGTATAAATAGGGGGTCAAATCCAACGATAAAGGTACGCTCTGAACATCAATCTCCCTCACACATAAAACCGGCTTCTAAACCTAGCTGAGTTAAGCATCGGAGCGGGTTCCGGCTAAACGCCGCCCCCGCCTGACTGCTTCCCGGTTGTGTCTTGCAGGTCCGTTTCGGCGCTAAGTTCAGAGTTTTCACATTGAGCCATAACCGATTTTTGGGGTCTCATCAATAACTATTCAGAAAATTGAATATTCCATCAATAATTCATGAGAAAACAATATTAATTTGTACAACACAACTTCCTTAAACTCCATTAATTGACCGTTTTCAAGATGATCATCTTCACCCAGACACCACTTGTTCCTCCTCCAACCAATCTCCACCGCGCGCCACCGTTCCGATCAAAATCGGTTGCGCTTCTGAAAGATTCTGATCATAACACCAGGTTCATAGATTTCCCACACGCCTCAGCCCCGGTGAAGGATCTGATGTCGGGCCTGGTAAGCTCCCTGGAAACCCGAGTCGGGCCTTCCCTCCTTCCATGTTCACTATCACCTGACGTCCAGAACTTCGAGAACCCGGCCCGGACTGCTCAAGCCCAGCTGTCGCTCAGGCCAGCAGCTCCCGATTCACCGGTCGACTTCATCCTCGGAAGCTGGATTCACTGCAAGCTTCCGTCCGGCGCATTGAACATAACCAGCATCTCTACCTACCTGAAACCGTCAACCAATGCTCCAAACTTCTTCATCGATATTATCCAGGTAAAAATCCGCATCAGTAAATTGTCTGGAGAGTGGAGATGAATTGAACTATATTTTACTGTTGATTTTTTCTGGAAAATGATTTGATGCATAGGGAAGCCCGAAAACGCTGATTGTGGTTCTCGACATGCCTCCAAGAAAAGATCCTGTGATGAATCCTGATTACCTAAAGACATTTTATGAAGACCCCGAATTATTCCGGCACAGGGAAACCCTAGAAAAGGTTCCCGGCGTGAAGCCATACATTCCGGCGTCTCTGTACATCCGGGCTTTCATTTCTCCGGTGGCTGTCTTCATCCGGCTCGAAGATGACGATGTTAAAAGTGCGGAGGAGACCATTCGGGCCCGGTTCAGGCCCGCTGCGCAGGAGATGATGAATGTGTGGCTAGATTTGTGCGCAGTGAATAATGGCAATGCTGTTGATGAAGATGAGATGGATTATTTGAGGAAGAGAGACAGATTCACTAGGTCAAAGTCTTTTGAGATTGACCTTGAAAGGAGCCTTCCTCAGATGTTTGGCGATGAAGCTGCGGGCCGGGCTCTGCAAGCTTTACGACAGTCTTTTGGCATCAGCAGCAGCTAGCTTAGTTCAGTAAATTAAACCTAACATTCTAATTATTTTCAGGCTTCTTAAATAGTTCTGAGTATTTTCAACGTTTAGATCAGTTCATGATATTTCCCAAATGATAAATGTTTATAAAAATAGTACTTGGCTCTGAAATATTGTGATATCTTATCAGATCGATGAATCGATCAACATGGGTGGTCCTTATGGATTTTGTCCAAACCTAAAAAATCATCATGGATGTGGTCCTTGGAACTTGGAAGAGGCGTGCACAGCTAGGATCATAATTCATATATTGTGTGGTGTTTGCACTAGGCATCTTATCCACTTTTATATGGGAACTTGAAGATTTTTGTAACCATCATCATATCATATTATTTGTACTTTGTTGTAATTGAAGTTTATTTTGAAATATTGTTAATTTATTTTATTTACTTTATTTCAATTTATTCCAGTTCAATTCATTAAAAACATATTTAATAAAATATAAAACATACATTAATCTAGAGGTCCTATCCTTTTTTTTTTATTTTCAATACATTTATTTTTGTGTTAAGAAGTCATTTATTTTTTAATTCAACTCAATAACAAATAAATTCGAAAGAACATGACCTATATTTATAGTTTTGAAAATGGTTCCAGCCAATATTTTTGACACTAATTTTTATCATAACTTCAATCATCATTTATAATAGGGTAATTGTGATTTTTGAAAAGTACTTCATAAAAGTATTCCAATGATATCTCATGTGAAATTTTATGTACCTAATATGTGGATCTTTTGGGTCGTGAGTATGATTCAGTGATAATTCACAATTTCTATAACTGAAAGGACTAGTATTCAAATTTCCTAACAATAATTGTGAATATTAGAGCAATATCTTAACCTGATCTATCTAATGTTGAGGTCAGTTGGGGTCTACCAGGTCCATGTCGGCGGCCCATGTTGTAGTTTCCCACATGCTGAAGGTGATATAATGATTTTGATCACGACACCCACGGGTCAAGTGATTAAGTGTCTGGTTAATTGCTCCATAGGTTAAAGGTTCAAATCTTGGCAGCTGCAGTTGTGAGCACCAGGAAGTAACCGCTAGGTAGTTGATACCCTTGGACAGTGATTAAGCTTCTCATCACCCCGTGGTGCCGGGATGAAGGGTCCTGCGGGCGAGTGATATCGCTTTTTTGCTCCATATAATGATTTTGATTGCGATTTTAATTGGTCTATGGCTCGTTGATTTAACAATTTGATTCTAGCTTAAAATGTTTATATGTAACAATTTGGTGTTGATGTTAATATGTAATAAGTTAAGAGTGTTGTTATTTGTATTCTGGTAATTTGTTCTTTTAGCCCAAAAATAGCGAGTAAAAAGACATTAATACCCTTTTAAAAGTAAAATGGATGCAATGTTAGCCTACTTACAGGGGCAACAGACAAGACGGCTGTTATTGAGGGTCACCCGTGACTACGATAAACAAGACCATGGGTTATATTTAACAATTTAGTAAGTTAATTGTTTGTAAGTTGTAAATCATGTAGGTGCTTCAGTGGTTACGGGTTTAGTGGATGGTTAGTACCAAAATTTGTTGATTTTAGTCCAATTCCAAGGGCTGATAAACCAATTAAAGGCCCATTTATGGATGCTGTAACCCAAGTAAGGCCCGTAGCAATTGGTATTACACAAATATGACTGACGTTTAAATTAGTCCAACAAAAAGATGCTCCATTTATAACTTTTTTTAATCTAGACAAATTCTTTTTGTGAGAGCTATCTCAATTAGTGCCACTAAATAATCATAGTTAATAATTATTTTTAAAAGTAAAAAATTTAGTAATAAAAATTAATGATCATATTTAAATATGTAAAAACTTATATTCTACGTGAACGATATTTGTCCTTAGTTAAAACTGGTCACACATGATAAATTATCTATTATTATATTAAATATTGGATAATTCCCAACTGATTATCTTCATTTTTTTTTTCAAATTTCATTAAAAAAAATTACTATTAGAGTATGATCTTCACTAAAATAAATGTAATGAAAAATAAATAAACTTAAATATATAAAACTTCACATAATAATTGGGGATGCTTCACTCTCCTAAAGAGAGCGACACTACCATTAGTAATGTGTAATTAATTTTTCTCGGGTGATTTTTACTAAGGCTCTAATTATCTGTTGAGTATATCAGATATATGTACACTTCAGTTCAATTTGATTCAATTCACCAAAAAAATAATTTTAATTTAGTACAGTTAAATTCAGAATAATAAGAAATAAATCCGGAAGACAATACACCATAAATCTAAGTCTAAAAAAAATGGTACTATAGAATAATAATTTCATTTTTTAATTAAAAAATGTCAAGTAACATATATATATTTTTTAAAAGTGGGAAGGATCCCACACAATACTCACATGATCGCCATAAAGCTAAATTAAATGATCATACTCGTGTAGTAAATGTTTTTTTAACAAAGCATCAGCCATTAATTAGTAACTTCAAGTTGTTATGTGAAAATTGAAATGACATTTCAACCAATTATTTTAGTAAACCCGACAATTAACAGTTGGCTCCAATGGAATCTCGAATGTATCAACTTCTTCGTTTTGATATTCGGCATATGCATGTGATTTGCAGGTTAACTATTCTGCTTGCGAGTGACATGAGGAGAGGAATCTAGCCATGAAAAACAAAAGACATTTACTAGAATAATTTATATACATATATATATAGCATGATGTCATGTTAACCAATTTAATGGTCCCCTAACACTTAGTAAGCACCACGATTAATGAGAAGGTAAATTAGGTGTTCAAGAGTTTCCGTCTCTGAAATTAATTCATGATTTTTAATAGTAATTTTCTACTAAAGAATATTCTCATATTACGTCTGCCATGATGTAAAATATATAGTAAAATTAAAAAAATTTGAGAGAGTTTTGGGTGATACATGTCCTTGTGGAGACCATGGGACAAGTGATTGAGCATTTACCGTTTTTCCTTGATCTTTTAGTCAGTTCCCTTTGAGCATTATTGTTTTGCCTTGATCTTTCACTTCATTTGATCTTTCATTCAATTTTCTTGATCTTTCAGTCAATTTCCTTGATCATTCCTAATTCTCGGTACATTACTCTTATTCCGTACAAATTCATACCGAAGCCCAGTCTCGAGTCAGTCCATGTGAGCCGGTTGAGTTCTAGCGACACCAACATCCTAAAATCTAATAGCGGGCGGCGGGATTGAATTTCAAACGATAATGAACCCTTATAGTAATTGGAGACAGGTATCAAAATGAAAAATTGTAAAAGAATTTAGTTAAAATATGAAACCACTTCAATAATCCTAAATCCGCATTTGGTGTATTGTCATTATACCAATGGTCAGAGCTTAGTTAATACGGAAGAAAGCATAAAATGAATTTTAATTTCGATTTCCTGGTGATATTTTCATTTGTAAAGCAGTGTTTTGATTGATTTGGAGACCGGTAGTAGGAATAAATCAGTTGTCGTGTACTTATCAATAAGGTGGTGATGAATTAATTAGCACCATATATTTCCAAAAAGGAAATCACCGTACATGATCCGGAGGGCTCCATTGTCCTACATTAGTTCCATCAAGAATTAGGAATGATCAAAATGGGATCATATGAATGCAATGTTGCTCCATTAATCAATTTGAAAGCAATTTGGATGTTGGGTTTTGATGGTATTGTTTTAAACTTTTAATGGTCAAATATTTTAACACATGTTAAGTCATTTACTATTAAAAGATGGTTAAGTTTAATACATAAATTTTATTTGATTTTTATACATGACGTGATAGGGCTAGTAAACAAACACAAAGAAAAGCCTAGTATATAAAATTTTCTGAGTTGCATGATTGTGTTGGGTTCCTGAAATTACACATATTGAAGTGTCGTGTTATTTAAAATAGGATGTTAAACAGTTTGAAATATAATGAAATTGATGTTACACCGAGCAAAGTTATAACCAAATTTCATGGTAGCCTGGTAGATTGAGTAGTATCGAAAGACTCCAATTTACTAGTAATACGCCCGCAAACTCAAATTCGGGATGACTCAGATATATCACATATATACGTAACTATATATGCCTTAAAAAAACAAGTGATAATTCATCTTTCAAGTACTTTCATTCTAAATCCTTAAGAAGAACTATTCTACTCAAGAAAACACTCTCATATAACTCATGCTAGTCTGTCCCAACTGGAGTTGCAGAGAGAGAAACTATCATAATTATTAAGAAATGTAAGATGAGTGGATGAGAATTGATTTGAGAAGTGGGTGGAAGAAATGAGTGGTGGAGATTGAAAGATATGATTCGAATCTAAGAGAGGAGTTTTGATTTAAGTTTACTTTCTTTTTATGGTTTATATTGAGGAATATGGTAAATAGATTTAGTCATATTGTTATATTAGAAATATAGACTAGAATATCCTTTTCCTATTATATTTTGTACTGTATTGTATCCATCCCACATCGGAAGACGGAAGGTTAGAACCTCCGGTCTATCCCTATAAATACTGTAATCATCCTCATGGATTAACAAGTCTTTTATATACAATATTATTCCTTGTATATATTTTATCATGGTATCAAGAGCTGATTCTTTCTTTGATTTCCGACCTTTCAACGACGAACTACTAAAGTTGCTCTAGGTAGCCGACCTTTGGAATCATCGTATTACTGCCTGCCTATCTACTTCGTCGTTGACTGCTGCTTGCCACACTAAATTGCGACCCTCCTGGATCTGCTGAGCTCGCTGATCGTCGTTGACTGCTAGCTGCCCTAAGTCGAGACCCCTAAATACAATTTTTTTAAAACCCTATCTTACTATGTCCAAGTGCAGTGTGCCGACCGTCCGTACCTTGCACTTGCGGAGGCGTGAAATGATTTAGCCAATGACATCTACACGGACCACCGATATACTACCTGATGGACCCTTAACTACCGATATACTACTTGATGGACCATTAACTACCGATATACTACCTGATGGACCCTTAACTACTTTCACCGGCCTTACTCTTTTCCGGCCCTTACTTACTTTTTCTAGTTGAACTCTTCCGGCTCTACTACCCTTATTTGCCAAATTTTTCCGGCCTTACCTTACATAGCCGAACTTTGCCGGCTTTACCCTTTGTAGCCGAATTTTGCCGGCCTTACCTTACCTAATCTTACTCATTTTAGCCAAACTATTCCGGCCTTAGACTTCCTAGCCGAACTTTACCGGCCTTACCTTTTTTTTAGCCGAACTTTGCCGGCCTTACCTTTGAAGTCGAACTGAACTCATCCGACCTTACCTTATTTTGGCCGAACTCTTCCGGCCTTATCCGGCTGAACTCTTCCAGCTCTGAAAACGTACTATTTTCCTTTTCAGTCGTACTACTTTTTCCGGTCTGACATACTTTGCCCCTCCGTGGAAGATCCAACATTTACTACTTGGTTTGGAGTTGTTACTTTGCCCCTCTGTGGAATATCCCAACTTTACTACTTGGTTTGGAGTTGATGTTGATTGAAGACTTTTGCTCTCTCTTACACTAATTCCATGATTTTCTTCGCAAGTTGGACACTCTTGATCATCGTGTTCCAACTTGAGGGAGGGTATTGAGGAATATGGTAAATAGATTTAGTCATATTGTTATACTAGGAATATAGACTAGAATATATTTTTCCTGTTATACTTTGTACTGTGTTGTATCTATCCCACATTGGAAGACAGAAGGTTAGAACCTCCGGTCTATCCCTATAATCATCCTCATGGATTAACAAGCCTTTTATATACAATATTATTCCTTTTATATATTTTATATTTTATCAAAGATATGATTCGAATCTAAGAGAGGAGTTTTGATTTAAGTTTACTTTCTTTTTATGGTTTATTTCTTTCAATCTCCACCACTCATTTTTCCACTTATTCTTTAAATCAATTATCATCCACTCATCTTACCTTCCTTAATATTTGTGATACTTTCTCTCTCTGCAATTTCAGCTGGAACGGAGTGGTATGCCTTAAAAAAAAGCTGAATTGTTACATGTAGCTCAAGTTTTTTCTCTTCTAGCCCATAAAATCATACTAAATGTTACTTTCAAAAAAACAAAAATCATACTAAATGACAATAATACCCATGTATTTAGGCTACTAATTTTTCATGAGTTTATAATGAGGGTATTTTTGTCATTTTGACTAACAACACCCTTAATAAACAAGTGATAATTCATCGTTTGAGTACTTTCACTCTAAATCCTTTATAAGAAGAACTATTCTACTCAAGAAAACACTCATATAACTCATACTAAGTTTTTATGATTTTGGGAGAATATAAAATCCCCTCCAAAAACGAAGGGCCAAAAGGAAGGTATAAAGTGGTGGAGGACAGGGATGGGCATGTGAGATCGGATATGTGATTCGAATCTAAGAGAGGAGTTTTGATTAAAGGTTGAAATCTGAGTTTTTGGTACGTAGTAGTATCTTCTCAAGATTCCACCCAAGCATTAATTATGGGACTTTTTCCGATTTGATTAAAGTATTGTTAATGCGCCCAGACAAACTGCGCAGTCCGCCGGACCACCGTTTGAGGCTTTTTCAATCTTGGCCACGCAAAAACCTTTGTCTTTTCTGCTAATTAAGAAATCGACTGAACTCCGCACTTTAAAAAATAATCCAATGCTTCTGTTCATTTCCAGGCGCCCTTTGTCGCCGTCTTCCATGTTGTAGTAAGTGTTGGTGTTGTGCTGAAAATGAGAAGTTGAAAATCATTGATATGACATGAGTTGGATAGTGCTAAATTGAAATGAACTCAACCTCATCATCCATATGAACTTAACTAAATACTGTTCATTAATTTTTAGGTTATTATATAATATTCATATTGAATTTGATTAGTTCAACGAGTGTAATGATTATTTTACCAGCTTTTCTATTTTTTGTAAAATGTAACTAAAATATTGAAAAATACTTTCAAAAGTGATAAGTTGAAAAATAATATTGTATCATGATTGGTGTTGAATTGTGCTGATCAACGATAATGCACGTTTTTCCATGTTCAAATGTGTCGAAAATAATTTGAACAAGAGAAAAGTCACCGCTATAAATAAACTTCACCAAATGGCCTAAATTTGAATTTCACTAAACCAGAATAAACATAGTCAAATATACATCAATCATTACAAAAATAATTCTTGATCCTCGAACACCATAAATATTGTCTAGAAATAAAAACCATAATTTACTTACTTATTAAATCGTGATTCTAGAACGACGGAATTAGTGAGCGAGATATCTTTTTGTTCCTATGATAATAATTAATAACATCATCAAATATGCATTGTCACTTATAGCAGGGATTAATCAATCATCTGAACAATCGCAGATTCAAATACATTTGAATAAAAGCTTCGAATCACATCATAACTTGGTTGTTTTTCTTAACATCCTGAAACAATATGGATATGGAGATCATATGATTACAAATTTACAACCGTATCCTGAAACTACATACTGCTGGTGGTGTAGTGGCCATTTCCTTTGTTGACGCCGATGTTGCTGGTCTTCGTATTTTAATGCACGCAACATTTTCCAATGGCCGTTGGAAATTGGAATGTGGTAAAAACTATATACTGCATTATCATTTTCTGAATTCAATTAATGTTCTTTCAACTTGGCGGAGTTTACAATCTGTGCTATGTACTTCTACTTCTACTTGACATTTCTCATATATCGATTTTGTGCATGTTGTTACACACGTGTATATATATATATATATATTTTATATATATATATATGTATATATATTTATATTTTAATTGTATTATTGTGTCGTTTCAATTTTATTCTTGCATTTTGTACTACTGACTGCACTTCTGCTGATGAGTCACGGCCATGTAGATCATGAGTAGATTCAGAGCCAAACTATTTAAATTTTTTGTTTCAAAATTCAGTAATTCAATAACAAAATGACCCTAAGAATCTTGAAAGGGTGTACAAAATCATCCAATAAAAAGGAAAATTTCGTGACAGACTGACAGCTAGGATACGAATCCACACCCTGAAAGGGTTTTATAATATGCTCCCACAAGTTATGAGCCGAGATTATATATAATTAATTAATTTATCCATCAAGAAAAACCATCCAAATATATCCATAAAACGCATTTACTGGGTTATTTATTTGGTATGAATGCATATGATATGCATGCAAATATGCAATATTTCAACTCTTCAAACTTCAAAGTTCATCCCAACTAAGTTGGCTAAGGCTAATTACGTACGTATGGTGTTTGCATGTTTATCCCATTTTGACATTATTTTTTTTCTTCCAACAATTTGGAGTTGTTTACACTTAAATTACCTGCCCAGATCCAACCTCGTAGACCAAATTTTCAATTCTGCGTAGAATTCTGGACCTTGAATTTTATTATCCTTCATATTAGTAATTATTAATTAATTTCCTTGTCAAGCCTACTCAGGGGCGAATCCAGAAATTTTTCCTTGGAGTAACCTCTAATATAAGGTAAATTAAAAATAAATTTTATAATATAAAATAAACGTATTTCGGAATTCGAACATGAGTAAATATGCAATTATCAAGTTTTAAGGGTGTACTTTTGTAGAAATTGGCATTGTTTGGCCAAATAATATTTAACGGCAATTTTGACAATTGATAGCTTTAGTTAAATATATTAACTAATTTAAAATTTTGATATTTACAAAATACATGTCAAATAGAATACAAAACTATATCACACATTTATATTATATTACTTCAACACATTTATATTATATTACTTCAAATTTATGGTCAAACTGACTCAAACATGCAACAAAAACTATGATGAATAATAGGGTATTTTATTGTAGAAGTTAAAGTATTATTGTACATTTCATTTAAATTTGTATTATTGTGTATTTTATTGTATAAGTTAAATTAAGTTATAGTTTTTTGGAATAAGAAAATAATTAAAACAAAATTCACACGTAAAAGTTAATAAATTAAACAATCCTTACCTTACCTGAAATCTAGTACTTAACGTTGTTAGTTGTGATAGAAGATTAAAAAAAGATAACGAGATTTTTTTTATACTTTTAAGTAAAAGTAAAAATTTAATAACTTGGTAACCTATTTAAATTTATTGGGGTAACCTATTTATTAATATATATATACCGGTCATATTTTATTTACCATGGGTTACCCCATGTTATAAGCTGCCTCCGCCCCTGAGCGGGAAGGATTGGTTCAACAGAGAAAAAGAAAGACGAGTTGAAACATAAATAAGTTCCTTCTATATTATTAGTAAAAGTAAAATTTAATTTATTGGGGGTAACCTATTTATTAATATATATATATATATACTAGTAATTTTTTTTTACGGAGGGGTAACCCAGGTTACCCCAGGTTACCAACTAGCTCCGCCCATGAGCCTACTGGAAGATTCAGTTTGATCAGAACAAAATTTTTACTGTTTGCGGGTTCCAACAAATATTATATGTTTTACAGCTCATCTTACACATGAGGGTAATCAATATGTAGAGTATGTAAGTTTGGTATTCTAAAGATTAATAAATTTTGAGTTGATATTTACTAAATTTGAACTTAAATAATATAACTAAAATAAGTACTAGAAAAAAATATCTTATAAGTCCTAAGGCAACTCAAAGATTAGACAGATGATGTTTTATGATGTTACATGGATAATTCTTGATAATTTGTAGACGTGTAATATATACTATTATAATTGATGTTAGGTTTTTATTTGTTGAATTTCACAATTTTTTTGATTAATGTTGGTCATATGCTATTGACTTTGTGTAAAGGTGTATTTTTTATGATATTGATGGCTAAATAGTTCGCTTCCCTAATATTTGTAATGTCTCATGTGAATGTTTGTGAAATGAAATTTAATTGTTTAATCCAAAAAAACTTCGAATGATGAATTCTAGTTATCAGAACAGAATCCGACAAAACTAGAATTATGCCAGTTCTCCTAAGTTAATTTCTCGCTGGATTGAACCGAAATAAAATGAATATGACTAAATTAACCTAAATTTCTTAATACTATTTTTACTAAACTGAGATGAATTGAACGGAATTGATATACTGATAAGTTCATGATAACATAATCATTTTGTTAAATGCAGGGTAAGCACGCATTGAGAATTAGAGGTGGAGGATAAGTGTGTTTACGTTTACTCCCATTCTCCCATACATGTTAATTAGTCATCAACCTAACCAAGGTGATGATGAATCAAACCGTCCACATTGCTCTTCTCTAACCGGTCTACACTTTTTAGGCAAAGCCTTTTCTGACTACGTACTCATAATCCCGGTACAATTAATTCCTGCCACATATCATCAAGCAACATTGGCCTTTACATTGATTTGTACTTTGTACGCAACATTACTTGGAAATAAATCATTGTTACATAAAATTATAATTAAAAATGATTAACCATGGAAAATTAGTGATCCAAGTGAGTCATTCTTAATGAATCGAAGGATTATAATAAATATACAAAATTGTAATATTGTCATTGAAGACATTAATAATTCTATAGGAGTGGATCACGCATCAATAACATCCCTCTCGAAATATCATATCTTAAAAATCAATACATAATATATTCACTTATTTCATTAATCAATGCTTACATACTTTTGATTCAAAAAAAAAAAAAAAACTTACATACTTTTGTCATGCACTGCTGAATCGATCAGAATTCAATTTCAATGAAATTAGTCTACACAACAGATGGGCCAGGACTGCTATTGTTTCGAACTTAATTGTTAGTATACATGATAAGTAGGCGGGAGTGGTTTTCATATATGTGGACATCGAGAGAAATTATTGTGCTCACTCGCTAGATAGTCATGCGAGCTATGAGAAAACCATTGTATGGAGTCCACAATCGTTTTTTCGTCAACGGATACTCGACGATTTCCAATACATTGAGATGAATCAGATGATATAAAAATGTTCCATTATACTGTATAAAAAAAACACCTACACAACATAGAACATCAAACGCGTGGAAATTTGAAGTACTTTAACATCAAACAGTTCAATTACTATTTCTTCTTTCCTTTTACGAACACACAAATGAAACATTCTAGTCATGAACGGCCGACGCCTTTGGATATTATTATAAAGTTTAGATATTTTATAGTGAAAGATCAAACATTTTAATTAATAAAATATTATTTTCTTTTATGAACATTATAATGATTATTCAAGCAATAACCAAAAACCAATTTGACAGCTCCAGGAATTTGGCCAACTCTGGTCCGCTAATAGTGAAAGTAACGACTTTTAGTCTTAAAATCACACTTTAATTACAAGGATTACCAACTCCTGTCTTACGTTGCGGCCTACTTGCGGCTTAATTACTCATCAGACTCACTAACCAAATCCAGCCAATCATCGTCCTTATCGCTTATAATCTCCCATTTGATTCCATTAAACAATTAATTAGAAAAATTACCACGGAATTGACACGTGAACCCACCCGGTAAGAAATTTCATGGCCGGAGAAGATTCAAGATGTTGGGAGGTGGGACCCGCGGTTGAGAGCCGCCTTGGCGCCAATTGATTCCACGAATCTTGGACTTACCACTGTTAGAAAGTCAGAAAAGGACAACTTGAGGATCTACTCTCACCACTTGATTCCCCCCACAAGTTTACTCTTTTCTTTTCGCCTCTGCAACAGAATCATTAATCGCTGATTTACCGTTTCAAAAAAAATGTAAAATTAATTAACAGTGTTCTTTTCGAATCTTGACGGTATTACTATGAATTTTATAAATGTCTACTCAGAATTAGATCTCTAATGACAAAATAATTCATACAAATGAAATATAATAACTAGTTCAATTTTGGTGAAATAATTACAAAAATATCCCAATTATTTAATGATTCTGTCATTGAAGGTAGATTTTATCATATTTTATGGAGATAAAAGATACATGTCACATACTAATAAGACGATTAACATCAATTTTAATGATGATAAAAATGGGCTGAAGAGTCGTTGAAAATCACGAAATACCCGTGCAAAAACTAATTACTTGAAATATAATCTTTGGATGATTTATATAATATATAATTAATTTTTTGGATTACTTAAATATAATACATAATTGTTTCAAAATAATAATAAAATAAATGTAACAGATAATAGAGAATGAAGTCTTAGATTGGAAAGGTTGGACATGTAGAATAAACAATTAAAGATATATGAAATTGGTATGGTAAAATGAATCTACTCCAAAACATTTCATAATAAAAAAGTGAATTTTCTACATCAAATAGGGGCCATGGGTTTGGAAATTTCAAGCAACTAGTATAGTGCATTATTTAATTTTCAAATGAAATCCGGGTTCATAAAAAAGATGTAAAGTAAAAAGGCCTGTCAAGATTCAGTTGCCGAAATAGAAATTAATTTAATGCAAAAGATACTCCTAGAATTTCTCATCAACTATAATATTGTATATTCTCTCTAATTTATTTTTAAATACAATTTTATAATTTTCAAATAATATAATATGGTAAATTTCTTTTGACATTCCATAAATTATATAGTTTCCATGTATTTTTTCAACTGTAGAATAATAATAATAATAAAAATAAACATTCGAACAAGAATTTTAAAGACAGTAAAACAGAATCCTTACATTTTAATTAGGCAAATAGAGTATAAATTAAAAAGATCTCGTTCATTTGAATCCTTTGATTCCATTTATTAGAATCCAGAATCTGATTAATCAATTATGTGAATCCAGATTCAAATTGTATTTGATTCTTAACAAAACTCCAAGTACAACTTGCTTTACCTTTCCTTTATAATACAATATCTTCCTTTTTAATTACCGCAATCAGCCAAAAAAATATCTCTGTACAACGGAATTAAACAATATTAACCCAGCCAGCTAATCCACGTGCACAATTTACACCTCCCGGAGCCAAGGAATCCTAAGAACGGTTAAAATAATAAAAATCTTTAATATCAAATAAAATTATATTAATATTTTTACTAAACTAGATTAATATTTAGGTTTATTTTCTTGAAATTATTTCTTATGTTAAATTGAACTGTGTATATACTATGCATGATTAATATGTAAAATGTAATGTTTGAAAGTAAAAAAATCAACATTTGTCGTTGATCTCAATTAACACTGGTTTCATATGAGACATTTTCATTTCACAAAACTATTTTTTTTCTGAAAAATATAGTAATAATTCAAAAAAACAGGACTTTAGTTTTGTTTTTGAGGTACAGTTCAATTCATTACTTAGATTTGATTTGAATGGTGAAGATAAATTTAAAATTTAATATAGGGATAATTGTTAAATTTTCATGACTGTGTTACAGAATACAATGACTGTGCTACAGAACTGTATTCATCATTTTTTGAAAATTAGTTGTTGAATAAATGTTATTTTGATAAGGGTAAAATTAATAAGCGTGGACGTATCTGTAAAATCCTACGCGAACCATCTACCCAGTGCGTGAGTGTGTGCGCCTATAAATACGGGCGTTGAGGTGTTGAGAGAATCCACACAAACAGACGCATTCAAACATTCCAGAGCGAGAGCGCCGGCCATCCACAACACAGAGGGAGATTTTCCGGCGACCGATTAATCAATATCACCACCATGGGCGGCTGGGCTATTGCGGTGCATGGCGGCGCTGGCGTCGACCCCAATCTCCCTCTCGAGCGCCAGGAACAGGCCAAGCAAATCCTCACTCGCTGCCTTAATCTCGGCATTTCCGCACTCCAATCCTCTGCTTCCGCCATTGATGTCGTCGAACTCGTCGTACGTTATTTACTCTGTTTTCTCCCCTGTTTTCCGACGTTGGATTGAATCCCTAATTTTTCCGATTAATCGGCATTGGCGTCTGACATGCATTTGTGTCTGGTTTGGTGTTCAGGTGAGGGAATTGGAGACGGACCCGTTCTTCAATTCAGGCCGTGGATCCGCTCTGACCGCGGAAGGGACGGTCGAGATGGAGGCTAGCATCATGGATGGGGCCGGGAGGCGATGCGGCGCCGTTTCAGGCGTCACCACCGTGAAGAATCCGGTGTCTCTCGCCCGCCTCGTCATGGACAAATCCCCTCACTCTTATCTTGCCTTCTCCGGCGCTGAAGAATTCGCTAAAAAACAGGTTCGATTTCTACATTTGAAATAAAAGGCTGTGTTTTCTCCACACTTCTTGGTCCCATGTGGTAAATTAACAGCTCTTGATTGCAATTTGGACTTTAGTGAGTTGTGAATCTTGTTTCATCGTACAAATCTAATAATTAACCTTAATGTGGATTGATTTGCAGGGTGTTGAAATGGTGGAAAATGATTACTTTATCACTGAGGACAATAAAGGGATGCTGAAGCTGGCAAAGGAAGCTAATTCCATCATCGTAAGTGTCACAAATTATTAGCCACATTTTTTATTTAGCGACGAAAAAACAACCAAAAATGTGACGCTTATATTTTTGTGACAGTTTGACTACCGGATCCCGCTGGATACCTGTGCGGCATCCGTTGAGAGTCCGATCATGATGAACGGGATGCCGATCAGCGTCTACGCGCCGGAGACGGTGGGGTGCGTGGTGGTGGACGCGCAGGGAAGGTGCGCCGCCGCCACCTCTACCGGCGGGCTGATGAACAAGATGAGTGGTCGTATTGGTGACTCGCCGCTCATCGGCGCCGGGACTTACGCCAGCGACCTCTGCGGCGTCTCCTGCACCGGTGAGGGCGAGGCCATCATCCGTGGCACTCTGGCTCGTGACGTGGCGGCGGTGATGGAGTACAAGGGGCTTGGCCTCCAGGACGCGGTGGACTTTGTGATCAAGAACCGCCTCGACGACGGCGGAAAGGCGGGGCTGATCGCCGTTTCCAGCACCGGCGAAGTGGGCTATGGGTTTAACTGTATGGGAATGTTCAGAGGCTGCGCCACCCAGGACGGGTTCATGGAAGTCGGGATCTGGGAATAGGCTCTGTCGTCACTGTGTGTCTGTGTGAAAGAGAAATTGGTTGTTTCTGGTACTGAATTGTCATCTGTAAGAGTTAAATTGATTAATAACCTTATGCGAAAAATTCAGTTCGCGAAATAGTTTGTTCATCAGCTGTACAACTAGATATGTTGTTTGGATCAAATCAATAATGAAAAAAAGGAAATTTGTGTATTACAATCTCGTTTATTCAGAGAATCATGGTACAATCAAACAATCAAATTACAGATACAATAGATTTCATTTCAGTCCTTTGCGGCGGTGATGCCACCGGCGGTGGCGGAGGCAAACGATGCCTTGGCGGATTCGATGGTTTCAGAAACTTTAGTAACCGCCACCGCTACAGCACCCGGCGGCGCCTCATCTCCGGGAATCACGTGGGTGATTTCCACCTCCTCCTTAACCGGAGGTTGGCCGTCTGTTCCCGGCGGTGACCGGTAATCAACCGTTTCCACCACGATTTCCGTCGCACCTTCTTTGTTTTCCAGCTCAGTTCCCTGA
The DNA here is from genome assembly GCA_963678965.1 of Cruciata laevipes. Lineage (NCBI taxonomy): Eukaryota > Viridiplantae > Streptophyta > Magnoliopsida > Gentianales > Rubiaceae > Cruciata > Cruciata laevipes. The sequence goes on from OY787639.1 coordinate 3,541,107, forward strand.
AAACACCATATTCACAAATTGAAAGTCAGATCGAATTCATACAACAACAGAATAGAAGCAGAAAATAACGCAATCGAACCTTAGAAGTATTCATTTTTAGAGAGTTCGGTTCTGGTTAATTTTGAGGTTCTATTTATAAACTTGATTATTTACTTGAATTATTGCTGTGATGTCGGTGATGATGTCGGTCACTCGGAGATGAAAAGGTAAAGTTGAAGATGCTGATGATGTGGCGCATTGAACGAGTGCTGGCAAGATTTGATTGGCTGCAAGATGAAGATCGACTATTTTGCTGACACGCAGCAATTCAGCGGCTAATTTAAATCTGCAAGTCTGCAACTGTTCAAGATGATGAGATAGATAAGCCTAATTTAGTTAAGGTTCGGTCACAGTTGCACCATATGATTTCATCGTAATCATCTCTTCTCCAAACGAGATTTGTTGTTTAGTAATAACAACTAAGTAGTCAAAATTCAGAAACTTTGGGAAAGATAAAGGGCTACTACCTACTCTTCTGTCCCCTCGTAAATGTCCTAACGAAATAATCAATTTTTTTACACCATATTTGACCATTAATAACTTATAATATATAAATAATATATTTTCACATGAGATGTCGTTAGAATCCTTTTATGATGTACTTTTTAAAAATCAAAATTATTTACTCTAATATTAATATTAAGTATAATGAAAGTTATTAATGGTCAAACATGGTGTGTGAAAAAAATTGACTATTTCAGTAGGTCATTTATTTGGGAACGGAGGGAGTACGTGTGAGTGACATCATTTCTAGATAATGAGATTTTAGGATCTTAAACATTTATTTTTAATGATCCATACTAATAGAATCTCAATCAAAATCATCAACTCAATTTTGCCAAATGATTTAGTATTTAATCCAAGCTATCAAATCCTGTATAAAAATGATGTAGAATCATAAGTTTAAAAAAGTTTATTGTTTTAAAGCTTGTGAGATGCAATTTTGTGATCAATAAACACATTTAAATGCGGCGGGACACAAATTGACTACTATGGATTGTCAAAAACTAGTTACGAGGGTTGCTGCTCGATTTAAAATGTGTTGGAGTCGAACACATTCCCGATTTACATTGTTAATATTGTTTTACTTGGCCATATTGAATATTGGATGTTTCAGCTATCGGAACAAGTCTTCGACTCAGTTGTTGAGCTTTGCAGGAACACCCCGTTAGACCACCAGATTCAGGTGAAAAAATGGTTACCGGTTGATTGGAAAACGGTCTGCCTGAATAAAAGTACGGAGACTGGAGGCGGGCCACCGATATGCGCATGATGGCTCCAGCCTTCCTGGAATTAAGTTGGGCAGGCTTGTGAACATTAGTTCGCCTATATACCCCAGGGTTTCGCCACCTAGAGAGAAAATGCGTGTCGAAGAAAAAAGGGTTCAGTTTTAAACCCCAAGATTCAGCTTTCCCAAAAAATTTGTACTAGCTGCCACTAGGTATGCTTGTTACTCTAAATCAAGTAATTTTTTTAAAAAAATAAACTTTCATTAAGTTAAGAAAGGAAATTGTTACAAATCATAGGTCCTAAGGCAATAGCTACATCATACTCATCTTTAAGGAGAGTTCTACTTACTATGTTAATGCTAAAAAGAAGAATGAACTTCTAGTAAAGCTAAGATAATTTCCACGACGCTAACTCAGAGTTCTTGAGTGCCGCCACTAGTTCCGATGAGTCGGTTAACAAGAAAATTCCTTGAGGTTTTTGTATGTATTGGGTTGCTGTATTGTCTGGCTTATTTTACATGTAAGGGCCGTAATTGTAAAATGTAAGGAAAACTTTCGAGATACGTAATTGCTTGGAAAGCTTGATTAATGAAAGCGGGGTGGGTTTATCGAGCAATGTGATTTGCAACACGATGACAATTATTTTATGGGCCTATAAATTGTTTTAAGGTAGGAATTTGAATGTTGATTAACTAGTTGTCTTGATTGGGACACGATTTTGTGAAGTCGGCAATATGTTGTGATCATCGGAAGTTTGAGAGCATCTCCAATGCTACCTTCACTTTCAAAAATATCAATTGACATGTAAGATTGAGAGTGAGAAATTACAAAAATCATCTTCAACTCAGGCATCAATGTAGAGGTCAATCATAAGTGGCATATGATGTGGATCGAAGGTGTCAATTACACCATCTATATATTGATGCTCACTTTGAAACTTTCAATTTGACAACTTAACAAATATCGAGTTTTAATCATTGCATCCTTCCATTTTAAAATTTGAAACATAAATGCAATATTTAATTTAATAATATTTTGTGACAATTTGATGGTTTCATTGGAGAACCAAACTTCAAAATGAAAACTTTCAATCCTACAACATATTGACACCCAATAAAATTTAAACATTTGGCACATATTTTTACTCTTGACACTCTTACCATTGGAGATGCTCTGAAAGAAAAGCACCTTGAATGTAGGGTCGATGCAATAGCTTCGATATAATGACGTAGCCGCGATAGACAAGGGTGGTACATTTGTCAAGGTTATTTCTCGTCTTTTTCCATTTTTGGAGGCATTCAAAACCATGTTTGCATAAGTTTTGACACTCTAGGTTTAGGTAGTCATAGGAGGTCGATCGAAATGAAAATACACATAATTTTTTCATATAGTGCAAAACAGAAAAACCTATCGTCTTGTGGTTTAATGGCTTAGAAAAACTTAATTTAGTAAGCCAAACAGAGACAATGCACATTTGGTACCTAGGTTTACTAAGACCATATAATTATAATCACGTAGTTTCAAATTTAACTCCAGATTTGTAATTCATATAAACTAACCTTTTTGCTAAAAACAATTGGTGGGGGAAGAAACAAATTCTGTTATTTGAAAATCGGTAAATATATTATTGACAAGTTTACAATAGTGTACATTATGGCTATTTCTGGTGATGAGCAATTGAATTTCAATCAACTAGTAATCTTCTGTGTATATCTATATTGAGACTGTACAACAAAATTCAGGAAAGCATCAGCCATCATTTGCCCAAGGCTAACTTGGGCCGAGCTACTCAAATGAAGCCCATCTTGCTGAAAGGGCAATCCCTTGGCATCTACTTTAATTACGTTGGGCATTTCAGTCCCCAATTGCGCTTCCCTCACAGTATCCATCCAAGGCCCTTCTGCTGATCCAATTACCACCTACATTGTGCCAAAAATCAATTAGAGATGGAATCAAATGTGTTAATTTAAATTCACAAAAAAAAAAAGAAAAAAAAAGAATGAAAGTAATTATTATTTTCAAAAAAAATAAAATTTCACAAAAAAAATCAGATCAATGTCAAATCATATCATTATTTAAATTATACATTTACTTGAACTAGTAATAAACGTTAAATCTGTAAGTCGTAACAAGTTAGGTTATCTGGTTAGTATTTATGATTTTAGATGGAGCTTTTATTACTAAATAATTTTACTATAATGTTAATAACCACTTATATGCATTCACGTGCTACATACCCGAGAATACGTTTGTTTAAACTAATACTAACATGACATATGTCGCTATATAAATTCATAATCACACTTATTGTAAATTCAGAAATAACACGACACGAATTATCAGCATTTGAATGGAACATGTGATAGGTGAGAGTGGGTAGGGAATTATACCTCAAGAAAGGGCATGTTAGGTGATTGCAAATCCTCACGCAAGTCCACGATGAGCTGCTCTAACCTAACTTGGTAAGAATCAGCATCTTCTTTCTCAACGGTATCTCTTTCACCTTGGAACCAAAGAATGGCCTCAATTTTCCCTCCATCTTTCGCCGCCACATTTGCCCGCGCCACCAGATTGTTGTAAAGCAAACAGCCGCGGCACCACTCCCTAATACTCGTCCCGCCCACCGCGCACGGCACCAACCCGATTCCGTTACCGTTAAACCAAGGCCCGCCTTTCTCCAGAAGCCCGTTCGCGAACACCTGGCCCGGCCCGATCCCGCAGGTCTTGTTCCAGTCAACGTCGCTGTGGAGCGGCTCACGCGCCACCTCCCACCCCAGCGCCGCCGTCAGCCGGGCAATTCCGTTATTTTCCCGGCTCTCCGGAGGGATGATGCCGTCCCACGTCCGGTTGTCCACCCCGCCTCTCCCCGCCATGTTGCTCTGCCCGGCGAGTATGAACACGTGTCTCTGGTGTTGCCGGGGTTTAATCTCTCCGGCGACGGCGATCGAGACGGAGATTTCTTCCGACGGCCGGAAAGTGGACCTGATTTGTTGACTGATATTCTGAGTACAAATCCACATGAACGCTGCGATGATCAAAATCGCAACCAATTTATTTGCAGCGGACATAATTAGGGAGAATGTTTCTTGCGTTGACTAATACAGTAATACGATGGTATTTATAAAACGGATAAAGAATCGAATCCTTTTACGAGCTGTAGAAACTCAAAAATTATAAATGATCATATTCATACTCGTAAATGATCATGCTAAAGAAGCATAATTCACGTTATATGATTTATTTTATCATTTAAGTAAAGCGTGGTTACTAAAATATGAATTTTCCAAATCCCGTTAGGTTTGGTAATTAGCCAGCAATATTTGACTGTTCCGTTTGGAATTTTTGAATAATATGTTATGTCTTTAATATGTATTTTTAGTAGATATAATACATTTATTTATTGTGATTAGTAAAAAAATGTGCATATCAACTCCAAATATTAAGTAAGATGAGGATTATGGTTGTTCAATTTCTATTTTGAACACTAAAATAAAAATGGTTCAATCTATTGTTCATGACAATTTTGATGGTTTCGAGTTACAAACACGCATATGTCACAGTTAGGGATGGCATTGGGCGAACTGGGCGTGGATAGTAGACTATCCATGCCCATCCCCATCTAAAATTTTACTATCCATCCCCGCCCATTTACCCATGACGGGTACAAATTTAATATCCATGCCCATCCAACTGGATATCCATCTCATCTGGGTATCCGTGGATATCCATGCCCATGTTATACCCACATTCCCCATCCGACTTATTAATCCATATTTATAAAAAATTAACCTAAAATCTATTAATTATCATAAAAATTTAAATAAAAGCACTAATAATTCAAATATATTATATTAATAGAACAAAATAATTTATAATAAGCTAATCATTAACTTATAAAATTCTTTTATGTTTCAAAATAGACCAAACATGCTTAAAAAATGCTAAAATTAATAATATTATTAATATAAATACAAGTAATACTATTAATATTATATATAACGGATATTATACAAGTATTATACGGGCGGGTATGGGGCGGGCGGGTATGGGGCGGGTATAAAATCAGTATCCATACCCACTCATTTACCCATGGCGGGTTTGAATCCAACATCCATACCCATGGCGGGTATAAAAAACTCATATCCATACCCACCCCGTTGGGCGGTTGGCGGGCGGGTATCCACCAAATACCCGTCGGGTGCCATCCCTAGTCACAGTCATATAGTGAGGCCATTAAAAACTGCATCCATATCCTTTAGACAAACACGCGTATGTCGCAGTCACATAGTGTGACTGACACATATTAAGTAGTAGTAATAAGTCCATATTAATTATTTTTGGCATGTTATTATTACTATACAATACGAGTCTACGAGGATTATCTCACCATTAATTTTAAACTTATGCCACAATAGTCACATTCTACTTCTTTGCACGTGGTCCATCGGAGAAAATGTAATATCCAACCCTCCCAAATAACTTATAAGTTATAATTTTACTATTGATTTGAGTTCAACATAACATATTCAATCTCAATGAAAATTAGACCATGGACCTCACCCACTCACCGACATCAAGGTATCATAAGCATTGAATCCTTTTTTTTTTTTTTAAATTAAACCACCAATGGTGGGAGGAATATATTTGGCTCCTCAGACCTCATTGAAACAAAGTAATACAAGAGTGTTATGAATACATAGCAAGGAACTATTTAAACTAGAACTGAAACATAGGAATCTATAGAATAAAACAAGGTATTCCTTATAATTCTTGAAGTGATATTAGTAGAAACTCTAATGAATGGTTCATTTCCCTGATACACCTACCCCTGGTGTATCTGCATCCCTAAATGAAGCATCCAAAAGCCATTTCTACCATATCAACAAAAAACAGTAAACAATGAATCATTTATGTAACCCGATTGAAAATGGCACCAGATGAAGTGGAATGGTCTATGCAGATCATCCATGGGAGCTTGGGCGCCTTTCTTATATCATATCCATATCCAGCAAAGCTTGAGTGTCCAGAACTTTATATCCATCTTGTTGTACCTGTACCTGTACCTGCAAGGATAAGCCAAAAACCAGTAAAGGGTCCTAACAAAATCTAAGTGCAGGAATATACTTCATATCCATTAATATAATCCCTCTAAGTTTCTGGGGCAATTGAGACCATAAGAGCTGCTTAGAGACATTATCATTAATTGCTATTCTAGCTAAAGCATCTGCTGCACAATTGGACTGTCTACATGTCCAAAGAACTTGACAGTCAAGTTCTTTCAATTTGGATGCAATAGAAAAACAATGCCAATCCACTTTTAAAGGCTCTGAAATACCTAAAACTGCAAGTTTGCAGTCCGTTTCTAAACAGAATTGAGTGTTGAGACTCAGTCCTATCTGGAAACCAAAAAACAGAGCCTGTAATTCAGCTTGAAGTGGTGATTCAGCAGTGGAGGACTTGCAATGCGCCTGAACAAAATTACCAGAAGAGTCTCTAACTATAACACCAATGCCTACAGAGTTTTGACTTCTAAAAGATGCATCCGTGTTAATTTTAAAACCAGTTAGAGGTCTCTCCCAGTGGACTAGGGTGACAGCCTTCCTTTTAACAGGTAAAAAGAATGTTGCCAGGCCATTCTGAATCCAGTATTGATCTTCCAGGCCCTCTGAAAAAAGAGGTCTAGAGGAAAAAACCTGAGAGACCATATCTTTTATCTGTTGGATGAGATATTCCTTCCTAATCAGTATATTTTCATATACTAACTTGTTTTTTCTTTTCCATAGGAACCAAAAAGTGATGATTGCAATAGTCCTAATCATGTTATTTTGGATCTTTGACTTATCCTTAAAATGGAGGTAGAATGATATTCTGTCCCAAATATGAGAAAAAGTTCTATTGCTAATCATCATAAGCCTATGCATCTCTTTCCAGATAAGCAAACTAAAGGGACAACAATTAAAGTAGTGCTCTAATGAATCAGATTCAAAACAGTTAAAACATTTTGATACTATAGGGAGACCAAAAGACTGAAGCACATCATCAAAAGGCATTAAAGCATTCATTAATTTCCACATAAAGACTGAGAGTTTGGGAGGTATATAAGATTTCCAGACCTTTTTGAAGGCATATACTGTTGGCTTTTTTGCTCTAACTAGCTGATATGCACTTTTGATGTTGAAGCTACCATTTGTTGAGGGGCACCAAACCAATCTGTCCTCATGATTGTATATACTTTCCAGTTCCTGTAAGAGAAGACAAATGTTGGTAGCCAGATGAGGCTCCAGTAGAGGTAAGATAGCATGCTTATTACTGATGAAGAAAGAAACTGTCATTTCAGGAAAAGGGATATCAACATCATCAGGCCATATGTAATATAAAGATCCATTTCCTGTCCAGTTCCCATCCCAGAAACTACATGTGCCTTTGCCAAGAATGATTCTACTGTTGGCATTAGCTATCTCTGTGACATCACATATTCTCTTCCAAGTAGAAGATTTTTTGTGAGTCACTGGAAGAGACCACAACATCTGAGTCCATCCTGTTTGATTAACCTGTAACTTCCACCATAGCTTAATGGAAAAAGCTATGTTAATGGACCTGAAGTTTCTAGTTCCAAGTCCATTTTCTTCTTGTGGGAATGTTGTCTTTTTCCATGCTCTCCATGTTTTCTTTTTTGTGCCATCCTTATTCTTTCCCCAGAAGAAAAAGGAAATAGCCCTTTCTAGCTTCTTGATGACAGCTACAGGGAGTTTGTATACAGCTGTTATGTGCACTGGGATGGAATATATGCAATATCTGATGAGTATTAGTTTCCCAGCAGGAGTAATCCAATCATTTTTCCAATTACCAAGAGTATTTTGCATTCTCTCAACTAAGGGTTGGAAGTGAGACACTTTGGCCCTTCCCTTGAACATCGGTACTCCTAAGTAAGTGAAAGGCATTACTCCTTTTTTCATATTAAGGATATTTCTAATCCTAGTATGAACTGCAGGGGGGGCCTTGGATGACACAAAGTAATCACTCTTTGTGTAGTTTATCTTCTGCCCTGTAGTTTCTTCATAGGCAAGAAAATATTCCTTTAGCCTAGTTAAATTTCTCTTCTTGGCAGAAAGAAAAACTACAGTGTCATCTGCATACATAATATGAGAGACTTGCTGACATGAAGAGGGAAGTTGGAAGCTTTCTATATAGCCAGTGCTAATCATTTTCTTATAGGTTCTAGAAAAAGCTTCAGACAACAGGTTGTATAAGAAAGGAGATAAAGGATCTCCTTGCTTAATCCCTCTGCTAGATTTAAAAAATCCTACTGGTGCACCATTCATAAGTATGGAGAACCAAGCTGATGATATGTTATTAAGGATTACCTTAACAATTTCTCCATGAAAACCAAATCTTAGCATAATGGAATTAAGAAAACTCCATGAAACTCTGTCAAAGGCCTTAGCCATATCTAGCTTTATGATCATGTTAGAGTTTCTTGTTTTCTTATCTAGGAATCTGATTATCTCTTTCATATGTAAGACATTATCAGTGATGTCTCTATTTTTCATGAAAGCACTTTGTTCTGGAGATATCAGTTTCCCCATCAGAGGGCTAATTCTATCCATAAGGATCTTGGAAAAGACCTTATTGACAAAATTAGATAAGCTTATTGGCCTGTAATCTGCAAAGGTGATAGGAATTTGCTTCTTAGGAATAAGGGCAATCCAGGTGCTAGCTATAGACCTGGGAATATGGCTCCCACTCAGAAAGTGTCTGGTGGCTATTAACAGGTCTTCTTTAATCACATCCCAGCAATGGGTAAAGAAAACACCATTGTAGCCATCAGAGCCAGGGGAGCTATTTGGATTCAGGGCAAAAACAACTTCCTTAAGTTCTTCAATAGTTACAGGAGCTGTCAAACTGATATTTTCTTCATTAGTTATCAGATTAGGGATTTCTTGAAGGAAATAGGGTAAGAAAGTGGCATCATGTGGTCTTACTGGTTCAGTAAGTAAATTCTTAAAGAAATGCTCACATTCTTCATTGATTAAAGTAGGGTCTGACAGCCATATGCCTGACTCACTTTTAATCTTAGTGATTACTGACCTAGCCCTCCTTTCTTTCACTGAATGGTGAAAAAACTTAGTGTTTTGATCACCATCCTTTAGCCATTTACACCTAGATTTCTGTTTCCAGAACATGTTCTCTTCTGTGAGAGTTTTGACCAATATTGCTTTACACCTATTAACTTCTATCAGGTCAACTTCACTGCCTGAATTTTGGAAATTAATCTCAGCAATACCTACATCTGTTTCAGCCTTCTTAACATTTTGGTGTATATCACCAAAGTGTTCCCAGTTCCATGCTCTGAGAATGGGTTTGAGTCTTCTCAGTTTGATACTGATTGCTTCTAGACCCCTGGCTTGACATGGGAGGTTCCAGTTTGTTCTAACAATATCCAATAGGTCAGTCCTATTAGTCCACATGTTTTGGAATCTAAAAGGTTTGGGGAGGGATATTTGGCTGGTCTGAATGGATAATACTAAGGGGGAATGATCTGAAGTAGTCCTGTTCAAAACTTGAATAGAACTATGAGGATACATCTGATGCCAAGAGATGTTACATAATCCTCTGTCAAGTCTTTCATACACAGGATTTTTGGTTTGGCTATTGAACCATGTGAAAGTATTACCTACAGTGGGTAATTCTTGTAGTCCAGCAGCATTTATACAGGCATTGAACTCATTAATACTGACTAGGTTAGGGGTTCCAGTACCTTTGTATTCAGACATAGAGGTCATAGCATTGAAATCCCCTATCAAAAATCTAGGAGCAGCTTGCATACTAAGGATATCCTGCCAGAGAATTCTTCTAAGATATCTATCAACTTTAGCATACACAAATACAGCAGACCATGTCTCTCCAGTTGAATTAACAGTAAGGTTTAAAGCCAAGCATTGTGTGTAATGTGTGTGAGATGTGCATGTAAAATCATTGTTCCACAGAAGCCAAATCTTACCATTATCAGAAGTCATGGTATTAACAAAACATAGTTCATGCTTTAGAATATCAATTTGATCATTTGAATGCCAAGGTTCTAATATGCATAGGAAAGATATGTTATGGATTCTAATAAGCTTTTTAAGTCTAAGCATGCTTTTACCAGATTGATTTCCATAACCTCTTATATTCCAGACTAAGAAATTTGCTATGATGGTGTGTCCTATCATTTTAAATTTCTTTTGATTTTCTCCTGGATCTGAGTATCATGTTAATACCACTAACATAAGTACTCTTTTTCTTTTTCTCCCTAATGATGCTTACTTGGATGTTACTAGGAGAAGAAATACTAACCATGTTAGAAGAGTTCACATGGGGACTCATCTGATGAGGAGAGATATTTGAAAACTGATGAGCTCCCTGTCCCATGTTAGAAGTGTTCACAGGTGGACTCTTCTGATGAGGAGAGATATTTGAAAACTGATGAGCTCCCTGTCCCTGTGCATCCCTCAAGTTAGCTGGAGTAGGGGTGATTGGCTCCTGCTCAGAATTGCTTGTAAATAACTGGATGGGAGGATTCTTTGAAGCTTCTAGGATGAGGTCCTGTGTAGAAGTGTCTGGTGTACTGCTACTGCTGTTGTACAGATGTTGCGCATGTTCTGGAGTAGTGAAAGAAGTTGGAGAAAGCTCTCCATTCACTTCTACATCCTCCTGTTGGCCTACAGATATTTCGCCCGCCTCATATTCCTGAAGAACATCGAATCTGTTTGTTTGCGAGATAGAGAAGAGAGGCAAGGTCTCCAGTGGTTTTTCATATGGCACTATAGAAGATGATAGGTCATATGGTTTGTCTCTTTGAAGTACGAGGTCATCTCTAGCAAAGTTGGAGCTTGCTTTTACAGGCATATTAGCTATAAGAGTTTTCTCCTTTCCCTCGGCTAAGTGGATGATCTTCCTCTGAGTGGCGATTAGTGGAAGTACTGGTTTGTTTTGCACTGTTGGAACGTGGATGACCATCTGATAGGTCTGCTGATGATCATCTGGACTCCCACTGTTCACTGCATCTTCGAAAATTTCCTCATGTGCATCTAAGAAGATTTCAGTATTTCCCATAGCTGCTTCCTTGTCCTTCTGCTCAGTTGGAATACCAGAATTGTTTCTAGGCTTCCATATTTTATCCCTATTGTTCCTCCTTTGAAACTTAGGAGGAATAATTGCTTCCTTCTGCTTATCCTTGGCTAGAGGAACCCTGTTCTGAGCTTCAGTTTTCCTTTTCTCCATGAATTGCTTACTTAGTTCAGGGTGGATTCTCCTGCAATTTACATGACTATGCCCAATTTTGGAGCATTCCTTGCAGTAAGGGGGGATGCCCTCATATTCAACATCACACCAGCAGGTAACATCACCCTGACCTAATCTTATTCTGTTCTTATGGTCTTTGGCTATATCAAGTTGAACACAGAATCTAGCAAGAGAAGGCCTAGCTAAATCTCTGGTAGCTTTATCAACCATCATCAGTGGACCAAAATGACTACTGATATCTGTAATAGCCCTAAGATTATAAAAGAAGGCTGGCAAGCCATAGACAGATATCCATACCGGAGCAATTGGGGGTTCCTCCCCAGGTTGAAAATCCGGCGTCCATTTGAAAACACGCATATGGAAATTACCAAGAAGATAAGAGGCTTTCATCCAGCAAGCATTGTAATCTCCTTCATCAGTAAACCGGAGCAAGACATGACGCGAGTCGATGAGCCCAGCTTTAACTTCAGCTTTAAATCCGAGAGTAGCCAGCCCCTTCCGGATATCAGGCATGCTGGGACGGCCATAACCAAATTTCCCGACGAGGGCCAAGCGTAACGGAACCGATAGCACAGCAGCTTCTTCCGGTGAGTAAATAATTGCAATTTCTCCCTCGAATTCTCTGATTGGGTTTAAAGGTATGGTGGGTATTGTATTTGATTGGGTGTTGGATTGCAGAATAGCGGCAAAGGATAGCGGCGGGCCGCCTCCAGTTGGAGGAGCCGCCATAGCTGCGGTGGTTTTTGGGTTGCAGTTGCTGTAGATTAGCCGTTTTCGGCGTTGTCAGACATGAGATTTAGGCAGAACGGTAATAAATGACACTGTATAAGGGGTGCGTGCTTGTGAAACGATGAGAGAGATCAGAGCGAATTTTGTGGTCAGAGCGTGTACACGTAGCTATTGAGTATTGAAGGCTAATAAAGAGTGGTTTATTTCTAACATCTCAAGTCATTCATTCATTCATATCTTTAAAATCTCTATCAATTCATGAATAGTATATCCGGGATCTCACATCACGAAACCATCAAATTCAAAAGTGATCACACCATTCACAGCTTGACACGTGACAGAGACAATTCTCCCGGCTTCTAATCAGATCATGCTGACAGGGGAAGTGCATATTACTATTTTTGGTAATTCATGATTTACATGTATGATGGTAAAAAGGGTCTAAGCAAATATTGCAACCCATAATTAGGAAGATTTTTACAGGCGTTGCTGGTCTGAGTCTGGGCAGCGATCGCCGGAGAAGAAAGGGGGTCGGCTTGAAGAAAGGTGTCGGCTAGCATTTCGCCGAGCTCCACCTGCGCGGTGGTGCTGAGGTGCAAGTGATCCGGCAGCAGCGACAATCCGGCAGCGTCGACCGTTTTCACGTTCGGGATGTTTATACTGAACTGTGCTTTTCTTACTGCTTCAACGTGAGGTCCTTGTCCTGATGCCAATCCCACCTTCACTAGGTGAAAACTTTAAATGTTCAATGACAATGTTTGAAATCAAATCAAATAATACCATGGAATGGGCAATTCATGAATTTCCACTTTTCCCATTGCTTAAAGCATCGCTCCAAAAATTTCTATTGTCAAGCGATTCTGGTTTCCAGGACATTAATGAGATTTCTTACTTTTAAAAAAACATACGAGCTAGTAATGCAAAATTCCATGTGATCAATCAAATTAAATGTATTTCTCCTATGCGTTCTCTATCATTTTATTTTCATATAGTATGATCGCTATCAAATATTCAAATTTTATATGACACGATTTTGAAAAGATGATAACTGATAATACTTCGATAAAAACTTATCTACTAAAATAACAAGACAACCTTTTCTCCCAAATAATGAAATGGATTTTTGTTTTAACTAGTCATGCATGATACTTGCTTTGCAATCAAGTAATGTATATTATTCCATCCAATAAAGCTATAAAGAGTCCTTAACTTTTCTCGAAAGTTAAACAATCATGTTCCTAGCTAGCTAGAATATGAAATGAATGTTGCCTATAAGTCTAAAAAATTATGCCACTCAAAAAAATAAAAATCTAAGATGGTGAATTTAATTAGTATATTATTTTATGGCATTGCCATCTACAGCTTTCTCTTATAATATAACTGTTAATTTCTACTACATAAGAATTATATTCGTTTAATTCAAAAAAATCATAATGAAAATATAGAAAATGTCCAATTATTGTATTTTCAGTGATTGATCTTACCTGGATCACAGGTAGTGAAGGCAGTTGCAGATCTTCACGAATGTGAGTAAAGAATCTCTCCAATCTCGATTTATACAGCTTCGCCTCTTCGTGATTTACCGTGTCAGCTTCGCCCTGGTACCACAGAAGCCCCCGGATCACGCCGCCGCTGCTCTGCTGCACCGCCGCCTGCGCCCGCCGCACGAGGCGGTTGTAAAGCGCCGTTCCGCGGCCCCACTCGGTGATCCTGGTCCCGCCAATGGCGCACGGCACCAGCCCAACCACCGCAGACGGCGGCACGCGGCCGCTCACCGCATTGGCGAACGCCATCCCCGGCCCCACCCCGCAGGTGTTCCCCACGTCGATATCCCTGTGCAGCGGCTCCCTGGCCGGGACCCACGCGTCGCCGGAGCTGAGGCGGAGGATGGCGGCAGCGGTGGTGGTACGGGGCTCGGACTGCGGCGGCACGACGCCGTCCCAGGTGGAGTTGATCACGCCGCCCCTGCCGGACATGTTGCTCTGGCCGGCGAGGAGGAAGATGTGAAGGGGCTGCTGCGGCGCCGCCGCAAGCAGCAAGGTTGCTTGAGCTGTAAGGATTAGCCAGAGAAAGGCGAACATCACTTTGGCCGCGGGGATAATTATAAGTAGTCTGCAACTGAGTATTACGTATTAATGGCGGTGTTTGAATTTGTTGGGTGAGTTGTATGGGTTAATTCTCTGAAAGTGAGCTGGACCTTTTCCGAAAGCAAGACATTCCTCGTGCTTGTATTATTGACTAGTGTTATACGTTCCACCGCAATTATTTATAACTTCATGTGCTTTTTTAAAAAAATTTTATAAACAATTTTTAGTGTAAAATATAAAATACTCGGATCATGGGAGTCGGTAGAGTAGTGACGGAACTAGAATTTAATTTAGTTTTGGGAGAGCTTAATCATGACATGTTTTCGGACGTGATATGTGTAGGTAGAAGGAGAATTATCTTAAAATTTGGTGACATAATATTTTTTATCTTGTCGGGGCATAATTACGACCCTATTAAAGACGATGAGATTTCCCGAGAAAGGTGCAAGCTAAACTTGTTAATAATGTTTTGTTCATGTCACGAATAAACCAGTACAAAAAATATAAATACTCTATATCATATTAATAATTGTAGATTCATGCAATCAAATTCACTTTCATGTTCTTTCAACTTATATGAACTTATCTAAATAAAAATAAAAATAAAAATAGTATAATTCAATTAAATTGAACATTGTTAAATTATGAAAACAATTCAAAAAAGTTTGTTCCATCTTTTCAACTGCTGCTTTTTGGTTGAGAGTTTTCAATGATTTTGTTTTTTGAGTTTCCATAATTTTCTTAGCTTTTATTTTATTTTTTTGAAAGCTATTGTTTTTGTCAGTCACAACGAAAATCAAATTTTCTCCAATTACTTGATCCACATAACAATTTAAGACATCATTTTCCTTTCTACAGGACCATCACGACATTCTACCTCACCACCAAACGATTGTAAAAGACATTATTAATTTCCCTCTTCACCTTTTCAAAAATATTTGTATTCGAAAAAGATATTTATTTGTTTGGCTATATAGTCGCATCTTAATTTCGAAGACCACGATAGCCATTGTGGAAAATTTTAGCACCACTATGAGACCATGACCTTACGGTCCTTGCCAACGGAAGTCTTTCTCCGTGTACAAAGGTTTTCTCTAATAGCCATCTCTATATAATTAGTAAATATTAAGCCCTCTCAAAAGATATAAATTCTCAATTGTTATCAGGTGGTTAATATCTAAATTGCCAGACAGAGAACGTGTAATGATCAGGTTTGAAAATGAGAAAATCAATATTTACCGTTTGTCTTAATTAAGATTGTCCTACAAAAGACGCTCTTCTCAAAAGATCTAATTTGTGCGGGATAGTAGTTAATTTAAAGAATATATGTGGGATAATAGTTAATATTGCATAGGTTGAATTTAATAAATATAAATTCTCAATGTCTCAATTGGTCTCAAAAATTTAATATGTAAAAGAACAGCATTGAAAGTGAAAAGATCAACACGTAACCTGTGATGATCATTTGATGATTATTCTTAATTGGTAAATGTTCAGAATTTGAAAGTGGAAAGATAAACATATAACATGTAATGATTACGTATAAAAATGAAAAGATCAACATTTCCCATACTCTGTCCACGATACGGCATCTTTGATAAAACACCAGTATATTTACTTTTAAACTAGGCACACAGGAACTCTCAAAAACACTTTAATATATTTATAAATACTTTTCAAAAACTTAAAATACATAAACACTTATTAAAAATTCGAATATCGAAAGTATTGGTGCACTTTATTATATTTATTATTTTTGTTAGCCGCCAGGTGACCTTAATATCGAAAACATCTACATCATCAACTAAGGCTGCTAATAAACTCAGGTTGACCACGTCTAGAGCAAATGGAATGATACAAAATGGACAGTAAATCTCTCATCTCTAGTTTATTTATATTGTTAAACAGTACTCAATGATATGTACTCATGTGCATCAAGCCATCAACATATAGATCTATACTACTCCTTCCGTCCCAAAGAAATTTATCCAATTTCCCTTTTGGTTCGTCCCAAAGAGATTTACCCATTTTCTATTTTGACAAAAAATTATAATATAAACTATCAACTTTCTCTCACATACTTCACCAACCCTACCACCCACATCAGCGTCACATCAGATTTCTTAAAAACCGTGTCAAAAGGAATTGGACACAAAATAGAGGGACGGTTGGAGTACATACAATTTCAAATAAGTTTCTTAACTAACAATTTTTTTAAAAAATTCAAATACATACAATTTTATATTAAAAAATACATCCTCATTAATTTAATTAGGCCTTAATTTATCATCTTACTTTCTTCCTAACAGAAGACACGTAATTAATATGCGTTGACAACGTCATTTCCCACATTATGAACTCAATTATTAATTTAATATCAAAGTCACCCTTATATTAGTTCATTTTGACTAAATTATTGAAGCCATTTTCAAAATGGCAATCCCACATGTTCCCTTCCTCATTTTCTCACTCTCATTCCTCTCATCATTTCCACTCATTTTTCCCTCCACAACCCACACTGCCCTACCGAAGGGCACCTCGCTTACCCTACAAGACGTCCTGATTTCCACGCCGGATTCCACCTTCACCGCCGGATTCTTCCCCGCCGGCCAGAACGCGTTCATCTTCTCAGTCTGGTTCACCGAGAAACACGGCGGAAAATACACCCTGGTATGGACGGCCAACCGCGATCACCCGGTCAACGGCCAACACACCGTTCTCACCCTCCAGGATTCCGGCAACCTCGTACTCTCCGACGCCGGACAAGTGACTGTGTGGACCAGCAACACCCAGTCAACCACCGGCACCGAACTAAAGCTCCACGACAATGGAAATCTCGTCCTCAGCAATTCAGAAAGTCAAACTCTCTGGAACAGCTTTGACTTTCCAACAAACACACTCCTTCCAGGTTTTTAGCCATCGCTTTTTTAATCGTGCGCAACTAATATTTACCGTGTATTTGACTGTAATAGACTAATAGTATATGTGCATTCAAGTTTACATAGACTAGGTAATTAAAATCTAAACATAATAATAATATGTATACCTGATATTTAAAATGCACACAAATTACTCTTATGAAATATCATGCTCATAACATTCAAGTTACCATAAACAGTAAAGTGAAATTTAAGTAGCTATTCAAAAGTGATTTGATCATTAAACCATCCATTTCATACTTCGATCACTAAAGACAGAACAAAAGTGATCAAAGGGAAATGAAAATGGAATGAATCAGGTTTACGTAGTTTGATGATCAAAATATGTATTTTTTAGCTAGATTAACAAGGATTGAATGATAATGCTTAATAATTACAAATGATCAGTCTTGACTCTTGCCATTAAGAAGATCAGATATGCATGAAAGTAAGAAGATCATCAATCATACACTAAACAATTATGATTAATATGTAAAAAATCAGCTTTGAAAGTGAAAAGATCAATATTTGTCCTCTTGATCTCAATTGATACTGGTCTCAAGGGGACTTTCTAATGATATTAATTCACTAGTTTTCACTCTTTCAGGTCAACTATTTACCCGAACCGCCATGCTTGTATCTTCAAGGAGCGAAACAAACCATTCCTCCGGCTTCTACAAGCTCTATTTCGGCAGCGACAATGTCCTGCATCTCCGGTACGAGGGCCCGGACATCACCAGCGTTTTCTGGCCCGACCCGCTTCTCGTAATCTGGGACGCCGGAAGATTAACCTACAACAGCACCAAACTCGCCACGCTGGATTCAACTGGCCATTTCTTATCCTCCGACACGCTTCACTTCAACACTTCCGATTTCGGAACTGTAAAACATAGAAGAATGGTGATGGACGCCGACGGAAACCTCCGAATTTACAGCCTCGATAACCGGAAATGGACGGTGACGTGGCAGCAAAGCTCAGAGCCCTGCAGAATCAATGGCGTCTGCGGCGAGAACAGTATATGCAGATACGATCACGAAGAAGGTAGAAAATGCAGTTGTA
This sequence comes from Cruciata laevipes, assembly GCA_963678965.1. Lineage (NCBI taxonomy): Eukaryota > Viridiplantae > Streptophyta > Magnoliopsida > Gentianales > Rubiaceae > Cruciata > Cruciata laevipes. Next base: position 3,559,453 of record OY787639.1, read on the forward strand.
CTCCAGGCTACAGGATGAAGAACGTGGCTGATTGGTCATCGGGATGCGAGCCGGAGTTTAAGGTAAACTGTTCGGACAATGCTTCATCGGAATTTATTGAGCTTTGGCATGTTGAGTATCCCGGTTATGACCTGAGCGGTTCCTACTCGAACTATACTCTGGAGGGCTGTAAGAAGCTGTGTCTGAGTTACTGCGAATGCAAAGGTTTTCAGTACAAATTCGACTCTGTCAATGGTTATTACAGCTGTTTTCCGAAGATTGTTCTGTTAAACGGATATCGGTCGCCGGATTTCCTTGATTCCATGTTCATCAGAATACCTAGGAATGAAAACCGAAAGCCCGGCGATGGAGATTTCAATCTGCAATGCTCGAGTGATGAAGTAATACAGCTAGAAAGATCGTACGAGAAAAAACAGCATGATTGGGTGAAATCATACTTCTGGTGCACTTTAGCTGTCGGATCATTCGAGGTTATATGCTTACTTACATATTTCCTCAAAACTCGAACAAGCTCAGGCTCGAACTCGAACTCGAAAATCCAGGGCTACCTCCAGGTGGCAACCGGATTCAGGAAATTCAGTTATTCCGAGCTGAAGAAAGCGTCGAAGAATTTCTCCGAGGAGATCGGACAAGGAGGCGGCGGGGTTGTTTACAAAGGTTTGCTGTCGGATAATCGAGTTGCCGCCATAAAATCCTTAAAAGATGCTATTCAGGGTGAAGCTGAGTTTCTTGCAGAAGCAAGCACGATCGGAAAACTTAACCACATGAACCTGATCGAAATTTGGGGATACTGTGTCGAAGGAAAACATAGGTTGTTAGTGTATGAATACATGGAACATGGATCTCTAGCAAAGAATCTGTATTCTGGAAAGCTGGATTGGTGGAAAAGGTACGAAATCGCGCTTGGAACAGCTCGAGGGCTCGCGTATTTGCACGAAGAATGCTTGGAATGGGTGCTTCATTGCGATGTAAAGCCCGAAAACATACTCTTAAACTCAGAATTTCAGCCAAAAGTTGCAGATTTTGGTCTATCCAAGCTGCTAAACAGGAGTGGAAATGGAATTGATGATCTGAAGTTTTCTAGGATCAGGGGAACTCGGGGTTACATGGCTCCTGAGTGGGCGTTTAACCTCGCGATCACCTCAAAAGTCGATGTTTACAGCTATGGAATAGTTGTGCTGGAGATAGTGACCGGAAGGCGGCCAGCAGCGGCCAGTTTGAGCGAGGGTGGCAGCTCGGCCGAGCCGAGGAGGCTGGTCAGTTGGGTGAAGGATAAGATGAGGGAAGGTGATGGTGTGTCTGAAATTGTGGATCCTGAATTGAGAGGAGATTTTGAGGTGGAGAAAATGGAGGTTCTTGTTAGAGTAGCTTTGCAATGTGCTGAAGAGGAAATGGATTCTAGGCCTAGTATGAAACAAGTTGTCCACATTCTACTTCAACAACAACAAGGAGAAGATTGATTGGTTGTAAATAGAAGTGTTAGGGGGTTGTTAAACATAGTTCGGTATTTTATTTTAATTATTTTAATTTTGGAAAACTTTACCAATTATGGCCATGTGCAGTTCAGCTTATTTCCAGCACCTCCAGTACCCTCCAACACCCTCCAGCACTTGTCACTATTCACAGACATGAATGATTGATTTTTTTATTTTTTTTTTAAATGATTTTTCTTTAGAATTAGTTTCAATATGTTTTGTACGAATTAATCATTCTTCAAATATATAGTTTCATAATTATGTACATCATAATTGTACAATTTTAATTTAATTTCAACATCCTCCGGCACCCCTCCAGCACCCTCCAGCACCTTCCAGCACCGGCTACCAATTGCATCTCCCTATTGGACAGGGCCTATAGGGATAATAATGTCAAATTTATGATTCGTTTTAACTATAATGAGCAGTATACTGCACTTAGTCCTTCGGAAATGTTATTCCAATACAAGTATATATAACAGTGTTTTGAAATGTTTGAATGAATGTATGTAGCATAATATTTCTGATCTATTACATCTGTCGTGAAATCTTGTCAACATGTCTATAAATATGACAGAACTGACAAAGATGACGCGTGACATCTTCGTCTTTTCATTTTAGTGCTTTTGTTGGGAATGTTGGAGAAAAGCATTGGCTAGCATTTTGCCAAGCCGGACTTGGGACGGAGTATTGAGGTGTATATGATCGGGGTTCGTTTGGAAGCCCTTAGCATTTACGCGCCACACATTTGAAAGATGTAATTCCAATTGAGCTTTCTTCACAATATTGAGAAATTCCCCTTCACCGGATGACAATGGCACCTACATTCAAAATTTTCAATCCAAAAAATCGAAATGAAATGCTTAACTACTCATGTCTCCAGCTTTGTAAAATGTCGCATATAAAAAAGGGGGTTGCTCCATGCAGGTCTATTTTTCTCTTGTAGGTCCGTATTTTTACCATAATACTTCTAATATTGTTAAGGCAAAAAATGGGCTTGAAATCATAGGGTTCCATCAGGGGGCATTATGGTAAAAATACGGACCTCAAGAGAAAAATGGACCTGCAAGAGAAAAATGGACCTGCATGGAGAAATTGCTTTAAAAAAATATAAGTACAGTTTAATCTACGATGAAGGAAAATTTCAATAATTTACCTCAATGATGGGGAGAGTGGGCAAATGCAGGTCAGCTCGGATATCTTTTAAAAATGTCTCGTAGTTTTTCTTGTAACACATGGCATCCTCACGACTATTAGTGTCACTCTCGCCTTGATACCACAACATTGCTCTAATTACTCCACCGCCTTTCACGGAGGCTCTGGCTCGTTTGATCAGCTGCTTGTATAAATCGGAGCCACGTTTCCACTGACTAATCTTTGTACCTCCAATAGCACATGGCACTAGACCAATGCTCTTCATGCTTGGATGTTTTTGTAGCAATGCATTGGCAAAGGGCATTCCGGGACCAATTCCACAAGTTTTATTCGAGTCGATATCTTTGTGCAATGGCACTTTTGCCTCCTCCCATTTGAGGCAAGCGGAAAGCCGGAAAATGGAGGGGTTGGATTTGCATTCGGAGGGGACAATGCCATCCCATACACCATGGACAACACCACCTCGGCCAGCCATGTTACTCTGTCCGGCTAGGAGGAATATGTTTTTGGGTTTTGGAGGGCATTTGTGTCCTTCAACAACCTCAAAAACTGATTGGCTTGCAATCGCAGCAAACAAGAAGATGATCTGAATCATGATTCCTTTTATTAGAAAGATATATTAGTTCTTCTTGTTTGATTCTTAAGGGTAATTTGGAGTTACATATATACACTTATTTTACCAGAAATGTTTGTTGAAAAACAAACGAAAATGCGTGTAAGGAGATTTTGAACAACTAGAGCGCAAATCGTACGTACAATATTGTATCTTATACAGTGCGGTAACAAATATTTTACTTAACTTGCCTGTATATTTATACACTTGGATGTTCATTCACAAAATGAGGTGGACATTTAAAAAATACGTCACTTATTTTGAAAATTATCTTTTCAAGTACAAATTATACTGCTTTCATATTTCGTAATTACAAATTCTCATTTGAAACATGTCTTTATAGAGACTAAGTACTATAAGAGACCGTTATCGGTTGAAGTTCCCATTGGTGAGTTTCAACACCGTCGCCGTTGTTAGATTTTAGTTTATTGGTGTCGCCAGAGCTCAGTCATTTTACATGGACCGACTCGAGACTGAGGTTCGGTGTGAATTTGTACGAAATAACAGTATTGTACCAATGATTAGAAATTATCAAGGAAATTGACTGAAAGATCAAGCAAAATGAATGAAAGATCAAATTAACGGAAAGATAAAGGTAAAAAAGGAATGTTCAATGGAACTGACTGAATCAAACTGACTAAAAGATCAAGCAAAAACAGTAAATGATCATTCCCTTGACTCTTGCTCTCCACAAGGACATGTCTCACCCAAGACTCTCTCTTTAGTAAAAAGTCATTTCATTTGTAAATTGATTTTTTTACTTATTTGTCACCAATACAATAAATTACACAATTGTTCTGTAATTTACATTGGTTTTTTTTTTGTTCTCTTCTGCAGATTAAGGAAGTCTTACTTGTAATAATCTATAGTGCAGTCCTTTAATCTTATCTACTACTTAACTATTCCAAGGCTGTTTATGATGACCATATTCGATTGGTACCAATCAACTAACCTCAATTAAGACAAGTCATATACCTTAAACTAATCCACATCTCTGAGGTCACTCATATCAGAATAAACCTTCTCTTTTGACCAAGACGCCTCAAAACAGAGAATGATTTCAAAATCTTTAAACAAATATAGTTAAGATTCAAAATTCTAGTTCAAATTTGGAGAAAATAAATGATGACCATAACTATGATAAAACGCCTCTGCCAAAACCTTTCCCAACTGAACCTGCGACTGAGTACTCAGGTGCAAACCGTCGGGCTGCAACTGTAAGCCCTTGGCATCCACACAGTGCACCTTTGGTAGGTGAGTTTCCAACTGAGCTTTCCTCACAATGTCAAGATATGGACCTTCTCCTGATGCTAATGCAACCTACATAAACTCACAACTTAGTTATTAGCCCAAATATCGATAAGACCCCGACATCAGGTGGCCTTACAGAAGGTCATCCAATGTCGGGTTTCTTAAAAAACACAAATATGAGTAAGGTCATGTTCTTCTGACTGAACTGAATTGAAAAATAATATCAGTAGTACGAATAACTTATCTTGTTTTCATAAAACTGTTTTTTATTGAATTGAATATGGCCTAATTCACCTGAATGATAGGGAGATGAGGTTGTTGCAAATCAGCTCGGACATTGGTTAAGAATCTCTTCAAATGGTGCTTGTAACGCATTGCATCATCGTAATTTGTAGTATCACTCTCGCCTTGATACCACAAGATGGCTCTGATTGCTCCACCGCCTCTGACAGAAGCGTTAGCTCTTTTGACTAGCTGATTGTACAGTTCCGAGCCCTGCTCCCACAAGCTTATGTTCGTTCCTCCGATGGCACATGGCACCAAACCTACGGAACTCAGCTTAGGTTCCTTCCGCAACGTCGAACTAGCGAAGGACATGCCAGGACCGATGCCGCACGTTTTGTTCACGTCGATGTCTTTGTGCAATGGCTCCACCGCCTCCTCCCACTCGAGGCCCGCGCTGAGCCGGAGAATGGCGGGGTTCGGCTGTGACTCCGGCGGCACAACCTCGTCCCAGACGCCGTCCACGACGCCTCCGCGGCCGGCCATGTTGCTCTGTCCGGCTAAAATGAAAACGGCGGTCGGCGTTCCTTGATGCAGCTCTTCTGCCTCGGCAGAAGAACTTCCAATGACCAGAAGAAGCAACAGAAATTCAAGCATTCTCTGTTTTCTTAAAATCTGGGAATAATGGTCGAATTTGGGTGGTGGATTTTGTTTTTTTATGTGCAATTTGACTGATTTGAGTGTTTTATAATGTAAATATGAAGATTCCTAATATTTTCAGAAAGAAAAAATGCACACATTTGTTTTGATACAAGACAAAATTTATGACTAGATGGTAAGTTGTTCATAATTTGAAAAATGGGGACCAGTATATGAGATCAATCTGGGAATTTGAAATTTTGAATAATTTTGGCGTGGATGTTGAAATTGCTTACGCGAGCATAAAGGCATACAATAGTCTTGTATTGGGCCTCTTAAGCCCAAGCTGCAATGAAGGCCAACCTATCTACTATGTAAAACTCATTAGTTTGTTCATTTTCATAGTAGAAGAAAATCTTATTCTCTATTGTTTTTAAAAAAAAAAAAAAATTCATTCAAGGTCCTGGAAATGCCCAGAAACGATTACAATGAGTGGAATTGACATCCAATTCGACTAGTATATTATAGAATAATCGAACTATATGGCAATAGACTAATTGTGTCTGTACTATTCTCTATTGTACTTGAAGTGTTCAAAATTAACAAATCAATGACTAAGATTAGACAAAGTGTATCCAGTACAATAGATTTACTATTCGAAGAGAAGGGTGAACTTTTAACCCAAAAAAGTAAGGGTTTGCAAATAATCATATCCGGTTGGAATCTAAACAACCCAATCTATTTACAAATTGAATAGGGTTTCGAAAGATTGAATCGTGATAAGTACAATTAATAAAAAGCTTCAAATTGAAGGTTACACTAGAGATCTCACACTTATTTGGGAAGAACAATCAATAAAAATAATAAAATTCTGTTGCGTTGACCGTTGCTACATTTTTGTTTCGGAATGTAAAAAAATATTTTAGCAACGGTGCATCATTACTAATGATTAAATCAGCTGCTTATTGTACTTCCAGCACCGGTTTCGGTGGAGCGTCGTTATAAACCGGTGCTCATTCTACTTCCAGCACCGGTTTTGGTGAAACGCTGCTAAAAACCGGTGCTCACTGTACTTCCAGCACCGATTTTGGTGAAGCGCTGTTATAAACCGGTGATTATTGTACTTCCAGCACCGATTTTGATAAAGTGCTGCTGAAAACCGGTGCGTATAGGGGGGTCTCCTAGTAGTCGTTGTGAAATGTCTCAACTAGCATATTATTGAATTTTGTATCTTTGTCTCGTTTATTTCCAAAAATGTATGCTAGCTTGTCATTTAACACTATACACTAAAAAAAGTGATGTTCTCTTCAACTTATTTGAATTGATTTGAATGGATTCAAATTGACCTGAACTGAACTTGTTTGCAAATTAACATATCAAGAATTTATAATAATAACACAATTAAGTTAAGGTAAATATCATCAAATTGTATTTCATTTGATTTGATCCAAATTACATTAAACTGAAAATTTTACTTATGTTGGGGGAGAAGATGCTGCACTAATACTCATACTAGTGAAATAGAGAAATCAATTCGTCCCCTCCAATATTATTGTGTAGTTTGTGTGCAAATTTTTTATATATAAAAGGCAAAAAAGTACTATACTTAAAAATTAAACTTGTTATACCTGTTCTAGACTTATCCTTATGCAAACCATGGGCAGCATAACCAATTAATCAAAGCTGGGAGAAGAGTAAAAAATGCTTCCCTAATAATCGCCCTAGACTAACACTGAAATGGGGGTGTTAATCCAAACGTGGTTCCAATTCCGGTGGTTTCAGAAGCGCAACAAGAAAGCGCTGATTGAGGCATTAGAGAAGAAAAAATCAGGTAGCATTCAGCATTGATTTTTGGTGTTTATGGTGATGTATATTGCATAACATTTCCTATTATATTGATTTTTAGTTTTTAATTTATGTTTCAGAATTGATACTTCTTGAATTCATATCACTGCTAATCACTCTTTGTCAGCTGAAAACACAATGCTTCCTTGCAAAAAGAATCATGAGTACATCTCCCGGCCAAAATAATGAAGAGTGAAGACAATGATGATCAACCATCCTCCTTGCACAAGAGCATAGCTCAACATACTATACCTCAGAATATATATATGTATATATATATATATATGTATATGCACTAATATATAAGAGCCTCAAATATATTTTTAGACCGGTATGTAAGGGACTGAAAATTATTTTCTACACTTAATAAATATTAAAAATACAAACTTATTATATATGAGGTTCTCTATCCAAAAAAGTTAAAGAAAGTTAATTAATGTAAAAAATTCTACACAAACTTATTATATATGAGGTTCTCTACACAAACTTTGAAATTCTAAATAATATTGATGTAAAAAATATTTGAAACCCTTACAAAATTAGAAGGCTCTATATAGTGACATGTATTGCACATACTCTAGGCCGACTCTGTTTATCATTAAAGTAAGATTTTGGAGAGGCATTTATTCTAATTTCAAATCCAAACGCATTACGTCTACACTTAAAAAGGGATGATTGTGATAGTAATAATTGTGAAAAAGCGTGACAAAAATTAGCATTAATTTTTAGGATTAAAGTAGCAAAACCAAAAGAAATTGAGGATGATATGAGAAAGGGGGGAAAATTAGTTAAAACGAGGGATGATTGAAGCCGCCGGGATTGACAATAACCCCACGAGCGCGCGCCGCAGGGAGGCCCTCGGATTCAGGTCCAATTCCGATTTTGTCCTTTTAGTTTTTCATCTTCCCCATAAAACAAACCAACCCAGAATCTGTACTGACACTCTCACTTCACATGTTTTCTCATCCCTTTTTCTGCAAATATTTCTTTCACTCCACTGCCTTCAATCATAACACTCCAAAATTAGCATTACAACGATTATGAAAATTTCAATTTAGAAAAGTTGAAGACAAAAACATTGCATAAGAGATTTTTACTAAAACATCATTTTTAGCTCATCATTCTAATTTAACCTCATGAGTATGGATATTTTTAACCTAACTTTTAGATTCAGTCTCTCATATCAAACCATGGATAAATGTTGATATTCTCATTTTTAAATCCCGAACTTTTATATATTAACCATGATCATTTAGTGTGTAATTGTTGATTTTCTCACTTTCATCTATGATCTTTTTACATTCAAAACTGATTTTTTACATATTAAATATAATTATTTAATGAGATCGTGTCAGTTGAGAATTTTTCAAGATTATTCTTGTTTATACATATTTTTGGTTGTACAAATCATATTTCCACTCGTTCAAGGTTCCTATGATTTGACAAATATATTTATATATATATATATATATATCACATGTTGGATTTAATGGTACTACGATTATAACAAATTCCTAATTAGCGTATTCTCGATGTAGCATATAACCAATTTTATTGGATCTTTTCATCTGAAATAGTATATATACGCTATTAGTTTGGTTGACATATGATTTAGTCGTATTTCCACCTCCCCTCCCAATATGATTACAATAATAGTCTTATTCAACCACATGTATATTAATTTCTCTAATCGAGCAGATCTGTGTCTCCACTCCACATTGTTTGGTCTATTTTTGTTGCAATTTACAACTGTCTCCAACACCATTATTTCAATTTGGCCCTCTTTTTCCCTAATTTCCTCACGTTCCTTCTGGTTTCAGCTAGGATACTAGCATTAGCTGTTTATTTAATACAGTAGTATGCTTAATTAAATCCTGCTTGTCTTTTCAGATTTCGGCATGATTAGATTAGGTTAATATCTGTCATCCATTATTTGTCCTCTAATTACTCAAAAGGGTAGTCACATGGCTTCAAAATTTATCATTTCTTGAGGAAATTAAACCATAATAATAACATCACACCAAGTTTGACCGGGTTGTATAAACTATGTGTGGTTGATCAAACAAAAAAGTCATCAGGTGAAATTTTAAAGTTGTTGATTAAAAAAAATTTTAAAAAAAATCCAAATTAATAAACCCAATGAAATTCCACACATACCTTGTTGCAAGAGATAAAAACTTATATTTCAGGTATACTGTAAAGTAATTTAATAATTATGTGATCGATGTTAAAAAATTATCATTTGTAATGTTGGGAAACGGTATAATAAGTGGAATTTTAATTCACCTAATACAGGATCTGCATCCAAGAACAATTCACCTTGTTAATATGAGATCTTCAATATCTGCAACACCAAGAACACCTTGACATGTGTTGTTCAAGCGTAAACACCTTAAATTAAACTGTAAACACATTGATTCAAACTGTAAATGTATTAAAACACAAAACCTAACATTTAAAATACCAGATTCAGTCGAAATAACCGAACCGAATGGATATCAATCTAGCTTACAGATTGATAAGAGTTTCGACAGCAAAAGGAAAACTTATTAAAACTTTTGATATGAATGATCCAAATCATATGTATGAAAATTCCACATTTATTTAGAACATAACTCAAAGAAAAACAATGAAAATCAAACTTAAATTTTTTTTAATCTTTTGAAACAAATAAATTATATTTCAAGATTATGGAAATCTGCCAGAATATGTCAAATGACATAAAGATAGCAAGAACATCACATATTTCAACCTTAGAGTTAATTATCTACTAAAATAGACCTTGATATTTTCAACAAGACATCCTTAGATTCGATCTCACCAATCTTAATCCAACTCAAAATCGATCCTACAAACATTCATATCCATTAAAACCATTTAGTCACAAACAATCATCTCTCAGTCTTTCTATTGTTTATTCACAACATGAAACCGTCGCTATTTTGTGCAAAAGACAAGGTCCAAACTTAAACGTGCATATAAAGCTATATCAATTAAACAATTAAAGTATCTAACACGTACTATAAATATTCATTGACCCGTAACAGAAAAAGAGATAGTATCTAATTTGATAGATACGGAACTTCAAATTAATTTTGTGTAAGTTTGTTTGAGATTAGGCTTTGAAGATATTATTAATACGTGTAAGTTTGAGATTAGGCTTCAAGATTAGTATTCAGCAACATTTAACATGCTCAACACTCCAACTAAAATTAATGCTCCCACTTTATTGATTTCAAGGTGTATAAAAACAAAATATACTATTAATAATTATATGAAAAAAAAATGTATAAAAAAACAAATAAATATAATAATTATATGAAAAAAACAACCTACAACTGTCAGCGGCGGATTCTTTATTGTAGTGTTTTTCTTTGTTTTGTATTAAAAAAGAAATTAACGAGGTCCCACAGATATATTTTAAAGATCTCTCAAAAGCAATTATGCCACGAGAACCACGACTATGGCCCTGTCCAATAGCGCACAAAACCAGCACCACCAGCACCTACCAGCACCCACCAGCACCTACCAGCACTTGTCACTATTCACATACATGAATGATTTATTTTTTTTAAAAAAATAAAAAATAATTTTTCTTTAGAATTAGTTTCAATATGTTGTGTACCAATTAATCATTCTTTAAATATATAGTTTCATAATTATGTACATCATAATTATACAATTTTAATTTAATTTAAATACCCTGCCAGCACCTACCAGCACCCTCCAGCACCTACCAGCACCTTCCAGCACCTACCAGCACCTACCAGCACCAGCAACCTGTACCAACACCCTATTGGACAGGGCCTATCACGTACTTATCCAAATTCTCTTTCAACACTGCCGGTGCGTAAAAATAAAATACTAATGTTATTCGATTTGGTAAATTATTGTTCATACTATTGCTATTCAATTTGATCAATTGTAACTTGTGTTCAATGTGCTCAATCCGGTGTTTATGTTGTTTTATTTCTCGATTGCGATTGGTTTTCGATCTAGCTTACGGGTTGTGTTTCGTGATTTTATTGTTTATTGGTCCGTTGTCCACTCATGGTTTGAAGAACATTTATCATACTCTGAATAAAATGGTGTAAGATGTTAAAGTAGTAGCAGCAATCAAAGCGATATTACAGTTTTTATTAAATTTCTATAATGTAGTAGTAAAAATGTATAGCTTGATTGACATGAAATTTAGGTACTAGATTAGTTTAATCGAGATGTCTATTATACAGTATGTTTTTTCCAAACAATATATATATATATTTAATCTAAAAAAAAGTTTAGAAATAGATTATAATTTGAATACTTTTAAAAAGTCATACTCCCTCTGGACCAACTGTTTCTGCACAGGAGACTTTTTTCAGTCAACTATGCTAAATTTTGACTGAATTTTTGAATGCATAGATAATTAAAAATATTTTCGTATCTAATATTGTTGGAATCGTCATAACATGTAGTTTATTATTATCAAATTTTTATATCTTGATAATATACGTAGTTAAAGATATTAGCAGTGAAACACGTGGTTTATTATTATCAAATTTTTATATCTTGATAATATACGTAGTTAAAGATATTAGCAGTGAAACACGTGTATTGAATAGCGTGAAAAGTTAACAGTTGACATCCAATTAATTTGGTACTGAGGGAGTAGCTTAAATTAATCAGCCGAAATCTTTTGCACAATTGACATCGTGTAGCTTAAGTTACACACCAAGCATTTTGGCCCCACATACAATTACTCTGAAAAAAGTTACTAATGCGGTAGTAAATCGATAAAGCAGTGAAAAGCATAAAACAACAACCATGAAATTGTCAAAAATGAAAAAAGGTTAACTTCTCAGTATTGCACGTTTATTCGCGTAATTGGGAACAAAAAGTTACTTTGGTAAAAGGGGTTCAAGCACTAGCATATTAATTTCATAATTATGGAAAATATTTGGGAATTGTTCTTGAGGAAAAAAAAAGGTGGGATTCAGAAGAACATCTGCCAGGGTTAATTTCGGAAATAATGTTTTTTTTTTTAAAAAAAAATCTGTGTATGTCCAGCCATGCACACACTTCGCAACTAACTATTTATTTAATCAAAAGTATTCTTTAATTTCAAATTTTGAGTAATATTTAAATGGGAAAATTCTCGGTCTTGTAATTATATTCATAGTTAGTTAAATGAATACTTTAAATTTTGTTACCATCATTTAGCATTTTATTTATATGATTTTTATTTCTATAATATCATTCACTAAAGCAATTTTAGTTGAACTACACTAAATTTAGCTAAAATCATGAATTGAACTGGGTTGGTTAGAAAGAAGTGAAATGATTATAATTGTAGTTCATTAATTTAACTCCAAATATTGTTCTAACTCGTCATTTACCTTCCATGATTAAGTAATTGAGAAATTTGTTTAAAATTTGATTTTTACTATTTAAAAACTCATTTGAATAAATGTTGACGAAAATAAATTATTAGAATTATACTAAAATGGCACATGTAAGTGGTATAGGGATTCCTGACCCGTCTTAGAATATAAATAAAACCTAAAATTGTTAGATACTTTTGGAAATCATCTAGATATAGAACCATATTCGATATGTTTCGTAATTATTCCATTCTAAGCTTGCATTACGACTAATCCACTGGATTTGTACTCTTAAAACGACTGTTTCCATTTCGATAAGAACCTGAGATCATATCATTCATTAGTCTTATTCACATATTAGCTGTTATGAAAACGACTATTTGTTTTCGTCGTTTCGTTTGGCAAACCACTTCCTCTCCATTTTGGGCTGTTTAATTACTACTCCATTTTAGTTATTTTCTGTTTGACCAAAACGAAATATTTGAAAATGGAAATAACCCACGCGTTTTCTGTTTATTTCGCTTTCTTGATCTATTCGCATGTTTGTAATAAGGTGTTTCCCAGAGTTTATCTGTAGATCAGTTCAGTTCAGTTCAGTTCATTGAAAATGTAATTGATGAAATTCAGGTTAATTCAGTTCAGTTCAATACATGGTGGAAATAAACTCTAGCAAACATGGCCTAAATGAATTTTTTGCTATATGAAAGGTAACATATTGCATCACGTAGGATGATGTAATTTGATTTAAAGTTTTTGAAACTGAATTTTTGGTTCACAATTTTATAATTTTGAACGGAAGCATGTTTCAACTGATTTCACTGAATAATCTTGCTTAATATGTAAAAAAAATTAGTCTTAAAACCGTTGCTTTTCTGTTTACTGATTCTTTATTATATTGAATAAGTGTGATTCACACAATGAAACTGTTCTCAATTTGATCGACTGAATCCATAATTTAGTTGTTCATCAATGTTTTTGTTCGCGATCTGGTTGGACATGTCGTAGTTTAGCTTTTTGTTTATAGTTATTGATTTGGTTGGACAGGTCGTAGATCATGTTCTCATTCATGATCTATGATTTTCAAGGTGTTTACAGTTTGAAGAACATAGATCATGGTTTGGATCTAGTGGTGTTGCGGTTGTAGCAGATCCCCGATTGGCGCAGTGATTGATGCGGGAGACGCTCCTCTTTGCTAAGCGGTTGTGGTGTTCGCGGTTACAAAATAATATCCCCGAGGGCGGTATTACAGCTTTTTTATTGGATCTCTCAATTTGTAATAGTACAGACGGTATGAGTCTGTTTAGCATATGATTTAGTTAGCCTTGTAATAGGCTAGTTGATTAGATGTTGATTCCACTTGTAATCGTTACTGGGCATTTTCCCAGTACCATGAATGATTTTTTTTTTAAAATTAGTCTTAAAAGTGAACGATCATACGTGAAAGTGAGAAGATCAATAATAATATATTTAATGATTAAAAAGCCGAGTTTAAAAGTGAGAATATCAACATTTATCTCTGATCTCATATTTACGTTAAATTTATATAACCGAAGTTGAGTAGCCAAGTCAGACCGATTTGGCTAATTTAACCATATTACCCAATATATAAGCACACAATTAACATTAGAATCCCAGTTCAAACTTATGTTTCCAAAATTCAATCTAACAATATCATAAGTGCTAAGTTTGACATGCGTACTCATAATTTCCTTAGCTATACAATAAACGTTAGATTCATTCACCCAGCCTGACCAGCACGAGAGCAAGACAAGAAGGGTATCATAGATTCATAGTTCGTTAGACATATATTAAGTTTTTAGAGTTAAAAATGTATTATCTCACTCAGTAGCATGCTATGTCGAATAGAATGTGACAAATAACAGATATTAGGCGGTTTTCGAAAATGAAGATGAACTTCTTAAAACTACTATTCGAACAAAAGACAAAAACAAACAAGTGAATTAAGTACCCATGCAAGAACCGGTAATATATTTCTGGCGAGTTTCTGTTAACCGGAAAAAACAAGAAAAGGTGCCGATAATGTTCAAAATATGGATGGGTAATCGGGAAAGAAACGGAAGGAGTGGGTTATAGCTGGCAAAGCGAAAGGCTATGGTGGGTTCGAAAGTTGCAGTTAGGCCCGTTCCGTTAAAGTTTATGACACGTCAAAAATAAACGGACAATCAACTATTTGGTCCCACCTAACAAACTGCCTACGTGGCTAGATAGAGGTCATCATTGACCAATAGCATGTCGGCCATTTGCTAATCACCGTTCTTACACGTGGATAATCTTGCCGTCCCCTGTTTTGATTAACAAACATAAATAATTATAATGGAAAATACAATGAAAATTATAATAAAAAATGATGAAAATATTAATATTACTTGAATGAAACTGTTATAGTATAAACTAAATAATAGTTACTTTAGTTTATATTGTAAACTCATATCCGTAAAATTGTTTAGAGACAATAATTAAGATGAAGTTTTCGGGTTTTGATAGACTTATAATGAAAATGTAAGTCAGTTATTGATTAGTTACGGGTGATGGGAAGCTTAGGAATATCTTTCAAAAGTTCTTGATTTATTAATATTATAATATCAATAGGTATTTATATATTACATATTAATACTAGTTAATATTATAATATAGATGTGCCTGTAAATTATAGTTGAATGTGGAAGGTGTTAATATTTAGGGATGAGTTAATATGAAATCCGATACAATTGAGAGGAACTTTTGTACTCGTCATAGGTAATTGGATAAAATGTGTATTAAATTTAAGATGGATAGACAAATAAAGGAATTTGTATTCAGTGTCGATCCTATACATCTATGGAATTGACACTTCCACGCACGGGTGGAGCCACTGGTTGGCGTAGAGTGGCTTCAGCCTCCCATGAAATATTAATAATAATCTTATGAACAATGCCGAATTACTGTCCCGCCTTTAAAATTAAGGCAAAATTTCGGTGCTTGATTCGCCACTACTTCCACGATTATCCTATTGATAGTATATTCTTTTTATTTTTATTAAATTATATATGGATAGAAAAATGAAAGAATTGGTATTCAATGTCGATCCTATATATCTACGGAAATGACACTTCCACGATTATCTTATTGATAATATATTATTTTTATTTACTTTATTTTTAAACTCAATTATATTTTAATGCACTTTATTTTAGGTTGCAAATTTTATCTTAGTGTATCATTATTTATAATAACAATTGTCTAATTTGTCTATAGTTTTATCCGAATTCTGTTGGGTAATCTCTGCAAAAGATCATTACTCGTAAGAACCTTCCTTCTAGTTTCCGACCATGTGATTCGTATTGCAAATTGCGTATTAACTATACACTAAGAGGAAAGATCAAGAAAAAGAATAATCTTTATACGGAATAATTCAATATTTTTTGATGCAATAAATCGATCTCGTAGTAGTGTTTATATTATTCAATTAGTTATTGTGTGTGTCAGAGTTCTTTACTTGTTCTTGGCTTCAAAGCAATAAAATAAAACTGGATAAATTATAAAGGCAAAGCTAATTTACTGTACAGCATAATAAAGCCTGACTAAAATGTACTAGTTTGCTTCTGGAACTACTTCTGGTTTCATTTAATTGGCAGCCATGATTTTTTTTTTTTAAAGCTAAAACCATCCAAGCATGGGAGGATTATTCATGATTTCTCAATCCAAAAGAAACTCGTAACCGATAACACATAAAGTCATGAATGACTTTTGTGGCAAATAGTAATCATATCTCCACATGGAGACAATTTGTAAGATTCAGATAGATGTCTAAGGATACTACAATTCCAAACCTTATCTCATCCAAAGCTAGAAGATAAAACGCCAACCTAAACTATATATGGACTAAAATTTTCATCCTAGTTTTGAGAATAGACTCCACCCGAGGCACCAATGACCAAAAATCCTATTTGACAAAAATAGATTTAATTTTTTTTATTTTCAGAAAATATGGGTTAAGGAGAATCTAAATTTATATCATACGTGGATATTATTACTCAAATATGACTTCAAATCTATGGTTAAAATTGCAACATAAATTATGATGAATAGTACAATGTCAATTAGATGAAACCGAAGGTAGTATTCTAAATTCCTAGATGGAATACTAAACCGAATCAAGATTTTAAAAAAAAAAAAATTTTTTGAAAAGGAGATTTTTAAAATGAATATAGTGCTTTCAGTTATAAACTGGGTTGTGATAAAAATTTATTTATACATATTTTTAAAAATCCGCTACTGATCAGAACATAAGTATGATAATTATCAATTAGTGTTTGTAATTTTATAGTTCCGCATGAAAATTATGATAAACTATTAACTAGAGCCGGATCAGAATCGTCACTCGTGTGAATTGTGATTCGATTTTATGGTCACGTGGAAGGCCGCTGGGTGTGAACGTGCGGGTACGGTTGAAGCCTGAAGGACAAAATTAGGTGAGATAAGCACGTGATTTTACGGCAACTGTAACTAACGCACAACCAAAGAAATTGCCGCGCATTTTTTTCCACAGTGAAATAACCGTGATATTTTTAAGTTGAAAAGTACTATTTTTTTAATTAAAAAAAAGGGTTACTATTCTATTGAAATTTTATTTTATTTTACTTTATGAGCAATTTTTATTGCACTGCTGCTTTTAAATTTAATATTTATCATCTTAGGTTTTGACCTATATTTCCTTAAGTACAAATTCTTGGTGAGACATTATTTGTGTTTGAATTTTATTTTCTTTCTAACTTAATTTGTCGTTTACAATATTTAAATATATAAAATAAATTAGTAAATAAAGAAAATTATAATTAAATATAACTTATAATCCAAACATATTTACATATTAATAACATTCAAATGATTTTTTATTAAAATAAATAATTAAAAGTAAAAACAAAATACCATTCAGAGTCTAATAATTTATATTTCATTATAAGATAAATTATAAATATCACCCATGTCATTATAAGATGTTAGCATCGTAGAAAATTTTCTCAAAAATTTGATGATTTATATTTTCACTTAAACAACAATGAAATCATTATTTTATATTTTTAGTGAAAATGATGATGATCTCAATCCAGCTGTTGATGAACTAGGATTGCAACATTGTGATGTCGGACTATCCGGGTGCCTTTTAATCAAGGCAATGAATTTTCGTCATCAATATATAAGAGAGGCTATTAAGAAATCACATGTTGATTCTGCACTAATCATTGCTAGCTAGTTTCCCACTATCAATGTTTCAAAGAGTGAATGTAACGTTTCTTTCTTCTTTCTGTCAAATATTTAAATTTCATAATTGAATTTTAATTATTGTTATACATATAACCCAATCTTAGAACGCTTGATTTAAAAGTCAAATATAAAAAGAAATACTAACAATTTGCAAGCAAAAATCTTATTTAATCCCTCGATGTAGTAATTGGAATTCTACTATTTATCATACTCCCTCCGTCTCAGCTGAAATTTCACACTTTTTAGTCAACTTTGGCTGGGCATGTTTGACCGTAAATTGCAATTGACATATGTGTTATAATAGTATCATATGGGATATGGTTAGATTCACAATGCGCTTTATTTTTTACTTATAAAAGTTTTAGACCATAATAATGTATAAAAATAAAGTTATTCATGGTCAAATATGCTCTGAAAAAATTGGCCAAAAAGTGCAGTTATGGTTGAGACAGAGTGATAGTATTTTATGTATTTTTCTTCTAAATACTTCCTCTGGTTTTGAATTTAGTTACTTACAAATTTTCATTTGAGAACTGTCTCTATAGAGATTATGAACTATTGAACATTTTCAGAAATTAAGAGTGCAAGTTGAAAAACACGCATAAATATAGAGACTGACTTGCAAAAAAGTTTTTCTCTTTCTCCCTCTTGCCTTCCTCCTATTGTTTGATATTTCTGCAACTCCGATTTCAGTTGACCACCGTCGGAAATCATCAGGCGACGTCGACTATCTCCGGCAGCCATCCAGATGCACGCGACCGGAATCCGGCGAACTCCACATCTCGTTCGTTGTGCTTGTCGGCTTTCCATTAGGCATAGGCCATAGTGAACTGGTAGTGATCCGTGAGCAGAGGCGTCACCATTGAATTGGTCGGTCCGGCGATCGATCATCCGTTCTAGAAAGCGTCATTATTCTGACCGTTAGACGTCGTATCCTTTTCCCTTAGGGTTTATGTCCTCTCCTGATTGCTGAATTGGACTATGTGAGTGAGGCGGTGCGACAACGTAGATGTAGAGAAGCAAAAGGTGGAAAATAAAATAAGGAAAATTCAATGAATGCTCAAGTAAATTTATGGAAAAATCAAGACAAAACACTAAATGTTCAATCATAATGATTGAAATATCAAGACAGCACAATAAATAATCAAGCACATTGAGTAAAAGATCGATGCATACCAAAGAATGTTCAAGGAAATTAAAAGATCAAGACAAGATAAGGATGCTCAAGCAAATTGCTTGAAAGATCAAGAAAACAAAAAATGCTCAAGAAAATTGATTGAAATATCAGGACAAAATAGTAAATGGTCAAGCACTGTGATTAAAAGATCCAAACCTGCTGATTTCGGATAATTTCTGTAAAATTATCCAATCGTAACGACACTAGTACGACTGACCTGATCTATCGCTATCCTCTGTCGAATCCAAACCGGACTAATCTCAACACCCGTAAACGTTATTCTCTAATCTATCGGTTGACGTGTAGAAAATGGATTAATCGAATCCCAAATCTTGAAACCCAATTTCCCGAGGCGGCAACAAAGTAATTGCGTTCTGGTTCATGTCTTCGAGTTTCCCCAACGGAAATGGCGATTGTTGGTTGAAGAATCGTGGCAGAGGAATGGAGGTCGAGGAGCGGTGACCGAGGAATCAATCGTGTCGTCCCCATGCATTTATATCATGGAGTTTCCAAATTGCAGAATGGCCCTTAAAGTTTGTCTTAATCACGAACTAGCACCGAATATAAACTAATTACAGGTTGACCCCCATTTTTATGTTGCTACTATTGTGTCATTCCCTTGTCCCTTCATCTACACAAGAACAATTTTAACACTAGATATTCTCTTAGTTAATATATGTAACTAAGTTATCGACTGTCAAACTTGTTGTCAAATAATATTTTGGTTAAAATGTGTCAATTACCATGAAATTGAGGAAGTAAGTTCAGTATTAGATTAGACCCAATCGATATTAACTCAAGAAGTAGAATATGTAATTTTAGACTAGAACATTCAAGAAAATTGAGTGGAGGAGCGGTTGGTGTCAACTGCAAGTACAATAGAAAGCACGTGTGAAGAAACATAGAGCGTAAAAAGGTTTTGTCATTCGGATTTTCAGTGAATTGTGTTAGATTAATTTGACACGAGAACTCTTTTCTATGTTGTTGATGGTATATTGGTAGGTGGCCGTAACAAGAGTATCCCCCTAAAAGTTTGAAGGTAGGCACTCAATACTAATTTGAAGGTGTTGCATCAATATTAATCTAATTGTATAGGTACTGGTACTCAATTCAGAACGATCCGGTTCATTATCCAAATTATCTATCTCATCCCAACCTGTATAAATAAAAGGATGGGTATTTGGGTAAAGTTTGAAAGTAGACACTGAATATTAAACCTTTGAAGAAATATCCAGAAACTTACTAACTTAATCATCGCAGACCAACTTTATTTATTATTGTATCATTCGTGTTTATAACCTGGGTAAACATCCAAGTAAGCAAACGTAATAATATCTCTATTTTCTTCCTCAATTTTAATAATTGAGAAATTAGCTCCACACAATTATGCACAATTAGTTTAGTAAAATGAAACAAATTTGCGTGGCATAAAGGAGTCCAAAAAACCAAGCTTATCAATTATCGAACTTCACTTTCACAAATCACAATCAATTTCATCACGTAGTAGTAGAAGTTTGATGGAAATCATAGAGCGTATGAAGAAAAAACGTTAGAAAAAGTCGGTTTTGGCGGTTCGCAAGGGGCCATGCGCGACCGGCACGTGGAGGTGGGCACCAACTAAAGCCCATTGAGAACGGCCGTTACCACTCACCTCTGTTCAGTTACCACTTGCTCCCACAGAGTCAGTTACCATTTTACCAACTTGTTGACCCGACCCTCTTTCCCCATCACCCGAAATTTTGCATCCGTTTTTGTACTACCTCATCAACCGGGTCCCACTTCAATGTAAACCAACTCCCAACTAATTTTTAAATTTAAACAGCCTTTTTAATTATTATTTTTTGTTTTTTTAACTTTTAATGCTCGCTCCCAAACGCATTTAAAAATCAGATTACATGTCATATGTAGTGGATTCTTGAAAATGATTCTTGTATCAAAAATAAATAATCTATACCAATTTTTTTAATACACAATTTAGCGTAATTTATAATATTCTCTTCGGATAAGTTATCAGCAATCAAATATAATCATGATGTAAATATTTTTATCAAATTATATTAAAGTCACAAATATACATTTCATAATTATATTACAATTTATACCTCTCATAGTTTTATACAATAAAATACAATCTAATTAATGATATTCTTTCCTAACAAATTATCATCACCCTAACACAATCTTGATGTCATGTACTACACTTTATCAAGTTCTAGTACAATCACGCAATTAAAAATACAGTACATCACATTCTAATTATATTTCGTGAACAAGTATATCATCTGAACTAGTATTTTGAGATTACACACGAATATGTAATCTAATTAATAACATTTTTCTTGGATAAGTTACCATCATTTTAACACAATCATGATATCATATTCTCTATCAAAATAATGTAAAATTATGTAATTATAAATATTTTACATTTCATTTGAGTCTCAGGGAAGAATGTTTTAAAGATGACAGTTGTGGCATTTAATTAATTTTGTACTTCCCATAAATAATTTCAGAGAGGATAATCACAATTCACAAGTGAGAGTTCAAAAAATGATAAAATCAACCCAAGAAGATAAAACGAAATTAAATGAGGAATAAAGAATTAAATATCCCGTTGCTTGTGCGCTCCAGGCTGGCCGAGTCAAAGGTCCATCCAACCTCCTCAACCGTACGCTCACAAAACAAATCAAATCTCTCTCTCACACACTCACACACACACACACACTTACGCGCCGTTACGCACACTATAATTAACTTCCAAAACGGTCGGTGATTTGAATTTAAATTTAAAAAAATCCTCCCCTAATCCAAAACTCCCCGAGATTTGATCCACTTAGGTGTCCACTCCACTCGCCCACGCCCCGACGCGTGTCCCTTGCCAGCTGTTTCCACTGCTTAACTGCCTTCTCCCGGTCGCCCCACCGGCTGTACCCGGTCGCGCCCATCCCGCATCTCATATTTATACACCCCATTCTCTTCTTCCTCCTTGCTTCTCATCCTCTTGGCGAGGCTCCGCCTCTCCATTTTACAATTCAATCCAGTTGTACAGTAATCATTCCAAATTAGATCAATTCAAATTCTGCAATTTGGATTTAGGGTTTTCGAATTTTTTTTGAAAATTTTGTTTGTTGTTCGATGGGGACTTTTGCTCACCGGAAGGAGACGGATCGGATCAAGGGGCCGTGGAGCCCGGAGGAGGACGAGCTTCTGCAGAGGCTGGTGGACAAGCACGGGGCGAGGAACTGGTCGGTGATCAGCAAGGAGATTCCGGGGAGATCCGGGAAATCCTGCCGGCTGCGGTGGTGCAACCAGCTGTCGCCGCAGGTGGAGCACCGGTCGTTCACGCCGGACGAGGACGAGACCATCATCCGGGCCCACGCCAGGTTCGGCAACAAGTGGGCCACCATCGCCCGCATGCTCTCCGGCAGGACCGACAACGCCATAAAGAACCACTGGAACTCCACCCTCAAGCGGCGGTGCTCCTCCATGTCCGATGATTTCAATTTCGAAATCCCCCAGCAGCCGCTCAAGAGATCCGCCAGCCTCGGCAACCCCGGTAGCCCTTCCGGATCAGACCTGAGCGACTCCAGCCTCTCAGGGTTCGGATCCAAGCGCGCTTTCCGGCCGTTTACTCTTCCCGGCGGGATCTCCCCTCCGGCACCACCACCACCACCACCACCACCAGCAGCTCCGGTACCGGCGGACCCTCTCACATCCCTGACCCTCTCCCTGCCAGGATCCAGTTCGATCAGTAGCCCGACCCAACCCGAGGCTTCATCTCCAGTGTACGGGTCGGGTATGGGTGTCACTCCTATGATTACTCAAGTGGCGCCGCCGCCGCCGCCACCACCTCCACCGCGTCCAGTATTCAGTATGGGCCACAACAACCCTCGCTCCGCCATCCCCATGATTACTAAAGTGGCGGCTCCTCCTCCACCACCGCCAGCGCCACCGGCACCAGCACCACTGCCGCCGCAGCATGAAAGCCCGGTGTATCGCTTCTCCGCCCCCGCCCCTGCACCACCACCGGCGCCGGGAACTACACACGGCGGCGAGAGGCAGTTCTTCAGCCAGGAGTTCCTCGGAGTGCTGCAGGAAATGATAAGGAATGAAGTGAAGAACTACATGTCCGGCGTGGAGCAGAACGGGATGTGTAACGAAGCAATAAGGAATGCGGTGGTGAAGCGAATGGGAATCAGCAAAATCGATTAAAAGTTTAAAACTTTGTCAAAAACATGATTTTAAATCTGCCAATCAGTTTAATGAACTGTCTGATGATGATGGGAAAAAGGATTGGGAGTCTGGTTCGAACCTGGAACTTGAGAGATGACTGAAACAGGGAATGATTTTGTTTTTGGAGGGTTAGAAATTTTCATTTTTTTCATGTTTTTCGATAAAAAATCTATACAAAAATAATTGTAGTCTGGTGTACAAATTAGGAGGTTGGAGGGGGAAGCAGTCATGAAAGAATAATCAGAGTTCCATCTGTTCAAATTCTTGGTTCAATTTTCAGTTCTTTTGTTGGTTAAAATTGAGCAATTTCGTTTGAGAAAGTTTAAAACTTTGAAGAACTCTGGATGATCGGATTAAGAAATGTTATAATTAAACTCATTTTATATAATTAACATTTGAAACCGTATTCCATAAGAATTCCAAGATTCGAGCATTTAGTTTAGAGCACTGTTTATGGGGGGCACAAGTAACAGGATTTGGTCGGATTCCCAAACGAATAGAAAAATCAACGTGTTTTTGTTTTCGTAATTAAGCAGAGGTTGGCCGGAAGATCAGCCCCACAACCACCAGTGCCAGGTAGTCCGGGACCGGGACCATTTTCGAATTGGAAATTCAAAATCGGCACGAGTTTTATTCTTTTATTTCAATTTCTCGTTTTAGTATTTGGACAAATATCAAGAGTTTGAGGAGTATTTGTAGCATTGGAACCCTAACTTTGGGATAGGCATGTGATGCAACTTGTTTGGGAGTTACATGTTGAATAGAAACTCAAAATTTTGATGAAGTTTTTAAAAAATCGAAACTTGTTTGGGTTAGTAATAGTATACACTGAACTTTTATGAGATTATTGATACGATCATTGATTTTGCTGAACTTCTATTTATTTTTCTGCTCACATATTTGAATTCAGTACCCGTTAAAATTTCACATTCAATACTTTCCATTCTTGTCTAATTTTACACTCAGTTTCTATCAAATTTCATGCCAATTTTTGAGTTTCACGCTCAATAGTCAACGTCTATTTACTTTACTTTTCTATTTACGTTATACGTTTATGGTAAAATTTCATTTTTTTTTAGAATACTACAAATGAGTTATTTATTTAACAACTACATGTAAAATTACAAATCCCGCCACTATTAAACTAAAAAACTACTAGTAAACTACAAAATTAAGCTACTACTTGATGTTACAAAAACATAACAATTATACTTATGTTACAAGTTGATCAAGCAACATATCCACAACCTGCCTCATAGTAGGCCTTGCTTCTCTATCTTCCTCAGTGCATTGCAAAGCAACTTTCACCAAATATTCCACCATTTCCAAATCAAACCTTCCATCCAATTCCAAACAAGGATCCACAACATCACCAAAACCTCCATCTTGCACTCTAGCCTTCACCCAACCGACGAGCGATTTTGGCTCGGCCGCCTTGCCATCTCCGCCCAAATAGCCGCCACACGGACTTTTTCCGGTCACCAATTCCAGAACAACTATCCCATAGCTGTAAACATCGACCTTGGAAGTAATGGGGAGATTGAAAACCCATTCGGGCGCCATATATCCTCGAGTGCCCCTAATTCGCGAAAAACCTAGGTTTTCTATCTCACCCCTGATTAGTATCCTGGAAAGGCCAAAATCAGCCACTTTTGGCTGAAAATCTGAGTTCAAAAGTATGTTTTCTGGCTTCACATCACAATGCAGCACCCATTCCAAGCATTCTTCGTGCAAATACGCGAGCCCTTTAGCCGTTCCAACAGCAATAGCATACCTCTTTTTCCAGTCAAGTTTCTTACCAGAATGCAAGTTCTTGGCTAATGACTCATTCTCCAAGTACTTATAAACCAGGAGCCTTCGATCTCCTTCAGCGCAAAACCCCCACATTTCGATCAAATTCATGTGGTTTAGCCTCCCAATTGTGTTTATTTCTGCAAGAAATGTGGCCTCACATTGAATGGCTTTCTTCAAGAACTTGATTGCCACCACGCGGTTATCTGGCAAAACGCCTTTGTACACAACACCAGCTCCTCCCCGCCCAATTTCATCACGGAAGTTTCTAGAAGCTTTCTTCAGCTCAGAATAGCTGAATTTCCTGAACCCTGAGCCTGAGGCAAGAACGTAACCCTGGCTCCTCGGGTTTGCGGGCCCCTTCCGGGCCCTGAACGAAACCGAGAGGAGAAGACAGGCAACCTCAAATGCCCCGATTGCAAAAGTACACAATGCAAATGTCCTAACTATGTTATCTTTCTTTCTATGATAATCCCTTTCCACTAAAACGACATTTTCTGTGCACTGTAGAGTGAAATCCTCGTTTGGATTTGGGTATTTTGTCAGATTTTCCTCTGGCAATCTTATGAACATAGGATCTGGGAAATTCATGGAACGATAGCCGTTAAACAAAGTACTCTTCAGCCAGCAATTGTAGTACCCAGAATCCACATTAAATCTGTACTGAATACCTTTGCATTCACAATATTCCCGACAGGCATTTTTACAGCTCTCAAAGCTGAAGTTCGCGAAATACAAGAAATCAAAGCCGTAAATTTCAACATGAGGGAGATGAACAAAACCTGAGGCCGCCCTGGAATCATCATTAGGACAGAAAACCTTAAAATCTGGTTCGCATCCGAATGACCAATCCGTGGCGTTCTTGATTCTGTAACCTGGAAGACAGGTACATTTCCGACCAAATTCAGGTCCGTTAACACAAAGACTATTCTCGCCGCAGATTCCATGGATCCTGCAGGGCTCGGAAGTGTGCTGCCACGTGATGTCCCAGGTTTTATTTTCCCTGTCCAAACTATAAACCCTGAGATCACCATCATCGTCAAGAACCATTCTTCTCTGAATTCCGACACCAAAATCCAGTGTCTTGAACACAAACAGGTCAGATGATTCGAAGCTTCCAGAAGAATCGAGCACCGCGATCTTGCTGCTGTTGAACGTGGACCTCCCCGCGCTCCAAAGAGTTATCCACGTGTTAGGCCAGTATACGCTGGTGATGTCCGGGCCCTCGTACCGGAGATGGAGAATGCTGTCGCCGTCAAAGTACATCCTGTAAAACCCCGAAGAATGATTCGTTTGACTTCTCGAGGATACCAGGATACTGTTCCTGGTAAAAGGTTGACCCGGAAGAAGTGTGTTTGTCGGAAAGTCAAAGCTCTGCCATAGAGTTTCTCCATCAGGAGTTGCAAGCACGAGGTTTCCGTTTTCTCGGAGGTTCAGAAAAACAGAGGAAGAGTTCGTTCTCGTGTTGCTTGTCCAAACCGGGAGCTGCTGGCCGGCGTCTAGTAATACTAGGTTGCCTGAATTCTGCAATCGGAGAGCTGTGTTTTTGACGTTCACTGGTCGGTCCCGGTTGGCCATCCACACTGTTGTGCGTGCATTTCCGGTGCCGGAATCTGTGAACCAGATGGAGAAAATGTAAGCGTTTTCGCCGGCCGGAAAAAATCCGGAGCTGAAAACGTGCTGCGGTGATGAAACCAGGATGTCCTGAGGTGTTAGAGATGAGCCTTTTGTTAAGGCGGTGAAGGTTTCCGAGGTGATGAGATTCGGAAATGTTAAGGTTAGAGATGAAAGGAGGGAAAGAATTAGGACAGTTGCAGCCATGGAATTATGAGTTGAAATTCGAAATTCAATTATGGAGGTTTGGTTTTGATTGATGGCGGGCTTAATTAGTAGGAAGAAGATATTGTGTTTGACTCTGAAAAATTCATTGATTTTGTTTGTTTACTAATGAAGATAACTTGATAGCAAATTACTTTCTCAGTCAATAATATTATTCTGAAACATAATCTGTATCTTGACTATTTTTTAAATCACTTGGGTTAGCTCAAGTGGCCAAAGGCTTTGCCTTGGATAGGAGAGGTCCAGGGTTCAAACCTCCACTCCCCCAATTTGGCGTACCAAGCTGCATCAAGCGTGCTCAACTGAGTGACGGGAGCTGCATCAACTGGCGTACCGGAGCTGCATCAACTGGCGTACCGAGCTGCATCAGCGGGTGTAAATAGGGTCCTCATACCCACTCAAATCCAAGCAGGGACATAGGCCACTCGACATACGGAATTAGTAGACTAGGCTAGAGTATGATTAGATTAAGATACTTGTATCAGATTCGGTCTTTGTAAAGGGCAGTGTGCTCATTCAAAAAATATATTTATGGAGTGCTTATATACTTTATCTAACTTTGATTTTGTATATTATATCATTAGAAAGCCTAATAATCAAGATCTGTCACATTGAAATATTGGTTAAAATATTGGTTGAAATATTGGTTGAAATATTGAAACTGGAAATAAAATACTGTTTAAATACGAAAATAATATAATAAGTTAAATGATAAGCAATTTCCAAAATATTGAGCTTTCATTCTTTATCCATATTTAAGATGATAAGTACTAGAGCAATCTCCTAAAAGGGAAAAATAATACAATCATGTAATGATAAAAAAGACTTTTCTGAATTGTAATAACATTTTTTTAGTTTATTTTGAAACAGTCAACGAAATGGTTGATTTGATAGCTTGGGTCAAAAGAAATATTAAGATTTTTTTTTAAAAATTATTTTAATAGATTCTATTCATACGTGATTAGCAGGGCGGCAGCCATGGCAATTGGCAAAGCATCATTGAAAACGAAATGAAGCTCAGTTTGCCTGCGTTGCGTTCATTTCAGCAGCCTCGTGATTTTCCTGGAAAATCAGTTTACCTGTTATTCAACCACTTTTGTTAATTAGCCAATCAATTTTCCCATAAAGAACATGAATATGGATTGTTACTACACTGTCTACACATACTAAAGGTTCTGTTCTCTTTGTGATATTTGAACTCAAAAAACTTTATCTGAACTAAATTTTTTTTATCTGAACTTAAAAAACTTTATCTGAACTTAAAAAAACTTTATCTGAACTCATCTGAACTGAACTCATTCGTACTTAAAATTTTTAACTGAACTCATTTCAACTTAATTACTGAGCTGAATTGAAATATATAGATAAATTGAACTGAACTAAATTGAAACTAGCTAAAATATATATGATCATTTCCAATATATTTGAAATTTATTAGAATGATGCATCATGACTGAGTTTATTTTATGATGAATTGAACTGAAGTGTAAATTAATGTGTTAAAAAAATATTTGGTATAACTAAATTAACCTAATTTCCTATATTTTAAGAACTAAATTGAACTGAACTGAACTAAATTGAACTGAATCGAAGTAAAAATTAATGTGTTGGAAAAATAATTGGTATAACTAAATTAACCTTAATTTCCTCAAATAATATTTTACAGAACTAAAATAGACTGAACTGAACTAAATTGAAGTAAATATTTTTGTGTTGAAAAAAAACGATATGAATAAATTAACCTTAATTCATTGAATCAAATTATGTTGTTGTTGAGCTAAACTGAAGTGAACTGAAATTAATGTATTGAAAAAAAAAAAAGAATCGGTATGACTAAATTAATCTAAATTTCATCAAATTATGTTGAAACTGAACTAAACTAATACGAACAATTAAGTTCAAAAGAAGAGGGTCTACGACGCATGATAGTAATATCACAAAATATTTTTAGCATTATTTAAATTATTATAATATACAATATTGAACTGAACTGAACTGAATTGACATGAAAAAGTATAAAAATATTGAACTGATTTAAACTAAACTGAACTAAAATACAAAAAGTTTACTGAACTTAACTAATCTGAAAACTAAATAAGTTTACTGAACTGAACTTATCTGAACTTAAAAAACTTTATCTGAACTCATTTGAACTTAAAAAACTTTATCTGAACTTAAATAACTTTATCTGAACTTAAATAACTTTATCTGAACTTAAAAAAGTTTATCTGAACTAAAAAAAGTTTATCTGAATTCATCTAAACTAAAAAATATTCAAATAAACTCTAGAGAACAGGACCTAACTTTACTCTATTAAAATAGCTATTATTTTTCTAAACAATGTAACATCTAATTAAACACTAGAATGAATATTAAAACCAGGAAAATATGAATAACTCATATTTACACATGGATTTTTCTATGTAGGTACGTTTTTCTTATGCAAATTCACATTTTTACCAAAATACTTTTAAATGTACTCTTGCATTTTGGTTAGTTTTTTCATGCATTTACACATGAATAATGTACTCTTACATTATAGTAAAAATTTGGACATGCATTGAGCAACCCAATTATTAGTACACGTGCGTGATTGTAACTGGTGTCCTACCTAAAACTGAATAATGAAAATAGTAATATTAATTGATATTGACACGGATCTGAATTTAATGTTACATATTTTGGTGAATTCTTGCAATTTTCTGTTCGATCTATTTAGAAATATTTTCCCGATCAATAAAAATATGTATGATATAATTTTCCCATAATAGAAGTCTATTTTATGAGTGAATGCAATTGGTAGTGGCAAATGAGAAGCGATACCAGACTCAATTGAGATTTGAAACACATGTTAATCTTTTCACTTTTAAACCTAATGGTTTACCTATTAATAATGATCATTCATTCGCATGTTATTGCGGATCTTCTTACTTTCAAGACTGATATTTTACCTATTATATATAATTAGTTAGTGAGAACAATTGAGAGAATTTGTCATGATGAATAGTGACATTTGATGGACAAAAGAGTTTCAATCCTCATCAAATGTAATGAAAAGAAGAAAGCAACAAATAACCAAAACAAGGCATATTAGGACATGCCAAGATTATTCAACCACAATTTGACTTAATAAAACACACATTTATGCACATTATAGGCCTCGTTTGGCATTCAGCTGTTAGCTGTTAGCTGTTAACTGATTCCACCAGCTGTTAGCTGTTAGCGGATTTAATTAGCTGTTTTGACTAGTGTTTTGACTAGCGGTTTGTATATGAGTGTTTGATAAATAACAATTAGCTGTTAGCTGTTTTATTGTGTTAAATGACTAAAATAGACATTATTACAATTCATTATATATATTTTTATTTTGTATCTGTTACTTGTTTTGAAGTATTGAAAAATATTTTTATTACTATATGTTTGTTTTTTTTTATGTTATTTGAAAATTATTCATTATTAATATTTATACCTATATTTGTTTAAAATTTATTTTTAGATTAAACATGAATGTGTGGCCCCTTTAATTTTATTTATTTATGTGAGGTTTATTATTTTTTATACTCTTGCATAAATTTTTTATTTATTTATTGAGGTTTTTAAATAAATACAAAATTAATGTTTTGTACGGTTGCCTTCGTACAAAAAGTCACGTAGATAAAAAATATTGAGGTTTTGATGAAATAAAGAAAAAGGAAATTCTTGAGAAATAGGGATAAAAAAGATATTTTGTAATATTTTTTTAATGAAGTTTTTGTAAACGCTGCTCTTTTCAGCGTTTCAGAAACGAGAGGTTTCACCAAAACAGCTACGTAGAAAAAGCTATTCACCAAACACAGTAACTAGCTGTTTGACTAATCAACTATCCATATTTAGATGAAAAAGCTAAACGCTCTTCAAACCTCTCGTTACCAAACGAGACCTATGTAGCTGACCCAAATACTAATCTCACTAGTCACTCTCCTAAATGCATTATTAGCTAAAAAGTCAACATGTCAACCACTTGCCTCATACTTGGCCTAAGATCCTTGTCTTCTTCTGCACAACGCAAAGCAACCTTAACCAGCGTTTCCATCTTATCGCCGCCTTCCAAAACTCCGCCGCCACCATCGCCGCCATATTGCATTGTCTCCGCCACCCACTTAACCAGCCTCCTCGGCTCCATTGCGCCGCTACCCTCCCCAACAGGGCTTTTTCCGGTGATCATTTCCAGGACGACGATTCCATAGCTATACACATCAACTTTTGAGGTGATGGGAAGGTTGAACACCCATTCAGGCGCCATATATCCCCTGGTTCCCCTTATCCTGGAAAAACTCGAGGTCCGCGTGCCATTTCCCCGGTTTAACAGCTTGGAGAGCCCGAAATCGGCTACTTTCGGCTGGAAATTTGAATCCAGGAGGATATTTTCCGGTTTCACATCGCAGTGCAGCACCCATTCCAAGCATTCTTCGTGTAAATAAGCGAGCCCTTTCGCCGTGCCAAGGGCGATTTCGTACTTTTTATTCCAATCTAGGGTTTTAGATCCTGTTCTCTCGAACTTATCAGAATGGAGGGTTTTTGCTAGGGAACCATGCTCCATGTACTCATATACCAGCAGCTTATGCTTTCCCTCGGCGCAATAGCCCCAAAGCTCGATCAAATTCATGTGGTTCAGACACCCAATCGAGCTCACTTCTCGCGAAAACATGGCTTCTCCCTGTCCCTGATTGACTTCATTCAAGCGTTTTATCGCAGCCACGCGATTATCGGACAAAGTTCCTCTGTACACAATTCCACTTCCCCCTTGCCCGATTTCCTCGGTGAAGTTCTTGCTAGCTTTCTTGAGCTCTGCATAGCTAAATCGCCTGAATCCCGATGCCACCTGGCGATAGCCCTGGATTCTTGAGCTGGAATGAATCCTTGTTTTGTAAAAGTACGCGAGTAGACAGATGATTTCCATGCCTCCAACTGCTAAAGTGCACCACATCATTGTTTTCACATAGCCATGATGATGTTTCTTCGTGTATGATCTTTCCAACGTTGTAACATGATCTGAACTGCAGTTCAGCCTGGAATCCCTGGAAATGTTTGGAGAGAACGAGGAAAGGCGCGATTTCGGTAGCCTCAGGTACATTGGATCAGGGAAACCGATTGAACCGTACCCATTGAACAAAAGTGTCTTAGGAAAACAGTTGTAGTATCCTTGACCTAATGCAAACTTGAACTGGAAACCTCGGCAATCGCAGAATTTCAGACACAAATCTGCACACTGTTTGTATGTGTAGTTAGGGAAGAATCCAACGTCAAAACCGTAGAATTCAACCTGTTTGACCTCGAGAAAGCCCGATGCGCTCGGATCATCACAGGGGAGCTGGAAATCAGGCTCACATCCATAAGTCCAATCTTGCTGGTTTATGATCTTGTAACCTGGAGCACAAGCACATTTCCTTCCTGTTTCGTGATCATAAGTACACAAACTGTTCGGACCACAAATCCCATGATTGTTACATGGTAGGGTTTTGGCCTGCCATGAAACTTTCCAGGCCCGACCCGAGCTGACCCGGCTGTAGACTCGGAGACTCCCGTCGAAGTCGATAGTCAACCTGCGGTGAATTCCAGGGCCGTAGTCGGTGGCATTGAGCTGGAATTCATCGGAGGAATGAAAATGTCCGAATAAATCCAGGACAGCTGTCTTACTGTTGTTAACCGTTGACCTGCCGGCGTCCTTGCTGTTCATCCACGGATCAGGCCAGAAAATGCTGGTGATTTCCGGTCCCTGGTACATCTGTCGGAGAACGTTGTCGGCGTCGAAATACAGCTGGTAATATCCCGAGGAATAGTTCGTGAGGCTTCGTTTCGATACGAGAGGGGATTTCTGTGTAAGAATCTGACCTGGAAGAAGCGTATCAGTCGGGGAATCGAAGCTCTGCCAGATAACTTCGCCATTTTCGAGGTCTTTCACTTTCAGCACAAGGTTGCCATTATCAAGAAGCTGAAGCAGAAGCGAACTTGAGTTTGACCTAGTGTTGCTGGTCCAGACAGGGGACGATGATGATTCTCCGGCGTCCGTGAGTACGAGGTTGCCCGATTTCTGGATGGTGAACCTGGAACCCTCCCCGTTGACGGGGTGGTCCCGGTTCGCCATCCAGACCACAGTGTAGGCCCCACCGTCCTCGGGATCAGTGAACCATACGCTGAAGCAGTATGCATTCTCGCCGACGGGGAAGAATCCGGCTGTGAAAGTCGGGTTCGGGGTCGAAATCAGGGAATCCTTCACCGAAAGAGACGATGAATGTGCTGTAAATGGAAGAAGTGAGAATGTGAAGATCAAAACCAAGATATTAGGTAAGATGTTCATTATGGTTTTAGAGTGTGTATATGAGCGTTTAGTTTGAGTCTGCAAGATGTTGGTTGGAATAAATTAGGTGGTGTTTTTGGTGAGAGTTGTGAGCGGACTTGATATAAAAGGATATAATTTCTCTATATTTTCAAATTTCAATGTTGAAGTCATTTTCTACAACTTGCATCATTTTTTTCTTTCTTCTAAAAATAATGGAATTGTTATTCGTTACTTTAGTTGGGATGGAATTATGGCTGTCCCAATATATGAATAAGAGAGTACTTCAGCCGCCTGAAATAAATGTTTATAATTGTCTTATACTGTTTAATAATGGATGTTTACTCTTTACATCGGTTATTTGAATGCTAATATGTAGATGCTCATGAGAATTTTATTTCAAAGTAACATTACTTTTACTATGTTACTAGTGTACATTTAGAGAAAGAATTGGTAGAAATTTTCGCATAACGACATGAGAAATTTTAATCTTTTCAATTTTATACCTGATAATTATGTGTTGTGTGTTGATCTTCTCACTTTCATGCATGATCATTATATATTAATTATGTGTTGATTTTCTTTACCTATTAAAACCTAAACTATGATGAACTAAAATAGGATACAGTGTAAATTGAATTTCTATAAAATATATTATTTTCACAAAATTTTTTTAAAAATGAATCTATTTTTCAACGAAGAAGGGACGTTTGCCCATTGTAGAAAGTCAACTTGTAATTCATTCAGTTGGTTTAAGTAATAGTTATCATCATCTGTCAACGTTATAATAAGTAAAGTATTTGGGAAAATGTATTTATTCTTGGACATTTTTGGGTAACGAAATTCATAAAAAATGAAAGCATTGTAATCACTTATAAGATGAAGTCAAGAGTGTAATTAATGGTTGCGTATGCGTGAACGGCTTAATCAATTTCAATTCATGCGAATACGTTGGTCCTTGAAATTTTTCATAATTTTGTCGAGAGCTTAAATGACCAAAGTATTTGAAAATTGTCGAGAGCAAAAATTCTCAATCGGCGCATCTTAAAAGAATATAATTTTGTTTCAAACTAAACATTATTGTTTGCCGCTCAATTAAGTTGAGATTTCAAAGTATAACTCAAAAAACACCATCTCTTATAAAATCGACGTTCAAGTGATTCTGGAGATTTTAGTGAAATGTGAAAGAATTTGCTCACCTTTTCAGGTATCGAGCTTCATTTTCCAAATTAGGTAGATTACAAAATTTTTACTAATTCTTATTAGGTTTTTTCTAACAGGGCACTCGATAAGAATTCGTAGATTCCATCGTTAATTGCAGTATTCTGTTGGTAACTGTGTAGATCATAATTACACTTTCGTTGTTTGTGTTACTCATTTAAACTTTCATTTTACTTGGTAATTGTAGTATTACGCTATTAATTATACTATTTCTCTATTCAGTTGTAATTTAAGATATACTTCCACTGTTATTATTATTTGTTATATCACATCTAGTTTTTTAAATATTCCAATAAAACAATAAAATAGTGTATTAAATATATACAAATTCCAATAAACAAGTGTAATTTGTTTTTTCTTCTCTTTTAAAATAATATTAATAATTTTGATTTTATTAAACTTCAAATTTGATGGTAGTGGAACTTTTGTTATATAATAATCATTCTGAAAAACTTTTCATGAAATAATAAACAAAATTTCTTCAAAATTATTCCATATATTAATTATTCATATTAGGTGTTTTTTCTCCATTGATTTATAACATGCCGAAAAGAAAAATAAAATGGTTGTTCGACTTACAAATTATATATTTCAATATCGCAAAAACCATTAAATTCTACCTTCATTCTATTATTTTAGAATTCTAAATACTTAACTCATTCATGATATTAACTATAAATACAACTTTAGCAAGTCGGATCATCCGCGCAAATATTCTTCGCAAACATTACGCCAAAACGACGTTGTTTGTGTTTCTGCAATAAATTATCAAGTAAAATGTTTTGCGGACATTAACCATAATTTCGTTTTGATTGTTTATGTTTTACCGTAAATTCATAACCTAATTATTTTAGGTACAAACATCCACATGAGTCTAGATTAAACTATTTTGTCATGTTTTTGCTTAACATAATATTATTTAATGTTTGTTTTATTTAAAAAAAACTATAATTAATGTTTAATTAAAATTTTGAATATAATAAACAACAATATTAATAAATTAATAAATTTAAAATATTAAATAAATTTAAAATATTAAATAAAAATTAATTAAATTGTATTTAATTAACTTCATTTATATTTTAATTAAATAACAATAAATTAATCGACAACTATATTTTTGAAATGATAAATATTTCTTCAACCTACAAAATATTATAAAATACATAATTTTTATCTTTTCCATAGTATAAAATGTATGAATTTATCAGTGTATATGTATATTTTGTTGTTGTCGTGTTTCTTTCTTAGCAAATTTATCATCCTTCCAATTCTAATACCAAGTCTAACTCTTTTAAAAAAGAATTCGTGAAAGAAATGATTGAAAATAATGTGGGATGGTTGGATATATGCAATGGAAGAAGTTCAGTCAGATTAATAAATGATTGAAATTTACTGTAGAAAGACAAAAACAGTCATTTTGCGTAACATTGGCGTAGAATCTGTTGCGTAGAGGATCTGAGCAACTTCAGTAAGATACGTATGTGCATTTGCGATGTATTTATTACAATTAATGCATTTACAGATAATCACGTATGTGGAGTAGTGTAATTATAATCAACACAGTTACCAACCAAATACTGCAATTAACGATGGAATATACGAAATAGTTATCGAGTGTCCTAGGGCACTCGTTAGAAAAACCGTTCTTATTATTATATTTTTTTTTGATAAATAGGTAGATTACAAAGTACTAGGTAATTAAGGAGAAATGGAGTCGTTAAAACCCGTGAATTAGGTGAGCACTACCTGAAACACTTTTTATTTGTTTATTATTACACGACATTGTGCCATTTAATTTCAAGATGAAACATACTTTCCAACCACACAAGAGTCCCGAAAATGGTTGAAGGTTATGCTTCCTACGTAATTTGCATGACTCCAGGAAAAGACGCAGGAGATTTATGGCAGGCTTTTGTTGTAGTATTAATGGTTGTTAATTCTCATTTGAAACCTATTTTTTAGAGACCATGGACTATGGCCCTGTTTACCAGAGGTTATCTGTAGATCAGTTCAGTTCAGTTCAGTTCAATTCAATTCAGTTTAATTTAATTCAGTTCAGTTCAGTTCAGTTCAGTAAAAATCCAATTTGATGAAATTCAGGTTAATTCAGTCATGCTAATTCCATTTTTCAATACATCAATTTTCACTTCAGTTCAGTTCAGTTCAGTTCATCAAGAAATAAGCTCTAGTAAACAGGGCCTATAGACTCAATTTTGGGTGTAAGGGGTTTTTACTAATATTATTAAAAAGGTTAGGGATTAGAATGTAAATGATGTTTTGAAATATATTCCAGCAGGCAATTCCCAATTTTTCCCAAATCAGAAACCCACGAGCAATTCAACGCTTCCCAATTTGGCGATTCCAAAGTTTCGAGCAATTCTTCCAGTTCCGACCTCCGTCACCATTTTCCGGCGTGATTCTTCTGTAATCAGGTAATTCCGGGGTTGCTTATTCGTTTTTTTACTTTTAATCATGCTCTGTTGTTTTTCGCCGACGATATCATTGTTTTTCCGGTGATATCATGCTCTGTTGTTAGAATTCAGGTAGCTCATCGTTGTTTAGATGCAATGCTTTCGCGGTTGTTGTTGTTTTTCGTTTGAACAATTATCAATTTCAGAGACCGACGATTTCAGAGCTTGCGCGATGTTGTCGGTTCGTTTATGTTTTCTCTGGTCGTATCTGTTGAAGCTATCGCGGGGGCGGCGGTGTTGATGATAGAATGATTACAAGCACTTTCTGATCTATTTGAGCGATTGCAGGTGGTGGCGGAGCCGCCGCGAAGGTGAAATTGACCGATCTAGTAGGTCATTCTTTTGGGGACGGAGGGAGTATGATACCAAGGTAAGTAGTAGTATCTTGATGGAGTAAATCTAATTGTTGGTCCCTACTAAAAATAGGGAATGTAAAACTAAAATCCTATTAAGGTTTGATTATTATTAAATTGAAGTAAGAAATTAATTAGTAATATTTGTTATTAATCAATATATAGAATTATTATTAATATAATTATATTGGGGTTGGTCGGGTATGAGGCGGGTATGGCGGGGATGGAGCAGATGTGGCGGGGATGGGGCGGGTGATATATAAAATCCACGCCCGTTCCATGACCCATGACGGGTTATGATTTTATCTCCATCCCCGCCCCATTACCCATCAATTTTTTCTTATCCCCGCCTTGTCCCGGTGCAAATGGGGCGGGTCTCCACCAAAACCCGCCCCAGTGCCATCCCTAGTCTCAATTGACAATATTAATCATGATCATTCACTGAGCTCAATTGAGAATTTGTCATAAGTTTATGATCTTTCCTTTTTCAATTATATCCACTTAGGGTGTAAATGAACTGAATCGTTCGTAAGCAACTTTCGAGCAATTTGATAAAAACTCAAGTTCGAACTCGGATTCACCGAGCTCGAAATCAAACTTGTATATATAACGAGTTGAGACCGAACATATTTTTACCAGTTTGATAGGATTAACAAGCTTATCGAACAAATATAGGTGATTAAATCAAAGCTCGTGACAGGGTATGAAATTAAATTTAAAATTTCTAAAATTATAACTGTATAGAATCAAAACTAAAGTCTTTTCCTTAAATCAACTGACTTAAGCGACAAGGAAGAATTTGCAAGTCAATAAAAAGGTAGAAAAGTCAAATACTATCTAGAACATCTATTAAAATAGTCTTTAAAAATCATATACTATCTGCGAATTTCAAATGAAACAAATATTCTTTTCCCCGAAAAAAATTAAATCATGAAACGTAGAAAAGTAACTTGAACTTAATCCATGAACATTCCAAGAAGATCAGTTAATTAACAAGGGCCTTTGACATCACGGTTCACATGCCAGAACTCAGAATAATTTCTTAATTTACAATAATTTACAATATTCAACGCGCCCATTTGAATTGATCAGATCAACAAAAACAAACGCCAGAATTTTCTTTTTTTCTTTTTTTTTTCCCTCTCAAAAAAACAAAGAAAAAAAAGCCAAGAATGATCGGAAAAAAAAAAGCTTCACCAGCTCTTCTTATGGGAATGCCTCCCGCCGGTTGACTTTTCCACCGGTCCGGCCAACACGCTCTTCGGAGAAGACCCCGGCGACGTTGACCGTACTATATTCTTGTCACTGTGCCTCCTCGTATAATCCTTCTTGTTCTTCGATTTGTCCGAGGTTGTAATAACGGAATTAACCGCCGCCAATTTCTTCACCACCTTCACCGGTTTCTCCGAACTGGAACTCGAGTTCCGTTCTTTGATCATGGGAACTAAATACCAGCCCAGAGAAGTACACAGAATCGCGAACGATCTTCCGTACACCGTCAACAACGTTAAAATGAACAGCATCACCAACGGCAGATAAAAATAGGGATGTCTCAAATCGACATTTCCGATCATCTCCTTAATCTTACACTGCTCGACGCAACCGCCATAAGTTTTCGGAACTTCCTCTTCGATGATCTCAGGCTTTTCTTGCACAGCTTCTAATTGAATCGTGGTTTTTCTGGGCTCTTTTTCTTTTTCTGGGCTCTCCATTTTCCGATCCTTTGATTTGACGACGATTGGTCTCCACTTGTCGGAACCGGAGTACACGAACCGGACAAAGGAGATATCCTCGGACCCCTTCTGCGTGTAAATCTTCTGTTTCTTGCCTTCGAGCTCAGCTAGAAGCTTCGAGAACTTGTCGAGACCGCGATCGGCATAAGGGTTCTTGTTGTAAAGATCCTTGTTGGTTTTTCTTGATCTCTTTTGGGCAGGGTAGGGAGTTAACAGCTCGTCAAGATCGTATTCTTCTTGATTGCTGAAGCTCCCTGCGCAAGCAAACGCGTTCACCATATTATCTGTACTGAATTAATGAGTCGATGAGAATGAAAGAAACGTCGGAAAATTATGATAAGGAATATGAGGTTTGGGTTTTTAGGACAGGAGTTTTTGTTTGTAATGGTTTTGATTTTGTACGAATGAAATGAATAGGAGTGATGGGAAAGAGTTAGAGATGTACTTATTGGAATAACGTAGGAACATGGGAGGCCCTGTTTAATTTATAATAGTACTTGAAATGGATCCAATCAAGAATGGTCAAAATGGATTAAACTATTTCAAAGTCTTCTGGAGAAACAGTACTTTATCAAAAATTAATTTCAGTTTTTAAAATTTTATCTTAAAGAAGCTTCTTTGGAGTGTAAACTTTGGCGTGAGATTTGTTAGACTTTTTGTTCTGAAGTTCTAAACGTACAAACAGCGTATCAATTGGGAAATTCAATGTCGAGGATTGCTGACTTCGTCGTATAATTATACGAGTACAATTTTAAGCAGAAATTTAATTTTAGTTTTTTTTAGATATTAATTAATTAAACGAATTAAGATCCATAAATCTCTACTTAATTATCAAAGCTGTTGTTGAGCGCTCGAGATCCTCTACGCAAGAGATTCTACGCCAATGTTACGCAAAAATGACTGTTTGCCTTTTTACAGTAAATTTCAATAATTTATTAATCTGACTGACCTTCTTCAATATAGATTACTTGCATATATTCAATCATCCCACATTATTTTCAATAATTTCTTTTACGAATGCTTTTTTAAAATAGTTAGACTTGGTATTAGAATTGGAAGAATGATAAATTTGCTAAGAAAGAAACACGACAACAACAACAAAATATACCTATAGAACGATAAATTCATACATTTTATGCCATGGAAAAGATAAAAATTATGTATTTTATATCAAAGAAATATTTATCATTTCAAATATATAATTGTCGATTAATTTATTGTCATTCTCAATTTATTTAATAAAAATATAAATAAAATTAATTAAATATAACTTAATTAATTTTTATTTAATATTTTTATTTATTAATTTATAATATTTTTGTTTATTATATTCAAAATTCTAATTAAACATTAATTATAGTTTTTTTGATAAAACAAACATTAAATAATATTGTGTTAAGCAAAAACATGACAAAATAGTTTAATCTAGACTCATGTGGATGTTTGTACGTAAAATAATTAACTTATGAATTTACATAAAACATAAACAATTAAAACGAAATTATGATTAATGTCCGCAGAACATTTTATTTGATAATTTATTGCAAAAACACAAACAGCGTCGTTTTTGCGTAATGTTTGCGTAGAATATTTGCGCAGAGGATCCGACTTGGTTGTTGAGTTGTCTTCACTTTTAGTTTTAATGAGGACCCTATGTCATAACTCGTATTAAAATTATGAACTCAGCTATCCAACATATATTTTGTGTAGTTCAAAATTTATATTGATTATTATCAATAACGTCATTGGTTTTTGGCCATGAATTTCAAGGTTGCGTAAACTCGTTTATTATGTCAAAATCATAATTATTAAGATGCCCCAAAATTATCAGCTCTCCCTAACTTAAGAGCATCTACCATGGTAGGCTACATCTTCACTTGCCATGTCACATTCTAACCAAATGAGGTGGCAAGCTACATAGCTCCACAATGGTGAGCTACTATATTTATAGTTATAAAGGGCCCGCGTATTTTTTTAATATTTTTACCAAGAATTTTTACTATCATTAAAAATAATTAATGTATTTATCTAAATGATACAAATACTATTGATTTAAAAATAAATAAATTATTTTATAACAGCTAAAAAATAATTATGTTAAATTATAAAGTGATTTGCAAATTACAAATAACAAATAATAAAAATAAATAATTATAATAAAAACATTTAGACTACCAATATATTGCAAATTATTAGAAAAAACTTGGTCTTTGTGAGGATGCTCTTCTACAAAAGAAAGAGGAAATTCGTCAAAATTATTTTGCAATTCTAACCAAGGACACATCAAATATGGATGATAGAACTAGAAAAAATCATGAACAAGTGTGTGAAATTCTTAGAAATAAGTATGGAATGCCATTAGAATATATTTGATGTATTTTTTTTATTTTTTTTTTGCATTTGGAATAAAATTTTATTGGTATAATGTATTTAAAATTTTTATGAAAGAATACAAATCAAAGTTTGGATATATTTTAAAAAATAATGTTTATATTTATTATATTTATATATTTTTTCAAATTATTTATAAGTTATATCAAATATTAAGTATAAACAAATATAATATATACAAT
The DNA here is from genome assembly GCA_963678965.1 of Cruciata laevipes. Lineage (NCBI taxonomy): Eukaryota > Viridiplantae > Streptophyta > Magnoliopsida > Gentianales > Rubiaceae > Cruciata > Cruciata laevipes. The sequence continues at coordinate 3,600,991 of OY787639.1, forward strand.
ATTAAAATATTAAAATATATTTTTTATAAATATTATTTATTCATGCTCGTAAAATAATTAATTAAAGTAAATATTTATAATAGAATATAACTACGTGAATAGAAAGAGAAATTATATTTACCAAATAAAAGTAAATGAAAGGAAAGAGAAATTATATTTACCAAGTAAAAGTAAAAGAAAGGTAATTCATAACATTAATGACGGCAGTACTGCTCTGTGCGGCAATACTGCTCGTGTAGTAGTGTCTACGTGGAGTGAAACAATGGTAAGTTACACTGCTGAAATTTATCAAATATTGCAAGCAGTCCCGTTTCTTCAACCATTGGAGATACTCTAAAACGTTTAGGCAACCATTGGCTAGTCTAAATTTTGCGAGTATTTAATTTTGGTGACTTTATATATTTAAGATCAACGTCAATGACGTTTAATTTTCTGCCAAATATAATTAATCATCCCGTCTACAATTTCTATGATGGTTTGGGGATGCTATGCACAAGGATAAAGCATGAATTTGTTGATTAAAAATCATGAAAATAGATGAAATATTTATTGCAATAAATGATTTATCAAGGAATGAAAGGAAATGATGAAATTTCACAATTTCCTTCTCATTTTTCCTTTTTGGTTAATTCAATGAAATTAAAAATAATGATAGCATGCGTGGTATTGGTGGCGGATAATGGATACCACATTAACGGAGGTGATGGTAAGTGGTGGCCGGATTGGTGGTGATGGTGGCTGTAGCCTGTAGTTGTGGAGTGAATAATGGTGGTTGATTATCGGTAGTGGTCTATGTCTGAAAGATGGGGTATGATGATGGTATGTAGTGGTTGGAGTTATGGTATTATGATCGATGGCGATTGGATTAAGTAGCAATGGTCGCGGCTAGAGTAGTGGTCGGTCGTAGAGGTTGATGGTGTGGTAGTGCCTGCCGGAGTGATGGTAGTGTTGGTGGCGTGATATTGATGGTGGATTAAAAGAGAGAGAAATGGTGAAATCTATGGAGCATAAAGGCGATATCCCTCGCCTGCAGGACAGAAATGGTGAAATCTACATTCCAATGATGGTGTGGTCGGGAATGGTGATAACAGTATTCCGAGGAAATATTTGAGTGAGCAACGAAGGTCGACAATCAATTTGAATATGAAGCAGGAGGTATTTTAAGTAATATTTGTAATGTGTAACAAATTTATTTATATGTATATATAAGTTCAAATCCGTCATAAATTCAGTTTACCTCTATTCAAATAAGATAAAAACAAACAAGCTCTAAAAGTCCAAAATTTGATTACAAATTTCCACCAATAAATAGCTTTAAAAGGAAGTGGGGAATTGGTTACGTCATACGTGAGACTGAAAGTAACCCTTGGTTTAGAATAAGGTAAATTAATCAGCCGTTCGTATAATTTGTATCTCTTCTGCCTCAAGAAAATAAAGAGCTTTGCAATAAATTAGTTAAAGAACTGAGAACATTTTCAAAGGATTTTCAATTGTAAGAACTAAATAAATATTAGTCAATGCAGTAATAATTAAGGCAAGAAAAATTCGACCCTTTTAATTTTCAAATATATTGAGATCAATATTTCAAAATCCAGCGTTTTAACATTATCTTGTTATAAACTGCACGTGTCGTGTAGTTATCTTATCATAATTTAACCTTCTAGAAAATAAATTCGATTAATTATTATAATACGATATATAAATGCGTATAGATAGTAGTTCACTTGAAGAATGATCGAATTGACCAATGACCAGCGGCATAAAGATTTAAAAGAATAAAAACAGATATACGCACTCAGGTAAACGCTACTCTCTTTACTCCAGTTCTAGAAACCTGCATTAATTTCATTTCCATTTATTAAATCCAAATAATGCATGACAGAAAATTTTGGTATCATGCACTAAGGAAAAAATAAAATAATATATAAAAGTGATGAAATATATTTTAAATCAATTTCAAGTGATGTAATAATATGTATGTTTAAATTAATTAAGTGGTATAACGTTTCTAAATCGGATCCGTTAATAAGTCGATCGAATTTACAAATCTATTCTTCGACTTGTACACAGTTATCCTACATTAAATCAAATTCAAATTTCAAAAACCATCCTTTAATTTTATTTTAACTAAACAAATAGTCAAATACTATACTTCAAAATGCTAAATTTCTTATCCTTTCAATTTGCTTCTAGAAGTGAAAAGGATTGTTGTCCAAGAAAATAATAAAACCTTTATCACGCACTTGTAGTGTAGTGTGACATTAATAATTAATAATGAAAAGCCCCGAAGACGATGACTTCACGACCGTGAGTCCCGTGACACCCAAGTCTTCTGAAAACTTAAAGCCTCTCATTGGACCAAATCTAAATAAATGGTACATCTGTCATTTTTGACCCAAGGAATTTAAAGGATATTACATTATTTTTTTAAAATTTGTCAATGATTCCGATAAGTATGATTATTTTATCATAATACATCACTCTTAAGCATATGATTTTTGTGGCTGCCTTGTTGGCGGCCATACTCAATTATACTCTTTATATATATTATAGTATTCAGCTGGTTGCATATTGTTTCAAAAAAAAAAAAGCTGGTTGCATATCAGTTTTGAGTTTGCAGATTAATAATAGTCAATTCCACAACGTCACTTTTGATTATGAGTAATTCTCCCGTGAGGCAGCCTCACCTATGAGGCAGGGCCCAATAAGGCCCATATTATAAGTAAATATAAAAGAACACTAATTATTAAAAATTTCAGGGGTTAATTTGTAAATATCACTAAATTTTCATTCTTTCTTCGCCACCTCATCATTCTACCTTGCTGTCACCTCATCAAACCTCAACGCCACCTCATCATACCTCAATGCCAACTAATCATACCTCGATGCAACCTCATCACACCTCGATGTCATGTTATCATACATCGATGCCACCTCATGAAACTTTGTCGCCACCTAATCATACATCAACGCCACCTCATCACACCTTGATGTCATGTTATCATACCTCGATGTCATGTCATCATACATCGATGCCACCTCATGAAACTTCGTCGCCACCTCATCATACCTCAATGCCACCTCATGAAACCCCGTCGCCACCTCATCATACCTCAACGCCACTTCATGATACCTCAACGCCACCTCACCAAACCTTGACGCCATCTCACCAAACCTTGACGCCACCTCATCATACCTCAACGCCAACTAATCATAATTCGATGCCACCTCATCACACCTCGATGTCATGTTATCATACCTCGATGTCATGTCATCATACATCGATGCCACCTCATGAAACTTTGTTGCCACCTCATCATACCTCAACGCCACCTCATGAAACCTCGTCGCCACCTCATCATACCTCAATGCCACTTCATGAAACTTCAACGCCACCTCATCATACCTCAACGCCACTTCATAAAACTTCAACGCCACCTCATTATACCTCAATGCCACCTCATCAAACCTCATTTTCAACACACCAAACCTCAACGTCGACGTCACAAACGTCACCATCAAAGATCTTAACCTCAAGTTCGACAACACATACCTCATTTTCGACTACATAAACATCACCAACACAAACCTCAACATCGACGAAACATACCTCATTTTCAACAACAAAAACCTCATTTAGAACGATATAAAGCTCATTTTCAATGGTACAAACCTCATTTTCGAGGACACACATCAACGTCGACGATGTAAACTTTGACACCGGGGACGGAAACCTCAATGACATGTCACTGCCACATCACCGCCCCATCACCACCAAATCACCACCGTTTAACCACCACGTTAGCACCCAACCCCACAACTACGCCACCACCACCCACCGTACAAAAAATAAACTCCTTATTCTGATCGACAGACGATCCTCGATCATGAACTTGCCGGCGACGTCTCATCGAAATCACAGACCTCGAATTTTGCAGACGCTCATCCCAACGTCGTCGATCACTCAGTCGCATCGCCGTCGATCGGGATAAATCGATCAGCTGCCTATCGATCTTTGGCTTGCGAATTTCCGCCTCACGAACTGTCCTCCCGCGATCTCCGATGGTGGTGGAGTGGCAACACTAGATGAGCCGGACGGCGGTTACGAAGTGAATTAGAAACGGGCAGATTTGGGAATATATTGAGTTACTTGTAATTGCAAATATGGGTCCCCATATTTTCTGCTAATATAAGACAAGACCCATGCCCAATTAATTGTTCAGTAATTATATTATGACCCCTGCCTCTTGGGTGAGGCTGACTCACCCAAGAATTTGTCTTTGATTATTGTCTTATTTAAAGTAGTAAGATAATATTATCGGTTATCTATAGCATATATTATAGTATTTATTTTTTTTAAATATGCTGAACGTGAATTGAAAAGTGTGGAAGAAAAGAGTTTGTCATATGTTAATGTTTATTATATAAATTTTAATGACCTGTTGTGTTTTATATGGATTAATTTATCACCATGTCAAGAGCAAATGCTTAACTTCATTTCCATTCAATTATATATCTTATTTAATTAGTGTAACCAAACAAAACCCTCAATTTCAAAATTACATTAGTTTATCTCAATTTGACAACAGACAAATGTTGATCATCTCATTTTCATGATTATCTATTCTGTGTCGATATTCTCACTTTCGAAGCCTGATCTTTTACCTATTAAGCATGATCATTATCTGTTTTGTCTTGATCATCCCACTATCAAAGTCTGATATTTTTTACCTATTAAACATGATCATTTAGTGGATATATTAATATTGATTTTTTCACTTTCATGCTTGATCATTACATATTCTCACTTTAAAGTCTGATCTTTTACCTATTAAACTTTTGAAAGCAATTGAGAATTCTAAACAATATGCATGTCACAAAGTTATTCAAAATTACACGGAGAGTACGCATGCTACATCCTCGTTGCTCCAACCGGCGCCGGCGCCAGAGCTTCCGAGAGGAAAGGTGTAACATTTGGCGGCGCCGATTCGGTTGAACTAAACGGGAATTGTTCCCAACGGGCATTAAACTCGTTTTTACCGAGCAACACCAACTTTGGAAGAATCCGCCAACTGCAAGACCATATGCATCTATTGTAATCTCTGTGTTCATCGTACGCGTCGAAGAAGTACCAGGTGGAGTCCTCCATGCGAACGTGGCAAGTATACTTGGAAGGGGTCCAAATGCTGGAATCAAACTCCCAGCTCATCACCTCCGTGTATTTCAGGTCCCGATAACCGAGATCACGGCCGCCGTCGGATGATTCACAGTGGATCGTTATCGGTCTGCCGCCGTCGTTGATGTCGTTCCACACCATCCCTGTTATTGCACCGTCAACCCTGATAATTAGGGCTGTGATTTGGACACTCAAGATTATTACGAGTATAAAAAGAGTATGATGATTATTAGTATTGATCATGATCTTTTTCTTTCTTTCTTTTTTCAATGGTGTGTAATTAAATTGAAATCGGCAGTTAGAAATTTATAAGCTAAGAAGGTTTGTAAAATTGCACTGAATTTACAATCTGTCAAAGGATGTGTGTTTGATTAAGATCGTAGCATATATAGAATGACCTACTAGCGGAAAAATCACATTTTTTTACCGTAATATTGTTGGCCTTCTTGTTTACTACTTTGGCCTAAATGGTAATGATAGTTGTGTGTAATTGTCAATCGAGTTCTTAAGAGGAATGAAACAAGAATTCAAGAAACAGCTTGGATTAGTGAAGTACATGCTTGATGCAGTTATTTTCTTCATTAATTAACAAGAATGGGATTCATCATTCTCTTTTAATCTTCTTTCCTAGCTTCCCATTATGGAAAATGAGAGATTTTTCATTTGTTTGTTGATTCTTAATTTATATTATTAAATAGTGTGTAATTTTAACTACTCACACATTATAATGGTTATCGATCTGATTCTTGGTTCAAGATGTTTATATTGATGTTTTGTACTCTATAATCTATATATAACAACCAGATCATGTTTTTGTGATTTGTATTTATAGTTCTCGGTGTTATTGTAGAGGCTGTGTTTTCCGTTAGAGATTTTTGTTTTTCAAAATGTTTATAGCTTAAAAAATATAGTTCATTAACCATCTGGACTAGCCCAGTTGGTCATGGGCCTTGCCCCCAGAGGAGGTCTGGAGTTCGAAACTCCCAGAGGTAACATTTCACGCAAATTCTCCCAGATCCCCTGGGTCAAGTCTCCAGTCGTACTCAACTCAAGAGTCGGAGTTGTATCGATGGTGTCAAGAGCAGGGGAGTATCAATGGTGTAAGTGGAATCTTCACTCCACTCTAAGCAACACGGTGAGGACCTCGGCCACTCGACATACGTGATCAGTAGAGTAGAATATGTTAGTGTAGGATTAGATTAGAGTAGAGTAGGATTCTTGTATCAGATTCGATCGTTGTAGTGTTCCCTTAAAAAAATATATAGATCATTGGTATAGTAATTGATGCACGATTCGTTTCTCATTACAAAAACAATCATAACTTTTGTGATTAGCAAATTTTTATCCCAAAAGTGGTATTACCATAGTTTTTGGGGTTACTATATTTATGTCTATTTTTCTCGGGTAGATTCGCGTTTTTACCAAAATGCATTAGGCCCTGTTTACCAGAGCTTATCTGTAGATCAGTTCAATTCAGTTCAATGAAAATGTAATTTGATGAAATTCAGGTTAATTCAGTTATGCTGATTCCATTTTTCAATACATCATTTTTACTTCAGTTCAGTCAGTTTAATTCAGTCCAGTTCAATTCAATTCAGTTCAGTTCAGTTCAGTACATCAAAAAATAAGCTCTAGTAAACAGGCCATTACTTAGGCATAAAAACAACTTCAAATGTATTCATTTGGAGGTATTAGGACAAAAAAAGTGGACAAATCATTGATTATGGACCTCGAAGCAATGTCATCATTTGTTATGAAAACATCGAAACTTAAAACATCATTTGTTCATACATTGATTATGAACAAATTCTCAATTGAAACCGTCTCACTAAATAATCATGCTTAATATATAAAAGATCAATCTTGAAAGTGAAAAGAATAGGTTTGGAAATGAAAAAATTAACATAATAAACTGTATAATCATGCTTAAAATGTAAAAAATAAATCATGTTTGAAAGTGAGAAAATTAACATTTATCCTAATGTCAAATGAGACTGATAATTTTTTTTTTTTTAAATGAGACCAATCTCATAGAACCTTCTCATTGACATGACAAATCAATTAAAATTTCACTAAATGCATCTATTAAAATAATTTAAGCAAGTCATAACTTTTATTACATGCATGTCCGAAAACATCAGGGTTGGAAATGCCCAAATCGAAAATGATCAACACTGAACAAATAATGACCAGGAATGAAAGTGAGATGATCAACATTTGCCTCCTGTCTCAAATAGAGTTGTACTACATGAGACAATCTCTGTCTTAAAAAGAGGGCAATGAGAAAAAGGACAAATGTTGATCTTCCTACTTTCAAAATCTGATCTTTTACATATAAAGTATGATCATTCAGTGTATTACTATCGATCTTCTTACTTTCATGCATGATAATTACCTGTTAAGCCTGTTATGTGTTGATCTTCTCACTTTAAAGCATGATTTCTTACATGCTAAACTTTTGAGACTAATTAAATAAAAAAAGTATCAATTGAAAATTTGCAAATCAGTATATAGCATGGAATATTATTATAAATAATATGACATTATATAATCAACCAAAATGTCACAAAGTTATTCAAAATTACATGGAGAGTATGCATGCATGTTACATCCTCGTTGCTCCAATGGGCGCCGGTGCCGGAGCTTCCGAGATGAAAGATGTAACATTTGGCCGCGGCGGCGCATCGGTTGAACTAAACGGGAATTGTTCCCAACGGTTAAATTCCTGGTTTTGCCCAAGCAAGACCAAATCTGGAAGAATCCGCCAACTACAAGACCATCTGCATCTTCTGTAATCTCTCTGTTCATCGTACGCGTCGAAGAAGTACCAGATGGAGTCCTCCATGCGAACGTGGCAAGTATACTTGGCTGCGCTGGTATAAAAATCCCAACTGATCTTCTCCATGTAATTCAGGTCGCGATAACCGAGATCATGGTGGCCGTCGGATGATTCACAGTGGATCGTTATCGGCCCGCTGCTGTCGTTGATCTCGTTCTGCACCTTCCCTGTTATTGCACCATCAACCCTGATAATTAGGGCTTGGATTTGGACACTGAAGATGATTAGGAGCATAAAAAGACTATGATGATTATTAGGATTCATATTTTTTTGTTTTTTTTCCAATGGTGCGTGATTAATAAATTAAATTTGGCACTTTGAAATTTATAAGCTAAGCTGGTTTGTGAAATGCACTGAATTTACAATCTGTCAAAGGATGTGTGTTGATTAAGATTGTTGCATATATAGAATGACCTTTTTTACGGAAAATTCACATTTTTTTTCACCATAATTTTGTTGGCCTTCATGTTAACTACTTTGACCAAAGTGGTAATGAGTTTTTTTTTTTGAAAGCAAAGTGGTAATGAGTTTGTTGTATGTAATTGTTAATCGGACAAAGTAGTAATGAGTTTGTTGTATGTAATTATCAATCGAGTTCTAAGAGGAAGGTAACCATGTTAATAACTAATATATAAACTCGAAGGTAACACCACCTATTTTCAATTAGTTTTAGGATGAAAGTCTGAGATCTATATAATTTGATAAACAAGAAAAAACTTGGGTTAGTGAAACATTGTGCTTGATCAGCTTATATTTTCTGGACGATAACGCCTCAATTTTACTACTCCCTCCGTACCAGCTAGATGCACAATGGAAACTTTTCACGGTCTTCTAGACACATATTTTGACTGCTAATAACTTTAATTATGTATATTAGCAAGGTATAAAAGTTTGATATTAATAAACTACATATAATGAAGATTTCAACAATATTACATATGATAATATTTTTATTTATTTATACATTTAAAATTGCAGTCAAAATTTAGCATTTTTGACTAAAAAAATTCTCATGTGCAGATGTAGTAATACAGTTTGTATTATGTCATAAAATAATTAAAAAGTCCTACATAATTTGAAACATTTCGATATTCATATCCATCGTATTGTCTTATGTTTACATTAATATAACATACCCTCAAATACCAAAGTCAAATATCAAAGGTAAATTAGTAAATATGAACATTTGGATTAGTGAAGCTTCGTCCTTAATTTACTTTTACATGTACATATTTTCATATATCTTCCACACAATATCATAAATATCCATAATAATAGTTTGTCTTTTGCCATATCAATTTATATAGCATCATAAGTTATAAGGTTATATTAATAGGAAAATCAATTGAAAATTCACCATTTGCATATAAAATATGTAAATTTAGTCAATTCATAACTTTGGTTACATGTCCGAAAGAATCAACGTCGGAATCACATTCGGTGTCAATTCCGTTGCATTAAAATAGAATCGTTCCCAAATGGAACTTTCCTCATTTAAACCAAGCAACACTAATTTAGGAAGAATCCTCCATCTGCAAGATTCAAAGCATCTGACGCTATCTCTGTGTTCATCGAATGCATCGAAGAAGTACCAAATGTCGTCCTCCATCAGAACATAGCAAGTATACTTGGTCTCGCTCCCGACCTCGAATTCCCACCGGAATTCTTCTGTGTATTTCAGGTCATGGAACCCTAGATCCTTACCGTCATCGGATACGCAGTGAATCTTTACTGGCCTGGCCTCAATGTTGATCTCGTTCAACACCGAGGCAGAAATATTAGCATCAGCCCTAATAACTAGGGTTTGGACTTGGAGGCTCAAAATTATTAGTAGAGAAAGGCTATAATAACTTGCATTCATTTTGTTCGATGTTATATTAACCTATGCATCACAAAATTTATAACCAAGAATTGTAGCTAAGAAGGCCATTTATGTAATTTTGAAAACGTTTTCTTAGAAGGCACTCAATTTAATTACAAGACGTGTGTTAATTTATTAAGGTGGTTGGTAATTAAATGTGGAATGATCTTGTTGAGGAAAAACCACACTTGCTTTTACTATAATATTGTTGGCCTTCATGTTTACTAACCTCATGAGAATGGTAATGAGTTAGTTTTACGTAATTGTTGAGTGCTTAATTTATTTAAAGAGATGGACAAAAAGAAAGGAAGCTTAACCCGATTAAGAGGACCAAAACAAGAACGGTTTGGATTAAATTGAAAATTGAAAATAAGTTATCTACTACTACATAAGCAAATTGAAAATTGTATTAAATTCAAATTTATTGTATTTTTTTTTGAAGAAAATATAAATCTTAGTACCAAAATGAAGAAGTTTCATCTTGAAAATATAAGACCATGTTTGCTAGAGCTTATTTCTTGCTGCACTCAACTGAACTGAAATGAAAATTGATGTATTGAAAAATGGAATCAGCATGACTAAATTAACCTGAATTTCATAAAATTACATTCTCACTGAACTGAATTGAACTGATCTATAGATAAGCTCTGACAAACAGGGCCTAAGTATAGATTTCATGGCTCTTATAATTTTTTAAATGTTTCTATGGTCGTTTAGTAATACATCTCGCATTTACAAAGTCCTGGGTGGTAGGACGGTCTCACCAAGACCTTTTCTTTTGCATTTTTCTGTGGAATACATCATTTCACTCATATTTTGGCTTTACTATTACTTTTGATCCGTGAAAAAAAAAAACTGGAAATCCATTTAAAAACCTTGTTAACTTGACTTCGATTTTCTTAAAATGGAAAAAAAAAATTATTCAAATTCTGGGGTGAAAATTGGGGGAGTTATGATTCTGGGTATTTCGCATTTGGTCATATTTAATTATTTTTTCAAAAACAAATAACATGTGGTTATATATCCACGTGTATTTATTATTTCGCATTCAGTAATTGTAAATTCGGATTGATCAGTAAAAACGCCCCCACATAACCAATCCCCAAATCAAACCCTTGAATCTCTAAATTTTGCATAACTTCGATCTGCGTCAATCGGCAGCGACAATCCAAGGTTTTTGGCTAATATGCTTCTATTAATGATATTGTCGGCAATCCCTCATCATTAGATTTTAATATTCTCTGAATGATATTGTCACGTTAAAACATTAGTAAACCTTTATTTTATACATTTAAAATAGTTGTTGCACAATACCTTGTATTCATTTAAACAATTCTTTCATGACTATGATTTTGATGTTGTTTTATTTGGTTTCATAATTTTATTGTTATCTCGTATACCAAGAAATAAATAATAATTTTAAAAGTTACAAAATAAAGGCTACAAAATATACAATAAAGTAATGTTAAAATAAAAGTTACAAAATTATGGAATCATTACTAAAAAAGATTAAAAAAACCAATACAAACATTGTATAAAAGTCTATATTATTTGAAATAATAATGTAATGTCTTTAATTTAAGAGAAAGTCTCAAATAATGGCACTTTACGATAAGGGCAGCAAAAAAGTAGACAATCTTCTACAATATTGGAGTAATTAAACAATTATTTTAATTATTTGAGTTTGATGTTTTTATATGTGATTTTGATTTTTTTTGGTTTGATCTTTTATGTTTTAGCCCTGATGTTTTTATTTGCTACGATCTTTCTGATTTTGGGCAATACATTTTCACTTTATTTCTTGATTTTTTATGTTTTATAGCCCAAATAAATAAAATAATTATGTATAATAAACCTCAATCTCGTAGAATATGATCTGCCCTTATCGTAAGAGGACCTTACATGAGACCTTCTCTTAATTTAATTCACATTACCTATCTTGTAAGACTAAGTGATTTTTTAAAAATGTTATTTACAAATTGAAAATAATTTAATTTTTTTAAATATAAAGATGTAAAATAAGAATAAAATATACGTTAAAGAATATAAATATGGAAAGACATAGTTTGCATTTGGCAAATGCAGACTACAGTTAATTCGCATTTGCCAAATGCGAACTATGGAGTGCCACGTAATCAACATCTCCTATGTAGATGTCAAGTAAGAAATTTTGAACCACTTATATGATAGTTTGCATTTTGTGAATGCGAAACATTTAGAGCCGGAAACACTACAATTTTGAACCTAGATTTTGAAAAAAATTTCATGTTAACCCATTCTGGGGAAGATCTCGAAAATACCACACTCATATTCAAAAGAGCCAAGACATGATTAGCAATGAGCATATAATGATCTTTCCACGCCACGACTTGGGTTTTCTGACACTAACAGTGGAGAATATGTGTTGCTAAGTATCATGGCACATGAATTCAAGGACTACATGTTAATAATGTTAGCAAGGATCAAACCATTTTCTTAGACAAGAATGTTTCATGTTTCATGTTTCATGTTTCATGTTTCATGAACTAGCAATTTCCTGTCAGACAAAATCTACCAAATCATCCAATCTCCCAAGAAACATGGCTTGATTGGTTGTTATCATCTCTACTCAATCCTCACTGTCTTCTACGCCAAAAAGTTCATCGTCCTTCATGTACTTCTCTTGCACTGCTGCAACTGTAAGCTATCAAGTTAAGTCATGTAACAACGGAAAGTTAACCTCGAATACGTCCAAAATGAATTGGCCAGATGAAAAAAAAGGATATCTATCATAGTCCCAATTTGTGGAGCTGACTGCGATCTTGCTGAATTCAACTGCACTTTCATCTATGCCAGCAAAGATATAGCCATTGCTCTGGTCAATCAGCTTGACCAGCTTTCCCACGCTCTCCTTATCCTGAAATTAAAAAGATGTTGAGGACATGCAAACGAAGCTAGAATTTCACAGAGCAATTAGACATGATTAAGTTTAGAGCACCTGAATGTCCAAAGTAGAGAAATTGACGAGTCCAAAAGTTTCTATTACCCCACAGAGCTCCTTTGTAAGTTGCCTACAGATAAAGGTAAACCAAACTTATCAAATCTCCTCCTAACACATTTAAGCTAAAAGTTGTAATGCTTTGTGGTTTTGTCCAAAAAAGTTTCCTTTACCTGTACTTAGCTGATCTTGGATCCTGATCAAGACTGCGTTGCAAATAGGATAAATCTTGTAAATCAGTGTAGAAGTCTAGGTTAAATGCTGCAAAATGCGGGGAAAGTCAGAACAGTGAGCAGAAACAAGAGATATCTTCTAAAATCATAAACAGTGCACTCTAGTTAGGTTACCTAGCTTTCCGTAGTTTTCAATGAGATCAATCTTGGACAACACGTTAATATGAGGAAGTTCCAGGTGGACCATAATTGACAACGTTAGAAGCACTGCACTCACGTAGTTCGCAGGATCACTACAAAGATGAGCATCGACCAGATGCACCACAGTTAACTGCACATAAATGGGTAAACATGGAGTTCTCAGATTACATAACGAGTTACTACATAAGCAATAATGCAATTGGTAATATTACTTATGAATAGTACCCTGAGGTTCAAGTTTTTGATGAGTCGCATGATGATATTCTTTGCATTTTCATGGAGGAAAAAAAGTTCTACTTGACCGGGGAAATCAAACAGGAAATAGTGATCTGCATTTGAAGGTAAGATATAAGCACGTCAAGGATCACAAATATTAAAAATAAGATTGCCAAAGAAGTAATCCAACAACTCGCATTTAAACCCTCAAGTCAGTGTCTTTCACTAGTGAGGTTGAACTTAAACTCTCGGGTGCTGTTCTAATCGGGTTACTAGTATGGCAGAATGTAAAATTTTTATGCAACATGCAACTGAAACTGGTCAGTTCTAATAAAACATCAAACTGACTAGTGCACTTGCTAACAATAATACCAGCATGACTAATTTTTTTTGTAAGAACAAGAAGCAACATTTCCCTTTATCTCAGTTAGACAGTTAATCTATGAGGAAGCGATAACAAGCTGCACAATGCTTGATAGAGACATAAAAACAGATCGAAAAGTAAACTTCTTTTCAAAACTGAATAAACAAACATAGATATTTAGCAAACAGAAACCTTTAGCAAGGGGCTTCAATTTGGACTCCAACCAGTCAATATTCTTCTCCAGATAATCCATGCAGTAAACAAGACCTACATCCAAGCATCGATAGTAACTCTGGCCAATAACAAGCAAATACAAATACTAATAATAACGAGGACTCACCGCCATTGGGACCAAGGGAATGCTCATTCATCACATCTTCAAGTTTGATAAGCTCCCCAATATTAACAGCACACTCATACCTTTGCGCCATAAGGACTAACAAAAGGCACAAATTTAATCAAAAAACAAACTTATGAAACAAAATGAACATGGAATCTTCGAAAAGGATACGGTAAGGAATCGTTTGCAGGGTCCAGATTAACAATAGCAACTTTCCTGCATTCATGGGCAAAATCAAACAAACGAAGTTCAATCATTTCAGCAAATTCAAGCTATTTTACGATTGAAAAGCAAAAAAAGATTGGATTTTGACTTAGCACTTTACCTTCCGATGAGTGGGAGGAACTGAGACATGCCGTTGCAGTAGGTAGTCTTGCCGGAGCCCGGCGGACCAATCACCACCTGACCGAAAACCATCTTCAACACGTGATTTAATCAGAAAAAACTCAGAGTTTTGATTTCAATTCGGAGCAGAAAAGAGGGAAAAAGGTGAGGTTTTGGTTTTGCGGAAGGGGTTCTATTTAAGCAGAATCTAGAAGCTTCGGATTATAAGACATAAGACAAAAAAAAAACAATAAATTAGGGGCATTCGGAGAATCGAACTCCGGACCTCTCGCACCCAAAGCGAGAATCATACCACTAGACCAAATGCCCTCTTGTTAAAATAGCTGTAAATTTAATTATTTATCATCATATATAAAATTAACTTTGATTGAAATACTTAGGTCCTGTTCTCTTCGTGGTATTTGAACTTATCTGAACTCATCTGAACTTAAAAAAGTTTATCTGAACTAAAAAAAGTTTATCTGAACTTAAAAAACTTTATCTGAACTCATCTGAACTTAAAAAACTTTATCTGAACTCATCTGAACTTAAAAAACTTTATCTGAACTCATCTGAACTTAAATAACTTTATCTGAACTCATCTGAACTTAAATAACTTTATCTGAACTCATCTGAACTTAAAAAACTTTATCTAAACTCATCTGAACTAAAATCATTTGTACTTAAAAAAATTGGCTGAACTCATTTCAACTTAATAGCTGAGCTGAATTAAAATATATAGATAAATTGAACTGAACTAAATTGAAACTAGCTAAAATATACATGATCATTTCCAATATATTTAAAATTTATTAGAATGATGCATTATAACTGAGTTTATTTTATGATGAATTGAACTGAACTGAAGTGTAAATTAATGTGTTAAAAAAATATTTGGTATAACTAAATTAACCTAATTTCCTATATTTTAACTAAACTGAACTGAATCGAAGTAAAAATTAATGTGTTGAAAAAATAATTGGTAAAACTAAATTAACCATAATTTCCTCAAATAATATTTTACAGAACTAAACTCAACTGAACTAAACTAAATTGAACTGAATTGAAGTAAAAATTATTGTGTTGAAAAAAAACGGTATGAATAAATTAACCTTAATTCATTGCATCAAATTATATTGTTGTTGAGCTAAACTAAACTGAACTGAAGTGAAGTGAAATTAATTTATTGAAAAAAAGAAAGAATCGGTATGACTAAATTAATCTAAATTTCATCAAATCATATTGAAACTGAACTAAACTGAATGGAATTGAACTGAACTAATACGAACAATTAAGCTCAAAAGAAGAGGGTCTACGACGCATGATAGTAAAATCACAAAATATTTTTAGCATTATTTAAATTATTATAATATACAATATTGAACTGAACTGAACTGAATTGACATGCAAAAATATAAAAATATTGAACTGATTTAAACTAAACTGAACTAAAATACAAATATGTTTACTGAACTTAACTAATCTGAAAACTAAATAAGTTTACTGAACTGAACTCATATGAACTTAAAAAACTTTATTTGAACTCATCTGAACTTAAAAAACTTTATCTGAACTCATCTGAACTTAAAAAACTTTATCTGAACTCATCTGAACTTAAATAACTTTATCTGAACTTAAAAAAGTTTATCTAAACTAAAAAAAGTTTATCTGAACTAAAAAATATTCAAATAAGCTCTAGAGAACAGGACCTTAGTTTGTAACGAGAAAATGCCATAATAATACTCACTTTTATTTGAAATTCACACTTTAGTACCCGCTTTTAAAATTTGCACCAAAAATGTACCCAGTTTTTTCATTAATGTTTCAAAATGATACATCCGACCTGCAATAGCAGGTTTTATGTAAATCAACACATAGTCAAAGGTTATTAGACTAATTTTGGTTATATTAAATTATAAAAAATATTCAGTACTAGATTAAATTCTTTTTGTAGTATCATAAAATATCTTGGAAAATTAATTTCTATATTTAACAAAAAAAAATCCAACCTTTTAGCCTTAAATTTTGTAAACGTCTTTTTCAAGATCTAAGCCTGTTGCGTTAGTTCTTTCGTTACATTTGGTTGCATACTCTACACTTGCAAAAATGTTACTGGCTCTAGGAGTATTTTTGGTCAATTCACATTAAAAATCTATACTATTTTACCACACGTCTGCTCTTTTTCCGAATCATGTAAATTCAAAATTTGAAAATGACCAAAATACCCCTAAATGATAGTAAAATATGTCATGTGTAGATCACGTGACAAATATAACGTGATACCTAATCACAGTAGAAATAGGTTTTAAAAAGAGTATTTACAAAATATTATGATAAAATATTAAGGTGTTAAATTTAATTTTGAAGAATATATTACTGTACGAAAACGAGAATTTTGTTGAACAAGACTTTAGGTAATTAATTTTTATCCCCTCATTTTCTTAATATTATATATGATAATCAATTAAACCTTTGACTGTGTGTTGACCCACTTAAAACCTGCTATTGTAGGTCACAGGTATCATTTTGGAACATTATTGTAAAAATGGGTACCTTCTTAGGTCCTGTTCTCTAGAGCTTATTTGAATATTTTTTAGTTCAGATGAGTTCAGATAAACTTTTTTTAGTTCAGATAAATGTTTTTTAGTTCAGATAATCTTTTTTCAGTTCAGATGAGTTCAGTTTAGTAAACTTATTTAGTTTCAGATTAGTTAAGTTCAGTAAACTTATTGGTATTTTAGTTCAGTTTAGTTTAAATCAGTTCAATATTTTTATACTTTTTCATGTCAATTCAGTTCAGTTCAGTTCAATATTGTATATTATAATAATTTAAATAATGCTAAAAATATTTTGTGATTTTACTATCATGCATCGTAGAACCTCTTCTTTTGAGCTTAATTGTTCATATTAGATCAGTTCAATTCCATTCAGTTTAGTTCAGTTTCAATATGATTTGATGAAATTTAGATTAATTTAGTCATACCGATTTTTTTTCAATACATTAATTTCACTTCACTTCAGTTCAGTTTAGTTTAGCTCAACAACAATATAATTTGATGCAATGAATTAAGGTTAATTTATTCATACAATTTTTTTCAACACATTAATTTTTACTTTGATTCAGTTCAATTTAGTTATGTTCAGTTTAGTTCTGTAAAATATTATTTGTGGAAATTAAGGTTAATTTAGATATACCAATTATTTTTTCAACGCATTAATTTACACTTCAGTTCAGTTTGATTTAATTCAATTCATCATAAAATAAACTCAGTCATAATGCATCATTCTAATAAATTTCAAATATATTGGAAATGATCATTTATATTTTAGTTAGTTTCAATTTAGTCAAGTTCAATTTATCTATATATTTCAATTCAGCTCAGTTTTTAAGTTCAAATGAGTTCAGTTCAGATGAGTTCAGATAAAGTTTCTTAAGTTCAGATGAGTTCAGATAAAGTTTTTTAAGTTCAGATAAACATTTTTTTAGTTCAGATAATTTTTTTTAAGTTCAGATGAGTTCAAATACCGTGAAGAGAACATGCCCTTAGTGTAAATTAAAAAATTGGGTACCAAAGCGTGAATTTCAAGTAAAATTGGGTACCATTTTGGGTTTTTTCTATGCTTGTAACTGATAAATAGTCACTTTATGAATTGAAAAACTCATATTTGGATAAATTAATTCCTTAACAGTAGATTTAATAAATTATAACCATTCTCTTAAGTACTCCTTTTGAAAGATCTAAGTGAAGAAAAATATATAAATGACCAACAATCAAATAATGAAGAATAATGTACTATATGAATTTAATGAAATGTAGCTGTCTTTATGTCGGCAAAAATGATTATTATTGCTGGTTCAATTCACTCAGGACTTAAAACAAATACCTACTCTAATGACTTCAGCTGAAAAGATACTTTTATGACTAATCATTCTTTGTGTTTTTGTACTAAGAGAAAATGACACTAGTTTTCTTGGATAAAGTTATCAGATAATTGCTTGCAAAACTCTTGGCAATCCCTGGTTTTTGACTTGTGTGTTTTTATTTTATCAAAGATGTTTTGACACTCTGTTTTCTTATGGTTGAAAGTTCATTTTTAGCTTATAGGTTAAAAGGGAAAAAAAAATTGAAGAAAGTAAATTAGATAACACTACAAGGGGTGTAGTATTCGACTTATGTTTGATTTGTTTGTGATCTTTTCTACGGATGTGAGATCAACATCAACTTAATCTTTTCACTTTTAAAATCGATCTTTTACATATTAAATATGATCATTCAATATATTGTTGATGATCTTCTCACCGCCATGTCTGATCTTTTACTTATAAATAATGATCATTCAGTAAAACCAATTGAAACAATTGAGAATTTGTCTTATTCTTCTTATGTAAGTTGACAAAACGTGTTTGGTGATCATCTTTTCATTTTAGCGAAAATGAAAAGATACTATTGAAAGTATACGACTTGCATTTGTATTTAGTCCATGTTTTTTTGAACTTATCAGTATATTAGTTCAACGAAAAAATAGTTTTATAAAATTTATATTTATTTAATTGTACTAATTCTATTTTCAAAAAAGTAGTTCTATTTTCAATATATACATTAAGAAATAAGTTCAGTCCAAACTGACCTTAGGCCCTGTTTGCCAGAGCTTATTTCCACCATGTTCTGAACTGAACTGAAGTAAAATGGTGTATTGAAAAATGGAATTAGCATAACTGAATTAACCTGAATTTCATCAATTACATTTTTACTGAACTGAACTGAATTGAACTGAACTGATCTACAGATAAGCTCTGGCAAACATGCCCTTAGTCTGTTTATATGAAACAACAAACCAGTAGCCGTTACTACTAAAGAAGATTTACAAAGTGAAAAAATGCCAATATAAAAGCTTGGTAATCAACAAATTGGATCAAACATGCCATAGCCAATTAGGCATACTACACTAATTAGGCATTTTCACTGCAAATAATATTTTACCCTAAATTGCGAAAGAAAAATTCAAATTTGAAAAAGAATACACAGCGCAAATTGGTCCTCCACCTCTGCAAACCACCACACCTTGGTTGTGCGTGTGTTGTATACAACCAGGCAATAAAGTAAAAGCATAAAATATCAAATGAGAATAATGGTTCATATTTTATTTCATTTTTTAACATGAAGAACAAATTAAAACTGAGCGACTTATCGACAATGTCAATATCGATCTAACCAACTTGTTGGGCTCCATTCAGCATGTGGGCTTGACAAATTCATAAGGAACCATTATGAATTCACTGCCTTCTCTGTAACTTTCATTGCAAAATTTCAAAGAATGATCTCAAATTTCAACCAAAATTGTCACAGCTCGGCTCACATTATAGATCAGTAATAATATAATAAATGATTACGATTAATAGGTAAAAGATTAGTCTTAAAAATGAGAAAATTAGACATAAAAGTAAGAAGATCAGTAATAATATGATGAATAATCATGTTTAATATGTAAAAGATCATGTTTGAAAGTAATCGTGTCTAACATTTGTTCTTTGTTGCTTGTTGTTTGGAAAGTGAATTTGTTATCTAACTATCACAATCACTTAATTTATAAGATTGGGATCATGCTTTTATGATAATCACCAACTAATTGGCTACTCCCTCCGTCCCCCAAAGGTTGTCCTAGTTGTTCAGTCAAACATTGTTATACCATATTTGACCATTAATAACTTTCATTATACTTAATATTAGAGTAAATAATTTTGATTTTTAAAAAGTACACCATACGAGGATTCTAACGATATCTCATGTGAAAATATATCATTTATATATTATAAGTTATTAATGGTCAAACATGGTGTGAAAAAAATTTACTATTTCAGTAGGACATTTATAAAGGGACGGAGGGAGTAGACTTTAATTAATTACCTAACATAAAAGGATTAAACAAGGTGCATATAGCAACTAGCAAGCTGTAAAATTCTCTCTAATTAAGACCAATTCAAGAAAAAACAAGGTAAACTTTGATAAAGTTAATTAAGCAAGGAAAAAAAGATTATGCACACCAAAAGGTGGTTGGAAAGCTTGATGGTGGAAATGATTGCTGGGATTCTAACAACTCATTATCTCCATATTACTCTTCTTCTTCATCATTCTCTCTATCTCTAGCTAGCTTTCTCTCCATAGTCTTCTTCCCCACCGCCTTCCACAAATAGAAATCGATCTGCACAGAGAGCATAGCCATGGCGTTTGCAGGCACCACCCAGAAATGCATGGCCTGTGAAAAGACCGTTTACTTGGTCGACAAGCTCACCGCCGACAACCGCGTCTTCCACAAGGCCTGTTTCAGATGCCACCACTGCAAAGGCACTCTAAAGGTAATTTCCTGATCTTGACCTTTCATTTCTTAAAAAACAGATCTTCCACTGTGTGTCTGTGTGTTTTTGTGTGTGTCATATGAACACTTCTTGGATTAGCCTAGGTTCTTTTAGACTTTTAGCCTGATTTGCACTGAACTGAACTAAATTTCATTAACCTTAGTTTTGAGTGTTTTGATGCTTGGAGCTCTGAATTTTTCTGGATCTGCGAATTCGCAGTTGGCGAATTACAACTCTTTCGAAGGAGTTCTTTACTGCAGGCCGCATTTCGATCAGCTTTTCAAGAGAACTGGAAGCCTGGATAAGAGTTTTGAAGGTAAAAACAGTGAAGGAGAAGATTTATCTTTGATTTTGTGTTTAAAGTTTGCTGATTTTAGTTTCATTTGTGAATTTCTAGGGACACCAAAGGTTGCAAAACCAGAGAGACCTGTTGACCCTGAGGTTTGTTCTTTGTTGCATATAGTGCATTTTTTGTGGTTTCTGTTTAGCAGATTTCAATAATGTTGGTTTTTTGTGTGTATGTTCCTACAGAAACCTCTGACAAACAAAGTTTCAAGCATGTTTGGTGGAACAAGAGACAAATGTTTCGGGTGCGCCAAGACTGTCTATCCAACAGAAAAGGTATGCTGCTTTTTGAAGTACACAGCTTCACTTGTTGAAGTGTGTCACTAAAACTGTTTGTGTAATGCTCTACCAAAGATGACTCTTACACATACATGTTCATTAAGTTCAATGTTGTGTGTTTTTTAAGGTGTCGGTGAATGGAACCTCGTACCACAAGAGCTGCTTCAAATGCAGCCATGGAGGGTGCGTGATCAGCCCGTCCAACTACATTGCACACGAAGGGCGGCTGTACTGTAAGCACCATCACATCCAACTCATTAAGGAGAAGGGCAACCTGAGCCAGCTCGAGGGCGAGAGGGTTTCTGCAGCAACTGCTTCAGAATAATTACTGTTTTTAGAGAGTTTTTGAGATTGCGAATTTTACCACTCTTTTATCTTTCGAACCATTCAACATTACAGTAATTCTTTTCTCATGTATTCTTAAGAGTGATCAGAAGAAAGTTGGGAGTCATTCATCAGTGTCATTTGGTTGTTATTGAATGTGGCTTTTGGTTGCAAATCTTGGCTTTGGTTTTTCTGGTCTTGTAAACATTGCAGTTAATATCTAATGATTTCACAGTTTTGAGTTTGAGTTCCATTCTATTGAACTCAAGAAAGCCATATAACCAACACAGTAGATTGTGATTTAGTAGTAAGACTTGACATCGAAACAATGTCATGATTTGTATTTCATCTTGTACTCTGTCCAATCAATTGAACAAGAGCAGTGTATTTAAATCTAATACAAATGAAGTATTAAAAGCCACAAGGAACATAAAACTTCCTGGGATGAAATATTAAATCCAAGAATCGGTATCTATCGAAATACAAATGAGATAGTGCCCAACGAGATAAAGATTGGACACCTTACTCTGTACAATGCAGACAGATTATTCAATTTTCTACTTCTATGCCATTTGAGTAATTATATCAAATATGTGTATCAACTGCTGGAAAATCGCATGATATCTAAAATGCGGTCACCTTGAGCTACATGCTTCAGATCTATAATGTAATTGTTGCGAAGAAAGCCAAATCCAAACGTACCGTTCTTGTACTGCCAAATCCTTCCCTCAACCAGCCTGGGATTAATTACGGTTCCTGGAATAACCAGAGAGTTGCTTGAGGTCATGCAAAGCATGTTTGTGACAGTATCATATTCTGAAGAGCGTGGAAGCTCTTGACAGTCGTCAGCCTCTGCAGGTGGTCTCAAGTGGAGACGAGTCTCGTATTCATATACTTCATGGGGAGGAAACGGGTGCTCGACAAAGGCAGTGTCTGAAGTCCAAAAAACAGGATTGTAGCCACCTAAAGAGTCGCCAACCCTTCGGCAAGCAAGACCTCCCAAGTCATCATAGGTTGTCAAATAAAACTCCAAGCTCATATCATCCGAAATGCCCTGAAAGTGAAGGGAAAAAGGAAGAAACCATCATGCAATTGGGTCTAAACTTGCAACTATTATCAACCAATGAATCAAAGTAAATGATTACAGCATAAAAGAGATGATTCGAGAAGCATCTTGTTATATGGGAAAATGTCTTTGAACTAATAATAATAATAATAATAATAATAATAATAATAGTGAAATGCCCCAATGTCACAAAATAGACTATCATACTTGCAGTTGCAGAGCAGGGAGAATATTTCAAGTTGCCACTAATTTATGCAATGTCACAAAGCTTAGTTATGTGCCAATAGATACACAAGATGCAAGGCAACATTGCTTTAATTTCCCACACCGTTTTCCCTAGCAACACACTCTGGAAACATAGAATTATATCTGATGTATCAAATTGATAACCAAACCAAGGACCGATAACAGCGGAAACAAGAAGATGGTATACTAGGTTGAGCCCTTATCATTGAATGAATCAAATGAAGTTCGGCAGAGTCAAAATATAATCAAACCATCATATGGAACAAATTCATTTGTTGAACCAGTCTCAAAACACACTTAAAAAAGCACGGAATCATTACAAAGAACAATCCCTTCCTCGAAAAAAGCAAACCATTTCTAAATGTATTAAGTGGATAACAAAATCAAGACAGATAAGAGTGACAACATACTTCTCATCAAAATGGATGCATACTTATTGACACCAATTATCAAACATCAAAATCAGATCATAATATGTAAAAAATTCATCTGATTCAACAAACCATCACATGGAATTGAAATTGTACCTTCCATAAACCTTGGAGAGGCCGAGCCGGCGTAGGCAAGCAGTTGATAATCTTAACCAAATGCTCAGACTCCACCTTCTTCTTCCACTGCCTCTCCTTCTCCCTCTTCCTCTGCCTTCTAGATTGCCCATTTCCACCAGGGCTGGTCGCATTCGCAAAATGCTGATAGATTTCCGACATCAATCTCTCCGGGAAACTACCTGGAGATCCTCCACTCACATCATCACAATCCTCCACTCTCACATTCCCCTTATTCGGACTAAAGCTTGAACCCGCATTCCACTTACTCGGGCTTGAGCTCGAGCTCGAGCCCGAATGAAAATGCGAACTTTCCTCAATTACAACATGGCTTTTCCCCACAAAATTCAAACTAATAGGTGTCAAATCATTCTCTAGAGCACCCAACTCAGCAGAATCAAGTAAAACTTCAGACAGCTCAATTCTACCCTCGTGATCAAGGTAATTCACACATTCACCCTTGGAGCTCAAACTAACCCATAAAAAAGGCGTCTTTATTACCTCGTAGGTTCCTGTCCGAGAAGGAGAGACCCTAGAGCCGGTGATGTAAAACGGGCCCCACTCGAAGAAAACGAGGGAGATTTCTCCGGTGCCGCTCCGGCGCCAGAATCCGATGAGGCTGTCGTATTTGATGAGGGTCCTGTAAAGCTGCTTGTAGGAGATCTTGCCGCTGCCCCATTTGCCGATGCGGGTGCAGGATCCCCACCTGCGGTCGCACATAGCGAACCACAGCCTAGAGTCGTGGCGGTACAGGGAGAGGTGGCGTTTGGAGGTGGATGCAAACGTGGCGAGCTCCGATTGGTCGAGGAATGAGAGGATGCAGAGCTGCACGTCTTCTGGGAAATCTGAGAAAACCATTCCTGAATCAGTGGATTCCATTCTGGGCACTGTAATCTTGTCGGAGCGCCGGAGAATGACGGTGCTGCACGGGCTGGAGATCGTTCGATGATTTTAAGATTGCTTTCCTTAACGTATGGAACTGGTCAGAAAGATTATCAACCGCATTTATATTTGCATTCTTTCTGGGGTTGATTTTGGAAATTAGAAAGGATATGCCTAAATGATGTAAAAATGGCTGGAGAATCTTCTTCTTGTTTTTTTCTTTAAATTATCATTGCAATAAAAAGGATTCAAGTGACACAATTGTTGGTGAAGAGTAACAAATGTGTCACACTAATGTGTTACTTTTGGTTACATTAAAAGTCACACTTTGTTAAGTGACGCTGTATTTTCAAGTGTCGCAATTATATATGTACATTATGTTAAGGACACTTCTATAAGGTGTATATGTGTAATTACTTTACTTTATGGTTGTTATTTACACATACGTATATTGCAACCATTACGTGTATAAAAACCTTGACATCTATGTAACTCTGACATAGCAGTTTAGACCCCGGATTGTTGTCGATCCGATATGGGCAAAATCCGACATATAATCTGTGTCGGAGCCGGACAAAATACTTTGAAGAATATTTTGGCTACACATATGGAAAATAATCGTATTTTAATTAGGGAAATGTATTTTATTTATATAATCTGACTAATTTCACCATACTTGAGATAATAATCATGTCAAAACACTTAGTCAAGACACACTATTGACCATATCCCCATAGTGATTAAATTTGAAAACCAGCTTTCAAAAAAAAAAATTTGAAAACCAAGTGTCGCCATATCCTCACACGACACAAAATTTGAGTCCAAATAACATATCTTCACATATATTTTGTAATGAAATTTATTAGTGACATGAATTGTGGTGCATCAAGGAAGAAAGTTGTTTTGGTTAGCTGATCGGAGCAAAGCTAAGCAGTTGACCGGAAGTTTTGTTAGTTAGAACTCCGCCGAACACAATCATTTAGATTCATTTCTATTAAATTGTGTCAGTAAAAATGGCGGTTAATCGCCATTGATGAATATTAGGCGAAACAATTGTTCTTCATCTCATCCATGTGACGATGCGTTGAATTCTGGGAAAAGAAACTCCACTTTGGCCCTGTTTACTAGAGCTTATTTCTTGATGTACTGAACTGAACTGAACTGAACTGAATTGAACTGAACTGAATTGAACTGAACTGAACTGAAGTGAAAATTGATGTATTGAAAAATGGAATCAGCATGACTGAATTAACCTGAATTTCATCAAATTACATTTTCACTGAACTGAACTGAATTGAACTGAACTGAACTGAATTGAACTGAACTGAACTGAACTGATCTACAGATAAGCTCTGGTAAACAGGGCCTTTGTCTTCTTTCTACGTAGAACACCTAAAAAGATAAAATTTATTTACGTAATTTACTTTCATGCCATGCGAACTAATAATGGACGTCGAGAAAATACATTGCGAGATTGAAAATGTATTGTTCCGGTTGTGCAAGAACAAATAAAAGTTTAAAATATTGTAAATGGCATGTTGTCATTTTTAACGGAGTTTTCTTAAAAGTACTTTAGTAGAGGCTCAAATTAATCAATACAATACAAGTATATATAGACCTTAATTCTGGTTTGATTTCCTCAAACCATACATTATTTTCACTTTTCACCACAAACGCTGGAAAACAGAGATGGCATAAAAAAGGAGAAGGTATAGCGGTAAAATAGAGAGTAAAACATGGAGAGTTAAATACCCCTAAATTCCATTGCATTACATATAGTTGCATTGTAAAATAGAAACACGAACTACCGAATTTACGGTATTCAAACCAGTAGAGTCAGTTTTAATCACAATGGCAACAAATGTACAATCGTTTTTGTCCTGGACCTCAATTTTGTTGATCGGTCTCGTTGTTGCTCACAGTCATGATTTGCCTCCCGGTCCATGGATGCAGGCTCACGCCACTTACTATGGAGGTCCCGATGCCTCGGGAACCATGGGTATGTATATCATATATCATTGGATCGATATGTATTCTTCGATTTTTTTGTGCATTTCAAATTATATACATGTGAAATGACATTGTAATGTATTTTGATTATAAATTTTGTTACACAATCACAATATTTATAATGCACATTAAAACTTGGAATGCTTCAATGAGCATGCAGATGGTGCTTGTGGGTACAAAGATGACAGAGGCTACGGGTTGAACACGGCGGCAATCAGCCCTAACTTGTTCAAAAATGGGGAAGGCTGTGGTGCCTGTTTTGAAGTAAAATGTGTGGAGCATGAATTGTGCAAGGATGCACCTCCCATTGCCGTTACCGCCACCAATCTCGGCCCACCGGATAATGATGGCGAGCACTTTGATCTGACACAGCCCGCATTTCTCCAGATAGCAGAAATGCAGGCTGGTATAATCCCCATCCACTATCGCAGGTTCGTGAGAATTGGTTTTATGATAGAACCTCACTACTCCAACATTTTAGCCCAATATGGTGACTTGAACGTTAGCCTAAAATGTGGTTTTGGTATTTAGGGTGCCATGCAAAAGAGAGGGAGGAATAAAATTCACCATATCGGGGAACCCGAATTTCAGCTTGGTGAAGATAACCAACGTGGCTGGCGCCGGAGATGTTGTGAAGGTGGAGGTGCGAGGGCACGACAAGACGCACTGGATAGAGATGAAGCGCAACTGGGGAGAGATATGGCAAACCGACTCACATCTGACTGGGCAATCCATGAAGTTCAGAGTGACAACTAGTGATGGCAAAGTTACAGCTTGGAAGGTGTCTAACAAAACCTGGCAGTATGGCCAAACCTACTTGGGCAAATTTTCTACCTGAAGAAAGTTAGAGAAATTGCAGTTTTGAATGGATTTTATCACACTTCAAAGCCTTCAATAATGTCATAGTTTGGGATTTATGAAGGATTTACCTTGAAATAGTGTTAGTAAAAGATATTGCGTTTTATCAAATGTTTAGTATCTACAATATATACTCCCTTATAGTGTTAATAATGTTTTATTTTGTCCTGAATCCAAAAACTAAACATGAAGCTCAAAAACAACACTCCAATATTTTAAAGTAATTACACCATATAATTAAGACTAGCCGGATTCAGGACATTAGTTATATGATCACTTCCCCACAAAACAAGATGCAGGATACGATCTATAACTAATATTAACATAACAATTCCTTCATCACCAAATGATGTCTATAAGATTACCCATCTCGGGTGCCATTTGGATAACATAAGATTAGATGTCTCAAACTAATAAGATTATTCAAAAACCGAGTTGATTATAACATATTCGCAGAAAATCAGGAATATGGGGCAGGAGGATGAGGATCGCCGGAATACTCCTCCTCACGACGCCGGCGAATCAGAATCGATCCGGTATCTCTGAACTTGTGCACCATGTCATTCTACCTCTGTTCTTGCTGGCACCGGAATACGACGCCATCTCTCGGGCTCGGAACATTCTGGATGCTTGTTTGTGTGGCGATTTCAGCATCTTTGGGTGCCTTGTGCTCGAATCATCGTCCCAGATTGGTCCTTTTTCTGTGGAGCTGTACTGTTGCTCTGCTGTGTTGTGCTACTGTCTTCTTGCTCCGGTCGGAAACGTATCATTTGGAGTATTTTATACAGTGGTCGATCATATATCTTAGCAACTAGTTTAAATTTACGAACGGCTCAGTTTATTTATGCCCTAAATGCAAGTTCCTAAATGATCAAATGAAACCATCAAAATCAAAATGTACAACAAACTCATTCAAACAATTCATGAACATATGTAACCTCACAATTAAACACACTATACTCACTTTGTCATACATCTTCAAACCAAAATGTCAAACCTGGGATGTAATAAAATCCCTGTCTAACCTTAAGTTCCACATGAACATCACGATTCAACACTAGAACTCGCTCTTCTGTGAGATTTTTTCTCCAGAGACCTCGAATCCGTAGAATCTCTCTGCTCCCTCCTCAGCCTCCCCAGAGACGACGATTTCCCGTACCCCTTTTGCAGGTTTCCGCCATCAAACACCTGCACAATCAGGTCCTCCAGAGACCTCGGAGACAGAAAAGAAGCCCTAGTTTGCAAAACCGACGAATAAGCACTCAAAAACTCCTCGTAAACTGGCACCACAAACCGAACAGTAGCCTCCCTGATCTGCTCCCTCAGGTCACCATCAGGAATGTAGTAATAAGAGCTTCCATACTTCTGCAGATTCTCATTCAGCTCCTTCATGAATGCCTCCATTTTTCCCCGAGCCACGGATTCGGTATTCTGCTCCTCGGTGTCTACAAGCTTCACCAGGCCTCCCCAGGCCTGCTTCTGGTAGAAATACGCGGATTCTTCCGCGACGATTTTGTACTGTTTCTTCAGATACTGCTCTCCTAGCAGCTTTCCGAGCTCGGTTCCCCTGGTTCGCATGTACACGTACCAAAACGTGTTCATCACGAAGATGCTGCACAGAGATTTATCCCTGAATCTTGATTTCTTGGCCTCGATGTTTCTCTGTATCGCTTCCATGACGTTGGAGACTGCGTCACGAAGCAAGTCTTCATCTGTTTCCGTGTTGGAGAAGATTCCAGCTTTCCAGGATTGCTCGATTCTGAAAACCCTAGCCATGGATTTGCTGTAGCTTTCAGAAGCGAGGCATTTAAGGTAGTTGATCGCGTATCGAACGAGCTTCGGGACAGATGCATCCTGACCCGACCCGTCCTGGTTTGCCTCGATACGAAGCCCGAATTCCCAGAAAACTCGAGTTGAAGCATGTACTAGAAGCTTCTCGAGTTCCCTGAATCTGGAACATATATCAGCCCCTGCTTCACCTTCGAATGTTTGTAAGAATTTGGGTTTTAAGGTTTCCAGGGAATCGAACATGTCTAGCAGCTTGAACAGTTTCTGAGGTTCTTTGTTGCTTCTTGCAACGCCTTCGCCGAATCGGAAGAACACAGCCATGATCTTGTCGGAAATCTTGGTGAAGCATTCGGGCCAAACTGTAACCCCGTCCAGGACGCTTCCTAGGACTTTTTGGCAGAGGATTTTTTCTGAAACTAGGACTGATTTTACGGCTAGCTCGAAGTGATTGATCCATAAGGAGATCGATGTTTCTAGATTCTCCCATTCCATTTCGTCGATTTTTTCGGGATTGAATGTTCTTAGGTAGTCCGGGTTCAGCCTCATCAGGGCTTTAGCTGCCCTTCTATACCTAGCCTGATTCAGGAAAAATCAGTATTACAAACACGACTCTTTGTTACGAAGTTTTCAGCCAAAATTAGGGTTTCATTTCATGTTGCATATATGTTCATGAATTCATACCGTAGAGTCAAAATCTATGGGAAAAATGAACTCATTTCAAATAGTATGACCTTATATGTTACTTCAGTTCCATTAGAATTGGTCGTGTTTGTAATACTGGCCGTGTTTTGTAACACGACCAATACTACATACATGAATATTCAAGGGGAACAGACATTAAACTAATCAAACATGAAACTAGACAAACCTAATTGTTCAACTTATAAACTTAACATTTGCTCTACAAACATGTGAACATTCAAGTGGAACAGACATTAAACTAATCAAACATGAAACTAGAGAAACCTAATTGTTCAACTTATAAACTTTACATTTGCTCTACAAAAACAGAAAAAAAAAAAAAAAGACTGAACATGTAAAAATGATGAAACTTTAGCCTTACCTTGACATAGATGTCAATGCATATATCTACACAGTCATTAGAAGCCAGTGCACCCGAAATTCGCCCGAGAACTTCAACCTCCAGCTGAGTCCCCAGCTCTGTCGGCAAAACCTCGCGCATTTCATCCTCATCATCAACACCATCTCCAATGTTCTCATGCCTCAAACTCAGCAACAAGCTCTCAAACTCATCCTGCAAGTTCAGAAGCCCCTCATCAAGCAGACCATCAAACTTCATGGCATCAACCTCGGTCTCATAAAGAGCCTTGAGAGTGATCAGAGCCTCTCTGAGCCTCTGAGTCCTCCCCTGATCGGCGGCTTTCGTCCTGCTCAGAAACTCCACCACTTCCTGCAGCTTCTGGATCGCCGGCTCGCATTCCTGGCCAATGGAATCGATTGCTCCGTTCAACTGATCAACGCACTCCACGTACTTGACGAGGCGTCTCAGCCGCTTCTCGTGCGACTTCTCGTTGCAGAGTTTTCCGGCGAGGTGGAGGAGCTTCCGCTGGAGGGATTCCGAGAGCTTGAAGCTCTCGAGAAGGGCCAGCGCAGGCGAAATGGCGCGGTTTATTCGAGTGTCCAGGGCTTTGTTGACGATGGAAAGTGTCTGTAAAGGGGCAACTTTTTTCGAGGCTATGCTTAAAGATTCATGCATTTGAAACAGTTTTTTGTCGATTTCATCTAGGTTTGTTTCCACTCTGAATGAGGTGTGCACGATCTTCTTCAGATCCTGGCACGCCGAGGTTAGCTTGGAAAAGGTTGGATCATCCATGAGCTGATCGGAAAATAATGATTTGCAGGAAAAATTTTGAGGTTGCTTATTTACAAGTGATGATAAAATGTTCGATGTGATTAAGGGAAATGCGTTGAGATTTGAGATATACAATATGATATTCGTTTTGGCCGGTTTTTGGTTTTGGATTTACAGAAGATGAGCCATTTGTTCTTCTTGGAAATGGCCTCATAGTCAATGCAGAAGAGAGTGATATTTTAACATGGCATTTTATATTTTGCTGAATTCCAAAGAGCTCCATTTGTAAGAGACAAAATGGTTGTATAAACCTTAAATTTGACGATTCCTGGGATGATGATTGATGATGCACTTAGGTTCTGTAGGAGCTTGGGAGTTGGGAGTTTTTAAAACTGCAATTTGCTTCTTGTCTCCTCACAAGACTCTTTCATATACAAATTTTCATTTTGAAACCTGAACTCAAAAGTTTAACATGTAAAAGATCAGCCTTGAAAGTGAGAAGATCAACACAGAATATGTAATGATCATGCATGAAAGTGAGAAAATCAACAGTAATACAGTGAATGATCATGCTTAGTATATATTAAATTAGATTTTGAAAGTGAGAAAATCAACATACGGAATCAGTAATGACCAGGCATGACAGTGAAAATCAACATTTGTCTTCTGTCTGTGACTCTCAAATAAATATCTTTCTTTTATTATCACTTTCAAATTCATGCCGGTGTTACTTTTACTCATGAAATTTTTCAGTATTCAAACATTTTTTGTACAATCTGACAAAAGTGAAAGTGTGCTTATGATATTAGTACAGAGTACTCCCTCTATTTCAGATATATTTGCTAATTGTTTGTCCGCTTTTACAAATTATACTTAGCTATAAATGGTACGTTAAATTCATCGAAACATCTAAATTCTAAATATTTAAATCATTATACTTAAAAAATTATGAAAAAATGTGAAAGGATTGAGACTGATCGAGTACACTACATTATGTATCACCACCAAGTGTTGAAGAATTTGTGATGGGCATGAATGTTGCATCTTCTTCCCAAATGATGGGGATGGAATAATAATGGAGTATGATGAGTGAAGAAGCTACACGAATGACATAATATGATAGAGAGGTGTTTTGATTGGGCGCTCAAAGACAAATTGACAACTCCGACGCCGGCCCATCGACGACGACCACCGCCCTTCATCTCCGACTCAGACACTACCACCGATGTTTCTGGATCTTGCATTGATTTACCACCATTTTTTTCACATAAAAATTCAATTTTCTATTCTTGAATTTCACTTAAAATGATTTGTAGCAAAAAAAATTATAAATTATGTGACATACAATCTGATTAATCTCCAAAAAAAAAACATTGAAAATTAGATTGTAGCCAAAAGAAAATATAAATAAATTGACATGTGTGTAATCTCCAAAAAAGAATTTAATTAGAAATGATTTCGTTGCCAAAAATAAATGTGAAGGAACGTGCTCTCATTGAGAGTCGAACTCAAGACCTCCCGCTTACTAAACGGGTGCTCTAACCAACTGAGCTATGAGAGCTGACATGTTTGATGATTTATATTGTAATATTTATCTGTTATACATCTGCAATATTTGGAGAAAATGGGCTTCAGGCAATTTCAAACACAAGTCCTTTTATTTCTTTTTCTTTTTTTGAAATAAAACACAAGTCCTTTATTTCCTTTTTTATGAACTAAAACACAATCCCTAATTGATAATGAGTAATTCTCCTGTGAGGCAACCTCACCCATGAGACAATGCCAAATAAGGAAAATTTTATTGCTGCCACCTCATCATAACTCACTACCACCTCATCAAATCACGACGCCACATCATCAAATCTCGGTGCCAATTCATCAAACATGTCACCTCATCAAAACTTTTGTGTCAGTTCATCAAACCTCGTCAAAAAAGAGTGTTTACTTGGTCTTGTCTCATGGGTGAGGCTGCCTCACCCAAGAATTGGTCATTGATAATAGGCCTAATTAGTTTATATACTTTATGTTGTTATTTTTAAATATATTTATTTCTGTTTTATTTTTTAGTCATATCTTAATTGAATTGAAATGAACTAGTTTGTTAGTAAGATGGAAAACAACACATTAATATGAACATACACTTCTTGTATTTGTATAAAATTATTAGAATATTTTTTTAAAAAATAGGTAAATATTTAAAAGGGTAAATAAATATTATAATATTATTATCATGACTTTGAGAGTTGAGAAGATCTAAACTGAAATTTTAATGCTACTAAAATGATTGAATTGTATATTTTTACTGTTCTTGTGTGGGGTACATGTTGGTAAGAAGGAATTATCGGAGCAAATTGGTAGGGAAATAACGGGAAATCATTTGGAGAAGCACATGGCTTCAAACAGCGCACGTGTGGCGCTAATTGACTAATCCGAGTAGGATGTTGGTCCACGTTTCAGTGTCCACGTGAGCTTTTGATAATTACTAATCACACTTATAATTAATGCCTCCCTATTTAGCTCCCCTACAATTAATAAAATCCAAATTCACAAATTATCAAAAAAAATCATCTCATTCCAAAAACATATAAAGCATTAAATGAACCATCCCATTTGCTTCAATTAGGATAGATACACTTGGCTTGAATGCACTTTCACCTTTCACCTTTCACCTTTCACCTTTCATATTTCATCACTTTTACTTTAATAGTTTATAATTACAAATAAATTACTCCCTCTGTCTCACTAAAATGTACCCAATTGCTTTTGGCACGCTTTTTAAGAAAGCTGATGTGGCGCTGATGTGGATGGTAGGGTTAGTAAAGTGTGTGAGAATAGGTTAATAGTTTATATTATAATTTTTTGCCAAAAAAAAATAAATGAGTAAATCTCTTTGGGACTAATCAAAAAGGAAATTAGATACATCTCTTTGGGATAGAGGGAGTATGTTAGAATAACCACTATGAGACCTAATGCCTTTCATAATAATGCAATGTTCCCAAGTATTATACATCATATGGGCGA
Source organism: Cruciata laevipes (assembly GCA_963678965.1). Classification (NCBI taxonomy): domain Eukaryota; kingdom Viridiplantae; phylum Streptophyta; class Magnoliopsida; order Gentianales; family Rubiaceae; genus Cruciata; species Cruciata laevipes. The sequence goes on from OY787639.1 coordinate 3,634,994, forward strand.
TAACATATGGAAATGTCAACCTTATTTTGTTAATCAAGATTGTACTATTGATTATATTGATTTAGTCGAACTCGTCCAACAACTGTTTTTTCATCCAGACATGACAGTGAACATCTTAGTTGCCCAACAACTTTTTCTTCCCAATCAATGGTCGTTCTTAGGTTATTCATCCACTTTGACAATGATTCCATCTACCTCCCAAAATCAGCGATCACATTCACATCGGGCTCTAAAAATGAATTGATCTTTCATCGTGAACAGGGCAAACCCTACCGTGATAATACCAGTTATGTATGTTGGTTTTACATCCATGTAAACTTAGGTAACATGATACACATTACTAGCTAGGTAGCATAGGAGAGCAATATAATTGTGAGTGAATGATGGAATGTGGTGGTTTATAATTGTGAGGAGGATGATATTGACATGGTCACAAATTTGAGTTTTTGTGAGCCTTGTATGGCCAAAAACGGAACGGGTCACAAAATAGGCTGTCATCTTACACACAACGGTACACATTTCTCATGTATGTAAGGTCCACTCATCACCATTAATACTCAAGAAGCCCTCCTCAGATGGCCTTGCTCGCTAGGCCTCTAGCCATTTTCCTGCATTATTGAACCGCACTTCCTTCCACATGCTACGCCATAGCTAGTACTCCGCGCATTATATGTAACATGCCGACGAACCCCGTTAGGGTTTTTCATTTTCACCCGTTTCACCTTACACTATACTCTCATTCCGTAATTTTAATGATAAAAGTATATCAATGTGTTAGTGATCTCTCCATGTAAATAATATGTGTTGTGCATGTAAATACACTACTCCCTCTGTCTCACCTCAAGCTACACAGTTGACTTTTCAGAGTCAAACTTAGGAAACTTTGACTGTAATTATAGGTCAATATATAAATGATAAAACTATTATACGAGATATCAATAGATTCATTATAACATCTATTTTTCAAAAAGTAAATTTTTATATATTGTTTCTATATGTACTTAAAGATATTAATGGTCAAACACGATCATTGAAGACCGTGAAAAGTCAACTGTGCAGCTTTGGGTGAGACGGAGGGAGTATAAAAATCTATACTAGCTAGGAGCGGAGATAGCTCCGTGCATGGCAGGTCACAGTACCTGCCATTTTTTTAAAAAAAAAATTAACAACAGGGAATATTGATATGATTAGTATACAATATTTACCATTAATCTCAAATCTTGCATTTTATTCTTTCCCCAAACGCCTTTGCAATTTTTTGAAGAGTGATCTAAAAAATTATTCCTAAATAGTGACCTACCAAGTTTAGAATCATATCTCCGCCCCTGAAACTAGCATTTACAGAAATGCAATGATCGATAGATTGAAACGATATTTACAAAATACCTTATGTCGGAATATGATGACACCATTTCACAATATATATATATATACTGAACATGATTAGATAGTTCATAAAATATAAATAACCATAAATTATCACAATTTCCAAGAGAATAATCATGGGGATATAATGATATATATATATATATGATATATCCATGGACTTCCACTCCAAGTTTTGTAACCGCTATTGAATTTTCATTAATACACATATCTCTTTTCCCTAAAATAATATTTTGCATGGATTATTAGCATGTCAAGATCACCAATGACGTGAAGGGTATTTAATTTACAATTGTCACACTAATTTGCAAAAGGGACGTTTTCTCTAGAGCTGCAATTATAAGGCATGGAGATTTGACTTAATAGAGCCAAATTCATCAATCCTCCAACCTTACCAATGCATGCAAAAAGGAGGGGACCAAATGATCAAATGCCTAAAAAAATAGGACTAACATGAAATGAAATAAATAAATGGTTATTTTGCCCATATTGCAATTCCAAAGTCAAATTAAAGTTTTGCTCGTTTGGTAGCGAGCCCGTCTGTTTCATCCTCGTAAGCTTTCTGCAGCACTGATCATTCAACACCTTCACTGTGTGTTCTATGGATCAAATCTTCCCATGGATAGTTGACTTTCTTTATATCATTTTGTTTGGACTTCTTTTCCTCCTCATTAGTGGTATGGATTTGCACCAAACAAGAATGTTTACCTCAAATTGAAATGTTGTCGATTTCTGACCTAACTATTTGAACCAACTCGGCTGACTGAATTAATTCAACATGATTCATTAACATATAAGAATTGTAGATTTCTAAGTATTTTATGAATAAAAAAAGGATAAACTATCCAATTCAACCCGAACCAACCTGAATTAGCATCAATTGGTTTAATCTGAAGCGACTCTAGATTCATGTTTTCTAGCTTCCAAGGACAGTAGTTTCTATTGAGGCGGATGCAACATGGCGGGCTACCACCTAAAATTGTAATTTTGCCTCACTACTTCGGTATTCCTGTATCTGCTTCCGGCTCCCTCCCATATGTATTGCACATGGTGGAGTACTTAGTTTTGTTGTTAATCTAAAACAAGAAACCTATGTTATGGTGAAATTTTGTAGTAATAACTAATAAGTGTGAATTGATTGAAGGAATTAAGACCTTGAGTTAGAGGAGTGTACAACAAAGCCAGCAAAAGGGCATGTGCCTTTTTAAGGACTTGGTTTGGGACCAGCTGGCTCACAGGGGGTACCCTACTACTGAAAGCCCCCCATATATGAAGCACTCAACAAGAGAGTTGCATCCCCTAATTTCGGCCTATATGATGAAACTTTTTCTTGATTATTCACAATACTGCCAAACAAATTTTCTCATGACACTGGATGGTGAGCTGTAATCATTTCTTATGATTATAACAAGCTTTTTTAAGCCCTAAAGCATTGTGATGAAAATGGAAAATGTCTCTTCATTTTTTTGTCTTAATTACAACTGAAGTGGAGCTAAGTGAGTGATATGAAGTGATGAAAAGACTACTAAGAGCTTTTGTTTGAGCCCTTCAATGGTAGGCCTGTCCAATGGCTCAGGACCTTGAGGCCCTTTGAGTTTGATTTGGCGGAAATCCGCTCAATCAACACTCAAATAAGGTTTGACTTATAAGATGCACGAAAAACGTTGATAAAATAGTTGAACTGAAAAATACTTTATGATCGAGTCGCTGAGTCACTAACCATCGCTCGACACTGCTAGTCTTTGCATGCGGAAACACTACATTGATGGTTAAATTTGTCAATAAACTATCATATCTTATCAATGAGTGGTTTGAACTACTGCAACAACATTCAAGCATGAACTACTAGGTGGTTTGAACTGTTTGTGTGTCAAGAACTACATGGTGCATGGTGAAGTAACCATGGAGTTGTGAAGTGGAAAAAGGATAGCTTTTCTGACAACTGGGGTTCGGGGTCACACCCCAATTCCCTAAATTACGAAAGATGTTCTTGATGTGGGCTAAAAGCAGTGAAAAAAAGAAAGAAAAAACAAAGCACAAGGCCTTTTCCATAATCACCATTAATACAATCTAATGTCAATGATCAATCTACCACTAATAGTAATAGTGTGCACCCACAACAAAATGACAAGCCAAATAAGCCAACTAGCAACTTGGTTCTACACGTAAGATATACTATCGTTACATTTTTCATTTAAGTCGGTTCTCTTTAAAACCGACACACTTTTTTAGATGGTAAGAAATGAATCATCGTATTCATTTATTAATCTTTTCACTCTCTACACAAGTTTTCCCCGCGTTTTAACCTGCAAAAATTATCGATCCAAATGATTAGGTATCAGTATCAAGAATAGAAGAATGCGTTATATAAACTAAAGAAAAAAAAAGGCTATAGCATAGGACAAAAATGGTTTCCTTGGTTTTGATGTCACACACTTGTATATATATCAAGCTCTCAAAAGGAGAAACCACTAAAATCCCTCTAGAAAAATTCCATCCTGTTCTTCATTTCTTCTCCATCAAATCATCATAGCTATTTACAATGGATGTGTCAACTTCTGAATATGGCAGTGGGTGTGCATCTGGATGGACAATGTACTTGGATCCATATTCAAGCTCCACAGCTCAATGGGACACAGATTTGCCATTTGGTGATCATGGTTATCAAAGCAAAGGAGCTCATGCAAATCAAGAATATGAAGATGAAGATGAAGATTTGTCAATGGTTTCTGATGCATCCTCAGGCCCTCCACATTTCCAGCAGGATGAAGAAATCACCACTCAAGAAATCGCCATCTCCAAGAGGAGCAAAAACTGCAGAAAGAAAGCCAAAGAAAACAGCAGAAGAAATTTCCAAGACTTTCATCTTCTTGATGATACTGCTAGCTCCAAGGCAAGTTAGTTTCATCAATGAAATTAATTTTATCAGCATTATTTTCAGTTTGTTTCAGACCATGAATTAATGTTACTGATCAACCTCTTCAATGCTGTCCATTTTCCAGGCTCCTCAATACAATGCTCATGGTCATAGCCATCACAACAATGACAAGTACTTTTTGGGGCATGATTCAAGCTTATCCCAAGGCTTTTCTGCAACACATTGCAAGGTTTTTTTTCTTGTTTTTCTGGGTTTTTTTTCACTTGATCTTCTTTCTTGCTGATGGAGATTTTGTGTTTTTTTTACTCAGGGTAAATCTGCACTGAAGAAGCACTTTGGCCTTTTCAAGTCTTCTATAACTAGGAAATTAGCTGATTGACAAGTCATCAAGTTATTATTAGCTCTGTTATTCACTGTTTGATTGTGTAAAATTTAGCAAGCAAGAATTGCTCATGTAAAAGTATGAGACAGGAAGAGATATCCGAGGATCTTGTATTTTACCTTTCTTTATTCACCTTTTCTAGTTGTCATTTCTTCTTGTCTATGTAGCAGGAAACAACCTCAGAACATAGATGTCAATAAAAAAAACCTTTTTTTCTTCTTGTGTATAGTCTATATATATTTTTTATTACATCCACTTTCAACTTCACACTTCAATGAACTAGTAGCACAAAATGCTCCGTAACTCTTTGTGTAACACTCGTAAGTAAACTTGCCACGAGTATAATCTTTATCTTCGAAGAAGTCAAATATCCGACGGTAAAAAACTTGTGCATTAACTGTTAAAATGTTATAAAAAGTGCTATAGAAAGATCAGCAGAAATGAAAATCAGAGTTGGAGTGAAGAAAAAGAGGACTAACCATAAATTGATGCTGATGAACATCAGATGGTTGCATTATTACTGACCCTTTGGGTGGCACATTCAGACAATTAGTGACCCTTTTAGAAGTGTAGTGAAAAACACAAAAATACAAGCAACAGAAAGAAAAGTTGCAGTGGAGGGCCATGAGCCCTAGCCTAAGGCTGATAAATGAGCCACATTCCCTCTATTTTAAGGGCTGCCAGCCTAGGGAAAACTCCAGAAGATGAAGTGGGATGTGTAAATCAGGTAACAAATTCCCCCACCAAACTCAAAGAAGACAACAATCTATGATGAAATTTGATTCACTTAAGTTTTATTTATCCAGCAAAAACCACACCAGAAACAAAACCCCACCCCCCTCTCTCATGACAGCTATTTGCATATGTATATATGTGCACAATTATTGAATCTGTTGTAAGAATTCTTGCAAATCTTGATTCAAGATCTTGCCATCCTTGGAAATGAGCTTCAAATCATGGAGAATAATGCTGATTCATGCAAAAAGACACAGTTTTTTGCATGGTACAACAATAATTGGATCATCTCATTCTCAGTACACAGTAGTATACAACATACATGTTATTGTTGTTGAACCTTAAGCAAATCAAGCAGCTTCTGAGGATATAATATTGGTTTTCTTGAGGGGGTTACTAAGTCAAACCATCTTTATGCACTGACAGAAATCTTTGTCCACATTATGATGGAAAAACAAGAGCTATTTTGGCCTTGGGATGGATTTCAGATTAATAAATTATTGCAATGTGGGAACAATTATTCAATAACTACTACTCCTCCTCGGCCACACGTGCAACAACATTGTACACATAATCCATCAAATAGAATAGTCTTCCAAGTGAGACTTTAGAAGATATCAAGATAAGCATCAAGATTAAGTTCTTATAATAACATGCTTAAACAAAGGTTTTGGGAAACATACTTGAGCCCCAAAACAAGCATGTTCTCATATTCCATAGAAGGAATCTTCCGACAACCGCTGTTAGAGTATACCGATAGAAGGTGTGACAGTCTTAAAAGATCGGGAACAGCGGTTTGTAGAATAAGCAATTTACTAATCACTACTACAAGTTGCTGAGGAAGAAGTACAGTACTCATCCTAGTACATTGTAACAGTGTCCTTTTTAACAGCATTGACAGCAAAATCTGGCTGTCCAAACGTTCAATTGTAACGGAAAGGAGGTGGTGTAGCAGTAGGATAGTACCATGCTTGGTCCTAAAAACGGAATAGAAATGGACCCCTTTCATGTGATGTGCTTCTTCCTTAATTGATTCAAACAAAATAACAGCTCTTTTTCCACCTTTGAGGTTTTGTTTTACTCTGTCCTTTTTACTAACTCCTCAATTCAAATTTGCTTCTTCTTCCATTAAGCTTATCTATGTGTATCACATCAAGATCATATCACTAAGGTCACATCCCTTCATTATGGCTAATTCTCATGCCCTCCCATCACTACCAAATCATTGGGACTTGAAAGCCATTCAAACCTCATGTAACTCGGCCAAGACTCGAAAATCTCTCCAAATACATGGCCATTGTGAAAATACACGGAAGAACTGGATTAGACCGGCGAGGAATTGAGCTCCGGTTTCTTATTAAATGTGGGGTTCATAGGACAACATAGTAACTGGATCTAGCTAGATCTGTGGGAAAAAATGTTGAGACAGTAACTTTTCCCAGGTATTGAAGATCTGAAAAGTGTCCCACAAAAGTTGTGTCAGAGAATGCATGACAGAACACCATTCAGTCCAGCTAAACAACCAGAGACACCTTGAATTGAGTGATTCTTAGCATCGATGTCTCCACATCAACCACTTAAGGGATTGCAAGAAACAACAAGATCACTTCCTACTGATCTTTTCCATTATTGTCCTTTCTCCTCAGATATGCATCATGCATTTTATACAGGTCTCCTCCCCAGCACACAAATTTATCGCAATAAAAAATTATATCGAGAATAAAACTAATTTCATAGAACAGCATTCCAAGATTAAAATGCGTAGAAAATATTTCATAAGGAATTCCTCTCGTTACAAAACTGATTTCCAGACATACTACACTAGACAACATCCCGAGGCCCCGGATAGCCCTAGAAGAAGAAAAGATACAGGACCTAATGTTGGAGTTATGTTCCATAAATATGTCTGTGGACAGGTTGTGCATCAAACGTTTTAACTACTTCCAACCAAGGTTTGTCAACGATCAAGATAGAATTCCTTGTAAGATGCCCAACGAATAAAACAGGATCTTTGAAAGCAACAAAGTCGAAATTCCTTCTAGCATTAGGCCTTGTTTCTAATTCGACGGCCTTAAATTTTCTCTTCAATTTACCATTTTGCTGCAACTTCTTCAGTGCCTCTTGCAAATTTCCCAAATCACATTCAGTGTGATCTTCTTTATCTATCGGAATTCCAAAGTCAATTGTGCACATCGCCCTATACACAAGACATCAATGCAATCGTTATATACTTTCCAACAAGACTATGCAAGTGAAGAAAAAAAAAGAAAAAACTTGAAAAGGAGGGAAAGGGGAGGGGAAGGGAGGGGAGGATGATAGGAAAAATACCTGGAACTGTAGATTATTACGGATGTACTAGCAGATGGTGGAAAGGATAGTCCAATGACCTCTCCAGGAAATTCTTGATACCTCCTAGGGAGACGGAATGTGTGTTTCCTAGACCATTCACCCATCTGCTTGGCTTCAACATCAAATGCATAAACTTCATTTGAAGATGTTGAAATTATGAGCACATTGCTGTTCCGAGGGGTAAATCCTCCAGCTGTAACAGAGGCACCATCCAACCTTGCTATGAACCAATGTTGACTGTTACAAAAAAAAAGTAAATTAGAACATGACCCACAACAGTATTCTTGATCAGAGACCCAAAAGTAGAGCATGTGTAGCATTAGTATATCAAGAATAAAATAAATAACCATGATGCATCATCCTCACCTTCGAAGCTCTAAATTAAAAATATAAATATCTCCAAAGCAGCTGATAGCAGCTAGCCATTGCCCATCAGAACTTGTGAACATCTTAGTAATGGGAGGCTCACTAGGAGGCAATAACTTTTCACTGTCTTTATGGCGGGGTACAAGGGTGTGAATCTCTGAACTTTCTAGGTCAACAACCTGTAGAACATTTTAAAAATAAACTTCCAGGGAATTAAAAACAAAACAAACAAGGTGAAACTGTAGATAAAGAAATTACAAGATATTGACACATTTATAAATAATAATTTTCAAACAATTACAGAAAATCAAGGTGAAACTGTGGTGGCAAGGGTGAAATAAAAAGTAACAAACTTTCAACTATGAGCAATTGAGCATATACAAGTATACTACCTTAAAATTAAAAAACATGCCCAATGAATCTAATGCATAAAAACCTGAGCCCAGTAAATCAACTTATCTTATGAAAAGAATCGGAACAAACTAAGAGAGGATCAAAATACAAGTGTGAATTGCAGATGTGAGTGGAGAAAAGAAAAAAGAAAAAAAAAAAAAAAGACGTGCACTTACATAAATAATTCTATCATGGCCAGCAATTATCAACCGGGATGAATCAGAACTGAAGGCCAAAGAATGTGCATATGGCAAATTAGCGGGAAGTCTCTGTTTGTTGACTGCCCATGCTTGCTTCCGGGATTCACTTCTACTCAATTCAAACAGACTAGGTTTCACATGATCCGAAAAGGCAAACAAGGTTCCTGACGATGCAATTGCACTACATATAATCTTTCGAGATGCCATACATTTAACTCGAGCAACTAGATCAGCTGAGGCAGTTCCACCAACATTGCCACCTTTCAAACGAGCGGAGAGAATATCCACTGACTGAGAACCCTGAACCAAAAGTAAGGAAGTTTGATTGAACACCGTTTTGTGCACAAGCTGTGTGGGTAATCTCTGAGGTGCCGGGCATATATCATGAGGAGAGAACTTTGTAAAGTCCTTGGCAGAATATGCAAAAAGCTTAGTGTCATCACCAGCTGATATAAGCATCGGCACTCCCATATGAGCCCATTTCTGATAACTAAATTCAAGTGGCTTCTCCCTACCTCGAGGCCTCTTTATTCTTTCATCGGGAGATGCATCTATCAAAAGGAAGATCAGAATAAATATGAGGAGCCTAAATAGTTGAGAATATTAATTGCAGTAGTGATCAGAGCATTTTAATTAAACAGGGGTGCAGTAAGAATTATCAAAATTAACTAACCTTCTCGACATATAGGTACCGCTACTGTCAAGGCCTTGACATCGTGTGTATGGGCCCTGACATAACTGACATAAACCCACTTCTTCGTTAGTTCACCCGACTCAGCTACTTCATTTGAGAGCTTGTATAAAATAACCTGATTAAGTAAGTTTAAAACAGTTAGTTCCAACTTCAGGTGTTCCCTCCACTCTACTGAGGTTAAGGTACAAATAAGGCTAGTCATGATGAATTTTAACAAAATAAGCGGTGCTTTAGTGCTAACTCACAAAAAATGCAGTTATTCAATGCCTAGCTTGTTCCCTCCATTCTACTGAGGTTTAAGGTACAAATAAGGCTAGCGCTAGTCATGTTGAATTTTAACAAAATAAGCTGTGCTAACTCATAAAAAATGCAGTTATTCAATGCCTAGCTAATACGGACAGTACTTAAGCTCTTAAAAAGAGATCATTGTCACATTTACCTGACCATCAGATCCAGCAGAGAACACCCTGTTGTGGCTTGGAGCAGCAGCTAAAGCATTCACATCACCTTTGTGATTGGTATGTGTTTGCAGCAGAGTCCCATGCTTACCGTCCCAAAAATGAACGCTGCCTGTGCTATCTGCACTTACAAGGGTACCACACCTACAGCAACAGGGAAGAAAACCTTATTTAAAGCTTGCTCCTTGATGACAGTAGCAATACATTGGGACAGTAATAATTGAGAGTACAAGGAAGCATTGTTACCTTAGAGCAAGCAATGACCATGTACAAAGTTCAGATCCACTACCCAATCCTCCAAGTCCAACTGTTATTCTATAGATTTCATGCATCAATCTACCATCCCAGCATCTAATGAACCTGCCACAGAAATTATTGCATGTCAGATATGAAGTACATAAGCTCAGATATGGTAAGGTAAATATTAGAATATTAGACAAATAAAAACAACTGCATACCCATCACTACTTCCTGAGTATATCTTACTCGCATCAGGACTCCATGTCACACTTAGCGTACGCCCTGTTTATGTCAAAAGCAAGTTAATAGGTAATAAAGAAGGAACTCAAGAAAGAAAGTTTTAGCAGGAGGGCAGGTGTCTCACCCCCGACTCTTGGTAACGATCTACTATAAGTTAGTCCTCCCATGGTCGAAATATTGTAAAGACGAACACAACCATCATCACAGGCAACTGCAAGACGGCGGGTATCAGTCTCCGACATGTCATAAAGCTCAACTGAATCACTATCGTCGCCATCATCTTCTTCACTCTCACTGCTCTCACAGCTTTCATCCTCATCCCCACCATTCATGTGAGTATCAAGGCTGCTTTCATGAGAAACTAACTCCTTTTTTGAATTAGCTTTGTCATCAGTACATGGCTCAACTGCTAGCTGCCAGATTGAGACACCTATAGAGTCTAGTATAGTCTGCAAAACAAATAGACTAATTTCAACTCCATATCTATAAAAGTACAAAGCACAAAAATTTCATCTCTAAATCAACATTATATAAGCATATATTGTGGAGAATGGACCTAGATCATTTAAACAAACAGACTACTTCCCCAACTTCAAAGTCAATGATGTAAAAGGCAAACCACATCCTATCAAAATGTCATTGCATATCCAACTAACTTTGACTGTGCGTGGTTAATTGGACGAATTGAGGGCAAAAACATTTGCATATTTATATATCAAAAGAACAAATAATAGGCAGCTTAACAGAGCACAAAACTAAAAGTAATCAATTCAACACCTTCTGTCTCAGCCCAAAAAGGTCCCATTCTGAGATTGATCCATCAATACTGGAAGAAAACAGCCGACCAGCACCGGAACCTTTCTCCGACGCGTCCCCACACCACACCAACGACGATACCCTGGAAGCAGGTTCCCCGTGAATAGTCTACACAAAAAATGCACAAAAATGCTCAGCAACTCGATTCCTTCCACCAACAACAAAGGAATGATGATAAAATCAAGTAAACGTACAAGCTGACAGTGCCAGCCGACGGAGCCGGGGGAAACGAGCCAAATCTCCAGGGTGCCGTCCTCGCGGGCGGCGGCCACCTGAGAATCGTCGGCGCTGGTGGCTAGGGAAACAACGGGCGACGGCCGCCAGTCGACTGAGCTGAGTCGGTACGATTCCGACATCTCGATTAAACCCTCGGTAAACCCTCAATTGAATGTGTGTAGAAGAGCGGGAGTGGTAGCGGCATGTGAAGGGAAAGGAAGGAGGCGACTGAAAGAGGCTAGGTTTTAGTGAGAATCTATTTATATATGTTCTAGGTCAAGTGCCTTGTTGTATTTGAGTTGGCTTATTTCAAAATTATTTTCCAACGAATTTTATGTCTTTTTTTAATATGTTGAGTTTAAGAAAACAATGAATGATGATTCATGCGGTAGGTTCTCCCCCAACATGTATGGTTTTAAACTTTTAATGTAAGGTAGATTCTTAGTTCAGTTCAATTTAGATCAATTCATATTTTTCAATACATCTATTTTTTACTTCAATGAAAATAAGCTCAAAAAAGACAGGTATCACTAGTACCCTTTGAAGTTCTTATGTGCCCCTCATTTTTTTAAAGTGTCCAAACAATAATGGATTGATGAAAACTCGATAAAATTAAAGAATGGATAGTAAACCGACATTAAATCATTGATTTATAACACATAATTACATTAAAAGAATATAAATACCTCACTATCACCCATCGCCTCGTCGTACAAGTGCTAATATACCCAAGTGAAGAAAGTGGAAAATATAATCGTAATCATAGGGCGGTCAACACCAATAATGATATGAATGGTCAAAATACTCTCTTAACATAGAAATATATACATAATGATTTGGAAATCTTTTTTCCGAACATCGCTCGATTTTTTTCAACATCACTCTCCCCTGTGCCGATGTTTCCTTCTTTGACGCCACAATTTAAAAACACACAAATTCGAACCCTATACTACCGATTCTCACCACCATCATACCTTCTCATTTCCCATCAAGTTATAAGTTATAACTCAACTAACACCACCTTCCTCCTAGAAAATGACGTCATCAATTTATCACGGTCGTTTATAACTTAATTCTAACTCAACGAACAACATCACCAAATTTTCCTTGATAATTTTAAAAGTAGTCATTGATTTGGACTCAAATTTATTATAGCATTTAAATTCTAGGTTAAATTTCTGATATGTAGATAATGAATTGGGGTTTGAAATGATCGTGATCATCTAGCGGAGGGAGGAGGCAACCTTGTTTCGAAAAAAGAGAGAGAGGGATGGATGCCGAAGCAAGAACTTAAGGAATGAAGGAAGAATTCAAAGAACATTTAAACATACGAAATCCAGACTAGTTTGCATCTCACTACAAAACTGATTTGCATATCCACAACACTCGAGAACATGCCACATAGCTCAGCCATATCGGAAGTCGGAACATCTCCCCGAGGCCCTTGAAAGCACTACAAAAGTAAATGACACATCACATATATCGGAGTTATGTTCCATATATGTGTCTATGGACAGGTTGAGCATCAAACGTCTTAACAACTTCTGTCCACGGTTTGTCTACGATCAAGATAGAATTTTCGGACAGATGCCCAACGAATAAAACGGGATCTTTAAAAGCAATAGAGTTGAAATACTTTCTACGCCTTGTTTCTAATTCAGCGGCTTCCAACTTTCTCTTCAATTTGCCACTTTGCAAGTTTCCCAAATCACATTCAGTGTGATCTTCAAAGTCAATCTTGCCCATTGCCCTGTACACAATATATCATCACTACAATCAGTTTTATGCTGGCTTGCACTAGCTACATATACTTATACTTTCCAACAAGACTATGCAAGTGTTCAGAATTCAGTAAACAACTTCAAGAAAAAGGAATGAACTGAATCTGGTACAATACCTTGGACTGTAAACTATTCCAGATGTACTAGTGGATGGTGGAAGGGATAGTCCAATGACCTCTCCGGGAAATTCTTCATACCTCCTAGGGAGACGGAATGTGTGTTCCATCTGCTTGGCTTCAACATCAAATGCATATACTTCATTTGAAGAAGTTGAAATCAATAGCACATTGCTGTTTTGTGGGGCAAAACATCCAGCAGTAACTGAGGCACCATTCAATCTTGCCACAAAACAATGTTGCCTGCCACCAAAAAATTTATACACGAACTTTGATGAATAATGACCCAAAAGTTACAGTGTTCTTATTCAGAGATGTTCTGAGTGGAAAATGCGGTATGCATTAGTATATCAAGAACAAAAGAAATGACCATGATGTTTCATCCTCACCTTCGAAGATCTAAATTGAAAATATACACATCACCAAAGCAGTTGATAGCAGCTAGCCATTGCCCATCAGAACTCGTGAACATCTTAGTAATGGGAGGCTCACTGGGAGGCAAATTTCCTCCATTATCATTATGGTGGGGTATAAAGGTGTAAATCTCTGAGCTTTCCATGTCCACAACCTGTAGACCATTTAAAAAGAAACATCTAGAGAATTAAAAAATAAAAAATCAAGGCAAAACTGTCTAGGTAACGAAACAATAAGCTTAGAATGACACATTGTAACATCCCAAAAATTATTTTTTTCGGATAAACTACACAAAATAAATGCAGCACAGCTGAGATTGTGGTGGCAAAGGTCAAATAAACGGCTTAAAATTATAAAGCAAAATCCAACAAATTTATTCATTCTCTTTATCCCTACTACCATTCTGAGCTACAACATAGAACCGCCCCTGAAGATGCTAATAAATAATTCAAATGTTAGTCCAGTAGATCAAACTCAGTGTGAATTGCATAATTGGTGGAGAAAGGCGGCAAAAAGAAAACCAGAGAAAGAAATGGGCACATGAAAGGAAAACAAAGAGAATGCTACTTACATATATAATACTGTCATGGCCAGCAATCATCAATAGGGATGAATCATAACTGAAAGCCAAAGAGTGTGCATAAGGAAAATCTGCGGGAAGTCTCTGTTTGTTGACTGCCCATGCTTGATTTCGAGATTCACTTCTACTCAATTCAAACAGACAAGGTTTTATATGATCCGAATAAGCAACCAAGGTTCCTGAAGATGCAATTGCACTACATATAATCTTTCGAGATGCCATACATTTAACTCGAGCAACTAGATCAGCTGAGGCAGTTCCACCAACATTGCCACCTTTCAAACGAACAGAGAGAATATCGACTGACTGAGAACCCTGAACCAACAGCAAGGAAGTTTGATTGAACACCGTTTTGTGCGCAAGCTGTGTGGGTAATCTCTGAGGTGCCGGGCATATATCATGAGGAGAGAACTTTGTAAAGTCCTTGGCAGAATATGCAAAAAGCTTAGTGTCATCACCAGCTGATATAAGCATCGGCACTCCCATATGAGCCCATTTCTGATAACTAAATTCAAGTGGCTTCTCCCTACCTCGAGGCCTCTTTATTCTTTCATCGGGAGATGCATCTATGGAAGATAATCAGAAAAAAATATGAGGAAAACAGATCAAAGCCAAAAACAATTGAGTGCAGTATTACACAGACATTTCAATTAAAAATAACAATAAGAATGATAAAAATTTACTAACCTTCTCGACAGATAGGTACTGCTACAGTCAATGCCTTTACATCATGTGTATGGGCCCTGACATAACTGACATAAACCCATTTCTTCAAAAGTTCACCAGACCCAGCTGCTTCATTTGAGAGCTTGTATAGAATAACCTGATTACATACATTTTAAACAAGGTTAAAGGTAATTGGATCTCAATAAAACTTAGTCTCGTGTGGTCGTGCCATAATGCCAACTCAAAAATAAAATGCAGTTATTCCATGATACAGTAGTACGGAAAGGAGGTCATAAACACATTACCTGACCGTCAGATCCAGCAGAGAACACCCTTTGGTGGCTGGGAGTAGCAGCTAAAGCGTTCACATCACCTTTGTGGTAGGTATGTGTTTGCAGCAGAGTTCCATGCTTACTGTCCCAAAAATGAACACTGCCTGTGCTATCTGCACTTACAAGGGTACCACACCTACAACGGAGGGAAAAATTATTTAAAGCTTGCTCCTTGATGACAGTAGCAACTCTTGGAACAATAATATTACAAGGACGAATTATTACCTTAGGGCAAGCAATGACCATGTACAAAGTTCAGATCCACTACCCACTCCTCCAAGTCCAACAGTAATCCTATAGATTTCATGCATCATTTTACCATCCCAACATCTAATGTACCTGCCACAGAAATTTATTGCATGTCATAATTGGAGCACAATACCTCAGATTTAACATGATAGGCATACATAATTTAGTAAAAACAAGGGTTTAAAGATACAAGCAATTACATACCCATCACTACTTCCTGAGTATATCTTACTCGCATCAGTACTCCATGTCACACTTAGTGTACGCCCTGTAAATGCCAAAAGCACATCAATTTCATGGTTAACAAAGAAGGAACATTAGATTAAAAAATTCAGTGAAGGCAGCTGTCTCACCACCAACCCTCGGTAAGGGTCTACTATACGTTAGACCTCCCGTGCTCAAAATATTGTAAAGCCGCACACAACCATCATCGCAAGCAACTGCAAGACGACGAGTATCAGTCTCCCTTTGTGAATGAGCTTTATCATCTGTACAAGGCTCAACCGCTATCTGCCAGATTGAGACGCCTATGGAGTCTAGTACAGTCTGCAAAAAAACAATAGGAGGTCCACATGCTTCATAAACACCATATACCTCTAAATTCAACGATCTCATTAATCAAAAACATAAGACAAGGAAATCAATTTATACAACCGACCACGTTTTAAAGCTTCAAAGTCATTTTTCTAAAAGGCAATCACATCCTATAAAACTGCCTATTTGCATATTCAACCAATGTTAATACGACGAATTGAAGGAAGCATTCATATATTACACGTATTAATTACTGAACATTTCTAAATGTATCCACACCTTTTGTTTCAACCCGAAAAGGTCCCATTCAGAGATTGATCCATCAATACTGGAAGAAAACAGCCGACCAGCACTGGAATCTTTCTCTGACGCGGCCGCGCACCATACCAAAGACGATACCCTGGACGCAGGCTTTCCGTGAATAGTCTACGGAAAGGGAACAAAAAATGCTCAGAAACTCAATTCCTTTCACCAACAACAGCACGTATACATTCATAATGCAACTAACTTACAAGCTGACAGTGCCATCCGACGGAGCCAGGGGAAACCAGCCAAATCTCAAGAGTGCCGTCCTCGCGGGCTGCGACTACCTGAGAATCGTCGGCGCTGGTGGCCAATGCAACTACCGGCGACGGCCTCCAGTCGACTGAGCTGAGTCGGTACGCTCCCGCCATGTCGACTAAACCCTGCAAAACCCGTCTGAATGTGTATTAATTTGGGGGTGGAATTTTTACTTTATTGCCTTTTGCCTTGTAACCCTTAGTTTTTACAAAATTAATTTTTAATTTATTGCATTGTAACCCTTAGTTTTTACAAAATTAATTTTAATTTATTGCATTGTAACCCTTAGTTTTTCCAAAATTAATTTCGAATGAGTTATATACAGGATATTAACCACTTTTATTATATACTCAGGTCAAAATTTTTATAAAGTACTATTTGAATCAATCACGGATAAAAATGCAATATATAGGTGCATTTTTTGCAAAAAGCCACACATAATCTAATCGTTCTAATTTTAACTCATCGGACACATGCTCCGCAATCCAACTCTATCGCCACCACGGTCACTATCGATGCTCTCTACGAGGTTTTGGGGTTGAGCTGAAAGCAAACACCACAACGATTGAGCATACTAAACATCAATTCAGGTTATTGATATTTCAAATTTTAGATTTTTTTTGCAAATAATTCATCTGTAAAATGTGAAAAAAAAATGAGAAGGATGAGATTTTGAATTCTTAAGATGAAGTGATTCGTCGAAGTCAATATCGAATTCTCCATACATTATTGGACAAGACGATTTTTCAGGATGCATGGTTTGAATATCGAGACACCACAACGAGCCCGTTATGTTTGCTCAAGATTCATCTGAATGTTCCTTCGCCATCGACAACATTCCTACTCTCGTTTATCGTCACTGGCATTCCTCCTTTGGTTGTCGTCACAAGAATCAACAATCGAACTGCACCGAGAGGATGTTCACACCCAAATCATGACCCAAACTTGATTTAGACATGTTCGCCCAACCACCTAGTGAAGCTTTCTTCACTAACAACTCCTACACGTGGAAGCGAAATGGAAGAAATGTGAAAAAAATTGGATTGCGTGTTAAGGAAGAAGAAAAAGCACATGTAAGTATTTAGTTATCATTTTTTAGTTATCAACAATTTAATCCACTCATAATAATATCTCTCAATTATACATGAAATATACATTATTTTATAAAAATTAATAACTATTAGTATGAACTTTGTGGAGTGTTAAATCGTTCAAAACAAAGTAAAATTAGATTATTCTAAATTCTAAAAACCCCTTGAAAACCTTAAAAAAGACAAAAGGAAAACGTGAGAGAGAGTCACTTAAGAAACACTTTGTTGAAGTCGCTGTCAGATCTAAAAGGCGCTAGTACTGTTACACAGAATTTACACAGAACGCTTGAAGAACAGTATAAATATCATCGAATTGATCATCTTCACCGGCGAAGAATTGATCGATTCGCATTTCTCCGGCACCGCAACTCCTGAATGGAGGACGCCTACGCGAGATCCGCCTCGGAGGTGTTTGCTGAATACGCACTCATTAAATTCGATCTTTCTTTTCCCTTCAATTTCCATTTGCAATTCGCAGCTGTTTGAGCTCTTGTGTGTGTTGCAATGTGCAGGTTCTGGAGTTCTTTTCTGTGGACCCAAGCAAGGGGCTTACAGATTTTCAGGCATGTAGTTTGAATGTTATGAGGTTGATGATATCTGTTTGGGACTTTTGTTGTTTTACTTCTGTGTCTAACATAGAGCTGTTTCCCTTTCTTTTAGGTTTCCGAGAATGCAAGATTATATGGTCGAAATGGTGAGCTAGCTTGATTTTACTGTTAGTGAATTTTTAGTGTAATAAAAGGTACAATTTTGGTTGTGAATCATTTATGCTGTCATCGAGGTAGATTGCTATGCTCGATAAGGGGAGGGTAGCTGTGTAGGGGATGGAAAAAAGTTGTGTCAGTGCATGCTAGGTAAAAATTCACAGTTACTTTTATGTTCATAGGAAAATGAAGCTACATTAGCAATAGAAGTATTTTGTGTCTAATGCTATGTAGGTTAAGCTACATCTTCAGTGTAGCAATTTTTGTTTATTTGTATTTCCCTGGGTTAATTTTTTTTTTCATCAAGCCTTATTTAACCAATTGTTCTGATGATCTCTTTCATGTTTTCGTGCCATCGATGGTTCCAGTGCTGCCACAAGAACAAAGTAAGTTTTTTTACACAATTATTTAGGATATTTTTAATTTTAATTTTAAATAAAGTAAACATTATTCTTTTTTCTTAAAGTTTTGTTTTTTCTTTGTATGTGTCCACATGATGCTATAAACAATTCCAATGCTGATAGTGTGTAGCGAAAATAGTCGGTTAATTTGTGTGATCTAGTGACTAGTGTGTGAGGCTATGATCAATCATTCCTGGTCTTGAACAAGTTTGTGCAGTTGAGCTTTAATAGAGATAGAACAAGTGTAGAGAAGTTAGCTGTAGTATGCCACCTGTTTTACTGTACCCCACCGCAAGTGTGCATAGTAAATATATTAGGTGTGCATCACCATATGAGCATTGTAATTTTGTAGTACATAAGTTTAATTTACAAAAATTCACAATACTATTTACAATAATGCACAGAAGTACAATTTATCACTAGGGGTATGTACTCCAAGTGTACCATATAATTTGCTGTAGTCTGCGTACTTTTCATTTGACCTCCCAACATTTCCACCGTCTCATGCATCATAAGGTCTGCTGTTACTTGTTGCCTTCTATGTCCATTGTTGTCACCACAAATGTTTTTTTTGTCGGCTGCTTCTGCCAGATTCTTGGCCTAAAAGTGCAATATTTTTATATCTTGTAGTGTCTTCTCTTATATGCAAAGGTACATATTTTGTCATTTGACACTCACAGTAACCGACTCTTAAGTCCCTTTACCATTAGCATCTTGTTTTCTTCTTTTGGTCGTTTCACCGCCTGATTTCATCTTTGTGTAACCTCACTTCCACTCCGCAGGCACTCCCTTTTGGAGATTAGTGTTAAAGCAATTTGATGATTTGCTGGTGAAGATATTAATTGCATCTGCTGTTGTGTCTTTCCTTTTGGCATTAATTGATGGAGAGACAGGTTTATCAGCCTTCGTAGAGCCTTCTGTAAGTGCAAGTTCACAATGATATTTGTATCCTTGCAAATTGGTTCCACTCCAGAATTTTATCGGTTCTCATGTTTGTTGAGAAGTGTGACACTATATTTACAGTTTTTTTGAAAATAGTGACTTAATTTTCCCCCCTATTAATATATGGATATGCATATGGCTCTTTAAGCAATTATGTATTCAGATTTTTTTTTTTCTCTTCTGTGCAAATGCCTCATTCAGTATTTTTGTAAACAGGTTATATTGTTGATATTGGCTGCTAATGCTGCTGTTGGAGTAATTACAGAAACAAATGCGGAAAAAGCTCTGGAGGTAATGTGTTTTGACTTGATTGGAGCAAGTTTTTCATTTGCTTCGTGACTAGTTGACTATGCAATTTTTAATTGTTTTTCTTTCTACCCACAGCTGCTTTCCACTTCTTAAATAATAAATATTTGTGATTTTTCTTTACTCTAATGCTTTTGACTTAATAAGGTGTTTCCAAAGATAATGATAATTCATTTTTACCTAAAGTTCAAAATTATATACAGCAAAACTTGACTACCTTCACAGCCAGGGTATGCACATATAATGTTGTACATTTGTTTGAAAAAATATGCTTATGTTTTGATGTGGGAGTTATATCCATCCTTCATGTTGTTAAATTGATAGGTTTGTTTTTTAACAATGGCAGGAACTTCGTGCTTACCAAGCTGATGTTGCTACTGTCCTGCGAAATGGTAAAGGAAGATTATTAATTAAATCCACTAGGATGTTGTACTCGTGCTAATGCTATTATAGGCTTTATAGCCAATCATCCCTAGTCTAGTTATGACTGAATTAAAATTGGCTTGCCTCCGATTTCCCTTTAGGAGTTAAAGTGGTCTTCCTTATCAGCCTTGTGAACCAGTGCCAATCTGAATGACTAAACAAATGTGTGTAGTTTCTGGCTGTAACTCTGCTCCATTCCCTCTAATAAATTTCTTGGTGAATCGACTAGTTTCAGGGTATGTGATTAATGAATACAGTAACAGGACCATATGGAAAGCTTGATGATATCTTGTCCATTTGGCAGCTTATGGAATCAGGCCCTGCTCTCCTGAGTTTATCTAGACCTTAGTTCAGTTCAGTATAAATTTAATTGGATGAATTTAGCTTGATTTAGTCCTATTGTTACTAATTTTCAATGCACTTATTTCAGCCTAACAAGCTCGTGAGAACAGGGCTTAAGTTGAGCGGTCATCAATAGGTCTTAGTAATCCTTTTTCCTGTGTCTAAGAATCTCATTTTGATAACTTTACAAGTAATCTACAACATTGTTTGCAAATATGGTTATGTAATTGTTTGCAACTTTAAGTGTGATAGTTTGTCATGCTAATCAACTTGTATCTTTGGTGAAGACTTACTCCTTGAATTTTCATGTTTTCAAAAATGTTATTAGGTTGCTTCTCAATATTACCTGCAACAGAGATTGTCCCTGGAGATATTGTTGAAGTTTCTGGTAAGTCTTTGCCATAAAATTTTAGGAGTTCAGTTTGTCTATTTTTATTAAGTATGTTATCAGTGAAGTGTTTTGTATTGTTTTATATTTTGTTAAATAAAATATTTGTTAAACTATATTTTGATTACCTTTCCTGGGTGTCATGTTTAATGAATAGTTGGATGCAAAATTCCCGCTGATCTGAGAATGGTAGAGATGCTGAGCGATCATCTACGCGCTGATCAAGCAATTCTCACAGGTATGGTATTCACATGAAAGCATGTCAAAAGTTTCTCCCCGCTGCTTTCTAGTATCTGGCATGCGTGGATATAGGGACAAATTCTTGTGTTATCCATTGTATATGCTTCACCTGAGATTTACTAAATTATCCCTTCTGCTCGACAATCTTTGGTGTAATTCTTCTGTAATTGACTGTGCACATGCTTACATGTGAACGCTTGTTTACTTGCGAGAAAGTTGCACTACCGTGTCCAAGACTAAGGCTGTGAGTGAAATTTTCATAAGGATTGGGATAACCAATAAAATAATGTGTAGAAGTATAAGTGGGTAATGGAATAGATAGGAGACAGCCTAAAATTGGTCTTTGTAATTAGTAATAGCATGCCCGATGTCGAAATAAAGCAAGAACCTTACTCTATGTCGTGCAGAAAAGGATTTAGAACCTCAATCTGGGACAGAGGGAGTACATTGTGGGTATTTATTTGACTTCTAAATTAATTAGTGATAGCTTTGGTTCCACCCTGGATTTGATTATCGCATGCACACTAAGTAGAAATTGATTGATATTCACACAAACTGTTTATCTCTTGGACCTTTTTGTTTGTCACAATTTTTGGCAGATTTACCAACATTAGTTTCGGTGTACTCTGAACAGTGCTAGTGTTTCATGATAGGTGAGAGCTGTTCTGTGGAAAAAGAGCTTGGTCCTACCATTGCTACCAATGCTGTATATCAGGACAAGACGAATATTCTTTTCTCGGTAAGCTATTGCCTCTTCGATGAATGCATTCTAGGTGTGGTGATTATGGAAGTCTTTTCACTGTACTCTATAAATGGTGGGCGGAAACTTGTGCTATAAATTGGATTAATTTCATGGAGTAATAAGTTTCCACGCACAGAAAAATGCTGAAGAACTGTGTCTGACATGTTTTTAACATATCCATGGATACCCTAGAGTCTGTTTTGCAGTCTCTCTCTCTCTCTCTCTCTCTCTCTCTCTCTCTCTGTAATTTTTCATTTTTGTGGCCAGGGAACAGTTGTTGTTGCTGGTCGTGCGAAAGCTGTTGTTGTTGGTGTTGGCTCTAATACGGCAATGGGAAGCATTCGTGACTCCATGTTAAGAACCGAGGATGTATGTTGTTTCTTAATTAATTAATTTTTGTTTTTATCTACTGAAATTTGTAATAACGTTTCTCTTGCAATTTTTGTGCAGGAAGTGACACCCTTAAAAAAGAAGTTGGATGAATTTGGAACATTTTTAGCGAAGGTGAGTGCACGTTTCTCTCCTGCCTCAGTTTATAATATGTTCGCCTGTATATGATACAAATTAAATACATAGCTGACATCTAGGAGTACTATCATCTAAAATTAGCATGCACAGGTAAATCAAACTAATGCCATAACTGTATATTCCGTTACTGTGTTTCCCTCTCTTCATTTTGTTAATGACACGTAGCTTGGAAGTGATCATTTTTGTTAGCTTTGTAGTCTTTGTTCCTTCTGGTATGTAGTTATTAGATGTTTCCCTTTTTCTTTCAGGTTATTGCTGGTATCTGTGTACTAGTATGGATTGTGAACATTGGTCATTTTCGGGATCCTGCACATGGTGGCTTTGTGAGAGGCGCAATACATTACTTTAAGGTAAATTTTGTAGTATGTTAGTGATTCTTTTGGGTATTCTATGACTCAGTCTCAGACTCTGATGCTGTGTGTTTCACATGCTTTACCCAGATTGCTGTTGCCCTTGCAGTTGCTGCTATTCCTGAAGGGCTTCCAGCTGTTGTCACAACGTGAGTTATTAAAGTTGATAATGATTGGTCGTGCATTTTGTTAATAAAAACTGCTTCAGTATCAGATCTGTATAAGTATTTTATAGTAGCTCGCATCTCTAATTACCTGGATAATGTCGGGTCTATCATTTCATTCCATATACTTCTGCTCTATTGCTCATTTTTAAAGAGGGTTATTGAACATCATTGTGATAAAAAAAAGACTTTGAGAACCACTTGGTATACTTTCTTTGTTTAAAGTTGGCACTGTTGCAAATTATATTTTCAATAAATTATAGGCTGCCTACTGATGTCTACAGGTGTCTTGCTCTTGGAACTAAGCGTATGGCTCGCTTAAATGCAATTGTGAGATCTCTGCCATCTGTAGAGACTCTAGGCTGCACAACTGTAATATGCAGTGACAAGACTGGTACCCTGACTACAAATATGATGTCTGTTTCAAAGGTGAATAAATTTGAGCTTGTCTGTCTATGATTTGTGTGTTAATCTTTTTGCGAGCTGACATTTTTACTATAAGAGATGCTTGGGAGTGTTATCTTCTAGCACCTGTCTATACATTTTTGTGTTAAATCTCTCAGCAAGTTAACATTTTTACTACAAAGTATTATGTAAAGATGCTCAGGGAGTGAATCCTAGTAACTGACGTATTCTTGGAAGCCTTCTCCATTTATTACATGTTCTGCATCAGTTCAGAAGTGACAAACAGGATATAAGACTTGATATATGTTTTGAAGTGACGTGCCTTCATTTCGTATACCTACTAAACTACCACCTTTGCTCACTCGGTCACTCCCATAAAAAATAGAAAGACAAGAGAAAATGT
Organism: Cruciata laevipes; assembly: GCA_963678965.1. Taxonomy (NCBI): domain Eukaryota; kingdom Viridiplantae; phylum Streptophyta; class Magnoliopsida; order Gentianales; family Rubiaceae; genus Cruciata; species Cruciata laevipes. The sequence goes on from OY787639.1 coordinate 3,659,009, forward strand.
TGTTTTTGTTTCTCTTTCTTTCCATTGTCTGCAAATACAAATGAATTGTGCTTGAGGGTAGCTGTTGTGTTACTCACTATTATTGCTTAACACGGAAAGAGAGAAACTGCGTGCCTAAAATGGTTGTTTAAGATTTTATTTGATTAATGTTGTTTTGAGATGGTAATCTTCAGATATGTCTTCTCGATTTCCTTGATATTTTCTCATTTTAGAAGCAGAACCTTTTATTCCAATACTTCATCATTGCAGATGTGTGTACTCCATTCTGTCAATCACGGTCCTATTGCTGCTCAGTATAGTGTGAGTGGCACCACATTTGCTCCTGAAGGTTCTGTTTTTGAAAGCACCGGAGTGCAGGTAAAGGCTGTTTTAGTTTACTTCTGCTAGATAAATTTGTTGTTTTACAGTGGTACATAACTCGTGCACATTGGAAAATCATCTGGTTGGCCTTATTATATATGTTTACAGTGCGTCTTTCATACTGCTTAAAGTACAAACAGTTATTCTACCAAGTCTAGTTTGGATACTCCATGAAAGACTCAAATATGGGAGGACAGCCATAACATAAAAGAAAAACGTGAGAGGAATTTGAAAGAATCATATGCCAGAATGCATAAAGAATATTATATCTGTCATCCCATGGTGCAATCTTGTTCATGTGCAGCTTTGGAGATGTGAAGTAAAATATAATTGTTTGAGATAGAACTGAATGTTATAATAATTGAGATAGAAATCATAGAAAACCTTCTATGGTCTTTAGGATTATAGTGAGATTATGAAATGCGGAAGTGAAAATAATTTCACAAATTAGCTATTCTTCGCTGAAAAATATCAGGCTAAGTTTATGTCACTTATGCAGCTTGAGATTCCTGCCCAGCACCCATGTCTTCTTCACATAGCAATGTGCTCAGCTCTTTGTAACGAGTCAGTGATACAGTATAACCCTGAAAAGAGGAATTACGAAAAAATTGGTGAGTCGACTGAAGTTGCTCTCCGAGTATTGGCGGAAAAGGTTAGTTGCTTTATTTTGTTTTCTTTTATTTAGACACAATACCAGTATTAATTTCCTCAATTTTTGGCATCAGATTGGTCTTCCTGGATTTGATTCCATGCCTTCTGCATTGAATATCCTGAGCAAGCATGAAAGGGCGTCTTACTGTAATCATTATTGGGAGAACCAGTTCAAAAAGGTTTGGACTAATCTCTTGACTGGCTAGATATATGATGATTGTAATCTTAGTTTGAGCAAGGTAGAATACTTTGGACTGTGACAGCATGAATGCTAGTTTGTTGCTTTCTGTGGATGTTCTTGTGCCTCCCTGGAAATTTCTTGGAGTTTAGATCACCTTCTCTCTGGTTTGTGCATTTATCCTTCCCCTCCTTGACTATATCTAAAGGAACCTTAAGGACAGAGTAATTTATTTAAAATATTTAATGGGACGGTGTATTGGTACAGCATATCTTGAATCTGATTTATCCTCTCCATGGTTGCTCCAAGCTGTTTATTGTGGATGTTCTTCTTGTTTTTCAAGCAAAATAAATTGATAATTTGCAGTTGATGTTGTGTTTATTGGGAATTAAGGCAGGAGAACTCTTGCTCACTAGCTCGTGTCCTTATATATGTATATCTATTTTGGATGTAAGTAGTTAGTGATTCTTTGTATTATCTTTCCTTCAGATATCCATGTTGGATTTTTCTCGTGACCGCAAAATGATGAGTGTGCTGTGTAGTCGGAAGCAGATGGAGATAATGTTTTCAAAAGGTGCTCCTGAGAGTATACTTTCTCGCTGTACAACAATTCTCTGTAATGATGATGGTTCAACTGTTCCTCTGACTGCTGCTATTAGAGCTGAGCTGGAATCAAGATTTCACAGGTTAGAACCATATTTCTCTTGCTTAGGCTGATAATTTTTCTTGCATTAGTGCATCTGTTGTCAAAAAATATACAATGCTTACTGTGTCAAATAAGTATTACTATACATTATTGTTATAGTTGATTTCATAAGTTTCTTCTGGTGGTCTAGAAATAACTGTCTATGAAATTGGCTGATTTTTTCATTTGACTTTAACTTTTATATTCGGACACATTGTTTAGTTGGTGTCTTGTATTACTTTAGCTATAGGTCTCATAAGAGTCTTCTACTATCAGTTTTGCAGAAAAAGAAACTTTGAGATGCTTAGCTCTTGCTTTGAAAAGGATGCCTATGGGTCAACAGGCTCTCTCTTTTGATGATGAGAAGGACCTCACGTTTATTGGGTTGGTATGCTTCTCTTTTTTAGAACCCACTGCGTACTATGTTTGACATTCCCTATTCATATTCTCCCTCCAACCCTCCCTATTAAGTTGTATCAATTTGTTAATCATGAAGGTTGGGATGCTTGATCCACCAAGGGAGGAAGTAAAGAGTGCTATATTATCTTGCATGACAGCTGGGATACGTGTTATTGTTGTCACAGGAGATAATAAGGTGAATAGAGAATGTAACAATCTTGGTTGCAACCTATTTATGAACAATATCTTAGCTAGCCAGTTTGCATTTGTGAATTGAATTTTAATTTTGGTATACATTTGTTAGATCACTGCAGAATCCTTGTGCAAAAAACTTGGAACTTTCGATCACTTAGAAGATTTTGCCGGGTATTCTTATACTGCTTCTGAGTTTGAAGAGCTCCCAGCAATTCAGAAAACTGTGGCTTTACGACAAATGGCACTTTTTACCAGGTTCTAAAAGTCTTTCTTTAAAACTTCTTCCTAAGTTCTCGGTTGATTTGATTGATAGCAAAGTAATTTCCCTGGTTTATTGCTTCTTAGGGTTGAACCTTCTCACAAGAGGATGCTTGTGGAAGCTTTACAACAACAGAATGAGGTGGTAAGGAACCTTGACTGAAGTACTGTTTGTCATAAATTTACCAAGGAAAAGGTTTAGTTTTCTGGATTTGACCATAATTTCATTCTGCATTATAACTCAGAAAATAGTGATTGCTAGTTTTTGACTTTACCGAACCATGGCTGCTTAAAGGATCCGTCATGATTGCTAGTTTATGACTATTTTTTTCTATTTTTTTGGAAGAGGTCTTATCTATTATTTTTAAGCCCAATAATGTAATTTCATAAGATTTCTAGAACCTTATCTCCCTGGGTCATTGTTTTACATTTGAGAAACTAAGTCACGAATGCCTTTTAAGGTTGCAATGACTGGTGATGGAGTCAATGATGCACCTGCACTGAAGAAAGCAGACATTGGAATTGCCATGGGATCAGGAACAGCAGTTGCCAAGGTAATATGTCTTGTTGGGTTTAGTTGAGATGATGAAGAAACCAAACTATTAGCAGAGCATAACTGCATGGTCAGGAGTTTGGGGCCTTATATAGGACTCTTTTTGCAATATTCGTAAGGAGGGGGATCTTTTATAATCGAATATGGAGCTAAACTCAAACTTACTTAAGCTTTTTGTTTCTGTTATCATGCCTCTATGGAATTTTGAAGAACCCACGGTGAATCTTTTCGAATCTGTGAATTGGGAAACCTTCATTGATTAAAACAGAAGCCAAAAGTCATAAACTATTGTTTCTGAAAATATGGATGACATTACCGGCTGATGAGATGCCAAATTTTCCCGTGAACTGTGAAAATGTTATCTATTCTGTCTTGTCAGCCTTCGTCCTTTACCACTAAATCCATTTTAAGCTGTTACAATTCTTCCACAACTTCTATTTTCACATTTTTGGCAACATATGATCCATATTAGGTGGGCAGTCGCATACCAATATAAATTTTACAAAACTTCATTGTTGAAATTCATTTTGGTTTTGTGATTACATTTTCAGAGTGCTTCAGACATGGTTTTGGCAGATGATAATTTTGCAACAATTATCGCAGTGAGTAAATTTTTTTACTTTTAATGGTCATTATTAAATTTTCTTTTATTTGCATCTCTTACTTAATGATGCAATCAACCTATTAAATTTGCACCATAATTTTATTTTCCTATTAATGCTTGTTCGATTGGCAGGCTATTGCAGAGGGAAGGGCCATTTATAACAACACCAAGCAGTTCATTAGATACATGATATCCTCAAACATTGGTGAAGTAGTTTGTATTTTTGTGGCAGCGGTACTTGGTCTACCTGAAACACTTATGCCTGTGAGTAAAATTGCATTCTGTTCTGTGTTTAAAGGCTTTCATTAAGGCCCCTTTTCGATTATAAATTTTGTTTTATGCAAGTACTTTAGTGGTCAAACTTTAGAAATTGGATGACTAACCACTGATGGAATGTCCTCTTATTTGCTGCAGGTTCAGCTTCTCTGGGTCAATTTGGTTACTGATGGATTGCCTGCAACTGCTATTGGATTTAATAAGCAAGATTCAGACGTGATGAAGGCTAAACCACGAAAGGTTTATTATTTTATGAATCAGTTGTCTTTTCACTTATATAGTTTGTCTTCTTCTTTTTTAAATAAGTTGAATTTCTTGTATTCTTTCCTGAACTCTCTGGTGCTTGGAAGCATTCCCTTGGTTGTCATTTGATTTTGATTGGACCATATAATTTGCCTGTATACCTCATTTTTAAGACGGATGGGTGATTGCATAGTTTTAGGTAATGGTGGTGGGACCTATTTAATCATAATATCAAGCCAAATACACTTTATAATCAAACCACTGCCCACTGCCCATTGGCCCACCCCTTAAAACCCTCAACCAAGCCTTGTGCCTGAAATTATTAGAGATGAATCAGATGATTGGGTAGCTTCAATTGTGATGCTCAATGACCATCTGGCTTTTAATATTTAATATGTTTATATTCCAAAACATTTATTACAAATCTCAATACACCTTTTTTTATATTCAACTTATTTTTTCTAGAAAGTCAAACTGAAAAATAAAAATGAAAACACAACTGAACAATATGACCTACTTTCTTCTTTTTCTATTGGTGGTGAAATGTGTTGGATATCCCAATTTTCATGGATTCACTAACTGACTTTTCTGCTTGATAGGTGAATGAAGCGGTGGTGACGGGATGGCTGTTCTTCCGTTATTTGGTTATTGGAGGTACAGTCAATAATCTGTAAAATGCTTTTAATTGTATTTTATGCACCAGTACCACTCACTGGTCATGATTGAAAAGAGAAACATGAACAACCTACACAGCTATATTTATCTGAATAATTCCACGTGTCAAACTATGCTTTTATGCATCAGCTGTACTGATGTCATTGGAATACTGGGTTCAAAGCCATATGTTTTGCTTATAGCAGTAGAGTGTGAGATGAGCTTTTAAGTCTCTTAGGGATTTTGTATAGTGCACTTGTATGGGATTTATTTATTAAAGTTTGACTTCTAACTGTGAAACTATCATTGATAAATGATTTACTCCTGCAGCGTATGTTGGGCTTGCTACCATTGCTGGATTCATTTGGTGGTTCATTTATTCTGATACCGGTCCTAAACTTTCTTACAACGAATTGGTAAGAAACTTTCTAAATTTTCAGTATTTAAGGAAATATGAATTTGCTCTTGAATTTTGTTAAGCGATTATTATGATTATTTCCAGGATATACTGATATGAGAATGTATGTAACTAATCACACTAAGAACAACCAATTTCTGACACGTTATATCAGGGATTAGGAGGAGGAATTTAAATGCTTTGTAGCTACTGGCTGTTTCTTGTCTCTCATTTTTAGCAGCATATGGCTTTAGTGCACACAATATTTACATTGTCCATCTTATGGAGATGTTTAATTCTTTCAAGAATTAACTACACTTAATGTTCATATATTTCTCTTCATTCTATATCATGAAAGAGACCCTTTGAATTTCTATGTTGTTTTACGTTTTGTGACTTTAATAGTTTATACTTTTTTATTGCAATGCTTTCTTGGTTTAGCGTGAGTTTGTTATGAACTTCGGTTGTAGCTGATGGTTATAATTTACTGTGTTTCAGATGAATTTCGATAGTTGCTCTACAAGGGAAACTGCTTATCCATGCACCGTGTTCAGTGATCGGCATCCCTCAACTGTTGCCATGACCGTGCTAGTTGTGGTTGAGATGTTCAACGCTTTGAATAATCTCAGTGAAAATCAGTCCCTCTTGTACGTATTTTTATGTGAAAGTAGGTTCATAGTATGTTTGATGCAATCTCCCTAGCACACATCTCCCCCAAACTTTTTACGGCCATTTTGGAAGTTTTGATTTAAGATGCATGATATTAAATGAACACAAAGCACCATTAGAAAATCAGGTTCTTTTACACAAAATATGTGAAACTTGGGAAGGTTTAGTGATGTTAGAGGGCAACTAAGGCATGGTAGGTTTACAAGAACTTGGTTAACTTTCATATGCGGAATTTCATTTGGTTTACTATGTTTCCCCTTTACACCTAGTGGTGCACATCCTTATCTTCTTTAATTTATTTATTTTTGAATGTGTTTGAATTTGAGGCTCAGAGTTCAAAAATTCCCCCCTTGTTTTCCATTTTCAGTGTTATCCCTCCTTGGAGCAACTTATGGCTAGTTGGTTCAATTGGCGTGACTATACTGCTTCACATGCTCATTTTATACGTGCAACCATTAGCAGTTATTTTCTCGGTAAGTTGTCACTCTGGCCATTTATTCCACATGATCTGTGAAAAGAGAAACTTATCCTTACCGCTTGTTCTCATTTTACTCTGTAGGTAACACCATTAAGTTGGTCAGAGTGGATGGCTGTTCTTAACCTTTCGTTTCCTGTGAGCCTTTTTTTACCTTTTGTATATGTACTGTCATTTATATACAAGGCTTTGACTATCATTCTTGTTAGTTATTCTATGGTTTAAAACTTGTGGTGTGACCAACGATCATTTTTGCTGCTCCTCTTTAAGTTTTTTAGGCCGTCTTAATGAATGCTCCCTCTGATTCAGGTAATTTTGATTGATGAGATTCTGAAGTATTTCTCAAGAAGATCTGGCGGTAATATATGTGCTAGAGATCTATTTAATTTGAAGTGTGCTATAATCTTTCTTTTTGCTCTATGATATAATGTTTCCATTGCTATGCTGTTGTCAGGCCTAAGACTTCCCTTCAGATTCCGAAGAGGAGATTTACTTCCTAAACGAGAGGTTCGTGACAAATGAGTGGGGATGTCAACTGAGAACCCACTTATCTCAAAATTTCTTTCTAAGGGCTTCAACGGAGTATAATTCAAGACACAGAAGAAGCATATACCTTTTCCTTATCATCTGTGAGTAAAGGGTCCATAATTTTGTTGTAAAAGGAGAACACTGTATTGTTAGTTTGTAGTTGCAGCATCCTTTAGGTCACAGGAACAGAAACTATACGAACAAATCATACAAAATACTCACAACAATCTAGTGATGAAAACGAGAACTGTTTTGACATCTCTACTAACTTATATAGAAATCCTTTCTTCCCCTCTTTTTCAGCTTCTCATTCTTGAAAGTGTTCCTTCATACTTAATTATGTTCTTACAGGATTGACAGGCACAAGGTGCCCTAATTTGGTTAGCATACTTCCTCGTATATAGCTACATAAGAACATTAATTTGACGTTGATCCGTTCAAAATATAATGAAACCATCGTGTTTTACTACCAAAATAGACGTAGGTCCTGTTTGCCGGAATTTGTTTTACTACCAACATTAATTTGACGTTAATCAGTTGAATATAATAATTTTTTTCTAGTTCAATAATTTTTATTAGCATTTTTTTAATATAAATTACAATGGTATATGTTAAATTTCAAAATCATTTCAATTTAGTTAAATTAAATTTATTTCAGTACAATTCAATATTTTTAAATTTATTTTAGTTCAATTGAACAATAAATAAGCTCAAGCATTCAGAACATAGATTTGAATTTCCATTAAATACTTGGAAGGATATTATCAAATTTAAGCCTGGGAATCATGTTGGAGTAACAAACAAACGACAAACGGAATTGTCCAAAACCATAAACAAGAATTGATTGTTTATTTAACGATGAACAATAATAACTTTCAACCAACACATTTTCAAAATCCTACCGCCCTCCCTACCATGTCGTTGATGTTTGTGGTCACATGCTCTAATTGAATTCGTTATATTCTTGAAGTAAACTTTCACCTACACCATTTATTTTGATGAAAATCTAACCATTCAAATGTATATATTTGGCTATCTTAGAATTTTCAAGGCGTATCTAGAACTTGCAATTGTCAAGTGCCGAGAGTTGATTATAGGGGCTGATGGGATACCCATCTTTCAAACATCGCCTCACATTTATCAGGGGTATGCCCTCCTCCCTGTTAAACAAACCAAATATGAATAGTGTTAGACTCAGTTTCACATAAATAGTCGTGTTTCTATGTTTGAAAAATAGACAAGGAATCTGTTCGTTTCACATGAACAAAACCAGCTTTGGCAAACTCCCATCATATAACACCTGCTCAAAGTTAATAGGCCCTACAAATATCACAAAATGTCATTTTTCTCCCAATTCTACCATTTCTTGCTGCTGTTATATATATGATGAAGACACAAGTGAAACAAATGCTAAAGGTGCAACTTACCGATCTCATAAACAAGGCCGGAGAATACACTGCAGCCAGGGCCTCCGGTCAACCAGAGCAAAAGAGGGTCTTTTCCGGGATCAGATTCCGACTTGATGAAGTAATAAAAGAGCTGCACATTCTCTACCTGCCACTCCCAAGAAACATTTAGTGTTTTTTTCATCTTTGCTGGTTATCAGTGAATGAATCAATGGTTTCAAGCTCAAAAGGCAGCGGCCCTGCGAATCCCGGAAGAAACTTAACCAGTGAACCAGCATTTGAGCAGTAAGTATGCACAAGCAGAAGTAGCACCAGAAACATATTGCAGAAGAAGTGTAATGTCTTTCTTTACTTTGCAGACCAATAATCATTTAATGGCCATGCAGTTGACTTCCCATTCCATGTTCTACAAGAATCATTTAACTTCATGCACAGAATAGATCCATGGAACTCGGGATAAATTACTTAACAAAGTGGTACATGTAATAGTCAATGAGAGAATTAAATATTTTTGAAAGACAGATTTCTTTTCACACACACACACACATATATATATATATATATTTATGTATATTGAACATACAAAGTGTGGTGTACCAATGAAGTTAAAATGAAACCTCTCAGTTCCATTTCCTTGAAGAATTATTTTCACATGTATTTACTGCTCTTATACAAATTATGGGTATCATACCAAGAATTAAGAATAGCATGTGAATATGTGATCATTCACCCAAAACTTTCTTTACAGATCCAACACAATAAACACATGATTTCCTGTTTTATTTTATAACAGTAACTAAGTTTCTCTGTGGCAGAGGGAATGAATCTTCAGCATCTCAAAAATGACCAACTGATAATTATAGAGGTTGATAAGCCATCCATCTCTTAAACATGGCTAGACACTCTTCAGGCTTGTATTCAGGTGCAGTGTGGCCCCCACCCTGTTACATCGAACATCATGCGATGAGATATACCGTGTCTCAACCATATACAATGACGAGATATGATCCATACAACCGACCATGACAATGGTATAAAAGCATAAAAAAGGGAGAAATTACTTGCCTTCACTGTTGCAAATGTCATCTTATTAGCATAAGTCCTTGTATAGCTGCATATGTTATACGAGGGAAAAAGTAGAAGTTGAAGTCAATTTTTGAAGAGAAAATCCATACAAGAGACAGTAAAATTGTCGATAAGATCAAAAGAAATTTATTAATCATACCCTGCAACTTGGCCTCCAACTATCCACTGCCTCCACTCATCTATGATTTGGTAGTTTAAAGATTTTATCCATGCTTGAGTTCCAAGATGCGGGACAAGCAAATCATGATCGCCGCTGAATCACAAAGTACACAAAACATATATTATAAGTGAATAAAAAAGAAGTTCCGATTTCTTAAAACCAAGCAATGCATATACATTCTTAAGACCTGTATACAAGAGATCGGTATCCTTTAATGCTGAGGTTAGCATGATATGGTACAACAGTGCTAAGCGTTTGCGCAAATGGCACATCATAGTTGCATCTAATCCACTCACCAATGGTTCCCTGAAATATATTCATTGATTTGTGTCCAAAAACACAGATAATGAGGGAATGGTAAGTTTTTAGTGACTGAGTTTTTTACCTTTCTTATATGAAGGGCTTCTTGGACACTCTCATCATTAGCCCAGTGATAAACCAGCTTATAACCATCCATCTATCATGATAAATCACATAACGAAATGCATTAAGCTGATATCATTGAAACAAAATTTGATGAATTTAATGATACATATATCGGTATCTCACCCGACATGTAATTGGAGTAGGTTCTTGAATCTTCTGAGGGAACATTTCAATGGTGGATCTTCTCAAGCCACCCCACTTTCCCTTGGTTGGCTCGGGCGAGGTGAAAGGACAGTTTGGCTCGAGGACATGCGCATTCATAATACCATCAAGCAACTGAAAAAAAAAAAACTTAATTTCATCTCATAACTTGAAATCAGAAATAGAAAACAAACAATATGTTATTACCTGATCAAACTTTTGCTTGTGTTGTAAGCATAGTGCATTACTAGGATCAATGCTGTAAAATTGTCCATGGCAGTTTTCCTCTAAGGCCTATAAAATAAAAATCAAGAAGTAATACTTAGACAGGACAAAAATACCGAAGAAAACAATGGATGACTTAGGAGATTCCACAGGACTATCCAACCTGGAAGAGTTCGTTGGGTATTAGCGCCAGCCCGTGAGCAGCAGGGACTTTATAGTTTTCACCATCTACATTTGTTGACGGGTTTCCGAGCAAGTAACCCTGAAGTCATTTGACCGCTGCAAATACATTATTATCTTGCTTAACTAGGCCAGAAACAGACTGATAAAGAAGGATTAAGGAAAACAGTATAAACCTTCAGATCAATCTTAGGCTCAATCTCCAGCTCATTTCCTGCATTTTGACCTCAATTTAGTTAATCTTAAGAGTTAGAACCTTTTCATTACTTGTATTTTATACTAAAACAGATTTTTGGACAGTTAAAAACACAAAAAAGAAGCATGCTTTTGAATCATATATACCATCTGAAATAAGCTGAGTAACAATTGGAACGATGATGCCAGCATACGAGTCTCCACCGATGTAGACTGGATTCGAGATGAACTCGGGGTGATCAACCAGCCACTGCAAAGTAATATGGTTAAAAAAAAAAAATCAATGTTCACTGAATAAATTTCTGGTTCACAGTTAATCAAACAGAGTAAATTACCTTTCTAAGGAACTCATAAATTTGGTTGGAGCCTTGCAAATCAGAAGAATGAGAAGCTTTAACAGTCCTTGCATATGAAAATCCGGCTCCTACTGGCTGGTCCAAGAAGATAATGCTTGCCGCCTAAAACAAAACACGATCGAGTGTAATTTTTGACACTGACAACAAAATTAACAGAAACAACTTAACCGACACCAAAGCTGGTGACATAAAACTACGCCTGAAACACAAGACGAGGGTTATTTCTGACAAGACAACAAAATTTACAAAGACAGCTCAATCGACACAATGCTAGTGACATAACTACACCTGAAACACAAAATGAGGGTAATTTCTGATACGACAACAAGATTTACATGGATAACTCAACCGAAACCATGCTAATAACTGACATGAACCATTTTTTGTCTTGTGATGGCAATTTTGATTTCATTTTGTCCGGCAATTAGTTTTATACAACCCTAATCTAGATCAACGGTTAATTTTTAATAAATTGTAGAAACACTCTTTATTACTTTTATTAATATTTACAAACATAATATAATATTCAAATGAAGATAAAGGACTTTTTTGCAATTTATTGTAAAGAAATTCAACTGACATGAGTCCAACCAATGATCATATGAATATGAGCTAACCTTGGTCCAAGAATATGGATTTAGCATCAGCTTAGGCAAATTCCCATCATAAAGAAATGGCTCAAACTTAATAGGCCCTGAAATAATAAAATGCAAAAAACTTATCCTTTTTTCCTCTGTTTCTCGATCAGAGAAATCAATGGAGTGATATTTTCAAGCTCACCAAACTCATAAGCAAGGCCGGAAAATGCAGAGCAACCGGGGCCGCCGGTTAACCAGAGCACGAGCGGGTCGGATTCCGGCTCCGACTCCGACTTGGTGAAGTAGTAGAACAACTGCACATCCTCGGATTCATCAACACCTACATAACTAAATGTAACAAAAACATAAAATCATTTGCTTTCATTTCTTAGCTGTAACAATATATATTGATGAGCTTAAAGATTAATTTCTTGGACTCACCCAGTTTCCAGTTCAAAAGGCAGAGGCCCTGGAAATCCTGGAAGATTCTTAACTATGGAGCCAGCCTGCGAATGTTCTGGAAATGTTTGAATCACTAATATGGACACAAAAACCAGGAAATTGCAGATTTTGTCCATAGTGTGTGTGTTTTTCTGGAAATTTTAGTACTAGTAGTTTTTATGGCTTTCCATATTTATCTTACTTACTTTTCATATTATAGTGCCGGGGCGAAACCGTCCTCTTTAATGATTGGTGGATATAAACGTTGTAATGTTCGTCCATTTCTTTGGCACGTGAACTGAAAACAAGATAAGTTATTTAAATATGTTTTTGAGAATGATTTTCTCTGATCCTACAGTAGGGCTGACTAAATCCTTGTAGATTCTTAATTATATGTAAATTTGTATTTTTAATGATTCTTATGCTTATTATTTATTTTTTTTGAAGAAATTCTTTCATGGTATTGGGAAACGCCCAGAAACGATTACAATGAGTGGAATTCACATCCAATTCGACTAGTCTATTACAAGAACAACCGAACAAAATGTCAACCAGACTTATAGTAACAAGTCTGTAATATTACAGTTTGAGAGATCCAATAAAAAGTGTAATACCGCCCTCAGAGATATTATCTAATAACTGCTGAAACCACATCTGCTTGGCATAGAGGAGCGTCTCCCGCATCAATAACTTCGCCAATCAGGGATCTACTACAAACGCAACACCACTTGATCCAAAACATGATCAATGTTCTTCAAACTGCAAGCACCTTGAAACCCAGAAATCATGACCGGAAACACGATCTGTATAATCAGATCAGAACAATAGACACAAATCATAAAACACGATCCTTATAATTGGATCGAGAACAAAACTTCGACATAAATCAAGATCTAGTCGAAGAACTTATTATGTGGATTGAAACCCACTTATTCAACGGTATTAAAAACAATAAACAGAAGAACGATTGCTTCCCCGTCTCCCCATTATGGGAAGAAAATTGAAGAAGAAAAGAAGGAGTTTGGGGAGGATTTTAGGAGAGGGGCGGCTAGGGTTTTGGGGAGAGGTTAACAATTAGCCAATCTAATCATATGGTATTGATGAATCCGAGGATGTGTTTCAGAGAGGTTAACAATTTAAGGTAGAAACATCATCATTCCCTTAAAGCTTCAATTTCCTTGAATTTAACTAAATTCATCCCCACTTTGAACGTAGTCAAATATAGATTATTGTCATCTCACAATTATTCGTGAGCATTTCATTATCATCTATCCTTTTCCATCGCATGTACATGCGTGATATATATTGGTGAACCTGCAACTACTGCTAATCATCCTTTGCAATAATCACCTCCAACTACTTCTCAGTGACTTTCAATTCGCCGGTGTCTTTACGCGCCAATAATTGGCCATTGCTTAAAGTTGATTGTATAAAGTTTTTCGAACTATCCAGAGAGCATCCAATTCATTTCTTGTGGCCATTATTAGAGAGACAAAAATCCATTATCTAGAGTGTATGGTTTTCATGGCTTCTGAAGGTCGTCTTCATATTTTCATGGTGTCATTTCCCGGCCAAGGCCATGTCAACCCGATGCTCCGGCTCGGAAAACGGCTAGCTTCCAAGGGCTTTCTGGTCACCGTCTCCGCCCCGGAGCTCATCGGCAGAGAGATACGGAAAGCTAATGCAATCAGCCAACAGTCAGCTCCGGTGGGCCAGGGTTTCATCAGGTTCGAATTCTTCGACGATGGATTGCCTGCAGAAGGTGGTAATCCGTTTGACCTGAAAGAGTATTTGGATCATCTTTCAGTCGCCGGAAAAAAAGTGCTGACTGATGTGATCAAGAAGCATGAAGAACTTGGAAGACCTGTTTCATGCATGATCATAAACCCTATGATCCCCTGGGTTTATGAAGTGGCGGAATCTCTTCGGATTCCGGCAGCAACTCTCTGGGTACAATCATGCGCTAGTTTTTCAGCTTATTACCATTATTTTCACGGTTTGGCTCCGTTTCCTACAGGAAAAGAGCCTGAAATCGACGTCCATTTACCGGCGATGCCGGTTCTGAAACATGACGAAATCCCGAGTTTCTTACATCCCTCCACTCCCTACGTGGTCCTGAAGGAGGCCATTTTATCAGGCATGTTCAAGAACTTGCCCAAGAACTTCTGTGTTCTGATGGACACTTTCCAGGACCTGGAAAACGAGCTGATTCAATACATTTCCAGGTCAGCCTGAGAAAAAAATCAGTAAAACTTTTGAAAAAATTATCACATTTTGGTTTAAATTCAGTACCGTAATTATGTTATTATCCAGGTTATGCCCGATCAGGCCTATAGGACCGCTGTTTAAGTATTCTGAAATCGGTTCGAGTGCTGTAAGCATTGACATCATTAAACCCGACGAATGCTTCGAGTGGCTTAACTCAAAGTCAGCAAGCTCTGTGGTGTACATTTCGTTCGGGAGCATTGCTTCGTTGAAAGAAGAACAGATGAAAGAGATCGCTCACGGAGTTCTGAATTCCGGCGTTCCGTTTCTGTGGGTCGTCCGGCCTCCGGTTCTGAGCAAGCGTTCCTCGTTCGAAGAAGTGAGTTTGCCGGACGAGTTGCGGGAGAAACTGAGCGGAAATGGCAGAATGGTGAAATGGTGCTCGCAGGACCGAGTTCTGGCGCACCCGTCCGTGGCCTGTTTTCTGACTCACTGCGGCTGGAACTCGACGCTGGAGTCGCTGGCCAGCGGAGTTCCGGTGATCGCTTTCCCGCAGTGGGGCGATCAGGTGACCGACGCGAAATACCTGGTTGATGAGTTCAAGGTTGGGATGAGGCTGTCCAGAGGGGAGGCTGAGAACCGGATTGTTCCCCGGGAGGAAGTGGAGGGGTGTTTGTTTCAGGCCACGGCTGGTCCCGAGGCGGCTGAGCTTAGGGAGAGTGCTCTCAGGTGGAGGAAGATATGGCGGCGGATGCGGTGGCGGACGGCGGTTCCTCCGATCGGCATCTGTAGGAGTTCGTGGTGGAGATACAGAGGATGTGCATGCCCTAACATTAAATGTAGGGATGGCACTAGGGCGGCTTTCGGTGGTGACCAACCCCATTTGCACCGGTTTGGGGTGGGGATGGGGAAAAGTTGATGGGTAATGAGACGGGGATGGGGATGAAATCACAACCCGTCATGGGTCATGGGGCGAGGATGGATTTTATACATCACCCGCCCCATCCCCACCCCATATCCGGCCCGCCCCAATATAATTATATTAAGAGTTGGTCTCTTGGGTGACCGTCACTATATAGTGACCAGATTAAATTGCAAATAGGATATAAGTTTAAAAAATACGGAGGGAGCAATTTGCAATTTCAGAAAAAATTTAAAAATCACGCGCTACAGTTCCGAGTCGCTACAGTACCGGTTTGCTACAGTGTCGAGTTGCTACAATAAAACATAAAACATGAAAAGTTTAACTTAAAACATGAATATTTTGACTTAAAACATGTACATGAACATTTTAACTTGAAACATAAAACATAAATATTTTAACTTAAAACATAAAACATGCACGTTTTAACGTGAAACATGAACACTTTAACTTGAAACATAAAACACAAATATTTTAATTTAAAACATAAAACATGGACGTTTTAAAGTGAAACATGAACACTTTAAATTGAAACATAAAACATAGTAAATATTTTAACTTAAAATATAAAACATGGACGTTTTAACGTGAAACATGGACACTTTAACTTGAAACATAAAACATGAACATTTTAACTTGAAACATAAAACATAAACATTTTAATTTAAAACATAAAACATGGACGTTTTAACGTGAAACATGAACACCTTAATTTGAAACATAAAACATGAACATTTTAACTTGAAACATAAAACATAAATATTTTTACTTAAAACATAAAACATGGACGTCACTTTAACTTGAAACATGAACATTTTAACTTGAAATATAAAACATAAATATTTAAATTTAAAACATAAAACATAAAACATGGACGTTTTAACGTGAAATATGAACACTTTAACTTGAAACATAAAACATGGACATTTTTACTTGAAACATTGAAGTATACTGTAGCAAACACTGTAGCGCACTGTAGAAAAACACTGTACACGCGCGGAAACACTGTAGCGCGTGATTTTTTTAAATTTTTAAAAATTGCAAATTGGTCCCTCCTTGATTTTCTTTATTGCACTATTTATAATTTAGTCCGGTCACTCCCAAGACTTTTCCTTATATTAATAATAATATTATATATTAATTAATAAAAAATAATATTAATTAATTTCTTACTATAATTTAATAATCAACCCCTAATAGTTAAAATGAGAAGAAAACTAACAATAATAATGTATTTGGACTATTCTTTGGCAATCGTTTTTATAATTACAAACTTCTTGTTTGCTTCAAATTTGAGTGAGATTTCAATTACATTTTTTTTTGGGTTTGAGATTTTTGTCTTTTTAAAGATTTTATATTTCTCAATATAATTATTATTGCGTTTGAGTAAAAGTTATATAAACAAATGTATTTTAAACTGATATAAGAGGTGGGTGAGGATGAGTCATGGGTCATGGGGCGAGGATGGGTCATGGGTCATGGGGCGAGGATGGGTCATGGGTCATGGGGCATGGAGTGGGGCGGGTCATGGGACGGGGATGAGTTTTAAAATATTAGATGAGTATGGAGATGTGGATAAGATATCTAGTACCCGCCCCAAATGCCATCCCTAATTAAAGGCCGAATCTCTCGCCCTAATTAGTGGCCCTGCAAGGAACACCTATTGAAGAAAATTCTAAACACCATCTATCAAGTTTGAAACTTTGAGATGCATAAGGATGCCACATACAATTCAGTATATGGTTTTATACATAAGTTTTCATTCTACGTCGTTCAAGAAAGATCTTTCATATATTAGCATCTTGATTATAAAAATACTTTTGAAATGCAGCTACATGCTCCGTTTGGATCCGCATGGGTAACAAGAAAGATCCATCTTCATCCGGATCCGGCATCACGATTACCCGCCCATCATAACCCAATGATCCAGGACCCATATACCGAACCTCATCTCCCCACATGTTTGCCTCGTATAACGGTAACCCGATCCAGGACGTGACGAGCAGGTTCGGGTTACCATAAAACGAGCCCTTGGCGCAACCGACAGTGTGAAAATGCCTCTTCTCAGAAACGTCCGGCAAGCAGTGAATGCAGTTCAGATATGACCGGACGTAGTCATCGGAGACTCCCTGCACCGCTGCTCTGATCTTCCCCGCCACGTGGCTCAGCGGCTCGGAGAGAACCTCGCCGGCGGTGGAGGATACCGGCACCGACATCACGGCGTTACCGAAGTAGCGCTTTGGCAGCTCCGGGATTATCCGGTTGCGGAAGTCCACTGTGACGTACATCACGGTTTCCTGCTCCGGCCTCAGCCCCCGCGCCGCCGAAGAACATCTCCAAACGTGCGCGCTCACGGCGTCGAACCGGCTGAGCGTGGTATTATTATTATCCAGCTGGCACGCGTTTGCCCTTTTTTTCAGCTTCTGAATATGTGCTTTGCTCAGCCTCAGCATAACCGCAACCGTTTCCTTTTTCCGCTCTTCCAGATTATCAGCTCGGCCGATGAGTACCGGAAAAGGAAAGAAATCCGAGTACTTATAACCACGCTTTTCCGGTTGTTTGTCTTCCTGTAGTAAAACGGTGCGATCCAGAAACGGAGCATCGCCGGATTCTTCACCGCGGAATATCTTCCCCCATTCCGAAATGAAATGACCGGCACTCGTCCCATCCACCAACACGTGGTTAAAGCCAGTTCCCAGCGTAACGCCGCCGCATCGCAGCTTGGTGATTTGCGCCAGAAACAGCGGCACCTCCTCCATCGGGGTACTGGAGAGATCCACCGACGGGATCAGTGACCGGAGATCCGCCTCCGGCCGGAAGTCACCGAAATCGGAAGCCCTAAAATCCGATTCGGCTTCTACAAGCAGTGCTCCCATGGAGTTGCAGTGGAGCTCGACCCGGCCGGACTTATCTCCCTGGTTCGACCAGTGGAGCCGGCCGGCGATCGGGTAGAACTTGACCAAGACCTTACTGAGGGATTCCTTGGCCATCCGAATGAGCTCCGGGAGGGTTTTCCGATCCGCGGCGGCGCTCCGATAAAAGTAGACCAAAGGTGCGTGTGTTACCGGCTTGATTTGGTCGCAATCGGATAAGTACATGACATCTTCGGGAGTTTGCTCAGCTGGTTTTACCAGCTGGGAAGATATGATTTTCACGGTCGCCATTGTTGATGAGCTAGCTTTGATATTATTAGTATGGACTATGGTGAATGATTGTAAGGATGTATAGGAAAAGTTGATATAAGATCAGAAGAGAGCATTATTGTGGTTAGCTGATTGATGTTTAAATTTCCAGATCTTTGATATAATGGGGACCGAGGCAAATAGTGCATGAGCGAATTTCGACCGCATAATCTCAATGTAATAATGTGATGATGTGATGCCCTCAACTACCACGTCTACTAGCGATACAGAATAACGTAAAACGCATTTTAATCATGATCATTCAGCGTAGAATTCATTTTCAAAACTTGTTAGAGTAAATCTGGAATCAAAGAACAAGCAAGTGATTACAGAGGTTGAGCAAAATCCCACCTCTTTTCTTCAGATAATCAATTGCCAATTCTCACTAGAGTTTAATTAGCAACGAGGCACTTGAAATTTTGCTCTCTAGGAACATTCAGTTATCCGATAAACATTTATAAGAATGAAATTTTCAGATGATTATAGAGGTTGAGATGAAATCCACCTCTTAAACATGGTTAAACATTCCTCAGGTTTGTACCCAGCAGCAGTGTGGCCTCCTCCCTGTTGCGTAAACCAGCACAAGGTTGCAAGTTAGATTTTCACTGTTAAATAAGGCAATGGAAATATAATTTTTCTAATCTCTCTTGCCTTTACTGTTGCAAATGTCATTTTGTTGGCATAAGTTCTTGTATATCTGCATCAGGAAGAAAACAATAGAGCAGAAATTAATCCAAGTGAATTCATAAGAAAAAAATACATTGAATGAAGAAGCAACATTTCGATCATATACCCGGCAACTTGGCCTTTAACTATCCATTGCCTCCAATCATCAATGATTTGGTAATCTAGAGATTTTATCCATGCTTGAGTTCCAATATGTGGCATAACCATATCATGATCGCCGCTGAATCATAACATTCTACTGTTAAACCAAATCTACTTGCTCAGTGAAACTAAGCACTGATTTTTTTATATCAGTCTAACCTGTATACAAGAGATCGGTAACCTTTAACGCTGAGGTTAGTATGATATGGTTGAAATATCTATCTACCAGATTCAGATCAAATAAGTTGTCTAAAATACTGACTATCTGTGTTTTAGGTTTTACTGCATAAACGATGTTGCAACATGAAAAAACCTAATTTGCAGAAAATAAAAGACACACAGATTTGATCACGCAGTTCGGTGCAATGCACCTACGTCTGCGGGGCCGTAGCCCTGTGTTGAAATCATTCCACTAAATTGTCAAAAGACAGATTACAGACTTATCTTTTACAATTTCTAAGTGGTTGCGATCCCTCGCTCCAATCGGACCACCAGTTCTCCTAGTCTTCGATGTTGCGATCCCTCGCTCCAATCGGACCACTAGTTCTCCCCAGTCTACGATCACTCCCACACCAGGAGCTTTATGGTGATTTCGAACACACCGGCTTCCACACGTCCAAATGGTTGTGATAAAGTAAAACGGACTGTGCTGCCTTTTGCTCAAGATTGAAAACAGATTCTGAAGACAGAATTGTTGCGTGTAAAATCCTTAATTTGAGCAGCGCAGCTGATGTCCCTTTATAGCTCAATGCCGTGGTTGAAGAGGTTACTTCACGGCATCAAATTCCTTCCTTCAATCATGGTTGATTTGATTCTCAAAATCTCTGAAGATAAGGAATAAAGAATATCTTCCAATCTGAAAAATATGGAAAGATTCGATCCAGCTCATGATCAAATCTCCACGGTGAAAAATACTCAGTTGTAGATATTCTCTGGACTGTATTTACCATAAAATTCCAACACACAATATCCTCATACCATTTAACAGCTGCATTGGAATTTTCTGGAAACTTTCTGCTAAACCCTAATCGATGTTGCAACATCGAATCTGCACAAATTAGCCAACAAAAATATGGACTCTACAATCTCCCCCTTTGGCAATTTGTGGACCGGAAACAACTTTTGGATGGCGCCAAAATAACAGCTACTTCTCAAACAACCTTTAATAATCAACTCCCCCTGAGTGATAGCAATACTTCAACAGATCAAACCATCCAAATCCAGAAAATCAATAATGTAGCAGAAAATGAGAATTATTAAAAAATACAGTCATCCAATATTAATATCCAACAAAATCCAAAAGTGACTCCCCCTCGGACCATGAACTGCCAAAGACCAGAATTTAATCCGTACGAGGAGACATATTCCGCTCGGAACGACGAAGAACAGGTGAGTCAGAATCCTTAGCACTATTGGTCTTGGACTTCTTGGATTGCCGCTGAGCTATTGAGCTTAACAACTTCTCTCTATCCTCACTGTACTTCTTAGCCATCTCAGAGTGAAACTCCATCTGACCCATTTGATAATTTAACTTCATCTTCACAGCCTTAAGTCTAATCTTAATCAAAGCATCTGCTGAAGCTGGAACAGAATCACAAGCCTCACTGGGAAGATCCAACACATCTCTCTTTGCAGTGGATTTAGTGAGAGCAAAAAAAACTTAGACTTTAGCAGAGTGTCTGCAGGCAAAACAAGGCAGTAATTAGACATGGATGCGGCATGATGAATTGTCCTGAAAATTCACTTCCCCAGATCAACCTCTGCACCAATCCCTATTCCACAGAGAACTTCATTAATCTTCTCAGGGGTGAAAGCAAGTATCAGACCTCTGAAATACACCCTGCCAAACCATTCAGTTTCAGCCACAACATCATCAGCCCCAGGGGAGCACATCTAGGGCAGGCTCATGGGATTTGGTAGCTCATGTAGAGGTCTCCGAGAAGCTTTCGGATCGATTAGGTTCAGGGTAAAAGTCAGACTCAGCAACACCGTCACGAGTGAATCGACCCCTGGGGTTTTCTCCCCCTAAATATGTAATCGTCTGCATTTCAGGGCCAAGACTGAACCTACTACACTGTCGAAAGCTAGACTCATCCGTAGTACTATACTCCCCGAATCAAAATACAGCAGCAAACTCCGATATACTCGAAAAACCCGAACGAAACTCAACCACGAAGATTCAGATGCAAAGCCAGTTCCTTTCGAGTTGTGACGGAAATCCGATGACCGAGAAGAACTTGAACACCAAACACAGCAAAATATCTCTGGAGAAATTTATAGACAGCGGAAGACGATTCCAGAGAGATTGAGAGTTTAGAGGGCTGAGTTTGTGTTCCAATAGAATGCCAATAGTCAGCTGAAAAATAGTACTAATCCCGCATTTCTGTTCATCACTCGCCACTAACTATCCGCGCGCGAACTAGGGCTTCATGTTGCAACATCAAAAACAGTCTGACCAGCAAACCCGCTCTCTAGGGTTTCATGTTGCAACATCGAAAATTTTCCCAGCACTTTCAGAATTTCCACCCAGTACCAGTACCACTCACATATTTTTGTGTTTTTAGGTTTATGTAAAAGCAAAACAATACCAAAATAACAACAAAACTTCAAAAGCAACTATACAACAATGTAAGGTTTTTGGGATACCTTAAACTCGACAATTCAGAGAGGTTTTAGGCACCCACACCTTTCTTGTGAGCTTCTTTTGCTGCTCAGGTTCCATGTAGTAACATGAAGAAAATTGTTTTCCCTGCATGATATCTCTCAGCAACCTCATGCACTGATGCTCCTCATGTCCCTGCATCATGCAATATGAACAACACCTGGGAGGAACCTTCCTGGCCTTGAAGATTGTCTGAGTTTGAGTATCGACACTCCCAGTCATTACACGAGATTGCTTAAAATTGTTGAATTGTGAGTTGGATGCTTCCTGACTTCCTGCTGAAACAAAGATCGCTTTCTTGACCTGAGTTTTTGGGGCTAGTGGTGCTCTGTGGATAAAACCAAGACCTTGTCTGTTTCCAGAATTTTTTCCCATGATCAGCAAATCATTCAGTTGAGCAGTACCCTTGTTTAATTTCTGAAGAGTTGCTTCAGCCTCCTCAGCTCTAGTAGTCATAGACCTTAGCTTCTTTCCAACCATGTCATAGTCAGCAGTTCTTTGGACCAACTTTCCTTCAGCATCCAGAGCTCTTTTGGTCATGATTTCTAATTTTCTTTCAAGAATTTCAGCAGCAACCTCAGCATCTTTAGCCCTCTTTGTCATAGTTTCCAATTTTTCAAGATTCACTGGTTTGTCAACTAGTTTCTTTCCTTCGGAAATTTCAACCCTCTTCATTACATCATCAAGCTTCTTCTCTGCATCCTCAGCCCTTTTTGTCATAGACTCAAGATTAGTGGTCAGTTCATCAACAGCTTCTTCTTCTACTAGTGCAGCATTCATCAGGGTATTGACCTTCTGCTTCAGATCTTCAATCTCTTCCATCAAGTTCTTAGAGTCATCATTAACATTTCCATGTTCTTTCAGAGATGTGATAGTTTCAACACCTTGCTTCCATGCATCAAATAGCTCATTATAAGCTGTTTGTAGGTCAATTCCCCCTCCAAAATCAATGTCTTCGCTATCCAGATCAACTGGTTCTGAATCTATGACCTTTGCACCAAAGGACACATGTTTTTCAGGTTGAGCATCATTTTCATCATCACTCCAAGTTCCTCCAGTAGCAATCAAGGCTTTTGAGGGATTTCGGAGATTGGCACAATTTGCCTTGATGTGTCCAAAACCGCCACACTCCCTGCATTGTGGTTGTCCAGCATATTTGGACCCTTCAACACCTCTACCAGAGCCATCTGGGTACACATCATCCTTGTGCTGATTGAGTTCTCTACTATGATACTCTCTTCCTCCTCTATTAAAGTATCCTTTTCTGTCATTAGTCCCTCTGAGAAACTCGCTGAAATTTCTTGTTAGAAGTGCAATCTTAGTCTCCTCTGTATCTCCTGAGTCAGATTCTTCCAATTTACCTTTTGCTTTTGACTGCCGAACTTGAAAAGCCATGGTTTTCCTCTCCTTGCTTTTCTCCTGAAGCATCTCTGTAGATTTCAGAAACCCCAAAAGATCATCAACTGAAATTTCATCCAGCATGTTGTTATTTTCCAGATTTAACACTACATTGTCAAACCTATCAGGTAAGGATCTGATAGTTTTATCAACTATTTGCGCATCAGTGTAATGTTCTCCAAACTGGTGTGCCCTATGAGATAAGTCCTTAAGTCTGACACTGAATTCATTGACGCTTTCATGTTCCATCATCTGCAAGCTCTCGAATTCTGACTTGATCATTCCACTGATCCTCTTCCTGACTGGTTTAGCACCTTCATGACGTTTCTGCAAAGCATCCCATGCAGCCTTGGCTTGAGTACACCCTGATATAAATCTGAACTGGTCATCATCAACTCCCTGAAACAGTGCATTCATCACCTTGCTGTTTAGTCTTTTTCCTTTCTTCTCATCCTCAGACCAGGGAGCAGGTTTAGGGATTGTAACTCCAGCCTCATTCACACTAGTTGGAGGCACCCAACCGGTCTCAATGACATCCCAAGCATCATCGTCCAACTGGGATATGAACATTGCCATCCTTGTCTTCCAGTAGGGATAATTCCCATCGTTCAACAGTGGTGGTCTAGAGATGGATCCTCCCTCCCTGGCCATGGTAGATAGTCGATCTCGCTCACCTCGCAAGAGGACAAAGAAGCGACTCAGCTCTGATACCAAATGAAATATCTATCTACCAGATTCAGATCAAATAAGTTGTCTAAAATACTGACTATCTGTGTTTTAGGTTTTACTGCATAAACGATGTTGCAACATGAAAAAACCTAATTTGCAGAAAATAAAAGACACACAGATTTGATCACGCAGTTCGGTGCAATGCACCTACGTCTGCGGGGCCGTAGCCCTGTGTTGAAATCATTCCACTAAATTGTCAAAAGACAGATTACAGACTTATCTTTTACAATTTCTAAGTGGTTGCGATCCCTCGCTCCAATCGGACCACCAGTTCTCCTAGTCTTCGATGTTGCGATCCCTCGCTCCAATCGGACCACTAGTTCTCCCCAGTCTACGATCACTCCCACACCAGGAGCTTTATGGTGATTTCGAACACACCGGCTTCCACACGTCCAAATGGTTGTGATAAAGTAAAACGGACTGTGCTGCCTTTTGCTCAAGATTGAAAACAGATTCTGAAGACAGAATTGTTGCGTGTAAAATCCTTAATTTGAGCAGCGCAGCTGATGTCCCTTTATAGCTCAATGCCGTGGTTGAAGAGGTTACTTCACGGCATCAAATTCCTTCCTTCAATCATGGTTGATTTGATTCTCAAAATCTCTGAAGATAAGGAATAAAGAATATCTTCCAATCTGAAAAATATGGAAAGATTCGATCCAGCTCATGATCAAATCTCCACGGTGAAAAATACTCAGTTGTAGATATTCTCTGGACTGTATTTACCATAAAATTCCAACACACAATATCCTCATACCATTTAACAGCTGCATTGGAATTTTCTGGAAACTTTCTGCTAAACCCTAATCGATGTTGCAACATCGAATCTGCACAAATTAGCCAACAAAAATATGGACTCTACAATGGTACGACAGTATTCAGATTCCTCGCGTATAATATCGAATAGTTGCACCGAATCCACTCACTAATGCTACCCTACAATGCATCCATTTTCATTACATGAATAAGAAAAGGAAACAAGTTCTTAGAGCAAGTCCAACAGCTCCCTTATCCTTCACTCTATTATAGGGGCTCAAAACTAAGAATCTCTATATCTTTTTCATCACCACAAAGGCTCCAACAGCTTCTTTAAAAAAGAGAAGCAAATATTAATTAATAAATAATTTTCTTTCAACGATGATTTTTTTGTTCAACATTGAAACAAATTTACAGCTAAATCAAATCTCAATCTGCAGATTTCATTTCACCAACTAACAATCAAACAAAGTCATGCTCTCTTCTTTGCCTGCCGAGAATACACCAAAATTGATGTGCCCAATCTGGGTTTCTTTGTCCAAAGCATAAGACTCGTGGGATCAGTGAGAATTGTCAAGAAGATGAATTTTGTTCACTGAAAATGTGATTTCTCCTTCGTTCATTCATAAATGTGATTTCAGATTTTGAAAAGAGCCTTTTATGAGATGTTGACAGAGGAATCGGCGGAAGGTGTTGGATTTAGCAAGAATGGTCTGAGAAGAAGAAACTCCCAAAAATTGAATATTTTATTCCAATGAAAACCCCTAAAAAATTGCTTCTCGCTCTACAAATATAGGGGTTTGATGTTTCTCTCTCTACATTCTCTAAGATATAGAAAGTGATGGGGGTTCTGTTGGAGACCAAATTCCCTATAAATGAGGGAAATCCCTAAAATGAGGGGTCTGTTGGACTTGCTCTTAGTGTCAGAATTCTTACCTTTCTTATATGGAGGGCCTTTTGGACACTCTCATCATTAGCCCAGTGATAAACCAACCTAAAAGCATCCTCCTATCATCATAATCACACACAGAATTTACAATTTAGCGTAATTCAACGAAAAAGGGATTAATTTGAATGTGTAAGGGTATCTTACGCGACATTTGATTGGAGTTGGTTCTTGGATCTTCTGAATGAACATTTCATTGATTGCCTTTATACTTCCAGCAGATTTCGAAGCCGAAGGACAACTTATCTCGAGAATATGTTTATCATTGATGCCGGTAAGCAACTATTAGAAACAAGCGTTTGATCACGTTATTTGCCTATTTGAAACAACAAAATTCCTCATGGTAAAAAAAAACATTGCATTTACATTACCTCATTGTATGTCTTCATGTGTTGTAAGCATAGTGCATTACTGGGATCTATAGTTTGGTATTGTCCATTGCAGTTGAGCTTCAAGGACTGAAAAATAATTTATAAAGATGTAACTAGACAGAACAAAATGGTTAAGAAAATATAAATTGTTTTCGAGATTTTGAAAGATCATCCAACCAACCTGGTAGAGTTCATCTGAAATCAGACCAAACCCGTGAGCAAACGGAACTCGGTAGTTTTGATCATCAAGACTTGTCACTGGATTTCCCACTAAGTAACCCTAGAGTCATTTCATCACAGAAACAATTTAGGAACAGAAATAACAAATAGTGGCGGTTTACTGTCAAGACTCTAATTAGGGCTTGAAGGTGACTATACAAACCTTTAGATCAATCTTTGGCTCAAATCCGGCCTCATTTCCTGCATTTTACAGCCATTATACAACTAGTATTGATTAGAGCCTGGCAATTTAGATAGTAGTTTATTTTCAACTTTAAAAGGCGCTAACATCACTGCTTAAACTCATCAAGAAGTTATGCAACAAAACAAGGCATACAATCTTAAGAGGTTCTGTAAAACCTCGATGAACATAAATCAAAAGAGAGATGGAAATGGAAAGATTAAAAAACAGAGGTTGAATGTATTACTCCTTCACAGTGGAAATTGTTTCTTTCCCTAAATAATAATTTCCTGAAATGGATAGAGCTACATCAAGTGAGAACATTTTTGTGACACATAATTAAGCGTCACTATATTTGCTTCAGGATTGACATACTTTAGTGACACATAAGTAAGCGTCGTTATATTTTCTTCAGGATTAACACACTTTTAGTGACACGTAATGAAGCGTCACTATCATCGTCAAGATTAACACACTTTTAGTGACACATAAATAAAAGCGTCACTATATTTTCTTCAGAAGCATAGTAAAATGCGTCACTGTATAATGGCTTATTTTGGAGAATTCAAAACACAAAAGAAGCATGCTTTAGAATCATACCATCTGATATAACCTGAGTAACAATTGGGACCACGAAGCCAGCATATGAGTCTCCACCAATGTAGACTGGATTCGACATGAACTCGGGGTAATCAACGAGCCACTGCAGAGTAATCAACCAATTTCACAAACTCCTTATTGTGTAATTTTTCTCTTAAGACATATTCAGGGAATTGATTACCTTTCTAAGGAATTCATAGATTTGGTCAGAAACTTGCAAATCAGAAGAATGAGAATCTTCTGCAGTCCTGGCATATGAAAATCCTGCTCCTACTGGCTGGTCCAAGAAGATGATGCTTGCCGCCTAAGATCATCATTTTTCCAACACTTACATCATACGTATAACACGATTTCGACGCGTAAAACTGAGTACAAACCTAGTAAATCATTAACATGAGTACAATACAAGATAATGCGAGCTCACCTTGGTCCAAGAATATGGATTCAACATCAACTTGGGCAAACTCCCATCATAGAGAAAGGGCTCAAACTGTACTGGCCCTGAAATTTTTCGAAGTTTATGATTCTTTTCAAAGTAATCATCAAGAATACTAGAGAGCTCTGCTCACCAAACTCATAAGCAAGGCCAGAAATTGCAGAACAGCCAGGGCCCCCTGTCAACCATAGCATGAGCGGGTCGGTTTTCGGGTCAGACTCCGACCTGGTGAAGTAGTAGAACAACTGCACATCCTCTGATTCACCAACACCAATATACCTGCATATATGTAACATAAACCCAAATCAAAATCATGAATTTTGTTTTTTGTCATTTCAAGGTTGTAAATGTAAGGTTCAGACAGAGTACCCTGTTTCCAGTGGGAAAGGCAGAGGCCCTGCAAACCCTGGAAGATCCTTAACTATTTTACCACCTTCACCAAATGTGGAAATTGTCTGAACTGTAAACACAAGAAAGAATATGATAATGCAGACTTGTTTTTCCATTTTCTCTTTAATTTAGTTCTGAAATTCTTGTTCTAAGTCTAACAAGATATTTACAGTGTATTAGTACTAGGAATTGTTGACTATTATCATCAAAAAATAAAAGGAGTGGTTGACTTAACCTCTTTAAAAGTAGTGTGCTTCCCAATTGTTCTACGTAACTTAATCTGTCGCATATGCACATGTGGAAGAGAAGATTAGAACTAATCATGGTCCTTTCATCCTTTGCACAATTTTGAGAAACAATTTATTTTTAAAGGAAAAATTAAAAGAACACCTAGAAATTTATTATTTGAAAGAAATCACAATGAATTTGAGAGTGCTTTGGAATTCTAATGTTAGATGCCAATGCATCAAAGCACATTTGCACTTATTTCATGTTAAAAGGTTAAAAGGACAATATTCTCCAAATTCGAATTCCATTGATCAAAGCATATATGAAAATGGATCAAAGCATATATGCACATTTGCACTTATTTGAGAGTGCTTTGGATTTCTACTGTTAGATGCCAATGCATCAAATGCACATTTGCACTTATTTCATGTTAAAAGGTTAAAAGGACAATATTCTCCAAATTCGAAGTCCATTGATCAAAGCATATATGAAAATGGACCTCAAGCTTTGATTAGTGCATGGTACAGATGACTGAATGTACAAGTATACTACATCAACAAGAATCAACCACCATTTCTTCATTTGCTGCTGCAGGCTCTGAATTCACGGCAGTTTTTTCCAGCTCCATGGCGATCACTTCTTCCATCATCTTACTCTCATCCACTTTGTCGGTCTTTAGTCTCTGATAACAAAAGAACAAACATGGTTGAAACCTAAAGTCGACCAAGCTTACTTCTTCACTGCTTCCCTAGGTCCAACTTATTGTTCAGGTTATCACAAAATCAAAGCAGTAGAAAGATGCGGCCTTCCGCTTAGAGATATTATCATTTATCAGGAAGTGAAAACTAAATACCTTTGTGGATGGAGAGCTATCCTTAGTCATGTGTGAAAACATAGTTGTATAAATCTGTGCATCACTCCTGTCACTTTCGGACTGAAGTTTTTTCAAGTTTTTTTGTAGCAATTTCATCTCCCTGAGAGAAATTACATGAAGCCAAGATGATTAACAAAAACAGACTGAAAATTCAGTTGGATATCTAGATGATCACATGTTTACCTGTTTTGGGGATCAATTTCCA
This sequence comes from Cruciata laevipes, assembly GCA_963678965.1. Classification (NCBI taxonomy): domain Eukaryota; kingdom Viridiplantae; phylum Streptophyta; class Magnoliopsida; order Gentianales; family Rubiaceae; genus Cruciata; species Cruciata laevipes. The sequence continues at coordinate 3,688,457 of OY787639.1, forward strand.
GAGCTTTCTGAATGTCCAATTTAGCCAAGTGTAGATCCGCAGTTTCCATATAAGCTTGGGCCCGCCTGTATAAAGCTTTCACATTGAAAGACTCAATGTCGAGAACCTAACAGCCACCAAGAAAAATATGTGTGATTCACTGCCTCACAGGCATTACATGATATGCAAGGCGGAAATAGATGACATTCCAATACACAGAAACTATTGAGAAATATGGTGGAAATAAATACAGTGATAAAAGAACTTGAAAATGTGGAAGTTTTTTTTTTTTTGCCTTGATACTCACCTTTGAGCATAGCCTGACAGCTTGCGGGAAATCTTTTAGCTTGAGACTACAAGCAGCACCATTTAACCAACATAATACCCTCAATGACCGCACTTCTTTTAAGTCATCAACACTGAAAGGTCTATCTTCATCACTGACAAAATCCACAGCCTGGAACAAAAACGAAACGCAAGCATTTAAAAGAATTTCACAGATGAAGGCCCAAGTTAGAATTTCTAAAATAAATCATTAAACAATATACCTTATCATACTTCCTTCCAGCTCTTTGATACTTTCCATTTTTGAACAACACGTTGCCTTCCTCTTTCTTCTTCTGAGCAGCTTCTATCCTCTCCTGGTCATTCAATTCCCGTGGTGCTTTCTCCTATTCTCCATGAGAATGAGCAGACAACACAATCAAATAAATAAGAGATAAAAAATCATCACAGCAGTACATCTTAAAGACATGGGCTTAAAATTCCTTTCATCTACTAAGTTCGTTTGATTAGAATCTAATGGCAGGGTCAATATTTATTGATTGATCTTTTAGGGGATTCTGAAGTACAAAAGTCTCTAATTGGTCCACAAAGGTGGCCAGCAGCATCATAGTGATAATAAGTATCGCTGTGTCAGACATTCCTAAAATTAAGCAGTAAGTAGGAGATTACCCTGGTGAAATTCAACATTTCAATTTCATAAATAAGGGTAGAGGATGGAGGAACAATAGCAAGATCCCGCTTAACTTCAACGTTTCCAAATCCATATTCAGGTTTTATTGTCAACAATCCCTGTTCACCCTTTTTCATTGTCATCACTGCTCGATCTAGCCCAGCAATCACTTGTTCTGTAAACAAACAAAATTTCCTATAAGGATGTTTTTCTTTAAATTCTAAAAACAAGGTTTAAACCAGACTCTTCAGAACTCTGATGCCACATGGGACGAGATTCAGTAATCATCCACTATGATGTACAACTGAAGCTTAAAATAAGTTTTTAAATCAAGGGAGTAAACCAAGGTCCCACTAACCTTCATCTGTAACAAACTCTAGGGGAGCTGAACAATCAAGTCCTCTCCTCTCAAATACAGTGCCATCCTCTAGTTTTGCCGTGAACCCAACTGAAATTATGGAACCAACAACTTTAGTATATCTAACAGTTGAGATTAGCTGCATAGCTTTCTGATGTAGTTCTATCAACAAAGGGAGGTAAATAAATAAACACTTATTTATCGATGTTTAACCTAAATGGATAAGGGTGTTTTAACATCTCCCATATCAAATTTTGTAGCACTATGCAAAATCGATTGTCCAGGAACAAATGAAATATATTAGGGCTTAAAACGTGTTTGAGATAAGCAAATCCAAATTGCATTTGTACATCTTCAAGCTCAAAATTTGTTAATTACTAAAAAAACTAAACAGCATTTTACAACATCAAGTGAGCCTAAGACATGTTTCACAACTTAGTCAAAATGGCATATTAAAACATGAACGAAATATTTTTAGTACAATTTCAGTAGCTCCCTCAAAGCACAAACCAGCTTGATTCAGGAACGTACCCGTTACAATAGCACTTTCATCTGCAGTAACATAACCTTCCCCCTCTCGCAAGATTTTCTTCAAAACTTTAGAATCGCCACTTACATCTATTACAGGCTTAAAGGACACCAGCTCCAAATCAATCTTCAGAATAGAGTTTCCCAGGGAGGAAGGAAAGTAAGTGCTCAGTTCAGAATTTATCACTGCATCTCCAAAGGCATCTACAAAAATTCCAGGACAATCCCAGATCATCACAATCATAAGATAACTTCTTGCAATACAGTGATGAAAAGGAAACCTCACACTACCTACATTTCTAACTAAGATTTAACAAGAACGGAAACTGTTGAGGAGTACAGGCATGACATTGTCGGATGGTTTCTCATCACTATTTTGACATAATCAACTAAAAGACATTTATATTCTTCAGCAACATATTAAGTGACTTCCACCGATAATATATACACCAGGAATAACTAACACCACTTTTTTTCACCAGGATAATATATTAAGTGAATTTTTTGCTATAATAACAGAGTGTTTAAAATAACAGTTAGCAATTTTTATGCAAACTATTTGACAACAACCAAGGAAAATATATATCCTTACAAGAAAAGTAAAGGAAAACCTACACTGAGGCTGAACAATCAAATTTACTTTCTCCCCTTTCTTCATAGTCTTCACTGCCTTGGGCAATGCTGGACAAAGATGACCTAACATAGCAAATATAGTACACATTGCTGAAAACACAGGAGCAAAAAAAGGAGTTGTCTCAAAAATCAAACCAATATTCTAGACTTACCATCCTTGACGTAGAACTCCAACCCATCTTCAGGCGTTTTCACGGAGGCTCCATCATCCATCATTGCAGTATACTTCACTGGCAGAAACATAAATTGTCATTTTACACACAATTTTATTGTTAGTATTGTATACACATGCTTGTCAGTCAAAATACATGAAACACTTACTATAACTCTCCCTTACCTCTAACCTCATCCAAGTCACTGGGAGGTCCTACGTGTTCTTCCCCCTTCTCCAAAACTTTCTTGATAATTCCACCATCCTTGCAAACATCAAGGACGGTGAGCCACGATATGAGTTCAACTTCAATCAGAATAGTAGTAGAATTCGGAGGAACGCCATCAGTGCCTTCTGCTCCATACCCCAGTTCTGGAGGCATAGTGAACAATGCCACTTCACCTTTCCTCATGGTGCCAATCCCAAGATTCAATCCCGAAACTACTTGACCTAATCAACAAAAATTGGCACTTATAAAACCTCTCAACAAAGAAAGCACAACCCAAGACATTACAGCTACATCACCAATACACCATCATGTTTGAAATACATGTCTTCAAACTTCTAATTCTCTTTCTAGTCAATTTTTCATCCCTTGTACCTACTCTTACTTTGTTTCCAATAGTTTCACCAAGTATTCAATTTCTCTACATTTTCATTTCTGCTAACTATCATTTTAACTTCACTGTGTGTTACTCACATTATAGCTAATCTCATTTTTGTTCTAGCATACAATTTATAGATACATAATGATAATAAATCTTTAAAAAAATAAACACACACACACACTAGCAGTAGCAGCAAATGCTTACTCTGTCCAAGACTGAAAACAGAAGGCGCATTCTTCTCCTTAGTTGATACAAACACCGTTCCATCAGGAAGCTTCCCCACGAAATGTACTGCAAAATACACACAGAGAAGGTGAACATAATCGTAAAGTAAAATTCGAGAAATGTAGAGCGGTTATGAATTTTGATTACCGGTGACTTCATCGCCAACAACTGGAGTCTCCCAGCCGGATCCAGATTTTACGAGCTTCTTCTTGAGCCCCAGCGAGTGTATTTCCCGCTCTTCGCCGACTTGCATGGGCGGTGCCGATTCAATTTCGTCGCCGGACTCCTCGTCACCGTCGTCTATGAAATCCGCTGCGTTAGCCTTTGAAAACTCCACCATTTTTATCGTCCTGATTAGCTCGAATCAGTAGATCAGTTGTTCGGAGTGATGACGGTGAAGTTCTGGCCCAGGTGATGATGGGATCGTAGTTCAAGAGAGATAAGGGTGTTTTTGTCATTTCAAAATGTGAGTGTGACTCTGAAAATTCTGGAGATGGGTGCGGGTCCAATTGTGTGGGTAATTGTTTTTAAGGGCTTCTAATATGCGGAATCTATAAATTGAGCACAAATTTTGTTATAAGTTACTTTCATGACAAAAAGGATAGGGAAAAGTAAAACAAAATTTTCAAATTCATTGAAATATTAATTTAAAAATGTGAGCTTATGTGGAGTACGAAATGAGATTGGGTCAAGTGAATTATGACGACTAAATAAATTTATAATGTTTCAACTTATCATCAACTTAAATAATCTTAATCTCATTAGAAATAATATTCATACGTGAAAACAAACACCTTAAGCATTCATATTAGTCAATGTTAGGTGTCACGGTGGAGATAGCTTTTTAGACCAGGTTTACGTTAATTTGCTGGAGAAAAAGTCTTGTTGTAAATATTTCAATTCAAACCTAAATATTTCAATTCAAAAATAAACCTATTTTTTTAGCTTATTATGCACATTTATTATTAGTAATTATATTTAATTTATTTTTGTATAAAAATAATAAATAATAATGACTATGTAAAAATAACATTTTTATCTCATTTAATTTTGCAACAAAGTCAAATCAAAACTTATTGAATTGTGTTGAGCTGAAAAGTGGTACTATGTTAATTAGTGTTGAGCTCAAATGTCTTGAAAATAATAGGGTCTTATTCAATGTATATCCTCATGTGTTCACTATCTTTAACCATTAACACTGCATAAACTTTTTAAAATATCACATCAAGATAAATTAGATTTAAAATTTTTAAAAGATAAAAGAGTAACTAAAAACCTTGACTAATTGGAATTTTAGAATGCACCTTAAACTATTAATTAGTTTGTAGCTATACACGTAAAGTCAAAAAAAACACAATATATATTTTCATTCAAATTCAACATTTGCATGCCCACGTAACAGCCCGTATAATTGACCGCGGGAAATTGCCACGAAAAACTTTGCAATTTAAATTATATAAACAAACAAGAAATTATTTGTGTAACAAGTAAATGTACATAATATACCTATTTGCCATAAATCTATTACAAATTCTCATTTGAGAACTGTCTCTACAAAGACCAAACACTATAAAATATCCTTATAAGTTGAACTTGTCATTGATTTCAAGTTTCAAACCTGTCATTGCGGTTAGATTTTAGATTGTTGGTGTCGCTAGAGCTCAGCTAGCTTACATGGACCTCGAGGGTGAGTTTTGGTGTGAATTTATACAGAATAACAGTAATATACCAAGTACTATGAATGATCAAGGAAATTGACTGGAAAATCAAGCAAATTGAATGAAATATCAAGGCAAAACAAAAATACTCAAGGGAACTGACTGAAACATCAAGCAACCTGACTGATAGATCAAGTAAAAACAGTAAATACTCATTTCATTGGTCCATGATTTCCACAAGAACATGTCTCACCTAACACTTTCTCTCTATCTATAGTAAAAAAATCGAGAGTACTGATAAATCAGCTTTACTATATAATTTTTTTTTAATTAACAATCTACCATTTAGGCAATTATGACCAATTCGGTATAATTTGTATTCCAAGGTCAACGTAACATTTTAAAATGTAAAATAGATTCCCGCGTGGAAACTTATGACTTTTAGCTCCGTACAGCCAAGGGCAACACAGTCAACTGCTGTATCCTTTGAAGTCAACCAACATATGGGTCCTCTTATTTAAATTTGATAATTTAAATTGAAATAAACTGAAAGAAAATTGAATATGGCAAATGTTAAATATTATAGCAATACGAAAATATGCATACAAATTAAAGCTACATATGCACAGTCGGCATTATAACATTATGCAATACATTATGAAAATATGCAGCATATGATTGTAATTCGTAATTAAGGTGGGAATTTTTTATTTTTTTTAAGAAGGTGGGAAATACTTAGACAATACATATGTAGTATTTTGTTAGACAATACATATGTGAGAATTGAGACCAGGACAAAGTTAATCTTCTCACCTTTCAAATCTAAAAATTCAATTTTTACACATTAAACATGATCATTCAGTGTATTATTACTAATATTCTCATTTTCTATTTGATGTTCACTTTTAAAAATGATCTTTTACTTATCAATTAAACATAATCATTCAGTAAAACAAATTGAAAATCTACCTTTATTTTTTCCCGGTATGTAGATCACATGTTTCATGATCAGTTGTACGTAAACATCGTTGCATGACAAACTAACGTACTATGCCTCCATTATTAATGAAAACTGAAAAAGGCAATCCATTTGTAACTTTAATCATTAATTCGAACAAATACAGTTACTAATTTTTGTAAAAAAATTGCTTATGCTTAATTATTAATACGATAGTAGTTTTATTTTGGCCTTTACTATATGCAGTCCAACTTTACTTTTTGCAGTCCGTATTTGTACATGAACTACCTTAAATACCCTTAATTAGTTACACAAGTTTAATTTACCATTTAATCTCACTCTCTTCATTGTATTTTCAATCAAAATCCTCATAGTTCTTCCGCAATTTTAGAATTATCATTCCAATCTCTTTTCGATCGATCAAACATTGTTCTTCTCTTCCATCACTCTTTTTCCATCTTTTCGATCAAACATTATTCTTTAAGATTTAGGTAAATTCGATTCACCGGATCACACAACAATGACAAGATCATTACTCATTCGATCATTATACGTCCCATCCATATCGCCCATAATCCATATCTTTCCATTATCTATTTTCTTCAAAATTTACACATGCCCGGATGAAGGTTGAATTTAAGAATATCTTATATTTATTGGCGTGTTCTTTAGCAGCCGGATATATCAATCGTGTTCTTCAGCATGGATGTCTGGTGTTCTTTAGCATGAATGTCTGGATTTTGAATGTTCGATAGCCATCGCCGATGAACACGCGGTCAATGCAAAAATATAATATTTAAATGGTAAATTGAGATAATTTAGATGGTAGAATTTCAATGAGAAAGTAAAAGAAATATTTGAAATAATATCTTTTATGGAAACTGAGTAATATAAAATTATCTCGGGTGTTTGTTTAAAATTTGGAAATATAGTGTATTTTATATTTGGAAATATAAAATTGGAATTTTTATGGTTAAATAAGAGTACAAAATGCGAATGTCCGGGTTCATGGTTAATCTTTGGGAATATTATTTGAATAAATGTAGGGAGTGTATTAAAGATAATTGAAGTTAATCTTGGAAAATAATAGATATAATTGTTTGATTACGTAATCAATTTCAATTCTTTTCCAATGCATAATTTATTAAGGGGTAGGAGATGTTTAGCCAGTACATCATTAACTTAAATTTTGTTTATATTTTACTGTAAAATTCAGTCAAAATATTTTTACCACTATTAATTCCGTCAAAACCTTTTATACCTCGAATTAATCCTATGATACATTCGAGAAAAACATCAAACCCATAAAAATCGGTCAAATATTTTTATCACTAATAATTTAGTCCAAAATCTATGATATCAAGAACGGATATATCTTATCACCAATTTCAAATTTAAATATTGAATATTTAAATGATATATGATAAAAATTTAAATTATTTCAATTAAGTTCAATTCAGTTAAACATATATTTAAAATTATTTCAGTTCAGTTCAGTATATTTAAGTTTATTTCAGTTCAGATATATATTTAAACTAATTTCAGTTCAGCTCAGTTCAGTTCATCAAGAAATAACTGCCATTTCAGTTCATATATATTTAAACTTATTTCAGTTCAACAAGAAATAACTTTCATTTCAGTTCAGATATATATTTAAACTTATTTCATTTTAGTTCAGTTCAGATCTTTCATGTCAAGTGTCAGTGATCACATTATTCCCACAATCAACTAGTCATTGAAAATACATACTTCACCCTAAACCCTAAACCTCATCGATCAACCGTAACCCCTATACTCTAAACCCTAAGGCTCACCAATCAAGTAAATGAAAATACACAAAAGTTTAATGTACGGAAAAATAATAATATTAACACATAAAATATGATCAACGACAACCTTTAAACCCTAAACCCTGAAGTTAGTCATTGAAAATCTGAATTGCTAAATGTACCTCAAGTTTTTACTCATGTAGCCCTACAATGACTATATTACCCCAGTAAGTATGCTAGTTTTTCAAAAAACAAAAAAAACAAAGGATATTCATGTTTTTTCCCTGGGTAATTTGGGCTACAAGAGCAAAATACCGGGTTACGAATAGCAACCGTAACCTTAAACCCTAAATCTCACCGATCAACCGTAACCCTAAATCCTAAATCACACCGATCAACATTAACCTTCACCCTAACTCTAAACTCTAAACTCTAAACCTCATCAATCAACGGCAATTCTGAACGCTAAACCTTAAACACCTTTAAGCTACACGTGTCGCTAAGGATTAGTTATTCATTTCATCGGCGCTTCGCGTCTCATTCCTTGATTATCGACCTCATCAAGGAGGATTAGAATCGGGGTTTTTGTGACTTCCTATCTAGTATTATGATGAGCATTTTGTGGAAGTTGCATTTTTCATTGCTTTTAGTATAAGTCCCGTCATACTTTTTTTAATTTCATCTTAAACTCTTTCGTATTTTCATGGACTACATTAAATCATCTTAAACTCTTTTTAAAAAAAAATAAAGCCACCATTTTAAAATTAAATCATCTTAAACTCCACTTCTATTTCCAAAATTAACAATTATATCTATCATTTTCCAAGATTAACTTCAATCATTTTTAAACACTTCCTACATTTATGCAAATGATATTCCCAAAATTAACCACGAACCTGGACATTCGCGTTTTACTCTTATTCAAGTTTTATATTTCCAAATATAAAATACACTATATTTCCAAATTTTAAACAAACACCCAAGATAATTTTTATTAATCAGTTTCCATAAAAGATATTATTTCAAATATTTCTTTTACTTTCTCATTGAAATTCTACCATCTAAATTACCTCAATTTACCATCTAAATATCATATTTTTGCATTGACCGGTGTTCATCGGCGATGGCCATCGAACATTCAAAATCCAGACATTCATGCTAAAGAACACCAGACATCCATGCTGAAGAACACGGCTGATATATTTGGTTGCTAAAGAACACGCCAAAAAATACAACATATTCTTAAATTCACCTTCATCCGGGCTTGTATAAATTTTGAAGAAAATAGGTAATGGAAAGATATGGATTATGGGCGATATGGATGAGAAGAATGAGTAATGATCTTTGTCATTGTTGTATGATCCGATGAATCGAATTTATGCAAAATATGAACATCGATTCCCCGAACAACCCCTAAATCTTGAAAAATAATGTTTGATCGAAAAGATGGAAAAAGAGTGATGGAATGGAAGAACAATGTATGATCGATCGAAAAGAGGGAAAAGGAGTGATGGAATGGAAATGATCGAATGAGAAATGATCTTGTCATTGTTAAAAAATAATGTTTGATCGAAAAGATGGAAAAGAGTGATGGAAGGGAAGAACAATGTTTGATCGATCGAAAAGTGGTCGGAATGAAAATTCTAAAATTGCAGAAGAACTATGAGGATTTGATTGAAAATACAATGAAGAGAGTGAGATTAAATGGTAAATTAAACTTGTGTAACTAATTAAGGATATTTAAGGCAGTTCATGTACAAATATGGACTGCAAAAAGTAAAGTTGGACTGCATATAGTAAAGGCCTTTATTTTTAGCCACCAAATAAATTATAATTTGAGATTTTATTTATCTTACTAGAAACTTAATATTTGTAGTGAGTAATATTTAAGTACTCTATAATCTTTATTGTTAATGGTCAATATCTCACCACCTTTCTATCAATTCACAGAATCACCTAACTCACGCAAACATCTAATGCAAGACACGGCATATATCAAATCCAAGAATTGAAAGATGCATAATCAAATATCAACTATGTGTACACAATCATAATTGTGCAATTTATTACTTCATCCCCACTTGTTTCTTACCTAATTAAGAAGGGCCACTGGAAATTCAAAGTACCTTTACATCAAGCCACTCAAGATATGTTTAAGTGGGAAATTAAGTATAAGATGTTAAAAGTGTCCAATTCAAGTTATCTTACTTTAACACTAGCTATATTAAATTAAATAAACTAGCTGGCCATCACCCAAAAAATGTCTCTTTTAGCTTATTGAAACTTAATTAATTAAAAAAATATTAATTTCATTTCAGATTACGGAATATTTAATAACATTTCAGATTACTAATACAGGGCAAAATGCTGAAACGATAACAAAGAAGAAATTAGAAACATAAAAAAGCCAAGTACTCCATATCATCAAGCAAGCGTTTAACTAAAAGTCCACGATATTTACAAAACATTATACAGATTAATCAAAACTCGTTTTTTAAACCTAACATAAATCTTGCAAGAAAAGAAAGAGAACCCGACCGGAGATCGGAACTCAGAAACCGGGGCTCCGCTTGTTAACGGCGTAGCTTTTGCTCCTCCCCATCCCAAGCCCCTTCTTAGCCCCCTTACCACCGCTCTCCACGGCGGCGGCGGCGGCGCCAATTTCCGGTTTATCCTCGTCAATCCTCGCCATGCCGACGCTGACGCTTCTCGGCGGCATCATCCCCTTCGCCGCCGCGGGAGGCGCCGGCGCCGGCGGTCTGAGCTCCTTCCGCTGCAGCATCCCCAGCTGGTGCTCCAAGATCAAATGGTTCACGTCCATCTTCTCCGCCATGCTCCGCACGGACGCCGCCCTGATGAGCTCCCGGAGGTCGTCATTCTCCTGGGACCGCGACACGTGGGCGCTGAAGCTCTTGGGAAGACGAGTGGCGCCGCCGCCGCCGTAGGTGGCGGCGGCGGCTCCCGCGTAGTCGGCTCCGTAGCCGACCTTGGTGGCGTAGCTCGTCATGCTCCTCACGTACGCCTTCCCCAGCGCCCGGAACGGGATCGTGAGCATCCGCAGGAACTTGTTGTGCTGCCCGGTTTTCGCCTTCATTTTAGAATTTTCCGGCCGTCTAAGAGTTAGACGAGAGAATTGTGTCGGTTAATTGTGGTGTCGGAAAAATTGATGATTGGAATTGTGAGAAATTGGGCAGATCAGGTCGTGATTATAAAGAAGGTTTGTGGAGATTAATGGTTTCGAATGGGACGTATATAGTAAATGGACTACATATGGAGTTTGGTTGAATATTTTTTAGAGGTGGCTAACGTGGTTAGAATGTGAGAAAATCAGCGGGAAAATAGCACATCGGATTATATAAATCTGCGGGCTCAGTCGCAAGCAGGATTATGCGTGTCCACTTTTATATTTAGGCACATTTTGTCAGAACTTATTTATATTTATTAGTTTACCTCAATTTAATTTACTAAAAATACAGTAAAATTCAGATTATTTCAGTTATGCTGATTATTTATTAATTTTACTTCAGTTCAATCTAGCAAACGAATCTTATTGTTTCTGTGAATTTTCGAATCTTAATTTTCAATATATATACTTGCAACTTTCTTAATAAATAAATATATTTATTATGACAAATGATAATATATTAAATATGTATTTCCAAAATATCTGACTATATAAAGTAAAAAAAACAAACTTAATATACCAATCTCATTATTCACTCATTTTTAGTCTAATATTCGGATCACCCTATTAACACTATATCAGTACTATTCGCACAACTTTCGATTCAACTTTTTTCAGGCCATTTTCGCCATGTTTCAGTTGTGATCTTAGTCATCATCATCCATCTAATCAATATCTTCATTGTTACTTAGTACGGATAATATATTCCATCTAATCAGTTTCTTCATAGTTACTTATAATTAATACGGATAATATATTTGAGTTGATTTAACCATGCTTTTCAGTTTTCACCTCAAAACACTCATCAGTCATCACCTAATATTTGCACATATTAGTCATGAAATTTTAAAACCAGCACACTATAATATTAATCAACTCATAAATATAACACCATTTCAAGTCAACTAAATATGACATTACTAATTCTAAAATTGTATATAACTAGTTGTTGTAAATATAAATAACAGAGGTAGGGAGTATAAATTGAGATTGAAAGGTTATGTGACACTTCATTGGTCATTATGGTCGTTTAGTTGTACGTTTTTGGTTATATATACATCATCTTTAATATATAGTTCGTACATATAGAAATAAATTATACCAACTTACCAGCGGTGTTGCACCAGACATATTTATTGTCATTTTAGAATCATGTGATTCATGTGGCTGGCAAATTTGAATTAATGTGCAGTTCATTTAAATCTATTTGTATTTTTTTCAAATATAAAAGAAATAACCTCAAATAAAGAGGGTCTAAATATGTCTCTTGGCAGGCCCTGTTTGTCAGATCTTATCTATAAATCAGTTCAGTTTAGAATTCAGTTTAGTTCAGTTTAGTATAACAAGAAATGAACTCTAGCCAACATGATCTTCTTTTGTTTTTGTAAATCTCTTGTTACCTTACGTAATTGATATCACTAACAAATTCTTTTGTACCATATATATATATATATTTTGTTTTGTTTTGTATCATTTGAATTAACTTTGAAGGAGTAATAAATGAGACATAAATAAGGTGGAAATTAGATAATACATGATCGATATTCCATGTATGAAAATTCTCCTGTTTAGAAAAACATTAAATTAGACCATTGGTCCAGATATGATAATTGCAGGCTGAATAATTAAATGAAAATTAGGTAAAGTAAGACAAATTCGCAAAGAATCAGGTGCATTTTTCAAGTGGGAAAATTAAAATATATTTGAAAAATTATGCGGGATGAGGTGTAGAAAGTGGACTACTAAAATAACAATAAATTGGCGGCTAAATGATGCAGAGTCGCGTAATTGTTGAAAAACGTTCATTTGGACCTTTTCAAAACACGCCAACATATAGTCTGCAGACTTTGGCCCTGTTTGGTACTAGCTGGTGGCTGTTGGCGGTTGGCTGTTTTCATTTAGCTGGTTTGACCAGCTGTTTAACTTAGCTGGTTTGACCAGCTGTTTAACTGTTAGCCGTTTATAAAAGTGTTTGGTAAAATTAGCTTTTAGGTGCTAGCTGTTTTATGTAAAATGACACTTAAGGGCATGCTTATCATTTATAAACTTATTATACATATTCATTACTCTTATTAGGAATTACTATTAATATATTTATTTAATTTTAATATTTTTTATAAATTATTTACTAATCATTTCATATTTCATATTCTTACTATTATTTATTATGAACACTAATATTAAACAAGATTTATAAAATATGCTAGTTGGTTTATTTTCAATTGACATATATTAAAGTTACTTCATATGCAAAATATTAAAATCAATGTTTACCTTGATGTCGATGATGATCTTCTGGATGTGGTTTGTAGATAGGGTTACGGTGATATAAACAACAACAAAGTACGCCTTCTGCAATAATGTTGAATATAACACACAATTTAATAAATTAGGTGGCATAAATAGTGAAATTTATTTATTACTCGGATATAATTTAATTTGATTTTGAAATTTATACCATAACATTCATATATATATACATAACATTCATATATATACCAAATCGAACAAAAATCATATCTTTAATTTGAAGAAATCTGACCTTTACAATCCTTTCAGTAACATTTATATATATATATATATATATATATATACTTACTTGATATAACGTTGATCCGTCCACTCTACGTATACAGCGGTGGTTGATTCGTTTCTAGATTTAACAAGACGCAGCGGCGGCGGCAGAAGATGATTGATGGGTATGGTTTATGTCGTTTATATAGGAATGAAGAGGTTAAAAGAGTAATTGTAAATGTAAAAAGCCATAAGCTAACAAAATACGCTGGTTTCACTAGCGTGTTGGTTTTGGCGGAAAGCCAAGTAAAAAAAGCCGTTGAACCAAACGCTTTTTTTTGTGCGAAATTGGCTGTTTGACCAAATCAACAAGCCAATCGTAGAAGCTGGTAAATAAGCTGGTAAATAAGCTAGTACCAAACGGGGCCCTTCCTAATGATTTACCGTTGAGAGCTTGTGGATAAATGCTATCAAGTTAATCTACTATTACTGAATCTCGTCAATTTTCTACGCCACATAATTAACACGTAGCAAGATTTGGATTAGGCTAATTGGACTATAAACCTATAAAACATGTAACAACACATAATGAAACTCAAATACTGTACATTTTAACCTTGAAATTGAAAAAGTCTTTTGTGAATAGCTACCTAATGTATTAATTTAGTACATCATATATTTCTATAATTACCTATTTGACAGCTAATTGGTAATTATATATTTCTATAATATATTTGAGTAAAAAATAGAAGGTAGTTTTAAAGTGAGATGATAAAAACAAAATTTTAGTTTGGTGGCGAAAAATAAAATTCACTCTTTTATCTGTTTCCACCAACTATTATGTACGTATCTTATGCTCTATTTTCCCAATTTTAAATATTCATAAAGGTGATTCAATTGTGTGCATTAAGCATGTGGAAAAAGCTACATTGATGTGTAAGTTTGTACTTAACACTTATCAATAGACAAAATTTGAAGCCTAAATGGATTACAATGACTCAGCGTTATCTGCTTATAATAAATTCTTAGGTATATTCTCGTTAGCTTATCTTTTACTAAACAATGTTAAATTGAAATAAATAAATATAAACAATATATTAAAAATATAATAATTAATATTAATTTACTTTCTCAGTAGCAACAGAGGATATTTCTTGCTCGCATGTCCCAGTCATTCCGGCACCACATGTTGATGATGAAGTATATTACGGTGCTAGAGAATCTTCACTATGTGATGTTTCATAGACACTTGTACAAATAACATTATCACGAGGTGATGATATTCATATTATGTGAGGCAATCTCACCATGAATCTGCCGCAAGCCCGCAACCCACAATAGACTTTTTCTTTTGTTTTGGATTAAATTCCTGAACTGTTATACCACGTCCTGTATTTTACTGAAACACGCCTTGAAATAGTGTAAATACGCCCTAAAATGATTATTTTTGTTCTATTTTTTTAGCTTCTATAGTTGCGGAAAATTCAGTCCTATCTAAATATATTTCTTGATTTTTCAACATCATATTATTTTGAAATATAATTAGATAATAGTTAAAATACAGAGTGTATTTCAGTAAAATACCGGGTATAACAACACCCTTAAATTCGGTAACTGAAAAATTACATGAAATCAAAATGAGTCCAAAGTTAGGTTCCTTTAAAAAAAAAAAAAAAAGGTCCAAAGTTAGGTTGACATGGGCTGAATTCTGATCCAAGTTAGGTTAAAAACATATGGATGTGGTCTTTGTGATCCTTGACAGCCCTATCCTAAAGATGGATACATGTTGGCCCTTTTCAAGCATGTATTAGTAATTCAGACCAAATTTATGCAATCTTTCAAAAGTGAAAATTCTCTAGGGATCCCAATTCTCTAAAGGTTGCTTTTAAAAAAATTCAAAAGTTGGACAATCGCCATGTTATTGTTTTTTGAGTGGTGCTTGCAAATTTTGCGTGTCTTAATTGTTTTGAAATGATAATCCAATATTAACTTGATTTTTTTTTTCTCGAAAAAAAAATAACTTGATTTTTTCATTTATCAAAAACAAATTAATACCAAATATAATTATGTGTTTTGTGTTAATAATTATCTCTTGATCAATATTTTTTGAAGTAAATATTAATTTCTCATTCATGATTCTGGAAACGTCCAAAAACGAAAGACAAATTTGTATCTTAATCATTAAATATTAAGGGACTCATGTTTGTGAATTCTGATAGATAATGTGCTACATTACTTGAATTACATCGAACCCAAGAGGGCCCAAAATACTGTTATTCTCTAGTTAGAATTTGATTCAATCTGCTATCGAACTCAACCAAACTTTCCAGTTCTCCTCTAATGAGCTGTATTAGCAAAGCGCATCCCAAGTATGCAAATTCGGTCTTGATCATTCAGTATGTTTTCATCCAAACAAAATTAATAGTTAGTGAACCTCTACAGATAAAGAGTGAAACCAAAATCAAAACCAAATAACTAAAGAACGATGGCTTGATTTGGTACATTCGCTGGTTCCAGCTGCAAGAACAGAACCTGAGATTTAACTGAAAAAACAAAGAAATAAGGCTTCCTGATTTGTTGGATTATAAACATGTAGGGGCCAAGTACTTAGTTTAAGAAGCTTCCTTTTCTAACCTGAACTCCTAAGGAAACTTCCAAAGCTACAACATGCGACACTCTCAGTCCCTTAATCCCGCCAACTCTAGTATAATCATGTTGTCTCTCTGGGATTTTAAATTCGAATCTTCAAGATTAATACAAATTTTGAATCAAATTTCCAACCTTTTCATAAATATATGTTCATATAGTTAAAGTTATATTGTAACTTCCAATGGGAGGTGCTGCCAAGCCTGCCATCCTTGGTTGTAAATAGGATTTGTGTCTCACTTGTTAATGATGTGATTAGAATTATAGCTAACTTGATGTGGCATTAGTGATTGACCATTAAATAGTTGATAACTATTCAATTCAATTTTTTTTAAAAAACATTAGATTGTTCAATACATATTTGTCTTTTAAGACCTTTTCAAACCCGACATTTTATATATTAATCATGATTATTCAGTATATTATTGTTGATCTTCTTACTTTCGTGTCTGATCTTCTTACTTTTAAAATCAGTCTTTTACCTATCAAGCATGATCATTCAATTGAAATATATATATATATATATATATATATATATATATATAAACGGTTTTTCTAAGGGCACTCGTTAACGTGAGTTAGATTCCATTGATAAGTATAATTTTACTCTTGTTAATTGTGTTGATAATAATTAACTCATAAAAATGCTTCGTTGTCTGTGTTTACTTTGGTTAGCGTGTGGTAACATTAATTACATAATTTAAAGTACGTTGTTTTCTGCGTTACTGTGATAAATTACATTTTCTTTTGGTCACGTGATGGATGATTATTTATTGAATATAAAAATAGCTAATGTATCTAAATAAAAAACGTGATTTACCCACTCATGGAATGTAATTTTTTTTATAATTGGTATAATATTTTAATTGTTACGAATAATATTTTATAAATATGAATATTAAAAAATTCTAGAAATAATTTTTTACATGGATATACATTAAATAATATTTCATTTTATGAATTAGTGAAGACAAAATAAATGTCATGTGGAATATTATTGAATCATTGATTTATTACAATGGACAAAAATATTATTTAATCAGAATATTTTATAGAAAATTTATTGTTTAAATACACTCAAAAGTTTAGTTATCTAAATTCGAGTATGCTTGGTCTTGAAGTTGAATAATAATACTTTTATAAGTAAATTTTAAAAAATAAAATAAGCCACAATTATCTATGTTGAAATAATCTATGTTGTTTAAATAAACCAATAAAAAACATATGAGCCGTGTAATTATGACACGACATATATTTACCAAGTAAAATACAATTTATTGCAGTTATCACGGACAACCATACAATTGGGTGATGTAATTACGATCAACACAATTAACAAGAGTAAAATTACACTTATCGATGGAATTTAATACTTTGTTAGAAAAACCGATATAAAAAAACACACACTTCCTAAAAACGACGATTAAGCCACGGGCTAACAATCGGCCAACAATCGGCCTCGTGGTTCATATTTTAACCATATCCTATCCGCCAAATAGCAACCCCTGAGCATTTCTCCACCATAAAACACCATTCTTAATCCTCTCCAAAACCAGACACCATTCTTAATCCTCTCCAAAACCAGTAAAGCACAAAATGCCACTTTCCACTTCTTCCTCCTCCTCGCTCCTCCTCTCCCTAGCCGTCGCAGCGACGGCGATGCTGTCCCTATGCCAGGCCAACAACTACCACCCGATCATCCTCGTGCCTGGGAACGGCGGAAACCAGCTCGAGGCCCGGATGACGTCCGAGTACCAGCCCTCCAGCGTCTTCTGCGACCGCTGGTACCCGGTCCTCAAGGAGGCCGACGGCTGGTTCCGCCTCTGGTTCGATCCCACTATTATACTGTCACCTTTCACTAAGTGCTTTGCACAGAGGATGAAGCTCTACTTCGACAACGATCTTCATGATTACCGGAATGCCCCGGGGCTCCAGACCCGGGTCCCTTACTTCGGCTCCACCAGATCACTTCTCTATCTCAACCCGCGTCTCAAGTAATACTCATACTTTTAATGAAAACAATTTCTTTAATTTCTTGATTTTCTCATCAATATTTTTCATTAGACACTTTGTTGAATTTGCAGGCACTTGACCTCATACATGGCGCCGCTGGTGAAATCCCTGGAGGAAATGGGGTACCGAGACGGGCAGAATCTGTTCGGAGCGCCGTACGATTTCCGGTACGGGTTGGCGGCGGAAGGGCACATGGCGAGGGTGGGAAACGCGTACCTGGAAAACGTGAAGGACCTGGTGGAGAAAGCCGTCGCACTGAACGACGGCATGAAGGTGATCTTCCTCAGCCACAGCCTCGGCGGTCTTTTCGTGAACGAGTTCCTCAGCCGCCAGCCGCAGGAGTGGCGCAAGCAGTACGTCAAGCACTTCATCGCCCTCTCCACGCCGTGGGGCGGCACCGTCGAGCAGATGCTCACGTTCGCCTCCGGCAACACCATGGGGATCCCCTTCGCGAATCCGCTCCTCGTCCGTGACGAGCAGCGGAGCTCCGAGAGCAACCTCTGGCTACTTCCCTCACCCAAGGTTATTTTTTCCACTTAACCAAAGTTTTAGTCAATTGAACTAAACTAAACTAAATCTAAAGCTAAATATAAGGATATATGAATGGAAATGATAGGCTAAAACTAAGTTATATACTAGTTTAATTAACAAAACTAAACTAAATTGAAGTAAAAGGAGATGAGAGGAAACAGTTTACAAGCCATGTTCTCCTGAACTTTTATATACATGCATTAGCCCACTAAAAGTAGGATTTGATAAAATTTAAACTTAATTCAGCCATGTTAATTTTATTTCATAATAAAATACTTTTTTTTTAAACATTACAATAAAATACTTTAGTTTTCACTTTAATTAAGTTGAAGAAGATTTTTTTTTGGAAAATATGGTCAATTTAAAATTTAGAAAATAGTTTCATGGCAGGATCTGCAATTTGATTTCATTGTTGATGATGAGTTTGTGAGCTACGTCGTTGCCTTGCATGTTTGTCCTGATATATATTTATCGTATTCATCCATATATCGTACAGGTTTTCCGGCATAAACAATTGTTGATCACCAAAAACGGGTCCTATTCCGGGGCGAATATTATCCAGTTTCTCGAGGATATCGGAGCTTCCGACCAAGTCTACCCGTACAGGTCCCGGATTTTGCCGATGGTCAAGAATTTTGACCTTCCCTCGAAGGTGCACTGCACCTGCATCATCGGCTCCGGCGTAAAGACGATGGCGAAGCTGGTTTACGGCGAAGGCGGGTTCGACGAGAAGCCGGAGGTGGTGTACGGCGACGGCGACGGGACGGTGACGATGGAGAGCCTGCGGGCCATAGAGCTTGAAGGGGGGAAGGGCAACAAGGAGGCGGTGAAGGTGGTGAAGCTCCCCGGAATATCTCATACCGAGATACTGAATGATTTAGGCTCTCTCCGGAAGATTGGCGGGGAGATTAGTGGGATTAATGCGGGGCATGATCCGTTTGGTTCAAAATCTCCTCGATGATATTTAATTATTTATTATTATTATAGTATGTAATTAGGAATAACGGTTTTGGTTCGTTGATGGGTAGAAGTGTTACTCTTATTAGTTGTGATTAATTACTAGTTCTGTTTTTTCTGGTTAAAATTTTTGCGTGTTCATTTCCATAAATATTGAGATTAAAGAATAGAATAAAGATAATTTGAGATAAAATGATATTTAGGTATATTGTCATATAGATTAATTCCTCATCCATTTTATATTGGAGTTGCCCTACACCATTGTCGACTCTCTAGAAGGTTAATATCTAGTCCTAAAATTTTGAGACAAAAGGCGATAATGCTTGCATGTATCGCTCCACCCGCTCGACACCATAGGTATCAGTGAGAAGATAAATCACGGTAATCATTGATCGGTCCACAAGGGACCCTTGAAACAAGGAAATTCTCACACTAACGATTCCAAGACTCTAATTCACAACATCAAAACAATTGAACCAATGTCCCAACCACTGAGCTACACCATGGGTGGTAGTCACGTACCTATAACTTTAATTTCTAAGAAGTCAACCATAAATTTTGATTAAAAGGGAGGAACCATTTTAACTACTTTTAATTTTCAAACAATGCAAATATAATGGGGATATACAACACATATGAACATTTAGTAGTTAGGTTTGCTAGAAATAGTGACCTTAGATATTATGTATGAGACTCGACCCCTAAGTTTTTTTTGTTAGACGTTTTCTAGCCCCTTGAGATGATATAAACAATTTCTTTCTTAAAAATAAAATAAAATGTGAATTAGTTTTTTTTTTGTTAAGTTACATTTTGAATGGCGAGAGATATTTCATTTTTTTAAGTGTTGTTATACCACGCCCTATATTTTAACTATTATCTAATTATATTTAAAAATAATATGATTTTGAAAAATCAAGAAATATATTAGATCGTGTTTAATTTTCTGCAACAATCGAATAATTTTTGCTAAAAAAAAATAAAAATAATCATTTTAAGGTATATTTACACTATTTCAGAACGTATATAAGTAAAATATATAGCGTGGTATAACAATTTTTTTTTTAAAAAAGGCAAGAGTTAGCAAAATTAGCCCATGGCATAAAACAGTGGATATTTGAAGCCCAAGCCAACTGAAAACGTAGTGTAGCCCGTGTGTTACAGTAAAGTGCCCAAAAGGACAAGGCCCCACAGAATTATACATTCTGGTCCCATGCCAGGTCATCATTAACCGGAGTCTAGTAGTAAAAAAAGCAGGTAACGGAATTCCAAAAATCCGACATATTCCGGAAAAAAAATAGATCATCAATATCACCGCTTTCCGACATCGTACTATTCGAAAATTTCCTTAGCCTCTCCACAATCATTGGGTGGCGGCGGCGATAGCGATGTCATGGTTGGCGCGCTCCATAGCCAACTCCCTCCGTATCGAAGACGACGAACAACAACAAGAAGTCGCCGTTGACCTCAACGGCGGTGGTCCTAACGGCTCCTCGGAAAAACACCCACCGAACGGCGCCGTATTGGCTCCCCGCCCCGACACGGATTCCGAATCCCTCGATTTGGAAGACGTGGACTTGGAAGATCGCGACAGTGATTCCAACAAAATGTCCGAAAGGGACACCAATCGCGACGAGGAGGATGGCGATGATGATGATGTCCGCGAGCGCGGCGTGAAGGAAGATTTGTCGGAGTTCACGGAAACCCTGACGCGGCAATTATGGGGCGTCGCTTCTTTTTTAGCTCCTCCTCCGCCTCCACCACCGCCGCCTCCGCGGCGGAGCTCCATTGTTTGGGAAATGGAACGGTGGAGAGCGGAGGCAGTGGAGTGTTCTGGCTCCGGTGACGACGGGGAGGGGTATTATGGGAACGCACAATTCCGGGAAGTTTCTCAGGATATTGGGATGCCGGAGCCTGAAGAAGAGGAAGAGCAAGAGCAAGAAAAAGTGTATGAATTCGAGGATGCGGTGGGGATTACAGATGAAGCATTGGACTTTGCAGAGAACACAGCTCATCACCCTGAAACATGGTTGAATTTTCCCTTGTCCGAGGAGGAAGAGTTTGAAGGTGAGTGGCTCTTCTTATAGCAAAGTATGAAATTCCATATTGTCAATAGTATTTTGTTGCTTTGCACTTATCTATGTTAGTGACAAAGTTTGGAAATTGGCCATTGAGTTGATTTATGGTTTTTGGTTTCAATTTAGTGGCAAATGTCTGCTAAACAGCTTTTGTTTTCATTTAGCTAGTATGATTAGCTTATTTACTAGGAGTACTTACTAGGCTGTGTGTGTTGTTTGGAGGATGACCGTAGTTAGCTGTTTAATACGAATTATATGATGAAAATTTGAAGTTAAAAGCCTCTGGGAAAAGCTGGTTCTGTGGCTATGGAAATTAATA
The DNA here is from genome assembly GCA_963678965.1 of Cruciata laevipes. NCBI lineage: Eukaryota > Viridiplantae > Streptophyta > Magnoliopsida > Gentianales > Rubiaceae > Cruciata > Cruciata laevipes. The sequence continues at coordinate 3,710,518 of OY787639.1, forward strand.
TGTCTTGGCTTAATTTACGGAATGAAAGAGCAAAATTGGGTTATCAAGCACCCTTATATATTGTATAAAACTGTCCACAATCATTACTTGTTAAACATGAATCAGATAGCAATTTCGGCCAAAAATGAAAGAACAATTATTTGCCAAAGATGGCCTCTAAGTGGAAGAAATGGAGTAATGTGATAAGGTGGTGTTTGAAAATTTGTGTAAATTACTTTCGTTTCTATGAAAAAGTATGAGTCTCTAGCTGTGATTGCTTTGTACTGAGTTTATATCCATTCAATCTCAATTGTATACATGATTTCCCATCTTCATTTGTTCAGATTTTGAAATTTCCGATTCCCAGCACAAGCATGCTCAAGCTATAGAACATTTAGCCCCCAGATTAGCTGCTCTGAGAAGAGAACTTTGCCCTGTTCATATGACCGAAGGGTACTTTTGGATGGTCTATTTTGTCCTCCTGCACTCGAGACTCAATAAGCACGATAACGAACTCTTGTCCACGTCTCAGGTATCTGCCTTTTTGGGTTTTGGTAAATTAGCAAAGCTCATTTTTCGTGTGAATGATTGAAATGCTTTTTTATGATGCACCTTCCAGTTGGTAAAAGCAAGGGCAATGTGGATGGAGGAGCTTCAAAAGCAGACGAAGCAAGAATCAGATTGGCTTGGAAGGCATAATCCTGATTTGGATGAAAATCAGGATACATCTTTCGAGGATAGAAGACAACCTGGATATGCATCTCAAACGGCCTTTCCTGAAGATTATAGAGCTGATTCCGGGGCTATGCAGAATCGGCATGAGAATCACGAAATCCAATTCAGTGAAAAACCTGTTGTTGAGGAAGATTCAAAAAGTAAGTCAGGGAAAGAACCCCTTATCAGTAGCTATTCTTTTAAAGTACCGGTTGAGGAGTATGATGAGCACGAGGATGACTGGGTAGACGATGACTCGGATTTGGAAGGCTATGTGGGGACCACTAATGCTTACATCAATGAAGAAGACGTTTCATTCAGTGACCTTGAGGACGACCTAGATTATACAATGCCTGCCAAACCAAACACCACGGCGAAAGACTAGGTTTGCTCCTGTCCTAACCATGGGTATTGGTCTCAGGCAAGCAGGAAGGCCCTGGCTTTTGCCTCGTCTGGTAATTGGGAAGTCAACTGGGCTTGTTTACTGCCAATGTTCTGCTAAGCTGATAACTTCCGGTTCTTTCTGCAATTTATTGTCCTTTTGATTGGCATTCGATTGAACCTAAACCGGACAGTAAGTCATATATTGCTGTGGGTTGGTATAGATGAAGATAGAAGATGAAGATTGGGAATGCTTGAGGCGTTATTGTACATTGAGTATGAGCCGAAGCTTGGTTAGATTTTGTTTTACTCCATTCTATATTATTTGGCTTGCTTTTTGGTGCCATCCCTTATTCATTTTTTACTTTCCTTACACATTACAGAAAAAAAATGTAATTATCTATGTAAAGATTACCTCTACAAAGTTTATTGAAATGATATGAACAATGAGTGAGTGAGAAGAAATTTTTTGCTACACAAAATAGATATTTGGTTGCAAGATATTGAGCAAATGTATTCTTGTTTACCATTTGATATACTTATTGAAAGCAAAGAGCAATTGTTGGTGTTCAAAAAGAAAAAAGCAACTGTCATCAAGAAGCAATTCTAACAGTAAAAACAGGGAGTTGCAGAACCAAACCCTTCGGTTCTGATTAAGCTGCACCGCTAAAATTAAAATCTTAATACATGTTCAACACTCCTCTTATTTGCGAGATACATATACCAGAAGAACATTCAATTTCAATCTTCATCTTGCATAATATCTCCAATTGCCTAAAAGCCCCTAAGATCTCCACCCTGAAGGTCCAGCTCAGTCCTCTAGTTTCTCACTTGTAGAAGGTTGTTCAGAGTACTGATTATGGGGAGAAAGAAAGAAGCTCGACTGATTCTTCTGAAGGTACCTGTTCAACAAATACGAGAATCAGGAAAAATAACTCACATTATTTGGGAACTTTTAGGTCAAATGAAGCGTCCTATGAAGTAACAGTTACAGGCTTATAGGAGGGAGGAGGGGGTTAAGTAGCGTGATAAATTAAAGACTGAGAAGGATTTCATACTTCAGTAGGTCAATCATATGCAGCTGAAACTCTGCTAGCAGTTCCTCTTCAATGTCTGTTTTGCTCATAACCTCAGGTAATTTCACTGCAAGACCATGAGAACCAGTTAAGGGAAAAAGGCCAAAATATATAGGTCTGAAAGAAAATCAATATTCATACAAGGTCTGAAACTAAAGAGCACATGGCTTCATTGGATTGGAGCAATTTAGATCATATTCTACCATTTTACCGCAGTGAAACGGTAAAAAATGTGATCGTTTTTACCCAGGAAACTGCTAGTAATCTATTCTAACATGAATGTAACAGCAGATAACTTCTGAACTAAGAGTTTACAAGCAAGTATCAATCAAAGTTTTTTTCTAAAAATCAATCTGAAGAAGTCGTAATTTTAGATATCCCTTTCTAGGGTTTTAGTTTCCGCAATCTTTAGGAGAAGAAACAAGTAATTTTTTCATGTTGTACACTTAAGAAGAAAATAGAGCTTAAAAGTGAAAATAGATACCAAATAGCCTTAGCAGGTGTTCAGCTCCATAAACTGATGAGGGGGACACATTGTTTGCTGTTGCTTCATCACACTGTCGACGCTCACTCTTATACAGCAGTGTTAAAGGCAGTATTTTGTCAAAGTAATCACGTGTACCACTTGCTATTGTAGCAATAGCATCAGCATTCCTGCATTCACCCACACGAGTCAAAAAGAAAAATAATGAGCATGATACATTCAAGGAATTTGGTCTTATTAGCTCAATTAGGGGTCAAACTTTGAAAATTTCTCAAATTCTCATCAAACATCAAAATTTTCTTAAATTGTAGAAGTTTGCCATGCATAATGATATGCATATAATGGATCAGAGGGTGGGGTATCTTCCACAAATCCTTTCCCTCAGTCGTAATTTTGGTCCCACCTAAGTGTATACTATATGTAAGTGTGTCACTCACAGCCCAAATCCCAAAGAACAACCTTGGAATGGAAAGTGCAAAATTTGAGAAGAAAATTTCAAACCTTGGTTCTTTCTTCAGACGATGCTCTTCATACTTGCTCAAGATGTTATCAACGGTAGGAGACCTGGGAAGTTTGACTAACTGCAATAGAAAACAAAAGCGGGTAGGCTTTAAACAATACATATAAATAACAAAGAAGTACATTGGAAGTGAGAAGGAGAAGAGGGTACCTTATCCAACTGTGTTATGCATTCCCATTCATCAATCAAATGTTTCTTTAATGATAATGGCATTGGGATATTGGGTGTGAACCTATCCGACGATGCAGATATAATATTTTCTTGTAAAGGTGTAGGTATGATATTTTCTTGTGAGGACGTGGGTATGAATTCTGCTTGTGAGGGAGTGGGCAAGACTTCTGCTTGTAGGGGTGTGGGTGTGGGTGTGGGTGTGATTTCTGCTTGTGAGGGAGTGGGAATGATTTCTGCTTGTGAGGGTGTGGGTATGGTTTTTCCTGGTGAGGATGTGGGTATGATGTTCCCAGAAGGTGTGGGCTTGTCCTAATGAAAGTGCAATGATTATTAAATGAAAAGTTCCAATTTTCACAACAAAACCAAACTGAAAAAAAATGTATAAAACACATAAAAACAAATATTGGAGATCTTATGTAGCAGTTAAAAACTCAAATCTAATTATCCTAAATCAACTCTTTCAGTAGTAACATAACAGCCTAAATCAACTCTTTCAAAGACAAAATAAATCTTTTACAAGACCACCCCAATAGTTCCTGAAGTTTATTGTCATAAGCAGTTCATGGTAGGTACTCCAAATAACAATGGTAGATGACAGAATACACACTGTTTCCATTACTAGAACAACTAAGAAGGAGTACATAACATACCATTGATCCAGCTTTTCGCTTCCTCCCTCTTGTACCTGTAGTGACCAAATCAGAAAAGAACACATCTCCAATAAGATACATGTTCTCGATGGAAATCGTAAAAAGGATATATATTACCAATAGATGATTTTATGGATGATTTCTAGACAAATTAGAGTGTGCAAAGGTCATACAATAGCATTCATATAACAAACTAACAAAAGTTTGATTAAAGTTATTTTTTCTATGGGAAATTCAATAAACAAATCCTGAGACTTAAAAAATTTACGGTCAAAAGGGTAAGATTCCAGAATTTGAAATCTAAAATGTAGTTGAATCTAAAAAGGACAACCCTAATTCACTATGTCCCGGATCAAAAAAATCAAAATCCAAGTCGCTACAATCGGATACATCTCGGGTTGATGCCTAAAGCAATTGATGAGAAGAAATTGAAAACAAAAGCATAAAATTGATCTTACCAGTTCCAGATTTTGGTTTACTCCCACTGGTTGCAGCTTTCTCCATCTTGATCTTAAGTTTCAGCTCCCTATGCTTTTCCTCCTTGATTATCCTATTCTCTTCCGTATTTTTCATCAACTTATCGAGCAATAACCATTCATTATAGCTGATTTACCAAAAAAAATAAAAAATAGACTTAATAATTAAAATAATAAATTGTCGAGTTGGCAGGTTGGGTCGGGTTGTCAGGTAAAACAGGTTGGCGGGTCAAAAACACACATATTGAATATGCCTCTTTCACCAGTCATATTTCAAGTTCCATCACTACATAAGACACTAGTAAACTGAATGGTATGTCCCAAATTGCAAGTTTCTAAAATGACCTGGCAGGAGGAGTCATACAAAGTTTAGCACCACAAAATTAATAAAAAATACACGTGTGCTAGACAAGTGACTCGAGTCTGGAGGACACCGATGAGCAAATCATCCACTATAAATTGTTCTATATTGTGGGGTAACTTTTTTCCAATGTATAGTAAGAAATGCAGCACGATGTTAAGGATCCAGTAACTAACTGGAAGGCCGAATCCAAGTCCTGCACCAACAGATCATGGAGGCTGACATCTTGGGTGAATTTTGGTGGCCATGTTGATTAAGGGTCAATTAATAGTTATAACCAAAATCCTCACTTCCAATCAGGTGTGACTATAACTGGAAGAACCTATAACCACTCTACACGCCGAACTGATGACACCAGCCCCTTTTACCACTTTATTAATTACGTGACAACTTGGGGTGAAATTTAACATGTATAGAATATATCCTACGTGTAATATCCTTACAAAAATGCTCTTTTCCACCACGACACGCCTTAAATGTTTTGAGCAATTTAATGCAGATTCTACAAGTGTTTAATTCTATTATAATAAGAGTGGTATTCCATGTATCCAGCCCAGTCCCTATTAAACACTTTGATTCTAAAGCATGGCTGCATGCTTCTATGTTGTCAGTTAATAAGCATATCATCGGTAAACACATCCAAAAACTGAATCTTGATTATATTCAAGTGTAAAACATAAAGCTTTTCGGCCAAAAAAGCTATAATTAGTGACATATGCATCATCCAAAGCAAGAAAAAGTAAAAATTCTCAAACCAGATCGCAAACTCACGTATTCTTCCATCCCTGCAGAAGAAAAAGACCATGCCTTTATATTCCATTCTTTAACTAGGTTCAATAATGGTTTTAAAAAACACCAGACTCCGAAAACTTACTTTATAATGAACATATGCTCTCCAACATGGCCCGTAAGCGAGGTCTAACACCTGGGGCCAAAAACACAGACTCATACATCAACTTGTAGGGATTAAACTCCTCTTCAGGTTAAAACCCTCAGAGAAAAGAAATGGACAGGAAAAACATCAACTTTAACAAGAAATCCCATCAGCCTAAACAACAGCATGATAGCTTAGCTTAGCATGTACAATCTTATCAAAACAAAACAAAACAAAGAAACACTGCACAATTCCGGGAGAAGAAAACGATAGAACAACAGCACCATTACCTTAGCTTCGTACGGCAGCTCTCCAGAATAGGCGAGGACGGTTTCCCCAAGTACGAAAGGGCAGGGTTCAGGGGACGAGCCGCCGCTGCCTTCTTTTCCCGAGACGGCCTGATCACTGACGGTGGCGGAGGTGTCAGCCGAAACCGCGGCTTTGCTGGAGCTTCCCATCACCGGACGAGCACGGCGCGGAGGAGACGGAGGCTGAGGATAAGGTCCGGCGGCAGCTTCTTTTGGAATCTCCGTCGCCATTTCTTGCGAATGCGCACCAAATGTGTGTGTTTAGTGCGTGTTTTATTTCTTCAACCTTATTGGGTGTTGGGAGCAGCTTTTGGGAGTGTGGGGGTTTTCAAATAGGCGCCGGCGTTGTTTTGGGATAGGAACAATTATTCAACGGCGTCCGAGGTGTCAAATGTTTCCTTTTTTGGTAAACGGGGTCATTTTTTTATTACAATTTAATGTCTTTGTGGGTTTTATGTCCTGAAGCCCACAAGCTACATTGAAGCCGAATGGAGTCCCCAAGGCCCATATGGCTTATTAAGGATACAAGTATTCTCGTAATCTTCTTGAGTTATTGGTTGATATTTATATAATCTCAGTTCATGGAAAATGCTTTAATAATTCTTAATCGACATTGACTTTGATTGCACTAGTAATTTCTAATGTATCAATGTAAGAGAAAATAATGTGCTCCTTGATAAAAATCTCAATTTTATCTACAAATGACGGAGACGAGATAGATTCTAAAATAACCATCTCATTTTTGGAGATAACAGTCAATTATAAGCGTAGGAGTACGTAGATTAGTTGCATGTATATATGTGTGTTAAAATTCAAAGAGAACTGTCCAATCAACCGCGATACCGACAGAATAAAAAGTTACTATCGCTGTTGACTAGATGTTATGTTGTGACAGTAGTGGTGGGTAAGTGGGTGTTGTGAATATCGATCCAGTTATCATAGACTCTATTGAATTAGTCATTTTCGGAGAAGCTTGTGAGGATCCTACGCAGTCGTCCTTACCAAAAATAATGTGTATTTTTTAAGGTTGTGGTTTGTGGAGTGTAGTTAGTTTGATGGTAACGATGGATTGCTTGAAAAGTGAGTGGAAATTGCCGCAGAAATAGACCCTAATACATGAAGATATTTTTATATTTTCCATCAATAATATTATGAAAAATTATAATCAATACCGCTTTTTTTTTTAATAGAATCAATACCGCTTAGGAAAAGTATACTTTTCTACACTAGCTATGTATAAGGGAATTTGTCTATTTTTATCTTAAAAATTAAACTAAATACAAGAGTATTAATGTCTTTTAACAATTTAAAGCTAAAATATTTGGTTGACCGGTTAAAATCTCACCAAAAAGAATACGTGGGATTATATATACAAGTACTTTCCGATCAAGAATATGGATATAATATATATATATGGACACATAATTAAAAAATGCGTTTTTTCTTATTTAAATAATTTATTTTGACTGTTAAGGAAATAATACGTTGACCAAATCATATCTTTTCAATTTAAATATCATTACATTTAAAAAAAATTCTTAATACCGTCTCAATTTATTGTCAAGAAGAGATAAGTTTGTTTTTTTTTTTTGAAAAAATAGATTAGTTTGTGTTTTAGTATAGTTTGTTCATTTATTTGTATAATTAGTCTATTTTATACTAATAATTTTATTTGTTTTCGTCATAAATATATACCTCTTCAGCATCGCTTGACCTGGACAATTTCACTTTCAAAATTTGACTAAAAAATTATTTGACCAATTTATACATATGGTTAGGTATGACTTGGATTCATAAAAATAATAAATAAAAATATACTATACTATAAGGAATCTAACACTATATCACGATATTGTGCTTACATTAATTTGCTTATAAAGTGACACTAGGATCAAACTTGTTAAATTGTGAACATCCAAATAAATAGTGCAAATGTAGCAACAAGTAAAAGTAAAAAATATCTTAATTTCACCATAAACCCATTACTTTATATTTATAATATCATGCAAGAAGAGTTTCTATATTTATATGGGGAGACATAATTCATTTGGCGCCCAAGAACTAAATAAAGAACATTAATAAAAAATCCATTATATCACGTCTACATGTCTTGCACATGATAAAGCGATTACCTGTTGAAAAGTATAATTACAATAAAGTGAATCAAATGAGCTGATTATATATAAATGGAATAAAGAATGATTTTAATATGTATCCTTAACACTAATTAAGCTTTATCATGCGGGAAAATTCAAATTTTTTGAAATCTCATCCCACTAAATATATATACTACAATGAAAAAATAAAATGAATTAATGAATCAATCAAACGATGAATCAATCAATGGCCTTCTCCGGGGCTTGGTCCAGAATTCATGATTTGCTTCTTAGAATCCTTAGCTCCGATAGCATCTGTGTACACGTGTCCTTGTCCGTCACTCGGACCGCCGGTTTTAATGGCCGCAATGTACAATTCTTCTATGATTTTACCCATCACCACCACTCCTCCTCCTTCCGCCGCCTCAGCAACACCGTCGCTTAGAGGCCGCGCTTCCGTGCTCCACGCCACCACAAGAAGTACCATCAAAACCCCGAAAAACTTTGTAGCATTTGACATCACAAAACTTTTAACTTGGGTTTCTGGAAAACTTTTGAGTAGATTTTTGACTTCGGTGTTCTGGGAGATTTTTTTGACTTCGGTTTTCGGGTTCGTAGCTGTTGTAGGAGTAGCTAGGAGAGCAAGGAAGGGTATATATAGAGGGAGGGGGAAATGAAGGGAGGATGTAACGGAGCATTTTCCGGTGAAGTGAATCAAAGGGAAGTCGTATTTGACTGTGGAAATGTTGTATGACGTTTATGTACAATTCAAAGTACACGTGGGAGTGGTAAATTGGGAATTTAATTGCGTTTTGGGCCGCCTCTGTTCAAATTAATTGGTCAGTTGGATGGAAGAGACGAGGTAGCTTCTTGCTGGGGAAACTGGGAGCTACTGTAATTGCTTGCGTTTGTTTCCACTTTCCACACACTCAGTCTAATATATATTTCCACTATGTACACAGTATGTATATATTAAATTTTCTTTTACAAAAATATATTTAATTGGCCTTCGTATGAGTTTTGTACTAATTTTAGCAAAACCAAATTATTTTAGCTAAATACTAGGTCCTCTTTGCATGAAATTTTTTCTTGTTCAACCGAAATAAATTTAAATATGATGAACTAAACTGAAACAAATAAATATTAAACTGAAATGAACTGAAAAATATAAAAATATATATAACTACCAACTGAAAAAATAAATATAAATATACTTAACTACTAACTGAAGAAAAAAAATACTAAACTGAATTTAATTGAACTGATCTACGTAAAATTTGGATTCGTTCAGACTTAAATTTGGATCCGATGAATGGAGAGAGTCTTGGGTGAGAAAGGGCCAATGAAGTGAGCATTTACTGTTTTTGCTTGATCTTTTAGTTAGTTTGATTGATTTTTCAGTCAGCTCCCTAGAGCATTCATGTTTTGCCATGATCTTTCACTTAATTTGATTTTTCATCCAATTTCCTTGATCATTCCTAGTTGTTTATGGTGCCTTACTATTCTTTCGTACAAATTCACACCGAAAGTAGGTTCATGTGAGCCGGCTGAGATCTGACAATACTAGCAACTTTAAACATAACCACACCAGTGGAATTGAAACCTATCAACATCAATTTCAACTGATAACGGTCCCCTAGTGTCTAATCTTTTTAAGGGACGATATTAAATGAATTTTTTTACAATGGATATGCATGGCCAATCACGTAACTCCAATCTAAAATCCAATTCACAATATACACACATATGAACATTTTGAAAATACTTTGACTAGTCAAAATGAAGAAAAAAATGCAACATCTTTAAAAGTCATTGTTGGTGATAGCAAATGTGTTTGTTGACTGTATAAATATTCAGTACTTAAGAAAATTATGTAAGACTACAAAATTTGGAATCAGATTCCAAATTGAATAATTACTAGGTGGTCAGTTTTGATGAAGAGAAAGTGTTGGGTGAGACCTGTCCTTGTGGAGACCAAGAGCAGGGGAATGAGCATTTACTGTTTCTGCTTGATCTTTTAGTCTGTTTGTTTGATCTTTCAATCAATGTCCTTGAGTATTTTTGTTTTGCCTTGATTTTTCAGTTAATTTGATCTTTCGTTCAATTTGCTTGATCTTTCGGTCAATTTTCTTGATCATTTCCTTGGTCAATTTCATCAACAACAAATTCAATCAAGGAAATCGGCGGGTTTAAAGCTCACCAACGACAAATTCAATCAATAGCAGTGTCATATAATCTTTGGTCTCATTTGAGACAGGTCTCAAAATGAGAATTTGTCTTTCATGAATAACTAGTTTATATTAAAATATAATCTATCATTACTCATTGGGAAAAATTAAGAAGTTGCAGAAAGTGGTTAGGCACCTTTAACTTGTTGGTTGAATACTTTTGTTTTTAATTTGTAAGCTAGAAATTGGTTTGATTATTTTAGTAACTGGTGAATATTCCATTAGCCTTTTTCTTATGATGTCGTGGGTTTATAATCGTTTAATTCAAACACTATCTTATGACGTAGTGCGACCCACTCCCTGAAAGCTTGTGATTTGTGATGTTAATAGTATATATTTTTTATCATCAGTTAAGAATATTTATCATGGTTTTTTTATAAGTTTGTAAAGGTTACCATTTGCTGCATGTATTTTACTTATTTGCCGTCTAAAATATAAATATATATTTAATAATTGCGATTTTTTAATTTGGACAACATCATTATAAATGTTGTTTTGAATCAATGTTATACAAGACAAATGTATTAAAAAAGTAGCATATTTATTTTCATACTAAAAATACAGGTTGTAATACAGTAAAATGCATGATGCAACTAAGAGCAAGTCCAACAGCTTCCCCAAGTTGGGAGATTTCAATAAATTTAGGGAATATGAGCCATTTTTCAGCTCCAACAGATTCCCTATCCCATTCCCCAACTTTGGGATTTTGAAGAAATCTACATGTTGCTTCCCCAAATCTGTAGAGAGAAAAAAAATCTGGGGAAACAAAATTTAATGCTTAGTGCATTTATGTTGATCATTTACCTCTCTTTATTAGTTTTATAATTCAAATGTGATTATCTTTAATTGTATATAATAAAAAATTATAAGAAATATATATTATTAAATTTCATATTTTGACGAACAAAACAACATCATACATGACTATGACTGTGTTTACATGTTTATAAAAATTTGAATATTGTCATTTGAGATCTTGTTATGTTCATTTTAATGCATATTTTAATAATATATATTTTTCACATTTTTTATCATACATAATTTAAAATATTAAGATTCCAAAATATACTTGAATGGTGAAAAACAATAATAAAGAGATAAAATATTGAAATTTAATGCACATGCATTAAATTCTAATCCCACACTAGGGAAGCTATTGGAGTTGAAGCAAAAAAAACTATGGGATGTAGTACTATATCTTGGAGAATCTTGTAGGGAACCTGTTGGACTTGCTCTAACAGGCCAGAAATGCACAGTATAAGTACGTGCAGGTATTTTTATATGTGTATAATATATTAGTGTAGGTGAAAAGTATCGTGACTTCCAAATTTATTTGGTATAACGTTATGCATACCTTATAGTTAAAATGCAGAGTGATAAAATAACATTATTCCGACAAATTATACACACAAGAATGAAAATTATAAAATGAAATTATAAAATGATTTTTATACATAGCTTGGTTTACAATGATCACTGGATTGATTTTCAGGACCTTTTCTTTGTGTCCAACCACACAGAATGCAAGGTTTGCTCTAGTACTGCTTGTGCAAGTTGCTACCTTTCCCCATATAGCAATTGATGAGTTGTATAAATTCAAGGTTAACATGCAATGTATGTTATCATTTGGACAAAAAATTCTAGACACGAATAAATTTATTAATTGGAAATAAATAACCAAACGCTGTTACACTGGATCAATTCCAGAAACAAATAAAAACACAACAAGTTAAAATAACTAACTTATGAATGAATTAAACATGATTCCGAAAAACACAAAATTAGATTTTTGCGAGATCGAAAATTATTAAAGAATAACGCATTATGAGTTAAATAAAATCAGATGAAGCTAGAAACGAATTAATCGATCAGTTTCCCGGTCCGGACGGACTAGGGCCGGACCTCTTCGACTCCTCCACGTGATGATCGTCCGGCACGGCGGTGGTCGACTCGTGTCCTTTGCCGCCGGGACTCGGTCCGCCGGTTTTAATGGCGTCCACGGCGAGTTCTTTCAGCTTCAAGCTCCCGGCCTCCATTGGATGCAAAACCTCCATCTTTCCGTCGTTCATCAGCGGCCGAGCTTCGCTGACGAAGATCATTGAATGGCTCAGTATAAGAGCAGCAACAACAATGAATGCAATGTTTCTTGGTGCTGCCATTTGAGAGAGTGCAAAATAACCGTGTTAATTGAAGGATCGATATTGTTCGAATGATGCACTTGTTATATGTTGTACCGGTTTATGCTTGGTCTACAATGTTTGGAAGGCCAAGTTACATATTTATAGAAAATATTTGATATGCATGTCTATATCTTGCACGTGTTGTAATATGAAAAGATTCAACTTGTTCTATCGAGTTTATTGAACCGAACTGAATGGAAGTGAAAAATAATGTACCGAAAATAGAATCAGTGCGACTTAATTAACCAGAATTTCATAAAACTATTTTTAGTTGATCTAAATTGAACTAAAATGATATACTGAAATGCTCAAGTGAACGTGGTTTAACATACAATAATTAGATAAGTCACCATATGTTTTTATTCTCTTCAATTTTTTTGCATTTTAGTTCTGTTCAGTAAATTTTTATTTTGATAGTATATAATTTGACAAATTCTTGGGTGAGGCAGCCTCACCCAAGAGGCATGACCAATTAAACATTGTTTTTGGTGAAGTTTGATGAACGGACACAAAGGTTTTGATGAGGTGACTTGTTTGATGAACTGACACCAATGTTTGATGAGGTGGCGTCGAGATTTGATGAGGTGGTAGTGAGTTATGATGAGGTGGCAGCAATAAAAATTTTCTTATTTGGCCTTGGCTCATGGGTGAGGCTGCCTCACAGGAGAATTACTCATATAATTTAGTTTTGGTCAAATTATTTTCAGTTATTATCATATATTAACTTTTAATTTTAAATTTATTCAATTTATTTTAGTTCATTTCAGTTCCATAAACATGAGTTTAAGAAAACATGTTTGAGTAGTAAGTTGACAAAAAATGAAATGAAGTATCGAGGAAGGAGTGTTTGGTTCCAAATTAAGCACATTTGTCCATGAAGATGCATGAACACAATATTATGTTAGTGAATCTAAAACCATAACTTTAACCTAGATATGACATGCATGAGATCACAATGCAACTTTAATTTCTTGCCTATAACTACTTAACTGTATCTGTATCCTGTAACCCTTTTATTTATTCCATAAAAGTCAGTGGACGACCAATTTTGACTGGTCCACCTTTTACCGATCTATTTTCTATGTGCCGTTTGGAGGTAATTATTTTCAATGTGAATAAATAGGTTAAGTGTTTTTTTTTTTTTGATAACAGGTTAAGTGTTAATAAAAAGCCCAACATTATGGCTGCTGGGTATATATATATATATATATATATACATGTTTGATCAAGTGGTTAAGTGTATGTTTTTTTGTTAAATGTATAGTTAACTGTTATATTTTTCAAGTTGTTGACAGTCAAATTTATAAATATTACATGGGTGCACCTTATAATTTCATGTATTTTCAAATTAAAATCTTATTCTTTTACTAAAGTGTACCCCGACTTCGCCTCTATCTATCGGAGACGTCAATCTTTATATGCAATCTGTCGATAACATCAAGATAATATTAGGATTAAAAAAAAAAAAAACTTCCAATAGTTGAAGTTTATACTAATACTTTTTAGTTTTTTCTTCATATTTTTAAGTACACGTACACTTTTAGACTACAAAATAAAACATGTTTTATGTGGGAATTATCAAATTTAGTATTCATTAGTACTACAAATTCCACAATAAAGGCAGCCTTTTCTTTTCGGGTTCTTTTCTCTGGTAGAAATATGGAGTAGTACCTGAAATTCGTTTAATTGGTTTGTGTAAACTGGGCATTCTTTTTGTTCGAAATAACAACTTGTCATCTGAACTTCAACTTATAGCTCAACATACCATTTGAGTATATTTCTGAGCATCATATATTTCTGGCAGAGAGTATGATTCCTACCATAATTTTTGATCATTAATTATGTCATACCAAAACAATGTCCGGCTAAGAAAAAAAGCTTCGATTTTTCCATTCGGCCTTTTAGTTGGGCTTGGACTAGTACAACTAGACGTCCACGGGTCAAAAGGAAGTAATTGGAGATTTTTTTTTCATTCTCACAAACAAAACACATGTTTGTAAAAGTTATCATGTGTGTATATATTATTATTATCCTAACATAAATATTATTGAAAGGAAATGGTTACAATTCATAGAACCAAATTGATATGAAACTTTATATATCTATTTACTCTTAAAATGGGAATCTCTCTTTCTACAATGATTCCAATAGTCCTCGTTTTTATTATATTTTCATTGTTTCCTTTCACAAGTCCCTTTTTACTGATCTGCTGATTCATTCCTTGTGATAGAGTGATAATCACCAATTGTGTGTGTCTGTCGTATTCACAAAATTAATAGAGTACAGAATTACAAGTACAATGAACTTGGTCTATGTATCTAGACTATTCAAAATATAGACAAAATATATCTTGATTGTATAATCAATCGAGATATCTTAATACTCCCCTCAAGTTAAGCGTGGGATTACACGAAACACAAAGGTTGGAGCGAAAAAATACAAACAAAGGGGATCTGCAACATGCAGGGACGATGGAACATGACTAACATGAATTTTTCCTAAGGCAACCAATTCCTGAACGAAGTGATAGTCAATGTCGATGTGCTTCGCCCGAGCAACAGGATTCTGAGCCAGAAATATAGCACTACTATTGTCACACAGTAGTAGAGGTGATGCAGAAAGGGGCACTCGGAGTTCACGAAGAAGAGTGCCTAGCTAGCCAAATAAGTTCAGCAGCGGTGTTGCCCATGGCACGATATTCTGATTCACAATTGGAACGAGAGACTGTAGGTTGCTTCTTAGCACTCCAAGAGATGAGGCTTCCACCAAGGAAGATAACATAACCATAGGTCGAGCGTCGTGTCTCAAGACAACGAGCCCAGTCAGCATCTGGTTTGTTGGGCAGACAAGAAAAGCACACAGAACTTGGTTGGTTCTATGATTTGATGCCTCAAGCACACAAAGTTCTTCTGGTGAATTAGATTTACCAATGGAAATCGGATTTGGGTGTGTAGATCGACAGAAAATCTAGATGAACCTTTCTGATACCATGATAGAGTGATAATCACATAATTGTGTGTGTCTGTCGTATTCACAAAATAAATAAAGTACAAAATTACAAGTACAATGAACCTGGTCTATGTATCTATAGACTATTCTAAATATATCTTGATTATAGAATCAATCAAGATATCCTAATACCTTGCCAAATATTTTTACGGTGAAACTTTATTTAATTTATGATAGATTTTTTAACTGTAAATAAATTTATGTGTAATCAGTAATACTTGCATATTCATTACAAAGTAATGAAAATATTATTCTTTCTTTGTAGTTTTTAACACAATTGTAGGATGGTGGGAGCTTTTGTTGTTGTCATTTATTGAGAAAAGGAGATAATTTCAAAAAGTATTTAACTATGCACGCAACTTAATGTAGAGTAACCAAGAATTCTTATTGTGGGAGAAAGAAAAAAACAAATTTAATAAGTAAAGACAACAATTCAAGCCTTGTGAAGTGTTAAGGCTCCACAACAACTCATGACAAGAGGCCCATGTTAGTAAATACTCCAGCTCATTGACAGTTTTGTCTAATGGGTGATGGCCCAATGTCAACCCAAACTAAACCCATCTCATCTTCTTCCATTATGGCTTGCATTGTACCACATTAATTGGGTTCTATATTCAAAATAACATATACTCTTCCCGTCCTAATCAAAACTTCTTAGAGCATCTCCAATGGTTGAAGAAACGGAGCTACTTGCAATATTTGATAAATTTCAGCAGTGTAGCTTACCATTGTTTCACTCCACGTAGACACTGCTGCACGAGCAGTACTGCCGCACAGAGCAGTACTGCCGTCATTAATGTTATGAATTACCTTTCATTTACTTTTACTTGGTAAATATAATTTCTCTTTCCTTTCATTTACTTTTACTTGGTAAATATAATTTCTCTTTCTATTCACGTAGTTATATTCCATTATAAATATTTACTTTAATTAATTATTTTACGAGCATAAATAAATAATATTTATAAAAAATATATTTTAATATTGTATATATTATATTTTTTTATACTTAATATTTGATATAACTTATAAATAATTTGAAAAAATATATAAATATAATAAATATAAACATTATTTTTTAAAATATATCCAAACTTTGATTTGTATTCTTTAATAAAAAATTTAAATACATTATACCAATAAAATTTTATTCCAAATGCAAAAAAAAAAAAAAAATATAGAATGAAAAATATATCAAATATATTCTAATGACATTCCATACTTATTTCTAAGAATTTCACACACTTGTTCATGATTTTTTCTAGTTCTATCATCCATATTTGATGTGTCCTTGGTTAGAATTGCGAAATCATTTTGACGAATTTCCTCTTTCTTCCGTAGAAGAGTATCCTCACAAAGACCAAGTTTTTTCTAATAATTTGCAATATATTGGTAGTCTAAATGTTTTTATTATAATTATTTATTTTTATTTGTAATTTGTAAATCACTTTATAATTTAACATAATTATTTTTTAGTTGTTATAAAAATAATTTATTTATTTTTAAATCAATAGTATTTGTATCATTTAGATAAATACATTAATTATTTTTAATGATAGTAAAAATTCTTGGTAAAAATATTTTAAAAAATACGTGGGCCCTTTATAGCTATAAACATAGTAGCTCACTATTGTGTAGCTATGTAGCTTGCCACATCAATTGCTTGAATAGTGACATGTCAAGTTAAGCATTAGCTTACCATTGGAGATGCTCTTAGAGCATATTCAATGGTTCAAGGGAGGGAGTTGCTTGTTATTTTCTTAAATGTGTAGCAGCACTGCTTGCCATTGTTTCACATCCACGTAAGCACTGCCTTCAAGCACTACTGCCGGACAAAGCAACACTGTTGCATTTAATGCAGTGCATTTTATTTACTTTTGTGTGGTACATTTCATTTACTTTTGTGTGTTTGATATTTTTCAGTTAAAACTAACGTTGTTTTTCCGACACATGCCTATTTGATGACATACAAAATGCTTAATGTATACATTTGTTTATGATTTTTTCTAACTCTATCATCCATATTTGATCTGTCCTTGATTAGAAATGCAAAATCATTTTTTTTCTTTATTCTGATTATTTTTTTTTGTAGAGGAGCATCCTCACATAAACCAAGTTTTTTCTTTAAACTCGTGCTCTCGTCCAAAGCATTTTTTTTTGCCGTCCAAAGCACCTTTCGTACATTTAAACTTATTCTTAATATAATTATTTTTAAGCCGTTATAAAAATAATTATATTATTTTAATCAATAGTATTTGCATATAATTTACAAGATATCATTTGAATAAATACATTCGTTCTTTCTAATGATGGTAAGAATTCTTGGTTAAAAAGTTTTTTAAAAAAACATGTGGGACCTTTGTAGCTACAAGTATAGTTGCTCACCATCGTAGAACTATGCAGTTTGCCACCTCATTTGCTTGGACAGTGACATGACAAGTCAAGATGTAGCTTACCATTGGAGATGCTCTTAGTTGACTTTAGTTCGAATTATAAGAAAAGTGTATTTTATATCTTATAAGTGAAGTTTTAAGGGGTATAAATGTTATATCAATTATTCTTATGGTTGCTTGTAAGAATTCATTAAGGGTATATTTTTTCTTTTTGTAGTTGTTTTTTTGACAAAAGAGGAAAAATGAAAGTAAGAAATTTTGGTTGGGACAGACCAAAAAGGAAATTAAAAAGTTTTGGTTGAGACATAAGTATATTTTTAAGTAATAACTTTGTAAATTATTTTTTTTACACATTTGAATAGAGATATCAATAGTCAAATTGTCTTAATTTGACTTTACACTTTGATTGAGACGGAAGGAGTATTTCGTAAATGTACCATAAACACCTTCACGAATGAGCAAAATGAAATTTGCAAAAGCAATAGGGATTATTGAGAAAATTGCTAATATTGAACATGGGAGAGAACCTACTATAAAATGTAGTTGGGTTAGAGTTTCACTTGAAATTCATTGGTGAAAATAATAGGGTTAGAATGTGTCACTGATTTTTAATTAGGGTTCATCGAACCTTCTCTGTTCAACCACGGAGATATCTTTAATATTCCCTTGCAATATCTTTAGAATTTTTTTTAAGGCGGGCACATGCCCTTACACAAAGTATGAATCTGATATATGAATCATACGTTATACTAATCTAATCATACTCTAGTCTACTATACTGATCCAGTATGTCGATGCCCTCCGTCCTCACTTGGCTTTGAGTCGGGTAAGGAGCCCAATTACAACCAGTTGATATAGCTCACGTCACTCACTTGATCCAGTATGTCGTCATCACTTGGCTTTGAGTGAGAGAATGCACATTTGACATAACTCGTCTCTCACTTGAGCACGACTCTTACATATAAAGATAAATGAAATAGAGACTTGAATAATTATGATAGAATCAATTCCAACCCAAATTGGAGAAGCGGAGATTTGAACCTGCTAAGACAATGTTTTTGACCACTTGAATTCAAAGTTACAAATGAAAAAGGGGGAAATAATGTTAGTGTGATAGTGTATCCACAGTGGGTGAGATTCTCGGTTTTGTCCGGAGGGGAGAAGATGAAAAAACCGGAAAAATTGACAGCTCGGTCGACAAGCAGAGAGCAAAGGTTTGGATTCTGGCTTGTCACTTATGGAATCCTTGGTGCCACTCCAGTCCGAATAGTACCAAACCCATGGCGCTAAACGATAAGCACATGACAATTATGTCTCAAGTTTGAACAAGATAATAATATAAAATAAATGCCTCTTCTTGTTTGTATCATCCAATTCTTAATTTCTTTTATATTTCTTACTGTCCTTTTAGATCATATCCCCCAACTCTTATTAATTTGTTTTCTTCTTAAGCATAAAAAAAAAATCTCATTATTGTTCATTTCAACTATTCACAAGCATATAGTATATGTTATTGAGAAAGAAATGAGCATTAGTGTTGTGGATAAAAATAATCAAGAAGAAAATGACGGAACCAAAACTTAATTTTAGATTGTTAAACATGACATATTTTCTGAAGAATTATGCAAAGAGCCGCAGAGGAGGGTTGAGCAATTACGAAACTCTAAAATGCTACTCCATCCGTCCCAACCAAAGTGTCTTAGTTTGACTTTTCAAAGTCAAACAGAGACAACTTTAACCATTAATATCTATTAGTTTATATGCTAGATTAGTATCATGTAATATATTGTTGGATTCATAATAACATATATTTTAAAATAATGCATTTTTCAAAAATAATTTATATACTTAAGTAAAGATATTAGCAGTTAAAGTTGTCTCTGTTTGACTTTGAAAAGTCAAACTAAGACGCTTTGGCTGGGACGGAGGGAATATAGTACATCATAAATCAATGGTTGGTGTACCGGGCATAAAAAAAAAAACGGGCATAAAAAAAAAACAATGGTTGGTGTATATTTTTTACACCAAGTTATGACTCGGACTCTACCTAAGGTGCATCCTAAACAGGCGAGTTAGCAAGTAAATTTCAATGTATCTTCTTTGTTGTTAAATGCTTCTTGTATAGTAAAACGATTTAAAAAAATAAAAAACATTTTTCAGTTTACAATTTTCACATTCTACTATTTTGTTCCATTTTTTTTATATATAATTAGGAGTTTAATTCGTTGCACTACAATGAAATCTGTCTTATCTAATTGACAAACAAGCTCATAAAACATAATAATGTAACAAGCACTTAGCAGTGTGATTGTGTGAATTGTACCTTGCATAAGTGGTTAAAAACTTAAAACCTATACCATTGAATTCGTATATTCTTGATATGAAGAATAATCTGATTTGCTAAAAAAAGAAATGTGCTTCAGTAACAACTTACATCATTACAAGTGTGCTGGAAAATATATTTTCAGTCGATAATTGAAAATATAAAAGATTAAAAATTACAACAAACACACAGCTAAGAAAGTCCGATACATATTTAAAATTAGAAAAAAAAAGAGGAAAATTAAAATTAGCACTGGAAATTAATTCCAAATCGGGAAATCGCCCCCGGTTTTCATTTTGGCCGGGCACTGAAACTCATCCTCTCGTAGTACCGAATCGATAGAAGCGACAGCGAGAGATTGATCTCGTCCTTCCCCCACCGCTTTTTCATCCCGTTTCCGGAACCCTTCGCCGGAGCAACGCACGTCCATGATCCTCCGGCCGTCGGCGGGGAGGGAACCGCCGCCGGCTTCAGAAGCGGCCAGAGGTACAGCGAGAACAGCCGCCGGAATCCGCCGAGGGCTAGCACCACCGTCCGGAGCTGCAGCGGAATCTTCGAGTAGTGCTCCGTGCAGATCAGCTCCCACAGCCGCTCGTCCACCGCCGTCTTGTTCCACTGCCGGCACACGCACCCCGCCGTCGCCAGCGTCCGGCCGTCCACGCGCTTCATAATCTCATACAATAAATTCTCATCAGAAAGCACCTTGTCAACGCCAGCCGCCGGCGCATCGTCGTCTCCGTCCATTTTCGCCTTCTTCTTAAGCACCACCGTCGCCGCCGCCTCCTCGCCGGCGACGAAATTCACCGATCGCTTCATGATTTCTGGATCTGAGAAAGGATTTGATGAAATGAATAGTTTGGTTTTCAGTTTCTCAATTTTGCCCTTTGGTGGGAGGGGTTTTTATAATCAGGAGGGCAAGTGGGGCAATTTGATGGTTTTCGAAGAGGACAAAATGTGAAAATTAATGCTGCTTTTACAAGCTTTGTACGTAATGACGAAACTGTCCCTGTGATAATTACGCTCTCTTTGGCATGGTTTTTGTCTCTTTGCTGCTGTTAAAGTCAGCAATAATGCAGCATTTTGGTGTATTCCTTGGCTTTCTTGTGCACATCTCTATTTAACTTTTTCTTGCTTTGCTTTTTGTGATTCTAGCATGGGTTAAAACTATGCCTTCATTTTCTTTGTTATATAAAATTGAGATTCCCCATAACTGAAATTTATATTTAACTGAAGTTCAGTTTAGTACTATTTATATCTAACTGAAATTCAGTTTAATTTTGCCTTGATAACAATGATCTCAATATTATTACTATTTTTTTAGCTCTGTTTAAATCAGGCAAAAACAATATTTTAATTTAGTTTCTCTTTAATAAAGTAGATATAATATGTTTAGATACAATAAGTGGCAGAATTTCATGATCGACTTGTTGCACAACACTCGTAAGATTCAACGTTTAGATCAAGTTGACAATCAACCAAATATAGGATAACGAATCCAGATTTGATGATTACCTTTTCTAAACGCCACTTTTTCAACTAGCATTAGCGCATACGGGTGCATGTTTTCTTATTTACTGCGATTAGTTTCTACATATTCTCGTTATTTGAATAGTGATAAGAGCAATTTTTTATCCAAGTTGCAAACCCCCTGTCAATGGCCATTTTTGAAAATAAAATTAAAGTCTGTAATAATGATAAAATATAATATTACATGCCACATAATAAATTTTCTCAAATTTTCTCTAATAACCAAACAACTCTTGGCAAGCTGAAGCAAGATATTGCGCGTATTAACAATTAACATTAAGAAAGTGGCTAAGTATATGATTTCAAAAAATAAAGTTCAAAAACAAAACGGAATCGACAAAAATTGCTTGAAAATATGGATCAATTTTGATTTCTTTTTCTAGAAAAAAGGGAAATCTAAACGTAAAAACAAAAGGACAGAAGGGATATGATGAGGTGAGTAAAGATTTGTAGCAAATAATTTGATTTGTCCAATCCTTTTCTTGAATGCGTCAACTTATGTAGCTCTGGTAAAGTTAAAAAAAACGCTAATATCCAAATTAATTGATGGATTAAGACGACAATTTGGCTTTTGTGTGGAGACATACATAACAGGTGGATATAATTACAAACTATTAATGTACAAATTATTCAACTTTGTAGTTGTATCTTATTAATTTCATTTCACTAAATATTTTGCACTAAGTCAACTTTCATTCGGCAAGAATTCCGTGGCATTGGTCATAACTGGATTATTTGTTGGTGCGAAGGAGATCGATCGGACTGGGTCTCTATGTCAAGACCGAAAACTGAAACTTGAAAAAACCACACAAATCACAATATCGCTCAACAAAATGAAGATATGTTACCGATCTTCTCCAAAATATCGCTCAACAAAATGAAGGTAGTTCATCAGACGGTGTATAAGTTGTGGGAGACCCATACACGACCCGAATTTATTACTAAATACCCGGATATTAACATTCGGGTATCTGGCCGGATAGTGTGGACCGGGTATTTTTGAACGCCCCTAGTTTGCATCAATTCTAACTCGGAATTAATGCATTGATAAAGGAAAGCTTGTTAGAATATATAAAATATATAAAATGTGATAATAATATTTACAATGACACTTCTATTATCATCAAAGGTGATTCATCCAAGAGGATGATTACAATATTTATAGGGATACATAAGAGCATCTATCCTTCCATCTTCCGATGTGGGATAAATGCATACAGTACAAAGTATAATAGGAAAAGGTTATTATTCTATATTTTATTTTATATTCCTAATATAACAATATGACTATTCTATTTCTTCTCTATACCCTCCCTCAAGTTGGAGCACGATGATCAAGAGTGTCCAACTTGCAAAAAAGAGCATGAAAATTGTCCGATGGAGCACACTACCTCATTAAAAAACCCAGTGGGAAAAAGAGTATAGTGTATCTCCTCTTCATTGGCTCCATAGTCTTCAATAGTAAAACATCTTGTATCGATTCCAATCTTTGTAGTAATATCATCAGTAGTAAAAAAAAAATACATAGTAGTTTCCAAAGGCCGGAAGAGTCGGCTAGGTAGAGTAAGGCCGGAAGAGTTCGGCGAGGAGGAAGAAACCACCGTCGGTAATACCGGAACGGCGGGACACGGAGAAGAGCCATCTAGATGGCCAAACAATTCTTGAGGTCAAAACACACACTGGACCTGTTGCTTCCATACACTGGACCTGTTGTTGCAAGCTTCCATACACTGGACATGTTGCTTCCATTGCAAATTCGTAACTTGGAGAAGAGGGGAGGGCGGCGACCAAAAAAAGAAAGAGGGAGAAAGGTTTTCGAAACCCTAGAAAAAAGATGAAGGATCGCAAATGGCGACTGATACCATGTTAATATAACAATATGACTATTAGCTATTCTTCTCTATAAAGCTTCGTCAAAATTGAGCTTCAATAAAAAGCTCTAGCTAGTAAGAGCAAACCCTAATTAACAATGGCGGAAATTTTTGCAGAGCTTCCAGAAGATTTGATTATGGATGAAATTCTACCGCGCCTTTCCGCTGAATCAGTATTACTTTAGAAGCCTGTTGATTGCTTTACAAAGTGGGGAATCGGGTATGATATGATTACAAAATTGTAGGCATTGATAGTTATAGCCTGAAAACACAAACTTGGACTTCAGTTGCAAATTCTTGTTATCATGTAGAGCACTCTGGAATGTTTGTAAATGGCCGCATATATTTTAACAGTCAATAATGCAGATGAATCACTTGATGTTTGGGTGATGAAAGAGCATGGAGATAATTCTTGGGTTCATTTTTTTGCCATTCGTGATTCTACTAATTACAGTTACCAGGAAGTTGATGTTATTTGTCATCTGGGAGGGGATGAAATCCTGGCAATGCATCAACAACGTCGACGATAAGTTGATTCGTATGTAAGTCTAATCGTATCTTCACATTAGTTCAGCTACGTGCATCAACATCGTGATATTTATGGAATTCAGCTTAATTTAGTTACATTGTTTCTATCTTATCTTCACATTAGCTCGATCGTTTTCTAAAGTTTGCTGATACCCTTGTTCAGAATCCGTCTTGCTTTTAAATGCAGTATTTCTGTGGATATGATCACTGATGTCTAAGAATTAAAACCTAACAGTCTCTCCTTGGATTTCATCCATTGTTAACTGTATTTAACAAGAAAATTTTAATCTGAAAGGCTTTTTAGATGATAAATTGAAAATTTGATAGGTTGAAGATCAAGTGTCAAGGCTGCAGGAGATGAAATCAAGCTAAGTGAAGGAGGTTCTATTGAAGAAGAGAGTGCAGCTAGAAGAGGTTCTTGGTACTATGTTTGTTTTTTAGCCTTTAATTCCTTCTTAGGATCAGTTAACAACAGGCTCCTTGACATTTGCTGATCTTTGAATGATAAGTAAGTAAATTTAATGAAGTGTAAAATTGCATTTTGTATATGTATTTTCAATTTAGTGTTTTTGGATTTTTGAATTTGAGGTATACGGACAAGTTCTGTCTTCATATGAAACCGTCCAGGATATAAATTTGGGTCAAACAAACAGCCATATGTGATAGAGACACAGAAAAAGCCGAGATTAAAGAAAGTTGCTTATTTAGGTTTGATATTTGGTGCGGTGAATCGGTGACGGCACCGTTACGTTGACTTTTTCATTCTTTGGGATTTCTGGTGGGAAATCGTCACAAAGTACCTTTTTACCGCCAATTTTTTCCTGGTCTTTAGCCATTTTTTCCCTAATTAAGCAGTTGTTTGTGTTTCCCATCTTTCCCACTCGTCTTGACCGACAAATTTCTGTTTCTTTGGTCAAACCACAAATGACACCAAAGAGAATGATAATTTATTATTATCTACTCCTAAATAGAGTTTACTTTATAATTTTTATATAAATATCGTATTTAATAATGATTTGTCAAACATGATGACGATGAGGAATGAGGAGGAAAAGTGGAAAACTTTGCTAATTTCTTCTGAAGTGGTTATGATTTATGAAGAATGGGTTCATTTGTTTATAATTTCTACCTAAATTTACTTTTTTTAAATTATAACATTGGACCTTCGTAGAATAATGAGACAAAGATTGAGAATAATATAAGATTTATATACCCAATTGTTATATGCAGGACCATTTTTCTCATGCACGACCGAAAATATACCCATAATACCCAAGTGTAACGCAGTTTGTGAAGTTTTAATGAGAAATTCTCAATTTAGATCCGGTCTCAACGAATAATCATGATTGATATTTAAAAGATCATTCTTGAAAGTAAAAAGAGAATAATCATGATTGATATTTAAAAGATCATTCTTGAAAGTTAAAAGATCAAATATAAAAATGAAAAGATCGACAATAACACGCTGAATGATCATGCTTAATATATAAAATATCATGTTTAAAAGTGAAAATATCAACATTTGTCATTGATGTCTCGCATGAGACCTTCTCAGCTTTAATTAAATATTCTTAATGCATCAAATGTTATTGCATTAATCCAAGCTGAATGCAAAGGAGTTTTATCTCTCATAAATCACACTAAAATGGACAATTCACTCACCACTCACCATTGTTAATGGTTCATAACATAACTGTGTTTATAGTGGTCATGTTGTTGTACACAGCGAGTATTTAACCAAAGTTGCACAAAGTAAACAGCAGACACGAGTCAAAGCCAGGTTCATGGAAAATGTTGTGTGAACTCTGAAAAACCTTGTTACTCCAAAAGGTATCACCTGTCGGCTTGTTTTTACCACCGACCGTCATCTCACCAAACCTTGTACTCCAAAATCCCTATATATACACATTGCACAGCTACGACAGCTTGAGCATTGTGCATCTCGAATCAAAATAACGTTACACTTTACACAGATAAGAAACAGATGGCAAAGGTTTTCAGCACCAGCTCAAGTTCAACTTCAACGACGCTTCAAGTTTCTGCAGTTTCTCTCGTTCGGCTGTTTCTCGTGGCAGCGTTTTTCTTGCACGTCGTGAATTGCCGACTTTTACCGACCCCTTCTTCTGCTGACAACGTTGCCACCCTTAACAGCAACGTTGTGTACTCTGGTTTTCAAGAACATCAAGCAGCAGCAGACACAACTCTTGCTGCAGTTTCCTCTACTGTCAAAGATTCATTCAGAGGCTTCATGGCTAGCTTGGCCTCGGGTCCGAGCGGGAGGGGCCGTGGACATTAACTTGTCCTTACGTAGGATAGTTTTTGTCATAGATTCAATTCGTAGATTTACTATAGCTTTTTGTACACTTCATGCTTAACACAGTTTGTTGAAATAAGTAGACGATTTCGAAGTAATGTATCAAACAAGATGAAGATCAAGTGGCAAAATGTCAACTGCTTCAAGTTTAACAGCTACACTGAATTTCAAAGATCTATGTACTATCTTTGAATTGAATACAGTGACTTTTTTGCCCTTGACAATCTCCACAACATAGGCTAATTGTCAAAACAAACTGATGCACCCACCAGCAAGGTACTAGGTGAATTGCAAGTTCACAAACCGGTTAAGGTCAAGTTTTCCACACGGAGTAGGAATGCGAGACCAAACTCTAAAGCAAGAATAACAAACAATCATAATCATGTTGCTTCAGGCATCAAACCTAAGAATCAATCTAAACATAAACAGATCAGATGAAAATAAAGTTCAACGGCTAAAACACCCAACGCCTTATAAGAAGAAAATAAACTTCTGCAAAAAAAGTTAGGTACCAAGTGCCTAAGACAAATAAAATTGTAAATGACGAATTATGACATCTCTGATGATATGATATGATGCTGATAAATTCGACGCCAGGTTATTAACAGGCCAGTATATAAAAAGTAAATGGAAATTCAGCAACATATAAACCACAGAGCACCAACTTAGAAGACAATCATGGCATATAAGCCAACGAGTCTTGGTATTCTAGGAACTATAGCAATGCTAAAACCTCACTATGTACACGTCTTATTAATGTGAAGGAAACACATGTAAAACAATCTGTCCAAAATGGAAGTAAACTCAATAGGATGCTAGACCTACAACATGGAGCAGATGTTTAACATTCAGATGATCTCATTACAAAAGAACACACATTACACATGGCACCTTAATCCAAACTGATCAAACATTCAAACACTGGCAACTTTATGTCTCCGAGGAAATGGTCTGAAAGAACCAAATATATCTAACAAACTTCCTATAACAGAGGCTGCGTGTCTATCTAGACAACTACTGCCTTCCACAATTTAGTAACCATGAACTACTTTAGTAACCGTGAACTAAAATAAGTAAGTGGATTTCAGAACATAGACGAATTGCAAACATCTATAATTCAAAAAAACAGCAGCAATGAACACGAAATGTAGGCACCATTGATTAAGAACATAGCATAACAAGTCACATTCAGATCTGCAACAACGTTGAAGATAAGGGCGGCCGATAAAGCCCCAAAATCCAGATCACAATAAATTCATAGTACTAAACCCTAGATATTAAAAACAATCTCATACTCATAGCAGTGACAACTCAAGAATCAATCTTCAGCAGCAGCAGCAGCCGGGCCAGCGGGCTCCTCCACCTCTTCATCGGCCTCTTTCTGCACCTCGGCCGGCGCCGCCGCAGTAGCAGGCGGTACAGCCGAGCCAGATCTGGCCTTCACGGTGTCGAGCATGCGGCGGGAGATCTCCTGGGAGTACTTCTGCAGAATCTCGATGCCGTCATCATCGGGAGCCAAGGTAGCGGGGTTGGCGGCGGCGTAGGATTCATCCTCGATCCGCGCGGCCAAATCGGTGGCCTCCTCGGCCGGAACGATGCCGTAGCGCTTGGAGATGATGGACTGGGTAGAGAGGGTGATGATGAGGCGCTGGACTATGGCGTCGCGAGTGCGCTGAGACGGCGGCCAAATGCTTAGGGGGATTTTGTGGGCGGCGATCTTCTGGGCCTCCGGCGGGGATGCTTCGGTGGTGGTGGTGGTGGAATCGGCTGATTCTTCCTTGATTGGTTCGTCGGCCATTTTGGGGGAGTGACGGAGAAGATGAAGTGGGGAGGGGATTTGGAAAAGATGAGGAACGCACACGGATCCGGGACCTTTGTATTGTTGGTATAGATTTTGAATTTATTTCAAATTACCCTCATTTCTTTCATTTCCAAATTATTGTTTTTTTTCCAATTTAATTAATTAATTAAAAAGCAACTTTTCACGCATAAAACTTGATGCAAATCGGTGTAAAAATGGAAATACGAAGAAAACATTATTCATGGATAAGTTTTGAGAAAATTTTGGAAAAGTGATCCTATGTATGTGATTAACTGATTATATAAGCAAACATTAGAAAAATTAAGAAATTCATCTCTATATTTGAAATCTTTTGCAATTCACCTCTTCATTTACTCAGATCCATTGTTGACGGTGGAGGCTGAGCAAAACTATCATTTGTATGTTTGGCATGTCCGTTATGCCGATAATAAATTATAGTGTCGACAGTGGTTGTCAATTTTTTCGGCATGTTCGTGATGCCAATAGTAAACTATAGCGTTGAAACGATTGCGGCCCTGAAACAATGCATTAGTATTATGGCAAAACACCTAACGGCAAAGGGTACAAGATGATGTTAAATAGTGAATTGAATGTTGCTGATAGAGTCAGACTCTATAGTACTAGAGGTTTAAGAAGTGATAGTAGTGGTGATAAATTTATGATGATGATTTGATGATATTGGTGGCATGTATTGAGGTTTGGATCTACGTCGTTGAAGTTTAGACTGGTGTTTCACATGTGTTGAGGTCTTGGATTGTCGGAGTTGGGAGTTGAGATTTGAGTCGTTGCCGGTTGCGGCATAACGATGAGGTGAAAGTAATATACGGGTACAACATGTGGGTGGGGAATAATTTAATCGTAAATTTGTATATAAAAATGTCACTTTTTACTTACTTTTAATTAATGATGCAAAGTATAACTAGTGACAATTTTATAAGTGACTTTCACCAAATATCATATTTAAAATTACAAAAAAAAATTAAAAAAAATATACATTTACCTTAGCAATAAAAAATTTCCGAATGCAAAATCACACTGAAAAATCATGTGCTTTATGTTTCATAGATATATATAAATTTACAGACCTTCTCAAATAAATTTACCTATATTGTTATTGTAATCATATTTTCTCTATATTATTTGGATATCATCAAAATTTTGATCATATATATAACAAACTATTAAAAATTAAAATGCATACATGTTATTGATAAATTATTTGAGTCAATACTACCCCTTATTTTCCCCCGCATTTTCACTCTTTACCGGACTGAACTGCAAATACCCGACGAGCAATTTTCCGGGGCTTGCAGAGCACTTCAAGTGGCGTTTCTTTGGGTATAGCCATGCCGGACGATTCCGCCATATCCACCGCCTCCTCGCCGACTTTCTCCA
This sequence comes from Cruciata laevipes, assembly GCA_963678965.1. Classification (NCBI taxonomy): domain Eukaryota; kingdom Viridiplantae; phylum Streptophyta; class Magnoliopsida; order Gentianales; family Rubiaceae; genus Cruciata; species Cruciata laevipes. The sequence continues at coordinate 3,740,198 of OY787639.1, forward strand.
TCTCAAAGCACTGAATCAACACCCCCAGCGTCAGCGCCACCATACGCCGCCCCAGCTTCGCCCCCGGACAAGCTCGCCGTCCGGCGCCAAACGGAAGCATCTTGTAGTCAAAATTCATTTCTCCGGCATGTCTCTCCGGCCTGAATTTTTCCGGCTCGTCCCAAACTTCCGGGTCCCTCTGAATCTTCCACAAATTGGCCAGCAGCATGGAGTCCTTCGGAACCTCGTATCCGGAAACTTCGCAGTTTTCCGACGACCGGTGAGGCAGAAGCAGGGGAACCGGTGGGTAAAGTCTCAGCGTTTCGGTGATTACGTTGTCGAGATAATTCAGGTTTCGGAGGTCGGATTCGTCTATCAATCGATCTTCTTCTCCGACAATGCTCTGTATTTCGGAGAGTGCTTTTTGGATGGCTGCCGGATTGTTCAGGAGAAGTGAGATTGCCCACTCCAGTGTTGTTGCTGTGGTTTCTGATCCTCCGGCCAACAGCGACTGCAAATTGTGTTAAGTTATATTTTAACATGTATCTGTTAACTAACTTAGAATGGAACTAAACTGAATTGAACTAAATTAAATTTACTAAACTTAAGAAAACTAATATGGAAATAAAAAGGAAATTGATAGTAAATGAAATAGAACAAAAAACTAAATTCAACTAAATTACTCCATCCTAATGATAGAGCCATACTTATTTCCATGATTTTCAAATATACATTTCAGTTCAGTTCAGTTCAGTTCAATTCAGTTCAGTTCAGTTCAATTCAGTTCAGTTCAGTGAAATGTAATTTGATGAAATTCAGGTTAATTCAGTCATGCTGATTCCATTTTTCAATACATCAATTTTACTTCAGTTCAGTTCAGTTCAGTTTAGTTTAGTTCAATTCAGTTCAGTTCAGTTCAGTTCAGTTCAGTTCAGTTCAGTACCATCAAGAAATAACCTCTAGTAAACATGGCCATAATCACTAATAACTTTAGTTATATGGAGTATTATTTTGTATGAAAAATGATATTGATTAAAAATTATACACTATAATGAATCTTATTACTTATATAAGCTAGTTGGTTTTTTATGATCAATTGTATCTCCGATTAGAAGTAAAAGAGATATTGAAATGAATTGAGTTGAAGACTTAAAGGGTAGACTATGCAGTTATGTTGAAAAGATTAGGTCATATTTTCTATTTAGTTCAGTTCAATTTAACCCAACATGAAAATACTTTTATGAAATTTATATTGATTCATACCGATTCTATTTTCTAATACAATAGTTTTCCATTCGATTAACTCAATTTAATTTAATTTAATTTAATTCAATTATCAGGTGGAAAATAAGTTAAAGAAGAACATACCAAAGTAATGGCTTTGATGGTCTGATCGGTAAGAAATTCCGGTTCAGTTTCTTGAGAAGTCAACAATACATCAATGAATGTGTTCTTCTTCCTCAGTCTATCTTTGTGGTGCTCATCAATTAAGTTCTGCAGCAAGCGATCAATCTTTTTCATCAAGATTGCCATACGTTTCTTCAATCCTCTGAAATCTACAAACCGGAAAATCGGAAAATAGTCCTCCAAATTCACAATCAAACCATGAAACTCAAGCATTTCCTTAAAAACCTCTTGAAACCGCCTTGCTTCCTCGTCGATCACGTCTTTCCCGTAATACCGCTTTCCGGCTATCATCCTCATCATGATGTTGAGCGTTAGGGATGAAAGCTTTGACTTCATGTTTACCTTAACCGTCTCCGTGACATCATCATGAAATTCTTCGCATATTTCCTTATGAAATATAAAAAAAATTATACGTGAATATCGAACATTAATTCTCTCCGTTTCCTTAAAAAAGGCTCATTATTTTGTTATTTAAAAAATACATGCTACGTAAATTTAAGGACATCTCATGTGATATATAATAAAGAAGGTTTATTGTGAGATCAGTCTCAATTGAGGTTGCAAAAAAATATTGATCTTCTCACTTTCAATCTCAATCTTTTACTTATTAAGAAAATTCAGTGTAATATTGTTGATCTTTTTATTTTTCTATCTGATTTTATCACTTTCAAATTGATTTTTTACGTATTAAGCATATCAACTCAGTAATAACAATTGAAATATTTGCGAACTTTTTTATGCTAGTGCTTACTTGACAAAATATGAATCTTCTTGTGTACCTTGACGAGGAAATTGACTTCTTCTTGTCGGATGTTCTTGAGCATCTCGAGGCGGTGCTGGCTCAGAATCTCAAGTGCTGCGATTCGCCTCAGGTTCCTCCAATACTCCCCATAGGAAGACAGGCCAATGGTGCTGCAGTTGTAGTTCAAGAACCTTCCAGAAACCGTCTTGTTGCGATTCGCGAGGATGACGTCATTCTTAGTGAAACATTCTTCCACTGCCTGTGGCGATGAGACCACCACGAGGTTTTTCACCCCCAGTTTCAGGAGCATGACGTCACCGTGTTCTTGGGAGAGCTTGGCTAAGGTTCTGTGCAGAGGTTTTTTGAGGAGATGGAGATGGCCTATGATTGGATGAGCTTTTGGTCCTGGGGGAAGATTAATATCAATCCTCGTCTTATTGAATCTAACTATTATAAGCCATATGAACCTGGAAATAATTAGTGAAATGAGGAAAAAGAGAGGCAAATTTAATGCCATTTTCTCCTGGCCCTGTATTATTGTGTGTTTGTTGAACACATGCATTAATTTATAGCCTGAAATCAGAAAAATAAAATAAAATCCATTGCTTATCATTATATATACAGTTTTCAGCTATTTTTATATTAAAATATAGGATACTCGTGAGTCACATAATTCATGGTCGTTGGATCAATTCAAGGGTTAAAATAAGTACTAATTTAAATTTAATTTTTAAAAAAATAGATTAGTTTACTGAATACAATACATTTTTACTTGACTAAAATTCAATTAAAAATAGAATAATGAATTGTAGTCAGTGGCGGAGCCACATAGTAAACGAGGGTGCACGTGCATCCTGCAATTTATTTTTTATATTTGATCAATTTAATATTATATAATATTCATTTTAGTGCATCCTGGATATTTTCTTCTAAATTCTAATTTGTATAACTCCTATCTAGCTTAGCTTATTTGTGAATTTTTTTAAAATTTTGTGTGACTGATTTATGCTACCTGGTGTTGGGAAATTCATCTCTCAAACAAACATTAAATATATATTATAAGTCTTGATTTATTTATTATAAAAAAATTATAGTCTTTACGTTTCCAGTTTTCATATACTCTTTTGATTGACTTATATGAATGATATTGGTTTGATTTTAAAAAATTCTCATTGACTATTTGATGTGCATCTCGGTTTTGATTTTCTGGCTCCGCCTCTGACCGTAATTATTACTTTATTATATTTTAATCAAAAATATAAAATTTAATTTTAAGTGTACTAGAAAACTTTGACATGTTAAAAAGTGTTCTGGCAAGGCATTGCCTTTTGATTCATAGTACGTATTTAAACTAAATAGAAGAGAAATGATCAAAAGATACTTTAGAACGGCAAAAATAGTTAACACCAAAAAGGATGTTTCTTTTTGTACGTGTGTGTTTTGCATCTTTATCAAATCGATACAAGTTTTAGTTTTCATTGAACGTTCCTTGTCCCATTTTGACGACGTCGATGATCTACTTTGGCACATTTGAAAATGGTTTTGGAGTCATTTGTACGATAAACAACGCCTTTGTCATCATTCATGGTTAATATTTGATTATTTGTATTTTTCAAAAAAAAAATTTGATTATTTGTATGAGGAATTTGGTTCTAATTTACCTTTTTAAAAGATTTTCTTCTAATCAATACGTAACCGAAAGTAACACTTAACTCCTCCGAATAGATTAAAGAATAAGCGGATAAGAATAAGACTCTAGTTGCTACAGTATTTTTACATATTAATTTAGTTTAATAAAAATATAATTTGATGAAATTCAGATTAATTTAGTCATGTTGATTCTTTTTTTAATATCTTAATTTTCATTTCAGTTCAGCAAAATTTAAGCTTTTAAGCAAACATGGCCTAATAATGAAATATTTAACATAAAATTGCTACATAAATTAAAGTTTTTCAAGGCTGAATTAACTAATAATTATGGAAATTACAAGTATGACACAATATTTTCATCTAATTACACTTCTAACTCTATAATACCTACCCAAATAACCGTTTCCAAATCAGAGTAGGATTTTTGAAAGCCATTGTCGATTGGTATTAGGATTTGTGGAAGCCATTTCATTTTCCCTATAAATAGAGCCAATTGCGTAAATCTACAACCACATTATTACATTCAACACTTGTTCAACCATGAGGATATATGATTGGGATGGGGATTCAGAAGACCGAGATTGGGATACGATGAATGATTTCGAAGATTTTCGAGTAGAAAAGAAATCAGCAGCTGATAAATATTGGGATTCCTGGGATGATGAAGATGAGATGATCGATTGCAACGATGTTCGTGTCCCATTTCATAAATATTCAGGAAAATTAGCTGCTGGCAACGATGGATGGGATTCGGATGATGAACTTCAAGAACAGCCATTGAACAATACTGCTAAATCGAAACAAACATCCTTTTTCGATGCCCCGATGTACCAGGTTCGATCTAAGTACGATGAAGATCTCGAAATGGCTATCTTACTATCGCAGACACAGGCCGATGCAGATCGTGATCGCGAGGACGACGCGCTTCGACAGGCGATCTTATTATCGCAGAAGCAGGCCGATGAAGATGTTCATGAAGTTGACGATGCGCTCCGACAAGCGATCTTGTTATCACAGACGCAGGCCGTTGCAGATGATCACGAGGACGATGCGCTCCGACAGGCGATGTTACTTTCGATGGAATCCGTCGCTTCAGCGTCAAATTCAGACAATATTTGCAGTAGTTCCTCTGTCTACCCAGAATCTGATCATGATTTATCTGATGCGCATCGACAGGCGATGATACTTTCGATGGAATCTGTCGCTTCAACGTCAAATTCAGACAATATTTGCAGTAGTTTACCGGAAACTGTCATCCCAGAATCTGATGATATGGCGGCGGGTTTGAAGCTGAAAGGTGTACTTTACCGTCCTCCGAAAACGAGCCCAGCTTGCAGCGTCCAGGTATCGGCGTGCACGGTGTGCAGCGACAAGAAACCCGACGGAAATATGATGCGGCTGTCGGAGAAATGCGGCCACCGGTGCTGCAAGGACTGCGTCGGCGATTACCTGAGCCGGGCAATCAAGGGAAACATTCAAGAGCCGAGATGCCCTGGAAGTAGATGCGAAGAGATACTGCCGTGGCTGCGGTGCTGCGAATACATCCCGGGGGAAGTGGTGGAGCGGCGGTATAAGGCGTTGGAAGAGGTCAACGCTCTCAAGGATTTGGCAGACAGACGACACTGGCATTACCCCATGGAAACACCATGGTCTCGCTTCAATGGCAGATGGTAGGATGATGATGGGTTTTGATTGGGAGTTTCTACTATTAATTTCTTGTGTATAGCTATTATATAGTTAAATGATATATCGGTGACCCATATGCAACAATAATAAAATGTATAAATTTTTCGTAAAATATAATTAGTCCAATTTTTTATTATTAGTTTCAAGTACAAGGTATCCCTGAATTTTCAAGTGCTCCCTACTATATACAACTATTTAATTCTTAGTGAAAAATAAATAGCTTTGATAAAAAATCTAGTGATAAATTGTTCAATTACACTTTCAAATTGATTTCAAAAGCAAGTGTGATCTTAATCTACCTTTGGTGTTAGAAATAATGTTTCTACAATATGTTGGAAATATGCATGTATTCGAGGGCGTGATTGTATTTCAAGTTCAAATTCTCAATTGCTTTTTATTGAGTAATCATTCTTACAAAATATCAGTATTGAAAGTAAGATTATCGGACATAAAAGTAAGAAGATAATAATACACCAAATGAGAAGATCAACATTTATCTGTATTATCAAATATCAAGTGTGACAGTTCTCATATGAGACAGTCTCCTACTTTATTAATGATCATAAATTATTTTATTTTGAAAAGTCAAAGCCATAAAAATTAACAGAACCGTGTCCAATGCATATTAGGATTTACGATAGCAATAACCCAATCACATCAGGACTTGTGGACACCGTAAATTTCTATATAAATAGCGTGACCTTCTGCTTAAAACCCTCAGACAAATTTGTTTTCTCTCCTCACCATGGGGAAGCAAGATCTCCAAGATGTCATAGATCTTTTTAAAGATAGTCCCAACTTTTTTTATTCGGAAAAAGAAGTACACAGGACAGAAGCTTCCGATTACGACGATGGAAACGAAGACGATGAACTTGCAGAAACTGCCGGTAAAGATGGAAACGACGGTGATGAAGTGCGCCGGCCCCTGCAAGTCCATTGGCTTGACAACGCGTTGAAGAAGAAACGCCGCAAAAAACCTGACTGCGAATGGATTAATCCCTTCTCGGTTCTTTCTACCGAGGACGGCGACGACGACGGGGTGAAAAGCCTGCCGGTGACGACGACGACGATTACAAGTAGATTCGACTACGACAGTGACCTCCAAACGGCGTTGCTGATGTCGCAGACGCAGGCCGATGAAGACGACGACGCGGAACTCCAGAAGGCGTTGTTATTGAGCTCGATGGAATCGGAATTGAATATGGAAAATCTGAGTAAAAATTTTGGTTCTTCTGATATTGGGGATTTGATTTCAAGCCCTAATTTGGAGGATTTGAAGATGAAAGGAGTTCTCCGGTCACCGGAGATAAATCCGTACCTAGTTGAACTGGCCTCTTTCAGTAAATTATCACTGGGAGAGGCTTCCACGTCAGCGTGCGCGGTCTGCTACGACGAGCAGCCCACCGGAAAATTGACCCGGTTGTCGGACAGATGCGGCCACTTCTGCTGCAAGGGATGCGCCGACGGCCATTTCGGCGGAGCGTTCAAGGAAGACATCCACGAGAAGCTCCGGTGCCCCGGAGCCAAATGCAAAGAGATCCTGCCGGGGCTCCGGCACGTGCCGCCGGAAGTGGTGGAGAGGCTGGACAACGAGCTGAAACAGGCGAAGGCGCTCAAGGAGCTGGCCGAGGAGGAGGCTCGTATCCGACTTTGGGGTCCCGGATACCGGAGACATCCCCGATATCATGATCCTCGGGATACGATGATGATGGATCCTCGTATGCGTGATAGACGTTGGAGGAAGATGATGATGGATCCTCGTAAGCGAAATATGGCCCCGCAGTTCTCCGGCCACGGGCGATATATGGAGGAGGAAACTGGTTGCAGCCGGCGCCGCCGCCGCCCCTTGAAGGGACGGTGTGAGGAAGAGGAGGATTGGTATTCGAGGCGTTTGGAGGAGGAGGAGGAGGAACGGCTCGGGCAAAGGCGGTGGCGGCCGGATAACTTGGACGATAGTGAATCATCGGATGATTCGGAAGTGGATATAGATTCGATTTAGTTTATATATACACGTCACTTAAATCTTGATTTGATTACACCTTTTACAAGGTATTTTTAGTGGAAAAACAATTACTTGTTGATTTGAAATATTTAAATCAAAATTTTTTATATGTGGCTATAGAAATTATAAATAAAAATGAAATTTGTATACCTTATTGTTCAAATATAAATTTAATGTGGATTTCATGAAAATAATAAATATTTTAATAATAAATAATTTTGACACGTCATAGTGAAGTTTGATTCGTGATCTTGCTTAGTATGTCGTAGATATTGAGAGTTCTTATTAAAGTCCATTATGAAATTATCTACTGCAATGGATGCAAGAGCATCATTCATCTTTGATTTATGCCGATTTCACATTTAAAACCTACTAACTAGTTGTGTTCTTGATAAAAATGTGGACCGATTAGTATCAAAACCCTGTCTATTAGAGAACAAGAAAAACACCAAGGATCCTAAAACTCAATAGTTTGAATGTCTAAAACTTAATAAACTATTAGATTGAATGTGTTTCAATGGTCCAGATTTTGAGCGTAAATTTAATTTGAGTAAAAATAATAGATTAATTTATTGATTTATTCTTAATAGGAAAGGTTTCTTCACTTTGTTATTTTTACTCAAGATTTTTTTCAATATGACATATTTTTATCCTTATATTTATAAAAATAATTTTGGTACTAATTATAGTTAGTAGCTACAATTAATTACGATTCGTTTTGGCATATAAATATAATTTCCCGACTTGGAACTCATACTTTCTTTAATTAATAGTAGTCTAAATTTTCCAATTATGCAGGTTATAAAATTTCCAATTACTTATGCAGGTTCAAATACTTTGTAATAGTAAGTTAGCGAAAGTACGCTGTCCATGAAATTCAGTTTAATTAAGTTTTACTTCTTCTTTTTTTGGTAATTAAGTTTTACTATAGAGCTATTCAACTTGATTTAGAATTTGGAAGCCAATTAAGTTTAATTAAGCTAATTAAGTTTTTTTTGTAATTGCAATTTACGTTCTAAAAATTTCCATTTCCCAAGCGCTTAAGGATTCGGTATAAATAAATTTAATTCCTAATATGGTTCGGGAAAATTAAAACTAGCTAATATATATACATGTCCGTCGTACAAAATTAGCTTGTATTATAAAAACGACCTCATATATAAGCGCCTTCGCATTCTTCTAGTTCGATGATGGAGGATGATGATCATAAGGGGCGCCTGAGGAAAGCAGGTAATAACATCAATGCTCTTCAGCTGTTGAGTGTCCTCTATGCAGATGACGACGATGAAGACTCGCAGCCGGAAAAAACTGACTCCGGTGACGATTTTCAGAATCCGATCGTTTCTCCACAGCAATTGTTCCCAATACCATTAAAATCCGACTCCGATTATAGCCACAAACGTGCAAAAACTAGTCATTCATATTCAGACCAAGAAACGGCTGATACTAGAGACACAGAGATGGCGGCGCAGTACGATGAAGAAGATGATACAGACGACGGTGCACTTCAACTAGCAATATTATTGTCCATGGGAATGGGATTTCCCTCGTCGACATCAGATTCCGACCAATATCATTACGAGGATGCTTGTTCGGTCATGGATTATGGTCTAACAGTTCATGATGACGACGAGAACAACGCTGGGGAGGTTCAAAAACCGTTCATTGGTCCATTGCTTCCCGGCTCCGATTACCTCCGCAAACGTGCAAGAACTAGTAATGATGACGAAAAAAACGTCGGCGAGGTTCAAAAGCCGTTCATTGGTCCATTATTACCCGGCTCCGATCACCGGCAGGAACGTGCAAAAACTAGTCGGTCCGACGAAAAACCTGCAAATATTAAGGCGGCGGTTGATGAAGATGAAGCTGAAGATGAAGATGATGATGAAGATGATATTAACTGCGAGCTTCAGAAAGCAATACTTTTATCCGTATCAACTTCCGACCAATGCTGTCCTGAAGACCTCGGCGGCGGTTATTTCGATCGGAAGCAGAAAGGCGTGTGCCCTTCTTCCGAGCTGGAGCCTCTGGACTATTATATCGAAAGAGGTTGCTACGACGTCGGAGGTAGTTCTATGTCCACCTGCGTGGTCTGCAAAGACGAGAAACCCGCCGGAAACCTAATCGAGCTTTCGAGATGCCGCCACCTCTTCTGCCGCGACGGCTGCGCCACGGATTACATCCTGACGTGTCTCAAGGAAGACATAGACTTTTACATGCATGACTGTCCGGTCGACAAATGCAAGGGTTGGCCGGACAGGGATTTGTGCCTCCCATACGTCCCGCCGGAAGTGCGGTGGCGGCGCGCCGACGCCTTCGCCGAGCGGTGGTCGCTGGAGGAGTCGAAGGTCATAATATGCCCTTTTGCTGATTGCCGGTTCTTGTTTCACGATGATAAGAGGGGCTTCAAGATTAGGGCTTGCCCGGAATGCAGCAAAGTTTTCTGCATGGATTGCCGGAAACCGTTTCATATGGGGATGACTTGTGAAGAATACGAGGTCGCCTCCAAAAAAGTACCATTGGTCCGTTCAAAGAAAAGGAAGTTCAAAGAAAGAAAAGATCATGAAGTAACCCAATATTTAGAAGAACTTCTAGAAGAATTCAAGAGAAATAGAAATCTCTAGAATAGTTTCTAAAGATCTCTAGTATACGAAGATTAGTACAGATAAGTAGAAAATATTTCAGAAATTAATATTAGCCGCTAGTGATATCAGAGAAATTGTATATCTATCTTTGTTCATTGATATTTAGCATCTTAATAAATGATAGTGAGTTGTTAATTTGTTAACGAGATCGTGATTGTGATATTATTTAAGTAGTATGGAATTTGGATTGTGATTTTTGTGCAATTTGATTGTAATCTGTTATCGTAATTTTGAGTTCTACTGTGATTCATGAATTTGTAGCTAATGATTTAATACGTGATTTTAATTATCTATCTCTAATTCTCAATTTTGTTGCGCATATTGTGCTTTTTAAAAATCATTTACCATTTTGGCCTTGGACCAGTCAGACCAGTTTTTGCGAGAAGTGGCAAAACGGATAACGCACATTAGTGGTCCAGCTTTGGCTGAATGCTTAGCCCTGGAGGAAACGCTCGTGTTGGCTATAGATTTGAACCAGCCGGAGATGATGATGGTGGGGGATGCCTGGATTGCACGGACTACTGTAGGGAAACGGTTTTGAATATTCAAATTTTGTTGGAGAATAGCATTTGGTCCATGGAGTCAGAATTTTATAGCTCAATCTCTAGCTAATTATGCTAAATCGAACCCCCTGGTGTATGATACTTGGGACTCACCCCTGAGTTTTCTGTCATTCGTTTCTGGACGATTTTCAAAACCCTGAAGTTGAATGGAAGTCCCTGATTTAAAACTTTGATACTTCAACCACTCGTTTTTTGGATCTCCCCTCAAAACGGGTGAGAAATGTTCCTGGTTGTTTTCACATGGATAGTACTGCATCACTACTCAGCCCATCCCATTAAACGTTATTTGGATCTTTGAGTTAGTAAGAGATTTTCCAAAAAAAATTCACAAGAACAATGCATTTGAAAGTGTGTACCAAATCGCTAAAATTTGGTATTCAAACTACGTACACGGACTAAAATTCTCCTTATCGCAAAATCATGGCAGCCCTCGACATGAGTATTGCCGTTTCTCCAATGTATACATTTGAAAATAAAAGTAAGAAACTATATTTGGCAATGCGCGATTCCAGATTTGAAAGTACTCCAAAACCGGTGATCTATTTGGTGAGGAAAGGTGGTATCAGACTCTTGTAAGGGTTTGGGTGGGAAAAACCAAAATTTATTCTACGGGTTAGGGTGGGAGCAAACCAGCGCGGCGGGAGCTCCCGACAAGTCTACCCTACTACAGAAAAAGGCTTGGGTTTTTGTCGATAAAGGGGTTTCTACACATTCTAACAAACTAGTGGTGGTGGTTGCACTTCGTGCAACTTTAACCCGGACTTGGGTTGTAAAAATGAGTTCTTGGACAATTTGAGAAACTAAATTTCTGACAATACCAATTTGAACCAAAATATGTCCGTGAAGGACCATTGTTAATACAATTGTTATTGTCAAAGCTTTGCATTTTGATTAACATTGTGATACCTTATAAACAAGTGATTAAACACATTTCTTTATTTTTTGAGGTCGTCAGATGATGAGTCTATAGCGATTCCCGAGTGAAGTTGCTGAAGCGCCGGCATCATTTGCTCAATGTGATTTCGAAGCTAACTGGATTTCGTCTTGTGTAATAATCACAATTCTGCATCATCAAGAACTGTTCCATCATTGAAATTGAAATAACCATTGATGTTGTGAATGATTTTTTCAGTCCAGATGAAAAAAAACCCTAGCAAGGAGGGGGAAATATAATACCTGTAAATGTATGAGTGACTTCTATACCATCCGATATTTGAACCCGATAATGCACAGAAGTGATAAGGAGTTGTTTCTTGTTCTGGAACTGAATGACATCCCTTTGCTCCAGTGGTAAGCTGTAATAAAAATTGACACCAAATACATGATTTGAAATAGCCTGATTACAGAAACATAATTAATGATTATACCTTGAGGATGAATAGTATATGATCTGCAATTCCCTTTGTGAGAGGCAAGTATCATACCCATTTGCAAGTAAATAATAAAGGTTTGTCAGGTAAATTATTGAAACTATTTGTACAGAAAGAAAGATCATGGATTTTGGTTATATATTTACCTGGCCTTCAGGAGTGAAGGAAGCAGATGTAACCACATCCTTGACATGAATAAAATCTATGACATATCATGATCCAGTCTATGAAGAACACTTTGTTGCACTTCCCACCAGTGTATAATCCCATTTTCACCAGCGAGGTTGCTCAGGAATGTTGAATTTAATGGTTCAGATTGATCCCTCGTGAGCCTGAATCTTCTGGCACAAATAAGGAGCAGAAAACTCTTTAAATGATTTCCAGTGTGCCTAATCCTAATCCACTGACATGAAACTAACCTGAGACAGAACATAGTTATAAAAATGCGGTAGATAACAATTGATGAGTGGATAGAAAATGCTTCGTTGAAGGGAGGAGGAAGTTCTGAAGACGATGTACCTGGGTATGAGAATGAAAACTTAAGGACTTCCAGAGCAATGACAATATATTGAATTGCCTGGCTATGATGACACCCAAAATCAGCCTCTTTGGTAGTTGTGAATTGGCGTAGAAGTTCAGAAATTTGAAAAGTCATCAGTTCTTCAGAGCAATAATATTAGCATCAACTGAAACCGCTGGCAAAAAAATGTTAAAAGTAGAACTGAGTGTTTGTAGGCTAATGAAAGTTGAATTTTGTAGAGAAGCAAGTCTACTCACCAGTTCATCAAGTATCTGCATTTCACCTCTTGTAGCTGAGAATTGAGGCCTTCAAGTCCATCTTTCAGTTCTCGAACAAAGAAAATGTTGTCTAAGTAATACCAGAGGCCCCTCTGTTCAGTACAATATGTCCCCAACAATACTGAAATGCATATGTTTATAAATTGTCTGTTGTACAAAATTAAAGTTATGTCTTAGTTTCTCAAATTTTGTCATTCATCGTGAAGCTAGACACAGTAGAAACTCAAGGCGTACCTTTATGTTAAGAAAATGGTAGTATATGTTTCCAACCCCTTAACTAAAGTGATGTAACCTTGGCCTATGAGTGAAGGACCATGATTTCCTATGGAATCAATGAAAATGTAAGAAATGATATCATGAAAATATAAGCAGAGGGTGAATCCATGAACTTGCCTGATATGTGGAGAAGGGGCACGTTGAAGTTTACCTTGACATCAACCTCATAAGCTTTTTATCATTGTCTGGTGTATTCCAATGAACTTTGTTTCACTCATTTTCTGTACCGAGTATTTTGGTCTCCAATGAACTTTGTTTGTACAAACTTTGTAATCAAACAATTTTTGGGGACAATTGTATGTATGTGCAAACGATCAGTTGTATTATTTGTTTCTAGCAGCTATATGAACCTCATCATATACAACATTTTTTGTCAGATTAGAGTTTAGTGTTAATGTTGTTGGTGGTCTTATAAGAACTTTTAATTGGTCTATTGTTTTTGCTCTTGATAATGCAACATAAAGTTGGCCATGTGAAAATACTGGTTCTTTCAAATATACACCAACAAAATCTAAAGTTTGTCCTTGTGCCTTATTGATTGTCATTGCAAAACATAAGCGAATTGGGAATTGTTTTCTTTTAAATGGAATAAATGAGAAGTCATGTGGAGCCTCCATTATAATACGAGGTATAAATACAAAATTTCCTACACAAGAACCAGTAGATATTTGAGCAAGAATGACATTTTTGGTAAAACCTAGGCATATAAGACGTGTACCATTACAAAGTCCTTCTGTTGGATTTATATTTCTAAGCAATATAATTGGAGCATTTTTTTTTAGTATTAGCTTGTGTGGAGGAAGACCTTGAGGAGTTAAAGAGTGGAGTAAATCATCCTGATTTGGTAAAACACAATTATTTGTGACCTCATCACAACTATAATATGTAGTTTCGTCACCTGGAAATCTAGCAATAAGAATATCATTTATCTCATGAACAAATTCGTTTCGTGTTGTAAGTATAGCTCGTCTTACAAATAAAGAAATATCAAAATTGTGGTCAGTTAAATTCGGAAATACCATATCTATCAAAGTATTTAGTGAGGTATCATCATTTACATAATCTATATTGGCTTTTAATGGTATTTCGATTTCTCCATTATTATTAGTATCTTGAATTCCATCTCCCACTTTAAGTAAATAAGAAGAAAATGTTGGATCAAGCAAGGCTCTCATATTCTGTGTAAGGGTTAGCTTTTCAAATTGACTCCATAAAGGTGACATAACAATAGAGGCATCTACAATGTCCCTCCTTGTACCTTTCGGAATAATTGGTAATGTTTGCCGAAAATCACCACCAAACACGACAATTTTACCACCAAAAATTATATTGGAACTCATTATGTCTCTTAACATTTGATCAAAATTTTCAATGATACTACGTTTTGCCATTGTAGCCTCATCCCAAATAATTAATTTTGTTATCTTTAACAGGTATGCTAATGTGCTTTGCTTGCTAATACTACAAGGTTTAGAATCATTTTCATCTACAGGAATTTTAAATCTTGAGTATGAAGTTCGTCCTCCTGGAAGTAAAGATGCTGCTACACCAGAAGTAGCTGTAGCAAGTGCAATATCACCAGTGGACCTTATAGTAGCAAGAAGTGCTTTATATAAAAATGTCTTTCCTGTACCTCCAGGACCATCTAAGAAAAATACTTTCGGTATGTTATGATTGATATGGTGTAAAATTTGGTTATATGCAGTTTTTTGAGCAACATTTAATTGATCAATGGATAATAAATCCTCTTTAGGTGTAACTATGTTCTTTTCAATTTCCAATTCTCTCATTAAACAGTTATGAGAAGTCATTTTTAAATCATCATCAACGGAAAAATAATCCTCAAGTTTTTTCCCCATGGAGTATAAATAGTATGAAAGTGCATCTAAAACTTTGATCTTAATTGCAGTGGAACTAAGACGTTTGTTTTGTCTGAAATCTTCAGAAAGAAAATCTTCGAATTTTAACCAAAGGTCTTTAGGATTTTGAGGTTCACAGAAGACAAGAATAGTAGCATATAGTTGTCGTAAAGCACAAGGCATTAAGTAAGTCACAGCCTCTCGAAGGCACATTTCGCTAGTATCATCTTGTTTCAGTAATCCTAACATTTGTGCAGTTTCTCTGTAAGTACTAAAAGTTTGACCATTTATTGTTTTTAGGTCTTTGAAACAAGTCGGTTTTCTAATATGCATTAATAATAATCTTAGGTAAAATCGTTCACCTTCGGATGGATGACAATTTAAAACACGGCCAAGTACTTGTCTTTGTTTACGTGGTGCCCAATCTTTGGAATCTGTATGCCATGTAAAGTATTCTGGAAACTCAGCATACAAACAGTTGGCTTTTTTAGCTAATTCATCGTATTTATTCATGAAAAAAAATTGTGTTAACATAGTCTTTTTATGCATGGGATTGCCAACAATACTATGCAGTGATTGATTAGCTGGGAAGGTTATTGGTTGACAATCTTCTAAATGTACAGGTAATGACATAACTGAGGGATATGTTTGATTTAAGTCGAATCCAAAAATACGCCAAACTGCTTCAGGGGGAGAAACCCATCTTGCAGATTGAAAGTTTGTGATTTCATTAAGTGTAGGGTTGTCATCTTGTGAAACTAATGAGTATAAAATTTTATCATGGCCTTTATAAATATATTTGTAAATGTATTTGACAGCCTGAATAGTTGAACATATTTCAACATTCAAATGGCAGTTAAATTTAGCAAGAAGATAGGGATTATACGGAACAACCCATCGATTATCAAGTGGTGAACCCCGGATCCTAACGACAAGGCCATTATTTCTACGTCGATAAATAGGATATGAGTTACTTCCTTGGGTAGTATTTTCAGAGAATTCTTTAGGATAATTAGATTTACATGTTAAACCATCTTTCATGCAAGAGCAACCAGGATTTAAAACACCACAAGGTCCATGCATCATATGTTTAGTAACTAATGAAAATAAATATGGATTGGTGTTTGGATTAGGCAATTCTGCACACACAACTCTATCAAATGCTTCAGAGGTAAACATTTTTGACGATGAGTCTAAAATGAGCAAGAAATGTGCATGAGGTAGACCTCTTTTTTGAAATTCTATCACATATGTATAAGCAACAACATTACCAAAAATCTTTTTCTTAAATAATTCCATTTTCAATACCTCAAGCTTTGCTCTAAAAATTCTTGCTATTAAATCTGGTCTATTTTGAGCCTCGTCAATTGGGAGAGATAATGCTTTGATTTCTGGCCAGTTTGGGTTTGCGGTAATTGTCAAAAATATATCTGGTTTGCCATATCGTTGTACTAAAGTCATAGCATCTAGATATCTCTTTCGCATGTCTCTAGGTCCTCCAATAAATGAAGATGGTAGTATTACACGTTTTCCAATCTCAGCACCTACACGACATCCTTGTGCTATACTATCTTGTAAACCACTATATACTTCATTTCTTAACCGTTTTTGCATATCTTCAGATTTAAAAAATGACAATCTTGATGTTTCAATTTTAATGTACATATCAACTACATATTGTTGTAAGAGTCTGCCCACATGCAAAAGGAATGACTTATCATTTTCTCTAATTTGTAATTTGTAACAGTAATATTCACGGCACGAAACAGTATTCCTTTCAGTGTTTTTTTTAGGGTTAGTGACGCAGTCGGAAAAATCGATAAGATCCGCCAGCACGAATCTGAAGAATAAGGAATTGCAAACGCTACTTCCTTGTCATGAGGGTCCGGAATCCACCGGGGATATTGGAATCCACCAAATAAAGAACTTAGTTCTTGAAATTGTTTAATGTCCGAAAACTGTTAAATAATGAATACAAGGATCCTATAAATACTATTACAAAACCTTAAAGCAATCCTAAAATAAAACTAAACTAAAATGGAAAACAACAATACAAAATAGGAAAATATTAAAACATCTTTTCTAAAATGGAACAGGAAACGTTTGACGATCCACTTCTAAAACGGAATTAGAAAATCTCGAGTCATCACGGTTAACGTTGGCGACCTTCATTTTCTTCTTCAATTCATTCGTAAAGCCGTCCTACATCAGACTCCTCCACTTTAAAAGAACTCGTCCCGAGTTCTCTCCCTCCACCATCAAGAGCTTTAAGAGTATCAATTCAGAACCTCTCCCTAAAAAATCTTGAACCATTTGCACGGGGATGTCCTTTCCATCGGACAAGATACTTCCAACGCATAAGATATTTCTGTCCACGTACAAGGTTAGGTAGTACCTTAAGATTCGTAACACCTCCATCATCATTCATGTATTTATTATCAAATTTTCTTGGAAGTTGTTGAACCTTTATGATGAAGGAACTTTCTTCAATTCTTGCATAAAATCTTCCTTCATCATCTTCCTCCACTTTAAAAAGAACTCGCCTCTTGAACCATTCACGCCTATCACATGATCCAGAGATTATAGGCTGCAATCCATAATAGACACTATTTGCACGAGGATGTCTCTTCCAACGAACAAGATATTTCCAACGCATAAGATACTTCAACCCATGTACTAGTTTAGGCAGTATCTTAAGATTAAGAACACCCTCAATTCCAACGTATGAGTTAATATTGGACTTCAGCTTTGCAACCTCATCTTTCTCCTTCTCCTCCACTTTAAAAATAACTCGCCCCGAGTTATTCCCATCACCATCAACAGCTCTAGCCTCCATTACATGCTCGACCGATGTATAGGAAACATGTAGGATTGACTTGAACTTCCAACCTCTACTCATCGATACATTTAAGAAATCATGATCATGATGAAGCTTCTCTTTAAAAGTAGCATCACCATATTCAACATTAACGCATTCTCCTTCACTGGGTATTATCTTCGCAACTTCATTCTTATCTCTTAAAGGAACTATCTCCTCGTTGGAACCCTCACCAATATGAACATCAATCTTAACATCTTCGTAAAGGGTATTAATGGAGCTTTCATAAATCTGAACTTGAATCTTTGCATCTTCATAATTTTCATCCATAGAGTTAAGTTCTTCACTAGCACTCTCAAGGATTTGAGATTTGTCCACAAAGCATTCACAACTTTCAAGTTTCAGATCCTCAACTTGATTGACATCTCCAACAACGAAACTCGCAACCTCTTCACAAGCAACTTTAGACATGCATCCATCAACAAAATTGACCATGTCTTCACAAGAAGATTTTAAATCACTATCAACACTAGGAACAACAACACACGACTCTTTTTCCAATGCAACATCTTCGTAGTTAGAATTATGATTGTCGAAATGAAGTATCTTTTCTTCCCTTGTTCCTTTTGCTTTAACTTCTTCAAGAGTAGTAGAAGCAATAATATCAACCTTCTCATTCTCAACACTCGCCATCGGATTTAAACAATCTTCTTTAGCAACAGCTTCATCGAGCTTATCTTCATTTCGAGTCATAAGATGAGAGCTTGATTTCTTAATTCCCAAAGGATGCTCAAAGCTCAGACGATTAGCCATAGCAATCTTACGTGTCCCGTAGGTAAACATAATTACATTACCACATCCACTATGTGTGACCTTATTGTCATATTCCCAAGACTGGCCAAACAAAATATGGCAAACATCTGTATCAAGAACATCACAAATCACATCCTCTCTGTAGTGTTTACCGATGGATACGGGAACAGTGCATGTCAAAGACACTTTCTTCATATGATTACCCTTACCGCCTAAGGTGTACGATTTCTTATGCAGCTTTGTGGGTAATTTCAGATAATCAACCGCTTTCTGAGATATGAAGTTTACAGAACTACCACTATCCACAATTAAGTTAAAAACTTTAGTTTGGATTGTACAAAAACTTCTGAAAAAATTCACATCCTCCACTTCTTCCCTCGATGACAATAAAATTTGTTGTAATTCAGAATCCATCATCTCGGTTGATATTTCTTCATCAATTCCCGGAGTACTAGAAGCAACACTGCCAACAAGAGATGCGGTAAGATTACTAAGGTTGGTAAGTGCCTGCGACAATTTTTCTAAAGCAATGAATGTACTCAACTCCTTTTCAGCGATAACATTCTTGTCCCATGGAGTTCTCCCGTTCGATCGTTCAATACCATTACTTAATCCATCAACTAATGCACTCGTGTGCTTATTATAAACAGCCACCATGGGTAATGCGGGAAAAGCCGCAAAATCTGCCTTGGTTGCCGGTTGACCTTCCATCATGAATCACTGATAGAGAACAGGAGAAAGCCTGCTACTGATACCAAATGACGCAGTCGGAAAAATCGATAAGATCCGCCAGCACGAATCTGAAGAATAAGGAATTGCAAACGCTACTTCCTTGTCATGAGGGTCCGGAATCCACCGGGGATATTGGAATCCACCAAATAAAGAACTTAGTTCTTGAAATTGTTTAATGTCCGAAAACTGTTAAATAATGAATACAAGGATCCTATAAATACTATTACAAAACCTTAAAGCAATCCTAAAATAAAACTAAACTAAAATGGAAAACAACAATACAAAATAGGAAAATATTAAAACATCTTTTCTAAAATGGAACAGGAAACGTTTGACGATCCACTTCTGAAACGGAATTAGAAAATCTCGAGTCATCACGGTTAACGTTGGCGACCTTCATTTTCTTCTTCAATTCATTCGTAAAGCCGTCCTACATCAGTTAGCTATATTGGTAATTTCAGATTCCAAGAAATCATCTATGTTGCTATAGTTTCGTATATCATGTACAGTTTCACCATGACATGTTCTATTAGTATGTACCCCTTTTCCTCTTTTAGGTAATCTTTGAATAAATTTATGCCAACCCGGCTCACCATTTAAAAATAGAAGTGGGTACTGCATTGGATCGTAACAAGCAAATAAATGAGAAATAATTTGGGGTGTGCTGTCTTTCAAATAAACTTTAATGTGTTGACTTTTATTGTATTGAACATTATCAGATTCTAACCATACTCCAGCAACTTGTGATACAGTAGGCTTGTTAAAAGTACGCTGGTCTACTGTAGGATTGCCATGTAAAAGTATTTTATATTCATTTATGTGTTCAACATTATTGAGGCTGCGAAAGAAATTACCATATGGATTTATTTTAAGAATGTTGATTATTTTCATGACAATATGCTGGTTGAATTTTGAACTGACAGACATACGATGTTTTATTTCATCTTCAGTATCATAATAATATAACTGAATGTTTTTTGGGTTTTCTTTGTTTTTCTTTTGTGAATGCAACATGTTTGTTTCATTATTTACTGTATCTTCTGTGTCCTTACTATGTACTGAATGTAGTTTATCTAAATCTGTACTTATTAAGTGTGAGTCTTTTTTATCAGGAGGTTCTAATTGATCCATGAAATGATAAAGTTGGCCTTGGACTCGAAATGTATACACACCAGCATTTCTTTGAGCTAATGTCTTATCAGTATGCACACCAATTGAAGTGAATGCAAACATGTTGTTATAGCTACGTATATAGTTTCGAAATTCTGTTCCATGTTCATTTTTGGCAAGAAACATTTCCATCAGTTCTAAAGCCATTTCTGTGGGTGACAATTTTATTTCTCCCGACGAACAACAGAACGAAGGTGGTTCTAAGTAAATACGTTTAGCATAACAATATTTGCAATTTTCTACATCAGGTAATAAATCAGGTGTGCTTACAATAGATTCCAACAAATCAGGCTTTTTAGTTTTTTTGGCTAGTTTTATTTCTTTAGTACGAATTTTTTTGGCTTCTTTATGGCTTTCCCATGATGAGTACTTCCTTTTTGAAGATGAAGCAATATTTGAAATGTCCTGTATTTTACTTTTGCGAGGCATTTTTTTGGGAATGGACTGAAAATGAAATTCTAAAATATGTACGTGTAATAGGCTAGTTAAAGTAGAGGTTACAGTATACACAGAAGCAGAGGTTGAAAAACGTACCTATATACTTTGATGATTCACCGATCACGCGGAAAGGTTGAATCTGGTAGTGAAAATTATGGTCCTGTGAAAAGTGGGTGGAAACAGAAACTGTTTCCTTCCTGACCAGCAAGTTCAGCACCTTAACAGCCACCAAATATCCACAACCTATCATAGAGCCAGTAAAAGTGCAAAACCATTAAAACTTGACATTTGAAAATTGTCACTGGAATTTTACGCGCAGGCAGAATGGATGAAAATAGAAGAAAGAAAACTCGGAAACTATAGAGACAAAGAAAAACTACACTAAAAAAATATGTTACATTTCTGAATATACTGAATTGGACTTTCTACTATCTGTCAATGTCTCATGTACATCAGCTGCCCCTCACCACCAGGACTTGACAGAGTTATGTACTATTGTGTACAGTTTTATGTAAATCAAAAAGATATTTGGATATTTCAAATTGTTGGTTGTGTTATAAAAAAGGATTCGCCTAATCTGGATTGACGCCCAAGTAACTATATATTCTACCATAGCTAAATACCTACTGGGCATTCCAAGTCCTAATTTAAAAGGGGTTTCAGCTTTAAAATATCAAGACTGGGCTTTATTGGGTAAAAATAAAATAACACATGCATCTTGTAAGTTTTCTAATCTTATGAATTAATCCAACAAAAAAATAGACAAGATAATGATAATACTCCATCATAATTTCTTCTGTAAGTAAAAAAAAAAAATCAACTTTAACCGTTTATTTTTTATTAGTATTTTAAATTTACATAATTTATATTTTCCAGTTAAATGAAACCATAGTTAATGCAAAAACTTATTAAGTTTTGAAAAAGGGGGCACGCACCAGTTTGTCCGAAGCAGACAAATTGCATTTTATGATAATAAAAAAACAAAGACATAAGCACATATTTACTGTTTTGTTTTTTACCCAAGAACAGGTACAGTAGTTCCCATTTCAAGAAGACTAAACTTTTGGAGGCCAATTTCAACAGTTTTGGGGAACTTACTATTAAGCTTCCAGAGAAGGTGTTGTCAAACTCAATTAATCAGTCCGTCAATGTTGCATCACATATATGAACCCGTTTCAGCTACAAAAATGTTAATATTTGAATACAATACAATATCTTCAGGGATTACTCAGTTTCATTTTTGAGGAAGAACATTATTCTATTGTTGTCCAAATAACTTAGGTCATAACCACATTTATAAGATGGAAATAATACAGAAGATTCATAGTAAGGTAAAAGAGGCAAGCATTTTAGCAGTGAACATCTAAAGCCAAGAACAAACTTAAGTGTCTCAAATCCTAACATATATAACAATAATGGTAGTAATTTGAGGTGAGGGGGAGCAAGACAACAACAACATCAACAAAAAATAGCAGAAGAAATAGTTTCAACAGTTCAAACTTTCATACATACTAATGTTTGAACAGAAAGGCAGTATATATTCTGTAATGAACAGTTTGGCATACAATCCTAACAAAGTATATCCTAGAACTATGTAAAATTGTCATGTGGAATGCACTGTTGGCTGTACTCATTCATACTGGATTCAAAGAGTAGAATACTACTCCAAAACAACTTTGCACGGCAAAAAATGGATTTTGCCTAATGAAGAACAGATTTTAAAACATAATAAAACAAAGGCGTCCAGGTAGTTTCACAATCCCCATTAAACAGGACGAATTTACAGCCAGTAAATAAACATAGAATGTATCAAATCAATTTATGAAAAGAATATCAAATAAACGAATTTGCTGAGAAATAATTGGAAAAAAGGAAAAAATGGAGATGAAACCAAGTTAGCTTTGGTTTGGGAATTTTATCAAACACCTAATATGCATAAAGTCGAACTGTATAATTCCACCAAAGAAAAGAAAACGAAATCAACAGGAATCGAAACTGTGTACTCAGAACTCCACACCAAAGAAACGAAAAAAGAAACTTACGAGTATGAACAGATGGATAAGAATACCGGAACAGATTTGGGCAAAAACACAGAGAGAAGTCGTGAAAGATAAGAATGCGGAATACTACATGACATACCTGAACCTTCTAATATCCAACACGTCATGGTTAACGGCGCCGAAATCTCAGAATTTTGGCTAAGTCGGCGGCGATGGTCCACTTTTTTGGCAACCGGCTTAGGAGGTGTAAGGGGTTTGGAAAATTGGATGGGTAATTGTTTTGGACGAAAGCAGGGAGAAGAAATTAATGTAGGCAAAGTCACCGGTAACCGTACCTAAACAGGCACCAAAATATAGAACTCGCTCTTATAGTATAGTATAGATATATGAATATCCCTTAAAACAATTATTAATAGATGAGAATGTCTCTTATAAGACAGTCCTATCATAACCTTATGATGTGACCGCCCACTACTTCTACTACTAAATGAAGTAAGAGCCGGGCTTGGGGTGGCTCAACAAGTTCTTGTGAACAAGGCCCCAAAATTTCATTACTAGGTATTATAAAGTACATAGTATATTTATTTAGTTTTAATAGGAAATCTAAATTATAATCTTCTAAACTTGGATCTTTTCCTTTTCCAATTTGGAAATTACTTCTATATCCTTATTATTGGTATTTATAGTTATTTTTTTTCAACCAAATCATCCAATATATTTTCCAATTTTCAAGCCGTATAAATTAAAGTTTATGAAAAAATCCATAAACAGTCTAATTATATTAACAAAAGGAGCAAAGTTATCTGATCAATTATATATAATTTATTTTGGGGTAACAAAATTTACTTTTTATTAATATTGCCATATATTCGATCTTCCATTAGTTGTAGTTGGGATAAGTCTCAATTTCTGAGTTTGTAGTCTTTGCATGGGCTTCTTCATCCAAATTCAGTTTCCAATTAGGAATCTACTTAAGGAACCTAGTATTTAGGGAAAATCAAAGTCCTCTCTCTATATAAGGATATAAAGCCGTGCTCATTAAGTAAATTCAACCTACCGCCAAACTTGTTAGGGTTTAGGCGTTTAGCTCTTCCGACAATGGTTACCAACGACAAGAAAAATCCGTCCGATAAAGAATACGAAAGCAAACGAATCTCTGGCGGATTACGGGATTTCTGGAACGATCACAGCAATCTGTATCCCATGTTTAACATAAACAAAGAACAAGAACATGAAGCCGGAGCCGGAGCCGGAGCCGAAGCCGAATCGAAGATGACGGTGGAAACTATATCTGTTGATCAACTTATCGATGACCTCGACGACGAGCTTCAAAAAGACATGTCTTATACAGTGGAATCGCCGCGGTCCGATTCGAACCCGGCCGGTGCCGGCGAATATTGTTGGGATACGAGGAACGATGACATGAGTATGGCGGTGTCTGATTATGACGACGACGACGACGACGACGAGAGCAGCGACATTCAAAAGGCGCTCTTTTTGTCGATGACGTCGAATTATCCTCCGAAGAAGAAACTGTCCCCGGAGGAGAAACTGAAAGGCGTGGTCCGGTCGCCGGAGCTGACGCCGCACGACTACAACTGGTTCAACGAGAGGCTGATGTTCAACCCACCGCGGTGTTTTAACGAGGCTAAGACTTCCTCGTACGTGCCGATGTCGGTATGCTGCGTCTGTTCCGACCAGCAGCCGCAGGGAAACATGCTCATACTGTCCAAAAGCTGCAAACACTCAACTTGCCACTCTTGCATCCAGAGCCACCTCTGGGGATGGATCAACGGCAATATTCACGAGCTGACGTGTCCGGACGCAGGATGCGAACACGTGTTGGACCGTGATGCGATCTACCATCGCTCGCCGGAGATGATGAAGTCGCGGTGGCTGGAATCCCTCCGCGAGACGTTGGCGCTCGCGAATCCGGAGTACTTTCAGTGCCCCTTCTGGAGGTGCGAGAAAACGTTCATGTCGGATAAAAAGACTTTCAATATCAAGGCTTGTCCGAACTGCAACATAGTTTTCTGCGTCCAATGTAAGGTTCGCTTTCACATGGGTTCGACTTGTCAGCAATATCAGGCCAGACTGGAAGCTCAGAGAATTGAACGGGAGGAATATCAGGTCAGACTGGAAAATCGGAGAAAACTCGAAAAATTACGTGTTTTGCTTTACCCATATGCTTCAAGGGATGAAGAAACAGAGGATGAAGCAGATGTGTAGATCCCCTGTTTTCTGTGTCAGAGGTTCCCCTGTTTTTAAGTCCAAGGTTATTACGTAAATCTAATTTTTGTAAGCTAGTTTTCTCCAATGTTGATTATCACGTAAATCTGACAAGATTATGTTCTTGGTTGAGGTCTTCTTTTAGTAACACACTTTTGTTTAATTTGAGAAGATTGATTTGTTTTTATTCCAATGTCCCGTTGAGCCCATTTTTTGAATTTTGTTATTGATTCATTCAATCTTAGGAAATACATTAACAGGAGTTCAATTACATAAGAAGATGAACCGGTACACATTATTTTAATAAACAAAACCTTGTGAACGATACCAAAGATATCGTTACATGGTCAACTATGGCCAAAAACCAAAGAAGAAAAAAACAATAACCAAAATCTCTAACCAGCTAGCCCCTTAATTTTTGCCTTATTTGAGCTTCATAGTATATGTATATTTTTACTTCAATCCATAGATATTTTTTACTGTGCCTGAAGAATAATAGGGCGAGGCTTAAAGAACACTTCCAATGGCTTTTCCTTGGGCATGGTCAACCCGGATCCTTGACCCATATCCACTTCTTCTTTAGTAACCCGCTCGAACTCGAATGCCTGGATCATGGCTCCGAGCGCGAGTGTTACCACGCGCTTGCCTAGGTTGGACCCTGGGCAGGCACGACGGCCAGCGCCAAATGGGAGTAACTTGTACCCCTCACCATCCTTCTGGTCGAACCGCTCGGGTTTGAACATCTCGGGTTCGGGCCACAGGTTCGGGTCCCTCTGGATGGTCCACAAGCTGCACATCATCATGGTACCCTTGGGAATGTCGTATCCTGCGATCTGGCAGTCCTCCACGGACTTGTGGGGCAAAAGAAGGGGAATTGGAGGGTACATTCTTAGAGTTTCACTGATTATGTTGTTGAGGTATTTGAGGTTTGGGATGTCGGATTCCTCGATCAGGCGGTCTTTTCCAACCACAGTTTCAATTTCGCTCACGGCCCTCTTCATGGCCTCCGGGTTGTTAAGGAGGAGTGACATTGCCCATTCCAAGGTTGATGTTGTAGTATCAGTTCCTCCAGCTAGCAAAGACTGTGAAAAGTAACACAAATAAAAAATCAGCAAATATGTAATGTTTTGTGCGTCTTTAAAGACTCTTTGAGCAAAAATCAAATAGTTCCTATTTTTCAACACTAAATCTAGTGATTTTTGTGTTTAAATGTTAACATATGAAAACCATCATTAGCAACTTAAAGAAACTATATACTTGGAAACTTTTAATCATATTTAGCCTTAATAGACGAAACAAAACTATTATTTTATTAACATTTAAAAGTGTGACAAAAGTTATGTTATAGTGTTTATATTTATATATTTATAACGGAAATAGTCTTACCAGGGTAATAGCCTTGATGGTCTGATCGGTGAGGAAATCAGGCTCCTTATCTTGCAAAGCGAGGAGAATATCCATGAAAGTCTTCTTCACATCCTGGCCGTTGTTGGTGGTTTGACCCGACCCGTCTTTGCGCTCGTGGTGCTGGTTGACCAGATTCTGCAACAAGCCATCAATCTTGTTCATCAGAACCATCATCTGCTTCTTCAGCGTCTTCTTGAAGTCCAAGTACTTGAACACCGGAATATAGTCTTCTAGGTTGACCACGCCGTGGAAGTGGAGCATCTCCCGGATCACCGACTGGAACTGCAGCGCCTCCTCGTCGGAGATGTTCTTGCCATAGTACCTCTTTCCGGCGATCATTCTCATCATGATGTTGAGCGTGAAGTGGGCGAACTTCGGCCGGAGAGTCACCCTCGCCGCCGACTTTCCGCCGGCGTCGTTGAACTCCTCCAGCAAACTCCCGACGAAGTACCTCACCTCCTCCTGCCGGATGTTGCCGAACATCGCGATACGGTTCTGCGAGAAGATCTCCAGGGCGGTGATGCGGCGGAGATTCCTCCAGTAGTCGCCGTAGCTGGCCAAGCCGATGGTGGTGCAGTTGTAGTTAAGGAGCTTAGCCGAGACGGTCTCGTTCCTGTGTGCGAAAATGACGTCGTTTTTGGTCAAACACTCCTCGATCGCTCTCGGGGAGGATAGCACCACCACCGGCTTCAACCCTAGGCTGAGGGAGTAGATCTCGCCGTACTTTTTCGCCATCTCGTGGATTGTAATATGCATCGGCTTCTTCATCTGGTGAAGATGGCCGATGATCGGGAGCCCTCTGGGTCCCGGAGGCGCATTCCTGCGCTTCCGGAACAATCCAGAGACGAGCTTGAGGAAGACGGCGAAGGAGAGGGCGTACAAGACCAGTTTGCCGAGGTCTTGGTCGAGGAGGGCTGCCATGTTTGAGTTCGTGTTCGAACAAGTTTGGGAGTGATGTAGAATGAGTGTGGTGGGAGTTCTCAATTTGTAGTAAACAAGGTTTGTGTTTAGTATGACTGACTTATTTGACTGTAAGAGTTTTTAATTTGATGATTCAAAGTTGCCTGCTGAGTGATTATGATATTGTTCTTTTGTGGTGGGATTATTTTATTTGTTTCGTTTGATTTGGATGGATTGAGGGATGATTTTTATTGCATGTTTTTTATATTGTATTTGGTTATGTCTGTTTTTGTCATAGTATGGGCATTGAACGTTAACACAATAATATTGACAATATTATGTAGAGAAAATAGAAAGTTAACTTTTCTTGACTTTTTGCCTTTTTCGTTTGTGCATATACTATCCAGAGAATTGTAGTATCATGTGTAAAAAAATATTTTTTGTAAAAAATACCAATTTCTATTTTATACGTACCCAAATTTATCACATTGTCTAACCATAATTCTTTTAACTTTAAAAAGTTGTCTCAAATATTTTTTATCGTTAATACATAATAATATGTAAATTTAAGTTATAAAAATTTAGAGGTAGCCATATTTAACACCATGACCACTAGTATACTAACTATTTTTTTCATTTTTTAGATAAAACTTGTACTAACTCAACTGGTTTTAAAAAGAATATTTGTGTACCTGTAATCAATGTATTGACTCTATAACAATTTATTGGTGAAGTTGTACCTATAAGTATAAAACTGATTTAAAACTGTTTTCTTTAAACACTTATTTTTCCACAAAAAGTTAATTTTTAACCGTTTTCCGAACATGAAAAATTGTTACTCCGTTTAACATCTAATTAAAAAGTTGTGCAAACAGTGCCATATCCGTTTAAATTATGAGCATTTGAATTTCGGGTTTTTCAATCCTTCACTTATTAATCAACTACTACACTTTTTCAAAAACAAAATACTACAGTCATTAAAAAAAATAGAAAGCAATAAACAAACGGTGATAAATTAGGAAATTTCCAACTTCTGCTATCCAAAAATGATTATTGATTATAAATTGTAGAAATTGATGAAAGAGGAGGATGAATCATGCTGGTCTAATAAAATACATTTGAAGTCAAGAAGTCGTTAGCGACGGCGCACCCCAAGACTGACGACTGACTGTTAAAATAGTTTTTACATAAACATCCCTAGTATTTTTATTTAATACTAATTCACCATCTAAGTTTGGAAATTAATCATCACCAATATTTAAAGTTCCTTTTAATCACGCTGGCTCATTATTTTTATTATTTTTTTGACTTAATTAAATTGATGTGAAATTCAAGTATAAAAAAACTAGAATTAGTGTAATTAAATTAATCTAAATTTTATTAAGTGTCCGGTATATTTTATCGAACGAAACTGAAATTATTATATGTCAGGAAAATAAGACCTTATTTCATCTAAATCGGGACAAGGTTCGAAATACAAATAAAATGGTCAAATTAATTTTAACTTAAGACTTGTTACATTCCATTTTCTTGAATATACGTTGGGGATGTTTTCAAATAAAACCTATGAATTTATTTCAAAATATATATACACTATAAAGTTTTTTGATAATTTCCACAAAGTGCAAAACTTGATTGATAAATATGCCAAACTTTGAGTGCCATAGCTAGTATCGTTAATGTTAAAGTATTGATAAATTTGTTTTTTTAATTTATGAGTAGTTCTTTTGGTTGAAAAAATTAATGTATTAAAAAAATTAAAAAAGTAAAAATTAATGTATTGGATTAATTTGAATTTCAACCAAATTACATTTTCACAGTTCACTGATAAACTCATACAAACATGGCTTAAACTGGTATGGCATTCCATGGTATCGATCGGTTTAAGATCTATCACATGTTTTATTATCCCACTATACATGTTACTTAATTGTTACTCCCTCCGTCCCATATTATTCTTTACAGAATCTTTTTCACGCATGCCGATGTAGATGTTTGACCGTAAATATCTTTAGTTACATGTATTATCGGCACATCAAAATTTGATATTTGAATACTACATGTTACGATGAATCTAGTAATATCACATATGATGATATTAATATTAATATATCTATTCAAATATATGGTCAAAGTTTAAAAGCAAATAGTGTCAAATAGTGAAGTGTGAAGTTTAATACGGGACGGAGGGAGTAGTACGTTAGAAATTGACTGTAAGCATCACCAATTTATACACCATGAACACGGTTAAAAATGAATATTTTTTTCCACATCAATATTTTATTTTTATTTTTGAATCTGAATATACAAAGTCGAGATGTACTTAAATACATAATCAAACACTATCATTTGGATTTTTGTAATTTAAATTAATTTGTATGAAGACTTTAGTTGAACATATCTTTTGTTGACTATGATATTTAAGTATCCAGTGATTGCTGACATTTTCTGTACTTTTATATTATTTTAAGCCAACTAAACAAAGGATTTTCCAAACCTACAGTCACAATAATGCCAAACTTTACCCTCACCTTTCTTTCCCATTTAAAGAAATCAACAACAATGAGTGTCATTAAATTTATCAAAAAAAAAAAAAGTGTCATTAAAGAAAAGATACCATTGAGCTTTGTTTGACATTTTTTATATAGAAACTAAAAAACAACAATTATAGTCCACATCGAAATAATATATAACATGATCTATCACAATAATTTCTAATCTAGCGCTATATAATAATTTGTACGCCATCCATGTTTCATTCAAAAATCACGAACGTTTCAATATTGGCTAATGTCCCTACAAACTAAATAAATTAGT
This sequence comes from Cruciata laevipes, assembly GCA_963678965.1. Taxonomy (NCBI): domain Eukaryota; kingdom Viridiplantae; phylum Streptophyta; class Magnoliopsida; order Gentianales; family Rubiaceae; genus Cruciata; species Cruciata laevipes. Next base: position 3,770,499 of record OY787639.1, read on the forward strand.
CATCACATTCTAAACAATTATTGATTTAAACTAAATAGAGGTTAATGAAAATTAATATATTTTAAATAGAATTATTATCATTACATTAAATTAAATTTCCAAAAAAATTATACTTGCACTAATAGGTAAACTTGTGAGAACAAGACCTAAAATGCACTTTTCAAAAATGCTTTTATCTACGAAAGTAACACAAAATAACCAGTCCATGTTCGATCTCTTTAGTTTAATTGAACTTGTGTAATTATGTATTTGTTTCAAAAAAAATTAATATCATCAATAAATTTTTACGGATTCAAACTTAATTAAATTAATTTAAACTAAATCAAACTGATCTGATTTACCGATAAAGATGGAGAGTAGGGCCTTGATTTATTGATTATTGAAATGACTATCTTGGATTCACGGTCAAAATAAATGTAACATGGGTTGACGAGGTTTACAAAGAGCCGCCAACGGCTCCTTTCTGGGCATAGTCACTCCCGTACCTTCACCCATATCAATTTCCCTGTCTCCTTCCCTTTCCCACTCGAAACCTTGTACCAGAGTTCCGACAGCAAGCGCCACAACCTTTTTGCCCAGAGCACTTCCCGGACAAGCTCGCCGGCCGGAGCCAAACGGGAGGTACTTAAACCCTTCGTTCTCCCGGCCGGCGAATCTCTCCGGCTTGAACGCCGCCGGGTCCTCCCACAGCTCCGGGTCCGTCTGAATTGCCCACAAATTCGCCATCAGAATCGTGCCCCTGGGGATGTGAAAACCGGCGACGGAGCAATCGTCCGAGGATTCGTGCGGTACGAGGAGAGGGACCGGGGGGAATAGCCGCAAGGTTTCGTTGACTACGTTTTGCAGGTAGTTCAGTTTGGGCAGGTCATTCTCGTTGAGAAAACGACCATTTCCGACAACGCTTTCGATTTCCGATAATACCTTGTTCCTGGCTTCAGGGTGGTTCAGGAGGAGCGCCATTGCCCACTCCGCCGTCGAGGCGGTGGTGTCAACCCCAGCCATGATCAAGGACTGCAAGGATAAAAAGTGAGTTTCAAACAATTTGTACAATTGTAGATTCACCTAAACTTTATGGATGGGTGAATTTGGTCTTAATAAATAATATTCGTCACTAAAAAAACTTGTTTTTCTTTAAACCCTTTTGTGACAAAACTTTGACTTTTAGTGGTGTAGTTATTTTGTCACTAAATTTAGTTATTTTTCTTCTTGAAGTGTATTTGTTTTTTGAAAAAATAACATTACCTAATAAATTATGTTAGTATGGCATTCCATGGTACAAAATATATACATTTACAATACAGTTATACATACATTTGTAGAGAGAAAAAAATGTGATCAGAACAATGTTGAATGTGATCATTTTCAAAATTTATAAAGTAAAAATAGATAGCATATGTGTTTATTAACTCAAGAAAAATACTATATATGGTTGTGTGAAATACATTTTGTATCGATCGGTTTAAGATCTGTGACACGTTTTATTGTCCCACACACTATATAATGTAATGTTACTTAATTAATTGTTAAGTTAGAAATTGACTTTACGTACGTATCTCTAATTTATACACAAAGAACAGTTAAAAATGAACAATTTTTTCCTCAAACTACTAACTAGAATATTTAAATATTATTTTTGAATCTGAATCTTCAAAGTTGAGATTTACCTGAATTATAATTTTGATGAGTAAATCAGGGTAGCTTTCGGGTTCCGCTTGTTGTAGTGCCAGCATAACATCGATCAAAGTCGCTGTCTTGTTCTCACCGCCCCTTCCGCCGGAAAAGTTTTTCCGGCCATCGTCGATGAGTTTCTGGAAGAAGTCGTCCTTCTTCTTACTCATGCTCATGACAAGCCGTTTCTTCGTCCCCTTCAAATCCACCCACCTTAAAACCGGCAAGTAATCCTCCAAGTTCGGAATTCCGACCAGCTCCAGAATACTGCCTATAATCTCCCGACACTGCGCGGCCTCTTCGCTGTTGGAACCCTTTCCGGCGATCATCCTGACAATGACGTTGAAGGAGAGAGCCACGAACTTGGACCGCAAGTCAACCTTAACCCGACCAGAACAAGAAGCTCCAAACAACTGTTTCACGAGGAAGTCAACTTCCTCTTCTCGGATGCTTTTCAACTGCGCTAGCCGTTGGGAAGAGAGGAGCTCTAGGGTTACCAGCCGCCGCATTTTCCGCCAGTGGGGCCCGTACGAGGTGGAGGGAATGGTCTGGTTGTTGTAGCTGATGAGCTTGCCGGCGAGCAGTTCCGGGTGGTTGGCGAATACAACGTCGTTTTTCCCGAGGCATTCTTCCAGGGCTGCCGCGGAAGAAACGACGAGGACGTTCCGGACTCCGAGGCGGAGGAGCATGACGGGGCCGTACGTTGTTGAGAGGTTCTGCAAAGTTCGGTGTAACGGTGGTTTGAAGAGATGAAGGTGTCCTATGATTGGCAGTGGCCAGGGACCTGGTGGTAAATTCTTGGGTTTTTTGATGCATTTTGAAATGTAATAATACACTATGGGGAAGAAGAGAAGCAAGATGAGCCATTGTTCATAACCCATCTTTGGTGTTGTTTGCAATGCAATTTGGTTGAGCATTGATAAATGTTGGATAAACGAGATGACAACTAAGTTCAAATGAGAATGAAAATATAAACACACTTAAGATCCCAAAATAAATCCGGGGAAAAAATTGCAGACTGCTTTTTCTTTACACTGCTTTTTCTTTAAATTCAGGAACATAAAAACAAGATTTTTTTTGTATTTAACTGAACATAACAAACTCTTGATTCTTCTCTAATGCTAAACCAGGAGAATAAAAAGGAGAAGGAAGATTTGAGGCCATGGCTAGCTATATTTATCGCCATCTCCACCGTCATTTGCTAAGTTTAGGAACTTAGCACCAAAGCAATTAAGTAATGTGGCTAAGTACAAAAAAACCCACATCCAAATCAAAAGCCATCAAAAATGCTAATTACTCCCTTTAATATTGCCATGAGTTTAGCAAACCCACATGATTGACTGTTGTTAGTGTAATTACCAATTGTCCTTTTCATTTATTTTATCAACAATGTTGCTAATGTATCAAGATAATTAGAAATGGCAGCTAGCTACTTTTAAAGTTTCAAAATGAGCTAGCTATAGTACTCGCTTCAAAGTAAAGAAACAATCAATAGGGAAGAATAGTTGGTCTCATTGTTTCACACGCAGAATTATCTCTACCAATAATAGATTATTTTGGGACGCCCACCAATAAACAACACAAAACTACAAGAAGGCGCGGGGTGGAACTTGAGAGGTTATATAGCTCTTATCTAGATGAAAATTTTATGTACTATATGTTTTGACTCATGATAATACATAATCCCTATTTTGTTGATTTATTTTACCAAATACTCCTTCCGTCCCAACTAAAACTTCTTACTTTTATTCTCTCTCTTGTGGTAAATAAATAACTACAAAAAGACAAATATGCCTTTAATGAAAACTCACAAATAACCATAGAAGTAGGTGATTTTCCCCTTTTACCCCTCAAATCTTAACACATAACATAAAAAATACTCTCTCCTTAAAATCCGAGCCGAAGTCAACTAAGCAATTTTGGGTGGGACGGAGGGAGCATAAATTTATGTGCAGCGTGTGCAAAATTTTTAATGGTAAATTATGTGCAACGAAGCCGATTAGATGAACGGAACTATATGGGCTTTGATCATATACCAATAATAAACAGAATCGAGCAACCTAGTGCTCTGATACCATGAAGAAATCTGCAAAACGAACGAACCAGAGAGGCAGAGAGGAGAAAAGGAGAAGAACAAAATTTTGGGGAAAAACTTTATTTCCGTAATTCCCAAATATTCATGTTCAGCCCCAAGGGGCTTATATACAATTTAGACAGCAAATAAAACTAAGACACGTGCCTAATGCACATTAAAACTGAAATATAAAACAAAAGAGAACAAAACTTGCAAACTTCAGCCGCTCGAACCGAGCCTTTTATTCCGATGAAATCAACAATTCCAACAACCTATATTGTTTTCTTAGTGAGAAAGTTATTGATTAACAAAAAAGAATGGTTTCCCCAATTAGTTCGCATCTTAATATCTTATACTAGTGTCACGTTTAGTTTTCCTAGAGCCAAAAAGAGAACAAACAAGTGCTATAAATTATGCCACTGAATGTAAATTATGTGCCCAACTGTAACTTTTCCATCAAGACGGTAGATGGCATAGATAAATTTTAATGAGCACAAAATATGACCACATAATTTGTTTTCAACTAAACACGAAATCATAAACATATTTAGCAATCAGGAGTGAACAGTAGGCATTTGGTCATAAAAAATTAAACTCATCATAAAAGAGAAAGAACAATGCATGACCTGAGAAAACTATACAGCTACATCAAGCTTTGGAACAGCAGTAAAGAAAGAATTTTGCAACATCATGAATATAACTTCACAAATTTTGCAACATCATGAATATAACTTCACAAATTTTGCAACTCTGAATCATAAGAGCAAAATGGAACTTGCATTATACTATAGCAATCAAGTAAAGCAGTTCAAAGAGAGACAGCCAAATAGAATAGTTTATTAGGTAGAGGACCTTGAAAATGAGAGGTACCATGGCCATATTTCAGTTGAAAAAATTCCTTCAACATGTTTCTGGACCAGAGAGGGGAATCATTTCTTCAGTTAATCATTTCCTTCAACATGTTTCTGGACAACGAATTGAGCGGAAGAGCATTCTTCTCTCGGCTTCGTCAGCTTTCCTCATGGCCATCTTTATTCTCTCCATTCGTAACATTGCCTCTTTGTTTGCCTTTCTATTGCTTTCAATGATGGTCTCTTCATACTGATGAATTCAAACTTGTGCTGCTTTTATGTTGATTGTTGATGTCATATTCATTATCTTCTATGGAGTGCCAAGTGTTTGAGGAAATGCCTGTTAGAAACACTTTCTCTGCATTCTCTAGAGATCATATTGAATTTAAATGTTTCGTGTCTACATGAACTCGCTTTTTCATTTTTCGAAAGTTAATATTTTTAATACTGAAAATGATTGCTAATTATAAACACTATACCTTGAATGGCTGAATGAGAAGTTCAAGCTAGCTGGTACTAAGTCACTTTGTGACTGTAGTATATGTGTGTTCTTGTATTATTATTAGAAACATGGTTATGGCCAGGGAGTAGTATATTGCAAAAATGTGCATGGAATATGATGACTTGCAACTTCTGTTGGTGTTTACAGAGGTGCAGACGGTGTGCCTTGTAAAAAATTGATCAACTTCAATTGGTAGTGTTGAAAGTTTTTATGGTACTGACCAGCAAGTGAAGTTTTTGCAAATACTACACTTTTTCCTACTTTCTATACCAACGAAATTCCCTGTTGTTTTGGACCATTGCTCTTTTTGTATTGACGTATGAAGGTGCTTTGTAGATGTTCCCGAGCTTGTGGAAACTAATCGAGTATATCTTCTGGTCAGACTCATGTGAACATTGCCAGTTTATTGGAATCTTGTGATTGGCTCATAACAGGTTTACATCTCTCTTATGTGATCTATTTATTAATGACTTCACCAGGTTGTATTCTCTTGTTATCCTACAATTTCAAATAGTTCTTCCCATTTTTTTCTGATTAGTTATCTATTTGTTGGGTCGAAGTTTGATGATGTTGTTACCTTCTGGAAATCAGAATTCTCTAGAAAGATAAGATTGTGCAAACCTTGAATAACCATTATAGGCTTAACTTGGTATTTTAGGGAAGTATAGCATGTTAAATAAGCAAAAGAAAGAATTAATCTTTGGTCTGTAGCTCTAGGAAATAGCATGCTCTGGGCATTGAATCTTTTCTTTTTGAAATATCATGGTAAATTATGTATTTGCAGGTTGGGGCTGACAGTATATTTTTGTGGATTACTATGTCCTATTTATGTCCCGATTTTCAAGTTTTTTTCTGATGAAATGTAGGATTGGCCAAAAAGTCATATTTTTTTATGCGAGTAATAGAGATCGCCATGGCTGTGCTTATTGTCAATCATTTTCTTTCCTGTTATGCAATGAGATTCTTCGGAATATAGGCTTTAATATCTATTTCTTACCTTGTTTCAAATCTTGTTTGAACAATGAGGAGATATCAAGAGTCGCTCTTAGCAAACTCTGTTGTCAATCACTGTTGGAGTTGATACTATCTTCAAAAAAAGAAGAGTGGAAGTAAATGCTTCTGGTATGTTTATAGTTTCAACTATTTTTATATCTTGTTTTTAGCCAAATACTTTTGTAGAGTAATTACCACCTTACTTCACGGATATTTTCAACTACGTCTGCTCATATGCCCGAGTCTTGTACTTCATAATCTGCATGTGATATTGGTATGGCTTGTTAATGGACATTCAAGTTATTAAATTTCTAGGGATGTAATTGATTGTCGTATGCCAATTTTTTCATGTGATATTAAATTGATTGTTTTTGGCCTCCTCACCGGAGCTGAAAGTGTTACACTTCTGTGATATACTCATTCATGGATATGTTGAGTTCATCAACCGACTCTTCGCCTATGAAAGAGAATCTAAGAAGTACATACATAAGCTGCAGTCTTGACTCTAATCTATAATTTGTATTTTATTGATGCCTGGCTTCCCTTTTGCTACTATCTACTGATAATGTATAAATATGCTTCAAGGTTTTACAACTATGTAAAGTACAATAATATGAGGATTTAAGGCAAAACCTGCAATACATTGATCAGGCTATAGGGATTTATTGATATTGTAAAAGGAACCTTGACATTCCTTTCTCTCTTTCTATCTTTTGTTACTGGAAGTTTATTGGGACAAAATTTTGAAGCTAATATATTTAAGCTGATTGAACTAGGATTGGAATCGTCAATCTGATTTGTATGGAGGTGCCATCCATGAGCTGCACTTCAGATTGTTGCAATCTTCCGAGGCTCCGACGCTACCGTTGTAAAAGACGTTTCAGGGAAGCATTATCTCTCTTCCCCTGCATGCTGTCGACTGATGAACCCGACGAATACACCGTAGCAACTGTGCTGAAGACGTGCTGCAGTTTGAGGGCCCTTCAGTTTGAAAAATGTGTTCATTCTTTTGTCAAGAAGAGCCAAGAAATCAGCTCTAACTAGTTTGTGGGGTCCAGTTTGATCGAGCTTTACTGGAATTGTGGGAGGCCGGATGAAGCATTGCGTGTTTTCGAGGATTATGATGTGCCAGATGTTGTTCTGTGAACTACAATGCTTACAGGCTATGAGCAGAATGGTAATCCTCAAAAGGCATTGGAGTTCTTTGCTAGAATGGTTATGGAGGGAGGGATTAATCCTGATCCTGTTCTGCTTGTAAGTGTTGTTTCCGCCTGTGCTAAACTTAGGCAAACGAAGCCAGAGGCATTTAGTATATATGGAGAGAGTAGGGTGTGCTTGAATGCTGGAAAAGGAGTGCACCGATTTATGATTAGGAATGTGATTAATGGAGGTTTGTCTCTCTTGAATGCATTGCTGAATTTGTATGGAAAGATTTTCAGATGACTACAGTGGAATGAAAGCTCTGAATAGGGTGCAATGCAAAGTAGAGTGTATCAAACTGCCCTTTTCAGTGCAGACAATATTTTGCTGTGTGCTCCAATTGGTGCGGGGAAGAAGACGAATGTTGCAATGCTCCCATCCTCAACCAATTGAATTCAGCAGATCACAACAGAAACTGTAAAATCGCTCCAATGAAGGCATTGGTTGCTGAGGTGCTCTCCAACCTGTCTAATAGGCTAAGCAGCTTGGGCGGAGGTGAACTCTTCGACGGCGGTGGAGACCGAGGCACGGGTGGTGGTTGGAGAATTTTCCGGAAGATCAGCTGGTGGAGGAGGAGGTGGACTGGTTGGAGTCGTCTCTGGGTCAGCAGGCGGTGGGGGTGAAATGGTTGGGGTATCAGCTGGAGGTGGCAGTGGGCTGGATGGAGGTGCACCGGTGTAATCGGCGGCGGAGATCCGACCACTGGTGGAGATATTTTCTGTGGAGCTGTTGTCACCGGCGGAGGTGAACTGGGGGTGGTAGATGGAGGAGGTACAACATGGGATTGGGGTGCTGGAGCAGCCATGGGAGACGGGGCGGTAACATGCAGAGAAGTGGCGATTCAGAAGAGAGTTGCAGCCAACGGCAATGGTGGCAGCTACAAGAAAGTTAATGAAGGTTCGTTCTTTCCTATTATTTTTGTTTCAAATCTAGGGCACTTATGATATAAAAGAGGTCTGTAGAGTGTAGATGCAGCCTCAGGATTGATTTTCGACATCAATTATCTCAGGATTAAGGCCAACGCGTGTAACTTAGTTGGACATTTTGAGTTTTACTTCTATCATGATGTTTTTACCTACTGCTGAGTCTGAACTGTGTAGTGATGTAGGCTCTACACATTATTGTATTAAACATAGTAAGAAAGTTGCCATTGGTATTCAATCAACTTAATATATAACTTCATGAAATGTTAACTTTTTACATCATCTCAATCCTGTGTTGTAAATGCTCTTTGATGATATAACTTCAAGTTGAAGAGAATAAAACTCAAGTTGATATAACTTCTCTGAATTCAGACCACCACTACATTATACTTTTTTATGTGTCGTGTAAATCTGGTATTAAGATGCTTCAACCTCTAGCTCCTCAATATCCAGATAATATGCCATTTCAATCCCTGCTATTAATGCACAAGTCTCAGCTTCTAGACTGTCCTTCTGATGTAGGTAAATGGACTTTACCTTTACAACTCTTCTACTACCGTCTCTCAAAACTATGCCAGCCCCTGAATATCTTTGGCCTATGCTCGATCCATCGGTTTTGACTGTAAGTACTGCCTGTATAACTGTAATTTATACACCCTGGTTCTATGGAAGCTGTGAGGATTTTCACATGCTCACAAATGAATACTTTAAGCTTTTCCACTGGGTTAGTTTGGCTTCAGTGATTATAGAATATATGGAGCTGATCTTGACCAAGAGAGTCTAAATAGATGCAAATGGTTCTGAATCAAATGATAGTCCTAAAACTCCAACGTTGGTGAGCAGTACGCTCCTCACATTGGTCAATTTTCATACATTGATTGCACCTTAATATCTGCATCATTGTATAGCATAAATTATTCTGTCAAAGCTATAACATGTCTCTAATTTACTCTGTGTAGGAGATGAAATAAACCATGACTTATATATGTGCACCACCATTTCCTTAAAACCATTGTTTTAATCACATAAATTGCTATTTTTCCCCAGTACTGCTAAGAAGCTCATTATTTCCATAAATTTGGATGTGATTAAACTCAGGTAGAATAATGTACCATATACCCTGATCACTATAATAACATTTTTTCTGTTCCTCTTACAGGCTGTAAACACTACCTCTTTGTTGCACAATTAATAGTTGTTCCTGCTTAGGTGTTTTTTCTCTTCTATCTTCATTGTTTGTTTGCTATGATGATCACCATATATTTCACGCCCAAATAGCAATTCATCTTCCTGTTCTTGGTTGGCTGACTAATAATGTAGCCTACTGCACATATTTTCATACAAATTTTTTTTAACTCAAGTATTTTCTATCTTTCTGTTAAATTTTGTATTGTATTCATGTTTTTGTTTCACTGCACCAGTGGACTATCTTAAATGTTATTTTTTTATTGAATTTTCCTTTTCAAATTTCTGTACCGTAATTTGTAGGCTAGATTTTATGATCTTGGTGTGAATGGAGAACCACTGAATTTTCGTGAAGTATATCTTCAGAGTCATGCTCTTGAAGGTGTGACACTCACTGTCCATGGTAAGTTGCATCAGACCCACCTAACTCTATTTATTTATTTATTGCATGGCATTTTGCAGAATGGCGTAGGTACTTTGGTTGTGTACATTTACCTATGGTAGATTGGCCAGGAAAGATATAAATCCTTAAAGAAAGATATATATATATATATATATATATATATATATATATATATATATTTGGGTAAATGTACTTCTATATACCACTGAAGCTGTTTTTAATATAAACTTTACCAGGCGAAGTTGGATGAGTATGGAGGATCTCTGGAGAACCGTTCCAGATTTGCCCTGGAGAATGTTGATGCAGTTTCTAATGCAATAGGAGCCAACAAAGTTGGGATTAGGCTTTCTCCCTTTACCGACTAGAGTGACGCAGGAGATTCAAATCCACTAGCTTTAGGCCTTTATATGGCTGAAGCATTGAATTGCTTTCTGCCACATGGTCGAGCCGAGGATGAAAGCCGTTAATGAGAAAGTAGAATGTGCAGAAAGCCTCATGCCAATTAGGGAAGCATTTAATGGTACTTTCATTGCTGTCGGTGGTTTTGACAGGTAAGACGGTTACAGGGCCACAGCCTGAAAGTCTTCTCATTTTAAAAACAAAGGTGATAACAACGATGAACATTAACTGTATAGCTTTCCCGGTAACCGAATGTTGATGACGATTTCACCTGTTCATCATTGTATGCTGCAAAGAGGAAGGGGAAAGATGGTGTCTTTGATGTGTATAGCTTTGGGATTGTGATAAAGGGCTGCTGCAAAAACCGCGATTTGGAGAAAGCTTTTGAGGTTTTGAAGTACGTGGTGGCTGGATTCCAAATGTGGTGATCTGCACTTCCTTGATTGATGGTTGCTGCAAGAACGGCGAAATCGGGAGGTGTTTTCGAAGATGGAGGTGGAGTTTAAGCTTTAATTTGCTCTGAATTCTTTGTGTTATTGGTTTGACTGTTTTTTCTCTGTTATTAACATGTTGATACGTAATGAAAATCAAAGAATGGCTTCACAGTAAGAAAAGAAGCTTTAGTGGGAGACTTTGGAAGATGATGAAGAGCATCCGGTCCGAGGATCGTGTGCGAGTTAATAAATCAGAGTCTCTGGCAACCCGAGACTACTAAGCAACAGTCTGTGGATTGTCTTCACGTGCTGGTGAAACTGACAAAAAGATTGACACGAGCAACACAGTTTTTGCTGTTTCTCAGATTCGCTTTTCTTCCAAAAAAAATCAAACCATAGAGGTTTTAGTAAATTTCTCTATCATAACCTATATAGGAGGTTTTAGTAAATTTCTCTACTTTGAGTTGTGGAGCTTTTTTTCTTCGTTTTGGCATTGTGTTCATACTTTGCTTGTGCTTCAGCAAGGTTTTTTGTGAAGTGTGTTGTCCAAAAGTGAAGCTTTCAAAAGGATTTTTGTGAGGTTGGTTGTTTTTGTTTGTGAATTAAGTAGGTTTTTTTTTCGTTGTTGCATACATTCAATACGATATCTTGTTTCACCTTCGTTTTCTCATCAGTGAGTGAATGCCCTTAGTGCACAACATATCATGGGGCATAATCCTCCCTGTTTTGGTCATGGGCAATCTTACCAATGGTTTCTCTGCATTAATCTTGAACATGAGTGAATCAGGTGTAGTATATAACAAGAAAAAAATGTTGTTATTTTATAAACGCGGATTGTGTCTAAAACACCATTTCCAAGTTCCATGGAGTTGCGTGATGCATTTTCTCAGTTGGAAAGGCAAATGGCTGATATGCTCTAATAATCAAGGCAAACCTCTAAACTAACCAACACATTGATCATTTTATTGCAACTTGTCTATCCCAAAAATCAAATATTGTTGTATTTATCAAGAAATTTTAGTTTACCTAGCGGCCAAGACTCTTCATTAGGCATCTCATGCCGAGTAACATTGTAACAAGTTTTTCAACCTTTTAAAGGTTTTTCTTGTACTAGTATAAATTCTCAAATTGATACCTTTGGATTGGCTTATAACTTTTTTCGGGCTAATGGAGCCAATAAAATCCCTTCACCTTCGTGGTTAAAACAAAATATTACTAGGACCGTTATGAACAAAGAAACAAGTTTAACGTTCTAAATAACATAATAACAACTAGGGTGACCACACCGCGCGTTGCGCGGTTGTTTTGGGGACAAAACAACGATTAAAAATATTTTTAATTTATTAAGATGGTTATATTAATTATTAATTATACTGATCTGTAAAAAAATTTTGATGTTATTGTAAATTGGTTTGAAAATTAGTTTTTTTTTTCTCTGATTTTGACCTTCTTAAATTTTTTCTTATTCGTATTTTTTGGAATAAGTGTACTTTTAACTATACATCATTACAATGTTGACCTACTTTTTGCACACGTCCTTATCCCTTTCCCCAATTCCTCCTCCTTCCACATCATACCCTCTCCGGTCAAGCTCCGGAACTTCCATTTATCCACCTTCTACCGCCGCCACGGCGTACGTGAGGTGTTCCCGATAACCTCTCTTTTTGCGCGGGCTTAGTCCAAGGAGCTCATACTCGGGAATCCCTCTATGACGATGCAGAAAGGCAAGTACAGCTACGACGTCGAGACTCTAATCAACAACTCTCGAGTCTCCCAAAATCGTGTTTCCCGGATTTCGTTTTTTGCGCTACCGAGTTTTCCCAAAAATGGACCGTCTTTCGCAGCTCCCTCGCCTTTAAGCACAACCCGGGTGAGCCCATCTTCTATTTGTCGCCATGGCACTTATACACGTGTGATTGTGTAGAGTGGGCACGTAGGTTTGCTGTCTGTAAGTTTATTTTTCCCATTCCACTGATTCATCTGGGAATCCTGTTTATAGCGATTCTGGATGGAGTACTTGATGTTTTCTAGTGGTTGGGGGTGGAGTAGTCCTGTTTTTATGCTGTTCGATTAAACGTTCAATTTTGAACATATATACCCTTTAAGCATTTCTGAGTTGAGGAATTTATTGTATGTCCTTTGTCCCACTATTGTGCCTTGTGTTTTCCACATGTTGCATACTGAATCAAACATTTTATTGCAGGAACACTGCAAAAGCATTTTATGCAGTTAGCTTATTCTTTGATATAATGAATCAGTTTGGGAACTTCCACCTGATGTGAGTCCCCTCATTTTTAGTAGTATGTTGTATTATTCGTTGCTCATCAATTTTTTTCTAGCCAATAGGTAATCCACCATGTCCTGTATCCAGATTCATATGTACTTAGACAATCTGAATATTCTTCAAGAATAATTGCCATGGAACGCATGAAAACCTGAAACATTAATCTATCCTGAAGTATCATCTGGGATTAAAGTGTTCCTGCATTCTTTTTCTAGGGAAGGCCTTGAGGTAACCGATGATGTGTCTATCGTGGAGCACTTAGCATCCTGTTTACATTACTGAAGGATCAAATACCAACATAAAGGTAATATGGCATTCTTCTGAGTCCAAAGTCGATTCCCGAAATCCTTACCTTTCCTGATGTTTGATCAAAACTTCGCCATGTGGCGACACCAGATGATTTATTACTTGCAGAGAGAATACTGAATACACATCTTGATCTTCTCACTAATCATTCCTCTATCATCCCCTCTATTTTCCAAGTAATATCCGAGAAATGTATAGTACCTCTAAGCTCCTGCATAGCAGAATTTTGTGTGGATACAAGGCCGTTTTGATTTATGAATTGGTATATTTATATGCATAAGGATGTTTTTTTTTAAAAGACACATCTTTTTGTTTCTTATATTTATTGAAAAGGTATGGATGTAGAATTACCAAATTACCCTTGCTGGAAGATAAGGATCTTGGTTTTGATTTATGAATTGGTATATTTATATGCAGATGGGTGTTTGTTTTTATGGAAAAGACACAACTTTTTGTTTATTATTAATGAAAAAGGTTGAGTTATCTTGGTTTTGATTTTATGAATTGGCATGTTTTTTTTTTGAAAAGACACATCTTTTTGTTTCTTATATTTATTGAAAAGGTATGGAATGTAGAATTACCAAATTACCCTTGCTGGAAGATAAGGAGAAACTTTTATCAAAGTATTCTCATTATAGTTTTGGTCTAGGATTACTTTAAAAATTAGTAAACATAATAATTATTAGATTTGCCATACATACTTCGTTTGTACGCATGTACGCATTCAACATGTTTATTCCTCGTTATCATGTTCGGTGTGTGCAAAAATTTTAATTATACTTTTGCACATTATTGAGATTATTGAAGGGAAATAAAGATATTCATTTATATCGTAGTATTAAGAATATATATGAATATTTTAAACAGAAAGGTGAAGAGCATACGCGTTGGCTAGGATCACGGTCTCGTTGAGGATTTGGTAGCCTGAGATGGTGATGTCCCGAGAAGCGGTGTTGTAGGAAACAACCGCATTGTCTCCTGAATCACACACCTCAGGTACCCGAGGTTGGGAATATCCGACTCATTCACCAACTCTGTCGATCTCCCACCTGACCCTGTGAATAGAATACGGGAATTGCAGTAGGAGAGACATTGTTCGAGTTATGACCACTGTTGATGTTACTATGGCTGCTGCAAGCATCACCAAAAGTTGACCCTTGATAAGATCATCGGTGAGGAAATCAGGTTCCTGTTCCTGACGAATGAGTAAGGCTTCCATGAAGGATCGGTCCGGGTTCTTCTCCATCCCAGCTTCCCGGAATTCATCGACCACACTCTGCAGAAAAGCATCCCTTTTCTGCTAGGACCATAACTATGTTTTTATATTTCTGTATATGATTTCAAACGTTCTTATTATTATTTGTCGTTCATGTTATTAATCTTCAATTGTTCAATAGTGCAAACAAAAGGTACAAACTCAAGTAAGTGGATTATGAACAATGAAAAAATCCGCCTAAAACATAAGGAATTTACTGATAGTCCACTGAGAAGGTCGAGCGATCCTTGCCGAGGTGTACAAATGGCTGGCAAGGTGTTTGCATTCAGTCAAAACACTGGACGTAGGCGGCAACAACCAAGGCAACCTTCCTGGAATGAGAGGAGAGACTCGGTGTTGCATCAGCAGCAACCGATATCCTATATTAAAAGTCAACTTTTGGTATGTTTTCATCTCTTCTTTCTTTGTTTATTAATACTAGCATATCTCACGGACGATAAAAATGAGTTCTATAGTGTGCGTGCAAAAATTTTAAGTATACTTTTGCATATAAAATGATATTATAAGGCTGTTGAATGATTTACATACTCCTTTCTGTTTCACCTAAAACTGCACATTTGAATTTTCATGGTCTTCAATGATCATGTTTGATCGTTAATATCTTTAACTACATATAATAAAAACAAGTGCGAAATTATCTTATGAAATGTAGATGTTACAATGACTCTAACAATATCTAATATGATAGATTTATCATTTATATATTAACTTATAATTACAGTAAAAAAAATTAACTTTAACAAGGTTAACTGTGCAGTGAGATTATAAATTTTTGTGGCAAGTTAATAAACCCTAACCCATCAATGCATACTCTTGTGGAAAATAATTATACGAGTATTTTGGCCTCATTAATAGAACTGTGTGGTCTGTTAGTCAATCCCATGTATTAGGGGTAAAATCGTCATTTTCTCTCTTTTTAAAAAAATATGTTTTTTCCTAAAAATGAAAAATCAGTCCAATTTATGAGTGATTTTTAGTCCTTTCATGAAAAAGATGATTTTGATCTGATTTTGAATTATTAGGAAAAGACTTTTTTTTCAAAAAAAAAAAAAAACAATTGTTGGATGGGTACTGGAAAAAAGTAAACAGTGGAAATTTTTTACTAGCCATCACCAACAATGAAAAGGACTGGAAAAAAAACAAAAATGTCTCCAAAAAGGAGTTGGAGAACTTGAATCCTCCACTAAGGAATTGATGGGGATCATGAACGAAGCTACAAGCAAGGATGGGGATGTAATACGTTGCGTTATGTTAGATTTTAGGGGTTAGTGAATACTGTGTGAATATGAACATATAATTAAGAGGTAGTTTGGGAGTTTTGAAAGCTACCAAAATTCTCACTTATTTCGATTTCTTGTTAGTCCATCAAACTATTTGTAAAAGATGGTAGAAGCACTTATGTCAATTTTGATATACGTAGTTGCATATAAGCTTTTCTCGTTAGTTTTTGTGTCAACATCCTGCTTTGTTTGATGGATGAAAGTTTAATTGCGTTGTTTCAATTCGTCAAAAAATAAAATTACTTCAGTTCTTAAATCCAAATTTATACAAATCCATGAACTGAAAAAAATATATTATCTGAACTCATTTGAACTGGAAAAAGTTATATGCATTCATTCGAATTAAGAAAAATTCAGATAACTTAGAGAAATCAAGCTCTAAATATAACTATAAAGTTATTAATGGTAAAACTTGCCGCTAAAGGGTGTTAGTTACTGTGAAACAGAGTACGTATAATTAAATGGACACTGCCTAAATAAAAATAATGCATGTTAAACCAATTACAGTATAGTGTTTAGTTTTCAATGTAACATCTTACAAATTTACAACGAATAGGGGAAGAATATTGAAAACTAATGTTTCCAAAGAAAGGCATCTTTGAGGATAGAAATGACAACTTTTAAGAATTACTATTAATAATGAGTGAATGCCATGCAAAATTCATAATTACATCTCAAAAGAGAAGAAAACAAGGCAAATCATGCATAAAAATAAACAAGTCTCTCCAAACGTGGGGGACAGAACGTGTATAAAATGGAAAGTTACAGAAAGACAAAGGCGTGTCGCCGGATAGAAGAGATAAAAGTGCATCTTCCAAATTTTTATACAACCCCATGTAAAGTTTCCCTGCAATCTAAATTAATGAAAGTTTATTTCAAAAAATATTTCACCTTTTTTAAACTTTATTCTACTCTAATAACTTCATTGCTGTTTCTGTTCCTAATAACTAATGACTTGTGCTCGATAAAAGATGATCCCACTCTTGACACGTAAGTATATCAGACAATTTCCAGAATAAGGCCATGTTATTTCAACCATGTACTGAACTGAACTGAATTGAACTGAAGTAAAAATGATGTATTCAGCATAATTGAATTAACCTGAATTTCATCAATTACATTTTCACTTCACTTCACTGAACTGAATTGAACTGAAATGATCTACAGATAACTTGTTATAGAAAAGTGTAAATAATGAGACAGTACACTAGCAACTTTTAATGACTAAAAACAAACTCGGTCATGGATACGTAAGTAATACCGGCAATTTTCAGCATAATAGCGTAATAGAAAAGTAGAAAAGTGGAAAAGTGTGTGAATCACATCTCATACTCATTATATATTTTTAACATTGGAGGAGGGTGATTATAAAATGAACTAATACACGGATCAAAATATCATATTAAGTACAAAACATTTTCTGACTTGTGAAATTGAAACCAACAACCATAACAAAATTACAGGGTAGATAGAGTAGATAAAAAAACTAAAATTTGTAAATCATGGCTATCAATTCTAT
The DNA here is from genome assembly GCA_963678965.1 of Cruciata laevipes. NCBI lineage: Eukaryota > Viridiplantae > Streptophyta > Magnoliopsida > Gentianales > Rubiaceae > Cruciata > Cruciata laevipes. The sequence continues at coordinate 3,787,796 of OY787639.1, forward strand.
CATGTATATGCAGTATTAAGTTGAGATTGTCTCTACATATACACTTCTAATATCTTAACATGATCTTAAAGTGCATTTATACATAATAGATAGGCATCAAAACAAGCATCATGTACATGACAAATCTAGTAAAATTACCGTTGTTACAAAGTAAAATAGTAATAAAAAAAACTTACACTCTAAGTTCTAAAATTCTACTCAAAACCGGAAAGAATAACCTCTCCTCTCAATTCATCAACGGTTGTGAAGAGGATCCGAGATATTAGGAACTTCCCTTTTGTTGGATGCAAACAAGTCGGGTCGACCCGGATCCTGCTCCACAGAACGCTGTTGCTGCTGCTCCTCTGTTTCTCGCACTGCTAAGCTCAGCTTCCTGGCCATCATCCCGGCCACCATTATTGTGCTGTTCTTTATCTCTCCACAAGTCAACAATGTCAGGAAAGCTAAAACGACAAGCTTCTGTAAGTTTCTCATTTTACAGATGAATGATTGGTCTGAAATCTTGAATGCATACAGATACAGAGCAAAACAGGGGATTTTGCTGTTGGAGTGTAGAGAGAGAATATGAAGGTTTGACTGAGGTGGAAATGTTGAAATGGAGTGGAGTAGAAAGAAAAGGAATGGAGAGATTTGAAAAAGGGGGCATACAATTTTCAATGTAGGTGCAGGCTGATGATGCCATTGAGTACCATCCTGCAAATAGGGGACACAAAAAACGATGGAGCTTTTTCCCCTTTACTCACTTTTTTTCCTTCCGTGAATGTGTTTTTATTAGTCTGTAATTTGTGGTTTATAAATTTTGCATGTAGCTCCTTTTAAATCAATTTGTTTGTTGGTGAAATAAGCTTCAACTCATATTAGTACTACTATTTTGTTTAAATGTCACCCTACTATTCATTATAGTTTATGTTGCAGGTTTGACCATAGATTTGAAGTATTATATGACTAATAATTTTCATGCATGATACAGTTTTGGATTCTCCTTAACACATATTTTCTAAATATTTAAAATTTAGATTTACTTAATAAATGTATATAAAGTTAGCGATAGTCAAACTTGCCGTCAAATAGTATTTTTGGTCAACTGTGCTATATAAACAAAATCAGAGGGAGTACATGGTTTGAGTTACATAAGGCGACACCACCCTTCAAAAAGAGAAAATAAACAACTTTTTAGAGGCTAAATGGTGAATGTTGATAAAGTGACCAAGGAAAAAATATGTTTTGTAGCATTGTGGAGTATTGAAATGGTCTCTTCTTAGGCATTTTGAAAACTTGAACTTTTGCTTAGTAGTAGTACTCACCAACAGTATAATTTAGTAGTATGATTTTTGGAAGAGCCGAACTACACTATGATCCACTATTATCAGTGCCGGTCCTGGGTTTTTGGGGGTCTGAAACGAACGGAAAAAAGAGGCCTCATTTATGAATTAGAGACCCCTAATCGCCGCACCGGATATTGTAGTTTGGCAGGATTTTGAGAAATTCAAAAACCCGATTCGGGAAAGACGGTTGTGCGCACGCAGACAAGCTCACAGAAAGCGAAATAATCCGAGTTTTCATAAAACGGAAATTTTAAGGTAATACTTAGTATTAAATTTTAGAAAAATGGGGTCCCAAAAATTGTAATTATTTGGGGGCCACATTGCTTGCCTCGCCTCTGGATCGGCCATGACTATTATATAGAGACCCTCCATCTCGATTAAAACGTTTTACTTTAAGTTTTGGAATATCACAGTGTCATAGCAGAAGCTGCACACTTTCCTTATTAGTCTGTCCCATCAGAAGGTGTACACTTTTCTTTTATGGTCTATTTCTTTCAATCATCATCACTCATTTCTCCCACTTACTTCTTAAATCAATTCTCATCCACCAATCTTACATTCCTTAATATTTGTGATATTTTCTCTCCCTACAACTCCAGGTGGGATAGACTAGTATTCAACAATTAAAATGTACTAAAATATATGTATAACTACTATGATATGCATTTCATAATATATATCTTGAAATTATTGTACATGTTTTCATAATTATTTTACGCATTAAATATTAGTGTGGCTAAATAGTAATTACATTCAATTTTGGTCGGACAGAGAGTGCGGTTTAAATTGGGACATGACCACATATAATTTGTAAATTACCCAAGCCAAAGTATAAGGGTGTAGCATGTAGTTTATGATCCGTCTTGTTTAATGGTTCAATAATAGCCTTGTTAAGGATAGTTTAAGGGTAGTTTATGGTTCACGAGACCTTTTAGGGGAAAATGCTGCTTTTCATCATCTCGCTTTCAGTCCCAAAAACAAGGCAACAGCTTTAGTTTTGAAGCTTTATCATTGCTTTGTCTTCACATTGTTTGTCTGCTTTGGAAGCTAGTCAACAATTTTCTTTTAATGTCCATTTTCTCCCATTTTACCAGAAAGAAAAGAATCAAATATGGTTGCAGGGATTTTGAGGGTGAGGATCTCTCTCTCTCTCTCTCATCTTCTGCACAAATAGATCGTCAATGTCAATCTACCCAATGCAATGATGCATGCATGTTTGCATCGTACTATTATTCCTTTGGTGGAATCCCTCTTTATGCTCGACTGGTCAATTTCTCTTCATGTGGATATGTGATCACAAGCAATCTTCACTTTTTATTTTGAATGTGAAGAAGACTATGCAAAAATATATATACAAAATCTTGTTTTTTTACATCTATATAATGAGTAGTCAAGTGTATGTCAAACTATTTTATATGAATTTAGAGTCAATAAATAAATAAATAATTTTCTGTGCCAAAATGAAAAGGTTCCCCAAAATTATGTGTATGCAAAATCCACCCAAAATTATCACCTTTCTTTCCCAATTTGTAATATCGTTTCCTAACTCCCTAAATCGTCGAATGACAAATCGGTGAGGAATGAGATCACACAGCTCCCATACTTCTTCCTCTTTCATTCATCGCGCAAGTCATTCTCTTCCACGCTAACTCATCACAAGCGTTGCAGGGGAGATTTGACGTCGATCGTGGGGCCCAGAATCCATCTCTCAGCTTATGCTCTATTCGCTAGGTTGCAAATTAAGCACCATCTCATCGCCAACTCAACAAATTACCAAGTTCTATACATGGAATGTTAATTCATACACCAATTCCAATTCAATCAAAGATATAGTCGTTTTAGATGGGATCGGCAGGCGGAAATATGTTTTTTTTGGTATTCGAGCCCAATCAGTGAAAGATGTTTTTCGGTCGGTAATCAATGTCATCCCGCTAATTATTTCACAAATTTGTTTGATAAGTATTTTCCTGATTTACAATACAGATTAAATTACATTAATATTATGTTATACCCATTATTAAATGGGCGGGATGGACAAGCTCATAACAAATTTTTAAACAATATTCATATTCATCTCACAATCTATGAGAAGTCACAAGTCTAAAGTTAATTTCATATAGCCTCATCCTAAAACGATTTCTTTCATATCTGGCCATTTAGACACATGAGAGCACCTCCATAAAAACTCACCTCAATGTCATCCTCCATTCCTCCTAAACTAACATATGATTGTTGTATTCAACATTTTAAAATTGTTTTATGAAATGATAAATCAAATGTTACTTTTGTCAAAGGTTGTAGTAAATAGTAATTAGATAGTATCAAAAGCATTTATTTTATCATGGGACCCATCTCAAAAACGGGAAACTTGTAGTCTACCAGTACATAGAGTGGGGGGTTAACAGTGACGCAACTACCTGGTGGTGTTCATATCGAATCACATCGGCCGCCGCGCGAGTCGCCGGAAAAAATTCTCTGACCAATTCCTCCGAGAATGAAGTCACTCACCTCGGAAGAGCTTAATTATCTTATTTTCCGCTATTTTCACGAATCAGGTCCGTCTTTTTTCTGCTCTTGATTTTCGTTTCGTCGTATAATTTTTTTTGTGATTTCATCGCAATTTCACCGCAGCTGAAATGGTCTTCAATCTTAAGTTCAGACTTCAAAATCATTTTTTCCTTATTCAATTTTATCTCCCCTTTCACTTTAATTAGTTGTTTATACTTTTTGCTGGCGAGATGAATCACTTGAATTTGTTTATGCCTGATGAACTGCTTAAATTTTATGGATTTTCCATGTTGTTGTTTGTGAACTTTCAGTTTTTGTTAGAAATGATATGGAGTACTTGAATTTCTGCATTTAGAGTAGCCTTTAAGAGTAGTTTTGTGTCCATTTGCTGCAGTTTATTTATAGATTTTATCTACTTCTCAGGTTTGACACATTCTGCATTTGCTCTGGGATGCGAATCGGGAATCCATAAAAGCGCTGTCGATGCTAATATGGTACCGCCTGGTGCTCTCGTAACCTTCGTACAGAAGGGGATTCAGTACCTGGAGTTAGAAGCTAACTTAACTAATGTAAGCATACTTGTTTGTGCATCAGTGTGTTTTGTGTTTAGACCACTTGCTAATTGATGGTTATAGAAATATTCAGGAAGATGTGGACATGGATGAAGAATTTCAGTTTGTACAACCTTTAGATCTTATTACAAAGGATCCAGAAGAGCTACAGAAGATCATTAAGGAAAAGAAAGAAGAAAAACTTCAGAGAGAGAAACCGAGAGGAAGAAACAAAGATGTTGAAAATAGTCGTGGACTTGAGCATACCCCTGTGAAAGGAAAGGAGAAGCAACAGAAGGATGTAGAACAGGAAAGAGAGAAAGTAGACAAGGATAAAGAAAGAGATAGAAGTAAAGAGAAGGAGAAAGAAAAAGAAAAGGTGCAAGAGGGTGTCACTGAGGTAAAAATGGATGGAGATAAAATGGTACTACCGAGGCTTGATGAAGTTGGACACAATGAAGGTAATGTGCATGGTTGTGCTTCTATCATATCATGTGTGAATTAAATGTAGACTATGTAGTTACACCGGATTTTTAAAATTTATTAGTATGCTTTTTCAAGTAGATAATTCGTTCTTCCATTGATTTCCAATATAATTGCTCCTTTGTCAGAACCTGAGCCAATGGAAGTTTGCCTGACTACAAATTCCGCACCTTGTGAAATCCCTAGTTCTGATGTGGTTGTTATGGAGGGCCATTCTTCTGAGGTTCTGATACTTGTTCTAAATCTCATGCTTTTAATTAGTTTTAACCTGCTATGTAACAAGTGGGTTAACTTTGACAGGTTTTTGCTTGCACATGGAGTCCAGATGGCTCACTTCTTGCATCTGGGTGGGTAATTTTAAGTTATCTGTAGAAAAAATATACTCTTTTGTGTTTTTACATAACCTTATTTTTAAAATATTGTCTCATCTTAGTCATTGTATGCAGTGTGCCAGTGTTTTTCCCTGATTGTTACATTTTTCACATGAAAGTATTGCATTTCAAGGATATCTAGTGACTGGAAAAATTGATGCTTTGAATGACATATAATACATATGCTGTGATACTCTGTCGGTGGATATGTTGAATAAAGTTCATCGATTTTTTTAGAAATTGTATAGTGATAATAATTAATGAGTATGCTGCCGTCTAAAATGGCCTGGACACCTTTGCAGTGTGATTTTATATGTATTGTTTGAAATAATATCATGGCTTCAATGTTATCACAGAGTGAAGTATCCCGTTTTTGTATTCTATTCATGCTTACTTATGTTTGTACTGATTCTGTTATACAGCTCAGGAGATGCTACCGCTCGTATCTGGTCTGTAGGAGATCCAAAAAGTACAAACGGTCCTCCAGATGTCTTGGTATTGAAGCATTTCAAAGTTAGAACGAATGAGAAAAGCAGGGATGTCACCACTCTGGATTGGAATGTAAGCTGGATTCTGCAGAATCTTTATTCTCTCATGCCACTGTAGTTGAATATCTACTATAGTTCCATACACTTGTCAGTGTTGCCACTGAATTTGTTAACTGTGCTTTCCTCTTTAAGTTCTTGACATCCAATTTTTCCACTGTTTGTTTTCAGAGTGAAGGGACATTACTTGCCACTGGTTCTTATGATGGCCAAGCGAGAATATGGAATAAAGAAGGTAAGATGGCTGCAATTAGATGCTAGTGCTGTTAGATGCAAGATATTGACTAATTGAACTAGTCCTATTTTTAATTTTTTTTTTGAAGTAGACTAATTGAACTAGTCCTTAATTATATTGCTTATAGAATAAATGGGAAGTCTTTGCTGAATCTATTTCAGAGATGTTCTTTGGGTTTCACTGTCCATTCTTTATTGCAGGGGAGTTGATTAGTACACTAAACAAGCATAAAGGGCCAATCTTCTCTTTGAAATGGAACAAGAAAGGTGATTATTTACTTAGTGGCAGTGTGGATAAAACTGCAATTGTGTGGGATGTAAAGACTGGTGAATGGAAACAACAGTTTGAATTCCATACAGGTGTGTACTGCTATTCATAAATCTATGATGAAATCTGGCAATTACTGTGAGTGGTTCAATGACATTTTGACCATAAAACTATGATTCAGATCCAACACTCGATGTTGATTGGCGAAATAACGTTTCATTTGCTACATGCTCCACTGATAGCATGATATATGTTTGTAAAGTTGGAGAGAACCGGCCTATTAAGACTTTCTCTGGACATCAGGTATTCACTACAAGCCGCTGTTTTCTGTGATACCCTACCCATCTGTCTGTGCCTTAATTACAGTTCTTAATGCTGAATTTTATTTTATTTTGGTATATCAGGGTGAGGTAAATGCAATTAAGTGGGATCCCTCAGGTTCACTACTAGCCTCGTGTTCTGATGATACTACTGCTAAGGTGAATCACTGAACTTCACTGTTTCCTCTAGGAGTATAGAAACCCTGGCCCTTTTATGTTATTTATAATTCACCTGATTTTGTTACCAGTGCCACTATTAAAATCCTCTCGTATTGGTCATTGCAGATTTGGAGTGTGAAGAGTGATACCTGTCTTCACGATTTCAGGGAGCATACAAGAGTACGTTTGGAAATTGAAACTTCTGCAGCTTCCCAGACCCACGTAGATATATTATTTGCGTCTCTTCTTATTATAGCTGATTCTTGAATATTGTATATGCAGGAGATTTACACCGTCAGATGGAGTCCTACTGGCCCGGGTACAAGCAATCCTAACCAGCAATTGATGTTGGCAAGGTCAGAATTGTTCACTTAAGATTTGGTCAAAATGATAAAAGAAATGTGCATGTGTCACTCGATATCTAGTTGTTTACTGTGTTTTGCCTTTTATTCTCTTTCTTCATGCAGTGCATCCTTTGACTCAACAATAAAGCTATGGGATGTGGAAGCGGGGCGTTTGGTCAACAGCCTGAATGGACACAGGTGTGTTTACGATGAAACAAAACGAAACCAACTCTCACAAAGATACATTGACTGATTCTGTTTCCTTACAATTGCTTATCCTGGTTAATTTGTGTTATTACAGGGATGCTGTATACTCTGTTGCATTTAGCCCAAACGGCCAGTATCTAGCTAGTGGATCATTGGATAGGTGTGTCAACATATGGTCCGTGAAGGATGCCAAGATCGTGAAAAAATATAGTGGCAATGGGGGTATCTTTGAGGTCTGTTGGAACAAGGAAGGCAACAGGCTCGCTGCTGGTTTTGCTAATAACGTTGTGTGCATCATTGACTTCCGAATGTAGAGCTTTAAGGTATATCATAGAGAGATTCGAGATCAGATGTTTGTTCTGGTGACATAAGTTTCTAGTATGAATCCTTGCTCTTTCAAACCTCATTACATTAGATCAAGAAATCCACAAGTGGCGTATAGAAATTTTGAATAGTTTTGAAAGATATACGCTGGGTTCATCTGTGGAAGTATTTATATAGATGTGAAATAAATATTCGGATAATTTAATATCTGTTTGTCTGATTCTCTTTTGTTATATCAGTTGAACATAATGTATGCATAAAGAATCTGGTTCCAAACATCGGGAACTCCTGGGAGACACCAATGTATGCAATCTGCATAGCTCTTGGGGTCTGCTAGTTGCTCCTTTGTGAGTGGATTCCATGGATTTCTAAAAATAGAAGGGTGACCATCTTTTCTATAATCAGACAATTGTGTGATATCGATGTATTCCATCTTTAGTCCTCTTGTTTCCAGCTTGCTGATGACTTCTTTAGCTACACGGATAATATCTCGATTCACGCCACTTCCTCGGAAACCTTCTGTCAGGACAGGCTCTGTTTCATTGTAACAGAATTGATCTGCTGAAGAACCCCATTCTCGATTCCTGTCATCATGCTTACATCAGGAGTGTTCTGAACTAGCCTCATGTAATAAGGGAATTTGAAAAAGAGGATCATACATGAGATGATAAGGTGACTGGCTCATGAAGTACAACGTTGTCTTTGTTCTGTTGACATTCAGTTCGAGCCAGTCCGATAGTGTCTGTAAAGCCATCTCATAAGAACGCAGCCTCATGCTGATGTCCAGCTTCTTGTAGAAACCATCGGAGCTGTTGAAAGACCCCCACCTGATAATATACCAGAATCAGTTCATGACTCTCCATATCATTCTGTGTTCTGAGAAAATAAGGATGATCCTACACTGCACTTACAAAAGACTAATGTCGGGTTGGATCCACCACAAGAAAGAGTTGAATATGAGAATATCTGCTTCTGTCCAGAGCACAGCATGCTTCTCTAGAGACCCAACTCGGGCAATCTGTTTTCTAACACCGGCGTGATGGTTTTCTGGATCATCGTAGTTAGATTCCACGAGCATCGGTTCCCAATAAAACTGGATTGTGGCATTGTACTCCTTCATTTAGATCAAACATTGAGAATATAACTCATGATAAGTAAACAGTAAAAACAGGTGCAGTTAACTGATAAAGTTGGTCTTACCAATGCTTGAAAAGTGATGAATGAACCATTGCTGCTGTGCGATTTCAAGGATGGTGCAATCCATGACTCGAGCATACAAACCAACGATGACCATTGATTCCTGTTGAGAGAATCTCCAACGAAAACAAGTCTTTTCCCCCTCAGCTTTTCAAGGAACTTCAGAGCATCAAACCTTCAGAAGATATGATGGAAAAAAATGAAGTATATATCCCAAGAAATGATAGCCTGGTTTTAAGTTGTCATATAATTTATACATCAAACTTACCTGGGGAGCTTGCAGTTATGAGGCTGCCATTTCCAGTGCAGATACTTCAAGTCCTTTCGCCCGTATGTTTGACAGGCCATATCATTCTGCAGAAACGAATAACATTCTCGCTCGTTGTACAAAGGCCGAGACTTGTTATCATAAACCCACTGTCCTGAAGACAAATCACGTCTCTCATCGGACTTTTGAAGAAAAGCTTTATTCGGTAATGCTCTCCTGCTTTCTCTCGATAGGTGGTACAACGCGGCAAAGACCACAGCTGCAGAAAGAAAGATCACCACAGAATGCGGTTTATATCGGGCTTTACCTGCCATTTGATTTTCTTGAAGACTGGTTCTGAACTCAGTACTCAGCTCAAATGTAGGTTCAGAGCACTTCAGACAGGCATATTGAGCTGGCATCTTTCTTGGATGTTTGTTCATACAGAACATGTGTTCTCCCCAAGAGAGTAATCACATGGTATCTGATACTTCAAATATTAAAAATACCAAAACAGACAAATATGTACCATTTTCCTAGTCCAGAAACAATATCTTGGCACAGTAAGCACAATAAACAATATCAGAGGCAAGTAGACAATATTTGTACACAATGGAAAATAAGAAGAGAAGCATTTCATAAAGATGAAGATTTCAAGAAACCAGCTGAACATTTCCAATCTTGGCATATTCAAGCATCAAGGTACAAAAGGGTGGAATCATAGACTGGCAACATGCCAACTAAATCCACATACAAAAGCTTTCTACATAGGTCATACCAAGACGGTATTGCATCATCCCTCTAGTCAAACAAATTTCAGATCGTGGTGTGAGGAAAAAATTGCATCCTTTCTAATCTAATCAGATCAGTTAGGATACCTAAATTCCAAGATCATTAGTTGAATGAACTAATCTGGAAACCGTGTCTAACTTCTATATCCACATCATCACAAAGAACTTTAGATCACCATATTACTCTTTCACTTCTTCAAAATATTCACTGGGTATGTCCAGGGGCGGGAGTAGCGTTGACACACATTTGAACTGAAACAACAATATTCATACAGATTTCTATCAGTCATATGTGATACAGATATATTTGCCAAAAAAAAAAAAACCAGCACATCCAGTATAGTTAACTACCTTGTGTTGCTTGTACTTTTCTCTAATTGCCACTAAGGATTGACCCCTTCTTTTCACTTGCAAGTCATGTAAGAGCAGGACACACTCCTTTAAATCAGCTGGTTTATATCCCGAATAACGTTGCAGTTCAGCAGTCTGTTTAAGCATTCAACATCAATTAGCACAAAATGACTTCAAGAACACGAGTATATCTAAACCAGCAAATTAAAAGATCAGCTTACCCAAGGACTCAATTCAGGATTAAGAGTAAACTTTGACAGAAACACCACAGCAGCAGCAACCAAAGAAGGCAGGAATTTCAAACAGCCATACTCCAGTAGACTCAACTCGCCTAGGTAGTAACCTAAAAACTCCAATTGCAAATTGGGATTCTACACAAACAAGAGCACGGAATAAGCATCTCATACATATGACAATACAAGCCATAGCAAAACTCAGAAACAAAGTAAGACAAGAAAGACCAGAATGCATACATCATAGTCTTCTCTAGCAACTCTTGCAAACCTACGAAGAAACGACCTGGTTGTAGGATTTCCCATCTCATACTTAAGAATTGTCAGAACATCAAACTCCATTTTCACCAGATCTTTCTTCTGGTACGTGTTATCAGTGATATAGCAGAAATCTTCTACATGTGGAGGACTAATCTCTTCATACTTCCTACTCACCAAATCAACAACAAAAACATCCTAACAATAAGCACCAACTTCAAAAACAACAAAAACACAAATTCCCAATTCAAAACAGATTCTTACGAGGCAATTAGCATGGAAGAAACCCCCAAAAGCTGCAGATTCTTCCGGGTAATAGTGTTCCTCGACAAAAACCTATCGATGTAGGAAACAGCAAGGTAAAGTGTGTCCGAAAGAAGGTTGTATTCCTCCGCAACCTCGACCAGCCAGTCCACCAGGATCCCCCTCATACTAGAAGTGACATCCTTCTGAACTCTTTCGAGGTAATCAGGCACTACCCTTCTGTTCTCCTCAACCTAAATCCATCACAACATAAAACCCTAATTTCATCAAAACTACACAAAAGGGGGAAAACAGAACGAATAATCATTTCCACAAATTCTCCTCATCCCAAAACAAGAAACAAACTAAATGAATCATTAAAACCACAAACCTCCATTCTGCGAAGATACGCATAGATGTCGGAAACATACGCCTTGCACATCTGCGGATCATCCGATTTGCCATCGATGTCGATGTCCGCATCTTCGACCACCTTCCTCTCTTTCACAATCCGAACATCCTTCGCAGTGGTTTTCCTCTTCTGGCCTCTGCGCTCCCTCGGCGGCGTCTCCAGCGCGCCGGAGGAGAAATTCTTCAGCTCCCCCAGAACCACCCTCTTCTTGCTGGGCCGCTGCTGCTGCTTTGCGGACGCGGCAATCGCCTCCGCGGCCCTCTTCTTCGCCATGCGCGGGGCCCGCCCCAGGTTCTCCTTGTCCGCCATCACAGCTCTGCACGAAGCTCGGGATGAAATGAAAGGTGGGGGATTTTTCAGTACAGAGAGTGAGGGAGATGCGGAGAAATGGGGGAGGCTATGTAGCCATGGGAAGAGCGGTTTTCTTGAAAAAAAAAAGGAGTTTTGGCGGTCTGGGAAATTTTCAGAGTTTTTTGGTGGAATTGGAGAAGATGAAAGATTGTTTCTGTACGAGGAAAGGGATTTAAGGAATTGGATTTTGAAAAATTGGGAGAGAAGGGTTTGAAATTTTGGTGGATTTGGGAAAGCGGGCACTGTTTTAGTGTTTGGAGGGCTTTTTTTCGGTTTGGCAGTTTTTTTACTAAAAATGTGGTGGGTGGTTTTTATTTTTCATTTTCCCTCCTAATTTTTTTTGGCTAAGTTTGAAGTTTGAATCTTTTTGGAATTTGGTGTTTAGTTTTCGGACTTGACTTTTGGATTGGGGATTGGCGGGAAATGGAAATGGAAATGGGAATGAAATTTGGTGAGGGAATGAAATTTGGTTTGCGTTCAAGGTGTGCAATTATTATGGGTGATTTTTTTGTAATAATTGGTGGTTTGAATTGTATTTTTGAGTGTGACAAAATCTGGTGCATTGGATTTATCATGCGTCATTTTAGATATTTGAAGAAAATGCTTATCTCACCTGATTCGTCTCTTAAGAAAATAAAAGCATTAATAATTATCCAATATCTTTTAGTAGTAAAATATTATGTAATTTCTCAATATTTAAACGGTTTGGATTGGTTGTATGTTTTATTTGATCCTATGATTCGTGTTGGCGTTATTTATAAATATTATAAAAAAGTATATAATTTTTGTGCCACTCACATTAAGTACACATAAAACTTAAATTTTATTCAATTTCAATACAACTCTACTCGTAGTTATGGATTAAAACAAACCAAAAGTTCGTGAAGGTTGCGTGCAATTCAAATTTAGGTGTGCCGGTGCTATCAATAATACATACTTCATCCTAGTGGAAGTTCCCACAACACAATTGAAAAAGTAAGCAGTATTGACGATATAACTCTTACATGGTATAAAATTCATCGCACTTTTGATATCCATAAGAAATGAACTCTATATTACCTTTTCATTTGAAAAATAATTGCATATCGTTTCATCTACATGGAAATTTGGTTGACTATCGGGAATCTTCATGGAAACAACCAGGGCATGTACATTCAGTCGATTGAATTCGATCGATATCCCACATGCTCTAGTACGATTATACTAGTCGATGACTTAGTAGATAACCATCTTATTTTTGAAGGTCACTACGAATTACTAGAGAATCATTCATGGCAAGGACAAATGTAACTAGTTCTTATTCTATTCGATACACTTTATTCATGTTGTTAATTCTCTGTCCAAGCACCTTCTTTAATTTGAGCGTCTAGGTCTCTTCCCCCAAAAACTTCTTGGGACTTTTTTTTGCATATCTCCAACATTTGTAAGAGAACCACACTCATTGACGATCACGTATGCATTAGTTATCTTCGTCACATCATATGTGGTAAATTGAGTCATAAGTTATCCTCTCCACCCAATCATCATATTTATTCTTATGGTCATATTCTCTTCAAGCGCATTTACTAATTTGGGATTTAGACCCTTTATCCCGAGAACTTTTGTGATCTTTGTTTTGCATATATCCGACAATTGTATGAGAAGAAAAAAACGCTCTCTGGCAAACACAATGTCATAGTGGTAAAGTGGGCCATAAGTTATATTCTCAACTTTATTTATATTCCACCCCGTCCCAAATCTAGTTTTCTCATTCTTAGTACAACAAATTTGATACCTTCAACATAAAGATACGAGGTTTTAGATCATTATCCTAAGGGGCCATCACTAGTGTAGGAATGTGGTAAAATGATATTTTTGTACTGAGGGATGTGGAAATGGCCGTATCATGTTTGGATCCGTCGTCCAACACGATGGGTGGTGATGTTAAAATTTTCTTTGAAGAAGTTTTAATGCTATAAACCCTTAAATATCCTTTGTAAACCAGACTCCCAAATTTGATCGACCAACATTTGAGGGTTTATACCATCTGCAATCAAACTTTTACAAAATAATATTATCAAAAATTCAAAATCGCAGTAACCACCACCATCACCATAACTCAAAAAGCCAATGAACTTTGACCCCTTTATTAGCAAATTAGCATTCAAGCCCACATTTCGACAACAATTAAACTACTAGAAGTAAAGATTTGAATCAGATTTAACATGTAGCTTGATTGAAGACCATTAAGGATTTCATTTCATGACCATGACAGTGATTACAACGTTTTAGTTGATTGGTGGTAAATATTTCACTGGACATGGCAGATCAAGATCTGATCTGCTATTTTCTTTAAATATAAATTTCATAGGTATAATTTTTAAATAATATTTCTCATTTTTTTACATCTTAATATAGCATAATAAAATTCCTATATCCACTTTGAGTTGATAGGATCTATTTTATCATTGATGGGATTTTGACCCGACCCATTAGGCCATTACTTGTTAACGTCATCCATCTTTTACTAAAAAATTCGTAACAAACAATTAAATGATGGTGGTTGTTCGAAAAATGCGGTTAGACCACTGTCGTCATTGACGAGTTCTACATTGTTACACGTAATACTTGCAATAATAATTTTTAAAATAATACATAATTCGTTTTATACCATTCCCTGATCTTAGCCTTGACGTAAAGATAAAATTCGACAGTATAAACTATTTCATGCATTCACCGGTTTGTATTATAAAGCATATTATGCATACATTAATAATTAACCAAAGTTACAAGTTATAAACTTTAACCTTCAAACTGGGTGGATATAAATATAATTACTAATTACTATATAATGGGTAAGTTTCAGAAAATGTAATGCACCTCGTTCAAATCCAACTTGTATACACACAAGTTTACAACTTTATTTATTAATTAAAATAATACAGTGAAAGCTCATCACACTCACACTCACACTCACATGTATAGTACAAACTTCAAAGTTACACTTCTCTCAGAAAAACAACCTTAAAATACTTATACTCGAAATCTCATTAATTAGTACAAACACACACGGTAATTAAAACCAGTAAACGGTAAAAACCACGAGATATATAGCACGACAGTAGAACTAGATGTCAGCGAGGTGCACGGGTGGGAGCTGCGACATCACCAGGTCAAGCAAAGCTCCTTCTCGAGGTTGACCGCCGTGAAGAGTATGGTCAGCTTCTAGTTCAAAAAAACACAGTAATTAAAAATCAGTCTATATATATATATGTATGTATGTATATATATGTGTGTATTGATCCGAACCTGCGGCATAGAGAGTTGGTGCATCCCAGGATGGCGGATCAGCGTTGATGTTGATCTGCGCGTACTCGTCTTCGAGGCCGCCGACGTTAAGATCTTCAACATTGAGATTAAGGTTATGATGATTCATGTCTGGCAGGCTTGGCATCATGTTCATGTTCATATCGACCATGTTCAGGTTGATGTTCATGTTCAGATCTGGCCTCGGATCATCTCTGCACACCAAAAACCACATGCATATACATCAAAACACTGCAATATTTTCTGCGAAACCGATACATCAAAACGGAACACGAACCCGATGGAAAGGTATGACGTGGCCTGATCCAAGAAGCTGAGAGCGGTCGTGGAAGACTGAGGCGGCGCCAACGGATGGTTGAGATCATCTTTCTCAGGGAACCAGTCCAGGATGTTGTTCGGGATGTTGATGTCGAACCCGTGAACATCTGAGCTCTGCTGAATCATGTTCACCTGGATTCATACATACATACATATTATATATATAAAAGCAAGATGCAGAATATTACAGATGCATATATAATATATATTAGAGGATAGTTATGGCCATGTTTTTACCTGTGAGGAGTTAAAAGTTGCCGCCATGATTTGTTGCTGCATATATATATAATACAGAGTTGATTTCATCAGTTTCTGCTAAATCGTAATGCATATATATATATATATATATAAGGGTTCTACTAAATCATATACCTTGCGGGCTTGGACTTGCTTCAGCGCATTTTCCAGAAACTGCTCCTTGATTTCAGCCTCACATAGTGTGCTTACGTCCCAAGGATTTCCCTCGAACACGCTACCCAAAATACAAAGTCATAAGAATGGATCCACACACACATATATACATATATATATATATGTATATATATAGGTACCTGAGACGTTTTTCCATCTCTTCAAGCTGGGACTTGCATCTCAGATACTCTTGTTTAAGCGCCTGGAAATGATTAAAGTGATTCATCTCAGATCAGGAGAGCTAAAACGAATCCATCACGAAAACTCAGCAGCTGACGGACTGCTTACCTCATACTGAGCTTCCATGTTTGAGCTTGATGATGAGCTGCATATATATATCCAGATCAAGAGGAGTCAAAAACGATTCATCACCAAAAAAAAAAAAAAAAACATATACATGAAAAATAACAAAAGGAACAAGGAATTGAATATCAACCTGCTGGCATCTTTTTTTATCTGAGCTTGAGTTTTCATCTTGCCTAGGGCCCTGAGCAGATACTGTACATGGAAAGATTCAATTTTTCAGTAGTTATATATAGTATCATATATAAACAATACAAAATAGGCAGAGAGGTATATATATAAACTTGAGAAGTACCTGTGGATTGTTTATGCGACTGGAGAATCATATCCAACCGAGCAGAATCAGAATCAAACATTCCAAAAAAGTCAGAACCAAATTATATATATATATATATATATATATATATATATATATATATATATATATATATCAAATTAAACAAAAATGAATTACCTATCTCGATCTTCATCCGAAAGCTCCAGATTCACAAACCTTGTAAGGATATCGCTTATGCTGATCATCACAAGAAAAAATACAGATCATCAACACCATGGTTTAAGAGGTTATATATATATGATAGCTAGCTAGGTCTATGGGCTAACTAATTAAATCAACAATTTATAAAGTGAATCATATATACAATTCCTAGCTAAAGCTAAATTTAGAAAGTGAAAAATTCTATTTATATATACACCTTTTTCCTCCGGAGTAGACGCTGAGCCTCCCAGAAGGGGAAAACATGATCAAGGCAACATCAACATCACAGAGGACCGAGAGCTCATAGGCTTTCTTGACGAGACCATTCCTCCGCTTTGAGAAAGTGACCTGTCTGTTTGTTGTGTTTTCTATCTTCTTTATTTGAAGCTTGACCCTTCCCATGATCTATATGATCTTCTTCTTGTGTTCAAAGAAAAAAAAAATACTATTTATGGCCGTGAATCCCAGTTATTTATGGGCTCCGATGCAATTACAGAAACCTCGAGTAAATTATATATCCTTCTTTTTTAGTTTATTCCAGGGACTTGCAGGCAAGAAAACACAAAATTAATTACATACGCAATTCAGTTAGGAGGATATGGAGAAAGAAATATTATAATGGTCAGAAATATTTGGCGCGGTTAGGCGGTTCCGGCCAATGTGATGAGGATGGAGTGACTACATGGCGGTGTATTTAATCGGAGGAGGCTAAGGATGAAAAAAAGAAGATTTTAATTGAAATGAGGGAAAAATATGTGTATTTTCTTACTTTCAAACCTGATCTTTTACCTATTAAAGATTGTTTAGTGCATTATAACTGATCTTCTCATTTTTTATGTTTGATTTTCTTATTTTTAAAATTAATATATATTAACTATGATTGTTTAGTGAGTCTTAATTCAGAATTTGTCCGATGAAAATTCAACAAACTTAAAATGAGTGGATGAGAATATGTTTTTAATTTTTTTAATGGTTCAATGGATTAGATCGAAGCAACCATATTCCGATTTCTGTCGAACGAATATCTTGACTCTTGGAAATATGAGGACATAGAGAGTATTCAAGTCCTCAACTAGAAGGTTAGGAAACAAAATTAAATTTAAAAATATTTATTAAATATATTAAATGAACGCGACCTTTCGTAAAATGAAGAGAAATCTTATATTTTTTCATTTATGTTTCCATTTTTTATGTATGGGTAACATGCATCATGGATTTCTATTCTCGTGTATAAAGAAAATTAAAATTGTGTATTTTCATAATCTACTACATCAATAAACAATACAAATAATTAGACAGGATAATATTTTGAAGGCAAAATCTTGGAAGCGACCGTCTACCTATATAGACCGGGTTAAATTGTAAATAGACTAATATTTAAAAAATAAGGAGGGACTAATTTACAATTTTTAAAAATTTAGAAATTTCACGCGCTACAGTACTGATTCCAGTTTTTTCTCTTTTTTATTTTTTATTTTTTATTTTTTTTTTGTAAAAAAATTTAGATTTTGTTTTAAATTGATCATGTTTTAATTTATAAACTACATATTTTAGGTTTTTAGATGATTGATACTCACCAATTTTTATATGATTAACTATCTTTTAGGTTTTGCTTTAAACTCCTCATATTTTAGGTTATAATCTCAATGTTTTAAGTGACACATTTTGATTTAATTTCCACATGTTTTATATTATAATGATCACCTTTTAAGTTACAAGTTCAGTTTATTAGATAATAGAAATCTTCTAGGTTTTGGTTTAAATTCCCCATGTTTTATGTTATACATGATTTTAATTTCTAAATTACAAGTTCGGGTTTTAGGTTAAATCCATCATGTGACTGTAATAAGCTTGAGGTAGTGGTATTGTAGCAAACACTGTACACGCGCGAAATTACTGTAGCGTGTGATTTTTTTAACTTTTCAAAAATTACAAATTGGTCCTTCCTTGTTTTTAATATATTACTCTATTTATAATTTAGTCTCTGGTCTACATATGTAGACGGTCACTCCAGAGACCACCCCTATTTTGAAAACATACATCAAATGAATTTAATGGTAATTAAAATTTAATATCAGGAAAGTTGGACTTATAGGACACCGACACAAATAAGTAAAGGAAATTTTGTTTTGTGGAAGATGAAATAGTGAGAAAAAAGGAAAAAAATCTGATCCCTCTCATTAAAGTTTTGAGATTGTTCGTCAAGAAAAATTGAGTTGCCAGCGTCGAGATTTATGTTGTTTGAGGTAAGTTATAGGTAGCAGGAAATGAGGTTGAGATAGCAAAGTGTTTCCTCCGGAGCTATTTCCCATTATAAAGCCTTTCATCAATGCCGTAAGCTCTTTGATCTCTTGACGAGTCCCATCATTGGTTGCACCGGAGTTACCCACACGTAGTCTCCGATACCTTTTTGGTTTGCACCCCTCGGCTAATTGCTCAAATAGCATCATGGCATCGAAAGAACCAAGGTTAGCAATGGAGCCATAACAAGATCGATTTATCAACTCGGTCTCCTTGTCATTCAAACCATTGTAGTAGAAACATACCAATTGGGGATCGGTGAAGCTATGGTATGGGCAACTTGAAAGGAGAGTTTGGAATCTTTCCCAATACTCATACAAGGTCTCATCATCGTCTTGGGTGATGTTGCTAATGGCTTGTATCAAGACAGAGGATTTAGAGGGAGGGAAGTACTTGTCGAGGAATTTCTTCTTCAATTGTAGCCATGTAGTGATTGAGGCCGACGGGAGACAGCTTAACCATTTGGCGGCCTTATCCTTCAAGGTAAAGGTGAATGTCTTCAACTTAAACTCATCCACACTCATCTCGGAAGGCTTCAAACTACTACAAACTCGGTGAAAATCCTCAAGGAAGTCATTTGGATCATCCACCTCTCTACCATGGAAATTTGGAAGCAAATTTATTACCCCCGTCTTGATTTCATATTGAGAGTTTGGGTAAACAATGCTTGATTGTTGTTGTTCATAGTTGGGGGACATATACTCTCTCATGGAAATGTTGGTAGGAGAAGTGTTAGGATTTTGGAAAGGGTTGTAGAATTGGTTTCGGGGAATATTTTGGTTGGTAGCCTCTTCTCGGTCATCCTCCGCCATGGTGGAAGGTAATGCTTCACTATCAAGGGAAAATGGATTGACGGCTAGCGTCTCTTGCACTTGTCGCTTGAGTTGACGGAGATTTCTTACTAGTTCGGAATCGTATTGCAAAGGGTCTTGGTTCGAGGATCGTGTATGAACCATGCACCAAGAGCTAGAGCAATAGGTTTCCAAACCAAAATAGAACTAGAAATAAGGATAGAGTGTAACTAAAACTACAATCAACACATAGAAATACGCCTCTTCCCCGACAGCGGCGCCAAAATTTGGGAGGTCATCGCCGTACCTCTCAAATATACAATATATATTTACTCACTACCGCTACACACAATTAAGCATATAATGACAAGTAAGATTCGTATCCACAGAGAAGAGGTTATTTTCAAGCATATCTTGTAGAATAATTACTCTAGCTAATATATATATATATATATATAAGCAATGTAAGCAAAGGGGAGGGGGGTTTTGAGTTGATTTTTGTGAGAAGCACTACTATGCAAAACAAATAGAAATTTAGACTAACAACTAATTTATCATATAATGATTCAAACTAGAGATTTAACTAATGAGAATAAAAACCTTGGACACATGAGATTAGTGACTTCTTGTCATGGGTTTTTCCTCAAACTCTATCATGTTGCTTTGAGAATGGTGATTGTTTGTAATGAGAAACCATCCCTAATCATAGTTATGAAAGATGAAAGTATCATCACAACTCTTATTGACAATTTTTCTAGATGAAAGCAACTAGATCAATTCATCAATGTCATTTCAAATTAGAGGTTTTACAAACTTACCCATGCAATTTGATAGCAAACTTAACATGGATACAATGCAAATGAATGATCTCAAGAACAAATACAATTGATAGAAACTTGCATTTGATTCCTAATTATATGAGGAATGATAACATTCCAACCATGAAAATAGCAATATCTAACACATATCTATAACTAGGAAATCATTCCTAACCATTTCATGCATCAAATACACATACATATCATGATCATTTCAATTGCAAATCACACATTCATAAGCTTTATAAATCAAGTTCGCAACCCATTATAAGAAGTCTAATCACATGTCTCCAAGATGGGTTTTAGCCTACATTCATAATTATATAATCAAAACATAAATCCATACAATAATCCATGGTGAATTCAAAGAAGAAAATGAAAAGGAAATGAAGAACTTGGGTTCTAATGGTATAAAATTTGACGTAAAGCTATTTTAACAAAACTGAACGTCAATTTCAACCTTTCTCTCTCCAAGACACTCCCAAGCCCCCAGACCCCTTTTTTCTTCAAACTCAGATTCAATCCGGCGGGGTGGCCGCCGGCGATCCACGCTGTGCTGGCCACCCCCACCACCCCTACCTAGATAGAATTAGACTCTTAGCCTCCCCTTCTTCCTCTAACCGGAGACCCCATCCCTACCGACCAGCTACGGTAGCCGTCGACGGAGTTTACAGATCCATTTGCTGAACGCCGGCCTCAGCAACGGGAACCACAGATCGGGCAACGGGCAACGTGCTCACTGTCCAGACCGGATCCACTTCTTCGATGCCGACGGATGCCGGAAATTTCAGGTAGCTTCGGTCCTTCCTTGCTACCAGATCTGTAGGAAAAATGGGCCTTTTCGGCTTAAGCCGCGCAGGTCACGCGCAGCCGAAACCCCACGCACTGACGAGGCATACGCGCTGACCACGCTCCTCTGTCAGTCGGTAGCTGACTGTGCCTCCACGAACCACGCGCCGCCTTTGCCGCGCGTGGCATTCACGCGCCGCGGCTACAATTCCAGCAGGCTCCATCTTTGGAGGATCGAGAGATAAGGGAATCTTTTCTTTTTATTTTTTTGTTTATCTAGTTTTATTTTAGTTTTTATTTTATTTTATTTTATAGGGTAGTTTATTTTTTAGTTTTTTGAAAGGGAGTTTCATTTAAATTAGGGTCCTTTTGCTCAACTATTGGTCAAGTGGGTTTGTCTGCCAATTCTTTGCTTTTCTGATGAGTCCTTTTGCTTGGTTAAGCTTTGTTGGCTTTCGATCTGTCTTACATCGCAGAAAGGAGAAATCCAAGTCGGGGTAGTTTTTTAACTGACCTTCCGGCGCCTTTGTCAGATTCAGATTTGTAGACCGTTTGGGTTGAGAATCATTTGATTCATCAATTTAGTTCGTGTTAGGCAGCCTGCTGATGTGTCTTGTCTCTGTACAAACAACCTTGGAAGTCTCTTACATTAGTTGGGGATCTTACCACTCGCAATGAGACTGACTAGGAAGTGAGTGCAGTTTCAAGGTCATCGTCCGATACTATAGCCAAATAGTAGTCAGTTAGTTAGTCTCAGATTAGCTGGAAGTACATTTGGTTATGACCACTTATCTTTCAACACCCTTTCCCTTTGTTTCTTAGTTTTGTTACTGTAGATTTAGTTGTTTAGATAGGCTATTCTGGCCTTAGGTAAAGAGAAGATTTAGTCTTGAATATTGTTAGTAACTTCTCTGTAATCTATCAATTTGCCTCCACTTGTGGAGAACAGCCTTCGGGCAACTTGTAGCCACTAAGGCCCTTATTTGGTCTTATGTGTATTATGTTCTGTTTTTAATTCGGTTGAGGAGCCATGAATAATCCTCCCATCTATGATGGTTTTGCGTAAAAAAAAATGGTATAAAATTTGATGCCTTACATCCCTTTTATATCCCAAAAACTTTTAAGTAAAACAAAATAATATGCTACTTGTAGCATTCTTTCGCGGCCCGCGAGATGTCCTTCGCGACCCGCGAGAATCAGCAGTATCAAAAACCAGCAACACACATACATCGCGGCTCGCGATCAGTGATTCGCGGCCCGCGAGAGTATGACCTTCACGCCACTTCTATGACCGGTTTTTCAATGCTTTTTGGTCCTTTTGGACAGTCATAGAAGGTCTTCAAACCATCCAACTCCATAGCAAGTGCAAATCAAAGGCTAAAATACACATTTTTACTTTTAAACCACTATGAATGATTCAGCTTTAAAGTTCAGGATTTTGGTACAAAATACTACCTAAACTAGCTCTCAAATGTTGTAAAACAATAGTATATTTAGGCCCTATCAAAATGCCTCTAGAGTTCTCGGCACCAACAACATAAAATTTAGACTTGTCAAGGAATCGAATAATCATTTTTGGTTAGCCTTGTTAGTTCTCAGGGCCATTGATAGTACATGGGCCGAACAAGCCCATCATCCATAGTAATAACGGCAAAGCCCATTGAAATTTGGTTGACTTTCGGGAATCTTCATGGAAACAACCACGACACGTGCGAATGATCGATTGAACTGGATATCCCACATGCTCTAGTACGATTATACTAGTCGGTGACTTAGTAGATAACCATCTTATTTTCGAAGGTGAGTCACTATGAATTACTAGAGAATCATTCATGGCAAGGACAAAGGTAACTCATTCTCATTTTATTCGATATACTTTATTCATGTTGATAATTCTTTATCCAAATACCTTCTCTAATTTTAGTGTCTAGGTCTCTTCCCCAAAAACTTCTTGGGACTTTTTTTGCACATCTCCAACATTAGTAAGAGAACCACACTCATCGACACTCACAAATGCATTAGTTATCTTTGGCGCATCATATAGCTAAGGGTAAATTGAGCCATAAGTTATCCTCCCCACTTAAGCATCATATTTATACTTATGGTCATATTCTTTTCAAACGCCTTCGCTAATGTGGGCTTCAGACCCTCTTCTCCCGAGGACTTTTGTGAGCTTTGTTTTGCATATATCCGACAATTGTATGAGTAGAAAAAAAAGCTCTCCGACAAACACAATGTCATATGTGGTAAAGTGGACCATAAGTTATCTTCTCAACTTTATTTTTATTCCACCCATCCGAAATCTAGTTTTCTCATTAGTAAAACAAATTTGATATGTTCAACATAAAGATATGAGGTTTTAGATCATTATCCTAAGGGGCTATCACTAGTGTAGGAATGTGGTGAAATGATATTTTTTTATTGAGGGATGTGGAGACGGCTATGTCATGTTTGGATCACGATGGATGGTGATGTTAAAATTTTCTTTGAAGAAGTTTTAATGCTATAAACCCTTCAAATATCATTTGTAAACCAGACTCGCAAATTTGATCGACCAACATTTGAGAGTTTGTACCATCTGCGCGCAATCACAACTTTTACAAAATAATATTATCAAAATCACAGTAACCACCATCGATCATCACCATAACTCAAAAAGCCCAATAAACTTTGACCCCTTCATTAGCAAATTAGCATTCAAGCCCACAAAATTTCGACAACTACTAGAAGTAAAGATTTGAATCAAATTTAACATGTATTGTTGGTTGAATTGTTTTAAGTGTAGCTTGATTGAAGACCATTTAAGAAATTCATTTCATGATCATGACAGTGATTAATTACAACACTGTAATTGATTTAGTGGCGGTAGATATTTCACTGGACATGGCAAATCACAAGACCTGCTATTTTCTTTAAATACAAATTTTATAAGTTTATAATTTAAATAATTTTTACTTTAACATTTTTAATTAATATTTATCATTTTATATTAAATTTTGACCTAGCATAATTTTTTTTTCCTACAGGATCCATTTTATCATCGATGGGATTTTGACCCGACCCATTAGGCCATTACTTGTTAGCGACTTAGCGTCATCCATCTCTTTGCTAAAAAATTCATAACAAACAATTAAATGATGGTGGTTGCTAGCTCGAAAAATGCGTTTAGACCACTGTCGCCATTGACGAATTCTACATTGTTGCATGTACTACTTGCAATAATAATAATTCGTTTTATACCATTCCCTGATCTTATATAGCCTTGATGTAAAGATAAAAGACGATTCACCAGTTTGTATTATAAAGCAGATTATGTATACATTAATTATTAACCAACGTTACAAGTTATAAACTTTAACCTTCAAACTTTGGTGGATATAAATATAATTACTTTTTTAATTTTTTTTAAAAAGATATAAATATAATTACTAATCATGACTAAATAATGTGTGAGTTTCAGAAAATATAATGCATGGTTACGTTTAAGCTCGTTCAAATCCAATTTGTATAACACACAAGTTTACAACTTTATTTATTAATTAATATAATAAAGTGAAAGCTCACACTCACACTCACACTCACACTCACACTCACACTCACATGTATAGTACAAACTTCAAAGTTACACTTCTCTCAGAAAAACAACCTTAAAATACTTATACTCGAAATCTCATTAATTAGTACAAACACAAACGGTAATTAAAACCAGTAGAACTAGATGTCAGCGAGGTGCACGGGTGGGAGCTGCGACATCACCAGGTCAAGCAAAGCTCCTTCTCGAGGTTGACCGCCGTGAAGAGTATGGTCAGCTTCTAGTTCAAAAAAACACAGTAATTAAAAATCAGTCTATATATATATATATATATGTATGTATGTAAGTATATGTGTGTGTATTGATCCGAACCTGCGGCATAGAGAGTTGGTGCATCCCAGGATGGCGGATCAGCGTTGATGTTGATCTGCGCGTCCTCGTCTTCGAGGCCGCCGACGTTAAGATCTTCAACATTGAGATTAAGGTTATGATGATTCATGTCTGGCAGGCTTGGCATCATGTTCATGTTCATATCGACCATGTTCAGGTTGATGTCCATGTTCAGATCTGGCCTCGGATCATCTCTGCACACCAAAAACCACATGCATATACATCAAAACACTAGCAATGTTTTCTGCGAAACCGATATCAAAACGGAACACGAACCCGATGGAAAGGTATGACGTGTCCTGATCCAAGAAGCTGAGATCGGTCGTGGAAGACTGAGGCGGCGCCAACGGATGGTTGAGATCATCTTTCTCAGGGAACCAGTCCAGGATGTTGTTCGGGATGTTGATGTCGAACCCGTGAACATCAGAGCTCTGCTGAATCATGTTCACCTGGATTCATACATACATATAAGCAAGATGCAGAACATTACAGATGCATATATAATACTATATATTAGAGAAAAGTTATGGCCATGTTGTTACCTGTGGGGAGCTAAAAGTTTCCGCCATGATTTGTTGCTGCATTTATAATACAAAGTTGATTTCATCAGTTTCTGCTGAATCGTGATGCATATATATATATATATATATATATATATATATTATATAAGGGTTCTGCTAAATCATATACCTTGCGGGCTTGGACTTGCTTCAGCGCATTTTCCAGAAACTGCTCCTTGATTTCAGCCTCACATAGTGTGCTTACGTCCCAAGGATTTCCCTCGAACACGCTACCCAAAATACAAAGTCATAAGAATGGATCCACACACACATATATACATATATATAATATACATATATATATGTATATATATAGGTACCTGAGACGTTTTTCCATCTCTTCAAGCTGGGACTTGCATCTCAGATACTCTTGTTTAAGCGCCTGGAAATGATTAAAGTGATTCATCTCAGATCAGGAGAGCTAAAACGAATCCATCACAAGAACTCAGCAGCTGACGGACTGCTTACCTCATACTGAGCTTCAATGTTTGAGCTTGATGATGAGCTGCATATATATATCCAGATCAGGAGGAGTCAAAAACGATTCATCACCAAAAAAAAAAAAAAAAACATATTCATGAAAAATAACAAAAGGAACAAGAATTGAATATCAACCTGCTGGCATCTTTTTTTATCTGAGCTTGAGTTTTCATCTTGCCTAGGGCCCTGAGCAGATACTGTAAATGGAAAGATTCAATTTTTCAGTAGTTATATATATAGTATCATATATAAACCATACAAAATAGGCAGAGAGGTATATATAAACTTGAGAAATACCTGTGGATTGTTTATGCGGCTGGAGAATCATATCCAACCGAGCAGAATCAAAATCAAACATTCCAAAAAAGTCAGAACCAAATTATAATTATATATATATATATATATATATATATATATATCAAATTAAACAAAAATGAATTACCTATCTCGATCTTCATCCGAAAGCTTCAGATTCACATACCTTGTAAGGATATCGCTTATGCTGATCATCACAAGAAAAAACACAGATCATCAACACCCCATGGTTTAAGAGGTTATATATATATATATGATAGCTAGCTAGGTCTATGGGCTAACTAATTAAATCAACAATTTATAAAGTGAATCATATATACAATTCCTACTTAAAAGCTAAATTTAGAAAGTGAAAAATTCTATTTATATATACACCTTTTTCCCCAGGAGTAGGCGCTAAGCCTTCCAGAAGAGGAAAACATGATCAAGGTAATATCAACATCACAGAGTACCGAGAGCTCATAGGCTTTCTTGACGAGACCATTCTTCCGCTTTGAGAAAGTGACCTGTCTGTTTGTTGTGTTTTCTATCTTCTTTATTTGAATCTTGACCCTCCCCATGATCTATATTGATCTTCTTCTTGTGTTCACAGAGAAAAAACACTATTTATAGCCGTGAATACCAGTTACTTATGGGCTCGGATGTAATTACAGGAACCCTCGAGTAAAATATCGTACTTTTTTTTCAGTTTTTCCAGGGGACTTGCAGACAAAGAAACACAAAATTAATTACATACGCAATTCAGTTGGGAGGATATGGAGAAAGAAATATTATAATGGTCAGAAATATTTGGCGCGGTTAGGCGGTTCCGACCAATGTGATGAGGATGGAGTGACTACATGGCGGTGTATTTAATCGGAGGAGGCTAAGGATGAAAAAAAAAAATTAATTGAAACTAGAGACATGATTTTCTTACTTTCAAACCTGATATTTTATATATTAAAATATTGTTTAGTGTATTATAACTGATCATTTCATTTCTATGTTTGATTTTTTTATTTTTAAAATTAAAATATATCAACTATGATGGTTTAGTGAGTCTTAATTCAGAATTTGTCCGATGAAAATTCAACAAACCTGAAATGAATGGATGAGAATATGTTTTTGATTTTTTTAATGGTTCAATGGATTAGATCGAAGCAACAATATTCCAGATTTCTGTCGTAGAATATCTAGACTCTTGGAGATATAAGGACATAGAGAGTATTCAAGTCCTCAACTACAAGGTTAGGAAACAAAATTAAATTTACAAATATTTATTAAATTATATATTATATGAACGCGGCCTTTCGGAAAATGAAGAGAGATCTTATATTTTTTGTTTCCATTTTTTATGTATGGGTAACATGTATCATGCATTTCTATTCTTGTGTATAAAGAAAATTAAAATGATGTATTTTCATAATCTACTACATCAATAAATAATAACATTCTAGTTATACCTCAAATGAATTTGATGGTAATGAAAATTTAATAAGTAAAGGAAAATTTGTTTTGTGGAAGATGAAATAGTGAGAAAATAAGGAAAAAATCGGATCCTTTCATTAAATTTTTGAGATTGTTCGTAAAAAAAATTGATTTGCTAGCCTCGAGATTTATGTTGTTCGAGGTAAGTTATAGGTAGCAGTAAATAAGGTTGATATTAATTAAAAAATTATGATATGCATATTAACATTTTTAGAATGGATCTCAAAGATGGTAAATCTAAATTTTCTTACTTTTGTTTTCATATTATTCAAAATTATAATTATTTTAACATAAAATTACAGAATGTATATTCTAACCATATGGATTAAGTTAGATTTTAACAAAAATCCTACATAATAATATTTCTTATAGTGTATAATTTATCAGGGACGGTGCGGTGGGAGTACATATCGTTCTATTAACGATATTCCACCGTCAAATTTTACAAGTGATTGTAAAATTTATTTGTTGATTGTAAGGTCGGCTTTTTATAATTTATATCATTCTTAACTAAGAAAATACATTAATAATTTGATATCGTTGTTAAGAAAATATAATGTGGTTGGTGGAATCAAATCTGTCAATTGTTGAACAGCGATAGTTTGCATCGTTCGTTTATATTCGATCCAAACAAGAAAGAGACACCTGAAAACTGAAACATCCAATTATGGCTAAAAAGTTGTTTTGTGTGACATGAAAGCAAGGCCTAACAAATATCTACAGGTCCAATTCTTCGATCCTCTTCAACAAACAAGATTGGTCACATCAAATTTCAAGAAATCCAAGTTGAGAGCATCACAAGAAGGTAAAGTTTCTCTTACAATACGCGATTATAGATTTCACATATAAGTGCGATATCAGATTTAAGTTAAGTTTTTCTTACAAAAGGCGATTCTAGAACTCAAATTTTAGTTCGATATCATACTTAAATTTTATCAAACACGGAATTTATATTCATTTAACCACTATTTACCACCCCATTCATTTGAATTTTCAGGTAAAAAGGAGAAGGTTATGGCAATGAATCACTAAGTAACATTTCATGGTGATTGATGAGCTCATTATTTCTTCAAAAATGGATGGGCGCAAATTCAAAGCAGGCGGAGGAGAGTTATTTATGAACAAAGTATGTGTTCTTCTTCTTATTCATTTCGGCACAGTTCAATCTGCACAAATTAGTTTTTCTTATTTAAAAAAAAAATTGATCAAAAATTTACACGCATATATAATTAATGACGAGAACTCAAAAATGACTGATGAATTGAATTTTACGATCAAAATTAATCAATTTAGTATTTTATATAACTATCATCTTTTCATGATCCTAGCTATACTTATTCTCCTTGCAGGATAATGACGATGGTTGGTATTTTGAGCTCTCGTTTCTTGTGATCTTAGGGACTGCCGTTGTCATTTTTTTCCTGACTTTAAAGCTCCTCGGAGCATGCGATGAAGATGAAGCAGAGATCGGAACTTTCGCCGGCCGAAACGAAAGGTCGCATTTGTTGCCGGAAAAGAAGAGCGTTAGATTACCGTACGGAACCGATGAAGAAGACGACGATGAGTCGGTGGTGGAATCAGGTACATGCAGGTCTACGGAGGATCTGTATGACGCAAGACTCTGTGTAATTTGTTACGAAATGCCCCGAAATCGCTTTTTTGTTCCTTGCGGGCATTGTTCTACTTGCCGAGATTGCTCTAAGAGGTAAATTAATAATGCATTTCTCGTCACGTACGTTCGGTTGTTATTATGTAAAATTTTACTTTTCTTCATATATAGACAAAAAAACACGGCCAAGTACATCTTAGTTCAATTCAGCAAAAAAAAAAAGTCAATACATCAATTTTACTTTCTTTTAGTTCACCTTAGGAGTGGAATCAAAAAATATTATTGGTGGGAGTTAACGTAAAATTCAAACAAAATTTTTATGCAAATCTTATCATGTACTAGGGTCATGTTTGGTAGAGCCTATTTTTTTTTGCTGAATTGAACTGAATAAACTGAACTAAAAATTAGCCTGAATTTCATCAAATTATATTTTCACTTAACTGAACTAAACTAGACTAAAATAAATAAATTCTGGCAAACGTGACCCAAGTTTATCCAAATTAAGTTATTATTTAGCAAAACATAATTTTTCTAATAAAATAAAATTTAAATTTTAAATAATAATTATTTGGTTGGTGGGAGCTCCACCACTAACATATACTCCCTCCGTCCCAACCAAAACTTCTTACTTTACTTTTTTGTCCGTTCCAACCAAAACTTCTTACTTTCATTCTTTCTTCTTTTGGTAAAAAACAACTATAAAAGACAAACATACCCTTAATGAATTCTTACAAACAACCATAACAATAAGTGATATTTATACCCCTTAAAACTTCACTTATAAGATATAAAATGTATTTTTCTTAAAATCCGAGTCAAAGTCAACTAAAAAGTTTTGGTTGGGATGGGGGGAGTACCGGAGAACATGACATACAATACAATGTTCGGGCTATAAATACTAGAGTTTCTAATATATAAAAATGAATTTGACAGGATCATGGTGGAAAACAGGATTTGTCCAATCTGCCGAAGCGTTATTGGTAAAGTAAAGAAACTATTGCTTCCATAGAATAGAGCTTAATTGAGTTTATTTTGCGTAGAAGTTTTGTTGTTTTGAACTCTATTAATGTTCACTTGAACAAACTCCATAATGTAGCCAATAGTATAGGTACATTTCTTTTATCATGGAGGTTAATCATATATGTACCTTAATAATGGTCAAAACCGACCTTTTCCAAATTAAAGAGAGCTTATCATAGCTTTTAAGTAATGTAAGTTGAATGCAAAAGTCAAATAGGAATGATAAAAGTAAAAGTATAGACGTCATAACTTATTTATTTTGTTTCACTAATTTTTTTATTAGATATAATTAAACACTATAATTTCTCGAAGGAAATGATTCAATATATAATATTCATTGCACTGGTATTCTTGTACTAGCGTGCTGACTTTGTAAATCTTAACTCCTAAACCTCTAGTCGGTCATTGAACCGTTTGTTTTCAATTTTTAGGTGATTTGAAAAAATTTGAAAATAAAATAAATGCCGGTCTAGAAGTACTAGTGCACTTTTTAAAAAACTCATGAATTACAAAGAAGTCAAAGTTTCAAACACTTTTCTCAAACCAAAATTTATCCACCATTGAATTTTATAATTACATTTATGATTTTTCTAATGTATAGCCACGAGGTACGATAAATCAAATGACATTCTATTTTTTGAATGAATCCAAACAAAAATAAACGTACTAGTTCAAATCCAAAGCGGTAAAATCCTTTTTACATTCCTCAATACCATCGATCGATATTTTTCAAATATCAAACAAACAATGTATATATTGTTATAGTTTACGTGTATATTGATTTTGGGGTTACAACTTAGTATGTGGTTTTGGAGAATGTTTTGGTGTTGGGCTGTTATGGATGAAAAATGAGGAAGGGATGAAAATATGAATTCATAACCTACCATGAGTCATGCGTATGCATGCATATTTTTTAAAAAAAATACCCGTCTTACCCCTTAGTTATATGGATTATTATTATTATTATTATTATTATTATTATTATTATTATTATTATTATTATTATTATGTATTTGATAGATAAAATAGAATGTTAATAAAACTTATTATGAAGTTAAAATTATTTTGTTTTACAATATTTGATCTTTCTTGATACTGGTGTTTTGATTAAGTAGTTACAAAATGAATACTTTTAATACTTTGACTACATGTTTTTTGGGATTTGCTACATGCAGGACCATTTTTCTCATGTAGGACCATTTTTTTACCAAAATACCCTTTTATTGTAAAGGCAAAAAAACCTACTCAAAATGCAAGGGTACACTTGGGGGTATTATGATATAAAACCGGTCATGCATGAGAAAAATGGTCCTGCATATAGCAATTGGGTATTTTTTTTGTATGTAAAATATTTTATTTTCAATATGTAAATGTATATAATGAAGTAGATTCTAATTGGACATACATAATTAGGTGGGGGTAAGGATGTGTCATGAGGCGGGAATGTGTTTAAATTTTATACCTGTCATGAGTGATGAGACGTCTGGAATGAGAATGGAGGAATTTGTCATGATCACCCCAGACTCACCCCAATGTCATCCTTAGTCAAGACCAAAAAAAACAAAAATTGGCCTAAAAAAACTTGAATGCAATTTTCTAACTGTAAACTCAATTGCTATATGCATGTACATTTTTCTCTAGCATGTTCAAAATGTACCATAATACCTCCAAAGTTTAGCATTGCATTTTGAATTACTTTTTTTTACCTTGACATACTAAGGGCATTATGGTAAAAAAGTAGACATGCACGAGAAAAATGGACTTGCATATAGCAACCCCCAAGATAAATTATGTTAAAATCTTGCCATAACAAAACTCACGTGAACGAGTACTGTTAATGAAATAAATACATTATGATGATCATGATGAGAATGAAAACCGACAGCACGACTATAAGTAAACCATTATTACATCAATTACTCTTTATGGGACCATCATACTAGATAGCTTCACGTGCCTCCGCCAGGAGTATTGTAACTTGCTCTATCAATGCAGTGATCCCATATTTAGGATGTTGCGGCGTTGTTTGAGATAAGGGGCACGTGCTCTTAAAGTCGTTCAATGTTTGAGATATTGTGACCAACAATGATACGGTGTTTGCAGGTTGTGATTACTGTTCGAGACATGGGAACTTGCCCCCACCATGTCGTTCGATCTCTTGAAATAGTATATCCTACTTTTTCGTGAACACACACTTCTCTATGATCTGGCATCTGGGCTGTTGTGACCAACATTTTGAGAATGGGAGCCACATGCCCCCATTATCTGACGTTCGGTATATGGTGACCCAGACTCGTCACATGCCCTCATAATTTTGGGTACAATAATTAATGATGCTTATAATAGTAATGTTGCGTTAAATTTATAGTATCAGAAGTAAATTAATGCAGAAAATCAAGTTATATCTCATTCCCCAAGGACTGAGTCAGTTAGCCGACTTTTTACTTTTCTAGTCTCACATTGTCTTTATCAGTTCCTAATTTAGACATTCTCAACACGTTATTTTCTTGATATATATAACCGACTTCTTAATGTATACTGGACTAAAACAATACTAGCCCATCACTCCAAAGTAACAGGTGAACCCAATCTAGAGGCGATTGGGCCCAAAACACCAGAACTGGTCAGCCAACCGTACGACCATGAATTAAGGAATAAATGTGTTTACCACAACCAGCCACATGTGGCATGATTGAGGAATATGACTGAGAAAGAAGGGATATGCGTATTTCTTCAAGGAATATAAATACCAAAGATCAACTTATAAAGGGGTGAGAACTGTGAAACTAACGAACTAAATATATTTCGATCTAAACTGACTTTAGAATCAGAGGTCTAACCCCGGATCCATTCCGGAGACTTTGCAGGTGATCTCCGGCGATTAGACGGAAACATCGGGGCTGTGAATATATAGTCGCAACATTGGCGCCATTTGTGGGGACGATTTTAATTCATTACCCGTGGTCGTTACCACTTACCCGAAGGGGCCAGGGAACATCTCATCGGAGTAGTCATTCTACCTCTAGAACAATAAGTCAGAGGAGGGAGGATGAGCAAGAGCAATATGAGGATGAGATCAACAATATGAAGAAGAGGAATATCAATTCGAAGAAAAAGAACAATATGGGGACAATGCAGAATCTCCCGATCATGCCCTACAGAGGGAGAGGGAGGCATTCGAAACCTTTTTAGAGGCACAAAAGGAGACCCCGTATGTGCAATTCAAAAGGGAAAGGAGAGATCAAGAAGGGAGTAGGGGCAACCTAGATCGAAGAGAATGAAGAAATGTTCCAAATGAGAACCGAGAGGAAAATCTCAGATACATAAAAGAGCTACACTCTATCATCGCCGACGATGAGAGTGACCATTCGCCTTTCTCCAGAGAGATACAGGGTTATCACATGACTGGCAACTTTAAACTTCCACTTCATGTGAAAATATATGATGAAACGTCAGATCCAAAGGATTTTTGGCTATATATTGCTTTTTCTTATGATTTTCTTTCATTCTAAATTGTTTATATTGTGATTTTTATGTGTGATGAGCTTTTGGGTTGAACTTAGATGTTGTAAGTGTTTATAATTACACTACTTCATGTCCTGTCCTAACCACAACGCATAAGGAATGGGGTACTGTGTAACCTCTGCCACTGAAATTTCCTCATTGCAACCTCCATTGTAGCCCCACTACATACACCCACAACAACAAAAAAATACTGGTCTCGAAGCCCAATCAAATTCAACTCCAATTCAAATTTCACAAAACCCCAAACTAATTCAAACAAATCCCAACTTCCACGATAATTGGTGGTGATGGTGAGAATCATATGTAGGTAGGGAGAATATGATGGCAAAAATGGAAGAGATGGTGGAATACTATTTTTAATACCAACTTTTAATGTTATTAGCTTTCACGTTATATTTTATCATATAATCAACACATGGCAAATTTTTACAGTCCTTTGGGATGCATTTTGGTATTTTCATAATTTAAAAGCTTGAATTTACTTGATTTGGAATAAGAGATGTGGTAAAATATATAATATAGATTCTAAAACATAAAATTACCAACATACCCCTATAGCCAGTAAAAGTTTAGCAAGCGTAGACTAATGCATGCAACTGAACGTAACCGAATTATATCCTAAGTAAAATGTTCACAAATGTAAGGGTAGAAAGTAGGATGTTTACTTTTGTTAAGTCAATAAATTTATTTTTCAAGATACTTTACGGTACTATAAAAGAATTTGTTCTAGTAATTTTTTTTGTAATTTAATATTATGAAAATTGATCTAATAACTTTTGACTTTGTATTGACTTACTTAAAACCTACTATTATAGGTCTTTACATGTTTGCAGCTTGTACCCCATTTTTTTCTTTTTATGTTATTTTATAGGTAAGGGGAAGCCTATATAATCCCCCACCAACGGTGGATTATATTAAAAAAAAGTCTAGGGTTTGAGAATTGAGAACATATGAAAATCACTAATCAACCGTCGTGCCAGTAAAAGTTTAGCAAGTGTAGACTAATGCATGCAACTGAACGTAACTGAATTATATCCTAAACTGAACGTAACTGAATTATATCCTAAGTAAAATGTTCACAAATGTAAGTCAATAAATTTATTTTTCAAGATATTTTATGGTACTATAAAATAATTTGGTCTAGTAATTTTTTTTTGTAATTTAATATTATGAAAATTAATCTAATAACTTTTAACTTTGTATTGACTTATTTAAAACTTTGATTATAACTTCCGCATGTTTGCATGTTGTGAGATGCAAATACAATAATGCGAAGAGATGGAAAACTTCATGTGGCATTAGCTAAGCAAATTTACCAGAAAATTAAATCAATTATGGTGTGAGCATAAAATCTCAATAACAACTATGAATCTTCCTCGACCTTGCACCATTGGAAAGCCAAGCACGCACTTAATTTAAAGTTCTTCTAGAAATTAGATTTAGCCGACTGAATTGACAAAGTTGAACCGGCTAATCTTCTTTGCACATGCTCACAAGTCATCTGGTGGACCATGAAGAAGAAAATGCCTCCCACAATTCATTCCAATCATCTTTCTTATGTGGCAATCCAATTTCTTGCCTTTAAACCAAATCTCACAATACTTAAAAAAGTAAAATAAAAATCTCAAGATATCCCAAATTTTACCCTTTTTTTTGCTACTTTCACAAAAATCCCAAAAAAATTTATTGAAAAAGAAGAAGATATATACACATATCCAAAATGATTTGACATATATGAGAATCTTTACAACAAGTTACCTCTTGGGTTTGCAGACTTTTCTCTCTCCTAGCGCAGAACTAGGGTTTAAGAGGGATCGTACCTTTCAGACGGCAACACCAACTCAGAATCGATCGGAATTTGATTGCAACAAGCAGCAGACTATGGAGAACACGACGCTAGAGAAGATAGCAAAATTGTCCCCGACGGCGGCAGAAGAAGACGAGCCAGAAGTTTTTGGCGAGGCAACAGAGAACGAGGAGGACATAGAGCGGATATTGGTGGGGAAGCTGATCGCCCCACGACGTATTTCGCCAGAAGGTATTCATAGTTTGTTTTCGAATGTTTGAAGGCTTCGTGATTTTTCCTGTAAAACCCTCGGTAGCAATATCTACCAATTTGAGTCTGGTAACCCTAGCGACAGAGCTAGGGTTTTTGGAGGCCATCTATGGATCTTTGACCGAAATCTGCTCGTCCTTAGGAAACCGGTTGCAGGCATGGTGACGGAGGACATGGACTTTAATGCGGCCATGTTTTGGGTACACGTAAGGAAGGTTCCAAGAGATAAACTGAACCTGGTAGTTGCTGAAACCATAGGGAACTCAATCAGGAGATTTGTATCAGTGGAAAAAGACATTGATGGTCGCGTAGTCGGCGATTTCTTGAGGATTCAGGTTGATATTGATATCCGGAAACCATTGAAACGAGTTCAGAAACTCAAAGGAGTACCGCACGAGATGCCTTTGGTGTATGAAAAGCTCCCTGCATTCTGCGATTTCAGTGGGATCATCAGGCATGGAAGGAATTCATGTGGTTCCAGATTCATAGCTCCTCTAGAGGAACAAAAAGACATACGCTATGAGCCGGGTTTAAGTGTTGAGCCAAACCAATCTCCGTTTAGGGGCTGGTGGAATAGAAGGAGAAGCTCGGACTGGTCCAGGGGCTTTAATCCAAGGGATAAGGTGGAGCTGAGAGGATCAGAAAGCTACAAGAGGGAGACGAGATATGGACTGGTCTGCCATGATGCAAGTGGGGAAATAGAGCCAATCGCGTCGGTGTTGAAAAAGCCGGGCCCGGTGAAGATGAGGGATTTTCCCACCCCGGACCCGGATTGGGCCTTTAAACTGGCTGAAGAAAAGCGACGGGGAAAGATGAAGGTGGCTGAGGTGGAGGGACAGGACGCTGACACCATGGATGTGACTAGGATATGTATGCCGACGGGTCAGGAGTTACAAATAAATGTGGAAGCAAACGAAGTGGAAACTATTATGGTGGTGGAGATGCCAGTGGAGGAGAACGTTTCAGTTCACCAGGAACGGAGTCGGGAGCAGCTTGCAGTCGCTACGGAGCAGCTCTACGGTGGTGTAAGAGGAAGCGGTCTGGTGGAGAAAATCGGCAAGGAGCAAGAGAAAGCCATGATTTTCACGGTGAGGGCGGCCGCGGAGGAGATAGCTACAATAGTCCAATCTTCGACGAAGACCATGACAGCAAATTATGAGTCACCACTAAAGAGGATTTTGAAGCATATGGAAGCGGCTCGCCGGAAGAAGACATGTTTATCCCTAGGAAAGAAAACAAAAAAGAGAGGCAGGCCTACAGGAACAGTAGGGGTAACAAGGGTAACAAAGAGGAAGCTGATATTGAATGATGTTATTGAACATGATGTTCACTCTGGATGGGATGACAAACGTGCAAGGGCTAGCAAGGATGTTTCCTGTGCACAGGCTACCACCACCACTCAGGCAGAGACTGGCATGAAGTCCCAGTCCTGCCAAGATCCAGGAGTCGTCCCAGATGGAACCGTCTGGATGCCCTTCAAGCTGAGTGGAAAGATCTCCAGACGGTTCAGGAAAGGCGCACTAGTATGTGCCTAACCTTTTTATTTTGTTTTGCAGCTTGTTTACCACTTGAGTTCTTTATTTTGATACAAATAACCGGCGAGGAGCTACATCTCGTCGAGGTAGGAGCTGATGCCCGAGGGTCTTCCGGAGGCATCTCATGGGAGAAAGAGGATGGGGAACCCCTTTGGAAGCCCTTCGATGTAAGGAAAGTTTTTCCGGATGTCGCGACAATGCCAATGGAAAAGTCCTCATCAGAGTTAGGGATTAGTACATTTATGGGGCCATGTTGGTCGCCTTGCTCTTCAACATTATATTTAGCTCATTCCCTAGCGATACTCACAAAGTCGAGCACCCTACTAGAGAGGGCTAGTCTTAACCATATTCAACCGCTGCTGGACGATTTCCAGTAATCTACGAATGTAATAAATATTGTTATTTTCAAAAAAATAAAAATGATTTGACATATGATTTAAATCGAATCTGGTCCAACTCAAAACTAATCCGAGAACAAATTAATCTAATAACTTTGACTCAAATGCGATTAAATGTCTTTTTTTTTTTGAAAAATGTAATACTTTCATTCAACTTCAAGGTTCTGGAAATCGTCCAGAAACGAATGATAAGAAACTCGGGGGTGAAACCCAAGAATCATACAAAAGGGGGTTCGACTTAGCATAATTTTCCAGAGAATGAGCTATAAAGTTCTGACTACGGGGAACCCAATAAGGTCTCAACCAGGAGCTATTCTCTAGCAGGCTTCGAATCCTAAGGACTGATTTCAGGAAATTCACCGAGCAATCCACCTCTTGGTGCACCATCTGGACAACATGAAGTGCGTCCCTCACCAACTTTACGACCGGATGGTTCATATCTCCTGCCAACACTAGCGCTTCCTCCAGGGCCAAGCATTCAGCCAAGGCCGGGTCACTGACGTGCGGGATCCTTCTTGTCACAGCTCGCAAGAAGTGTTCGGACTCGTCCAGTGCAACAATGCCTACTCCTGCGTCCACATCCAGTATTCCAGCATCAAAGTCAATCTGAATAACTGGATCCAGTGGCCTCAACAGTGTCTGCGGCAACAAAGAGCTGGATAATTCTTCTCTCTAGTTCTAAGCATTCATGTAGTTCCTCAAGTTGGCCACCACTCCTGCAGCAATGACGTTGGCCACCACTCCTGCAACAATGACGTTGGCCGCCAACTCAGTCTGCTCGAATATCCTCTTGTTCCACTGAAACCATATTCCATCACAGACCATCACCACGAGACAGCAAAATTCATCATCCTCGTCCTTCAGGAGCAACCTGAACTACGTTTCTCCCCTCGGCTCCATCACATCATCAACCTTATGCATCAGGTTGACTGTCCCCCACACGACTCTGGCATATTCACATTCAAAGAATAAGTGAGCCGTCGAATCCTTCTCCTCCATGCAGAACGGACAGGTCTAAGCCACCTCCACTCCTCCCCGCCTCAAATTAGAGACCGTCGGAAGAGAGTCTCTGCAAAGTCTCCATGCAAAATGCAGCGCCCATTTCGGAACTCTGAACTTCCAGAAGCGACCCCAAAATGCCGAACTCTCTGCATGTAAAGCCGCCGGTGCAGTCTGAGTTAGTTGCCTCGCCTCCACCACAGTGTGATAAGCAGAACGAACCATGTACTTCCCCTGGTTCGAAAAATGCCATATCCACTTATCCGACGAGCTCAGATTGCAAAGCGGCATTTCCCTAATCAGCTCCGCATCCTCCCTCATAAACACCTTCTCCACTAGTCCCATCTTCCACCACCTGGTATCCTCATTAATCAGGTCAGCCACCCTAATCAAATGTCCCGGGATATGTAGTGGATCCTGGACCATAAAGTTCCCATCCCTTGGAATCCATGGGTCATTACATATCGATGTTTGCATTCCTGAGCCTATCGTTCTCCTCGCCCCCTTCCGAATCAGCTCCAGCGATCCATTGATGCTCCTCCAGGCCCATCCCAAGTCCGACGCTAGAAGGTCCCCATTGCGATAGTACTTTGCCTTCATCACTCTAGCAAGCAGCGACCCTGGTTCTGTAAGTAACCTTCACGCATGCTTCCCTAGAAGGGCTTGGTTAAAAGCACCAATATCCCTGAATCCCAATCCTCCATTTCCTTTTGATCGAACCATCTTCTTCCATCCAACCCATAGGATCTTCCTCTCTGAAGAAGAGCCGCCCCACCAAAAGTTGTTGAGCAGGCCATGTATCTCCTTCACCACGTAGCCTGGCAGCTGGAAGCAGCTCATGGTGTAGCTCAGAATTAGGGCTGGAATCGGTACGGATACCATGTTTTTTTCTCAATACCATGTACCATACCAAGTATGTTGGTACACGTATTTTAAAAACCAATACCAACCAAATATGTCGGTATACCAATATGTTGGTAACCAACAAGTTCGGTTGGTATTCGGTATATACCGTTACCGTACCAAGATTATAAAAATGGTAAGAAATCTTTAAATTTGTGGGAAAAATTTCGAACTCAAAAATTTGTTTGCTTAAATCATATAGTGGTGATTCAAGATGAAATTTGGTTGCTTAAATTTTACAATTTCAAGCTTAAATATGCAATTTAGTTGTTTCCAACCAGTTCAGTCTTAAATATACATTTCATAGTGAAAATCAAAATAGGCTTTATGCAAGTGGTATAAAATAAGTTTTTAATTTTGAACTCATAGGATGACGATGAATCTCTAGAGACTAATTAGTAGTTTAAAGAAGAAGAATAATGGGTGATTAGTCTTGGAAATAGAAACTTAGTCGGCATGTTCAAAGAATTTATTTTGAAAAATAATACTAGAAGACTTGAAAATGGAAAGAAACTAATGATAATTAAAATTATAGGGTAATTAAATAATTTAATTACATATGTTGGTACGGTACGGTAATACCGTGGTATTTAAAATTTAATACCAATACCATCCTAACATTAAATCATGGTACGGTAATACCGTACCAACAATGTCGGTAACCAATTTAATTGGTATTGTTTGGTAATGGTATGGTTGGTAAGTCGGTTGGTACGGTATCTTGGTACAAAATTCCAGCCCTACTCAGAATAGCCTGAAGCACAGACTTAATCATGATCTCCTTCCCCGCCTTCGACAGGTTCTGCTCGTTCCATCCATCTATCTTCTGCCGAATTCGATCCTTAATTGACTGAAATATCTCGCCCTTCTTCCTCCCTATTGTAGGCAGCCCCAAATACTTCTCATGAGACTCCACTTAAGGAATTTTCAGCACCTCGCAGATCCTCGGTCTGATCTCCCTGGACTTGTTTGGGCCGAACAGCACCCCCGATTTGTCCACGTTGATCTTCTAGCTTGAAACCGCCTCATAAAGGGTCAGTGCCCAATGTATCCTGCTTGCCTCCTCCACTGATGCTTCCCCGAACAGTAGTGTATCATCTGCAAAGAACAAATGAGAAATTCTCGGCCCATTCAGTGATGCACAAGCTCCTTTGATCCGTTCCGCGTCTGCCAGATCCGAAAACAACATAGATAACACCTCTGAGCATATGATAAATAAGTACGGGGATAGGGGACCCCCCTGTCTGATTCCCCTCTGCGGTGAGAGCTGCCCGAACTCCTCACCATTCAAGATAAAAGAGAACTGGACTGATGACAAGCACTGATGGATGGTAGCTATAAAAGATGGTGGGAAACCAATTTTCTTTAGTGTCCTCGTCACAAAACTCCATTCAATTCTGTCAAAAGCTTTACTCATTGAATGTGGAAAATTGAACTGAACTGAAAATTTATGTATTAATAAAAAGAATCAGCAAGAGTGAATTAATCTAAATTTTATCAAATTGCAATTTCACTGTAATTTTATCAAACACTATAAGATCAAACAAATAGGGCCCAAAAATAAGTTTTTCATGAGTTGTAATGTACTTCCTTTGTCTTAATGTGGGCATTGATTTCATTCCTTAATTTTTGATACATTAAAGTGTTTTAGTAGATGTTAAATGGACAAATGTATCGTTCAATAATTTCCTTAAACAGTAGCATCGCTATCTCATTTAATTCGTTAGCATTTTTGGCAAGGTGTCACACAATTTTTGCGTTTATTTCACATGATAATGTGGAATATTGACAGGTATGTAGGGTACTTCACCTTATTACAAATACGAAAAACGAATTTATACATAGAAATATCATTAAATAAAATATCATCTATAAGAAAATGCGCAAAATTCCTCTGATTGATTGAAATTAAGAATTTAATTAAGAATACAATATAATAACCTTTAGAATTATATCTCTTATTTAAGTCAATTTCCAACCTCATATATTTTGGATTAAACTTCCAAAAATATGTTTACCAAACATTTTTCTAAGTCAATAGTCAACAAGTCAATGCTTTTTCGTACCACACACGTTAGGAACCTTCTAAACCGATAAGTTCATTGTCTTTTTATTAGATTATTATTATTATTACAAAAAAAGTGCACGTAGAAAAATCAAAGTCCAATGTCCACATATAAAATGGGCCGCATAGTTATTACATTGTGCTCATTCATCAACCATGGAAATCCCCTACTTTTTTTACCTGCCGATTTTTCTGGCTCTGTACATCTTCACCAAGCATTTCCTCGCCGGAATCCGAAACCTGCCGCCGAGCCCTTTCCTCAGTTTCCCCGTCCTCGGCCATCTCTATCTCATCAAGAAGCCGCTTTTCCGAAGCCTCGCCAAGATTTCCGACCGTTATGGCCCCGTCCTCCTCCTCGATCTCGGCTCCCGCCCCGTCCTCGTCGTCTCCTCCGCCGACGCGGCGGAGGAGTGCCTCCACAAGCACGACGTCGTCTTCGCGAACCGGCCGGATTTGCTGCCCGGAAAATACCTCGGTTACGGCTACACGTCGCTGGTGTGGGCCCCGTACGGCGACCATTGGAGGAATCTGAGGAAGCTGTCGGCGCTGGAGCTCCTGTCGTCCCACCGCCTGCAGACGCTTCACGGGATCCGCGCCGACGAGGTGAGGCTGATGCTGAAGAGGGCTTTCACGGCGTCCCGGTCGGAAAAGAGCGTGGAGGTTAGGAGCCTGTTTTTCGAGCTCATGCTCAACGTCATGATGAGGATGATCGCCGGAAAAAGGTACGGTTAACGATCATCGATCTTTACTTATTCTGTTATTCATTACGATCCACATGTTATTCCATTGTTAATGTCTTGATCAACTTTTTCAAAGAATAATCATATATTATTAGAAATAGTACATTGGATGAATTTTATTATATGCAATTAAAAGTTATTGCTGGTGAAACATAATAAGAAAACCATAACTCAAACAGAGGATATACAAACTGCCAGCATGGTTTGTAAAGGCCAGCATTAATCTTTGTATTGTATGAGTACTGTTTATAATTGTAAATTTCAATAGTAACATGTTTCATATCTTGTTTGTAATTGTTTTTTTGTTTTTTTATTAAGAATGACCAATCAGAGATGATTTTAATATCTTAAACTATGTTGCATGTATAAGTTGTTCTCAGTCAAAATTAAGCAATTTTAACCCCACAAGGCAGGGGTATAAATGATTGGGAATAGAGACCTACAAAAAAAAGGATTTTGAAGGGCATTCAATATTTTTACAGGTACTATGGGGATAATGTGGAGGAAGTGGAGGAGGCTCGGAGGTTCCGGGCAATTGTGCAGGAAACCATGAAGGTGAGTGGCGCGTCGAACATGGTGGACTTCATGCCGATTCTCGGGTGGCTTGGACTGGACAAATCGGAGAAAGGATTGAAGGTTCTTCAAGAAAAGAGGGA
Organism: Cruciata laevipes; assembly: GCA_963678965.1. NCBI lineage: Eukaryota > Viridiplantae > Streptophyta > Magnoliopsida > Gentianales > Rubiaceae > Cruciata > Cruciata laevipes. Next base: position 3,831,283 of record OY787639.1, read on the forward strand.
CGAGTTCTTGCAAGAGCTGGTTGAGGAGAACAGGAAGAACACAAAGGAGGATGAGAAGAAGGAAACAGAGGAAAACAAGAACAAGACTTTGATTGAGGTTTTGCTGACATTGCAACAAAAAGAACCTGATTACTACTCTGATGAGATGATCAGAAGCCTCATGCTGGTAATGTTCATCAATTTCTTTCTTCATCTTCTTTAATAACTGGATTCATGGTTTTGTTGGATTAGATGAGCTTATTGCTGATAATCAACCTGGATACTAATTTTTTCAAAAATGGTATTAGTAGCATGTTAATATACTATTTGTCCTATTTTGCGTTCTTAAGCCGGTTCTCTCCAACTAGTCTGTTTTCTTTTCATGTTCAGATTCGTTGAGTTCAGTTTAGTTGATTCTAATCCTATTCTTTATTATATTACTCTCTCTGGACCAGCTAGATCTGCACTCTTTAAAGTCAACTTTGTCGAAACATGTTTGACCGTTAATAACTTTATTAACCTGGTCTAAAAATTCTATAGTTTAGAAATAGAGCGCATTGTGAATCTAACAATATCTCGTGTGATACTATTATAACACATATACCAATTGAAATTTACGGTCAAACATGCTCCGAAAAAATTGACCAAAAAGAGTGTAGATCTAGCTGGTATAGAGGGAGTACTTTTTTGAGATCAACACACCCAAGATCTTACTAATAGTGTCACATTTATTCATTTTTATCTACTAGTTAAAAGCTTGATCACTCTTAAGAATTCGTGAGACTTGATATCTTCAAATAGTTGGATTCAATTAGTTTTAGTTTGGTAGTTAAACAGGGCTACAATTGACATTTTTTCAATATGATCAATACTTCTAATTCATCATTTTACAAATTTTATTCACCTTATGTGAACTTTTATTTGAACTAAAAATTGTTGTAAAAAACAAGTGTTACCCCGGTAGAAAAGGAGATAGTACTTGTAAATTTGTTATCTTACATTCAAAGCTACCTCTCGTGTGAACGGAGGTGGAGCTATGTTTGACTAAAGTCTTCTTCATCTCCGCATGAAGTTTAGCCATGAATAGTTAATGAGTTGACTGACTAATTGCCGGAACTTTTCGTAAATTTTATCATTGTTGAAATTTAGTTTAATTCAGTCACTAATTTTCACTGAACTTCAGCAAAATATAAACTCTAGCAGCTTATAGATTTTGATGGACTTGAAATGATTGCATGCAGGTTTTACTATCCGCCGGAACCGATACGTCAATGGCAACGATGGAGTGGACCCTATCCTCCATGCTCAACCATCCGTCGACCTTCAAGAAAGCGCAGCAAGAAATCGACAACGTTGTCGGGACCGACCGGTTGCTCGACGAATCCGACCTGCCCAACCTACCTTACCTCCGCTGCATAATCAACGAGTCGATGAGAATGAACCCCGTGGGCCCGTTGCTGGTCCCACACCAGTCCTCGTCGGAGTGCACGGTCGGCGGCTACCGAGTCCCCGCCGGAACGATGATGATGGTGAACCTGTGGGCCATCCAGAACGACCCGAAGAACTGGGCCGACCCGAGAAAGTTCAGCCCGGAGAGATTCGAGGGGATCGAAGGCACGAAAGACGGGTACAAGTTCATGCCTTTCGGCACCGGGAGAAGAAGCTGCCCCGGCGAGAATCTGGCGATGAAGATGGTTGAGTTGGGGCTGGGCTCGATTGTTCAGTGCTTTGAGTGGGACAAGATTGGGAAGGAGATGGTTGATATGAGCGAAGGTGCTGGTTTGACCATGCCTAAACTTCAACCTCTGGTGGCTAATTGCAGGCCTCGTCCTCAACTTGTTCACCTTCTTTCACAAATATGAAATGTTATTGTAGCAAGTTGAATTGTATATTTACGTGATTTTTATTTAAAAATAATAGTAATATTACTTAGAGAATATGAAGTTATATTAGTTCAATATATTTATGTACTGTACATTATTTTATAATATATTTGATTGGTTTCATACTTTCATGTGTACTGATATTTTCCGTTTAGTATAATATTTACATTAGTTTTGTTTATTGAGCTTGTATTCATATAAACTTTACCGTGTAACAACTAACTAAATGGATTTAATACTGTCAAATATCATAATTTGATTATGTTCAAATTTTGTGAATCTAATTTCACAAAGTCTAGTTAACAAAGAGCCTTAACAATACATCAAAAAAAGAGCCTTAACAAATTATATAATATGGTCATTACATATGACTTTATAATGTAACCTTTTACCAAAGGATTTAAGACAGTCAAATATCATAATTCTGTTCAAATCTCATGAATCTAATTTAGCAATATTAGTTAAGAAAGAGCCTTAACAAATTATATAGTATTTTAACCACTTACCAAACATATTTAAGACAATCAAATATCATAATTATGTTCAAATTTCATGAATCTAATTTTACAATACTAGTTAAGAAAGAGCCTTAACCAATTATAGAGTATTTTAATCACACAAGGCTTTAAAATGTAACTACTTACCAAACATATTTATGATAGTCAACTAGTCTATCATATATAATTCTGTTCAAATCTCATGAATCTAAAACAAAATATATTATACATTAATCACACAAGACTTTATAGTGTAACCACTTACTAGACGGATTTAAGACAGTCAAATATCATAATCCTGCTCAAATGTTCATGAATCTAATTTTACAAGTTTAGTTAATAAAGAGTCTTAACAAATCATAAAATATGTTAATTTACATAAGACTTTATAATGTATCCACTTACCAAACGGATTTAAGATAGTCAAATATCATAATTATGTTAAAATCTCATGACTAAAATTTTACAAGTCTAGATAAGAAAGAGCCTTAACAAATTATATACTATTTTAATCACATAAAGAATTTATAATGTAACCACTTACCAAACGGATTTAAAACAGTCAAATCTAATTTTACAAGTATAGTTAATATAGAAAATTAACAATATATAATATTTTAATCACATAAGACTTTATAATGTAACAACTTAGAGCAAGTCCAACAGGTTCCCTACCACATTCTATATGGTAGGGATCCAAAACTCAATATTCCCTATCATTTTTTCCCTCCAACTCCAATAACTTCTCTCACTTAGAGATTGGAATTTAATGCATTCACATTAAATTTTAGTATTTTATTACTTTATTTTTTATTTATTTCCCTTTTTAGTACTCAAAGATGATTTTGAAATTTCAACAACTTAAATTATGCATGGTAAAAAAAAGTGAAAAATATAAATTATTAAAATACACATTATAACGAACATAACAAGATCACATATGATAATATTTAAATTTATATATGCATTTGAATATAGTCATGTAACATCTTGTTACGTTCGTCATAATTCGCAAATTTAGAATATGTATTTTTATAATTTTATATTGTATATAATTAAAGATATTTACATTTGAAATATATGTTTGAAATAGTAAAAGTAATAAAGACAAACATTTGGTAGAAAATAGTAAAGAGTAAATGCACAAGCATTAAATTTTGTTTCCCCAAATTTTCTCTCTCTATACAGATTTGGGGAAGCAACATGAGAATTTTGAAAAAATCCCCAAGTTGGGGAATGGGATAGGGAAGCTGTTGGAGCTGAAAAATGGCTCATATTCCCTAAATTTATTAAAATCCCCCAACTTGGGGAAGCTGTTGGACTTGCTCTTACCAAACAAATTTAATACAGTCAAATCCATATTTCCGCTCAAATATCATGAATCTTTTTTTTTTTTTGAAAAAAAATAAATATCATGAATCTAGTTTTACAAGTATAGTTATAAAAAAAGAATTTTATATAGTACTTATTTTAATGCGGTCAAAGAACATTTTCTGCTCGTATGAACTACTTTTATTTTATAACCAACTATATTTTAATTTATAACCAACTATATTTTAAATCTATCAAAATAATATTTACAAATTATATTGTTTTAATAATATAATTAAAAGGGAGAACCATTTAAACGGGAGGCCTGTTTAGGTACGGTAGTCGGTACCTTATCAGTCTCGCTTTCTCCTCCTGCCTGCTTCTCCTCTTCGTTTTCTCAAAACTGAAACCACTGATTACCCGTTCAGTACAGGTTCAAGGTAGCCGGTCAACTCCACCCTACCAGACATTTGATCTCGATTGTTTCCCCATAAATTATCAATTATACTCCACCGTCTATTCCGGTGACCATTATATGTGGACCCATGTCGCCTGATTTTCACGACTATGCCCGCGACTTCACCGCCGACCGCAACCTCTTTGTCTTCCACCTCACTGCATCATGGAGGATTTGTCATCTTTTACAACAGTTCGCCTTCCCTACGGTTTCATTGTGCTGCCCTCGTGAGTTTTCTGCTGTCTTTGTGCTTTTTCTTCTTCATATTTGGAATCACAGTTTGGATCTCCAACTTCATACTCTGGGTTTATAATATTTAGGTTTGTTTGAATCCAACTTTAGTTATGCACTCAAGGTGTTTGATTAAATTCTCAAACTAATACTTTTTTAGTCTTGCTATTAATTTTGCTTTGTTTCATTTTCCGTAGGTTTGCTTAACTGACGTTGTTAGGCTCCTTCACGGTTTCATTCCAGTTACCTACTACCAGACTCTTGTTATCCTTTGCTTCTATTACCTGTAAGTTTTATGCTCCCATTTATTTGCTTATCTTTAGCATAGGTAGACAGTTAGCTTGGATTTGGGAAAATGCACCATGATCTTGTATCTAGATACCAGTTCACTCCTTATATTTCCTTGCCCAAATTGTAGTAAGAAACATGATAAATAAAGAAGACAACCTTAAAAAATTTGTTAATCTAATCCAGAAGCTATCTGAAAGTTTCATTTTCATTATTTTAATTGGGTATACAACAACTCTAATAAACTGAATCTACTTTAAGTGTATGACATGTCACTTTAAAGTATCAAACTATTTTCAAATTCAGGAGAAGATTTGTGTGGTCATGTGGATTTGTTTGGCACACATATTATTGATTTGCTTTTATGTGAATTATTATTCTACGAGTATGCATTTTACATCAATGGTGCAACACTTCTTAAATATACGGGGTATATAATTAGCCAAACAGAGTACCTATTCTACTTTGAATATTCTATCCAAACCGAGGAACCGCAATTTGTCTATTGTTGACCATTTAGTGTTTACTCTTTTCTCTAATCATTTTCACATACACAATTTGTCCCCAAATTACTCCCATCAATTAACTTCATGAACTTGAAGGATTTGTTTTCATGCCTATCTGATATAGTTTTAGTTCGGTTTCGTTTAAATCAATTTATTCAAATTTAAATAAACAGAAAAAGGTTATTTCATACAAATATCTATGTTAATCGACTCAACTGCAGAACGGAAGCAATTTGTAGGGATACGTAGTTTTTCCATATGATTGAGAGAGTTTTGCACGTTCTGTGTTTTTTTGGAGTATGTATTTGAGGTGCTGAAATGAATGCTTAGGGTCTGATAAACGTGACTCTGTTTTTAAGATTAGTCTTTGTCCCATTTTTTGTCATTTCCAGCTGTACCATATGTTGTTCCATGCCTTCTTGTATATATGTATCCAGTTTATTGCTCCATTGTGTACATGGTCGTCTATTAACTTTTTCAGCTGTGCTGCCTACATGTAAAACGGTAGTGAAACTCGATTTGCTTTCTAAGATTTTTTTTTCCATGCAGCTTTGTTGTCATGGTTTTATTTGAATTACAAAAAACCCATTCTATTTTCTTTGCAATTTGCATACAGGAGTATGAACTAGGCATGGCACTTCTGCATTTTTAATGCTAATTTGTCCTTGTTTCACCTTTGCCAACATGAACATCTACTGTAAAATAGTTTGGATTTATACTTACATAAAGGTTGACCACATGAGTTTCAACTTATTGCCAAACTGATACACCACGTTTAAATCCCTCACAAAAATACAACAGAAGATTATTAATTATTGGTTTGGCTTGAATTGATATGTTTTTAAAAGGTAAAAACATTTGCACCTTTGTTTTAATTCAGTACAACCCTGTGTGTACACTTTCTCATCTGTGAACTTATGGAGCCAACCAAGTGAAATTCATTGTATTAAGTTGAAAAGGCGAACACTAGATATCAGGTTTTATTTAAAACCAACTTCAACTTCACTGAATTTGAACTGCTGTTATTAATTCACTTGTATCTATATAACAAGAAACTGCTTTTGAGGCCTTGTAGTAATACATACGTACAATGGAAGCCTGGTTAACTACCCATGCTCGCTTAACTTCAAGGATATCAGTTCAGGCAAGTTCACAGATTGGCCCCCTGCTTATACTTTCATAACATAATTTCTTATATTTTAATTGATTCCTTAGGAAATCGAGGTCCTCAACTCATACACCAAGGTTACATCACTTTAGTGAAGGTGCTGGCAACATATACCGTCATTTGTTACAGATGCAGGTATGCCTTCAGTTTCTGCTATGTCTAGCTTCGTAATTTCTGAGAAAATTTGAGAAACTGAAATTGGGCTTTCGTTTGTTAACATCAAATAATTTGTAAACATGTGCATTTCGGTATCCTTGGACACATATTCTACTGAATCCAGGAGCCTCTGGTAGTACTTCGGCAATATTGTCTTCATTCAAGAACTAGGAGATGGACCTCAAAGCCTGAGTTCTCACCTACAGCAAAATGAAATGCGGATACTTAATGAACTGGTGAGTAGACTTGCTTCTCTACAACATTCAAGTTCCTTTAGCCTGCAAACACTGAGTTCGCCAGGATTCTGGAAATTACAAGGAGCAACGTTGAAGATGTAAGAAGGTGAGGAATACAATGGGAAAAGTTCCGAAGAGGCAATTTGAGTGTCATGATGGCCATGCCAGCCGGTGTAAAAAGTTGTTGAATACAGCAGAGTGTCACATGTACACATTGTTCTTTTATTCAATAGATGATATACATCATGTGTTCCCTTTTCTCATACACTCATAAATTCTGAGTATCAATTAGAAGTTTTCAATTTCATTACATCGCAAGATTCTTTATATTACCAGCTTCTTTAACCAATGTAAGCCAATACTGTACTATTTACTCTAATTCCCTATTAACACATAGGCCACCCTCCCAATGCTAACAAGGGAAAGGCTACATTTGCAAGTAATTACTACATAACGAGGAAGACTTTGATGAATTCCCTATCTTATTCTAAGGCCGGGTTAGTACTGCACAAAGTGCAGTCACTCTTGCTTAGTAAATACAGAAAGTGAGAGATTGATCATTCACTTCTTCAGACCACCATTTCTGAACCTCACAAGGAAAAAAACCGGCCATAGCATTGTACCACTTGTACTTCCCTTTCGCTTTTTACTTTTACATCCTGGTCACTCACTTCATCGCCAGGTTACGTCACCTCCCACAAAGCCCGTTCCACACATTTCCGATCACCGGCAACCTCCACCTTATCAAAAACCTGTTGTGCGCCGTCGTGCTCCTTTACTTCGGCTCTCGCCGCTTTCGCCGACTGCCCCGATCTTAATTTTTTTTAATATATTAATTTCATTTCATTTCAGTTCACCGAGAAATAAAGTTAGCAAACAAGTCCATGAAAATATATACTACAACCTATAGATTCTGATGGAAAGAAAATTATTGCGTGCAGATTTTACTATCAGCCGGAATAGTGAATCGATTATTATAAGATGTAAAATTAAACCGTCTCAAATCTAATTATCATCACAAAGAAAAGTAATAAGCCATGGCAACCCATACATAGTCCTCCATGGAGACTAATTAAAAGAAACGGGGAAGCTGTGCCAGCAAAATGAAATGCGGATACTTAATGAAATGGGGAAGCTGTGGGTTGGACCGGAACCGGATGTGATCCTCGTGGATCCGGCTATGATCAAGGAAGTTCTGGACAAAGTAGAACAATTCCCAAAGCCAGCTTCAAATCCTCTGATTATAAAATATCTCTTTCAAGGATTGGCCACCTACGAGGATGAAAAATGGGTCAAACACAGAAAACTTCTGAATCCAGCATTTCGTGTCCAAGAGTTGAAGGTTAATCTACATAATCCTTTATTTAAAAACAACTTACGCAAAATCCTGATTGATCAATCATAATACCCTAAATTCTTAACTTGATTAGATGCAATAAAAAATGATTTTGCATTATAGATGATACGGTTTAATTTTACATCTTATATATAATTGATTGACTATTCCGGTTGATAGTAAAATTTGCACGCAATAATTTCCGGTCCATCAGAATCTATAGGTTGTAGTATATATTTTCATGGACTTGTTTGCTAACTTTATTTCTTGGTGAAATGATTTACAAATAACATAAGGAATCTTATGTTATACTAGCTGTTTGCCTTCAACTGCAAAATTTCTCTACCAACGTTAATTAATGACTTTAGTTACTTAATAATTAATCAATATTAAGCCTATGAGAATCTAACATTTTGGAAGTAGTCTTTCTTTTTCCTAATCCACGATGACTTTAATTACATGCGATCCAAATCACACTTTTTAGTCATCACTAATCATCAACCATTTTCAATTATGAGAAAATTAAAATTTAATACTCTGTTTCAATCTAATCTGCACAGGTACTTTCTCTAGCACAGACTGAAGGAGTATTTCAAAAAAAAATAAAAATATATATATATATATATATATATATATATATATATATATATATATATTAGAACCCGCAAATTCTTATATGTGGCCACTTAAAAGTTAGACAAAAACTACTTTATGATTACAGATATTATAAAAAATAAACTTTTACACAAAATTGAACATAGATAAAATAAAAAAGACAACATCATTTAACAATTGTGAAAATATGGTGAAGTTTTTGAATTGTAAAGAGTTTAGTTGTCTTAATTTTATGACTAAATATGCCACTACAAAAGTTGAATCGAAAACTATCAATATATAGGTTTGAGCCGAGAGAGAAACAATGCGCGTTTTTGTTGGTTAATTAGGATGGCCTAAAAAAAGTTGCTCTCTCCCCCTCCTCTTTGATTTTCTTCCCCATCTTCCCATAATAGAGAGATTTATGTGAAGATGGGGAAGTAATGGTTCTTCTCTTTTTTGATTTACGGTGAAATAAGTGTGTCTAATCTACAAAATAAGAGTTCTTCGATTAGATCTTGATTTATATCGAAGTTTTTTTTCTCGATCTAGGTTGTGTTTTTTATTTGTTTTATTGTTCTCGATCTGATTGTACGGGTCGTGCTTCCGCTTCGTGATTTGGGTAGGGTTTCAAGGTGATTGCAGTTTGAAGAACCTAGATCATGTTTTGGATCAAGTGATGTTGCGGTTGTAGCAGATCCCTGATTGACGCAGTAATTGATGCGGTAGGCGCTCTTCTCTGCCAATCGGATGTGATTTTCACAGTTTCAAGATAATATCACTGAGGGCGGTATTACATTTTTTATTGGATCTCTTAAGATGTATTAGTACAGACATAATTAGACTGGTTGCCATATAGTTCAGTTATTCTGTAATAGACTAGTCGAATTGGATGTCAATTCCACTCATTGTAATCGCTTACGGGCGTTTCGCATGACCTTAAATTAGGATGGCCTAAATTAAAGTGCAATTAGTTAATTAATCAACCAGCAACTTGATTAAACAACTAAAATCCAAAAGCCAGTTTGAATCGATTTCACATGCCAACGTACTGTAAGTCTGTAACGCTCTAATTACTGTGAAAATAAGAGATAGAAAAACTGGTACGCTGATCGGCTCATTTTTTGAGATGCATGGCCCCGCTCCCCGCTTTTAACCAATTAAATTCAAGATTGTATATCTTAATATCTTTATTCATTAAAAAAAATGCAAAGGAAATTTTATTCATATATAAATCTTGTTACACTATATTAAAAATCCGGAATTGCATTTGAGCGCCAGAACAAAATGAACTAAAACTCTGCTGGAGTCATAGTATTAAACATTAACATGTAATTCTTAATTATACTAAATTAATAGTCACAAAATCATGTTACATTTAGTCTTTCATATTTAAATTATAAAAGCAAAAGAGCTTTAAAAGTTTTATTTTGTATGAAAAATTATCTTTAACTATAAGCTTCTTTAATTCCAAAAATTAAAAATTAAAAAAAATAGTGACATTTTCAACTTTAATGTAATGCAATCACGAGAATGTATTTTAGCACAAACTGGCATTTTCTTCATACTTTTCTTTGTGATGATAATTAGATTTGAGCCTCCCTATTTATAATTCTTTGTGATTTTAAAATATTGGTTTCCATAATCATAATGTTAAACCTATAAATAATATAAGGATATTTTGGAGGGATGAATACTAAGTGATTGCTAATTAAATTTATTGATGGACCAGTTTATATTTATTAAGCTAGATTACAACTGATAATGCACTGTCCACATCTTTTGAAACATCTTGATCAAAGCAAATTTTGATACTGAAGTTCCTGTGAGTCAAAACCACGCCGTCGTCCCAGACGATTACAACAATGCAGCAAAATCCCAATTCATTGCATCGACTCGTGAAGAATTCATTTCATAATTCTTAATACCGCCAAATATCATAATTCGATTCCGTTCAAATCTCATGAATCTAATTTTACAAGATTAGTTAAGAAAGAGCCTTATTAACAAATTATGTCGTATTTTAATCACATAAGACTTTATAATGTAACCACACTTACCAAACATATTTAACACAGTCAAATATTAATATAATTCACTTCAAATCTCATGAATCTAATTTTACAAAATTAATTAAGAAAGAGTCTTGAAAAAATTATATAGTATTTTAATCACATAATACTTTATAATGCTACCACTTACCAAACATATTTAAGAAAGTCAAATATCATAATTCACTTCAAATTTCATGAAACTAATTTTACAAGATTAGTTAAAAATGAGCCTTAACAAATTATGTAGTATTTTAATCACATAAGAATTTATAATCCACTTACCAAACATATTTAACACAGCCAAATATCATAATTTTGCTCAAATTTTCATGAATCTGCAGATTTTACAAGTTTAGATAATAAAGAGTCTTAAAAAAATCATAAAATATGTTAATCCTATAATGTAACCACATACCAAATGGATTTAATATAGTCAAATATCATAATTATGTTAAAGGCCCTGTTTACCAGAGCTTATCCGTAGATCAGTTCAGTTTAGATCAGTTCAATTCAGTTCAGTGAAAATGCAATTTGATGAAATTCAGGTTAATTCAGTCATGCTGATTCCATTTTTCAATACATCAATTTTCAGTTCAGTTCAGTTCAATTCAGTTCAGTTTAATTCAGTTCAGTTCAGTTCAGTACATCAAGAAATAACCTCTAGTAAACAGGGCCAAAATCTCATGAATCAAATTTTACAAGTCTAGATAAGAAATAGCCTTAACAAATTATATACTATTTTGATCACATAAGATTTTATTTTTTAACCACTTACCAAACGGATTTAAGACGGTCAAATCTCATGAATCTAATTTTACAAGCCTAGTTAATATTAGAGAATTAACAAATATATAATATTTTAATCACATAAGACTTTAAAATGTAACCACTTACCAAACTAATTTAATACTGTCAAATTCATATTTATGCTCAAATATCATATGAATGATGAATCTAATATTACAAGTATAGTATAGCTAGAAAAAAGGAATTTTAACAAATTATATAGTACTTACTTTAATTGTACAAAACACTGAATTGTAACTTATAACCACCTAGATTTAATGCGGTCAAAGATCATTTTCTCCTCGTATCAAATACTTTTATATTATAACCAACTATATTTCAAAGAATATTCACAAAATTTATATTTTTTTAATAATAAAAATAAAACCATACCTACCTTCCATATATAAAACCATATAAGTACAGAAAGTGAGAGATTGATTACTCACATATTCAGACCACCAATTCTGAACCTCAAAAGAAAAAAAAAACCGGCCATGGCACTGTACCACTTTGGATAAGACGGAGGAAGCTTTGAGGGTTCTTCAAGAACAGAGAGATGGATTCATGCAGGCGCTGGTTAGGGAGTTCAAGGATAAAATGCAAGGCGGTGGTCGAAGTCAAACGAATAAGACTTTCATTAAGGTTTTGCTCGAGTTGCAAGAGAAAGATCCTGACTACTACACAGATGAACTCATCAGAAATATTATGCTGGTACGTTCACATATTTTTTTACTAATCAATTCGAGTACAAAAAATAAGTAATTTTATCATTATTATTCATGTGAATCTTAGACTAATCAATTCAAGTAGTACAAAAAATAATTAATTTTATCATTACTATTCATGAGAATCTTGAACTAATCAATTCAAGTAAAAAAATAAGTAATTAAAATGTTAATGCTTTAAGTAAAATAAACTATTCATGTGAAATAGATAGATTAAGAACCGGTGCTTGAACTAGTGTAAATTATTTATACTTTATATTTAATTCGCTATATTAAGATTGATCTTTAAAAATAAAAATACCATACAATAACCCAATTAAGATTAAAGATGATCGACCTTCGATTGAGGTTAGATCGTCTTATATCAAAGTGTGGATCCGGGTTAAAAAGATCTAAGGTCAAGAAGGATTGGGTTAAAACAGGTCGGTCGCAAGATGTTGTTGGAAAATGATTTATTTAAGGTAAATTGAAAGTTACAGTATGGTAACTTTTGGGGCTTATCATTCGGAGATGAATGAGATATAGAAAGTTTTGGTTAAAGAAATTTACCCAAAATAGGATTTCTATTGTTTATGAAGTTCATATGTTGAACATTCTAGAAAATCCCGGAATGTGTTTTAATTGAAGAATTACTTGGAGTACATTCTTTTGGTTTATGGAAATTACTTTGTGTTATTCCATAAAGATAAGACTTTCATTATTTGGGAAAGTTCTTATGCTATAATTAAAACACAGTTTACCTTATTTTGTGAGAGAATCCATATGCGTATTGGATTGAGAATCTTTCCAGCTGAAAATTATGTTTCCTAATTCATAGGATTTAGGAGTATATATATAGAGCCATCAGTCAATAGAGAACACACTTTTAAAACTCGTAGAATTAATATAGTGAGACATATTAAATTGAGAGAGTTGGTGTTTTCGTTGGTGATGAGTGAGTTGAGAGTCAAGTCATTGTGATTGAAGATCGGCTCTACGAAATCCAGGTAACTTTGTATGTTACCTTATGGTTTTATCCTATGGGACTTTGGTGTCATTTGTTGGCCTCATAAGTTTCAAGGGCGGAGACTAGCTCGACTCCATAATGATCTATGCTTTTGTGTCTAGGATATTTAATATGTTGTATGCATAATTATTTGTAACTCTTGGCATGTTTTGCATGATTAATATAAATAATATAACTTGTATTTTATTATTCATGTGTTTTCTGTAATTTATATTCTGTAATTTTATTTACTACAAATTACTGTCAATATAGTTCCTACAGTCTTGAAACTTATGAAACTTTTAAAGGGCGGATATTGATGTGTAATTTTTCAGAACAATTATAGAATATTTTACGGAAATATTTTTGTGGTTTTTGGAAATTTAATGTGATTAGAATTACGAAGACTACAGGCTACGTGAGTTATAAATTATGCATGCTAAGGTTATTATATTGAATAAACCAAAAGTAGGGGTGCATGATTAATTATGTGCTTATATTATATATTTATATGAGCAGGATTTTTATGTGTGTTATTTGATTTAGGGTTTTTCGGAAATTGTTCTTTGTGAACTTAAATCCGAAAAACTCATGTGAAGTTTTTCTAATGGTTTGCCGAGTTTTCTTGGCATGTACAAATATCAATTACGAGGATCAACGAGCATCGTGGAGAAGATGGTGTTGATCAGTTAGAGATATTTTGGTCTCGACTTTTAAACGAAGGTTAGAGTATCAATCCCAATAAATTGAATTAGATGTGGTATTCAATTTAGTTTGGATGGGTTTATTTTGATAAACATGATTATTTCTCTTTGCCTCGGTTTAATTATATGCATGTTAAGATTGATTGAAATTGATGAGAATTTGTAATTTCAACGTGAATTGAATCTTAAATGTTTGGCATATAAACACACGAAGGCAGCATGCATAAATGGATTAATTTTACAATGTTGTGTATTATTAATTAGTGGCTATGCAATATATGAATATGTAGTTCTTTGTTTGCATGGTGGACGCTTGAATGCATGGGAAATAATTAAGCAGATTGTGAATTATTTAATTTATGTTAGCATGTTAATGATTTAGACAAATTTGGCTGGGTGATTAATTAACTAATTAATCAACATGATATATGTGAATTTAGTGCACGGTTCACAATAATTATGCATGCTTACGTGATATTTTGTCCTGAAAATATAGAGATGCATGTTGGGTGCCAAATTTCAGTGCATGGTGTGTTTGTGTGTCGCCATACTTTATATGTGTGGAAAGTTGTCGGAATCAGTTCCGCGTGAATCTGATTTGTCCGAAACTTTGATATCTGGAAGGATTGTACTGAAAACATTTGTCAATATATTTGTACGGAATTTTCACAAACTAATATAGTTGAAAACATCTGTCATATTTGGACGGAATTTTCATTATATATGTTTGGCGAAAACATCTGTTAATGCATATATTTGGACGAAATTTTCAGCGTACATATCTGTTGAAAACATCTGTGAATATTTTATATATTCTGACGGAATTTTCAGAACGTATTACTAATACGTGGTTATGTGGTTTTGTGGTTGATTTTGCTGTGTGCAATCACCAAGAACTAGTGGCAGAAGTTATGCTATGTGATAGACTTGGCAATGTGTTGTGTGCAACTGTCATGAATTCACAGCAAGCTTCGTAAGACCTGAGCAATTGTATATTGCATGAGATGAGCATACGGCTCTATGTTCGATATTTTGATTATTGTGTATAATCTATAAAATACGAACGAGATGACATGAGTAATTTTACTATGTCAAGGGTATTGGTTTTAAGAACCATAACGAGAAACCCTGAAAGCATGAGTTTTCGTAACTATGCTGAAATTCTGATTATTTGTAATCGAAGAATTAAATAATCGTTAGAATTATGGTTGAGAGACCTAAGAATTCTGAGGTTAAAATTCTAATTACTCATAATTGAAGAATTTGATAAATCGTCAGATTGGTTGAGAAACCTGAATAATCTGAGATTTGAAAATCCCAAGACAATATGGTCAAATCTAGAATTTTGTATTCTGAGATAGGGATCCCGAGACTTTGTTAAGTCTAGAATTTCGGTCAGAAAGAGCTGAAAATTCTAAGATTATCTAATTCGTAGACATATGGTCTAGGAACTCCAAGACAAGAAGTTCCGAGGAACTATACGTGTGGAGATGATAATGATATCGGTCCAATGAGGGGGACCGGAAACCTTAAAAAATTTAGCAATAGATGAATTTTGACAAGGTAGAGAGTTATCACTAAGAACTTGAAAAAGTACGTGAAAAACTCTAAGTTGAGCCGATAAGGCTGAATCCCAGACTAAGACTCGAATTCGATTGAGTCTAGCTTAAAGGGAAATGTATTCGAGCAAGAATGAGACTCGAATGGGACCATGTTTGGGTCAAGAGTGTAAAACGTGAACTCATCGCGAGACGGCGTAACTCAGACTTGAGCTGAGATATCAATTCATATGAGAATTGAGAAAGTCACTCGAGTGTAGTCAAGTACTGTTGTACTGAAATGACTTGGAAATGGGTAGTATTTTTTGTAGAGTTTGCAAACTCACATTTTACCCATGAGATGGGAAATCTGCGTCATGAGGGATAGTAAATCGAAATCCCTGAAGTGAATGATTAACCAAATCCTTGATGGCATGGATATTACTTCTATCTGTTGTTGTAATTGCTGGGATAAATGGCTACTTGATATTGGGAAATCTGGTCATCTCTTATTCTAAGTATGTTGTATAGATAAGAGAGATTCCCACAATCAGTTGAAACACGAAAGTGTTGCAGTGAAAGAATCTATCCTTAAAATAAGTTTATGGGATAAGAATCTTATGTTTGATTCATTTGTTGAACAAACGAGACTTTTGATAAGTCCAGTGTGGTAGACAAGTCGATTTTGTCTTAAAGTGATAATAACGAGAATCACTTAAATGATACTTAAATAAATGGTTCTAAGTCCATTTTTGTATCATTTGTGGTATGACATGATTGTGAGAGCGAATATGTAAAATCTTTTTGTGATTGTGTTCACACTACAAGATTATTCGCACATGTCATGATTCCGTATGTACTACCTATATATAGTAGTGAAACGGAAAGTCGCTAGAAATGATAAAGCGATGTGGAAAACCTATATGTAGGTTGGTGATCTTTTAAATAAGATATCTCAAAAGATTAAATGAAAACTCTTAATGGTGTAGAGTCATCCTACGAATTCCTTTGAATGTGGGGGTTGACCTAACGGTGTAGACTCATCCGAGAAGTTCATTCGAATGTGGAGGTTGACGTCTAACCAAGTATAGTAAGATATTACCTGAAATGGTATATTTACTAAAATTGCACATTATGGTAGTGCTTGTTGACTTCTTATGAAAGAATATTAAATATTGTGATATTCATAAGAAATATTTGATGGAATTGATAAATACATCTTTTGATGAAAGATTATTTTATGGAAATTCCTAGAGATCTTGATTTATCCTTAATGGCATTATGAGCCAATGGATGAAATCGTAGAGAATCTGTGATGATAAACCTAAATGAAGCAAATGTGATAGGACAAAGTCTTGTGCCTTGTTTTGTTTTAGAGGTATATCTGAGAGCTTTAAAAGGCTATAATTCCATGAAATGATGTTTATGGAAAAACGGTAATCAATAGTGAGATTGATCTACCATTGAGGCAAATCACTAGACTGCTAGTAGATTTCAACAATTAGTAAGTATTCGTATACTTAATGGTATTCTCCATAAATGAGAATGATACCTGAAATGATGGTACTTCCGATTGAAGCTTTGTGTAAGCTCAAAAGTACATCAAATGGACCTAGTGGTTAAATGGAGATTTAGATATTAAGATCTGAATAGAGCAATATGAATGGCTCGATGCTCCAAAACAGTCCATGAGTTGATGACACTAATTGTTGATGAGCCAATGATTTGAATCAATGAGATTAGTTAAGGCATGAGTGCTAAGAGACACGAGAAATGATTATATCATTTATGTTCTCAAATCGAATGGTTCGCTCATTGATAGTGATATTGATACGATGACTGAATCTATGAGAGATATATCGTATTCAATAGAATGACTCTAACATTGTTGGAATACCTTCGTAAAGGTGAAACTTCTCTTGATAAGAGAATGTAGAGTCATTGAAGGTCTGTAGTACACAATGAGTTGTACACGATCAGGCATTTCTTACTCTGAAAGTAAGATGAGACATGAGTAGTCAAGAGAAAAACTAATGGATCCAAGTTTTTGTGATACTCGTGTTCTCGTGGATATGGCTTGAAATGTGTAGAGAAATGATTCTCTTAGATTCATATGAGGAATCTAAATCCATTATGTTGGATTATGGGAAAGGAAATGAGTATCCGTACCTTTTGAGAAAAAGGAAATCCCAAGGTAACCAAAGCAAATTTGTGCTGATTGGTTTACTGTAAAGCCATATCGATAATGGTATGTCTAAACGTAGATAAAATATCATTAGAAAACTACTCTCAAACCAGGATTTATCTAAATTGACTTATCGTCATTAAGATAAGGTTGTGTTCCTTTGACGAAAGGATTAGATCGATTTCTTGACGAAGAAATTGAATCGTGAGGTAGTTAAATCATCGAGAGGAATGAGACTGAAGTCCATTAAATGGTGAGGTTACGTCTGTGGACACCCAACCTATGCGATTGGAGATCCCATGGTCTAGGTTCAAAGGGACAACTAAACGTCAAAGACCCACCGACGTCACTGTGGGGGTTTCTTTAAACCTCTTGTCTTATTCCTATGATGATGAAACAGTGAAGTGGAAATGAGGGTAAGCATGAAATGCTTTTAATGACTAACGGCCTCTAATTATGGGAATTAGAGTGGAAATGGGTTATTTAACAAATAACAAATTCCTCAGCAACCAGTCACCTATGTGCGGGAGGTGTGGCCGCCTCTAGAGGGAATTGAATGAGGACACAATTCTTTACAAACGCGACTGAAATAGGCAGGTGCTCCATGGCCGCGAGAATTGGGCACAACCGCGGAAATCGCAGAGTATAGTAAGATGTCTGTGGGACGTACATGAAAGTTCATACCAGCGGTTCAGGGAAGTTCAAAGCGGAACCGCATACTTCCTAACCAGTGAAATAGTGTGCTATCCCAAGGGAAAAGTTCAAGGACTAAATGATCTACTTATTCCTATGCAGACATCTAAGCTTCCGATACGGCAATCACAATGACTACATTAGTGTAATGCGTAATTGAAATCCCGAATCTATATCTGATTCATGTGGGGGATTGTTGGAAAATGATTTATTTAAGGTAAATTGAAAGTTACAGTATGGTAACTTTTGGGGCTTATCATTCGGAGATGAATGAGATATAGAAAGTTTTGGTTAAAGAAATTTACCCAAAATAGGATTTCTATTGTTTATGAAGTTCATATGTTGAACATTCTAGAAAATCCCGGAATGTGTTTTAATTGAAGAATTACTTGGAGTACATTCTTTTGGTTTATGGAAATTACTTTGTGTTATTCCATAAAGATAAGACTTTCATTATTTGGGAAAGTTCTTATGCTATAATTAAAACACAGTTTACCTTATTTTGTGAGAGAATCCATATGCGTATTGGATTGAGAATCTTTCCAGCTGAAAATTATGTTTCCTAATTCATAGGATTTAGGAGTATATATATAGAGCCATCAGTCAATAGAGAACACACTTTTAAAACTCGTAGAATTAATATAGTGAGACATATTAAATTGAGAGAGTTGGTGTTTTCGTTGGTGATGAGTGAGTTGAGAGTCAAGTCATTGTGATTGAAGATCGGCTCTACGAAATCCAGGTAACTTTGTATGTTACCTTATGGTTTTATCCTATGGGACTTTGGTGTCATTTGTTGGCCTCATAAGTTTCAAGGGCGGAGACTAGCTCGACTCCATAATGATCTATGCTTTTGTGTCTAGGATATTTAATATGTTGTATGCATAATTATTTGTAACTCTTGGCATGTTTTGCATGATTAATATAAATAATATAACTTGTATTTTATTATTCATGTGTTTTCTGTAATTTATATTCTGTAATTTTATTTACTACAAATTACTGTCAATATAGTTCCTACAGATGTTTGGGTTCTAGATTTCACCTCTAGTCTTTTTGAATTTTAATTAATTGTAAATTGATAAAATTTAATATATACTAATTATTTGTGGTTAAAATTAAAAATTAGTTCAAATCATATTTGGGTTAGGGTCGTACCGGATTCAGATTTAATCGTGTTCAAGTCAAAATTATCGTAATTGGGTTTGTTTCAAGCTGGGTCAGAATCATTAGACTTTTTAGTTAAATTTGAACCAAATTAAACAACCCGCATTGACATTATATTAAGGGAAAAATATTACATGATTTTCAGTTATTGGATATTTTAAAAATATCCTCTTAATTTTCTTATTCTATTGCAAAATTTTGTTTAGGTTAAACTAATATAGCATATATAGTTTTTTTTTTTTTTGAAGAAAATTCATTCAAGGTCCTGGGAAACGCCCAGAAGCGATTACAATGAGTGGAATTGACATCCAATTCGACTAGTCTATTACAGAATAACCGAACCACATGGCAATCAGACTAATTATGTCTGCTATTACAGCTTAAGAGATCCAATAAAAAATGTAATACCGCCCTCAGGGATATTATCTTGAAACTGTGAAAATCACATCCGCTTGGCAGAGAAGAGCGACTACCGCATCAATTACTGCGCCAATCAGGGATCCGCTACAACCGCAACACCACTTGATCCAAAACATGATCTAGGTTCTTCAAACTGCAAGCACCTTGAAACCCCCAAATCACGAAACGGAAACACGACCCGTACAATCGGATCGGGAACAATAAAACAAATAAAAAACACGATCTTTATAACCAGATCGGAAAAAAACTTCGATATAAATCAAGATTTAATCGAAGAAACTCTTATTTGTGGATTATTCACACTTATTTCAACGTAAATCAATATAGCATATATAGTAGTTAATGTGTTTATTCATTATCTGAATTTTGAGTTGGGATTTGATTTGAGTTCTAAAAGAGACATAATAATTTCATAAAATATATTCCAAAACTCATTTTCATTTTCCTCAAAAAAACTTCAATTTCAATAAATTGAACTTTTTGCATAATAATTATCTTAAACTTTATTTATACTATTTAAAATTTAAATACTCGATTTTTGGTTCTATTTCGGTCCACCTGAAACCATAAATAATACTTCATGAAAATGGGTAAATTTTAGGTCTTAATTTCTTTAAAATGGGTAAATTGATGTTTGACCGTTATAATTTGTAAATTTTTATAATATTAATTATTGTTAGGTAAAAGTTAAAAATAAATAACTACTAAACACTTTGTATGTAATATGTATAATGTATATGAACTGAATTATTGTATAAATGGTATTCATAGAATTGTCATTTTATTTACACTTTTTCATTTTATGTTCAACTAATTTCATGCTTAATTAGAGTTACAAATTCAAACTAAACATTTAGAATGGGGTATTCTATAGCCCATGTCAAATATGAGTGAACAGAATTAGTAAAATATTTTTTTATATATTGAGTTTGGTCCGGATCACATCAGTATGGGCTGTTTTTTTATTTGGGTCAAACTCGAATACGTTTAGTTAGATTTATGAAAATTAGCATTGTATATTCAAGTAAGACATTAGAGCATCAGTAATGGTAAGAAAAATAGGAATATTTAGCTATTTTGCTGAGAACTCTAGATATTACTGCTGTTTTGTTTGGTCTTTGCCAGGCTATGAAGGAAGATTGAAGAGAAATAGAGCAGTAAAAATCAATCTGAACTTTGGACAAAGCTTCAACAAATAAATAAGTGTATAAGTTTCAAAGTTTCTACTTATCAGCTCTTTTTTTTGATAATAACAGAACTTTCATTAATTAAATATAGAATTACATACGGCAGAAGAACATTTAAGATCGTTCGCTAACCTATGCTCCTGATCTATTACCTGCCTATCTACTTTTAAAAACACAAGAGAACGAAACTGAGCAGCTATTCTCCTTATATCATGTATTAAGGTACATATTTCCCATGGAGGAACAGAATTTTCATTCTGCAAAATACTGACCAAAATCTGACAATCAGATAATACTGATACAGTGGCCATGTGAACTCCTTGAGAAATCGCCTGCCGGAGACCTTGCAGGCAGGCCATTGTTTCAGCCATCAAAACAGAAGTCGCTATGAAATGCACTGTGTTGCTAATTACCACATCAGGCAAACCAAACTTGTATAACGCAAAGGATGCTGATGCATGACTGTTTCTTTTCCAGTAAGCTGCATCCGATTTCAAAACATATTCTGTTACAACCTCTTGCTGATGAGTAGCCCCTTCTCTATCTCCTTGACACAGTAAATCTGGAAGTTGAATATCTTCTATGTCCTGGACTGTACCACGACTGACAAATAACCTCTGATCTTGCAACGATGCCTGCCAAACCTGGAAACAATCCTGTTTAACATTATAAAAAACAAACCTATTCCTCGCTTTCCAGATATTCCATAATACACAAACAGACAAGGATACAACTTCATCATCTGGTGCTATGGCCATCCAATTCCAAAACCAACACTGAAAAGAAACTGGTTGACCTATGTCAAAATCAAAACCCAAGGATGATAGCCTCCAAACTCGTTTAGCTTGCTCACATTCTATAAAGATGTGATTCACATTTTCTGGAATATCTGCATTACATGCCTTACAGAGAGGATTAAGGATGATTTTCCTTCTGAACAAATTAGCTGCTGTTGGCAAAGCATCTGATAATGCTCTCCAAATGCATATCAGCATTCTCATAGGAAGTTTTAACTTCCATAATTTATCCCACTTGCAAGATGAACTTGATACAGATGAAAATTCTGGAGATTCATCCATGCACCTGTATCCAGTTTTAACAGAATACATCCCTGAAGCTGTATGTGGCCAAATTAATGTATCCTGCTGAGCAGCTTGTGGCACATAAATACTTCTGATGTTATCTACAACCCCAGGAGAATACATAATGTTAAGTATAGGCACTCTCCACTTGTTATCATCTCCAATAAGATGTTTAACCTTCAAATCTGTGCCTTGCAAGAACACTGGATGTGGCAATACTTGCCCTGAGTAACCTGGAATCCATTTATCTTGTAATGAGATTTTGCTGCCATCTCCTACAATCCATCTACACTGAGACTTCAACAAGTCTCTTCCCCAGAGCAAACCTCTCCAACCCCAGGTGTCAGTTGATTTTTGTTTTATATTCCAAAAATCAGATTGCTTACAATACTTCTGCTTCATAATTTGAACCATTACTGAGTCCTTATTCTGTAAGATACTCCAGGAATGTTTAGCAATGAGAGCTTGATTCATTGATGATGCTTTCCTGAGTCCCAAGCCACCATGTTTCTTAGACTTACACATTCTTTTCCATGAACACCAGTGCAATCCATGTCCCTGAAGTTCCCCTTTCCATATAAACCTTGCAGTAATCTTGTCTAACTCATCACAAACTGTCTTGGGAACTTTGAAAATACTCATGGGATATAAAGGCAGAGAAGAGATCACATGCTTTGCTAGTGTTATTCTTCCAGATAAATTCAGCCACCTGTTCTTCCATGAATCATACTTAGCCTTTATCTTACTAATAAGCTCCCTGTATATCATTCTCTTTCCCTTTGTAAAATCCAGCTCCATTCCCAAATATTTGCCACCAATTCCTTTATTATGGATATTGAGTGTATGCCTTAAAAGAGATTCCATCTCTGAACTAGTATTAGGACTGACAATTAATGCTGACTTATCAAAGTTAATTCTCTGCCCAGAGTATCTTGCAAAAATGTCAATATCCCTTGCCAGTTTAAAGATGTCTCTATCAGTACACTCCAAAAATAACAGACAATCATCTGCATACATCAAGTGTGACACTCTCTGCACCCCTCTACCAGGACTATATCCACTTGATTGATGACTAAGCCTTTTAGCAACAATGAGACTTGAAAGATACTGCTGACTAATATCAAAAAGAAGTGGTGATAAAGGACAACCCTGCCTTAAACCTCTAACTGGTTGAAAAAATTCTGATGTCCAGTCATTGACCTTTATTGACAAAGAGGTTGTTGTAACACACTGATGTATCAGCTGAATCCATGATGTTGGGAAGTTCATATGAGTTAATGCACAAAACAAGAAAGGCCAGGACACTCTATCAAAGGCTTTACTCATGTCTAATTTAACAGCTGCCAAACCTTTTTTACCTTTCTTCTTTTTTCTAAGGAATTCCAACATTTCATGAGCCACCAACACATTTTCACCTATACTTCTATCTTTGATGAAGCCAGACTGTGACTTATCAATTACTTATCAGCTCTAATTCACTCAGTACTCTTTAATGGCTTCTCTTTATTATTGTTTCAGTGGCCTTGTGGTGCATGATCAACAATATGAAAGACAATTATTATACCTGGAGTAAACAAAATAGAGGATGAACCAGGAAGAAACCTTTATATCTCCTCTTATTTCTTGGACTTATTGTAACACATCAAGACTTTGAACTTTTTGTGATTTAGGGAACCAATAAATATCCCTCCAACACTGCTGGTTTTAGAGTTTTTTAGAAAAGTGCTAGTAAAATAACTCAGACGTCTTGGGGTCGATTCTCACGATCACATGAGCTGTTTATTCCTTAACACTAATTTTCTAAGAAATTAATATGCCAAACGATCCTTATGATCATCCAACATAGTATAAATTTTCAATAAATTAAAAAGACCAAAAATTAATTAAATTGAATCAACTTAAATGTAAGAGCAAGTCCAACAGATACCATTTTGTAGATTTTAGAGGGAAATGGAGATTTTAGCCATTTTTTGGCCTCCAAGTTCTCCAATAGATACTACAAATGACTCTCTAAGATGTAGTAAGAGAAAACCATCATCTATATCTGTAGTGAGAGAAATCAAATTTGTAGTATGGAAATTAAATGCAATGCCATTTATTTTTCTCTTTATTCTCAAAACTTTTCCCTTTCCCCTCTCATCTTCAACCCCAATTCTCTCCTACCCTCAGAACCTCACACGCATCTCCTTCCTCCACCACATGGGCGACGGCGCGGGAATCTTTCCGGGAGGACTGAACATATCATATCAAAATACCAAATCAACATACCAAGGAACTGAGGTCCCCTTCAACATACCAAATCAAAAGTTATCGAATTTTTGCCGCCCTATTGCGGTGGTCGGAGTCATGGTGTTTAACTGCGAAGAATTTCTCCGGCGCGTGGTGGAGCTGGTGGTGAGGAGCGGAGGAGAAAGGAGTTTCTGTAAAAAAAGAAAAACAAATTATGTAAAAATGGGTGATTGGCCGTGGGTGGGATAAAAAAAGAAAGAAAATAATAAAAAAAAATATTATTATTAATGGTAATAAATGCAAGATCTCCAATATGTAGTAACGGTTGGAGATGATAAAAAAATTAAGCAATTTTTCCATGCAGGTCCATTTTTCTCGTGCAGATCCGTATTTTTACCATAATGCCCCTGATGGAACCCTATGATTTCAAGCCCATTTTTTGCCTTAACAATATTAGGGGTATTATGGTAAAAATACGGACCTGCAAGAGAAAAATGGACCTGCATGGAGCAACCCCCAAAAATTATGGAGGAAGTAATCAAAAAAATCTCCATCTTAGAGATAATTATGTAGTATCTGTTGGACATGCTCTAATTAACTACTAGCCGCCGCCGACGCTTCGGCTTCTGCAAGGCAGGATTGATTGAACTAAACTGACTTGGAGTTAAACCCTCCCGCCGCCGACTCTCCCATGACAGAACCCGAGGCCGCCTTCATCCTAAACCTTAGAATTTTTCTGGTCAATCCACGAATCATTGTGCTGATCTTCCTAATCGGATCGCACATGGATTATAATCAATCACTAATTAGTGGTTTAGCATTGAGAGAGGTTGAAAAACCGATCCAAACCATTCTACGTTTGGGAGATCTGAGATTTGCAGAGGTTGTGATGGCGACGTCTCCGCCAGTGGAGTTTTTGGCATGGCAAGGCGAGAGATCTGGTTTTGTACAGATTGTTGGTGCTCTCTTTATGCCCTCACGGTGGCTGATGGATCGAGTTCAAGGTTTGACATCAGCTTCTGGTTCGGTGGCTCTCAAAAAGCCGCCACCGGTAAGCAGAATGGATCAAGCCGCGCGGGCAGCAACTGGACAACGGGATTTCATTGTAGAAGAGGTTGATGAGCCTGAGGATAGCTATGAGAAGGATGTGACGTTGCAGGAGAGTTTTGTTACAGGCCATGGCAACCTCCAAGCAGCTATCGCCGCTGAAAGGGCAACCGCGAATCCTGTTGCAGGCCGTGGCGATCTCGAGCATGGCGATGAGAGCGCTGAAACTCAGGAGGAGACTGGCAATGAAACCCAGTCCCGCCAAGATCTATGATTTGCTTCAGCTGGAACCATCTGGATGGCCTAAAAATTCCATGGAAAGATCTCCATATGGGTCAGAATAGGCACATTAGTATGTGCCTAAGTTTTTTTTTTAATTTTGTTTTGCTGTTGGTTTACTATTTCAGTGTTTTATTTTGATGCAAATAACCGGCGAGAAGCTACATCTCGTCGAGGTAGGAGTAAATGCCCGATGACCTTCTGGAGGCATCTCATGGGAGAAAGAAGATGAAGAACCCCTTTGGAAGCCCTTCGTTGTAAGGAAAGTTTGTCTGATCGAGACAATGTCAATGGAGAATTCATCTGAGTTAGGGATTAGTACAATTACGAAGCCATGTTTGTCGTCTTAGCCTTCAATAGTCTATTTACCTCAATCCCTAGCGATGCTCGCAAAGTCGAGCACCCTACTAGATGGAGCTCATCTTAACCATGTTCAATCGTAACTGGACGATTTCCAGTAGTTTACGAAAGAAATAAATATTTTATCTTAAAAAAATTGAACTGAAATTTAATTGAATTGGAAAGAACTATAAAATGAAATAATGTACTATAAAATTTATTTCAGGTCAATGTTTTCGATAAGTTCAATTCACTTTCTATCAACTCTGATGATTCCTTTCCATTTGTCTTATTATAGGTTCAACATTCGAAAGGATTAAAAAACACAGCTTGTGGCCTATAAATTAACAACATGACTAGGGTTGAGGTCAAAATGCAAGAGCATTTTATTCCCTTGAATAATATGCCCAACATATCTTCCTTTATTCCTCGAATCACACCATTTCCATGTTAGAATTTGTGGTAATCACTACTACTAATCATCTGGGTAGTAGAGTAATTACGCGTCAATTTCGAACACGAAATATATGCCGACACTCGACGCATTGGACTGAAAGCAAGAATTTACGTGCGCATGAGTCATGATGCTTTAGATGGTGCCGGTGGAGGAGGATCGATCATCTTTACGTGTGCGTTAGAAAGTCATCCCGGAAAGAGAGAAAACAACCAAGAAAAAGTAAAAAAAAATCTCTTTTATGGATGGAACAAGTCACAAAAGATTTATATATTTTTTCATTATCAAACACAACTTTTGTGATTTAGAAAACTAAAAACAAAAAAATGCCACTTTTATGGTTTGCTTGTACCAATGAGTTTTTGCACTGAATTTAAGAAAGTAAAAACATATTGATAAGAATATTTTGGGGAGTCCATGAGATTGTATGATACACTACATTTAGTTCAATTAGTTCAATTCAGTTCAGTAAAAATAAAATTTAATGAAATTTAGTTTAATTGAGTCATATTGAATTTTTGAATACATTTTTTTTCAATTTAGTTCAATTTAATTTAGTTCAGTATAATTCTTTTGATCATATTTTTGTTAATAAAATTTATTGTTACTAAAAACATGATCAAAAGTATTCAACTGAACTAAACTAAACTGAACTAATTGAAAAATAATGCACCGAAAAAATAAACATGACTAAATTAAACTAAACTTCATCAAATTTTATTTTACCGAACTAAATTGAACTAAATTAAAAATATTGTACTGGAAAAAATTAGCATGACCAAATTAAACTAAATTTCATCAAATTTTATTTTTATTGAACTAATTAACTAAATTGTATTGAACTGATTTACAAATAAGTTCAAGAGAACAAAACATATTAATTAGAAATCTGAATTTTTTTTAGAGAGGAGAGGGGTATAAATGACTTTTTTAAATAAAATAAAGTGTAGAAATGTCATAATGCCCTTAACAATAAATATACAAGTTTCACACCCTTTATAATAATAAACATTTGTACTCCGCCCTTAATAGAAATTTTCCCTATGTTATTTGGTGTGTTTTTTACTATAGATTACAATGATATATAATAAATTTAAAAATTATTTCAATTTAGTTCAACTAAATATATTTCATTTTAGTTAAATATATTTAAATTTAGTTCAGTTTAGTTTGCCTTAGATCAGAGTTCTATCTCGAGTCAACCCATTATTCCTCTTGATCTCATTCTATAGACTAACCTTTAAATTTCCGACGTGTAAACGTAACCATGGCAAACACACGATCGGCACCTTAAAATCCACAAAAATCCATTACTATAAAGAGAGTACTTTTGCCAGCTCGACCAACCGCCATACGTTCGTTCAATCCTTCTCCGGCGACCGAAGCTCGCCGTGATTTGAAGGTTCATTATGAGCTCACCGCCGTCCGACGGCCCCACTCCCCCAAAAGACGAAGAATCCCGCCGTCTATTATCCACCACCGCCACCAACTCGTCAGCTCCGTCGCCGTTAATCGACGGCGTCGGATCGGCGAAATGCCCGGAAGAAGACGAGGAGGTGGCGTACGAATCCCGGGAGAAGGTCGTGATCGTAGACGTCGATTCCGACGAGATAAGCGGCGGCGATTACACCACAGTCCCGCCCTTTTCGTTCAAGAAGCTGTGGCTGTTCACGGGCCCGGGCTTTCTGATGAGCATCGCGTTTCTGGATCCGGGCAATCTCGAGGGCGATTTGCAGGCGGGTGCCATCGCCGGTTACTCGCTGCTGTGGCTGCTGATGTGGGCCACCGGGATGGGGCTTCTGATCCAGCTCTTGTCGGCCAGAGTCGGTGTCGCCACCGGGAAGCACCTGGCGGAGCTCTGCCGCGAGGAGTACCCCTACTGGGCGGCGATTCTGCTCTGGGTGATGGCGGAGGTGGCTTTGATCGGAGCTGATATTCAGGAAGTAATTGGCAGCGCTATTGCTCTCAAGATTCTTAGCCGCGGCTGGTTGCCTCTCTGGGCCGGAGTTTTGATCACTGCATCTGATTGGTAAAAATCACTCCTTTGTTTTTCACCTCATTTTGTGTTTTGTGGTATGATCATTAGATGTTTAGCTAGCTTCGAGATATTGTTTGATATAGCTGATTTTGAATAGCTATTTTACTATGGTTTTGTGACTTGATGAAGTGTGTTTGATAGCTGGTTTTGATGTTATCGTTTTTTGGTATGAAAACCTTATATCGAACTCTTGAATGGCCAAGACAACAATGTAGTGAGTTATGTTTGTTGGCATGATTTCCTTTCTGAAACGGTATAGTATCGTTTTTTTCCTTCAGTTCTTGCGTAAAATCTTACTACATCAGATATTGTGGTGTTCTAGTAGTTGAAGTCTAGTGACATAGTCACAATTGTTAGATTATTTTAAGATGGGAGGAATTTCATGTAGTAGAATAAAGACTAATTGGGTGGTTTTTCCTGTTGAGAAAAAGGTAGTTAAGAAGTTGTATAATTTGGTAAATATTCTTCTTTTTATCCGACTATGTTTTCGTAACAGTTGCTGAATGCATGCTTATGAGTTGTTCATAGCAGTCTCATTAAAGTAATCTATATGGTTTTTGTGGCAGTTTTATGTTTTTACTGCTTGAGAACTATGGAGTGAGGAAGTTGGAAGCGGTTTTTGCAGTTATGATCTCAACAATGGGTGTATCTTTTGCTTGGATGTTTGCAGACGCAAAGCCTAACATGAATGAGCTTTTCATCGGACTGATAGTTCCCAAAATCAGCTCGAGAACTATTCGCCAGGCTGTTGGCGTGGTGGGCTGTGTCATCATGCCTCACAACGTGTTCTTGCATTCAGCATTGGTGCAGTCGAGGAAAATCGACCCCAGCAAGAAGGGAAAGGTCCAGGAAGCTCTCAATTATTACTCAATCGAATCTTCTCTGGCCCTTTTTGTTTCCTTCATGATCAACGTGTTTGTGACAACTGTATTTGCAAAGGTGTTCTATGGCAGCAAAGAAGCCGATAGTATAGGTTTAGTGAACGCCGGCCATTTTCTTCAAGAGAAATTTGGCGGTGGAGTGATGCCAGTTCTTTACATTTGGGGTATAGGATTATTAGCTGCAGGGCAGAGCAGCACGATGACCGGGACTTATGCTGGACAGTTTATCATGGGAGGCTTTTTGAACCTTCGCCTCAAGAAATGGCTCAGGGCATTGATCACCAGAAGCTGTGCCATTATTCCCACCATAATCGTTGCACTTATCTTCAACAGATCGGAATCTTCACTGGACGTTCTGAACGAGTGGCTTAACGTGCTTCAGTCTGTCCAGATTCCTTTTGCGCTTATCCCACTCCTCACCTTAGTTTCAAAGGAACGAGTGATGGGAACCTTCAAGATTGGTCCTGCCCTAGAGGTTAGCGTTTTTTGTTTAAGCATGTTTTGTTTGAGAATGATTCATCACAATCTTCGATATTCATCTTTTTTTGTCTCCATTTGCAGAGAATCGCGTGGACTGTGGCAGCCCTGGTGATAGTGATAAACGGGTATCTATTGCTAGACTTCTTCTCATCGGAAGTGAATGGATTGCTGATCGGCTTTCTGGTATGTGTGGTTACTCTCGCGTATTTATCGTTCATCCTGTATCTGATGTCACGAAGTGGTGGTCCGTTTACCAACTGGATCAACATAACCCTGTTTAAGGGCTATACCGCCACTGAAAGTGAGGCAACAACATAAGACCTTCACGTGTGAGTATTTTACGAAGGGAATTACATCAGAACCGAGCAATGGAGGGACCACCCCGATGGAACGCCATTGTTCTCGTGATCTGATATGTAGCTCGGCTGAACGAGTAGGACTGACATTGAATGACGACACAAGTTTTGCGAGATCAAGGTGAATGTTTTCTGGGAGAGTTTGTGCATTAACGTTGTATGTTTTGTTACTTCATTTTTCTTGACAGAATAGAGGTGTATATCTGGAAGAAACTGTTACTTTTTGCCTCTGTATAGATATAGATACTTTCTTTCCAATACTCATTAGAACTTAGAGGAGCGGTAAACTGATTAATAATTTATAAAGTCTTAATTATTAGGACATTTTTACCGATGAATACAGAGATTTAAGTGTCTTTTATATTTGACAAATATCTACTCTATAATTCTTTTCAGATATTTTTTTCTGCTCTATAATTATACAGCTTGGAAAAGAAGAACAGCGTTTTTCCTATTTGGAATCGGAAAAAACGAGTATAAATACCTTGTACTGTGCAAACTACTAAAAATTTTCTGGGAAGAAGAAAATTGGAGGCTATGATGGCTGGTCGGAAGAAAAACTGCAGCCGGACAGAAAGAAGCCTATCAGAGCTGCCGGACGATATTATCCATCGCATATTCTCTTACGTTAACCTTTCGAACCAAGATGCCATTCAACTAAGTCGGTTATCAAAGCAGTTGCGCCGCGTGCTGCAAAAGCTTCCAACCTTGGTTTTCGATTCACATTTAATCCCCCGCGGCAGGTCCCGGCCCGTCTATGTAAGGAGATACCGAGAAGAACTCAGTTACATACTTTCCACCCTGGATAGATACCGCAGAGACAACGTTAGACTGGAAAGCTTCACTCTAATAGCCGTTGATTGGATGTACGTGCCACTAACGTTGGATCAGGAGGATATTTACAAGCGATGCATCGAACTGGCCGCCAAAAAGGGTCTCAGAAACCTTAATCTCGAGCTGGAAACGGATTTTGTTTTACCGGAGTCTGTTTTTGAGGTTGAATCATTGGAGGAGTTGAACTTACACCATTGTTGTTTGAGGCCAAGTGGGACAGTAGCGTGGCCGAATCTCAAACGACTTCGTATCAGTGATGGCACACGTGTGCCTGACGAGAAGGCGTTCGAGAACATAATCAGTGGCTGCCCTTCCATTGAATACCTCGAGGTCAATTCTCGAGGTTTCGCAGACTTTAATGTCATGAAGTTATTTGATCTTCCCAACCTTAAGCAACTGGAATTCGTGCTGCGTTTGAATCAGCGTCTGGAGATGGATGCAACGCCAAATCTGGAATCTATACGATGTAGCTCTAGCTCCTCTGATGATGTTCCATACCATGATAGATACTACCTCGGTTTCGGAAACAAAGAATACCCTAGTCTCAGAAGTATGGAAATAACACGTGGAGAACTCGAAGAACACATTTTCATTAACTTTGAACGCCGGTTTCCAATGGTTGAAAGATTATGCTTGTTCAGAACCTTGCGAAGAATCGATATATCGAGCGCGTCACTCAAGGAAATCAAGCTGATAGATAACATGAAACTGCAAGAAGCATGTTTTGATGTTCCTAACCTTGATCACTTCGAATACGAGAATTATAATCACATTCCGAAGTTAACATTCGGGGATAATTCTCGCAGATGGAGTTCTTGCATCAAGTTAAAAGTATACCTGAACAAAATCAACGCCACATGGTTTCTGGGACTGAATGAATTCTTGTCTGCACTAAACATGTCCGAAACTTCAGTCACTGTTCAGTTTCAGGGAGTTTTCTCCGACGAGGCGCATTCGTGTACTGCAGATCCGGTCATCTTCGTACCAGAGATTAGGGAGTTTTCCGTGGAAACGAATCGGTCGGAGATTAGTTCGTCTTTCGTTGGCGCATTTCTTGATGGCGTCTTTTCGATTTGCCAGCCTCAAACGTTAAAATTCATGGATTGCACCAAAGATTTACATGAAAAGTTGGCAAGAAGTGATCACCATTACCGCGAGGTTACTGATTATGAGATGCCTGAGAAAAAGAAGACAATTCGAATATTCCAATTGGAAAATTACTGCAGAAGTTTTTGAATATGATGAATTGAGACATTCTTGAACATGAAAACACATTACATATTCGTTCTTTGTTTCAACTTTCAAAGCTCATTGTCCTCTGTTTTTTAATATGTACAGAAATAGATTCCTTCCTTTCTCTATGAAAAGGAATATGTAATATCATATACTTTATCACATTTATTTTGTTTCAATTTACTTGAATATTGCAAGCTTGGTGCAAAATAAACTAATAATTTCCTTTCGAAACTACCTAACCAAATAAATACACAAGGATTAATAATGTCCTTGTTCATCGTTGCATCCATGATCTTACCAATCAGGAGGCTATACGATTAAGTCGGTTATCGAAGTATTTTCACTACATCATGCAACATCGTCCAACCTTGGATTTCAGGAAAGAACTCGATTATATACATTCCACACTACAAATATACCACAAAGAAAATAATTCCATTGGAAAGCTTCACTCTAAGAGCTACTCCCTCCGTCCCCAAATAAATGTCCTACTGAAATAGTCAATTTTTTTCACACCATGTTTGACCATTAATAACTTTCATTATACTTAATATTAGAGTAAATAATTTTGTTTTTTAAAAAGTACATCATACCAGGATTCTAACGATATAGCATGTGAAAATATATTATTTATATATTATAAGTTATTAATGATCAAACATGGTGTGAAAAAAATTGACTATTTCAGTAGGACATTTATAAGGGGACGGAGGGAGTACTGTTTTTAAATTAGAATCATTGGTGAAATCAACCTTAAAATGGTGTTGTTTGATGCCGGAGAGCATAATAACGTGGCCAAATCTCAAACAACTTAAGATCAAATATGTTGATGATGCCGATGAGGAGTTGTTTAAAAATATACTCAGGAGGGGTTGTCCTTCTGTTGAATATCTCAAGGTTCATCTTGATAGTTTCACTGGCTTAAATTTTAAGGTTTCCGATTTTCGCAATCTTAAGGAACTGAATATCCAGTTACGTGAAGACCAACGTTTGGAGGTGAATGCACTGCCGCAATTGGAATATATAAAGTGTGTATAATCAAGTTTTAATTATTTAGCCCACGGAAAACTCCTCATTGGCTTTGGTAGTACTGGATATCCAAGTCTCAGAAGTTTAGAGGTGATTGGGGATAAAAACTTCTTCGTCAACTAAACATGTCTGAAACATCAATCACTGTTACTTTTTATACAAAATTACGTGCACTTCTAGTTATTGCAGATTCTGTCAACCTCGTACCAATAATTAGGGATTTTCCCCTTTACTCTGATCACTGGAAGAATAATCCAACAAGTACAGTTCTTGATTGTATCTTTTTGACTTGCCGGCCTCGAACAATGACATTTGCCGACACTTTTATATGAAAAGCTGGAAGCCAAAAGTAGTCCCCGTTACCGCCATGTGGCTGATTTCGAGATGTTTGGATCATATGATCACGAAAAGTCGAGGTTCCCTGTAAGGGACGGGGACAAACTTGTGGAGGTTCTTAATTGGGGAAAATAAGATAACACGTACAAGTGTAAGATTGTAAAATCCTCTGCTGGGTGATTCATTCTCATTGAATATAAATAGAATATACAAAGAGAATCCTACCAAATATACAATATAGCTATGTTAGAAAACCAAATATTGGTACAATTAATATACAACTAATACACCTCGCAGTCGGAGCGGGAGGAGGACAGACGCTCAGGCTGGAACGAAAACGAGTGAAAAGATGACGCGGAAGTCCTTTCTTAAAAATGTCTGCATATTGATACTCAGAAGGAACATGAAGAACAACACTAGGCCAACCTGAACTTTTTCACGATCAAAATGTATGCCAAGCTCAACATGTTTGGCTCTGATACCATGTTAGAAACAAGGAGGTGTGAACGGCCCGTAAGCCCAAACAGGTTCACCACACAAACCTGGTGAGATTCCATCATAAAATCAATTGGCTAATAATAAGCTTCCAATTGCAATATTGCTCTAGCTAGATAATATTCCAATTTAGGTTTCATGTGATTTTACATTTATATTTTGTGCTTTAATATTTCAAAGTTCAATATAACTTTTGTTCATATGATAATATTCCTATTATTTATAGTGGTTTCGGCCATCTCTCTAACCTATTATCGATAAGAATTTAGTAATATAGCCTATCAATGAAATCTGACTAATTCTGAGGTGGATGTAGTCAATATTATTGAACCGCGTGAATTTGTCCTTCTAGTCTTTACTTCCAATTCTTTATTATTTTTTTCTCATATTCTGCAAATTGCTTGTGAGAAAACAAACTCGTATATTTGAAAATTTTGCAAAGCAAGTACAAAACACATCCGTCTTTTTATAACTGAGAAAGAAGTCCAGCCATTTGTGGACGTAACAAACACTTGACAAACAAAGGTTGAGCTCTAGGCATAGTAAGCCCAGGTCCCTCAGTCATGTCCACCATCTCTTCCCCAACTCTCTCCCAATCAAAGCACTGAATCAGCGACCCCAGCGCCAGCGCCACCACCTTCACCGCCATGCTCTCGCCGGGGCAGCCTCTCCGCCCGTACCCGAACGGCATGAACCCGAACCCGAACCCGTCTCGCTGCCCCTTCACCTTCAGAAACCTCTCCGGCTTGAACCTCGTACTCTCCTCCCACGCTTTCGGGTCGTTCTGCATGGCCCACATGTTCACCAGCAGCAGGGCTCCGGCGGGGACGCGGTGGCCGGCGACGGTGCATTCCTCCGACGAAACGTGGGGGACGAGGAGAGGCGCCACCGGGTACATCCGGAAGGTCTCGTTTATGACGCCGTGGAGGTATGGGAGGTGTGCCAAGTCGGCATCGGTGATTAGTCTCGATGTGCCGATCTTGGCGTCGATTTCTTGCTGAGCTTTTGTTAGGCATTCGGGATTGTTTAGTAGAGCTGCGAGTGCCCATTCCATTGTGCCCGATGATGTATCTGTGCCCGCCGATAACATTACCTATATAAAAGATGTTAACCATGCACATGGCCTGTTCTCTAGAGTTCAATTCCAACTAAAATGTACTAAATTAAAACACAAATTTTCAATTGATGTCTCAAACGTTTATTACGAGAATATCAACATAAAACATGTACAGCCATGAAAATGAGAAGATCAACACAAAACAGGTAATGATTAGACAGTCTCAATTAGGATCAAACTAAAAATAAATACATACTGAAACACAGTCACAATTGAGCTAAATTAAGTTGAATTTCATCTGATCATATACATATTTGAAACATATTTGGAACTAAACAACTTAGTACTTGAATTAATTTTGACAAGAAAGACGAAAACACGAAAAAAAAAATCAACAAGGAGTAGACTCAGCTCGGTTAAAAACATGAGAACAATGGACTAATGTTTTGTTCATCTTCAAGTTAACTGCAGATTAATTCAATAGTTCAATTTAGTTTACTTAAATTAGGCTGGTCTATTTTTACTCTACACAGTTCAAATCAGGCGAACGAATACGCCCTAACTGTTCAAAGTGTTAGTACCTGATTGAGGCCTTTGATGATTTCATCAGTGTAGTACTCAGGCTCATCTTCCTGAAGAGATAACAGAACATCAAGCATTGTCTTGCTATTACCATTATCCTCATGATTTCCACTTCCCCTGATTCGCCTCTGTTCTTCAATCAAATCCTGCATGAATGTATCCCTCTGGACCTGCAATTTCTTCAGATCATTTTCCAGCTTTCTTTGCCCGCCGATCCATTTAACCAGCGGAACGAAATCCGCCATGTTCATCGCACCACTCACTCGGAAAGTCTCCTTAACCATCTCCCGGAACCTCGCCGCCTCTTCACGATTACGGTCATCATCACCATAGTACCTTTTGCCGGCGATCATCCTCATCATGATGTTGAGCATAAGCTCGAAAAAGCCCGATTTCATCTCAACAGGGCCCGATCGAGATCCCTTCGCAATCCTCTGAATCAGAGAAAGAACTTCTTGCTGACGAATCTCTGTAAACATCTGGACCCGGTTGCCGGACAGAATCTCCACGGTGGCGATTTTCCTCAACGTCCGCCAGAGCTGGCCGTAGGACACCCAGGCCAGGGTGGTGTAGTTGTATCCGAGGTATTTTCCGGCGAGGAACCTCGGCCGGTTGGCGAAGACAACGTCGTTTCTCGTGAAACATTCCTCTGCAACTTCCGGGGAGGAGACGAGGAGAACGGGCCGGGCTCCGAAGTAGAGGAGGAGGGCCGGGCCGTGCTTGGCGGATATGTTGGATAGCGTTCTGTGGAGTGGCTTCTTGAGAAGATGAAGATGGCCTAGGATTGGTAGACGCAGAGGAGGAGATGGCGGGAGATTTTGGGATTTCTTGTTTTTCAGATTCCCTGCAACATAGTAATACAGAAAAGGGATGATGAGGAGGAGGATAAGGTAGTAGAAATATGTTGAAATCTCCATTAAGGTTGGTGCAGGTTGAGATTTGAGAGGATGACTATATATATATATATATGATCAAGATTTCATGACTATATATGTATTTCCTAGATAAAACTGGACGGTTGTTTTTTCACATTTTTAAAAATGTATTAACATGGTCAAAACTGAAACGTTTGATTTGACTTTTCAAAATTAGTATAAGACAATTTATACATTTGACTTATACATTTAAATTATTTAAATGTATAAAGAAAATGAAAATGTTATTATTACTTAAAAATATATGATTTATGAAAGCAGCAAACTATTACATAAAAAACTAACTAATAAAAATTGATGATTATGATTTCATTAATGTTTGAGCTTGAAAAGTCAAATCAAAACATTTTAATTGAGCCGAATATAATAGTAGCTCAATTTAAATAAATTAACTTTTAAAAAAAGTAAAATAAATTGATATTTCATGAGTTAGATCTGACTGAACCTTAAGTCATTGATTTGAAATCGTTCATTTGATTCCGTCTTAACATCTATACCATACAATTATAAAACTATATTTATTAATTAATTTTATGTAAGAAAATAAATGATTGATCTATTTAAAATAGAACTGTTATTTGCGTGTTAGTCTTTTATTGGATAATGGATGAATGTAGTCTTAGTCAAAATACAGAAATTGAACGGTTAAAAATTCCTATTTTAATATAATTTTATGTTGGAGGAATCTAAGTTTGTTATATTGAGTTTCAAGAAAATAAGTGTAGTTTTTCTTCTGGAGGCATATCATGGGAGGAAGAAGATGGAGAACCCTTTGGAAGCCCTTCGCTGTAAGGAAAGTTTGTTCGGATGTCGCGACAATGCCAATGGAGAATCTCTCATCTGAGTTAAGGGATTAGTACATTTATGGGGTCATGTTGGTCGCCTTGCTCTTTCAACATTCTATTTAGCTCATTTCCTAGCGATACTCACAGAGTCGAACACCCTACTAGAGGTTAGTATTAACCATGTTCAACCGCTGTTGGACGATTTCCAGTAATTTACTAATGAAATAATTATTTTATCTTTAAAAAATAAGTGTAGTTTAAAGTGCATATGGAAATGAGTTAGTTCAATGAACTTATATATTTAACAAGAAGTCAAAACTCGAAACACCTCAATGCTAACGCCATCTTAGATTATGCTAATTAGTAATAACTAATAATCCATTTGTTTCAAACTCTCGATATGACAGTTTACCAGCGTCATTATGTGTTGATTCTTCAACACTTGGCTCTTTTGTTAGCATGTTTCATTGCATGTGAGTCAAACTGAGGATTTGGTAATCCTCCGATTTAGAATTGTTTTTAGTTATAAAATTTAGTGATTTGCCGTTTATAAGCCATATCTTATAGTGAAATCCAAAATTGGAAAGAAAAACTACTAAAGGTGTTTAGAGAAAAGTGTCGTAACATATTATCAAGAGGAACATGAAGGTTGTGTTTGTTGTGGGTTAACTGTTTGTAGGATAAAGACTTGAAAGTCAAATGTAAGGGGGTTTAATCTTAGCCGTTGAAGAAATTTGACAGTAATTTGACTGATTTAAGGGAATTAATCAACTACGTAAGAAAACCATTAAAATTCATTAATATATAAAATGTTAATACACACAAAAAGAAAATAAATGAGACTCTTAAAAATATTAATCATCAAACATAGATTTTAGAGACCTTAAAAGATTAATCAATTCTCTATAAAAGTAGCAAATGTCCATATCCTTCTCTATTACACGAAAATTGCTTGGCTTGTTGAGTACAAGTAGTTTCGGAAAAGGGAAGGCAGCAGCAGTACTATCATCATGATGGATAGGGGGCCAGAATAGTCATTAAAAAATTGGCCATGACTCAACATAAGCATAAACTTGAACATTGCAATGTAGCATCTGAAATGATCAGCTGAAAGTACCATAGGAAATGGGGGCATTTTGGTACAACTCTCTGCACCGAGTCTGCAGCCATAAAAGCAGCTTAAAAGCTGCGACACTTTCGTCACCTTCCTCTGCCTAAATTATTACTCCTTTTTCTGAACCAACCAAATACTACCAACTGAATGCAGTTTGCCCGGTATTTATAAATAAGACACTCAACTTTCCAAAAATGGCACATGTCAATTTTTTTAATGAAATTTTGTGATAAAATTCTCTCATTTTAGCTATGAAGTAATTAACAATTAGTAAATGAATAGTTTAAATGGATAAGAACTAAGAAGAGTGATGTAGAAGGATTTCTTGTTTAAGTTACTTATTCCTTCTATCAATCTTCCTAACCGGACTTACCTGTCTCTGAAGTTTGAATAGTTTAATAGAATAGAGTGAGCTACTAACTCTTTTAGAGTGGGCTATTGATTGTTTGAAAGTTTGAAATGGGATGTGAAATGTGACTGGTGATGGACGGGATGGTGAATTGAGTCTTGCATGAAATTAATAAGATTGTAAAAAATAAAAATAAATAAGTAAACTTTTTTCAAAAGAAAAATAAAGAAGTGGTTTGGGGTTTGCGATTTTTACCTAAAACATTTATTGAATAGCTGAATATTTTATTCTAGCCACTAAATAGAGTAATTATGAGTTAAGTGAACTAAAAATTATCTAACATTAACCTCCAATGCTAATTAGCGTAAATCAAAGTAGATTGTCAAAGAATATAGTCGAACATGCTATAATTGCAGCATCTCTTTATCCCAAACATGATATATATTTCAAAACTATTTAAACCTAAAAAAAATACAAAATCATGAAAACACGACATGAAATATCAGAAACGAAAATTGTATTGAATACTCAAATACTAGTGTTATAATATGGAGCAAAATATTTATTATGAGATCGTTCTATCATAAGTTTAAAAACTATTGCAATAGTATATAGTTTAAGTAATTAAAATATTAGTTTTATTCTTTCCTTACTTTTTTAAAAATATCGTAAATGAAGACAAACAAACATTATAAACATGAACTAATAAATGTATGAAAAATCACCCGTACCACCAAATTTATGCTATAATATGATAGAAGATAAAACCAAATCAGTGATATTGGTAGTTTCACCCAAGACCTCTTATAATAAATGTAGAGTATAATTAGAGTGTAATTAAAGTTCAAAAGTAAATTATCAATATAGAGTTTAGGTACTACTAAGCTAGCTAAAATAATTTAAATTTTGTTTCATAAAAGTGTTCTTTTTTATAATAAAAAAAAATTAAGTAATGCTTCAAATTCAAATGGGCCCAATAAAATTTCACTCACCCCTTTCCCAACGAGAATTGTTTCCTAAAAGTATAGATACCAGTATTATATTCTGTCATTTATTCAACAACAAAAATAATTGTATAAACATTTAACTATTTTCTCACAATCTATCTTAATCAAAATAATCTAATGAAACGTAACCATAAAATTTTCCATCTAAACCATAAGCTACACTTTTTAACCCATGGGTATACATTGGAAAAATCATTGATAAAATATTAATTCTTTAAAACTGCTTATAAGCTATAATATAAATCATTTAGACGCCTAACAAAGTTTCTTTTTACACTATTTACGATTTACGAAGGTGTTGGGAAGATATGTTGAGGATGGTAAAGGAAGAATATTTGGATATAGTTAAAAGAAGAATAATAAAAGGGAAACAATGTTAGAAAATAGTTAATTTTAAAACATTAGAAAATACGACGGACTTTTCATCATTGTAAAAGACGAGTGAAAATCTGGATAGGAATTTGGGGTCATTAACTTTGACCAGTGGAAAATCTGGTTTGTTACGAATTGCCATAAATGGCAATATTCCTTGGCTTAAAGCATTAAACCACAAGTCATGGCTTGGTCTAAATATAGCATTAGCTTGACTGATGACCGTGGAATTATTTTTTTATTTTCTATTTTTGAAAAAGATGACCATTGAATTTAGTCCAGTAATCACAACTATATGTGCAAAGAAATTTCGGTGTGTTTTCCATGTATGGGTGTCTTTGTTCATCAGGTGAATGATGAAGAAAGTTATAAGATTAACACTAGTTTTTGACTCATTGACTCATGTAAGAAGAGAAAAACCCAAACTTAGCCAACTCCAATCATAACTTATCCAAACTTCTATTACTCATTTAGGAACATTACCCATATTTGAGCACTTTCTTAGCACTTTCCTAGAATTTTCTTAGAATAATCATGATGAATACGTAAATAGAGTTATTACGGTGGTGGTGTCTCATAATTTAGTTCATTTATTAGAATTTCCATTAAAGTGGAGTTGTTCAGGTTATAATATTTTTAGTCTAGTCCTATCAAGAATATGTTTGGTAGTATCTCCTAGTCTAGTCCTTTCAAGTAGAATAATTGTTTATAATGATATTTAAGTAGGTTTGTTTCAGAAGTACCTGAGTAGCAGACAAATATAATGGTATTTTTTCATATTTTTGTGTGTTAAATGTTAGAAATTTAATATTTTGCCCCTCTATTTCTAAACAATTATTTGTTATATTTAAAAATTTGTGATTTTGCCCCACTACTTTGGTATTTCTGCCTCTGCTGAGTAGTCTAGTTCTATAAATACGAAACTGTACTCTCTTTCTCGATTAATTTTAAATTTGAATATTGTCAAACTTGTTTAACTTTGTTATTCAAGTTGAAGAGAAAGTCTTGAGTGAGACCTGTCCTTGTGGAGACCAAGAGCAGGGGAATGAGCATTTACTGTTTCTGTTTGATCTTTTAGTCAGTTTGTTTGATTTTTCAATTAATGTCCTTGAGTATTTTTGTTTTGCCTTGATTTTTCAGGTAATTTGATCTTTCGTTCAATTTGCTTGATCTTTCGGTCTATTTTCTTGATCATTTCCTTGGTCAATTTCACCAACGACAAATTCAATCAAGGAAATCGGCGGGTTTAAAGCTCACCAACGACAAATTCAATCAATAGCAGTCTCATATAATCTTTGGTCTCATTTGAGACAGGTCTCAAATGAGAATTTGTACAAGTTGAATTGAAAAATGAGTTAAATTACCTCGCGTGTGATATTATTGGATTCGTAATATCACATATTTTCAAATATTCAATTTTATAATATATATTTACACAGAATTAAAATATTAATAATTAAATATTTTTTGAATTAACTAATAAAAATTAAAATGGAAATATAATTGTCCTTATTTACTTGAGTGCACTGTATTTTCAAAAGATTTCTGTCAGACCTGGACCCACCAACATACAAATAATTAAGATTTTCATCAACTGGAAATTGGAATACATCGCATAAATCTGGTAGCACTAGCCATATATGGTTGTCCTTCAAAAATTGGTCATATTTTTGACAAATTCCCATTTTCACCATATACTTACTGCTTCGTTCTTTCATAAGGTCATATTTAAATATTAATGAAAGCATGTAAAATTTTGTTTCATTTTTTAAACCCAAATTATAAAGGTGATGATTGTTGCAAATAGAATTGATTCGAACTTACCCTCAAATTATACAGAAAAAAGGGGTGATTAATAAATACGATTCAAACCAAACACTTCGTTACAGAAACCCTCTTGCCGCACAGAAACTTTCTTCTTCGCAAAACCTTTCTGAGATCCAATCCGGGGTGGCCGCGGCGACCTTCGTCGAGACAATAACCACCGCCATCACTAAACTACGTGCCGTGACTCCACCCGTCGGTGAAAACCTTCGATCTGCGACTGACGCCAATTTGCCGACGCCGACTGCTGAAAACTCCGCAGACGTTGATCCGTTCCGCTTTCTGCTGGAACGTGGCACCGAGATTTTTGAGAGATCTATTGTCGACGACTCTCTAAACCCTAGGGTTTAAAGAGAAAAAGACTTGCGTCCACAAAAACCAGATCTTGGCCGCTGCCTCCGATAAATTCAAGCCGATCGAAGAGCAAAACCAAGAATCAGAGAGCATCAACCTTTTGCGTAGACGGATCACCACTATGGAGGCTATTGCATCAAGAATATGGGGTTTAACCCCGATAGCAGACGAACGGGAAGTGATATTTCCAGTGACGGAGGGCAACGGCGTCTGTTTCATGCTGGAAGGGAAGATCAGACTCCGAAACCGCTATCTCCAGGAACGGATCCCTGGTGCGTTCGAAAAGGTTTGGAAACCACCTTGGTGGCGCCGTATGGTGGATGCTCCCATACTGGATACCCTGACGAAACGATCTGAGGCGCATGAGAAATTTGCGCGTTGTTGTTTTCTTTTATTTTTTGTTATTTTTTCGTTCCAGTATTTTATTTTCGTAGTAATAACCGACGCGAACCTAATGCCCGAGGGTCTTCCAGAGGCATATCATGGGAGGATGAGGATGGAGAACCCCTTTGAAAGCTCTTCGCTGTAAGGAAAGTTTGTTTGAAAGTCGAGACAATGCCAATGGAGAAGTTCACATCGGAGTTAGGGATTAGTACATTTATGGGGTCATATTGGTCGTCTTGCTCTTCAGTATTTTGTTTAGATCATTCCCTAGCGTTACTCACATAGTCGAGCACTCTACTAGAGGGGCTCTTCTTAACCATGTTCAACCTCTGCTGGACGATTTCCAGTAATTTACGAATGAAATAAATATTTTATCTTAAAAAAAAAACCACACACTTCGTTTTTATTATGTATAACCACATCGATCGGTAACTTTTGTTTTGCCAAGCATTTCCGAGCAAAATATGCTAAATGGCATTTAAACTCACATTGAGTGAATGTGAAAAACCTCCATTGGAAAGCCAAAAAAAAAACTTGGTCAATACTATAATTTAGACGGTTGATAGCGGGTTTAATGGGTATTTTAATTTTAAACTTGGATGAGGATAAATAATTATGGATCGATATAAGGTTAAATGGGGGGATTACTGGTAAAAATAGGTAATTTAAAGATATGGGTATAGCGGGTTTGAGTAATTGGTAACTGCAAGTTCTATAAATGCGTGATTAAC
Organism: Cruciata laevipes; assembly: GCA_963678965.1. NCBI lineage: Eukaryota > Viridiplantae > Streptophyta > Magnoliopsida > Gentianales > Rubiaceae > Cruciata > Cruciata laevipes. The sequence goes on from OY787639.1 coordinate 3,874,981, forward strand.
CCATAAAATTATAAAATATGACAATGTTCAATTTTATATTGTTGAATTTTATAAAAAGTAGAAATCTATTTTAAGAAATTTAAAAACAATAATCGAATTTATCTCAACCCAGGGTTGATAGATCCTTTATGGGTTTTGACACGGTGGTTTTCAATATGTTGGTTTGGTGAGTTTTTACTCGTAAATTTAGTGGATTTTACCCATATGCATCCTATTCGTTTGGCCTAAGGGTGATAACGAGTCGATCCGATCACGATCATCACTATGTTCATGAGATTCGTTTAAATTTTGAGGTGATCGCGATCAAAGCGATCAAAATAATTCATGAACATGATCGGATCATTTAAAAATTATAATGGTCGCGATCGACTCGTTTAGATAATCGATCAAATGATCAATGATCAGTTTAAAAGTTTTTTTTAAAAAAGTCAAAAACTAACAAATTACTAGAAAATCATTCATTTAGATGTATATAATTATTTTATATTATACTTATCGATCGATTATCTTATCGATCGATATCGATCACCTTATCGATCGATATCGATCACCTTATCGATCTGTTCGCGATCATGATCGAGTTTTAATGTCTATGATCGTTGATCGTTCATTTATTAAACGATTTTAAAATTTTGATCATGATCGGCTCATTTATTAAATGAACGATCCCGATCCGATCTTTAACCGATCTCAATCTCGATCTTTTAAACGAACGCTCGTGATCGTACTATAAAAGGTATTTTTTCTATGCATGTACATTTTTTTCTTACGGGTAAAATAAATTTATCAAATTCAAATGAATAAAGACTTAATCATGTGAGTCTTATCTCACACATTTACGAGTAAGACTCTAGACTTGGACTCCGTATACTAGATTAGATCATCCATAATGGTAATTCTTAAAACCACTTTTTTTAATAAGGAGTGATTATCTCTTTTTTTGTGTTTGACCGGCCAATAAATGCATCTCATTTCACATTTATATTTATTATTTTATATTTTCTAAATAAATTGTATATTAAATGTAGGAAGTGTTTCTTAAAATATTTACCATTGTTAATAGTTGATTCCGACCTTATTTTATCAAAATTTAAAATATGGTACATAAAAAGTTCTTAAATTTGCATGCTATGTTCTAACTTCTAACTTATATACTAGGTCGGGGGGTTTGTCTGTCAATTCTTTGCTTTTCCGATATGACCTGTTTGATTGGATAAATTCTATTGGCTTTTGATCTGTCTAACATCGCAGTAAGGAAAAATCTGAGTTGGGGTAGTTTGAACTTACCTTTCGGCGCTTTTGTCAGATTCAGATTTGTATACCTGATGGGTTGGAAATCCTTGATTTACCAGCTTAGTTCGTGTTAGACAGCCCACTAATGTCTTGTTTCTATACTAACAACCTGGAAAGTCTTTTATAGTTGGGTATCTTAATCTCATTGAGACCAACTATGAAGTGAATGCAGTTTTAGGGTCATCGTCTGATACCATAGTCAACTTTAGTCAGCTAGTTAGTCCAAGACTAGTCAGATGTACGGTTGGCTATGACCACTATCTCTTTTCTCCCCTTCTATGTTTTCTTAGTTTGTAGTTTGTTAGTATTTTCTTGAGAGAATTTTATAAAGACCCCCTGGCGTTTTCCAAAGTACCACTTTGGTCCCTATCAAATTTTAATGTCAAAATGGCCCCCTAACCTACAGTTTTTGCTTCACTTAGAGCAAGTCCAACAGGATCTCTATAATAGAGATTTTCTATATTTTTAGAGTTTTTTATCTCCAACAAATTTGCTATCTCAATCTCTATTATAGAAAAATGATGAGAGAGAAGATTTCATTCTCTATATATGCATATGAGAGAGTAAATTTGGAGAACGAAATTTATGGGAATTGAATTAGAATTCCTATTTTTAGTAAATTTTTGAAAAAACATTCCATTTTCTCTCTAAAATTTCTAAAATAGCAAAACTGTTGGATTGGAAGGAAAAATTTATAGCAAATATCACCTTTTTTTCTCTACTTTAGAAAAAGATTTAGAAAACCTGTTGGACTTGCTCTTAGGCCCCCTATGGCTAACTTAGCCGTTAACTTTTAAAAAACTGTTAAATATCAAGGGTATAATAGTAATTTCAGGTTCATTTCAGTTGAAAAAATATGCTTGGAGCTGGATTCGAACCCGGGTCTCCCAAAACAATAGATAAACTCTTACCATTATGCCAGATGATACTTATGCTTAATTTTCAAACAAAATTTATTTAAACTCTAATCCGTCGTGCATCTTCCCCGCCCACCTTCTCCGAATTTTTGGAGCCACCGTCTGATGTGATCCAACTTATTAATAAACTCAGCCGGGAGAATGGAAACCTATCTGGACACGTCAAGAACCGCCTGAGCTGCGGCTTTTCACGGCCGCGATGACGAGCTGCGTTACGGTGTTTCACGGCCGCGACGACGGGCTCATCCCGGTCGAGTGCAGCTACAACATTCAAACCATGATCCCACGCGCCAAAATCATCGAAAACAAGGACCACATCACCATCGTTGTCGGGTGGCAGAACGCCTTCGCATGGAGCTCGAAGAAATCTGGAGAAATAATTCATCAGCCGCCTCTTCCAGAATTTCCGATCGAGTTTTGGCGCCGGGCAATTTTGTATAAATATCAAAACTAGTATACTGCAGCTAGGCGAGTCCTGATTTATCCCGATTGATTAACACACGCGATTTGGATAAGTTGGTGGATTTTAGGCAAAGTTTTTTGGAGAAGATGGGCGGGGAAGATACACGGCGGATTAGAATTTAAGTAAATTTGTTTGGAGAGAATTTTTCAAAGGCCCCCAAACGTTATCTGAATTTTCACTTTGGCCCCCCATCATTTTTTGCTCTCAATTTGGCCACCCGACCATACGATTTTCCATCATTTTGGCCCCCTAGGCCTAACGTTGGCGTTAAATCAATTCTCCGTCACTTCCTCCAGGGGTAAGCTCGTCTTTTTCCGTCATTTTGGCTGTCATCTCCTCCGTCTCTCACTTCTTCTTCTCTGATCTCCCAAATCCTCATCCCCAGCTCTCACATTTTCTTCTCTGATCTCCCAAATCCTCATCCCCAGCTCTCACATTTTCTTCTCTGATCTCCCAAATCCTCGTCCAAATATGAAAAGCACATTTACCCTGTTCCACAAGGACTTTCAATATATCCAATTCCAGTACTTCAATTACCAGATAAATCAATACACATTCTTCTTCCTCTTCTTTTTCTTCAAATTCTGTATAAACTATGCAATATTGGCAGCTATTACAATCAATGGTATAATGATCGAATCCGGGTTTTGGTTATAGTCTGAAGGACGGTAATCACAGCAACAACAGTTGATCGACAACACGATACACACAACAAGAGCTCAAAATGGTGGCCAACAAGAATTGATAAAAATACAGACTTTAAATTGTGTGAGGAAAAAAAGAAGACAAAAATCACTGTTTTGATATGTACAGGTGGACAGATTCTCAAAAACAGCATAAAAAATGAAACTTTGAAAAGGGTTGGTGAGACTCACGAATCCATAGCCCTTGGATCGGCCGGTGTTCTTATCGATGATGACGACAGCCTCGAGAATGTCGCCGAACTGGTCAAAGTAGTGCCTCATGGTTTCGCTCTGCGTCTCCCAGGCCAGCCCTCCGACGAAGACCTTGGTGAAGGTGGTGTCCCCGAACGGCGAATTCAGAAACTGGAGCCCCGAATCAGAACCCGGCGGCGGCGGCGGTGGCTACTGCTGCTGCTGTTGATACGCCATTGAACGATGATGATGGTGGTGGTGATTGTGACCCCTCCCCCGGTAAAAAGGAGACAGATAAGGAGAATATACAAAAGGATTTTAACTAATATACAAAAGGAGGATTTGGGAGATCAGAGAATGAAAAGGTGAGAGCTGGGGATGAGGATTTGGGAGATCAGAGAAGAAGAAGTGAGAGACGGAGGATATGGCAGCCAAAATGACGGAAAAAGACGAGCTTACCCCTGGAGGAAGTGACAGAGAATTGATTTAACGCCAACGTTAGGCCTAGGGGGCCAAAATGATGGAAAATCGTATGGCTGGGGGGCCAAATTGAGAGCAAAAAACGATGGGGGGCCAAAGTGAAAATTCAGATAACGTTTGGGGGCCTTTGAAAAATTCTCTCATTTGTTTGAAAGTAAAATATAAGTAGAGAGAATTTTTCATAGACCCCCCTAACATTTGCTCAAGTTCTACTTTGGCCCCCCATCGAATGTTGCTCTCAATTTGGCTCCCCAACCATTCGTTTTTCCATCATTTTGACCCCCTAGACCTAACCTTGGCGTTGAATCATTTTTTCGTCAATTCCTCTAGGGGTAGGCTCGTCTTTTCAATGATTACTTTAAGAGAGAATTTTATAGAGTCCCCTAACGTTTTCCAAAGTATCGGTTTGACCCCATATCAAATTTTAGTGTCAAAATGGCCCCCTAACTTTTAGGTTTTGCTTCATTGCGGCCCCCTGAGGCTAACTTGGCCGTTAACTTTTAAAAGCCGTTAAATATTAGGGGTATAATAGTAATTTCAGTTTCATTTAAATTGAAAAAATATGTTTGGAGTTGGGTTTGAACTCGGGTCTACCAAAATAATAGATAATTCTCCTACCGCTATGCCATAAGACATTTTATTTTTATTTCTAAACTAAATTTATTTAAATTCTAATCCACGACCCATTTTTTATTCTCATCTTTTAAGCTCATGTGTATGCTTCTGATCCAAGCCCATTGCAAGATTTTTATGTTGCGGTTTCTGATGCCAAGAGAGCTGGTAGATTTATTCACCCAGAATATTTTGAGTTTCTCTCTCTATATATATATATATACTTTTTATGTATTTCATATAGACATAATTTTTTTTTTTTTTGGTTTGTCAAATTGTGGATGAAGTATTTGTAAATGGAAAAATCTGCAAAAATCCGAAAAAATAATAACAGAAGATTTCTGGTTGAATGACTGAACAAGCCTAAAAGCACAACCAATATTGCAATAAAATATAATGTTACAGAAGTAAATGTGAACCAAATATCAGGATTAAACACTTTAGGAATCTCCATGGTTCGGTTTGACTTGGAGTTGATGGAATGAACCCTCCGCAGATGGGGATGGGTGGTGGGGATGTTGAGAGAATGAGCCACATATTAAAGATTAAATAAATTTAGTTTAGAAATAAAAGTTAAATGTCTTATGACATAGTGGTAGGAACTTTGTCAAACCCAACCCCAAACATATTTTTTCAATTTAAATGAACATGAAATTACTATTATACCCCTAATATTTAACGGTTTTAAAAAGTTAATGGCCAAGTTAGCCTCAGGGGGCCGCAATGAAGCAAAACCTAAAAGTTAGGGGGCCATTTTGACACTAAAATTTGATATGGGGTCAAACCGATACTTTGGAAAACGTTAGGGGACTCTATAAAATTCTCTCTTAAAGTAATCATTGAAAAGACGAGGCTACCCCTAGAGGAATTGACGAAAAAATGATTTAACGCCAAGGTTAGGGCTAGGGGGTCAAAATGATGGAAAAATGAATGGTTGGGGGGCCATATTGAGAGCAACATTCGATGGGGGGCCAAAGTGGAATTTGAGCAAATGTTAGGGGGGTCTATGAAAAATTCTCTCTACTTATATTTTACTTTCAAACAAATTTTAGGCAAAGTTTTTTGGAGAAGATGGGCGGGGAAGATACACGGCGGATTAGAATTTAAGTAAATTTGTTTGAAAGTAAAATATAGTATCATTTGGCATTGTGGTAAGAGTTTATCTATTATTTTGGGAGACCCGGGTTCGAATCCAGCTCCAATCATATATTTTCAACTTAAGTAAACTTGAAATTACTATTATACCCTTGATATTTAACGATTTTTTAAAAGTTAACGACCAAGTTAGCCATAGGGGGCTTCAGTGAAGCAAAAACTGAAAGTTATGAGGTCATTTTGACACTAAAATTCTATAGGGGGCCAAAGTGGTACTTTGGAAAACGCTAGGGGGTCTCTATAAAATTCTCTCTATTTTTTTAGTTCTTTTGGCAGGCTACTCTAGCCTCAGATACAGAGAATATTAGAATTTGATTGTTAGACACTTCTCTGTAATCTGTCAAAACGCCTCTACTTTTGCGGAGTTTATGTACTTTATTTTATATTGTTGGTTTGGGGATTCCATTTATAATATCCCTCCGCCAAGGCGTTTCACCTTAAAAAAATTTTAAAAAAATACTAGGTATTTGTAATAAAACCGAAAAGATTCAAATGAGCAAAAGCATTTCCAACCTTAGAGCAAGTCCAACAGATACTACATAATAATCTCCAAAATGTAGTATGAAATGGTAAAATCTCCAAAATAATTTTGCTCAACTCTAAGAGATACTACATTTTGCATACTTTTTCATTTATGAACACTATTATTTTATATTTTCTTACCTCTTTTATAGCAACAGAGCAAGAAGATTTATGATAATATGAAGAGAGAGAATAAATTTTGTCTTTAAAGATGAAAGAATACCTTGATTAATGTGTAGACATTTAATTTTCCATACTACAAATTGATTTTCTCTTTCTACACATATAGATGATGAGTTTCTCTTACTACACCAATTCTACATGTAGTAGTATCTCTTGAACTTGTTCTTACTAGCTAAACCTTTAACTATTTTATCACGTGCCGGATGTAAAAGATAATTTGTTATTTATCACGTGCTCGATGAATGTGAAAGCAAAGCAAATAATTTGCTTTTCCATTGACCAAGAATTAAAATACTAAATGACGAATAAGTAGAAAAAGGAAGGTCGGCTGGTATAAACTAAACACGCTCCTCATCTTTATTATGCATAATCCATGGTCGTACATAATAAATTCGATAATCGAGCGTTTCAGGGCCAAATAAGGAGATTCAAAAGTCGCAATTGTAAAAATGACGTAGGTATGAATTTTTCACGTGCTCAGTAAACGTAAAATCACAACAAATAATTGGCCTTATTATTGGTTATTGACAATAAAAAAATAACAAATGACAAATATGTAGAAAAGATATATTTTATTAAAAAAATTTAGGTGAAAAATCTATATAAAAATAACAATATTATTTTTTGTTTAAGTGTGTGGGTTATACAAACCAAACACGCTCCCCATTTTTATTATGTACAACCCATGGTCGTACATAATAAATTCGGTAGTCGAGCGTTTCAGGGCCAAATAAGGAGATTCAAGGGTCACAATTGTAAAGATGGCATGGGTATGAATTTTTTCACGTGCTTAGTAAACGTAAAATCACAACAAATAATTAGCCTTATTATTACAATTGCGACCAAGAATTAAAAGACGAATAAGTAGAAAAAGGAAGGTCGGCTGATATAAACCAAACACGCTCCCCATCTTTATTATGTATAACCCATGGTCGTACATAATAAATTCGGTAATCGAGCGTTTCAGGGCCAAATAAGGAGATTCAAAAGTCGCAATTGTAAAAATGACGTAGGTATGAATTTCACGTGCTCAGTAAACGTAAAATTACAACAAATAATTGGCCTTATTATTGGTTATTGACCATAAAAAAAACAAATGACAAATATGTAGAAAAGATATATTTTATTAAAAAATTTGAGGTGAAAAATATATATAAAAATAATAATATTATTTTTTGTTTAAGTGTGTGGGTTATACAAACCAAACACGCTCCCCATTTTTATTATGTACAACCCATAGTCGTACATAATAAATTCGGTAATCGAGCGTTTCAGGGCCAAATAAGCAGATTCAAAGGTCGCAATTGCAAAGATGATATGAGTATGAATTTTTCACGTGCTTAGTAAACGTAAAATCACAACAAATAATTAGCCTTATTATTACAATTGACTGAGAAATTAAAAAAACACCAAATGACTTGGGAAAAGATATATTTTATTAAAATATTTGAGGTGAAAATATAATTATTTTTGTTTTGTTTTGTTTAAGTGTGTGGGTTATTATACCCCTAGTCCAATTATGAAAGCCTATAAAGCCTGTGTCATACGGTCAGATACGAATACTAATACGATTACAATTGTTACTATAAATTGCATGCATTCTGTCGCTCTTTCCATCCTCTGCAAACTCTGAGACCCTTCCCTTTTCCATCTCTCTCTCCAATCTCAATATCGCAGTCCAAATCCTTTTCACACACTCACACACTATTATCATTGGTTCCACCTTCATTATTTTCGGCCTTTAATTCTTGTTTTTCCAAAAACTCCCTTTTCTTTTTTAGTAGTCCACCTTTAGAGTAGAGCTATATAAACCCCAATAGAACAGAGCCATAAAACCCACACAATCTAACTTCCCGGAAACAACAACCTTTTCTGTAACCGATGGAGGAGCAGCAGCAGAGAAACAATCGGTTTCCGTTTGGCTACCCGCCGGCGCCGGATGCATATGCCCGCCGGGGATTCATGCCGGAGGAGGATATCTACTACCGCGACGATGATTCCCTTGAGGCCGCGCTTTCCCGGCTGGCCATCTCGCAGAATAATTTCCAGCATCAGCAGCCACCGCCTTCGCCGGCTCCGGCGCTGAACACCTATTTCAGCCCTCCGGCGATGGACACGTATTACAATCCCATGCTGCTCAACTCCGGTTTGACCAATGTGAGGGGCCGTTACGCTGGCGAGAGCTTTGGCCTCCCCGGGCCCCACCGGGATCTGATGGTGGGCCCCCACGGGTGGGACAGTGGGCCCGGGCTGATCCCCGGCCGTGGCAACGCCGGCATGTACGGCGGTGGACAGCCGTGGTTTGGCAGCGGCGCCGCCCCCTTCGCCTCTCCTTCTCTCCTGCCCAGGGACTTCATCGGAGGCGGTGATGACAACAGTGCCCTTTCCTACTTGCAGCGCAAGGCTTTCTTGTCAGGCAGAGCTGCTGCTCCGGTTCCGAATTTACCCCTGCCGGGGTGGAATTCCGACGGTCAAGTCAATGGAATGGGGTGGAAATTCTCACCAATGCCGAGGGGCAATGCTGGAAGGAGCAAGCACCAGTTTGATGGGATCTCTCTGCTTGATATGAGAGGCAGGATCGTGGCATTGAGCAGGGATCAGACAGGGAGCAAGGCCCTTCAGACAAAATTGGACGAGGGAGCGAGCAGGGACGAGATTGAGTGGATCCTGTCCGAGATTCTGGACTATGTTTCTGATCTGATGAAGCATCAATCTGCCAACTACTTTGTGCAGAAGCTGTTCGCAAGGTGTTCGGAGGAACAGAGGACCAGGATCATTCTTGCTATCAGCAAGTATCCTTACCAGATTGGGGAAATTGGTCTCAATTTCAATGGGTATGTAATTTTTTTATTTATTTTGATTCTTGATTAGTAGAATGTTTGATTTGGTTGATGTTAAAATCAATTTTTTGAGGGGCTAATGTTCTTGATTCATATACATTTTGATTTGGTTCATGTTTAAAAATCAATATTTTAATGTTGTGCAGTTGTTGTGCATTCTTGATTCATATACATTTTGATTTGGTTCATGTTTAAAAATCAATATTTTAATGTTGTGCAGTTGTTGTGCATTCTTGATTCATATACATTTTGATTTGGTTCATTTTTAAAAATGAAATTTTTAAATGTTCTGCAGTTGTTGTGCTTGATTCATATATATTTTGATTTGGTTAAATCAATTTTTTGTGGGGCTAGTGTTGTGCATTCTTGAATAGTACCAAATCAATTTTTTGAGGGGCTAGTGTTGTGCATTCTTGATTAATATATATTTTGATTTGGTTAAAGCAGTTTTTTGAGGGTGCTAGTGTTGTGCATTTGTTGTGCATTCTTGATTCATAGATTTCTTTGATTTGGTTAAATCTTTTTTTTTTTTGAGGGGCTAGTGTGCATTCTTAATTGTTGTGCATTCTTGATTCATAGATTTCTTTGGCTAAATCACTTTTTTGAGGGGCTAATTTTGTGCATTTGGTGTAGATCAAGAACACTGACCAAATTTCTGGAGAATCTGAGCACTCAAGAGCAGATATCTCTTGTTTTGAATGCACTGTGTCCTTCCACAGTTGATCTGGCTAATGACGCGAACGGGCAGCACGTCATCAAGCACTGCATCGAGCACTATCCCTACGAATACCATCAGGTACTTTTTTTTGCACATTGTCCTTTTCATTTGAAGATTTGTACATAGATGTTTACCTCCATTTATATGTGCAGCACATTTTCGATGAGATTGTGAATCATTGCTATAACGTGGCAACCGACAAGAGTGGTTGCTGTGTGCTGCAGTCGTGCGTCGTGCATTCTCAGGGCGAAGCACAGGATAGGCTCATTTCAGAGATAATCTCAAATGCTCCCCAGCTGGCTCAAGATCCTTACGGGTTTGTTCTAACATCCCTCCCTACTGAATTTCTCACATTTCTGATGCAATAGTGTAATAACATCTTATGTTTTTTGTCGCATCCAGAAACTACGTCGTTCAGCATTTGCTCGGGCTGAAGATGCCACAGGTCGCAGCCCTTCTCCTGAGCAAGCTCCAGGGCCAGTTTGTTGATCTGTCCTGTGACAAATACGGCAGCAATGTCGTTGAAAAGTTCATCACAGAGACTGATCAGCACTACTGTGCTCTGATCATCAGGGAGATACTTGCAACTCCCCATGCCAATAGCATGCTGGTCCATCCTTTTGGAAACTTTGTGATCCAGAAGGCCCTCACCCGAGCTAGGGTAAGTTTTTTCAGAAAAATAAACAAACTAACAGTAATTTTTAGACTGTGATTTTTATTAGACTGTGATTTTTTGGTGTGCATCAGGAGTGCTCTGAGCGTGACGTGTACCGTGCGCTGTGTGATCTGATCGAGAGAAACTCCCAGTCGATGCGCAGCAACCTCTATGGGAAGAAGATCCTGGCCTTTCTGGAGAAGAAGAGGTTCTAGTTTGTTGTACTGGTTTGTATTAGATCTTAGTACATTTACATTTACCGTCTTTTGTTGTACTGTTGGTTGTTATAGTCTTGTGTGTGTAGAATTTTAGGAATAAGGTTGTTTTTACATGTGTTTGTTGTTACTCATGTATTTGACTTTGTTTTTTATAAGATAAAATTGTTTGTTTTGTGATACCTTAATCTTGATCTTTGAATTGATGTGCAACGCTGCACTTTTGATATGAATTACTTTTTCTTTGTAATTTGACTTGAAAAAATGGATTCATGTGCAGTGCAAGGTTCTGCCCAACGGTTGCACTTTGATGATTTTTGGGCATTTGGAGTATTTCTCGATTTTTAAAATTTCGATTTTTAAATTTCGTTTCAAACTGAAATGCAGATATTTGTATGAAAAACCTTGATTATCTATCTTAAATTTAATTTGCAAGATAAATGATTAATTGTTAGCTCATTGACAATTCTTTTTAAGATCTTTTCTATACCGATGATATATAATATTCATTCACTATCACCAGACACCACTCATTCTACTTTTCAACTCTCCCTCCCTAAATCAAGGGTCAAAAGTGGATGTTAAATTTGTGATATATAGCTTATCATTATTGCATGCTACATGTATAGCTTTCTCAACCTAGTGTAGCTTACACAAGTTACTAGTTTGATGTTCCTCTAGTCACATCATTCAATTTATTGGAGTTATGTAGGACCATATAATTTAGAATCCTATGTAGCTTGTCACTATACATGCTTAATTAACTTGAAAATGTCTTGTGGATTCTCTTATGATAAGCCATGACATAAATAAACTTTCAAGAAGGATGGAATTGTGTAAAAAATTTCTAAAGAGATGCAAATAGAAAAATTTAAGGTTGTATTTTCTATTTCATCTTCTTCGTTTTTTTTTGCCCACTCAACCGTCATCGATTTTTATAACTCTCCGGTCGCGCGGCGATTGAAGATGATTGAAGTTCAATCGTGTTTTGGAGTTAGATAGCTCAACTGATCTTCGGGGAATCTCGATTTGGGGATTGCTAACTGATTTTGCGTAAAGAGCACGATTGATTTCCTGGCGAATCGCAAAAACTTGACTCATCGACGATCTTTCTCCATGAAGCCTCAATGAATGAAGGATGGGTAACTTAGTTCTAGCAAAAACGTGCAGAACAATGGCAATGGTTCAGCCCCTGGTCAGAAACGTGGTTTTACAATCTCTTTAGTTTAAAAAGCATTATTTCAAATGCTTTAACATTTGTTAAGATAGCTAAAGAGTATGATATAACTGAGTAGTTCATTGCAAATAAATTTAGTTAAGTTTAGCTAATTAAATAGTTGAAAATTATTTTAGCTATTGCATCAATGTGGGCTAATCATTTATTGTAGATCCATACCAAAAGCCCAGATTACAACTACTGGACCATTGTTTACTGTAGTGTGGAGTGAGACTTATCATGTCATGTGTAATAAACCAGACGCTTTATTGGTCCATAAATACATAGCAAGAGCAAATATTAATTGGACCAAACCTGATGATCCAAAACGTCCTTTTCATTTCGAATCCATCCATATCTAAATCAAATCTCTACTCCACGTATTATTTAATGTACATTGTTAATTTTAATAATATTACGATTTTCTTATCAATGATATTTTTACTTTTCATATGGAGGAAGAAAATAGGGTGAAAAATATATAGAGTTTTTAAAATAAATAAATAATGAAAATTGCAATGCATTAGCTTGTAAGAAAATGTGAAATAAAAAATTGCATAGTAGGTAACATCCCAAAATGTACAAACTAAACAGTACAAGTGGCATTGGTTGGTAAAAGTATGGATATACTCTTACTTCAACTTTAAAAATTAAAATTGTTTAACTTTTAAGTGTATCTTTATAGAGATGGTTGTATTCTTGCATTACGAAGAACTACCAACATGTAAAAAAGGCAATTTAACTCTTTTTTATAAGATAATTTTTAAATTTACTAATTTTTTCTAGTAGATTTTAAATTTACTGGATTCAATTTTGCAACTGACTTCATCCGTCCCAACCAAAACCGCTTAGTTGATTTTTCAAAGTCAAACTGAGTCGACTTTAACCATGAATATATTTATTTGCGTGTTTTAATTTTTTTAGAAAAATGATAATTTGAAAATATATGATATGAGGGATCTAAAAACATATATAATATATATCAAATTTATATATATATATATATAGAAAAATTAATGTTCAAAGTCGGTTAAGTTTGACTTTAAAAGGAATGAAGTACAAACAAAGATCAATATATATTAAAAGAAAATGGTGGAATTGGAAAGTGAAAATGGATATGACATTTAATATTTTCATTCATATATTCATACTTCATCATATAATACAACTGATGAATTTAAGTAGTAAACCACCAATTAAGTACTTATTCATACATAATTTATACTTCATAGGGTACATATATGAGATCGATAATAACTTTGTATAGGGTAGGGATAAAATATCATCACTTAAGGGCACTTGGGCGTGCCCTTAGAGCTCTTTTTGTCCCTATAACAAGGGCACTCATCCTTGTTGCCATAAGTCCCAGATGGCACGCAGTTGCAGTCCTTGCAGCATATCCCACAATACTTCAAACACCGGTCCTTCATCCCCGCCTTCGAACACCTCTCCGAGCACCTCGCATCACAATCAACTGCACACAAAATATTCACCGTTCAGTTCCGTATAACTCAATCCAGTTAAGTTCAACCGAACGAGAAAAGAATAAGAATTTCCCCATCAAAGTTCAAAACAAACAAATGGACAAAACTATAGCATTTTCTTGAAAATGGACAAATTTTCATTTGTTTTGACCTTAATTTTTTCAAATTACATAAAAAATAGCGAAAAAGGTGCGATGAAAAAACTTACTGAGGAGAACTGAATCAGCCATTGCAGAGTTGATGATCACAAGGGCCATGATGAGCAACAAAGCAAAGCCTGGTTTCATCATCTTTCTTTCTATCTATATTAATCTGTTTTAAAACAATTCTCAGGAAATGGAAATGGAAATGGAAATGGAAAAGGATGAAAGTGAGAAAAAGAAGGAAGAAGAAGGGGCAATTTATAGAATGATGGAAATGTAGGGGGTTAGGTGGGAAGTTCATTATTTTGTGCAAAGTGGAATCCAACTGGAGATGCAAATTTAGGTGAGCCAGCCAAGTGTGTTTCGCATGCATTTCAGATTTCCGTTTTTGTCGAAACCTTAGCCTGAAATTAAGATTAAGGCCCAATCTTTTTTCTGCTTTTGTAACGTAAAAACATTGTTCAAAGCCGCGTTGATTAGCTTTTCAGTAAAAACGTCGGTTTTGTGATCTTAATTAAATACCAATAAAGATATATTAAAAAAGAAAAAAAACACACATTCACACATTGGAGAAGAATTGAAATCTTGTACGTGTTGTTGTTGTTGGATGAGATTTGAAGGCTTGATGGTGAAAAGGTTGCTTTTCATTGAGGATGTACAACGCCTTTTATAGGAAAGGATTACCACATCGAATATCTAAAATATCTCTAGAACATTACAACAAAAGATTACAAGAATATCTCTAGAATATTTTGACAAGGACTTTGTCATATAGACAAAGTCTTACTCTTAATACCCTCCCGTAAGCTCAAGATCGGGTACGAACGAGAAGCTTAGTCCGTAAATGCTGAAAGCGGGAGGTGCTTGTAGGAACTATATTGACAGTAATTTGTAGTAGATAAAATTACAGAATATAAATTACAGAAAACGCATGAATAATGAAATACAAGTTATATTATTTATATTAATCATGCAAAACATGCCAAGAGTTACAAATAATTATGCATACAACATATTAAATATCCTAGACACAAAAGCATAGATCATTATGGAGTCGAGCTAGTCTCCGCCCTTGAAACTTATGAGGCCAACAAATGACACCAAAGTCCCATAGGATAAAACCATAAGGTAACATACAAAGTTACCTGGATTTCGTAGAGCCGATCTTCAATCACAATGACTTGACTCTCAACTCACTCATCACCAACGAAAACACCAACTCTCTCAATTTAATATGTCTCACTATATTAATTCTACGAGTTCAAAAAAGTGTGTTCTCTATTGACTGATGGTAAACTGTGTTTTAATTATAGCATAAGAACTTTCCAAAATAATGAAAGTCTTATCTTTATGGAATAACACAAAGTAATTTCCATAAACCAAAAGAATGTACTCCAAGTAATTCTTCAATTAAACACATTCTGGCCTTTTCTAGAATGTTCAACATATGAACTTCATAAACAATAGAAATCCTATTTTGGGTAAATTTTTTAACCAAAACTTTCTATATCTCATTCATCTCCAAATGATAAGCCCCAAAAGTTACCATACTGTAACTTTCAATTTACCTTAAATAAATCATTTTCCAACAGTGCCAACGACCTTAGTAAAAATAACTGCAATCTGATCAACAGACCGGACATACCGAACAATGAGCTCACCAGACTTTATTTGTACACGAATAAAATGGCAGTCGATCTTGATATGCTTGGACCGTTGATGAAAAACAGGATTCGCAGCAAGAAACGTGGCACTCAGGTTATCACAAAGAAGAATGGGAGGACCTGGAAAGGGAAGCGCCATTTCCTTGAGAAGCTGTTGTAACCAAATAAGCTCCGTAGAAGCAAAGGCAATGGCCCTATACTCGGCCTCAGTGCTGGAACGAGCAACGACATTCTGCTTGCGAGACGACCAGCTCACTAAGTTACCACCAAAATAGATGGAAAAACCGTGCTGAGAACGACAATTATCAGGATCCGACGCCCAACCTGCATCGGTGAAGCACACCAGACGGGAATCACGGGCTGGACGGAAAAACAGACCATCATCGATGGAGCCTTTGAGGTAGCGAAGGATTCGTTTCACAGCCGCCCAATGAAGCTCCGATGGCTGATGCATGAACTGACAAACTCGATTAACAGCATAGGAGATCTCAGGACGAGTGATGGTAGCATACTGAAGAGCACCAACAACACTGCGATAGAGATGAACGTCTGGAAAAGGATCACCACCAGCAACAAGCCGCGAGCCAGGAACAGCAGGCGAAGAAATCGGTTTCGCCCCAGTCATCTTACTCCGATCAAGAAGCTCAAGAATGTACTTGCGCTGAGATAACAGAAGACCAGCCGAGGAGCGAACCACTTCAATGCCCAAAAAGAAATTAAGGGCACCTAAATCCTTGAGCGAAAACACAGAACCAAGATACTGGACAAAGGCCTCAATGAAGGACGAATTAGAGCCAGTAATAATGAGGTCATCGACATAAACAAGGACATAAACCACGTCAGAACCATGATGCTTAATGAACAACGAAGTGTCAGAAATACACTGCTTGAAACCATGGCGAAGCAAGGCCTGATTGAGCTTGTGAAACCAGGCACGTGGAGCCTGCTTAAGGCCATAAAGAGTCTTCTTGAGGCGACAAACGTGATTCGGCCGATCAGGGGAGACAAAACCTGGAGCTTTCTCCATGTAAACGGTCTCAGCAAGATCGCCATTCAGAAAGGCATTGTTGATGTCGACCTGCCGCAAAGACCACTTCCGAGTGACGGCGATGCTCAAGACAACTCGAATAGTGGTCGGCTTGATGACCGGGCTGAAAGTTTCGAAGTAATCAACACCCTCCTCCTGATTGTATCCCTTCGCAACCAAGCGGCTTTCGTTTGATCCTGAAAACCCACTTACAACCAACAATATTAGAAGCACGGGGCTGAGGAACTAAGTCCCAAGTCCCATTAGCAAGTAAGCCATCGTACTCTAACCGCATAGCATGTTGCCAAGTTGGACTCTTTTTAGCTTGCAAAAATGTTTTAGGCTCAAGATCAAAGATAGCACAAGAGAGAGGATGTTTGGTGACAATATGAGCACTGGATTTCGGTTTAAGAGAACCGGTTTGTGCCCGAGTGGTCATGGCATGCTCCGAAACATCTGAAGGACGAAAATAAGAGGGAGCATGGTTGTAAGGGACAACGGCGGACGAGAGGGGCGGAGAAGAGGGCTGCTCCGCCGCGGATGAGGTCAGCAACGAAAAAGAAGGCGCCGAGGAGGACTGTCGGACTGACGGAGATGTGGGTGGCATGAGGCCGGAAGAAGAGGACGAATGTGGTGGAGTATGGACAGCAGGAGCAGGCCGCGGCTGGACTGAAATGGAAGAGGGAGGCCGCGGCTGAACAGGTAAAACGGGAGCAGGCCGCGGCTGGACAGAATCGACAGAGGCAGCCGCTGCACCAAGAGGAAACAAGGAGAGCTCGAAATAGGAAGATTTGGGCAACGAGGATTCAGCGCTATGCTCAGAATATGGAAAGGACGATTCATCAAAAACCACATGGCGAGAAACGTAGGTTTTTGAGGAAGGAACATGATAGCAGAGATAGCCTTTATGATTGTCACTATACCCAAGAAATATGCATGCCGCGGAGCGAAACTCGAGCTTATGACTGTTATATGGACGAAGATAAGGGAAACATAAACAACCAAAGGATTTTAGAAAATCAAAATCAGGTTGACGCTGATAGAGGCATTCATAAGGAGATTTAAAATCCAGAGTGGGGGTAATGGTTCGGTTATGAAGATATATAGCAGTGTGAAAAGCATGTTCCCAGAATTTAAGAGGAAGTTTAGCATGAGCCAAAAGAGCAAAACCGTTTTCAACAATGATTCGGTTTCTTCTTTCGATTGCACCATTCTGTTCAGGAGTATAAGGACAAGAGACACAATGGAGAATGCCATTCTTTTCAAGGAAGGAGGATACATTACGATACTCACCCCCCCAATCAGACTGAAAATATTTTATTTGAGTTGAAAACTGTGTCTCAATCATGGTTTTGAAAGATATGAAAGCAGACAAAACCTGAGATTTGGTATTTAAAAAATAGACCCAAACGAATTTAGTGCAGTCATCCATAAAAAAGACAAAATAACGATTGTCATATAAAGAAGAAACAGAGGCAGGGCCCCAAACGTCTGAATAAATCAAATCAAAAGGCTTTGAAGAGGAAACATGACTAGAGGATAAATGTTGCCTACGACTTTTGCCTAACTGGCAAGCACTACACACAGGTAATGATTTATTTGAAGAAACAGGTAAACTAAAAACAGCTAATTGACGACGCAGAATGGACTCATGAGGGTGAGCCAGACGATGGTGCCAACAAGCAACAGATGCCCTTTCACCAACAAACGCATGAGGAGGACTGGATTTGGACGGAATATGGATGCGGCAGAGGCCGTTTTCAACGATTCCCGTGAGGAGAGTCGTTCCCTGAGAGTCCTTAACAACACAGTAGTTAGCGTGCAGTTCAACGAAGACATTATTATCAAGGCATAATTGACGCACACTTAACAGATTTTTGGACACAGTAGGGCAAACCAAAACATTTTTAATGGAAAGAGATTTGTCAACATGCTTAGCAGGTAAAGTACAATGACCAGTATGCGTAATGGGAAGGGACTTACCGTTAGCAACGAGGAGCTTGTCGGCACCGGTGTATGGAGCTGAGAGATTGAGACCAGATATGTCCGCCGTCACATGATCGGTCGCGCCAGATTCAACAACCCATGGATCAGCAAGGGTGGACGGGCTGTCAGAGTAGACCGCGAGCGCCTGCTTGCCATTACCAGAGCCGCGAATGCGTCCAGCAGCACGCCGATGGGTAGGCGGGAAGGCCGCGAGGTTGAGGCGGTTGTGACAGTTGATCGCGCTGTGACCGGATTTGCCGCAGATTTGACACACCAGACGATCAGATCTAGTAGGTTCAGCGGCAACGGGAGGAAGAGCTGAGGAGCGGCGGAAAGCAGCATTGGTCGAGGGCATAGAGGAATCAGCACAGGAATCAAGGATGCGCTGTTCCTCTTGCATAAGGAGACCAGGGAGTTCATTGGACTGCACTGAAGTGGTGCAAAGGCCAAAGGCCGATTTGAAAGCACCATATTCTGGGCCGAGACCATGAAGAACATATGCAACGAATTCATCATCAAGGACGTTGACAAGACACTCAACCAGGGCATCGGAAAGAGACCGTTTCTGCTCCACGTAGTCGAGTATGGACAGATTCCCCTTGGAGAAGGTTTGAAGTTGGGTCTTGAGATGCATGAGGCGAGCACGTGACTGAGATTGGAACATCTGCGCCAGGAGAGACCAGCAGCCCGCCGTGGTGGTGGCACGAGCAACATGGCCAAGGAGCGTCGTCGTCAGGGTGGAGCGGAGCCACAACAGAATCAGGCGATCCTTGCGTTTCCAAACGGATAACGCCGGATTAGGCTCGCCGACGGTGGCAGTCCCGGTGGGAGGCAGCTTTTCGGCGGGAGGTTGGTCGTCGACAAAGTGGTCGAGTTCATAGGCCTCCAAAGCCGACAGCACAGTGCCCTTCCACAGGGAATAGTTGTTCCGGTCGAGGCGAACTGCAATGGCCGGGAATTGGAGATTGGCCGCAGCTCCGCCGGAAGCGGTGAAGAGAATCTGAGTAGGAGCGGAAGCAGTTATCTGGGCGTCAGTCATGGCGAAAGGGAGAATAGCCGGCTTTTAGACTGATACCATATAAAAGAATGAAGGATATGGTGAAAAGGTTGCTTTTCATTGAGGATGTACAACGCCTTTTATAGGTAAGGATTAAAACAGCGAATACCTAAAATATCCCTAGAAGATTACAACAAAAGATTACAAGAATATCTCTAGAATATTTCGACAAGGACTTTGTCATATAGACAAAGTCTTACTCTTAATATTATCATGTTATGATGACCTTTGAAGTTTGAACTGAAACTACTTGACGGTGTTTAAATACGGAACTGTTACAAGAAATGTGTTAGTACGCGTTTGGATTTTTTGTAATAAAAAATTGACATATAAAGTTTTAATTTGTACACATGATTGACATAAAATTATTTTTACTTAGTTTAAGTTTAGTATACATGAAATTATTTGGTTCCACCAAGGCCCGAAAAGGTACTAGATAGATATATAAAATTGATAAGTGTTATTTAGGAAAAATAGAATCTGCCAATTAGTCTTAATATCATTTAGTTTGATTATTTTTTTATATAATGCCTAAACTATATGTTTAAATCGACTAATTGTAATCGCAGTTAGGCGATTCTCAAAGTTATAACTAATATTTTCAAAAATAGATACAATTAAAAGTAAATGTACTAGACATGTATCAAATTTCTATTAGACCAGTAAATCAGTATAAAGAAAAAAAGTTAGCATATAAAATTTTCCACACCAGCTAGTGACGGAAGTATATATTAGAGTGAGTAACAAAAGTCAATCAATACTAAAACAAAGAATATGTATAATGAACATTTTAAAAAAAAGAAGAGAGAGATGCTATTTCATGTTGAAACTGATATTATATTATCAATTTGTATAGACTGATGATTGTATCAAACAGTTGTCTCCTCAGTGATTTGGCGCTGTAATAACGGTTACTTTTCGAAACCAATTCTTATTACGGAAAAGGTTATCTTTATCTAAATGGTTAGGGATAATCTCAGGGCAAACCAAAACCGTTGTTTCTTGAGGCGTGCAAGTGGAGAAGAAAGCATCAAGCAGCGCAGTTAAAGAAGACAAACTAATCTCGGAACGACGCGTGTCCAGGGTAAAATCTGTAACCCCGCTGATGTGAATCATCGGACTTTTTCCAACAGTTGAATGATCAAAGAAAACTTTGGATCCCACAACAAATGAGACAGCAATTGAAGTTTCAGACCTGTTTAGCGCAGCCATGAATCTATTCAGTTTCAAGAACCGTGAGGCATCCATTTTTCGCTGTTCTAATAACTTGATGCGGGAACTCCATTTGTCCGAGGTACCTAGGAATGTAAACTCGGGAATGAAATCGCGACTCTGGTATTCGAAGTGAACAAGGTTAGGCACTTCAAAACGCGCCTCTGGTAATTCTTTGTAGTTATCCAACAACCTTATTTCCTTGAGCGACGTGCTTGATAGATTGATTCTGTACGGCGTTTCACAGTCGTTCAGACACAATCTTTCAAGCACGGGAAACTTAGGGGTAAACTTGGTAAAAAACTCATTCTTGAGTTCTCCCCTTGTCACTATTAAACTTTGGAGACTAGGGTATGTAGTACTATTATCAAAACCAATAGAGAAACAATCATAATTAGTACTTCCGCAAGTACAATGTATAGATTTCAAATTTGGTGTTGCATTCACCCTCAAACTTTGGCCTTCGTGTAACATGAAATCAAGTTGCTTAAGGTTGCCAAGATTGGCAACCTTAAGACCACCAAAGTCCTCATCAAAGTCCTCGCCGAACTGACAAGAGTCAACCTCAAGGTATTCAATGGAAGGGCAACCTCGAAGTATACTTCTAAACACCTCCTTATCGGCCACATATGTTCCATCGTTAATAAAAAGCCGTTTCAGATTCGGCCACGCTGTTATTAATCCCACCGGCTCAATACAGCAGTTACGTAAGCTTAACTCGACCAATGATTCAACCTGGAAAACAGCCTGGGGTAAAACGAAGGACCTATACATGTCAATTTTAAGGTTTGTGAGACACTTTTTGGCTGCCAGTTCGATGCATCGCATGTAAACTTCCTCGCGCCGCCATCTCGAATCAACGACTTCTAGAGTGAACCTTTTTAGTGGAATGGTTTCTCTGTGGTATCTTTCCAGGGTGGAAACTAGAATGTTCGGGTTGGGAAGCGTAGAATCGAAAATCAAGTTTGGACGGTTTTGCACAATGCGCTGAAACTGCTTCGATAACCGGCTTAGGTGGAAAGCCTTTTGGTAGGAAAGATCAAGGTCGGAGAATATGTGACGAACAACGTCGTCCGGCAGTTCGGATAGGCTTCTTTCTGTCCGGCTGCAGCTTCTCTTCCGACCAGCCATCATAATTAACCTGCAATAATGTCTCTTTCCCCTGAGTTTGTGTTATATATAGTAATACAAGGATTTATGTTCGTTTTTTTCCACCTTTTTCATTCCTACCAGGAAAAGATATATAGACTACATAGTCCTATATCCGATACAACTGGATTGAAATTTCATACCTTTTGTGTGCATCTCGATTTGAGAATGTGAGACTTGCAAAAATAACGTGAGAATGGCCCTGTTTACTAGAGCTTATTTCCACCACGTACTGAACTGAACTGAATTGAACTGAACTGAACTGAAGTAAAAATGATGTATTGAAAAATGGAATTAGCATAACTGAATTAACCTGAATTTCATCAATTACATTTTCACTGAACTGAACTGAACTGAATTGAACTGAACTTAACTGAACTGAACTGAACTGATCTACAGATAAGCTCTGGTAAACAGGGCCAATGACTTCTTTCATTGAGATGACTAGGTTGTTCAATTTCCGGGTTAATTGGCCGGTTGGGTTGTTTGGGTTGACTTTTACAAATATGAAATCCAAACCCGGCCCGTATTAGCTAGAAGACAACCCAAACAATAACTTTATTTAATTTTTTGGACAATATTTTAAAAGTTTCTCAAATTTAAATTACAATACAAATCAATATAGATAAATCAAACCATTCATATAAACTATATAGAAAGGTAAGTCAAATATAGATAAATCATAACCATTCATATAAACTATATAAGCCATTCATATAATTTAAGTTATGAGAAAGTTTCAAATAAGGACACCTTACGGTATTTTTTGTAGGGCTGATTACGCTACGGTTAACCTTCCCTTTTCTAGAAAATATACTAACCGCTCAATTATTCAACGGTTCGATTAACCTTTAAAATTGACAAATAAATTCAGGTAACCTTTGTCTCGGTTAATTAAAACTCGGTTAGGTTAACCGGTTTACTACGGCGGGTTAACCAATGATTTTGAGAATTCATTAATTATAAAATATTTTGAGATACAATTTAGCATACTACAAAAGCTAGCTTTATATATTTTTCCCCATATGCCAAGAGTTATACAAAAGCTACCTCCGAGATGAATACAAAACCTAGCTATATATATATTATAATTAATATATATCCTCATACACCAAGAGTAATACAAAAGCTAGCTACCAAGATGGTACTATTTATATAGGGTTAAATTATATAATAATAATAATATAAATAAATAATTGCAAACTAATCCTCGGTTAGTCGATTACCTATTCGTGTTGAATATTGAAAACCTTAACCTTAACCAAAAGACCGATTATTCAAAAAATGATAATCTTAACCTAACCGTACGGTTCGGTTAAACTTGAAATCGGTTCTGTTCCGGTCGGTTAACCAATCGGTTTCGGTTATCCGGTTATTTTGCTCAACCCAAATTTTTTGTAAAAGTCTACAAGATTGGGGTTAATATACAACTATTTTAATGATTTGAGTTATTTACAAATAAAAGTCTACAAGATTGTAAAACATCAATTTATATTTACAAATCATCAAGTCATAATAATAAATTATCAAATTTTAAAACATTAAGTCATAATGATAAATCATCAAATTTCAAAGCATCAAGTCATATATTAAAATCATCAAGTCGTATTTATAAATTATCAACATATATATATCAAATCACAATTATAAATCATCAACGTTAAAAAAAATAAAACATCAAATCTGGAGAATTGGAGGTGAAGATAACCGAGTGATAAAAGAAGACTGGGCTGATATTTCTTTTTTTAAAAAAAATCATCAAGTAATAATTATAAATTATCAAGTTATAATTACAAATCATCAACATTTTTATCATCAAATCATATTTATATCATCATGATTTAAAACGTCAAGTCATATATCGAAATCATCATGTCGTATTTATAAATCATCAAGGCATATTTATAAATCATCAATCTTTAAAAAATCAAGTCATATTTATAAATTATCGAGTCATAATTATAAATCATCAATATTTAAATTATCATGTTATATTTATAAATTGTAAAATTTAAAACATCAAATCATTTTTTAAAATCATCAAGTCATATACATAAATCGTTAATATTTAAATTATCAATGCAAAATAATAAAAATATTTAATAAATATAATGTAAAAATAAATCAAAAGTAAACATAAATCAAAAGTAAACATCAAGCAAAAAAAATTAAAACATCAGATTTGGAGGAGAAGATGCGTTGGGGGACTTGGGTCTGATTTTTCTTTTATTATGAAATTGCAAATCAGCCCCTTAAGTTTGGTGCCTTTTCCAAGTAAACCCCATAAATTTTAAAAACAGCATAAAGTCTTATATACCCTCCGTCCTAATTAGGACCGTCATAACCAAGACTTTGTCTTTATAAAATACTAAATTATCTTATTTTTGTATTCCGTGTTCTGTGATAAACTTTATCAATGTTTTGGAATATTTCTAGTTATGTAGTATCAGTTATTAATAATAGTGTCAATTATCAAGAGAAAAGTGATGGGAGTTTTTGTGCTGTGATGGAAGTTTTTGAACTAAATTTGCAGAGAAAAGTAATGTAAATTCTTATACCACATCAATGCAAGGGTTGTATTTACATTTAAAAAAAAAACTTGTATGCAAACTAGAAACATTGACAATGCGTTACAATCTAACTTAACAGAAATTATTTTGATAATATAATAAAAACTTCAATCACTAAATTTTTATTATTTTAATAACATATACTAACTTATATTGAAAACAAGAGATTGAATTATATGTTGGTATTCACTATCTACAGTGTTATTTTCTCTCTAGAAATCTGAGAGTCCAAAAACAGTATCTACCTGCAAAGTTCATCAACCCAAATCTAGAAATACAAAAATCCTTTACCAAATCAAACCAAACCTCCCCAACAAACAAGAAGAAAAATCCATAAAAAGGCCAGTCACTATCCATATTTTTCCCACATCAACATCCATACCCAAAACAGAAAACAACATTCACCACTGTCCCACAAAACCAAATCTACAAGAATCACTCAAAACTCAATGCATGTAAGATTCAGAGAGGAACTTTGGTCGGACGAATCCCGTCCTGGATCTGAGTTTTCGGAAGACGAACGCGATGTCCCGCCAAGACAGATACTAAATAGGGGAGTCTTCAGACCATCACGAAGAGGGCCAATAATAGCAGCGCAAGAGCAAGATTACAGAGACGGCATTCACGAATATGCAAACTCCCTCATTGGCTACTTCGCCGATTACCGCGACTTCTGCAGGCCAAGAATGGAGCACTTGGTTAGACATTTCTGGGGAAACAGCGTAGGAGTTCGAGTCCGCTCAAAATCGGGGAAATTCTTCACCTTCTCGTTCGACTCACATGCCCAAATGTTGAGCATCCTACATAACGGTCCAGTGTCTATAGCGGGTGGCCTCTTATCATTTGCAAGATGGGTACCGGAACTACCATTGGCCCATGTTAAGGTCTCACATGTGTTATTATGGGTACGAGTCTATGGCCTTCCAGAGGAATATCAAAAACCAGAAATTGTTCCAGATTACACTGCGATAATCGGAGCCACTCACGAGGTCGACTTGGAGCCCGGAGAACCACTGGAAAACGCAGCTTTTGTGAGAGTGAGAGTTTGGACTCCGTTAAACATGCCACTAGTCCCTGGTTTTGCATTACACAGGAGAGACGGAACAACAGTATGGATTCCATTCGGCTATGAAAGAGTGCACAAATTCTGCCGCCGTTGTGGTGGCATTGGTCACACACTGTCCCTATGCCAAATCACAGATGACATGGCTTTGGAAACGTACATTGAAGAGAGATTTGGCCAGATTTGCCACGATCTGGGTGTTCATATCTCAAGGGAACCAAGCTACGAACTTTATCCACCAGAAACCCGCGTCCACCGGAATATGCCGGATCGTAGATCCACAAGAATTCCGGAATATTACTCCAGCTCAACCGAGTCACGGTTCAGGTTTTCAAATAGTGAGGTTGTGAATACCTTTGCATACACTATAAGGACTGATATGCCACCGGAAGAAATGGGGGGAATAGGAGTCCCTTACGTACCCGAGTTCATACAGTTTCCAAGGGAATTTTCCAGGGAGTCGGAGATGGCAGCGAACCGGCTCCAACGGAGATACGCTGAGGAAGCATCTATTAACACTAATCCACCTCTGATCAATGTAAACGAAAGGCTAGCAAGGCAAACAGATGTGCCAGAGGACTGGGATGAGCAGGACGCAACGGCAGTACAAACGGCAAATTACCAGTCATCTTCACCAGAGAATGGTCCGGACTTCGACATGTTCGATGAAGCAATTTCAACCCCAGAACCATCCTCTCCTGAATTCTCTGATGATGAAGGGAATGTTGTGATCAACAATGAACCAAGCTCCTTTTTGGCAAACCCGTATGCCTTGTTCCAGAACGAGGCAGCTCCAGCGGAAGACCCTCCGGCAACGGGCAATGAAGTTCTACCCGTTTGGCTAATTAGGGATCTCCCGGGGAATGTAGAAATCACAGATGATGAAAACTGGAAGCAAGGGGATGACGATGATGATGCTGAACAAGTTGTAGCTGCTATCGTGAAAGAAACCACCTCTGAAGATGGAGTACAAATCCCTCGACACACTGAGCGGGTTCCACTAATGACCACCGCGGAGAGGAATAAAGAGGCGGTGGAAAGAATTGAGGCAAGATTGACACTGTTCAGACAGACAACAGTGGTCACCGGAATAATGCATACCACACCTGAACCATTAACGCGTTCTCAGTCAACGGACACGGAAGTCGTCGACACAAAATTTATTACAGCCAGGAACTTGCAGCTGGCATTAATGGAGGAGGAGAAAAACGGCCAAGAAATTAAAGGAAAGGGGAAGCGGCAGGCGGCGGCATCAAATCAGGGAGGAAAAAGAAACAGAAGCCAGTCAAATGGTGATGATTACGGGGAGTGTTTTCAAACAATCATTTATGGAGAGGAAGCCAGCACATCAAGTGGACAAGGGAGGAGTGCCTTCAGATATGATACAATGATGCAGCAACCTTATCCACAAGGTATGGGCTTCATACTTTGCAATGAATTCAATAAGCCAGCCCAGTCGTTGAGAAGTTTATTCAGGAACCCAGAATCAGACATTTTAACCCCTTCAAACCAAATGTTAATTCAAGCCCAAAACCCCCATCAAGCCTTTACAGAACAGGATGTATGGCCAATTCCCTTACCAATCCTTAGCAGGCCTAATCAGGAAACAGCACCAGAAACAACGACTCTAGGTCAACTTTTACAGGCTGAAAGCGTGTACCCTCGTTCAACAGAAACATACACAACCCATAACCATAAACATAACAATCAGTTCAACCAACAAAACACCAACACCACAACAACCTTGAACTCAAACTCGGTCTTAAACCCTAGCACTCCCAATCTACAAAACTGTCCACCACCAATACCAATCACACAATCAGAAAGAATGGAGCAAACTAACCTTGAGTTGAATGAGGCTGTGATCGGAAGGAGTAATTCGCCCAGCGGGAGACACCCAGTGCTTGACTTGGCATCATCAAGCCACGGCAGGCCAGCTCATGACCCAGCCACTTCAACCACGGTGAAAGCTCTTCGGAAAGAGATTGATGTCGGAAAGTTTCCCATGGAGACCGAGGACGGCGTTCATAGTGTTGCGGGCTCGGAAGATGAGGGGCTCGTCACGACCGCCGTTGTAGGAGGGCCGATTGCAGCCACGGGTGCTGGCTTAAAGTCGGGGGCAAACAAGAGGCCGGAATCTGGGCCTGAAGGAGCCGACGATCCCTCATCCACGATGCCGACGGAAATGGCGAATCTTGCCGTTGATGGGATGACTTTCGCCGGGATCACCCTCGGCCCGGAGCTTGAAAAAGAGATCATGGAGAACGATGAAGAGGAGGAAATCCCAAATCTGTGCTGCCAGATCAACCAATCTGGGCCGATGGAAACTCAGGCTGGGCCTCTGAACTTATTACACTCATTGACTAACATAAGTCCAACAATGAAGACATGGTGTTCAGATGGGGAAAGGCCCAACTCAATCACCCCACTCCAGCATCAAATTCAGGCAATGCAGCTCAGCCAGGTTCAAATAAATGATTTCCAGACTGTCCCAGTCAGATTACTAGAAATACATGGAAGAAGTCAGGGAAGCAGAAAATGCATTGTTCGTAATACACCCAGGAAGTCTACTATAGCTACACGAGCTCTGATCAAGGCTAATTTGAAATTGGTCTGCAAGAGGAATTGTTTGCAGGGGGACCAAGGAGCTAGCTCGAGTTCTGCATCAGAAACACCGGCATCATTGATACTATCAGAAAATCAGATACAAGCTATTAAGTGGGCAGTAGATGAGCAGATGCCATGCTCGGGGGCTATGGATCTCAAGAGGAAAAGGGATCTACAGGAGGACCTAGGAGTGGTGGCTTTCGCCAAAAAGCCGAGGTCTATTCTGGAGGAAGAGGCTGATGTGGGGGAGGTGGTGGCACAGTTCCCGGAAATTGACCAATATGAGGGGGTGAGCCAGGGACATGAAGCAGTAGGATTGGCAAGATGGCAGGAAGAGCTGGTGTGCATAGTCACTGGTGCAGCAGAAGCTTTAGAAGAAACGTATGGTACTTGGGTGGTTGGCCCAGAACAACCACCAAGAGGTACATGAATCTACTCAGTTGGAACTGCAGAGGGCAGACGCACCCTCTGACAGTAATTACACTGAATTCCCTTATCAAATCTCATAATCCTAGCATTTTATTTCTTATGGAAACCAAATGTAACCATAATAAACTTAATAGTTGGCTAGACAAATCGTATTTCTCTAAGTCAGAAGTAGTAGACGCTGTGGGTTCTCGTGGAGGGCTATGTGTGGCCTGGACACAAGAAACTCAGCTCGAGGTAGTTAAAAGCTGCCTAAACTTTATTGTCTGTAAAATTACCTCGATTACGGGGACGGAATGGACTTTAGTATTATTGTATGGCCATCCAGATAAACCATATAGATCCTCAGTATGGGAACAGCTAAGGGTGGAAATCTCTGACATCTCTAAACCCATAGTGATTGTTGGGGATTTTAACCAAGTTCTTGGCAACAAAGATAAACATGGCGGATGCCCTGTGAATTACGACGAGACGAAGGATCTGAAAGCACTAATGCGGACTCTCCAAATCCGCGAACTTGAAAACCATGGTCAATGGTTCACTTGGACAAATGGGAGGACGTCAACAGGTACAGTCCTGGAAAGACTCGACAGAGGAATGGCGAATGAGGCATGGAAACAATTATTCCCAAAATTCAGACTCACAAACCATGCCATAATGCGTTCGGATCATGGTCACATCACATTAGAAACGCATCATGTCCTCCAAGAAGGCAGCAACGACAGTCGCCAAAATTTGAGGCATTCTAGACAACAATCCCCGCTGCCAGAATGATAATCGAGGAAGAATCTACTACCAACCAGGGTAACAACCAACCCATGGAAGGAAGGATGGGTAAACTACATGTGAGACTCAGTCAAACAATGCTGCGTTTGTGGAAATGGAACAGGGACAATCTAGGCCCCTTGGACAAGCAAATCAGGAAGAAAAGGCAGGAAATTGACTGTAAACAGAGAAGAGGAGATCATCAAGCTGCTCGCGAAA
Source organism: Cruciata laevipes (assembly GCA_963678965.1). Lineage (NCBI taxonomy): Eukaryota > Viridiplantae > Streptophyta > Magnoliopsida > Gentianales > Rubiaceae > Cruciata > Cruciata laevipes. The sequence continues at coordinate 3,904,497 of OY787639.1, forward strand.
GTGCAAACCAACTAGATGACCTTCTTACCATGCAAGACGTATACTGGAAACAACGGGCGAAACTAAGGTGGTTCAGGGATGCAAACAGAAACACGAGCTTCTTCAATAGCTGGGTCAAAAAGAGAAGAAATAAGAACATGATTCTGCAATTAAAACGTGATGATGGAACTTGGGCCACGGAACAAAGTTCCATTAAGTCACTTATGGTTGACCACATCAGTTCTATTTTTGTTACACAATCGGTGATGCCCCCGGATGCTTTTGGAGGATGTGCAATTGAAGATGTATTAAGTCTGATCAAGCCAGTTGTGTCAGAAGAACAGAAGTCCAGATTGACAGCAACAGTAACAGCAACTGAAGTGAAATCGGCTGTTTTCCAAATGGAGAAGTGGAATGCACCAGGCCCTGATGGCATCCCACCTGGCTTCTATCAACACTACTGGAAGGAAGTTGGGGGAGATCTTACAGAAGCAGTGCAAGAATTCTTTAGAACGGGGGAAATCTTACAAGAATGGAATGAAACAAACATTGTCCTAATCCCGAAGGTTAAGGTACCAAAAACTCCCTCTGAATTTAGGCCTATTAGCTTATGCAATGTTACATACAAAATTATTGCGAAGATTTTAGCGAATAGGCTGAAATCCATTATGGGATACCTGATCTCGGACAACCAAGCTGCGTTCGTCAGTGGAAGGTCCATAATGGAGAATTCTCTGATAGCACATGAAATGATAGAAGGTATAAGGAAACGAAAGACGGGGAAGAAGGTCACGGCAGCAGTGAAAATTGACATGAGCAAGGCATATGATAGAGTGTCATGGAGCTTCTTACGAAGAACAATGGAGTGGATGGGGTTCCCTGTAGTTTGGGTCAATTGGATCATGGAATGTGTCACCACGGTAACCTACAACATACGAGTCAACCGAGACCTATCGGAACCTTTTAAGCCAATCCAAGGCTTGAGACAGGGGTGCCCCTATCACCGTTCCTCTTTATACTGTGTCAAGAAGCGTTCTCATCAATGTTGGAATCTCAAGCTTTTCAACAAACATGCAAAGGAATCCAAATTGGGAGAGGGGTGCCAAGAATATCTCACCTTATGTTTGCGGATGATTGTATCCTGTTCCTAGAGGTCACACCGGCAGGGGTCAGAAAGCTAGCATCCACCATAAACCTGTTTGCATCATATTCAGGCCAAAGGATAAACTTTGACAAATCTTCCTTCTTGGTAAGTCCAAACTCTGAGGATCATGACACAAGTCTCCTAACCCTTACCTTCAACATTAAACCAAACCTACTACAATCAAAGTATCTAGGCCACAATATGGACTTCTCAGGGTCAAAGGTGAGACTTTTTAAAGGACTCCAGCAGAAAATAATTGCAAAGACGTCAACTTGGAGGAAAAGCGACGTTCCAATAATGGGCAGGATTTCACTGTGCAAACATGTTCTTACTTCTCTGGCACAATACACACTGGGCACTTTTAGGGTCCCGGAAACGGTAGCGAAAGCAGTGGATAAACAAATGGCTAGATTCATTTGGGCGGGAGATCCGGATGGAAAAGGGATACATTGGAAAGCGTGGCCAAAGTTATGTCAACCCAAGCACAGGGGAGGCCTTGGCATGCGATCTACATCCCAGACAAACCAAGCTATGCTAGCAAAACATGCGTGGCGCCTGGTTACTAAGAAGGATTCATTCTTTTCCAAATTCTTTTTAGCAAAGTACTGCTCCAATAGGAAATTTCTGGAGGCAAAGCCAAGACAGGGAGATTCGTGGGGATGGAAAGGTATATTGTGGGGTGCAGAACTGCTTAAACCTCACCTGAAATGGAAAATCGTCACAGGAACAGAAGTACCAGTACAGGCAAACTGGATCCCAAATCATCCAAACCCAACCAGATTTGATCAAGGTATTCTACCAATGCTGGATTACAAAGTGAGTGACCTAATCAACAATAAACATGAATGGAGAATGCCTCTCCTTAGAACCATCTTCCCTGAACAATCAATTGCACAAATTCGAAGAATCCATATACCTGCCCAAGCCTTAGGGGCATCAGATCATATTGTCTGGGACCGGGAACTTCTTGGGAAATATACTGTAAGGTCTGGTTACCATGTGGCTTGGGAAAATAAACAAGCACAAGCCCCCACATCCTCAACGCACGGGGAACAAAATGGGAATCTCGGTAATGAGGATCGAAAGCTTTGGCGGAACATCTGGTCTAGCGCTATTCCAGAGAACATCAAATTCCTACTTTGGAGAATGATTCAAGGAGCAAGCCCGATAAACCCAGGTCTGAGGAAGAGAGGAATGAACGTTTCATCCCAGTGTGGGATTTGCTTCAAAGCAACAGAATCAGTGCAACATATGCTGTTTGAATGCGATTTCGCAAAAAGGGTTTGGCGGGCATCAAGACTAGGGATCAACCTCGATAGATGTCTACAGTAACGCTGGCTAAGTGGTTAGGAATTTGGTTCCAAATGGCCCCAGAACAAGAGGACAAGACACTAGCATGTTACATCATTTGGGCAATCTGGTGTATTCGATGTTCGGCAACAATAGAGCAGAAAGAAGCAACCATTGAGGGAGCTTTAAGTATTGTCAAGGAATTGGTAGATCTTGAAATTAGGTCAATGCAAAGATCGAGAAGGGAACACCATCTAAATGAAGACCGACGCCAACCACATGAGGACACAACATCGGAGCAGGAAACCCCGGCACTACACGCTGGGGAGCAGACTAAAGCAGGAGATATGGATATGGTATGGCTAAGGAAAGGTGTCGGACCAAATGCTCTGCATCTACAAGGAACGACTATCTACACGGATGCAGCATATTACAACAGTTCAGGGAAAGGCACAGCAGCATGGAGTGCACATTCGGAGGAGGAAAGTTGGCAAGGAGCATCAAGGATTCACTCACTGGATGTCACTCAGGCAGAATTGACAGCAATCTTTCTGGCTATGAGACAAGCGACAAGACGAGCAACAACCCAGGTTCACATCGTAACAGACTGTGGAAATGCTTGGACCTACATCAAGAACTTCCCAGCCACACCCCCGGATGTTAAATCAATAATTAGACAAATCCGCACTTTATCAATAGGTTTTCGGGTATGTTCAATTGTAAAAGCCGATAGGCAATTTGTGAACGAAGCGCATGTTTTAGCGCATTCTTTCCAACCTTGTAATGAACAATTATTAACTTAATGTATGAGCAACTCCTGTTTCAAAAAAAAAAAAAAAAAAAAGAGATTGAATTATTTCAAAACTATTTGGTGTGAAACGGGATGTGAAACAGTATGCAAATAGAATCAGAGTCCGTGATGGGCGCATTGATTAATCAGAATTTTGGTAATGGTTTGACTTTTGCTTGCTTGCTTCCACCGAGTGATGCCAGAATTTAACCAACTATGGCAGCCAATATCCAACCACAATGGCCCTGTCCAATAGGGTGCTGGTACAGGTTGCTGGTGCTGGTAGGTGCTGGTAGGTGTTGGAAGGTGCTGGTAGGTGCTGGAGGGTGCTGGTAGGTGCTGGAGGGTGCTGGTAGGGTATTTAAATTAAATTAAAATTGTATAATTATGATGTACATAATTATGAAACTATATATTTAAAGAATGATTAATTGGTACACAACATATTGAAACTAATTCTAAAGAAAAATTATTTTTTATTTTTTTTTAAAAAATAAATCATTCATGTATGTGAATAGTGACAAGTGCTGGTAGGTGCTGGTAGGTGCTGGTGGTGCTGGTTTTGTGCGCTATTGGACAGGGCCAATGTATTTCATGGAATTGGCTCCATAATAATGATATTCTGTGGTCTATTCGCGCCAAAAGAAGATATATAAGAGATGATACATAAATATGCACAAAACAATGAGGTTGCAAATAGAAGAAGTTGGGAGGCAATTGATTTGGCTTCTCAAACCAGTACAATAACTCCACGTAAGGCCGTTTGAATGATTTCAGAGAAGTTTCCAAATATCTAACAAGTCTGAGGCAACTTATCTGTGATTAAAATGAGTACGCAAAAATGCTAAAAATGCATAAACTAAAACCGTAGTGATGAAATATATACGAAAATCCTAAAGTCTAATACTCAAAAGATTATATGACTAATCTGACGGGTATAACATCTTTAACGCACATTAACTAGAGTTTTTTTAAAAATCTCTAACCAACCACAATTTACCAGTCTAAAACCATTCACAGATTTGCTGGGAGTAAGTCATATAAATTACCACGACTCGGATTTCTCCTAAACTGTTTATAAAGTAATGACCGGAAGCCCAAATGATTTTTTGTCTGTCCAGCTAATTCTAGTCAGGGAAAAAAAAATAAATTTGCAAGTACACTCCATAAATTAGTCAATTAAGAAAATTTCACAGTAAAAAATTTTTCAACATAAAGATAGAATAAGCTCGGGCAAACGGGACCTAACTAGTATGATATGAAAACATCATTTATTTATTTTGGTAATCCTACTCCTATCATTTCTATCCCTTTCTAATAATCAAATTTTCAAAAATTGAAAACATCCACAAAATAATTATTTCTTTTTTGTGGGTCAAAAGGAAAATAATTTGGTAATCTGTTGAAATCATGATTTAGGGCTCACGGAGGGTACTGTCCAGCAATTGGTTGTACTCACTCTTTCACATTCAAAACTCAAGGTTCCGTTGTACAGTACCCATTCGGACGCGGACTCCCCACCAACCCACCAATCATACGGATTCCCACCCCATATATTTCATGAAATTATGGAATTGCCCCTACAAAATACAGAAAAGGCTTGGTTTTATGCATAAAAATGAATTAAATTTTGACTAAATAGTACCAATTGACTATTATTTTGGTATTCTTAAAGATTTTTAACCACAGCTTTGAAAACAAAAGTTTTCTAGCCTTTACATTCTAAATCTGAGGATTTTTTGCCCCATTAACAAAACCTAGTAGTCGGCTACTAGTCAAAAGTCAAAACCATGTGTCATGGGTAAAATCGTCTTTTCATCTTTTATTTTTTAATATGTCTTTTCCTAAAAATGAAAATTGCTCAATTTAGGGAGAGCTTTTTAGTTCTTTAATGGAAAAAGACAATTTTGGGCTGATTTTTAATCTTTAGGAAAAGACAAATTTTAAAATAAAAAAGGGAAAAAGGACAATTTTACCCCTAACACATGGTTTTGACTAATGGTTGACCACACAATTCTGTTAATGGGGCAAAATTTTCACATTTGGAATGTAAAGGCTTGAAAACTTTAGCAAAGTTGGGGCAAAAAATCCTTAAGTGGAACAAAGTAAAAGCCAATTGGTAATATTTAGTAAAAAAATTCATATCATAAATCTTCGCCATTAAACTATAGGCTTCTCCAATCTTTTTCCATGTATCCCCTTTTGAGAAATTGGGAACAATCTTTAATTGTTTTTAAATTTATGTTACTCAATAAGTGTGGATTCTCCATATACAATCTTTAGATTTTTCAGATCCGAAGCCTTTTTATTGAATTATTTTTTCTTTACTTATCCGAATCGATCATTGTGAACGAAACCCTTAATCAATCTACTAGTAAATTGAGGTTTTTGTAAGTCCCGATTATTTTGCCGATACTTGGTTCCATGTTTTAATATCGTCTACAGTATGAATCAAGGCGTTCTTAGTTTGTATTTAAGTTTGAACATCAAAAGTTAACGTGTTCGTGGTGTTGAAAATGTTGAATCCCTATTAACAAGGTGTTCACAAATGTTTTTATATAGTGAACTCATAGTATTTGTCTTTTCAAGTTAAAAAAAAATCCTTTCAAAACTTATAATTTTAAAAAATTTGATTTACAAAATAAACGTAGGGTTAGAAACTTAGAAATACTAAACCACTAAGCAAAAATTAGAAGTAAATGAGTACTCAGCAAAGAGCTGAATTGTTACTTGTCCACATATTTAAGATTTATTATTTTAAATTTATATGCATATTAGTTTACTTTAGTAAATTTCAGATTGATGCTAATTAGTAAATTTGACAAAAATAAAGATTTGATGAAAAATTATTGATGCAATAAAATCATAGTAGAAGTTTAAAAATCCGCTTGTACTTTCTGAATGAAATTGAAAATCATTGGCAAAAATAGCTCAAAATGTTTAGCATGACAGTAAATATATTTCCAATTATATCTGTAAAGGGTAAAAAAAAAAAAAGAGGAGGTCAAATGGAAGAGGCGCAAAATCCAACAGATAACCAACCTACTACTGACTCAACAGTCAACACAGTCTTCATGGTCTCCTCTTTTCCTTCGTCACCCACTCATACCTAGTTGGCCACTAGCAATATTCCTGCACTCGAAATTACATGTTCACCCTTTCCCGATTTAATAGGAATTTTTATTTTTATTTTTATTTTTAAATGGCGCTTTTAAAATGTTCAGAATATTGGTGGCATTTTTAACAAATCATGTGAAATGGTAGGATTTTTGATCATGCATAATTGGTTGGCCAAACACTAGTTTGACAATTTTTTTCCTTTTAAATTAAGAAGATTATCTATGATCAGTGTTGCTGAAAGTAGATGAAAAACTTATCTCTAAAAAGTATAATCGATTTCTAAAATTATAGATAACTTCTATAGTTAAGGCATTCTGCAAAAAAATTGAATATTAATCTAACAATTGAAATCTAGTATTACTACAATAAGGACACGAATGCAGTTCCCACTAAGAGTAAGGGGAAGGGTTATTATCAACTTTTTATTATATATTTTTAAAAGATTATTATCAACTTTTTATTATATATTTTTAAAAGACCATTCTATCAATCTGGAGTTATAAGTAAAGAGAGGTAGAGTGATTTACTTAACCTAATCTAAAAACTAAAAAAAGAAAAAATCATAATGATTATAATCAGTGACACTTTCAACTTGTTGAATGTAAACTCGTATAATGTTAGTAATACATTGGACTTACACCCTATTGTAGGGACTTCGTTATATTGTTGTGGAGTCCTCATTCTAAGTTGTTTGAAACATTTCGAATAATTTTCATCGTATCATAGGCAGTTGAAAGTTATTTATTAGATTGTGCTTGTATTTATAATATTAGTAATTTATGATTATGTTTATTTAATTTTGATTAAAAAGTGCAATTTAAATTTATTCACATCATATTTTATTTAACTTTGACCTTAGTCAAGCAGATTGAACCGCATCTAATCGCTCACTTTATTCTAATAGTGATGTTATAGAAGAGTAGAGTTCTTGTTTTAAGTTGGTTTTGTCCATTTTTTTTAATGTGCATTAGCGTACAAAGATAAGCCAGTTGAATTGTCTTTATCTTCTTTAATCCTTCAAAAGTTTTAAATGTTAATTTATTAATTACCAACTACTACAATGTTGATAGAAGGATAAGCAGCAATTCAACAAACATAACTAACAAAGACTTGTTTGGCATGACATGCGATTAGTTCACTTCACACTTATGTTATGCACTTCAAAAATTGCCGTATTTCTTGTTGAAATAGAGCCGTTAGCCCACAACTTGTATGTGTCATTCTCATTTTGCGTATCCTAAATAATTCTTCTATCCCAATTAAAGTGTATTAGTTTAATTTTTGGAGTCAAACACTGCAAACTTTAATAATTTAATTATTTTTTTTGAAGAAATAATTTAATTATTCTAATCAATAAGAATAGAGAATGTCTTATGTAAGGGCAAAGATATATCACATTCTATAAGATTGTGGTTTAACATACACAATTATTTTAATTATTTGAGCCATAAAACATAAAAAATCAAGGAATAAAGTAAAAAGATATTGCCCAAAATCTGAAAGATCAAAGCAAATAAAAACATAAAAGATCAAACCAAATAAAAAATCAAACAAAAAAAAGATTAAAGCCAAGTATAAAAATATCAAGTTCAAACAAAAATAACTCAAATAATTAAAATAATTTTTTAGTAACTCCAAAGAAAATGGTTTACTTTTGGGCTGCTCTTACCGTAAGGTGCCCTTATTTGAGACTTTTTCATAGGAATATTATCATGTGATATATTATTGGATTCATCTTAACCTATATTTTGATATAATATACTTTTCATTATTTTTTGACACAAAAATAGAAATATTAATAGTCAAATGTTGATACAATTGACCTTGAAAAGTTAACTCAAACGCTTTAATCAGCTAGCAGATTCATAAAAACTAGCAGATTGAGTCACTGATCGAATCAAAGAAAAAGTGAAAAAAACAATTCAACAAAAAACTCCATATCTAAATAATCTAAATAGGTTTATTATGGAGAATCCACACTTATTAGTTCTGTATCGATAACATTATTATATATAATGTTAAAAATGAAAAATACATCTACCCCACTAACAATAACATGATGGTTCCATAAACTTTGGGAATTTTACTTTTGTACAAGACTTTGTGACTTTGCCATATATAACATAAGTTCATCATCTATGAAAAAGACGTAGCGTTATTGCAAAACTTCAAAAAAAACAAGTAGAATTTTTTTATTACTATTATAGTACTATTGCTGTTACCATTATTAAGGTTATTAAATAAAGCAATTATGCCATAAAATGATGCATATGTCCTTAAGTATTAGTGGGCTGGATTTCCCATCATTGAAAAGATATTCATAACTACTAACAACAGCGTTTCACCAAACAATTATTTATTGCACTATTAAGTTACATATAGAGTTACATATATTCCTCAAGGCATTTGATAAATTTGGCCTATACTACGCCTATCTATGCACATATTTTACAATGGAACAATATATACATATATATATTTAAAATCATTATCAAAAATAATATATCAAGATGAGATATGAACAATATTACTTTATTTCCAAATTCAAAATTTTACCAAAAATAAGAGCAAAATAAATGGGGCAAGTGAGACAAATATGGATGAGATATGGAGTTAAGTAAATTATTACTAAATTCAGAAAAGTAGTTTCGGCCCTTGCCAAAAGAAGATAAAAAAAGCTCACCAATAATCCGCGGGGTAGTTCTGTCATTTAAGGAAGGTGTTTGACCAAGGTCAGCGGAGTGCTCATAGCAAAACTTTGTCCCAGAGTCCAAGTCCGTATAAATAAATACACACAGTCACACAGTAGAGTCACCAAAAATGTTTTGCTTCTCTGTAACGTCATGCTCTGCTTTCTCCTCCACCTTTAGCATTCTTCTTCACTGCCTCTGGCGGTGACCATTCAAGTACAGCTACATTCACCATTAAAGCTGCATTCCTCCATTTTTCTTTCCATTCTCAGGCGCTATTCGGGTCGGGTTTTTTTATTCCAGCCAACATGGAGCGGAAGCAGGGTTTTTTCTCAGCATTGAAGGAGGAGGTGGTGAGGGGTTTGTCGCCGGCGAGGTCCCGCGCGAGGGGGCCTTCTCCGGTGAGGCGGCGGCGGAAGGCGGCGGCGGAGGGGTATGTTTCGAGATCGGGTAGTGTCCGGCCGGGTATGGAGACCCTTTCGCCGTTACGGGAGGGTCCGGATCCGACCGGGTCGGACGGCGGCGACTCGAGGAATGGTGATAAGTGGGGCCACTGGCTCTGCCGGGCACCGTCTGTGTCTGCTTCCGGGTCGGGCGGGTCAGGCGGGTCGGGTTTTGAGAGGTCCGATCTGAGGCTGCTGCTTGGAGTCTTGGGTGCGCCGCTCGCGCCGGTGCACGTTAGCAACAGCGACCCTTTGCCTCATCTCAGCATTAAAGACACTCCCATTGTTAGTCTCTTTCCTTTGTTTATTCCAAAATGGGTTTTTTAATTGTGCAATTTCATATTTCATAATTTAGCAGTTTTTAATGTTTTTAGCTCACCAATATTTCCTGTCGGCATCCTGTTTCTGTGGCATTTGGAATTATGGTTAGATATGTATGTGTGTGTGTGGAATTATGCTGCCGTTTTTTGTTTATTAATAAGAAAAGGCTGAAATTGACTGATACAATAATGACCAAAATTGTGAAAGAGACATTTTAGTTGAAAATGGAGAATTTTTGTGATGTTCTTGTGCTTAGAATTATAATTAGGTAAATAAAAATACCAGCTTGATCATTATTTCTGTATTGGTACCCTACATTTTACTTGAATGTGTGAGCAACAATGTTGTGTGGTATAGAATTTGGAATAAAGGATGGTGGTTAGACAATGGACCACAAATAGGGATCTCTCAACCGCGATATGATGATTGAATCGGCCTTGTTGCTGGTTGGAATGAGTGGGATTGGATAGGAGAATTAAGTGTGAAGATGACAAAAGATAAATTTTTTTTTTTCGATTGTTGATTCTTGAACTAATTTAGCTTTGTTTAATGTATATTCCTTGCAGGAAACTTCATCGGCACAGTATATACTGCAGCAGTATTTGGCGGCATCAGGAGGGCAGAAGTTGCAGAGTGTCCACAACGCTTATGCCATGGGGAAAGTGAAGATGCTGGCCTCGGATATTGAGACTGCCACCAAGGTCATAAAGAACAAGAACTCGTCCAAAGCTGCAGAATTGGGAGGATTTGTTCTCTGGCAAATGAGTCCCGATTCGTGGTATGTGGAGCTCGCTCTTGGTGGCAGCAAGGTTCATGCAGGATGCAACGGGAAGCTTGTGTGGAGGCACACCCCATGGCTGGGAGCACATGCTGCTAAAGGACCAGTTAGACCTCTGCGAAGAGCCCTTCAGGTAATTAGGGTTTTAATCGTTTTTTGATTAAAAAAGTAAATTTTTTTTTTTTTTGCGTTCTTTTGTGTGCATGTAGTTGATTTGGGAATGGTTTTGTTTTAGGGACTTGATCCTAAGACAACGGCAAACATGTTTGCCAATGCAAGATGCACGGCAGAAAAGAAGATAAACGGGGAAGATTGCTTTGTCCTGAAGCTCTGTGCTGATCCACACACCTTAAAAGCAAGGAGTGAAGGGCCTGCTGAGATCATAAGGCACGTTCTGTTCGGCTATTTCAGCCAGAAAACTGGCCTTCTAGTCCACCTCGAGGACTCACATTTGACCCGCATTCAGAGCAATGATGGAGACGCTGTCTACTGGGAAACCACCATCAACTCGTTTCTTGACGACTACAGGCCAGTTGAAGGGATCATGATCGCTCACTCAGGCCGCTCTATAGTCACCCTGTTCAGATTCGGGGACACAGCAAGGAGCCACACCAAGACTAGAATGGAAGAAGCTTGGACTATCGAGGAAGTAGCTTTCAATGTTCCCGGTCTTTCAGGGGAATGCTTTATTCCCCCGGCTGAGCTGAGAACGAGCTCTCTAGACGACGATGACTGTGAACTCCCTCAAGGGCAGAGGGTGAGGACTATAGCGGTAGCTCCTGCAGCAGGATATCCAGCGCGCGTGATGGCTCAGAAATCAAACGGCAACAATCGCAACAACGTTGTACTCAATATGGATATCTGAGGAAGTGATGGTAAAGTATTTATCTTTAGGTTCATCCTAGGTTATTATCATTGGTACATTTAGTCTGACTTAAGGAGGGTTATTCGGTTATCGGTCAGTAGAATTTTGAAGTGAAATACTGTAAATACCGACTAGCTTCAGGATTAGTGCAACTGTTGGAGACTTTTAACCATGACATCGGATTCCTGCCTGGTTTGTAAAGTCTAATGTTAAATTCTGGATGATAATTATTCTCTCTTATGTTTAGTTCAACAAAGGCTTCTTTAGTATTTGGGCAGAAAGTACAATTTAACTTTATTATTTGCCGTTATTGTTTTTAGAATATGTGTTGAAGATGAATATTTTGGTGTTTGTAATTCTTAGTGCTCTGAAGCAATGATGATCATCTTTCATGCCCATGCCCATGCCCATGCCCAAAAAGAGAAATCATTTCCTATTTCTCATGCAAGCTTGTGATAATTGCTAGTGAACTCAGTTATTTTTAATGAAAAAAGAATAGTAAGTCAGTGTAGGAACTTAAAATTTGTGCTAAAAAGGTTTAGGTGTGCTCAGATAATTATGGATCTATTTTGCTTGATCAATTGTCACCAAAATTGCAATTTGATTAACGGCGATGTTTTGGTTTGATGAAATTTATTTGATTAACGGTGATCTTGTCACTTTCAAATCTGATCTTTTACATATTAAACATTATCATTCAGTGTATTACTATTGATCTTCTCACTTTTATGCCTGATCATTAACCGTGATGTATTGATCTTTTACATATTAAGCATGATCATTCAGTGTATTACTATTCATCTTCTCACTGTTGTACCTGATCATTAACCGTTTTGTATTGATATTTTACATATTAAGTATTATCATTCGGTGTATTACTATTGATCTTCTCACTTTTATGCCTGATCATTAACCATTTTGTATTGATCTTTTACATATTAAACATGATCATTCAGTGTATTACTATTGATCTGTATTGATTTTTTACATATTAAACATGATTATTCAATGAGACCATGGAAACAAGTCTCATTTGGGTTCAATTCATTTCAAAATCAAGTGAGACAATCTACCACATGTTATGAGCAAATGCACGCGATCCATGCTCCTTACTAAAGTATTCATAAAAACTTTGAAAACGACTGATTAAATTTCACCAGTTTAATGATAATATAGCTTTATATATACTCCTCTGTTTTTGCATTTCCTTTCAATATTGCGTGTCCATTAGATGACGAAAAATTGGGAGGATTTGGGTTTAGATTGCCTCGTTGAAGTGTTCAAACGAGTAGGAATTGAAACACTGTTGCTAAGTGTCCCTTTTGTGTGCAAATCATGGCACAAGGCAACGTTAGACCCCAAATGTTGGCAGATTCTGATCTTCCCAGATATCCGAGGTTCAGACCACTTTCCGAGGCCAATGACCTTGGAATTAGTCCATTCATATGGCCTGTTGTCAAATGATTTTCCCAGTTTGTCGTTCGCTCGATTCATCGTGAACCGCAGTCAAAGGTCTGCTACTGAGCTGGTGCTTCCCGGAACCTGTTCATCACAAACACTGCATTTTGTCTCAGAAGAGTAAGTTTTTTTTAACCTATAAATTCTTGTTTTTCTTACAATTTGGTGAAATTGAACTCATGAATATGTTAGCAGGTGTCCGGAACTGAAGTTCTTAGGTTGTTCGCTCGATCTTTTGTACCGAAATGGGGAATTTGTTTCAAAGATGATCCCAAAATGGAAAAAGTTGCAGGTTTTGATGGTTGGCAACTGTTACATGCTGAACAAAATATTCGCGCAGATTCAGCTCCACTGTAAGAACTTCAGGGGACTAATTTGCTACTCTAGTTGGATTGGATGCGAAGAAGCTTTCGCAATATCTAGTTATTTGACACATATAAAGTTTTTAAGCTTCAGAATAGCTCATATTCCTCATGAAAACCTGCTGCTGATACTAAACAGTTGCAGAAACATTGATTTCCTCGAACTGAAACAATGCACTGGATTTGAGTTCGATTGTGAGACGAGGAAGATGGCATCCCATGTTAAGACCATCAAGTTTGTGGACTCAAGTTCAATCCGAGTGGACAGTGATTATGATTATTATGTTGAAGAAGAGCAAGCCAGACTAGACTACAACAAATGTTTATACTAAGTTCATGCACATTTGTTGATATCGAGTACTTATAAACCTTTTCCTTCACTTTGTACTTTGTAGGTCTGTTCTTTTCGACTGATTTGAACTGAACTGAGATAAAATTTTAAAAAGTGAAAATTTGTAATGATTGTCCAAAACTAACCAAAGTTTCAGCAAAATTTACTGAACTGAAGTACAGTTAAGTTGAAACGGACATGTGAAGATCTCGAGTAAGTACCCAAACCTAGGAATTTGAGGTTGCGCGGCGAGGAATGATTGTTAATCAACTATTTTTGCCAGAACTGAACATTTGAACTCCATAGAAAAGCTCTTTAGAGTGGTGTCAGAACTGAACATTTAGCTCCTTTGAGAAAGTGTTGATAAAAAACAATTCAGTTGTGATTTTCTATGTTCTTTTGACTAGATAGTGATCTGGTGTGCCTCATGATCAGATGTCTCCATGCGGATTGTACCATGTCCATAAACAAAATCCTAAAATGGAATCCTAGTGGATTAAATTAAGATTAATGTAATCCAGAAGATGCAGAGGAAGGAGACCAAGCAACATTAAAAAACTCCTAATCTCATGTTAACAACTATTATATGTCCTAATCTCATGTTAAAACTATGAAAAAGTGAAGTAAATTAGGCACCATAACAACACTTCACCACTATTATATGTCCTAATCTCATGATAAACTTGTTTAAGGGACCACAACTTCACTTACTATGCCAAAGAGGAAAAACATCCTGGTTTCAGGTTGTGGAAAGCTGACAAACCCCAAGAAACCCTAGACTAGACTCTCTTTTGTACTCATCCAGTCATTCTTAAACAAAAAATCAAAAGTACATTCATTATTCAAATCAAACATGCCAAAAGAACAGATTTATCAACCAAACATCACAAACTGTATCCTCTGCAGCATGCAAGAACCAGATTCAATACTTAGAAAGAATGCAATCCAAACCTACATCAAAAACCTGCACCAGATCATCGAGAATCGCAATATCGATGATGACAATGATCAAGAGCTTGTTCTTGTCCTGAGTGGAATCTGGAGCATTGCCATGAAAGATCCCGAAAACGATGAGCTTCCATCTCTAGGAATCTTCGAATGCATGGCAGGTTTAATCAGCAAAGCTGTCGGAAATGGAGACTGGCTTCTCAAGAACCAGAACATTTTTATCCCCTACTACGCAGCCCACATTATCGGCTCCTACACCATCAGCAACCGGGATTTCGCGGTCAGGGCGGTTGAAAGCGGGGTCATACCTCCATTGCTGGACCTTCTCAGAGGTAAAATGAGCTGGGTGGAGAAAAGAGTTGCAGTTAGGGCATTAGGACACCTGGCAAGCTATGAAGAAACCTTCGGAGAAATCGCTGTTTATGAAGAAGAAGTGGCCAAACTAGCTATGCATTTGGCTTCTTCATGTGTAGAAGACGTGTACAACATGTTTGTTGGAGTCAAAGGTAAGAGCAACAGATTGGAGTATCATTGTTTTCTGCTAACAAGAGGAGTTGGACTTGGAGATGTGGAGGTAGAGAACAGGAAAGCTGAGGAGTGGACCAGTCAACTCCAGAGCTGGTGTCTGAATCTTCTCAACTGCTTTGCCATGAAAGGAAGATCCTTGGAGATTATTTGCAGTAATCCTAGGTTCTTGCAAGAACTGTGTGGGATTGCGAACGGCGAATCGCCTTCTGGGATTGGACTCATTAGACTTCTCTGTCACAGTGAAGTAGGAAGAAGATGCATAGGAGGGATCAAAACTGTTGTTCATAACCTATGCAACCTCTGCAGATCTTCTGATGATTGGCAGTACATGGGAATTGATTGCCTCATTTTACTCCTCAAAGATCCCAAAACTCGGCCTCATGTTCGCGAATTCGCCACGCCATGCCTCCTCGATCTGATCGAACTGAAAACCTTAGGAGGAAGAACAAACGTTGGTGAAACAATCAAAACTGCACTTTCTGACATGAAACTATGGAGTTTGTGCAGTACCATGAAGAGAAGATCAGGCAAGGATAAACTAGAGGAAAAAAGAGTTATAATTTCCCTCATAAAACAGCAAGGAAATTACTACTTCAGCCTTGGGAGGATTCAGGAAGCCATAGATAAGTACACAGAAGGTTTACAGTTTTGCCCTTTGAGGCTCAAGAAGGAGAGAATGGTGCTGTACAGCAATCGGGCACAGTGTTTTCTGTGGCACAGGGAAGCTGACGCGGCGATAAGCGATGCCACGCGTGCCCTGTGCCTCTCGAGCCCTCCGAACTCTCACTGCAAGAGCCTGTGGAGGAGATCACAGGCTTATGACATGAAGGGCTTGGCTAGAGAGAGCTTGATGGACTGTTTTGTTTTCATCAACGTTGGCATCCGAAAAGGAGTGAAAGTGCCACACTTTGCTGTTAGTATGATCTGCAAGCAGATGGATGCAACGTGGATATTCAGAGATGCTCAGAGAAAGATGCTGTTGAGCGATTTTGGCGAGGACGAGGAAGATGATCATAGGATGTACCAGGATAGGCTTGCAAGCTTGAGAATCAGCACCAGAAAGGTTAAGGATTCCATGTCATCTGGTAAGAATGAATGAATAAATGATATATGTGTTAATATATAGCATATCTTTGTATATTGATATATAATGCATTCAGGTCTGTCAGCGATTTCAGAAGAAGATGTACCTGGAAACTTGAAGGGGATGAGGAGAAAGCCAAAGAATCCTTCTTACAGCAAAATATGAGAGCTATGTTTCGAAGCATCCTAAACTTTTGTATGCTTTCTGTCTGAAATTTAGTCTGACAGCTTGTTATAACATCATGTGATTTGAAGGAAACATCATTTGAATGCATGATAAATTTTTGCAACTTGATCCTTTATGTATCTGAATCAGACATTGAATTAATCTCAGTTTCTTTTGTTATTGCATAGTAGAAACTCACTAAGATTATTTATATCTTTCCATTACATAAATTGAATGGAGTATGGAGATAGCAGTAAGATATACTAAGATTGATGGATGTGGGAAGGACCACAATTCCACATTACAACTGAAAACCTTTGTTATATGTACCTGAATATCAGGGAATATATGCTCTTCTAACTGGGAAGTTTACTTTTCTGGCATTTATATATCCTAGATAGTTTAGTGACGTCAGTTTCTGACCCGACAACAATCTGATATGCTAAAACATTAATCTCAATTCATGGACGATGGTAATAACAATGATGCTTATCATCAAAATTGACTTTTACACAAAGTTAATTTGAACAAAATCAATATAGATAGTCATTGAAAACAAGGTGTCATTGAACAAATTGACACACAACATCAGTTACAATACATGATCAATGAGAATAAATGATTAAGCAACATCAACCTAAAATGGTAAAATATCAACTTTAGTCTATGTGAGGGGAGACTCCTTTTTCAATTGACAACATGTAATTAAGATGCATGGTAGTTTATGTTTTTCTTGGGATGAGCTTTAACAACTTTAATCTTTATCTTTGAAAACTAATTGCTATCGAAGTTTCTACTACTTTAACAACTTTCACTCAAATATAGTAGAGCTTTGTACAGAAGGTGCTTAGCATTTCAGATTCATAAAGTTCTCTACTAAGTGAAGGACTATAATGACAAAGCCTGTAAACTAAGTCAAATTTAACTACGTTCATATCTGTGAAAATAGCACTAGTCGAGTTAAATATTTAAACTTTTCAATGCTAGCTTTCACATTTTACTTTTCACTATAAATATTAAAAAAAAAACACATGATATCCATGAGCAAATAAGTTAAATCCATGAATAAATTACAATTCAAAAAGAATATAAAAGCCACGACCAATTGCAACCTATCAAATTAATTGATAGTAATCAGGCAGAATCTCCTTAATTCCTCCGAAAATGACTTGGTGGTGGGCTGAAGCCATTGAAGCTCCATGGGTAAGTATTTCCCCTCTTGGAATCCTCAATTCTTTTCAATTTAATTAAGTTGAATTCAGTTAGTTTCGTTTAGTTCGATTCAGATTGATATCATGCAAATGATTCAATTAATGTAATTAATTGAGTTTAGTTCCATGCAAACAAGGTCTTGATTATGTTTCTTATTATTTTTGTAGAGAAATTTGGACAGTACAGATCCAGTTATATTAGTGGAGGATAAGCCGCAAAGGGTGGCTTTGATAATCGGCGTCACCAGCATGGTCGGAAACAGCTTAGCCGAAACTCTTCCCTCCTCCGACACCCTTGGTGGGCCCTGGAGAATCTAGTAATCTACGGCATCGCTCGCCGTCCACGCTCCACGTGGAATTCCGGCCACCCGCTTTCTTACATTCGGTGTGACGTCACCGATGCCAAGGACACTCGGAAAAAGCTCTCCCGCCTGACCGACGTCACCCACCTTTTCTGGGCAACCTCGGACGACGACGAGGCCATGTTCCGGAATGTTCTGGAAGCGGTATTGCCTCACGCGCCTTACCTGGCACACATATGTTTCCAGACACGGTACAGAACTCGAAAGTCGAAACTCCTTGGAAGACATATTACTGGAAACCTGCGGTAAGAAGATGTTAACGTGGTCGGTCCACAGGCCGGCAGTGATAATTCGGGTTTTCTCCGAACAGTACGAGGAATCTGGTCGGAAGCCTCTGCGTGTACGCCGCGATATGTAAGCATGAAAACGCGCCGCTGAAGTTTCCTGGGACGAAGGCGGCGTGGAGCTGCTACTCGGCGGCTTCCGACGCCGATCTGACCGCCGAGCACCAGATTTGGGCGGCGGTTGACCCTGACGCCAAGAACCAGGCCTATAACTGCAGCAACGGCGATGTTTTCAAGTGGAGTCAGCTCTGGAAGGTTCTGGCCGAGGAGTTCGAGGTCGAGTTTCTCGAGTTCGACGAAAACGAGGAGTTAGTGAGCCTGAGAGAGAGGATGAAGGATAAAGGGGCTGTTTGGGATGAGATTGTGGAGAAGAATGGGCTAGTTCCGACCAAGATTGATCAGGTTGCCGCATTCTGGTACGCTGATGTGGTTTTTTCCGGAAAATGTGTGTTGGAAAACATGAACAAGAGTAAAGAACAGGGGTTTCTGGGATTCAGGAACACGTCAAAGTCTCTGGTTTGGGTTATTGGCAGCATGAGCCATGAAGGCTCACAATATTATTCCTGGTGGATTATACACAAGGTCCGAGGATAATAAGGTTGTTTGTAATAATAAGATCAAGAGGCGATTTTGTTCCTTTTGCTTCTGAGCTCTAATTCTGTTCAATAGAGATCAGATCAGTTTATTTTTTATATATAGTATACTAATCTTTTTCGTCGTCGATTTCTTTTTCAGTGGATTTTGAAAAAATAACATTTCACGCTTTATATAGAACTTTTGTAAAAGGCTTTGTCCAGTTTACCATATTCTCAACTTATTCATTCCAGCTAAATAAAGTACTTTAATCACCAATGACTTTAGAAATTTTGGCTAAGTAAACCAGAAATTTGACTTTCAATTTATTGCGTCAAATTTGTTTCAAGGCAAATCATGCAACAGTTGAAATGTTGCATTACCGCATTCTAATGTAGTATGACACGTCAAGTTGAAAATTTTCTCTTGCGACATTATCTATTTGCATAAAACCGCTGAAACATTATCTTGGACTTTCTTCAATAGCTTTGTGTCATACATATATATATGTATATATATATAAACTATAAAGTCTTAGGAGAAACCATCTTCTCATATATACACAGAGCATATAGGCATAAGACAAATGATAACTCATGTATTTAATGAATTTAAACACATCTTCTCCTAATAGTAGTACTGTAGTACCACCGTTTCATGATAGTAATAGTGTGATTGAATTGCGCCGGCCAAGAGTTTCATAAAATTATTTAAATGAATATATATTATGTGCTTCAACATTATGAAAATACAAAAAATAAATAAAAATAGACCTCATAATTTTGAGATGTGCGTCATTTTTTTCTAATAATACCACCGCGCGTTACAACTTTCATAAAAGTAACGGTGCCAGCCCACGGTTTCATAAAAAGTATTTGGATGAAATCTTATGTGCTCCAACATGGCATTATGAAAATACATACTAAATCAAATAAAATAGAGTATACATTATAGTCACATACTCTAGTCAAGCACCCGTACAAAACTACAAATTGAGAACAAATTGATAAAAAAACGCCATTTCTTTCCGGACTTGAGAAAATTTCAAATAATTGCACTTTACGGTAAAGACAACACAAAAATATAACATTTTCTACAAGATTGAAGTTACCGAACAATTATTTTAATTATTTTGTTTGAACCTAATGTTTTTATACTTGAGTTTGATATTTTTTTGCTTTGATTTTTTATTTGGTTTGATCTTTTATGTTTTAGGCCTGGTGTTTTTGTTTGCTTTGATACTTCAAATTTTGGACAATATCTTTTCACTTTATTCCTTGATCTTTTATGTTTTATGACCCAAATAATTGAAATAATTGTGTACAGTCAACACCAATCTTGTAGAATGTGGTATGCTCTTACCTAAGAAAACGTTACAAGACAACTTTCTCAGAGTACTATGAGAATAATATGAAAATACCGAATAATAAAAATAGAAAATAGAGTACACGTGGAGTGCGTGCCTCCTTTGTCTTTTACCCGGAAATGTGATATTAACGCATCCGAAACACAATTTCTTACATCTTTAAAATCTCAAAACCCGATTTCATCAGTTTTCATTTCTCCATCAGATATTAACAACATCAATCCCTCTGAAAATGAGCTGGTGGTGGGCTGGAGCTGTCGGTGCCGCAAGGGCAAGTCCGCTAAAACCTTCGATCTCTCAAACCCTAATCGTTAATTAGCTACTTAATTCATCACTAATTGTACTTAATTTGCAGGGAAACATGGACGATGTAGCGGATTCCAAGAATCCCCGGAGTGTGGCCCTGATAATCGGCGTTACGGGCATAGTAGGCAACAGCCTCGCCGGGATCCTCCCGCTCTCCGACACCCCCGGCGGTCCCTGGAAGATCTACGGCGTCGCCCGCCGCCCACCGCCGTCGTTGATTGATTCCGATCACCCCGTTCACTATATCCAGTGTGACGTCAGCGACGCCGGAGAAACTCAGGCCAAGCTCTCTCCCCTGAATGACGTCACCCACATCTTCTGGGTCACCTGGGCCAACCGCCCCTCCGAGGCCGAGTGCATCGACGTCAACGGAGCCATGCTCCGAAACGTTCTGGACGCGGTGGTTCCTCACGCGCCTGATCTGGCCCACATCTGTCTTCAAACAGGGCATAAGCACTACATCGGACCGTTCGAAACGTTCGGGAAGATCGCTCCCAACGAGACCCCGTTTGTGGAGGACGCGCCTCGCCTCGACGCGCCCAACTTTTACTACGCGCTGGAAGACATCATCCTGGAAACCTGCGATGGGAAACCTGGTTTGACCTGGTCGGTCCACCGCGCCGCGGTGATATTCGGGTTTTCTCCGAACAGCATGATGAACTTGATCGGCAGCCTCGGCGTGTACGCCGCCATCTGCAAGCATGAGAACGCGCCGCTGAAGTTTCCGGGGACGAAAGCCGCCTGGAACTGCTACTCCGTCGCTTCCGACGCCGATCTGATCGCCGAGCAGCAGATCTGGGCGGCGGTTGAGCCTCACGCGAAGAACCAGGCGTTTAACTGCAGCAACGGCGACCTGTTCACGTGGAAGCAGATCTGGAAGGTTCTGGCCGATCAGTTCGAGGTCGAGTACGCCGAGTTCGATGAAAACGAGGAGTTTGTGAGCCTGAGCGAGAGGATGAAGGATAAAGGGGCTGTTTGGGATGAGATCGTGGAGAAGAATGGGCTGGCGCCTACCAAGCTGGACAACGTTGCTACGTTTTGGTTTGCCGATGTGATTTTCTCCGGCGAATGTATGCTGGACAGCATGAATAAGAGTAAGCAATTCGGGTTTATGGGATTCAGGAACACCGCCAAGTCTCTGGTTTCGGTTATTGGGAAGATGAAGGCTAACAAGATCGTTCCTTGAGGTTTCATTTCATGAGGTTGCTAGAATTCAAGTCATTTTCTTTGTGTGTAATAATAATGTTAATCGTGGATTTCATCCGATGAGTTTGAGTGTATTTGCTTGTTTTGATTCATAATAAAATTTTCAGTGTTTCTGGTTTGCTTAGCTTTTCCTTTTGCCCTTAACTTCTGTTATCACTTTTTAAGAACTAAACCTGATCAATCTCAATCTGAATCAACTAGAGATTTCATTGGAAAAGTATGCTATATATCTGGAAAACGTCAAGAATCACTTGACCATAGAAAACTAGAGATAGAAATATAGTACCGTAGCCTTATTAATGTACTCTCTATTCCCCAATTTTAATTCGATTATAAAGAGGATATATATTGTGTTACTCTCATATATTTTGTCATGGTTATTATATGAATGATTGGTCTCCAACAATATCAGTATACCATATAATATGAACACTTGATACTCCTCTCAACCAAAGATACACATTTTAACTTTATTTATTTTTAAGTCAAAAGCCACCTTAAAAATAGCAGGAAACTTTTTATGGGATCCCAAGCCCAATTTTAATGTTTAATCATTTATCTTTAGTTGTGAATAATTATAAGTTAAACAAAGTTGATATTTTGAAAATACGATAATTTTCAAACTTATTTATCAACTCAATGTGAAAGTAAAAGTAAACTAATTAATTTTGATTAAATGAATAGTCAATTTGCATGAACCAAAACTTATAAAGTAATCATATTTGAATAAATATGTTACAATAAGATCAATTTCTTATCAAAATTTACATAAATTTTGTGACAAGGTCTTCTATGATATCAGTCTCAATTTAGACTATGGACAAATTTTGATCTTCTCACTTTCAACTCGACCTTTTACATATTAAGTATAATTCAGTGTATTAATTATTATCGATCTCCTCACTTTTATGTATGATCTTCTTATACTTTCAAGACTATTTTTTTTACATATTAAGGCATGATTATTCGGTGAAACCAATTTCTACAATTAGAATTTGTTAAATTTTTCTACTACTAGCTAACTAGCTACCAAAGTGTGTAAAGTTCAACCGAAGAAGGGAAAAT
Organism: Cruciata laevipes; assembly: GCA_963678965.1. Classification (NCBI taxonomy): domain Eukaryota; kingdom Viridiplantae; phylum Streptophyta; class Magnoliopsida; order Gentianales; family Rubiaceae; genus Cruciata; species Cruciata laevipes. The sequence continues at coordinate 3,927,166 of OY787639.1, forward strand.
TGTAATAATATGCATGATCAGAAGCGAAAATGTATCGTGCATGCGATCCTCGAGGAGTTTTTATCAATGGTCGTCTAAACAAATCAAATGATGATGGTCTTAGTCCAAGCTGATGAGATTTCAAAATATATGTCCATGCGACTCTCGCGTATATAAAACAAACTAATTTTATTATTTTCTTGAAAATAAAATATTTGATTAATTCTCATAGCCATAAAAATAAAAGTAGGTGCTGAATCATTACATATATAAATATATAAGCATAACGCTGAAGAGTGAAGACAATCGTTTCTCATTGTTTTAGATTTCCATAAAATTTTCAAATGAGTTGGTGGTGGAAGAGATCAGTAGGTTACAACCAGGTCTATACCACATTTCCCTTTATTTTTTCTAAAATTTCTGCTTATGTTGCTTGATTAAATATATATATATATTTGTATAATTTGTCATATATTTGTAAAATTCATTTTATTTCAATTTAGTTTAATTACTAATATCGGTTGACTTGAATTAGATAGTTGGTTTTCTATAAAGAAATTCAGTTCAGGTTCAATTTAATAACTAATATTAACTTAGACCTATTATTAGTATTTATTTCATTTTATTATATATCATTTCAATTCAAATTTTCAGGATAAAAGGATACTAGCTCCCTATCTAAAATATTAAAAAACAAGTCCTAGCTTCAAACATATATTTTTTTAATTGATGTATTAATTGTTCTCTTGAGATAATCAATTTTAGTTTAGTTCAGTATAAATCTATTTTTAATTAAATTCAGATTAATTCAGTCATTTTTATCTTTTTTGGAACATATTAATTTTTACTTTGATTATAAGTTCAGCTGTGTAAAATAATAAACATGAGAATAGGTATTTAAAAGAGGGAGTAATAGCTAGGAAAAGCTGTGTAGAATGTATAGAAGTTTGATTATAAGTTATAATTTATAACTAAACAAATTTTCATTTTCGACGTTTCAGAACATAGAAAAGACAGCATCACAACAAAATGGAGAAACGGCCTACAAAAACGTAGCCCTGATCATCGGAGTTACAGGCATCGTCGGCAGCAGCCTGGCTCAAGTCCTCACGCTTCCCGACACGCCAAACGGCCCCTGGAAAGTCTACGGCGTCGCCCGCCGCCGCCGCCCCGCCTGGTTCTCCGACCACCGCCGTCTCCACTACATCCAGCTCGACGTCTCCGACACCCAGGAAACCATTTCCCGCCTCTCCCTCCTCACTGACATAACCCACGTATTCTACGTTTCATGGATCGGCTCCGAAGACTGCGCCAGAAACGCCGACATGTTCAGGAACATCCTCGACTCCGTCATCCCGAACTCCGACAGGCTGCAGCACATCAGCCTTCAGACAGGGACGAAGCACTACTTCGGAGTTTTCGAAGAAGGGAGCAAAGTCCGGCCCCACGAGTCACCGTTTGTGGAGGATGTTCCGAGGTTGCCGGTGAAGAACTTTTACCATGATCTGGAGGATATACTGTACGAGGAGACGAGTTCCGGGAAGAACCTGAGCTGGTCGGTTCATCGGCCGGCTCTGGTTTTCGGGTTCTCGCCGTGTAGCATGATGAACATTGTGAGTACTCTCAGCGTTTACGCTGTGATCTGCAAGTACGAGGATAAGCCTCTGGTTTATCCAGGGAGTAAAGAGTCGTGGAATTGCTATGTTGATTGCGTTGACGCGGATTTGATCGCTGAGCATTACGTTTGGGCTTCCGTGGATCCCAAGGCCAAAAATCAGGTATGTATTCGTGCTCTGTTTTCTTGAGATTATCAGTATTTCCGTCAAATCCAGTCAATTCAGGAAAAAATAATTTTTATGAAATTAAAATTAATCAAGTCATACTCATTCTATTTTATAGTACATTAATTTTCTTCTTCAATAATTGTTTTTAAAAAAATACATTAATTTTCATTTCGGTCAAGTTTAAGGCATAGGCATGCTTTGTTGACCTTATTAGTATATCAAATTAATTCAGTTGAGTAAATAATTTTTTTGAAATTAAGATTACTATTCTTCAGTAACCCATTCTCAGTTCAATTTAATTGAACAAGAATTAAGCTCAAGCATAGCTTAAAAGTTGCTATACTTATAGGCTAAACTATTTTGGTGTTTAACAATGGTCAAAAAGTTGCTTACTTTAGAAGTAGAAAGATGTTTTTTAAGGAAAGCCATAAGCCGGTCGCCATAAGCCACAACTCCACCAAATAGAGCCATTAAAATAATCGTTGTGTATATTTCATCTTATTCATTTGTTATTGGAAAAATTGAAAGTGTTGTACATAATCCAAATTTGTTTATCAGGTCCTGAATTGTAATAATGGAGATGTGTTCAAGTGGAAGCACATTTGGAAAGCTCTGTCGGAAGAATTTGGCCTGGAAATGGTCGGATACGAGGAAGGGAAGGAGCAGGTGAGCATGGCAGAACTGATGAAGGATAAAGATCCATTGTGGGATGAGATTGTGAAGAAGCACAATTTGGTTCCGACAAAGCTTAAGGATATTGCAGCGTTCTGGTTTGCCGACATCGCGTTTTCGTCGGTGGATTTGGTCAGTTCCATGACCAAGAACAGGGAGCTTGGGTTCCTAGGGTTTCGGAACACCATGAAATCTTTCAGCTCTTGTGTTGAGAAGATGAGAGCTTATAAGTTCATTCCCTAATTAGAGTTGGTTGTTCTTGTTGGGGGAAATTCTATTGTTCGGTTAGCTGAACGTTCAATCGTGTAATAGCAGTAAACTTATCTATTTAAACATAATAATTTAAATTAGTACTTATTTCAATCTTTGAATTTAATCCAACGATGATAGATTATATCACGTTCAGTTGACTAAACTGTAGCCTTTTCCAATTGGTCTCCAATTGTTTTATATATATTTTTTCTTTTAACATGTTGTTTGGTATACTTTTTTTTTTAAAGTTAGTTTATAAATTTACTTAATTAGACCTCAACTATTAAAAATGTGACAATGTTTTTAGACCATGTTTACTAAACCTTATTTCTTGATGTACTGAACTGAACTGAATTGAACTGAACTGAATTAAACTGAACTGAACTGAAGTGAAAATTGATGTATTGAAAAATGGAATCAGCATGACTGAATTAACCTGAATTTCATCAAATTGCATTTTCACTGAACTGAATTGAACTGAACTGAACTGATCTACACATGGTAAAAAGGGCCTTAGTAGTCAAAATATAATTCAAATCCCTACGCAATTATTTGGATATGCTTCCTAGAAGTTTTGTGACGCTAACAAGGGTAGCTAATAGCTTGTTACACTTTCTCTTCTCGTAACAATATTTTGCTACACTTTTTTATGTCACCAATCGAGCATTAAGGTATAGCCGAGAACCCAATTTCTGGTAGTGATTCTTTTTAAAAATAAACTTTTTATTTCATTCATGAGTACTGGAAATCGTATAGAAGTGGTAGAACAATGCTAAGAGGAGCATCATATACGTTAAAAAGCCGGGTACTCGACTTTGCGAAGATTGCTAGAGAATAAGCTATAAATTTTAAAGAACGAGGTACCCCATAAAAGTACTATTCTCTAACTGTGATTTGATCTTCTCCCATGCCTTTGTCTCGACTACCAGACAACGTTCCTTTACAGAAAAGGTCCTCCATATGGGGTCTCCAACATCCTTCTCACATACCATAGTCATGCCTTCGGAAGACCATCGGGCATCTGCTACTTCTTCAACGAGATGAAACTGCTCGTCTGTTATTTGAAATAAAGGGAAATACTGAATTGAATAAAGAAAAATAAATAAAAGAAAACCCAGACGCACAATGGTGCGCAGCTCCTGAACTGTCTGGAGATTCTTCGGCCCGGCCTTGAGACACCCCTGACAGTTTCAACTGGTTTTACTCATGGATCTTGGCGGGACTGGAAGTCCCCGCCAGTCTCCGCCTGAACTTCAGCGAGATCGTCAACATACTCGATGTTCCCGTTGCCCTTTGATTTCTTGTTTCCTAGAGAGCCTTCTCCTTGCTCGGTGATGTCCTCTAGTGTCACTTTCCCTTTCGCTCCCACCGATTTCAGCCCCCGCCTTCCCGCGGCCTCTACCTCTTCCCCTAGTTCCACCATTCACACCCTCGCGACCTCCGCCGTTTGCCGTTCCCCGACCACCAGAGCACCATTCAGCAACGACCTTTGATTTCACCGGATCTCTCCCATCCCCTCAGAGCCAAAGACAGCGGAACAATGGAGCGATGTCTCCCATAGCTAATTGCAGCTTGAGGTTAGAAGATCGGATGATTCCCTTCCTTGGTTGGCAAAACAACGGCTGATTCATGTTCTTGCCGAGGCAAGTCGCGTTAAGGGTTTAGAGTCGGCCGCTCCTAACTATGAGTCAAATTAGTTAGATTCCTACTTCAAAAATAAATGTTACATTGACGTAAATGCAATAGTAAAAATACTGGATTTCTCCATGCATGTACGTTTTTCTCATGTAGGTCCAAATTTTTACCAAAATACCCTCAAATGCCCCATTGTATTTTGGCTAGCATATTTAGCCTTAGTAATGTTAAGGGCTTTTTTGTAAAAATTCGGATCTGCATAAGAAAAACGTACCTGCATGGAGCAACCCCCTAAAAATATAATATTATAATCAAATTGGAATAGAATACTGGTTGATCCGTATTCATCAATTTTTTTACAATCTAATTTAAAAATTGTAGAATATTATATGTGATTAACTGAAAACATTTTTAGAATATGTATAGTCAAAAGTTATAAATATTTTAAATTTTAAAATATATACAATATTCAATGTCATAAATGGAAGTGTTTGTCAATCTCATTGTCACATTATGTAAATTCTACAATCTCATTGTCAATCTGATTGGATATATCACTTTATATATATCTATATATATTATGGTAAACTCCGAATTATAAAAACAAGCCAGCAACAATTTCATTGCATTTCACTTCAATTTCCCACAAATAAAATGAAAAGTTTGAATTTCCTCATCTGCCTTTTGGGATTCATCCTTTGCTTTGGCACTATCTCTAATGCTGTAAGTTTCAACCTCAAAACTTCTTTTTAGATGACATAAATAACAATTTATTCTTGATCTCTAAGCCCATTTGTTAAGGATTTCAATTAACTTATTTGTTGCACATATAAAATTTTAAATATTGCTTAAGCTTGACTCGATTTAATTATGATATGAACTTGTGAATGAATTGAATTAATGCAGGATCACACGTGGTGTATAGCAAAATATCCAGGTCCTCAAGAAAAGTTGCAGGAATTTATTCACTTTGTTTGTGGAAAACTTGATTGCAGTGGAATTCTTCCCGCTGGTGAATGTTATGAGCCTAACACTTTAGCTAATCATGCATCTTATGCCCTCGATCTTGATTTAAGGTCTACTGGTGTATGTGACCCGAATATTGGCGTTCCAACCATTACAGATCCATGTATGTGACTTCAATCTCGATACTTGTTATCACAATAGATGCATCTTGCGAGACGTTTAATAAAATTGCTTTTCATCTTTGGTCATATTTTCTTCTCAACCTAACTTGTGTTTTATCTTCTTTTCCACAGCTTATGGTGCTTGCCACTACCCCTGATTGGCGTTCATATTTAGGCTGGAATGATAATATTGGTTATGGAGAGTATCATATTCTTTATGTAATAGGATTTATTAATTGATCGGATTTGGAAATTGTGTGTGTATTCTATAATACAAAATAAATGTTACTTCAGTATTCAAAAACTTTAATTGTTGTTTGCTGATCCTAAATTATAATAACGGAGTTGTTTTCAAGTGGAAGCACATTTGAAAAGCTTTGTCGGTAGAATTGGGCATGTAAATGGTGGGTTATGACTAGAGATGATCTGGGTCCCGAACCTGATCACCCAGACCTTGTTGATTTAGAACCATCGGATTGAGTTTGGATCTATTTTTTTAGACTTGTCGGATTTGGGTTGGGTCTAGATCCAATGGTAACTAAATGAGTTTAGGCGTATGTTAAATAAAACACAGACCCGACCCAAGATCCATCAAAAAATAATATTATATCATATATACTGAAATATAAATAATGAGTAATTCAATTCGAGTTTTCCCCTCAGATTTCCTCTCTTATACCACAAACCAGAAAGTTTTGAGATTGGTGTGAACATCGCTCAACTAATTTGAGAACCTCATTTACCGAAACGCTAATTCCGATTCCTTTCCAAAAGAAATGACACTTTATCTTTCAACTCACCCAAATAACTTTACATGATAATTATGCAATTACATCATAATTTGCGCATTATTGGTATGTATGAATGAGCTTTTGTCTACGCCCAATCTCGTTGTTTATAATATCATGGGAATCTATCCCAGCAATATCTTTAGAATGTGTGTTCCTTGAAATGATATGAACATTTGATTGACTTCGTATTTTCTTCATTTGGATCACAAACTAGAAGACTCACAAAAGTGGTGTTGCAAGCGAAGTGTTCGGCTTCTTGGAAGAGATCATTTTGCCTACTCTTATATATTCTTGTTGTGGTTATTAGAGATGACATTGTTATTTTTGATTGAAAATTAACCATGTCTAGAACTATCAACTTTGCATTACTATTTAATATTTTATTTTTTAATTTTTATACCCATTTAAGACCAATGTACCCGCCAGACCCATCGAATTTGGGTTCATATCTCATTTTTCAAACCCAACAAATATGAATCAAGTTTAGATCTTACTGTTTTTTTTAACAAGTCGGGTCCGGATATCACTGGACCCGATCCATGATCATCACTTGTTATATCGAAGGGAAGGAGCATGTAAGTGTGGCAAAATTGATGAAGGATCCAGTGAGGGATGAGATTGTGAAGAAGCACAATTTGGTTCTCAGGCCCTGCTTGCTAGAGCTTATTTCTTAATGTATTGAACTGAACTGAACTGAAACAAAATTAGTTAATGTATAGAAAAATGGAATCAGCAAGACTGAATTAACCTGAATTTCATAAAATTACATTTTCATTGAACTGAACTGAACTGAATTAAACTCAACTGAAATGAACTGATCTAGAGATAAGGTCTGACAAACAGGCCTTACAAAGCTTAAGGAATAAGGAGATTGAAATTTGCAACATTCTAGTTTGCTAACATTTGGCCAAACTTGTTTGATTTTGATCTTCAAGTTAAAATAATATGTGAGTTTAAATGTTATCACGTGTGATATAACTAAATTAGTAAAATCACTTATCTTCAAAATATCCAATTTTCATAAGTTACATTTTAATAAAAATTATTGATGATCAAATGAGTCAACTACAAAAAAAGTAAACGTGTACAAATATAACTAGAACCCATTAGGAAGTAGTGACATCAAAAATAAATGTTACATTAGTGGAACTGAAATAATAAAAATATACGATTATAATCTAATTGGAATATACTTTTGGTTGATCCGTATCAAAATTATATGAATTTTTTTACTACATTACATTTGAAAATTTGTTAACATTTTTAGAATACGTGTAATCAAAATTTATATATTTTATAATTTAAAAACATACGTTATTCAATATGTCATTACAACTTATAAATATTTTATAGAATTTACGATCAAATTAGTGCTATTGACCCTAAAAAGTCTAAACGGTTTGGTAAGTTTTCTAAATGTGATTCTGTCAATTTGACTGTCAAAATTATAATATTAATAAATTATATAATTCTACAAGCTCTATATATATCCGGTAAACTCCGAATTAAAAAACAAAAACAGGCCACAACCGTTTCATTTCATTTGTTTTTCAATTTTCCCCCACACACAAAATGAAAAGATTAAATCTCCTCCTCTGCCTTTTGGCATTCATCCTTTGCTTTTGCACCATCTCTAATGCTGTAAGTACATTTCTAAACTCTCCATTTTGTTTTTTGAACCTCAAAACCATTCATTCTGAAGGTTTTAATGAACTAATTTATTGCATAAACTTTTATATATTTCTTAAGCTTTCATCAATCAATTTATAATTTAATTGAATTTGTGCATGAATTAATTAATGCAGAATCAGAAATGGTGTGTAGCGAAATCTCCAGCTCCTCAAGAAAAGTTGCAGGGTTTTATTGACTATGCTTGTGGAAAACGTGACTGCAATGGAATTAAACCTGGTGGTGTTTGCTATGAACCTAACACTTTAGCTAATCATGCATCTTATGCCCTCGATCTTGAATTTAGGGCTACTGGTGTATGTAACTCAGAAATTGGAGTTCTAGCCATTGCAGATCCATGTAAGTCGGACACTCTAAATCTCGATACTTGTTATCATGACAGATCCATCGCGCTAGACGTTTTTCAGTATTTTGAGATAAAATCTCATTACGTCCCTATTTGCTAGAACTTATTTCTTGATTAACTGAAATGAAATGAACTGAACTGAATTGATCTACAGATAACCTCTGAAAAACGGTGCCTACGTCTTCAAAATTAATAATGTAAATTTGCTTTTTGAAGTTTTGTGGAATTTAAAATTAAATATTAGAATTTTTTGGGATCTTTTAATATTATTTTCTTCTCAGCCTAACTTGTGTTTTATCTTCTTTTCAACAGCTTATGGTGATTGCCACTACGCCTGATTGATTTGAAGATGTTGCAGCTTTATTAGTATTTTACGTTCCAATTACTACGTGGCGTTCATGTTTAGGCTGAAATGATAGTATTGGCTAGGGAAAGTATCATTTTTATTATATTTTATAAAATTTATTGATCGGATTTGGAAATTTTATGAGTATTTTTTTTTTAAAGAAAATTCATTCAAGGTCCTGGGAAACGCCCAGAAGCGATATGATACAAAATTAATGTTACTATTCAGTGGGAATTAATGAAATACTAAAAATATATGGTTGGGTTGGAATAGAATTGGAATATAATTTTGGTTAAACCGTATTCGAATTTCATGAGTATTTATTACAATTACATATGAAAATTATACGAAATTATGTGTGATTGATCGTTGAATTTTTAAAGTTCCATTTTTAAAATGAATTGAATTGAAAATTAATGTATTGAAAAAAAAATCACCTTGAATGAGTTAACCTGAATTTCATCAATTTATATTGCCATTAAACTGAATTAAATTAAACTAAATTGAAATTAACTTTTTTTAAAAAAATAAAAATTGAACTAAATTGATCTACATAAAAACTCAAACAAATAGGGAGTGGAAAGTATGTATATTCAAAAGTCTTAAATATTTATGGAAAAAATACTCATCTGGTGATATTGGAGAAATCGGAATTATGGTGATATTACCATAATTGGTTTGTAAAATTGTAATTATGGTAATTATAATCCGAACTAAAATTAGATTAATAGAATATTTACTTAGATTGCACCATAAGTATGGTAAGTTCATAAAATCAAGATGTATCGAATGAATATGCCATAAAAAATTATAGATATTAGATAAAATTTACTGCACTAGACTCTAAAAAATAAATCAAAAAATGAAGGAATTTATAAACTTTCTAAATTCAACTCCATCCATTTTGATGGTCACATTTATTAAATCGTATAATTACCAAGTTGTTGCACCATCATCACTAAAATCTGGCACTATATATATCTGGTAAACTCCTAATAAGAAAAAAAACAAGCCACGGAAAGTTTCATTTCATAATTATCAAAACAAGTTTTATTTCATACATTAAGAAAAGTTGATTGCAGTGGGATTAAACCCGGTGGCGTTTGCTATAATCCCAGAACTTTAGATAATCATGCATCTTATGCACTCTCCCTTGATTACAGAAGTACTGGTGTATGTAATTCGGATATTGGCATTACCGTCTTTTCAGATCCATGTAAGTGACTTTAAATCTCGACACTCGTTACCATGACAGATTCATGAGATTATAAGTTTTCCTGGTATTTTGAAACAAAAACTCAGTTTCATCTTCAAAAAAAAATTATAAGATCAGAAATATGGTAAAATAATTTAAATTTACTTTTTCAAGATTTGTGGAATTCATTTGTCAATTGTTATTATATATCTAAATTATGTTATATCTTCTTTTCCACAGCTGTTGGTGCTTGCCACTACCCCTGATTTATTTGAAGATGTTGCAACCTTATGATTAGCTTTTGGCGGACGGTGATCAGAAAATAAAAGTTCATAAATCCATGGCCGCAGCGGATTTATGAGAACAAATATACATCAGCATTTCAATAAATTGCATTATCCATCAAAATTTTGTATTGGTGTGATTAATTTTCTAATAATATATGATCTATTTCATATTCCTTTTATAAGTGTATGTGTAATCTTGAGTATTCAGCGTAATAAACCTCTACATTATTTTTATTTTTTAAAATTATTTAAGGGGTGAGAGTATTGTTCAGGATTCACAACCGGTAATCTAACTAGCCTGTAATAAAACAAAAGCGACAACGCTTTCACCCAGTACTGGTCGAACTAGTTGACTATAAGTCAGTTGCAATGTTGGACTTATTACACCTCGAACCCATTCAGTCTCATTTTTACTTCTACTCAACTCGGTCTCATAAATCACAGACTTATTCCAATAAGAGACATCACGGGTTAGTTTCGCAGATGCAAGGCATACAGAATTGCCCAACCGAAAACCAGCTAGACGCTATCACATATTTGTACTAGCTACAATTCTGACTTTGGTGAAATCGCCGAAGGTAGGTAGACGGATCTGAAATCCCTACCTTATTTGTTATTTCTACACCACCCTCATCCCCTCCCCTCGCCACCTTACCACAAAATTGCCCCTAATAGTTAGAGGTGGGTCAAAACCCCGGTAAATTGAAAATCGAACCAAAATTAAATAATTCGAATAAAAATTTATTATCTGAATTTTGTATATCCGGAATGTGAAAACCAAATTTTATATTAGAATTTGGGTTTGGATATTAAAACTCAATTCCAAAATCAAATAACAAATTGAATTCAATGTATAAATAATGATGTAAACATGTATTAACTAACTTTAACTGAAATGATTATCAAAGTGGTGGACCCAGAAATTAAAATTGAAATTAAAATTGAAATTAAAATTAAAATTAAAATTAAAGGGGTTAATAGAAATTAATAAAAATATTAATTACAAAAATGTAACAATATTTAAAAAATATAAAGGTATATTAAACGATGTTTAATTTGTTGAGAGGGGCCTGACCCCCTTGGCTCCTCCTTACTCCTCAGTTCCGCCAGTTATCTAATATTAATCAAAATCCAAAAAATTCAAAATCCTTTATTGATAGAAGTCTCTCATCTTTCTGTCTTCAAAATTGTACGAGTAAATTTCAAATAAATGATATAAATCTAAAATGGTTATGATTGAATATGATTTGTCTTTTTTAATTAGGACATGATTCTCATTTATCTTTGTAATGAATTCCATTGATGGTTTAAATTTTTCTATTTCGTTATCACAACTTCTATATACAGATCTAAACTTTCCTATATACATATCCATTTAGTATATATTTACTGATATAATCCTAATGAAATTTAAAATTAATAAAAATGTAATTTACATATAGTCCCTATAAATCTAAATTAAATTCTCAGTTCCCTTATTCATTTGGAAGAACTAATTAAATCAGTAATACGGTAAGAAAATCTTCATAATTATACCGCGTACAGATCACCGAAAATAGATTGAATCTAAAATTGATCTAGATCGAAATGAGATTATGTTTCACCGAAGATAGAATGAGATTTTATATCAAAATACTTGATCTCACATAATCGATCAATAAATCACAATTACTTCGGAGAATAAATCACAATTACCTGCTATTTCAGTCAACGGAAGAGCTAATAAATCAAAAGTTATGGTAAATATTTTATATCTAAAAATTAATATACGTTATTCAATGTAATCAAAAGTTATAATTAGATTGTATAATTTACCACTAAACTATGTGACTATAAATATCTGACAAACTCCGAATGAAAAAACCAGTTTCATTTCATAATTAATTATCAAAAAAAGTTTCATTTCCTTTATTTTTCAATTTTCCCCACCCATAAAATGAAAAGATTGAATATCCTCCTCTGCCTTTTGGCATTCATCCTTTGCTTTAGCACCAATACCTCTCATGCTGTGCCTGCGCCTGCACATGCGCCTGTTCCTGTGCCTGTAAGCATACTTTTCTAAACTCTCGTAATTCTTAATTTATTACTATTTTTTTTAACTCTCAAAAACTTTTTTTAAAGCTTGTGATGAGCTAATTAATTTATCACATTTTCAGAAATTTTGGTGTGTGGCAAAATCCCCAGCTCCTGAGGAAAAGTTGCAGGGCTTTATTGACTATGCTTGTGGGAAAAATGACTGTCGTGCAATTAAGCCCGGTGGCGATTGCTACGAGCCTAACACATTAATTAATCATGCATCTTATGCCCTCAATCTTGATTATAGAAATACTAAGACTTGTGACTTTGATATTGCTGTTGGAACCGACAAAGATCCATGTAAGTGACTTTAAATCTCGATGCTCGTTATCATAGCACATTCACTTGATTAGACGTTTTTTCGGTATTTTGAATTAAAATCTCGTTTTCATCTCAAAAAATTGATAAAAATATATTTGGGTTTTTATTTTTTATTTTCTCAACCTAACTTGTGTTATATTTTTTTTTCCACAGCTTACGGTGCTTGCCACTACGTCTGAAGACGTTGCAGCTTTATTGCCTCCCACGTACTTGGCATTCATGTTTAGTAGCTAGGGAGAGACAGAGAGTATCATTTATATGTAATAATAGGATTTATGGATCGAATTTGAAAATTTTATATATGCTATAAATCTTTTTTGGATCAATTCATGATAAATCCAATGATCGGACAGTTCTACAAATTTAACTTTTGGATTTTGTACACGTATGGACCATGATCGGAGAATTAAAGTTCACATATAAATCCGTTACTGCAAATTTTTTTTTTTTTTTTTTTTGGAGAATTTCGATAAATTGCATAATTTATCAAAAAATTGCATTAATATGATTAATTTTAGGTGAAATCCATAATTGATCATGAAATCCCACTTTGATCATTCAACTAATTTTTTTGAAAAACATCATTTATAATGTTGGGAAACGCCCAACTGTGATTACCCTAAATGGAATCAAACATGTAGTATAGATATCCTATCAAGGATAATCAAACTAAATGTTACTTAGACCAATTGTCCTATTACAAAGATATGATCCAATAAAAGAGTAATATTTCCTCAAGAATATACTGCCACCAGCAATACCAGTAAAAGTCATAATCTGCTTAAGAAGGGATCTGCATCCAAAGTCATAAAAGATAAAACTTATTAAAAACTTCATATCCAAAATATCTGTATGAAAATTCCACACTTATTTAAAAAAAAAATCAATAAAATCAATAAAAACAGTTAAACATTGTTTGCGGAGAGACGGGGGTAAAAGAAGAACTTTTAGGGTTTGGGTGGGTTGGAGTGGCCGCAGGAAGGAGGTTTAGGGTTTCCAACTACTTTTTTTATTCTCTTGATCATCGAATTTTATAACATATTCCAAAAGTAATCGCTCAACCTTTTTTATGTGCATATATATATATACACAGTATTTAAATTTTATGGTTGTAATTACTAACAAAATAAACCAAATTTCAAAATGAAATTATATAAAGAGAGTATTAAAAGTTTAAAACATCAAACAGGCCAGAACCGGGTCTTCCAATAAAATAGAACCCATCAATTAAAAGAAAGGTCGTTCTTTCTCTGTGGGTCCAGCGTAAGCTAAAGAAACTAGAAAAGTGCGATTGTCACAGTGTTGGCGATACAATCTGTGAAGTGAAGCAATGGTGCAGAAGAACTTCAATGGAGCCGGAGTTGGTTTTGGTAAATATTTGTCCCTCAATCGCATTTCATCATTCTATTATTTGTTTTAATACCCCTACTTTTCCCCCTTTGGTAAATATCTGTGATTTTGTGGTTTAGGCTTCGGAATTGGCTGTGGTTTTGGCGTTGGTTGGGGTTTTGGAGGTCAGTTTCTCTAACTTATGATTGTTTGTACTCGAGTTTCAATTTTTTTACTGGAAATTAGCAATCTTTATTGTTTCTGCTGGAGCTGTTTTTCATGTGAATTCAAAATGGAAAGTAGCTATATTGATTGTTTCTGCTTAGCTATCTCTCATGCCTGGTCTTTTCTTCAACTGGGACAAGGCTCAAAATGGTCATCTCAAGTTTGATTTTTTCGGATTCTGCAAATTTTGCTATTATCAATGGAGGTTTGGATTCGATTGGTGTTTGATAATTGTGCTCAAAAGGAAATGATTAAGCTTGCAATCTGAAATGATTGAGTTAAAAGTAGTATAACTCTCAGAACAGATTCTCAATACTCCATTTTGATCGTTTAACGCTAGGCCTATTAGTTTTTGGTTTCTTTCAGTAGGGAACTCGATAATCAAAACCATGGCATAGATGATGGTTGGAATATACAATTTACATTTTCGCCATACTGTGATATACATGTGTGTCAATCTTGTGATGATCATGCTGGCAGCCAAAGCTTTTTGAAGGCTAAAAAGGGTTTCTGCAGTCCACTGTTTGTGAATCGGGTTTTTATAGAATGTCGTATTAGTTGCTGCGTATTATTTGGTCTGTGGACGCATTTAGGATGTTTTCTTTTGCAGATATGGTTGTGTAGCTCTTATGTTCTCCAAGAAAGGAGCAAGAGTTGAAGAGACATTTTTTATGTTCATATCCTTAAGCACTAATCTGTTGCATCTCAGTTGGAGTTGTGCTCTTAACTATGTGTGGTTGTGATTCCTTACTAGTTTCCGAGTTTTGATAGAACTTTTTTGTCCTCAGGCATGCCATTGAACATTCTAGGCTTCGGCGCAGGTAACATTGTCATATCTTAAATATACTTCGTTGGTCTTAACTAACTTGTTTGAACTCTGGACTGACATGTTCTTGCTGATATTAAGGTGGCGGTTGTGGAGTCGGGGTGGGCCTTGGATGGGGATTCGGCTCTGCATTTGGTAGCCAGTACAGGAACTCAACGGTTACATTTGAGGGGGCAGAACTAGAGTACAGAGAGTCTAGCAAAGTTGGTGAGTCCAAGAGTGCAATGAAAGGCACTCAGAGAGCACATTCATCTCAATAACTTGTGAGAGTGCATGTTAGTGCTACTTTCTGAATTGTATCATTACCTGTTTTAATGAGAATCAGCATTGTTTTGTTGGCTTTCGTAAATTTGTACATTGCTTGGTTTCTCCATCAAAACTTGAAATACATAATTCTAGTGCCTTATAGTCAAAACTCAAATGCATTCAATTGGTAATATCAAGGTGGATGTGCCTGAGAAGCAAAGGTATTGAAATCTCAGGCAAACTCTTATGGAAAGTGGCCAAAGAAGCTTATTGCGCGTGTAATGCTGATTTCAGAAACCTTTCTGGGTTGTACTGCAATCTGTCTTAATGCAAAATGTCGTTTATGTCTAGAGCCTTAACATAGACAACAGAAAAAAGTGCATTTCAACTGGTAATATCATGGTGGATGTGCCTGAGGAGCACAGGAATGGAAATCCCCATTGGACAGATAGCAGCCACCAAAGTGGCACTGAAGATACTCGAAGGCCATTGTTGAAACCGACTCATTGTTGAAGATCCTGTATGATGTGGCAATGCACTGAAACACGGCTCAGCTCAGGTTCTGGACACACTCAGAGCAATATCAGGCCTCATAGGAAAATAACTGATAACATTATACTATGTTTTTTTACTGCTGAGGGTCCTCTGTATCACCGCACAGGATCCAAATACACAGTTGTGAATTAGAGGATCCAGAGCAACATATAAGAATGCATATGAGTTCATGTTACCAAACAGAAGAACACGGTGATCATCGAGCAGATGGGGTACCAAGTACTTCCAGACAGACTGGTCTGAACCAAAACCATGATCCTAGTACATTGACATTATGGGCAACCAAAATACCCATGGCTTCTCTGTTCTTTTCTCTAGGATAAACGAGTAGATTAAAGTTCGAGAAAATAAAAGGTTCATAGTTTGGCTGGTTGGCACCTTATTTGCCTTTAAGTGGTCTCAAGTTTTAAACACACCATTTCTTCGGATGAAATGAGAAGAATGGGAGTTAAAGGTAAGGTTGGCTACCAAAGAGGATAAAGCGCAAACACACAAATTGAAATAACCTAAAAAGGTTAAAAGAGCTAGTCCCAGAAATATTCCAAAACCTGGGTAAACTTATTAAACCAAGGAAATATTCGAATTTAACCACCTTAGAAAGAACAGAATGACGTTACATACAAGGATCAGAGAAAACTTTAGTGTGTGAGCCTTCAGAAACTAGAGGAGCATCTTCGCTGTAAAAACCACAAGAGCTATTCCATTCTATCCTCCAGTGTTTCACTCTTTAGGGAAATTAATTCTGAAGTAAACTAAAGCACAAAACTCCACGAACTAGACAATTTTTTTCAAATTTGATAGTGATATAGAAAGAGACGGCTAAATCAAGCAACGCCTTAACGGCTATAACTTACATGCCAAGGCATCCTTGTTCCTCAGATAAACTTAATAACCACTAGGTCTACTACCACTCAAAAACTGGGTATTATCACAATCTGGTGGGTGGCTGGGTGCAAAAGCAAGACAAAATCCTTAAGTTTTGACGACAAACTAATCCCTAAAGCCATCAATGCTGACACAAACACATATTCTAACTACCAAGGAACCTCCACAGATAAAACTAATTTTTGTTAGGCTTTAAGCTCCTCGAATGACATTAAAACAAGCTAACGCTGCACCTAGAATACATCAATCATAACTATCCTAAGCAGATCAAAATCAATATTAACTTCCTCTTTATTGAGTTTCCTTCAATTTCCCCAACATCGAGAAACCAATCAAAATTGCACAAAAAAGAGGCCTAGAGTTGGGCATATCAAATCACAAACAGACGATGCAACACAAAAATTGAATTATATGCTCTGTGAGGCATACCTAGAATATTAAGAATTTAGAAGTACCATATAATTTATCATGGAAATTAAAAATAGAATATTAAGGAAGGACCGTTAACAATACATTCATAATTCTCAAGACTGATGTTTGTTATTCCAAAACTGAAAAGGAGAATGAATACCTCTCAATTATACAAAAAAGTTGGGTTACATATCCTAACTCTTATACAAAATGGTCTTGAAAAGAAAGCTTTATCAAACTCTAAGGAGCACATTCTACATCTGTAATAAGCCCGTGCTACAACAATTTTGTTACAGCTTAAAAAAAGTTTTTATATCTGTAACATACTAGTGGAGCTCCAAAGCAGGCAGGAAAAGGGAGAATCTATATAGTACAAACTTAGGCAACTGGCACAGACCTATATTCCCAATATACAGTTGGATAACAAAATCTACCCAACAAAGTAAGCTAAAAATGTTACCAGAGTAAATTCAGTGGGTATTACTAAAAATCCTATTGATGTGCAAACCTCTTACAGTACTCCGTTAAAAGGATTGAGGTTTCGATCAAGAGAAGCAAAGCAGCATCTGGCGCATATCACCAAGCCAAGCATACGGCATATTCCAGGACCCGAACATATCATGATTACCAGCAAAGGGATGAATTCCTCTTAACTTGCACAAAGCACTAGAACAACTGTAGAGAAAATAATGATATATAAGCATCTCATAAGGAAAGTACCTCATAGTAATATTTTTAGCTCTATGGCATGTTTGCAAAATATTAGGTTTAAATATAAGGACTTATTTGACTCGGAGAGTTAAACAAGATGTGGATATAGGACGCATAATAATTGAAGTTCATTGATCATTTGTTTGTGGGCTACTAATCCAGTGCAGGAGCTGTGAATTGGCTCGAAAAGTTAGTAGTGTTGAGCATTTTGGTAAGAATAATAATGACTGGAGCTAGAGTTAGAGGGTTCTAATCAGTGAGTCACTCTCCTAATAGCATCTCCAGCAACTTAAGGACTTCCTAGAAGTTAACTGTTTACATATCTAGCCAATGCATTAATCAGGATCAAAAGGCTTCAATTTCAAAATAAACATAATACTAAAAGTGCAACATTCAAATGACTGGAAAAGTAGATACCTATTATACACAGGACGGTTGCAGTTGACAAAACTACTTGTACAGGTCTACTATACTGCATGTGATACTGAGATCTTTGAATCCGTCTTTGAATGGCTCCATACCAGCCATTTAGATGCTTGTTATAACAATCTTCAGAACCTTCAAGGCAACTCTTACTCCTCTCGAAGCATGAATTGATACCCTGCAGAGAACAACATAGCTTCTTAATGATCCTGAACAGCAATAAATATGTAAACACTACAACACCTATCAATCTAACAGCCAATTAGCTGAAGTGAGCTAACAGTGCACTTACCCTGGTCAGTGGCTGAGTTCGAGGTAATGCAGCCTCAGATTGCGAATGACGATCCGAGAGCTTCAATTTCCTGTAACCATTCTTTGGCCACTTCAACTTAGCAGCAAATTCCATCTTATTTAAAAATCCTGAAAAGCTTGGTATCTTCCGAGGCGGTGGTTCGGCTTGAACATTAGAGGAACCACTGGAAACGGCATCTTCCGCCATGGCAATATTCCAGGTGCACATATCAGCACCTGCACTAGCTGTTCTCCTGTGACCAGGCAGCTTCTCCACCTCAGCCTCCACTTGGTTCCACACCATAGAATGAGAAGTATTCATCGAACCCTTTGGCCCTACTAACTTACCATCTTCCTGTGAGTTAACTACATGGGGATTTCTACCATTCACCCTCCCAAAATTTTTACCACCAGAGGACGCTGATGGTCCTGAGAGAAACAAAGCAAGCTCATCACTCTCTCCCTCGTCCAAACGGATCCAGGGCAACGGCGGCTTTCCCTGTGAAGAAGCCAACTTATTCAATGAAGCCTCAACCTTTAGAATCTGACTCTTAATTGCTACAACAAAATTCCGATGTCTTTCCTTCGAATCATCAGCTGCACTGTTGGCGTAGCTGGAATTCACTGCACGTTCAAATTCTTCCAACTGCATTTCAGTCACACCTCAACAGTCATTTCAACAAAACATCAAACACATTTCTCACACACATTACACAAACATATAAGACCCATTTGTCTCAATACCTGCCATTTGGTAGTGCCTAATGCAGTTCGAAGGTCTCTCTCCAGCTCCTCTGGGTGCCATTTTCCAGGTACAGCCTTGGAAACATGAATCCATGTCCTATAAGTGGACTCCATCCTACACAATGTCATACAAAATCACCTTAATTCCCACAATATACATAGGAAACAACAAAATGAAAAAGTGCATAATCATGTCCAAAAAAAAACAGAATCTTGAAACAGAAAATGAGACCTGTCGGCAGATTCCTGAACCTCCTCGGCAGCGGGAAAGAACGGATCTTTCTCCCACCGATCGAATTGGGAAGCCATATCTCCGTCCTAAATCACCTAAAATCCGAGTTTAGCTACACCTAGACAAAATTGCAGCAGAAAATAAACCCTAGCTCGGAACGAAATCTTAAAAACTCCGAGCCAGGACGGAAAATACAGATCTCTGGAAGGTATAATCTCTTACAAGGTGAATCAAGAAGAGAAATATCCAGACATTAATTGAAAGAGATTGAATTACTGGTCTTATATGGATGGTTATGGTTTGTCGTTTTTAGAATTATTTTGATCGTGTTTTCGGATTTTATTTTAATTTTCGTCGTCTTTTTACTGTACTGGCGTGGCGCGTGGAGAAAGGTGGATATTTCCAGGTAATCGTGAGAGAGAAAAATTATTGCTTCTGTCTGGTGGCCGGTCAACTACAATTCAAACACACGGCTTCAAGCCTTGAACTAGTAATTATATTGTTTATAAATCTGAATTAATCTTTTGTTGAATTAGGCTGTAAAATTTTCAACATTTTCTGAGAATACAACATTACAGGTTAATTTGCTTTGCTAAATTTTGTACTATATGCTTTTCTGAGAAGACAACAGTAGTGGTCTTTTATGCTGAAAATGTACTGGAGGAATAAGCTCACAACTCACAAGCATCTGAAATTCTGAATTGATGAAGCAAAATGTAAACAAGAAGAAGAAATGGGGAAATGGCAAGATTCGGTAGAGAGTTTTATTCGAAGCTTACACATTCACAATGTAATAGTATGAGGTTCGAAAAAAATGAGATCTGAAATGTGTTATGTATATAATCACATACATTTTCAATTATACCTAATTCATTTCTTGATCCTATATAACGAGTTCCATGAGTGTCGTCATAAACTGATAATTACTTGTACACTAGAGATTGTTGCAAGCAGATTGTCAATTAAGGAAGAATTATCAGCGATTGTTGCAAGCAGGTTGTCATTTAAGGTCTAATTAGAGGAAAACGTAAGGAGGGCTAAGCATCTAGCGAGCACATACAATCCATGCCTAGGCGGTAGTAGATGGAAACTCAATACTTGTTAGATCGTTGGTCGAATTATGCAATTTGATGTGTTCGATCCCTAAACAAGTTTGATGCCAAATTAATGAAATTATAATGTTTGATGGGTGTGAATGGAAATGGAATTATGCATCTTTTATGTAATTAGCTTTTAACGAATTCTATTACTCGTTAATAGATTTTATATGATTCAATTAGCAATTTGAATGTGTATATTTGATAAATAATTGATAAATGTTTCACCCTTTTAAATAAGCCTTTTTAATGTATTTATTTTTTATAATAGTTAGGTCTAAGGTTTATATAAACTGAAATACTTATCGTACATTATTTGTAGAGTTGGTCTCTTGGGTGACCGTCACTATATAGTGACCAGATTAAATTGCAAATAGGATATAAGTTAAAAAAACACGGAGGGACCAATTTGCAATTTCAAAAAATTTTTAAAAATCACGCGCTACAGTGCCAAGCCACGCGCTACAGTGCCGATTTGCTACAGTGCCGATTTGCTACAGTGTCGAGTTGCTACAGTAAACATGAACACTTTAAGTTAAAACATGGATATTTTAACTTAAAACATGGACACTTTAACTTAAAACATGGACACTTTAAATTAAAACATGAACACTTTAACTTAAAATATGGACACTTTAACTTAAAACATGGACACTTTAACTTAAAACATGGACATTTTAACTTAAAACATGAACACTTTAATTTGAAACATAAAACATAAATATTTTAACTTAAAACATAAAACATGGACGTTTTAACGTGAAACATGTACACTTTAACTTGAAACATAAAACATAAACATTTTAACTTGAAACATAAAACATAAATATTTTAACTTAAAACATAAAACATGAACGTTTTAACGACACTTTAACTTGAAATATAAAACATGAACATTTTAAATTAAAACATAAACATTTTAAATTAAAACATAAACATTTTAACTTAAAATATAAAACATTGACGTTTTAACGTGAAACATGAACATTTTAACTTGAAACATGAAAATTTTAAATTGAAAAATAAAATATAAACATTTTAACTTAAAACATAAAACATGGACGTTTTAACATAAAACATGGACGCTTTAACGTGAAACATGAACACTTTAACTTGAAACATAAAACATGGACATTTTAACTTGAAACATTGAAGTACACTGTAGCAAACACTGTAGAAAAACACTGTTCACGCGCAAAAACACTGTAGCGCGTGATTTTTTTTTAATTTTTAAAAATTGCAAAATGGTGCCTCCTTGATTTTCTTGATTGCACTATTTATAATTTAGTCCGGTCACTATATAGTGACGGTCACTCCCAAGACTTTTCCTTATTTGTAATCTATAATAAAAAAATTAAACTACCCTTAAAAAAAGTTGAACTGAACGGAAAACCTCTAAATCCAATAATTTGCAAAGAAGGCCAAATCCATATCATATTTTCACTTCACTCCCTTGAATCTTTTAAACCCTCCCAGCCGCAGCCCGTGAATCGGAGAAACAAAGAGCGGACATGGACAACGGCGACATACTCTGCGAGGCTGCCGGAAACGGCGATGTCGAGAAGCTTAATGCTCTGATTGAATCCGGTGCTGACGTCACCTACTTCGACAAAGACGGCCTCACTCCACTTATGCACGCCGCCAAGCACGGCCACGCTGAGGCCGTTAAGTCCCTCCTCGACGCCGGCGCCCCTTGGAATGCTCTGTCCCGTTCCAACCTCTCCGCCGGAGACTTTGCCATGGACGCCGGCCACCAAGCCGCCTTCGACTATCTTCTCAACGCTGGTACGTGAGCTTAGTCATCGTTATTTCTGAAGGAAAATATTGCATTTCTAATGGTTAAATTTGTGCACATTGAACGTCTTTGTCCAAATTATATTTTCGTAGTTGAGTAAATATTTTCGATTGTGACTGTAAATTTTGCATTGAAATAAGTTCAACGAATGTTTTCTATCATTAACTTTATGTAACTTTTAGTTGTGCATAACTGAACATGTATATCAAAATTGTTTCTTGGAGATAGGAGTATACTGTGTGAAAGGGGAATTGTTAGTTTAAGTGCAAAGACCATGTCTTTATCTCTATGTTTTGGTTTTAATTAGAGCTATGGTGTTGGCTTACAGAATGTGGATGCTAATAGGCATTGGTTTTTATTTTTTGTAATGTTTTCTTGGAAAAGGGATACAAGCTGAGCTGGTGCTAGGAACAATTGCAAGGAAAGATAATGCAAATGGGGCATCTAATGTTGAGTATTTGGAGGATAGAGTTAGTTTCAGTGAGGATAAACTGATGGATGCAGAAAACAAAGCAGTTATGATGGCGTGGGAAAAGCCATTGATGGAGGCTCATGCCAAGGCTGTGTGCTCTGCAGGCGGCCATGTTTTGAACATTGGGTTTGGGATGGGACTTGTGGATACTGCTATTCAGCAGTATGAGCCGACCAGCCACACCATCATTGAGGCTCATCCAGATGTGTACAAGCGCATGATTGAGGCTGGGTGGGGTGAGAAGGATAATGTCAAAATCGTCTTTGGTCGATGGCAGGATGTGCTTAATCAGCTTGATTCCTATGATGGTGAGAGATTATATAATCGAGCTCTTTCTTCTTTTTGGCTCATGAAGAATCTTGCCTCTCTATATATCTCTTGTTTCTCTTGAGTTGAATTGATTATTTCTGTGACAAGTTTTTTTTTTTTTTTTGGTAAAAAGTGCAAACTGTCATCTTATTGATACATTTGTCTAGAAGTATAAGATGATGTATTCTTCATAGTCAATGGATAGCTAATTCTTCTCAACCAGTTACATGAATGACTGTTAAATCTATTCTACGAGGTGCCCTTGGTATTTATATGATATTTAATATGCCCATGGTGAATCTTTGTGTTCCAGTTCGTTTAGAAAAGGGAAAATAACAGCAAACTTAATGTATGGTGAAGACGAATCATAAAATACTAGGAATATGTATATGTTGAATCTTTGATATCATTCACGTTATTATGATTTCCTTAGCGAAATTGTGCGGCTTGGACTTGATATCTATTAGTAGATTTTAAAAAAAGCATGGCATTGGTGCCTCTAAGATTTTCTAATGCACTTGTTAAATTTTGTCAGGGATTTTCTTTGATACCTACGGAGAATATTATGAAGATCTCCGAGAATTTCATCATAACCTCCCTAAACTATTGAAGCCTGGGGGAATTTATTCGTTTTTCAATGGTCTTTGCGGAGGCAATCCCTTCTTTCATACTGTATACTGTCAGTTGGTTTCTCTAGAGCTTGAGAGTCTGGGGTATTCCACCCAGCTGATACCGTTACCTGTAAAAGATTGCTTAGGTGAAAAAACCTGGGAGGGTGTCAAGCATAGATACTGGCAGCTAGATAGTTATTATCTGCCTGTTTGTCAGTACTTGGAGGATCCCGAATGATATATTTAGGATGTTGTAATCTTTAATCACTCTTCTCCCCATTGTGTTCTCAGTATCAAGGATGATTTTTAATAATATCTTTCATTTACTTCTTTTTACTGAAAGTCGGATGTCAATCCTATCATAACATTTTTTTACTACAATTTTTTTTTTTTTTGAATCTGTTGATTGTCTATAGAATGATTGAGTTCATGTTCCTTGTTAGTAATTGGCAAAATTCTTCTTATCCAGAGTACATTATGCAATCTCTTTGTTTCAGAGACTTGTCTCGTCTCCTTAAAGATGCAGAGTACATTGTGGGAACTGGTCATACGTGGGAAGTTCAATCGGCTCCCAAGAAAGTCAGGCCTTTTGCAGGTAAAGTTTGGGTAAGTAATTTTCAACTAATTTGCTTTTGATTGCTTCCTTGTTGCTGATCCAAGATCATGTTGAATATCACTTATAGAAATTAAAAAGAAAAAAGAATGGGATTCATGCATTTTATGTTACTGGTCATGCAAAGTGCCATGTTTACCAGAAACACCCGTGCACTCTTTTTGGCTGCATTTGTTCATGCACAAACCCTGAGCTTAGTACAGGAGCCTTTCATATCCTATATATAAATAACCACCCGTCCACCACCTGATTATATGCGTCTTCCTTTCTTCTTTTGCTCTACAATATAGTTTCATTCTTTTCATCAAGAGTCCTGGCTTCTAAACTTGAACGAGTTCTAGATGCCATTAACCGATTTGTGAGACTCATCTTTCAGATCGGTTTTAGACTGATTTTCTAGTTTCATTTTGATTTGTTGAAATAAATTTTCAAGTTTGCAGCTTTTGACCTAGAACCATGGGAAAAGATAAGGTGGCAAAATGGGGTAGTCTAGTTCTCCTGTTTGTCATGTTTTTGGAGATGTGTCATTTTGCAGCTATTGAAGCAGCGAGGCCAGGAAAGACTTGGCATGATCTCCATAATGATACTACCAAGTCTATAAACATGGGGGGGAGGACATTGGCTGATCTGGTTGAAATGACCAGGATTGCTAGCAGTGATAGCCGGGTGGGATTAACTGTTGGTGGCTATGGAAACTCCGGAGGTGGAGATGATGGGCCAAGGTATGGTTATGGGCCTGGAAGTGGCGGTAATAACGGTGGTGGGTATGGGCCAGGAGGTGGCGGTAATAACGGTGGTGGGTATGGTTATGGACCTGGCGGTAGTAATGGTGGAGGGTATGGGTCTGGAGGTGGCGGTAATAATGGTGGAGGGTATGGTTATGGTCCTGGAAATGGAGGAGGTAACGGGGGTGGTTTTGGGCCTGGAGGTGGAAGTGGTGGTAATAATGGTGGCTGGTTTGGCCCTGGCGGTGGTATTGGTGGTGGGGGTAGTGGTGGAATTAGCGGTGGTGGTAGTGGAGGAATTGGAGGTAGTGGAGGACTTGGCGGTGGTATAGGTGGTGGGATTGGTGGGGGCATTGGCGGCAGCATTGGTGGGGGTATTGGCGGTAATATTGGTGGAGGTATAGGCGGTGGTGGCAATGCTGGTGCTGGCATAGGCGGTGGTGGACATGCTGGGGGCTGGGGAAACCATTACGGGCCAGGCCGCGGGTGGCGTGGGGGACCAGGCTCAGAAAATGACACCGGGGGTGATGGGGGAGAAGGACAATCTGCGGCTATCAACAGTTCAGGGCCTGCAAAGAAAGGACGCCCCGGTAAGGGCAAGCCAGGGGTCTCAGGTGATCAGCCCTGAGCAAGGAATACTGAGTCAAGGGATTACTCTTATCTGACAAAAAATAAGGATCCTCTTCTCCATTCACTTCCTAGATCATGGTAATAATTAGTAATAAGTGCTGTAGTTTGCATTGCTTTTAGATACTTACAGTTATTTTGTGCTGGCAAAACATAGAAAAGAGGAAAAACACTACTAGAATCATTGAATAAGTGAAATGGCCACTTTCTGTTTTGATCAATGCTGTGTTCTTCTTCCTATTTACACATGAATTATTTGCGAAATTGCGATAGTCATAGTACTAAAAAGCCATTGATGAAAGCATAACTAGTTCTAGAGATCCATAAACCTAATGCACTGTCTCCCGATCCCAGCAGTTCATCAATCTTCCCTGATCTCCAGGCTGAAATTTCAAAGGAAAAGTTCCATTACAAATAATGAGCAATGAAGCAGATTTATGAAAAAAAAACGACTGAAAGTTTTGTATTTGTGAATAATATCCGTACAAATGCAACAACATTGCTGAAGCTACATTCAATTAGAGGCATTCTAGATCCTCTATATGCCTGTTCTGTACTAATAGTCTAATAACTAACCGTTTCATGTTTTCCACCTACATTATTAGGTTTCAATTTTACAAAACAAAGAGAGAATGCTTGGGTAACCTTAACATACCAGGAGTTAGCTTGCTAGACCATGTTCGGGAGTTTGCAAAGAACCATGAGATTCACTTTCCTGCAATTCAAAAACCAGCAAGATGAGCCATATATCTCCAGATAATGACAACGACTACATATATCTCAATCTCAAAACAAGAACTCACAGCAGTAAAATGTTGCTTCCAGCCAGGATCAGCATCAGACAAAACCTTGATGTATTCCCCCATTGCATCCTCAGGACTCATGCTCCCCAGTCGGTTCCAAGCGTTCCTTAAACCAATCAGTTACATAAATGACCGACAACCAAACTATATAAACAAACACACAATCCAAGGAATGGTTCTACAAAATGCCCATGCTTAGGCTAATGTTTCAAATTGTTCAAACTAAACAACCACATTTTACTACAATTTTCACTTTTCAGTATCACAAACTAGCCGAATGAAACAGAACAGCTGAGAAAGCACAAAACAATAGCTATTATGCAAATAGAACTTCAAAGTAAACAAATGTTGAGACAGTAAATTATAAAATTAACAGTTACCATTTAGCTCGAGCAGTGATCATAAGTGCCATGGGCTGGGGCGTGTGGCACGGCCCTTCGACAGCAAGCTTATGAAGGCCATAAAACATCATCTGCAAATCGCTATCCTTCCCTTTCCACACATACTCCACATAGTTAACAGCTTCAGCAAACACCTTTTGCAGCTCACTCCTCTCTACTCCTTCCCATTCCTCATCATCGACATCGATAACATCATCGCCGCCTTTATAACCAGTGCTAGAAACAGCTGCAGCATTATCGCTATCATCGGAGCAAGAATCCACGCAGTTTGTTACCTCCCTCTCCAATTCAACCCTTCCTTCAGCACTTTCTTCATCAGTTCGAACAAATGCCCTTTCGGACATTTCCCTATGATCAGCCTGATTCTCTCCAGATACTGCATCGCCGCATTCTCTAACAGCGCAAGAATCATCCATTCCACCGACAACATCCTTAACTCGAAATCCAACATTATGGGACTCCAAGGACTCAGGGGAAGAAGCCCCTGTTGCCCCCTCATCCAAGAACCCAACTTTTTCAGACACGTCATCAAATGATTGAACTGCATCATCTTTTTTGTCGGAACCCTCAAGCTGGCGTACTTTTCCGGCGACGCCCTCAACTGGGCTGGCATCAAAATTGGCCCTTTTGTTCCTTTTCCTCCTTCTTTCTTCCTTTTTGCCGCCAAGGACCTCTCTTTTCTCTGTAACCCTAGTTTCAGCATCAGCAGGGCAAAGCATTATCGCAGCAATCAAAGTAATGAACACAAGAAACCAGCACAAGAAATCCATACTCTCTGTTTTTTCTGTCTTTTCAGAAAAATAAAACAAAAAAAATCTGAGCTTTGGTTTGGAGTATAATATTTGGCAAAGAAACTCAGAAGAAAGCAACAATAACAAGAAAACTGATTTGAACTAGACTTGTAGATGGATTAGGATTTGGCCTCAAGGGATTTGAATATTTACCAAAAAGATGTGATTTTGGTACAATTTATATAAACTTCAAAAGGATATGTACAGAAAAATTGTCAGGGAAAAGGGAAAAAAGCATATTCTGTTTTTATACAAAGAGTCCTTTTTTATATTATTGGAGAAGGTTTCAATCTCAGAGTATTTTTAATGTTTGTGGCGGGGCCATATTGTGGGCGAAAAGTGAACAAACATTCAATTAAAGCTATCATTAAGAATCACGTGACCCCTTCGACACGCCTTCATCTATATCCTTTGCCAAAATTCCATTTTCGTTTTCTTAATACCCATCCCTTATTATTTTAAGTATTTTTTGGTAAATTAAAAATCCATAATAAGGAATAATTGAGTAAAGAGTTAATTAGAATCTAAGTAAGACAAATATTTTATAAAGATTAAAGACAATAAGAGAAGATTAAAGATAGAAGTGTGATCTCATAAACAAAATATACGGGTTTATAATTTTGGATATTGTTTTAAAATTTGACCTAAAAATAGTGAGATAAATGAGTACAATTCCACTTTTGTACCCTTTGTGAACGTGACATGCATGAAAATAGCAAAAAACAAACTGATAAATGTTCGGTTTGAATGATTGAATGAAATCGTGGTCAATATTTTCCAAAGTGTTTTTCTAACGAGTGCCCATGGGCACTTGTTAACAATGGTAAGATTCCATTAATAAATGCAATTTGGTCTTGGTAATTGTTAAGCAACTTAATTCTTTCACCAACGCATTAAATTGATTTGAATTCATCATTTATTACCTGGTAAACACAACAATATATCTTAAATACACTAATTATACATGATAATATTTACTGTAATTTTTGACATACTTATTTGAAATTAGAAAACTAAATGTGTTTATTGGGTTAAATTTAGACCATTTCAATAAAAAATTATAGATAATAATGATGTCTTAAATTAAATTAATCTATTATAATATATCATTGTTTCATTATTATTTATTATATTTATAACATTTATTTTCTTCGTTGATTTTAAAATATATATATATATATATAACTTATCAACGTTCAAAAAATTCAAAATTTTAGATTCATTATTTTAAACTATAAAGTAAAATTTTGATATCATTCATTTTATCGCATGATAAATCTTAAACACGTGTATGTATGGTCAAATAACAATTACAGTTGTAAAATTTTCAAGTAAAAGTAATTAAAGAACATCTTATTTTACCATATATATATAGTGCAATAACATTCAAATACTTCTACCGAGTAATTATGATCATTCAAATAAAAGTAATTTAAAAATAACAGTAAATATTATCATGTATTATAATTAGTGTATTTAAGACATGTCGTTGTGTTTACCAAGTAAACATTGATGAATTCACATCAATTTAATGCGTGGGTGAAGAAATTAAGTTACTTAACAATTACCAAGACTAAATTTGTATTTAATAATGGAATCTTACCCTTGTTAACAAGTGCCCATGGGCACTTGTTAGAAAAACCCATAGCTTATCCCATTGGTTGAAGTTTGAAATTTAATATAGTCAAACATATATTATATGGCTGATCTTGAAACTCATGAAGATCATAGCTGATTTTGAAAGAATCTTTACTTATTATTTAATAAATTTTTTTTACTTATTATAGGTCATTTGCTTGGCCACATACATTTTAAAGGTATAATCATTACAAATAATATGTAAAAAACAAAATTAAAGATTCACTTTTTATTTGAGCATCGAGTATCAAATTAACCTTTCTTGAATTTTGTCGTTAAAAAAACATTTTTTGAATTTTGAAGTATTGCCTTATCACCAGGAAAGTTCGTTTATTTTCTTATCCAAATCAAATATTTCCTGCCAATGTATAAGACTGTTTCAAAATGTTTTTTTTTTTTTTTTTGAAAAGAAGATGGTTTCAAAATGCTGAATACACAAGACTTAAGAAAATTTTAAACAAACTTGAAATGTCAATGTACAAATCATAAATCAGAAAGTTCTTTGTTGGGGATGCTTAAACCATGAAAAGAGGCTATTATTATCCTTGTATACGTGGTGATTATTGTCCTCAAGCTTCTTATTGCTTGTTCGATTGTTCAATGAACCGGGGCTACATTTTTCCTTATGTTAATTAGTTAGGGGATTTTTATTTTATTTTGAAGCAAAAACTTATATTTCAAGATTATGGAAATAGTAAAAAAATGAATGATAGAAAACTAGGAAGAATATATCATGGCCTCGTTTGGCTATCAGCGTTTAGCTGTTAGCTGTTAGCGGATTTTATTAGCTGTTAGCTGTTAGCTGATTCTATTAGCTGTTTTGACTAGCGGTTTGATTAGCTGTTTGTATTTGAGTGTTTGGCAAATGACAATTAGCTGATAGCTGTTTTGTTACGTTAAAAGACCGAAATAGACATTAATATAATTTATTATTAATTTCTTTTATGGAGTGTATTATTTGTTTTGAAGTATCGAAAGGTATTTTTATTACCTATATTTATTTATTTTTATACTATTTGTTATTTCATTCCTTATTAATATACCCATTTTCTTTAAAAAAATTTAAATGATTAACATTTCATAGTAATATATGTTTAGCTGGACATTTTAATATTAAGATATAAAATACTTAAAATATAAATTAAAAATAATATTTTAGAATAAATATATACGTACACATTTTGTGTACGCACGCATATGAATATATGAATTGTACTATTAAAATTTGATTAATATTATATGAATTTGACACATATGAATTTGTACGCACGCTAACCTGATTAAAATTTGGTTTAGTAATTTGATTTTTTTTAAAAGGAAATTTTGTAAGAATAAGGATAAAAAAGATATTTTGTAATATTGTTTTAATTAATTCTTTGTAAACGCTGCTCTTTCTAGCGTTTCAGAAACGAGAGGTTTCACCAAAACAGCTAATCAGAAAAAGCTATTCACCAAACACTAAGAAGAGATGATTGACCAGTCAACTGTCCATATTTAACCCAAAAAGCTAAACGCTACTCAAAACTCTCGTCACCAAACGGGACCCATGTCTTAATTAATATAAAGCTCTATTTCGCATAGATAGCCAAAACATAACCTACAAAATTATATTTTCGTGGAACTCAGAAGGGCTGTCTAGATGATTTTGTTCTATCCTAAAAATAATATGTCCAAGAGCCAATTCACGAGTGACTGGACATGCGGATTTTTGATGAATTATTTTGCACCACCTGCATAGCATCCCTTATTGGCCAAACATCTCATTGGCCAAGAATTTCCGTCAGAACCAAAGTTTCCTCCAGCATCAAAGATTCTGTACAAATTTTTTCCTTACGTTAATTAATTAGGGGACTAAGTATTTATAGTCGATTCATTGTCTGTAATTTTTGGACTTCTATTGTTTCAAATTAAATTGCGCCAATGATTTTTCATATCCGCAATGATCATATTTGATAGTTAATATATTTTACTATACATTATCTTTCACTCTAGCATACAGGGCCGAAGTCTCACAAAAACCACATGTCTAAATTGCATAGCAAACATTTTAACGGATTAATGTCTCAGTTTACATTATGAATTAATATAAACTAGTTTACATTACGAAAAATAATACAGCACGCCTTTGGAAATCCCTTATAATTACTTCAAATGTTGTTAAAAATGCTGAGTCAGAGTGTCCATTCTTGGCAATGTTGTAGCAATGTTCAAAAGAAAGTGAGAAATTTTAAAGGATTCCAGATCTAAATCTAAAATAAACAAAATTAAAAGCTGTGTTTCAAGATTTTCAAAAAAAATAAGTAAAAAAAATCTGTGTTTCATGAGTTGAGATCATGAAATAAAATGGAGAAACTCAAATGCATACCTTTTGTTAAATACGGTGAGAAGAACACTAATATATATATAGACCGAGAGATGGTTTTTCAGAAGTTATGATTTGGATGAATATGGAAACGTGGGTGAAGATGTGAAGTTGTAGAAACTGATCATAAAAAGTAAAAGAGAAAAATTGAATAACCGTGCGGTGGAAACTAATTTGGGAACCATAGATTAGTTCTAACGGTCATAATTCTAAGATAGATGAAAAAAAATATACTGTAGAAATTATTTACTAATTTTAGGGGTGGAAATCTGACCGCATATTACATCTAACGATCAGAATTCTAATATCCTTGGTAACATTAAGAGTAATTATATGTTATTGTATAGAAAAATATATATATTGTAACTAGCTCAATAAATTAATTAGCTAGGCCGGGTGGTCGAAAGGCATGGTGCAATAATTTCAAAATTCAGACTATTGAACCTGGGAATAATCTATCATAATTAATATTGACCTTATTTAATTATTTTCAATCAGTTTATTTTCCACCTAAATATTGTGTATTTTTGTGTTCATTTGTTGGTGAACATGCTCTGCTGTTACAACTTACAAGTGACTTGCATGCCTCGTCAGTAAGCTTATCCAAGTTGGTGGTTTTGTTCGGCGACCTACGGCCTCTTTCTGCAGCCTCGTCATTATTTTGGATCACAAAACTTGAAATTTGAGTTTCTGATGAGGGTATATATTATTGCAACATAATATTTATATATTGCAGCGACATGATGATAAATAAATATTTTCATTCACTTTTATCCTAGAAACCTTTTCTTTTCCTTTTGAAAACCAATATAACTTCATAATAAAGAAAAGATCCAACTATCTAGAGGAGTATTAAGGCTGTGTTTGGCACGACTGTGCTTATAAGCAAAGCTGGCTTCTGCTTCTCTGTGAGAATAAGCAGCTTAAAAGCAAAGTACTTTTGTTGTTTGGTAAATTAGCTTATAAGTGCCTTATCAATATCAAAAGCACTTGAAAGTGTTTGGTAAATTTTACAATAAAAGTGCTTTTATGTTACAAAATGAATATTTTAGACATACATATTTATAAACTAGTTGTAATCTCCGAGTGCATTAGAGAAAGAAATTGTTGTTTGTTTTCATTAGTCTGCACTATTTATTTTTTGAAACATTAAAATAATGGCGACAATTGAGCAATTTGATTAATTATACTTACACAATTGAAACATGAATAAACGCTTTTTATTATTGATGGCAAAATTTCACCGTAATATATACAAACTAAAGAGTCTCCTTCAAAATCAACTCAACTCTGCATAACTCAAACTTTTCTGTATGCTTAATTATCAATACGAAACCTTCATATTAGTGCATATCCACCATATAAAAAGCTTTAGAAAGCTATAAAAGAGAAGCTCTTGCCCTAACTTTCTTGTATGCACCCTCACCATTGCTAACACCTCCAATTCCTCCCAATGGAATCCTTCTGAAACCACCATACCTTAGAGCAAGAGCATCTGCAACAAATTCACATCAATAGCTAGATCACAAATCCACACAATGATCAACTCAATAATTGAAATCCATAAACACAAACCAAATATGATCTTAGTTCTAGAGAAACTTAGAGCCCATAGAAGCAAATCTCCCTCTTTTATTCAAAATCTCCAATACACTTTACACTACAGCTAAAAAGGGTTGAAACATATACAAAGTTATATAGCTAGGCTAATTTCTCCAAGAAATCTTGGCTACAATATTGAAAACTAAGGAAACCGTGATCCATTAGGACATAGCCAACAACTCCAGACAAATCCCAACAAATTAGAGATAAAAGAACTAGAGCTATAATTCAATGTAAACTATGTTTTAATTTCAAAAAGGAAATTATGCACAAAAAATCCACAAACATTAGCACAGTAATGATCAGCTTAGATTCCAAATCCCAATTGTATAACCTGTAACTTATATTTGTATGCCAACATGTTAGAGATCATAGAAACAAAACACCTTTTTCTTCAAAATCCTCAACACTTTAACACTAGACCAAAACACTACATCACAGAGGGGAAATTCATCAAAACGAATTCAACAATGAGGAAATTATAGATTCGAATTTTACGTATATAGATTTTGTTTAACCTAATTGATGTTAAAGAGAAAAGAATGAATAGATTACGACCTGAGAAGAATACTGTGCGAATGATCTGACTGAAGATGGCGGCTTCATCAAGAACCACGAATCGTCGGCCCTGTACATGAGCAGAGGGTTTTTGCAGGTGATAAAGGGTCGTCGTCGGAGACTCGGAGCAGAGGCGTGGAGTTGTAAGAGGGCTTTTGTGGAAATAGAAAGTGGAATAAAAAAGGAATGCTGGTCTACCCAGCTTCCGCTTTTCCCATTAAAAGAGCTTCTGCTTTTTTTTTAAAGTTGTTTTTTTTTTAACTTACCAAACACAAAATCCAACTTTGCTTTTAAGTAAAGTGGCAAATAAGCCATACCAAACGCAGCCTAAGTCTTCAAGCACACACTTGATTTCCCAAGGCACCGACTCCGGATTGCTAAATGCCGCAATAAGATTAGTTGAGTCTGTAAGCAGACGAATGTTTTGTGACTATGCCTTACATGCTGCTTTCATTGCTCTCCAGCAGCAGCATGCCACTGCCTCTGTCTGAAGAGGAGATACACATCTAAAGAAATCCAAACTTGAGATCTAAAGTGCCCATGTTGAGTCGTTCTAGTAATTGACCATGCTCCTACTCTAATCTACTCCAACCCTAGTCTCTGTTATACGTTTAATGTGCAACATGTAAAATATCCAAATCATGTCCCAACCAAGTTCTTAAGCAATTGTAGTTCCAGAGCTTCCGATATGATTGTAACGTGTAGTATATATTAATTTTAATTACTTGAACCCATAAGTTCCCAATATTTAAAAGTAACATTTTATTTTTATTATAGTTGTAAATTACATGCTTAGTATTCAGTACGAATTTAGGATAGCAAAAGAGTTGGTTAATTTTTTAATTTTTTTTGGAGGTGAAAGAGTTTTTCTTATGAAAATAAAGTCAAAGATTTGGTTTACCAGAAGCTTTGACTAGTGGGTAGTGAGTGACTAGACTAGTGGTAGTGGATTGGATCGGATAAGATCGGAGTGGAAGAGAAAAGGTACTGGACTGGATTTGAACAAAGTAACTAAAGTAAGGAGGCCTGATATTAATGGACTGGACGATACCCATATTAACAGGCCTAAGTCATAACTTAGAACGTGAAGAATCCGCGGCCCATAAAAATTAATATTCTCCATATCCGGTCTTGTTTGACTATTAATATCATCAAATATAATATATAAAAAAATTATTTTAGTAAACACAAGTCATATGATTATACTTTTACTCACCTCACCGACTATTTAAATATTCAAGTCAAAATTTAGTATATCTGACTAAAAACAATCTTGTGTAAATATAATTGGTCAAGTGGGAGCAGAAAAATTCAAATGTGTAATAAATTATTCAATTTTATTTTCATCTTCTTAAATTTTCATCTGTCACATTTCACGAAATATTCATTTCCACAACATGAAAAATGTGGGTCATGCACAGAGGCGGAGCCAGAAAATCAAAATCGAGGTGCACTTTAAACAAGTCCGTGCAATTTTTTTAAAGTCAAACGAGTATCATTTATATGTCAATCAAACGAATATGAAAAACTGGAAACATAAAGACTATAATTTAAAAAAAATAAATAAATCAAGTCTAATGTGCTTCAGAGATAAATTTCCAACTTTTCTCAATGCTGGATGGCAGAAATCAGTCACGCGAAATAAAAAGGGCACAAATGAGCAAATTTGGATAGAAGTTTTAAAATTAGAATTTAGAAGAAAATATCTAAGGTGCATAATATAAATAATTATATTTTTAAACTAATTCGTGCACCCAGGTTACAACGCAGCTTTCATGCACATGAGTGTCAATTTTATCCTCTAATTTCCACGTATTTTATCATAATTTTGACACGACTCTTTTTTCCCGCGTACGAATATCATCATATTTAAGCATATACCAAATAATCACACGATCACTTACAAATAAATCCCCCTTCCTAAATAACAAAACAAAATGGAACCATCAAGGTAATGCACTTCTATCCTAAAAAGTGGTAATTGAACCGAAAATGATGATGCGTTTAAAGTATACAAATTTCTTTTTGGCAAGTGTAAATTACAATTTGGGATTCATGTTTTTTTTTATCATTCTACAACGATCTAATCTAATACAATGATCCTACAACTATCCTACTCTAAACCTACTCTATTTTATCGATCCCGTATATCGAGTGGCCGAATTCCTCACCGTGCTGCTTAGAGTGGGGTGAATATCCACTTACACCGACTATGATGTCCCTGCTAGTGACACCGTTGATGCAGCTTCTATCTCTTGATCGAGTACTTCAAAACTCAGGGGTTAAAAGAGAAATTGCGTGAATATTCATGTTTCTTGTACATGCAAATAATAATAGGTCCACGCCAACAACTTGTTATTTCTGGCAAATTTTGTTTGATGTTTACCACTACCATCAATTCTCTACTGCGTGAGCTCCAGCTGTATATAATATATATTGATTTTTTTTTATACAAAATTGAATTATGGTCATTGATTGAAGATATGATGAAAGAATTACGCGTGAATTTTAAATGGGTTGATGATCTCATCTGGTTTGACTGGTAGTCAATGCGTACAAAAAAGATGGATGGCAGATGAGATGAGGCATATTTAATTATTTATTAACAATTACTATACCATACATCGGGGGTACGAAGCGGACCGTACCCCAAGGTTCCTTTTAAAAATAATAATTTTTCAATTAAATAGACTAATTGCATTATTGCCCTTCCGAAAACCCTCTCCACGTTCCGTTTTCTTCCAGAATAACCACTCCACCTCCTAATCCCAAATTAGGCCTTTTCTATCCCGGGGCAGCATCTTCTTCAATTTGAGGCCAATTCTTTCAAACAGGTGCTGCCAAATCCTATAGGTTGTTACCGCAAGGTAAATGAGCCTTTAATTTGATTTTATTTTGTTTTATTGTTTGTCCTCGATAGGGAGTTTCTTGATCTTGGTTGTGCAGCTGTGCTTGGTCGCATTTTGAGTTGGTTTTGGAATGGGAAGTTTTAGTAAGAAGATTTATATTATATGAACATGCAATTTTGGTTTTTTGATTGTCAAATGGCTACTTTTCATTTTTGATTAATTTGTTGGATATGTGGAATGCACAATGCACAATCGTAGTTAGCAGAATGCACATTTAATGTAGTTAGAATGCACATTTTGTTTATCCTTGTTTGAAGACCAAATACTCTAAAGTCTTATTTGATTCTATCATCTTGTGTTTTTGAATATAGTTTGGGATCCCCAAATACTCTACCAAAAAAGGCGATGTTTTGTTTTAATCCGAGGTTAAAACTTCTCTTTATTACCATTAATTTAGTTATCATGTATATCAAAAATGCATTTTGTGCATTTCGGATGTAGAGGATGAGCATGACAAATGGACTACAGGTGCATTTCAATCGTTCTACTATAAGTAAATCTTAGTTGTGCAGTTTAGTCATTGTGCATTTCTTATGTACTTAAACTGCAGCTAGAATGAACCACATGTGCATTTTAGTCGTTGTGTAGCTTGAATGAACTACAGGTGCATTTCAATCATTCTATAAGTAGATCGTAGTTGTTCAGTTTAGTCATTGTGCATTTCTAATGTACTTAAACTGCAGCTAGAATGAATTACATGTGCATTTTAGTCGTGGTGTAACTTGAATGAACTATAGGTGCATTTCAATCGTTCTACAAGTAAATCTTGGTTGTGCATTTTAGTCATTGTGCGTTTCTGATGTACTTAAACTGCAGCTTGATTGAACCACATGTGCATTTTAGTCATTGTGTAGCTTGAATGAACTACAAGTGCATTTCAATCGTTCTATAAGTAAATCTTACTTGTGCATTTTAGTCATTGTGCATTTCCGATGTACTTAAACTGCAGCTTGAATGAACCATGTGTGCATTATAATTTTAATGAATACCATAGCCTTTGTTAATGGATTTCTAGAGAGCATTTTACATACTCGCTGTCGTTACGCTCTAAATTGTAGAGAAAAGAGGACTTTCAGTTTGCAACTGGTTATACGATGATGTGAGGATATTATTGTCGGTTCGGCTGTTGCACTGGCTTCAACTCTTGAAAAGTTCCTTATCATCATGTCTATTCTGCAATTGGGGTTGAAGAAATCGAAGGCTTGAGGCGAATGATTTCATGACACCACCACTGTCATTGAAAAGCTTGCTGCCCAACATTGCGATTAAGTACATGTTTGTGATTTGTGAAGGCACTATGTCAGTTTTATTACAGTTTGAAGTGGCAAGGCTCTTGGTGAATGGACTGGACTATGCATGATCAATAGAAATAAGAATGCACTGAAAGTGGCTGCTGTATATGTCTTGTTGTGAAGGACTATGGAGAAGCTGATGGCCTTAGCATAGTCTAAGAGTATGTGAAGTCCCACGGAACCCATCGAGTCATGCTGCCTCAATGTATATGTAGTGGTTGCAAGTTCGTGTAGAACGCCTAGTACTTTTGATTTCTTGTTTTATAATGCATTTCGTTAATGAACCTATTTGTTTGGTCTAAGGTTTGTTTTCTTGTATTCATCGAGTTAACGAGAAATCTCATCAAAATTGTGGATGAACGTTCATCATCAAAATTGGAAGTTAATAGGTAGGATGCTCTACGTACCTTTACTTTCCATGGTTAATAGGTCGGATGCTTTGAAAGTTAACGAGAAAAACATCAAAATGTGAATGAGAGTTAAATTAGTTAAATGTGGTTGAGATAAACATCAAAATTTCCACTGGAGTACAGCAGAAAACGTGGGCACGTACATGCTTGGTTTAAGGAGGTTATAAATTATTTTGCAAAAGAGGGTCTGGGGGTAGGATGCTCTACGTACCCCAGGTGCACACAATAAATTGCGATTTACTAAGTATCCCTAACGCCCACCTTTTTGCTTGAATAAGCTATGGAATTATAAAATATGGATTTTTTCATGGCCGACCATTCATTTCGCACCCTTTGTAAAATGATTTTTTTCTTTGTTGGTTTTAAAAGTCAACTTTAAAAATCCGAATTTTATCCAGTTATTTTTAATGAGATTTTACCCTTTTTTTCTCCGAAATAAGAAAAAAGTATTAATAAACATTATTCTATCATAGTCTTATTTCAAAAATATTACAATCTCGTTTAATTTATCTAATTTACTCACATTATTCTATTTAAATAGTGATGAGGTTGCGATATTGAATTTTGGATCATTGGCAACGTGGTTTGGGTTAGCTACATGATGGTGGATGGTATAGTTAATAGTTTGTAACCAGATTGATGGAGGTGAAATTTTATCATAGACTGTGAGTTTTGGCTTCGATAGAAATATGGTAGTGTGTGGTGAGGTGACAATTACATGAAAGAAATGTTATTTTTTCCGCTGAATATATTATTATGGAGTTTGACTATTTGGTATATTAATATTATTTTTTGTGTCCAATTTATTACTAGAACAGAGAATACCTTATTATTATTTTTATATAAAACTGTAATTTTACTGTAAGACATTAGTAAATGTCAGGATGTACGGTTGGACTTATGTTCATCTCTAATACACTTAGAATAACAACTAATTTCGATCATCCATTTATAACAAATTACAGCCTTTTAGATCAACTAAGGAGTCAATAATGAACTAGCCCTATGAAAATCAATAGAAATTGAGGTTAGTTTGCAAATGAAATTGAAAATACATATTAAATCTCTCATATAAATCTATTCACCTTAAAACCGTTGAATATTTTTTTTTATTTTCTTGAAGATCGAATTTCCTTTTGTTTATGATGATGATAGAAAGGGGGTTATATTTAAAGGAAGTACATTTAATTATGGAATAAATTTAATAATAAATTGGAAAGTTATGTCCTATTGGTAAATAAAAACCGGTTCAATACTAATTCCGCCGTCTGGCCCCTGTATAAATAGAGGGTTTGGTTTCGAGTCTTTCCCATAAAAAGAGAAGAGAAGAGTGTAGAAAAAAGCTGCAAGGTTCCAAGTCATGGGTGGCGGCAATGGTCAGAAAGCTAAGATGGCTCGCGAGAAGAATGCCGAGAAGCTCAAGGCTGCCGGCAAAGGTTCGTCCTTTTTTCCGATTTCGTATTTTCCCCCAATTTTTTTGATGATTTTTTGAATTAGGGTTTTGAGTTTTCGATCATGTTTTGTGCAGGTAGCCAGCTGGATGCCAACAAGAAGGCCATGAACATCCAGGTTTGTGTTTCTCAACCATTATTGAATTGAATTCAGCTCAAAGATGTGATTTTTAGGCTTTGTTTGAGGATCGGATTGTGAATTCCGCCAGATCTGGTCTGATTAGGTTTAGGGTTTGTATGGGATGGTCTTGTAGGTAGGGAAATTCCTCTTGATGTGTTTGGTGATTGTTGGAATTCAGTGATATTTGTGTGTGTATGTGTTTGTGCTCTGGTTGTTTGCTAAAACTGGCTGAAATTTTGGTTTTGATGAACACCAAGAATGTAATCTAAAAGCTGTTTTGGTCAATTAGCTTGATGGGTTTTCATGAAAAACTATCTGTATCATAACTTGGGTATCTCTGTTGCCTATTTTGTTGTGGCGCTTGTTATTAATTATTATCTGTGGAAAGGTTGAGTCATATGATTGTCGAGGAAACTATGAAGTTACGAAAGCTGCATACCATTTCTCACCTGTTTGGGAGGATTATTTAGGACCTAGTTGTTCGTGAAGTGGAAAATTTCTTGTAAGCTAGTTATTACATGAGCTATAATATACGTCCAGCATCTTCCTTGTTTATGCCATTTGTAAGCTTGCGTTGTTTTTTGAGGTTTTTTGTTCTGCCCTCTACTTGATATACTGAATTACGTTGTGTAGGAGATGACAATCTTTTTAGTATGTATGGTTGGATTGTTCTAATCTTTGTGTTTTGTTTCTTGATGAATGCAGTGCAAGGTGTGCATGCAGACATTCATGTGTACTACATCGGAGGTGAAGTGCAGGGAGCATGCAGAAGCTAAGCATCCGAAGTCTGATGTCCTTGCCTGTTTCCCTCATCTCAAGAAATGAGCTGAGAGCATGTAGAACCATCTATTATCTATCTAGTTAAATCAACATTAGAGTTTGATGAAAGCCTGTTTCAGTGTTTCATCACTGAGATTGTACTCTTCAAAACTGCCATGGTTATCTTGATTGAAGTTCTGTGTGGAATATGTTTATAATATAATATTTGCGACTATGTTCTTTTCTATTATTATTTGGTTTTCTTGAGCAATAAAATCCATGATTCAAATAAGAAAACAGATACATTGTCATAAATTCTGGCCAATTTGATCATCCAACGGTCTACACTATTTGTCTATCGGACGGAATGGATTCAATGTTTACAGACAACACCAGACACAATTTATGTATGAATTACAAGTGCATCATCATACAACCAGACCCTATGGGGTTACACCAAATAGAATATCAATCTACTGCGTCCTCATCCGACTGTTTTCAGCAGCTCTCACTTGAAAGAAGTATGGATGATCCTGAAACAGTAGAGAAGGCTGATATAAATACCAATACACGACATAAACAACACATGAGAAAAATGAAGTGGATTAAGAATTACCATTGCATCCTTAGCTGTAACCCGATGTTGATGGTCATATCGAAGAAGCTTGTCAAGAAAATCAATTGCCTCAGGAGAAACCAGATGCTGGTTATCCGGGTTAATAAATCTTGACCAGGGCTTCCTGCTGTGCCTGTGAGAAGTAGGCATGCAATGCAAGTTTAATGAGGTCATAAAGCAGAACATTACTTTTTGAAACTTTTGCAACAAAGGTAATTCAGAAGCAGTTTTAAGATCAAGATACGACATGTACCTGCCAACAAGAGCCTCGAGCTGGGGATCCAGTTCTAAGGCATATTTGTCCAGATAAACATTCAGCTCATCTGTACCAAGAACCTGAAAAAAAATGGCAACTCGGATTTAAGAACATTATATCAGCAAGACACAAACACAAAGCCATTTCAAGGATTTGATTGATATTATAAGAGTTCATTCTCAACAGTCAACACGCATAAATGTGGCTTAAACAATCTTGTGCAGGATTGGAATTTTATAAGTGCACTTAATACAACTAATTCACAAGTCTAACGAACTCACAATCCAAAAATGCACCAGATTTAGGGAAATACATGTGGTATGCATACCAAAAAAGAATCAGACAATTGTTTATAGAAATCAATTCATGTACAGGTTGGCCATACAGATATGCAGATACTGAAAGTGGGAGAGCTAACTTTACCTTGGCAATTTTTACAAGCTGATCACGATTGTCATGACCATAAAAAAAAGGCTCCTTCCTGAAAATCTGTAGGTAAAACAAAAAATATAAAAAACAAAGAAAAAACCAGCAGAGCAAATTCTGAAAAGAGTGGAAACAAGCTCTTTACCATGCCAGCAAACATACAGCCCAGGCTCCACAAGTCCAAAGAATAGTCATAGCCTTGTAAATCAACAAGCAGCTCTGGCCCTTTAAAGTATCTAGTGAAGAATATCAGGGAAAAAAACCAAGTTTATCAACTAAACTGAAGCTTCAAAAGAGTTTTCCAATCATTCTACCCAATAAATGTTCAACATTACCAATTAACCATTTGATGATTTCAATATGAAAGAGAATCTACCTCGAAGCTACTCTGACATTGTATTCTTTACCAGGGTGATAAAATTCAGCAAGACCCCAATCAATGAGTCGAAGCTTTCTAAGTTCATGATCAATCATGACATTATGTGGCTTCACATCTCTATGCATTATTCCTTGTGAATGGCAGTAGTCCAATGCCTGCAGTTTGAAAAGCACATTTTTTTTTTCAGATTGTGCAGCAAGCAGCAAGTGCTGATTATGGAAGGAGAAATATGTTTTTTCGACATTATACACTCATTGATTTTTTATCACAAAAGTTTCTTAAACTTCTCTTCATATCTAATCATCACAATGCAATATCTTTTATGAAACCTAAATCAACAAATTGAAGTATTCCAGACGAGGTTATTTCTATGATCAGATTCCAAG
This sequence comes from Cruciata laevipes, assembly GCA_963678965.1. Taxonomy (NCBI): domain Eukaryota; kingdom Viridiplantae; phylum Streptophyta; class Magnoliopsida; order Gentianales; family Rubiaceae; genus Cruciata; species Cruciata laevipes. The sequence continues at coordinate 3,969,953 of OY787639.1, forward strand.
CGAGTTAACATAGACTATGAAGAATGTCTAAAAACATATTGAAAAGCTTTGCCTATGAAGAATGTGTAAAAAAAACTGAGAAAAGCACATGAACGAAGTCTTATATATCATGAAACTACAAAAGAGAGATAAACAGCGAACCTTGAGAAGCTCGTATATGTAGTAGCGTATGTCATAATCAGTCAAAGTCGGGTACAAGACTTTGAAGTCTGTGCTGTTCACATATTCAAATATCAGACTGGGGGTTTTCGAGTTCTGATCCCGGACAACATCAAACAATTTCACAATATTTGGGCCTCCGCACAGGTTCTGCAGTATCTTGATCTCCCTCTTTATCTGCATACATACATGATACAACATTTAACAATAGCAGAAGAGAATAAACGAAGACAATGCTTGCTACTATTATGCCAATATTAATTAGTACGGTTGGACTAACGGTTCTTTTTTGTACTGATAATATATGGGCTATATGGCGATCAAGATTCAAGGGTACTTGATATTATTTTGCTTATATCAAGTACTTCCATGTTGGGATTAGTTACTAGCTCTAATGATAATTCGTTGGCCTTTGGAAAAGGCATACGGTAATCACATGAAATAAAGCAATTCGACAATATTCCATCATAAAACCCAATTTAACCTCTCTTAATGTCTTTTTGAGCAATATCTAAAGTAGCCCGATACGGTTATTCTTCCTACTAAAGAAAGGAAATTCATTAATGTAACAAATAATTTACTAAGAAGACGGCTACAGGAAACTTTATTAATGTAACGAATTGCAGGGATACACAACGAATTGCACATACATAATAAACCACATTAGTTCAAGCGCTCTAGATGATGACTACATTCCATAAGCACTACTAGCAGAAAAAGATGATACTGACTCCAGAAGCATTACAACCGGGAAAATATGAGACCTTTAGCCACATCCTCAAATGTTTCATTCTAGTATCAAATATCAAGTTAAACGAAACTTAAGCCCCCCTTATATCAAAGTAAATGAATGTATCTGCAAAGGTTAAGTTCTCTCAATAAGAAAAAAAAAGTTACTCTAGACAACCACTCTTCTATATATCCAACTTACTATCTATCAGGTAAACTACCACAAGCTAGCATAAATCATCGTCCCAAGCTAGATGTGGATCATACGTTGTTGTACAGATGCATTCAATAACAAAAAGAAAGATTGCATCTTGAGCTTACCTTCTTCTTTTTGACCGGTTTGAGAATCTTGATAATGCATTTCTCGTTGTTGGTCACATTGATGCCTTCAAACACCTCGCTGTATTTCCCCCTCCCAACTTTCCGAACAACTTCATAATCATCCTGATCACTGTACACAAACCAAAAATAAAAGAATAAAAAAACAAACAAACACGAACACACCCATCAAATCCAATCCCTAAACTAATTAAAACCCCGGATTCAAAAATCAAGCAAAAAGGGACAAACACATATCAGATGTTTTTTTAAAAAAGAGCGGAAATAAGCAAAGATTTACCCCCATTGAACGGTAAGAGCTTCGTAATCCCAGTATTCCCGAGGGCGCTGGACATTGACGTCAGCGTAAACTAGAGCTTGAGACGAGACCACCATAATTCACTGAGATTACTGAATCAATTAATCAGGAATCTTAAAGCTGAAATCTTTATCAAACCCAGTTTTCCATAGCCAACTAATACGCAGGTTTTTGATAAAAACTGCGGATTCTTTTCCGCTATTTATAGCCGCCCGCTTGGCTGGCTTTAGACTTTTGGTCGGTCGTCGGATTAGATTTACAAGTAATATTTTAGTCAAAGTACTCCGCATTTTTCAAGTTGGCATTTTCAAAAAAAAAAAAGTTTGCATTTTCAAAGTTAATTACAACTGGAAATAACACAAAGAAGTTGTTAAACATATATTGAAAATATGATTTCTAAAATGCTTCAAGGTACAAAAATATGAATACAAGATTTTTTTAATTTTTTTGGTGTGGCACTATCTATTTATGAAGGAGTAGTTGCAGCATCGCTTGAGATTTTCTCGTAGAGCTTATATAAAAGAGTTGATTTCGACATTTGAGGCTCCCTTTCTAGGGCAGCTATCACATCTTTAGCCGAGATGGTTCGTGCCACCTTAGGCTGCAGATCAACGCCTTGATTCCTTCCTTTCTTTGTTCCACCTGACAGGTAAAAATGAGGCATCATGACCAGCATTCCAGAAATTCAACGTGTTCGAGCATCATATGCTTCGTACACAAAGGTTACTATGTTTCGATGTCCACCTCAGCATCACATTTTCTGTTTGTAAATAGTAAGGTAGTATGATATGATGTAGTTGGAGAATGAGAAATACCTTGTGTGTGATTGGAGGTAGATTGGCTCCTCTTTTCTCCTTGGTTTTCCCTGGAACCTTTTGAAGAGTTCATCTTTCTGCCATTTTCTTTTCCAGGCTGTGAACCAGATGCTGAGTCAGCTGCTCCACCGCGTTTTTGCTTGGCTTGCTCAGCCATGAGCTGCCATTTAGAGAGCATGTCATCTCCTCCAACAGCAGCTCGAGCAGCCACATTGGCAGCTGTTGTTCGCATCTTGTCGTCTTCTTCCTTGTTTACCGGCTGCAGATTAATTGTGACAGTAAGAATAGTATATGAAAGGGGTTTGCTATTTATAGACCGTATTTAACACACAAATAGATTCTCAATATTCATTCTAATGCATATTATTTCAAGTAAGCCCTTTGACTAAGTGAGGATATATTTATTTATATAGCGGCGAAAACTACGGATCACATACAGTAAAATAATGACTGCAGATAGCAAGTCGATATTTGATATGAAGCATCAAACTCATAAGTCAGAAGTCTGTAGATAGCACAACTTGTGTACCTTTGCAAATTTTCCACGACTGTCATCCTTGTCCTTTTCACCATCTGCCCCCAAAATGCCCTCAGGCTGCAATACACGTTTAAACTACTTTAGTTCCGAACATTGAAAGCACTTTATAAAGGGTCACAATGTAATTGCGATTTTTTATTTTACCTCATTCTGCCTTAGAAGACTTTCTGCTTCAGCTTGTTTCTTATCCCATTCATCCTGAGCTTTTCGGTTGATTAGCATGATTTGGTGGTGGACATCTGAGGTTACAATAGTTCTGTGACCAGGCTTCTCAACATCCAGTCTCTGTTAAAATGCATTATACTCCATTATATTTCATTTCATTCTCACAAAAGCAAACAGAAAGATGGAAATAAAATTGCACCAGCTAACCTGTTTTGACAGTCTTATAAGGTTACCTATAAGCCCGCGCATTCTCTCCTCCACACACTATTAACAGAAGCATGGGTAAGATGAATACAATTGCAATGGAGGTTTAATTATTTAGTTTTAGCTTATATCTCAATCTCACCAGAGATAAACAACGCTCTACGTCACTGCTAATTCCCTTCAAACCACATATGGACACTGCGTGCAAATGAAAATCAACAGGAAATAAGATCAATCAGAAAGAGAACTGAGTTCCCAGACAAGAAATGCATGTGCAGCAAAACTAACCAAAACACTAAAAAGAATTTTACCAATCTCCTTGAGTTTTTGCTGAAGTGGATTTTTTTCCAGAATTAACCTATCTTCTTCCTCTTGCACAACACGTCGAGATGCCTCTGATACTCGACTATCTTCTTTTGGGCCGGAAAACAATTGTTCCTCTTCCTCCTATTTCACCCAAAAACAGTGATACAAAAATCTGGAGTTGAGCATCATATGGAATAGTTTTTTTCCCTTCTTAAATGGGAAAAAAAAAAAGAAGAAGAAGAAAAAGAGGGGGGCATTTATTACCCTGAGATTAACCCCACTGACAGCAGTGACATCATTGAGTTGTTCAATGCTTTGATCCAAAAATGAACCAGATACCTTTTGCTTCTTGCTGAAAAGATGCCACAAAACAGTTAAACCAACTTATGCAGTAAATAGAGAAAAAACTGAATGACTAAACATTTAAGTCCTATCACCTAGGTAGAGGAGGCGAGGAAACAAGGGCATCCAGTGGCTTCTTTTGTCCGACTGTAGGTTTTTTGGTTAGACCTTTGGAGCTGTTACCAGTCCCAACAGGAGGGTTGACAGAGGGCATGTTGGAATTTAACTGCAGGAGGGACATGTATAACAAGAATCTTTGTGAGATTGATAATAATATGTTTACTTAATAGTAAAAAATTCAGCCATTCTACTCAAAAATAAGATAAGAGTGGAAAGGTGAGAGAATGGATGCAAGGGACGCAAAAGTAAAACTCTGCTTACTTAATAACAAAGAATTCTGTCCAAATATATCTGATCAATCTTTTCCTAAAGGACTAATAAGACACAAAAAATTCTAATCCACCATTGGGTGTTTATGTGTACTATTACTAATTTTTATAAGTTAACTACCAAGTACAACAACCTCAGCAGAAAAGGATTTACATCTATCCAAAGACTATTACAGTGACGAAACATTTATTCAAATGCATAAAAAACAGTTAAGGTTATAACAGAATCATAGAGCATAAAAACTTAAACCAAATGCATAAAAAAGAGTAAAAATTGGGGCCAGATAAAACAACACACGTTTGGTCTCAAAGGCCCCAGAGACGTACCAAATTTGTAGGTTCCATCTGATTTTGCATTGAGGATGAAACTGAATTTGATGGTACATTTGAGGGAGTTGCAAAGGTCACATTCACTCTAGTGGATGGCATTTCAATGAAATCGCCCTTGCCATTCCCTTGGTCGATATGCGCAGAAGGAAAGGAAGGCAACCCATGCTGAGCCGAAAACTGAGATCTGTATTGCTCATTTGACTGATCATGTGGTTCTGGCTTAACACGGGACATTGAAGACTGACCTCCACTTTTCTGCTCCTTATTCATCGGTGGTTGCCACTGCATTGAGTTCTGAGGCAGTGTCAAATTGTTTGTCACATGAGGTAATCTCTTCTGGTCAAACTGTGGCATACTCACCATATTCATGCCTTGGGCAGTTGGTCCTAATTGAGATCCATTCACAGCTTGATGAGCTGCAATTGATCTCATTTGCGAGTCATGAACTTGATGTTTGAGAGTTGATGGATTATTTGCATTCATTGCATAAGGTCGATGATGGATACCCCCGGCATTCACATATGCTGGAAAAGGCGTGAACTGCATGTGCTGGGGTTGTGGTTGTGGTTGTGGTTGTGATTGTGGCTTATTGATACCCTGGGTGTGGAAAGCTGGATGCTCCCTTTCTTGCTTAACTTGATCCATCTCACGTGACTTTAGTGCATTACTATTGGCTGCCTGACTGGCTGAAAAGGTTTGCACAATAATAGTATCAGACAATGAGTAAGACTACATCACATAAACAATTGAGATTTAATGAAAAGTGTTGCACCAGCAGATGGAGTTGGCATATTTTGTGGTGGAAGTGAAACCTGTGACTGTGATGCAGGTTGATTAGGAGCATTCGGCGTGCTTTGAGGATCCTGATTCAGCACCAGCAAACATTAAAAGCAAGCACTTTGATGTGGGAAAGAGATGTGAAATTATTTCATATAAATGCAAGAGAAATTATAAGACTAAACATATATGGTGAAAAGGATAAAATTTTGGAGGAATAAAAGCAGTCAATGAACAAGTATGTAATATTTTTCTGCCAATAAACTATATGAAAATTTGTTGAGATGGGAAGTACAGTGACTAATTAAATTTACATATTTCTTGAAAAAATACCTAATACCCCAACCAGAATCCTTCTCCGAATTGGCTCAATGAACTCCCACCAAAACACCTAATAGAAGACTAGAATATAATAACATGAAACGAAGGACAACAACCCTGATCGCTAATATTGTGACATCAACAATTCAAAATCCAGCAATAAAATATGAGCCAACTAAAGAACCTTGCTAAAGGCCAATTACTTTTGTTCTTAGGAGGAATTCAGAAACCTGAAATTTCAATCAACAAGGCTTGCACATCACATCTGTATAAAATGGTTAGAAAAAAGGCTTTTGTTTAACTCACCTGATTCTGTAATCGGTAAACAGCCGACTTGAGCATCTGATCCCCAACAACATTTCTCATGAGCCGGACAAAACTATCCTTACTAATTTCATTTTTCTGAAATAGTAACAAAGGAGTAATTACAATAATGACCAGAAAAGAAAAATATAGAAATCAGGCCAGATACAAATTTCTCATCAAAACCAACCCCCCTACCCTTAGTTTTGAGTATAACGTGTTAAGCTGCATAGACCGTTCTGTATCAAGTTGAGGTTGTATAACAGGTAGCAACAGGGCAAAAGGGACCTGCTTCCCACGATTCAAAGTACTAGCTCCCTGCTGATTACTACCACCCGCAGCCATCGCCTGACTACTTGTTCCTGATGACATTACCTGCTGATTAGCCATCTTTGTAGTCATGGCCTGCTGATTACTCATTGCTGAAGCCCTGGCCTGCTGCTGATTATTCATTGCTGAAGCCATGGACTGCTGTTGATTACTCATTGCTGAAGCCATGGCCTGCTGCTGATTACTCATTGCTGAAGCCATGGCCTGCTGCTGATTACTCATTGCTGAAGCCATGGTCTGCTGATTACCCATCTTTGTAGCCATGGCCTGCTGATTGCCCATCTTTGTAGCCATGGCCTGCTGATTACCCATCTTTGTAGCCATGGCCTGATGATTACCAATCTTTGCAGCCATGGCCTGCTGATTACCCATCTTCGTAGCCACGGCCTGCTGATTACCCATCTTCGTAGCCACGGCCTGCTGATTACCCATCTTTGTAGCCATGGCCTGCTGATTGTTCATCGCTGCAGCCATTGCCTGCTGACTGCTCATCGCGGTAGACATGGCTTGATGATTATTCATCGCTGTAGTCATGGCCTGCGGAGTACTCATACCCTGCTGATTACTCTTTGGCATAGACATTGTTTGATGATTATTCATTGCTGTAGACATGTTTTGATGATTATTCATTGTTGTCATGGTCTGCGGAGTACTCATGGCCTGCTGATTACTCACTGCTGACATGGGAACCTGTGGAGTATTTGGAGTTTGTACCCTTCCAAGCTGAGTTTGATGATCTAAATTTTGAGCTCTTTCCTGCATTTGGTCATTACTCTTTGCCTCAATTTTGATTTCTTGGGATATAGAAGCCTCATTTAGTTCATTTTTTGGTGGATGGATATCACCCAGATCTGATTTTTCCTGGAAAGAAAAGACATTCTCCTCCTTTACTGTTTTATCTTGTTGTTTCTGATTTTCGGTGACCAGTGATTGTAGATTAGGGTTCATGTCGCCTGGGAGTGGCTGACTTTGGGGTATGCTTATCGAACCCTGCTGACTTGGAGGGTTGGAATATTCATCTGGCTTTTGAGTTTGCCACTGGGATAGAAACTGACTGGTAGTATGACTACTTCCTTGAGACAAAGCATCTACATTTTAAACAAATCAATCATCCAAATTAATAAAGTCTTCTCGTATTTGACAAAGCATCTACATTTTAATCACATCAATCATCCAAATTAATAGTCTTCTCATATTTAAAATAGCACGTAACTACAGTACTAGCATGTCCCAGAATAAGAAAGACATATCAGCGCAGGTAAACAAAAAATAAAAACAATCAAGATAAAAAATCTTCTCAAAATCTTTAGATAAACAACCTGTTTTTTTTTTAACCTATTCATTCAAACCACAATAGATTTCAGCACGTTTGAAGTAGACAAATCCAAGGATGCCAACTATGATTTTTTTCTAGTCCTATATACTCTAACTAGCTAATTTGAGCCACCATTAACACACACGTAGTTTACTCACTCTCGGATACCGCTAACCAATTGGTTATAATCCATTTTTTGGTCATTGCCTCAAATTATGAAGGATTCAATTTACATGTACCAAAAAAGGAAACAAATTCCATACAGATTTGAGAGACACTGTAATAGTGATTTCAATATTGAATTTTATTTTCCAGATAAGTTTCAAGAGATGGGTTGGAGAAAAATGAAAAAGGTAAAAATTGCTTATTCTACTTGACGTGAGTGGATATTGGCTCTAATAAAAATTTCAATTGTCAGTCCAACTCATTATGATGACAGACAATTATTAACATTGATTGGCTCAAAATAAATTTTTATCACAACTGTAATATCAGGATTAAAACTTAGCTATTAATTACATTTACTAAAATCTGGTTCAACTAGCTACTCGTAATGTACAAATAAACAGCATCCCCGCTAAAAATTTCACCAACAAACAGCTCACAACAGTTAGGTTTAGATTATTGGATATAAAAACATTTAAAAAATCACTCTTCATAACAGACCAAAGGTAGTGTTTAGATTGAAGGAATGAGGGGGTTTCTTTATGAGAGAAAGGGGAAAATAATAGGTTACCCAGAAACTCCCCATTCTCACAAAATCCCAACTCGCCAAACGGTTCTCATAATTCATGAAAAATAGCCCAAATGTATCCACTGGTTTTGAAATCAGAGAGCTAAGAGGTTGACATATGAAAATATCATATGAAATGGGAATATTTTCAATGAACTTTAAATTTCAAGGCTATGCCTTTCATCTTATACGTGTGGAACAACACAAAAAATCCCATTTATAAAAACCATAGAAAGACCATTGATGCATATTTACAAACACATAATGGTTAAGAACAGGAGTTTTTCAAACACATATCTCAGAAGCAACCATGAGTTTTTCCCAGGATTGTGAACAGTATAACAAGCAATAATACCACGGGTAAACAAAGAGGATGCACACACACACATAAACACACACACACACACACACAAATAGGCATCACACAGGGCTCCTTAGGGCCACACGATCAAATTACAAATTAATCACTTCCATGAACAGGAAATTCAAGATAACAGCTTAAAACAGTAGAATTCACTGAGAAAAGCATGAAACATCATAACTAACAAATTAAGCTGAAAACTTCAGCACAAGCCATAAAATGCATTTAGATTTTTTACATAAAAGAGTATCATATGAATCCCAGAAATTGCACCCCATTCTGTAATCCCTCAAACTCCCAAAAAGTTTCATAATTCATGATTCTTATCTTCTATCCTCACAAAAAATTTAAAAGAAAATCAGCAAAGGAAAGAACACCGTACTGCTGTCGGAATCGGAGGGCTGAGAAACTGAAATATCGCCTTCAATGTCCCTGTTCAAGGCAGCGGTGAAAGCCTCCACATCCGCCCCAGAATGCATCGTCTCGTCCTGCAATTCATTCACATTCAGACACATAAAACTCCCATTTTTAACACCCAGAAACCCCCCCAACAGAGTTGGCTCCTTTGTCTTACCTCGTCTTCCTCGAGGAGTTTCATGATCGAAGGGTCCATTGGTGAAGATTGTGGGTTGGTTATGAATTGAAGGAGGTGAAAATCATTCAGTTGGGAATCTGGAACTGCAGCCTGTTAGTGATGATTTTTGAGGAATGACAATTTGTTTGATTTCGCTGATTTATAAGACCTGCCCTCTTTTATAAGACTGTCCCGGGTCGGGTTCTTCACTGCGACGGTTCCGGGTCCGACCTTTTCTTCGCAGAAAGTCCTATTTAAATGCCCATCGGAAATAAATAAATAAAATCTTCTCACTTTTAATTCTGATTTTTTACATATTAAACATGATTATTCAGTCTCTACCAGTTGAGAATTTGTCTAAAAAAAACTATTATCATTTTTTACCATGTACCTTAAATATTTATTTAGTGAACACATTTAACTAACGTTGACCTTTTAAATCATATATCTAAAAGCTTTCTCGACATCTTGATATTTATTATCAAATCACCAATTAGTCAAAAATCATTTGAGATATTAGAGCATTTCTTAAAATTTAAGGGTACATAATAATAAAGATTATATGAACATTTTTCAAAAAAGCTAAAAAATGGCAGTTACCACCCGAACCAACGCGGCTCAAGTACTCGACTACCCGATCTATAAAATGGTTTTGATCCAATGTAACGGAATCAAACTCAACCTTCATCAATTAGTAAGTGCATAAGTTTTTTGTTTTTTTTAAAATAAGCGCATACTAGTCTGTCCCAACTGATTAAGGAAGGTAACATGAGTGAATGAGAACTGAGTGAAGCGAATTGAAATAGATAGATCATAAAAGGAAAGTGTATTGGACGGACTAATAAGAAAAATGTGCAGTTTCGGTTGGGACGGATGGAGTAAATTTTATAGAAATGTTTTCAGAAAGAATTACGTGATCTCTCTTGCATCAATAAACGACTAATATGTATTACGCCATCTCTTGCAAGATGGCTGCATTCCTTCTATGGGAGCTCTGGATTCTGAGAAATAAAAGGGTCATGGAAGGAATTCGACTGGATCCAGGGACGGCAAGACAAACTGCATTGGCCAAATACATGCTGTTAAAAAAACAAGATGTGGTCAGTAACACCAACCAAGAGTCAGCGGCGGAACCTCCCCAGTTGACAGAAATAATAAACAGGCCAGAAACGATAAATCATCTCTCGAGTTCAAACCTTCAAGAGGCCTTGATAATGGTGGATGGCTCATATCAAGCAAAGAAGAACATTGGCACAGCTGCTTGGTCTATCAGACTGGAAGACAGAACAATCACAGAATCAGACTTCTTCATTTGATCAACCCCTCTGCAAGCCGAAGCTGAAGCTTGTTGGAGGGCAATCAAAGCAGCGGAAAGGACTAATATCCTTGGAATTCGCTTGCTAACAGACTCATCGGAATTAATGGTGGCACTCAAAGAGGCAGAGTCAGCGCCATGGGAGATCAAAAGTACAGTAGACGACATCAGAAGACTTCTGCAATACTCTTTTCTCTCGTCTAAGTTTATGAAAGTTAGTAGAACAGTTCTTGCCAAAGAGCACAACGTTGCTCTAACTCTTAATCGTACGATGTGTAATTTGTCTGGTTTTTAAGTTAATGCAAGTTTAAATTTCAAAAAAAAAAAAACGACTAGTATAAAAAAAATTATATTAATGAAAAAAATCAATTGTATGTATTTTGTTTCATCTCATTTGACTATTTAGGAATTTAAAAGTAAAAAATAAAAAATTGGGAGTGCAACTGACGACGTCGTTGCTCCGAGCAAACCGGTTTCCCTCTCCCGCCGCAGAAAGCCCGCACTTTTTCGTTACCCGACCCCGACCCGACAAATACTTGCTTGAAACCCCAAACAAAACGATACAGTACACAGATTCAATTCCTTCTTCCACAACAATAGGAGCAGAAATTTTAACAGAAAATTCCAGATCATGGCATTAGCCCAGTTAGCCAAACGCGCCTTAATCCCCCACCGCCAACAACAACGTTGTTGTTTCCACAGTTTGAAGCACACCATTTCACAATCCCAGAAATTGCTGGTCCAGAAATCGCATTACTCGTCTTCTTCATCGTCCAACGGTCCGAAAATGGGGCTTCTTTCATGGTACCTGGGAATGCTGGAGTCCCGACCGATCATTACAAAGGCGGTGTCTTGTTCTGTAATCTATGCTGCAGCTGATGTCACTTCCCAGGTTTAAATTTGGCTTTTTTCGATTATACTAAAATTTTGATCTTTCCATATTTAGAAGTGCACCAGTTAGTGTTTTTGGCAATCAGTGAACTTTTAGAAAGTGTCTGATCAGTTACTTTTTATGGCAAATTATTACTGCATTATGATCTATGTTACTCCCTTGCCCCGATTCAATGTCCATTGTAAGTTTGTTGCTGCCACCGTTAATTTGGTCAAGATAGTTGTATTACATATATTTATGAAATCAAATTTTCATAGCTTTTAGTTGTAAATAAAGATGTCAATATGTTTGTATATATGAATAACACATAAGTACACCTTACATTGGAGCGGAGGAGGATTTGGTTGTTCAATATTGCTAATAACTGTTTAATTGTAGTAATTTCAAGTTAAAAAAAATGAGCAATATTTAATTTAGAGATTGAGAAATGAATTTAGCATTATGAGAAGTACAATGGATTCAAAGTAGCAATTTTAGGAGGTTATAACATGGTTTGTTGTGTTGAATCCCAGATGATTACTCTGCCTGCTGGTGGCTCATTAGACTTGATTAGGACAAGCCGAATGGCCGGGTATGGATTGCTGATACTTGGGCCGGCTCAGCATGTATGGTTTAATTTCATGGGTAGATCTCTCCCGAGGCGTGATACAGTGACTACGTTGAAAAAACTTTTGATGGGGCAGCTTGTTTTTGGACCTATAGTTACCTCGTTGTTCTTCTCGTTCAATGCAGGCTTACAAGGTACTTGTTTCTCTTCCAAAAGAAGTAATCTGTTTTTGTTGGTTCTTACAAGTAATCTTTCCATCGTTTATCATCTTCTATTTTTGAAATGGTTTACGTTTCTTCCATGAAGTTGCTTGTTTGCATATTTCTTTGCTTCAAATGCTGGAATGGAGAATTGCTCTTAAAATCTTCATTTCCGCTCTTTTGACTTTCAACAACATATCCTTCTAGTTTGTGAGAGAGTCGTGTTTCTTGAACTACAGGTGAAAGTGCTGGTGAGATTGCTGCCAGATTGAACCGAGATATGCTCCCTACATTGTTAAACGGCCTTATGTTCTGGCCAATTTGCGATTTCTTGACTTACAAAGTAATCCCTGTTCATTTACAGGTCTTGCCTCCAACTCTTCTACAAGTTTTTGTTCAGTCTGGTAAAAACGGTAAACTGATATGCGTTTTTGTGCAGCCGCTGATGAATAGTTCTTTTGCATACCTGTGGACCATTTATTTGACATACATGGCAAGCTTGCAAAAGGCAGGTGATTAGTTTTACGTCTTAGCGAAAAGCTGAGAGCTTTAGATGACGGTAACTTTGCAGCAAGACGTAACATACAGGGGTGACTGAATATGAAATCTGATATATGTCATATTTTTATCTCTCTAAGTCAAGAAGATTGATTTGTATTAAACGTGAAAATCTATATATTTTGAGCTTTAAAATGAACTGTGGAATTTCGCTCTTTTTAAAAAAATTTATGCGAGAAAATATTGGGGTCTTCTTGAAAACATTGTTGGAAGAAGAGGTTAAACTGGAAAAATAGCAAAAACAAAAAAAAAAATTCTTTGTCCAGAGTGGGATTTGAACCCACGCCCTTTCGGACCAGAACCTTAATCTGGCGCCTTAGACCAACTCGGCCATCTGAACAATTTGGCAATACGATTTCCCAGCTTTAATTTATTTTTTATTTAGAAATTATTTTTAAGTATACAAACATACCAGAAAACTTCTTCATTTATTCATTTTATTTTTATTTTTGTAAATATAAAAACAAGATTCTCCAATAATTAAACTCTATCTAGTAGTAGCAAATTCTATGATATATTTTGCGTAAATAAAAAGTAAAAGACTTGTTCTTCCAAAATAAAAAGACTCGTACGTAATTGAAACTTTTAAGGAAAGAAATCCTCTCGAGAATAATTAACATTTGGTAAAAACCGGCGAAAATTTATAATCACACATGAAGAATCCTGTGCCGGATTAATCAACGGTCTTAATCAGAATAATTTAGATACGGACACCTGTCAACCTTAAACCACACCTTAAAATAAACATTGTCTCAAATTACGACCGCGTTTGCACCTCATCGCAGAAACAAGAACAACAACGATACGATCACTACTCCGGGAGGCTTTCCTCCGGCCGCCGGAAAGAGGTTCTTTGAATCCGATTCCGTTTTACTGGTACAATCATCCTACATTTCTCTATTTCTAGTTTCAATTATTTTTCTAATCGAAATTAATAAATTCGATTTTTTTTTCGTGTTTGTATTAGATATGATGGCAGAGGAAGAATTCCGGGGTAAGAAGTTTTGGGGCAAGATGAAAGGGGCTTTGGCTAAGGTCGCTAAATCCCTCGGGATCAGGAAAAACGGTGATTAATTTTCTTATTTCTGGAATTTTCTTTGTTATCAAGAAGTAGATTTAATTATTGGAGATTGATCATCATTTGCCTTTGCGTGATATATCGATTGGATGCATTGTGCTTAGATTATCATTTGTATCGATTGAAATTTACTGTTAAAGTATACTAAGTTCGATTTTAGGAACAGTTTAACCTAGATCAGATGAAATATTCTCACTGAATGATCAGGCTTAGTATGTAAAAGATTAGGTTAGGAGGTAGGAAGATCAACATTTATCTTCCTGTCTCTTTTAGATGCCTTAATATTCATTAAGTGTCCAAAATGGTATCAGTTGAAATTCACACCTTTTGAATTCTTTGTTTGAAAAGGTATCATCAACCTTTTCATTCATGTTTCAAATATGTGTTTTTCACTTGAAATTAGTACCATTCTGTTTCAATAAACAACTCATTTGTTGGTGACAGTAATTTTCCCATGATTATGTAAAAGCATTGCATAAGTTTACATGGCTACTGTGTGACTGTGTGTTAACATATATGCAACCTTCTTTGATGACAACAGAAGGAATAGTGAAGCTGAAGCGCGACGTTAGGACTTGTGAGTACGAGGATGTTCGGATTCTGTGGGAGATGTTGAGGAAAAACGATATACACATAGACACTTATGCAATGCCGAGAAGGAGGAAGATGAGGAAGCGTTTCAGCATGGCTTTTCGTTGGCCAAACTGCGCTCCTGTGATTTCCCGCCGGCGGCGCAGAGATGTATAGATGAATTAATGTTTGTTTAGAAAGGTTCATAACTCTAAGTACATGCTTTTGAAGTGGAGTTGATAACTCATCTCTTCATGTTTTTGTTTCCATGGTCATATGATATATATGACTCATTTAAATTTACCATACTATTGATTAGTAGTATTTTGACAATATAAAATTGTAGATTTGAATCTACAAATCAAGTGAAATATGTACTTTTAGACCAATCTGTTTAGAGGGTTAGGCCTATCCATTACCCAACTTATTAAACAAAAAAAAACTTGGATGTAGATACCAGCATCAATGAATTTATTACGAGCTTGTCCTACTGGAGGACAAAAACAGCACCAACAATGGTGCTCGTTAGTCGACTTTTCTTAATAAGGAGCACTACTTATTTAAGAAGGTCAACAACCATTCCTTAATAAGTACTTGCTCCTTATTTAATGAGTGATTGCCTCTTTATTTGTGTATTTCTAACCAATAAAGAAAACACATCTCATATTTATATTTTTACAATTCAAATAAGAAGTGCTTCTTAATTTTTCTTCTATTGTTAGTTGTTATTTTTTACCTTGTTTTTATCAAAATGATGACATGGTACTCAAGAAGTGCTCCTTAACCATAAAACCATTGTAGATGCTCTAACGCTCGCCCGCAGCGCCCCACCCACCCGACACCACATGCCTAGGTGAGGAGATAAATCATATTAACCTAGCGCCAGAAATCACTGGGCGGTGCGTACAAGAGACCCTTGAAACAAGGAAATCCCCAAAGGGACCCTTGTCCTACTCGAAATGGCAATGTTCAAGGCTGCAGAGGCTCGAATTCCACACCACCTTTGCATTCATTTCTCTTTAAAGTTTCTGCAACAATAACTCCCAGCATTTACTGCCCTAAATGGAAGACAACGAAGCCCACATGAGGTTCTTGATGCACCTAATTCCAAAGAATATATATTAATTTACACCCATCTCCATTTCGACATGGGCTTCTTCTAAGAATTCTCTTTTTCTCAGAATTATGATGGGTTGAGTTTCTTCATTTATTTAAAGGGCTTCTCTGTTTTCTTGTTTTTTTCACGAACTTTGTTTTCAGTAGGCAGAATGAAGGGTTTTGGGTTCTGGGTTCTGATGCTGATGAGTTTGGCAGCTGCTCTTGTTTGCTTTGGTTTCTACGTTGAAGGCAACATCACCTCTCCAGATACTGGTAAGAGTCTTTCAGTTCTTCTTTTTTATCTGGTTGCTGCAATTCTTGGAAATTTTGCAAGCATGTCCAAAAAACCACCTTTGAAGATGTTCTGAACTAATATAAGATTGATTGTGTCTTGATTTACCATATGTTTATTGTTGTTCCTGTTTTATTTAACTGATAAACAAAAGGAATAACATCAACTGTCTAGTCAAATGATTGGATTATTAACTTGGGATTCATATCATAGTATGACTGATTGATTCTTTTACTTAGTCAGTTTGCTGGCTACTGGAATATGAAGTGCATGCACAGTATCTGTTCAACCTTATGTCACTCATTAATTTGTATTGTCTCCCTTGACTAAGAACCCTAAATCTTCCAGAAAGAAAAGAGAAGATGCACTGAATGGCTTTAATCTTTAAGGTTTTTGTGGTATTTTTATGTTCTACCACAGTTATATGTTGTCAATCGTAGATAAATCGGATAATCGTGTCATGTTGTATTGTCGACTGTCGTGTCAGTAATTGCCACCGCATGGTTAATCTCAAATGCTGATATCTGATCTGATCTGTTGATGAATCCCAGGTTTGATTCAAGAACATGATGGAAGTTATGCAACATTGACTTTGAAGGGTAGGAAGTTAAAGGTACACACATACTCTGACCTCTTCATAGGCTAAACAAACTGAAGAATTCCATCATTTTTGTTTTCAAAACAGTTTGATTTCCTCCATACTTTCAAAGCATTCAAACATCACAGTTGTAGATGCTCTAAACTAAATTAAGATTGACTGCATCTTTACAAAGTCAAATTACTAAATTTAGGCATATTAACAAACTAAAGTTTCCCATCATTTTGAATTTTCAAATGCAGGAGGAGGTCTACACCACAAATGGTCGCAGGGATGGGAGAGATCATCATCACCATGATGAGCTCGACGATTATCGCCCCATCGATCCAGTCCCTAGCTCGAAGGCCTCGATAAGGCCAGGACCTATCCAGCATGGCACTCCTCTAATGCCCTACATTCCCAAGCCATCTCCTCCACCGGATGGCGGCTACCCGGAGCAGCCAGGTTTCCCTTAAGAGAGACTGCCCTTCCAGAGGGCCTGCTGTCTGAATAAGTCTCCTTGGCAAGGGATAGTTGTGTCTTTGTTGCCATGTTTATATTTCTGCTTTGGTGTGCCACTTCACTTGTGTTGTGTGTTTTGTTGTTTGTTTTGTTCTATCAGACAAATGCTATGATCTATGTAAGATTGTGAATTGTGTTTCCCTTCTGCTAAGTTAAGGTTCTGTTTAATTATGCCACTGATTTGCTAGCTTTACCGTTTTTTGCATTTGATTTTGGGCTCAAAATCTAATTTGGGCTAAATCCTTTTCAACTCTCCCCTCAAACTTCCACTTTCTTTTTGAGTTGGTGTTATAGATAAAATGCCATTTTTAGAACAACTTTCACACTCTCTCAACCTTCAAAATGAACACAATTTAACAATTTTATTGCCATATAATCGATCCATGATCCGAAATCGGAAACATCCTCTGTGTATAACATCCTCTGAATTAATTTCAAGTTTCTCCACCGACTTGAATCATGGTCATGGAAGACGTTTTTGTATACAATTCTTGAGAGTTTTGAAGGGTAGTTTTTAAATATGATATTTAAAGAGTTGTGAAGTAAAATTAGAACCATATTTAGCATTTCACTTCTGAATGAACAATATGATACAAATGATGACGTACTGATTTGATCATTCTGCGTCTTCACCGCTGCCCTATTGAATTTTATGGAAATGGAACAGTGTGACCATGAAAGTTAAAGGAACAGTCCCTAGCCAGCCTCCACCCACATTTTCCCCTCTTTTTTCATAGGGATGAAAAGTCATGAAAAATATATTAATATATAAGATGGCCATGATATATAATAATTATAATGAGAGCAAGTCCAAGAGAACCCTTATAATAGGGGATTTGATGGTTTTGGTTGCAAATTTGCTCCAAGAGCTCCCCTATATACATCTATAGGTTGTAGAGAGAGAAGAAAAACCACAACTTTGTAGAGAGAGAAAGCTGTAGTTTAGGGGATGTGCTGATTATTTTAATCGAACAAAGTCTCTGCTGTCTGCTCTCTGCTCTCTGCTCAACCGTACTTCACCGGAAATTGATCAAAATTGCCCCGCCGCCCACCACAGTCCACCAGCGAGGCCGCCCAACCCAATACACCAGCAACGCCGCAGAAATTAACCAAATCATGCAACCTTCAATTTACGACGGTGAGATCACCACCATCATCACCGATGAGATCGAAGTCGCGCATTTTCCGGTCGCGAACGTGGTGGATGTCATAGAAATCAGTGTTGTCGAGGCTGAACTGATCGGGATTGGAGGGCTGTTTCAATCTCTCCGGGGAGATGGAGCTCCGTCACGATGGCTCCGGGCACAGATTCGATTGGCTGCAGATTGTGGTGGGGGTCGGCAATTTGATCTCTTCTCCTTATCCTTTCAAATATATTATTTTATTAAAATTAGATTCTCTAAATATAGGGGACTTGTTGGAGCTGAATTGAAAGAATGGAATTTGGTTGGGACTTTGATTCTAAACCTCTAAAATGAAGGAAAATATAAGGGGACTGTTGGACTTGCTCTGAGTAGTTGTTAGACTTGGATATGACAGTTTTTTCATAATTTCATTTGGTTAGTAATGATTATCAATGTTTTATGTTACAATTATGTGTTAAATGAAGTAGTGTTAGGCCTTGTTTGCCAGAGCTTATTTATAGATCAGTTCAGTTCAGTAAAAATGCAATTTAATGAAATTCAGGTTAATTCAGTCATGCTGATTCCATACTTTAATTTTCACTTCAGTTAAGTTAAGTTCAGTACATCAAAAAATAAGCTCTTGCGAATAGGGCCTTACTCTAACAACTTCGTGAGTTAGAAAAATTCTTAATTGAAACTTGTCCCAATTAGTCTCACTAAATGATCATGTTTAATATGTAAAAGACAAGTCTTGAAAGTAAGAAGATCAATAATAGTATACTAAATTATCATGTTTAATATGTAAAAAGTTGAGATATAAAATGAGAATATTAACATTTGTCTCTGATTTCACCGGTCACACTAGGGCCCTGTCCATTAGCGCTTATTTCCAACACCTCCAGCACCCTCCAGCACCTACCAGCACCCTCCAGCACCCTCCAGCACTTGTCACTATTCACATACATGAATGATTTATTTTTTTTTAAAAAATAAAAAATAATTTTTCTTTAAAATTAGTTTCAATATGTTGTGTACGAATTAATCATTCTTTAAATATATAGTTTCATAATTATGTACATCATAATTATACAATTTTAATTTAGTTTCAACCCCCTCCAGCACCCTCCAGCACCTTCCAGCACCAGCTACCAATTCCAGCACCCTATTGGACAGGGCCTAGACTAGGGGTGTAAATGAACTGAACCGTTCGTGAACAACTCGCGAACAACTCGGTCAAAGTTCGTTTTCGAACTCGGTTTGACCAGTTCGAACTCGAACTCGAGCTCGTTCGTTTATATACGAGCTCGAACTCGAGCTCATAAGAGCCAGCTCGATAGGCTCGTCGAGCAGCTCGAATAGAATTTTTATATAGAATTTTTATATAAATTAATTAAATTTTATTCATTAATTCTTTAATGAGCTCGAACTAGCTCGAGTTCGAGTTCGAACTCGATTTTTTATCGAGCTCACGAGTCGAGCTCGAACTTTCTAAAACTCACACGAATCGAGCTCGAACTAAAATATCTCAACTCGTACGAGTTCGAACTCGATCACGAACATGCAATACGAACTCGAACTCGAACTCGAACACAGGTCTGTTCGAGCTCGACTCGACTCGTTTACAGCCCTAGCCTAGACCATCAGCTAATGGAAAATTAAATGCAATGCTTCTGGAAATTGACCATAAAGGGAAAAGTACAATTTTTCGTGGTTAGGGAATTGGCGACCAACCCTACTAAACACACTATAATAATATAAACAAGAAATCAAGTGGGGAAGTAACTAAACTGATAGGCATTGAAAGGCGGTTTTTGATCGAGTACATGCACCCTTAAAGAAGGGGCAAAGTTGATGCACTCATTGTGGATTATTAGCCATAATTTCGTTTTATATCATACATGATGAGTTAAAGTTACATTAGTATAAAGTTAATTAGCTGGAGTGAAATTAATATAACTAACTAAATCTATATTCCATCTGTATATCAGGGAATACAAATTTTTATTTGACTACAGAGACCAAATACTATAAGGGACCGTTATCGGTTTAAGTTGTCATTAACAAACTTTCGCCGATGTTAGATTTTAGAATGTTGACATCGCTAGAGCTCAACCAGCTCACATGGACGGACTCGTGACTAAACTTTGATATGAATTTACGGAATAACAGTAATGTACCACGTATTAGGAATGATCAAGGAAATTGACTGGAAGATCAATAAAATTGAATGAAAGATCAAATGAACTGAAAGATCAAGGCAAAATAAGAATGCTCAAGGGAACTGATTGAAAGATCAAGGAAAAATGGTAAATATGGTCTCTACAAGGACAGGTCTCACCCAACACTCTCTCGTCATTGAATTGGAACTAACTGGTCAGATTAAAATTGAACTGAATTAATTTTAAATAAGTTGGGAGATTCAATCCTAATCACATTAGGATTAAGTTTCATTTATGCTTATGTTGAGTTACTGTGATCTGTGACTCACCTGATCCCGATCCAATAGTTTATGATGCTAATGAAAAGGTGTTGAGGACGACCAAAATTGACATTTCTCCTCAAATACATAACTTAATAAGTTACTAAAACACAAATTTATCAATTATAGTTACCATATTTTAAAGCTCAAAGCTTTCCATTCCCGTTATATACATGAAAGCTAGACCGTCACACTCACGCATGACATGCATGCATGGCTAATATATTTTGCCATTTGCATCCAATTCCAAGATCTTCATGACTCCTTTATCAATATATCAACTCGGAACAATTCCTTTATATAGTAAAAAAATCGAAAGAAAACTTCTGACAAGTTGCATTATTGAGCTAGAAAGCTGTAGCGCAGGATGCTGAAATCCATATTCTGATATTCAGATATTCATCAACGAACTGGGATATATATATAGTCTGTAAAATCAACCTGTTTTATAAAGAAAGATTAAGAAAAAGACAGGGGAAAAGCATTTACGTGCTGGAGAAGATATATGAACAACTTTGAAGAGCCCTTTATTTAGAGGACAGTGGTCCTAAATGGTATGTTTGCATGTGTTGTGTTGATGGTTTGCCCTTTGATTTTGGGACCTTACACGTGCATGGTGCCCTTCTTTTTTCCTGTTCTCAAAGTTGATCCCAGCAGATACGGAGATTCCGGATTAGCTTTTTTCTCAAGTATTTGACCATATCTATATATTTGAGTTTCCCAAGTTTTATATCTTATTGAGGAATTAAATATGTATTTTATTATGTGTACGTACATATGTATAATGTATTGTTATTGAATGAATCTAGATAGCAATTTAGTCAACCTCGCACAATTTGGCCACAGCGCAGCAGCAGCGTTTAGGAAGCACAAGGGTTTTCTTCGTGAAGGACCCTCCCTTAGTTTGTAGGGCGGAAGACTTTTGATCAGCGCATAAACCAACTGGATAAGAAGCTTAAGAGAAGCTTTATGAGTTGGAAAGCACAAGTACTTCAAAGGATTATATACTAATGTTGATACGTGTATACTTTTGTCATACGACTCTGTTTCATCAGTGGTGAGATCAAATACGTAAGGGTTGAGATCAAAATGTAAAAGTCTATTTTCCGAATCCTAAATCTTGAATTGTTACAGTAGCATAAAAGCGACTGTGGTCATGTGTCACTAGTCTCCAGTTCCACCACAGTGTTTCACATGATCCCATACTTGTTATATTTTATATTTGTACAGAATCTTTTTTCACGATGACTTTCAAAACATATATTTAATTATGTATGAAAAAATAATGTTAAAAAACTACATGTTATGCTGAATTCAACCATATTCAATATTCAGTCAAAATATATTTCTATTTTAAAAACATTTGGCATAGATAGAGTGTTATATTACATGTGTATTTTTATTTAGGTATTTATAATTTTAAAAAATCTTTTTTAAGTGTTTGCAAAATATGAAAAGTATAAGTGTTTGAATGGAAGAAGTGAAGGGGGCCGACATTGTTGCTGTGAGAGGGATTGGAGTGATTAATGATGAATTAGTTAGAGGAATTGATGGTTAATTTGCCGCTTAACTAATCTCGACGTTAACGTCCGTTGGCTTCTAGCTATAGGCGGTCCCTTTAGTCAACCTGATGTTTAGCAGTTGATGAATATGCTTCATTGTTCGTTGGTTACCGTTTACCAACTTTCCGTCTGCATATATGTCATCCCTGATTTCATCATCCTCGGTTTATGTTAATTTAATTCTTACAATAAAAGTTTACATGATGTGTTGATGAAATGAGAATGGACAATTCACTAATTATGCTACATACCACTATGATTATGTACAACTCTATATAATACAAAGTTACACATTACTATCATATATACAAAGATAATACTTGAAGGCGGTATTACATTTTTATTAGATCTCTCAATCTGTAATAGTACAGACACTATTTTTATTCAATTATTCTTTCGAATTGGATTACAATTTCACTCATTGTAATCGCTCTTGAATTGATTTTTCAAAAAAAAAAAGTCGTTCTTATTAAATTATTTTTATAATTAAGAAAGTGATCTCTTAACCAACATAAATATACTAATGTTTTTGGTCTCATTCAAATATTTTTACTATAATAATATAATCTTAAAATGTCCTATCCTTTAAAATTACAATATGATCGTGTCATATGACAAATGTTTTCCATATTAAATGCCAAAGCCACGAAACCCATCTTGTCATGCCGATTATGAAATTGAAAGGAAACCATTCTTCGTATGTTGTATTTATTTAACTAGCCGTTCAATTCGGTTTGTTTAATTCTAGTGGAGTTCATTATAATAAAATTCATTGAATTGATAACCAAATTTAATCGGTTCATTGTTCAACAAAAAAAAGGGACCATGACGTCGTAAAATTGGAGAACAAACACGTTTTAGCCTGAGGGTGATGAATGCATGAAAGGGACATGAACTTCATTAGATATCATACCACTTAAATACAAGTTTTTAACACAATAAAGTACGAGATTAATATATAGTAGAGTAGATTTAGAGTAGAAAAAAATAAAAATTTAACACAATAAAACGTGAAAATGAATAAATTAATAATGCTGTTGATTAATACTCTTTAGGTATTACTCCCTCCGTACCAAAGAGATGTATCTAATTTCCCTTTTGGTCCGTCCCTAAGAAATTTACCCATTTCCTTTTTTGTCAAAAAATTATAATATAAACTATTAAACTTCTTTCACAAACTTCACCAACCCTACCATCAGCTTTTTTAAAAATTGTGCCAAAAACAATTTGACACATAAATATGGGACGGAGGGAGTATTTACTAAGCTACAGGCTGGTGAATGGTGATGAAGGGGACATGAATGAATAGACCAATACAGTATTGGTTATTAGTTTAATCTTTGTTCGTGAAGTCGTCCTATCCGTTAGTTCCCGTTCAATTGTCATTTGTTGATAGTCAGCCAAATTCACTAATCTTCAATTTGGGGTCAGGTGACTCAAGTCATTCTCAAATCTAAGTTATGTTATGCCATATGTTTATTTTATTGGTTAATGTGTTTATAAGCTCACTTAATTTTCCTTAAGCAATTAATTTATTTTCTTCTAACATTCACGTAAAAAGGGTATAAGGCAAAATAGACGAAAAATAGCATAACTCGAACTAATGTCATAATTACATAAACTAATATAATGTTAATGAACTGTCTCATTATAAAATACTAGTATCATTAAAGAGTCTTGTATAAAACTTATCTAATAACAATTATATTGTTACTAACATATTTCTAATTCTCGGTCCAATACAATCAAATAATATAAAGAAACTACTCAACCTAAATCAACCTTTTTTGGGTCCAATTTGTAATTAATATGCCACAAATCGTTTTCATCAAGGTAACGTCTCTCCAAAGATTCACCAAGCTCTCATTCATATTGCCAAGTCTTCATCACTACGCCCACTCACTGTAGCTTCCATTAGAATCCAGAATAACAACAAAAAACGTATTTTTCTTAGTCAGCAAAATATGGGGCTATCCTGTTTATCATCACTCCTTATTATTTACCAAGAACACAAATTTAAAAAGTTCCCTTTTAACTTTACTTGCCACTCAAAACTTCATTATTTGCTCTACTTAGCTATAATAATTATCTCTCATTCCACTTTTACTCCATGACAAATATATTATATGGGTACTAATGATTTTAAAAACAAGTAATAATACATTTCATGAGTGCTATTCATAAGTTAAAATCCTACACGAATGTAATCTCAATGACGGTTTTATGGATATCTGGACGGTAGTTAGTTTTGACATTTTCTCTCGGTCAAATTGTTAGAAAAAAAGCATAATATAATAATTATTGAATATTAATTGTGTTGAATAGTAATAATATTAAAGGTAAAATTTCCAAATAAATTAGAGCTCCTTTGACTTTAAGAAGAGTAGTATACAATATTTTCGTAATCTTAACAATTAAATTACCTAAATTAATATGTAATGGAATAATTAGGATGACACACGGACATAAATAACAAACCATAAATATAAAGAAATAATTTCAAATTTGATATTTTATTCATTCCTCCTCCAAAAACCCATCCTAGGGGGATCTGGAAGACTAGAAATTAGCAAGAAGATTCACGCTTTTCCGGCCACACTCGCGCCTTACCTATAAAAAAATCCCACATCAACGTAACAACGACCTTCACGGCAACGAACGTACAACCATTTCAGCGCAAGGTACAACTCGAGAAGCACACCCGCTCCACTTTCTCTCTCACACACTCACACAGTGGAGGAGACGACAGTTATGCTCCGCAAAATCTCGCCCCACCACCACTGCCCAAGCACTTTCTATTTCCCTTCCGCCGGCTCTTCTTCCAACGGTCACATTTCCCGGTCTCAGTGAGCCCCATTCTCTGCGGCATTTGCTCTCTCTAGAAATTGATTGCTTCTTCTAGGGTTTTTTTTGAATTTTGACAGTGAATTATGTGAAGATTCGGGAGATTTGATTATTTGATTTTTGAATTCAATGGTGGCTGCCGTGTCTGCGAGGACTCCAAACCCTAAGCTCGTGAACAAGCCCCAAATCAACGGTGGAAATGCGCTGCAGAACGCCAAGAGGCCGCCGCTGCTGCCGTCGGAGGCTGAGAATGGGAACACCGCCCAGCTCCGGCGGCCGAAAGCGAGAGAGGTTACTTCACGGTACCTTGCCTCTCCGTCCACGTCATCGTCTTCTTCGATTTCGACGTCCTCCTCTTCCAATTCCTCCAATTCCATTTCCTCGCGCCGCCCTGGCTCGCCGATGGTTCCGAGGGGAATGATGACTCCGGCGCCGCAGAACTCCGTGCGCCGGGCGCTGTCTGCCGAGCGGCGCAGGCCAGGGACGCCGGGGGTGGAGATGTCGAGTGCGGCGAAGGCTCTCATCACTTCGAAGAGGAGTCTGTCAGTGTCCTTCCAAGGCGAATCATTCGCGATGCCTTTGAGTAAGGCGAAGCCTGCTCCGTCGCCGGCGATGCATCAGTCTGTGAATGGAATGAGTAACGCGAGGCGAGGTACGCCGGAGAGGAGAGTTACACCTGAGAGGAGGAGGTCGACGCCGGTGAGGGATCGATTGGAGAATCCTACTTCAAAATCTAGTGAACAGCCGCGGTGGCCGGGGAGATCAAAGCCGGTTGGGTCGGGTTTTCTGACCAGAAGCTTAGATTACGGTGCTCCTGCTGAGATACCTGGAATCAATAGATCTACTAGTAATGTTAAAGCAACGCAGAAATCTATGGTGGATGATAATACGGCGGTTAAAACAGAAGCTAAACTGTTACTTGATATAGAGAGCTTTGAAGTGGTGGAGAAGCATGCTCCGGCTGTTACTGATGTAGTGCCTTCAGATAGTGATAGTGCATCTTCCGGTAGTAGTACTTCAGGGAGCTCAGCTCAATTGCGTGTGCCTCGTGGCATTGTAGTCCCTGCAAGATTCTGGCAGGAGACTAACAACCGGATCAGGAGAGTTTCAGAACCGAGTTCACAGGCGCCCAACAACAATGCAACAAGAGTTACTAACCTTTCAATTTCAAAGTATCCTGTGGCAAAGAAGTTTTCAAGTGACAGTTCTATTACATCATCTCCCAGGGGATTTTCATCTCCTACTCGTGGGGCTACGAGGCCTGCATCGCCTAGCAAGCTGTTCACTCCGTCCATCAGCTCTTCGTTTCGAGGGATGGCTAGTCCTGTGAGGTCACGGGGTGATGTTTGCAGCACGCCTTCTATAAGGAACTTCGCTGCGGATATGAGGAGAGTGAAAGAAGGGGAAAGCAGGGTCAATGATGCCCATGAGTTGAGGTTATTGCATAACAAGCAGCTGCAGTGGCGATTCGCCAATGCTAGGGCTGAGGCTGCTTTACAGGTTCAGACGGAGACAGCAGAGGTAGTGTGCTAAACCTTTAGCTGTAGAAATTACATCAGTGTTTTATTAAGTCTCTTATTTTTTATTGTTTTGGTAATTGGTCTGTTAGGAGTTGGTTTTATTCTTTGCTATGTAATGAGGAATGTGCTTGTTATTATTCTTATTGTGGATAATAACTACTAACTAGTAGAGTTGAATTTGATAGAATGATTCGTTTGAATAAAAGATACCTAGTGTAATAGTGAGAAGCCTTAAAACTGTCGTGTCTAAGGAACTACACAACAAGGGGTTCAATAAAGATGATAACTAAAAAGTTTACAAGGTATCTGTGTGTTTGTGCTTTGGAAATGCCATTTGATGGTAAATAGCTATCCTGTAGTTGAATAGATGAATGCACTGGCATATAATTTAGAATGTTTTCAGAAAGTTGGAATTAAGGACATCCCAAGCATAGTTAAAGTAAGCCTACAATTCATAAGAGTCTGACTTACCTTACCAGTTCAATTAGTATACCATTTATTGGGATTATAATCTCAAGCTGCTCAATCATGAAAATGTCAAGTTTGTACTTGCTAGTAACTGTGGTCTTGATATTCGTCCAGTGTGGTTAGTGTTTACTACGGCAGTAATTAATTTGTCTGTTCCTTGTGGTGGTTTCACTAGAGGTCTAACTGAAAGATTGTCCTCTTCCATAAGTTTACTCAAGACTTTGAATTTTATGTAGATTTTTGTGTAAGCTCATTTTTCCGAGCTGTCCTGTTCCCTTCAGACATTGATGCAGAACCCTGGTAGCTAGCAGTGACATTCTTTATCATTCTGAGTGCAATACTACGGTCCATTAAAACAGTATATGGTATTTACACTGTTTATTGTCTACCAGAGAACACTTTATAATGCTTGGTGGGCTACCTCTAAGCTGAGGCGTGGTGTCCTATCGAAGAGATTGGAGCTGCAACTATTGAAACATAATTTGAAGCTATTCTCCGTCCTTGAAGCTCAAGTAAGACTCATACCCCCTGCACATTATATTTTACATGACTTATGCTTGGATATGAGATATGCTTGGGTTCTATTTACTGTCAAAATCCTCAAGGGGTTGTCATTCATTTCTTAAGATCTGTTGTGGGATTGTGATTTTTTCTGCCATCTTCCAGAATTTCTTTATGCGTAGAGTAGTGAATTTCTGAACAGTTCATTTAGGAGAAGTGTTCCTAAAATGTCAATGTGTTATTGTCTCAATACTCACTCTGGCATCAAACTTGTGTCACACAATGCTATGCAGTTGTCAGCTATGTATGTAATTCATATTTTTTGGGTTTCATGTGCCCTTACAAGATGCATCTCTTTGTTATTTTCTGGCAAAAATCTGGTCAACTACTTAATACTGAAAATTCTCTTTTCGAATCAGGTCCCTATTTTGGATATCTGGGATGAGATTGAGGGAGATCATGCCTCTGCTTTATCAGGGGCCACTGAAGCTTTGGAAGATTGTACTGTTCGTCTTCCTATTGTTGGGGGTGCCAAGGTATTTACTTTCATAAAGTTTTAGTCATTAATTTTTCTTTGCCTTGAGAACCATGCTGACTTCATTTTCCCTTCCCATCTTGTTTCAGGCAGACATTATGGATGTTACAAATGCGATGAGTTCAGCTGTTGATGTCATGCAGTCAATGGCATCTTCAATAGGCTCTTTGCTGACAAAGGTAAACGTTTTTTGTTTATTTATATTGAATCCCACCTCTATCAGTCTTCAATCTTCTGACTGAATATACACAATATCATTCTTAGGCATACAAGCTCTTAAATACTTTTTGATCCATAATCAGTTGCTATCATTTGCATATCGTCATTAGCCGTGGCCAGTTAGAAAGCTTACGGGAGGAAACTACGTGAACATATATGAAAGGCTGTATTTTTCTATTTATGTACTGAGAAATCTATACCTGTGGGATCGGTCCTGTCTCTTTTAATGCATGTAACCTCAAGTTCTTGGTAAAAGCCAGAAAAATTGTTCATCCTGAATTCCTGATTGATCAAATCTAATTGGAGCTGCATATGTCTTTTTACTAGCTTTTTGAGCAGTTATATTTTACCTCCCTTATGTGAAGAAACAATCAAGCCGCTGTGAAATTTGCTTGTTATACTACTGAAACAATCAAGCCATTCTAATTTTTATTAATGTCTCTTTTCTCAGATCACAGCATAACTTCTGCTCTCATCTTGCTTTTGATTTGGACACTTTTCTTGGTATTTAGCTCTTTTCATGTTTTCACTGACCTTTTTCACATTAACAGGTTGAGGAAGTGAACACATTCTTATCTGAACTTGCAAGGCTAACCACAAATGAGCGTGCTCTGATTTCTCAATGTGAAGATCTTCTATCTGATTTAACAGCTAAAGAGGTACCCATGCATATAATTCTTTTCCGTGCAAGTTAAAAGCTCTCTCTACGTCTGATGAGATTATATGCTGCTGGCTGCAAATTATTTAAAGTTCATGGGAGTATTTTCTGATGAACAATTCTGTTTCCAGGTGAATGATTGTAGTCTGCGAACACATGTACTACAACTGAGACGTTTAGATCCCAGCTTAACAACCGAAGTATGACCTGATTTCACTCGACTGACCTAAACTCCTAACGCTGCTCCCATCTGAAAGGCCTTTTTCTTCACTCGGAAAAGATGGTTTTGGTGATTCTAATCTGATACTTCTTTTTTTTGGAATGAACTCTGAAGTACCGCAGAATGTGCATCTTCAACATGGTGGGAAGAAGTCGGAATTGTGTTTTCTGATAGGATATAATCTAGGTAAGAAGTAGATATACACTCCTCTCACTTTCACATAGGCTTGGTTATATACGTGTGTGTGTGTGTATATAGGCTCTCTCGTGCAAGTTTGTGTGATGCTCTGTATGCTTCTCTGGTTTTCTTGAGGGCTAGTGATGCTTTTAGTAGGTGTTCTTTTGTTCATGTCACAGTAAATGAAAGGAGAAAGTGAAGGATGTTGATCAACGATCATCTTGGTTAATCATAAAGCTCCATCTTCTTTTCTTTATTTTCTCTATTTGTCTTCCGTTAAACTTTGATAAAGAACTTTTCTGGGGATGTAACTTGAGAATGTCGTTAACTGTCAAGGTGAAGTATGTATATG
This sequence comes from Cruciata laevipes, assembly GCA_963678965.1. Classification (NCBI taxonomy): domain Eukaryota; kingdom Viridiplantae; phylum Streptophyta; class Magnoliopsida; order Gentianales; family Rubiaceae; genus Cruciata; species Cruciata laevipes. The sequence continues at coordinate 3,999,589 of OY787639.1, forward strand.
ATGGTCTTTAATAAAGATTTTAACTGCAAAGTGGTAGAACTTGTAATTGGATGTTATAGTTTAAACGACCAGATATACTGTAAAAAGTGCTACTCCCTCTGTCCCCTATTAATTGTCCTACTTTTTCAGTCAAATATTTTCACTCTATTTTTTACCATTAATAACTTTAATTATACTTAATAATAATTTAAGAAATTTTAATATTCTAAGAGTGTTTCACACCGAGAATCTAAAGATATTGTATATGATGATATTATATTTATATACAAAAAGTTATTAATGGTCAAACATGGTGTGAAAAAAATTCACTATTTTAATAGGACAATTAAAAAGGGACGGAGGGAGTATTATTTATTGAGAATGCCTACTGGAACTGGGAGAGTCAATTGAGATTTGAGACCATGGACTAGCATGATCAATCACTTCTTACAATTAATTGATCTGCTAATGTAATATTGATGATTTTCTCACTTTTAATACGATCTTTTACCTGTTAAATATGATCATTCAGTGAGACCAGTTGAGACATTTTACAATTGAGAATTTGTATTATTTTAATTTAGTAAAAGATTAGTACTATATTAGATAAACCCATCTAGCCATTTAGGCGACTAACAAGAGATATAACAATACAACAATACTCGATTTAATTCAGAAATAGTGTACTATAACTCATTATAATGAACCATAAACAATCAAAAACTGGGACTAAGCCACGTTCTTTTGATTTTTTGAACTTGTTTATACATCATGGTACAATCAATGAAATTCAACTTAATAGTTATTAAGACTCTATTTTTAAAAAGGTAACTTTTATTTTATTTCTAGTTCAGTTCAAATTAGTAAGAAATTATACTAACAATTCTGAGTTATTATTTCATTTATTTTCTTATCTTATACCTTCATTTTTGTTTGTTTTGAAAATATTGCCTACTACACAACATTCTCCATATATTCACACAATCCTTGTGTGAATCTCGTTGACTCTTCTATCTCTCAGGAAATCGATCTTAAATTACGATGGATAGAGACCGGGAATTAGATCAGCGGGGCCCACCCGGTAGAAAACGCGGCGAAACGCAACCCGAATGCATGCAGCATATCGTCTTTGTGGTGGTACGGGATTCACAAGCTTTTCTCTGATGCCGCCGGGCCCCACGCCGGAGAGGAGTCCGGACAAAATGGGGTGACATGGAATCCCACTGCCGATGGAGGAGAAGCCTCGGACCTTTTGCTGCTGACTCCGACCGCATTTCTCAGTTCTCACTTGTTTATTAATCCTCCTCTTCTTCTTCTATAGAAAGTGAGCCGGCGAGATCTAACGTGGGACGTGAGAACCGTCTAAGAATGGCTAGATTGAGAAAAAGGACCGGTCGACTTAAATGGTCACTAAGCTCTTGCTTGTGTTAAAATGGCAAACAATCTCATCATCATTGAATTGTTATAAGAAAGCACCACACGTGTTCGAATACAAGAATGATGGAATAGGAAGTAAAATGAATGTGTCAAGTGAGCTATGATTTTGCCATTCTGCTACATAATTCATCTCGCATGAGACATTAGTAGAAAATAATCCACTAACAAGATTTGGATTCGCATCAGATCTTACTAGATTGTTTTATGTAGTAGAGGTTTTACTCTGAATTCATGTTATTATCGGATCTATTCCCCTAACGTGTAACTAACCACGATATAAATGTGCCAATGCTTGATTGGTTTGCTTTGGAGGCCCTCGATTTTGAGATCGCGTAGATTTCATTCACTCTTTCCTTATAATGTAATTAATATATTGATGGAAATTTCTTCTTAATGTCTCTTAATAAAAACGTGAATTATCTTTGAAGTGACATTTGACTAAGAGTCATTATAATTGAGATAATAGTATATAAAATATTTCTAATATATATTTCAATAGATGGATATATAGATGTATCTTGGAACAATTAAGATTCTTGCAATCTTTCTTCGTTGTAAGGAAATCTTGATAGATTCTCATTTTGTAGACCTATGAATGTCATGCTCTAAATCTTATTTGGTTGAGATGCATGCCTACTGTTTATTATGGTTAGACATTTCTATACAAAACATAAGTGACCGGATAAGATCAGATCAAAATTTACAGTTTAACCGGATAAGATCAGATCAAAGCAAATTAAGGTAAAAATTAAGTACCAAATGAACAAAAACAAGGGTAGCAACGTTTTATTTCAGGGAAAAAAGGTTGAAAAGTTAATCGGCTACAATTAGCCGATTCCAACTCATTGAGTTCTTAAACTTACAACTCGGACTGTGAGAGAAACACACACTCATCGCTAGTGCCCTTGATGACCTCATTACTGCCTCAGACGAAAAGGTTCAAAAGTTTTGGCTCCTTGTTGCTATCGTAACCACCGCCGTTGCCAAAGCTCGCCGTTAACGCCGATGCCTCCGCCGGGGGCACCTCCTGAACGGCCTCCGCCATCATTTCATCGTCGTCGTCGTCGCCCCCATCAGATCCATGCATGAAGAACTCCCTCGAGTAATTGGCCCTCCACGCGCCACCGCGGAAGAACACCGACGAGGTGGTGAATCCATCCCCGGCGAACATCGGCGGCAGCAGCTCTTCTCCGTCGAACACCTTCTGCACCGCATCCTCGCACTTGTACCAATTCCCGGTCAACAGCAGGTCGACGGCGCCGCCCACCGGATTCACCGTGCGGCCGGCTGCGTCATACAGCAGAGACTGAAACAGAGCTGAAAACAGAACGAGCAGAATTCAGAATCAGTTATAAATCAGTTGACTGGTAAAACAGAATCAGTTACATATATACCGGATTTCTTGGAGTCCGGTACGGCGTTGACAGCTGCCAGGAGATTGCAGCGGCCGAAGAACTTGGACACGAAGATTATGGCGTTAGCTTGTGCCTTGGAAGAATTGATCTCTTCCAAACACGGCCTAAAGGGACACTGGGGGATGCATCTTCTCCGCAGAACTCTGCAAGCGTTGCAGCTCATTTCTAAATGTTTGATGTTGAACACAGAGAATTTGGGTCCAATGAACTGAACAGGGGTGAAGAAAGGGTGGGTTGAATTTATACCAGTAGGAGAGAGCCAGAGACTCTTGGGAGAACCATGGTCAATGGTTTTGGAGTTTTTATTTATCTTTTACTTTATTTTTAAAAAAAAGTTTTGTTTGTTTTTCAAATTTAGGTGAAATGTGTAGAGATTTATCGTACACGTGTTTATCATGCAAGAGACGATTATATTTTATAATGGTTGATTAATATTTCAACCCTCATTACGTGTTTATCGTGCAGTACATGGGGTGTTGTGATCGTAAACTTCTATACTCGTTTACTATTAACGTTTTCTATTGTCTGAATATATTATTCTATAATATATTATTAACGTTGGTCTATGAACGTTGTCTGAATGTAGATGTAGATGCGAGTGAATGTAAACTTCAATACTCGTTTATTCTGTAATATAGTATTAAAGTTGTTGTCCATCGACGTTGTCTGAAGGTAGATATGGATGCGGATAGTATATGCGTGCTTATCATATCAATCGTATAGTATTAGACTATTTCTCTCATATTAATTTTGTTCTCTGACGCTGCAACCCCATCGTTTAAATCGATATTACTAGACACTTCTCTCACATATTAATTGTTCTCCGACACTGCGACCCATCGTTTAAATTAATATTACACACTTCTCTCATATTAATTTGTTATCACTAGACCCATCATTTAAATCAAATTTTTCGTTTAAATCGATATTACCAGACACTTCTCTCTCGTTATCAGTAGACCATCGTCTAAATCAAATTTATTAATAAAAGGTTACTTGACATTTCCCTCGGAATTTTTTTATTAAAAATTTTCAAATTCGAGTAAATAAAACTCGATAACATATTCCTATTTAAAATTATTTAATAAAATACAAACAATTTAAATATAAAAAATTTAATTGATATTTGAAGGATTATTAACAATTTCTCAACCAAATAAAATAAAAATACAAAGGTTGCGCGAAGTCAGTGCGCCTCAAAGGAAAAATAATAATTTAAATACAAATTATGAAATAATAATTATCATTAAATTTTTCTATTTTAAAAATATTAATTATACATAATATATTTTTAAAACTTTGAAATGTCAAAATTTAGTATTAAATTTATTTGGTGAGTGGGGTGACAACATCTATGTAAGCATGGTTGAATTGTGTAATTAAGGTTTAATGACTGTTTGACCATTTTATTGGATTCAAGCTAAAAATTTAACTTATGTTTATATGGATAAAGAATACACGTTTATCATGATAATCTTGGTTAAACATGTATATCAAACAAGATTACATTGCTTGATCTCTTAACTTAGGCCCTGTTTACTAGAGCTTATTTCTTTATTTTTAACTGAACTGAATTGAATTGAACTGAACTGAACTGAACTGAAAATTGATGTATTGAAAAATGGAATCAGCATGGCTGAATTAACCTGAATTTCATCAAATTGCATTTTCACTGAACTGAACTAAATTGAACTGAACTGAACTAAACTGAACTGATCTACAGATAAGCTCTGGTAAACAGGACCTTAATCTTATTTTCAAGATAAAAAAAAAAGGAAGTAAAAAAATCCCTAGTAAGTTGGGAGGGAAGATTTTGTGCGGGTGGGACTAAAGATAAAGAAAGAATGAGAATATGAATATCTTTTCCAAACTCTGGGTTTGAGTTTGAGCGGCTGCGTATTTCCGCGGATTAGAGGATGACTCATCTTCCACCGTTGGATTTGGATCTTGCCCCACCTGCTTTTGTCTTTCCTATTTCAACTTGAACATAAAACAGCCCATCCCACTCAACTCCTCCACAAGCCTCCCATCTTCCTCCACCGTTGGATTGTTCTCATGAATCTTATTGGTTCTTATTTATTTGATTTGGTTTGTTCATTATTGTATTTTTGATATTCTCTTTACAATTATAAAGTTTGGAGTGGAGCTCCAAAATATATATTTTGCGAGAAATGAATATTTGAGCATCTTAAAACACTTTAAAAAGATAAATTCTCAAATCAGACATGGTCTTACTGAACAATCATACTTACTATGTAAGAGATCAGTTTTGAAAATGAGTACATCATCATATATAAAAAATGAAAATATCAACAATAATATACTGAATTAAGATAATCACTATTCCATGTCTCATATATTCGGTTACTGAACTACTACTACACTAGTACTTGTGTTTTGATATCTTGAGAAAACTCGAGAACGCATACAAGACAAATCTGGCAAGTTAAAGTTGTGCTATTGTGCCACCATTATCGAAAAGGTTAAAAAAGTAGCACGATTTGAAATCGCAACAGTCTCCAGATGTGAAAATCACATTCTTGGATGTTTGACTATTGAGAAGTATGAAGTATCTTTTTGCTCCTTCACCATTATTCGACACTTTGGGAATCATACACTAATTACTGAAGTGGATTCATCAGATTCATCGATGTGTTTAACTAATGTTTGACCTAGAAAAATTAGTCAGCGTCTGAGATTACAAGGTTTTTAATGTTTGGTTTTTCATTTCACAGTATGAACACCCAAATATTTGGTCAAAATTAAATGTCTAGTTAATTGCTCCGTAGATTAATGGTTCAAATTATGGCACCAATAGCTGATATTCTTGGACGGCACCCTTATTGACTTTTGCTCCACAATATATGAAATATTCCATAAAATGATTCGCTTTATCCAAACAGAAATGAAAAGATGGGTTTAAGAATCCCGTTAGCCCATTAATCTCAAGCAATTGGGCTATTTGGTCCATTAATCTTAGAGTATGGTGTTATTTGGTCCATTAATCTTAGAGTATGGTGTTATTTGGTCCCTCTACAAGTATCCACACAGTACGATTGGATCGCCTCCACCGCTGTCAGCTTAGGACAGATCCCGCAAGCAAGTCGACGAGCTCCGCCTCCTCCTCCGGACTTTTACGATGAGACTATGAGAAACCTAGGGTTTATTTGTTTCTGGTTGTTCAGCACATGAACGCATACGAGAGAAAAACTGATTCTGTTTATTACTGTAAAAGTCTATTTATACATAATAAACAGAATCCTTTAAACCCTAGTCTTAATCAATATGGGCCTAGCCCAATAAGACTCTTTTCTCATGTAATTACTATTAGACTCCCAGACTAATAGATAATTACCTTTTGTCCAATTTCATACTTTGTGTGTGACCCTATAGGTTCAGTTATAATAAGCTGCGAGCTCAATATCATTGACGCCAGCAGATCGAAAGCGGTTTCCAACTAAACATTTCGATCACTTAAATAACTGAATTAATTATCTCCGTAATTAATCCTCCAGCTATTTAGGACAATGCACATTGATCGAAGGACACTATTCCAACAATCTCCCACTTGTCCTTTGGAACAAGTGTGCATTCATATTCCTTTGTCTCTTAATGTCTTCATTCGAACATAAGGTAAGATCCCATGTTATCCTTATCAAGTTCAAATGTGTTTCTCGAATTCCCGAGTCAAACTGTTTACGACAAATGATTAATCCATAATCCATCTGAGCATGGCCATGCATTTTACAGTCTCAACTCTCCAAGAGGCCCATAAGACAACAATCTCATGTAAATGAGAGGACAATCCCACTCTTGTACATCCAAGTTTTCTCTACTCGATTCATGTCACCCAAGAGCTGTCTTTATAGCCTCCTTTCACGGCACGACATTTGACAACCCTCAAAGCAATCAATCCACAAGTAAGCAAACACTGAATTACTCAGGTATGAGGAATACATTCCAATAGTCAATGAGATATACTTATAACATTCTAAATATCTTAAAGTATTCTCATGATGGGTCAGTCCAATACAAGTTCCCAACTTGCATCCATGCAATCGATTCATGACATCCCATGTCCTTCAGCCCATGAAACAACACTGTGAATCAACTTGCAAACTAGTTTTCTTCAGTCATTAGTGTCCATTCTCAATGACCTGGACTAGGGACATAATCAATCGTACACTCCAGTTCACTAAATAGGGTTTCATTATCCAAGACATATTCTTGATAACCTATTTGGAGATCTAAATTGATTTTGGACTTTCATTTAACACTAAACCAAATTAAATGAATATGAAATAATAATTTCATAATATTATAAACGGTTCAATCTTCAATGACTAAAATCACCAAACTGTGATAACTAGAACATTATAGAAATCACAGCCACTATCCAAAGTGTTTGATTCCTATCACGAATGTATGAGCCCTAGGCAACATGCAACATTTGTGGAAGAGGTTTAGATTATGGATCAAATCCATTATTTCCCTTGCATATGATAACTTCACCATTCTCTCATAGAATATGAAATATCCTGAGTATGAATTTCGACTAATGGTGCTCCATTGCCTTAATTTGCTTAAGCAATGACTCTACGATTATCTCAATAGAGAGTCATTGAGTTAGCTAAGACGGGACGCTACCAAGCCGAGTGATGAATATCCAATTTCAATCACATTCCCTTTGCAACTTCCAAAGCAACAATTTACTCAGTTTATTGTAAAATCAACAACATAGCTTCACTTAGCCTATTTAACAACCAACTCATTTTCACCATAGATCAAGGAATCCATAGTCCATTTCAGACACTATGAACTTTTCTTGGCCACACACTATTGTGCCTCACCTTAGTCTATTTGATATCAAATCGTTGTGCTCTAAGCATACGAAATATCATATGTAGTACATGTCATAGCAAACATAATAGACCCTACAACTCCATGCATTAGAGATCACATTATTTCTCTTTTGCTCATCATGTCTCAATAGACACTGAGTCTTGCTAAGAGTTATGCCATGAATCTTGGGTAGAAAATCTTTTACGATCTTTCAAATTGAACATGTCTAACACCTTACCTAGTAAGTGTTTTGACATATCAATTATCATCTTTGATCTACCTTGTAGAAATTGATGCCCAAGTTGCACTCTACATTTCCAAAGTCCTTTATTGCAAAATACTTTCCAAACTAAATCTCCATAGACTACAGTTTTGGATTGTCATTTTCAATAAATGCCATAGACATAAAAGACTAGGAATTCAATCTTGCTCCCACTGACCTTCTTGTATACACAAGATTCCATAACATTTCTTTGAACGCCAATCTCTAAATTGCTTCATCAAAATGTATTTTCCAACTCCATAATACTCGCTTCAATCCATAAATGGATCTCGCATATTTTCCTAGCGTTGCAAAAGCTCCAAGACTGTATAAAATACACATCTGCTTCCAAAATCCAATCAAGGAAGCTAATTTTGATCTCTACCTGGTAGAACTCAAAATCGCACTGAGCTAAGTTTTCTAGGATATTCGGATAGACTTAAGTATTCTAGGTCACATCACAATCTACATTGTAGACTTGTTTATACCCTTTCAATCAAATTCCAAACTTGATTTTAATACAAAATATCTATTCCAAATTTCATGGTCTTTAACCACTTTGTGGAGTTAGGGCTTGTCAAAGTTTTACTGTAAGTCACATAGGTTCACCATTTCTAAAATGTGATTTCATAGTTTCAGTTGTAAGGACATAAATGTACCTTTTGTCTGAACACTACATCTCATTGACTTACATGGGGCATATGAGTAACTTCAGTAGTCTCTAAGACTTTACCGTATTCATCTTCACCACGTCTAAAGAAGGGATCGATGTTTTCGGTTCTGATTGTTGCTCACCTCGAATGCTATCGAGGTCTTAATTTCTCCCACTTGTCATTTTGGAAAGATGATACTTCTCCAAAAGGACACATTCTTGAGCAACATCTCATGGTTCTCAAAATGTTTGTAGAAGTACCCCCATTGTCTCATAAAGAGACAATTATTAGACTTGGTGCAAGTTTAATGTAAACAACGTTTCACATGTACTTCGCAACCCCAAATCTAATGAGAACAGACATTTAAGGAACCATTCCTACTCATATCTCATATGATGTCTTTCCTTCTGCTTTAGACAATGCCTTGTTCAGTGTGAACACTACCTTATAGAAGTATTTTCCTGGAAGATTGGCTTGACCCATCATGAAAAATCATATCCAACATGATTATTTCTTTCTTGTCAGATGGTCAACAAACTCTTGACTCAAATATCCAACGCCTCAATCCAATCGAAGGATTTCAATTATCTTGTCAAGTTGATTCTAAACTTCATTTCTGAACTCCTTAAATTTTTTAAAGGATTCAAACTTGTCTTTCTCGAGTAGACAACCATATCTACTCAAGTCACCGACCAAGTTAATGAAGTGATTCACCTCATGGAATTTAACTCATTGATCTGCATAACACTTTGTTAATAAGACCCAATAGATTTCATATTCCATCACCCATCACCATGAAGGGTAATTTGGTCATTTTACCATCACAATATACACACATATCAAATGACTCCAAGTCAAACGATTTCACAGAACCCTCCCACTCGAGTTACTATGAGTGCTCAATATTAGTGGCATAATCGACAATTTATGAGGTCGAATTCGAATCATTCGTTATTAGCCCTTTTGATATTTACGTTACAAACTTGTTTGTCTTTATCTAGCAAATAAAGACTCGTGTCTAATTTTGCAAAACTCCAACACAATTACATAAAACGGAACAATCATTGCCCCTTTTATCATAATACATTTCCATGTCCAACATATAAAATGTAGAAAATGATTGTGTTGCTGTAACACTTGGATCCAAATAACCCTTATATGATCCAGTGAAAGCCCCAAAGGCATAGATAAACCATAAACTCTCATGGTCAATGCAGCAACCCTTGCTTCATTACCTTTGAGTAGGTTGACATCCCATTAACTAAACTCCTACTTTGGCCCCTCCACATTTTTAAAATTGTGAGAACCATATGGTATCTAATACCAATTAGTAGAGTGATCGTAGAGATTGTCTATAACGTAAATAAATGCAATTGTAAATTACTCACCAATCTCTTTTTCCTCTAAGGACTAAAGGTAGTATATTTTTCAATTGCAATAGAAGTGTTTGGAACTCAGGCACATCAGCACTATGCTTGCCCTTATCCTTATCCCACTTCTTCATCTTCCATGTTATATTCAAACCATTACCCTTATTGTACCAATAGAACCTCGTTCTTGGTCTCAATTTAGACACTTGACTTAGCGTTTTAAGCATCCCATGCAACTTAGTCAAAGTCTTCTCATTTCAACTAAAATGGTTCTAAACCATCAATGAAATGAATGATGTCACTAGCTAACTATCAGCCATAGGTAAACCAAGTATCTCCATGTTATCAAATAATCTAATCATTTTTCAAAACATGAGATTTAACTTGTTTTCCTTTCTTAACTTTATAATTAAGAATAATCTTAAGGCCTCAAACCTCTCAACCATGGACTGCTCCTGAATCCTATTTCAGAGCTCCATGTTGATATTGTAAGTATCTATGTTCAAAACTTGCCTAGCAATTTTGGACACATACTATACAACACAAGACATTTGACATCAATGATTTGAATATCAACGAAATACTTCTTTTCTTTTCTTGCAATAGAACTATCCCGAAGTTCATTTACCAAGAAGCTGTCGTTCAATTCAACCTTCCAAAGGTTTGAACACAGATAAGAAGAGTTGTTGTTTGTTGTCATACACGATTACTACAATATAAATAAAATGCAATAAAAAACCATTTAAATTAAGTAAATAACAAGCAAGAAAAGTACATGGAATCAAACAAGTTATCTACACATTCTATTCAATCCAATTGTCCCATGAATAAAATGATTCCAAGACCCTCAAAATCACAAGGAATTAAGCATGCTTTGGCTTGTCTCAAATCATTTGATTTTAGGTAAGCAATCCCATTGCTAATAGTATCCAATACTACTCTTGGTTGATGGGATACATCTAATGTATTACCCATCTCGTTTTGTCTCAACATCTGAGGACCCCTCACTGATATTGATGAGTAAACCACAACTGACATGTAAACCCCTTTCACTAGGTCTACCCGCATTATCCTCCCAAGATTAGAAATGACGCTATCGCTTTGGCGAAATCCATCATCAGTGATCAAGGGTTAAATGGGTGTCATGTTTGGAAAGACAAATAACTCATTATTAATTTGGGACATAGGTTCATTATGATGGTCTGATTATTAGTGAACAAATCTATAATCATCCCACACACATAGACCATTCATTCGCATTTATAACATAAAGCAATAAATAAATGCATAATGAATAAAAGACAGATAAAGTGATCCTAGTATGGCCCTCTAGTCTTGACAAAATCTCCGTCTTGTCTCCTGGATCCCATCCTCCGGTCTTCTCATCGATCTTACAATTTATTTCAACTTAATACAAGAAGCTAAAATTAAATTTAAAATACAATAAACGGCACGCAGACCGCAAAATTACATCCAATGATAACGGTACGCAGACCGTAAAAACCACTATATGGGCCATACTAGTCACTTGTATCTCTGCAATGAATCCAATTCACACATTCTATCCATTCACTTCTAAAGTGAATGGTCTACAATTTCACGCAAAAATCATATTATTAATTAAGTCAACTAATTTCTAAAATTATTAACCTTAATTAATTTATATGCTCATATTTAATTTTGCACTTCCAAAGTCAAAATCACTCCCACTAAAATTCAGAATTAAAATAAATAAAATTTGGACCTAGTCCATACATGAGCTCAGCCTAATTAAATTTAAATTTATTTTATTTTATTTAAATTTTCTGGACCGAACCGATCAACCATGACCAGAACCGAACCAAGAACCCGGTCTAACCATATTCCGGTCCAACCAGAATATTTCCATGGTCAGACCAAGCCCAGCAGCATTAATGGGCCGAAATGCACCCACTAGCCCAAGTGCCCAGCACTGGGCTTAATAAGAAACCCTAGGTTTCTTAAACATGCCGCTACAGTTCCACCGCCGCTACAGTTCCGCCGCCGCTACAGTTCCGGATGAACAGTACCGCGATGAACAGTAAAATAAAAAATTTATAATTCTGAGTAGGATTAAATCAAATTAAATTATCCAATAATTTATTCGATCATATGAACATAAATCTAAATTTTCAATTTATGTAATATCCATCTACATAAATCCTAGATCATATTAATACATGCAAGAGGCTACTGATACCACTGAAGGGTTTTGACTAAATCTAATTTAGCGGAATGTCAAATCCATATAACAAGATCGCATGCATGTTATTAATACGAATCTACATAAGGGTTTAGATTACCTTTTGGAGCGTGATTACCCGGTAGATTCTGTCTGCCACGGAGACGAGGATCCCTATTGTGACCCCTCTACAAGTATCCACACAGTACGATTGGATCGCCTCCACCGTTGTCAGCTTAGGACAGATCCCGCAAGCAAGTCGACGAGCTCCGCCTCCTCCTCCGGACTTTTACGATGAGACTATGAGAAACCTAGGGTTTATTTGTTTCTGGTTGTTCAGCACATGAACGCATACGAGAGAAAAACTGATTCTGTTTATTACTGTAAAAGTCTATTTATACATAATAAACAGAATCCTTTAAACCCTAGTCTTAATCAATATGGGCCTAGCCCAATAAGACTCTTTTCTCATGTAATTACTATTAGACTCCCAGACTAATAGATAATTACCTTTTGTCCAATTTCATACTTTGTGTGTGACCCTATAGGTTCAGTTATAATAAGCTGCGAGCTCAATATCATTGACGCCAGCAGATCGAAAGCGGTTTCCAACTAAACATTTCGATCACTTAAATAACTGAATTAATTATCTCCGTAATTAATCCTCCAGCTATTTAGGACAATGCACATTGATCGAAGGACACTATTCCAACAAATCATACACTAATTACTGAAGTGGATTCATCAGATTCATCGATGTGTTTAACTAATGTTTGACCTAGAAAAATTAGTCAGCGTCTGAGATTACAAGATTTTTAATGTTTGGTTTTTCATTTCACAGTATGAACACCCAAATATTTGGTCAAAATTAAATGTCTAGTTAATTGCTCCGTAGATTAATGGTTCAAATTATGGCACCAATAGCTGATATTCTTGGACGGCACCCTTATTGACTTTTGCTCCACAATATATGAAATATTCCATAAAATGATTCGCTTTATCCAAACAGAAATGAAAAGATGGGTTTAAGAATCCCGTTAGCCCATTAATCTCAAGCAATTGGGCTATTTGGTCCATTAATCTTAGAGTATGGTGTTATTTGGTCCATTTGCTTATTGGGCTAACTGTCTACAATTATTAAGGATATATGTCGTCGATTTTCTGAGATAGTGGTGATCTCTGTAAAGAGGGACTTTGGATCCCGGAATTGACCTGGGGCAGATTAGTAATTTCACGTTGTGTGAAGCCTTTAATCTTTATTGGCAGTCAACGAATGCAGTTACGGCGGAGCAGTTGCATCTGTTCATGAGTATAAAATGTAGGGAATCCATCGTAGAGAAACTATCAGTTAGTTTGCTGATCAAATCGATTGTGTACTTTTCATTTTCTTTACAGTTTTGTACGGTTCCTAACATTTTAAGCAATAATTCAAGGTGAAACTGTTGTTATACTGCTAGTGATTAAGTGTGTTATTTTGTTGTTGAATTAGACCATCATTTCAGACCATTAACGGTTATTAATAAGTAAAAGAACTAAATTAATACATTTCATCAAAAGTTTTGGAAGTATATTATAAAATTGGGCACCAAAACTGTCATTTCATCAAACAGTGAGCATTATTTCTGTCATTTTCTCGGTAAAAAAATCTTATTGCTCGAGGTAAAAGTGCACATCATCATCATTATTATTATTAACCTTTTATTTTGATACATCAAACTCGATTTGTAGACCTTATAATTTATTAAAGTTTGATTCTTTCATGGGTCAATTTTCCCAAATAATACTTGATTCCAAATGGTGGAATCTGAAATCCCCTAGTACAGAGTTTGCTAGTGGCTTCACCGACGTAACCAAGAAAATGGGATGGTGAATCTTTCTTCCACCGAGGAATTCATGGCTGACCGTGACCGGTAATCTCTTCGCATATCTCTGCTGCATTCGTGAACCGCCCTGCGATTGCTTTTATTCGGCACCCAATCATATGCACTGAACGTTAATGATTTGATTCTTGTTCTTTGACCTCCTATTTTTGGAACAAGCATTACTCCCTCCGTTCCTCTCAATTTGGCAGCATGTCATTCTTTTGATGTTTCTTTTAACTTGGCAGCCAGTGCAAAATTACAATAATGTCTTCATTATTTATCCAATATTACACTAAAGTGAACCAAGGCAAACTCTATTGTACACTATCCTTGCCGTCTTTTTCCATTCCTTTTCAGCATTTCCTCTACTTTTCATTGACTTTTTGTACTTTCCTCAATTCTTGTGCCATTTTGTTAGCTGCCAAATTGAGAGGAACGGAGGGAATACGTCCCACGTTTATTTTTACAAATAAAGCATTAAGGCTCTGAACTGAACTGAAAATTAATGTGTTAGAAAAAAGAATCAATGCACTAGTGCAAAGAGGCCCATACGAGGCACCATTTTTGAGGCGGTTCCGCGTTTTCTCAAGAACCGCCTCAAATGGCTCATGTTACGAATTCGTAACACCCCTCGTAATGGGGGTTATACGCGGGTACCAGAGAAGGCGGTTGGTTGTCATTTTAAGGCGGTTTTTGTAAAAGTGCCGTAAAATTTATTGTCTTACGAATTCGTAAGAGTATTTACATAAACTTACGAATTCTTAACATTTTTTATAAAGCCTTACGCATTCTTAAGGGGGAGAGGAGACAGACAGACTTACGAAGTCTTAAGAGAACTTATAAAGACTTACGAATTCTTAACATGAAATTGTGCTGACTTACGAATTCTTAAGAGTACCAATACAGACTTACATATTCTTAAGAAAATATTTGTACAGACTTACGAATTCTTAACCTTACTTATACAGACTTACAAATTCTTAAGAAAGTAATAATATAAGTTACTTAACAAACTAACAATGATAACTAAATTGAGATTAATTATCAAAGGTTAAATCTTAATTGAGGTGAAATAATTAAAAAAAAATTAATTGAATGTCTATACTTGATTTTATAACACTAATGAATTTGAATTTGAATTTGACTAATCAAAGGGCACACATTACTTGATTTTCTACAAACACTAACCTAAACTTAGTTTAATTAATCGAGATTGATATTTTTTCAAACACTAACAAACAATTCATTGTGTAATTGGAATTGACTTTCTACTAACACTAACAAACAATTGATTATGTACCTCTAAATTCAATTAGCCTAAAGAAATGTAAAATCTTACTTGACTTAGTATAAAAACTAAAACTAAATTTAGAGTAACTAATGTAAGGTTAGATCTTATGACTTTTTTTAAAAAAAACTACTAACTAAATTGAGTTAACTAATGAAAGATTAACATTACTTGATGTTTTGTAAACTCTATCTATATATTAAGCTATTTGATTGCTTAACTTTCGATCATCACAGATAACTCATACAGTATAATTTAAATACCAACTAAATTTAGTTGAATCGAAGATGGAATCTTATTTTATATTATATAAATACCAATTACATTGAATCGTAGTCGACCTTGACACACATTTTTATAAACACTAACTGAATTGAATTGAGTTAATCAATCAAACTTCATTTGACTTTATAGAAACATTGATGGTTAACTCGACTTAGTTTATTTTACTAACATTGATAATCCTGGTTTACTTGATTTCTTATAAACCTTATTAGCTAAATTAGGTTCTACTAAAGAAAGATTAAATCTTAACTTTGTTCAAAAAAAAATTTAAGAAATGTTCCATCAAAAAAATAATTTAAGAAATGGAAATGTCAAATTTTAACTTGAAAAAAATTAGACGAACTTCTTGAAAATAAAACTAAACTAATATTTATATAATAAATTACTAATAAAATTCACCTTTTTTTTAGGGAAATATTAATATGATTACAAAAAGGATGAAATAGGAAATTACTTTTTAAAATAGGATAAAATATTTTATTCATAATATTCCTTTTATAATTGATTTAAAACTAACTATACCATTTTAAAGAAGTGTGAAAGAATCAGGAAATTTACAAATTAATATATTATTATTTGTCATAAATTATATAGACAAAAGAGGTAAATATTCAATTAGTCTTTTTTTTATATATATATATATATAACCGCAGGGAAAAGATAAAAGAATAAGGGGAGAAGTCTCTGCAGGGAAAAGATAAAAGAATAATCACAAGTCTACGCAGATTGCCTTTGCCCCGGTTCTGATCTCAAAATCAAATCGATTCACCTTCTCTTGCTCCTCCGACCAACACTTTCACCTTCGTCGACATCTATTCCACAGCTTCTCCGACCACGGTCGCCCTCTAACCATCTCAATTGGCTGCCCCCAATCGCCCATCCGCCCGGGGAGATCTCCCAATCGCCCGGACAGGAGCGTGAATCCTTCAACTTCGACTTCCCCCTTCTTGGTTCAGGTAATTCGAGATCATACTATGTTAGATGATTTCTTGTCGGTTAATATTTTTCTTCAATGTGTGGTTGTCTGAACGCAGGTACAAAAGCTACCTCGGGAACAATGTCAAGATCGGGAAGGTGTTGGGGAAGTTCATGTGTTCCTCCATGCCAGTCGTCGAAGGAGTTGCCACCGGCGAGGGAGCTTTTCCGGTTTCGGTTGGAGCCTCTGCGTACCCAGTACATGTTCAACGTAACGGGTAAGCTTTTAAGCTTTGAATATTTTGTAAGCTTTCATCAATAATTAGTGATTGGGTTCTATGTCAATCGCAAAATCCCTAAATCTTGATGATATGTTTGTTTATTGAATAAAAATGATACATGCTACTGAAATGTATTTTGCCTCAGAACCATTTGATACTTGGCATTGCATTATTTTAATGGACCTAATATAATGAATGCTACATTTATGGTATTATTACCTGGTTTCTGGATTCTGTGATCTTAGTCGAGCAAATTGGTTTAGTATTTGTACTGAAAAAAGGAAGTAGAAGGCAAGTAGGGAGCCAAACACATGTATTTATATAAAGGAGTAAACTTTTGTGATCGGGCAGATGTATATAGAGGGATTATCTTCGTGATTGTTTTGCTGCTGTCTTTTGTAGCTGTTGACGGTTTAAACTGAATTAGATCTTCTCAATTGAGTTGGCTTTGACAATTTATTTGAAACAAGGCATGCTCACTCTCGGGCTTGTACAAGACACTAGTGTGATCACCACTTTGGGAGCACTTCTTTTTACTGCTTGTGAGGAGGTACATTAATCTTTTATTTCATGTTTTTATGTGACTTTTTAAAGTACAATATCTTAGTTTATGTGCATATATATGTCAGTATTTATATGATAATACGAAAATAGTATTGTTATTCTTATCAGCATTTTGCAGGATTAGGTAATAACGTACTAAATTTCTTTGTATTTTCATTCAAACCATTTACTTTTGGTTTCTTGTGTGTCAGGTTGTTCATGACGGGTTCATGGAAGTCCATGATTAAAGAGTTTAGTTCATACAGTTTCCCATGATGTTTTTTTTGGCACTTATATACTTCAGATGCAAAGTTGGTTTATGATTCTCACATTTGGTCTTGCCAATCTTCTATAGTTTCATCTTCAGGTTTCTCATAAAGAGTATAAATAGTCTTGTAAATACATTTATTTATGTAAAATTGTGGGAATAAGCACCTCTTGTGTATATATAATATGTAAGCCGGAGCTTTTTGAGAATCTGGGAGCTCATTTATTCTCCACTCGTGATACTATTTACGAATTCGTAAGTAGTATCGCGAGTGGGGATTTTTTTTGTATGATCCGTAACCTCTTACGAATGAGTAAGACCTTTCTGTTGATTTACAAAATGTGTTACGAATGAGTAAGACTATTCTTCTGGGTTAATTTTTTTTTTACGATTTCGTAAAATTTTCTTACATTGACGTATTTTACCAATCATACGCATTCGTAACAAAATATATTTTACCTTACGAATTCGTAACCGAAGATAATTTAGAGGCGGTTCTGAGGCAGGACCAAAAGAGGCGGTTCTAAACCGCCTCATACGGTACAAAATAACCGCCTCGTAGGGCATTTCCGTGCACTAGTGATGAGACTAAATTAATCTAGATTTCAGCAAATTACATATTTTACTGAACTAAACTAAACTAAATTGATCTATAATATTAAAATAAATGTAAAATAATAAAATCCCTATGAGAATAGTATTACATTCAATAAAAAGTAACTTTATTGGGTAATTTGAAAAGTAAAAGTATTAAATTATAATAATAAAGCAAAATTGACACGTGGGGTTTTGAATAGCCAGAACTGAGCCACGTAAGAGACAGGTGGTTACCGTGAAGTCTCCATCACAGCATGGCGTCACACAATTATCATACTAATGATTAATTAGTTATACATCTATACTTCGTTGGTATTATTAAGCTTAATCATGCGCGCAACACGATTTAGATCTCTGTTACTTACACCTTAAACATTACCTGTAAGTTGTTGACAAGTGCAAGCCATGATAAACTCAGCCGTGTACAAATATTAGTCTCTTATAATTTAAGACTCTATTTCTCATATAGAAATGCAAACAAATTTTTTAGCAGTATATGCCATACTAAAAACACGTAAATATATATTGATCAACCATAAATATATCAATTTAAAACTAAACACTTTAATTCATTTAAAATGCGGAATCAAATATTCAAATAATTAAATATGGTTGAAAATGTAATCTATTTACAATTGAATAAGGGTAAAACTACTTTAAAATTTAATTATAGATAAAATAGTATAATTCTTTAAAGCCCCGTCCAATTCAATCAAGATGATTCTAGATGTACTTACTTCATTCATTGTAATTTACCCAATTACTTTTTTGCACAGTTTTTACAAAGTTGGTGTGGCGCTGATATGAATATACGAGAGAATATTAATAGGTTATATTATATTTTTTTTGCCAAAATAGAAAATAAGTGAATTTATTTGGGACCAACCAAAATGAAAATAAGGTAATTGAAACTTATCCGATAGGAAAGAGCTCCGGAGCCTTCTACATTAAACAACGGAGTGGAATTTTGGACAGAATATTTGGTGTTGATCATAAAATTAAACTATACACCAACAAGTCGGCAAATGTCAACCATGCAGTGTAAAACAAAGCGTGTGGCGTTGTTCAAACAAACTGGATATCACTTCGTTACGTGGCGATAAATTAGGATGTGTTTAATTATCTTTGTTACACCAACTAGGTTGTTTGTGATTAGATGATAGTTGTTACATGTTAGTTGATTATCTGATTTGAATAACTGATTCCATTAGATGATTTGACTAACTGTTTATATTAGCTGATCGTATAAAAGTGTTTGGTAAAATTGACTGATAGTGAATAGCTGTTTGTTTAACAAACAAGGTAAAAAGACATTTAAGGGCCTAGTTATATTTTATTAATAATCATTTTGTAAATAGAAATTGTATTTTTCATGTAATTTTAACTTACTAGAAAATACTATACTAAGTGAATTATAAAGGTAGATATTAATGTTTTTTTAAATATATTAATATAAAATTATTTTTAAAAATAAATTAAAATTTATTGAGCATCACTAATTCAATATTCTTAACTTTAAAATAAAAATTAAATTAAATTCACTATAATTAGATAAAAGCCTATATCTATTACTAAATTTAAAAAAAAAACTAAAATTTTAATTTAGTACTACAAAAATTTGATAGCCTATATCTATTACTACAAAAATTGTAGTATTTTTAAGAATTAATTCATAAAAACCTACAGAATTAGCTGAGATTACAATTTATCTTTAACCAAAATTATATAAACAGAAAATGAATGTAAAAGCTCCATTAAATATATTAAAATATTGTTTTCTAACCATTAAAAAATTCAACGTCAAAGAAATGTGAAGCTGTACATGAATTAAGATTTAAGGGACACAAACAAGCAATTATTTGTACAAAGAGAGGAAAATTTGGAAGTAAACTTCACAAAAAAAAAAAAAAAAAAAAAAAAGGAAGTAAAGAGAGGAGGACAATTAGCTGTTTTAGAAATGTTCATTTTTTCAGCGTTTTGAAAAAGAGTTTTTGGATCAAAAAGATATTTCAATAAGATCTTTACCAAACACTCTCAATTAGATGTTTGACGGTCAAATCACTTAATTTGAGCTAAAAAACTCTTCACCAAACACCTATATTCTTTGGAAACAAATGTACTCCTCTTAAAGATTTGTTTTATTACGTGTTAGCTCGTGGAGAGTACTCTCTACCACAAGGAGTTTGTTGGAAAATGCTAGCTTACCGTTCCAATTTTACTTGACTTTTTAATTATATTGAGTCCATTATTATTTAGTTTGAATTTGAAAAGTCAATTCACTGTTCACTTAGATGGAACATAAAATAGGGAACCGACTTTTAACAATTTATCGGTTTATTTTCCGTTTCTAGGAGTTGAAAAGATTAGGGTTATGTTTGTTAAAACTTATTTCATACTGAAATGAATTAGATTGAACTGAAAATTAATGTATTGAAAAAAAATCAATAAAACTAAATTAATCTAAATGACAATAAATTACATTTTTATTTAACTGACTGATTTTAAAAATGGGGCAAACATGCCTAAAATCTTATAATTAGAAAATGGGTACCATACTACCATTAGAGGTGCGAATTATTAGAGTGTCGAATATAACCAAGTACCAACCAACCAACCGAAGTGCCTTCCATTTCCTTAGCTAATGTCAAGCACGTATGAATGATCAGTTATTTAGGCCAATTAATTAGCTAGTGGAAATTTCCATCAAACGTGAAAAACCATAATATATTGAGTAATTTATTCTACAGTTTGCCATAGCTTATTTGCATATAGTTCGATTCAGTTCAGTTCAATTCAGTGAAAATGAAATTTGATGAAATTCAGGTTAATTCAGTCACACTAAATTCAGTTCAGTACATCAAAAAATAAGCTCTAGCAAAAGGCCTTATTGCACATTTGCACAACTGTGAACGTATAGATTTCATGGTTTACTATTATTATCAGTTTTTATTATTACAAATTGTTAACTAACTAACTAATTATTTAATTTTGCGTGTGAATGGTCTAATTAATATTTTCGCACAAGTCTGCACCGACTGATCCAACGCGGTCCATAAATCTTGTTCGCTTCTTTTTTGCAAATGTCTTTTGTTTATATATTTATAGGATTTTCGCTGTATTTGTGCGTGTTTAATTTGGGTAAAGCCTTGATATTTATTTTGGCAATTATGAAAAGAAAGTGGGGTCGTAAGATTCACATGCATATTTGAGCACTTGTACTGTTTTGTACACTGGAGTACCGAAAAGGAGTTCCGTTTTTTATATTCAATTTTGTTTAGTAAAAAGAGGATAAAGGCATGGTTTTCCAACTTATCCTAAATTAATTCAGTTTGTATTAGACAATATTATTTGATACTCAACCAGATCTGATTAGTTCAATTCAAACAGATAAGTTGGAAATAACATTCCCTAAAAACGTTTTATACTCTTAATCTTTATTTTGTAAATATATCCAGTTTTATGTCGTATGTGTATTTTATATATTCCCTCTGTCCCAACCAAAACTACATCTCAGTAGAAGGTGCACATTTTCTTTTATGGTCTATTACTTTCAATCTTCCTCACTCATTTCTCCCACTTATTTCTCAAATCAATTCTCATTTACTTGTAATCTTTTCTCTCTCTGCAACCCTAATTGAGACGGACTATTTACTTATCTTAAATTTCTTAATACTTGTGATACTTCCTCTCTGCAACCCTAATTGAGACGGACTAGTACCAGTTATATACAGTAAAATATGGACAAGATGTAACCATACATTTCAGGTACGTAGGTGGTGCGCATATATCTACATTCCGCCGTTCTTATCCGCCCCATCCAAACCGGCCGGTCAGGGGCCGCAGGTCCCCATCCCTCCGTGACTCATCACCGGCCTCAGAGGTCACTTACTTAGTTCAAAGGCCTTCATAAATTACTTAAATATTGAATATGCTTAGGAGGTGGCATAATTAAATACATTCGCCCTACAAATGTACTCCACTAAAGTCTAGACACAACAAGTTTGATCGATCATTTGGATAAACAGCGGGATATATTTTTACTTTCAAATTTACTTTATCTGTAGATTGTTAGTGGTAACATAGTAATTGCAAAATTTTACTGGCTCGTGCATGTGAGTGAAAAGGGCAAACGGCTATACTATTAAGTTGTTTTGTCCGATCCTATCTTGTTCTTGTTTTATTATGAGATCATAAAACAATAAGAAGCCGATATAAGAAAGCAATAATGACAAACTAGTTTCTAAAGATATGACTTGGATAAGCATCTGGTGAACAGAATGTTATTCATAAAAAGAAAAGAAAAAAACTGAATGTTGATCAATTTTCCAATTGTTTTTTATCAATTGGAAGAAATTTAAGTGCGATGACTGAGTATTTGCATCCACCTCCAAATAAAGATGGACCGAATAAATGGTGGCCGCCGATGTTCTTCCTCTTTTCCCTTTGATTTTCTTTCCCATAATGGGAAGATGGGGAAGCATGGTTCTTCTCTTTATCGATTTACGGTGAAATAAGTGTGACTAATCCACAAATAAGAGTTTCTTCGATTAATTCTTGATTTATATCGAAGTTTTTTTCCGATCTGGTTATAAAGATCGTGTTTTTTATTTGTTTTATTGTTCCCGATCCGATTGTACGGGTCGTGTTTCCGTTTCGTGATTTGGGGGTTTCAAGGTGCTTGCAGTTTGAAGAACCTAGATCATGTTTTGGATCAAGTGGTGTTGCGGTTGTAGCGGATCTCTGATTGGCGTAGTAATTGATGCGGTAGTCGCTCTTCTTTGCCAAGCGGATGTGATTTTCACAGTTTCAATATAATATCCTTGAGGGCGGTATTATATTTTTTATTGGATCTTTTAAGCTGTAGTAGCAGACATAATTAGTAGGGTTGCCATGTAGTTCGGTTATTCTGTAATAAACTAGTCGAATTGAATGTCAATTCCACTCATTGTAATCGCTTCTGGGCGTTTCCCAGGACCTTGAATGAATTTTTTTTAAAAAAAAATGGACCGAATAAATTGGAGGCGACGTAAAATGGCGATGCAGTGTTGTTTCAATCAAATAGTGATACATTATAATGTTGTTTCATTAAACGGATTAACTGATTTATCACACATTGAAGGTTGAACAATGACACACAAGTACAATACGAATAAAATTATATAAATCTCAGACTTCCATCATAAAATCAATTGGTTGTGTGGTGTAACCTTCGACCTTTATATATTAGTTATAAGGCTAGTACGCTACCGATGTGGGATATCTTAACACGCCGCTCACGTGCAAACGTGGAATTAGTCAACAACTCATATCGGGTCATATTAAGCCCAAAGTAAGGGGCACTCCACCCAGAGGCGGACGTAGCTTATGGCAAAGGTGGCAGTTGCCAGTTGCCACCCAAATTTATTTATTTTTCATATTTTTGTGTGTTAAATTTTGGAAAATTAATATTTTGCCCTTATACTTTTAAAAATTTATTTGAAAAATTATGATTTTGCCCCACCATTTTGGTATTCCTAGATCCGCCTCTGACTCCACTGGGTTTTAAGGGAGAGAATACTGCACCGATTAAATTAAGGGAGATACCACCGGCCCAAAGCGAATCCACACAACGGCCCAGTTAACCCATTAGGGCCCAAGTCCAAATTAAAACCGCCCTAATACCATATTAAATTAATACAAAGTCTTGGGTGAGACCGTCCTACCATAAGCTTATGGTAGGACGAATGATAGTTCATGTGTTTCACAGTTTTGTTTGTTATAAGATGGGTTCATGTGTTTGACAGATTTGTTCTTGTGTTTCACAATTTTGTTTGTTATAATCTGTAACAATATGTAAATGAATTAACAAGGCTGTGAAACACATGAACAAATCCATTAAACACATGAACTATCATTCGTTCTCACCCAAGACCTTCTCTTAAATTATATAAATCTCGGATTTCCATCCTAAAACCAATTGACAATAGGTGGTGTCACATTCGATCTTTATATATTAGTTATTATGGTCGTATGATACCGATATGGGTTGTTAAGTACAATATATTCTGAATTAATGGGAAATAAATTAATTAAGATGCATTGCAGATCACTAAAAATGGGCTAGTTGGTGCCTTGGTGGAGTGTAGAAAGATGTAGAGAGGGCTAAAGTTTAATTAACACATGGCTGATGGCATGCACACATAAACTAATAAACTATAATAAGAATCTAACTTCTAAGGTAAGGAGGAGTTCAACGCGTGAAACTCATGGTCTGCCTTTTACACTCTGTGTATGTGTGTGTGATTTCAACAACGGAATAACGACATAACGTGTATGGACCAAGTTTTTTGTTTTCCCCCCACAAAAAATATAACATAACTAATTAGAAAATCCAAGTAAATTAATCTATGGGTAAATTGAACCACTTGGGTTAGCTCAAGTAGATAAGGCATTCAGTCTGCCCAGCTAAGGCTAGAGTTCAAATTTCCATTTCATTTATTTGTATGAGGTGTGCTCAATCGAATGATGGAAGGTGCATCAACTGGTCACGGGTTTAGGAGGGCATCGACCGGTGTATCAAGTGGAAGTCTCGTTCCACTCAAAGCCAAGCTTTACGAGATCAATAGATTATGCTAGAGCATGATTCTTGTATCAGATTCGGTCTAAGTAAAAGTAAATTTAGTGAGTTTTCTGTACACAAGACATCAAATTTCACTTCAATAGTGTTCAAACTACTCCCAACTAATGTAGTTTATGATAGTAAATGTACACCATGTTTAACAATGTTAGTTACTTTTCTATATTACATATGAATATATATATTATATAGTTGCGTTGTCAACTCAAATGCAGTCAATGTAGACTTTTATTATAAAATGTTTGAAAGGAATATAAAACTTTTTCAAAATTTCCATTTCAGACGATGTATCTCAATGTTTAGAGAAGGATCATGAAATGATGTGCGGGGATTTGAAAGGAGATTCACCATTCAAACTGTCTCATCCTCACAATTAGCCATAAAACGATACTCATATTATGTATTGAATCGAGATACCATACACTGACTCGACAAGGTTATCACTGGATGGTTACTTTTCAATTAGGTCAAACCAATATCATAATTTACGATTATTATTTATTTTGGAATAAATTTGAATTTTTACTATGAGTTGAAGGGGGATTAGTGTTACTTCCACTCCATTTTTTGCACTATCAAGAACAAGAAATGACCTCATGGATCTCCAAGTGGTAGTCTCAACTCTCAACCTCATCCATCAACATTCAACAATGAAGCTAACAGCAAACAAAGGCAATTAAAGGGCTCCCTCTCCACTTCACTCTCACGCTACTACCGCTATTCCCACAATATAATAATACCCGTCTAAAACTCCCCACCACCGCCTCACTCACAATCTCTTGTCGAATACATACAGATGTATTTCGTTGTATTTGCTTTTCCTCTGACCCATTTTTCCCACTAATCCAACTTCTCTGACTTTTTCCTCCGCCGCCCTTCTCCGACATTCAACTCCTCCGTGGTCGCCCTACGACCATTCACACTGTTATCTAAATTAAACTGAATCCAATTATATAGAGAGGAAATAATATAAATGATAAAAATCAATAGAATTGATGATTTATGTGGTCATCATCCAATATGAACTTGTATGTACACCAACAAATTCAACTAAAATCAAATCCAAAAAATAAATAAATCCCAACAAATAGTCTGAACGGTAAAAGAAAAAATCCAACTTTCTACCACTAGTAGTAATAATCACTACGGGCTACTGTTTTAGTTCTTTTCCATTTTCAGGGGGAAAGTAAACCGAATCCTCTTCGCTGGATGGGGACTTTCCACCTCGTCGTCGCCGGCGGCTGCGATCCAGAATTCCGGCAGGGCCGGCAAGTTCAGGTCGAAGTCCCGGTGGCTGTTGGTGGTGGTGTGGGTAGTCGTGGACCCCACTCCCTCGGAGGAGCTCACGCCGCCGCCGCTGCTTCCGGCCTTGTCGCCGCCGCCGATGGTGCCTTCGTAGTGGCACCGCTTGTGGCCACCCAAGGCCTGCCCGGTGGGGAAGCACTTGTGGCAGATGGAGCACTCGTGGGTCCTGCCGCTTCCGCCGTTGGAGCTGGTGGTCGCCGCCGTGGTGGTGGAAGTAGAAGGTTGGTCGTCGTGTCCCCCGCCGGAGACGGCGGAGACCGCCGATTTCCGGTGGCTCGCCTTGTGCCCGCCCAAAGCCTGGTAAGACCCAAACGCCTTGTCGCAAACGGAGCACTTGTAGAGAAGCTTAGGAGCCACAACCGCCGCCGCCGCGGACTCAGTCCTCGCCGGAGGAGGCCTAGCCACCGTAACTCCGCCGCCGCCGCTGCGTGCGAGCATAACCAAGCAGAGAGCCAAATACTCCTCCTCCGTGGGCTGCTGGGAAGGAAGCTCGAGGCTTCTCTGCCTCTTGGACCTCTTGCCCTTCGCCCATGGCTCGGCGACGGCGAGGTGGCGGAGGGAGGGGTTGTCGAAGGGGAAAGACGGGCCGGCGGCGCCGGTGGGAGAGTTCAAAGCTTCCATGGCCATATCAGAGCTGGCAAAAATACTGGAACTGGTGGGGAAAATCTTGAGAGTGGAAGAAGAAATTTTTGTTGTTGGTGGTGGTGTTGTTGAAGTGAAGATGGGAGTGAAGAGTGGGGAAAATGGGTATTTATAAAGGGGAGGAAAGGATGGAAGTTGCGTGAAGGGTGTGAGGAAAAGTAAGACGGTTGAGCAAGTTATTTGCTTGGTGAATTAGTATGAATATTAATTTGTTTTGATACTATTCTAATTAGGGATGCTGGCTGTGGCTGGCACAATTGGTTGAATGATTAAGGAAAGTAGTGGACTAGTACTACTACCACTATTTCATTATCACTAGGCAACATTTTAAATATTTTTATATTCAATTTAAATGAACTTGTATTTATCTCAATTCAGTTTAATTTTCTGGTTATTCGTTTAAATTTATATAAATTTAGTTCGCTTGTTATTAGTAGAGAGGTATAGCTTAGAAAATATGTGAAGTTAATTAATTATCAGTTTACTTCGCAAGTTAAGAGCTTAACATCTTTTCAAAGAGTTTCTGCATGGATAAACAACATTACTATTCACGTTTTTAAAATGAAATGAAATGAGAAATATACCTTTATCATTGTCTTATACATACTTTAATGTCATAGTAAAAACGTGAGTTATATCAAGAAATCAATTGATATTATGGCACTGTCTGATGAACAATCCTTACAAGTAAAACTATCTTAAAAGTGTTTATTTTGAAAAATATATCATGCTTTCAAAATAAAGTTGTTCCTTAGCTATATTTACCAAAAAAAAACACATTCGGAAACAAGTGAAAAGTTGTGTCAAACACAACCTATATTGATTTGTTGAAAGCTATTATTAATTGAGACATATATAAGTATTAAATTTAGCTCTATTCAGTTAAGATTATCAGGAGAAGGATGATAAATGATTTATTTTTTCCCCAATTTTCCAACCTCTTAAATTGAATTAAGCAAAAAAAATAGAGCCCCTAATGTGATGATAAGAATGTGATTAATTAATATATTGAAAATGGTGTTACTTGGGGTCCAAGTGGAGGCAAGATTAGGGTGCCTGCAAGTAAAGTCGGTCAGCACTAGGGATGGCATTGGGCGAACTGGGCGTGGATAGTAGACTATCCATGCCCATCCCCATCTAAAATTTTACTATCCATCCCCGCCCATTTACCCATGACGGGTACAAATTTAATATCCATGCCCATCCAGCTGGATATCCATCTCATCTGGGTATCCGTGGATATCCATGCCCATGTTATACCCACATTCCCCATCCGACTTATTAATCCATATTTATAAAAAATTAACCTAAAATCTATTAATTATCATAAAAATTTAAATAAAAGCACTAATAATTCAAATATATTATATTAATAGAACAAAATCATTTATAATATGCTAATCATTAACTTATAAAATTCTTTTATATTTTAAAATAGACCAAACATGCTTAAAAAATGCTAAAATTATATAATATTATTAATATAAATACAAGTAATACTATTAATATTATATATAACGGATATTATACAAGTATTATACGGGCGGGTATGGGGCGGGTGGGGCGGGCGGGTATGGGGCGGGTATAAAATCAATATCCATACCCACCCATTTACCCATGGCGGGTTTGAATCCAACATCCATACCCATGGCGGGTATAAAAAACTCATATCCATACCCGCCCCGTTGGGCGGTTGGCGGGCGGGTATCCACCAAATACCCGTCGGGTGCCATCCCTAGTCAGCACACAAAGCACAGTGTGTGTTGCGTTGGTTTTAGTGTGTGAAGTGTGTGTGGGACAGTTCATCTAATCTTGGAGGGGAAGGAAATGGAAGGAGTGAGTGAGTGAAGCAGTGACGACGACTCAGTGGTGGTGGTGGGTTGTGAAATTACCAGAAGCCCCCCTCGAGATAAAGATGGGTAGAATTCCGTATTGGTTCACTTAGACTAAAGACTGCGTCAAAGTCAACATTAGATTAACAACACCAAACTCTCGCATCCCCCGTCCACGCGGTCTTTTGGACTTTTACCACTACTTACTGCATTTCTCTTAATTTTCCTTCTTAAAACACCACAAATATTATGTACGACCCGTGATGTTATTCTACTTCTAGACAAATTCAACTATGACCCCTTTTAAAGTTCACATGTTTATCATTATCCATTTGGTGTAAATTGTTGATTTAAAATTCACTAATCTAGTGAAAATATCAACATGTTCTTATTATGAATTTCTTCAAGAAGTGTAGTGGCAAATTCCCTTCTCTATATTTAACCATGTTTTTACCATTATTAAAAATGTGCTATTATTTATAGTAAGTGTTATTAAAAAATTAGAGAAAGTACACCGTAGTCATTGTTGGTTTCCAATAAATGTATGAGTCATTTCCATTGTGATTTTCCATAATGTACGCGATTCAAAATGGTTCTAGTTACAAACTCACATCGGTTCGATGGCTCATTGGGTGCAGAAAAGGGTATCGTCTCAACACTTGGATGGAGCGCATATATTCACTAGTTTAAATGAATTAAATATTGTCTCCTAATCCCGTCATAGATGGTTTTAGAATGTTGCTTTTATAAACAATGAAGCTCCCACCTATTTTATAAATTTAGTATAACCATTTGATTCAATTCACATTTGGTACGTTATATAGAGTTAATATATTACATTTTCAAATGTAGGGAGCTTGATTTTAAACAAAGAACTCCACCCCCAATGGTCAACTAGACTATCTCACACATATTGGTCAACTTCACTCCAATCAATTGCATAATTGGTGAAAATAATTGGAATGTAATATGAGGGATGATAAATATTAAATTAGGAGTGGTAGACTAAAAGCCTATTGTTGGGTTCAAGAGTTGGTTTAGTAGTTAAACAGCAGCGGTACAAACACTAGAATCCACTTTTGCTTGTCAAACAAGCACTTTGATTTTTATAGCAGCCGGCAGCCAGTGTAGAATCAGTAAAAAAGAGAAAGGTAAAATATATCCACTAATCCTGGTAATTAGAGAGCAGTTAAAAAGGGAAAGGCGGCTAAATAACGTTGCTCCATATCCAGGAACCATCAACAATGCTAATTCTGCACAATTTTAAAACTAAAACTACATGAAATCGTACTTTACAGTTCAGTATAATACACGCAGTGGCATTATTAATCGTGTTTAGTGCGTTGAACAAAAGTGGTTAGGTCAAATAATACAAATTCATGCACCAAATGGCAAACGCCAGTGGGCAACTTGACGGACACCCGGCTGCTGTTTCGCCCACCACCATATACTACTAATTCACAAGAGAGAATATATATTTTTCGTATTTGACATGTTTGATTAGCGACCAATGACTTTTGACTTCACTCTATAGTCGCCACACAATACACTTTCTTTTATGCCTCTCTCTCTCCCTGCTTAGTTACTGATCTTATTACGGTTATTCCCCCTCCATTTTACTTTGTTTACCCACCTCTAATTTTAAAAGAGAAAAATGACCACACCATGACCCTTGAGTTTTTAAAAACATTTTTGATATTTTTGGATTCACATTCACTCAATAAATTGTATCTCTATTCAGTGGCGGAATCAGACGGTCGGCTGATGTAATGGTCGACGGCGAGATGATTTTCGTCTTATATTTCTTTATTATGGCTTATTTTCAAAAGAATAAAATAAAATAAACACCAAAACGACGTCATTTTTATGTCGAAATTTCATATTTTATATAGGGCGCATGGCGTAGTTCCGCCCATGTCTCTGTTTATTTTAAGTTTTATGATTTGAAAATATTTAAAGTTAAACAACTAGCTGCCATAATATTAATACATGTTTATGGGAATTCGAACATTCTTAAAAAACTCGGGAATTTTCGAGTACTTGCCAAAAAAATCCATAAGTATTAAAACCGAAACTAATGGTACAGTTGAAATTAAAGGAAAGAAGCATAATGCAAATTACCGAAATTGAAAATATGCTAATTAAAGGTGAATGGAGCTACGGAGTGTGTTTGTTTGGGTGTTATTGTAAGAGTAGTGATGGAACTAACACAATATTAATCAAAAGTGTATAATAGAATTAACACCGTAACATATATATATATGTATATTATTCACATCATGAAATAAAGGTCGCGAGAACAAAATTTACTTCTGAAACTAGAATATTTTAGATTATTTATCAAATTTCAGCGAGTCTGAACAACTTCCCACTACTCCCCTAAATAAATTTGCCAAGTGTAGGAGATTACACGTCTCCATTGTATTATGGTGATGTTAACTTTTTTTCCCTCCCAAAGAAGACAACAAGTTATTTTTTATTAGCTTTAAAACACTTAACTGAAAAGGAGTATACTGTCATTTCATATCGTCCCAATTGGGAGGGGATAAAAAAAATTCACCTAAAAATTTCTACCACACTTTGACCCGTAACTACGTGGCGTGAGCAGAAAAGGTTTGGTGAGTTTGATGAGTGCGTGAACATCACGGAACAAATTAAGGAGATTGTGGAACCTGGGCAACTGTACTTAGGCGATGAGGATGAATTTGAGCCCTTTTACATGAAAATGGAAAGTACCCAAATTCTCTTTCTTTCCATTTTTATATTCGGTTTAGGTGTCCTGCTTTCGCCTTTGACATCTGGTATGTGCCGCAGTAGAAGCTTATAGTAACCACCACGTGTGTTTTCCTGCGTTCACACACCGTCCAAATTCTTCTTGGCCGTGCCGCCGAAGTTTCTAGAAACCTCAAGTCATCGCATACTTTTATGTATATCTCGCGACCGTCACTAGTGAGTCACAGGCCCTGTCCAATAGGGTGCTGGTACAGGTTGCTGGTGCTGGTAGGTGCTGGTAGGTGCTGGTAGATGCTGGTAGGTGCTGGTAGGTGCTGGTAGGTGCTGGTAGGTGCTGGAAGGTGCTGGTAGGTGCTGGTAGGTGCTGATACGTGCTGGTAGGTGCTGGAAGGTGTTGGTAGGTGCTGGTAGGTGCTGGTAGGGTATTTAAATTAAATTAAAATTGTATAATTATGATGTACATAATTATGTACTGTGATTAATAAAATAATGTCAATGTTATATGTTGACTTACATTTACTATTTTTTGATAAGTTAAACATAAGTTTAATTAATCATTAGTGTATCATAAAATAATATCCAATACAATAACTGTAACCAAAAATAAATAAATTATATGTATATTCATGTACATATTATTAATATAAATTTAAAAAATTTATATTAATAATATGATTTTACTTTGGAGACATGTAATTTTGTATCCCAAATTTTTTTTTCTCACAGCCCCTTGACTGTGTTGAAAAACCAAGTGGTGATGTTATCTTATCCCCGGAGGTTACAAACGATGCACGATATTGGCCTTTTTTTGAGGTGATGTGTTGTACTAAATTTCTATTATTTTGTTCATACCAGTTTGACTCATTTTATATGATGAATATGTTTCAGAATGCTATTGGAGCTCTAGATGGAACTCTTATAGATGCAGTTGTTGGTGATGAAGAAGGTGTTCCCTTTTTCACTCGCAAGGGGAAAAAAAGTTGGAATTGCTTAGCACTATGTTCTTTTGATAAAATATTCACATATATTCATGTGGGATGGGAAGGAAGTGCCCACGACTCAACAGTGTGGAGAGATGCATTGGGTAACCCAGAATTCTGTTTTCCTCATCCCCCAGAAGGTAAAATTTTAAATGTACATCAAGTTACCTAACAAATAATATTGTATAATTTGTGTACATCAACTTACCTAACAATTTTTGTAGGAAAATATTATTTGGTAGATTCAGGATATCCAAACACCCTTGGATACTTGGCTCCATATAGTGATGGAGTAAGTCGAAGGCATCTACCGCAATTTAGAAACACACCACCTCGAGGTATGAAGGAACATTTTAACAAACGACATTCTTCTTTAAGAATGAAAGTAGAAGAAGCTTTCGGTCAGTTGAAGAGTTCTTGGAAAATGTTAAAAAGAATGCCCCAAACTGACATTGATTCCCAAAAAGCAATAATTGTTGCATGTTTCACACTTCATAACTTCATTCGCATGCAACAACTAGACATTCCCGTGTTAGATGAATCATTAGATGATAGCGATTAGTAGTATATGTGATTTGTAATATTATTGGAAGTACGAATATGTTTGTAACAGTTGTAAAATAGTTATTTATAATATTGATTTACTAGTACGAAATTGTTATTTAAATAGATTTGA
Organism: Cruciata laevipes; assembly: GCA_963678965.1. Lineage (NCBI taxonomy): Eukaryota > Viridiplantae > Streptophyta > Magnoliopsida > Gentianales > Rubiaceae > Cruciata > Cruciata laevipes. Next base: position 4,032,570 of record OY787639.1, read on the forward strand.
AAAATGATTAATAATTATGAAACTATATATTTGAAGAATGATAATTCATACAAAACATTGTGAAACTAATTTTAAAGAGAAATCATCATTTTGTTGTAAAAAAAAAAATTTAAACAATTCATGTTTGTGAATAGTGACAAGTGCTGGTAGGTGCTGGTAGGTGCTGGTGGGTGCTGATAGAGGTGCTGGTGGGTGCTGATAGGTGCTGGTGGGTGCTGATAGGTGCTGGTGGGTGCTGATAGGTGCTGGTAGGTGCTGGTGGGTGCTGGTAGGTGCTGGTGGTGCTGGTTTTGTGCGCTAGTGGACAGGGCCACAATACCCATTTGTTACGTACTCTTTTTTTTTTTTTTTCCATAATATTGACAAAATTTCCAAGAAATTTATTATTGGAGAAAATTGATATGAACGTTCCTTTTATTACTTCACAAAGATGAAAATTAAAATCACGGATAATGCCATGAGACTTTTCTCACTAAACTGGATTGGATTTACTGTTGAAATACGGTTACGTACACACATTAGCTACGAAGTGATTCCGGGAAGCATCCAGATTCCTCGTTTTGGTACTGTTCAGTTGCCGCCAACTTCACTCCAAACCGTAATTAAATACTAACCGACATTGATTTCAACTCTATCTACTCCATCCATTTCACATGTGTACTTTGACTTTCAAAGTTTTACGGCTTCGTTTTTGACGAATTTTACTACTCCCACGCCGTTGACCAGTTTTACCGAGGCAGGTAAAGTGCATCGAAAATACTATACTATATTAATCTGGTTTTGCAACAAACTTTGGTAGACTTTTTTTTTTTTTTACCAAATGCAAGCAAGTTGTTGTTTGAAGTCACTGCTTACCTAATATTGTTGTTTATCAGTTGCTTGGTGATTGCTGTGACCCGTAAGAAAGAGCTTTGTTTTTTTATAAACACGTGGGGATTATTATATTTATATGCCTTGCCCAATTTATATTACACACGTGTTGGGTGTACTAACCAGTACTCCCTCCGTCCCAGACTAAACTGCACACTTTCTATTTTGGGGTGTCCCATCTTAAATTGCACACACTGATTTTTTTCCATTTTTGGCCATTTTTGGCTGAGAAAAAATAATTAAAAAGACAAATATACCCTTCACACTTAACAAATATTACAAATATTATACCTAATTATGAACTTGGATTTGACCTGGCATTTAGTTAAGGCGCAATCATGCTGCCTAATTATCCCTTTTAATCCAAATCCAGGTCTGCTCCACCAAAACAAATCCTCCACCAAAACAAATCATCCCAATCCGATTAGCTAAATTCCAGATCTGCTCCATCAAAACAAATCATCCCCATCCGAATTTATCTCCCCACTCAAATCGATTAGCTAATTTATGGTGAACCCTGATTCCCTCTGTCAGAGATCTTCATCGTTACCTGCCCCCTAAACGCCCGGAAGCCAAAGGTTTGAATACGATTTCGGATGTGATGGATCTGTCAAAGATCTGAACGCGTCAAACTCAAAGGTCTGTCTGAACGATTTTGGTTTGAACGCGTCGATCTGCCAAAGATCTTCCATCGGTCTGTAAATCATTACCGATCTGCCACAGGTAATGCGATCTTCCCATTTATTCGATCTATTACCATTCATGCTTTATCTGGGTTGCATCTTAGGCGTTATCTGGGATCCATAATTGTTTTACAATGAAAGTCACCTATTTGCTTTCTGTAAATAATTAATTGGGCTTAGTTTTTTAGTCGGACTTTTGTTTTCCTGAGTACATATTTATTTGGGGGTGGAATTGTAGCTGAAATCAGAAGAACGGCTTACAATGACTGGTTGTAAAGAGAAGCTTAACTAAATCGAAATCAAATAAAAGGGAAAATGAGTTAGTTTTGCATTAGAAGCTTAACCTACTCAAATGTGCTAGTTCTTGAGCGAATGCTAATTTAGAACTTATTTTTATGTCAATTCAGGTTATATAAGCACTGCAATATTCTATTCTAATTCCTTCATGCTAATATGCCGAAAACCTGCTTCTGTTTACTTTTTTTGATTCAGTGGTGTTGATCGGTTCAAGAGACAGTTTGCCCATCTTGAAGAGCACTATGGTAAGGATGAAAAAGGCACTCCGCCACTTCAACGGAAACATGTTTCACTGCCTAGGTATGTGTAATGGATGTGTATACATTTTTTTTCTGCTTTTTGAGTAAGGTTTTGGGGTTGTGAACCTGTAATGCCACTGCTGTGTTAGAGTGAATGCGTTTCCTGAATATTTCACCACTTCGAGGAATGGGGACTATGTTTGATCTCCATAGGGTTAATAATTTATTAGTTTAGAAACTTGTCACTCTTCAGTTATATTTCCCTCTTTCTCCTTTTTCCTCACTTGTACACTTTTGTTTTGAACTTTTTATTGTGTGCATGTGGCTGATTTTTTACTCTTGTGCACACATAGATTGGCCTAGGTTTCATAATCTGGATGGTTATATAAGTACATGTTGTATGACTTACCTTGATGCTGTTAGATGATCTGTGGCAACTTGCTGAATTGCATTAGAAGCTTAAAGTACTCAAAAGTGATAATTCTTGGACGTTGTTAGTATTTGTTTTGTCGTCACATTCAATCACCTTGCTTACCAGATCTTGTTGTTCTGCAGTTTAGTGTTGCAGAGCATTGGTTACAAATCTGTACCTGTTGTTGGCCTGCCTTTTGATCATGACAGAGGTAATATATCAACTTGGATGTATCTTTTTTTTCTTTTTTTTATGGTGTATGCTTTTCTTTTTCCTTATACATTGTATGGAAACAAATGAAATGGCGTATTGAATGTGGAGGAATGATGGATATGCTGCTTGTGCGCAAATTTAGTTGGCTTTTCCTTTGAATCTTTCACTTCAAATTGCCTTTTCCAGGTATAGTTCCGAATATTGAAGGTCGTGTTACAAGTGGCAATAGTGCTGGTGGATTGCACTTTGAGAAGCGCTTGTATGGTTGTGGCTGGTTGAAGAGAGGTCCAACTGGTATCATCGGTACTAACCTGTATTGTGCTGAAAAGAAGGTACGAATATTCCCCACTAACATTAAGTGCAATCACCTAAATCTTGGAACTTTGCTTCCTAACCATATTGTTTTGGAACATTGCAGGAAAATTATGGAGTTGCCCGAACTTTCAGATTCGGAGGATACTCCTACAGCGACTCATTTCAGTCCTGTTCAGTTTGTAGAGTTCACTGACAGTTCCGTTTTCGATGACACTGGGTTACACTTGGTTGGCAAAGACTTTGAAACTTCTCTGGGTAGTGAATATGATGATGGGTTGGACTTGATTATTGATTCTGATGAGTTGGACAAGTATGAACTATCACTTTTGTTTTTTAACTAGTATTATGTATTTGTTGGGTTACTGAGCAATGGCTTGTTGTGAACTTTTCTTTGCAGGACAAATATGGAGCTGCCCGAGCATTCACATTCGGAGGATACTCCCTTTTCGACTCATTTCAGTCTCCTTCAGTTTCCTGAGTCCACTTACAGTTCCATTGGTGGTGACACTGAGTTACAATTGATCATTGATTCTAATGAGTTGGACAAGTATGAACAATAACTCTTGTGTTTTAATTAGTATTGTGTGTATTTTTTGAGAATGTTTGGTTACTGAACAATGGTTTGTTCACTTGGAACTTTTCCTGTCAGGAAAAATATGGACCAGATTGTTGATTCTGATCAGAGCAGTGAATATGATGATGATGACCATGGTGTTTACTGTGATGACGTGGCTGTAAAGTTTCACAGATGTGCTACGTTGGTGAAAAAGCCAAGGTTGTTACTTCCTCAACTTAATGAGTTTATTGCTTTAACTCGGGAAGGATGGGTACCAACTCGGGAAAAGTATGAACAATCACTCTTGTCTTTTAATTAGTATTATGTGTTTTTTTTGAGGATGTTTGGTTATTGAGCAATGAGTTGTTATCCTGGAACTTTTTCTTACAGGAAAAAAATGGACCTGCTTGTTGATTCTGTACAGAACAGTGAGTATGATGATGATGACCATGGTGTTTACTGTGATGACGTGGCTGTAAAGTTTCCAAGATGTGCTACGCCGGTGAAAAAGCCAAGGTTGTTACTTCCCCAACTTTGATGAGTTTATTGCTTTAACTCGGGAAGGATGATGGTATGTTTTCTATCCCTTTACGTGGCTCGCAAAAACTTTTCAGAAATGAAATGTTCTAGTGTGATAATTGATGATGAAGATGTATATGATGAATGTTATAGATGTATTATCTTGTATGATGATGGTGTGTGTGGCCTGTTATGTTGTATGATGATGGTGTGTGTTACCTGTGATGAATGCTCCTTATATAGATGACGGTGTGTGTGAAAAGTGTATGGTTAAAATTGTTAAAGCATTGAAACTTGGTTCGATTGATGATGAAGCTTTGTATGATGAATATCACAAATGCAGCCATGCTTTGTAGCTTTAGCTAAACTGATCTTCGCATGGCATAATGTGTGTCGTTCAAGCTCTGAAATGAACTGTAGTAGTTTGCCATGTAGGATGATGATATGGTTTTGCAACTTGTTATAGTTTGTCAAACCAGTCTCGCCCGACTGAATATAAAAAGTTTGTCAAACTTTCTATTCATTGTGTTAAATCTGGTCATATAAAAAGTTTTACTTCTAAACAGAAACATTAGATTTTCAAAAGTTCTCATTACTTCCAAAAAGGGAATTAACATCCCTATTTTACAAGGTTGCCTTTTAAACATGACTTCAAAAGCAAAATGCATGTTTAACCTAGTACAAAACTATAGAAAGACAACCTCTAAAATTCAGTTAACCTTGGATCAGCTCCATGCTAAGCAACAGATCTTGTAGGTTTTCAGTCCTTCCAATCGCCATCATATGTTGTAGGCAGTCCCTAACAAGTTCTGAATCCACAATCAAGTTATGGGGAAGGAGACCTAACCTTTGTAGTCTATCCTTCCCCATATGTGGCAGTTTGAAATTGTTTCCACCCCTGCATTTCATGATTTCAACCATCACGGCTTGTAGGGAGATAAATATCTTATCTATTGTTTTGGGGTCTTCCCTCTGAAATGCATCTTGAACCGCAAGTAGCAAACCTTCTAGATTTGTGCTTGGATTTTGATGTTGCAAAGTTTGAATTGAAGCAAAAAACCCAAGGTCTAATATGTTTAAGTCGGGCGATTTTGGGGGTTGGCACTCCATTTGAATGTTAAAACCATCTGATGTGGCAGCTGCTATGAATTCTGGGTCATTGGCCAATATGTGCGTAGAAGCATTATCTTGTTGTATCTTGATGTTTTTGCTTGCCCAAACTGGCCACTTTGCCTTAATGGCTGGAATAACTTCTTCAATGAGTTTCTTTCTAATGCATACTCTGTCGATAGACTCAATAGGTGCTAGAATTTGTGTGCCTTTCAATCTGTAATTTGGTGTTCCCAATAATCTCAAGGGACTATCTCTCATGGCTGTCTTATGTTGTGTATATGGAAAGACACCTATTTTCCCATCAAAAAGTACATTTCCATCACCGTCTATAAAAGGTCTACACACAGCACATAGGAACATCAACTTTGGAATGTAGTGTTTATTCTGAGTGGTTCTATATGGTTCAGGTTCATTAGGGGCAAGTAAGTACCTTGTTGTTGCCTCGGTGATGTAGAACCACTTTTCATCAATGTGAACTATGTTGTGCATGTCTTTAAATTGCATATTGCATTCCAACTTTGTTAGGCACCACTCTAGCCTTTTTTCCTTGGCTTCCATTGTTAGGCATGGATGAACTGCATTTGAATGGCTCCTTATCTGTTTTGATGCTACTGCTCTTTGAATTGTGCTCTTTCCCACATGTAGTCCAGCTGCCGTGCTTCTACATGTCTTTCTTGAGCTCAAAGGTAAGGCCATTAAGGCTTCCACATCAATGGGTTTCTTGCCCGGTCCCTCTCTTCCATGTCTCCTTGACCTTGCATTTATAGCTTCACCTAATCTGATCTGCTCTCGTGTTCGAGACCAAATTGTGCTTATTGTCCGAATGCATACTCCCCAATGCTCTGCTGCCTCTTTTCTTGTACTGTGACGAAGAACACCTTTTTCTACCTTTTGGAGCAAGAAGTGGACTATCCGCTGCCTCTCCTCGTCAGTCAAATTTCTTCCAACCATGGTGTGATAAATGAAGATGAGGAAAAGGATGGTCCCAAAAGGTTCAGATCTTAGAACACATTGGAAGCTAACCCATTTTGACTTTGTAGAGTAGAAAGTTATGTTGTGTGTGGTCTGTAATGAATGCTCTTTATATAGGTGATGATTCAGGATTTTTACTGGATTTTTTAATTCCGTGAACAGTGCTGAAAATTTGGTTTTGGCTCCAAAATTTCAGTTCTGGAAATTTTGGAGCCAAATCTTAAGGGCCAAACTCAGATTTTAATTTATGTTTACTGTTTGTCCTTTTATTGTAAAAGTTAGAAGACAAGTGGGCCTTTTACTGTTGCTTTACACTGTTACTAAGTTGGAACAAAAACCTCTCTCTGCAATATAAACTGGGACAGAGGGAGTAGTAGTAGCTTTCAGTATGCTAGGATATGAGGTCTGACTTTCTCTCACTAGGTGAGAGCTTTTTTCTAACTTCTCTTTAAAATACACTTCTTCTAAAATAAGATTTAGATTTTCAAGCCTTTTCTTCACACTTTTTCAATTCAGTCATCTAAATCATCTGAATTAGAAGATATGGATACATTTGTGTTCAAAGTCCCATGATCCTGAAGGAATCGGGAGGTGGGTATGGTGGAGGTTTCGACTAGTTAGGAAGAACTAAGGTTTTTGGAAATTTGGGGGTTTGTTTCAAATTAAGGTTGTGTATCAAGGTATAGATTAGATTGGGTTTGACAGGTCAGGATCTGCAGAATTAGTCAGAATAGTTGGCAAACGGAGAAGGAAAGAAAAGATGGTTTTTTGTAGAGCTGATCGGGGTTGCATGCAAACTTAAAAGTGTGGTTTTCTGATCATAATTTCGCTATCTCATTAGCGTTATCATCACAAAATCGGGGTTGACAGGTCATGATTTGCATATTTAGTCAAAATAGCCGGGAAAGGGAGAAGAGAAGTAAAGAGGGTTTTCTGTAAAGTTGATCGGGGTTGCATGCAACCTTAAAAGTGTGGTTTTCTGGTCATTTTTCGCTATCTCGCTAGAGCTATCATCGCAGTAGAACTTTTCCTTCATATCATTGTTATTAGTTTGGTTTTCTCTCATTGGGAGAACTTTGAACCTGTATAATGATGATATGCGGGAAAAGAACAAGATCTCATGGTCTGGATGAGAGGAATCTAGGTCGAAATGAGGAATCAGGTCGATTGGTAAAAAACGTAGGTAGACAAAGTGATATGGATCATGTTGCTGGTCTAGGACTGAGGGAGGAAGGAAAGCAAAGCGAGCACTCGGCTTGTGATAAAGCACGACGGGTGGTACTGGGAGATTTTGGATGGTTTATTCCGATCAGGAAAAATGGAGCTTTGATCAAGAACGGATGTTTTAAGATTAACAGAATGATGACTAGATTCGTGAATAGGTGTCATTCATTGTCATTATCACCCAGTATCCTGAATGTATTATTAATGGAGGTTATCTATGTTGACGTCGCAGAGGAAACATGCAAGAGTATCAGAGTTGCTCTCCCTGTGGAAAATATGAGATCAGAGAAGTCTTTAAAAGTTTTCAACTTATTAGGACATTGGTTTGATGATAGAGAATTCAACATGGAAACGTTTCAAAATGTCTTTCAGAAGTGGTGGGGTGTGGAAGTCAAGATAACCAAGAAACTGCACAACAATATGGTTCTTAACTTTGAAACAGAAGAAGACATGTTATTCGCCTTGCAGAACAATCCATGTTATGTTGAAGAAGGCTTATTGGGATTAACGAGATGGGAGAAGGAGCTCCCGCTTTGGAGCATAAAAATCTCAAAACCGCTTATAAGAATTAGACTCCTCGATGTGCCACAAGAACTGAAAATTCAAAATTTAGAGCAAAAATTGGCGTGTATGATTGGTGAAGTAGCTCGTAGCAGAAGTGGATGAAGTGTGGAATCCAAGGATCAATATGTAGAAGCATTGGTTTGGATAGATCCAGGAAAGCCCTTGATTCCTGGTTTCATGGTATAAGAGAAAAATGGATTGTATGTGCTTATGAGAAAGTCTTCAAACTCTGCTCTCAATGTGGGATATTTGGTCACCCTATATCGAGATGTAAACTTTCAGGAGAAGAATTTGAAGGACTTTGTAAGCAATTCCATATGGCAGCATCTCAAAAGGCAAGGTGAATTACTAGGCATTACAATAGAAAATGAGGATTTGGAGAGATGCTCAAAGTCTGATACTGAGGCAGAAGGGAAAACAAGAGTAGCTGAATTTAGGATGACTGCACAGGGAGGAAAACGTAAGCGCTCCGTGATGGAATTGGATGAGGACGAGTTGTTAACGGGTAAAAAACAAAAGACTTCTCCCCTGCAGGAATTCGAGGAAGGAACATCTGAAATGGAAGTGGAGGATCATGAACCAAAAAGAAATGGAAACGATAGGGTGTTTTCTTGGGAGAGGATGAAGAAGAAAAAGAAAATGAAGAGTTATGATGGAAAAGAAGACATACTCATAGCTCAAACCAAAAAGCTGAGAGGCATGGAATGCACTGAATTGATAATGGAATTCCGTGTGAATCTAGGTGACCATCAGGCAATTCGAGAAAAGATCCAAGAGACCATACATACGTTTTCAGTTTCAAATACATGTGAAGTTGTCAAGGAAGAATTGAGTGGAGTTGGTAGAGAAAACCAGAGTAATCTTTCTAGAAGGAGAAAAGCCATCTTTCAGCAGGTTTTTCATAGGTCCAAACAGCACCGGGAAAGCTGGATTGAACTGAATAATAACCATGGAAACCTTAGTGAAGGTGTTGAAAACTGGTATGATAGTCCAAGGGCTGAGATGAATAGGAGAGCTGATATACAAAAGGAAGATCGAGGAAAAGTTCAGAAATATGTTAAGGTGTTCTCATTTTCTGCTCCACTTATGGGGGAACCAAGAAGATCTCCGGAATGTATCTCCAGGATGGCCAATTCAGGCAGTTTGGGAGACAGGATACTGAGCAGGAATCGATAGCTTGTTAATGGAGACAATGCAGCCTTAATATTCTGGCATCTGCATTTCCTTCTCAACGAAATGTTCTCAAAATTCAGCCTAATGAACAAGGAACTTTACCAGGCTCCCGATTCAGGCAGCAAGGAAATTCGGAAAGAAACATAGAGCATTACAATCCCACACAGTAGACCCTATATAAATACAACATGGGAGCTAACTGTCTTGAGGGAATTCTGGGATAAGGATGTTGTGGTGCTTAGTAGAGAGGGGAATGAAGCTCAGAATACAGAGATCTGGATAGACATTTTCATTCTGCTAGCATATTACTTATGTATCCTGTTGCAAGTAATTGCTAATAGGGAATCTGAGGATGCAATGCAACAAACAAAGGTAACAGGTAAGGGAAAGGAAAAGGGCAGAGGTCCCAGATTAGCATGCTACCAAGGATATGAAGATCAGAGAAGGAGGATGTGTGGAGCAAGATCTGGAATTTCAAGGTTCCATATAAGTTGCGGTCATGTTCAAGAGGCTGATGGTTCATTATAGTTGGATGCATTACAGTCTGGTATGAGCAAATGATAAATTTCACGTAGTTATTCAGATTGAAAAGTAAATTCACATCCTGTATGCCAGAGCTTATCTGTAAATCAGTTCAGTTCAATGAAAGTGTAATTTGATGAAATTCATATTAATTCAGTCATGCTGATTCCATTTTTTCAAAACATTAATTTTTATTTCAGTTCAGTTTAGTACACAAAGAAATAAGCTCTAGCAAACATGGCGTAAATATAAATTTGAAGGTGTTGAATTAAGCTGGACAGCTTCTGAATGTTGAAAGTTTTGAGGATTTCTTGGGCCTACAATTATATTTAACAAAAACTTGAATGTTAACAAAATTTATTATTTAAAACTTAAGGGATTTAAATGAAATAATAAATGTTAATTGAATGCTAAATTTAATGAGGGGTGATTAAGTAAATTTATCACTAAATGGGTTGTATACTTAGGATATTGGGTAGTGGATTTAGATATTTGTGATTAACATTCATATTCATATTCATATTGGCAGTGTTCATATTTCACCGAAATCACCAACATCATACTCTAAAATCACTATTGATTCAGAAAGTCGTTTGCATCCTAAAATTACGACATCGTCTTGCTTTTCACAAAAGCATTCGACACCACCCACACGATCTCGCCTAGCCGCACAAACACATCTGCAAAACATTACATTATGGTGTTTGCGATGATAGTAAATCTCGTTGCTGCCGCTAATCTAGACGATTTCTAGTGATGAACTTGTAAAGCAATGAAGGCTTGAGTTTATTTACTGAAATGGCTTTTAGTTTGATGGCTATTTCGAAATTGAATAATTTATTTTCGATCCATTGACTCATATGTAATTGTTTCAAATAAATATCATACATAGTGAAGATGTATTTAGAAAATATTCATTCATGCATGTAATTCATTGCACATATTAGTATAATCCACAAAAAAAACTACTTTTAAATTATTTTTTGGGTCAATAGTTGAAACTTATACAGTAGCTAGTGGTGTCAAGTAGATTTAGCAAACAAATTTCCAGCCTAATCACAACGAAATTCGTCGATTGGATTTTGGGTTAATCACACTGAAAATTATGCGGGCCTTCGGATATGGGCCTGGTACCCAAATTCAACAATTTGTAATCAAATCACAATACAATTAAATCTACTAGCATAATAAAAGTCAAATTGCCCTTCTGGAAAACAAAATTCAGAAATCGTAATCGGAGATGTCGTCGAACTCGCAGCAACCGAACGATCCACGCCTACCGTCGGCAGTACGGCCGTACAAGGCACCGGTGGTGTCGCCGCAAGATCTCCCCGTCGATTACTCTGGATTCATCGCCGTCATCTTCGGCGTCTTCGGCGCCATGTTCAGGGTCCGTTTCCTCACTTTGTTTTTTTTTTTTGCTGTTTAATTTTTGGCCGTATTGATTGTTATTGATTTGGGGAATCGAACTGGTTGTGCAGTACAAGGCGTGCTCGTGGCTGGCAATCATATTCAGTGCGCAAGCACTTTCTAACATCAAGAATTTCGAGAACGATTTCAAGCAGATCTCCATGGCTATGATGTAAGCTCAGCTCTTTTTATCTCGTTATTATGATTTTTTTTTTTATAAAAATTGAAGCTTAATTCCTCAGATTTCGTTTGATTGTTCAAAACTGAGCCAGTTTAGTGAAGAGGTAGATGCAATACTTGTTTTAAGCTTAGGAATTAGTTATATTTGTAATCAAGTTTATAAAACAAAGAACATTACTTTGTGAATTGTGATCAAATATTCCACTGGATGTTAACGTTTACTCTACAACATAAATATGCTGAGAAACATATTTTTTTTTTCAAAATTAAAGCTTAGTTCCTCAGAGTTCGATTGATTGTTTAAATCTGAGCCAATTTAGTGAAGAAGTAGATGCAATAATTGTTTTAAGCTTAGGAATTAGTTAAATTTGATATCAAGTTTAGAAAATAAAGACTTTGTGAATTGTGATCAAATATTGCACTGGATGCTAACGTTTATTCTAGAACATAATTATGCTGAGAAACATGATTTTTAATTTTGTTTTAGGGGTGTGAATGGGAAAAAGTAAGTGTACCCTCCCAATCTATGAAAAAGATTAGCTATGAAAATATTTAGAAATCTTGCTTGAAATAGTTCGGATATGTTCCTAAGATGTTCCATAGGATTTCTTCAGAGTGTAAGTGTTCCATAAATATTTAGATGTTACTCTTGAACAAATTGATATGTCTGAACATAGCGAGCTTATAATGGTATTGTAACAGAAAAGTTTTGAGTGATACAAGAATGAAAGACATGAGATGTATATATATGAAATGTGCACCAACATCTAGATGATGCATATGATCATATGACCGAAGTCACAAATAGTAGCTTAGTTATTGTTGTACTTTACTTGTCTGGAAAGTATCGAATTCTACAAAGTTTCATGATTTATGTATAGACTGCAATTGAAAAGATGCTAACTTGTTCTGATGAATCGAATCACTGTTAGATATAATCCTGGTTTGATGCGAATCTTCCACGTAAATCACTTAGTTTCAGCGGACTTGTTCTGGTTAATGACTGCTTATTGCTTCTCAGCATTATGATACCTGCGTCTAGTGATGGGAAATTATATTATGATCTGTTTAGTGCTACCTGTTTTTAGTTTTCTGTATCAAACAAATCTAACATTTGCGTTTTACCTCCCTCGAATTTGCCTATGTAGGTTTGGGATCATGGGATTGGTGACAAACTATCTAGGAATGGGGCAAAAGGTGAAGCGATGATGTCGATCCCAAGTTCACAGTCTATACGGACATACGAAAGTGGTCGTATTGTCTAGTTTTCTTTAACTTTGTTACCGATGTTTTCTGTAGACATTTGTTAAAACCAACGAGCTTACTAGCCAAAACTGTAACTTTACATTTTGTAATATGATTCAGTTCTTGCATCAACGTTTATGATTTATGGCTTCTGAATTTGCTTGCTTCGAACATGAAAAACTGGTTTCTAGAGTGTGCAAGATTTCATGCGAATCGGATGCCTAATCTACGCATCTTTGAAGTGCTTTACTTAAGGCAGGCATGGATCATGCACTTCATGTGAAGATCATGATTCTTTTCAGACACATATTCCATCCTAAAACATGCTCTAAGAGCTTACGTTGTCATCATCATCATCATTCATCAGTCATCACCACAACAACGGTACATAGTGCGCATATATGTCCTGGAGATCTATATTATTATTCATTCTTTTTTCTGATTGGCTGATTCGTCCTAGTAGCCGACCAATGGACGATATTCATGCTTACACTACCCTTTGACTTTTCGTCTCCATCCACACAACCGACCATTTTCTGACAACTTTATCCTCACATTTTCTGTAAAATTTCCATAAATGAACTCCATCAGCGCCCTACGTTTCCCCCAGCCCTGCAGGCCCAAATCGGTCTTTTCTCACGCGGGAAGATATTCCCAGAGTGGCAATTCCGTCATATTGAGCTTACCTAGTATCTCAAAACCCACCAGTTGTACGAGGAGGAAGAGTGTTGCAGTAGCCGCCGGAGAAGACATGGCGCCATCGGTTGTTGACGATCGGATCCCTCATATTACCTCCACCATTCGGGTCATACCCGACTTCCCGAAGCCCGGGATCATGTTTCAGGACATCACAACGTTGTTGCTTGACCCCAAGGCTTTTAAGGACACCATCGATCTGTTCGTGGAGAGGTATAAGGATCAGAAGATTGATGTCGTTGCTGGTCAGTAAAAACACATTCTTGATCTTCAGTTTTTACCTTTTTTTACCAGCTCCAGTGTACTTCATGATAGTGATTTTGTGTAAAAAAGATAGCTACTAAGTGGAAGATCAGTCCTTGAAGCTGAACTACTTGTTTATACGCTGTGATTAGCTTCTGTGCTTTGTATGGAGTTTTTTCCACATTACTGCAATTAGTTCAGATCAGTTCAGTTGTTATTGTAGATAGAGTTAAAATCAAATCAGTTATTTTCAGTGAGAAAAGACCAAGGCTTTACTAGATTTGATTTAGGATCTGATGAAAATTTTGGAAACAAAACAAGGGTAGGATAAGTACAGAGTAGGTGACTCTCCTTGTACCTGGTAATGCATTAAGTAAATAGAGAATATAATAACAAGTTAAGTTGGGATTCGGAACTAGGTATGTGGTATTATGGTGGAGATTGCTCACTTTGGGCTAATGAATAGTAAGAGATTGATGATGTTCTTGGTTGTTTGTTTCTCAGTTGTTAATTGTGACTGCTTTGCAATGTTTATGACTACTTTGTATTAGACTGGATTGTCTTGATTGACTGTTATGAGATGTCTACTTGCTTCTGCTCCAATGTTGAACATGCAAGTTTACGCAGGTGTTGAATTTCTTGGACGTGGTTATTTGTTTCTTCTGAGTTGTATATTACTGTGTTTTTCAAATTGTGATCGCTTTGCAATGTATATGCCTTCTTTGTATTAGACTGGATTGTCTTCATTGCTTTTATGAGATGTCTACCTGTTTTTTCCTATCTATGTCCTGGTTTCCTGGTCTGTTTCTGCTCTAATGTAGAACATGCAAATTACGCAGGTATTGAAGCACGTGGATTTATATTTGGGCCCCCTATTGCTTTGGCAATTGGTGCCAAATTTGTTCCGATGAGGAAGCCTAAGAAGTTGCCCGGTATGTGATACTTTCTCATTTCTCTGTTAGTTCTGTCTGCTTGGTGCTTGCTCAACTGTAGTCATGGATATGAAGTGTGAATAGGAATATAAAGAATTCAAAACATGCATATTACGACTGCTTGGTTTCATCCCTTTTAAGTTTGACAACATATTAGTGAATCATTTGAAAATGTTAGTATCTGTTTGGGATTTGGAGACTACCTGTGGAGGTTTCTTGGTTCTGTTATTCCAAGTATCTGCAGCGAATTTCTTTGTCCACCATACTTCTCTAATCCCTTTGTTTTAAGCAAACATTTTTTGAAAGTGAATTTGTCGTGTCATGTCTTTTTTAGGAGAGGTAATTTCTGAAGAGTACTCGCTGGAATATGGAACCGATAAGATAGAGATGCATGTTGGGGCCGTTCAAGCTGGAGAACGGGCTTTGGTTGTGGATGACCTAATTGCAACTGGTGGTACCCTAAGTGCTGCGATCAGGCTACTTGGTAAGTGTTTCCTACGAAGTTCTTGATGCATTTACTATGTGGACAAACCTGCTATTTTCTCTGATATCATTTTTATCCCTGTCTGTTCCGTATAATATTCAAATATTACAGCCTTTCATTTTCACCATTATTTATTGTTGCATGTCATGAGACTTTCCGAGTTATCGATGTTTTTCTACTGTATCGATGGTCTTTGAAGAATTGAGTCAATTTCTGTTATATGATAGATGATAGATCATATTATTCATCTAATGTATGAACAATTGGAATTCCTGGAAATTTTAAATTCAAATTTGCTTCGTTTCAATGCAGAGCGTGTTGGCGTGGATGTGGTTGAATGTGCGTGTCTTATTGAGCTGCCAGAACTCAAGGTACACCTCTTTTGCCCAACACCCTTTCTGCATTAAGCCTCCCCTGTTCAACTTCCTTTTGCAAAACGGCTGAATCCAAAATTTGGCTTTATATATTTGCTAAAGCATTATGATCTTAAACTTTTATCTATTCTCAGCATTATGATCATAAACTGTGTTTTTAGAAACTCAAGACTGTTACATTACTTTCCCCCTAGTAATTACATGAAATAAAGTGACAAACTTCTGAAATCTCAGAGCATGCATTAATATCCTGATGTTGGATTTTGTTCAAATGTAGGGTCGTGACCGATTGGGAGACAAGTCATTGTTTGTTCTTATAAACTGATTGATCAAGGGATCATTAGCAGAAGGAAAAACATGGCGGTTTATCAGTCTTTTGCCTGGATTCTTATCTTAGAATTGGATTAAAACTGTTATTTGGTAGGAGTGAAAATTTTCGGAAGACTATAGATTAATTTAAATAATCTGCATCTGTTGATGAATGATGTGTTCCGTGTTCAATTCCAGTCTTATCAGCCGATGTATCTTGATTATTATTTTATGGTTTCGCCGTATCTTATGAATTTATAGTCGAGATATATTATCAATTATATTATATCCACTTTCTTGGCTTTTGATTCTTCATTGATGAACTTATTGAAGCCAACTGCCATAGCCTCTGATTATTCATCCCTCTGTATTTCTTTTTTCCCATTACAAATGAAAACATTATCGGCAAATCTGAACTGTAAAAACTATTTAAATCATTATTTACTTGACTATTTTCACATACCCCAATTTGCTTCAGAATTACAATGAACTGCTACAGATTCTCTTTAAAACCAAAACACGGTGCTACCTTTTGCCTCGGACCATTGAACTTCTTTTGACACTCTTGTTCAAAATGACACTCAGTCTCTGTTAAACGAGGCGAGTATTTAAAAGAGTCGACTAGATAGATGTTCCCATTCGATATTTGCCTTTCATTATTATAAAATTTTAATTATAAAAAATACTCCGTTGACACTTTATAGTAAATTTTAATGTAAAAAAAGTGTAGGGTCTTTCTCTAGTACAATATATTAGAGTTTGGATTCGTAAGAATGTGATTGGATTCGTAAGAATGTGAGAAAATTATTGGTTACCGTCTATTAATCTAGGCCATCCAGGAAATTTCATTGGTAGGGGGCAATCCATGGAAATTCCTTGGCTAACATCTAGGAAAAGGGGAGTTTAGATGAAAAGAAGAGTTTGGATTCAGACATTCATAATTGGCTAATCAAAGGCTGTATAGATTTTTACAAATTCATCAACCCATGGAATAAAAATATGATGAGGATGATAACCACAACTGAGAATATATAGAATCTTTTAAACGAGTAAAAAATCCAATGCAACTTAGTTTGCTAAAAATAAAATCAATAAATTTACCTATAATATATATAGCATTTTTTGCGAACAACTTAACTCAACCCATACTCGCAAAAAACATTAATAGGTGTTAATTTTAAAAAATTGCTTGCAATAGACTCGCCGAAAATCATGTTCAAGCTATAAAAAAAACCCTATATATATATCATCTCATAATAATGAATTTAAAAAATATATGTGTAATTTAATATGAAAATTAAATTTAATCTATACTACATATAAAATGAGCAAGTTTTTGCCATGTGGAGTTCAAACATTCATTTTGCCACGTGGTGTTTCCGCATTGATTCACTTGATATTTTTTAAAAAAACAAAAAGGTCAATTATATAAGCTCTATAGTATGTAAGCTCTATAGTATGTAGTATGCATCACAATGGTGCACCTCTTATTAAGAAATAGTAATTGTATACTTTAAGAGCCATTAATTTAAGAGGTTATTTCTTTTCGTGTGTTTGACCAATCAATAATAGAATTGTATAGTTTGGATATTAGCGTTTCGCGGTTACATGTTAGCTGTTAACTGATTTTATTAGTTGTTTTAACTTGCAGTTTGACTAGTTGTTTGTATACGAGTGTTTGAACAAATAGCTTATATCGGTTTCGCAAATGATTTGTTTGCTGTGAGAAATTTCATTAGAAAAAGGAAATTTTATTAAGAATAGGATAAAAAGGAAATTTTAATAAAATTTGACATACGTTCTATATTTAACCAAACACATGAACTAGTTGATTTGTTTAACCAAATGCAAATGATTTGTTTTCCCGCATTTTATAAATCAGAGTATTCACCAAAACAACTAATTGAAAAATCTTCTCACCAAACACATGAACTAGTTGATTGACCAGTCAAACGTTCTATATTTAACCAAAAGGTTAAACGCTTTTCAAAACGCTACTCTCCAAACTGGCCAATGCCATTTCATAGTTATTATTTAAATAATATATATAATGGAAAAAGTGTTTCTTAATATATGCTACCTTGCTATTTCAGTGATTGATGCGAGTTACGCTTCAATTTACTAAGTAGACGTGTTTCTCGGTTGCATGATAGTATTCCTTTAGACGGTATTACATTTTTTATAGAATCTATTAAACTATAATAGTACATAAACTATCAGTCTAGCTGTGTAATTTAGTTATCCTTATAACAGGTTAGTTGAATTTGATGTTAATTTAACCATAATCATTCTAGGTGTTTCCCAATGCCACGAAAGAAGAATATTATATATAGTATCATATAAATATTTTATGTAAAACTAAACTAATGATTTTCACCTTCCAAGAAAATAAAATAAAATACTACTTTTGAACACTACCTAGTTTTCTTTTCGAAAAGGGATAAAAATGTGAACTGCACACTTTTGTACTTAACACCTTACCATCGAAAAACGTATGGGTATTTGGTTGGATGTTTTTGACATCTTCTAACATTTCTCACCTTCACACATAAAAATTGTGGGGAATTTTTTGACAAAAATGGGACTGTGCAAACTGTAGACGCCCTCTATAGATGGTCATGTACTTCACAAACGGCTAAAATTCTACCATCCCTAAATAGTTCACTACCACAGTAACTATGGAACTCTCCCCTTCACCGCTTCTTTTTTTGCTATGTTTTGATTTTAACACGGATGTAAAAATGTATTGATTCTTAAGTAAACCACATGGACTTATCTTTCCATTCCACGTCATTATGAAAAAAGAACACCCAAAAAATCAAGAGTGCGACCTAAAAAATCAGCTGATGTATATAGGATAATGTCAACTGATTTTTCTACCCACCGCCAACGTTTTATTAGTGTCGCTAATTTAGGTTTAGGGGCTCTGCATTGCCCACTAATTAACCACCGCCTTTACGCGTGTCAGTTTCTCATAAACTGGCTCGCACTGTACAAGTTCTGCTGCTGTACTACAGTACCAAACTCCCCGTTGACTCCCACTTCACTCACTGCGTTGACATTTTATGGCCTTCTAGAAGCAGGCGAAGAAGGAAAATTAGGGGTTTTTAAAGTTTTGCTAATTCAACTAATTTGACCTCTAATCTTTTTATTAGCATTGATGCTTCAACTACTGTGAAAATGAATTATTTGGTTGGAGAAGAGAGTTTAATTAAGGATGTATTAAGGTGTGGAATGTGCCCTAATTTATTTTTTCAATTAGTTAATCATGGTTAATTAATGTAAGAATATATGTATGTGGTATAGTAGTTAGTAGCGGGGTGAAATGTGCCATCCTAGGTTTTTATAAATATTTTTTGTAATCCTAATTATAGTTTTGGCTCTAATTTTGAAGTTATAATAATATATATTTTTTGTTAAGTAGTTCATGTATTTTGCTTGTAATTTGTATATATTCATGAGAATAATATAACGGATATTTTAGTTTGTAATATGATAATTAGTACAATTTTATACTTAGATATGATGTTTAGATTGGATGTTGATTGTTCTAATAATCATAATGATTATTGGACGATTTTCCTCAGCTTAAATGAATTTTTAAAACTTTATTTTTTTAAATGATTAGTTTTCATATATCTTATGTTGGAAATTAAAATACTTAGCCTTCGTTTCGATTTATTCAATTTATCATCTTCGGTTCTATCACTTAAGAGATTGGGACTTAAATTACAATCTCTGAGTCTCATAGAATATTTGCTTTTTTTTTTTATTATTATTGCAATAGCAAATTGAAGAGTAGCTTTCCATATCAACTATAAAGAATCAAAATTAAATTAAACGCATATAAATTCCTGTGAAATTTTAATAATTTTTTTCGAGGCTGACTTTCACTAGTTAGTATATAATAATTGGTGAAGAAAAATTAATGAAATGGAACATGAAAAAAAAATGGAAGACTTAATTCCATAGTCTAATTTATGTCTAAACAATATGAAAATAAACAGTAAGATAGTAGAAGAAGTCAATTCAACTCGTAACTTATTGTAAGAAATGTTATTTTTTTTAAAATTGTCAACTTCTTATAATTAAAATTATATATCTTTACTTTTAGAAAAACTGAAAAGGGAAAAAGAAGAAGTCAAAGATTAGTATATCACAACAATTTCTGGGTCTGTGTGTGAAGGTTGATGACCTTGACATTAAAACTAATAAAGTATATCTTTTTGATAAAAAATCTCATGAGTTGACCAACCCGATCACTGTAAATGTCAACCTCAGTATCTTATTTATTTTTTTGGTCAACCTCCATATATTTTGGACTTGCTATAAACAAAAATCAAATTCAATCATTTTGTGCTTGAAGATTTGAATCTTTTGGTTTTCAAACGCGTTGTTGATCATGATAACATTAAAAAGAAAAGTTAAGGACAATGTATTCAATGCATATGTATGAATTTATGTGAACCATTACATTGTATAAGAGACCAAATTATAATCTCAACATTTTTCAGAAAAAAATGGAATTGATTGCAAGGAGCATAGAAATGGAATTGTTAGGACTCGGAGGGAAAGCTTATTTTGAATTAGTGTGTCCGAGGGAAAGCGCATTTTGATACCCGCTAACAATTTGACCTCACATTTGATATCCTCTGAAAATTACATACTCCCTCTGGACCAGCTGTTTCTGCACAGGAGATTTTTTTCAGTCAACTATGCCAAATTTTGACTGAATTTTTGAATGCATAGATAAATAAAAATACTATCGTATCTAATATTGTTGGAATCGTCATAACATGTAGTTTATTAATATCAAATTTTCATATCTTTATAATATATGTAGTTAAAGATATTAGCAGTCAAACACGTGTATTGAAGACCGTGAAAAGTCAGCTGTGCACATCCAGCTGGTACAGAGGGAGTAGCATATTCTTTGGTTCAGTTCACTAAAACGAGTGTCTCAACCTTTTCAGCTTGGACATCTCCCCTTATCTTTATGTCAAACGATTCTGGACGTTTTCCGGGGCCTTGAAATGATACAATTATAACTTCAAAAAAAATATAAAAAATTGACCTCACAAGCAATTTCAATGACAGGGAAGAAAAAGTGATTTATTCAAATTTGTGACATTCATAGAATGATTTTAGTGTGGTCGCACAATAGTTAATCGAATGTGAAGCGTTAAAATAAAGTTGACTTCGTTTTCTTGTTATAAGGACTGAAAACGGTAACTATATTGAATTAGTGTGTCCGAATTCTAAAATAGAACGATATTCAAATGTATTCATATATCAATTTCTGGGTCCGCTAATGCATATATGTGAACTAATTTTCAATCGTGGAAAAAATGGAATTATGAATACCAAATTTGAATTCGATAGATTTCAATCGTGATATGAAAATTACTTTTTCCACATAAAATATTAGTTAGGAAATTTATTGTTTACCCTCTGAAAGTTTTTATATCATATTTCAATAGCCATTGACCAACTTTTATGATACATTAGTGAAAAAATAGTAATAGGTGATCATAAATTCCTCATAAATCCTAAGCACAATGAAATTGTAACAACTTATTATTATAGATACAAACACCTAACATATACGAGAAGTATCAGTCACATAATAATGATGCATGTGTATCAAATCACCACTTAACTTCATCTCGACTTGCAAACCACTGTCAGCGATCAACCAAGATCTCACACTTGACTAGTAGAATCTGATGGCATTTTCCAAGTGCTTCAATGCCCGGGCCCAGAAGTACAAACCTGACACTTCCATGGCGGGGTTTATCACGGCATGCCCAACAAACTACACCCCAATTTTGCATGTTCCAAACCAACTATTAGAGTGTAGGGTGAGTCGGTGACAGCTTCCAATTTGCACCAATGATTGTGTAGTATTTGAACCATTATCAAATTGCGGTGATAAATTTCACCACACCATATCATATTCTTGTAAGGGGACGTATCACCAACATTAGTCCATCACCTCACCTCACCGGCTCTCATTCAAAATTGGGGGGAACTTGTTAGTTTTCTCCTATACGTATATGCAATAAGTCCCTTGAAGTTTGGCGATATTTCAATGTGGCACTATAAATAAAATAATGGTATTTTGACCCCAAAAGTTACGAAAATAAGGGTTTGTCATGTCCCGATTCGCTGTGTGGTTGTTCAAACAAGGCTCAGTCTAATAAATTTAATGTCTTTATTAGAGATAATGTCTTAAAGCCCGGGGGCTAGCTTTATGGAAAGTATTTGAGTATCTCATATCGGCGTTGATTTTGTGTACTCCTGTACGTATATGTCATATCAAACGGTTTATTTTCAATTTTGAGTACTTAAAAAGATGAAACAATTATAAATCAGGGTCTCGTAAATTCTCGCCATTTACATTTCCACATATAAATGGTGAGATCCATGTGGCTAAGAAATATTCTGTCTCATGTATTGAGATCTTAATTAATTCGAGACTGATTACCTCATTTCTAGTCCCTCAAACACTTTAAATAAAGAGATCAAAACCGGATACACTTTCATGTGGTATAATTTACAAAGTCGGCGAAAGTCAATAAATTCCAAAGCATTTTCTTAAAATTTGAGGGTATATAGGCACTTAACAAATAACTCAGAAATAAATATGCATTCTCTAAATTGTAATATCTCATTGGATATATCCTTCCAGTGCAACATCACTTAATTATTTTAAACACAGATTATCTTCCCAAACTCTAATACCTAGAAAAACATAAATCGCGAAATCACAAACACATGGTATATACATCAAGATCGATCGAGACAAAAAAACACAAAAACCACGGCCTCTAAAATCAGATAAGAACAAAAGGGTATAAGTTCAATACTGTTGAGAAACAATGCTATTCAATAAATTCGTAAATATTTAATTTATAAACAATAAAAAATTAAACACTATGTTTACTTAATTATATAAAAGATACTTGAATCTTGATCATATCACAAGTTTGATAAGAGATACTGTCACCAGTAGTACTTTACTGATATTGTTGATATTCCCATAAATCATTATAGCATGCTATCTATATTAATTTTAATAAAATTTTAATTAAAATAGCATGTCTGATCCATTTAAAAATGGCGAAATTATTGAACATAAACCGTGCGCCACATACACACCAACTCAGCCACACCCCCGGGCTTCAAGAAAATCACAAGAGGCGATTTCATACCATTTCAATATGTATTTATTTATATTTTTAATTTTTTTATGCAGACATTATTATATAAGAAAATAAAAAGGAAAATGGTGAAGCAACATATACATAAGCTGGATGGAGTTGAAAAACACGGCAATTATTAGCATCATTGTACCATTTCTTTAGCGCGTGCTAGGGCTTGTGGAGCTGTATATTAATGGAAAATCATAATAAATTAAAATTTTGTTTTTTTTTCAAATTAGAATTTACAGAACATCTAATAATAATATAAATGATGTAACGATATATGCTCATTGTACAAGAAATAGTGTACTTCTAACTTCTTATATTGTACATGTCACACTTTAGTATAATTAGTGTCTCATTTATTTCTCACTCAATTCTTGACACATTACACATTGTATTATTTTTATGAGAAAATCTTGGGTGAGACCTGTTCTTGTAGAGACCAATGGTCAAGAGAATGATTATTTACTGTTTTTGCTTGATGTTTTAATCAGTTTGATTGATCTTTCCGTCAGTGCCCTTGAGCACTCCTTTTTTACCTTGATCTTTCAATTAATATGATCTTTCATCATTTTTCTTGATCTTTCAGTCAATTTCCTTGATCATTCCTAATTCTTGGTACATTACTGTTATTTCGTAAAAAATCACACCAAAACTCAGTCTTGAGAGGCAGTCCATGTGAGACGACTGAGCTCTGGCGACACCAGCAACCTAAAATCTAACAACGGTGGCGGGGTTGAATCTCACCAACGGCAACTTCAACCGATAACGATGCCTTATAGTATTTGGTCTCTGTAGAAACATGTGTCAAATGAGAATTTTATTATCTGTATTTACTTACTTATATTTATGAGACTTATGTGGCCTAAGTCACTATGTGGCTAACCTTACATATTTGTATCTTAATAAATTTAAAGGTAAATTTTACAGTTCCATCAAACATATTGGATGACAAAAGTCATATTGAAATCCTCTCCACGAATGAGTACGAGTTTTATGTTCTATCATCATAATCTCTAAAATCAACGACCTTAGTTAAGTGTGAGCACGAGTAGAGCCAATATTTTCATGTATCTCTTACAAGTAAAAAGAATGATTTCCATTATTTGCCTCGAAAAATAATGTTGCGCCCTGAAACTTTGTAATTGTAATTTTTTCAAATCGGATAAAAATAACATGATTTTAAATGTGTTTATGTTATTCGTAATCATAGAAATTTGAAAATATATATTAATTTTGGCACTCATAATAGTCAACTATTAACAATTCTAAACTATTTTGGGTGACTCGAATACTTCATCTCTGGTCCCCAGCCCATGCTGGTTTTCTTTCAATATAAAACTTGATTTTCTTCATTAATCAAGAGTAATTTAAGACCTATTTATATCATAAACATTAAAAATAATTGCAATGACGTTTGTATAAGAAGTTGGTTGGAAGACATTTTGACGCCTAAGTCCTATAATTACGTAAGTTAGGTGCATAAAATATGGATTAAGAACATAAAATAGTATTTACAAACTATGTAATTAGTTTGCAGTTTTTCAAAAAAAAAATGTAATTAGTTTGCAGGATTGTGACATCTGTTGTTGCTTTCAACTCTTTCTTTCTTTCAGTGTCTATTTGCAACTTCTCATTGTAAGGAAAAGCCACAGAAGCATGATGCTTTAGGATTGGACCTATAAACGTGATCTTGTGTACTTAGATCCAAAGTCATTATATTATATATTACATTTATGTCTAATAATAAGTTATTGTATAAAAGAATGTCTAATATATGTTAATCAATTGAACCAATATAATTGCACGTACGTACAACTCTACTCTTATAGAGGGGTAGGGTAACTATGCTCCATATGTGCATAGCTTTGGTAGTATAACATTCACATTTGATAAGTCTTGATAGAGGTTGATAAGTGTTGGTAAGTGTTGAAAATGTCTTATATATAATTATTATGATTAAGGCTCCGTTTGCTTGAGATTTTATGCGGATCAGTTCATTTCAATTCAATTTTCAGTTCAGTATAGTGAATATATAATTTGATGAAATTTAAGTTAGTTGAATCATGCTGGTTCTTTTTTTTTTTAATATATTGCTTTTCTCTTCAGTTCAGTCAATTTGGTTTAGTTTGGGGTAGTGAAAAATTAGCTCAAGCAGGTCCTAAGTGTAATGAAGTTTAGGAAATTTTTACCAACAAAATAAATTATATACATACCCAGGTCAGTGAATTTTTATTTTTTTAAAAAAACTTTCATTAATTAAAATAACAAAAAGTGAGAACACAAGTAGCAAATACAAAGTAAATAAATCAGACGCTAACAAACTTGTCCAAATGACCTTCATTACATGAAAATGAGAAAAAAAAACTAAGTAGAGAACGTAGGATGTTTTCCTATATGTTCCAGGCGCTAACTCACTATAGGTGAGTGTTGCGAATGAAACAGATAAAACCATGAGCAAGCCAACCTTATGGGATATGACCCTGGTCGCTGCTTTAAAAGATCGATCACCAACAAGCCAGTTATCACATTCGCTTGCGATGGAATGATGCATGAAGAAAATCCTGGTCCAATTTGCATCACAACATTGTACAAGGGTGAAGCACTTCCTTTGTCACTTACTTTCGCTTTCCATCTGAGTGTCATCGGCTTATATGGAACCTTGAAATTACATATCTTACTCCATAATTTTCCACCTGTTTTCCACCGTACACTCAAACTCATATGGTAAATCGGTGGTAAATTTTGTGATTCTTACCTATCTATGTGAAATGCACCAATACTCCAATTAAAATGCACAAATACATTATACTGGACTTACATTATGCATAGTATTTTTAAGAGTTTTTTTTGTTGGGACGGATGGAGTACTGATCAATAAATGTATGTTATTTCCAAAAATAAAATCAATAAGTCTATGCATGTCTCCCGTAAATCACAAATCACAACATGAACGTGCCTTGATAATTAGGAATTGAAATTTGCACTAGTATTAAACATTTTTAAATGTATTAAAAAACATTTCAATCAGTACTATCACAATCTTAGATGATGAGGAGGGCATTAAAGAATTTATTCTTAATTCATTTCAACACGGTTGGTGAAGCATATACCATTAGGATTCCCAAACATATACGTAAGCGACCACAGAATTATATAAGTTTAAGAATGTAATTACATTAATTAACATAATAGTTTTGAGATGTATTTTTTCTCTTCACTCATTGAACAATAAGCACACAATAATACTAATAACTTGTGTTCACTCCACCCTAATATGCACATTAATTCAGTATAGTTCAACTTAGCGATTTATGATATTTAAGTGAATATTAATTCTATTATTCAGTTCATTTTCATAAGCTCACAAGAACAATCATTTTTAATTAAAATAAAATGTTTCTTTGATTAATTTTGAAATCACTGATCCTATTATTCAAAATAATCCCTGAATTTTCCTTTCCAATTGAAGTAAAGGAATGTCTCTCTATCACACATACCTTGCGGGCAACTAACAATAAGCTGTATATTTATTCTAAAATTTATCAATTTCAAGTTAAATATTCTTCAACTAGGGTTAGTTAATGCCAACATATATACTCCCTCCGTCCCCATTTAAATGTCTCACTGGAATAGTCAAATTTTTTCACACCATGTTTAACCATTAATAACTTATAATATATAAATAATGTATTTTTATATAAGATATCGTTAGAATCCTCGTATGACGTACTTTTTAAAAATCAAAATTATTTACTTTAATATTAAGCATAATTAAAATTATTAATGGTCAAATATAGTGTGAAAAAAATTGACTATTCCAGTAAGACATTTAAATGGGGACGGAGGGAGGGAGTATGTTTAATATTTCAATAATGATGAGTTTATATCAATGCTACTGTTATAAATTATTGGATAATATAATTATTTTTCCATGATACCAAATATTTGATTCACTCACGTAGCTCTCAAGTACCCCTATTAAAATATTTTTGAACTCCATTATGGAAATTATTTGATGTCTAATTTTGGCCACGATCTCAAGAGCAAGCAACGAGCAAGTTCCGTCGACCTTTAATTTTTTTTTTAAAAAAAAAAACTCATAGTAATGTTGGGAAACGTCCACGCTGCGACAATATGTGGAATCATCACTTAATACATTTAGAGCAAGTCCAACAGTTTCCCTACAAGATTCTCCAATATATAGTACTACATCTACATATTTCCTATCTTTTTTTGCTTCAACTCCAACAGCTTCCCTAGTGTGGGGATTAGAATTTAATGCATGTGCATTAAATTTCAGTATTTTATCTCTTTATTATTGTTTTTTCACCATTCAAGTATATTTTGGAATCTTAATATTCTAAATTACGTAAGATAAAAAAATGTGAAAAATAGATATTATTAAAATATGCATTAAAACGAACATAACAAGATCTCACATGACAATATTCAAATTTTTATAAACATGTAAACATAGTCATGTGTGATCTTGTTTTGTTCGTCAAAATATGAAATTTAATAATAAATATTTATTATAATTCTTTATTATATACCATTAAAGATAATTATATTTGAAATATATGTATTTGAAATATAAAACTAATAAAGAGAGGTAAAGGATCAACATAAATGCACTAAGCATTAAATTTTGCTTCCCCAAGTTTTTTTTCTCTCTCTACAAATTTGGGGAAGCAACATGTAGATTTCTTCAAAATCCCCAAGTTGGGGAATGAGATAGGGAATCTGTTGGAGCTGAAAAATGGCTCATATTCCCTAAATTTATTGAAATTCCCCAACTTGGAGAAGCTGTTGGACTTGCTCTTATGAGTGTATCCGACAGTTGAGACATTGTTTAAATTGCTCTTAGCTATATTTTGGGTTCAAGTCTCGATAGCGGTGATGTGGAAACTTCTTGCATAGTAGAATGTGCGCATCGGGTTCTACAGTTGGGTTACCGTAATCTATCTCTCCATTAAGGCATGTGGTATCGGGTGGGTGGAGCGTTGTGGGTGAGCGAATCACCTTTTGCTCTAGGTATCGACATCTAATTTAAGTATCCATACAAAATAATCAAACTAGATGTTAATCGCACTAATTAAGACCATGGTTGCATGAGTCTTTCTGGAGATCTATTCAATTCAGTTTAGTTTAATTCAATTCAGTTCAATTCATCTCGTTGAAATACTGATTAGAAAGGTGACAAAAGGTGTAAAATATTGAAACCAATTTTTTAGGGAAAAAAATATTATATCCTGTTATAAATTTATAACGTTTAGCATAAATTAAAAATAAAACTTGAAATTAATTTACACAGGAAAATATGATGTTTGGCTTTTAGAAAGAACCCCGACCTTTAAAAATCCCAATTTGTGAATTAATATGGAAACTGTTGTTTCATTTACATTTAACGGAGTATTCATTTTGCAAATTGTTTGGAATATCTATATTTTCAGCTCTTTCCAAAAATGTAAATTTTTTTTTGAAAAACAATAGTAAGGTGGAGAATTTAACTCTCACGAGTCCAGAATGAGGGAATCACAGCTATTAATTTAAGTCAATGATACATCCAAAAATAATCAAATTGAAAATTAAGCATAATAATTAATAAGAGATGACAACTTGAAGTTGAAGGTAACAAAAGCATTGATATTTTCATACGACATGGTCACGAATTAATTTTTATGTTAACCATCACTGTCACCACACTTCAAATTAAGAACAAACTGGTAAAGAATGAATCTGTTACTACGCGTTTTAATTTCATACAAACATTTTTTATGAAAATATTTACATTTTATAAAATTATAATTTGCAATAATATTATTTTCATGCCAACATATCTTAGACTTTAACTCAAAATACCGAATGTACCAGTGCATCTGCATGTAATTATGCAACGACTTCTTTCGTCATGCAAATCGGAGTTGAATTTATAGCTCAGGATCCGATGTATTAAGATCCTTACATTTGTGGTAATTCATACTTTGGCCCTTAATTACTACAATTTCTTTGATGAAAACATGAGGTTTAATGTTCAAAGTAAACCTACTTAAGAAATTTAATTACAAGATCACCACCCCATAAGAGGTTTAATTAATGTTCAAAATACTTTCTGTTTTTGAGATGGAAATTAATCGATGGTTAGTCAGTTTATCACATAAAGGGTCACTGCGACACTATCTATAATCATATAAAATTGTACTCCAGTTTTCAAATTTTCTCAACTCTAAAATACATCGCCATCATCTTAGGTCAAACAAGTAGTACATGTTTTCCTTTCTGTGGTTGAGGTAGTGATTTGTTGTTGCAACATTTGAGCTTGCGTAATGCTTCCATCAATAAAATTTTGCTCATACGTACATAAAAGTAAAATCTTTTGTTGTATTACCGGTAAATTGATACTGAAAATAATGGATGGAACCAATTGATATAACTGATAATATTAAAAATCGGTTCCATTTCAAATTTGATAAATTGCTATTTATAGCCTAACCGGCCGTTTGAACACATATACATGAACAATACACTCTTCAACCTTCTCCCTACCAACAAAGACGCTATTTGGCACCGTTTTTCATCTGATTTGCTTATAAACACAACATCTTCTAATGTTTGGTAAACCGTTAAAAAACAAATTATTACCAAATCAGAACTGTTTTTTGTCCAGAATAAGTGCTTATTGTCTAGGTAAACTCCAAACATAGCTAAAAAAGGGCCACGTACAATTATACTCAAATACAGATCGTTTGGTGATATTATTCCAAGGATTCAAGATCAGCAATACGTGGCTCAACCTGGTGGGTTCACGTGTCGGGGATAGGGAATATTATTAAGAGAAAATAAAATGAGGAATGTTGGCAGTTTGATAAGACAAAGTTAGCTGTCACATGGTATTTTTTCTGGTAAAATGTATAGTACATGCGCAATTCCGATTCTCATTACATTACACGACTCATATGAAGTACAGTTTCCCTAATCGTGCAAACTACACATACCATTTGTATTTCTTAAGAAAAAAAACATTAGTATTGGAATTTCTCCAAGAATAGAATCTGATTTTTTCGCTATTTCCAGGTATTAGATTTTATTCCCCCATTCCAATTGTTGTCCACAACCTTTTTTAAAATATTATTATTTATGATTTTAGTTATTTTTTCAGGAAATGCCTAGTTAATCAATAGTTATGTTCACCAAGTATGTTGTATACTGAATTGAACTGTACTAATGAGTGCCGCGTTTCGTTTAATAGTTCTATGATGAAATGAGACAGGAAATATTTTAGATTAACGAAAGTGTTACAATATGAACAACATTTGTTACTAGTTGAATAAAAAATATGAAACGGAAAAAATGTTAAAAAGTGATGAGTTAGAAACTGTTAAACCGAATCGTGCTACGTAGAGTTTAAAAGTATCTATGCATTATGAACGTGTTAAAACACAACTTAATAAACTTGTCAGTGCCACATCCAGTGGCGAACTGGAGCGTACGGAACCGTGATCGACGAAACTGGGGAGCGCAGGGCCGCGGTCGCTACCCCAAAATTTTTATTAACAACCTTTAGTACTGTAGCAATTTGAAATTTAGGCTTCGAAAAATAACCTTTTGCAGTTCGATTTTGCTCCCCTGGTCCAATTTTGCTCCCCCGAATATTAGCGTCTGGTTCCACTATAACAATCGAAAATAATTTAGGATTTGGAAAATATCCTTATGCAGTTGATCTCGCCCCACTGGCCACATCCCCTCATTTCTCATTTCATGAGACACGGTGAATATTTTATTTTGCATGTATATTAAAAGAAATGAATATATTTCAAATTTGGCATGTTGAGATATTATCAAAGCCAGAATGTACAACTTAATGAAATGGAGTATTTCATTCTCTAAAAACGGAATAAGAGATCGTGCGAGGGGCGGTGCCGCAGTTTGTTTTAAGAAGTTGAAAATTACGAAAAGAGATTAATAAAAACGTTGGTATATGTTTTTAGGACAGTTTTTTTTTTTTTTCGTTGGTATGAAATGAAAAAAAATATAGGAACGCAGTCCCTTTCCGACGCGTAGGATTGGCACCGTGAGAGACGCCGGAATCAAAGGCGGTTAAATGACCATGTTCAGTTAATACGGCAGCAAGCTTATTATTTTCCTGCTGGATTTTAATCTTAAAACCACAAGATATTACAGCTTGGTTTCAGTTCTGTCAAGGATACTCGCTTTTCCCGATGTGATCGCTCATCATTTTACTAGTAGTATGCTTTTGTACACACTTATGATATTCCCTCCTATGTGTATCTTATCTTACGTTTAACTGGATTCCCCTGTTTCTTGTTTGACTGTGAATTGGCGTTATATAATATCGATCCGTGACATATTCTCAATTGAAACATGTTTTAATTGATATTACTGAATAATTATATTTAATATTTAAAAAATCAGTATTGAAAGTGAGAATATCATACATGAAAGTGAGAACATCAGCAACAATAGAAGATCAGATCATGCTTCATATGTAAAAGGTCAGGATTGAAAGTGAGAAGATTTTGTCATGCTTCATATGTAAAAGGTCGGGATTGAAAGTGAGAAGATTTCCTCAACATTTATCACTAATCTCATTTGAGACTGGTCTCGAGATCCGTTGCAAAGTGTTCTTCACAAGTATGAAATATATCGGGAAAAAATCTGTGATAGATTAGAAATTTGATATTAGAAGTAAAAAAGAACAAAGAAAAGAAAGTAAATTGTCGATTCTTATATTGTATTTTAACCACATTCTAGTGTTGTATAAGTATGGAGAAAGGTAAATTATTACATTGATCCGGAGTATGGTGAAGATGCGTACCCGTATTTTTACATGGTATTCAGGGTGTCATGTCATTTTTCACTTGGTCTATGCAAAGTAAAGGTATTGTTTAAGAATTAAAGTGAGAGGCCTCAAATGAGTTAAATTTTACTAAATTTGGAAGAAATCCCAAAATTAATCAACAAGATTGAAATGAGGATTTTATTTTGAATTGATTAAAATTTACATGTAGATATGTTTAAATCTTACTTGTGTCAGCTAGGAAGATTTTAAGGATCAAGGTCATAAGATCAAGAGTATCAAGGTGCCAGGTAGAAGAGCAATAGGTGAAATACAATATTGCATGACGTAGCTAAATGGCCATATTGTACTGAGATTTTGTTCATTGCCACAACGTTGTTGTAATTAGCTAATTGCATTATAATATGTGTTCCCGTTTCAACAAACCACCTAAGATTGAATCTAACAACCATTGATTCATAGCTTCAATATGTTGATTGAGAAAATCTACCATGAGATTAAACCAAGATTTCTTCCTAGAGATATGGAAAAAATTTACAAGGAGATCATAGATATTGGGGGAGAAGGAGAAATGTGGTGTGAGTTATGATCCTCATATAATTAAATGATCACTCGTCCGAAATATAATTATTTTCAGCATATATGTATAAGTCGATGCGATAATTCCAGTATTCATTTACGTAACACAAATCTATAAATCCGATCAACCCGTAAGCCGAACAACCCAACCCAACTCACATCCCTGTATTCATTTACCTAACACGAATCCATAAACCCACCAACCAAGTCTTTTAAGTTCACGAGTTTCACGATTGCCACCGGTTTACGGCCGTTTTCGGTTCAGATACCAATTCATCAACCATGTCCAAGTATGAGGCCATCATGAACCATGTCTTAGAATAAGTGTATAGTTTGCATGAGATTGGAGAGACGGCCGCACGAGAAGTTATGCCACAAACATTACTTAAGGTGAGGCAATAAGGACAGTGGTTAGGTTGGGGAAATCCCAGGGGACAATGTCGAATATTTTAAGGTTACTCTGTCGGGCATGGTACCCTAAACAATGTCATACTCAGCTCCACGATCAGGCCGACTTAGTAGAATTTTTCTGGTAAACCATAACTTATCTCATTTAAACATTATTATCATTTCCCAACTCATTATTAGCAATCTTAAATTCTTAATCCCAATATATTTAACCCCATCCTCAAAACGAAATGTGTTTCAAATTTCGGATTGATCATGTACAGTTTTCTCTAGTTTATCTGAACTTGTCATAAATCGAATCAAGAATAAATCGGAACTGAACTAAATCTAGTAACAATATCAGTTAATCGAATTGAACTGATCTGATTTAAATGAACTGAAATAGATAAGCGTTGGAAAACAGACCCAGACTAGGTAGTTTGAGTGTGACAGTTGATCCTATCATTTCTTAATCCCTTCGATAATTAATACGGATTAAGGACACCCATTGACAAAATCATCGTAATAAACTAAGGGAATGAGTGAACTTTCGGGGCCCACAGTATGAGTTGTAAGCTAACTGTTGCGGGACCCACAGTGGACTCATGAGCGATTGGTTAGTACAGAGAATTAAGCCCTGCCCAAAGGGGTGGCCAAGGGGCCAAAACAAGAATGATTGGTTAGGTTTAATTAAACTAATCATTATCTTAATCAAGTCAAATACTTTGTGTCATTCTCTTCATCCTCTGTAAAATTGTCCTAACCTCTTACTATATATACCTTATGTTGTCTGTTTTTTTAGTTCATTCATTCCAACAAGTATCATATAATCATCATCATCATCAGTCTCACTTAAGAAAAACACAGTTCGATTAATCCTAAGAAAAACCACATTTCGTATAATGGAGCAGCCTTCAATCACTGCCTTCTTCGACGAGGACTGGGATTCTCTGAGCAAGCTTTTCTCGACCGAAGATGGAACCGATTTCATGTACCAGCTGCATGGCAGCAGCAACGAGCTCTGCGACGGCGCCGCCGCCGGGATGTTCTTCCCTCCGGCGAGCTTCTGGCCGGCAGCGGCGGCGATGGAGAGCGCCGAGAATGTGGTCGGTGAGAATTTCATCTGCTATGATCATGGCAATGCTTATACCTTCCAGAACAATGTTTCTCAAGAAAGCAGCCCTAGCAGTGGGAGTGATCCTGATCATGACAACGTTGTTTACTCCAACCAGCTGGCTAATGATCACATGATCAACATTTTCCAAGCGATGAATGACTCGTCCGAAACCATGGATTTCTCGAACCTCACTAACGATCATCACATGATCAACAACAATGACGACTACAACACCGTTGTTGCAGATGCCACGAATGCAGCTGTCATGAAGGAAAATGAGCAGATGACTACTGATACCGATCTCAAGAGGAAGTTCGCGAAAACCGAACCCGAGGAAGAGAATCCTAAGAAGAAACCTAGAGTTTCAAGAAATGTGAGCAAAAAATATAAATAACCATGATTTAATGAAATGATCATTTTTAGTTTTTTACTGATGTTTTTAGTTTTGCTTATGATGACGCAGGCTGGTAAGAATAAAAAGGTTGTGCAACCTAAGCCGAGGAAAAACCAGAAGGCGGCGCAAATCTGCAAGGAAGATGATCAGGAGACTAATGCTGCTGCTGCTGCATTACAGAATGGAGTTCAACAGAGCAGCTGTTCTTACAGCTCCGAGGATGACTCCAACAATGGGTCCCTGCAGTCTCAGGAGTCGAACGGCGGAGAAGACAAAGACGCTTCTGCCCTCAACCTGAATGGCAAGGCCAGGGCCAGCAGGGGCTCTGCAACCGATCCGCAAAGCCTCTACGCAAGGGTAATTACTTAATTTCACACCACACCTTGAAAATCGCGTTCGAGTTATACGATGAATGGTGTTCTAATGGCTGTTCTTCCTTATTATTTCAGAAAAGAAGAGAAAGGATCAATGAGAGGCTGAGGATCTTGCAGAACCTTATCCCGAACGGGACAAAGGTTGACATCAGCACCATGCTTGAAGAAGCAGTTCACTACGTCAAGTTCTTGCAGCTCCAGATTAAGGTACAGAATCTTGCCAGAATCTTAAACAGTGTTCGGAGAGATTAAGGAAGTTGAATTTTTCTTGCATGTATCTAAACTGCAATCTTCTTAATCTCTGTGCAGTTACTGAGCTCAGATGACATGTGGATGTATGCACCAATCGTGTACAACGGACTTGACCTCGGCGTGTATGGAAGAATTTTCACACAATGATATATTATCCAGCTGGCAACTCCATGGATTCTGCAAATTTTTTTCTACTATTCTTTAACTATCTGCGGCAAGAAGGAAAACAAGAAACGGAACCTAGGAAAAAAAGAGAGTTCCCGTACAATATATCTGACTTTGTAATTGCTTCGTGTTTTATGATGGCAAACAAATAACATAATATATTTATAATATCATCATCATTCTTAACATATGATTATCTCAGCGATTAATGTTGCTTGCACATGGTACTGAAATGGTACTTCCCCCGTTTCTAAGGATTACTAAGATTCATGAATCTAAGTTAATCAGAGCTGCAATTATTGGCCTCTTTTGATATTCCGTATTTGTACCAACTTAAAATGATGGTGTAGTTCGTGGGGTGGAAACTTGAAATCCCATGTGTGAGTATCTTGATGATAATATTTTTCTTTGGGATGAATCTTTGGGACACTTGTCAATTTGTGAGATGAGAGGTTTTGTTGATCATGTAACAACAATAATTTTGGTGATAAGTGTTTGGTAAAACTATGCTTATTAGAAAAACGGGTCAATAAGCATTTATTTTGAAAACTGTGGTAACCAACGTTTATTTTTAGTTGTCAAAACGATTTTTACTTTAGTGATAAGCTGTTTTTTGTCAATTTACCAAACACTAAAAACAATTATACTCATAAACAAAGCATCTGAAAAATTGTGCCAAACACAACGTATATGGTGTGTT
Source organism: Cruciata laevipes (assembly GCA_963678965.1). Classification (NCBI taxonomy): domain Eukaryota; kingdom Viridiplantae; phylum Streptophyta; class Magnoliopsida; order Gentianales; family Rubiaceae; genus Cruciata; species Cruciata laevipes. The sequence continues at coordinate 4,068,112 of OY787639.1, forward strand.
ATGATAAGATTGTGTTTGAATTTGAAAATACTTTCAATTATCAAAACAAACATTTCTTACAGAATTATATAAATGGCCAAAAATTTATTACACGAATCAAGATGAATAATTAAAACCTATATGTCCAACCGATGTCAGTAAATTAAAACCTATTCTTATCACAAATAGTCAAGCTTAGAGCAAGTCCAACAGCTTCCCCAAGTTGGGGGATTTCAATAAATTTAGGGAATATGAGCTATTTTTCAGCTCCAACTTGGAATTTTGAAGAAATCTACATGTTGCTTCCCCAAATTTTATGCTTAGTGCATTTATGTTGATCCTTTACATCTCTTTATTAGTTTTATAATTCAAATACACATATTTCAAATGTGATTATCTTTAATTGTATATAATAAAGAACTATATATTATTAAATTTCATATTTTGATGAACAAAACAAGATCATACATGACTATGTTTACATGTTTATAAAAATTTGAATATTGTCATGTGCGATCTTGTTATGTTCGTTTTAATGCATATTTTAATAATATATATTTTTCACATTTTTTTATCATGCGTAATTTAAAATATTAAGATTCCAAAATATACTTAAATAGTGAAAAAACAATAATAAAGAGATAAAATACTGAAATTTAATGCACATGCATTATATTCTAATCCCCCACTAGGGAAGCTGTTGGAGTTAAAGCAAAAAAAAGATAGGGAATATGGTGATGTAGTACTATATCTTGGAGAATCTTGTAGGGAAGCTGTTGGACTTGCTCTTAATATAATAATATGTAAAAGATTAGTCTTGTAATTAAAATATCAGTTATTGATTTTAGGACTGGTTTTGAGTAACAAATTTGTCCTAATCCCAAAACAAACACAAATTGGTTATGTTTCCTCGTTTGATAAAATATATGGGAAAATAAAAAAAAGTTATGTCTCATGTCTCAAATAGTATCTAAGGGTAATAAAGGGAAAAATAGGCGGGGCTGTCACCACTCCGTCTTATTGACCGTACTATTCCTCCTCTCTCCCCATTCCGCGAAACCATGGCTTCGGCGGAGCAGCCGCAGAAGAAGCGCCGCCTCTACAAGCAATTCCAGCACCCGTCCCGATCGAACCTACATCCGCCACCTCTGCGGCTGCATTCGCCGGAACCTCCGCCGCCCGGAACTCCCCCGGTGAAGCCTCTCACACAACAGGAGATTCTCCGGCGCCAGAAGAGCCGCGAAGAGATTCGTGAAGTCCACAGCTGCGTTAAGAAAATTAAATGCTGCATTGCACAAGAGGAAGCGGAGCGCCGCCGCCCGGTGGAGCTCGAACAAGCTTACCTTTATCTCATCACTGCTTCCCGAGGTAATTCTCTAATGCTCTTTGCCCTAGCGCCACCCCACTAGGGTTTGAGATGATTTTCACTTTCATTTTGATATTATATATAAGTATATATTTTTGGTTTGATAGATTATTTTTATCTTGTGTTTTCTCATTTATGATTTCAATTTTGTTGATAATCAGTAGGAAATCCCAAGTCCCAGTAGTTTAAATTTGATGTTATGTATATTGTGGTAAAATATATAGCTTCATGTAGTGTTTGATTCGTTGTTATTATAGGGATTCAGGGCTCTGGAATAGGACTTGGGAGTTTAGAGTGAAACCCTAGTTTCAGCAGTTACTTATAAAGTTATAATCTTTTTACTAAAATTTATTTCATTAAGTGTAAACTTACTTGGCTGAATGCTGTTATTTGATGATCAAAAAGCTTACCTGATGCATGGAGTTGTGTGTGCAAACCAGTATTTGCGTATGTTTGTCATTGTCTCCTTCATATTCTACTTAATAACTCAGCTATGAATGAACTATGATGACTGTTATTACTGATACTCAGGCTGTGGGAGTGTACAACGAATAGTAGCTGATTTGATTCCAAGATATGCGTCATATTGTCCTACTGCACTTGAAGCAGCAATAAAGGTTGTAATTAACATGCATAATTGCAGTTTGGCAGTGTTAAACAAAGGGGAAGATTTTGATGGTGTTGCATATGAAACTGCAGAGGCCTGCATATCTGGTCTGGTTAAAATATGTCAAGCTGCTACGAAGGAAGCGTCGACGTCATCAGTTATCCAAGGCATATGTTCTGCTGTTTTCCGTAGTGTGTTTACCTTTCTCATATCTTCGTTTGAGGGAAAAGATATTTTTCAAATTATTGACAAGGGAATTTTAAAGATCCAAGATAACGAAGAATTTGTTTCCAAGTTCAAGGAAAAGTTTGTATATAGAGGTGATTCGACAGTGTTGAAGTTGTCAAAGTTTCGTGCTGTAAGTTTCTTGAGACTACTCCTCTGTTGCCCAAAGTATTCACTCTCAGTGTGCTTTGAGCTGTTTGGATTGACAGCTACTGATGCAATACATAAGGATGGACAATACTTTCTTCGCCAGTTAACTAGCAGGATTGATGATGCTGTTTCTTATCCTCTGACTCATGAAAATGGCGAAATGTCTTCAATAAGAAGTGAGGGACACATTGGTAATCGTGGGCATGGCCCAAAAAACAATGCATTAGAACATGTTTCCCCAGCTGTGGGCAACTCCATACTAAGCCAGGTACTTGATTACTGTTTTGTCTTTTTATGGATATACTGTATCATACTAGGCCTCTTTTGTGCCCTGTTGTAAATCTGTGTTAAGTGTTTCTGTCTCTTCCCCTATGCGGTATTTCTGGATTTGTATGTTTGATTTATAAGAAACTTTGGATAGTGTTTTGCTAACCTAAAATACGAATGCTAACAATTGTTGACATGTGATATAAGTTTAGTAGTTTGAGTTGCAGAAACTTCTTTTATTGAAATCTTAACTTAAGGCTGAGACAATTTTTAAAATAAGAAGATTTGCAACTGCAAATTAGGTGTTTTGCAAGATGGTATTTTGTTTGAATAATAGTAATAGTATTCTCTACTCTATCTACTCTATGAGTAGAGAATATTTGTACATGCACATACATTACCCGAATACCATTTTTAAGTGGGATGTATTGTGCACATTTGGTTTGGTGAGAAATGGTGAGCCTATGTTGGCATCCTGTGTGGGTTGCCAGTCCAACCTCTTTCTAGATTATTAGCTCCCTTGGCCACATTATGGCCTGAAAAGTTCGAGAGTCAATACAAAGGTTATACCTAGGATGGTTGAAACTAATAGAGAAGTTCAATTTCAAATTGATATTGTTCTTGTTTGTGAGATGATAGAGAATGTGTTAATGGAAACATTATGGAAGCATTAGGTTATCCTAATAGTTGACATAATAGTTTACTACAAACTAGAGAGGGAGCAGCGCATTATAACATAAACGTACCCCCATGCAAGAATTGTATATAGTTAAGTTTCTTTTTTACAATCCCTAAATTTTTGGTGAATTTTTTTAAAGAAGTTTTTAAACAATACTAATCTAGTTCTGTTCTGTACCCTTGGCATTCCATATACTAATTATAGTAATAGTATTCTCTACTCTATCCAAAATAAACCTCACCTTCGGGGACATCCGATAAAGCTTAATGAAGATGTTACGCGTGTGATGGGCAGATTGATAGTGAGGTTTATTTTGGATAAGATCTAGCGTCCATCAAAAGAAATTTTTTATAAAACCGTTCTGATATCAGCTATATGTTTTAGGTCAGAGTTGAACGGCTAAATGTAAGTCCCAAGATCAAATGAGAGTAGTTTTAGTAAGAAAATGAGGATGTTGAAGTGGACGAGTTGACATACTGGGCTAGATTATGTAACTATTAGGAATTTAATAGGAATAGCCCCAATAGGTTAAAAGAAAAATGAGTGAAATATGTTGCCTTTTGTAGAAAAAAAAGCTTAAAGAAATTGATAAGAAAGGGTAAAACTTGGAGTGAGTTCATGGATATGTAAAATCTTGTTTTTAAACTTTAATCATTACTTGGTCTCCAAATATGCTGTACATAACTGATAATTAAATGGTGTCAGCATGTTCTGCCTCATTATGACATTCCATTCCCGTGCTCATCATCCAGGAAAGGTTGATCGAGGAATTCGGATCCTAGACTTTAATTTATTCATATGTTGCAATGGCCTGAAAGACAAATTTGACTTGTTATGATTCCCGAACGTCTACTGAAGTTTCCATTTTGGGGATTCCTTCATGCAGATTCTTGATAAGGACCTATCTCTTAAGAGTTGGTTTTTCTCAAAGTACAAGCAGTTTCCCAAGTCAGCATTTTTGAAGACTGTTTCAGCTGTTCTGGACAGCTTATTTGAATCTTCGAAAGAAGTAGATGGCCATGGGAGTGAATGTGGTCAATCCAAGTATATTAATAAATATCCAGTTCCTGGAGAATCTAGTAATCGAGAAACTTCATCAGAAGTTGGGAGGGATAGTAGTTCAAGAATGTTTAATAAATCTTGTCCTGATAACATGGTGCACAGATTATCTTCTTCACATCTGCGAAAAGGTAGCTCTGTAGAGAACCATTCAAGTGCAAGTCCATCGATTGATAGCGGAGGATCAAAATCTATGGACTTTGATTCTGTTGGTGGGGTAGATTCATCTCAATCAAGGTCTTCCATGCCAAGAGACTTGTCCAACCGAAGTATCCTTTCTCCTACCACAAGACCACCTCTAGGCTCAAGGGGATCAGGTCAAGGTTTCCAGAGGGAGAAGATTCAAGTTTCTAACATGGACCTGTCTTCGCCTACCTTGAGATCTACCAGTGAAAATAATTCTTTTAGTTCACCTAGGCATCATGGTACTTCGACAGATCCTTCAGTAAATCAGATGAATGGGAGCTCTGAGGATGACCGTGAAGCGATGGATGTTTTTGCTGCTTCTAAACAGCTGTGGGTAGGATTCTTAGGCCCTGATGCAACAGAGTGGTTTGTAAGGTCTCAGTTTGAGAAGTTTGGTCCCATAAATCAGTTAACATATTCTCCAACTAAAGGCTTTGCAGTTATAGGGTATAGAAACATTATGGATGCTATAAAAGCCCGGGCAAGAATGCGAGGAAGTTTAGTTGGAGGTGCTTGTCTTAGTGTAAAGTTCTCAAATATGGGATCTAGGTCTAGGAGAGACAGAGATGGAAATTCTGTCCCTTCAAGTTGCCATGTTTATGTTGGTTATATTTCAAATCAATGGCAAAGGGATGAGATATTGAATGAAGTAAGCAAGGTACTCCACAAGGGGCCTCAGATGGCTACTCATCTTAATACCGAAGGTGCTTTGCTCATGGAATTTGATACACCTGATGAAGCAAATATTGTTATAGTTCATTTAAGAAAGTTTCGCAGAGAAAGTATTAACTCTCGTCTGCGATCAAATGGGGCTTCTGACGTGGTAATGCATGGTGGATCTGGTTCCGCTAACAATAGAATTGAATCAACTCAAATTCACACAAGGCCTGAGAATCTTCCTGATGACTATTCACTGAGGATATCACAATTGTCTTCCATGGTTTCTCAGTTACGTATGAAATATAATATTGCTCCAAATGTATCAATGTTCAATGGTCAATGTGGTGCTGGACCCCATCACAATGCTGGAAGAAGGGATGAACAATCGCCCACAAACTCTCTCTGGATAAGTGTTCCCCAAATGAATACAATTTTTGTCACAGATGGTGAACTATTTAATCTTTGTAATGTGGCAATCAGCAATGTTGGGTCGGTTGTTAGGCTTACAAAAACTATTACAACGGGATGCAGTTGGTTTGCGGAATGCAACAGTGTTGAGACAGCAAAAACACTTCTGAAACATTTCCGTGATTGCCCTGGAATGTTCTTCCAAGTAGAATTCAGGTTCAGTTTACCAATAAATTTTGTCCCCCTCTTCATCTTCTCATTTATTTCCTTTTCTTATTTTAATCGTCTTCTTTGGTACCACTATGCCTAAAAATAATAATTTATGCAGGGCAGGGCTAGGCTAACTCACTTGAACTTGGCTTTAAAATTTTCTATCTTAGATATCATATACCGATGATAAAATATGTGGATGTATCCTTTCCATGGATTTACTTGTTCAATTTAAAGTATCGTGAGGGGAAACTAGGATAGAAGTATTACATTCTACACACTGAGTTATACAAATTGATGGCACTGTACTGAAATCAATGGGAAACAAGTCCCTGTTAAATGTCACACATTGAACTGCTTGGCACTGTCAGTTTTGAATTAAAATAAGTATAATCTTTTCAGAGCATTGTCAGTGCCCAACTAAACTGGTTTCTAGTCAACAATTCATATTTGTTTTGGAGCCTTTCTGAATTTCCTGTGTGCCCATAATAGTTTATTCGATGAAGCATTTTGTTGATGTTGTTAATGTGGTAGTGATTTCTGATATTTCTTGTATGGGACTACATGGGTTTCTTCTGCCCTTTATATAAATCAAGTGACTCATAACTTGAATTGCACACTGTTTACAGTCATACTATGAAGAACCCCAGCACGCCCCTGGTTAAGCCTGATGGTAATTTACTGGAGCTTACCTCACCCAGGCTAAATCCTGAAAATCAGGGAACTTTGAGACAGAGTGGACATGCAATTCAACCGAACTGGGCCCACCACAGTCACAGAGGGATGGGTGAAGTTGGATCAAGGACTCAAGAAGCATTATTTGCAGGTCCTTCACGTGGAGGTACATTTCCTATTATTTACACATTTGATGTGGTGCAAGGGTAGGCATTGTTGATCTGACGTAAGAATAATCTAGAAAAATTCTTAGGGAAGAATAACCTCCATTATAATGTCATTCTCAGGGGTTCAAAGTACTTCAGGTTCTGCTGATCAGATGTGGATGCATTCTGGACCAGGGAACGCTACATGTAGACCTGCACCCACTCTTGGGCCTCCTATGGTACCACAAATTCCAGTTCAGCCACCACAAATTCCAGTTCAGCCACCACAAATTCCAGTTCAGCCACCACAAATTCCAGCTCAACAACCACAAATTAGGCCTCACAATTTTCACCCAAGTAGTTCGTGGGATGCACGCAGCATTAACAATCATCCTCTGACGAATCCCGTGTCAACCAGCATGATGCCTAATATTCATCACAACCCAATGCAACCTCCATATCCGCCTCCATTCATGCAACCTTCTGTTACTCCGGTAACTCAATTTCCTGGCAACTCAATGCATCAATTTGGTCACATGTTTTCTGCACCTATGGGTACTCCACCTGTACCGTCCTATATGATGCCTCCTCTACTACCCACACCTATGCCTAAAATGCAGCTTCCCTTACCTCCTCCTCAGCGTCCACCCCCATACGCTCAGCCACCTATAGCTCCTCCTCAACCTGGTTCTCCTCCTTTATCTGCTCCTGTGCCATCGGATTCGACTAGTTCGGAGTATTATTCTTCTACACAGTACAAGTGGCACGGGCCCTTGAGTAAAAGTGGGGTGCGGTTCTGTACTGTTTTTGCTCAGAGAGCTGAGTCTGATATTTGCAAGTATTCTGATGACATGGCCGAGCCAACAGAGTATGCTTTCAATTTATAGCTGATTGTTGATGATTTGAACTTGGTCAATGTTTGAAAAAATCTTATTGTCTCTGCAGATGGCCTGCTGGGTTAGATATGACAAAGAGGACAGATTTTCGTCACGTCAATGCAATTTTTTCAAATACTCCTCCACACAAAGTGAGTCTTGAAGAATTCCAATCTTTGTTTAAGCTATGACATTTTTGTAAGTTGTGGATTTTTTTTTGAATATTTGAGCTTATTATATTTATTTAATATTGTGGTCATAAATGTGATGCAGAGAGACATATGCTGGTTGCTTCCTTTCTCTGAAGAAGACCATAAGGGTGTAAGTTCACCCTGCCATGCTATTTAGACAATTTTTGTCTCAAAAAAGTTACCTTGCTTAGTCTTTACTTTTTCTTATTCTTCAACACTTTGGCTTCATAATTTTTAAGCAATTTCGTAACTTTGGAGATATCTTTAGTAACTTCATCATTTTTGTGTGTTGATTCTTGGATATGTTTTGCAGTTTCAGGATTTTGTAACATATTTACAGCAAAGAGACTGTGCAGGAGTTATTAAAATCCCAGCTGTAACATCCTTGTGGCCAAGACTTCTTTTTATCCTCCCATATTCACTAGATATGTGCTCACAGCTCTCTATTACCCCCAATCCTTCACTATGTCTTATCGGTTTGGTTTTGCCTAAAGAAACAAACTTCGATTGGATATGATCTGCTCAGCACAAGGAAGTAACTAGGAGCACCATTTTGGTAGGTGAAGCTCTTCTTCTCTATGAAATGAATGCAAGCTTTTTGTGAATCGAAGGATGAACATGAAAAGCTCTGATAAGAATAGGAAAGCAATTGTATCATGGGTGAAATAGACACAATTTTAGGCTGTTTGGGCTTAATAGGACTGGTCCAAACGACATTCTAATGTGTCATTTTTTTGGTTTTCTTTTAGCCCGCAGAATTAGTCAATTAGCTGCGTAAATTTTGATTGTTCTTTGTAAAAGTCTGTACATAAGTATGCTAGAGAAACTATCAGTTCTTTTTAGTAGGGAGTAATTAGGCCTCGTGGCTTGAATACTGATAAGTTTGTGAAAAAAAAAAACTAGATAGATCATCTTTCTGTTTACATTATAATGTCGTTTGTATTTATGTTGTTGCAATTAAATGCATTAGCTTACTGTTACTTAATGTGAATTTGAAAGAAATGCATAATGAAGGGTGACAGTAAATTCATGATATCTATTTTCTTTGATTTATTTATTCAATGGAAAGGATGCATGTAGTGTGTGCTAAGATAGTACTGAATCAAAATGCTTCCGTGGTGCTTTATTTTTGTTTCGAGTAAAAAGTGAACATAGAATGTAAGTAATTAGTTGCTGGGGCATGCCGATGATGTAATGGCTACAATTGATATCCTACTTGGAGAGATCTGCAGTTGAAACAGGTTATCCATCTTGTGAAAAGTCGGAGAATATAGAGTCATCACTAGGCTTCACCCCGTTGGGTAGATTTGGAGTGCAGAATCTTTTGAAGTAGAGCTGTCATTATGGTTTTATGGCTGTTCTGTAGGGGAAATCTGGCTCATGGAACATGAAAATCGTAGCATCAAGGTTCATGAGTAGAGCCAGTTAATGGAAACTGAAGAAAGGAATTAGCTTGGAATGGCAGCAAACAACGCAATTGTATTGTGATGTCATGAAATCTTGTTGAATTGTGCAAATTTTATGCAAGTCTTTGTGCAAATTTAGCAATTGTATTGTGATGACATGAAATCTTGTTGAATTGTGCAAATTTATGCAAGTCCTTAGATAATTTACCATGATGATGGTAGGTATACTATGTGAATGCAGCAGGGAACACCATTTGAGCTTTCCTTTGCTTCTTGCTTCAGAAACATTTCCAGATATTAGAATGTAGGGTATAGAACATTTAATTATCTGAACTGATGCTGATGTGTTGATGATAATGCTATTGGCTATTTGTAAAATATATTTTGTGTTTTTGGAAAATCAAATTGCAAAATGTCATCATACTCCAACAAATGAAACCGTAAATTTCATCAATTTGTTTAAACTATTTAGGTATTGGAATTTTTTTTTTCTTGATGAATTAGGTGATATGGATTCAAAATTTTATGAATTGTCGCATCTCAAACTAGGTTTCTCGATGAATTAGGTTGCATTTCCATTAAATAATATAACATATTCTTGAATCATTGTTACATATTAATGTCTGGCCGGAATTATATTAGCTTACAATTGCGGTGTTATGTTTTAAATGAAACTAATTTCAAAGTACATTTTTTTACAGTTAAATACATTTAATAACCGCAATCGTAGTTATAGTTATGATTCAACATGCAAAATACGATAATCATTCAACATGAAATTTATTAATTAATTGCTATTTTCAGTTTAACTGATTCGGCATGTAGAATACGACAATGTCTAAACTCTTTTCTCGGTTAAACATAATCCAACATGCAGAGGACGACAATCACTATAAATTTACGAATTTGATATTCTTGTTGATTAAGCAATTTAACTGAAAAGAACTAAATTCTGACAGTGAAACGAATATAATGTATTCATTTGTTAAAGAGATTTTTTCCCAAAGTTTTTATATCAATTTAAACATGATACATTTTGTTACATATTTCAACTTACAAGTTATATAATTATTAGTTGAATTGATATTTTTCAACTTACCAATTATATTTTTCATCATTGTAGTACTTCCTCAGATTATTGGAATTATAAAATGTTTTCGGTTTGTTGAGTTATCGGTTTCATTTTCCTCCCCATATAAATAACGGAGGGAATAAAATAAACCGAAAGTGTCGAGGGTGGACAGAAAGAAGGGAGACCGGAGAAGTTCCGACCCGGTTTAGAAACCCGTCGTCTTCTTCGCTGCACACCTCTAATTTCCACGCTACTCACTCTCTCACGCACTCACGCACTCACGCGGCGCCTGAAAATTCACGATCACCATGTCGTCGAGCAGCAGAAACAGGAGCAATCAAGGAAACAACAACAGAAGGGGACCTCCTTCTAAACCCCAGCAGAATTATGTTCGCAAGACAGCTCCCACCGCTGCCGCCGCCGCTCCAACAACCTCCGCCACCGCCCCAACCGCCACCAAAACCCTCTCCAATTCCCTGAGACAAGCCTCCGCAAGCGGCGCGGCGGTTGGCGGCAGTCGAGTGAATTCGGGTGGCAACTTCGTGAATTACCTGCCTCAGGATGAGGCGGTGGCGTCTGGGCTCGGCGGCGATGATGGCGGGTTAGATTCCGTGGAGTCTCAGCAAGTGGTGGATCTTCTTAATAAGGAAATGTCACGCTTACTCAGACTAAAGCCCGGAGACTTCTGGAAGGAAGGTTGTTATTTTATTTTCCTTGAATCGAAATGCATATTACTTTTTTTTTTTTTGAAGAATCGAAATGCATATTACTAGATGTTTATGTTATGCATTATCAGAAATTAGGGTTTGGAATTTGAATGCTTGCTAAATTTCTGCTTTCAGCTAAGAAACTGTCTGTTACTCTAATTTGAACCTCTGTTTATTCTGTCACTTGTCAGTTGCTAGCGACACATCCCTTCATGCTTGCCTTGATAGCTTCTTGAAGTACAAGAGCAGGTGGTATGATTTTCCTTACCGTGCTGGGAGTAAGGGGATAGCTACTGGAGGCATTGTTGGAGAGTCCGAACTGTGCCGCCGTGTGTTCATGGTCTTGTATCGCATGTAAGTTCTGTGATTTAAGGTGGTTACTGACCTTTTTGTTTATGTGCATTTGGGTTAATTTGTTGGTTTTGTTCAGATCTTCTAATCGAGATCCTAACGCTAAGGTGGATAGTCTCAGTCAAAAAGATCACACCGGTATGTTTTATCTGGAACCCTGTTTCTTTCATGTCGGTGATTTTGAAGTTGCAGTACATTAATAACACAGGGAAAATAAGAGTTGGCTAAATTGGATTTTGAAAGGGGGTAGCTATTAAGAGTTATAAGATATAATTGTGAATGATAACTTTATCCTTAAGAACCTCAATCCCCTTTCTAACCGATATAACCCCTCAAACTGCAAAAACCTCTTTCACGGCAAGCTTCCTGGATTTCTCTGGCAGACCTTTTGCCACTATGATAAAGCCCCTACTTCAAAAGCTGTGAATTTACATTTCTCCAGCAGATCCGGTTTGGCCCATAAATTCTCTATGCTCTCATTCGCTCAATTCGTTATAATATCACCTGGCGGAGACTGCTGTTAGATTATAGATTTGCATAGGTCCTTGGGCTCATAATCTTTGGGGTCGAAAAGATGGACATGTGAGTAAAGTTTGGAGGAGTTGACCAAGGGCTTTTGGGGGGGAGTTTCGGAGTTGAAAAATGCCTTGTTTCTAGGTGGGGTGTAAGTTGGCCTGGTTGGCGTTTTGGCAGGGGAGGTGGTAGTTGAAGGTTTTGTAGAAGAGGGAGAGGATGGTGGCGGAAAAGAGAATGAGGAAACAGCAGGCAGAGAGATTGGGGGCATGTTTGGAATTATTTCTGGATATGGGGTTTTAGGGAAATACAGTAGTAGCTGCTTATTTCTTAAGGTGGCCATGATTTCTCTATGAGTAAGATAATTAAAGGGGTGAATTTGTCGTCCACAATCTTCTTAAACATGGACCTTAAGAAGGAATTGAAATTTTTTACAGCCTTAGTTGAATTTTCCCTGTAGAAGTATGGTACTAATCTCTCTTCTTCTCGCATTCTGTGAAATTTATTATGGGTATTACAATAGAGTATCTTTCTAGAATCGAAACTAGAGTAGTTAGTAGTTTTCTCTGGAATTCTAAAGTACATCTTATTCACTAATTTATCTTGTAGCTTGTTTGCAGGAAAAGAAGTTGCTTGACCTACCAAAGTTACTGGATATTTGTGCTTTGTATGGTCATGAGAATGAAGATCTGACGAGATCATTGGTAACTACTAGCAATCAAATTTTATGTGTTTAGCTACCCACATTCATTTATTTCTAAGATTCCGAAGGATGAAACAGATAGTTGTCAAAGATCCAATCAGTTCTTGAGAACAATTTATGGAAATAAAGCATTCTATATTAATGTTTTTAATGTGTTTCGCTTTTGATATTTGTCTCCTTTTATGTCCGTGTGATTACATGGTTGGTTGGAATGCGGTTTCTTATATGACTCTATCTTTAGTTCAGATATTTATAGCCTGTTTGTTTCCATATTTCTAGGATTGTTCTGCATAATTTATTGAACCATGTGTCTAGTACATGCTGACCAGTATTGTAGTTCTACATGACTCATTTACTTTAATTTTCTTTTAAGTAACAACATTATCTGCAGATTTATGCTATTAGGTTCTAGTGTTTACTTTTGTTAGTTGATTTTTGTCTTCTTCTTCTGACTCCTTTTTGCTTGCATAATTGTGTTTATGCAGGTTGAGAATGCCATTAAAGCTCAGCCCTGGTTGCATGATGAATTTACAGCAATTGCCTCTCATTTCCTGAGCATTGTCCACACAATGTACCAGCGTTGTACCTCATCTTTGGAGGTGCTTTAACTTTTATTTTGTAGCTCATTTTTAATTTTGCTGAGTAGATAATTTTTTTTATTTTTAGTTATGACATGGATGTTTGTACTTCAATCATTAATCTGGTTACTTATGGTTTAATTAAAATGAGTTTGCTTTTATCAATTGCCTTATCTTACCTTGCATGTTGTCATCTGGTGCAGAAGTGTGAATATAGAAAAACATATGGAACTGTTGTGACAATTTAAATTCCTACGGATTTTCAGGTTCTTTTCACAACTGCCAACCTCCAGGATGAAGCAGTTAGCCAGCTCCGTTCGGACTATTTAGAGGTGAATTTCAGTTTCCTTACAATTTTACATTATTATAGTGCTATGGTAGATTTTTTGAATTGTAATGCTCCCAGATATCGATCCCCGAAACAACCTAATGTAGTAGGCAGACTTCAGTTGCTGTGATTTTTTAAATCTTTATTTTTTTCATTTAAATAAGTTTATTAGTCTATTGTTTGATGATATATCACTTACTGAATAAATCTCTCTTGTAATGGCTAAACACCAAGTAATGATAGTACTCGTATCTTGGGTGATTTTGTCCATGGATTTTTTTTTATGTCAGTAAGTTACTGGAGCCTTAAGGATCTTGTGACTGTCTGCAGGTGATGGATTTTATAAATGACGCTGTTGTTAACTTGGATGCCTTCGTTGCGGCCTACAATCATGCAGCAGTCTTCTTCTGCTCTGTAGAAATAAGGTATTGAGTCCATAAGTAGATATTTAATATTTGCTAATATTATACGAGGATTTTGGATTGGTATGAGCAGTGCTCGTAATTCTATAAAGGGCACTTGCTAATTATGCACTCTATGTCTTAGTGATTTGCTGCATGTCTATCCTTGACCAATGCTGTGCCAGATATTACCCCCTAAACTGATGTTAATTGGGTACCACCACCTCTCAGGTCCAACGAGACTGTTAATTGCAGAAAAATAACTCAATATAGATTATGATTCGTGTGGTTAGTAAAAGATTTAGCCATGGCCAGTAAATTTTACTTGTACTTGTACTTCTTTTAATAGGAATGAAGAACTGCTTGCTACCCTTGCAAAACTACACGATACTCTGCTGCCGTCTTTACAAAGAGGATTACAGATTGTTATAGGTTCGAGGGGTGTTGCACTGCAGGATGATTTGGTTTCAGATGTGTTCACCAGTGTCAGGTTATTATCTAGTAGGATCATAAATTTTGGTGGGAAGCTACTAGATATTTGTTATCTGGGTGAAGAAGCATTCCAGATAGCTTTTCCTGATTCAATGTCCAACATGATGTTTCCTGCAAATGTGGATGAGCCCATGATCAGGACTGAGATTTTGGTGCAGAAGTTAAGAGAGATTAGTCAACAGTATTCTGATGCTAGTGAGGGGGATTCAAGAGGATCATTTCTCCAAAACATCGAAAAGCACCACCAGATCATCAGCAGAATTGAATTCTTACAAAGCGCAGGTAAAATTATAGGGTATCCTTTAGGCTAATTATAATAGCTTGTCGAGATCACTAATGCTTGCAAGCTAAATTATAATGTTTTAATGGCTTTATTTTTAGAAAAGTATGTATCATGTTCTATATGATTCTCTTAAGTCTCAAGGTAATCATGTTGCATTAATATTTATTAGGGTGGCTCTCTATTGATGATGACCAGAAGCAGTTACTTTCTGGTATCCTTGGGCATCCCTTTGGATTGAAATCACTGGATAAATCCCACACAGCATCTCAGCTGACGGCTGACTGGAGCAATGGTGGAGAAAATGCAGCTTTTTTCGAATCAGAAATTAGTCAAATAAAAGATCTGTTTCCAGAGTATGGAAAAGGATTTTTGGCTGCATGCCTTGAAGTATACAACCATAGTGCAGAAGAGGTTATTCAGAGGATCCTAGATGGGACTCTTCATGAGGACCTGCAAACTATGGATACTTCTTTGGAGCAAATGCCACGCAAAAATCTATCTGCAAGTGCATCTGGTAAAGGGAAAGGGAAGCTAGTGGATCAGGTCCTGTCATATCCGTTGTCTTCATCTTCTTCTGCTGGAATTTCAGTCCATCAACCTGCAGATCAACCCAGAGCATATAAAAGCCCACCTGCTGTCGGAAGATTTACCAGGAAAGCTAAAGGTCGTGCACTTGATGAAGAAAACCTTGATGTCAAAGATGATCTGTTTGCATCCAAGAATTCTGCAATTATCTTGCAAATGGAGTATGAAGATGAATATGATGACTCCTTTGATGAGTTGGGCCTCAGTGTTGGTGACTCTGGGATGGGGGATTCAGAGTTATTTGGTAACAAACAAGCTTCTCATCCTGCTAGACAAGCTTCTCGTCCTGCTAGACAAGCTTCTCAACCTGCTAGACAAGCTTCTCATCCTGCTGGAAGATCAAGTGAGGCTGGTAGTTCTGGCTCAGCTTCCTCGAGATGGAGCTCAGACAGTAAAAAGCCCATGTACTACGTCAAAGATGGTAAAAACTACAGCTACGAAGTACCGGGTGCTGTTGCTGTGAACAACTACAATGAAGCTGCCGTGATCAGTCATACACAGGCTGACAACGTTAACGGCCTTGGAAGAGGCGGTAATGTTCCCTTCCATGCAGGTAGAAGGGGGACCGAAGCTCACAGAGGAACAGTTGCAGAGCCTAGGGCTGAGGCTGATGTAGCTGCTGTTGGTAGAGGAAACTTTAGGGGCAGAGGACGGGGAAGAGGCAGAGGACGGTGGACTGAAGCTGCACAAGAAGGAAATGCAGAGCCTGAGTTTGATCATGAGCATGAGCATGAGCATGATGAGCATGAGCCTGATGAGCATGAGCATGAGCATGAGCCTGAGGAAGGTGGTGGTGCTAGAGGTGGTAGGGGTGGCAGAGGGAAGGGAAGAGGCGGTGGAGGTGGAAGACATCACCGGAAAAACCTGGCAGCCAAGAAATATAATTACGGAGTTATAGGTTGAGCTGGATGGTCCTGAGATGTTTGATTATTCTATTGAATCATTAATCTGCAGAAAACTTCCCTGAGATAGCCTTTCTATAATCATTGAAAAGGGTTACAAATTTTGTGATGCATTTTTGGGTTAACCCTAGATCTTCTTTGCTAAAATGATGTGAGGTCTTCTAGTTTCAAAGTATTATACTCCTAGTAATACCAGATTTTCTTATCAACTTGTTCTTGAAATGATATGATGAGGTAACATTTTGGGGATCTTGGTACTGGTTTTGACAACTAGTTAAAATCTTGAAAATCTTCTCTATCTGACCCTTTCAAATTTTAGACTTGGATTTCTGCAATATGATACTTGTCCTCAAATGTGAAAACAAATTGTAAGGAACTGAATGAACACTAAATTAATAATAAATTTTAGCAGTATATATTAATTATGGAAACGAACAATTTGAAAATGAGAATATTATATATTTCAATGCATTACAATTAACTTAGGCAGCATTAAGCATACATATATGCGCATCTGGAGAAACAACATGTTCGATTCTGTCGACAATTTCTGAATTGGCGCAATCCAATCAGCAGAACAACAAATTGATCAACGGTAGTTTTTTTATATATTGTATTAAAATCCATAAGCACACAACATGAATTCTTTCATAATATATTCTAGAATAATTAGTTTAGTAGTATGACATAACAATTGTGTCACAGAAAAATAATTAATCTGCATCACAACATGGCACCATCATCTTTCAAGCCATGCCATATTCTGAATCAGCTGAGAACTGTCCAGCATTCTTGCCCTGAAGAGAAGAAGAAAGTCAGCAATGCCAATGAATGAACTGGTAAACTTACAGCAAAGATCAAGTTTTAACACTCAATTATATCCTTGTGTTGTTCTACAAAAACCAACTTCAAACTACGGCATTAAGTTCTTCGGCAAATCTACCAATTATGGAATATTTTATTTCCTACAGACATATATAGTAGTACTAGTTTAGATAGAGCTATTGCATGAAACTGTGAATTTACCTGTGACAGTGCCCTCTGTTTGTTGAGCAACTGAGTCCTAGCCTTATTTAGGCCTGAATTTGGTGACCTGAACATTCGCTGAAATATAGCAAAACAACAATGTTAATCCTTGTTTTGCATATTCTTAAAAAATTAACAAAAAATCAAGGAGAGTGACAACAAACTAGATTACTACTCAAGAGAAACTTTAGGCATTACAGGGTAAAAAAATGTACTACCTTTTCACCGGCTGATAAGGAGAGAGACTTCTTGGGTGTGAAACCGAACACATCGTGAAGAAACTCATTCTCCTGTACACACAGCAGAAACGGGAGAATATTAATTCCACTAACTGTATTACCACATCAATCAAGCATACCAGCTATTCTCTTTAATAGCATTAGCACATCAAGATTAAGTCAAAACCTACCTGCATGTGCTTGACGAATCCTCCACCAAGAAACCGCTTCAAGAAGTTTAACTGGATCAACTGAGCCCATGAGCTAGTATGCAGAGACTCCCCGCCAACTTTTGTTGTAGTCTCTGGGCTATATCCAAACTGATACAATGATTCAAGGAAGATGGTGAAATTTGCTACCAAAATCGCTGACAAGTAAGAGTAATATAAAATCAACCACATGAATATTTTATACCTCGAGAAAGTCCAAGATATCCCTGAAAGTATTTCTTTGGCTATTAAGATCTTTTTTATTCACAGCCCCTTTGCCTCCAGCCTCAGAAGAAAGGCTCTTCACTTGGTTTGAGATTTTACTCTTGAGGCCCTGAATATGCATCAGCCCACGAGAACTTTCGTCTTCACTTTTAGAACTTCCACTGGATCCCTCGGAGAACTTCTCCAAGTTTCCTACCTCAAAAATCAAAGCAAGGGCTTCACCAGCTCCAATGCGCACTGATCTGTCATCCTTATCCAGCAAAGTAGAAAAATATGCAATTGACCTGTCATAGTTACAAAAGGTTTAAGATATGCACAAATAATTATAAATGTAACCCTCTTAAATACATGGACATTAAATCTATGAGGGAGTGTGGCAATTGAAACTAGGATATGTGGACATGTGTTTCTGCACTAGTAAATCAGCACAGATTAAAAGCTATGATCCAGGAAAATAACAGTAAAAATTAAAAAAGAAGAAAATCAAGAAAGAAGGGCATACTCTTGCCAACTCTTGCCATTTAGAGTCCATCCGTCCACAGTGGTCAGAAGGAAAGACCAAGCAGACACTACAGTTGCAATTACTATAGGTGAAGGTTTTGCTGATGAGACCTGAAATAGAGGGAACAGTAAAATAGATATTCATACAGAGTTGATGTCATAACTGATTCACAGATGTAATTTCTAAAACTATTCTTGGGTGATCATTTAAACGTATATATGCCTATTTCCAATATAACATAGCTAGCATCACAAAGGGAAAACAAAGTCTATGGGGAAAGGTAACTACACATACATTTGGACCACTCTTTGGATGAGTAACCTGCCACATAACTTGCATGGCTTTCTCAGTCTGCTCTGGCTCTTCAGCTCCAACAAAAGTAATAATTGCCAAACACTCCAACAACTAGAATCAATAAAACATCAATCAATAACCCAGTTACCATGAATTAAAGGCAATCTAAATAAAAACCATAAATCATCACATTCACACACCGATGTCATTTTGGAAATTTCTGAACGAGATTTCAGGCTTTCGGAGATTGGGGCGAGCGAATCTTCAAATATTTCTTGAGCTTTGTTCCCGGGACCTGTTGTCAATGCCAAAAGCCCTACAAACAAAAAAGAACTCAGGTCATTAAGGGAATCTTACTAAACAAGTGTAATTGTGTCATAAGGGTATAAGAAATAATAATTATACCAATCAAGTGAGCTGCCATAGCAACCTCTCTCGCAGAACCTCGCTTAATGCATCCCAAACATTGGTGCAACAGCGTAGCAGACCTAGAACATAGTAAAATAATATTGAGAACCTCAAATTTGGGTAAGTCTACTTCAAAAGGAGCACACCATTGGTGCTCAAGTACATACAAAGCTACACATCAATAGAAATAGTCTAAAAATAGAATCTGGCTTACTTCTTCTCCACGAATTCGTGCAACAAATTGGTATTGAAAGATTCAATCATCATTGCCAATGCCTTCTCCCTAGTAGAACCCCTGTACAAACAGATTGTTACTCCACCATACAGCACTCAGACTTATAAAATGGTAATACTGGAAAGTCCATCAAATCTACTACTACCTTTTCTCAAAAAGGGCATCGAGACATTGATCAAGAACTGCCTCTTTGTCGATAACAACTTCCTCACCAGACACCATATCGTCACGAACAGTCGACGACGAACTAACACTATCTGTATCATCAGTATCCAGCAGCGCAGCTGCATTCTTCTTCTGGGAACTCTCTAAATTTCAACAAAAAATGTAACTCATAAATTACTACACAAAAATTCCAGACTAACACATGAAACACGCAAAGACAAAAAAGAACAGTTGAATTCACCAGCTAATTCAAGTAAATAAAGAGGCAGCTAGCTTAAAACCCCAAATTAAAACGACAGAAAATTTTGAAGAACTCACTTTTACCCATTGCGATTCACGAAACACTCTATCTGAATCAACCTTCTAACTGAACCAACCCTCTAACAGAATCACGTCAGAAGCAACAAGAACAGGGACGATGCAAAGCTATGGAAACAAAACGATTTGAAGGCTGAAATCGAAAACTCGCGGCAGCAAGAAAAGCTTGATTCGATAACAACGAAGATGAAGACGTGATTGAATCGATCAACAGTTTATCCATGTAATATACGTAGGAAAAAAACGGGGAAATTGTGGCGAACACGGAATTCCGAGGTTGACCCAGAGAAAGGATTTTCAGGAGAGGCAGGAGAAGAACAGAGGCGTCGGGAGGCGTGTGGCCGTGGGTGAAAAGGGCTGAGTAATATTTATAGTATCGATTGTTTTTGCCTTTTTAGGTAAAAAATTGGGCAGGGGAATTTTTGTTTTTACCGTGGGGAGTGTTGTAGGAAGGAGGATTATTCAGTTGGGTGGTTTGGAATATTCGAGGTTTTTGTGGCCTGGTGATTTGTGTGACGTGGAGGGATCTGCACCGTTTAGATGACCCGCACGTGCTTTAATTTGGAATCGCGGCGTAACCAGGTTTGGTAAAGGTAGTTCTATTTACACCCCCTTCAATTCTATTTGCACCCCTATATAATAGGTGTGTAAGCTTTATGGGATAACTAAATGCTTTCATGATTAGTCAAACACCAATTATCTAGACAAGTAATTTAATATGTTTAATTATAATAGGAATAGTTACATGTTTACCCACAAACACTGTCATAAGATTAGATTAGATTCAATTATTTTCTATGTTTAAATTTTTAATTCTTTATTTTATCTTTAATAATTTATATTTTACCTAATAATCTAAAGTAAAATTTAGATTTTATACCTTTTGTGGATATGGAATATTTTAATACATTTCATCCTTATAAAACTCGAAATCATCCATTAAATATTAAATAGAATGGTAAAATCGTCGATGTTAAAACAAATATTTCTGTATTGGAATATTTTGCATGGTAAATCAGGGATTTATATACTTTATACCATTTGTGAATTATTTTTACCTGATTAAAAATATTCAGTGAATTATAGATTTTATACCATTTGTGTATACAAAATATTTTAGTGTATTTCATCCTGTAAATTTTCTTTTAAATTAAACCTAATGATAAAATTTTCTATTAAATTTAAACCGAATGGTAAAACAAGTATTTCAGACTTTCAGTATTAGAATAATATTTATGGTAAAAAAGTAAATTATAGACTTCATATCATGTGGTTGTGGATACAAAATATTTCAGTATATTTCATCTAGTAACTCACTTTCCATTAAATTGCATGATAAAACATATATAGTAAAAATTATTAACAACAAAAGTTAAACTAGCATGGAAAGAACCACCCACGGCAGCAGACTTTATTGTTGACTTTTTGGTGACTTATTAAATTAAGTATAAAATAATATTTCCTAATAGTCTTTTTATATTAAATTAACTTTAGACTTTTTATTGTTACGAGGTATTTTACACCCCTATTTTTAGTAGGGTGGGAGTGTAAATAGCAACACCCGTTTGGTAATGCTCCGACATCCACTTGTTTTGCTGATGACTTCGATTTTTGCTGATGACTTCGATTTTCGGACGTCGGTCATGCAATACCTCATATCATACGTCTCATGGTCATGGTGCTAATTTTTCTGTTTGATTTACTAGATAAATGAGTTTTGGGTGAGACATATCCTTCTGGAGACCAAGGGACAATACATTGAGCATTTATTGTTTCTATTTGATCTTTTAGTCACTTTGATTGATTTTTCAGTCAGTTTCCTTGAATATACTTGTTTTGTCTTGATCTTTCAGTTCATTTGATGTTTCATTCAATTTTCTTGATCTTTCAGTCAATTTTCTTGTCATTCCTAATCCTTGGTAAATTACTGTTATTTCGTACAAATTCATACCGAAACTCATGTAAGCATAATTTTACATGACATAAATGATCCTAAAATCTTTAAATATCTAGATCAATCACGTAATAGAAGCATGAGAATTTTATAGAATTACTTACCTCCACTCATTGTAGCGGAGTGATCGATATCCTGAATCTACAAGCTTTGTGTAGGAGTTTAGGTTTCTCTCCCCTTGCCTATGAATTTTATGTGTTGTGTGAATCGGCAGCCTTTCGGATTCATCAGGGTTCATAAGGATGATCGTATGAATTTCATTAAGATTCTGCTCATAAGGATCCGTCATAAGTCTGTCATTACGATATTTTCACAATGGAATAAAGACATCAATTTATAGGTGGAGAGAGGACCTAAATTCTCATCAGCTTTCCGTAGAATTAATCTCAACCGTCCATCAGAGTGGAGACTATTAGGAAATATTATTTTATACTTAATTTAATAAGTCACCAAATATATCATGGAATAACAATATTCCAATAAGAAAACAGATTAATATAAGACCACATAATATGGAAAAAGTAATTTTCTTACAGCTCAGTCTCAGTCAGTATATGTGATCCGGCTGAGCTCTAGCGACACCAACATCCTAAAATTTAACAGCGGCGGCGGGGTTGAAGTTCGCCAATGGTAACTTCAACCGACAACCTCAACCGTTAACGATCCCTTATAATATTTAGTCTCTATAGAGACATGTATCAAATGAGAATTTGTATTACTGAGATATACTAATTGATTGAGTACCATGTGCCGGAAGAAGGTTATAAAGTCCAATCCTCAACCATAACAAACCGAAAGAAATTATAGCAATGGAACTGTTATGATATCAAATTCTAATCTTCTAAGTTTAAAGTAAACTAGTGATATATGGATTGTAACAAATAATGGTAATACTTATGTCCCTTCCGACTAATTTGGCTCGAACTAGTCGTCCACAATTAGGTTATAGTAGTGGACTAACATAGTAAGACGATAATCACTCCCCGAAGTCTCTTTAAAATGAAGATCTACGAAAAATCTCATTAAATTATATGTTTATCTCATTGCGCTGCGGTAAGAGAACTCCGAAGAGTAGGAGACTATCTAGTTGTTTTCATTAATCTATAAGCATTTGACAGTGTAACTACACTAATTGAACTAGAAAAATCTAGCCTTCCGATCTACAGATTTAGTTCGTAATAAAGGATTGCCAAAAGTAAGTTATCAAACTAATTTGACCATAATATGACCCAACCCAAGCCATCAAAGATTGGCCATATTAGATTGTGCTTATAAGTATAGTGCAACGGTCTAAAATGTGTTTGTGAAATTTCCTCGGTTTCAACGAAAGTATTTGCTACATTTTCATTTCACAACAATTGACATTGTGACATTAATCATTGATTTTGTTGCAAGTGTTACAGATAATTTGAAACCGTATATGTGTAATAATATCAAGTGTTTGATATAGTTTTGAATTCTTCTTAACATGTATTTTTATATATCAAAATTTAAGATTGTAAACTGTAAACGGTAAAGTTATCGATTGTCACAGAACCATCAGTGTTAAGTTCGAGAACCGCCCAATCTGTAAAGTTCCGCTAAACTGTACTCGTAATGTCCCCAATCAATCGGAACGGCAGGTTGAAAAACCATAGAGGGGATTTTGAATCCCCGGTGATTTTGATATCTTTGATTGTTCATGTTTGTTTTCAGATGCTTGGATTTGATCAAATATTTCGCAGGCTTTGCTGATTATTTGGTATGCGTTAGAATTTCGGTGCTTTCGCTTGATGTGTGATTCGCGTACTTATAATTTCAGTTGCTGTGCTAAAACTAAAGGTTTTCTTAGGGCTTTAAATAAGTTTAGTTCTATGGTTACTAAATTTTAGGGCTGTGGAATAGGTATTTGGTGGAGCTTTTGAAATTATTGGTGTTTGTTTTTATGGGAATTCAGAGAGAAATTTAGTGTTGACAAGCTCTATTTACTGGTTTACTGGTTTTAGGTTTCTTACGTTATGTTATTGGTTTTATTTGATCTCTGTCGGAGAGGAGAAAGAGCTCCTGAGTGCTGTTAATGAAGATGCTCTTCGCTATCTGATATCCGGCTTGGTGTTGCTCAGGTGTCATTTGGTTATTGGGTGGCGACTCTCGGGTTGTCATATGGTGTTGCTCGGTTGGCTAGCAGTATAGGATGATCTAGTATTTGGCTGTACATTGGTGTAGATTTATGTTTCAGTTTTCGGTATAGAATCTGAGTAGTTTCGACTAGTGTTTACGCAGTAGGTGATGATAATGTTTAGCGGTTTGATTATGCTTATTTTGTCCGGCAAAACATTTGAAGGAAACTAGTAATTTGTTTGAGAGCTAATTTCTTGTTTCTTAGTTCAGTTAAAATGTCTTTTTTCACCAAATTCTTTCATGCTTTTCTTTATCCCCAACTGGCTGGTCAAACAATGTCAGCTGGCCACAGATGATATGAATATTGGCAAACAATCTAATGACTTACAGCAAATAGACGATTTACTTTGACAGAAAAACAAACATGTAACAAACTTCACTAGTTTCTTTTCTTCACTAGAGGGTTAAGAAATGCCTTACACAATTACAATATTTAACCGATGGTAGCAGGATTAGGACAAAATATAATAAAGCGTTTAATAGAATCGAGAGCAACTATGTTACATACTATGTTTAGCTAAAATTGTCACGTTTGTGAATTGACGAATATAGTGGTGCTATGCATAGTTGAATGACCTGTGGTACGTATTGCTTAATGATGAGCAGGGAAACAATTCTGGCAATGTGGTGGCAAACTGGCATTCCCATTATTTAGTCACAGGCTTCGGTCATGTGGATCCAAAGAGAAGGAGAGGGGGAAAGACCCTCCAATTGAAAGGAAATACCCCAAAGACTCATCAGAGAAATGCTAGTGGGACATAGTCTCGTTCTTTTAATACCATCACACTTTTCACTTTAGTCTGTTTTAAGTTTTTCTGACAAAAAATTGGATCATTTTCAGTCATTCGGTAATCTTTTCACCTTTTCTATTCAATTTTCTATGCAGTTTAACTTGTAGTACAACCTTATAAGATACTGATAGTAAGATGTCGGTTTTAGGAGAATGAATGGATGAGACAGGAAGAGTAAAAGTAATAAGCATGTGAGCACAATGCCCACAAAATAAGTTAGTAGTTGTGTTTTTGGGGAGAGTGGTATCAAGTTTGAAAGAATATGGTATGCAGTCAAACATTTCATTGGGAAAACCAAAATAATATTTCCATCTTTCATCAACTGACCTGGTGTTTTCTGCATCTGTAATAACAGCTTCCTTTCAAATGTTAAGGAATATGGGCATTGGAGTTTGTGTGTTTTGAATGATATACTTTGGTGAGTCCCCACTTTGTTATACAAATGTCAGCAAATATGAAGACTCCAACCAGAATCATGTACAACACCTTCCCCCGGCCATTCCATGTCCCATCTGTTTGATCCATCTTTGACTAATGATATAGTCGATTCAGTTCAGATCAACTTAATTTCGAGAGACGTTTTAACAAAACTATGCAATAATAAACCATGGGACAACCATTGGTGCTCAAGTACATACAAAGCTACACATCAATAGAAATAGTCTAAAAATAGAATCTGGCTTACTTCTTCTCCACGAATTCGTGCAACAAATTGGTATTGAAAGATTCAATCATCATTGCCAATGCCTTCTCCCTAGTAGAACCCCTGTACAAACAGATTGTTACTCCACCATACAGCACTCAGACTTATAAAATGGTAATACTGGAAAGTCCATCAAATCTACTACTACCTTTTCTCAAAAAGGGCATCGAGACATTGATCAAGAACTGCCTCTTTGTCGATAACAACTTCCTCACCAGACACCATATCGTCACGAACAGTCGACGACGAACTAACACTATCTGTATCATCAGTATCCAGCAGCGCAGCTGCATTCTTCTTCTGGGAACTCTCTAAATTTCAACAAAAAATGTAACTCATAAATTACTACACAAAAATTCCAGACTAACACATGAAACACGCAAAGACAAAAAAGAACAGTTGAATTCACCAGCTAATTCAAGTAAATAAAGAGGCAGCTAGCTTAAAACCCCAAATTAAAACGACAGAAAATTTTGAAGAACTCACTTTTACCCATTGCGATTCACGAAACACTCTATCTGAATCAACCTTCTAACTGAACCAACCCTCTAACAGAATCACGTCAGAAGCAACAAGAACAGGGACGATGCAAAGCTATGGAAACAAAACGATTTGAAGGCTGAAATCGAAAACTCGCGGCAGCAAGAAAAGCTTGATTCGATAACAACGAAGATGAAGACGTGATTGAATCGATCAACAGTTTATCCATGTAATATACGTAGGAAAAAAACGGGGAAATTGTGGCGAACACGGAATTCCGAGGTTGACCCAGAGAAAGGATTTTCAGGAGAGGCAGGAGAAGAACAGAGGCGTCGGGAGGCGTGTGGCCGTGGGTGAAAAGGGCTGAGTAATATTTATAGTATCGATTGTTTTTGCCTTTTTAGGTAAAAAATTGGGCAGGGGAATTTTTGTTTTTACCGTGGGGAGTGTTGTAGGAAGGAGGATTATTCAGTTGGGTGGTTTGGAATATTCGAGGTTTTTGTGGCCTGGTGATTTGTGTGACGTGGAGGGATCTGCACCGTTTAGATGACCCGCACGTGCTTTAATTTGGAATCGCGGCGTAACCAGGTTTGGTAAAGGTAGTTCTATTTACACCCCCTTCAATTCTATTTGCACCCCTATATAATAGGTGTGTAAGCTTTATGGGATAACTAAATGCTTTCATGATTAGTCAAACACCAATTATCTAGACAAGTAATTTAATATGTTTAATTATAATAGGAATAGTTACATGTTTACCCACAAACACTGTCATAAGATTAGATTAGATTCAATTATTTTCTATGTTTAAATTTTTAATTCTTTATTTTATCTTTAATAATTTATATTTTACCTAATAATCTAAAGTAAAATTTAGATTTTATACCTTTTGTGGATATGGAATATTTGAATACATTTCATCCTTATAAAACTCGAAATCATCCATTAAATATTAAATAGAATGGTAAAATCGTCGATGTTAAAACAAATATTTCTGTATTGGAATATTTTGCATGGTAAATCAGGGATTTATATACTTTATACCATTTGTGAATTATTTTTACCTGATTAAAAATATTCAGTGAATTATAGATTTTATACCATTTGTGTATACAAAATATTTTAGTGTATTTCATCCTGTAAATTTTCTTTTAAATTAAACCTAATGATAAAATTTTCTATTAAATTTAAACCGAATGGTAAAACAAGTATTTCAGACTTTCAGTATTAGAATAATATTTATGGTAAAAAAGTAAATTATAGACTTCATATCATGTGGTTGTGGATACAAAATATTTCAGTATATTTCATCTAGTAACTCACTTTCCATTAAATTGCATGATAAAACATATATAGTAAAAATTATTAACAACAAAAGTTAAACTAGCATGGAAAGAACCACCCACGGCAGCAGACTTTATTGTTTTCCTAATAAAAAGACTATTAGGAAATATTATTTTATACTTAATTTAATAAGTCACCAAATATATCATGGAATAACAATATTCCAATAAGAAAACAGATTAATATAAGACCACATAATATGGAAAAAGTAATTTTCTTACAGCTCAGTCTCAGTCAGTATATGTGATCCGGCTGAGCTCTAGCGACACCAACATCCTAAAATTTAACAGCGGCGGCGGGGTTGAAGTTCGCCAATGGTAACTTCAACCGACAACCTCAACCGTTAACGATCCCTTATAATATTTAGTCTCTATAGAGACATGTATCAAATGAGAATTTGTATTACTGAGATATACTAATTGATTGAGTACCATGTGCCGGAAGAAGGTTATAAAGTCCAATCCTCAACCATAACAAACCGAAAGAAATTATAGCAATGGAACTGTTATGATATCAAATTCTAATCTTCTAAGTTTAAAGTAAACTAGTGATATATGGATTGTAACAAATAATGGTAATACTTATGTCCCTTCCGACTAATTTGGCTCGAACTAGTCGTCCACAATTAGGTTATAGTAGTGGACTAACATAGTAAGACGATAATCACTCCCCGAAGTCTCTTTAAAATGAAGATCTACGAAAAATCTCATTAAATTATATGTTTATCTCATTGCGCTGCGGTAAGAGAACTCCGAAGAGTAGGAGACTATCTAGTTGTTTTCATTAATCTATAAGCATTTGACAGTGTAACTACACTAATTGAACTAGAAAAATCTAGCCTTCCGATCTACAGATTTAGTTCGTAATAAAGGATTGCCAAAAGTAAGTTATCAAACTAATTTGACCATAATATGACCCAACCCAAGCCATCAAAGATTGGCCATATTAGATTGTGCTTATAAGTATAGTGCAACGGTCTAAAATGTGTTTGTGAAATTTCCTCGGTTTCAACGAAAGTATTTGCTACATTTTCATTTCACAACAATTGACATTGTGACATTAATCATTGATTTTGTTGCAAGTGTTACAGATAATTTGAAACCGTATATGTGTAATAATATCAAGTGTTTGATATAGTTTTGAATTCTTCTTAACATGTATTTTTATATATCAAAATTTAAGATTGTAAACTGTAAACGGTAAAGTTATCGATTGTCACAGAACCATCAGTGTTAAGTTCGAGAACCGCCCAATCTGTAAAGTTCCGCTAAACTGTACTCGTAATGTCCCCAATCAATCGGAACGGCAGGTTGAAAAACCATAGAGGGGATTTTGAATCCCCGGTGATTTTGATATCTTTGATTGTTCATGTTTGTTTTCAGATGCTTGGATTTGATCAAATATTTCGCAGGCTTTGCTGATTATTTGGTATGCGTTAGAATTTCGGTGCTTTCGCTTGATGTGTGATTCGCGTACTTATAATTTCAGTTGCTGTGCTAAAACTAAAGGTTTTCTTAGGGCTTTAAATAAGTTTAGTTCTATGGTTACTAAATTTTAGGGCTGTGGAATAGGTATTTGGTGGAGCTTTTGAAATTATTGGTGTTTGTTTTTATGGGAATTCAGAGAGAAATTTAGTGTTGACAAGCTCTATTTACTGGTTTACTGGTTTTAGGTTTCTTACGTTATGTTATTGGTTTTATTTGATCTCTGTCGGAGAGGAGAAAGAGCTCCTGAGTGCTGTTAATGAAGATGCTCTTCGCTATCTGATATCCGGCTTGGTGTTGCTCAGGTGTCATTTGGTTATTGGGTGGCGACTCTCGGGTTGTCATATGGTGTTGCTCGGTTGGCTAGCAGTATAGGATGATCTAGTATTTGGCTGTACATTGGTGTAGATTTATGTTTCAGTTTTCGGTATAGAATCTGAGTAGTTTCGACTAGTGTTTACGCAGTAGGTGATGATAATGTTTAGCGGTTTGATTATGCTTATTTTGTCCGGCAAAACATTTGAAGGAAACTAGTAATTTGTTTGAGAGCTAATTTCTTGTTTCTTAGTTCAGTTAAAATGTCTTTTTTCACCAAATTCTTTCATGCTTTTCTTTATCCCCAACTGGCTGGTCAAACAATGTCAGCTGGCCACAGATGATATGAATATTGGCAAACAATCTAATGACTTACAGCAAATAGACGATTTACTTTGACAGAAAAACAAACATGTAACAAACTTCACTAGTTTCTTTTCTT
The DNA here is from genome assembly GCA_963678965.1 of Cruciata laevipes. Lineage (NCBI taxonomy): Eukaryota > Viridiplantae > Streptophyta > Magnoliopsida > Gentianales > Rubiaceae > Cruciata > Cruciata laevipes. The sequence goes on from OY787639.1 coordinate 4,097,389, forward strand.
CACTAGAGGGTTAAGAAATGCCTTACACAATTACAATATTTAACCGATGGTAGCAGGATTAGGACAAAATATAATAAAGCGTTTAATAGAATCGAGAGCAACTATGTTACATACTATGTTTAGCTAAAATTGTCACGTTTGTGAATTGACGAATATAGTGGTGCTATGCATAGTTGAATGACCTGTGGTACGTATTGCTTAATGATGAGCAGGGAAACAATTCTGGCAATGTGGTGGCAAACTGGCATTCCCATTATTTAGTCACAGGCTTCGGTCATGTGGATCCAAAGAGAAGGAGAGGGGGAAAGACCCTCCAATTGAAAGGAAATACCCCAAAGACTCATCAGAGAAATGCTAGTGGGACATAGTCTCGTTCTTTTAATACCATCACACTTTTCACTTTAGTCTGTTTTAAGTTTTTCTGACAAAAAATTGGATCATTTTCAGTCATTCGGTAATCTTTTCACCTTTTCTATTCAATTTTCTATGCAGTTTAACTTGTAGTACAACCTTATAAGATACTGATAGTAAGATGTCGGTTTTAGGAGAATGAATGGATGAGACAGGAAGAGTAAAAGTAATAAGCATGTGAGCACAATGCCCACAAAATAAGTTAGTAGTTGTGTTTTTGGGGAGAGTGGTATCAAGTTTGAAAGAATATGGTATGCAGTCAAACATTTCATTGGGAAAACCAAAATAATATTTCCATCTTTCATCAACTGACCTGGTGTTTTCTGCATCTGTAATAACAGCTTCCTTTCAAATGTTAAGGAATATGGGCATTGGAGTTTGTGTGTTTTGAATGATATACTTTGGTGAGTCCCCACTTTGTTATACAAATGTCAGCAAATATGAAGACTCCAACCAGAATCATGTACAACACCTTCCCCCGGCCATTCCATGTCCCATCTGTTTGATCCATCTTTGACTAATGATATAGTCGATTCAGTTCAGATCAACTTAATTTCGAGAGACGTTTTAACAAAACTATGCAATAATAAACCATGGTTATGTTCTAGTGAGTTGATTTCTTGGTCATGAACTGAAATGAAGTAAAGTGGAAATTTATGTATTGTAAAATAGAAGCAATATGACTAATTTGACCCGAATTTCATAAAACTTTTTTTTTTTTGCTGAATTGATATACTGATAAGATAAAGAGAACAGACATATCTAAAATTTGCAATATGTTCAGAGAACTGAATTATTGTTGGAGATCAACGAAGCAAAGGGAATCAAACATTCAAACCAGGTTGGTTCACGGGAGCTCGGAGAGAAAGCTTCGTGAGATAAACCACTATTCTGATTATGGTTGCAGGCTGCAGAATTTATGAGCATTTTAATTATTATAACTAATTTGTTATAAACGTAAATAATATAGGTACAAATGGAAGTAGTAGTTCGATTGCTTGTAAAAGCACCTTTCATTTTCAGTCAAGGGCACGGAATTCCACTTTCCATAAATGGAATATTTATATACTGTGTTAAGCTTTAGCTAAAGGAAAAAAGCTAATTTCGGAGCATCCAAGTTGATTAAAATGATATAGGTTTTGTAAAAGTAATGCAAAATTTAGCTTGCCCAAAAATGAACACATGAAGTCCAAGTTCAAGTTCAAGTTCGTTCCAAGGGGAGAATCAAATCATATGAAATGAACAACTTAATTGGGGTGCATTCATAAGAGCCACATTTCCTATTTAGGCAAGAATGCCAAGTAATGAACCATGTTCAAGCATTCAATTTACTTTTGTTCATCATAAATTCATACTCAATTATATGCCCACCATCATATTTTTATCTAAGTAGTAATTAATTCAAATGACATTTTCTTACTTCACAAACTATATTTTAAATTGCAAGATTCATGTACATAGTCATCACATGAATGTCGAGATGCATGTATAGTTCATGTAACATTAACTGACTAATCATATACATGTACTCGACATTCTTGTTCATCACATAAATGTCGAGATCCACGTATGTAGTTTAGCTAAAAACTACAGTTAATGTAACATTAATTGACTAATCATATACTTGTCCTCGACATTCCTGATTACCCCCAACATGATAATTGATAGATGCCCCCAACCAATCAAAAATACAAGCTTTAAACAGGGTGAGAAAGATGCATAAGAGCATGTGGTTTTTCTTTCTTTTGGGATGGATGGGGAGATAGAGCTACCAAACAAGGGACTTTTAGTGGGCGTCATGCCCCCATTAATTCAATTTTCCAGCTCTGGAAATACCTCCCCATCTTTCTCTGCTTGGATACCTTTCTTTTTTAGGGAAATTGTGTTTTTCACATATCACAATGCTGCCTGAATCTTTATAAAAGATGACCAAACTATCCACCTAATGATCAATATGGGGTTTGAATTCTAGCTGTGTTGTGTACTGTCCTACAATGGTAGAATTACATAAAAATAATAATATGTTTTTTGTTTGTGAATCGGTGGATACATATCAATTGTTAGTTGATTGTATTACAATAGTTGTTTGTACAATTGTGTTTGATATGTAATTTGAGAATGTTGGTTTTTAAACGCGTGAAATAATAAATAAGAACAATTGATACGATTTATTTCATAAAATCAATTACAGTTTTTTATTTAACCTCTTCTTTGAATGAAATATTTATTATCGTGGATGTCATGTAAATTGGTTGTTAAGAGTTGGTTATGATATACATGCAACAGGTTCACTTGAACAAGGATCCTAAATTTTTAGTATGTTATATATAAAATATAAATAACATGCATTATAATTTTTTATTTTTAGAACTTAACTCTTGATGTCCTTCACATTTATCATAATATTTTTCTTCAAAATATGTTTCTGTTATGACTGTTAAAAGAATAAAAATTCACATTAATGTATCTGTGGGTAATATTTTCTACGGACCCTCCAAACCGCATGAGACATCCATTACTTATTCAGCCTAATTTGACTGGATGTCAATTTCAATTATTGTAATTAGCACCAATCATTTGTATCTAAGAGTATTTTAGGTTGTACTTGATTAAAACTATATGCAATAATATAACTGAATCCATATCAAGAAAATGAAGCTACACTAAACTAAACAAAAAATAATTAGCTAAATTATCTAAAATCTTAAAAATATTTACATTAAGTTTTGTGCAAACTGATAATATCTTATTAAAGTAAATCAATAAATAAATATAGTTATAAATTAATAACAGTTCACTAAATACCACTCTCCAACAACTCAAATTGGCCATATTAGCTAACAAGTAGCGGCTGCTGGAATATATATAATGGCAGAGCATGCGGATGAATTACAGTATGACAACCCTGGACAATTAGTCTTTTTAATTTCTTCATTTATCACTAATCAATTAATTAGTGCAGAAGATCAAATGACTATAAGTAGTAATATTAATTTTGCTGGACAATTCTTGAGATCTTCAAAATTGTCTCATTTTTATTGATATAACCTTGAGTCCGACCGACTTGGTATTTGTTTATAGGATCCATGATTCAATTTGTATGAGTTTATTCGATCTGTTGCATTTTTTATTGACATAGGGAATTTTACATGATATATATTCATTGAAATTTCCATTTGACTTGCTAAATTTAATTGAACGATTAATTAATCAACGAACCATTTCTAAGCAGTACTGGTTTAGAGTAGAGTGACATTTGCTTGTATTTCGATATTTCACTTTTCGGGACAATCTTATTACGATTATGTTATGATCATTCTTTATATTTTTCTACATCCATGAGAATAATTATTTTTAATTTTTATAAAAAAATTATCTTTTTTTCTTCAAAATATGGGATACTTCAAAGCTAGCTTCTTTGTTACTGTACAACAAACACATTAGGGGCACTACTATGTATGGAAGAAAAATAAAAGATAACACCGACAAAGCCTTTAAAGTTATTAAATCTATAGTGTTATTATTCGCAGAAATTCCAGAATTATACATTTTTATTGCATATTGACGATCATCATCAATAAAGAATAAACGGCGTACGTACAATTTACATCCAGGCTCCAGCTATCTAAATAAAAATAAAAATAATTGGAAAGTAATTATATTGATGGTACCTATCTAAATAAATTCTGTTTACACATTAAAGTCAGAACCACAGTCACTAAAATACACGACAGTCCAAACATAACTACAGTATTTAAAATTTATTTCGGATCTTGCATCGTACAATATCCATAAATTCTTCTTCGTCGATTGTGACTAGGGTTTTTATTATTGGCCTTTACTATATGCAATCCGAAATTACTTTTTGCAGTCCGTATTTGTACATGAACTATCTTAAATACCCCTAATTAGTTACACAAGCTTAATTTACCATTTTAATCCCACTCTCTTCATTATATTTTCAATCAAATCCCTGAAGTTCTTCTGCAATTTTAGAATTTTCATTCCAACCTCTTTTCGATCGATCAAACAATCTTCTTCCTTTCATCACTCTTTTTTCCATCTTTTCGATCAAACATTGTTCTTCAAGTTTTAGGTAAATTCGATTCATCAAACATTGTTCTTCCTTCCATCACTCTTTTTTCCATCTTTTCAATCAAACATTATTCTTCAAGATTTAGGTAAATTCGATTTATATGTCCCATCCATATCGCCAATAATCCATATCTTTCTATTACCTCTTTTCTTCAAAATTTTAAATTTCCGGATAAAGGGTGAATTTAAGAATATCTTGTATTTTTTGGCGTGTTCTTTAGCAACCGGGTACACCAACCGTATTCTTCAGCATGAATGTCTGGTGTTCTTTAGCATGAATGTCTGGATTTTGAATGTTCGATGGCCATCGCCGATGAACACGTGGTCAATACGTATTTAGATACTAAATTGAGATAATTTAGATGGTAAAAGTCAATGAGAAAGTAAAAGAAATATTTGGAATAGTATTTTTATGGAAACTAATTAATCAAAATTATCTCGGAAACGAGAATGTCCAGGTTCATGATTGAGAGTGTATTAAAGATGATTGAATTTAATCTTGGAAAATGATAGATATAATTCATACAAGATATTCTTAAATTCACCCTTTATCCAGAAATTTAAAATTTTGAAGAAAAGAGGTAATAGAAAGATATGGATTATTGGCGATATGGATGGGACGTATGAATCGAATTTACCTAAATGTTGAAGAACAATGTTTGATTGAAAAGATGGAAAAAAGAGTGATGGAAGGAAGAACAATGTTTGATGAATCGAATTTACCTAAAACTTGAAGAACAATGTTTGATGAATCGAATTTACCTAAAACTTGAAGAACAATGTTTGATTGAAAAGATGGAAAAAAGAGTGATAAAAGGAAGAAGAATGTTTGATCGATCGAAAAGAGGTTGGAATGAAAATTCTAAAATTGCAGAAGAACTTCAGGGATTTGATTGAAAATACAATGAAGAGAGTGGGATTAAAATGGTAAATTAAGCTTGTGTAACTAATTAGGGGTATTTAAGGTAGTTCATGTACAAATACGGACTGCAAAAAGTAATTTCGGACTGCATATAGTAAAGGCCTTATATTTGGTTGTTTGAAAAAATGATGCTATTCATTTTGTATTTGCATACGTAATACGATATTGTGTATTATTATGGTACACATGGTTAGGAATTTCATTTTTATTTGTAGTGAAATGTATAAGAAATGTTTTCTAAACGCAATTTGATAAGAAAGTATCTTCGATATAACAGTCATAATCAAGACAATGAGCAAATATTGATTTTCTTACATAAACAAATTAGTAGGGATAATTAGGTTAAATATTGGTTCTGCATGAGCAATTGAGTCTGATTAGGATTAGGTAATACTTGTTCCTCTATAAAAGTAACTTCATGGCGTAGCCACAGGCTAACAACGGTGGCGCAGCCCTGGAATCCCCATTTTTAGACGCCCTTATCAACAAACCCGTTCCACTCTACTTCACGCTTCCAGCAAACCCCGAAATCAAACCAATAACCTCTCTGAATGGTCGACCGGCGTGCCTTTATGCTCCGGAATCGGTTAAAATTCTGGCAGCCCATTACCAGAACGCTCTAATCGGCAAGTTCGGAAGGGGGAAACCTCAAATGGAGCTGATTTAGAAAGCATTCAAGGAGATCGGATTCAAAGATAACTATCAAGTTGGCCTCATCGACTATAGGCATATTTTGATTCGATTCCAGGATGAAGAAGACTATCAAAGATTCTAGATCAGACCATACTGGTCAATAGTCGGAGCGACGATGAAAGTGATGAAATGGTCCCCGGATTTCTCGCCGGAAAAAGAATCCTCAATAGTTCCGATCTGGGTCACGGTGAGGAACATCCCCCTTTTGTACTATAATCAGACAATGATTCGAGATGTTGCTAGCCAGATGGGATCATTTATTAAGATGGACGCAGCGACCTGTGGAATCACGAGGCCAAATGTACTGAAGATGTGCATAGAGGTTGACCTGCAAAAAGAGCTGCTCAAAACCATTCCCATTGGAACTCCAGATGACTTTCGTGAATGCCCAGTTGAGTATGAAAATCTCCCTCCCTACTGCAAGCACTGCAAGATGTTGGGTCATGATGATGAGAGATGTGGTGTACAACATCCAAAACTTCGGAGAGTTTGGAAAAAGAAGCCGCGTCAGAATGCCAATGCTACCGCATCAAAGACACCTAATCAGCCAGGACCATCTGGCTTATCTGTAGCTGAGAAACAAGATGTTATAAATGCACAAACCATGGTCCTCTACAAACCTACACCAGACTTAAAGGTGGTCCAAGTGAAAACTGAGCAATCAGACACACAGATGGGAAGCCAAACTGCAATCTCAGCTGTATCCTTTATTTCTTTTGATGATTTGCACATGTCTCAGATTAAAAAGGACATTAAGGCGAAAAAACAGGTTCAAACCAAGAGCCTGGCCATCATTCCTTACCAATACCCTATGTCTCTTTCAATTCACTTCTCTGTTTTGCAGGATGAAGACAACAATTCAGATGATGCATCTTATGATGATGCACCAAGTGAGCGTGGAAATTGGATGAAAGCCAACTCTACACAGGTTCTCTTCTGAACTCTCACTCTATGTTAAATGATCAACCTATTGATGGTAGGGATAGTGTAGACAAAGTGATTGATATTGCTAGTGAACAACTTGTTATTTGCACTACTAGTGATCAACCTGCTATTGATGCTAGTGATACTACTCTTGTGATTGCTGAGTCTTATGTGGAGTTTAGTTCATGTAATAATAAAGTTAGTAACAAGAAAATAGGAAAAAACAAGGCTAGTAACACTAACATCACTGAGAGTATTAGTAGAATACTCAGACCCAAACAACCTATCAAATATGTTTAAATGATTGGTCACAAAATCATTAGTAACATACTTGTTTGGAATATAAGGGGTTATGGAACCTCACTTATTAGACTACAAAAACTGCTTGTACTTCATAGAATCTCTATCTTATGTATTATTGAGCCAATGCACAATAATGATGAGATAAGGAATCTACAATTTGCACTGCATTTTCAAAATTCATATCATGGAAATGATGCAAAAATATGGCTTTTTTGGAATGATTCGTTTTCTATGGATATTATTTCCCAATCTGACCAATATCTTTTAGCTACCATTACTGACATAGCTAACACCCAAACCTGGAATTGTGCTTTTATCTATGCCAAGGTTTTAAGACAACTAAGGGAAGCACCTTGGAGTGATCTCCTTTAGTTTCCAAACGCCCAACTCTTTTTGTTGGGGAATTTAACACAGTTGCTTCAGCCACTGAGCATAAAGGACCAACCTCCTATAAATAGTATTAGAGAGTTCAATTCCTTTATCAACTCAGCAGCATTGCTGGAGGTAAGTACTGTAGGGAACAGATTCACATGGTCTAACAAAAGGAGCACAGAGAACCTATTACTCCAAAGGCTAAATAGAGGTTTATGTAATTTGGATTGGTTTAACCTTTTTCCAAATAGCTCTTTTTTTCCAAATAACTCTATTCTAGTCTTAAACAGAACAACATCTGACCATAACCCCCTACTTGTATCCATCCAAGATGCCACAGAGACTGTCCCAAAACCTTTTAGATTCCAAAATATGTGGCTGAACAGACCTGAGTTCATAGGAGTGGTTAATGAAAATTGGTCACACCCTACTGAATTCACAGCATCTACAACATGGTCTTTAAACTAAAAAGACTAAAATCCCTACTCAAAGCATGGAACAAAACCAATTTTGGAGATGTTCACAAGAATGCACAAAGTGCTGAAGCTATAGTAGATGTACTTGAAGGAATCTATGAAGCCTCAAGCTGTGAATCAGACCTGATTGAGCTAAATATATGTAGAGCCATTCTCATTAGGACACATAAGGAAAAGAATATTTTCTAGAAACAGAAGGCCAACATCAAATGGTTGAAGGAGGGAGATGCTAATACTCAGTATTTTCACAATTCAGTGAAAGAGTACTGTAGAACCAGAATTATCAAGATAAAGGATAGAAATGGAACTTGGATTTCTGATCCAGAAGGGATTAGAACAGAAGGAGTTCACTTCTATCAAAATCTTCTTAATGAACCACCTCAAACCAACCCTGGCGAATTCCTAGACACATTTACCTCAGTTATTCCAAACTTGATCACTCTAGAGGAAAACATCTCTCTCATAAGACTCCCTGACATGGAAGAGCTAAAGAATGTTGTGAATGATCTTGGAAGTAACAGTGCCCCTGGATCTGATGGATACACAGGATCCTTTTACATACATTGCTGGGACATTATCAAAGAAGACCTGTTACAGGTAGTTAATGAATTTCTTCAAGGAAAGAAAGTCCCCAAAGCAATTTCAAGCACCTGGTTGACACTAATTCCCAAAAAACCAAATCCCTCCACATTTGTAGACATCAGACCTATTAGCCTCTCCAACTTCCTCAACAAAATCTTCACTAAACTTCTAGTTGAGAGAGTCAAGCCTATCATGCCTAAACTAACCTCTTCTGAGCAATCTGCATTTCTCAAAGGCAGAGACATCATTGGTAACACCATCCTTATGCAGGAAATGGTCAGACTACAGGGAAAAAATCCCAAGCAACATAATATAATTTTAAAATTAGAAATGCAAAAGGCTTTTGACAGGGTTTCCTGGAGTTTCTTGAACACTATTTTACTTAAATTTGGTTTTCAAGGAATTTTTGTCAAGATAATCATGCAGAACATTGCATCTGCATGGTTCTCTATCCTTATTAATGGCTCAGTCTCTGGCTTTTTCCCCTCCAGTAGAGGTATTAAGCAGGGTGACCCCCTATCCCCATTCCTCTACAACTTTCTCAAGGTCTGAAAAAACTTGTTTTGGAAGGGCATATTGGAAGCTTCATAATGCCAAGAGGAGTCTCTCCTGTAACTCACCTCATGTATGCTGATGACATAGCCCTATTCACCAACTCTAAGAAGAGGAACCTAAACAGAGTGAAATCTTTTCTACAGGCCTATGAGAATTCTGTTGGCCAGAAAGTGAACTATGCAAAATCAGAGTATTTTGTACATTCCCTCACACTTGTTGGAAGGACAAGGCAGATTAAAAGAACACTGGGAATGAAGCTGGGTAAGATGCCATTCATTTACCTTGGAGTACCAGTATTCTCTGAGAGGAATAAAGTCAGCCATTATTTGCTTATCTTGGAGAGAATCCAAAAAGCCACACAAAACTGGAAGAATAAGTGTTTAGGCTATGTTGGGAGGATGGTTTTAATTAACCATGTGCTGCTAGCTACACCCATACACATCATCTCAGTACTTAGCTCTCCAAAAAAGGTGATAAAGAAGATGGAATCAATGGCTACAAAATTTCTATGGGGTGAAACTGATTATGGCCAGAGGAAAGTGTGGAGGAAATGGTCTAGAATATCTGCACCAAAGCATGAAAATGGCCTAGGATTTAGAAATATCAAGGCACTGGTGGACTTATTCTCTTGTAAGATGTGGTGGAAGCTACAGAAAAATGAGACATTATTGGCTGGGTTCATATGGTCTCTGCCAGAAACATACAAGACCTTACATACATGGAGGAGAATATGCTCAGTCACAGAACATGCTAACACTAACTCTGTCATACTATATGGCAAAGGGTCTTGCCCCTTCTGGTTTGTTAATTGGACTGGAACTGGTGCTCTTTGTTATGAATGGCCATCTGACAATGATATTCCTTTCTCTCACATCTCCTTGGCAGAGTTCATTCAAAATAAAGACACATTTTTACCTGTATTGGAGCCTCATTTGGCTACCAGTGTGATTCTAATCTTGCAGGCAGCTCAACTACAATATGATCATGAGGACATGCTTATTTGGAAGCCATCCATGAATGGGGACTTCACCATCAAATCTGCTTATCTGAGTTTCAAGCCCAGGAATCCCCCAAATGAAAGTCTTAAACAGGTATGGAGCGCTCCAACCACTGCAAAGATCTCTTTTCTCATTTGGAGGATAAGGAACAGATTACTGCCTTTTGATGATGTACTAATGAGGTTTGGTTTTAATTTGCCATCAAAATGCCCAATGTGTAACTCTGCTGACTTCATTGGTCATTACTTTAATGCATGTGCATCTTCTATGGAAACCTGGGAATTTTTTTATAACATGCTAGTAATTCAGACCCCCAGGTTTATAAATGTTGATCATAGAGTTAGATTTTATATGTCATACACAAGCTTCTCCAAAGTTCACACAAAAGTAATAAGAACAACCATTTTGATGGTGTTCTGGGCTCTGTGGAACAGAAGGAACAAAAAGTTGTATGAAAATAAAAAAACTAACTAAAGATAATATTTGCAAGGAGCTGATTAAGCAAGTTAATAAAATCTTCACTGCATTTCCTTTGTCAGGATCAAGGGACAAGAACCTTTTCCTCTTACAATCTGATCTGATCCCTTCCCTAAAAAGAAGGATGCCAAGACCAGTTAAATGGTTTCCCCCTGATTCTGGATATAAAGTTAATGTTGATGCTTCATTTAACTTGGAGGCTCATTCCTTCTACGCTGGTATAGGAATAGTTGTCAGGAATACCCATGGGATAATATGTAGGATGATGATGAGATGCATTAACACCACATCTCCCTTGCATGCAGAATTAGATGTCATCCATCATGGATACCAAATTGGTTTACAAATGCAGCTACACACTTTCTCCGTTGAATCTGATTGTGCTGCAGCAGTTAATGGTGTCAATCACCCCAATTCCACTGATTGGAATATTTATTCATGCTGCTATGATTTGCATAAATCTAGTACACTACATCCTATTTCCCATGTGCTTGGAGAAACCAACTCTGCTGCAGATTTTCTTTCAAAATATTGCACTCAAATTCAACAATCTGCAGATTTATCTTTGATAGATGCCCCAAGAAAGTTAAAAGGAATTATTAGACTCGATATGATTGGGTTCCAACTATTATAATTTTAACAGGTTAATTATTTAGGACAAGTTACTGCTGTCTTTTGTGTAACATGCAGGTGGCTTGGACTTGCTTGATCACTGAATGGATATATCATGAATGTTTGGATCATGAAGAAGGTCTGGAAGCAACTCATGCCGGCCTTGGAGTCTCTTAGCAACTAACAGCCAGTTACAGCTTCTGCACATAAATAGGAGAAAACTCATCCTATTTTTTCATTCTTTTGGAAGCTTTGCTTCAGAAACTATTTTGCTTACCTACTGCATCTCTGTTGTAGCACTCTTTGCTTCCTTTCGATTGATACTGGAAAACCTGGCTATAGAGCATTCACCACAGGGGATGAAGGACACCAAGGGTAGGTTGTCTAGGGGTGGCGTTTTGCTCTATAGAACGTTTTCTCAGGAATCAATCCCACGGATCAAAAAGTGCATCTATTTCTCTAAATTATGTTAACAATTATCATGTAAAACTCTTTGATTATTAATGGTTTGGGGAGCCAATAAAATTCCCTCCACCAATGGTGGTTTAGCCTTAAAATAAATAAATTATGGAGTAGCAATAAAGTGCCAAAATGACTGACTATCTATCTTATTGCTAGGAATTCATTGTTAATGGTCTGCTTCATTGTTAATGGTCTGCACTTTTTGGCTCCGTTTGGTGACAAGAGTTTTGAAGAACGTTTAACTTTTTTTTGGTTAAATAAGGATATTTTACTGGTCAAACAGCTCTTTATGGTGTTTGGTGAAGAGTTTTTTCTAATTTCTGAAACGCTGGAAGGAGCCGCGTTTAGAACAAATCAATCAAAGGAAATATTACAAAATAACTTTTTTATCCTTATCCTTCATAATTTTTTTTTAATTAATCAAATTCCTTAAAACTAATCCTTATGAAAATACAATTAATTGATAACGTAAATATTTGATCGCATATTTCTGTACATTGTTTAATCAAAAACACCGTGAGTACGTTATTCAACCTTAAAAATGTTTTCTATTTATTTTTAAGTGTTACCTATATATTGAAATTAAAAGGGACCACATCAACATATATCGATATAAAACATGTAAGCATTTTTATTTTTAAAAAATATCTTTAAGTAAATATAGGTATATTAATAAAAAAAATATTTCAAATAAAAAATATTAAAACTAAATAAACATATAAGTGATAAAAATACATTTTGATACTTCAAAACAAGTAATACACAATAAAAAAATAATTAATAATAAATTATACTAAAGTGTATTTTTGTCATTTAACAAAATGAAACAACTATCAACTAATTATTTTTTGTCAAACCGCTAGTCAAAACAGCTAATAGAAGCCACTAATATCTAACAACTAGTAAAATACGCTAACATTTAACAGCTAAACGTTGATTGCCAAACGAGACCTTTATAAATTAGTAATTAGAAGTTTTTAAATAAAAAAACAATCAAACTATCTTCCGATATATAGGGTTTTTAAGGTTCCAATTACTATAAAACAGAGTAAGGCCCGGTTTGCCAGACCTTATCTGTAAATCAGTTCAGTTCAGTTCGGTTTAGTAAAAATGTAATTTGATGAAATTCATGTTAATTCAGTCATGCTGATTCCATTTTCAATACATCAATTTTTACTTCAGTTCAGTTCAGTTCAATTCAGCTCAATTCATTTCAATTCAGTTCATCAAGAAATAAGTTATAGCAAACTGGGCCTAAGTATAATAACAATTGTATTTGTACAAAATTTGTATGTTATGCGAGTAATGATTACAGGAAAAATATATAAGCTGGTAAAATTGTTTTTTCCTAGTAAAATTATCTATTTGTAGTAAATTTGAATTTAAATTAGATCTTATCTTAGCATTTGAATTTGATCCAACAAATTGATTGAAATTTCAGTCAACTGAACTGTAATCTTTCCACAATTGCAGTACGGCGTGTATTAATTATGTGTTTATAAATTTATAAATCAATAAAATATACGATTACAATAAGGAGTGTGTTAATTGTGTGTTTATAAAATTATAAATTAATAAAATATAGTGGGTGATTTATTTGACACAGAGGAAAGTAGGATTCGATACCCACCTACAAATATAAAATTTATACACATTATATAAGGATTAAGGAGCAATTCACTTTTTATAGATTAATTAATTTCTATTATAATAAGTAATAACTAATGATACAATACAAAGTCTTGGGTGAGACCGTCCTACCATAAGCTTGTAGGACGAATGATAGTTCATGTGTTTAATAGATTTGTTCATGTGTTTCACAGTTTTGTTCATGTGTTTCACAGTTTTGTTGTTATAAGCTGGGTTCATGTGTTTGACAGATTTGTTCTTGTGTTTCACAATTTTGTTTGTTATAATCTGTAACAATATGTAAATGAATTAACAAATCTGTGAAATACATGAACAAATTCATTAAACACATGAACTATCATTCGTCCTACCATAAGCTTATGGTAGGACGGTCTCACCCAAGACCTTCTCATGATACAATTCATTTAATCATTGTTTTATTTAATTCATTCCATCTTGAAAATTGTCTTTGTTTTTTTATGAAATTTAAAAAATTATTAACAATTCTCTAACCGAATAAAATATAAATATAAATAAAATTACTCGATGCAAATGAGTTCGAAGACTAGATTACCCGATCAAGTCAATCCCGTAAAAATGGTATAATAGTTTATTCGCAAGTTTCACACCACAAAACTCGATTTGTTTGAATATTCAAAACTCTTTTCTTCATTTCCATTTAAGTTCAACACTCACCAATGTTTGGGAAAGGTAAACAATTAAAATATAAATGTTTTTCGGTCGTCTCATCATTCCAAGGGAAACGAAATAAACTCGTCAACTCAAAATTAAAGTCCTTCAAAATTGTCTTTCTAATGTTCATTCATTCCTACTTTGTGTTTTTCAAGCGAGATACCCGTCAACTTAAAATTAAATTTTCTTCAAAATTTTCTTTCTATCGTTTATTAATTCCTCGTTTCTGTCTTCACGCGAGAGACCGTCAACTTAAAATTTAATTTCTTCAAAATTTTCTTTCTATCGTTTATTCATTCCTACTTTCGTTATTCAGCCGATCAAGTTGATGTTTTCTATATCAATAATATTAATTTCAAAAATTATCAATTATTATATTATCGAATAAATAACCTCCTATATTATATTGAAGTATTTCTTTTATAAACACATGAACCCTATCATATAAGTTGATTAACATGAAATTACCTTATTTTAATTTTTCAACGTACAGAATATATATGAATGGAACTACAACCAGAATTCATAGAATTCATAAAAATAATATAAGAAAGTCATCTTTGAGATCGTCTTACCATAAATTTAAATTTAAATATTTTACATTTTTATGAGTTTATTTTACGTGTTTGTTTTATTATTAGCCTGTTAATTATTTATCTTTTAAAAATATTTAAATATGTCAATATATTTAGTTCAATTTTTCATATAATTAGTTCTATATTCTTGTACATTCCTTACTATTTTTGTACTATAAAAAAATTAAAAATTAAGAAGTTCAAAAATTGAAACTATTTTTGCTATCTCCTAGAATCTAGATTGTTTAAAAAACAAAAACGAAATCAACTCCGCGAGTAAAGAAGAAATGACATCATGCGGGGCGCCTTGTAATTCTCCAAAAATATTATCATATCCAACTGCATTAATATAATCCAAAAATATGCAGAGGTTTGACTAGTCAACCCCACGACAACCTCTGGGGATCCCGAACTGAAGACCAGGCCCCACACCTCCTCCAATCACCACCTGCCACAACAACGTGGTATCTTCCCAATCCTCCCCACTCACCACCACTGCCACGTAGACCCCGCGTGACACCACTCGCCCACGCACTCACTCCCGCCATCCCACGATACCCACCAACACCCTCCCACACACGATCATCCTCAAAATTATCAAAACAAAGTCCTTAAACCTCAAACCCGTCAAACCCCAGATGTCAATATAACCGCCACACTCCCCCTCCTCTTCCTCCCCACTCCACCACCACCACCTTCACCGCCGCCGCCGCCGATTTCTCCGGCCAGCACAAATCCATCGCCGCTACATTCCCTCCACATTTCATGCCCCATTCTTTTCCCACTCCGCCGCTTTCCCTGCATTCATCGGCTCTCGCTCAATAAAACACGGCGCCAAAACTCTTACTACCATGTTTATCCTCGCCCAATCATCACTCTAAAATCGGAAAACCCACTCGGGCTTCTCCGATTCACCACGATGCATTCCTTGCTCTGCGAGGAGACCATCCCGATCAATGATGGCGCCGGCGCCGGCGCCGGAGATGATCCCATCGGCAAGGGAAAGGACGATAATGAGTACGTGGAAATGCTGCTGGCCAGAGAGATCAGCAGCGGCGGCCGGATTACTAAGTGTAATTTCAGAACTGGATCCTGGATTGGAGAAGCTCGCTTGAGCGCAATCGAGTACATCCTAAATGTTCGTACTTTAGTACTTACTGTGTGTGTGCGTGTTTTTATCTGCGCGTGTATCGATTTAATGATTCATCTTCTTACATTGATTGACTGCAGACCAGTGTAACGTTTGGATTTAAGAGTGAAACAACGTATCTAGCGGTGAACTATCTCGATAGATTCTTCTCCAGAAGACTAATTGAAGTATGTTAATGCCATCGTCCATTAAATTGCTGTCACATTTTTCTTTCTTCGGACATTTTGGTATTCATTTCAACGGTTTCAATTCAACTATGTAGGAAGGGAAATCATGGGCTGTGAATTTACTAGGAATGGCTTGTTTGTCCATCGCTGCAAAAATGGAGGAATGCAGGGCTCCCCTGCTGTCTGAATTCCCGGATGAGGTATACAACTTTCAGAACGAGGTTATTACCAGAATGGAGCTCTTGGTTCTGAGTACATTGGAGTGGAGGATGGAATGTGCTACCCCTTTCACTTTCGCCTACTATTTTGCGTCGAAGCTCTGTGAAAGAAGCGAATTGATCTGGGAAACAATGTGTAGAGCCATTGAGTTCATATCTGCCAACATTAAAAGTAAGTCCTTTTTGCTCAGAGTGTTCATCTTTTGAGTCTTAGTTTCTCATTTGATTTGATCCTTTATCGTTGCAGATTTGAAAATGAGTTACAATCCTTGTAATACATCATCTTCCATAGCTGTTGCTGCCACATTGTTTGTATTGGATCAGAGAATGACTAGGGAGACTCTCGAGCTCAAAATCAGAACATTATCTTCAAGTAGTCTTCTCAAGATTGTAAGACATTGTAGTAATCCCACATAAAAGATTAGTGTTTCTCATATCGTATTCTTGAAATGACTCATCGATGTTGTATTGCAGGATGACATTGTTTCGTTCTATAATCAGATGATAGAGATGAACATGGGCATATTTAAGGTCTCTGGAGATCAGCATTCACCAGCACTATCTATAGGAAGTCCCTTGATCACTTCCTCAAGGCTTCCTTCGAAAAGAAAGAGCCTCACTTTCGATGATGTTGAGGAGGAGGGTGGTCAAAACGACACAATGCCCGACAATAAACGACGTGAGAAAGATCGGCCTTCTGAGTGAATGATCACCTTATTCTTGTTCTGTTTATTTTTTTCCGGTGAGGAAAGTAAGAAACAAATAAAAAAGAGAACATTTTGGAGATTAAAAAAGTTGAGAGGACTTGATAAAGAGGAATACTTATTCTTGATTTTGACACCATGATATGCGTTTGTTTTTTTTCTCCCCTCTTTTGATATGTTGTGGTGATTTGGAGATGAATCTCTGGCAGCCTAACTTTTTGAGGGTGTGCTTGGGGATGGCTTTCTTTTGTGTTGTCTTTCTGAAAGGCTGATATCGGAAAAGACGGGATGGCTAATCTGGAGTTTGCCTCTTTAGTGTGTGTCTGTGTGTGATTTGATGCATCATTTGTTGTTGCATTGCATCTGTAAAGGATCATGTACTATTCTATTGGATTTGTTTGAATGTCTGGAAGCCAGATTCTGAAATCATACATCAGTTCATTCGTTCAACTTGTGTGTCTCTGATACTGTTGGATAAAACTGTGAGGGAATGGGTTTTTCATTCAATTTTCAGTGAATGAATTCTGTCAAACATAAAAAACCATAGCTTGATTCATTCTTGATGATTACACATGCTTATTTCTTCTTGATGATGTCACTTTGTTCTCTGGAAGTTTAATTTCTTTGGATGCATTTAAAATGGCGATTTGTAGCTGGAAATGTTTTGCAACGTTCAGTCCGAGGAGATTCCTTTGTCGTGTAACATGAGACGGGCACATATTTGTTGTACTTCAAGCACACGAAGTTTCGATTAAGGCACAGAGATTAAAATTAAGCTACCATTGCTTATTTCAAAAAAATATAAAAATTATTAAAATCTTGTTTGATGCATGCACATCCGAACCGAAAGTAAGATATGATAAAGCCTCTTTTCATAAGTTTAGGGTAAAAATATTAATATTTTGTTTTTAACACTACGGCGAAAAATAACCAACAAATATTGGAGAAAACTAACAAATTTCCCCTCATTTCATATCTCTGCGATTTTATTTTATTTTATTGGGCACACTGCCCTTTACAAAGACCGAATCTGGTACAAGTATCCTAATCTATGCTAATCTAATCCTACTCTAACAAAGTCTACTGATCTCGTATGTCGAGTAGCCTAGGTCCCCGCTTGGCTTTAAGTGGGTTTGAGAACCCCACTTACACCCGCTAATGCAGCTCGGTACGCCAGTTGATGCAGCTCCCGACACTCAGTTGAGCACGCCTCTTGCAAATTGGAGGTGATGGAGACTTGAAAGACTATGAGAGAAATCTCATCCAGCCCAAATTGGGGAAGTGGGGGTTTGAACCCTGGACCTCTTCTAGCCAAGGTAAAACCTTTGACCACTTGAGCTAACCCAAATGGTTATCTCTGCAACTTTTGAATAGGCGGTCGTAGGATAAAAATTGCCAACGTGTTGCCTAAGTTTTTGCTTGATTTGGGTCGTTGGCGGTTAGGTTGCGCTCGTCTGAAGTGAGGTTTGGGTCGCTAACGATAAGGTTGTGGTCTCAAGCAGTGAGATTTGGGATCTTGATGTTGGAAATTGGGTGTCAATGTTAAGGTTATCGTCAGAGTTGAGATTTGGATCACTGGTGCTAATGTTTCGGTAACCTAAGTTGAATTTTGGATCGCATGAGGCATTTTGGAAGTGAAGTGGCATCAAGATAATGAATTATGACGTGGTCCCGTGGAATCAACTTGGTCTGTCTAAAGCTTTTAAGAAGACTTGGCAACTCTCGGTCATTTCAACAATTAGTGGAAAACACCTCTTTTTTTTTTTCTTTTAAGCTAAAACCATCCGAGGATGAGATGATTATTCATGGCTCCTCAACCCAAAATAAATTCGTAACCGATAACATATAAAGTCATGAATGACTTTTGTGGCAAATAGTAATTATACCTCTACATGGCGGCAATTTGTAAGATTCATATAGGTGTCTAAAAAATAACAATTCCAAATCTTATTTGATCCAAAGCTAGAAGATAAAACGCCAGACTAAACTATATCTAGACTAAAATTTTCATCCTAGTTCTGAGAATAGACTCCACCCGAGTGCGGCATTCTAGAGCTCCAAAGACTTCAGCCATAATTTTCACAGTCAAAAAAAGATACCGGATCAATTGAAATGAAGATCATCACCCTGAACCTCAACCTGAAACCTATTGAGTCTGGCGGCCTCTTGACCACCGGAAGATAGTAGGCCTTTGAAAGGTTGGACAGTAAATTGATCTGTGAAATATTCCGGAATACTCCTAAGCTGACCATTACAATAGAAGGGTGTCATCTAGAACCATAACTAGAGATTGCCACAAAGATTTCTCTTTTCAGGGTGATAATCAGTCAACAACCCAGCATTCAGAAGAAAATCACAAAATAGAACCCATACCCGATCTAAAAATAAAACCTACAATAATAATAAAAGGTAAATAAAAATAAAAAAAGAAGAAAACCCTTTTTCCTGCAGCAATGACCAGCACCTAAAGTTTCACCAAGGAGGCGCGGGGGAGAGTTGATGCTCGTGCCCGGCGAGGCTGACGACTGCTCACCCATTCCGGCCAAATCCAAGGTGTGCTCAGCAATGACACGGGGCTGATGCTATTTTCGTCTAATGTTTCGATCTGGTCCGATCTGATGAATACTTCGGCAAGCGAGCAGATCTCGGTGGCGGTGCGGTGAATCAAGCAGATCCGGCGGTCGCGACGCCTTCTGCTACTACCCCGCTTTGCCGATCGACGATCTAGTCTTGTGACTGGATGGCGAAACAGATATGATTTTTTTTTCGACGAGGAAATAGGGGTTTTTGGTTTTGGGGGCGAAGGGGGTGGAGGGAGATTAATATAGGTTGGGGGAGGACACCAACAAGGCAAAGCAAGTTGCCGGCGGCTCCTCCCCGCTGAAGATCTGAAAGACTTTCTGTTAGAGAGAAAAGAGGGAGTGGGTGAGAGCCCAGTGGAAAACACCTCGCTAAACAATCAACATAGTATCTGAGAGTCCTATTTAGGTAGGGTAATTTCACTCTACTTAACCCATCACCCATTTAATGGGTGAACAGGTGATGTGTGAAGTTTTCTCAAACTGATAACTCATCACTCACTTGCAACTTGCAACCCACCTATATAATTAATTAAAAATAAATCTGAGAATTTTGTATACATGTCTCTTTTCAGGAGTTATAGTAGAATTAATGGGGAGAATATGATAAATTTCAATGGTCGTCACTATTGAAAGTAATCGCTAGATTTTAATTTGTATTGATGAAAGAAAATATAAGAATTTATTGAATTTGGTTAGTGTATGAATTTTAATTATTTTTAAACAACAATATACACTTGTGGTTGTAGGGGTGTGATTATTTTAAATGTCACCAAATTTAGTAAATTATACTATTTTTAATTCTTACCATAAATATTCTTTCAATTAAAATGAATTCACCCGATCTAATCGTCCGTGATGACCATGGGTGATGCCGTGATGGCTTGATTGGTGGATGGGTGGTGGGTAATGCGTGATGGTTTCATTTCATCCCCACTAACTAAACAATAGTGTTAATTTATTTATTTCATATTTTTAATAGTCATTTTTTAATTATAATTAGTAATATTAAATTTCTCGTCATTTTTATTGAAGAGAAGGTCTTGGGTGAGACCGTCCTACCATAAGTTTATGGTAGGACGAATGATAGTTCATGTGTTTAATGGATTTGTTCATGTGTTTAATGGATTTGTTCATGTGTTTCACAACTTTGATAATTCATTTACATATTGTTACAGATTATAACAAACAAAATTGTGAAACACAAGAACAAATCTGTCAAACACATGAACCCAGCCTATAACAAACAAAACTGTGAAACACATGAACAAAACTGTGAAACACATGAACAAATCTATTAAACACATGAACTACTATTCGTCCTACCATAAGCTTGGTAGGACGGTCTCACCCAAAACTTTGTATTTATTGAAATGTAGTAGAATTTAACTTAACCCTCACCAAATTATGTTTTCTAGTTCCATATGAATCGTGATGGGTAATTATTCACGCGACCCACACTCAACCAACTGTAACAATTATACCAATCCTCTCTCCTGTAGCATGCATTCTCATCAGTGTCGCGAAAATTGATCGATTTTTTTAAAAAGTCAATGTTTCTCATTCTAATTAGATTTAGGCTGGGAATCATTTTTTTCATCAGCCTAGTTTGTGTTAGGCAGCTTGTTGATGTCTTGTCTCTGTACAAACAATCTCGAAAGTCTCTTACATTAGTTGGGGATCTTAATCACTCTCAATGAGACTAACTAGGAAGTGACTGCAATTTCAGGGTCATCATCTGATACTATAACCAAATCGTAGCTGCTAGTTAGTCTCAGATTAGTTGGACGTACATTTGGTTATGACCACTTATCTTTTGACACCCTATCCATTTTTTCTTAGTTTTGTTATTGTAATTTTAGTTCTTTTGATAGGCTATTATGGCCTTAGATACAGAGAAGATTTAGTCTTGATTATTGTTAGAAACTTCTCTATAATCTATCAAATTGTCTCCACTTGTGGAGTTATTCGGAGTTATTGTACTTTACTCTTTGTCACAAAAGCCATTTATGGCTTTATGTGTTATTTGGTTATATTTTTTTATTTTAGGTTGAGGAGACATGAATAATCCTCTCATCCTTTGGATGATTTTAGCTTAAATTTTTTTTGTTAGTATTGTGACATTACATGCTTTAATTACGCTAGGAATGTGCCGCACTTGCTGGTAGTAAGACCTATCTAGCCAAAACTAACGGACTAAAATAAGAGAAAATTACATGGCTCTTACATAATGTGATGAACCTCCCAGAATGAATGACAGCCACATGTCATACGTCATTATACTACCTGGCTCGTTCTGATTTCATGCCTCGACCACTGGCGGAATCCCCCCCAAGAAATTGCCAATAACTATAAGTCTTGGACTTTCTACTTCTTCTTTTTAGCCAAATTCTACGTTTTCACAGCGATTTTGTTTAGGTAGTTGTAGAGTTTGTTTTGTTTATGGATCTTAACTAATTACTTGTTTAATTAACGTGTGATCCTTTGTTTATTTGTTTTGTCTATCTTTTATCTTGCTTAATTTACGTGGGTTTGTTTGTTTTGTTTTACTTAATCTTTTTACATTGTGATTGCCACATAAAATTTACTTTTCCTCATTAAAAATATCACTTCATCCTTTAATATTTATATATGATATATTAATTTTAAAATATTATAAATTGAGTACGTAAATTAAAATTATATATCATTACAATTTAGTACACATATTTTTTTAATATCCAATTTTGACCCCTCCTAAATAAAATTCCTGGTTCCGCCGCTGGCCCCGACGTAGACGTAGTTGTCATTACTGGTTCTATTGAATCTAGTGCAAGTAAAGTTCGTTTTGTTTTGCAGAAACACAGAACTGCATTGCCGTTTTGTTTTTTAACAACACCAATACTGTGCCGCCATTTTATTGAGAAAAAAAAATGCATTGTCATTTTTGTTGAAGCATCACGATACAACATCTCCTCCATCTTTATTTAGGTCCATAACCACCAAATACGATCATCGGTAACGTTTATGTTACTGGAGAATCAAGTGTCAGACCTAGTAGAGGAAAATAGAAGCTAACAACGCCAACTCCAGGGTTATATATGTTTTGTGCTACTAACAAAAGAAAAGGACCACTATAGTCACAAGGGTGGGATCGTCTTTCAATGGGATGTAAGGGGGGGAAAACTATCAAATACTAAGGCCATGTTGGCTTGAGATTTTCTGTTAATCATATCAGTCCAGTTAAATGTATTTATACTTTTTATACTCCCTCCAATTTCCAAAGAGATTTACCTATTTCCTATTTTGGCAAAAAAATTATAATATAAACTATTAACCTTATCTCACATACTATACCAGCCCTACCACCCACATCAGCGCCAAATCAGATTTCTTAAAATTCGTGCCAAAAGGAATTGGATACAAGATACTGGGACGGGAGTAGTTTAGTTCAATATATTTAATTTTTTTTTTCAGTTTAGATAAATATAATTTTTTTTTCATTCAATTATTATTTTTATTATTAAAAATTATCTTTTTACTATAGATTACAATGATATATAATAAATTTTGATATTATTTCAATTCAATGCAATTAAATTTCAGTTCAGTTCAACATTATATAACCTCATACAAATTATATCTCCATTTTTATCTAATCCGTGGATGCAAATTATTCATAGTGTATCAACATAAAATGTAAACGTTCTATTGGCTTTTTTGGTAGCGTCAACATTGCCCGGCACACAGGACGATTGAACTGGCACAAATGAAGGCAAAATATTAGATGTAGTACAGAGCAACTAATTCAAGAAGGCGTTAGCAGTCAAATCATCTACTATTAAAATATCAGAATCTGGATGCTAAAATTAACCGTCCAAATTCTTGACAAGTAGCCCTAAGCGAGAAAACATAACCCTAAAATCTCTGAAGAGATTCTGAAGAAAGAATTTGAGTTAATTCGATCCTTACAAGCCTACGTGTAACAATCTTCCTATTCAACAGAGCAGAAGCAAAGGGCAAGGACAAAACAGACAAACAATTCAGTTGACATTGTATCCAGAAAACGCGTTTCAGAATGATCCAACAGGAATCATCTTAATAGCAGCTGCAATCGGCATTCCCAGAAACCCGAATAAGACACTAACAAACCACTGCTGCAGAGTGAGAGGATGAGTGTTTGCGAAACTGCCCAGAAATTCTACGATGATGATCTGGAAGAGAACTGTGGCACTCAGCACAGCAACAAAGACATAGTTTTTCAGTATGCCTTCAAAGACATTTATCTTCTCCATTTCCCGGGAGCTAATCTCATTGAAAGCCTGCAAAAGATAGATGACTTGAATTACTAAAGCAGAATAGGATCACCATTTGTCCATAGAGGTAGTAAGATCATTACACTTTTTTTTTTTTTTGGTAATAGATCATTACACTTACTTTTACCTTGCCACTAAACTTTTATACCTATATGCATGAAACAGAACTGTCCCGACTTGATCATGTTACAAGTTGTGTAAGCATGCAACATGAACAGAATAGAGGACACTAGCATGGTATCCACTACATATATTACAGGATTTAAAGTAAGGTTAAAAACAAGTGACGGTTGAGATATTGGTCGTGCAGAACCCTGAATTATTTATTTGCTTAATATTTAATATTGTGGCCAAACATTTAATATTGTGGTTGATGAAATGAAGTTGTACCGTGTATAAATTAATAGCAAGGCCCAAATTCAAAATTTATTTTATAAGCACAAGCATTACCTGACAGAAGACAAATGAGTTGAAAATGAGAGTGTTGAGAATCAGGTCAGCCTTGGGGCCATCAAGATTAAAAGCTGTCTTCCCTGATGTCTGAAGGTACCAGATGATAATAAACTGATATATTGATTGACCCATGATGTTTCTCCACATAGTATTGCTGATGAAATTCCCTTTCCTTCCTACTGGAGTCCGCTTCATGAGGTCATCATTTGGAGGTTCAGTGGCCAGAGCAAGGGCACCCAAAGTGTCCATGATCATATTAACCCAGAGCAGTTGGACAGCAGTAAGAGGAGCACTGCCTGCAAAGATTCCACACTTTTAACAAACAGCACAGCTACTTCCAAGAAGAATGTGAGTTTATTGGAATGACTATGAAGCTTACCAGTTAAACAGGCTGAGGAAAAGTTGACAATCAGGGCAACGACATTCACTGTCAACTGAAACTGCACGAACTTTTGGATGTTTACATAAACTGACCTTCCCCACTTAGCAACAGTTACAATTGTGGAGAAATTATCATCAAGGATAATGACATCTGCACTCTCTTTAGCTACCTGGAATATCCCAACCAAGGAGAATGTCAAGCTTCTTAAGAAAGACCAATCACTTGGATATGTTACTTTCATTTATAGTGGGACATCAGTTAGTAAGAATAGCTGTGCATAAATTGCTAGATGCTACATAAAAGTTTATGGTGTATCAGAATGTAGTTGTACCTCTGTACCAGATATGCCCATTGCAAGGCCAATATCTGCTTCATGAAGAGCAGGAGCGTCATTTGTACCATCTCCAGTCACCGCAACAACTTCCTGGAATGTTGTACGTAGATGTTTCACCAGGGTATGCTTATCCATTGGTGAAGAGCGAGCCATGACCTGTCAAAAAAAGAGATGCATTAAGTAAACCAGGGGCCGATAACATTACTATGTCAGAATCCAGTTGAAGGGAAAAAGCACCTGCAGTTTGGGAATGATTTCGAGCAGCTCTTCCTCAGTCTTCATCCTAAAATCAGGCCCTTCAATGGCTATACCATCATCCGTCAAAATCCCACACTCTCTGGCTATAGCCTTAGCAGTGTTTATGTTATCTCCAGTAACCATACGTACAGTGATACCAGCTGACTTACAGATTGCAACAGATTCCTTCACGCCAGGGCGAACAGGATCTTTGATACCCACAATCCCTATGCAAGTATAACCCTCAAAGGGAATGATACTATCAGCTGAAAACTCACTACCAAGTTCCTTATAAGCAAGGCACAGAGTTCGGAGAGCTTCAGATGCAAATTGGTCAATGGTATCTTCAAGGTGTTTCTTGGTTGTTTCGTCAAGGGGAATCACTTCTCCTTCAGTGTTTAGGACCTTGTCACATGCAGCCAAAATTATTTCAGATGCACCTTTACAATGTGTTCTGAAACCTCCATCTTCAAGCTGCAAAACCACAGCCATTCTCTTCTTGGTAGAATTAAATGGCTCAACCTTCACTAGTTTTGATAATTTTCTCTCATCATTGAAGTCACCACCCAGTGAATTAGCAAATTCCAAGAGCGCAGTTTCAGTAGGTGTCCCCAGGATTTCAATTTTCCCACTTTCATTCTTTACTACTTCTCCTCCAGTATTGTTGAATATAGATTGAAGCAAAATCCTTACGGCAGAATCAGGAAATTCAGAGCTAAAACTAGAGGGGTTCATAGAGCTAAAAGTTTTAGTACAGAAGCATGTTTTCACAACGGTCATATGGTTTGTAGTTAATGTACCAGTCTTGTCACTGCATATGGTTGTGGCAGACCCCATTGTCTCACAAGCGGCCAAATGGCGGACAAGTGCTTTATCATTCATCATTTTCTTCATGGCAAAAGCAAGACTCAATGTTACAGCTAGGGGCAAACCTTCAGGAACTGCAACTACAACGATTGTAACTGCAATGGCAAAATATTCAAGCATTTCCAAGGCATCATCTCCAGACCAGCTATAGTGGGACGATTCTCTTAGTTTGCGACTGAACAAAGCTTGCACGAGAACAGCAAAGGTGATGACAGCAAAAAATAAACCAATCTTTCCAATAATTGTTGCAACTCCATTGAGTTTTACTTGCAGAGGGGTCTCATCATCTCCTCCTTCACTCAAGGTGGCCATCAATTTACCCCACTGTGTTCTCATTCCAACAGTAGTCACAAGCATTTTGCATGATCCATCTTGCACTTTAGTTCCAGAGAGGAGAAATGGATTTTCAGCACTCACATTAATCGGTTCACTCTCTCCGGTTAAGCTAGACTCATCTATCAACAAAGAAAATCCTGACAGAAAGAGTCCATCAGCTGGGACCTGATCCCCAATAGCAAGATGAACAATGTCACCTGCAAGTAAGTCATAGATGGAAATCTTTTGTCGGTAACCATTTCTAGTGACCTGCACTGAGATCTTCTTCTTCTCCTTATCCAAATCCTTAAACTGTAATGACTGTCTGTAGTCGCTGGTGGCTGTGACAAAAACCACCAACAGGATACTGGCAACGATTCCAAGACCATCATGAGCACCCAATGGCCATCCCTCGGTTGCAATCCCTACTATCAAAGATATAAGGGAGCATACTGCAAGAATCATAAGTGTTGTATCCTGAAGAGCTTCCCAAACAAAAACCCAGAACCCCTTCGATGGACTTTCTGTAAATCTATTGATTCCATAAATTCTTTGTCTTTGATTAAACAAGTCCTCAGTAGTACAAACCCCATCTAATGACGTTGAGAGTTTCTTTGTGATGCCCTCAACCCCATCGTGAACCTTAAGCTTCCTCAAATTCCTGCCTTCGACAATATTTCCTAGCTCATCACCGCATATCTGGAAACCTGCAGCCTTGACTTCCTCGGGTGGAGTGTAACTAATACCTGAATGGAACAAAATATGCATTGAGAGAACTAGAAACACATAGCAAATCCATATCTTCCAAAACAATCAATTACAAGTATCTCACCTTGAATGAAACTAAGAGCAGCTTGCGAAACCAACACTGCGATCCTAAGCTTTTCCTGTAATTTTAGAGAAACAAAGCATTTCAGAACCATTTCCTGTAATTTTAGAGAGTTCCGAAGATGAAATTTCCACATTGAAAGCTAGCAGTTGTACCTCAATTCAAACAAACACTTTTCACAGCAAAATGCATAAAAAAAACCCCACTAAAACAGATGGAAAACACAAATGCTCAAATTCAAACAATGAAGCACCAACGCTTGTGTAGCTTCAAAGTATGGACCTAAACTAGACTAGTCATATTAAGTCAACATATTAAACTTAGATGAGCACATTCCATTCCACAAAAGATTAGCTAATAGCTATTTGCAGTTTTAACTACCTGATTCACTGACTGCTTCTTCAGTTAGCATTCCTACGTAAATTAGTGGATAGGACAAGGCATTTTATACAAAAAATTAGTCATAAAAAAACATAAGTCCAACAAAAAAACAAACAGCTCTGTTTAGCTTCTTCATTTTGGCTGATATGTGTATAGCCGAAAACATCCTAATCATACTTAAGCAACTGTCTAGCTTCTTCAATTTAGCTGAAATATGCAAAATCGAAAAAACATTTGAATCTCAATTTAAATTCACAAGCTTAATTAGATCCTAGATTGCAAACAAATCTCTCGAAAACATAACACCAACGACAACAATCATAGACAAAAAAGCTTCAAATTCAAGCAAGCATCAAAGTCAAACAGGTCAACCAAAGCCGGCGAAAAAAGGCACAAACGAACAAAATACTCATTAATCAAGACTCAATCAACCTGATTGGAGCGCTGAATAGCGCGGACTTCGAATCGCTTGGAGAGATTAGCAGTGAATCGGAACCGGCGCTTGGGGTTCTTCACGAGCCAGCACAGATTCCGCCACCTCTGCAGCGCCTCCTCCGACGAGTTCTTCGCCTTCACATCCCCGAAGTTGTCGTTCAAGTAGCTCTCCATTCTCCGCAGCGGCTTCTTCCTCCGGCGACTAACAGATCATGATCCAGTGTTCAACCAGATTGCTGCTGCAACAAAAGAACAAAGGCTTCGTTCGAGATCTTAACTGTAACTATGGAGCTTGGTGATGAATGGCTAAAGCGTGATTCGAATCTCTGCGCGAGGAAGAAGAAAGGTGGGGAGGGAGTGGAAGTGGGTGTCCGAAGTTTCGGTTAAATGGCACAATGACCGATGTGCAGCTTTCAGGCCAATTGTAAAGGAGATTATTATTTATTTCTTTCTCCAAATTGTTTACTACGGCTTTTACTGCTTTGGTCAACACGGTTACGCGGTACTTTTTTACCTACTACTGTTTTTGGTTTTATTTGTCCCTTCTTCCTCGTTCCTTCGACCTTACTTAAACTATTAGTATAATTTAAAATTAAGTATAGTGAAAAAAAAAAAATAATCATTATAAACGTGATTTTAAACGATGACATTCATGTATTTTTTTATTATATAAATGATGATTAATGAACTTCGTGTTCTGGTCAAAGTGTTTGATTTGGTTTTTTAACTATTTGTTTTACACCTATCAACCTTGTTACTATATCGGAGAGATCAATTTAGTCAATACATTTACAATTAAATAGGATTTTAAAATGTTCCATCCATCGCAGTAAAAAAATTGTATGTGCTATTTTTTGGGAGGGAAAATAGACATTTTGTTTCCTAAAATAAAAGTATTGAAATTTATATTTAAATTTTTTGGAATTGGGCGGCGAATGCAGAGCAATTACAAGGAAAGTGCATGTCATGTCCGGCTTCCACTGATTTGCTTTGTCGTCAACGATCGCCATCGCCAGTTGACGTTTCCCCGCTCCGGAGAACTGCGTATCAGTCCAAAATGAGTTGACGCTTGAATATCATTGACATTAGTATTGTATTAATTGCAAGGAGATTTTTTTTGATTTTTTTTTTAAACCACCAAACAGTGGGGTGATTTATTAGGCTCCCCAGACCATGAGTCTCTCAAAAATTTGTTCAAAAGTTACAACGAGTTCAAGAAAAATCCTATCAAAGAGGATGAAAAAACTTGGAAGGTCCAAGAAAAACCCTAAGTGATAGGATGAAAAAACTTAAATAATACAAATTCTTTTGAGCCTATAGTTAAGGATTTCTAATCGATATCTACTCAACTGGTCCAGGTTAGTGTTCGACAGGCATAACACTTGTCGAACACAAGTTTGCCACAGTGAGGATAACATTACAAGGAGCATTTTGGTGATCATCAAGACGAGCAAGATGAAAATCCACTTAGCCGCTTGAATGTGATTGGAAATCCATAACTGAACAGTATGTACTAGAAGTAGAAATAAGTTATTGTTTCTGCCAAGTCCAGAAGTTGGAGAAGAGGCTGCAGATGTGTGGTTCCACTGGGCGGTTCTCAAAAGCTCCTGACTGGAGAAGCTTGCAGGTCCAGACACAATCTGATCAGAGTTAGTGAGGTTGTTGTGTGTCCCAGGGACGGTACAAATGCTAAATTCATGGAGGAGAATGTGAGTGGTGCATATTAAGATCACCACAAGGCCTAGAGGCCTTTTGATAATCTTTGAGCAAGATTGGGCAGTAATGATCAACCCCAGACCTGTTGAAAATACAAAAGACAACCAGTAAAAAGTTCTAGACATTTAATTCACTCTAATATATGGGAACTCTCTACTGCCAAGACCAACTAGACCTTTAATTTCCCTTGGGAAATTAAAGTGGTTGAATTCATGAGATAATTTTGAAGTACTAGCTAGCTTTGCCAAAGAGTCGGCCACTGAATTAGCCTCCCTAAAGACACGAGTGAAAGATATAGTGAACTCACTTTGCAGGTCCCATATAGCTCTCAGCTGATCTATGAGCCTCCATGGGACCTTGTACTGTCTCTTGATCATTTTGAGAAGGACCAGTGAATCCACCTCCACCTCCAAATTTGTGACATCCTGGTAGTAAGCCATTTCTAGTCCCTTTATTAAGGCCAGAACCTCTGCCTCCAAGCTATCCTTCTGATGAATATAAATGGCCTTTGCAGAGATCACTCTCTCTTCTTTATTCCTCAGCACCATACCCGCTCCAGCTTGATGAGTAGAACCAAGACTAGAGCCATCTATGTTCAGCTTATAATCAGCTATAGGCAGCTTCCAACTGACCTGCATAACATGTTGAGAATGTATGAAACTGTTCAAAGGGGCTAATGACAGTGTTTCAGTAGGCATGAGATTAAAGTCTGAGAGGGACCATTTCAAATTGTGAACATATAAAATGGCCTACATGATGTTTATGACTCTCTTTCTCATTTTAGCAAAACTGGGAGGTATTTTATCATATAGAAAAATATTCCTGGCACACCATACCACCCAGACAACCACAACAGGAATCAATCTAGTACATATCCTTTGCATTTTAGAATTTAGAGACAGATTCCAATAGTGAAAAAATCTATTCCATAAACTATCAAAACTTTCAGGTGAGATTTCAAAGCTCAAGTCTATTGAGATCCATAGATTTTTAACCATAATGCAATCATTAAAAACATGATGTAACTCATCTTCATGGTTAAAGCAAAAAACAACACCTAGATGCCAATTGCACATGATTTTCTTGAAGGATATCAGATATGGGAACCATTCTATTCAAAATCCTCCAGTAGAATACAGAATACCATTCTAATTTCCATTTTGTGTCACTATCGAATATTACATAATATGGCAAACAAATCATGACATGTATGGTTATTGTTTGTTAGCATGTACATGTACTATTAAACTGAAAACAAATGCATTAATTATTACATATAGGGCAAAATGTTTAGATGACCCCCAGTTATGGGTTAAGTGCGATTGTGAACCTCAGTTCTTGGTTGAGTGCGATTTTAACCCCCAGTTTTTGGTTAAGTGCGATTATGACCCTCTTCCGATCAAATTTATTTAAAATATAACTCTAAACATGCTGATATGACCAATTCAGGTATACACATATGTGAATTAACAATATTTCTCTTTGAATTTGAAGTAAATTTCATAAATCATCCAAATATATTGTTTAGAAACTCATCAAAAATACAATGTAGGGTTATAATTGCACTTATCAAAAACTCAGGGTTATATTTGCACTTATCACATAACTGAGGGTTATATATATTAGCACTTTTCTCTACATAAAATTGCTGCTAATCAACATGTGTACCTTTTAAGTGCGGTGTAAATTTTCAAATTGTATTTTATGTAAGGCAAATTCTCATTTGAGACCTGTCTCAAATGAGACCAAAAATTATATGAGACTGCTATTGATTGAATTTGTCGTTGGTGAGCTTTAAACCCGCCGATTTTCTTGATTGAATTTGTCGTTGGTGAAATTGACCAAGGAAATGATCAAGAAAATTGACCGAAAGATCAAGCAAATTGAACGAAAGATCAAATTAACTGAAAAATCAAGGCAAAACAAAAATACTCAAGGACATTGATTGAAAGATCAAACAAACTGACTAGAAGATCAAGCAGAAACAGTAAATGCTCATTCCCCTGCTCTTGGTCTCCACAAGGACAGGTCTCACCCAAGACTTTCTCTTTATGTAATAAACTAGATGAGAAGATTAGGGCATTGTTCCCTTAAATCAATTCAATAAAAATAAGATTTAATAAAAGTTATGTAAATTCAGCCATGATAAAAAAAATTAATATCAAATTAATATTTTTTTACTTCAGGATGAGAGCACATGACGATCATAATTGACATATAGGACAAATGTTGAACTTTTTTTTTTTTTTTAAGCTAAAACCATCAAAGATGGGAGGATTATTCATGGCTCCTCAACCGAAATTAAAAACAGAACAAAATACACATAAGACCAAATAAGAGTGTTAGTGGCTACAAGTTGCCCGAAGGCTGTTTCTCCACAAGTGGAGGCAATTTGGTAGATAACAGGAAACTTCCTGGAACGTAAGACAGTTCTAATCTTCCCTGTATCTAAATGAGGTTGCCCGAAGGCTGTAATTCCTAGGATTTCGCCCGGAAGCAGGGTGTTGCCCGAAGGCAGTGGTGCCCGAAGGCTTACATCAAAAAAGGGATACATCTTAAAATCTACTGTCTAAAGAAACTACCTGACAAGCGTAGCACCTTAACTTTGCATTCTAAACTATCTAATCAAAGTCTACTAGTCTAGGCACAAATGTTACCTAGCCCAGAAGCCCATGGGGTTTTCCCTCTCGCCAATTAAGGGTTAAAAGAGATATAACAAACAAATGGGCAAAGATACTCCCCAAGTCTGTCAGGACAGTTTCGCAAAAAAGACCAGTTCCAAATCATATCCCCTACTATCAGGTCAATACCATGTGCATGTTCCAACTAATTCGGGTCTAACTAGCTAGCACATAGCACATAGTATAGAAAGTTGAAAAAAGGTATTATCTAACACGAGAAAAGCTGCAAAAGCAAACTTCCACGGTCTACAAATCTAGTGTATATTTGTGGAAATCGCCAGAAGTACGTATAGTTACTACTCTGACTCGGATTTCTCCTTACCAACAATATAAACCAGAGTTGAAGTCAACTAAAGTTTCCGAAACAGAAACGTACCCGTCCGGTAAACTAAAGTTGACAAATAATACCCAGAATCAAATTTTCCCGACCTTAACATAAAATCTAGTACAATAAAAGAAAGGAAAAAACCACCTCACCCTCTAGTTGGACCAGAACCAGAGAAACCTGATCGAACCGACCCTGTTGAACCGGTCCGACCCAGTTGATGACCCGACCCGACTTCCGCTGAGCCCGCTGATCTTGGCCGCCGTCGAGCCGCAACCGCCGTCGGAGAGATCCGTGCTCGCTGATCCGTCCGGGGACTGGATCTGGGCGCTGCCGCTACGCTGGTGGAGCGCGCTGGGCCGCGGAGCGCCGGGTTGCCGGAGCGGTTCAAGGGGTGTGTCCGCCGGATCAAGATGGGTGACCCTTTTCCGGCGTGGTACCTCAAATTGTCGGTGCCGAAACGGGAAGGAAACGGGAACTAGATCTGTAGTTTTTCGAGGGAAAAAGGTGGGTTAACTAAGAAAAACTAATCTACTACTAGAGGGGGGGTGGGGAGGTCACCACCGGCCCAGGCGAGGACGCCGGCCGGTGCCTCCCGGCGCAGATTTGGAGTTTTGGGGGAAAAGCTTGGAGAGAGAAAGAGTCGCTGATCTAATACTTGGATATTGCTTGTTTTGTTTTAATTTCATTTTCAAAGTCTGATCTTTTACATGTTGATTTTCTAACTTTCATGCTTGATTATTATATGTTTTGTTGATTTTCTCACTTTCAAATATGGTCATTTACATATTAAAATTTTGAGATCATTAAAAATTTTTATTTTTCATAACTTTAAACGAAACACAACTTTACCTTTAAAAAAGTCGGCTTAACTACAAAATTCACTCTTTATCTAAAAAATTGAGCTGAACAAGAGAAGTACTACCCAAGTAGTACAAATTGGTTCGGCCCCGTGGCTTCACAGCTGCCCTAGTCTTAGACCATCTCCTATCATACATTCCCCCCTAACAACTTTTCCAATAAAACCCCTTTTACAACCACTCCAACATCCCAACCCAACTATCACAAAATCCCCCTACACATTTCCACATCACTTTCTCTATGTCCCACCATCATTTTCTTTTATCCATGTCATTATTTATTTCTCATCTACCTCATTAATACTCTATTTATCTATCATTAATATAAAAATTATGTATAAATATGTACAATACTTATTTATGTTTAATAAATAGTATTTTATATATTAAATTTAAAAACAATATATTATAATTAAATAAAATAAAAAATTCTATGGCATATGTTACGAATGAGATATGTAATAAGAATTTTAAAATTTTATCGACATTTTCAAAATTTTAATTTGTGTGCAATAAGCTAACAATCATGTGACATGAAATGAAATTTATATTATAACCTGAATAAAATTCGTGTAAATTAGTTACATTAAAAAATAATAATGTTTTGTTTTTGAAAAAAATAATAATAATGTTAATGTATATTTAAAATGTTAGATTGGGCATCATTTTTAATTTAAGAAACGTTCATCATTAAATCTGATCCAATTAAAGCATGAAAATATAATCATAATTTTCATTTTACCAATTAAAGCTAATTAATAGGAAGTCTTAAAGAAATTAAATTATGATAAATTACATTTATTTTTGAATAAAAAGAGAGGGAGACAAACGTGGGCCATTACCATGTTGGACAAATAATCAGACGTGGAAGGATTTTGTGAGGCTACCCTTGTGCAGCAGATTCATCCATTTTGGCCCAGAATTCATGGGTTTTGGGAGAAGAATCCTCCATAGTTGGAGAAAATTCAGTACCAACCTTTTAAAATCTGAGCAAAATGCTCCCATAGGAGATGCTCTTAAGGTTTTCGGTGTCAGAACAGAAGAGTGTATATTTGGAGGATTTTGGCCCATATGAGGTCCAGTAGCAAGAAGCTTTTGACTCCTACATTCACATTTCCATGAAACTCCATATGAAATCATCTCTATAAGCCTATTGAGAGCCCGCCTTGGTTTTGCCCACCTTTTAGAACTCCAAAAAATGGGCTCGGGTCGCAAAAGCTGAACTTTAGTTCAATTTAAGATGATTTTAAACTTTCCCTTGTTCTCTAGTATGTATGGTACTGGTATGTACATCAGCTTCCGTTCAGCTTAATTCATGAAAGTATGATTAGATAAATTTTAACTTAATTTTGTCATGCTGATTTTATTTTTAATAGATGTTGTTTTGGTATCAGAAGGGTGCAAATTTACGAATCTGCCCCTGGCGGGGAGATGGGAGATAGGAGATACTTTTTTAAGAGAATTCTCATTATAGAGTGCTCTAAGATTAATTTTTTACTTCAGTAATCTGATCATATCAGCACAAGAGCTTTAGTTTTTGCCATATTGCACAAAACATTCACTAGTGAAGTTTATGTCAAAATTTTTAAGATGTGATGAGGACCATGATTTTATAAAAGTGTAAAATGCAACAAAATGGTGGTTGTGCCACACATGGAACCTTTATAAAGGGATGGTTATGATAAAGGAAAAAAAAAAGGAATTGATATAAATCTCCCATGTAATGATTGGAGTTTATTAGATCTGACTCCTTTATCCATGGAACTGACTTGGAATGCATTATTTCAAGATTTATGGAAATACTCTTTTATACATTATGCATGCGTGCTACTATTGCACGATTAGCTATTACTGCAAAACAAAATTTTCCAAGTGCTCATCATAGTGTAAAAAGTTTTATGTACAGTGACGGAATTTGAAAGTAATTTGAATTTTTAGGTCCAAGGACCAAGAATATGAACAAAATCAACTCTTTTATTTTTCAGATAAATCAACTATCATTTTCGAACATGCACAATGTCAAAGATGATATGGGTATAATATGCTCGATGGCTACACTCAAAAGGGAAAGAAAGGAATCAAATGTATAGAAAGAGAAATTAAACATACAAGGAACTCTAGTAAAGTCTATGATGAACTTCACACATGAGTATAGTGTGTGATGAATTTATTACAACTGTGATTTAAACAACTGTCTTTAGAATTTCAATCGAGTTATTGTGAAAAAAATCTAGATAATTTTTTTTATATGTTTCAGTTTGTACTATTAGAAGGTAGCGTGAAACTCACGTATTCGTTGAGTTCTGTCAGTTGGGATTGACCATAATGATATGAAACCCCAATTTTTGATTATTTTCATGGTTAATCCTGCACAATAAATCTAAATCACGTGATAAAAAATTCCTTATATTGAATTTAGTTGATTTTGAACAAACGAATTATGCTGGGATTAGTACTTGTTCATAATGATTGGGGGTTGAATGATAATGATGCACGCCCAAAACACCAATTATCTTTGATAACAAAGGTTAATAATGATGAGTAAAAAAGAAGAAATGTGTAAAACTTGGAGCATGGTAAAGTCAATAGATAGATAAGATAAGGAATGATTGGAGAATAGAAAATGTGGAAATCTGGGAAATGCATGCGAGGCTGAAGCACCAGCTAGTAATTGAATCACAAGCGGCTCTTCTTTATTTGCCGTGGAATTTGCCCTTTTTTTTTTTCCATTTGTCAAAACACATTATTATGGTCTCTCTAATCTAAACCCCACCCAAAATTCGTTTTAATGCACATGTTAACATCAAACTCGTGACTTCCTATATATCAAATCGTTGGTTATTCGTGGATGTGATTTTGATCGAGTTTGGATATTAATATTTGATATAGGATGATGTTACACTATTTTACTATAAATAATGACGAATGATCATCGCACAAAGAGTCACTCCAATAAACATAAAACACTATTTATCAAAAATGCAAAATGAGGATTAGAGAAATGATCAAAGGCGGGCAATGATTTGTATCAAGAAACGGATTTTTAATATTTGAAAGCTTAATTTCCCCTTAAATTATAAAAATAAAAGGAGATTTCGTCACAACAAAATAGACTTAGTTCCTCTTTGCTAGAACTTATTTCTTGATGTACTGAACTAAACTGATAAAGTAAAAATTAATGTATTGAAAAATAGAATCAACATGACTGAATTAATCTGAATTTCATAAAGTTACATTTTCACTGAACTGCACTGATATACAGATAAGCTCCGGAAAACAGGGTCTTAGTTTCGACAATTAAATCTATCGACGTATATATGGTAGATACATATGCCGTGTAAAACGATTACATCCTGATTTTCACGATATGCATCATCTAATTCCTGAGGGAATGGGAAATACTGAAATAGAAATTTGTGATAAGTGTAGTACGTATGGTTGATTATGATGCCAATCTACAAACACTTGCACACACTAATGGCAATTGCATGAAAAATCACTATAGTATGTAATCATGTTTAGTCTCACATAAATCAAGCTAATAATAAGCCTCGATCACAAGCAAGCCAACAGTCGCACTCCCCAAAATATGGCAAAGTGTCTATTATAAATTTATAATATAAAATTCCGCCAGCAATTTTTAGTTGATGTTACCTGACGATGGAAAAGCATGTATTATATATTACTTGACGTCATCACTAACCAGTCTTAGATCCTGTTTGTTAGATCTTATTTGTAAATCAGTTTAGCGAAAATACAATTTGATGAAATTCAGGTTAATTCAGCCATGGTGATTCTAATTTCAATACAATAATTTTACTTCATTTCAAAATAAAATAAGTTGTAGCAAACATGTCACCATATTTTATTTTAGTTCCGCCACTAAACACGATTATTTTCTTTTGGGTTAGTGCAAGGCTCTATGAAAGAGCTAGCTTGAAGTGCACCACTTGTGTACTAGAAGAGATGATGCAACTGTTAATGATCTGCGTCGACATGTGCTGCTAAACGAATGGATATGGATGCGGCAACATGAAGAATGCAGGGACCATTCATTAATCTTTTGTATTCTTCCGCCCTATCTATCTATCCTCAACATTGGATCAGATTCTTCCACACTTAGTAATTAAACTACGCAAATGAACAATAATGATGCACTGATCTTTACAAATTTTCATTCATGTTATGTTATTAAAAAAGTGTGATGTAACTTGAAATCCAAATGTTCGTTCCACTAACTTTTGTGGCATATTGTCCTTTACTGTTGAGAAGGAAAGGTGCATGAACCTAAGAGAATACGATGGAAGAATGCAAAGAGAAAGCAGGGGAAAAGAGGCGGGAAGAAGTGGTCAGAGAAAATGTGGTCTGCTGAGATTCGGCTTTGTTCAGTTATGGAAAGGAATGGTTTATTCGGGCTCTCTGTGCTTTGGGTACTCATCAATTCTAGTAGTACACCTCTTCCGGGACCAGGTTTTGTGGCATGCTCCATGCCTTGTATTTATAACTAATAATCTAAAAAAATGTCTCCTCGAAGTCTCAGTTAAATGTAGATTTTATCACTTTTAAACTCGACTTTTCACATATTAAACATGATCATTCATTGTCTTATTGGTGATCTTCTCATTTTCATATATGATTTTTTTCATTTTTAAAACCAATCGTTCACATATTAAGCACGATCATTTAGGGAGATCATGTCTGAACTGAGAATTTGTATTAATCTAATTCTTATTAAAAATTCTCATTTGAGATATGTCTCTACATAAACTAGGTAATATATATAAGGGATTGTTATCGGTTGAAGTTGTTGTTTGTGAGCTTTAACCCCGCCGCCTTTGTTAGATTTTAGGTTGCATGTGTCGACAGAGCTTAGCCGTCTCACATGGACCGACTCGACACTGAGTTTCGGTGTGAATTTGTACGAAAAACAGTAATGTACCAAGGATTAGGCATGATCAAAGAAATTGACTGAAAGATCAAATTATCTGAAAAATCAAGGTAAAAAAAGGAATGTTCAAGGGAACTGACTGAAAGATCAATCAAACTGACTAAAAAATCAAGCAAAAACATTAAATGATCATTCACTTGACCCTTGTTTCCACAAGGACAAGCACTCAAAACTTTCTCAATTCTTATTTCGGTCCATAATTAATGTATATATTTATACTCTAGGTATAAGTACTTAAATTTTTTGCACGGGATCTCAAAATACATCAGACCAGTTCTGGCATATTGTAAACTCATCACATATTATATAAAAAATAGACAATGTTAACATCATGGCTGTATAATGTGGTTGCCATTATCCCATTCCACTAACAGGTGATTCATACATTTTCCCTGCAAATATAGTGAAGCATACTACATGTACTCGTTCAAGTGGGATAATAATTTTGGAAACTTACAGAAGAAAAGGATTGTAGCTCTTCTGGAAATATGCTAGGGCACGAAAATGAAAATGAAAATGATGAAAACTTAATTTCACTCAGATTCCCATCTGGAACCAACCGACTCAACTTTGGAAAAAAAAAAACCGACTCAACTTGTAAATTAACTGAAAAGACATCATCATGTGAGGGATTATGACACTCCTTTACAATAATCCTAACATTAATCACTAATCTAATGATTGATTATCAAATGTACTAATGACATTTCCACTCAAATTACTCCCTTTTTTGTGCTGCCTTTTCATCCCCATAACTTACCACACTAGGGCAAAGCCAGCATGTATGTTGTAAAGCATTTCACAGAGTTTTTTACTGTTTGTAAAACAGCTGCCTTTATCGGTTGACCTTCTGTCACAAAGAATCTTTAAAGTCACGTAAACTCAACGTTTTACCCTATCTATAGTAATAAAACCGTTTAGATGAAATTTAGGTATATAAGAAATTGTTACCTTTTCTCCATTGTTTGATAATACTGATGAACAAATTCTACACTATAACAGTTTTTTGAATTGAATTGAATTACACACAATCTGGTTCTGGTAATAGTTATATTATTAGTTTCACATAATTAAACTGTGACCTGTCTCATTTAGTTTCACTGAATGATCATAGTTAATATGTAAGATCAGTCTTGAAAGTGAGAACATCAACAATAATACACAAAAGGCAAATTCTCATTTGAGACCTGTCTCAAATGAGACCAAAGATTATATGAGACTGCTATTGATTGAATTTGTCGTTGGTGAGCTTTAAACCCGCCCATTTCCTTGATTGAATTTGTCGTTGGTGAAATTGACCAGGAAATTATCAAGAAAATTGACAGAAAGACCAAGCAAATTGAACGAAAGATCAAATTAACTGAAAAATCAAGGCAAAACAAAAATACTCAAGGACATTGATTGAAAGATCAAACAAACTGACTAAAAAATCAAGTAGAAACAGTAAATGCTCATTCACCTGCTCTTGGTCTCCACAAGGACGGGTCTCACCCAAGACTTTCTCTACACAAAATAATTTTCCTTAATGTATATAAAATCAAGATTAAAAATAAGAAGAACAACATTCGTGATTTCAAAGTGGAAATATATTTGAAAGGATTCATATGTCACCATAAGAAACTAATAATCCATTGTTTACTTGACACGAGCACTCCAATTCTTCTATAAATGGCCACGACCAGCATAGTAGTAATAGTATAACATTCTCCCACTCTCTCTAATTTTAAAAATTGGAACAAAAACAAAATACAAACAGCAAAAAAACTCTTTCTTTTCCTTCAAAAAAACCAAACATTAAACAAAC
This sequence comes from Cruciata laevipes, assembly GCA_963678965.1. NCBI lineage: Eukaryota > Viridiplantae > Streptophyta > Magnoliopsida > Gentianales > Rubiaceae > Cruciata > Cruciata laevipes. The sequence continues at coordinate 4,137,848 of OY787639.1, forward strand.
AAAAATGGTCTCAGTTCCCATCCTAAAAGCCCTCAACGTCCGAGAGGTCGGCTCCGGCAAGAATATCGTCGTCCTCGCCCACGGCTTCGGCACCGATCAATCGGCGTGGAGCCGAATTCTCCCCTTCCTCACCAGAGATTACCGTTTTGTCCTCTACGACCTCGTCTGCGCCGGCAGCGTCAACCCGGAATACTTCAATTTCCAGCGCTACACAACTCTCGATGCCTACGTCGACGATCTCCTCAGCATCCTCGACGCCCTCGGCATCCAGCGATGCGCCTACGTCGGCCACTCCGTCTCCGCCATGATCGGCCTCATCGCCGCCATCCGCCGCCCCGAGCTCTTCTCCAAGCTCGTCCTCATCGGCGCCTCCCCCAGGTACATGATTAACTAATGTACGAATCAATCCTCGTACCTGTTGGAAAAAGAATTCCCGAAATTGGAAATGATCGGATAAGCTAAGCTAATAGCCCAATTGTGTGACTTTTGATAGTGCTGTACTGCTGTTGCTTTATTCTCTTGATTTTGATTTTTTGATTCCGTTTGTTTGGAAAATATCCTTGGCACGAAGTCCAAATGTTATTGGATCATGAATTTTGGATAATATATATATATATATATAATACAATGTTTCGATTCCTCGCATGTTGCAGGTTCTTGAACGATAAGGACTACCATGGCGGATTCGAGGAAGGGGAGATCGAGACGCTGTTCTCGGCGATGGAGGCGAACTACGAGGCGTGGGTGAGAGGCTTCGCGCCGCTGGCGGTGGGCGCCGACGTGCCGGAGGCGGTGCGGGAGTTCAGCCGGACTCTGTTCAACATGCGGCCGGACATTTCGCTGTTCGTTTCCCGCCAGATTTTCAACAGCGATCTTCGCGGGATTCTCGGGATGGTGAAGGTGCCGTGCTGCATCATCCAGACGGAGAGGGACATGTCGATTCCGGCGTCGGTGGCGGCGTACCTGAGGGACAACATCGGCGCCGGAAATTCGAGGGTCATCACGCTCAACGTGGAGGGCCACCTCCCGCACCTCTCCGCGCCGGGGCCGCTCGCGGCGGAGCTCCGGCGGGCACTGTCGTCCCGGTGATTGGTTAAGGCTGTGGCCGGTGCGGGGCCCACAAGGGGAGTACACGTGGGGCTCTCGCGCCTCGCGCCATAAAGTCGTGTGATAAGTGGGCGGGAGTGACACATGGCGAATAAACTGTGGACGAGTTTGTTTTTTAAGTTTTAATTTTAATTTTCTTGACTGATTTTTGGGTTTGTGGGGCCCCAGTGTGGAATATCACGTGACGACGTGTATGTTTTTTGTCCTTTCTTCTGCCTTTTTTAAAATTTTATTTTAATTTTTGTGTTTTTGACTTTTGTTGTTGTGTTCTTGTTCACGTTTTCTTGTTTTTTCTTGCAAATTCTGTCTAATCTGGTTACATAAATGAAACGAAGTACAATTTGGTAGAAGTGGAGTGTAAGTATGTAACTGTAGAAGTAGAATAGATTGCAATTTGCAAGGTTCCTTTTACCTTTTCAGATCACTAATAATATGAGTGTTGTCAAATCTCAACAAAACAAAACATTTGCATCTTCAATAATATTTATGAAAAACTTCAACCTGTGCATCAAACTCCCAATGGATGATACCATAACAGATTATTCGACGTATCAATTGGTCACTAACATTGTTACTTATTTTACCTATCATTTCAACAATAGATAATTTACTATGATAGATTAAAACACAAGTGGAAAAGTTGGTTAACAATAGAATAGAAATAACATCAATGATAGAGAGGTCAAGTTGATTATGAATACACACATTTACAAGTGGAGGAAGAAGATGCTAGATGCGTAGCAATCCCATGAGGTACTGGGAATTAGTACGATCCATAACATTAGTTTCCCCACTAATGGATAGCTCAGTCTCACAACTCACAATCGACTCCTCTCTTCCGCATCCCTTTCAACTTTCAAACAAAACAATTGTCAATTGACATGCAATTGGCCTTTTACAACTACATTTTCGTTTTGTTCATCCAAATTTGTATGTTATACTTTTAAGTTCAACTATCTTTTACCCTCCAATGCATTACTTTGATGAAATGATCGCCTTTGACTCGATAAGTAGAAAATTTTGTGTGTTTGGTTTGCTTTGTTAGCAAACTAAAATTTATGAATTTAAAGTAGCATTTTATTAATATAAATATGGGACAATTAAATATAACAATACAAGTCAAATTACTCATTGTTAAATGAGAAAGTCTCAATTAAAGTCCTTATCTCACGGGCGAGAACCAATATTTACATAAAAATGGGTTTTGCACATCTTTGTTATAAATTCGTTTTTCCTATATACACCTTTCACGCTAGAGTTTCCATTCCTGGTTTTAACAACCAGCCTCGTGGCTAGGTTTCGCCATTGTTTGCTCCCAATCTGTCCTCGTTCATAGGTAAAAGAGGTAATGAGTATTTTAATATTATTTTCATTTTTATTAACAATATTAGTCCAATTAGATCCTAACATTATTTATTTAATAAATAATTATTATTTTCGATTTTCAAGTTCACGGCTCGTGGCTTTTCATGACGTTTCATCGGTTCTATCTCTACTTCAAGAAAATTTGCAGGAAGCTTCTAGACGAACCAACTTTTGCCATGCCGGAACTGAGAACGCTCGAGTGATGAGAATGTCTCGGCGTAGCTGGCCGGAGCTCCGCCCCGTACGACGCATTACGTGATATCGCTCATCAGCCACCGTTCCGTGTTAAGCGTATCGAGCCGCAGATTTTATTATAGTAATTAGTGCTCCGGCCAGTACGACGCATTGCGTGATGTCACTCATCAGCCACCGTTCTGTGTTAAGCGTATCGAGCCGCAGATTTTATTATAGTAATTAGTGGAAGGATAAACTGAACCGTGATAGTGGGTAGAGACAGTGTGATTTTATAAAATTGTATTTCAAATCGAGTCATCATCAATAAAGTAATTAGTGGAAGGATAAACTGAACCATGGTATTGGGTGGAGACAGTGTGATTTTATAAAATTGTATTTCTAAACGGAGTTGAAATGCCTTTTTATAGATGTGTATATGTGCAAATTAAAACTAACAATACAATCAAAGTATTTGTTTGTAATTAAAAATAATAATCAAATCGAACTACCTCATAATTAAATTTGTTTGAAATTGAGTCATTACTAAAATAATTATTAATATTAGGACTCGTGATCGACTCGCTCAATAAAAATGAATAATTATTTCAACCTGATTTATATATTAATATGTATATATATATAATTACAATTTTTAAATTTCATAAATTGTGAAAACCATGCTAAAAAATATAACATCAACCGAGAAATTAAAACACATCATGAGTTTATAAACAATGAAAAGTTAGGATTTCAATACTAAGGTCCTGTTCTCTTCACGGTATTTGAACTTATCTGAACTCATATGAATTTAAAAAAGTTTATCTGAACTTAAAAATTTTTTATCTGAACTTAAAAAATTTTATCTGAACTTAAAATTTTTTATCTGAACTAAAAAAGTTTATCTGAACTTAAAAAACTTTATCTGAACTTAAAAAACTTTATCTGAACTCATCTGAACTTAAAAAACTTTATCTGAACTCATCTGAACTGAACTCATTTGTACTTAAAAATTTAGTTGTACTCATATGAACTTAAAAACTGAGCTGAATTGAAATATATATATATATATATATAACATAATACATTAAATATTAAAATATACTGAACTGAGTTGCACTAATGTAGATAAACTGAACTAAATTGAATTGAAATAAATATGATCAATTTCAATATATTTGAAATTTATTACTCTTAATATGAAAATATGTAGAACAAAGTTGAACTGGAATATATAGATCAACTGAACAGAAATGAGATAAATATGACATTTTCAAAACATTTGAAATTTAATAAATAGAGTATAACTTAGAGTTTGATAGAATTTATTTCTCGTTCAACTGAACTGAACTGGATTGAATTGAACTGAACTGAAAATTAATGTACCGAAAAAAAGAATCAACGTGACTGAATTAACCTGAATTTCATCAAATTACATTTCACTTCAATTTACTGAACTGGACTGAATTGAATTGAACTGAATTGAATTGAACTGAAATGATATATAAAAGTTCTGGCACACAGGGGCTTCATGTTAAAATATATATTTATGTTTGCTAGCTAAACATATTGATTTGAGTTGAGCTGAAGCATATAGATAACTGAACTGAATTAAAAATTAATATGTGTGATGAAAATAAACGGCATGAATAAATTAAACTTAATTAATTGCATCAAATTATATTGTTGTTGAGCTAAACTGAACTGAACTGGAGTGAAATTAATGTATTGAAAAAAAAGAATTGGTATGACTAAATTAATCTAAATTTCATCAAATCATATTGAAACTGAACTAAACTGAATGGAATTGAACTGAATTGATATGAACAATTAAGCTCAAAAGATTGAATTGATTTAAACTGAACTGAACTAAATAAAAAATAAGTTTACTGAACTTAACTTATCTGAAAACTAAAAAAGTTTACTGAACTGAACTCATCTGAACTAAAAAAAGATTATCTGAACTCATCTGAACTGAAAAAAGATTATCTGAACTCATCTGAACTAAAACATTTATCTGAACTAAAAAAAGTTTATCTGAACTAAAAAAACTTTATCTGAACTTATCTGAACTAAAAAACATTTATCTGAACTAAAAAAAGTTTATCTGAACTAAAAAAATTTTATCTGAATTTAAAATTATTCAAAAAATCTCTAGAGAACGAACCTAAACGTAGAAATGAAGCTAAAAAGGTTTAAAATCATTTTGTGGCGGAAAAAACACGATGTAGAAGGTGATGAAGATCATATGAAGAATGAGGGAGTTTTAAAATGTGAAACAACCAATAAAATCCTAATATAATAGAATAAAAGGGAAGTCAACTAATTTTTAAAGGTTAAACCTAACCAACGTTTTAAAAAACATTTTGCAAATGTTAGGACATGAAAAAACAATTTTAGAAGGTTAGGCAAAAATGTAGATGATTTGAATGTTGGGGTCTAAAATAACCATTTTGGCGAATGTTAATTTAGTCTAATCTTTATCACCACATTGGAACAATTAAACATCAAACAAAAATAAGTAAAAAATATAATCACAACTGTATAGATCATCATATTAAAATCACAATGAAAATAATATAATATCATCATATAGTTTAGAAATTGTTAAATTTCTAAAATGTCAAATTATATATTTAAAACATCAATTAAAAATATCATATTTTATAGAAATTATAAAAAATAAATATAGTACAACATCAAATAAATATATCAAAAAAATAGTGGAGCATATAAAGATAGTAATACATCAAACTAATATAATGAGAAAAAAATTAAAAGAAAATAACAGTAAATCACAAACAGCCCAACGGACCCAGGCCCAGAAGCCAGATTTAGTCACCGAAGGCAAAACGAGTTCTATTGGAGTCCCGGCAACTTCGATTTAAGTGGACACGCATCGGAGTTAACGAAGGAAAAACTTGCTCTTTCCTAGGAGGAGGGTGAGAGTTTTTAAAAAAAATTCAAAGAAATTCATTCAAGGTACTGGGTATCTAATTCGAGTGTAATTGATATCTAATTCGACCATTCTATTACAATTTACAAGAATAATCGAACTACATGTCATTACAGGTTGAGAGATCTAATAAAATGTGTAATACCGCCCTTCGAGATTTTATCTTGCAACCGCGAAAACCACATCTACTTGTCAAAGAGAAGCGTCTCACACATCAATCACTTCGCCAATCGAGATCTACTACAACCGCTACACCACTTAATCCAAACCATAATCCATGTTCTTCAAACTGTAAGCACCTTGAAACCCAGAGATCACCACCGGAAACACGATCCGCACAACTATATCAAAAACAATAAACATAAACCATAAAACACGATCTTTATAATTAATTCGAGAACAAAATATCGAAAAAAGCAACTTAATCATCGATTTAATCGATCAAATCGAAGCACACTTATAATGCGCAGATAAATCCACACTTATTCAATGACATTAAATCAATAAATAAATAAGCAATTTCTTCCCCATCTCTCCATGACGGAAAGATGAGGAAGATTGAAGAAATTTTTGAGGGTGAGATTTTATTGAGAATCTATTGAAGAAATTTTTGAGGGTGAGATTTTATTGAGAATCTATTATTATTATTGTTAGACCTATATATTATTTCGGGCATAAATATAAATATTAAAAGTTATAGGGACTAAATTGTAAAATAAATAAATACTGTAAATAATATATATTTATTTAAAACTGAATATATTACATGAAATTTAAGTATAAATTCGAAAATATCAACATATTCAACAAAGATGGAGTAGTGCGTGCACTGCCCTTGAAACGAATAGGCCCCGTTATACGAATCTTTTGCCCCTACCATCAAGGCTCTAGTCAACCTATGACTAAAACCAGTATTGGAGCACAGCCCGAAGGCATCTATCACATAATCAACGACTGACCTGAGATTTTGACGAACTTGATGAACAAACTTAGAGCCGACAGAGACAAAGTTAGGAGAGAGAATATGAGAGGTGTTTAAGGCTTTGAATCACATAAGGCTCCCGATCTGCAGAGCCGATGCCGACGAAGGCTCCCGATCTGCAGAGCGTGACGAGCCGCTGGGAACGGAGGAGCGTAAGCCGCGCCGCCACCTCCGTCACGCTCCGACGGGCAGAGCCTCAACGCGTTGGCGACGCGCGGCTCTGTCCGGAGCTTTCTCAGGTACACTGGCGCTGCGTGTGTAGGACACGCGATGCGCCACCGCCGTGCCACCGCGCCGGAGTCTGCCGCCGTGCTCTGCTATCTCCGACAGAGGGGGTTTATTTCTTTTTTCCCTTTCTTTGGTACTGTTTTGTTTTATGTCTTTATTTCTAGGTTTATTTAATAGGTTAGCTTGTTTTTCAAATTTTTGAAAGGGAACAGTCTAAATTAGGCTCTTTTTGCTCAAGTATTGGTCAAGTGGGTTTGTATCCCAATTCTTTTCTTTTCTGATGGGACCTTTTTTGTTTGGTTAAGCTCTGTTGGCTTTCGATCTGTAGTCGCAGAAAGGAGAAATTCAAGTCGGGGTAGTTATTGAACTGACCTTCCGGCGCCTCTGTCAGATTCAGATTTGTAGACCGTTTGGGTTGGGAATCATTTGATTAATCAGCCTAGTTCGTGTTAGGCAGCCTATTGATGTCATGTTTTGTTTAGATAGTTTTAGTTCTTTAGATAGGCTATGCTAGCCTTAGTCCTTAGATACAGAGAAGATTGGTTAGAAACTTCTCAAAAATTGTTAAAAACTTCTCTGTAATCTATCAAATTGCCTTCACTTGTGGAGAATAGCATTCGGGCAACCTGTAGCCATTAAGGCCTTTTGGGTCTTATGTGTATTATGTTATGTTTTTATTTCGGTTGATGAGTCTTGAATAATCCTCCCATCTACGATGGTTAGCTAAAAAAAAGAGGGATTATATGTACAACAGTACGTGTAAAAAAACAACACTCTAAATATAAAATCAAATTAGATGTTTACAAAAAGTATATATAATAAAAAGATATTATATATTCATGGATATGACCAATACCGGTGAATCACATATATTCATGTTTTTTTTACGTTCTTTCCTTATTCCTTCTCGTTTCTACGTAACACGGATAAAAAGGCCATGATTTTTAAGGGATATTGTGCATTGTAGGCCGTTTTCAGAGAAGGGGACAAATAGGGGCTGGAGCTTGGTCTATCACTAGGATTGCCCAGCATGGTCATGTCTAGACCTCTGGCTCAGATTTTTTCACTTGTGTTTCGCCTCTCCAGGCGGAAGTAATGACGTGCTGGAGAGCCATTAAAGCAGCGTGTCGGGTACAATCCCAAAACATTCGTCTGCTAACGGATTCGTCTATCTAGGTGTCTGCACTCAAGCATCTAGAGGAAGCACCTTTGGGGGATCAAGAACTTGATCGAAGAAATAGCTAGCTTCTTAGCTACATCGTTTGTTTATTTTCAAGTTTTAAAGGTTAACCGTTTGGTTGTTAACAATGAACATGAAGTGGCACTAGGCCTAGGTCGTGCTATGTGTAATTTTGTTTTTAATTAATATTAGTGTTATCTTAAAAAAACGAAAGGAAGAGAGAATAGATATTAACTTAGTTTGTGAAGATATAGAAATGAGAGTTCGTATGGTAACTTAAAATAATTTAAGGTCAATAGTAATATCATCCCTTTGACGTGTGAGTTAACGGTTTTCATCAAAAGAAATATGACATGCATTATATTGAAATGTCAAAGACTCAAAGGCGTTGATAACACATTTTTAAGTGTTGGGTCAAAATTTTCAGGCGACTTACAATTTACTCAAATGGCGTGAAGGTTATTGTCCATACCGGTAAATTTGACTCTAAATTATTATTTTTTTGAGAAGTTGACTTTAATTTAGTTTTCTCTATTTCATATTTTCGTTTAAGTGTACTCGATCCTATTTTAAACACCACTAATTAATATATTTGTGAAGGCTTAACCAACAGATAATATTACAGTTACGTCTCTGCATGCTAGCAAATGCAAATGACAAATTCTCATTTGAGACCTGTTTCAAATGAGACCAAAGATTATATGAGACTGATATTGATTGAATTTGTCGTTGGTGAGCTTTAAACCCGCCGATTTCCTTGATTGAATTTGTCGTTGGTGAAATTGACCAAGGAAATGATCAAGAAAATTGACCGAAAGATCAAGCAAATTGAACGAAGCATTAAATTAACTGAAAAATCAAAACAAAACAAAAATACTCAAGGACATTGGTTGAAAGATCAAACAAACTGACTAAAAGATCAAACAGAAATAATAAATGCCCATTCCCCTACTTTTGGTCTCCACAAGGACAGTTCTGCAAATTGGTCAAATAAAACCTGCATAAAGTTTCAAAATATAAATAACAATTGGTCTTATAATGTGGACTGCGGCTACTGATCCAAAAGGGTCAAATCGGTTTATATTGTGCATTGGTTGACTGGGAATAAAGGTCAACGTTTTCTAATTAAAGTAATCGCTTTTCTTTCGTCATCAACTAGCTCTGATAACGAGTCGAGAGACTACCTCAAACCGAGTAGCAACTTGTTTTGTTTTGTTGTAAAAGGTCTTTGTTTGTTTTAGCTTTTATTGCTATTCGTGGTTAACTTTTATACCGTAACTTTATTTGCATCTTATATAGGAAGGAGGGATTATATGTACAATAGTACGTGTAAAAAAACAACCCTCTAAATAAAAAATCAAATTAGATGTTTACAAAAATATATATAATAAAAAGAGATTATATGCAACATTTTATATGTAGAAAGTCAAAATCACCACGATGTTTATGTCGTTCACCTCTTCTACTGCATTATTATTGTTACATGTTTTATCTGATTCACTAGTCACATATTTTTATATTTTTGTTGAGACGGTAGATGAATTCTTGATAAGAGTTCTAATTATGGATTTTAGGCCAATTAGTCTATGTAACTTAATAATTAAATTCTTTTCAAAACTAATCCAACATAGATTACAACCCATTAAACTGTTTTCACGAAATTCTCTAAATTTGGGTTTAAAATCTTACCATCTTTATTGAAACTCATGAACTATCTACAGAACGCACGATTCGGATATAAAAAACTAGTTTACCTGATTCGTTTCACTTAGAAGATGATGGTCGTGGAACATCTCCATACTCCTCTCTTTTGTTCAATTTGGGGATTCATCATTAATGAGACTTAGGAAATGAGAATTTGACATGGATAAAATCAAATGACAGCACCTTATTTGGATGAACTGGTATTGGTAAGGACAAAGTGATTGAATTTTGGACAATGCAAAATTTTGGAACTGAATTGGTAAAGTTGGAGTACGTACATTGTATTGTAGTACAGCATTCCAAAATAAAATGGAAAGATTGTGGTCCATTATTCGTCGTTATCAACTGTCACTTTGTTAACTTATGTTTTTGGTCCCATCATCTGGGGGGATGCATATGTGTTCTGAACGTGAATTGTTATTGCTGTCATGTGCGTGTTATTTCAAATGTTATTGTATTTTTGCTTCGCTCTCTTTTTTAATGTGTGTTTGAAATGCATTCTTTTTTTCTTTTGTTTTTTTTTTTAAAAAAATTCATTCATAATTTGTCCTTACCAATAAGTTGAATAAAGAGTTATTTCTAAGAAAGGAAACGATCAACCGCTTACAATAAGTGTAATCAAACATCTAGTCTAGATATCTTATAAGGATAATCAAACTAAATGCTAATCAGACTAATTGTCCTATTACAAAGATGATATCAAATAAATGAGTAATACAAAGTCTTGGGTGAGACCGTCCTACCATAAGCTTATGGTAGGACGAATGATAGTTCATGTGTTTAATAGATTTGTTCATGTGTTTCACAGTTTTGTTCATGTGTTTCACAGTTTTGTTTGTTATAAGCTAGGTTCATGTGTTTGACAGATTTGTTCTTGTGTTTCACAATTTTGTTTGTTATAATCTGTAACAATATGTAAATGAATGAACAAAGCTGTGAAACACATGAACAAATCCATTAAACACATGAACTATCATTCGTCTTACCATAAGCTTAAGGTAGGACGGTCTCACCCAAGACCTTCTCAATGAGTAATATCCCCTCAGGAATATACTGCCACCAGCAAAAACCATAATCTGCTTAACAAGGGATCCGCGTCCAAATATAATCAACCATGTTAATCAGGGATCTTCAACATCTGCAACACCACGAACATGTTAACCTATGTAGTTCAAGCGTAGACACCTTGATCCAAACTGCAGACGCATTGAAACACAAAACCAAGCATCCAAATATAAAATTCGGACGAAGTAACCGAATCACCACTAGATTCAAAACCCGATCTATGTTTTTCAAACCGTAAACACTTTGAAAATCATAGATCACTAACGGAAACACGATCGTATAACTAGATCGAGAACTATAAACAAAAAACACAAACCACGACATGTCCAATTAGATCGGGAACAAAATATCAACGAACAACTAAATTAGCCGATCAATTCGAGAACGATTTTAATGTGTGAATCACACTTATTCAATACAGTAAGGAATCAATAGAAAAAACAATGGTTTCCCCATCTCCCCATGATGGGAAGATGGGAAAAGATTGAAGAATGAAGAGGGTTTTGCGTGATCTTTTGATTGTGCGAATAACTCGTTTGAAATGCATTCTTTAGTTCCTCAAAATTGTTAAAAAAATGTTTTTCACAAATTTACAGATCAACATTAAGAACCGGATGATCGACCCGACGCGATTTGATACACAATTCAATTACAACTCAAAAAATAAAAGGTTCAACTCAGCCTCACCGGATATGATCCAAAAAAATCAACGTGAGACCGAGAACTGAATCCAACCCAATAAATTTGATCCAATATAGGGTTATAATTCAGTTCTCTATGGTGACGAAAATGACAGGTAATTTTTCATATAAGTGCGATTATAACCCTATCTGGTCTGAAACTCTTCAAAATTTATAATCTCACCTATCAAAAACTTTGAAGTTATATTTCCACTTAACATAGAATTGTTAAGATCAAAATTTGGATCTCATATATCCTAGTGTGAAAAAAATAAAAAAGTGCCAAACTTCAATGGCACACAATGAGCACCACAAGAAACACACACAGCACTCTATCATGATTCAAAGTTTCCACTATAACTACTTTCTTCCTAAAAAAGAAATTTAAAAAAAAAAACCCAAAATCAAAACCAAAACCAAAACCAAAACCAAAACCAAAACCAAGCATTTCTTTTTCCGATGATTGGTTTGCAACCAATATACAAGATGTTATATCGTTCTTTACAACTCAACTCTCCTCACTACATATTTACAGTATAGTATCTCTCCTAATTAAACTCCTCTCTTTTTTTCCCTTCAATATTCATCATTCCTAGAAATTTTTTATAAAAAAAAAAACGAAAAAAAAAGAGAGGATGATTCGTAAACAAACAGCAAAGCTAGTCTGACACGTCGGATGTAGCCCTGGCAGCGCAGTTGCCGGATCTTGGTTGCCGTAATAGTGCAGTCAGCATCTCCGCCTGTCCCCACATACGACAAAACATTCCAACCACGTTAATCTCATTTCATCTCTCACCACTTTCCACTTCAATCAGCCAAATCATGCGACATAAACCAAAGATAGCTTCGATGTTCCATCAATTTATTACACTGTTACTATTCTTTGATTTGATTAATTACCGTTAGAACAATGCCATTAAAGCTCAAAACATGTTATTTTGGGCAATTTTCAAAGTAAATAAATAAAAACAACTTTGGTTGAATTTTAAGGTAAAAAAAAAAAGTAAAAACAGAGATTGAAAATGCAGGCATTATTCAATTGGGCACTAGCAGGACATGACATATCGTGCGGCAATCGCATTTAGTTATTGCTCAGGGAATATGCCGCCGCCAAGCACCACCATTATACTATTACTTCCATGAACTTTTTTTACCCCTTAATCCCCCAATTTAATCCCCCAATTTAATCCCGTAATTTGAATATTTAATCCGGTAAATAAATCATGCATAAGGTGATTACGAAGAATTTAATTACCTTTTGTTTGGCGCGGCTGGTTCCGGTTTGCGACAGCGCCACCAGCGGCGGAAGCACGCCTTCACGCGCCACCATGCTCCGGTAGCTCAGGCTGTCTTCGCAGAGCTGCAACAGAATCGCCACCGCGATCTCCTTCTGCCGCTGGGACCCGACCTCGACGATCTCCACCAGCACCGGAATCCCGCCCTCCTCCACCAGCGCCGCCCTGGCCTCCGCCACCGACATGAGCTGGCTGAGCACGAACGCCGACTTGTCCACCATGTTGGACCCGAAGTCCGCCATGAGCTCCACCAGCGGCTTCATGATCCCGGCCTGCAGCGCCCGCACCTTGTTGTCCTTCACCGAGCAAAGCGAGTACAGCGCCGTCGACGCGTCCTTCTTCCCCCGGATGTTCCCCGTTTCCAGAAGGTTCACCAGCGGCGCAATCGCGCCGGATCTCCCAATGGCGGTTTTCGCAGAGTCCGACTGCGACAGCCGGAGAAGAGCGCACGCGGCGTTCTCCCTCGCCGTCGCGGTGCCTGATCTCAGCGCCTTGATCAGCGGCCTGATCGCGCCGGCGGAGGTAATCGTCTCCTTGTTCTCGTCGCAGAGGGAAAGGTTCAGAATCGCCGTCACGCCGTACTCCTGCAGCTGCGCGTCCGGCGAGGAGACGATATCCACCAATGGCTTGATCGCGCCGGCCCTGGCAATCTTTATCCGATTCTCCGGCTTGTTCTTCGCGAGGAGCCGGAGCTCCAGCGCGGCCTGCTTCTGCAGCTCCGTCGACGGGGAGCTGAGGCTGGAGACCATCTGCGCGATGAACTCGTCGGAGTTGTCGGAGGCGCAAGAGATTAAGAGGCGGCGGCTCTGGGAGGAGGTGGTGGGGAACTCGCCGGATCTGTCGCTGTTGCAGTCGCTGAAGGCGGAGGAGGAGTGGTCGTCGGAGAGGGAGAGGCCGGAGAAGGAGCGGCCCATGTACGAGAAAGTGGTGTTGCTGTTGCTGCTGCTGTCGGTGGACATCACCGTCTGTACCTCCGTTTCCATGGATGGCCGGAATCGGAGAGCGATCAACGGCACATGAAAGGGGGGGATAAAACGACGACGTTTGAACTGCGGTCCCACTGTTGTTTAGAGAGTGTGAGTTGATCTTCCACGTTCTAGTGAAAGGTTGGATATGTGGAATTTATATAGCGCTGTCTATTTATTACGAGAAGAAAATGAATATAAATAATTATCCTATTGCGTTTAATGGCCGTAGATAATTAATTTATCATTGAATTTTGCTCTTTAATTGTGATGAACTGATTAGGACAGAAATTCTCAGTAATTGGCGACAAATTCGTATCGGTTCCGATTCCGAGTCACTCATTTAATTAACTCGTCAAATCGGTCTATTTTAGGTGCAATTTATTTATTTATAGTTTAGACGTATCTGTTTTGAATTTTTTAGTTATTTTTGGTTGACATCTCTCTATTACATCCTGCTTATTTAATAATTTGTTGAAATAATTTCTTTAATGTTAAACTTAAAAGTGTTGCATGATGTTGTATTGATTTTTTTTTTGTCATATTTTCACAGTTTTTTTGCTTTACTAATGATTAATGTGTGGTGTTGATAGAAAAGTGTTGATATATTTTGCATACTTCAATATGAATTTGAGGTATTAACTTAACTTGTAAATTGATAGAAATGCGTTGAAAAATGGTAATTGAACTCAACAAAATTTAAATGAATGAATGAATACCTTTTATAAATACACGATATATATATATACGAAATTACTATTCTATAAATGCATATCCCATATAGTTGATTTACTAAAAATACAACACTATTAATGGGAAAATGCCTAAAGGATTATTTTTGAAGGTTATGTTAGTAATTTTATATAACGTGAGATATGTAAATAGGGAATCATGGATTTGTATATAGGAATACTCTTTATAAATTTCACTCAATTATGTTTATTCTACATATAAAATTATATTGAATCATAATCCTTTCTACTAAAAATAATGATTCTGTTAATACAAAAAAATTCCTTCACCGTTTGTATTTTTAAAGACATGTATGAGTTGAAAAATGATTACTCCCTCTGTCTTATCTTAAGTTGATCAGTTACTTTTAACTTTGAAAACTTTGACTGTAATTATTGGTTAATACATAAAATTATAAAACATCAAATGAGATATTATTAGATACCTAACATTTATTTTTCAAAAAGCAATTTTGTATATATTATTTTTATATATAATTAAAGATATTAACAGTCAAACACGATTACTGAAGACCGTGAAAAGTCAACTGTGCAGTTTTGGGCGAGACAGATGGAGTATTAAAATTGTAACTTGTTGAAATATGTTGAGAAGTGGTGAGCTAAAATGTATCGTAATCTCTTTGTTTCAATTCACACTTTAACTAAAATGTATCGTAAGGGTCGTAAAATGTGCAAATGAATGTTTTGTTAGTGTAAAAAATGTCCAAAAACTGAGCCGTTTATATATATATTTTTTATTCAACTAATTTACTTGAAATTAATTTAGGCTGGTTTTTTTTTTTAAATGGGCACACTGCCCTTTACAAAGACCGAATCTGATACAAGAATCTCAATCTAATCCTACTCTATCCTAGTCTGCTGACCCCGTATGTCGAGTGGTCTAGATCCCCGCTTGAATTTGAGTGGGTATGAGGATCCCACTTACATCCGCTGATGCAGCTCGGTACGCTAGTTGATGCAGCTCCCGTCACTCAGTTGAACACGCCTCTTGCTGATTGGAGGTGGTGGAGACTTGAAAGACTAGAAGAGAAATTTCATCCAACCCAAATTAGGGGGGTTTGAACCCTGACCTCTCCTACCCAAGGCAAAGCCTTTGGGCACTTGAACTAACCCAAGTGGTTAATTCAGGCGGGTTAGTTTAAGATTAAGACTTGATTAAAAGAGTACTATACACATGTATCCGGGTTATCTGAGTTGTGACTCATGTGTGTAGTGCATATGTGTAAGCACTAGTTTTTTCAACTAATCAAAAAGGAAGTCAATGGCATTAATCAATTAATCTGATTGTGATTCAACTAAGTGTATGCACTTTTATGACCTTTTGTGTATGATAATCAAGTTAAATCCCTTTTGGTTTCTAACCTGCCGTGTTATTTTTTTATTACTATCGTTGATCTTTGATTTAGTTCAATTGACAGTTAGTCCAAATATATAACATAAAAACTATAATTTCATGTTTGAAATTCAGTTTTAATAACAGTGATGTTAATATGTTTTAGTTATTTTAATTTTACATTCCGATCCATAATTGGAGTAATGACAAAATGTTACTCAACTCCAAAGTGTCTCTAACTATTTTAAAGTTCATGATACCTACCCGAAATTCATTCAGTTTTCGTTGGAGATTCTTTGATTGTTGTTTGCATGATCCGACAAGAAGAGGATATCTCACATGCCTGCATGAAGGTGGTGACGGGGATTAGAGCCTTAGTTTTGGAAAATAACTATAGCTATTGCGTGTCTTTATGCAAGAATGTGTAACTCGACTGGCTAGAGAAGTAGAATGTGCCACCCTCTTTTTAGTACTTTGTAATGATATAATACATCGGGGGTGTTTGGTGATCTAATATATAACATAAAAACTATAATCTAATGTTTGAAATTAAGTTTTAATAACAGTGATGTTAATATGTTTGTTGTTGTTTTACACGTTTTAGTTATTTTAATTTTACATCCCGATCCATAATTGGAGTAGTGATGAAATGTTACTCAACTCCAAAGTGTCTCTAACTATTTTAAAGTTACACGAAATTCATTCAGTTTTCGTGGGAGATTCTTTGATTGTTGTTTGCATGATCCGACAAGAAGAGGAGATCTCACATGTATGCATGGAGGTGGTGACGGGGATTAGAGCCTTAGTTCCGGAAAATAGCTTTAGCTATTGCGTGCCTTAATGCAAGAACTTGTAACTCGACTAGATAGAGAAGTGGAATGTGCCATCCTCTTTTAATTCAGACAATTTTTTAGTACTTTGAAATGATATAATACATTATATTTTCATCAAAAATAAATAAAAATTTGAAAGTCATCTTTATAATTTATTAATGAAACCGTCACCAGAAAAATTACCTGGAAGGAATACTACCTGGAGGTAAGAAAAATAAATAAAAGATGTCTGGGACACGTGCAAGGACCATACCGAATCCCAGTGGGAAGAGCACGTGTGAGGATGAAGTCCCTTGTCTCTCTTCACGCGTGCGTCCAACCTCCTCTATTCCACCTCCCTTTTCATGGGCTCACCCTTTCCCATTCACAATCCCCTCACCGTTGTTGGTTTTTTTTTTTATATATAATTAAATTATCGGGTAAAAATATTTAATATAAATAATACTATTTATTAAAATATAAGATGGATGTAATATTAGCTTACTTATGATTCTGTAATGTTCAGAAACTAAACCCAGTGGAGTGTTTGGCGCTCGAGAAAGTCCTGATTATGGCTGCACAGTTGAACCAACTAGTGGTCGACCTTGTCAGGATAGCATATCCTTATATCGATGGTGCTTAAAGAGGGGAATGTGCAGTAAACTAGGTTAGTAAACTGTGTTAAACTATGTTTAGGCATGTTTTAAGTATCTTATACCCAGAGTTATGCATGTCATTGTCTAGCAAACTATGATTGATGGACCCTAATGTATAACTCTTGGGATACTTGTTATTTGTAACTGGATCATTTCTAAAATATTGAAGATAAATTAAAATATATTTTTTTAAAAATAAAAATAAATGGTCCACTAAATTCAACAATTGTTAGTTAAATTAAGCCCAAAAGCCTTTTTATCTTCTGGAATAAAAATGTGGGCACCCATATTTCATAAGCCCATACTTTGGCTTTCAGTTTGCAGAATAAAATTGTTTAATTTAATTTATGGTGTCGGTTTAATTAGTTAATGTCTGCCTTTTTGTGGCAAAAATGTGACCACAATAATAGTGATTATCCTTTGAAACAGTCGCTCCCATTATTAATTAGGCGTGGAGGAAGTGAGGAACACAAACATGACACGTGGATTCTCCTTCTCCGTTTCACAATGACTTTACAATATTATAGAGATTAAAATCTAAATATGAGAAAAAAGAGAGTAAAATATATATTTGACGTTATCCTGAAATAAAAATAATAAAAGTGTGCAAGCCTGCAAGGTGAAGTCCGCGAGAGCAAGTCAAATCGATTCTACTTTTTTTACTATATATAAAAGCGTGAAAATCTTTGCCCCGGCCTTTCCGTATCCTGGTACCAGGTAAATTATCTCATTCTTTTTTTCGGCGCCCACCTTTTCCTCCTGCTTGCTAATCCAAAATCTCGCTGCTTGCTCCGGTTACCCACCGCCGAATTAGCTTCTTGCCGACTTTGCCCCTTTCTGTTGCCCCTTTCTCGACCAAGGACACTCGTCATTCAATTGAACCTCCTCCTGACACGCACCTGTCTGATTCATGTTTACGGTAAAACTTTGTTCTTTATATTTCTCTTTGCTGGTTTCCTTGTAGTTCCGTGGTTGCTTCAATCAGTAAGATTTTTTTGTTCCTTTCTCTGCCTCTCATAATTCGTTGTTTATAGCTGCGAAAGTTGATGTTTTTATTGGATATTCTCTTTGTATAAAAGTTCGAATTAGTGATGATGGAATAATAGGGCTAAAGTAAAGGCCAAACGTTTGGTTGGCTGTGTTTTCAATTTATGCAACTTACATGTTCGATAAAATGCTTCAATTACTTCCCTTTTACTCATTGTCCTATTTGCTCTATATCAATTAACCTTCATACATATGATCAGGACCTTTCTTGCTTGTTTTTTCCATTGATTATATTTCTGGCCTTTAGTGGAGGGGGTATGTTTTTTCCAGTAAACTTGGAATTAGACTAAATATGGTTCTGAACTATGGGATCTTTATTGTGTTTTTTCCCCTTCAAATTCCTTGGAGTTCAAGTTTGATGTTATTAATGATATGGGATTGAGCAATGATTTTCATGGTAAAAGCTGGTGGTTGGGAATCATTGATCACACAAGGGACACACACATAGAACATGCTGAGTTAGAAATGTCAGGGTATGTACTGCCTATATTTTCTGACACACATAAGCAATTGTTACTCTTCAGTATATTTGTCCTTTATATTTCTCTTTCCTGCTTTCCTTATAGTTTCGTGGTTGGCTGTGTTTTCAATTTATGCAACTTACATGTTCGATAAAATGCTTCAATTACTTCCCTTTTACTCACTGGCCTTTTTTCTCTGTATCAATTAACCTTCATGGTCAGAACCTTTCTTGCTTGTTGTCTTTAATTCTGTTATTTTTGGCCTGATTTTTATTATCCTCCGTTGCTCAATAAAGATTCTGAATTGGTCACAGGTACCAGGTCCTGGTGGTCGAAAATTCCTCGCATTCAGGTACCATCACACAAGGTACATTTTTTTACTGATTTCGAATACAACTGACATACTAAATTGTAGTTCATTTTCTTGTGTTTGTATACAATTTTCAGCATGTGTGAAATAAGTATAGTTGTATTATTTGTAGTCATTTCTAAAAAGACCAAAAACGAAACTGGAACAAAAAAATTGAATTTGTCTTCAGTTAAAGGTCGTTCAGATTCCAACATATATTTATTTTCATTGCAAATTGAGTACACAGAACAATCAGCTGTGTTCTTCCTTGAAATCTCTATGTAGTTATTACCTCCATTCTGTTTGTCTCCTTGGAATATATATAATGCATATCTGCTTGTGTGATGCTGGAAATTGCTGCTGCAGCATTTTTGTGGGCGATTGTTTATGAAATGATTGGATTTGCATTGAATCAGGCCAGAGCTTTACTGGAATGGCACATCACGTCACGTTTTTGTGGATATTGTGGATCGAAAACAGTTCCCATGGAAGCTGGGAGCCGTCAAATGAGCAGTGCAGAAAGAGGATATATCCTCGAGTTGATCCAGTATGTTGTGCAATAGTTGTTTTTCTTGGTGGAGGAGATTAGTTTTGCTTAGTTTTCTTTTTCTTATCATTATGCTTTCTTATGGGTTATCATTATGTTAGTAATTGATAAAGAAAATGACCATGCTCTATTAAGTAAGCAGTCAAGATTTGTGCCGCGTATGTGGAGTTGCCTGGCTGGTTTCATAGACTTTTATACAAGTTGTTCAACATGAACAAGAGTAACATCAATTGATAATCATTGAAAATAAGGTAAAGTTCAACAATGAATGCATAATATAAATTACATTACATAATTTGGTACTAGCATAGTATTGTCTCTCTTATTTCAGTGAAGAACCCTTTTTGAGCACATCAACTGTTTGTCATTTTTCCTACACAGTGGACTCAGTAAGGGTAGATCAATTAGGTAGCTAATATTTTATTTTACTTCTCTTATGAGTCAAATTTGGTACCTGATGCCTTCTATACCAGTTTCAAATCCTAATTTAAATCCATTCAATTTCAGGGAGTTGTTATGGTAATGGAAAATGATCTTATCAAAATTAGGCATAAGGTCTCAGCTTCAAGGGGGTATCACTCTGAATTCAGGTATAAATAAACTCTATATACATAATTTTGATTCCATTTTCTCAATTTGTTGTTTAGTTTCTGTTTCTTTCATCTAGGTTCATCTGTGTTCATCTAGGTAATGATTGAAAACTCCGAAGTTTTGAATATCCCAATTCCTATGTTACAATTGTCACTAACTATTTTTAAAACCAATGAAAATACCTCATTACTGCAGATTTAGTCAATTCCTATGTTTCTGATTCCATTTTCTTACATATTTGGCATAGATTGTTTTAAAATTTCAGGCCCTTTGTGGTTCAGGTTTTTCGTTTCTTTTGATAGGTCTCATACTACTAATACTTACTAATATTAGTTGTTTCTCTTATTTCAGTGAAGAACTCTTTTTAAGCACAACAACTGTTTGTCATTTCACCTACACAGTGGGATTCAGTAAGGGAGGATCCTAACATTTTAATTCGCTTCTCTTATGATTAAATTGGGTACCTGATACCTTCTATTCCAGTTTAAAATCCTAATTTCAATATATTCGATTTTAGGGAGTTATGGTGATGGAAAATGATCTTATCAAAAATAGGCATCAGGTTTCAGCTTCAAAGAGTGTCACTTCGAATTCAGGTATAAATAAGTTCCATACTGATAATTTTGATTTCCTCTCAGCCTGGTACCTCTTCTATAGCTGCATCTGATTCCATGGAGACTTCAGATTCATTCACCAATACCGTGATACTATGTTACTCCAGAAGGTATATTTCTTATGTTAGCATTTTTGTTACCTTGTGGGATGTTTTAGAGATTACTTTATTCCCATTGCTTTGTGGATATTTAGGTCTGTAGAGTTTTGCGTGCCTATTATCTTTGTGCTGAGGAGATTTCAGAGAATGGTAACCGTACTCGTCTCCACCTGAATGATGCTAGATTGAGGTTTGAAGAAGCACTTGGAACATGCCTACTTCATTCCTTACAGTTGGTACCTGCAAATCTTGCTGTTGGACTAGAGATATGGGAATTGTTAAATTTTCTTCCATATGAGGTGATATATGTTTCATAACTACGAAGTCCTTAAAGCGTTCTCGGCAACTGAAGCTCAATTCATGGCGGTTAATCAAGGGCTCATGAATGCCATGAAAGGTAATTACAATAAACTTGCAATCTGGACAGATTCGGAAGTAGTGGCTCAAATTCTGAGAGGACAACGTAAGCGAGACGCAGTGTTGAAGCCTCTGCACTCAGAATTTCTGTCTTAAGTTAATGTTCCTAGACCTGTAATGCACAGTAGCAAAGGATGTCTTGTACTCTATTTTGTAATGTTAGTTTCTCAGGCCCATAATGTAGCAAATGATGTCTTGTACTCTATATTGCATTAATAATATATATTACTTTATCAAAAAACGCAAATTGGTTTCTTAAGTACGGGCTAAGGCCTCACCTCACCTAGTATATTAAAAAAAGTGCAAAAGTTTGATTTTAATCGCATTTTAATTTTCGGCTAGCGTGCTTTAGAAAGGAGTTTTTTTTTTTTTTTTTTTTAATTTAAAAACCACATGGAGTGGTAGGAGTCTTTTATGGGATCCCAAGCCCATCTTGAATAGGTTACAAGGCCAAAAGAGGCACAATTGTTTTCAAAAAGTTAATAGCCTAAAGCTAAGAGCCTAGGTGACTAGGAAAGGAGTATAAACAAAGGCTCCGAAACAAAAGAATTGCTTCCAAAAGAATGGTAGGGAAAGCGTACACTGCTTGATCCCAATGAATAGATATATATATACTATCTACTATGAAGTGAGGTCTCCTTGCTACACAGCTGATCAAAGCAAGCTTACAAACCGAGCTTGTATGCTAATCAACCCAAGCCGAACCCAGGTTGAAAAACAAATCAGCCAAGAAAGAACTTGCAGTGATGTTGTGTGTTGAGGAGATTTCTTATAGAGCACCAAATTCATTCAGTTTCGGGTGCAGCTCATAGAAACTTAAAGCGCCACCTTTGGATTAATCCAAAGGGTCTTCCCCAACCTGCAATAAAAACAGCTGAAGCAGTATCAACGTTTACTAAATGGACTCAACTGCTAAACAGAGGAAAGCCTCACATAGGGGACCCCTATCTTATCAAGGTTTAAAAGACCTTTCACCTTTGTAGGAGCATCAGTGAAATTTATATGTCCAGAGCTAGCTGTCTTAGAACAGATTTTAGACAACAAATCTGCTACAGCATTACATTCTCTGTAAATATGTTTAATTCTATTTGCATAGCACTGAAGCTCATAAGAGAGACTCAAGACAGACCAGTTAGCTGAGGAGGGGTTTGCAATGCATTTTACTGCATTCAAACAGTCAGATTCAACAATGAAGACAGATCCAGAAGCAAGACCAAGTTCAATCCCATGTTGAATAGCTAACAACTCAGCATGCAATGGAGACAAAGCACAGGTATATTTCATGAACATGGAAATGACATTCCCCCCAGAATCTCTAATCACTACTCCCAAGCCCACTTTATCAACATTGATAAAAGAGCCATCCACATTTATCTTGTATCCTCTGTCAGGAGGGTACCATTTGACAATTTTGGCAGACTTCGGCCGTTTTTGTTTAAAAAAAGGAATTAAACCAATCATGATTAAATCCCTGAATTTTGAAGCTTGACCAGTCAATGGTGAGGCAGTGAAAATCATGGAGATGTGTTTGACTATATTACCAAATAAAATAGAACTCTCCATTACTACATTATCGAAAAGTATCTTGTTTCTTCTCCACCACAAATACCACATGGTAATAAGTAGAGAAGATATAGATACTTTAGTTAGGATTTTTGATTTCCCTTTGAAGTTCAGGTAGTAAGAGAGTCTATGTTTGCTAGATATGAATTGAGGCACAGGCATAGCTAGCATGTTATGCATCATATTAAGAACTCTGACATTTTGTGTGCAGGAATTGAAAAAATGATCAGCAGAGTCTCCATGGTTACACAATGGACACTTAGAGGCTAACAAAATCCCAAATTTCATGAGATTATCATCAAATGGAAGTAGATTGTTAAAGAGTCTCCAGGATAGAATAGAGATTTTACCTGGTATCTGTTTTGACCATGCATTAGTCAGAGCAGGGAGCTGAGGTTGCCTCTTCCTCAGAGCCTTGTAAGCAGATTTTACTGAGAATTGTCCTCTTTCTTCCAGTTCCCACACTAATGTATCTGGGTGCAGTGGATTGACCCTTAATTCCTGCAAGAGAATTAGAGTATTGGTAGCCATAAAAGGCTCCAGCTGGGGTAAGTAGAAAGATTTATTCTGAATGAATTCAGCAATGGAGATATCAGGAAAAGGTAGTTCAGTATCATGCCATGTGTAAAATAAAGCACCCTTACCTGACCAATTAGAATCCCAGAAAGGGGACTGACCAGTACCAACTATAACTCTAGAGTGAGTGTTAGCAAACTCAGTAATCAAACAGATTCTTCTCCATGTGAGAGAAGTTCTGTAACTGTTAGGAAGATTCCATAAGAATCTTGTCCAGATGTTCTCATTCTTCTGCATTTTCCACCACAGCTTGCATGAGAAAGCATCTAACATGGCTCTGATGTCTCTGAATCCAACTCCATTTTCAACCCTTGGAATTGCCATCTTAGACCATTTCCTCCATATTTTCCTCTGGCCATATGCATGCTCACCCCAGAAAAATCTAGAAGATAATCTCTCCATTTTTTTAATCACTGTAAGAGGTGGTTTTAGAACTGCAAATACATGTATAGGTATTGCAAGAAGAGTATGGTTAATAAGAACCATTCTCCCTGCAGCAGTCAGCCACTTTACTTTCCAGTTGGATAAAGCTTTTTCCATTCTTTCCATCACAGGCTGATAGTAAATTGATAAGTTCCTACCTGTGAAAACTGGAACCCCCAGGTAAGTGAATGGCAAAGATCCTTTCTTCATCTGAGTGATACTTTTTACCATATTTACCTTGGCTATGGGAGCTTTTGTGTGCATGAAGAAATCAGACTTTGTGTAGTTGATTTTCTGACCAGAGCATTCTTCATAAGCTCTTAGAAATTCAACAAGTCTTTTCAAGTTCTGTTTGGAGGCCTGGAGAAATAGTGCTGTATCATCAGCATACATAAGATGGGAGACCTGCTCTACACTCCGGGGCATTACAAAACCTTTAATGTAGTTGGAGTGGATGAGTCTTTTGTAGGCTCTAGAGAAGGCTTCAGTGACTAGATTATAGAGAAAAGGAGATAGGGGATCTCCCTGTTTAATTCCTCTACTGGATTTGAAAAATCCAGAGGCAATCCCATTAATGATTACTGAGAACCAAGCTGATGATATGTTGGAAAGGATGAGTTTGACCAAAGTTCCATGAAAGCCAAACTGGAGTAAAACTGAATTAAGAAAAGACCAAGACACTCTGTCAAAGGCTTTCTGCATGTCCAGTTTAACAACAATGTTGTGATTGCTCAGGTTTTTATTTAGTAATCTCATCATTTCCAGCATCTGGAGTGTGTTATCTGAGATATCCCTTCCATGAAGAAAAGCAGACTGTTCCTGTGAGATTAGTCTTGGCATGATAGGTTTAATTCTCTCCATAATAATCTTGGAATAGATCTTGTTGATAAAATTGGAGAGACTTATTGGTCGAAAGTCAGAGAATGATGAGGGGGTAGGTTTTTTGGGGATGAGAGCAAGCCAAGTACTGGTAATTGCTCTTGGGAGCTTTCCTCCATTGAGAAACTCATTAGCCGATTCAAGGAGATCTTCCTTTACAACTTCCCAGAAGTGTGTAAAGAAATGGCCAGAGAAGCCATCAGCTCCAGGAGCTCCATCTCTGTTAATACCAAATACTGCAGACTTGAGCTCTTCTAGATTAACTGATCTGAGAAGTTCTTCATTATCTTCATCAGTTACTAATCTAGGGATGACCTCCATGAAGTGTTTCATATACAGTCCAGTATTACAGTTGACCTCATCCACATTTAGAAGCTTCTCAAAGAATTGTGAAGCCTCCAATTGGATGCTCTCTGGGTCAGTGATCCATACTCCATTACTGTCTTTGATTTTATTAATCTGAGATTTTAGCCTTCTCTCTTTGACAGCATGGTGGAAGAATTTTGTGTTGGCATCACCTTCACTGAGCCATTTTAGACTGGCTTTTTGTTTCCAGAAGGATGTGAGCTCACCTTGAGTTCTTGCAAGGATAGCTTTTTCTTTGTTGAGTTCAATCAAATCCTGTTCTTCACCAGTGATTTGAAACTTTTCCTCACAACATGCTACTCTCTCCTCAGCCAGCATAATGTTGTTATGAACATCTCCAAATGTCTGCTTGTTCCAAATTTTAATAATAGCTTTAAGTCTTTTCAACTTAGCCACTATTCTTCTCATTCCAGAATCTTCACAGTTCATGTTCCAGTTACCTGTAACAAGATATGTGAAGTCTTCCCTCTGAAGCCACATTTGCTGGAACCTAAAAGGTTTAGGCTTCTGGACTTCAGAGTTCTGGATTTTTAGCAGCAGGGGGTTATGGTCAGATGTAGCTCTATTCAAGACTTGAATAGAGCTATGAGGAAAACATGAGTGGAAATCCATATTTCCAAGACCCCTATCCAGCTTCTGTAAAAGCCTCTCCTCTCCTCTCCTATTGTTAGTCCATGTAAAATGGTTACCAACTGATGGAATATCTAGTAGTTCTAGTGTATCAATGAAAGCATTGAATTCCCTAATGCTACCTAGAGGAGGTGAATGTGAGCCCTTATATTCACTCACTGAAGATACAGTGTTGAAATCACCAACAAAAATTGTTGGTGATTGAGGGATTAAAATAAGATCCTGCCAGAGTTCCCTTCTAAGAGTTCTCAATACCTTAGCATACACAAAAACACAGTTCAGAGAGAAACTAGCAGAATTATCAGAGATCACAGTGTTAACAAATTGATCAGATTGAGATGCAATATTCAAAACATACTTATCATTCCATAAAATCCAGATTTTAGCATTCAGGGCAGAAACAGATTTGCTGAAATGAAGTTGTTGTTGTAAATTGACAATGTCAGAGTTACGATGCCATGGCTCAATTATGCATAAAATATCTATATTATGAACTCTGATCAGTGTTTTAAGTCTTATGATGGAAGTACCATATCCTCTAATGTTCCATATCAGAATATTAGCAATATTTTTATGCACAATCATTAGACAGAGTGTTTGGTTTTTTGTGAGGATCTAAGCCATCCTTCTACTGTAAAGCCATCAGTTAGAACATTCCTTCTGATTTTCTTTTTAGTATCAGGTTGGCTAGTAGTAATAGATAAGTGAGAAAAGTTACCTGTGTGAATTTGATGTGACTCAATTCCAGCTGAAGTTATTGAGCCTTCATTGCCACTATCTTCCAGATCAATGTCATCGAACTCCTCTAGCACTTGGAAGGCATTAGTGGTTTCCAGAGGTGGATGATATGGAACCATGGCTAGCTTCTGAGAGCTCCTATGATAAGGTTTCCATTCAGAGATGTTAATATTAATATCCTTGACTGGAAAGGCATCATCATAGGAGTATAGAGTAGCATTGGGAGTCTGATATAGTCCCTCGAATGAGCGAAGAGGCTGGGGCATTAGCGGTGATGCATATTGATCTGTAATATCAAGGAACTCTCCTTCTTCACTAGCCGAAGATACAACCGAAGACAGTGCATCAGTAAAAACCTCTGAGACCATGGATTGGTTCAACAGAATGTCATCCTTTTGATGTTGTGTGAGACCCGAGGAATGCTGGTTAGCTGAGATTGAGCCACGCTCTTGAACTGGCTTCCATACATGTTGAAGTTTCCTTTTGTTCTTTGGGTGTTTAGGGATTGCAGCAGAAGGCTTGGTGACTGGAGGGGGGGTAGGCCTGGGCTCTTTGTGCTGAGCTTTGTATTTCAACTCTGGGTGGAGTATGCCACAGCCTGAATTCTCATGACCGATTCTCCTACAGTGTGTACAATAGAGAGGGACTCTTTCATATTCGATATCGCATTCAACTGAATACTCCGGATCCCCTATTACTATCGAATGCGTCCAGTCGGCCAATAAGTCCATCTCCACGCAAATCTTGATTGCTGAGGGCCTGGAAAGTGTACCCGTGGCCTGATCCATTCGTAGGAAAGAGCCTATGCGATTCCCAAAGTCCCTAATCGCAGAGTGATTATAGTACTGAACAGGTGGGTTATGGATGGTCGCCCAAATTGGCACAATCGAGGATTCACGTTGGGTAGAGAAATCCGGCGACCATTTCAGGATCTTCATCGGGTATCCCCCAATAGAGCAGACAGACTTAAGCCAGAGGTTTTGGAGATCCTCTTGCTTTTCCAGACGAATCAAAACATGTCTATAATCGAGGGAGCCAATTTGATGCTTACCGGAGAAACCAAGGAAGTTGAAAGCTTTCTGGATCTCCTCCATTGTTGGCCTTCCATTTGTAAACTTCCCGACTAGAGCATTGTTGTAGTGCGCAGCAAAGATCTGCACATCTTCCTTCGCGTATATACAAGCGACTTTTCCGTTCACTCTGTCAGCAATAGGCTTGATCTCCGGGTTAGAGGGAAGCGAGTTGAAGAGCGGTTTTGGTTTTGGGGCTAAAGCTTGGAGGTAGGACTTTCCGGCGGAGGGTTCACCACGCCTAAGCGGTGGCTCCGCCATGAAAGTTAACGTTTATAACCGTTATCAGTAGGAATAGTTATGTTTCAGAGTTTGTCTGGTAAATGATAAGGGTGAATTGGGGGCGCGTGGGCTTTAGATAAAATTTTGCAATTCTTGTGATTGACAGTTATGGGATGAACTTTTTCTCGCTTTAGAAAGGAGTTAAGAGCCAAAGCTTGATTAAAACCGTCCTTAAACTTTCAGCTGCATGTGGCAATTTATTCCGACTTCCGAGCATCAATTTGGAAGGCTCATTAGTTCATACTTTAAAATTATAATAATAAAAATATAATATTAATAAATAATAATAACAGTGTCTCGCGTGATGCTGGTAAAGTCATGCATACTAGTGAAAATTTAAACAACACACAAAAAGAAAGTTGAGAAATGGACCGGATTCAATAACGGGTATTAGGCGTTCTAAACCCGATTTTCATCGAAGAATCGTATGCATAATCAGGGAGAAAGTGGAATCATTCCAAAATGGCAAGAATTTTGTGGTACGTGTTAGAGCATCACTACAGAAAAATAATTAGAATAGACCTTGGAACAAATTAGCTCATTATCTAAGTTACTAGTGCGAGATCTTGTAATCCGATCAACGAGGATTGGATATCACTCTACTTTTTTTTTATGCTCAACTAATGTTGGATACTTTGTAGTAAATTGAAATGATTTTTACACGACACCTCTCTCTAAAAAATAAGATTAATATGGTTAAGAGATTCGTCAAATTCCAATCGATTTGGGAAAATAACCACTTTAATATGTATGCTAAATTCTCATATTTTGTTAGGCCTTTACTATTGCATCAAAAATATTATATTTACCTTTTAACATCAAAACATTCATATATTCAGCCTAAATATTTGTTTCACTCAAACAAGATAGCTAAATTACACATTTCAAATTTTGTGCCGCTCGTGCCCATACTTAATTCGTGATCCCTTCACAACGAAAACACCATTGATGTGATCTGATTGTTTGATAAATTCGAATTATCATTAAATTCCCTTTTATATTGTCCAAAAATAATACAATCTAAGTACTTTCCTAGTTTAGAAACAGGGCATCAAGATTCTGATCTCAAACCTTCTTGTCGGACAAGACAAAGAAAGGAAAGGATAATTACCGATATGGAAACACCTTCTTGTCCAACAAGACTTCTCCAAGCTCTGCATATATAAACATCCAACGCACCTTTTAATTATTTCTCACAATTCAATCTCTCTAAATTCTCAGATGGGTCGCGTCTCTGAATACGGTCGCAAAGTACGAGGTAAGTCGGTCGTGCGACCACGGTAATTAAATAACAGGCTCTGTTAATTTAGATGAAGTTTCTTGAATGTCGGCGCAGGTAAGTTTAGCAGGAATAAGGCTTCACCGGAAACTGCTCAGGTATATTATTACAGAATCTTGTATGCTCTTGCAATTAACCGAGATTTTGTTTTTTTTCCGGTTTAATTTAGTTTAGTTTCTATATTTGGAAACTTAATTAAACAGGAAAAGAACATGCACAAAAAACCTAATGATAAAAATAAGGAATTCTTCTTGTTAAATAAAAATATCAAATTATGTTTTACAATCTCTGTTTCTTATTTTTGTCATTATTATTTTCAGCAAACAATGCCGGCTCAAGGTCCGGGACTCTTCTCCAACTTCGGTCAGAACGTACGAGGGGAGTTATATCTTTCACGTTTTAGTTTATCATATAAATAATAGACTCTGTCTGAATAAAAATTAACAGAAGTGTCTGAACAAGGATTACACTACCGACCATAAGGTTTTACTCTCGTCGGGGAATGCTAATGGAGTGGTAAATATCCTGATTCTTGGCCTTCTTGCTTCTAAATTAAATTTACTGTTTTTTATTTATCCCTTTATCATGTTATTGCATTTTTATTGTGTTTCGAATCAATTTCTAACCCGACAATCTGAATTCATCCTTACATAGTCGGGTATTTCTATGCACTCAACGTGTTTGTAGAAAATACTTACTAATTTTAGGAGGAAGATATTGTCTTAATTCATTTTTTTCGAGTCAATACCATGTTGGTTAGTGGTTAAACATGTTTCTGTGACCATTTTATTACAATGGTACTCTGTTTCTTGTTGTATATAGCTTTAAAAAAGTTGCAGAAGTTTCTGACGTTGTTGCTTTCAGGCACTTGCTTCCTCTGTGGTGTCGAAGAATGGAACCTCCGGTGGCGATATGGCCGTCAGCTACAACTACAAGAAAGCGCGGGTCGAGGCCAGAATCGACATGGACTTAAACGTAACGTTTTTCCATCAACATTTTTTGTTTATTTTTCTGAATTAATAATGATGCTGATCATGAGTTTTCTTCTTCTTCTTCTTCTGTTCTGCAGATGGGAGTTAATGTAGTTGTGACCGACCTCGTACCATCCACAAGAGCCATTGCAACCTTAAAATACCCCGATCACGAATCCGGCAAGCTCGAGACTCAGTATCTCCACAAGCATGCCACTTTAACCGCGTCTGTCGATACCAGCAAAACTCCGAATGTCGGTCTTTCTGCAACAATGGGAACCCCTAACATCGCCTTTGGCACAGAAGCCAGCTATAAGGTGGACTCCCGGGAATTCACCAAGTACAACGCCGGAGTCAGTCTCACACAATCAAACTACGGTGCATCGGTCTTTCTGTAAGTCTTGTTGTCTCACTAAAACTATAGTTCTAGTTTTTTTTGGTAAAATGGTAAATAGAAAAGTCCAAAATATTATGGTTCTAGTTTTAACTATTTTAGTCCTGTACACTAATGAATTCCAGAAGGTCTCTTATTTTTTCACTTTCAATCCTGACCTTTTACATATTAAACATGATCATTTAGTATATGAGTGCTGATCTTCTCAATTTCATATTTGATCTTCTCGCTTTGAAAACTCAGTTGAGAATTTGTCAATGTCTGATTGATTTAACGTGTGCTCAGGGCCGACAAGGGGGATACAGTTAGGGCTTCGTGCTACTACCACCCGGAACAGCTGAGGAGCCGCGTTTTGGTCGGAGAGTTTTCAAGGAAGCTGTCCACAAACGAGAATACATTGACAGTGGGAAGTTCATGTACAGTCGATTCCCACACGACGTTCAAAGCGAAGCTCAACAACCATGGACATCTTGCAACCTTGGTGCAGCATGAGATGACACCGAAGTCTTTCCTAACGTTGTCTGGATCCTTCGACTCTCTTGACACACAGAAGAAGCCTCGGATTGGTTTGACGCTGTCTCTCAAGCCTTGAGCAAGCTTCATCAAGGAATAAGCAAGTGTTTTGATGGTTATGCAATAATTTTATCCTAGTAATTTGATTTGTTTTTTTAACATTTAACGAGAGTTTTAACCAAACTGAGTTTGGCCATAAGAGAATTAGGAACTATGGAAAGTTCGTCTTGCCTGTTTTTCATTTCCCGCATGTTGAATATTCGTTACAATTCAAGAACTCTTAAGTGAAGAACACTAAAAATAATTGGTAATACCACCGAAACCGATGTCGGAAAACCATACAACATTTACAGGCTGTGTTCGAATCTAACCGGACAATGCACTGAGATGGGGAACAAACGAGAACCACCTGAAACCACAGCTCCATTTGTCCAACAACAATGGACATTTGGGCAGCCAATGCCAAGTCCCTCTCGAAACCTTGAAGTACAAAATCTCCGGCCACGTGTAGCAACACACGCAGACCAATCCCTGATGCCAAAAGCAATAAACATGCTCGTATTTATGGTAGCAAACCGCCGCCAATTTCCTGAACATCATCTCCGGCAGCCTCTGTATCTCCACCCATCCGCCGCCGCCGCTGACCGGAGCCGCCAGCTCCCACACCTTCAGGCTCCTCGAAATCCCGTTCCTGCCTATCCCGCCGATCATGTACAGCTTCTCGCCGCCGCTCGCCAGCCGCGCAAACGCAAGCTGCTCGCCGCCAGGAATCTCCGGCAGCCTCCTCCACGCGCCGGTTTCCATGTCGAAGGAAATCACCCGAAACGGCTCCGGCGTGATGAAATACAGCTTCCCCTGAAACCCAACGCCTTGTTGGTTGTACAGAGACTCATCAAACCCGTCGAAACTGGTCCAACCGCGGGTTTTTGAATCGTAAACCGACGCGGTTCCGGTTCGGAACGATGATGATCCCGAACCGGAAAGCAGAACCAGCATGTATGATGATGATCGCTCCCGGGTGGAAATGAAAGTGACAGACTCGGACTTTGAAGGATAGTTCGGGGATTTCACAACCTCGGTTGATCTCGGGAAGAGGTTGGTGATGAGGAAGGTGGAGGAGGAGGTGGGGTGGGAGAAGCAGAGGCGGCCGCCGGAGATGGCGGCGAGGGTGGAGGACGGCGGCGCGGAGGTGGTAGAGAGGGGGAGCGTGCGCCACACGTTCCGAGAGGTGTCGAAGAGGGGACACGTGGCGCCGAACTGCGGGTGGGCGAGTACGAGGAAGGAGAACAAGGTGGTGGTCGGAGAGTGGCTGGAGATGAAGGTGGGCGAGAAGAGGAGGGATTTGAAGTGCTTGGAAGTTGGCCGGAGCGCGAGGAAGGTTTTCAGGGGAAGGAGTGAGAGGATGTGCTCCAGAAGCTCCTCCGGCAGCCGCCGCCATATCGCCGGTTCCATTCTTACAGCTTCGGAGAGTACGAGGATGGATGGAGCTTGGTGTTTTGGCAATGTTGTAGTGTTTATGTCTGTGTGGGGAATTAATGTGGATGGAACATTGAAATCAAACGACACGCTCACTTGCATGCCATTTTTAATGTGATATTTTATTTTATTTTGAGTTGAATGTGTCAATTTCTCAATCTCATGTACTGTAACAAAGTTCCGAAGAAAATTCCAATCTCACAAGAATTCTTCGATTACACTCCTAAGTGTTTTAAGCATAATTTATTGATCGTTTTCAAACATATAATGTTGAAATTATTGTTAATTTTTGTGTATGAGCCAAAAACGATGATTCATTTCAGAATGGACATCAAGAGCGCCGCCACCAGCCTGCAAATGTAATTGTCCAAATTTTGACAGCCATGAAACAAATCTATGTAATTTTCTTTGGAATCATCCAAATTTAACTATATTAACTCAAGTGCTTTAAAAGTAAAATAAAAACTTAAGTGCAATTGATTTATGCTTTGTTTTTAAATAGTAAATTGACAAATTCTCAATTGAGATCTGCCTTAGGTCACATTGAATAATAATGCTTAATAGGTCAAAGATCAGTTTTGAAAGTGACAAGATGATCAATAATATAATGAATGGTCATGCTTAGTGGGTAAAAGATCAGGTTTTGAAGTGAAAAAATCAACGTTTATTCATAATCTCAATTAAGATGTTCACAGGAAACCTTTCTCAAGCCTTTGAGGCTCTGTGCTATGTTCTTCCTTATCTAATCATTTTATTTAAATATAATATCCTCCTAACACAATGCTTATCTTTTATTTAAAGACATTGAATATGATTTTTCTCCAGAAAATGTTGTTTAAAATAGGTGACTTATAATTGGTTATACAGTCAATGAATGACTAACATTAAAATACTGCATATGAAAGAAACACATGACTCGCGGAGGAAACAGACAACAATACTTCAAAATTCTACCTTATGAATGGCGGTTCTCCTAGGCAATCAGGCAAGGACAAGACCAAATAACATTAGAACAAGTCAAGATGACGTTATAATTCAACATGATTGTTCTGTTCCTACAGATCTTACTTACAGACACTAGAACGATACACAAAGTAATCCTAGTAGTATCCGTTAATTCCCTTATTCGGCATTTTTTACAGGCTGATCTAACGGTACCTTAAACCTACAAAACTCGTGCAACGGAAATCTCAATCGCTCCAGTTGTCCTCGTCGGCTGTGGCAACCTGCCCTTTCCTCCATTCATCCTGTTGTTCATCGACTCAAACACTGTAAGGTCCTGGTAATAACATTTTGTTTCTATCAACAGAATCTTGTAACAAACCTTGGACAAACTTACCACTTCATCAGTTGCAGATTTTGGAGGAGACCAGACCAGAATCTGCCTATCATTACCACCGGTATACAGTTCCTGTAATGAGCAGAAACCGATCATCAAACCCTAACAATAAATGATGAATTTATTGATACATGGATAAATCCGCTAATCGAGAAAGTACCTGATCCTCTGCGTTGTACCAGCAACAGTTCACATTTTCGTAATGGCCGCGAAAACCCAGTACTGTGTTCCCTGACCACACATCAAATGCCTGAGCCAATTTGCAGAAAAAATAAGTCAAAAACTTGGTCAACTTATTCTACATCAGATGAGGTTAAGTAAATGTAAGAAGGACAACTTACTTTTGTTGTCGTCATGCATGGAACAAAAACAAGGGCTGGATCTTGAGCTGTGGCCAGTTGTAAGGGCTTGCTTGCTTGTAATCGAGTGATCTCATAATTTACAAGTGTGTTGCACCCCGATTCTATGTCCCACAATCTCAATCTTGAATCCGAACCTGTAATTCAAAATTCAAATCTTTAGCCTCAAACTGTCTGATGGGACAATCATTAGATAGAGCAGTTTTTCACTCCTCTGAGAGAGATCAAGAAAGGACCAAACCTTAAAGAAACCAAAAACTTTAGCACAACACATAACGTGCTTCATTTGAGCTAAAAAGAAGAAAACTGGAGTCACTGAGACAAATTAGTGACAGTCTGACAGATCTTAAGGGTTTTTCTAATTAAGCCATTCGCATTTGCAGAATTAGACATTTCCTCTCCTAATTTTTAGTTCCAGATATACTAAGACTATTCAAGAAGTTGTAAGTATTCAGTAACCGAACAAGATATCTACTAGTTCACATTTGAGTCAGGAACAGATAATTCAGTTTAAAGAAGCAAATATCAACCTGCACTTAATAGGTACATCCCATCGTTTGTAGCAGATAAGCCAACAACGGTACCATAATGAGCAGTAGCACGATCCTGAGTAGACAGCATTCCTGGATGCAACCTCTGCTTTCCCGAACCTTTGACTTGAGAGGTAGATTTGCCGTGACCAGTATGTTTTGAAGAATTTCCATTAGTGCTCTTCTTCTGAGGCATGCGAGACTTTGCATGTGAACTGGGACCTAGAGACGAAGATTTTGAAGTCGAAGCCTGGTATAACAAATTAAGCATTACTATTGACCAAAATATTTTTAACATAAGGGGGAACTGAAAATATTTCCACATTTTTATTTTTAAACATGGATGACTTCATATAGAAGGAAATCAGACAAAAATACATAGCACTAACCATGGATGACTTCGTATAGAAGGAAATCAGACAAAAATACATAGCACTAACCACACTATCTAGATATCCTGTAACTGTCAAAGAGGTTATGCTTCATCAGAAATTCTCCACAAACAATCAGATATATCTCAAAAAATACTTTACATGATACTCCACAAAATAACCACCCTATCTAGATATTCTGCCATCAAGAATTCTCCACAAGCAATCACAATATCATATACTCGACAAGATACTCCAAAAGCAAGAACAAAAAAAAAAACGCTCAACGTGATACTCCAAAAGAAACACTCGACATGATACTCCAAAAGAAACACTTGACATGATACTCCAAAAGCAAGAACAGAAAAACAAATATATGTTGGAGAGGGATTGAACCTTATTTGCAGCAGAGCGGGAGAGTATGGCAGGTCGCCTCCCAAGTTGAGTATTTGACTGGTTCAAGACACAAAAGCATCCTGCTTGCCTGATGTCCCAGAAACGAATTGCACCATCACATCCCCCGGTCATCAAAACCCACTCACTAGACTTAGACCATTCTACTGACATTACACCATCTAACATGAAAAAAAAAAACACTTTTGCATCAAGGAACTCTTGATAGAGCAATAAGCTTTTCATCAGCATACAAAAACTGACCACATGTTTCAAACAAAAACACTAGCAAGCTCAGAATCGTACCACGATGGCCGGATAAAGTGTGAGCAAATGCCCCTGAAGCGATATCACATAAGCGAACCTGGACATCTTCAGTTCCAGTGGCAATCAGCATATGAGAGGTTGCCAGTGAAGACATTGCAGTCTTGTAAACCTTTCCAGGCATTTTAAAGTTCATAATCACCTACAAGAGAATTGCAAAACCTTAAATAAGCATACAACATATTCATCATAGTAATTACAATAAACAACTAACTAGTGACTGCAATAACAACCTGCGTGGTATTGGTGTCCCAGACATTTATGTGGTGATCATACGAACCGGTAACAAACAATCCTGTGTCGACCGGGTACCAGGTAGCTGTCGAAACGCCGTATCTATGGCCACTTTGGTGCTGCTTATCGATCACAAACAAAGACTTGTGCTTGGCAATCAGCCCTCCGGCGGCGGCGTCACCGGCGCTCGGACACTGAACATCGTACACGGCAACGGAGGCATCCGCAGCGCCGGCGAGCAAGTAACGGCCCTCCGTCAAATCGAGCTGGAGAGAGTTGACGGAGCCCCGGTGGGAGGAGACTAATTCCTTGGAGTTGGAGAGGTGGAGAGAGGCGGTTCTGGTTGACTTAACGGCGTGAGTGAATGAATTCGGCCGATGTTTTCCCACTGACCTAGCTTGGATCTCTTTCCACATCTTCTTCCTCGCATCTTTTATTACACACTTGTTAATCCTTGATTCTGTACGATGATCTTCTCACATTGGTTCAGCGTCTCGTGTTTCCATTGCTTCTGATTATTATCCGTGTGTTGTTTGAGGTCGGCGTATGTTCTTCTGGCCATCTTTTGGGCCTACGGGGGCCTTTCCTGGATCGTACGCTGGGCTATTTTATTTCCCACCCTATATTGGAATTTGGAAAGGAAAAGTCTTGGAAGAGACCGTCTCTATATAGAGACCGGATTAAATTGTAAATAGTTATATAAGTCAAAAACACGGAGGGACCAATTTGCAATTTCAGAAATTTTTTAAAAATCACGCGCTACAGTGTCAAGCTGTGCTACAGTGCCGAGTCGCTACAGTACCAATTTGCTACAGTGCCGAGTTGCTACAGTAAAACATAAAAGATGTACAGTTTAACTTAAAACATGAACATTTTGACTTAAAACATGAACATGAACATTTTAACTTGAAACATAAACATTTTAAATTAAAACATAAAATATGGACGTTTTACATAAAACATGGACGTTTTAACATTAAACATGGACGTTTTAACATAAAACATGGACGTTTTAATGTGAAACATGAACACTTTAGCTTGAAACATAAACACTTTAACTTGAAACATAAAACATGGACATTTTAACTTGAAACATTGAAGTACACTGTAGCAAACACTGTAGCGCACTGTAGAAAATACTGTACACGCGCGGAAACACTGTAGCGCGTGATTTTTTTTAATTTTTAAAAATTGCAAATTGGTCCCTCCTTGATTTTCTTGATTGCACTATTTATAATTTAGTCCGGTCTCTATATAGAGACGGTCTCCTCAGAGACCAACTCATTTGGAAAAGGATGACTCAACTCTTTGTTTAAAATATAAAACAAAATTTTCACTGAATAATAGGTAAAAGATCAGTTTTGAAAGTAAAAAGATTAACAATAATACAATGAATGATCATATTTAATATATAAAATATCATGTTTGAAAGTAGGAAGATCAATAATAATTATTAATCTCTAAGACTAGTCCCATGGGATAACTTCTCAAAATAAAATTACAATTTAGGTATCGTTCTCATTTTTATGATTTATTCTCAAAACATGCTTATATTCTGAAAATTGTAGTTTTAATGTAGGTTAGGGTCCGATCAAAATTTAGTGTGATGAAAATTATTTTCTCTTTTATTATCTTTTCTCCATTAACATGGTTCCCGCATTTGATATAAGTTTCGCTATTAAATTTTGTATAGTATAACATTACTCTTTATTTTTGTTCTATCGACTATCGTTGTTTCACAAACTTACACTTGAGCCTTGTAAGAAAAGCTACATTGTGAATTGATGAGGTGATGATGATGATTGATTCATGAGGTGGCTATGGTGGATGAAAATGGTGGCAAAATGAGTCAATGAGCTTTGTAGATAACCAGGCTGTTCGTTGTTTGTTGGTCCGACCAATGCTCTGGAGCACCGTGCAGCTGGGTCACACAATGACCACCACCATCTTGGCTTAAACTAGTAGTAATCAAATAATGTGAACCAAATTGTTTAAAGATAGGGAAAGTGAAACAAAATAAACACATAAATAGTTTTGCTTTTCTGAGTCTTATATTATATTTATAGGTGTTATATTAATAATATTTCTATAATAGGAGATGTGCCGTGGATACATTAATTTGTGAGTTGTAAATTGAAGGATTTTTCGAAGTTGTGGACACTAAATTAAGTGACCTTTTGAAATTCTTTTATAAGATATGCAAAATTTGATTATTTTAATCAGAAATCCTCATACTTCGAGATTTTATATCTTTTCCAATCTTTATAAGAAACAAAGATTATCAATCTGACCAAATGACTACAATTTGATTGATTTAGTAAAGGGGTATAACACAAAGATTTAAAGAAAGTTGATGTGGCAATTAAGAAATAAAAGAGTATATGCCTAGTTCTGATTAAGTTTTACTTGAATCTCTTACCAAAGTCTAGCTGAGAGGACACAGTCTTTACATTGACATGTCTCGTTAGTTGATACTAGTTCTACGAGATCGCACTTTCATTAGAGCATGCGATCTTTAGTACTATCACTTAATTATAATTACGAGAGACATTTGCAAATCATGAGAAATGCGAAATTAAGCAAACTAGAACATAACTTATGAATTGTATTACACTCTTTTTTTCATGATACTTTCTATGGGAAAAAGAGGACTGATTGTTTGAACTAAAGTCTTCAAAAAAGAAACTCCAATTCGTGCGCTTTCGCACTTTGATTCATTGATCAAAAAAAAAAGTTGCAATCCTAATTCCTAAAATTCTTTAAGAATGATACTTTGACTATAGGCCTATGAGCTATGATCCTATGTCGTTTAATAAAAGGTTCAATCTCATCAACCTTTAATTTACTATACTGTTCTGATAAAGATTGCCTACTGAAAAGGAGCGGGAAAAAAGTTCATGCTTCAGCTTTAAGCCTGAGAGAGCTGCACCGCCATGTCTTAAACTTGAAGCTTTCCGTTCCCACAAACAAAGTGTAGTAGTTTGAATAGTATATAATTATAATATATGATGTAAATGTAATTCAAATATTCAACTTTCATTTTAAAGTTGTAAACGAGCTTTTTTTAAAAAATTGTATGTCCACCAATTTAGGGGGAGGAATCTTATTTTTGACCATTTTATCAACAATCACAACTTTTTTTTTGTTTTTCCAACCGAGCACAACTCTAGGAAGAAAGGTCACTTTATCAGTTGCACTAAGGATTTTTCTTCCTTGTTAATGGGGATGTTTGTGCATAAAAACCTCTCATTTATTCCTCCAAATTTTCTATCAATATCACAGTTAGTAAGTAGATATTACAAGCATTACCATGGGTGATCTTGTTGGGGCGAACCACAGAAACACTCACTCACGACCATGGCAAACAATCAACCAATATTCAAAGTACAGTCACCAAGATGGAAACAGACCAGCTAACAAGAAATTAACGAGACAAACAACACACGATATTTTTACGTGAAAACCCCTTCGGTGAGAAGAGTAAAACCACGGGACTTGAGGAGTCCACCCAAACTTTGTTATTATGATAAATGAGGGTAACAAACCTAACCCAGTCTACAAAAGGTTAAAACCCACCACAAGCATCATACATTCTACTAACCAACAACAAGAGGAACAAGCGATGCAATATCACCACAAACAAGGCTGCTGTTCGAACTGCTGTATCTCCCAAACCAGAACACAAACTGACAATCCAACCGTCCAGATCAAAGCCCTAAGAGTCACGAACACGCTGACAAAATTTCAGCCAAAACGGACTCCGGTAGCCTCTTGATCAGACTTCCGAATCAGAACTGCTCACACCAAAAATGGGAATACTTCTCAGCTCCTTAAAAACTCCTTTCTCTTCCTCCAATGTCTTGTGTCTCTCCTTCTTCAATTCTCAAACTGTCTCTCTAAATGACTCAACATATTGGTAACGAGATTCTCAGACTCCAAGCGTCTTCGTCAAATCTCGCACACCTCTAATTGAGGTGAATGAGAGTTTATATAGACCTCTCAACTATACCAGAAACCCTAATAGAAACTGATAAATTGCAGATCTTTTTCCAAAAGGATTACCAAGTTTATTCCCGTTCTATTATGAAAAATTTTCTAATTCAGCATTGATTGAAATTTGTGACATTCCTAACACTTGTTAATGTAGAAATATAAATACTATGAGTTAAAAATATAAATATTCTATTTTTGGTGATTAATCTCCCAATTCTTCTTCTATATACTTTCACCACCATGACATTGCGGGATCTAAACCTCAACCCTGATGACCCTAGCCGCCGGCGACATAAATCTCAATGTCGTTGACACAAACCGTGACAATCCAAAACCTCAACGCCCAACGACCCAAATCTCAGCATAAATAAACATCCCGATCTGCTATGTTGGAGGATAAAAATTCTACATTGATTTAGTGTCGGTGCAGTGATGTAGCCAATGAAAAATATATATATTTATTATTATGCCCGTTATTTTCAAATTGGTCTATAATGAACATCATAACAGATACACACACATTCGCCTAAATATGAACACAGTAACCACATTACTTTAAAAACTCCAAATCATGTTAATACATTGTTTTCATTCAAAACATATTACTACTCATTAGTTAAATTCAACTTCCATCCAAGCTCGATTAGTTACTAAAGTGTCACTCCCAAGTTCTAACCCTAATCTTTCTCTCCATATACATATAAAAATTGAAAAGAACGATTTTTTATATAATTTGTCCATACTTAGCATGTGTTTATATTAGCAAGGAAGTAGGATATCTCTAGGCTACACTATAGTCTAATAATAAGACCGTCGTTCTCAAAGTCATAAAACAAAGCACAAGCAAACAAAGCACAGCCCAAGAAAACAGAGAATCTACCAACACCTACTCACACCTACTGATATTGCCAACTCTCTGAGACTCTGACCCTGCAATTTCACACACACAACAAACAGTAAAATTTTGAAAACTTCAAATTATCCATTCAATCTCTAATCCCATTTGCATGAATCCTTCAAACAGCGACTCTTCGCACGGAACGTTGCTTTCATGGCGAGACCGCCACAACCCACATCATTAAATTAGTTAATTAGCCTGGTGTTCATCCCAATGCGCATATATTCCCTTGTTGTTCTATCTGTGTTCTGAATCTTCTGATCAGATCCGTTAAGAAGATGTTGTGTGCTTGTTCCGGCGAGCAGTTCAAGTTCGAGGACCCGGTGCCGCA
Organism: Cruciata laevipes; assembly: GCA_963678965.1. Lineage (NCBI taxonomy): Eukaryota > Viridiplantae > Streptophyta > Magnoliopsida > Gentianales > Rubiaceae > Cruciata > Cruciata laevipes. The sequence continues at coordinate 4,179,155 of OY787639.1, forward strand.
GTCGCCGGAGTCGCTCGCCACGAGGGATTTCTCCGCCAGCGGCCTCTCGTCGAGGAACGGCACGGCGGCGGCGGACTTGGAGGCCCGATTGGAGGAAGCCCAGGTGGATGAAGCTGAATCGACATTGAAGGAGGCGCTCTCTCTGAACTACGAGGTTGGTTGTTTTCTGCGGAAATTGGTGATGGTTTGTGTATAATGATTGGTGATGATAAAGTGTTTGTTGAAATGTCCAGGAGGCGAGGGCTTTGCTGGGGCGGCTTGAGTACCAGAGGGGGAATTTCGATGCTGCTCTTCAGGTGTTTCAAGGGATTGATGTTAAGGCATTGTCTCCTAGGATGTGTAAGGCGGTGGCGGAGAGAACTCGGCCCCGGAAGAATCATCATCATCATCATCGGTCCAAGGGGGATCATTCGCTTACCGGTTTGATGTCTCTGCACTCTGTCAGCCTTCTTCTTGAAGCTGTTTTTCTCAAATCCAGGTCGCTCCAAGAACTTGGGAGAGTCAAAGGTAATCTTTTTAAAACCTAACTGTGTTTTTATGGGATTTTCAGTATGGCTGTGTATGCGCATACTTGATGTTGCTTCAATTTGTTTGTTGTTTTGTGTTTTTGAATTTGTTAAGAAGGACTCTATTGATGTGGCTTATTTAAGATCATAAGAATCGTAGTTTCAATTTGTTTGTTGTTTCGTGTTTTCGAATGAATGTATACGTTGTGTTTGTTTGATATGATTTCATATTGTAGAGGCTGCAAAAGAGTGTAAGGTCATCCTTGATGTGGCTGATTCAGCATTACCGAATGGGATGCCATCGGGATTTGTTGAAGACTGTAAACTGCAGGAAATGCTTCACAAGGCACTGGAATTGCTGCCTACGCTGTGGATAGAGGTCGGTTATCTGCAAGAAGCCGTGACTGCATACAGAAGGGCTTTGGCGAAGCCGTGGAATTTGGATGCTCAGAGGCTTGCCAATATTCAGAAGGGGCTGGCTTCCATTTTGCTCTATGGAGGTGTTGAAGTGAGCCTTTCACCGCACACGAAAATCCGGGACAAAACAGCTCCTTCAAACAACTTGGAGGAAGCTGTTCTCCTGTTGTTTATTCTCTGCAGAAAGATCATTGATCGTGAAATTGTTTGGGATTCTGAAGTTATGGATCATTTATCTTTCGCACTCACAGTTTCTGGGGAATATGAATCTTTAGCTGATCTTGTGGAGCAGGCTCTTCCTGGTACATATAATCGGGCAGAGAGATGGTACTTTCTTGCTCTGTGTTACAGTTCTGCAGGTCAGAAAGAGACAGCAATTGAACTGCTAAAGAAGGTTGCTGGAAGTTCAGAGCCTAAGGATATACCTAATATCTCTTCCTTTCTACTTGGAGCAAAATTGTGTGCCGACGATCCAAAGAATGCTCACGCAGGGATCGATTTTGCTCAGAGAGTTATCGAGGCTTCTGTAGACAAGACGGAGCATAGATTAGGTCAGGCACAGAAATATATGGGCATCTGTTATGCCAATGCAGCAAGAATCAGCATTACTGATTGTGAGAGAGTACATTTGCAGAAAGAATCATTGAACTCGCTCAACCATGCTGCACAGATTGATAAGAACGACCCGGAAATCTTCTTCAACCTTGGATTGGAAAATGCTGTTCAGAGAAACCTAGGATCAGCGTACAAGAACACGCTTTTGTACTCAAACATGGTGGGTGGGAGCTCAGCCAAAGGATGGAAACTATTAGCTCTAATTGCATCTGCTCAACAGAGACTGCGGGATGCACAAGCCATTCTTGACCTTGCTTTGGATGAAACCACAGGGATTGACCAGCTGGAGCTTCTTCGGATGAAAGCCCTTCTTCAAACGTCACAAGAGCAGCCCAAGCAAGCCATAGAGACCTACAAGATTCTGCTCGGTTTGGCTCAGTCGCAAACAGGTTCACAGAGCTCGAATAAGTTAGTGTGTGAAGCATGGCAAGATTTGGCTGGTATCTACTCAGATATTGGGTCATTCCACGATGCCGATATCTGTATAGACAAAGCTAAAGCAACAAAGCACTTCACTTCTTCGGGATGGCACACCAAAGGTAAGAATTTTCTAAAGAACCGCGTTTTCTGTTTTTCATCAACTTTCTGTCCTAAACTCACACTTTCACACACTTTCAGGTACGATGTATGAAACTCAAGGACAGTACAAGGAAGCTCTTGCAGCGTTCAACCATTCCCTGTCGATGGATCCAAACTACGTGCCAAGCATTGTTTCGAGTGCAGCAGTGCTAATGAAGATAGGTCCAGATTCATTACCAATTGCCAGAAGCTTGTTGATGAATGCTCTGAGACTTGAGCCGACTAACCACGATGCATGGTTTAACCTAGGAATGCTGTCCAAAGCTGAAGGTTCACCACAGCAAGCTGCAGATTACTTTCAAGCTGCCCATGAACTGAAGATCACTGCCCCACTCCAAAGTTTTGTTCAACGATATTCGCGTTGAAGAAAATGAGAATGAAGATTTCCAAGTTCAAACTTCATTTGTGATTTTTTGTTTAATTTATCCTTCTCTCCCATAAATTTCATGTAAATATCCAATTGGATTGGCTGTTTGCCTCTTACGATCGATTATTTTTTCCAAGTGATGGTTTCTATTGTTATGTTGAGCTCATTAGATTACATTCTTAAAAGAACTTCTTTGTTGACAACACACCATTCTTAAAAGAAACAGGATCTTGAAGTAAAATGTTAAAACTTAGAAACATTGTACAATATCTACAATTTTTACATAGATTGTGACAAACTTTTGGGCAAAGCTAGACTGTTAACATAATTCATTTATATCCTCGAACGAAGTTACAAATTTACAATCATGTGTCCTATCTAAGAAGCAATCCAAGCGAAAAAACTGCAGCTGGTATTGAAATCAAAGTGTACTGAAACTTGAAAGACCATCCATCAATCTTCTTTATTGTAATCTGAAACAAGAAAACAAAGAAAGTTTCAGATTTCGATTCTATGTCTACCTCAGCTTCGATGATCCAAGGTTAAACAAGACACGATAACAGCACACGCGTAGCATGAACCAGTATAGATACATAATAAACCGTTCAGACACATAAGTTCATCGATTTCAAACTTTTACCCGACTCAGACACATTTGACATTGAAACAAGCTGGCAGTTCATTCTATGCATAACACGAACATTAGACTCTGAAAAAAGATCATCAAAAGTATTCAGCTAAAGTTCATCAATTTCAGACACATTGGACAGAGAAACAAGCTGACAGTTCTTTCTATGGCATAACACGAAGATTAAACTCAGGCAAGAGTTTATCAAAAGTATACAGCTGAAGTAAACTCACATTGTAGTATTGTACATGTTGAAGAAAACCTTAAAAAATGCAACATCCTATCCCATCTGCCACTGCATCCACAAAACAGCAACATGTTAAAATCAAACCTCTGATCCATATGTTAGAAAGTAAACTCACAAACAAAAGAAACATGCCACAAATCAAACACCTTTAATGCGGGCTCGCCCCTGTTTGGGTTAGCAGATTGCTTGGCCATGGCAACCTGGTGAGCTTTAGCAGCTCTCCCAGCAGCAGATTGCTCAAATTCCTGCTGTCTGAACATCAAACGCAAAAATCATCAGAACTTTTCCTCGGAAAATTGATCATAACTCCAAACTCGAATTTAAGACACAATACAACATTCGTACATGAAATTATGATCAGATAGACATTTGTATTTTGTTTTGAATTGTAATTCAACTTCATCCTAGTACATGAATTGAAAAAAAAAATTCAGACGGAGAAAGAAGTAGAGAATTGCCTTTTCTGGGCAGCCTCGGCGGCTTTACTACGAACTTCCTGGGACGCTAGGTGCTCCTCCTCCCTCCGCCGCCGCTTGCTCTCTCCGCCGTCGAAGCATGTAAAGCAACCCATGGTTTTAATTTCTCCGACAAAACAAACTCCAAGGTCAATTCTGCCGATCTTAAATTACAACTTTACGATGATAAAATCCCCCCAATCTCCACGGAAGCGTGAAATTGCAGTCAACGCCTTCAGCAGTAAAGAAAAACGCGCTTACTTTTGGAATCTGGGTTTTGAACTTTTGTGAGTAAGTATTGAAGACGAAAAAAATCCTTTTTTTTTTACAATTTTGTAAAATCCATGTTTGAGTTTGACATTAATAACTCAAAAATATATTGTAATCATTATACAAATTGAATTGTATGTCCAAACATGACTTTAGAAATTGACCAAAAAATAGAAAATTATATTTGTGATTGAGGAAGTAAATATATTTTTTTTCCAATAAATTAAACCATAAACTAAGATGGTCTACAATTACAATTTGATTTCTCACAAGTGTTTTAAAATAGATATTAAACGGTTCAATCACTAAAATACTGTTTCATTTATATTGTAGTTAGCCCTAATTAAATGACCAAAATATCGGTCTTTAAGGACTCTTACATTTATGGAATAAAATGACAAATTTCTTCTAGAATTCTAAAATTAGTTTTAAAACAAGTCCACCACCATACTCACCACTATCCCACCACCACTTCCCCTATTCGTTCCAAAATGATTCGACGTGCAGAGATGGCCCACTTCAACGACCACTTTAACGAATTGAATTCGCTCCACAGCTCAATCAACGTGCACCGCTTTTTCATCTCGCACACACTTTCGATTCAATCTCCCGCTTCTAACAAGAAGCTTGTCCTCCTCGACATTACAGTGAAGCATTTTCAACCGGCGCTCACCCGATTCGTTGGCACACTTCCTACATCTCACTCGTGATTTCGATCCAATCCGCCGCTTCAACGACAAAGTACAATGAGAAATTGACATCATTGATGTTTCTCGACATAATTCAATTTGCTTAGCTTTTTTTAATTTCAATTGCTAGGGTTTCGCTATTCTACATATTTGATTTGATTGGTTTGGTTTGGCGCGATTCGTGTCATTTTGGTGTGATTACAATTGTTTTGATGTGATTGTGACGGCGGCATGGCAATCGACTAAAGGGGGATCTAATCACATCCACCGACGTCAAAGATTGTAAGATCAGTGAGAAGATGATAACCAATTAACAACAATATTGGAGAAATCTTCCATTATCGAAGATGACGAGTGAAAATTTCATGAGTTTGATAGGGAGATGGAGACGGACGACATTTTTATCCTTTGAACAATAATTTGCTTCAAAAACTAAAAATTTCATTGATTGGTAACCCGTAACCCTAGACAATATTTATGTTTTAAAATTATTTTTTTAAAAACAATTTTGAAATCTAAAAACTAATCAAAACTTAATTTTTGTAGTAGTAAATTAAAACACTGTTTTTGAAATAAAACAAAGTTTTGAGTTTTGAGCTGAAACAAAAAGACCCATCAGCTACATCTTTTTCCTGGTCTCATCTTCCTCCTCTTCCCCGATTCAAATCCTGAGAGAAGTGAGATGAGCAAACATGAATCCAGCTTAGATTCGTTAGGTCCGTTTGATTCCCTAGAGCTGGACAGCGAGCTTACCTTAAACCCTCGCATCAAGCTCCAACTCACAGTATTCCGCGCGGACAAATCCCTGGGCCCAGTCGACGAATGGAAAGTCAAGCGAACCTTAATCGAGTACCTGAAATCCACGCATTCAATCGCACTTCTGGACGAGGAAAAGGACGTTGACATACGCAAGTTCAAGGATTTGAAGAAGCGGAAGCGGGACGAGCCGGTGGCGCGCGGCGAGCTGGTGGTTCGGGACCTAGGGTTTCTGGACTGGATTAAGAAGGACGAGGATGATAAGGATAAGGAGAAGGAGAAGAGGTTTCTGCAATGGAGGAAGGATTTTCTGGAGAAATTGGATGGCATGGAGTTGAATTTGGAAGGGAGCAAGTTTAAGCTTGCCGCCGCTGTGCCGCCGTCTGATGATTTCGAAGGGATGAAGAAGGAATGGGATGAAAAACAGGCGTTTGGACATCGAGGTTTGTGAAAGTCTGTGTTTTTTGTTTGGTCTGCATTTTGTTCTACGAAGTTTATGATCCTGTTGTTGAGTTCTTGAAGTTTTGTGGTTTGTGTTTGTCTTAGGATATAGCAGAGGAAGTCACCAGCCAGATACTCTTGTGCTGAGAGGTGTGCCCTCGCGCTGGTGTGCTGAGACGCGTGTATCATCTAAGCCCTCGATGATAGTTGCTCATACGATATTCAGTGCATTGGGGAAAATAAGGTTTGTTCCTATAAGGCTTGGATAGTGTGCTTATAGTTGTATCAGAACTCTGTTTGAGTGTCACATGTTTATGAAATGTATTTACTTGATTCCATTTGAATGTTTTTGCCGATGATTTACTACAGTGGTGCTGTTTTTAAGATTGTATTTGTTACATAATTCTCTGTAGAATTATGTTTGTCAAGGTGTGTTTTGTCATTGTACTAGATTCTAATGTATGACAAACATTCATTAATATAGATTTACAGTTTGACTAGGATACAGTGAAGTCTGAACCTATCCTTATGAACCATGAGACTATGGACATGAACTGTATAGTCTAAGACGTATCAGCCATTCAAGAAATATGGGAATCATAACACCTTATTATCCTTATTGAATTTTGCCAACATATGGTTCTTGAAATTTGCCTTGATGCCTCGATAGTTGTGTGTAAGAAAGGCAGTCATTCTATATGACAACGAAGTTTTGCGTATCAGATAATTTGCTAATTTCTTGTGTAGAGATGATACGATTGCAAGAATTTTATATCAATTGTACTTGCAGCATTTTTTTTCTGAATTCAGAAACTTATTACTTCTCACCAGCTATTTGGTGCTATGCTATGCATTATCATCCTCTTCAAATTTCTTAATCTCATTCTTTCCGTGCTGTTCTTAGGAATATTGAGGTTGCTGAGGACCGTGATCTTGATAAGGCTGCAGAGGAAGACGGAGAAGTATTAGTCCCGGGGCTACAGTGTAAGATTGTAATTCGGTTTGAGAATCACAAAATTTTACATGATGCATTGAAGGCCTTAAGCGGGCGCTCACTGCATAAGGTAAACATCCGTAATTTCACCCCGGGATAAAAGTTCTAATGTAGCAACATTTTAGGGCCAAAGATAACATCTGTTCCATTGAACTCAATAATTACAAGTGTTACATCGAAAAATAATGATCTGATCACGATTTTTTCAGAAAGGATCGCGCATGAAGGCCGATTATGAGGTGACATGGGACAGGGATGGATTTTTCGAAAATTCCAAAACACGAACAAATGAAAGGAGCAAATGGGAGCCGGCTAGAGAGTCTCGGCAACACTATTACACGTCTCATTACAATCCCGATGATTCTCGCCAAAAACGTTTCAGGGTAGGTACCTTAAACCAATCATAGTAAAAGAAGAGCTTGTCTTTTAAATAGCCGACGATTTCTTAATCAAGTCTTGTTTTTGATGCAGGGGTGAAAGATATGGATAGAGTCACTTGAAGATGTCTTGGTCATTAGGTGTAGAAAAATTTGATCTGACACCTGAAAAGGCATTTGCCTTTTGAAAATCCTGATCTAATCCTTGTCTTACATTCGTGGATTTTGATGATGATGATAGTTGATTTATGATTGATGTTTCTAGAGACAAATCATGGGAATTTATAAGACTGAATTAACTTCTTTGCTGTCTGAATCCGTGTGTTGTTTTCGGTCTTTTCATAAGTCTGTGATGTCTGCTGGGAATCTTCCATTGATTTATGGCTTCAGATTGCTGTCGTTTTTCCTCTGTTATACTTATCTCTTGATATCATTGTAAGTGCACAAGAAATTAAACCTATGCTCTCTTAGAAAATTCACGATATTTTAGTTGACCATTCTTAACAGTAATCTTTCTTACTGGTATACTATAACAGCCACAAGAACAATTAAACGAGTAAAAAGTAAAAAATAATAGAGTTGGTCTCTTGGGGACCAATTTGCAATTTCAGAAATTTTTTAAAAATCACGCGCTACGGTGTCAAGCCACGCGCTACAGTACCGAGCCGCTACAGTGTCGAGTTGCTACAGTACAACATAAAACATGAACACTTTAACTTAAAACATGAACATTTTAACTTGAAACATAAAACATGAACATTTTAACGTGAAACATGAACATTTCTTGAAACATAAAACATGGACAGTTTAACTTAAAACATGAACATTTTGACTTAAAACATGAACATGAAAATTTTAACTTGAAATATAAAACATAAATATTTTAACTTAAAACATAAAACATGGACGTTTTAACGTGAAACATGAACACTTTAACTTGAAATATGAACATTTTAACATGAAACATAAAACATAAATATTTTAACTTAAAACATAAAACATGAACAATTTAACTTGAAACATAAAATATAAACATTTCTTGAAACATAAAACATGAACAGTTTAACTTAAAACATGAACATGAACATTTTAACTTGAAATATAAAACATAAATATTTTAACTTAAAACATAAAACATAAAACATAAAACATAAAACATGGACGTTTTAACGTGAAACATGAACATTTTAACTTGAAACATGAACATTTTAACTTGAAAAATAAAACATAAACATTTTAAATTAAAACATGGACGTTTTAACGTGAAAGATGAACATTTTAACTTGAAACATAAAAGTACACTGTAGCAAAACACTGTGCACGCGCGGAAACACTGTAGCGCGTGATTTTTTTAATTTTAAAAAATTACAAATTGGTCCCTCCTTGATTTTCTTTATTGCACTATTTATAATTTACTTCTATATTTGCAGTAAAGACCCTGATCACTATATAGTGACCAGAAATAATTATACCGCTGGTCAAAATATCCAGGGGCGGCCCTTCCTTGAGGCAAGTGATGTGCTTGCCTCAGGCCCCCAAAATATTGCAATTTTTGGGGCCCCAATTTCCTAAAATATAATACCAAATATGTAAAAAAAAAGTTGAAAACCCCAATTTATTTAATCTTATTCGATTTGTGACTTCCCCGACTCAGAGTTTTTAAATCTTAAAAAATTCGGCCAAACTCCGGCGCATGTATACATGCGATTGGGGGCCTCTGTAAAATTAACTATATTTATATGGGGGCCTTTTTTTTTGTTCGCTTCAGGCCCCCGAAAACCCAGGACCGGCACTGAAAATATCGGATTGTGTTTTGAGGAGCGAGTCGATTTCAGCTGATGTAGCTGGTTACGTATTGCAAAAATATTCAAGCAATAATTGCTCGTTATTAAAATCCCCTATTACTGGAATTTTATTTGTTTAATGATGAAGTTTAGCGAATCATGTTCCTTGATTTAGTCCAATACTGGGTTTCTTCGGCGTCAAGAAAAACGTTTTACAAAAATGTTCCCCCAGTTTTCTTAATTATTGCATGAATCAATGTTGGAAATTATTAATAAAATTTATCACAATCTAATAATATAATCGGATGAACATAAAATATTCATCATATCATATGACATTTATCTGACGGTCAATTCTATAGACGTTGTCTATATCTTCCTAAATAAATTATCAATTAAAACTTATCTCAATTAACTTTATTGAATAATTATATATCATATTTAATGTATAAAATATCAGTTTTAAAAGTGAAAATAGCAGACCTAAAAGTAAGAAGGTCAACTATAATATACACTAAATAATCATATTTAAGATTTAAAAGGTTGAAACTACCCCTAGTGTCAATTAAGACTGATCTCATATAAGACCTTCTTGTTTTTATCTCATGTGATATAAATTAGTTGATTTGACAAATGATGTTTTATTTAGGGATTGACAAATCAAACTGGTGAGAGACTATACTTTAACCTCAAGCAATGAGAATCATGTTGACAAACAAAAACTTGCGGGAGAAGAAGGGACTTATAAAATATGGGTAAAATCAAATGTACTAGTAGTTGGTAATGCTATAATATATTTTATGAATACTGGAAACTACCCCACAATATACAATTAACGTTGATTTGAACAATTCTATAAAATATCAAACAACGCTGAAATCAGCCATTACATCTCGATGTGTTTACAATTCAATGGATTGGTTTTCTCTATATCCATTTCATCATAATAAACTTATACATCAAATGAACACGCCAAAAACCGCAGCCTTGTCCACTCAAACATAAACCAATATACAATTTTACAATCTACCAAAAAAAAAAAAAACTAACGAACTAAACTAACATTATATGTACCCAAATATGCATGGCGAAATTTTTTATTAAAAAAAAAACAGATGAAGATCACCATTGCACTTATTTGAACGTCGATGATCTTGCAACTGATTTTCCGACCACCTTTGCTTTCGGCGGCGGAGCTGCGATTTCCTCCGTCAGCATTGCAGGTACGAGGTACCATACAACAGTTAAACAGAGTACTGCAAATGATCTTCCGCCGAACAACAAAAGCACCAGAACGATGATTACAGTCGCAGGAAAGAAGCTAAATATCTGCCTCTGATCATTTTCAAAATTCGCCAGCATTGCCCTCCAAAGCTTCTTAGCTGCAACAGGAATGTATCCTTGCGACACTTTTTTCCCATCAGCGAGACTTCTCGAAGAAACGACAGCTTCTTGAACCGGCGATTTCTTGACCAGGACCGGCGATTCCTTAAACTCTTTGATGGGATTAACGTTAATCTTCGTAGCCGGCTTCGGCTTTGGGCTCGATTTCGGTTGTTGTTGTGGCTTTTGTTGTTGCTTCTTGACCTTGATGATCAATGGCTGTAGTTCATCTGCAGAACTGTATGTGAAGTAAACCATTGATATGTCTTGTGAGCCTTTCTGCGTGTAAATCTTCTGTTTCTTGGCTGCGAGCTCGGCTAAAAGCGCCGAAAACTTTTCTAGCCCTTGATTTGCAAAGGAGTTGATCTTCTTCTTCGTCGATTTGATATCTCCGTTGAATCGATCTGATCTTGATCCTGATCTTCTTGATGTTGATGATATGGTGCTGGTTGAAAAGGAAAATGATTTCCAACCACGGATTTTCGACGATTTCTTCGATAATTTGATTGGCTTGAGAAGTTCATCTTCAATATCTTCATAGTTCTTGAAGCTGCCTGCACATGAGCTGAAAGGGCTGCACATTAGAAGAGAGGAAAATGAAGGGGAGAAGGGATTTTTCAGAGGTTTTGGAATGATGAGTTTTAATGTTGACTTTGGTGTTTTTTGGAGTTTGTTTGAGGAATTTATAAAAGCGTGAGGGAGTGGTTGACTGTTTCTATGGAGACCCATTGTATTGTATTATCAGAAATGTAAAAATTAAGAAACATACGTATCCAAATTTCGCATATTATATACATAGAGACACAAAAGGAAATGTCGATCCCTCAAATAACACAATCTCAAACAAAAACGGATTACATAATCCAAATAAAAAAGGGAATAGGAGAATGATTCTGTGTGTAGTTTAGGTCAGTTCAATTCAGTATATTATACTACCGATTTTTTTCAATACATTAATTTTCATTTCAGTTCAATTTAAATTAGTTTAATTTAGTTGAGCAAAAGTAAACTTACCTTAAACTATTTCTAAGCTTCTTAAATAGATTTGGAATTACCTAATACTATAAAAGAAATCAGAAAATAATTAATTTAAATTAAATTAGAAAAGATAATTTCAACGATAATAATATGACCGAGCATGGGATACGTCAATTTATGTATATCATGAATTCGAAGGTTCATAGTAATTAAAAGATATAAAAATGAATCCCGCGGGAAGATTTTGCTTGACTTGACTTTCTTTTGGAGGTTGATTGATAGTAGGATATGTTTGCTTGACATCTATGATGGCTAGTGAAGTAAAATAAATTAAGCTATACAATAATGACAAAGTGGGCAGTTGATTTTTTTTAAGTCATAATAAGTTTATGCAAGAAATTATTTTTCTACAATATAGTTAATAGTATTTATTAAAATAACAAATAATAAATATTGTTATTTAGTTGAACCACTTGCCTTTTGAGGGATGTTTTTGAATAGTGCGATGATTCATTTTGAAAATAAGCCTTTTTGTGGACGTTTACGCATTTGTTAATTGTGTAAGAGAATAGTCTTTTCTTGGAAAATATTGGAGGAATCAGGTTGAGTTGTGTATGATTAATGAAGCATCTTTCAAAGGGTGCAAATTGTTGATTTTTAAATCAACATATATATAGGAGTTTGAGTGTCTAAAATAATTTTGAAAACATTTAAGACAAACAGAATCAAATTAACTATCTAATTGCTTCATTGAACGCTTTTTTGGATACGTTAAGGTACTACATTTTATAAACTAATTCATCACATGTTTATTCAACAAGATAAGCAATAAAAATCGAAGTTTATGTCGAAATTTTGTTCCCGATCCAATTATAACGATCGTGTTTTATGATTTGTGTCTATTGTTCTGATCTGATTATACAGATCGTGTTTCGATCATGATTTCTGGGTTTCAAGGTGCTTGCAGTTTGAAGAACATTGATCATGTTTTGGATCAAGTGGTGTTGCGTTTGTAGTAGATCCCTGATTGGCAAAGTGATTGATGCGGGAGACGCTCCTCTATGCCAAGCAGATGTGGTTTCAGCAGTTATTAGATAATATCCATGAGGGCGGTATTACACTTTTTATTGGATCTCTCAAACTGTAATAGTACAGACTTGTTACTATAAGTCTGGTTGACATTTTGTTCGGTTGTTCTTGTAATAGACTAGTCGAATTGGATGCCAATTCCACTCATTGTAATCGTTTCTGGGCGTTTCCCAGTACCATGAAAGAATTTCTTAAAAAAGATAAGCAATAAAAATCTAAACAAAATGATTTAACACAAAGAGTACTTGTCAAGTGTGTGATGTTATACAATCTCACTTTGTTTTGAGTCATTTTTAATGTTTCTCAGACTCCTAAATATTTAGGAAATAGTTTTAAAGTCTTAAAATGATTGGTTTAAATTGTATTCCTAGTCAAAATGTCCCATAGGAAAAGGAAGAGATGACAAACAATGAATAATGAATGCAATTTTTCTCATGTCAGATAATTATAATCTTGTGCACTTAATACTGTAATAACAAATCATGAAAATCTACAATAAGGAAATACATTTTTACAGTGAGATGATCATAACGTGATTGAGGGTATGTGACGATAGTATTTGAGTTGATAGCATATTCACAATTAGGAAAACTCCTTTTACACAAGGATGACCGTAATGACGAAAATATCTTAGCATTGTTCAAATTTTCAATAATATGTGGAATTTGATAGCCAATTAGACCCATATTAGTTGGAATCTGCCTAAAGTATTGACTTTATTTTATGGGACATGATTTGGAACTGGTATTCTGCAGAATTATCCTAACTAACTTGGGGAGTATCCTTACCCATTTGTTTGTTATATCTCTCTTTACATGTTAGTTGGTTAAAGGCTAAATCAAATGGGCTTCTGGTCTCGGTAATAGAATTTTGTGTCTAGACTGGTAGAGTTCGATTGGTTAGTTTTAGAATTCGATTTAGGGTACTACGTTTGTCATGTAATTAGATACTCCTGAGTTTTAGAATTCGATTTAGGGTGCTACACTTGTCATTTCCACTTTTTCTCTATATTGTTTTTCTTTTTAAAACTAAAATCACCGTGTAGATGTGAGAACACATATTGTATGATGGTTTTATTGGCAGAATGTTGCTTGAAGACTAAACTCCGCTAGTGGAATAAATTTGTGTGATTATAAAGAATGTTCCATTGATTAGGTGTATTTTTATGCATCTAGATTATGTGCTTTTATAATATTATTTTGCCATTTGATGTGCACGAAGGTGTGTTTTGTGCAGGTTTAATTGAAGAATTGGCGTGGGACAATCAAATGGTGAATTGGTGAAATTCCGACGAAAGATGTGGAATTGAAGACGACGAGGAGCTATACACTACACTCTTTTTTCCCACTGGGTTTTTAATGAGGTAGTGTGCTCCAACGGATAGTGGATCGACATTATTCCGGCCAACGAGGAGCCAGGTGAAAGGACCAGAAAAGACAGGATTCCGATCTTATAAATCCTAATTGGGCTGAACGTTATTATAGCCCAAATAAAGTATTTTCTTGGTCTTGGAAGAAAATATACATGCTGGAAATTACTTTCAAGAAAGCTACGGAGTTGGAATTGGAAAAGGAATAAATCATTATTTCCTATTTGGAAAAGAATTCTACAAGCAATATTCTATGTATTTTATTCCAAAAATAGGGTAGCTTGAGTAGTATAAATATTAGGCCAAATTGTACACGGCCGAGCCCTCTCTCTCCTACTTTTTACACGCACGTACGTAGCTAGTTATTTAGTTAGGGTTTTGGAGTTTTCCACAGCACTTTGGACGCATGCAATCTTCCTGGAGTTAATCAATCATCACCTGGTTTCTTCGTTCATCCTTCGTTGTTTTAATTAGTAATCTTTTGTTTTATTTATTTGATTAATATGTTTAATACTTATTTTATTATTTGTTTGTTTAATTTTAATATGAGTAGCTAAATTTATAGTCTGGCTTAGGGTTTTGAAGCATTAACTAGATTTATATGTGAGGCCTAAATGTGCTTGATAATCTTTTGTATGGATTCCTAATTATTCTGTGTGTATATTTGATTTCTGAATTGTTTAAGGCCTGCGCAACCTTAGGTTCTTTAGAATAGTGCCAATTAGATTCCGCTATTTATCTGTATCTAGTGGGTAGATTTAATTAGTGGCAAAACCAACAGCAGATGGTGAGAATAATGGGTAGGTAATTTGTGACAATTTATTTGATTACATGTTATCTGAATTGGGTTTCTTTGGTTCTTAATGCTGTTAAGATATTAAATCTAGTCTAGGCAGTTCCAGCTAGGTTATATTTTAATTAGAGAAGTAGTCAGTTTATAGCTGATTCTTGCTGGCTATCGATAAACTAAGAAGAAATTGGACTGTGTCTTGTAGCTGATTCTCGGCAGTCTATAACTGATTGGTTCATGCAAGTTGATTAATTACTGTGCCGAGGATCAGAAAAATAAATCATAAGTTAATGTGGATTTCCCTATTGCCGGATCTGTTTAATTAATTGATTAAGTGTTTGCTTGCCATTATATTTTCTTTGTTTATTTGAGTTCATTGTTATTTATAGTTTAGAATAATTAGTTGGTAGTTAATTACTAAAAACTTTCAAGATAAAGGTGGTTTCTAACCAAAAATCTAATCTTTAGAATAAGAATTCGTCAAAACTGTTCTCTGTGGGATCGACCCTGCTTACCGAATATAAACCTAGTTGTTTGCAGGTTTATTTGGTAGAAAAACTGCCTATCATCCATATATATAACAAGACTAAACATTCTGTGAGAGTAAAATGCTAGGATGTCATATCAAAACCTACACTAAAAAGCGGGGAGAAAGAGGGAAGTAAGATAATTCTTGTATCTAGCTAGTACCACCGCGGGTGTTATGAAGAAGGCATACCAATACTATTCAATTGGATGAAGTGCTAGACAAGCGTTGTGGGGTCGTTGATGATTTTTCAGAATTCGCGTATGTGGCTCCTAGGGGTGCTTATCGAGCGAGGCTTGCTCGACTCGACTCTTTAGCCATATTACTCGTGCTCGACTCGATTCGTTTGCTCGCGAGCTTTTTAAATCGAAGCTCAAACTCGACTCGTTAATGTATAGTGTTACTCGCGAGCTCGACTCGAGATCGAACTCGAAAATCATAATTAATCTATTATTTTTCTTTAATTTTACTTAAAATTAATAAAAAAATACTAAAAATTATTTTTGAATATAATAATCTAATTTATACATAAATTTTATTATAAGTAATTGATTTCTCTAGAATAATGCTAATAAATTTATTGCTTGAAAGACGTAACTAAATAAAATGCGAATAAATATGTATCTTTTTACAATAAATATATATAATTCAAATATAATCTAGTAATGTAACAAAAAATTTGATGAATAGTGGTCTTTCATGCTGCAAGCAGTGACGGCCCTTCCTTGAGGCAAGTGATGTGCTTGCCTCAGACCCCCAAAATATTGCAGTTTTTGGGGCTCCAATTTCCTAAAATATAATACCAAATATATATAAAAAAAAATTGAAAACCCAAATTTATTTAATCTTATTCGATTTGTGACTTCTCCCGACTCAAGGTTTTTAAATCTTAAAAAATCCGGCCAAATTTCGGCGCATGTATACATGCGATTGGGAGCCTCTGTAAAATTAACTATGTTTATATGGGGCCTCTTTTTTTTGTTCGCTTCAGGCCCCCGAAAACTCAGGACCGGCATTGGTTGCAAGTGACTCATGAAGGTGTGATGATAGTTTTGACTTTGGTGGCTCGCTGGTACATCAAATGAGTGATCATAAAGGACCTCCAAACCTACTTTATTTTTTTACACATAAAACTCATAAACTCTTGAGTACATAAGTCTTGCAATGTAAAGACATAATAGACGACAAAAAGTCTTGCATGTTAACTCCTAATAGACGGCAAAAACGAATCCTCTTGAAATCCTCTTAAAACGAATCCTCTTGCAAGCTCCAACAGATCCTTCAGAATTTAAACGAGCCCATGCTCATATTCCCCAAATGGAAAGGGAAAAAGATCCTCCTGCTCTGGCTCGGTGTACCTCACATCGCAAGTCCTCTGGTGAAGTTTCTTCTTGCCCTTATCATGATGAGGCCTACCACACTTTCTACAATTCATAGCCTGCTTAATCATCTCATGGTGCTGGATCTCAACGTGAAGGGCCATCTCCCACTTGGATTCCACAATTTCTCCATAAAAACATGATCATATAGGCTGATACACAATCAGCTTTGGATCTTGGACCGCACAACCACCCCCTTCTCTCTTCAACACGTGTACTTGCAGATAGAGCATTTCGCGACGTGTGACACCTCTCTTTGGTGGAGCAATTTTTATGGTTAATTTCGTTAACGAACGAGACCTCAGCCTGCTAACTAGCTATGCGGAGGAATCCCTTCGCAGCTAGCTTCTTAGAGGGACTACGACCTTTTAGACCGCAGAAGTTTGAGGCAATAACAGGCCTGTGATGCCCTTAGATGTTCTGGGCCGCACAAGCGCTACACTGATGTATTCAACGAGTCTATAGCCTTGGCCGACGGGTCCTGGTAATCTTTGAAATTTCATCGTGATGGGGATAGATCATTGCAATTGTTGGTCTTAAACGAGGAATTCCTAGTAAGCGCGAGTCAGCTGGCGTTGACTACGTCCCTGCCTTTTGTACACACCGCAAAAAAAAAGACATGCTAAAGATATTCTGGTTTGATCTGGTTCAAACACACTTAATTTAATGAAGTCAAGACTTCATTGTATTTAAATCAATTCAATGGTGATCTCCTAATTATTATTTTTTAATGTTTACATGTAATAGGTTTGTGAATATTAGATCAATTTTTCTTAGTATATAGGGTTTAAACTGCGTTGTAGGATGGTTGATGATTTTTCATAGACTGTGTTGATAATTCCCACGTTATAGTTTCCCATGCTGCATGTAGATCATGAAAAAGTGGGGTTATTGGTTCCGTTTTCTTGGCTCAATAGTACAATATTTAGGTATTTACAATGTCCTAGAAGTCGCTAGGCGCTAGTCGGGCGGATTGCTAGGTCTAGCGCTTAGGGGATTAGTCGGAGATTAATCTGTCTAGGCGGATTTGTACTATTCATTTATTTTTATACATAAAAATAATATAATAATAATATACGTATGAAATAAAATAAAATATGCTACATATACATATAAATAGTACATTAACCAACACAAAAAATTATGCTTGACCAGCAAAATAGTATGTTTGAGTCTAGAAAAAAGTTTGCACTCTTATTTTATATGTAAGAGGTCAAAAATAAAATCTTTGAAACAAATAGTAAAACCAAAGGGGGATTTAGGCGATTCTAGGTGGATTTAGACGGTTTTGGACGGCTCTAGGCATAGCCAGAATCAAAAACGTCTAGTACCAGCGCCTAGGGTATAATCAGGGCGGTGAGGTACCGCCTAACGCCTAGACGGTGATTAATCGGACCTAAGCGAGGATTTTTAGAACACTGGGTGTTTATCGGGAGGACGTCCGAAATATATTAAATTGGATAGAGGCAAGGCCATTGTTAAACTTGTCCAATAATTATTTTCCATTGACCGTGTCAGATGTCCCCACTGTAATTTTCATGCCACAAGTGACTCATGAAAGTGCGATCAATGTGGTTCAGTGGTAAAGTAGCCGAGAGTAATTAGGAGGACGCTCCAAACCTACTCAACTAGGTGGAATCACTATGGTTAAATAAATTAGTATCTCCAAACTTGTTTATATGAATTAATAGATTATTTGTAGTCTTCCCTAGATTTTTTAAGTTAAAGAAAAAAGTGCTAATATAACCCTCAGTTTTGGTTCTAGTGTGATTGTGAGTGTGTGGCTTTATTTGAAGTTTCAGCCTGGGAAGCTCGGCTCGAGCGTTTGGAGCTGAACTTGGAAGAATGAAGGAAAATGCACGTTTCGGATTTTCAGCCTAGGATGCTCGGCTAGAGCATTTTGAGCTGAAAATTGGTTGACTAAGTTCTTGACTTTTTCTAGTATAAATAGAGGGGAGGGACTTAGGAAATATGTGAGCAAACGAGGGAGAGAGGAGATAAGCCTCTTGAGACTTGGGGGAGCCAAACAAAACTAGGGTTTTGGGGGCTAGAACAAATAGAGAGAAAGGAGAGATCTTGAGAGAGAGTTGTATCCTTGTAATCTTTGATTTGTGATCTAGTGGAACCATTCTTGCAGGACGTAGGTGGAAACACCGAACCTGGGTAAATCTCGTGTTCTTGAATCTTCTTTTGAATTTCGTTTTTTTCAATCTTGTCAATTACTAGTTAGATCCATCATCTCTATGCATTCCGCTGCGCATATATTCGTCGTTTAGGCACAACAAATTGGTATCAGAGCATTAGTTGTGGAAGATCTGTGCTATCTAGTTTGTGCACACAAGGTGTTTGATAAATTGTCTCTGTAAACTTTGGTCTTGTTTTGTGATGGCGGGGACTTCTAAAGTCGATATTGAGAAGTTTGATGGGTCGAATGACTTTGGGTTATGGAAGGTGAAGATGCTAGCACACCTAGGCAATATGGGGCTTGTCAAGGCTCTTTCGGGGGCGGAGAAACTCCCCTCGACATGGGATGAGACAAAGAAGGAAAATGTGTTGGAAAGAGCTCACAACACATTGATCCTTAGTCTCTCGGATAAAGTGTTGAGGGAGGTGGTACGTTGCAAGTCGGCCGCGGAGGTGTGGGTAAAGCTAGAGTCCCTTTACATGACAAAGACATTGTCTCGGCGGTTATTTCTCAAGGCGCGGTTTTTCACATTCAAGATGACGGAAGGGAGAGACTTAATGGACCATCTTGATGAGTTTAACAAGTTGGTGGTAGATTTGGAAGACATCGAGGTGAAGTATGAGGATGAGGATCAAGCATTGGTGTTGCTTCATTCGTTGCCTAGATCATACGAGCACATTGTTGATATCCTACTTCATGGGAGAGATAAAATCACCCTTGAGGAAGTTGTAGGAGCCTTGAAGTCTAAGGAGCACAAAAGACGGATGGAGATGGAGTCTACTAGTGGCGATGGCTTGGTGGTGCACCAAGGGAGGTCGGACAAGAGAGAATTCAAAGGCAAGAAGAAGTCGCGGTCGAAATCTCGGAACTCGAAGAAATTCATCATCAAGTGTTACAAGTGCCATGAGGAGGGGCACATGAAGAAGAATTGTCCAAATCGAGGAGGTGGAGCGACGGATAGACGAGATGGTGATAGGCAAGATGGTGAAGTGGCGGTAGCCCAAGGTGTAGACGTGGGATACGAGGATTCTGAGGTCCTTGTAGCGTCAACCTTTTGCTCAGATAAAAGGTGGATCATGGACTCCGGTTGCTCATTCCATATGACACCAAATGAAGGTTGGTTCGAAAGCTATCAAGAGACTCCGGTGAGTGAGGTCTTGTTAGGGAACAACAAGTCATGCAAGGTGGTGGGAATTGGTTCGGTGAGAATCAAGACACATGATGGAATAGAGCGGATATTGACGGAGGTGAGGCATGTTCCGGATTTGCGTAGGAATTTGATTTCGCTTGGAACATTGGATGATAAAGGCTTTAACTGGAAAGGCGGAAAAGGAGTTGTGGTTGTCACCAAGGGTGCGCTTGTAGTCATGAGAGGGGTCAAAATACGTGGCCTTTATGTTCTTCAAGGGAGCACGGTGGTAGGTGATGTGGCGTCTATAGTGGAGCCACGAGAGACTTCTTTGGCAAGCCTTTGGCACAAAAGGTTAGGCCATGTAAGCGAAAGAGGGTTGAAGGAGTTGAGTAAGCAAGGTTTGTTTGGGGAAGATAAGCTTGGTAACTTAGAGTTTTGCGAGAATTGTATCTATGGCAAGGCCACAAGGGTAAAGTTTGCACGATCCGTGGAGGTGACTAGGGATACGTTGAGTTAT
The DNA here is from genome assembly GCA_963678965.1 of Cruciata laevipes. Classification (NCBI taxonomy): domain Eukaryota; kingdom Viridiplantae; phylum Streptophyta; class Magnoliopsida; order Gentianales; family Rubiaceae; genus Cruciata; species Cruciata laevipes. The sequence continues at coordinate 4,199,628 of OY787639.1, forward strand.
GTGCATTCGGATTTGTGGGGGCCATCGAGAACGCCAACTCTAGGTGGAGGTAGGTACTTCATCACGTTCGTGGATGATTGTTCTCGTAAAGTTTGGGTGTACATCTTGAAATCTAAGGATGAGGCTTTTGGCAAATTCAAAGATTGGAAGAAGATGGTAGAGGTCCAAACGGGGAGAAAGGTCAAGAAGTTAAGAACGGACAATGGTTTGGAGTTCTTAAGTGATGAGTTTAACCGGTTTGCCAAGGATGAAGGGATGGTGAGGCATAGAACCATTCGAGGAACCCCACAACAAAATGGACTTGCGGAAAGGATGAACCGAACTCTTCTTGAGAGGGTGAGATGCATGTTGTTCGAAGCCGGTATGCCGAAGAGGTTTTGGGGAGAAGCCGTTAACACGGCGGCCTACTTGATAAATAGGTGTCCTTCGGTGGCTTTGGAGTGTAAGACACCGGAAGAAGTGTGGAGTGGTTCACCTCCTAAACTTGACAATTTACGCGTGTTTGGTTGTGTTGCTTATATGCACCAACGAGAAGACAAACTAGATCCTAGAGCAAAGAAATGCATGTTTGTTGGATACCCGGAAGGTGTGAAGGGTTGGAAATTGTGGTACAATGAAGGTGGAGCTTCAAAGTGCATCAATAGTCGGGATGTTGTTTTTAGAGAGTCCGAATACTACATGACCATAGCGACTCAAGGGGCCAAGGATAGCAAGGAGATTGCTAGAGAAAGGTTTGAGATTGAGGTGGAGCTATTGGGGAAGGGTAGTGAAGATCGGGAGGGTGAAGACGACGATATTGATGATAGGGAGGTTGATGTTGATGAGCAAGGTGGAAGGGGTCATGATGATGATCAAGAACTTGGATCATACAACTTGGTAAGGGACCGACCTAAGAGAGTGACCCGGGCACCGTTGAGGTATGGTTTTTCCGATCTAGTGGCTTTTGCTTTGGTTTCCGCCGAGGAGTTGGAAGACTCGGAACCTAGATGTTATCTAGAGGCGATGAGAAGCAAAGATAGTGCATTGTGGAAGTGTGCGATGGAGGATGAGATGGCATCACTTGAGAAGAATGAAACGTGGGAACTTGTGAACAAGCCTAGAAATCAACGTGTGGTTGGTTGTAAATGGGTGTTCAAATGGAAAGAAGGTATTATGGGGTTTGAAAAGCCAAGGTGCAAAGCGAGATTAGTGGCTAAGGGCTTTACGCAAAAGGAAGGGGTCGACTATAATGAAATATACTCCCCCGTGGTGAAGCATACATCGATTAGAGTCTTGCTTGCGATGGTAAATCAATATGATTTAGAGCTTGAACAAATGGATGTGAAGACGGCTTTCCTTCATGGAACTCTTGAGGAGCGGATTTATATGGCTCAACCGGAAGGTTTTATCAAGGTTGGAGATGAGGAAAAGGTATGTCTCCTTAGGAAATCTCTTTATGGCTTGAAGCAATCCCCTAGGCAATGGTACCTTAGATTTGATGAGTTCATAGTCCGGAATGGTTTTGTTCGGAGCAACTATGATAGTTGTGTGTATATCAAGTGGGTGAATGGTTGTGGAGTATTCTTGTTGCTATATGTTGATGACATGTTGATAGCGTCGAAAAACAAGAATGAAATTCACGCAGTGAAGAGGCTATTGAGTAGTGAGTTCGAAATGAAAGACATGGGAGCGGCCAAGAAAATTTTGGGGATGGAAATTACACGGGATAGGAGGCACGGTGAATTGTTTGTGTCTCAGTGTGATTATCTTCGAAAGGTGGTGGCTCGGTTCGGGATGTCGGAGGCAAAAGGGTACAAACACCTTTGGCGGCTCATTTCAAACTCTCCGCGAAGATGTCGCCGAAGACCAAGGAGGGTCGAGCGAGCATGGAGCGGACTCCTTATGCAAGTGCCGTTGGAAGTCTTATGTATGCCATGGTGTGCACACGGCCGGATTTGGCCCATGCGGCAAGCCTTGTAAGCCGGTTTATGGCAAACCCGGGTAGGGAACATTGGGAGGCAACGAAGTGGGTTCTTCGGTTTGTGAAGGGAACCTCCAATGTTGGTTTAAACTACAAGAGGGTGGATGAAGGGGATGCAAAGCTTAAGGGATATGTTGATGCGGATTTCGCGGGGGACTTGGACAAGAGACGGTCGTTGACCGGGTATGTGTTTACCTTGTTTGGTGGTGCGGTAAGTTGGAAGGCGCAATTGCAACCCGTGGTTGCTCTTTCCACTACGGAGGCCGAGTATATTGCTCTTACTGAAGGGGTGAAAGAATCTCTTTGGTTGAAAGGGTTGATTGGTGAACTCGGGATAGCACAAAATGAGGTGGAGGTGTTTTGCGATAATCAAAGTGCTATACACTTGACCAAGAACCAAATGTATCATGAAAGAACAAAGCATATCGATATAAAGCTACACTTCATTCGAGATGTCATTGCAGAGGGATCCGTTGTTGTGAAGAAAGTGCACACGGATGATAATCCCGCGGATATGGCTACGAAGGCGGTGACGGGGATCAAGTTTAGGCATTGTTGCAACTTGATCAACGTTACGGAGGTTAACATCTAGAGAAGGATGTGAAGAATGGTTCTACGGAGGTTCCTTGATGTTGTTGGTTGTTTGGTGTCCATAAAGCCAAGGTGGAGATTTGTGAGTGTGTGGCTTTATTTGAAGTTTCAGCCTGGGAAGCTCGGCTCGAGCGTTTGGAGCTGAACTTGGAAGAATGAAGGAAAATGCACGTTTCGGATTTTCAGCCTAGGATGCTCGGCTAGAGCATTTTGAGCTGAAAATTGGTTGACTAAGTTCTTGACTTTTTCTAGTATAAATAGAGGGGAGGGACTTAGGAAATATGTGAGCAAACGAGGGAGAGAGGAGATAAGCCTCTTGAGACTTGGGGGAGCCAAACAAAACTAGGGTTTTGGGGGCTAGAACAAATAGAGAGAAAGGAGAGATCTTGAGAGAGAGTTGTATCCTTGTAATCTTTGATTTGTGATCTAGTGGAACCATTCTTGCAGGACGTAGGTGGAAACACCGAACCTGGGTAAATCTCGTGTTCTTGAATCTTCTTTTGAATTTCGTTTTTTTCAATCTTGTCAATTACTAGTTAGATCCATCATCTCTATGCATTCCGTTGCGCATATATTCGTCGTTTAGGCACAACAGTGATTATAACCTCTAGTTCTTTAAAAGTGCAATTATAATCTTGTATTTTATTTCAGATGAGATTTTGACGAACGACCTTTGAAAAGACTAAAATAACCTTGCTTTGTTACATACTTTGTTAATTAAACTCTCCCATATTTTGTTGCAGTCGCGGGTGTCCAACTACTTAAAAAACAAAAGAACAAAAAACAAATCTTGTGCAATTCTAATGCAAACCCCATACCCGAAAAATGGAAGAAAGAATAACAAATTGGTACGATCTCTCTTCAACGCATCATCATCAACATAAACCTAGAAAATGGCTTGATCAGTCCGGAAGCCGCTGGTACGTGCATGGAGCTATAGCTTTATGCACAAAATAAATCCATACAAATACAATTACATTTATATCAGTTTTCCGGCAATGGCATTTCGTTCTTCTCCGTTTCAACTTTTAGCGACACTTGTTCTCTTCGCCCTTGTTATCTCTCCGGCGTTTGCACATGATCACACGATCGGGTATGACGACCCATCTCCGACCTCATCGCCGTTTGCCGATGAAAAGATATTGTCAGGTGAGAATAACTAAAGTGTCCTTAATTATTTAGGGGTCCAAAAAATTATTTTCTTTAATTTGGGATTATATTATAATTGACGTTTATTTATTTTTATATTTGTAGTTTACAATCGCCATAGGAGAAGCTATGGTTATGGCGGTCTCGGTAGAGGCTACGGCTATGGCATTTACCGTCACGGTGGCTACACTCGCAGCGGTTGCAGAAGAGCTTCGACCTGCATGTGCCAGTGTATGAACGGCGTCGTCGTTGCACCTGTTCAGACAGCTCAGAAAGCTCAAAGCACCGCTACCAAGCCCTAATCAAGTGATTAGGCTCGAGATCAATAATATGATGGAGCTAATAATAATAACAATACCGATGTACTCCATAGTTTTACCGTTTCGAGTTTAATACATGATAATAAGTGAATCAGTGCAAATTGGCATGCCTTTGAGTAAAAAAATAACTAACATGTATACGAAAGTATCGAACATTACAAAATAAAAATGGATGTAAAGAAGCTAATAAAGGTACACATCAAAAGCTTCATACGCAAGAGTGAAGTATCATATATAAACAAACTAATACAACATCAACATAAAAGAACAACATGAAAATATGATAGCGTAAAACTAAAAATAAAACAGAACCCCAAACGTAACAGTAAAACGTAATAGTAAAATGGTCAATTTGTTTGCTTTTTTAAGTAATAGCATCAATAAATAAATTGTATGAAGTAACCTCATTTATAGTAGTAACCTAATTTAGAGGAATAGCATTAAAAAAGGGTCACTAAATGCAGGACCAACTTACTAGTACAGGACCCGGAAAAGATATAATTGTCCATGTATTTTTGTGGTTTTCTAGTTTCAAAGTTTGGCAAATTTGAAGAGCCCCACGAGTGACCTTTCTAATAATAAATGAATTTGGGAGTCTTCACTTTGGTCCTTGACTTTGGGTTCCACACGCTCGGGCGCCACTGCCGCGACCACCGAGTTGATCCTGAGTCTACTGTAATTTCTTGCCGGCGTCGACGATTTCCCGGCGTTCCTTACTGCAAATTAGGATGCTCTTTGCGATGAATTTGAATCTTGTAAATCAAGAAGCGGAATTTAATCGTTCCGAGATCGGATTAACAGGTCTGAACACTGCTAAATAAATAACAACAATGAATCAGAGGCAGAGGCACGGCGGTCCGGCGCCACCGGTCAACTTGAGCTGGGGATCTATCGACCGGAGACGTTGCAGAAGCAGTCGACCTGAATAAGATGAAGAAGATGACCAGCTGGCAAGTCTCCATATCGATTTATGGAGGTTTGCACGGCGGTGATGGACTTCACCGTGCTGTGTTTCTCCGCCTCTGGATCTAACCGGCGTTCATGGAGACCTACTTTGCACGACGGTGATGGAGTCTTCGCCGAGTTCGGACACTCCGGTCCGGGTTTTCCACCTCAAAATTAACTGAACATGGGACATATATTTTCCGAGGGTTCAATTGCAATATATAACTTTTGAATGGGTCATACTTTCATTTGAAATGAGCAAAACTAAATGGGGGCATATATGTCTCATCATGTTAAATATGGTCCTGCACTAATAAATTGGTCCTGCAAATATTTTTTTAAAAAAATGTATTATAACTAGAGGTGGACAAAAAAAACCGAAATCCAAAAACCGAACCGAAACTAAATGGGTCGAAATTAATTAACCCGAATTCGAATTCAATAAATGGGTTTCGAGTATCCGAATAAAAAAAACTGAATTATAAACATGGGTTTTAGTTCGGGTTTGGGTATTCAAATTCAACCCAAAAATTGACCCGAAAACCGAATTCAAAATTTTATATATATATAGTAAAATAATTAATATATAATAGTAAAATTTGAAGTTAACCTTATCTCTAACTCTTCTAGACTTTAGAGTCGGGACTATGTTAGATTCTTTTTATTATTATTATTTATTAAAACCAGCATTGTTGGAGGGATATTTATTTGGCTCCCTAAACCCTGAATCTCTAAACCCTGAATGGTAGATTCGGGATTATGGTAGATTCTAGATTGGCAGATTGATAGTATCTTCTAAATTGGTTAAAGGAATATTGAATTTGTCTTTCAAATAAACTCTCCCTCCTTTCTCATCTACGTTCTTCGGACTTAAATACCCAAAGTTTTCAGACTTCATGTCTATGTTTTAGTTGAATAATTTTGATTGAACTTTTTAAGAAATTTTAGATTGTCCAACAATTTGAAGTTGTAAGTTAGGTTGTCCGGGTTCAAACCGAAACAAACTGAAGCCCAAATAACCCGAATCCGAATTTAAAATTCGGGTTCATAGCTAATATGGTTCAGGTTTGAGTTTGAGATTTTTGAGAGTCAACCCAAACAACCCGAATCGAAAAACCCGAAAACTAAATAACCCGACCCGATACCCACCCCTAAAAATGTAAGGGTAAAGAACTAAGTGTCTTTTTTTCTTTTAAGTCTAGAAATTAATTTTTCAAGATATTTTATGGTACAAAAGAATTTAGTCTAATAATTATTTTTTGAAATTTAATCTTTTAAGAATTGATCCATTAACCTTTGACTTTGTGTTGACTTATTTAAAACCTGCTATTGCAGGTCGCGAGTATCATTTTGGAACATAAATGAAAAATTAGGTACCTTTTTAAACTGGGTACCATTTTGTAAGGGTGGGCGTCAGATCGGTTTTTTCGGTTTTGGGTTATTTGGTTCGGTTTGTTCGATTTTTTTTAAAATTTCCAAAATTGAAACCCACCCGAATTCAGTAGCAAACCGAATAAGCCGAACCAAATTCTGAATTCGGATTTGGGCTTTAAACCGAACAAACCAAATAACTCAAATTCAATATTTTTTTGAATAATAATTTAAATCTCAAAAATTCTAATAAAAGAAACTATTATTATTATTATTCCAATTAAAAATTAAATAAAACCAATTTCTAGGCTAGGTTTCATATATTAAACTAAGAGACTATAATATTCATAATAAAACCAAATTCTAATGTTTTTATATTCATATCTATTTATTGTTATTTTTATTCTATTATATATTTATTAATAATTAATAATAATTCAATTTTCGGTTCGGTTTGAGTTTCAAAATCCAAACCAAACCAAAAACCATATTTTTAATTCGGTTTTGTTAATTCGGATGTCCGAAAATCATATATTTAATTTGGTTTGGGTTAATCGATTTCGAATTTTTCGGTTTCGATTTGGTTTTCGATTTTTCGGCTTTTTTGCCCACCCATACCATTTTGGGCATTTTATCTTCTTATTTCAGCATCTTAGTTGGTAGTAAAAGACCTTCGTGTCCCTGGGGTTGTAACAATCCCTCCTGATAGGGGTGGGAAAAAAAAACAAAAATCCAAAAACCAAACCGAAACTAAATGGCCCGAAACTAATTAACCCGAATAATTTTGATTGAATTTTTGAAGAAAATTTAGATTATCCGACCATTTGAAGTTGTAAATTGGGTTGTCCGGGTTCAAACTGAAACAAACCGAAACCCAAATAACCCGATCCGAATTCGGAATTCGGGTTCATAGCTAATATGGTTCAGGTTTGGGTTTGAAATTTTTGAGGGTCAACCCGAACAACCCGAAATGAAAAACGCGAAAACCGAATAACCCGACCCGATTCCCACCCCTAAATATGTAAGGGTAAAGAGTTAGGTGTTTTTTTTTTCTCTTTTAAGTCTAGAAATTAAATTTTCAAGATATTTTATGGTACTACAAAAGAATTTAGTCTAATTATTATTTTTTGGAATTTAATCTTATAAGAGATGATCGATTAACCTTTGACTTTGTGTTGACTTATTTAAAACCCGCTATTGCTGGTATCATTTTGAAACATAAATGAAAAATTAGGTACCTTTTAGGTGTAAATTTAAATAATGGGTACCAAACTATGAATTTCAAATAAAATTGGGAACCATTTTGTAAGGGTGGGCGTCGGAAAAGTTTTTTCGGTTTCGCGTTATTTGGTTCAGTTTGTTCGGGTTTTTTTCAAAAATTTCCAAAATCGAAACCGGCCCGAATTCAGTAGCAAACCGAATAAACCGAACCGAATTCAAAATTCAGTTTTTGGCTTTAAACAGAACAAACCAAATAACCTAAATTCAATAATTTTTTGAATTATAATTTAAATTTCAAAAATTCTAATAATAAATGAAACTATTATCATTCCAATTAAAAATCAAATTAAACCATATTCTAGGCTAGTTTTCATATATTAAACTAAGAGACTATGATATTCATAATAAAACCAAATTTTAATGTTTTTATATTCACATATATTTATTAATAATTAATTATTTAATTAATTGTAATTCGATTTTTGGTTCGGTTTCGGTTTGAGTTTTAAAAACCAAAACCAAACCAAAAACCATATTTGTAATTCGGTTTTGTTAAATTCAGATGTCCGAAAATTATATATTTAATTCGGTTCGAGTTAATCGATTTCAGATTTTTCGGTTTCGGTTTCGATTTGGTTTTTGATTTTTCGGTTTTTTTGCCCACCCATATACCATTTTGGGCATTTTCTCTTCTTATTTCAGGATCTTAACTGGTAGTAAAAGACCTTCGTGTCCCTGAGGTTGTAACAATCCCTCATGCTAGGGGTGAGCAAAAAAAACCAAAATCCGAAAATCGAACCGAAACTAAATGGCCCGAAACTAATTAACCCGAATCTGAATTCAATAGATGGGTTTCGAGTATCCGAATTAAAAAAAATTGAGTTATAAACATGAGTTTCAGTTCGGGTTTGGGTATTGAAATTCAACCTGAAAACCAACCCGAAAACCGAATGCAAAAATTAATATATACATAGTTAAATAATTAATATACTATATATGTAATAGTAAAATTTGAAGTTAACCTTATCTGTAACTCTTCTGGACTTTAGAGTCGGGACTTTGGTTGATTCTAGATTGGCAAATTGATAGTAATCTTCTAAATTGGTTACCAGAATATTGAATTTGTCTTTCAAATAAACTCTCCCTCCTTTCTCATCTACGTTGTTCGGACTTAAATATCCAAAGTGTTCAGACTTCATATCTATGTTTTAGTTGAATAAGAGCTTTTTAAGAAACTTTAGATTATCCAACAATTTGAAGTGTAATTTGGGTTGTCCGGGTTCAAACCGAAACCCAAATAACCAGAATCCGAATTCGGAATTCGGGTTAATAACTAATATGGTTCGGGTTTGGGTTTGGGTTTGGAATTTTTGAGGATTAACCCGAACAATCCGCACCGAAAAACCCGAAAATCGAATAAGCCGACCCGATGCTCACTCCTAATTATAACTAGGTCTGAGGAAGGTGAGGTCCAAACCTGAGTTACACTTGAGCTATATTAAAAAAAAAAACACTCCCATAAGTAAATTAGAATTATTTATTCGGTTCCCAATCCTTTGAAATAGCAAATAAACAAAGTTGTTTACAAGATTTGGAACCTTGATATTCTAGTTTGAACTAGTAGAAAGACAGAACTGATTTTCCTTAACCTCAGACACTTTTGATTATATGCATATATTATTTTTCTAAATTGTGCTAAAGTCTTTACAAAACCTTTCACTGTGAGTATAAATCACTCTCTTACAACTCCCACTGCAACTGCCTATACAACCTTTCTACTCCATACCTCTTTATGCCAGAGGTGGCCTCCCGTAATAATTTACATAATCCAGATATTTGTAAAAGCGAAACATCCATCTTAATGTCGAAATATATACTAGCTCATACATACGTCCATCTATATCAGTTCAGAAGACATATGCATGGTCAAGTTTGTTTACTTACTTGTAGACGATAGAAAAATTATTCAAGACGGAAAAAGTTGAAGAAAGGTAAAACATTCATACCACGTTAATATGAAAAACATAAATCACATAATTAAATGATTCTTTTCAATTAGTTTGTTGTTTTTCTTGTAGACGATAGAAAATTGATTCAAGACGTAATAAGTTGAAGAAAGGTAAAGTTTTTATACCACATGCATGATAGGGAAATGCGGATACTTACTTTACCATTACAGACGATTAACATGAAGATTCTTTATTTGTTGTTTCATAATTTGTTATATTGTACTGAAGATGGACATTTTATTTTATAAAAAAATTGGGAGTGAAAAAAATTCTATAGGAAGTTACAAAAGCAAATTTAATGATTAAACCTAATCTAAATTTTACAGAAAGGGTTCGGAGTAAGGCCCTGTTTGCCAGAGTTTTTTTTCCTGTTTGCTAGAGCTTTTTTATAGTTCAGATCAATAATTTTTATTATTAATTGTTACTTTTTTTACTATACATTACAATGATATGTGATCAATTTTGAAATTATTTCAGTTCAGTTAAATTCATTTAAATTTATTTCAGTTCAATTAAATATATTTAAATGTGTTTCAGTTCAATAAGAAATAAACTCTAACAAACAGGGCCTAACAAATAAATGTGTCAATATAACAAAAATCAGAGAGTAATTAAGATTAAACATGTACATAACACGTCAGTTTCATCTGTGAGGGATAGATAGTTCAACTAATTTTGATAGGAAAATTTTCAAAAGTTGATAAATTTAAGTAATACCATAGAAGCATTAATAAATCTTCACACAATATAAGCCAATAAATATTTCAACTATGAATTTACTAATACCAAATAAAAAGTTAGGTCTTAGAAAGCTATGATTTGGTGCTATAAATATGTGCACGAAACACTATCTTCATACACAAAAACAAATCCAAAACCAGCTATGGCCTTCCGTTCATCTCCTTCGCCGTTTCAGCTTTTAGCAACACTTGTTCTCTTCGCCCTTCTCATCACTCCCATGTTTGCATCTCCGGTGGTGGAGGATCACGATCACTCGGAGGTGGCGGAGAACGGAAAACAAACTCTAGCGGTGGCGGAAAACCACTCCGGCGAGGGAAAGCATTCCGGCGAGGCAGATCACTCCGATGAGGCATCCCCGTTGGAGGATGAAAAACTCCTCGGTACCCTCCATCGTCGTGGTAATGAATTAACCATCACTGATATAATTATTATCACTAAATATTGTAATTAATTTGACTTATTATTTTTTAAATTTTGTTTTGAAGCATATGGCTACGGTGGTCTTGGCGGAGGAGGCTACGGCGGTTACGGCGGCCTTGGTAGAAGCTACGGCTACGGCATTTACCGTCACGGCGGCTACACTCGCAGCGGTTGCAGAAGAGCTTCGACCTGCATGTGCCACTGCTTGGACGGCGGCATCGTTGCAAATGCTGCACAGACCGCCCAAAGCAGCACTACTACTGCTACCAAGCCCTAATCAAGCTTCGAGTATATTGGCTCGAGATCAATAATATTACATTGGAGCCCTAATAATAATAATAATAATAACCATGATGTAATAAATGTCCATTTATGTACTATCATGTGGTGAAATAAAAATGTTATGCAATATTAATTCATTATTGTGTACGTAAAATATAAATTGTTTTTAAGCTATACTGATCCAAAAGGTGCCCAAAAACTGTCAAGTTCGTTAATGTGAAATATTCAGGACACAACCTTGCTAATTTGTTGATTTCTTGTAAGAACATCTCCATGTAGAAAATAGTAAAATATATATAATGAGTTAACAATCTATGATTTTTCTATTGTCCCATTCTTGGAATATTTTTCTTTTCTCCTTGCGATTACCCTTCAAACAGTAGAAAATAATCATGACACGGAAAGATGGAGACTTGTTATACTTTTTTTCAATAAAAACTCCATACTAATAAAGAGTTTTTTTTTTTTTTTTACTTTTATCTTATGAGTTTTGAAGATTTTTTTGTAAGTTTTATTTATTTACGAATAAATGTTTTGATGTCGTGGATCGCAACCATAGTAGAAACTACAACATTGAAGGGGACTAAGAACATCATTATGTTGGCACTTGGCAACCATTTACTATACTATCGCCATTGAAATTAAGTTGAATCATTATATATCTCCCATAGTGTTAGTTAGACTTGTTATAACATGTATTTTCATGATATCAAAAGTTTTGTAAATTTTAGTTATACATAATTCCGTTTGTTAAATATTTTCAAAAGTAATGCAGTTTTTTTAATAAAAGATGATAAAAAAAAGAGAAAGTCTTGGGTGAGACCTGTCCTTGTGGAGACCAAGAGCAGGGGAATGAGCATTTACTGTTTCTGCTTGATCTTTTAGTTAGTTTGTTTGATGTTTCAATCATTGTGCTTGAGTATTTTTGTTTTGCCTTGATTTTTCAGTTAATTTGATCTTTTGTTCAATTTGCTTGATCTTTCGGTCAATTTCGTTGATCATTTCTTTGGTCAATTTCACCAACGACAAATTCAATCAAGGAAATCGGCGGGTATAAAGCTCACCAAAGACAAATTCAATCAATAGTAGTCTCATATAATCTTTGGTCTCAATGGAGACAGGTCTCAATTGAGAATTAGTATAAAAAAAATCTTAATTACACAAGTATATGTAATGGTAACATACTGGCCGGGATTGAATTTAAAGGGAATTGGTAGGTATTGAATTTACAACTATGGCACGAGAATATAGACAAATATTGATCTTATCATTTTTAAATCTGATCTTTTACGTATTAAGTATATCAATCAGTGTACTATTTATTGCTAGTCTTGTTACTTTTATGTCTGATCTCTCACTTTCAAAACTAATATTTTATCTATTAAGTATAACTATACAACGAGATTAAATCGCTTCAAAAAAAAATACAACGAGATTAAATGATACCTGATTTTGCCAACCATTTAACACCCGTGAAAGGGGCTAGAGCACCCAACCGGCTTGACCACGTGATTATATATTTCTTTAAAGATCATATATACAAAAGTGATCAATTATATCCAATTTAGTTCGAAACAAGTCAAATTAGTTGGCGGTGGAAGTAAACAATAAAATGCACCCTTATTAGTTAAGAAGTGAATCCAATTCGTTCACCACTCTTGAAAAGTAAAACGTGCAATATTGTAAATTTCAGGACAATCTGGTAATTAGGCACATAGCCAAATGTTTGTTTGCTTTCTCGTAGACGGTAGAAAAATTATTCAAGACGGAACAAGTTGAAGAAAGGTAAAAACAATCAACTAAAATGCTTTTGATAAAGAAACAGAGATTGTATCAAGACAAATTTAGAAGTCAAGTGAATCACTAAAATGATAATAAAAAGTTACGTTTAGGTAATTAACCAGATAAATTAACATGGCATGGAGTGATTATTTGTTATCTATCCCACTATAAATATGTGCATGAAGCTAGTAAATCCATACAGCTACACAAGTTATTTACTTTTTTACTTTTACAGCTAGCCATGGCGATCCGTTCTACTTCTTCTTCGTTTCAGCTTTTAGCTACACTTGTTCTCTTCGCCCTTCTCGTCTCTCCCATTTTTGCATATCCGGTGGTGGTGGAGGAAAACCAGTCTCACGATCCCGAGGCGGTGGCGGCGGAGGACGGAAAACAGCCTCTCGTGGTGTCGGAAAACCACTCCGGCGAGGCGGAATCTCCTAGCTTGGCGCAGACCTTCGAGGATGATAAGCGAAGGCACCACCACCATCACCACCACCGTTATGGTAGTGATTCCGACCAACTGGTTTTACTTTTTTTCCTTTATAAAGTTTTGATTAACATTTTTTTTCTCTGTTTTGAAGGATCATATGGAGGTTATGGTGGTTACGGTGGCCGCCGCGGCTACCGTTACGGTGGTTACGGCGGTCTTGGCGGCGGTGGTTACGGTGGCCGCCGCGGGTGTATGAGATCAGCTTCAACCTGCATGTGCCACTGTATGAATGGTAGAGTTGCCACGGCGACGGAAGTTCTTCAGGCAGCTGCAGCGACCAAAACTGCCAAGCCATGATCTCATCTCAGCTGCTTGCAATAATAATCCTGTGATAATTAAATATGGAGTAATAAACATCTTTGTTTCTGTACTCTGTGAGTGTGAAATAAGGTTTTATGCAATAATAATATTCAGTATTGAGTAATAGAAAACGTATTTCTGGCAATATTATTCAATATTGAGCAAAATAATATCCGATCCAATCTTTTGTATTATATATAGTGGTTAAAGGCCATCAATTTACATAAAATATAGGAGATTAAATTGATAACACAAAGGCATGATATATATAATATGAAAATATTAAGCAATGGCCAACGTGACAATTAAAACTAACATCTAAGTTAGTGACAACACTACCAGAAAAAAAAACTGTTTCAGCGGAAACCTTTCAGCGGTTAACAAAGAAGACCGCTGAAACGCCAAAATATAAACCGCTGTTAGAAATGCTTCAACGGTTATTGACTTTTCAAAGTTTTAAGCATGGGGCCATTCACGAAAGCCACGTTAGATTCCACTAGGAAATGTCCCAGTCAAATTAAAATAATAAAATCGGCAGTCGGGCCTTTCAGCGGTTACGGGAATAACCGCTGGTACAATGGATAATGTGGACAAAATGGACAGTAGGAACGTGGAAAATGTTGACTGGGCTAGGATATCGGGTCGGGTTTAAGAGAAGGCCCAACACTTTGAATTCGGATTGAATGACGTCGACATAACCGCAACCGGAACGTGTTGCGCTCAATGGTACCGCTGGAGGAAATGTCGGCTTAAAGTTGACAAATGGTGATTGGGCTTGGATACCAGGCCGGGGTTTAGAGGAGGCCCAACTATTTCAATTTAAAAATAATGACGTCTACTACAACGCAACCGGTTATGGTTGCGAGGATTTTGTCCGCTGGAATGAAGTTGACTATTACTGACTGGGCCTTGACATTAGGCCGGGTTGAATATCTGGCCCAACGGAATTCCTTTGAAAAAACTGATGTCGTCGTTAACGCAACTGGTTGTGGTTGCGCAGTTCTGTACCGCTGAAAGATATGTCGGGTTCAAGTTGACAAAAGGCGATCTTTTTATGGAGTTTGTGGGCCCGTATTAAATGCAGCCAACTACCTCCAGCTCAGCAAAATTTCCTTTCAGCGGTTATTACCTAAAACCGCTGAAACGGTGGCTTTAAATTCTTCCCTCCTTGCTCTGTTTCAGCTGCGCAATTTCAAGCTCAAAAAACATTTCTCTCTCCATCATTAATGAATTTTGGATATTGAAACTTACCATAATGAGGTATTTTACCATGTTGTACTCTTTCTCTCTAATTCCATTCATGTAACACTACTTTGCTCATTAATTACTCTCTACTTACCATTTGATTGGTTAAAATTTTGTGTGGTTTGATGTTTGTTTTTTGTTGGCTTGATATGGTAATTTTTTATATTTAACGTTTGTAGGGATAGATGATGATGCATCTATGGAGTCGTTTTGTTGATTGTAGTGAATGGTAAAAATAAGTGGCATCTTGAAGCTTTAAGGGAAAAATTGAAGATGGAAGGTATGTTTTGCAAATATTTTTCTATGTTTTTATTGTGAAAGATTAGATATTTAGTGTTTTGTATATGATATTTGTCCCTTTGAACATATATATATATATATATGTATATGTATCATGTATATATATAGAAGATATAATTTAGGGTGTAAGGTGATGTTGAAATATTTTCCAACTTTGTTAGGGAAATATGGCGATCCTATGAATGTGGAGTATCGGCGTAAGCTCATCCGATCTAAGAAGCTATTGAGTGATGAGCATGTGGCATTTGTTGATTTTTTTCTTAGTTATGCCTTCGGTAGAGATGATTTTGTGTTATGTCCATGCAAACGGTGTTTGTTTCGTGATAGTATCCATGAGAAGGATATTATGAGATTGCATTTGGTTAAAGATGGGTTTGATCCCTCATATGATATATGGACCTTTCATGGGGAGGATTATGTTGATAAAACATGTTTTAGGGGTGGAGGGGGAATGGAGGAGAAGCCCCGATCAAAAATGGAAGTATTTTTTGACAATGTAGGGAGGGATTTTGGAGATGAACCGGAGGTTCTTGCTTCGTTGTTGGGTGTAAAAGACAAACCTTTGTACGATGGTTGTAGGGAAGGAAACACATTATTTTCTTGTTTGATAGAAGTGTTCAACATCAAGGCGGCAAGTGGTTGGAGTGATGTGAGTGTGAATCGATTGTTGAATTTTTTACATGAGAAATTACCGGAAGGGAATTGTGTACCGAAAACACTCTATGAGGCAAAAAACTTGTTGTGTCCCTATGAATTGGAGTATGAAAAGATTGATGTTTGTCCTAATGATTGCTTTATGTATAGAGGTGAAGATTTGAAAAAAGTGTTAGAGTGCCCTATTTGTAAAACTCCTCGTTATAAAAAAGTTGAAAAAAGAAAAGGTGGCGAAGATGTGATTATGGAAGAGACTATGAGCAAAGTTGCCGCAAAGAGTGTTTGGTATCTTCCTATAATTCCTCGTTTTGAAAGACTATTTGGTAATGCCGATGATGCTAAGAACTTGACTTGGCACCATGATCGTTGTTCCCCTAAGGATAATATTATTCGTCATGTCGCCGATGGAGATCAATGGAAAAAGGTTGATATTATGTACAAGGATCATTTTGGGGATGAGCCGAGAAATTTGAGGTTGGGTTTGAGTACCGATGGAATGAATCCATTTGGGAACATGTCATCGAAGCATAGTTCATGGCCGGTAATGTTAGTGATTTATAATTTGCCACCTTATTTGTGTATGAAACGCAAGTATGTTATGATGCCATTGATGATTTCAGGGCCTAAGCAGCCTGGAAACGACATAGATGTGTTTTTGGCACCATTGGTTGAAGATTTGAAAAAGTTGTGGTGTGAGGGAGTTGTTGTGAAGGATGCATCTCGGAGTGATTCTCCATTTAATTTGAAGGCGATTTTGTTATGGTCAGTCACTGATTTTCCGGCAAAGGGAAATTTGGCCGGATATGTTTCCAAGGGCCACAAAGCATGCCCAATATGTGAGGAGGCTACGGATCACAAACAACTTCCATTTGGGAGAAAAACAGTGTACATGGGACATCGTAGGTTTTTAAAAAAGAACCATAGGTACCGTTTAGATAAAGATGGCTTGTTTGGGGAAAGAGATCTTAGGCCTGCACCAAAGATATTGAATGGTAGGAACATACATATGAAGGTGAAAAAGTTAGGTGTTGTTCTTGGAAAAAAAGTTGGAAGGCAAGTTGGGAAAAATGCAAAAAATGTTGAAGTCTCTCCATGGAAGAAAAGATCAATTTTCTTTGACTTACCTTATTGGGAAACACATGAAATTCATCATTGTCTTGATGTTATGCACATAGAGAAAAATGTGTGCGATAGTTTGATTGGGACATTACTAAATATTCCATCAAAGACAAAGGATAATTTGAATGCTAGAAGAGATATGGTTGAGATGAAGATTAGACCCGAGTTGGCCCCTGAAATTAGGGGTACAAGAACATACCTACCTCCCGGTGCATGTAACCTTTCAAAGGATGAGAAGAAGTCGGTGTGTGATAGTTTGAAGTCCATGAGGGTGCCAATTGGCTACTCCTCGAATATTAGTAAGTGTGTCACCGTTGATTGCAAGTTGTACGGTATGAAATCTCACGATTGTCATGTGCTTATGCAACAATTGTTACCTGTTGCGTTGCGTGGAGTTCTAGATGAACATGTGAGACATTGTATCACTAGGTTATGTTTTTTTTTCAACACAATATGTCGCAAGTCAATAGACCGAGATTTGTTGGAGGCTATAGAAGTTGAGGGTGTTGAGATTTTGTGTGAATTGGAATTGTACTTTCCCCCTGGATTTTTTGATATAATGGTTCATTTGATTGTGCATTTGGTAAGGGAAATTAGAATTTGTGGTCCGACCGGAATGCATTGGATGTACCCCTTCGAGAGGCAAATGGGTAATTTTAAGAGTTTTCCCAAGTGTAGCAGTCGACCTGATGCAAGCATAGTGGAGCAGTTTATTGACATGGAAGTTATTGATTATTGCTCAACCTCCTTGGAAAAACCGGTTGAATTTGGTGTCCCGCGTAACAAACACTCAGGCCGGCAATTGGGAGTTCCCAGGGGAAAGGGAAAGTTGCACACACCTTTATTTATTGAGCTTAAACGAGCCCATCACTACATTTTGAGAAACTCTAGCGAGACGGTCGCCTTTGTTGAACAGAATTTGGAGTATTTGAGGAAACATAACCCTAATATGGATCCACGTGAAATTGAAGTTGAACATGCTGACAGTTTTGTGGAATGGTTCTATGATCTTTGTGCTGATAATGGTGTGAATGAGAACATTAGATCTTTTGCAAGGAAGCCACATTGTACTGTTAGGTCATACATGGGGTATGATGTCAACGGATTCTCGTTTTCAACCATCGTGAAAGATAGCAAAAGTACTACTCAAAGTAGTGGAGTGTATACCGAGTCGGATCAACTGGTTAATGGTGTGGTGGATCATCTTCCATTCTATGGTGTGATCGAACATATTTGGGAGCTTGATTATGGTGCGTTCAAGTGTGTAGTTTTCAAATGCAAGTGGGTTCGTCCCGGCAAGGGAGTCGATATGACGGATCCTATGGGTTTTACACGTGTTGACTTGAAGAATGTTGGTTGTGAAGATGATCAAATCATCTTACCGTCACAAGCTATGCAAATATTCTACGTTGATGATCCTATTGATAGCAAATGGTCCATTGTTTTACAAGGCAAGAAGTTCTACTTTGAAGATGAAATTGATAGTCAAGATAAGGAATCAAAGCTTGAATTTCCATCGGCATTCCCCACCCTTTCTAATTGCTCTAGAAATGTTGTTGTAAGAAGGAAGCATGACGACGGATTGTGGGTTGATGAGAAAGGTGTGTTGGAAGATGAAGGCAAAGGGGAAAAAAGGAAGAGAACTTGACCTTTTTAATTTGATCAATAGGGAACGTTTGTTTTAATTTTTGTTGTTTTCCTTTTGTTAAGACTTATACTAGAGCAATTGCAATGTTTGAGACTATGAATTGTTGTGTATTTGAAGCATTTTTGGTGATGTGTATTTGAAAGAATTGATGTTGCGCAACTGAACTGTGTTGTAGTGTGACCTAGTAATTATTGTTGCGCAACTTGATTTGGTTGTATTGATACCTCGCAACCCAATTTAACTGCCCCCGAACAGTACATGAAAGTCACTGCCAGCCACTGGTACATTGATGGCAGTCCATTTGTGTTGCGATGTGTTGCGAAGGCAGTTAAATTGTGTTGCGAAGTGTTGAACTGTTCTTCATGAAGTTCGCAACTACATTTGCTTACATTCATCACCCAGCTGATGAATGCAGCCCATTTATATTGCATTCATCAAGTTGCAAGAAACCAATCATCATGTTTCAAGAATTACTATGAATACAAAAAGAATGTATTGCACAATAGTATTTCAAATTTAATACCAGAAATCCATTCAAATATCCATAACAAAATGACAACTAACAAAATCTAATCAGCATGTGACTAGAATTGTGGTTAAATATTCAATAACAAAATACCAGTGGCCAACAAAATATATCTAAGAATAGGCCAACAAAGTGCATGAAGACGAGTCAGCTAGTAAGGTAGCTATTTTATTCTGCATCTTCCTCTTTGTCCTCAGGATCCTGTTTGTCCTCAACATCCTCTGTCTCTTCATCCTGATGCACTGGAGCCATAGGTAACCCCCCAAACTGGTTACTGGTTTCAGCATAGTTGTGTGCAAGAATTTTTGCACTGTGTTCACACAAACTCCTGATATAGGCCACTTCAAGTTCAAGCCTGCCCAACCTCGCATCGGATTTTGGCTGTTGCTTGGCTCGGCGTTTGAATGCCACATAAGTGAGCATGCCCATTGGTTTCTTGAAAGTATCATCCAGCCTATCCACACAACCAGCTTTGTGACAAAGGGCCGTGATGAGTGAGTGGAATCCTAATCCCAGAGTTGTAGGTAGCATCACCAACATACTGCTGTAAATCTCAGAGCCAACATCTATGGCTATGTTTTTCTTCAATGCATAGAGCATTCTTAATCTTTCCCACAATACCTCTGAATTGATGGACACAGGCAGCAACCTAGCTGCAACAAAGGAGTACCACACATTCATATCCATACTAAGATACTTCTTGTCAATACTACCCCAATTATCACGGCTTAGTATTTCCTCTAGTGGGCATTCACTCCGAGTAACTTCTCTAACTATTTCTTCCCACTGACCAACCAACTGGCCCTCGTTATCAACTCGTACTTCATCTTTCAGTTTCTGCCAGTCAGCGTACAAGTCTGTGTCTGATGCCAAGCCATAAAAGTCATTGATAATGGCTGCAGATATCTCAACCTTTTTCCCCCTGCAGAGAACAAACCCATCACCATCTTTGAACTTCATGTTGGCGTAAAAATCTTGGGCCATGTTCATGTTGGCTTGCAAGGGAGATTCACATAATTTCTGCCATCCATGGGACTGAATGTATTCTGCAAAAGGAGGCTTGTTTTCAATTCCCCGCTCTATGATGACCCTCCTAGTAGTTATAGTCTTATAACCACTCATTGCCTCCTGTGAATAAAAATCCTGTAAACTTAGCTTCCCATCGTCTCGTTCTTTACAAGCAACAACTTTCCGCTTTTTACTTGCCGGAGCCATTCTGGGAAATGCACAGATCCAAACTTCAGTGAGACATTATATCATACACATTATACCCACTAAATCGATTCAGATCTGAATTCAACATATAACACCTTATACTCACTCTTCTACCCATTACAATACAAGCATCACACCAAGTCAAATGGCAAACAAGAAACAGATACCCTAAACAACAAATAGATATCCTACGCAACTGATTTCATAATTCCTAAACAACTGACCCCAAAAAGCAATTGATAATGTGTGAATTGAACACTTACTGAGAATCAAAAGAATGAAGAAGTGAACCAACCTGATTTGGTAAAATGCCGGATTGGATCAAAGGATTTGCAAAGAATCCGAGTACTGATTCTTCCCGTTTTGACCTGTTCCTTGATGTCGCTCGCGTCTTCTTTACTTGAATAAGCTAGGGTTTTATTCCCTATTTATAGGATTTTTATTTTAGCGGTATTAAAATACAACCGCTGAAAGACATTTCAGTACGTGTCGATTTAATAGAGAACCACGTGCGTACGTGGCAACGTGGTTTATCCCCAAGCAAACACTTGGCAGGATATCTGTCTTCCACGTTTTTATTTTCAGCGGTTATGACTTAACCGCTGAAACATGTGAAAATTGTTATTAGTGCTTTAAAATGCTTATTTTATAAATTTTGTCCGGTTTTTTTTATAACTACTCATATAAAACAAGTTTAGATGATTATGAATAAATTTTAAACTGTAATTACAAATGATAAGGGTACTTGTAGTACAAAATTTAATAGATTCATTTAGGTTCACTATGAACATCACTACTAGTATCATACAAATGATCCTATAGCTACTTCCATCTTAAGATACTTTGAAACTTTACTTACAACTACAAACAAGTTTGGCCATGATTAACTGCCATACTATATATGTCATTGCTAATACAAATGATGTATACTAATTTTTGTACTTTAGGATCTATGTTAATTAATATTGGAATTTTTAATTATTATTTTTATTAATAATTGTAAAAATAATATTTTTGGGTTCCTAATTGAGACTTGTATGTCATTTTTTCAACTATTTATGCATTAAATGGGAACTCCTATTTGATTTATTATGTAAAGTAATAAAATTAATATGGAAAATAAAGGTTGGGGTCAATGTCTAATTTTTAAAAAGTTTTATTCACACCAATACAGTTACAATGTATGTGTATATTTCAAATGTAACTGTACTATGTGACTTATAAGTAGATATAAAAGTATAAATTGTAATTTTTAAGGAAATTTTGGCACAAACTAATTTTATTTGGTCCCCTTAATGGATTACAAATAAATTAAGGGGGTCATTGATATTAATACACTTTACCTGTATGGGTCAACATAGTTTTGGAGGGAAACCGAAAATTTTAGGCGGCCCACTGTTCCAAGCCCAAATTTTTATATCAGCGGATATTTATAAAAACCGCTGAAAGACACTTAGAAAAAAAACCCATAAGATTTTGTGTTGCCGTAAAGGCAACAACAATTTGTTGCTCTAAAATCAAACGACACCGTATTGACTTTGTAGTATAAATACTCCCAACAGATTGACACTTAGACTTAAAAACTCACCACCTTAATATCTCTCGCTCACTCTCTCTCAAACCTTCCAGTACCCTCTCGCTACAAACTCTAGTTTCTACAAACCCTTTTCGGAGCTCAACCTGGATCTGGACCTCATCCCGGGAGACGCGAGCGTTCGTTAGCTCGAAGGTACTAGTGTTTTTCTCGAAGTTGTAGCCGTTTAGGGTTTCAAAACTTGAATGGAAGCGTTTGCTAGGTTATGTGTTTGGCTAGGTTATGGGTTTTGCTGGGTTATTCGTTTGCTGGGTTTTAATTGAATCGTTTCCTGGGTTGTGTATGTTCATAGGGTTTGTAGGGTTTTTGGTTGGCTTTTATATTTTCCTAGGTTCTGACTGTATGTTCATAGCATATGTTACTGATGGTTGTTTACCGAGTTTAACGCATGAGCATCCTATATTTGCATATATGTTTGATGGGTTTGTTGTATGTTCATATATATATACATGTATGTTCATATATATAATATATAAAATTTAAGTACTGAAATGTTCATGTTATTGTGTTGTTGTCAGTCAAAACATGATGGGTAAGAGGCGCAACAAAGATAGTCCAAAGAAAGTTGATGCACCTACTGTTAAGCGTAAAAGAGAGAAAGACCCCTCTGTTGAAAATGTAGACAACATCGAACGTTACATTGGTGTGAAGGACCCTAAAATCCCACATCCTCGGGACATCGATCAGCCTTCAGATTGGAATATTAACATGAAGGATTTAGGTGAGGAAAAGGAAGGAGAGATATTTGATGGGTTTGAGCTGTCACAGCTTGGTAGGAGAACTAGAGGAGGTGCTACTTGCAACTCTGTTTTGGTCATGAAACATAAAAAACCCCTTCCGATGTGGTTCAACGAATACCTCTGTCCTCGGACAATGCCCGGGAAATGGTGTGGTTATGTCGCTTATGCTTTTAGGCGTCGAATTCGAATTGGTAGCTGGAAAAATTGGAAAAATGTCCCTGGACATGTGAAGGACGCTGCATGGGCTGATGTTCTGGTATGAATTACTTACTTTTCATTTTCATTTATTCCTGCACTATATTTTTATTTCATAACACTGAAACTCTTGTTTTTTTCTTGACTATTTGGTTTTAGGAAAGCTTTGATTTTAGGACATTATTGAACAAGCAGGAGCATGCAAAGCTCAGGAAGCAATGGACCACATATGCAGCCAACAACATGAGAAATTGGAGGACCACTGTTTGGAACAGGTGTGTGGCTGAAATATTTTGCAACTATTTCCTTATATTATCTAGAATTTATAACTAATATTCTTGATATTTCTTTGTCATATTTTGGGACAGGTATGAATTCAAGAGGGACAAAGACAAGGACCCTGGTGAGCCTTGCGATATGTACAAGTGGCTAGACCCAAAGGAGTGGGACATGTTTGTCGCCTACAGATGGACCGATGAATTTCAGGTCCGAGTTCATCGATTATTAAAGTAGTTGGTCTTTTTATAAAAATTTTAATATGGCAGCTGATTTAGTGGGTATTCCATGGGTAATTAGTTTCTAGTTCTGATGATTTTATCAGTGGGATGATCCCTTCACAATTGTTTTTCATTATACAGTACTGTCATTATTATAACTACAAAATTGCTGCTGCAGGAAATCAGTGCAAAGGCTAGGGCTAATGCTAATTTGAAGCAGTACAGACACCGAACTGGTAGTGGAGGATACCGAAAGATTTATATCAGAAAAGCGAAGGAGATGCGAAAGAAGGAAATCGGGAGGCTTATGAATGAAGAAGGAATGACTGAAGAAGAGGCCGAGGATGTGGTGAGGGATATGGTCTTCAAAGTTGACAGATCAATAGTATTTCTTGAGGCTAATAAAGACAGCCGAACCAAGAGATATGCTCAGCCCTTTGTTCGAGATCTTGCACAAAAGATTGTAGGTTTCAAGATTGTTTGTGTACTTTTTTCACTTATTTGCAGTTTCATTGACCATAACTTTCAAATCATTTCAATGATGTCATGGACAGTTGGAGATGAACAGGGATAAGGAAGAGGGGAGACTCATCATTGAGGGACGCCGAGACATCCTTACAATTGTCGTGGGAGATGACCATCCTGGCCGATATCGCGCCTGCCCAACAACCGCTGGAATAGACTTTGCATTGCCGGACTATGTCAAGTTCCGCAACCGCCAAAGGGAGCAGATCAGAAAGCAAAAAAGGAAGGCAGCTGATTTGGATGACGATGACGAAGAAATTGAAGCAAGGCTTTCTGACTTCTCTGGCTGGATTGCACACCAGCTTGGAGTGGAAATTCCCGCTGATATCTCCCCTCAAAGATTTCTAGAGGAACAAAGACTGCGTAAGCACGCTGATGCTAAAGAAGCTGGAATTGATGAGCCATCGCCATCACCATCTTTGCCTGAGACGTCTCCCCATCCAAATCAAGACCCATTAACTGATACGGTATAAATATTTATCAAGCCTTCTTCATTTCGTGATCTTCATAATTAATACTCATTCATTTCTTACCTATTAGTGCCAGAAGATGACACCATGTTATCTGGGAATATATGAGCCTTCGGGAGGCATCACCACAGCGGCTGCTGGAGTAGTTTGTGGATGACCAAAATCTCAACCAAGTACCAAGCTTGTCATAATCCGCCCCCCTGTGTTTTTACCACTTGCACAGTTACCCATCCTGCCCGATCAGTATGATACTGTAGGGAGTGCAGTTGGAGTTACACTGTTATGGCCAGCTAAGCTTATACACCGTAGCATAGTCAAGTCAGGACAGGCAAGTTTTTTCAAACCCTACTTCATGTTTTAACTTACAATATCTGGTTCTGACTTTCAATTAAAAAAATTGACTCTTCTAGGGCTCGGCCGAATGGACAGATTCAAATGGCCTTTCACAGACCAAACGGACAGCTTCAGATGAGCTTTCACAGACTAAACAAAAACTGGAACCCAAAGATGATCATTCCCATGCCAGTTTAGAGAGTCAACCAGAGGTCCAGGCCCGACAATATGAATCCGACGAGGTGTCCGAGAAGGGAAGTGGCCCAGAGGTGCAACCCCAACAGTATGAATCCAACGAGGTTTCCGAGAAGGAACGTGATTCCGAGTCAGACTCAGATTCGGAACCAATGCCACCGACTCCTCAAACGCACGTCTCAGATGGCAACTTGCTTTGGGTAACAACAAACACCCTCTATTCAACGTATATTATTCCATATTTCTCCTATTTTAAAAAATGCGCTGACTTATTCACATTGTTGTCGATTTGGACACTTATCTTTTTCAGAATTTTGATCACCATAAGACGATCCCCGGCATTAGGAAACAAGTGTCAGCTTGGCTTGACGAGATGAATGGGAGCCTTAACAGGCTGGACACCTACAAGGTGCCACTTGTTTCCACGATTTTTGGATCTCAAGTTGCTAGCTTAAATCTCCATATGGACCATGCGCTGCGTTGGATTAGAAACGTTGATAAGAGACATCACAAGGAATGGATTAATGGATGGCAGATAGATATGTGGGGGAGGTAATATTTTACTTTATATTTTTTTATTATTATTAGCTCCAAAGTCTCATCTTAAATTTCTGATCATTTTCTTTTTAACATTGAGTTTTTCCCAGTTTGGTGATGGGTCAGATGCCACAGAAAGACCACGGCCGAGTTCAGATCCTCAGCACAACCACAACCTTCAACGGCCAAGAAAAAGAAGAGGACTCCTTCAGATGTGTTCCATCGGCCATCATCGAGGTCATGAAGGAGAAGCCGGCTAAATTATATTTGCTGCCTGTGTGTAGAGAGTAAGTACATATTTTTCTCAAGTTTATTTTTTTCCTACTAAATAAGCTATCTGCTCACATTGATATGGTGTGTTACATTATTCTAGTAAGCATTGGGTTCTGGTTGTCATAGCTCCAGAGGAGAGAGTAATATACTGCATTGATCCACAGGCAACTGGAATATCAGACAACAACAAACCATTTCTCAATAAATTGCTCTTATGGTATTTTTCCACCATCTCTCATCTCCTCAGTGTCTTGCAATATTCATCATATTATTTTAAATTTCCTTTTTTTATCCAACTATAGTATTGCAGCGAAATATGACTATGAAATAGGTTCGAAGCTTGCCTCGTCTAATTCCCACACCCATTGGAGCTTCACCAATATTTTTGTGAGTACATATTTGGATTCTAACTCATACTTCTTGCTTTACTTGTATATTTGTTTCTATTCAAATCCAGTTCCTTTAATTTCATTTTATTCATATCTATATCATTCTTGTGTATACCAGCACAAGAAGCAAAATGGATTTTGGGAGTGTGGCTATTACTGTATGTTGTACTTAGAGAAACTTGCTCTCTTATATACAGGGGTTGATTTACATGAGGTCAGTATCATTTTATTAAAGTTCTTTGGAGATGTGTCTGAATTATAGAATTCTTAAGTTGTCATTCATATTCTCAGTTTGTAGTTTCAACAAGTAGTCTTGTTTGATAATGAATGTGAATTAATACCCATCATTAACCAAATTAATGCTTTTCATGATTTCAAGGTTTTCCCTGAGGATTTCAGTGCCTACCCCCTATCCACAATCGATGGCATCATTGACACCTTCTGTCTTTTCCTCATGGAAAAAATAGCGCCACCTTGCAGAGCCATGAACCTACACAGAAGGCCAAGAGTTCGAAACCCTCCACTACCAGGGGCAGAAATTACCTATATATGACACAGCCACATTTGGTAATTGTTCTTGTATCTTTATGAATAGCTACTTCGATGACCTATTTTGTGTATCTGGGATGTTAATGGTCATTTTTGGGGCAACGCCTAGCTTTCCATGTGTATTTCAATTAAGTAACTTTGATGTTGGATGTTAATCTAGCTAGAATTTGGTAGGCTGGTAGTCTTGGATGATAATCTAGCTAGAATTTGGTAGCTTGTTTCTGGAATTTTTATGTAGCTTGAATTT
Source organism: Cruciata laevipes (assembly GCA_963678965.1). Taxonomy (NCBI): domain Eukaryota; kingdom Viridiplantae; phylum Streptophyta; class Magnoliopsida; order Gentianales; family Rubiaceae; genus Cruciata; species Cruciata laevipes. The sequence goes on from OY787639.1 coordinate 4,226,460, forward strand.
GGTGTTTCTACTTAGTGCAAACAATGAAGATTGTTCACTTTGGCTGTTTCATATTGTGCATTGAATGGTACCAATGAACACTGAGCTGCATATAATGCAGTGGGTTTGCCAAAATCAGGGCAGCTTGTTTTTACAGGGAAAAACATATGTTTCAGCTGTTTAAATCTATCTAAACCTAACAACGGTACAAATTCAAATATTATGCTTCAGCGGTACGAAATTTCAAATCCAAATTTTAGCGGGAACTAAAAATTCAAACCAAAATTTAAGCGGGATTCGAAATTTCGACCCAAAATTCAAAATATTCATTTCCCCCTCAAAACCGGTACCAGCGGTTATTACAAGCGCTGAAACATTCGTTGGACCAGGACCATGCATTAACTGGGCTTTTTATTGGGCTTCCTTCTTCGTCAATCCAACCTAGTAAGCCCATTAAAATATACTTCAGCGGTTATTTGAAAGTCAATAACAGCTGAAACAGAAGTCAAATTAAGTAGGCTCAGTTGATTGTCCAGTCACGAAAGTTGGACTACTTGACCGGGCCCGCAAATAATAACCGCTGATAGAACGGGCTATCTAGCACCGGTACCTACTAACAGCGGTTTCGATGTTTGTGAAAACAGCTGATACGCCCCAGAAATAACAGCTGCTAGAGGTGGGTCTTCCTAGTGGTGCAATAAAAAGAGACGAGTGTATATATAAAAAGCAATGAGCATTATAAGAAAGTGGCTTGAGTTACAAGCTAAAAGAGATGAGAATTAGTAAAAGTTTGACCCCTAAATAAAGTATAATGTTAACTAGCTTGAGACAATATTTAACCTCAAAAAAATTACACATCTGATGAATAATGGTTCTGATCTATAACAAGGCAAGATGAAGAAAATAAATATCTCCAACTGAAAATTCGGTATAAATTCTCATTAAATTTGTTCAGATTCATTTAAATGGTTTATGTTTGAACAATGGTTTACTTGAACTCTTGCAACAGAATCGCCAAATATCCATCATCATAATAGCTTGACTAAGGATTGTCTATTGCCAGTTCAGTTCAGTTAAACACATTTATGTTTTTAGTTTGATTTAATTTAATTTAGTTTAGATTTATATTTTCAATTTAGTTCAGTTCAATTTAATAATTTTTATTAAATGTTATATTTTACTATAAATTAAAATAATATATAATATATTTCAAGTTCCATTCAGTCAAATATTTTAAAATTTATTTTAATTCAGTTCAACAAGATAAAATCTAGCAAAAAGGGTGTAAAGCAACCATATTATAAAGGTGTTTTGCATGAGGTCAAATCTGAATACCATGCATGTAAGAATTATCAGTTATCACCGCGGTAAGCATAGTGGAGTATTATCAAAGTACTAAAAGTTTATTATAATATATATTATATATATTGAGAACTAAGAAAAAAAAATTCTAGCACCGTGTTTCCTCTAATTAAGCTCTCAACTGAAAATCAACTAGTACCAAATAAAAAAAAGTTACGTCTAGGAAACCACATAAAAATTAACATGCTAGCTAACATATGCCAGGTGATTTGGTGCAATTCATCCCACTATAAATATGTGCATGGATCTCTTACTTTATAAATCCAAATTCAATTAAATATGTTTAAATTTATTCTAGCTCAATTTAGTAAAAATAAACTCTAACAACCGGGCCTAACAAATAAATTCGTCAATATAACAAACTAAGATTAAACATTTACATAGCACGTCATTTTCAACTGTGAGGGATATGTATAGTTCAATTAAATTTGATAGGAAAATTTTCAAAATTTGAGTAATACCATAGAGGCATTAATAAAAATCTTCTCACCATATAAACCAATAAATCTTTCAACTAAGAATTAGCTAATACCAAATTTACGGAAAGTTAGGTCTTAGAAAGCTAGTGATTTGGTGCTATAAATATGTGCATGAAACACTAACTTCATACACAAAAACAAATCCAAAACCAGCTATGGCATTCCGTTCATCTCCTTCACCGTTTCAGCTTTTAGCAACACTTGTTCTCTTCGCCCTTCTCATCACTCCCATGTTTGCATCTCCGGTGGTGGAGGATCACGATCACTCGGAGGCGGCGGAGAACGGTAAACAATCTCTCTTGGTGTCGGAAACCCACTCCGGTCAGGGAAAACATTCCGGCGAGGCAGAACATGAGGACGATGAGGCGTCTCCGTTCGAAGATGAAAAAATCCTCGGCACCCTCCATCGTCGAAGTAATAATCACTAATTGTCATTATTGAGTTTTATTAATTTAGCAAACTATATATATATATATATATATATATATATATATATATATATATATATATGTAATTTGACTCTTTTTTTATTTTTGAAGGGTATGGCTACGGTTACGGTGGTCTCGGCGGCGGCTACCGCAGCAACTGCGGTGGTATGGGGATGGGGATGGGGATGGGGATGGGGATGGGGATGCGCGGCGGCTCGAGTTGCATCTGCCACTGTATGAATGGCAGAGTTGCTACTCCTCAGGAAGTAGCAGTCCAATCTGCAGCAACTACCAAGCCATGATCATAATAATAATCCTTTAATAATAATTACCTTTCTATGATATAAGGGTATGAAATAATTATGCAATATTAATCAGTGTTTTGTATGGGATAAACATCATAAATATATTGGAAAGGAAGAATTATATAAAGCGCGGTGTCTATTTTGTAAATTTCATAAATATCTAAATATTGTGTTAATATGCGAAATGGTCGACTAAAACAAAAATTAGACTTTGTAAAAAATTGTAAGTAAGGATTTTAAATCATAAATTGCACGTACAAACAGGTAATTGCCAAATTAATTTTGTAACAGAGAATAATCAGAACAGAATCCACTATTATTAATGTTATTATAAAGTGGGATTTATTATAAATTGGGAGTCTAATAAGTTTAGTCGAAATGTTACTAGAATTTAATATTTTAGAAATACGAATTCGTGTAGGTTGTTCAACGACGTTTTAATGGAACGTGAGGGGCGGGAAAAAATTGCGGGAAATTCTTTAACTTTTTCAATTGTTGCAAAAAATGTCTTACTGAAAAAAACAGTATAATCAAAGTTTTGCTTTGATTTGAAGCATTAAAGCTCAAATTAACATTAGTGAATAGCAATCCAAAAAAATATTATAATTAGAATGGCAAAAAATCACGCAAACACGCAGTGTTGTCACGTACGTACGTGAGCCCAGTTAACCCATGCATTCATTCCTTTTTAAGAGTTGAAATTCACCTTTATCCAAAAAATAAATAAATGACATTCAGTTCATCCTCCAAATTTTGATATTATCCGAATTTTTGTTTGAGATGAAGGTTAATTTCAGATGATAATTCGCTGCAGATCTTAAACTAAATATAAACACTTTAACTCTATAAGTTTCATATTTCATATAGCTCTCAAAGGAAAAAAATGTAACTTATTAAACTGTATATATGTTCAATCAAAAGGGGATATCCTGAGTGTGCAACCACTTAGTTATAGACAGGGTGGATCAGGCTCACTACACGCTATGTATATATATATATATATATATATGTAACTTTCTATTATTAAAGTTAATATTGGGAAGTAGAAGTGAGAAATTTAAAACAAAATTAAAGGTAAAAATATTCATTCATTAATTGGAAAACGCTCAAGATTGTTTTGGCTATAGAAACTCTTGAGGGATCCCTTCTTCTAACATCTTATAAACTATTCTTTGCAAAAAGAAATAAGAAAATGAGCTAGTATATTCATATCCCTTGGGATCTGGCAGCAATCTCAAGAAACCCCGAATAAAAGTACCATCCTCTCGCAACGTTGTAATACCAATGGTTCGGATTCTGAAATAAATAAAAAATTGATTAGTGTAGCTAGCACTGATCATATAATCTCTCAACTTTTTTATTTTTTTTGTGCATGGAACACAAATCTCCCAACTAAAAATTAACTAGTGCCAAATATAAAGTTACGTCTAGTTTGACCAAAAAAAAAAAACAACATGCTAGCTAGCTAATACTTCATCCTATACTATAAATATGTGCATATATCTCTAGCTATATACACAAAAAATAAATCCAAAGTTCATAATTATAGCAATGTCGTTTCGTTCATCTCCTTCATCGTTTCAGCTTTTAGCAACACTTATTCTGTTCGCCCTTCTCGTCTCACCCATGTTTGCATCTCCGGTGTTTCACGATAACCAGTTTCATGATAGCGGCCCAAAACAAGATCACGTGGTGGACGGAAAAAACTCCGGCGAGGCATCATCGTTGGAGGATGATAAACACATCATCGGCACCCTCCGTGGAGGTAAATATCAAAATACTTTAATTTGGTAAATATCAAAATACTTTAATGCAATCCGACGTGTAAACTTTTTGAAGGATATGGTTCCGGCTACGGTTACGGTGGTCTTGGCAGCGGCGGCTACCGCAACCGCAACTGCGGTGGTCTGGGGATGCGGCGCGGTGGCTCGAGTTGCATCTGCCACTGCATGAACGGCAGAGTTGCTACTCCTCAGGAAGTGCTCCAATCTGCAGCCACCACCAAGCCATGATCACCCTGCAATTAATGGAGCAAATAATTAATAATAAGCCTGTAATGTAATAATTAATTACCTTTCTATGTTAAAGGTATGAAATAATATTCATATGCAATATTAATACAAAGTATTGTGTATGATATGAACGTTATAAATAAGATGAATATATAAGAAGATTTATATAATATTATGCAATTTGTCTATTAATGTGTAAATTTCGTAAATGCCAAATTGTGTCCATTTCGAATTTATAATTTTAATAAGTATGTATATAATTAAAATCAATCAACTAATCATTTTGACGTGCTGCAAATCACGGCGATGAGTTTTTTTTTTCGTATCTGGAGCAATATCATTTTCGATGTTAGGATGATGATGAACTATTTTCGGTGATTTATATTAGCAACTTCTTGTGGTTGCGACGGTGAGGCTATAATGATGTGGTAGTGATGGTGAAGTTGTGATGGATCGACGTTGAGATTTGAGCTGTAAATGATAATTTTATGTTTGCGAACATTGAAGTATATGGGTTCGTTAACAATGATGGTTGGAAATGAAGTATTATAGAATTAAGAAAATAAAAGAATTATAGAAGTATTTTTACAAGAAAGTACTCCTACTTTAAATGTATTATATTTTTATTAATTTATTATTTTTAGTTATGAGTATCGTGAGTCTATATATTTCACTATTTATCTGTATCGTTGTTTAAATGATTGTACTCCTTCTGTCCCAAGTTAAAGTCAAAATTAATTAAGTTTGACCTTAAAATTGAATCGTTAAATAGTAAATAACATAGAATATTATCCTATTTGATTTTGTCAGATTTTTAGTGTTATACTAAATTTTTACAACTTGTGTTTACACATAATTAGGTCATGTTTGCCAGAAATTATTTCTTATTGCACTGAACTGAACTTGATTGAACTGAACTTTGAAGTGAAAATTAATGTACTAAAAAATGGAATCAACATGATTTAATTAACCTGAACTTCATCCAATTACATTTTTACTAAACTGATGAACTGAATTAAACTGAACGGAACTATTGATAAGTTATTTTCTGAATCAAATGAAAGTGAAAGTGTGCAAATTAGTGTAGTACTAATTTATATTACTTAGTTTTTATAGAAATATGGATTCAAAATAATGAAACCTGCACGCGCGTGATATTTTTATTGTAGAAAAACGAATTACTAACGTGCAACGTTGTAAGGGCATGTGAGGGGTAATTCTTGATACTTTCTCACTTGTCATTGTTTACTCGAAAAAGGAAATAGTAAATCTATACGTTAACTGAAGTTTTAAAGCACAGATTAGCATTTGCGAATTGCGAATTTGCGATCAAACAAATTCTCAGAAACCCAAGGAAAAAACAAATTCACAGTCGTCACGTACGTTAATTCCTTTTTAAGAAGTGAACTTCAGTTCATTCTTTAAATTTACAGTATTATGTTCTTTAGTCTACGCAAAAAAGAAATTATCTGATGGATAGAAAAATAACGCGAGAAAGGATATGAATGGAATACCATTTACAACCTAGCAAACAACGTCATTCGGTTTTAATATTCACATGACCATCTATGCATGTTAAATTTGAGGTTGCTGAATATCATGGAAACCCGTTGAATCCGACCCATATCCAACATTTAGGCATTTGATCATCTATGCGCATGTTGCATGTGTAGATATAACCCGACCCGCACCCGTACTATGCAACTCCAAGTACTATAAGGATCGTTATCAGTTTAAGTTGTCGTTGGTGAGTTTCAACCCCGCCGCCGTTGTAGAATTTTGGTTGCTGGTATCACCAGAGCTCAGCCGTCTCACATGGACTGACTCCAGACTGAACTTCAATGTAAATTTGTACGAAATAATTATATAGTACCGAAATTGACTGAAAGATCAAGCAAAATGAATGATCAAATTAACTGAAAGGAAATTGACTGAAAGATCAAGCAAAATGAATGAAAGATCAAGGTAAAAAGGAATGCTCAAGGGAACTGACCGAAAGATCAATCAAACTGACTAAAAGATCAAGCAAAAACAGTAAATGATCATTCTCTAGGCCCTTGGTCTCAACAAGGACAGGTCTCACCAAGACATGAAATTGGTACGTAAATCTCACGTGGTTTGGTAAACTGCCCTGCTATTTACAGCATTATTTTGCTGTATTGCAGGGCTGCTGCCTGTATATTTAGTATAAAAATTGATTATATTGCTATTTTGATTTATGTTTTATATAAAATTGTATTGATTCAAAACAACAATTACGATAATGTTGTCCAATTGTTTTTAAAAAAATTAATTATGAAGTATATATTAGTGTATTTATTCGTATTATAAGCTGCAAATAAGCAAATACATGTTGTAAATAGCTTGTCTAGGTAAATCCACCATGTTATAAATATGTGCATGAAAACTCTATACCATTCATTCATCATATATCCACCAAATTAATTATAATTTGAGAGCCATGGCATTTCGTTCATCTGAGCTTTTAGCAACACTTGTGCTCTTCGCCATTGTCACATCTCCCATGTTTGTTTCACATTCCAAGGCTTCAAGACTCCTCTGTTCCCATCCCTATTCTGCAAGTAAGGATTTTTTATTTTTAACTGCTAATATTTTTAATTACATATATATTCAGGAGCGGAATTAGGAAAATCACGCAAGATGTTTTGCCATTTTTACATGTTTAGACATAAATGATTGTTGGGTAAATGTTTTTGTTCTTGTTTTGAAGTTCTTGAACCTGGTCCAGTGACCTGGGGTTGCTCGCCGTCGTGTGAGTCGCCGCCGGAGGGAACGTCGAGGGTTAGTATTTGCTCCTTCAACTGCCTTATCGGCTCTGTATTTGCTCGGCTCCGCTGCACCTTCTCGCCGTGATCAGCCGGAGAAATCTATGCAGATCATCTGGATAATCATCGCAATATGCATGCGAAAGATATAATAAACTTATAATATGAATAAATTTGTGTTATACTATCATCGTATTATATTAATCTATCAACAACAATATACTTTTATTATATGTATGTCATATATAAACTGAATTATTTGTGTTCGATTTATATATAAATATTGAATAAAATATATACTAGGATAGAAGTGTTTTAGTCAAAGATTGTGAAATATATAAAGCTTTAGAATTGATGAAGAAAAAACAGAGAATAACGCCCGTTAGGGATGGCATTGGGCGAACTGGGCGTGGATAGTAGACTATCCATGCCCATCCCCATCTAAAATTTTACTATCCATCCCCGCCCATTTACCCATGACGGGTACAAATTTAATATCCATGCCCATCCAGCTGGATATCCATCTCATCTGGGTATCCGTGGATATCCATGCCCATGTTATACCCACATTCCCCATCCGACTTATTAATCCATATTTATAAAAAATTAACCTAAAATCTATTAATTATCATAAAAATTTAAATAAAAGCACTAATAATTCAAATATATTATATTAATAGAACAAAATCATTTATAATATGCTAATCATTAACTTATAAAATTCTTTTATATTTTAAAATAGACCAAACATGCTTAAAAAATGCTAAAATTATATAATATTATTAATATAAATACAAGTAATACTATTAATATTATATATAACGGATATTATACAAGTATTATACGGACGGGTATGGGGCGGGTGGGGCGGGCGGGTATGGGGCGGGTATAAAATCAATATCCATACCCACCCATTTACCCATGGCGGGTTTGAATCCAACATCCATACCCATGGCGGGTATAAAAAACTCATATCCATACCCGCCCCGTTGGGCGGTTGGCGGGCGGGTATCCACCAAATACCCGTCGGGTGCCATCCCTAACGCCCGTGATCCAGCAAAATGATAGCCAAAACGACAGAATCATACAAAAACATGAGAAAAAGCTACTTTAATTAATCCTTTATTTATTCATTTTCCCTTTTGAAATAATTTTTCCAAAAACTTTCACTTATTGCATAAAAAAATAAAAAAGTAAACCCCTTTTGTCCAAGTTGCCGTTGTATATATTCCCATGCCACTCCAAAAACAGCAAACATATGTTGGGGAATTATTGACCTTTTTGCTTTCCTTGTTTTCTTTATTTTAGGACATCGAATTTGTCAGAAATTCGAACCCATGAAGAAAGCACATGATGTGCTTATATTTTATTTCAACTATGTTGTTATAAAATTTGAGAAAGAAAATAGCCTCTCGATTAAATGGGATTATCATCTCAAAATCCTGAAAATTGTCCGAAATCGACTAATTATTTATCAGATTATAGTTTAACTAGATATAACTATTTCAAATTTAAAATAGACTATTCAATATTACAAAAATCAAACTCACTAATATTTAAAAATCTAATTAATAATTCATAAATTGTTAAATCATAACATTGATGACTTGCAACTATCATCATCAATTGAGGGGGCCAATATTTTAGGAATCATCGAAACTGAATTTTGTTTCCACATGCAACATTGTTGTGAGTTTGAATGATAGGCTCCAAAACATTAAAAAAATGGACCACAATCCCCAGAAAATCACAGCATCCATTGAATTGAAATTTATATTATGCAGATGAATTGATGAGAAATTGATCAAAAAAAAAAAAAAAAATCTGATAATTTCTATCAAAACTAAAAATGCATAGCTTAAAAGAGCATATTTTATATATATACTTAATTCATGTTAAAACCACTCAATACATTACTCACCAAAAGAACGGCAGTAATTGAAATACAAATCGAACTTTGTTTAATAAGCATTCAAAAACGCTGCGTTCTTCTTTGCCTTGCCTTTCATCCTCCGGCCACCGCTGCTATGACGTGCAGAAGAAGACGACGACGACGATGACGAGGCGGTGGTGTTTCCGTCGTTGAAGATCAGCGGCAAGTCGCCGGGATCTTCGCCGTCGTGATCGTCGACGGTGGCGATGCGGATGCAGGAGCACCTGTCGAGGGATGCAAAGAAAGCGCTAGCGACGCCGTTGATGATCCACATGGCCACCCCGTCAATCCTGCTGCAGCCTGCCGTCGACGGTGAAGATCGGGACTTGGTGGTGGTGGCGCCGCCGTGGGATTTTAGGTTGAAGAAGGCGGCGCAAGCTCCTGATGAAGTGGTTGCTGCCATGAGTTACTAACAGAAGGTGGCCGGCCGCCGGCGAGCTTGGGAGGGACAGAGGATAGTGAGAGAGAATGTGTGTAACTGTGTGTGTGTGTGTGTGTGTGTGTGAGTTTTTTGAGTTCTCACTTCCCAAATGTTGGACTTTGATTAAACATAAATGATTGCTCCTTGTTAGAAATTGTTTTTAAACTTCATATTTGATTGCTTCACACATTTTGTATTCTTGTACGTAGCCATTTGGATTTTGTATTCAATTTTTTGGAGAAATCAGAATAAGTTTAAAAAAATTGGTTTTCTGCCGGGTTTCGAAACCGGGATCAAAAATATGCGATTGATTTAAGCCAGTGCTACAGAGTTGGTGACATGATCTGCATGACTAATTTATATTACAGAATTACCCGACCGGAATCGCATCAATAATTATGTTTGCGCCCTGATTGCTAGAGTTTATTTCTTACTGCATTGAATTGAATTGAACTAAAAATTAATGTATTGAAAAATGGAATCAGCATGACTGAATTAACCTGAATTCCATTAAATTATATTTCCACTGAACTGAACTGAACTGGATTGAATTGAACTGAACTGATTTACAAATAAACTCTGGCAAACAGGGCCCAATACGGCTCCGGATCCTCTACACCACTTTTGTATCTTTAGACTTTATTTTATTTTTCTATTTTCAAAAAAAAAAAAGACTTTATTTTATTTTTCTTAGACAATTTACTTAGCAAAATTAAGCATCAACTTAATTTAATTTAAAAGATAGAAAAAGAGGAAAAAGAATATACTGTCAGAAATAGATGAAAAGTGATTACTACATAGATTAAATAGAGTTAAGTTAATAAGGACATGTGGCACAATTTAGTTGGTGGAACATGAAGCGGTACACAAAAGTGGTGTAGAGTATCCTGAGCCGCCTAGTACTTAGTGATTGTTGGATCAAATTTAAAAGTGATGATAAGCTCATTTAGTTTCTAAAAGTTTAGTTAAAAAGAACGTAATGAAACCAACGTTTTATTTAATTTGACTGGTTTTACCATCAATTTTTCATACGATAATACTTTGTGCTTGTTGGATCAAATTTAAAAGTGACGATAAGTTCATTTAGGTGACTATAAGTTTAGTCAAAAGTACGTAATGAAACCGTATATATATTTTTTTATTTATTATTTTTTTGAAAAATGTAAAACTTTCATTCAACTTCAAGGTTTTGGAAATCGTACAGAAACGAATGATAAGAAACTCGGGGTGAAACCCAAGAATCATAAAGAAGGGGGTTCGACTTAGCATAATTTGCCAGAGAATGAGCTATAAAGTTCTGACTACGGAGGACCCAATAAGGTCCCAACCAGGAGCTATTCTCTAGCAGGCTTCGAATCCTAAGGACTGTTTCCAGGCAATTCACCGAGCAATCCACCTCTTAGTGCACCATCTGGACAACATGAAGTGCGTCCCCACCAGCTTTACGACCGACTGGTTCATATCTCCTGCCAACACTAGCGCTTGCTCCAGGGCCAAGCATTCAGCCAAGGCCGGGTCGCTGATGTGCGGGATCCTTCTTGCCACAACTCGCAAGAAGTGTCCGGACTTGTCCAGTGCAACAGCGCCTACTCTTGCGTCCCCATTCAGTATCCCAGCATCAAAGTTAATCTGAATACTTGGATCCGGTGGCCTCAAAAGTGTCTGTAGCAACAAAGAGCTGGATAATTCTTCTCTCCAGTTCTGAGCATTCATGTAGTTCCTCAAGTTAGCCACCACTCCTGCAGCAATGAGTTGGCCGCCAACTGAGTCTGCTCGAATATCCTCTTGTTCCGCTGAAACTATATCCCATCACAGACCATCACCACGAGACAGCAGAATTCATCATCCTCATCCTTCAGGAGCTTCCTGAACCACGTTTCTCCCCTCGGCTCCACCGCATCATCAACCTTATGCATCAGGTTGACTGTCCCCCACACGACTCTTGCATATTCACATTCAAAGAATAAGTGAGTCGTCGAATCCTCCTCCTCCATGCAGAACGGACAGGTCGAAGCCACCTCCACTCCTCGTCGTATATTTTTCCTTAATTGTGAATAGCATAATGAGTGACGTTTTATTTAATCTGATTGATTTGACCATCATTTATTTATTATAGTATTCATCATATCATAAAAATTATAAAATGTAACCATTTTGTTTAATTTCGTCGGTTTAACTACCAATTTTTTTTTAATTTGGTCGGTGTAGGAAAACGCTCACAAACTATTACTAAAAGGTAGAATCGACAATTAATTTATCTTAACTTATAATAAAAAATAACTATTTTGTTTAATTTGGTCGGTTTAAATACCAAATATTTAATTTGGACAATTTGATTACCATTATTTATACTACTATTGACGGTCAGATTATAGTACACGTGAAATTTATCATTCATAATATTGAAAATTTTATTTAATTTGGTTAACAGTATGGTAATGTGAATAGTTATCCTAATTAATTTAATCATGTAACTTTACGTAGCCGACCAAAAAAAGTAATTCTCCTATGAGGCAGGACCTAATAAGGCCCATATTATAAGTAAATATACATATGCACTTATTACTATAAATTTCAGGGGCTAATTTATAAATATCCTATTTTAAGTAAATAATGCCCTTTTCTACACTTCATGCCACCTCATCATCTTACATTATTGTCACCACATCCTACTTCGACGCTACCTCATCAAACCTCACTGTCAACTCATCAAACCTCGACGCACCTCATCATACCTCACTGCCACCTCATCAAACCTCGACGCCACCTCATCAAATACCGACACTACCTCAACGACACCTCATCAAACCTCATTTTTTAGATCACAAACCCAATCTTTACAACACAAACCTCACTTTCGACGACACAAAACCTCAACCAACACATACCTCGTTTTAGACTACACAAACCTCAACCTCGATGTTAACAACACAAATCTCATTCTCAACGACATGAAACTCATTATCTGACACAAGTCTCATTTTTGACGGTACAAATCTCATTGTTGATCGTATAAACCTCAACTCCAATGACACAAACCTCAACACAAATTCCATCGACCTCCAACCTCATATATTCTTCGACGACCAATGCCACTATCGCGTCATTGCTGAGTCATAGTCTTATCCCTGCCATGTCACAACTACCACATCACCACTGCCTCGCTGCCACCACTGCCACCACCTTGTTGCTCCCTTGCAAAAACCTTGATTTGCAGCAATTGGAGCCCTCGAATAATACCTGTAACCACCTCAAATTGCGATTTGCAGGGCCGTCATCGTCGTCCTGGAACAAGGCGTCGTCGATCTGGAGCAGTGGGACGTCGCCGTCGTGTGCCGCGTGGAATCAGGATCCTGTCTCCGTCGAGCCTCGTCTGATTAATTGATATGTCAACGGCGTCGGGGAAGAATAATAAACAGGACCGGCCGGCGTGGGGTTTCGCGGAGGATTAACTGCGTCACGGAGATCGTCTTCGTCATAATGGCAGTGATGCATATCGAAAAAATCGCTGGAAAATCAAAGGCCGTGAGGCAAAGGTAGCGCCGGAGAAAGGTTATTGTAATTGTTGCCGGTGAAGGGGGGAGACTGGGGAGACGATGATGTTATTGTAGGTTTTTGCAGAATAGTCCCTATATTTTTATGGATTGTTACTATTGCGCCGAAAATCAAAACATTATATTTTGACCCCAAAACTGCTAGAAAAAGGGCTTGCCTAGCTCTGCCTCTTGGGTGAGGGTGCCTCACCCAAGAATTTGTCGACCAAAAATGTGGATTAATTGGTGTGACTATTCACTGGCAATATATGCTTCTTTTTTTTTGCCTAAATAACCTCATTTATGAAACTAATTCCCAAAATAACATACTTCTAAAACTAATTCCCTAACTAACGCTCTTGGACTAAAATCTAATTAGTATTAAAATCCACACATTTTCATATATTTCAATTAGACCCACAAATTACCAATTAACTTACTCCCTCAATTTAGACATAGCTACCATTTCTTGCTCATCCACCCACTCCATCCTCTCTGCCGACTTGGTTCATGTAAACTGCCCATCCCTTTTACTGAGTTGTTTGTTGTGTTGATGTTGCAGAAAAACTTAAAGCCATAAGTAAGAGTTACCCAATATGAAAAAAACAGTGCTTAACATTGTTTTCCCATATTCTAAAATGATGTATAGCCCATTAAAATTGGATCAGTAGACTAGAGTCCGCCTAATTGCACAAATTCAGTTATTATTTGCCAATTAAAATTGAATCAGTAGAGCCCGCCTCGTGCTCCAAATGACTTGCAACATGCAACATGATCAAGTTCAACATAAAGCTCTACATCAAGGTCCTAGATTTTCAGGCGAAGTCCTTCGGTGCCAAAACCCTGCCATAGTTGATGAAGATGAAGTCAAAATGGGACCTCAAAGGCCAAAACAGAGTAGATCTGGTGTACATTCTCGACGACGGCATGATTCCATGCCGGAAAATGATGCAGATAATGTCCCACGTGGCTGGAACGGAGAAGTACCAGAACTCGAATCTAGGGAGCATCGGCCAGTACTTTACAAGAGTACCAGTTGATAGCTTTTTCTACACTGGAATATTTTCAATGGGAAGGGTACATGGACCAATTAAAGAGCTACTATCCGAAGAAAACCCGGCACAGTACAGAGATACCATTATAAAGGAATATGTTGAGCATCACCAGGCAAAAGGGCATGATGAAACTTCTGCTTTGCTACATTTCAAGCTCTGAGTAGCTAAACTTCAAGAACACAATTTTAATTTGAGTGTCATTGATAATTTTCTGTTTCCAAACATTGAAGGTGGATTGGCCCATAAAGCTATATTCACCAGTTTGATGGATATTTGATGAATTTATCTTCTTCTTTTTTTCCATTTTTTTAATTACTCGGAAATTAGATTTGTTTATGAATTGTTCATTGGTAGTGGAAACATAAAAAAATTACAAATTCTTAATTGAGACTTGTATCAATTGGTCTCAAAATTTTAATATGTAAAAGATCTCATACAAACAAGTATATAAAATTTTATATATATACACACACACATATATATATATATATATATTACAACACATATTTTCAAAAATTAATTGTATATACTTATTTGTATATATATATATATATCATAGGGAAGTTTAACAAAAAAATTCTCAAAATTAATTTATATATTAACTTATAAATACAGTCAAAATTTTCAAAATTTGACTTTAAAAAATGGACTTGCATTTTGACTTTGAGGTGAGATATAGGGATTAGTTCTAAAAAAGAAAATCGAAATACATCATCAAAACATTACTTTCAGGTCTAATTAATTTTTACAGATAGTTGTTGGCAGTTCAAACGTTATTAATATGGTAATTTTTCAGTCAAACCTTTCTATCTGACAATTATCTAAATTTGACTCTAAAATGTAAATCGTACAATTTGAGATGAGATGGAGGGAACAACAAAACAATAAATTTAAATACATCATCAAAATATCTCTTTCAGGTCTAATTAATTTCTACGGATAGTTGTTGGCCGTTAAAACGTTATTAATACTCTGTAGTAATATAGTGTACCACATATTGTTAATATCTCACCAAACCGATGCAAATATATGTTCTTCTCACCAAACTGTTGCAAGTATATGTTCTTCTCGACGGAGACAGGATCCTGATTAATCAAAACATTATATTTTGACCCCAAAACTTCTAAAAAAAGGGATTGTCTGGCTCTGCCTTTTGGGTGAGGCTGCCTCACCCAAGAATTTGTCGACAAAAAATGTGGATTAATTGGTGTGGCTATTCACCAACAATATATGCTTTTTTTTTGCCTAAATAACCTCATTTATTAAACTAATTCCCAAAATAGCATACTTCTAAAACTAATTCCCTAACTAACGCTCTTGGACTAAAGTCTAATTAGCATTAAAATCCACACATTTTTATAAATTTCAATTAGACCCACAAATTACCAATTAACTTACTCCCTCAATTTAGACATAGCTACCATTGCTTGCTCATCCACCCACTCCATCCTCTCTGCCAACTTGGTTCAGGTAAACTGCCCATCCCTTTTACTGAGTTGTTTGTTGTGTTGCAGAAAAACTTAAAGTCATAAGTAAGAGTTACCCAATATGAAAAAACAGTGCTTGACATTGTTTTCCTATTTTCTCTAATGATGTATAGCCCATTCAAATTGAATCAGTAGACTAGAGTCCGCCTAATTGCACAGATTCAGTTATTATTTGCCAATTAAAATTGAATCAGTAGAGCCCGCCTCGTGCTCCAATTGACTTGCAACACGCAACATGATCAAGTGTAAGATAAAGTTCTACATCGAGGTCCAAGATTTTCAGGCGATGTTCTTCGGTGCCAAAATCCTGTCAGAGTTGATGAAGTTGAAGTCGAAATGGGACCTCAAAGGCTAAAACATAGTAGATCTGGTGTACATTCTCGACGACGACATGATTCCGGGCCGGAAAATGATGTAGATAATGTCCCACGTGGCCACAGAGAAGTGCCGGAACTCGATTTTAGGGAGCATCGGCCAGTACTTTACATTCCCGGGTAAATATGAGCTAACAACGACATATTCGAGCCGATACCTTTAAGCTCTTTGATTTGGGTTTCAGCCTTCTTGATCATCTCTGTTGAAGCCGCCGCAGTTTCACGGTCATCGGTGACGATGGAATTTGGCAACGGGCATCGACGTCATGCTCAGCTTAATTTGCATACCATTTTTGAAAGATTGGATGTTTATGGTTTTCGATTGTTTTTGTGATTTGGAATTTTTTTCTCGGATCGGAATTATAGAGCCATGTAGGGTGGGGAACCTGTCGTCTTTCTTGAAAGGGATCAACATTAACATTTGTGGTAGAGAAGTAATTTGGTTGGTAAATTTGCGGATCTAAATGAAACATATAAAAATTTGTGATATTTAAGATTTAGTCCCAGAGTATTAGTTAGGGAATTAGTTTCAGAAGAGTGTTAATTTGGAAATAAGTTTCAAAAATAAGGTTATATAGGTAAAAAAATCGCAATATACAGGAAAATGTGCATTATATTTTCCATTTTGACTATTTGACCGTGTTTAATAACGGTAAGAAGATATTCTCTTTTGACTTAGCATAATGAAAGCTCCCTTAATCAGAACCAGTGGATCGATGTTCCTCCCACGCCGGGAGCTCTGGTTGCAACCACGGTAATTTTCATTAGGCATTAGGAAAAATTGCATGTTTGATTCTTTTTATAACTAAGATGTTTTTATAATAAACAAATCTTTGACAAAGCCAAACATAAGAAATGTTGAGTCTGTTAGAATATGCGTGTTTATAAGTAAAACTAGCTTACATAAAAATCTTTATAGATTATAAGAAAATGGCTATTAGGTCATTACACCGGGTAATTCTTATGGTCGTGTTTTGAATTCTTATGGACCAATTAAAGAGCTACTATCCGAAGAAAATCTGGCAAAGTACAGAGATACCACTATAAAGGAATATGTTGAGCATCACCAGGCAAAAGGGCTTGATGGAACTTCTGTTTTGCTACATTTCAAGTTCTGAGTAGCTAAACTTCAAGGATGTAATTTTAATTTGAGTGTCATTAATAATTTGCTGTTTCCAAACTTTGAAGGTGGGTTGGCCCACAAAGCTATATTCACCAGTTTGATGGATATTTGATGAATTTATCTTCTTCTTTTTTCCATTTTTTAAATTACTCGGAAATTAGATTTGTTTATGAATTGTTCATTGGTAGTGGAAACATAGAAAAATTACAAATTCTTAATTGAGACTTGTATCAATTGGTCTCAAAATTTTAATATGTAAAAGATCTCATACAAACAAGTATATAAAATTATATATATACACATATATATTACAACCCATATTTTCAAAAAGTAATTTTATGTACTTATTTGTGTATATATATATATATATATATATATATATATATATATATATATATATATATATCATACGGTAGTTTAATAAAATGAATCTCAAAATTTTATAAATTTGACTTTAAAAAATGGACTTGCATTTTGACTTTGAGGTGAGATATAGGGATTACTTCTAAAAAAGAAAATCGAAATACATCATCAAAACATCACTTTCAGGTTTAATTAATTTTTACAGATAGTTGTTGGCAGTTCAAACGTTATTAATATGGTAATTTTTCAGTCAAACCTTTTATCTGACAATTATCTAAATTTGACTCTGAAATGTAAATTGTACAATTTGAGATGAGATGGAGGGAATAACAAAACAATAAATTTAAATACATCATCAAAATATCTCTTTCAGGTCTAATTAATTTCTACGGATAGTTGTTGGCCGTTAAAACATTCTTAATACTCTGTAGTAATATAGTGTACCACATATTGTTAATATCTCACCAAACTGATGCAAATATATGTTCTTCTCACCAAACTGATGCAAATATATGTTCTTCTCGACGGAGACAGGATCCTGATTAATCAAAACATTATATTTTGACCCCAAAACTTCTAGAAAAAGGGATTGTCTGGCTCTGCCTCTTTGGTGAGGCTGCCTCACCGAAGAATTTGCCGACCAAATATGTGGATTAATTGGTCTTACTATTCACCAGCAATATATGCGTTTTTTTTTTTGCCTAAATAACCTCAATTATGAAACTAATTCCCATAATAACATTCTTCTAAAACTAATTCCCTAACTAACACTCTTGGACTAAAGTCTAATTAGTATTAAAATCCACACATTTTCATACATTTCAATTAGACCCACAAATTACCAATTAACTTACTCCCTCAATTTAGACATAGCTACCATGTCTTGCTCATCCACCCACTCCATCCTCTCTGCCGACTTGGTTCAGGTAAACTGCCCATCCCTTTTACTGGGTTGTTTATTGTGTTGAGGTTGTAGAAAAACTTAAATCCATAAGTAAGAGTTACCCAATATGAAAAAACAGTGCTTAACATTGTTTTCCCATTTTCTATAATGATGCATAGCCCATTAAAATTGAATCAGTAGACTAGAGTCCGCCTAATTGCACAGATTCAGTTATTATTTGCCATTAAAATATAATCAGTAGAGCCCGCCTCGTGCTCCAAATGACCTGCAACATGCAACATGATCAAGTTCAAGATAAAGCTCTACATCGAGTGCCTAAATTTTCAGGCGAAGTCCTTCGGCGCCGAAACCCTGCCTGAGTTGATGAAGATGAAGTCGAAATGGAGTAGATCTGGTGTACATTCTCGACGACGACATGATTTCGGGCCGGAAAATGATGCAGATAATGTCGCACGTGGACGGAACGGAGAAGTACCGGAACTCGATTCTAGGGATCATCGGCTAGTACTTTACATTCCTGGGTAAATATGAGCTAACAACGACGTATTCGAGCCGAGACCTTTAAGCTCTTTGATTTGGGCTTCAGCCTTCTTGATCATCTCTGTTAAAGCCGCCGCAGAGCCACGGTCATCAGTGACGATGGAATTTGGTCAACGGGACATCGACGTCCTACTCAGCTTAATTTGCAGACCATTTTTGAAAGATTGGATGTTTATGGTTTTCGATTGTTTTTGTGATTTGGTTTTTTTTCTTGGATCGGAATTATAGAGCCATGTAGGGTGGGGAACCTGTCGTCTTTCTTGAAAGGGATCAACATGAACATTTGTGGTAGAGAAGTAATTTGGTTGGTAAATTTGTGGATCTAAATGAAATATGTAAAAGTTTGTGATATTTAAGATTTAGTCCCAGAGTATCAGTTAGGGAATTAGTTTCAGAAGAGTGTTATTTTGGGAATAAGTTTCAGAAATAAGGTTATACAGGTAAAACAATTGCAATATATAGGAAAATGTGCATTATACTTTCCATTTTGACTATTTGACCATGTTTAATAACATTTAGAAGATATTCTCTTTTGACTTAGCATAATGAAAGCTCCCTTAAAAAAACATAATGAAAGTTATTACTGATTACCATAATGGTTACACCAATTCAATATAAAAAAATATCAACCACAGCTAAATGTTTAGCATCAATTCACACACAAGCACACCTACACACACAATGGCAGCTGAATATGATCGGATTGCTGAGCTTCGATCATTCGATGAAACAAAAACTGGCGTCAAAGGGCTCGTCGATGCCGGCATCACAAGAGTCCCACGGATATTCTTAGATCCAGAAGCTACCAACAACTTAGTTGTTGATCAAGATAAAGAAACCCTCCTCAAGTTCCCGATCATCGATCTAGCCGGAGTTGTAACAAATCCGGCCAGGCGCAGAGAGATTATTGATAAGGTAAGAGATGCATCAGAAAACTGGAGTTTTTTTCAGGTGCTGAATCATGGTATTTCGGGAGATCTCATGGAGGAAATGATCAAAACAGTTCAGAGATTCCACGAACAAGATGATGAAGTTAAGAAACAATTGTACACCAGAGATACTTCAAAGGGGTTGTTATTCACTTCCAATTTCCCCTTGTTCAGTTCGCCCTCAGCTAACTGGAGAGACACTATGTACTGCAAAATAGCTCCGGAAGTCCCTTCACTCGATCGTCTTCCCGAACCTTGGAGGTACACTTATGTGTGTTTGTGTGTGTGAAAAGTCAAGTTTCCGAATATATATAATATATGTATATATATATTTCTTGAATATTTTTGCTGCGAGTGAAAAGTTGTGATTCTGATTTTATTTTGTTTTGAGATTCTGATAGGGAAATCATGCTTAAATACGGTAAGGAAGTGATGGATTTAGGGCTGCTATTGCTGGAACTGTTGTCTGAGGGACTTGGACTTGATCCAAATTATCTGAAAGATATTGATTGTGCCCAAGGACTTGCTCTAAGTGGAAATTACTACCCAAAATGCCCTCAGCCTGAGCTCACCCTTGGAGCTTCTAACCATCAAGACGCTGATTTTATCACGGTTCTCCTTCAAGACGATTTAGGCGGTCTCCAGGTTCTTCATCAGAACCAGTGGATCGATGTTCCTCCCACGCCGGGAGCTCTGGTTGTCAACCACGGTGATTTTCTTCAGGTCAAACCCTAATTTTCATTAGGCATTAGGAAAAATTGCATGTTTGATTCTTTTTATAACTAAGATGTTTTTTATAATGAACAAATCCTTGACAAAGCCAAACATAAGATATGTTGAGTCTGTTAGAATAGGCGTGCTTATAAGTAAAACTGGCTTACTTAAAAATATTTATAGATTATAAGAAAATGGCTATTAGGTCATTACACCTACCAATTCTTACGGTCGAGTTTTGAATTCTTTGGTGGTTTTTCAGCTTGTATCCAATGACAAGTATAAGAGTGTGGAACACAGAGTTTTGGCCAGCAAAGTTAAAGCAAGAGTATCAGTTGCGAGCTTTTTCTACACTGGAATATTTTCAATGGGAAGGGTATATGGACCACTTAAAGAGCTACTATCCGAAGAAAATCCGGCAAAGTACAGAGATACCACTATAAGGGAATATGTTGAGCATCACCAGGTAAAAGGGCTTGATGGAACTTCTGCTTTGCTACATTTCAAGCTCTGAGTAGCTAAACTTCAAGGATGCAATTTTAATTTGAGTGTTTCCAAACTTTGAAGGTGGATTGGCCCATAAAGCTATATTCACCAGTTTGATGGATATTTGATGAATTTATCTTTTTCTTTTTTTTCCATTTTTTTAATTACTCGGAAATTAGATTTGTTTATGAATTGTTCATTGGTAATGGAAACATAGAAAAATTACAAATTCTTAATTGAGACTTGTATCAATTGGTTTCAAAAGTTTAATATGTAAAAGATGTCATACAAACAAGTATATAAAATTATATACATATATATATATATATATATATCTCATAGGGTAGTTTTATAAAAAAATCTCAAAATTAATTTATATATTAACTTATAAATACAGTCAAAGTTTTCAAAATTTGACTTTAAAAAATGGACTTGCATTTTGACTTTGTGGTGAGATATAGGGATTAGTTCTAAAAAAATAAAATCCAAATACATCATCAAAACATCACTTTCAGGTCTAATTAATTTTTACAGATAGTTGATGGCAGTTCAAACATTATTAATATGGTAATTTTTCAGTCAAACCTTTCTATCTGACAATTATCTAAATTTGACTTTGAGAATCTCCAGCAACCATCAAATAGGAAAACTTCACTAGTCACGTCATATTAGAGCAAGTCCAACAGCTATGCTAAAATAGCAAAAATGGTAAAATATAGAGGTTTTGGTCTATTTTGAGCTCCAACAACTATGCTATATGGTGCTCTAGAATAGCAATTGGGAGGAGAGAGAATATTTGAATAGGTAAATGTAGAGGATGAGTTTGAGCCTCTATAATTAAATGCTATGATGGATTCTTAATTATTTTTCCTTTTTATCATAAATATTTATGTCAACATTCATTATTTTTCCTCTTTCCTCCCAAAATATTTATTTCTCCCAAATATTCTCCTTCCCATTTTCTCCGCCGAAGGGAAGCCCGTTGTAGCAACCAACGCCGCCAAGCCATTGTTATAACCTCCAGTTCTTGTTCGGTTCTGTATCCATACGTGGCGTCGAAGAGGGCAGTGGTGGGTCTCGCAAAGAACCTGGGAGTTGAGTTGGGCCGGTTCGGCATCCGGGTTAATTTTGTTTCTCCGTTCGGAGTAGCTGCTCCGATGATGGTTGGGATTCTGAAATTAGTCTCAAATTACAAAACAACGATCATCATCATCTTCTACATTTATTTTTCTGATTTTTTCTCCTTCACGTGATCTTTCTTTCCTTTTTCTTTGTTGTCTAATAAATTATATTTAATGTGTTAATTAATGCTGGATAGCTAAAATAGCTTAGCTGTTGGAGTTGAGATAAAAAAATATAGAGAATCCCCAATTTGGACCTCTATTTTAGCATTTCTTGTACCTTAGCTATTGGACTTGCTCTCAATTCAAAAAATAATCTCCAATGCAACCATTTTTTGAAACCTTTAATCACATGTATCAACATTACTTGTTGACACCCTCAATTAGACACCCTCTCAAAATAGATGCTCATATTGATACTTTCAATATTTAATTTACCATATATAAACATTTAATGCATTAATAACAATTCATTTTGTTCAAATATATCATGATGAAGATTGATTCATGATACTTGCATTGGAGAACGAAATTTCATTTTCAATGTTCCTTTATCCATGTCATAGACAATGCCAATAAAAATTCGCCAAATGGCTCTTATAAATATGGGTGAGCCTCTTTGCATTGGAGATGCTCTAAAATGTAAATTGTATAATTTAAGATGAGACGGAGGGAATAACAAAAGAATAAATTTAAATACATCATCAAAATATCTCTTTCAGTTCTAATTAATTTCTACTGATAGTTGTTGGCCGTTAAATACTCTGTAGTAATATAGGGTACCGCATATTTTTAGAATATCACCAAACTAATGCAAATATTTGTTCTTCTCCACCTATAAAAGCGGATGCAAATGCAGGAAAAGAAAATTGCAAATCAAAATCTCAAACATAAAAGAGTAAAAATAGAAAAAATGTCTAAATTCATCAGTATTTTCTTGGTAGTCATCTTCAACTACATGATGCTTCCCACGAGTGCTGCGCGTATCCAGCATCAGGCAACTCAAATTTTTTTCCCTTATTCAGAATTAAATCAATAGATTGAGAATTTTTTTGCATAAAATTCATTATTTGTTTGAATTTCTCTAATTTATTTTCGTAAATTTTTCTTATTTCAGGAAGCACAGAAGATGAACGAGAATAAAGAAGTGAAGAGCTGCGACGATGCGGCCGACAAGGCTGATTGTCTGATGCGGTCTGTCGCGGCTCACGTCGATGACAGAGGCGGAAATAAAATATATTTTTACTGGAAGGACCGTGGACAGTAAAAATAATAGATTAAACAATACAAGTAAAATTATTTTTCAAGAGTGTATTTTACTATTTTTCCTTCATAAAATTCTAATAAAATGCAACACTTTAAACAGGTTTAGTTGCATAGACTTCGAATATTACTGCAGTATTTGCAAATATGATGATTTAAGGAAGTATAAAATATTCGGTATTCATAAAGAACAAAATCCAATGAGGGCACGATATTAGTAATCTACACAAATATTAGAGTAGAAATACACAAAATACAGTACTACTTACATTAACCAAATCATTAAATTTATCTACATTTTATGTTCTTACAAGAAAATTCATTTGAGAAATTCATTTCAGATATCAAGTTGTAAGTATAACAAAGAGCGTTTACAAGAAGATTGAGAGGAAGAATGTCCAATTATAATAAAAGAACGAACAACATTGTCACATAAAAAATTTTATTCACTTGATCTAAGAGTTCATTTAGGCCATGGTTGCTAGAGTTTGTATGTAGTTCAATTCAATTTTGATAGAGAGAATTTTACAAGACACCATTACTGTTTGTAAAAGTGTCAAAAAACACCATAAACTTTTAAAACCTCAAAAAACATCACTAAACTTTTGATTTCACTCCAAAACCCATCACATGTGTAAACATCCGTTTGATTTAGCTGTTTGCCTCAGTTTCCGTTTGGGGTTAATGCCCATTTATATTTTATTGGAAAATGGTTATTTATATAAAGAAAAATGAGTTTTTTTTTATAAGAAGAAAAATAAGTTGGGTTGTTCATTTTTAATTTACTTTGGCATGTTCCTCCTTTGAAAGCAAAATAAATATTATTCATTTTTTTTATATATTTTCAGTACAGATAATGTATTCAAATTTGTTTCAGTTCAGTTAAATATATTTAGATTTTTTTCATTTTAGTTAAAGATATTTAGATTTATTTTACGTTTAAATATATTTAGATTTACATCAGTTCAATTAAAGACATTTAGATTTATTTTACATTTAAATATATTTAGATTTATATCAGTTCAGTTAAAGATATTTAAATTTATTTTAGTTTAATCAAATATGTATATTTTTCAGTTCAATTCAATTTAGTTCAATTCAACAAAGAAATAAATTCTACCAAAACGCAACCAACGTTTTAAAAAAAAAAAGTTAAGGAGTACATATTTTGCTTTCATAGGAGGAACATGCTTGCAACCCATCTCATTTTTCTTTATATAAATATTCCATTTTCCAATAGGACATAACTACCGCAAGCTTTAGCAAACGGAAGTTGAGGCAAACGGAAGTTGAGGCAAACAGCTTAATCAAACGGAAGTTGGCACTTGTGGTATATTTTGGAGTAAAATCAAAAGTTTAGTGATGTTTTTTGAGGTTTTAAAAGTTTGATGGTGTTTTGACATTTTTACAAACAGTAGTGGTGTTTTGTAAAATTCTCTCGTTTTGATATAATTATAGTTTTTCAATTCAGATAAATATATATTTATATTTTTTCAGTTCAATTCACTTCTTTAATTTCAATAGTGGATCGTGGAAATCAGCCTCTACACAGAAGAATAAAATCTAAATGCATCGGATTCGTTTGGAGATCAACGTTTAGTTGTTAGATGTTTTTGGTACGTTTTATTACTACCCACCAGAGATGGAAAGGTTTGACCGAAACGTTTTTTTATGAAGTAGCGGTCATGAAGTATAATTTATTATTACTTATTTTATGTGTGTTTTCTTTTTTTAAAAATATTAAAATACTTGAAATTTTTACAATGGCGTATGTTAGTTCGGCTCATTTTAATTTCGATATGGGTAAAACTTCAAATATAAATTGAAAAATATTTTAAAATAATATATAATCCTAGAAAATATTGATTAAAATATATTAAATGAATATATAAAATAAAATGCATGGATCTTGTAAACTAAATTTGGATTTGTATTTACGGTATATATTTACATAAGATTAGTTTAGAAGAATTCAATTAAAAAATGAAATTTGTGAGAAATATACATAAAAAAAATACTTTGTAACATTTGTCTAATTAAATTTTGCAAACGCGTTTCAAAAATTAAATATTTTACCAAAGCAAATAATTAGAAAACAATCCACACCAAACACTAAAAGATTTAATTGAACAATCAACTATCTATATTTACCCAAAAAATAAACGCTTTTTAAACTCTAGTCGAGACCGTCATAAAAACATCACTTATCACCTTCTGATCAAATTAATTTATACGATTTATACTGTGATTTTTCGGTCAAACCTTTCCATCTCTTACGTGTAGTAACAAAACGTACCAAATATCGTTAGAAAATATCTCGCCAATTAATGCAAATATTTGTTCATCTTCCCCTATAAAACTGAAGACAAATGCACAGGAAAAGAACATAAATTGCAAAGCAAAATCTCGACACAAAGAATAAGCAGAAAAAAATGTCGAAGTTCATCAGTCTTTTCTTGGTAGCCATCGTCTTCAACTACATGATGCTTCCCACGATTGCTGCGCGTATCCAGCCTCAGGCAAGTCAATCATTTTCCCTTATTCAGAATCAAACCAATAGAATTATGAAAAGTTTTGATTAAAATTCATTTTTGGTTTGAATTTCTGTAATTAATTTCGTACATTTTTTTAAAATCAGGAAGCACAACAGATTGAGAAGATTAATGACGATGGAGAAGTGAACAGCTGCGACGGTGCCGCCGACAAGGAAGATTGTCTGGTGCGGCGATCTCTCGTTGCTCAAGTCGATTATATCTGTACTGATTGTGTTGGTCCGTCTCCACCCCTAGGTCTCTTACTTTAGAGTTCCAATTCGTATCCAATATAATTCTCCCACAAACGGTGGTTTCATTTAAAAAATAAAATAAAAATTGTAGTGGTCCGTCTCATGGCTGAACGGAATTTATACCTCTATTTATTTTTTGAAATTCGGCTGAATTGAAAGCCATTTATTTTGTAAGGGTTCTCAATTTGTGATGGGTTGTTTAAAATATTCAATTTCTTTTTTTGGGTTTTTTTTTTTTTTTTTTGCCAGTGCGTCTATATATAAAGCGTATAATCAAATGGGATCATAGATATAAAAGCTTAAGAAATCGTACTTAAATGGTTATAAAGCACGATTTTCACATTTAAATATTTATCCTAAACACGGCCTTAAGCAGATTTAGCTCTACTTTATATGTTGTGTGAGATATCAATCGAATTTATAATAACGGTTTAGAATATGTATAATAGTTGTTAGATATAGTAATTACTTATAATAAGTCAAAAGTCAATCTAAAAAATTGGTTCCAGTAACATTTGATTTTGATGAAAACTTAATTTTTCAGCTAATAAATATCTATTGTACTAATGAAATGCGTTTTTCAACATAAAATTTGACCAAAATAAATAAATAAATCAAATACCAAAAGTCAACTTACAATTTCCAATTTGGTTATCAATCAGCTTTTGTCAGAGTATGGCCCTATTTACCCGACCTTATCTGTAGATCAGTTCAGTTCAGTTCAGTTTAATTCAGTTCAGTTCAGTTCAGTGAAAATGTAACTGCTGAAATTAGGTTAATTCAGTTATGCTGATTCCATTTTTCAATACATCAATTTTACTTCAGTTCAGTTCAGTTCAGTTAAATTTAGTTCAGTTCAGTACATGGTGGAAATAAGCTCTAGCAAACAGGGCCTATATCACTTTGATTATCTTATCCCTAAAGTATAAAGCTAATTCGCTCCATTTTTTATGTGTAAAATGGACAGATTTGTAAATTTACACTTAGGCCCTGTTTACCAGAGTTTATCTGTAGATCAGTTCAGTAAATTTAAATTTTTTTCAGTTCAGTTCAATTCAATATACTTAAAATTATTTCAGTTCAGTTCAGTATATTTAAAATTATTTCAGTTCAGTTCAGTTAAATAAATTTAAATTTAATTCAGTTCAGTTCAGTTCATCAAATTTCCTTTTATATGATGATGACATTCATTAATAACAAATGAAAATATATTATTTTTATTTTAGTTCAATTCAAATCAGTTCAGTCCAATTTAGTTCCGATCCCCTAAATCGACTCAACCAAATATAATATGTCTTCATTATATGACAATTTGGAATTAGTTCAGTTCAGTTCTATTCAATCCAGTTCAGTTTAGTTCAGTTCATATCCTCTTAAATATAATTTTATGATATACAACTCAATGACTCATATTCTCTTTAATATAATAATATTATGATGTACAACTCAATGACTCAGATACCCTGAAAAATACATGGCTATGATATTCAACTCAATATATTTCTTTAATATACCATAACCTTTACTTTTTATACATCCAATATAATTATTTGAATCGTGATTCATTTAAATCGACTCAACCAGATATAATATGTCTTCATTATATGACAATTTGGAATTAGTTCAGTTTAGTTCAGAACAGTTCAGTTCAGTTCATATCCTCTTAAATATAATTTTATGATATACAACTCAATGTCTCATATCCTCTTTAATATAATACTATTATGATATACAACTCAATGACTCAGATCCCCTGAAAAATACATGGTTATGATATTCAACTCAATATATTTCTTTAATATACCTAACCTTTACTTTTTATACATCCAATATAATTATTTGAATCGTGATTCATATAAATCGACTCAACCAAATATAATATGTCTTCATTATATGACAATTTGGAATTAGTTCAGTTCAGTTCGTTTAAGTTCAGTTCAGTTCAGAACAGTTCAGTTCAGAACAATCCAGTTCAGTTCAGTTCAGTTCATATCCTCTTAAATATATTTTTATGATATACAACTCAATGACTCATATCCTCTTAAATATAATTTTATGATATACAACTCAATGACTCATATCCTCTTTAATATAATAATATTATGATATACAACTCAATGACTCATATTTCCTGAAAAATACATGGCTATGATATTCAACTCAATATATTTCTTTAATATACCATAACTTTCACTTTTTATACATCTAATATAATTATTTGAATCGTAATTTATTTAAATCGATTCAACCAAATGTAATATGTCTTCATTACATGACAATTTGGAATTAGTTCAGTTTAGATTAGTTTAATTCAGTTCAGAACAATACAGTCCAGTTTAGATAAGTTCATATCATCTGCACTATAATTTGATGACATTTAACTCAATTCAGTTCAGATTATATCACCTCAACGTGTTTTATATTTAAATAATATAAAAATGTATTTATATATATATTTCAGTTCAGTTCAATATATTTAAAATTATTTCAATTCAGTTCAGTTCAGTTCAGTAAATTTAAAATTATTTCAATTCAGTTCAGTTCAGTTCAGTAAATTTAAATTTATTTTAGTTCAGTTCAGTAAATTTAAATTTATTTCAGTTCAGTTCAGTAAATTTAAATTTATTCCAGTTCCGTTCAGTTCAGTTCAGTACAGCAAAAAAAAAACTCTAGTAAACAGGGCCTTAGTTGTTTGTTGAATACAATTAAATTTTCCAAATAAATACAATATACATATACTTATAAAAGGGTATTTTAGAAATTGTACACTCATCTAATTTGGAAAGATTGATTCCAGTCACCATATAAAGATATTTAACTTTAGAAATTTTACATGAAAGATTGATTCCAGTCACCATATAAAGATATTTAACTTTAGAAATTTTACATGAAAATAATGGTAGACTAAGGCCCTGTTTACTAGAGCTTATTTCTTGATGTACTGAACTGAACTGAACTGAATTGAATTGAACGGAACTGAACTGAACTGAAGTGAAAATTGATGTATTGAAAAATGGAATCAGCATGACTGAATTAACCTGAATTTCATCAAATTGCATTTTCACTGAACTGAACTGAACTGAACTGAACTGAATTGAATTGAACTGAATTGAACTGAACTGAAGTGAACTGAACTGATCTACAAATAAGCTCTGGTAAACAGGGCCTAATTTTAATTGCCTTATAAGTAGATTTTTCTTTTTAAAGTTTCCGTGGGTTCAAATTTCTCATATGTTATATCTTACCTTATTTCATTCAAATTATTTGTAAATATTAATATTAAATATCATAATATGCCTAAATCTTTACATTGTCAAATTTCCTCTCAATATTGCTGTGAAAAAAATAAATTTATATTTAACTTTTAATAAAATATTTTCATATACCGGGTAACGCTCGGTGTACTATTACTAGTTCAATTTTAATTTTAATTTTTGGGAAATAGTGATTTCATTTCAGGTTATTAAAATAATCTCCAATATACTAGTTTCAAGAAACTAGTTAACAAGTGAGTTGGCGCATTCTGAACCCGTGGAACTTAAAATTGTACTCCTCCACACTGATGGCGGCACCTCCTAACCACTTTCTCAATGCCCTAGCAAACCGCCCTCCACCCCTAAGCGCCTGCCTCCCCTGAAATCCAGAAATTGCTCCAAAAACACTCTATAAGGGGGAGATAGCCTGCTTGGTTACCCGACAAGAAGCAGAATCCTTAGCATCCCATTATCGGAACGCACTAGTTGGTAAATTTGCAAAGGGGAAACCATCCATGGAATCCCTCCAAGAATCTTTCAAATCGGTCAACTTCAAAGGGAAATACCAATTGGGCTCCATAGATTACAGGCATATACTCATTCGTTTTCAGTTCAAAGAGGATTATCAGAGGCTTTGGCTCAAGGGTAATTGGATTTTCAACGGCTCGCCGATGAAGGTCCTAAAATGGACGGTTGATTTTTCGCCGGAAGCCGAGTCCTCCATCGTTCCATTGTGGGTCAACATCCCTAAGGTACCCATATTTGTCTACAATCATGCTATGATTGAATCAATGGGTAACCAGATAGGGAGTTTCATCAAATGGATATAGCTACAACCACTCTATCTAGACCATCTGTAATCAAAATATGTGTTGAAGTGGATGTTGAACTCAAACTGCCAAACCACATCAGAGTTGGAATAGAGGAGGATGGGGTAGAGTATGGGGTTGAAAAATTGCTTATTGACTTTGAGGGTCTCCCCTGCTACTGTTTTAACTGTAAATGTATTGGGCATAGTGATGATCAGTGCATACAGCTCCATCCTAATTTAAAGAGGTTTAGACAACATGGGAATCATTCAATGGTACATCATAATGTGAACAAATCACCAACTGGTCCCAAACCTCAGTTGAACCCCACAGAATGTTGTTGTATTGCCAGAAATACAAGTGCTGAATGGAGGAAAGAATAAAGGCTTTGTGGCTAAGGTTCAGGATGTAATTACTGGGTCCTCTGGTATTTCTGCTCAAGAAAACGCCAAAACCATCCATGCTGAAAAACAGAAGGCCTTCTATCATTCAACCTACAAAAGCCAAAAATGACATATGTCCCTAAACCTACCACCACTGACCCAAAGCCTGTTATGGTTGAAGGGGATTCTCTGCAAAAATCTCAGTCAGTGGAGATTAGAGAAACTGGAAGTAGTTCTCAGTCTGATCCTTCACAACAGATGCAAGCAGGGGCTAGCAGTTCTATGAGCTCAGATGGAATTATTGAGTTTGTGCCTGATTCTCCACCGACACCTGCAAATAAAGTTGTAGCTTCTAGAGAATTTCCTACTCACTCACCACATCAGTCTCACACAGACACAGATGGTTTTATCACCCCAAAGCACAAAAAACGCTTTCATGATTCAAAGGATGATCTAAACCTGAGAATGACCACAGGTATCTCCTTTCCTATAAATCCTTATGATACTGGTCTGTTTCTATTTTTGTCTCAAGGTAGAAACAGGAATCAGCTGCCATTGATAATGGAGGAGGAAGATGACACACTTAGAGAGGAGGATATTTTTAAGGAGGCTGATGAGTTTCTTTCTGAAGGCTCTAAGGATGAAAGTGATGCCTCTCCCCCAACTCTATCTCACACACCTATTTCTCAGCATGGTAAGAGCAAGGTGAGCACATCTAAAATTCCACTGAAAACCTTTTTTACTCAGGTAAATAGGTTTATGACTGGAGCATCAAAAAGCCAAAAATCTGTTTTATGATGTGTACAACTTTAAAGAATAAATTGCTTGTCTGGAATATAAGAGGTATGGATACCTCAATGGAAAGATTAGAAAGCATGATTCTAAACCATAATTTCCAACTTATATGTTTAATTGAGCCATTGCACAAAAATGATAAATGTATGTGGTATATGCATAAACTCCATTACAAGCATTTTTTTAAACTCTGCCTCGGGGTATATTTGGTTAATGTGGAATGATGATCTTCAGGTCAATCTTACACAAAACCATAATCATTTCCTTCAAGTTTCCATTTCATGTCAACTCACAAATGCTTTTTTCGATGCTGTTTTTGTATATGGTGCCAGGAATGTAGTTGGTAGAAGAACTCTGTGGCATAACCTTAATCTTATTACATGCCCTGACACTATTTTCATTGGTGACTTTAATGCTTTCACATCCATTTCTGAGTATAAAAGGTCCATCATCTCCCAATCTTGCTAGCATCTCTGATTTCAATCAGTTCATAGATAATCTAGCTCTAGAAAGTGTTAATACTGTTGGGAATATCTTTACTTGGTCTAATGGTAGACTTAGAAATCCAACAATTGAGAAATTGGACAGAGGCTTGTGCACTTCTTCCTGGAATTTGAGGTTCTCATCCTCATCTATCCAAGTACAGAACAAACAATCCTCAGACCATTGTCCTCTTTTTCTCCAAATTGGTAGTCATATAACATCTAGTCCTAGGTCATTTAGATTTTTAAACACTTGGCTAAAAAAAAAAAGAACTCATGTCTTTCATTATAGCTAACTGGGAACAGTGTATTAATGAAGATGGCATGCTAGGTTTTTTCTTAAAGTTACGGAGATTAAAAAGGAACCTCAAAATTTGGAATAAGGATGTTTTTGGTGATATCAATAAAAATGTTGATATTGCTGTGGAGACCCTTAGATTACAGGAAATTCAGTATGACTCTTTCACAAATGACCATGAACTCTCTGAGCTCAATAGAAAGAAAGCTCTTCTTATAAGAGCCATAAAGGAGAGGAAACACTTCTGGAAACACAAGTCCAGAGTGAAATGGTTGAAAGATGGAGATGAGAATACTAAAAAATTTCATAACTCTGTTAAGGAGAAAATGAAGAGACTTAGCATCACTAAAATCAAAGCAAGGGATGGGATATGGCTTGATGAGACCTCTGAAATTGAAAATGAGGCAGTATCCTATTATGAAGAGCTTCTCTCATCTGCCAGTCACCCTGACCAAGGCTTGTTTTACTCTCATTTCCTTTCCAAAATTCCAACATCCATCACATCTAAGGAAAATGATAGATTAATTCTTCCTGCAACTCATGATGAGGTTAGGGGTATTGTTTTTGGACTTAATAAAAACAGTGCTCCTGGACCAGATGGTTTTACTGCTTCCTTTTACATTAAATGCTGGGATATTATAGCAATGGATGTCACCAAAGTAGAAAATGAATTCCTTTCTACTGCTACCATCCCCAAAGGAATTTCATCCATATGGATAACAGTAATCCCAAAAAAAGTCTCTCCCATGTCTTTTGATGATTTTAGACCCATCTCCTTGTCTAATGTTATCAATAAGATTTTCACAAAGCTGCTGATAGAAAGGATGAGGCCCCTTATGAATAAGCTACTCTCCTAACCAAACTGCTTTCATGAGAGACAGAGACATCTCTGATAATGTTATCTATCTAAATGAAATGGCCAGGCATATAAATAGGAAAAGCGGAGATCCCAACTGCATTTTTAAACTAGACCTTAGGAAAGCTTTTGATAGAGTTAGTTGGTCCTTTCTAAACAGTGTGCTACTTAAATTTGGTTTCCATGGTCTTTTTGTTCACTGCATCATGATCTAGCACAATACTGGTTTTCAGTGCTCATTAATGGTAATGCATGTGGTTTCTTCAAGGCAACCAGAGGTATAAAGCAAGGGGACCCCCTATCTCTTTTCCTCTTTAACTTATTTTCTGAAGCATTCAGTAGAAGCATCTCTTTTGCATTTGAAAATGGAAAACTACACTATTATGATTTACCTAGAAATGCCATTAACATCTCACACCCCTCTTATGCTGATGACACTGTCATTTTTATGAAAGCCTCAAAAATCAGTCTGACTAGGCTGAAAGCTTTCCTGGTTCAATTTGAAATTGTCACCGAACAAAAGATAAATTTTGAAAAGAGTGATTTTTATGTTGGTAGACATGCATCCCTAGCTAGAATCCATCGTATTAGAAACATTTTAGGAATGAAAAAAGGTTGTTTTCCTTTTAAATATCTTGGATGTCCAATTATCCAAGGTAGGTCTTTAAACATCCATTTCTAACCTGTGGTAGAAATGGTGGAAAGAAGTCTCAATAATTGGAAAAATAAGTGGCTTTCCTCTGGTGGAAAGCTCACCCTTATCAAATCATGCATATATCCACTCCCACGGCATATCTTCTCTGTCATAGCACCAACAAAGCATATCATTAAGGTCGTAACTAGAGTGATTTCCATTTTCTTCTGGGGGAGAGTTAGATTTAAAACCAAAAAAAACCTGGAAAAACTGGAATGATATGTGTTTTCCCATCTCACAAAATGGCCTTAATGTTAGAACTTTCTCTAGTATCATACTGGCATGTTCTGTTAAGTTATGGTAAAAGTACCAGGTAGCCACTGCCCCTTGGACTCTGTTCATTGCTTCACTACCTGCTTCCTATAGGACATCACCTATATGGAAAAAGGGTCTGTTGGTTGATGAATTTGCCACACAGCATATTAGGATCATACATGGACTGGGACCATGCATTTTCTAGAAATCAAAATGGACCCAATGGGGCATTTTAATGGATTTTATCCCTCGGGACCAAACTATCATTCCAGAAAATGCTACTGTGGCTGATTTTATCACCAACAGAGACATGTTTCTGCCTTTCATTTCCCCATGGTTACCACCTAATGCCTTCTCTTTTTTGCAGGAAACTACAATAATGACTCACATAGATGACATTTTAATATGGATGCCTGATTTAAGAGGACAATTCACTTTCAAATCTGCTTGTCTCATGTTGAAAGAACAAAGAGGTACTTCTTAGTTTCTCTCTAACCTTTGGAATAGAAGAATTTCAAAGAAAATATCCATCTTTATGTGGAGACGGTTTAACTCACTGCTACCTTTTGATAATGTTCTCATGTTTCATGGATTTCAATTTCCCTCTAAGTGCTGCCTATGCTCTTCAGCAGATTCTATTGATCATTTCTTTAATGAATGCCAACTACCTGTTTTAGTCTGGAAAAATGCTCTCATTTTAGCTGGCATAAATGATCAACCATTCAATTTTGGAGTAAATTATCTTTTTACTTGTCTTTCTCTGGTCACACAAAGTTGCAATCCACAATAACTCACAATATAACTTCATATATATGCTAGAGTCTGTGGAAGGCAAGGAATAAAATGCTTTATGAAAATATCAGGCCAAATGCAAATTCCATTTTAAAGGAAATCAAGGATTCAGTATTTTATTCCTTGATTGTTAAACCAGTGCATATAGATAGACAATTTGATATTGACATGTTTTCTAATAAACTTCTACCTTTAAGTACCAGAACCTCTAAACCTAAGATCATCACAGTCAAATGGAAGAAACCTACCCAAGGTTTAAAGATTAATGTGGATGCTTCTTGGTTAAATGGGAAAGCTGGTTTAGTATGCATAATTAGGAATATATGGGGCACTGTTATTGTTGATGCAGTATGGTATGTAGATGCTTCTTCTCCATTAGAAGCTGAGCTCAAAGCAGTTAGGCATGGTATCATGCTTTCATCATAGAGTCTGACTGCTTGTTTGGTATATCTATGATTATAAATCCAATCACTGCACATTGAAAACTTTTCATATTGGCAGATGAAGTTAATAAGTTGCTAGGGGGAAATATTTTGATACATGCTTTTAGGGAATCCAACATTGTTGCAAATGCACTTGCAAGACACTCTCTTGGCAATATGTTATCTGGTTCTATAACAGCTGATATCCCACCCTATATCAAAGCCCTTATCGTAATGGATTTAAATGGCCCTCCAAACTTGAGGATATTGAACCATCTGTAAATACTGTTCTGGTACTGCTGATATGTTTCTCTAATGACATGTACACTTCAAGTCATCAGCTGCTAGAATCACTTTCAACTGGCTGGGAGTACAAATGAACAAACAGCATGATAACCAACACCACACTCAGCTGCACCACAATGAGGAGACTGGATATTCTGGCAACTTTGGTGCTTTTTCTGTGAGATTAAGACTAGGAAGTAAAGTTTTTATAGGTTGAATTGTGTCTCATAGTGATTCACTAACAAGCAAGTGGATACTTTCCTTCCTCTGATCTTACTCTCCTTCTTTCTGACACATTATGAGTTATATTCTTAGCTCTTTCTTTATGATGGCTAATTTTTTGAGCCAGTGTAGTACTGTCTACTACACCAAGAAGTTCCTTACTTTGTTCATTCTTGTCCCTAACTGAACTAATTTTGGGACTTGGTTTGTAATTATTTTCTTTAAGTTTTCATTGTTATTTCATGGTTTAGGGTAACCAATATACACCCCCCACATACGTTGGTTTGCTCAAAAAAATTGTTCTCCAACACTTCTAAGCTATTTAGAACATATGTTGTCTTTCACAAAGTAGATCAAATTTGCATGCACCCTTGCTTCCATCACATTCGGGTCTAGCATCTGATCCTCAAACACCTTCTGTTCTTTAGAACCAAATGCCATCACAAGCCATGACGATCAACTCCCTCCTAGTTATCTTTGTATTAATCAGAATTTATTTGAACCACTGATGACCACTGCTACGCGACAAGCTCTACATGTGTATTTGGAAAATTTATGAATCTATTTTTCATGGGACGGAGGAGTATATAACTATTTATATAATTTATACTAATTCAGAAGAAAAAAAATTGACTTGGCTTTTGGTTTGAAATAATCTATCAATTTGATTTTGTTATCACGGCCACAAAGGCTATTGTGTTTAATGTTTATGTTGATTTCTACATGTTTTTCTACAAATTTTGTTATAGGAAATCCCATTGTTTTGTGCTAATTTGGTTATTTTTTAATTTCCAACCTCGCTAGGTATTATTGAGTGGTGGTGGATTACGATGGATTGACTCTGGCTAACATGAGAGAAGACTTGTTAGCAGATTTGGTGTATGATAGGATAATATTTATAAATAATTATAATTACACATTTTATACACACCGATATATAAAACATAACGTAATAATTAAAGTGTAAGATCAGGAAATAGTAACACCCATTAAAATAGCTCATTTTAATGAGAATTTTTTTTTTCACAAATGGGATTTGATAACCAGGGTAGAGAAATGAGGTATCATTTGAATTAGTCCGTTATCTTTGGGCTGGGCCGATTTAGCTAGTAGTATTTTGGGTAAAATGTTTATATAACCCCCATTATGTGCATATATAACCATGACCAAAAACCCTGCAATTTTCTCGTTCGATTTTCGGTGATCCCAGAAAATCGAACCAGCAATTGAGGATGACGGACGCGAATACAATCGCAGCTTTGTACTCGGGGCTCTCGCTCACAGAGGAGGAGAGACAAGCGCCGCAAGGACCACCGCGGACGTCGCAGTTGGATCACAAAAAGCTTTTGATCGGGAAGCTTCTAGCGCCGAGGAGGATTCCGGCAACAGATGTGCAGAGGTGCTTTGCCAAGCCTTGGAGATTGAACGCCGAATTAAAGGTAAAAACCCTAGCTGAAAATATCTTTCAGTTTTCGTTTCCAAACGTCAGATCGAGAAACAGGACGTTGGAGACGCAATCGTGGATCATGGACGGCAACCTGCTTGTACTTCAAGAATCCAGAGGTGATGGGGCACCGACGGATATGGTGTTTGATAGGGTTCCGTTCTGGATTATTGCGCATAATCCTACACATGACCAGATGAATGTGGATACAGCACAGGATGTGGGTGATGCGATCGGAAAATTCATAGATATCGAGAGAGACGAGGATGGAGAACTGATTGGGAAGTTCCTCCGAATCCGTTGCGAGATCGATATATCCAAACCCATCAAAAGGGTTCAAATACCGCCACGATCGACCAACATGCTCGCGTTGCAATACGAGAAACTTCCTGACTTCTGTAGCTTTTGCGGCATTATTGGGCATGTTGCAAGAGGTTGCGCGAGCCGGTGGGAGGTGACAGCTGACAGGAGGAACGAAGTTAACTACCTGGAGGGTATGCGTCTCAAACCGAGACGCAACCCTTTTCCGAACAACAGGAACCCATGGAACAAGTCACCGCAAAGGGATTATACGGTGAGGAAAGAAGATAAAGAAGAGAAAGTGGCCGGGAAGGAGATTATGCGGCTGAGGGGATGGATGTAGAGCAGCCGCAGATATCTCTATCGGAGCTTGTGGAGAATTTTGAGGCAATCGACGTAGCAAAAGCGCTTGATTTGCAAATATTGGTATGGAAACATATGCGTCCCTTTGGGGAGAGGCGCTTACTTGAGCAATTTCGGAAAGAAAAGGAAAGAGAGATCTCCATAACACAAAAACAGCGTGTTAGGGAGCTTTTGGAACAATTTCGTGTCGAGTTAGAGGATGGGATGGAGCTTCAGGCCTCGCCCCTGATGATGGAGGACGAAGAAGCGGAGCTCGCTCGACAAGAGAATGAGAAGCAGTGAATGAAAAAAACACGGCGCTCGATAGAGGAGCAGCGAGAGGATGAGGCTCGGGGTGCGGCTGAGATGCAGTGTGCGGTCAAGACGCATCGCTCGGGAGAGACGCAGCGATTGAACCAGCTGTTGCGCTCGGACGAGATGCATCGAATGGACGGTGCGCAGCAAGCGGGTGGGATGGAACACAGGGGCGAGAAATCGCGTGCGATGATCCTAGTGGACGTGCCAGTGGACACCGAGCGCGCCCAGCAGCTAAGCGGGACGAGCAGCGAGCGTGACGATCAGCGTCTGGCTCGGACCAAGGCTCGGGGTGCGGCTGAGATGCAGTGTGCGGGCACGGCGCATCGCTCGAGGGAGACACATTAATTGAACAAGTTGTTGCGCTCGGACGAGATGCATCGAATGGATGGTGCACAGCAGGCGGGCGGGATGCAGCGCTGGGGCAAGAATTCGCGTGCGATGATCCTAGTGGATGTGCCAGGAGACACCGAGCGCGTCCAGCAGCTGAGCGGGACGAGCAGCGAGCGTGACGATCAGCGTCTGGCTCGGATCGAGGCTCCTATTCTGGTCGATGACGATGGGCCTGAATATGCCAGCCACGATGCGAGGAATTACGAACAGGGGCAGCACCGAAACCCATCTGAAGGGAGTGGAGGTCAGGATGGCACTGAAGATAGCAGTCAGGCGGCTATCATGCAATTTCCGGCGTCTGAATCATCGCCGAGAAGTCGAAAAAGGGTGGCACAACAGGTTTCACCGTTGAGTCCATTCCTTGTGCCGGTTCTAGTGGCGATGGACACTCCGGCAAAAGTACTGGCAAAGCAGATTGGCAGGTTGTTGAAGAACCGGAACAAAACAGGAACTAGTCGGGAATCGAGAGGGAGAGGGCGAGGGCGCGGGAGAATGAACAATGGGAACACAGTGTTAGGCGAGATGGTTCCCGAGCGGGATAGTGAGGCGTCGGAGTCTACGAATGATGCAGGCCAGGTCAAAAGGAAGCTACAGTTGGTAGAAGTTGAGGACATGGAGGATCTAGTTGATATGAGGGCAAAGAAGTCTAGGGTCTGCACGGATGATGATACCTTTGTCGACGATGCTACTTCTTCACAGGCGGAGACTGGCGAGGCCCAGTCCCGCCAAGGGCCATGAGTCTGCTGAGCTGGAACTGTCGAGGTGGCCTCGGGGACACTAAGACAGTTCAGGAACTGCGCACGATAGTGCGGTTGAAAGCACATTTACTTATTTTTTTTTGTGAGACGCATTGTTCTAGTATTGTTATTGATAGGGTTAAAAGTCAGTTGAATTTTGATGGAGTGGTGGTGGATGCCCAAGGTCAGGCTGGGGGCATGGCTTTGTTATGGAATAAACAAATAAAAGTGGAGTTTTAGTGTTCATCGCGTTATTATATTGATGTTTTTGCTTATATTTCTGGAGTATACTGTGAACCGAATACAACACTTCACCCACAAGCCTGGATTCAGTTTAGGGAGCTCGCGAGAGACAGTGGTGTTCCTTGGGTTTGCATGGGGGACATTAATGAGGTACTTTCTCAGGAGGATTTTACAGTAAGGGGCCCGAGGCCGGAGGCGCAGATCGAGAACTTTTGGGATGCGCTGCGGTTTTGTGGGCTGATGGACATGACTTGTACTGGATATGAGGGATCAGATTTTACTTGGGTGAGAATTCGTCGGAATGAGCCAACAGTATGGGCTAAGCTTGACCGAGACAC
The DNA here is from genome assembly GCA_963678965.1 of Cruciata laevipes. Taxonomy (NCBI): domain Eukaryota; kingdom Viridiplantae; phylum Streptophyta; class Magnoliopsida; order Gentianales; family Rubiaceae; genus Cruciata; species Cruciata laevipes. Next base: position 4,266,501 of record OY787639.1, read on the forward strand.
AGGGAACCATGTATTGCTAGATGCTTTTCCGTGGTCGACGAGCTGTACAGCAAAGATGCCTTCGTCGGATCACATGGCAGTACTGGTCCAACTACGGGCTAGGGATCCTTTGGCGAATCGAAACAGGAAGAGGAGAAGGTTCCGGTTCGAGGCTTTTTGGGTGAAGTCCGAGGAGTGTGAGGTAAAGATTCAGGAGTCGTGGGGTGATGATAACGTGCATCTATCAGAGAAGCTGGAGAGATGTGCAATGGGTCTTATGGATTGGAACCGTCGTAAGTTTCCAGCTAGTGCGAAGAGGATAGAGGAGTTGAAGAAGCTAATTCACGGGCTAGAGATGAGGAACCCGACGGATACGAGCCATGATGATCTGTTTTCGCTTAAGCAGGAGTACAGTTTTCTCCAGGATGCGGAGGGGATAAAATAGAGACAACGAGCAAAACATCACTGGTATAAAGAGGGGGACAGAAATACCAGATTCTTCCATCGTTTCGCAACAAACCGACGATCGAGGAATCACATCTCAGGCCTCAAAGATGCGGCACAGGTGTTGTGCTCGGATGCTGGGAGTATGGAGAAGATCATTGTAGACTATTTTGGGGGTCTATTCTCGTCTTCGGATCTGGATGAGAGGAGAATGAGGCAGGTTCTGGAACGAATGCCTTAGAAGGTCACACAGGAAATGGCGGGGAAACTAATCAGGCCATACACAGAGACAGGTTTCCAAGGCGGTGAAGCAGATGCATCCTCTCAAGGCCCCTGGGCCAGACGGTATGAGCCCCATTTTCTTTCAGAAATTCTGGCATGTAGTTAAGAAAGATGTAGTTGCATGTGTTTTAGACTTTCTGAATAAGGGTGACTTACACCCTAGGGTTAATTACACTCATATTGTATTGTTACCGAAAGTTTCGCAGCCTGAGCTGATCACTCAGTTCAGACCAGTCAGTTTATGCAATGTGGTGTACCGGTTGGCATCAAAGGTGGTGGCGAATAGGGTGAGGCCTATTATCGGAGACATTATTTTGCCATCTCAATCGGCGTTCATACCAGGGAGATTGATCACTGAAAACATACTAGTGGCTCACGAATTGCACCATACGATGAAAGTGAAGACGATAGGAAGGAGAGGGGAGATGAGTATTAAGCTGGATATGAGCAAAGCTTTTGACAGAATTGAGTGGAGCTTTGTTCTGGGGACACTCGAGCAGTTGGGATTTCTGCCAGGATTTGTATCGATCATTCGGCAGTGTCTCTCTTCGGTGCAATTCTCATTTATCCTGAAATGCGAGGAGTTTGGGCAGATGACGCCGAACAGAGGCATTAGGCAGGGGGGCCCTCTTTCTACATACCTATTTATTATCTGCTCGGAGGTACTTTCGATGCTGCTCACGGATTTGGCGAGCGCTGGGAAGATTAGGGGAGCCTGTGTTTCCCCAAACGGACCGAGAATCTTTCATTTGTTTTTCGCAGATGATACCCTCCTTTTTAGGGATGCGTCAGAGGAGGAGGCGAGGCATATACAGTGGGCATTGGCGTTGTACGAGGCCATCTCCGGTCAAAAGATAAATGTGGATAAGTTGGGTGTCCTGTTCAGCCCTAACACGGCTTTGGAGGTCAGACCAAGGATATGTAGCATCTTGAAGATTCCGGAGGTGGAGGCTCATGAGAAGTATCTTGGGCTACCTACAGTCATTGGAAGGAAGAAATGGGAGATATTCCAGTCCATCAAAGATCGTATCAGGCAGAAGATTGATGGTTGGAATGAGCAGAACTTGTCGAAAGCGGGCAAAGAGATTCTGATAAAGTCTGTTCTACAGGCTATACCAAGTTATACGATGAGTTGTTTTCAGCTTCCATACTATGTGGTGGAGGAGTTACATGGTCTACTAAGCAATTTCTGGTGGAGGGGATCTTCTACGGAGCGGAAGATTCCATGGGTGGCTTGGAAGAGAATGTCGCGTTCGGAAGGAGCTGACGGATTGGGCTTTCGAGACCCAGGAGCATTCAATAAAGCGCTCCTAGGGAAGCAGGCGTGGAGGCTTCTATCACAGCCAAATTCGCTGCTAGGTCAAGTTCTCAAGGTTAAGTACTATAGGAACGGTGACTTGATGACTTCGGAACTCGGGTCGAGGCCGTCTTGGGCGGGCCTGGAGGAGTATCCATTGAGCTTTGGGGTTGGTGCAGAATGGAGCTAGGAGATCGATTGGTTCGGGGAATGGCACGTCTATATGTCAGAACCCATGGATACCTTGGCTGGGCAACTTCTGGATACAGCACCCGCAGACTATTCCAGGAAACTTGCGGAAGGTGGCTGATCTGATCGATAAGGATACAGGATGGTGGAAGACGCATTTATTGAACCAACTTTTCACTCCGGATGAGGTGGTGAAGATTCTGGAGATACCACTACGGAACTTGAACTCGTCGGACAAGTGGATATGGCACCACACAACACATGGTGGCTATACAGTTCGAACGGCTTATCATGTGGAGGTGGAAAGTAGGCAACAAAACCAAGCTCCGAGCTCAGTACACGATGAGGCGACGGCTTTCTGGAAAAGGTTCTGGAAGTTCAGAGTTCCAAAAAGGGCACTTCACTTTGCTTGGAGGTTGTGTAAGGATTCCCTGCCAATGGTGGCGAACCTCAGGAGGAGGGGAGTAGAGGTTTCTCCGACATGTCCACTTTGCTCAGAGGAGGACGCGAATATGACAGCTCATCTATTCTTCTCGTGTGGCTATGCCAAGTCTGCATGGAGCACGGTGGGGTTACTTGGAAAGGTTTCGGCGGCGGAACAACCCAGAGGAGATGCCTGGTTTCAGAAGCTGCTGAAGGATGAAGATGATGAATTTTGTTCAATGACGATCATGGTCTGCAACGGTATCTGGTTCCAGCAGAATAAGCAGATATTCGAGCAGTCCCACACGGCGTCAGCTGTTATGGCCGCGGGGGTAGTGGCGAATCTAAGAAGTTACAGGGAGGACCAGCAATAGAGGGAAGAGACGTCGGCATCATTGTTGCCGAGGACGTTGCTGAGACCGCCAGACCCAGGGATCCAGATCAACTTCGATGTTGGTATATATCCTGAATGGGGACGCGGGAATAGGGGTGGTAGCTATGGGTTCAGATGGAAGCTTTATTCGGGGTGTTGCACGGAGAATCCCGAATGTCAGTGAGCCGTCCCTCGCAGAAAGCCTTGCTCTGGAGGAAGCCCTCATCCTTGCCGCGGAGATAAACCAGCCGGAAATGAAGCTGGTGGGGGATGCCCTCAATGTAGTGCAGATGATTCACCAGGAGACAGACTGTTCAGTGCACTACATGGAGACGATTCAGAGACTTCGAAGTATGTTAGAGAATAGCAACTATCTAGGCCCCTTCTGGGTTCCTCGTAGTTAGAACTTTATAGCGCACTCTCTAGCTAACTATGCAAAGTCGAGCCCTCTGTTGTACGATTCTTAGGTCACACCCCCAAGTTTCTTGTCATTCGTTTCTGGACGATTTCCAGGACCTTGAAATTGAATGAAAGTAATTATTATTTTTCAAAAAAATGTGTATATATAACCCCCAGCTCTTAGAAAGTGCAATTATAATATATATTAAAAGACAAAAATGCCCTTTAGGATTGATCTAAAATTTTGCAGACAAAAATACCCCTATTAAATAGGTCAAATACACAATTTGTATCTTCTTCCATTTTAATTTAGTGTTTCGTTTTTACCAGAAAAAGGAAGCAATGTAATGGCAGGAACCTTAAAGCCCTCAATTCTCTCAACACAAATGCAATTAATTCATCGTTCAATTGGAACACAATCTCTAAAATGTTTCGATTCATGAACAAAACAACAAATACATCAGCTCAACATAAACATATGCGCCAGGTGCACGGAGCTGCCTTGCAAATTGACATGACGTTCTTCCTGCAGCTTTTCTTGTATCTAATTTGAAATCCCTCCTGGATTGAGTAGTTTATCAAGGCCTCTTCGAAGTCTTCCTGTGTTTCAAAAAGCGTTCCCTCTCTGAAACATATATTTTCTCCTTCCTTGAGCTGAAAAGGGGTCGAGCTTAAGCATTTTCTCAAAGGCTGATAGTCCCCTTCATGGTCTGATTCGTTCTCGAAATCACAATCGAAATCTTCACCTATGTCCTTTGCATCAGGAGCCTCATTTTCACTAAAAAATCCTTCACAACCCGATTAATTGAACAAAAACGTAACAATTCGTTGAGGGTTGTACGAAATTACCATTTTTCTCGAAAGTCAGAGTGGTACCCTATTTTTCAGACTTTTCCATCGAATACTACCTTCACCGGCCGGTTACTACGGTCACCCCCACCGAACATACAATAGAGGATGATTTGGCGATGAAAAGGCTTTCTTTTCATGAGGGTTTACAATTTCCGATATTCGCCATAGAAGAGTCTGTGCGAAGCTTTGTGTGTGAGAGATCGGGAAGAGAAGAGAAAGAGCCATATAACGAAAGAATAAGGGGTGACTTTGTCTTCTCAAAATTTTCTTTTAAATTAAATTTTAAACCAAGGTCAATTTCATCCTTTCAAATATTACTGGACTTTTCCAGTCATAAACTCACTGGAGAAATAATTGATGGTTATAATAGCACTTTTTAAAAACTCGGGGTTATATGTGGATATAACACAGAACTCGTGGTTATATAAGCACTATTTTCAAGTATTTTTTAATCCTCAATTTTGTCAAAGCCTTGTTTATCTCACCAGCTGATGCTAAAATACCCTCCTTCAGTTTTTTCTCCATTCCCATTATTTTCTCCAATAAAAGAGACTTTGATTGTTGACCATGGTCAACGGATAATCTGTCGTTTCTCACCCTCCTCCTATATATAGTCCATCAAACCAAAAGCTTGAATGAAAAACAAAATCATTCATTCCATTTTACTTCTTTAATTCTTGAAAGAAAAAAAAAATGTCGAAATTCATCGCATTTTTCATGGTGTCAATCCTCTTCACCTTCATGCTGGTTCCTACAGATGCTGCTCGCATCCATCGCCAGGTAAAATTTTCATTCTGAAAAACTAATCGTGATTAACAAATGTGTTTATTTTTTATATTGTGTTCATCATTTTGGCTGATTAATTAACTATTGATCAGGAGAAAGCAGAAAAGATTAATAACAGTGAAGGTTCTGATCAAGATATGGTTAAATGCGAAGGTATTGTTGATAAGGATGAATGCCTGATGCGCAGGACTCTTGTTGCACACATCGATTATATCTACACTCAGAGCACCAATCCATAGACGGCGAAATATATATTCTACCTCCGTCTCAGAATAAACGTTCTGTTTATATTTCTGTATAGTTTATAGTATCAAAAACACGACTTTTATGCGCAGAATGTAATCGACCTTTTGCTAGCTTCTCCTGCCTGTTGCAAGATATGGTATACCAATATTGTTTGAAATCACAGCTTTGTTAATGTACTATTAAATTAATTATTGGTTCCAATTATTTTTTTACTATCCTTGTTTTTTTGGCTTTTTTTAATGAGTTTTCGTGTATGAACTCGTTGTTTGTTGCAATATGAAAGCGAAGAACCTTTATTCCAAGTCTTTTTGGTCGTTTGTGGTCTAGCCTAGCTAGTTTACTTGGCGCAAGAAATGGTGAAAATGAAAGGCAAAATTAGGAAATTTGGACACCTAGCTTTGTATTAATGCCTAACTGATTGCCAATTATTCCCATAATAAGGTCAATTCAAATTATGATTTGTGGAAGTTTTGTATTCATACACCAAAGCTATTTTTTATCAATGACGGTGAAATGTATCTACAACTAGACTTTTGAGTCATCATACAAGAAAACTAGTTGATTATAATTTGTGGAATTTGATCACAACCAAAATATTTTGAATCATGAATTTCAATCATATGTTTAAAATATTTTTTGAATTAATCATAGTGCTATGTACTGTTTATGGCAGTCAAAAGAAAATTCTTTAACAAACATGATCTATACTTCATTGCAAATTTGTAACAACTTATGATAACTGCACAACCTAATCACCCATAGCCTACAAAGAAGCAGCAAGAGGTTGTTGTAGCTAAACAATGTTTGAGTCGTAGAGAATTTTCTCCTCTGATTAAAGGAGCATTTCATCAAGTAGAAACTCGGGAAGGTCAAATCCATCAGTGATCTATCCTTGTATTAGTTTTATAAAACAACTGGAGAAATTCTTGTAGAATGAGAGCATCATCACAGATAAATACCTACACTTCCATGATCCCCCAGCAGCAATATTGTACTCAATAGATGAACTCAACAGCAAGTTGAGAAGCAAATACAACCCAGAATTCAGAGAATTCAGGCAATTTATTCAACAAAACCCTCGAGCCAATTTATTCAGGCCATTTGTTCCCACTTCCTTTTGGTTTCTTTGCTCAAATAGAGCTGTTAACTGGAACACAAGGTTATCTCAGCTTCCTTACAAACGTCAAGCTGCTTCAATTAGATTTTCACCTAAACTTCAAGCGTCAAGATTTCTTCACGGTTATTACAACCTAATCAGGCTTTGCATGCCATTCCAACCTAGGCTTTCTACAGCAGGAAGATCAAACCTGCAGTTCATGTAAACAAACACTGATCTATCAAGCGAGCCATAATATTTACCAGTGTGAAACTGTATTGTGAATGAAACAGACCATTTCTTCTCAGCACAATTGAGTCAAGTGGAATAAATTATCCTAATTGATCATGACCAGCAAATACCTGAAAATCACCCTGAATTTTTCAGGGCACAACTAAAAGTAAATAACACCCACAATCACTCGGGCTGCATATCCTTGTTCAGTTTCAGAGACTTGTTCGTAGAATTACCATACAAAGTTATGACAAAATCAAATAACTTTAAAATACCAAGTTGCATCAGTAATTTCTAACTATGCTAATACATGCAATTATGCAATTACATTTAACTCTTCATTTACACAAGTGGAAAGAAATAAATCAAGAAGCATACTTGCAGGGTAAAAACAACTATCATATGCACTTGGAAACACAAATTTTATAAACTGCATTTGAAAGACATATTAACCTTCAAAAGTTTTAACCATTGTTGTACCTGCAAAAAGCAAAATGGAATATAATTCATTCAATGAATCCAAAAATTGAAATACAACGAGCAGTGGAAAGGAAAGTCTCACCTTTCTTTTGTGACAACACTGTTACAAAAGATTTAGCAATTCAACCAAGAATATACAACTATATAAGAAATAGCACACTGGTGCACCTGCAAAACACACAAAATCACATTCCAACCAAGTTTAAAATTAAAATCATCACAGTATTAACTACATGGTCAGTGGACCAAGAACCATGACGAAAATATTGTTGCTGCTCCTCCGTTTTCAGATGGCACCACCCTAAAAGTCAACATAGTTAAAAGCGACTATGGAAACAAAAAATTAAAATCCTAGAAATCTTGAATTTGTCAGCAAATTTGGGATAATATTCTTACCAATTGAACGAAAAGTGGGTTCACTTTTTATGGGCACGTTCGTCCATACGTTTCAAGACCTCAGAAGCAAAACATCGAACACCTTGCATGCAAGAAAAGAAAAACTGAACTTTATAAAAGAAAAGTTGAAACAATGCACTGAGCTAAAACAAAACGTAACAATGAAAATAAATGCTTTGAGAGCTCAACAACATACCCAGCCAACGTTTGTAACCATACCCTAAAGAACACAATTTTACATCATAGACTAAGATCACAGAAAGTTGGAAAATAAGTCCCAAAAAAGGATGTAGGGTTTAATAGGGGAATTTTGAGGAATCATCATACCCGCAGATTTGTGATCGGCCACTCTTCCACTCCAACGGCAACGAGCACAGCATCCCCTGCATAAAACCCCATCGGCATCGAGCACAACATTCCAAATCCCAAACCAATCCTGCAAAAAATTCATCCATCGAAAAATACACCCGATATATATAGTAGGAGGAAATTAAACGGAAAACATGGTTTAGAAATTGTTAGGTGGGGGGACGCGTGGAAGTACAAGAAACTGCATGAAGGAGAAAAGAGGAAGGAACGACGCGTGGAGGGTGAATCAAATTACATAATCTGAAAAGGTACTGTAAATTGGTGAACAATAACGGGGGATTGCCCTTTTAGTAGTTAGATTTTTGTGATTTCATTTCAGGTTATTAAAATAATCTCCAATATACTAGATTTCAAGAAACTAGTTAACAAGTGAGCTGGCGAATTCTGAACCCGTGGAACTTAGTTGTCCACGAGTTAAGTTCCCTCAAAATTCTATCGTAGTGACGCGTTACAGTGTGGTTTGGTACCTCTATATTGCCTCTCGCCATCGTTATCATGTTTAGTGAGTCGCTGACTGTCGTCAAACCTAAGACCAATTCCTCTCACAAATTGACCATCCTTGTTTAGTAAACAAACACCGGCATATGTAGAGTCTTCTAGTATTCATGATTATAGTATATATGGTTCCACTATGTGGCTCCAACACCTCTTGCTGGGTCTAGCATCTGATCCTCAAACACCTTCCATTTTTTAGAAACAAATGTCATCACAAGTCATGACGATCAACTCCCTCCTAGTTATCTTTGTATTAATCAGAATTTGTTTGAACCACTGACCCCTGCTACCGCGACAAGCCCTACATGTATTTTTGGCAAATTTATGAATCTATTTTTTATGGGACTGAGTAGTATATAACTATTTATATAATTTATACTGATTTAGAAAAACATAATAAAAATTTTGAATGGACTTTTAAAATAATCTATCAATTCGATTTTGTTATCAAAGCCACGAAGGCTATTGTGTCTATGTTGATTTCTACATGTTTTTCTGCAAATTTTGTTATAGGAAATCCCATTTTTTTGTGCAAATTTGGTTATTTTTTATAATTTCCAACCTCAATAGGTATTATCGAGTGGTGGTGGATCACGACGGATTGATTCTTAGCTAAGACTTGCTAGCAGATTTGGTGTATAATATGATAATATTTATAAATAATTATAATTACACATTTTATACACACCGGTATATAATAGGGTGTAAATGAACCAAGTCGTTCGCGAGAAACTCGTGAACAGTTCGATAAAAGTTTGGGTTCAAGCTCGAATCAGACGAATACGAGTTGAGCTCGAGCAGACTTGATATGCAATCGAGCTCGAGCTCGAGCTCTCTGTCTACTGTTCGATAGGGTTATCGAGTTTAACGAGCCTAGTATTATGTTATATAAAAATGTATTATCATGTATAAATAAGAGTATATTAGTTTAATATAAGGTTTAATTAAGGTAAATGATCCGAGCTTGTTCGAACGAACTCGAGTTAACGAGCCGGGCTTGAGCAGCTCACAGAGAACCAACCTCGAGTTCGAATTAATTTTTTATGTTCGATCAAATATGATTTTTTTTGTTAACGAGTTCGGCTCGATAAGGCCAAAGTTCGGCTCGACTCGTTTATCCCTAGTATATAATACATAACGTGATGATGAAAGTATGGGGGGGATATAGTAACACAAATGAAAGTAAGGGGGGATATAGTTTTAATGAGATTTTGTTTTTTGGTCACAAATGAGATTCTTGATTACCAGGCTAGAGAAATGAGATACATTTGAATTAGTCCGTTACCTTTGGGCTGGGCCGATTTAGCTAGTAGTATTTTTTTAATCCTCAATTTTGTCAAAACTTTGTTTATCTCACCAGCTAATGCTAAGATACCCTCCTTCAGTTTTTTCTCCATTCCCATTATTTTCTCCAATAAAAGAGACTTTGATTGTTGACCATGGTCAACGGATAATCTGTCGTTTCTCACCCTCCTCCTATATATAGTCCATCAAACCAAAAGCTTGAATGAAAAACAAAATCATTCATTCCATTTTACTTCTTTAATTCTTGAAAGAAAAAAAAAATGTCGAAATTCATCGCATTTTTCATGGTGTCAATCCTCTTCACCTTCATGCTGGTTCCTACAGATGCTGCTCGCATCCATCGCCAGGTAAAATTTTCATTCTGAAAAACTAATCGTGATTAACAAATGTGTTTATTTTTTATATTGTGTTCATCATTTTGGCTGATTAATTAACTATTGATCAGGAGAAAGCAGAGAAGATTAATAACAGTGAAGGTTCTGATCAAGATATGGTTAAATGCGAAGGTATTGTTGATAAGGATGAATGCCTGATGCGCAGGACTCTTGTTGCTCACATCGATTATATCTACACTCAGAGCACCAATCCATAGACGGCGAAATATATATTCTACCTCCGTCTCAGAATAAAAGTTCTGTTCATAATTCTGTATAGTTTATAGTATCAAAAACACGACTTTTATGCGCAGAATGTAATCGACCTTTTGCTAGCTTCTCCTGCCTGTTGCAAGATATGGTATACCAATATTGTTTGAAATCACAGCTTTGTTAATGTACTATTGAATTAATTATTGGTTCCAACTATTTTTTTTACTATCTTTGTTTTTTTGACTTTTTTTAAATCAGTTTTCGTGTATGAACTCGTTGTTTGTTGCAGTATGAAAGCGAATAACCTTTATTCCAAGTCTTTTTGGTCGTTTGTGGTCTAGCCTAGCTAGTTTACTTGGCGCAAGAAATGGTGAATATGAAAGGCATAATTAGGAAATTTGGACACCTAGCTTTGTATTAATGCCTAACTGATTGCCAATTATTCCCATAATAAGGTCAATTCAAATTATGATTTGTGGAAGTTTTGTATTCATACACCAAAGCTATTTTTGATCAATGACGGTGAAATGTATCTACAACTAGACTTTTGAGTCATCATACAAGAAAACTAGTTGATTATATTTTGTGGAATTTGATCACAACCAAAATATTTTGAATCATGAATTTCAATTTTAGTTTAAAATTTCTGATATGATATTAACGTTTGTTGATATGATATTAAATAAGGACAATGTTTGTTGATCTGATATTATATTCCCCTTCTAACTACTCATAATATCATTAAATGGATTATAACTATGAACCTTCTCCTTAGACTTTGGATCAATATCACTTTTTAAATAAATTAAAAGGTGTATTCATATGTCAAGATCGTGTTTAATATTACAAATTGTGATACAGAACATCTACGTGATAGAGGGAAAATCTCAATAGTGAGGTATGTGGTGTATTCATAATTATATAGACATTACAAGGGTATAAAGGTAAAATAGTAAACTCTATGAATTAGAATTATGGAGTGTTTTAAGGATAAACAAAAGTGTGATTTGTGAGGACTCCAAAATTCCAATGGTGATGGAATTGAGTGGTTTGTAGAACCCACAAAGAATTCTGCACTATGAACCAATATGGAAGGTCACATCCTGGGGAAATTACTCAGTAAGCTGACAATACAGCACCATGAGTTTTTCTTCCTCTCACATCTTCTTCCTCCTTGTATTCTTCCACAAGGTCCACCACAAAAGGAACTTTCTTTTCCACTTCAAAGTAAAAAAGCTGGTTCTTCAGTCTTCACCGATTAGCTCATCGCTAGTCGTGTGAAGAACGTTTGTTGTTCATCCTCGTGTCACCATCGAGGGCACGAGATGGTCAACAAGCGGTTGCAGACCTCTAAGTTTTAATGCAGTTCTGAAGATGAGATGGAATATCTGATGCATTTGAGCTGGAAGTGGGAACATTGACCTTGTTCCTAGGACAGTGGGGCATATATACTTATACCACATCAACATGAATTTTAACAATCAAGAAATGGGAACACAAAAACAGTCCATGATAACTTCAAATGTTCAGACACAATGATTATTCCTAGAATCTGATTCATTTTGTCATTCACAATGGCATCATTTCCATGTTCTGGAAAAGCTCATTTGTGAAGTCAATGCTACTTTAGAAAATTCTGTAAGAGTAAAACTTTGGCACAAACATATCATCAAGAGCTCCAAAATACCACTAAATGGGGATGGAAAGTATCCCCAAAGACAGAACCAGTTGAGTAAAATACATAATACTGGTATTATATACTTCTTACACAACTACTAAGAGCACACGATTCTATTATCAATATAGCTCAGAAGACAGGATACCAGTTGTTAAAATGCAACTGGGAGCTAAAAAATAGATAAGAATTCGCTAATCCACACGATTTTCCTAGAGAGTGCTGACAATCAGATTGTGAACATTGTATCCTATAACTACTGCAGTTACCAGCATCTTTCAGGGAGGCAGCAAGTATTGCATCACATAACCCGATCATTTTCACCATCGTGGAGAGCATATCCAAGTTATAAGTTCAGTCTATATGCAAGTCTAGTAGTATATGCATTCCTATAGCTATAGAAGAATGCTTCATTCTTAAACAATATTGCAATGGCATTGTTCTAATTATCATGGCACATAAGGGGGGAAACAAATCATGCAGCCAAAACAACAAGTCTGCTCCCCAGAATATGCAAAAACAATGCAAAGCATATAGTAAGAATAACAGATGCTTTAGCACCAACGTATCTTATGACTTCGAGAGCTCTGTCGATAACATCTTCCCGGATAACAGCAAAGCTTCTCTTGAGCCCTTCTGAGATCTTCCAAAAGAAAAACTCCACAAGAGAACGAATGGTTTCAAAGGTCACCCTGCCCGTCACATCCAGCACAAATTTCCTGTTGCTTGGAACAGACAATGTCGATGAAACAGTACTCACCCATCCACCATTCTGAGAACCCTCAGGCTTCCATTGCTCTTTAACTTTATCCAAAGATACTTCTTGATCCAAAACCTTATTGCTAACTGAAACAGAACCTTCATCCTCGCCAGAATCAGTACACGAAGGACTTGAACCAGATTTTGAAGATGTCAAGACTTGGTGAGATGTTTTAACAAGTGTCTCCACCGCCCCATTACAGAGTGAAACCAGAATATCCCCAACCTTGGCCTGATGATTCGGATTAGTCATCCCCGAAAACAGATCATCATAAAAGTTGATGCTCATCGTCTTATCAAGATAGATGGCAACAGCAGTACTCACAAAGTTCTTAATGCAATCAGCAATAAGCTCCTTACATTTATCATCACACATCATATTCACCCACTGGGGAGTAGTCTCCGACACACCCTTACTCCCATCTCCATTAACCCCTCCATTCGCGTAAAATCCCATAACCAAATTCCTCGCAAAGCTCCCAACAACAACCGAAGCAAATCCAGTCCCAGCACTAGACATCATCTTATCCATAAACTTCTCACTAAAACTCGACCCCTCCTCCCCAATCTCCCCACTATTCTCTTCCCTATAAGCCCTCATCACCCCAACAGTCACCGCCTGGGATACCCTAGCCAAAGTCCCTGAAAACTCCTTAGACTGTGCAATTTTCGACAGCTGCTTCAAACTATTGGGGATTTCATCAGAATCAGACTGCATAAACTCCTTCAAATCTTTCGACACAATGCTCATCGTGTCTGCGGATTCTGACACCAATTCAGCAACTGAAATCAAACAGCCTAACAACTTAAAAATCTTCCTCCTCTTCCTTGCCACAGAAGGCGAATGATAAACCCTATACAATCCATAACTCGACAAGCCTGCTAAACCTACAGCAATTATCCACTTCTTCTTCTTTCTCGAAAAATGCAAGCCCCTTTTTACCAACTCTGAATCCATCTAGCTAATTCTAGTTCTGAAAACAGGGAAAATTATACGTTTTCAGCATGTGTATATAATATTGATGATCATGGATATGAAATTGCAGAAACCGAGGAGCCTAGGGATTTGTTCTACGCTACTGTCAATTAATACTGCAGCTAATATTGTTTTTAACGAAGAAATTGAAACTATGTTCAGAGGAGAAAACTCACCGGCAACGGGAATGGGGATGGCGGCGGCGGCGGAGCTGGTGATCGGCTTGCGGGCGAGAAAGATGAGGACGATATTAAACTAATACCGGGAAAATTATGGAGGTTGAATTTTGATTGGCTTGCAAGAATTGGGCGATGACGATTAATTTGTCGGGTTCTGCTGATTTGTTCAACCCGGTGATGAATAAGAAATACCGGTAATTCGTTTTCGCGTGTGCTTTTATTTATTTAAAATTTGTAATTACATAAAACCCCTCTAACTTTATATTATTACAACATTCATCCTACATATTACCAAATTCCCTGAATTACAAGATCTTTTCTCGGCTATGAAGCAGGAGATGCGTTACAAATGTGGTGATCTGTGATCAAGAATTCAAGATGGACTATTGTACTAATGCATATTTATATTGTATTTATATATACACTGCTCTTTTTTTTAAACAACATTAATTAAAAAACAGAACAACAAATTACATTCTCTAAGCCTATGACCACGAGTTCATACTTAAAAAATATAGGAAAACACACTAGGCATAACGCCTTTACCCACATAAGATTAGTGTCACTAACTACTTGACATTGAGAACAAGGAGCGGACTAGAACGGATACTCCCAATACTCCGGTTCTCCTGAGGCGCTGATAGAGTGCTAGCCGTTGAACGGATAAAACCGTAAGTAAGTCAACATTTTGGGATGTCACCCTGGTTGCTCCTCTGTGAGTTCTCCAACAAGCTATTAGATTTGCTTGCAATGGGCTGATGCATGGAAAGAACACCGGTCTAGTTTGCATCACAACTTGACTCAGAGGTGGGACACTTGCATTCACTTTCCAGCTGATTATCGGCGCCTTATATGGAACTTTAAAGTTCCATATCTTACTCCATAGCTTTCGCCTTTTGAGATCAGTCCATGAGTGCTTTATACACTGCTTAAGCTTGACTGTACCTTTAGGTATCCGCTAATTAGTTAAAATGAGGAGTGAAACTTAATTATGATTTTTGTAAACGTATAAGTATGGGACCATTAACGGCCAACTTTTCTTCACAACGAGAGTTGTTTTACCAGCTTTTCTTTTTTATGAAAAGACAAAAAGAAAATGGGTTTGGCATGCTAAGTCCGTTTTTCATTACCACATGTATGAATTTTAAAATAAGATGGTTTGATGAAAAACTCAAAATTAGGTTAAATGACTGCAAGTGCTCTAAGGTAAGTGAATTAGCGCACTCAATTAACAATTGTATGTAACATTTTCTAATGAAACTAGTCTCATTTTGTCAAATACTAAAGGTGTAGGATTTAGTCCAAAATACATGTAGCATGATAAACTCTGGGGTTTGTTCATAATTCAACCTAAATGCAAGGAGTTTTGGTAGTTTGTTCATTATGATTTTTGTAGTAATTATAATATTTTTGTGGATTACGGTTGCCACCAGCCATCTCACGTCCTACTTGTGAGGTGTGAGTCTAATTTTCGTATGGTCTTAATGTCGAAAATGACCTCCCGAGAGGTTGATTGCCTCTTTTTCATCAGTATTCACTTTCGAGAATAGCCTAATTAGTTTGTTGCATTCTGAAATGAAATTTCATTGTATAAACTTTTAATCTTTGAAAATGACTATGAATATATTGGTGAAGAGGCATCTAAACAAATTGTCTCATAAGTACGCATATTAAAATTTTGTGAGATCTTTTAATAGACACAAATTTATGGTATACCTATACATACAATAACTTATAAATTGTGTCAGGCACATTGTGTATTGTGTAAGAATTATTTCTTAATTGCAAACTAAATTCGTATATGTGCATTGTGCAACGCCATCTAATTAATAGTAAGCAAAGTTTAGCAGATACAGTTGATAGGGAAAAAAGGATTAATTCATTGAAACCATGTTCCCTCCACCTCATTTAACTTTAGCTTAGTTTGAATTGATGTTATTTCGGTTGAAATTTGATCGGTAACTGAAGCACCGTGCATTTTAGTTCAATTCAGTTTTTATGCAAAATTAACTCGGTTATATAAAGGCCAGCTCATTATGTATTGAGTTTTGCACTGTTGTAGCTTGTAGGCTGGTGGTTTTTTTTTTTTTTTTTTCCGTAAATATAGGCTGGTGGCTTAACGTAAGGCTGGACCATGGTAGTACTAAAATTTCAGGATATGTAATTACTACAAAATGTAGATGCTGTACTGTAATTCTCAGCTAACATTAACATGGTCCTAGAGTTAGAATTAGAAAGGGGCCAAATCGTGAACAAAAATTAGATATCTCCATGGCCAATTCGAGAGAGAATAGTAACTCCATTTATTTCTTACATAAGCATGAATGATTGTACCATTCAATTGTACCATTCACTTTTATTATACCATGCTTCATCTAGTATTTCTTTAAGAGCAACTTTCAAGGTTTGAAACATTAGAGTAGAAACTTAGAAAATATTGATCTTCTCAGTTTTAAATCTGAAGTTTTACATATTAAGTATGAACATTCAGTGTATTATTGTTGATCTTCTTCTTTTTACGTCTGATCTTCTCACTTTCAAGACTGATTTTTTTACATATTAACCATGATCATTCAGTCGAGAATTAGGCTATTTTGTATCTAAATTTGTGGTTTGAAATTTGATCTATGCATTCAATTTTCACCCCATAAAAGTTGGTGGGATGAGAATTCCATAGTACTAGTAACATGAAAACTACTACTAGTATAAACCAGAAGGACAAAATTGAATTTTGAACATTGAATACGGCTTTTCGAAAAACAACAATTCAATAGTAATAGTATTCAAATGTCATTTCCAAAGCTACGTGAAATTCAGAAGATGATCGGATCGGATCAGGCGAGTCAAGTCAAACAAATAGTATGTGCACATTTCCATCGTGATTCTAGCAGCGCCTGTCTTCTGATGCCCACGCCTCCTCATTATTCAATTGTTTTCATGATTAATTTAATTCCGTTACGTTTCTAAATTTTGAATGGTTGTCGTCATTTCATGAATTTATTAATTTTAAACGTTTTTTATCACGTAACATATGTGTCCATATTCCACGTACCGTTACACCGATGTCATATCAATCGAACTAAAAAAAAGTTAACCATGTGCATTTTTTAAAAAAAAACAAAAAATTTGAAAATAAATACTTTCATTAATTAAAATAACAAAGAAAAACCATTACACGGAAAGCAAATACAAAGTAAAGAAACCAAACAAACCAACAAATATCAGTTTGCGTTCTAATTATATATAAAGTGCAAATCTAATATTTGGTCAAATATTTGGCTAAAACCTCAACAAAGTGGGTCCTAATGACTTTCAACACATGAAAATGAAAAATGACTAATTAAAAAATGTAGCAAGTCTAACTCACTAAATCCGAGGGTTGCAAATGAAACGGAAGTATAACCATTTATTCGCCTTCAACATTTATTCACAACACTTTTCTCAGTCAAAGATCCCAAAATTGCCAATGCCAACAAATACTAGTACTCGGTTCTTGCTCTCCTTTTAAGGCAATGTCCCCTGTGCTTTCTTATCCTCCATTTCCCCCTTTCTGGTCCAAAGGCCATGGAAGAAGTGTTCGTGGGGAAGACGAGAAAGCCTTAGACACTTTCTTTACACTTGTAAAAGCACCAAATAATCACAATTTCACAGCCACAACCAAAAACAAGTCTTTCAACTTAGGAACCCTAACAAACTTCCTAAATACGCCGGATCTTCCGTTACACCATCTCCGTGTTACAATTAGGATGGTGTAACAAAAGATCTGTAACCGTATCAAACAAGCTGTTTCCATATATGCATTGACACAAATTCCGCAGGTAAACAAGCTGACCGTTATGTATGAAGTAAAACTATACAGCAGTTGAGCATACTACAAGAGACACGGCACAATCCAGGCAAAATATCTTCACAAATAAATCTAGCTTTGAAATCAAGGTGACATGCAGTTTTCGGTAATAACATGAAGGACATTTCAATCATTATTATAACACAAACTAAACAAGCCATGAACTAGTAAACTACACATGATTCCGTAAGGAAATACAGAGTGTTAAGCAGAAAATATAACAGCAGCAATGAAACTTAATGAAAGATTCAACAGAAATGGACATATAATAATATGCATTTGTGCAATTTCGATTGGGACTAAGAAATTGAATCTACATAATGCAAATTCTGACAATTTTGAGCAAAACTGTTAAGAAGCTCTGCAAAGAGCTTCAAAGAGAGCCAATGCACTCGAATCGGGATTAATGGAATGTAAAATCCAAAGAAGAAGCCACTATTACAATTGTAAATACAAGGGCTGGTAAAATTTCCTTTCCATACCAGTTTATGAGTCTTTACATTCCCAACTGACAGCTATCTGCAGCCATTCTCTTGCACAACCAAGCCATGCCGCCTTGGGGCTCCTCTGGATTTTTCTAGTATGAATTGAACCCCGATAATCTCATGAGTCAGGCCAAAGATCCAAACTTGATCTCTCTTGAAGCTCCATGGAACTCTGGCATTGTCCTCCCCATTAGATGGAAGGAATGAGACTGGGATGTACACAAACAGTTCACCATTCATCATTGTATTGTTCTCGTGAGTTTACATTTCGAAATAAAAATCGTGGCTGTGTAATTTAAACTACATAGCTTCAAGAGCTCTGCTGATCGTTGCTTCAGCACTGGATTGCAGCCACTCTGGATCACAAGGAGCAGTTTTGCAGCTAGCCCTGCATCCACAGCCAAGGCAGCACATTCTTCGGGAGCAAGCTTGCAAACTGCCCACAATATTGACAACGCAAACTGTGTACAGCTCTCTGAGACCTTCATCAACAGCTTAACAATGGCAGGGATGGCACTAGGGCAGTTCTTAAGGGCCAGACCGCCCTCTGGAAGGGTAGACAAAGCTTCAAGAACATACAATGCTAGTTCTAAACAATCAGCATTTAGACTAGGTAAAAGGTCGACTAATTGAGGTACTGCCCCAATGCTTACAACAGAGCTTCTGAGGGGCTCGTGTGAGCAAATCAACTTCAGCAGTCTCAAACCGGAGTATACTCCATTCGGGTGCCTCTTATCCTTGGCAAATCGCAATACTCCGACCAAAAGACTCATACTAGACAAGATTTCTGACTCAGAACCCTCCCCATCCATCAACATTTCAATCATCCTAGTACAGTTGATCTTCGTTTCGATGGACCCTTCATTCAAGATATCAACCATCAAAGAAATCTTCGAGGGCTGCCTCAAATTCGCCTTAGCATCCGAGCTGAAATCCAAATTCACCAGAATCCCAATCGCCTCTGACCCGACAGCATGGCTAGTGAACTGCCCCAACAGCGAGGAAAGCAAAGCAACACCTCCATTCTCCACCACTGTTTTCTTAGCCGATTCGTGCACCGAAACCACCTGCCTCAGCTCCTTCAAAGCCTGAACTCTGGCTTGGCCCTTGACCTTCTTCAAGGTCTCCAAAATCTCCAGTGCCCTTCCTTGTACATCCTCGGACCTCTTCTTCATCGCGAGGTACTTCTGCGTAAACCACGTGTTAATCAGTTGGCGAAGCGTGCTGTTCGGAGTGATGGAGTCATCCCAAAGCTCCTGCATTGTTGTAGGGCAGGTGAAGTGCCCTAAGGAGAACCATTTCCGAATGTTGGACCTCTCATAAGTCTGTCCAGTGCAAAGAGTAACAGGATCTTGCATTGGCTCCAGCGAAATCGGACAAATGAACACTGCCGGAACCTCAATCCCCTCGAGCTCGGAAACCATCTTCTTCAGATCGACCTTCTCCCCTTTGGCACAAGCGTGCGCCACCGCACAACCGCCGCCGCCGCCGCCGCCCAAGATCCCATCTTTCACGGCGGTTTCCAGATCCAGCACCTGCCCGCCGCTAGAAGGCTGGTACATAGGCATTTTCAACAACCCTTTAATCCACAGAATCCACAGAAGCCACTTATATATGGATTTTCAGAGACCCTTTTCAAAAAGATGCAATCTTGCTCATTGCACATTCCATTTTGGCGAACCAGAAAAGATAAATGAACTGGATTGATTGAAGCGTGTGGATGAAAAAAGAAAGATAGAGCAAGTTCTACACTCCTTTTCCCTTTTGCTCTATTGACCAAAAAAACAAGCAAGAATGAGCAATAGCATCAAAGGGGACAATTTCTTCTTTTTCTTTTCTGCCCTTTATCTGAACTCTTTTACTCTGGTCAAAAGAGGGCTACACTTCATTTTCACCATCATTATCATCATCAAAGATTATTACAACTATGATTTTCGATGATGTTGATGATGATGATGATGGCAAACAAAATGTCCTAACCTCTTTTGGCTTCTCTTCCTCTTCAAGCTCTCAAAAAGACACAAATCATTCCCACCCCAGATCACTAATCTATCATGCCAAAACACTCAACACACAGAAAAGGGCACAGCAAACAAAAATGTTGAAGAAAAATGTCCAATGATTTCTAGATCAAGATGTACAATGTAGTAATGATTAATGTTTTGCAAGAACACTTCAAGAAAGGTGAAAAATCTGAAGGAAAAAATATGAAATGTAAGAAAAAAAGAAGAATGAGAGAGAGAGAAAAGCAATCTCTCTGTACGTGACCCAGCTCCACCTCTGCTCTGTGCTGATGGTTTATGGACTTATGGGGCAGGTGATGAAAACCCTACAAAAAAATGCTCTCTTTATTTTCCATTTTTTAAAATTCCAACGTTGATTAAACAAATTCGGGATTTTTGGGGTACGGGCTATAGCAGGTAACTTTGACTATCGGACGCCGTGCGTCACACGTGCGGATGAGTCCGCACTCCAACGTCACCGAGATGCCCGGTTATTTCCGGATGATGTAAATAAATTGTCATATTATGATTAAAAAATTGTGTATTTGTGGAAAAATATGTGTGGGGTAAATAATAAATTGTTTTTTAAAAGGTTTGTGTGACAGGGGTAAAAGTTTCTTTTTATGGAGACAACCTTGAAATTCACGGAAATCAAAGACTAGAAAGACGCAACCTCACCTCATGGTTTTTGGACAGTATGGTCAAAACTGAGAAATCATGGAACCATAGTGAAGGTTGAAGAAGATGGTCCATACGTAACATTTTCTTTCTTTTGGCGATTGTGATGCTAATGTTCATTCACTATCCATTTACTATATTAATTGCATTTATTGGGTAACATTTGATTTGAAGTATTTGAAAGGTGATTTTGTTGGGTAACATTTGATTTGAAGTATTTGGAAGGTGAAAGGAGTATATAACTATTCATAAAGTTAAAGAACGATGGTATCTATTGATTAGTATGTAGGTACGTGTTTCTAACTTTCTGTCAACTAACGTTTTTCTTATAATTAAACTCGTTCATTTTTTGACCATGCCTCCTTGTGAATATTTTTAAAAGGCACGTTATTTTACATTCACGTTCAATGATAAAGATGATTGAAATTTGTATAACATGATTTTGAAAAAGTATATACTCATCAAGAAGTACGATGTTTCACTTTATAATTGTTATAACATGTAAAACTTGTGATTACATGTATATAACTCATCATAACTTTAAAAAAAAATCCTAGAATAACTTTTTAGATTAAAAAATGAAATATAATTTACAATAAATAACAATTATGATAAAAATCATCATAATTTTCGGGGAAGAGTCATGAGTAACACCTCATTTATTGTACTATCAGCTCGATCACTCTTATGTGAAAAAATGTGACTGGATAATATGTTTATTTTAAAATTCAGAAAAAGTTATTTTGTGTATCGTGGAATAGGGATTGTGATGGTTCACTAAATGCTCCAAGCACTTGAAAATTGCAATGAAATGGGAAATTTGTGGATTTGCTTTTGCATCTCTCTAAATTATTCCACTTTTTGGCTTGTGATTTGCACCAACATAATGACTTTAGTATAAGTATAGTTAGTTCGTAAAGCGGTGGCTATGGAATGGAATTCCCACTAGAAGAATATTTGTGGTAAGAAATATACTTGCACCACTTACTTTTAATCCAACATTCGTTGTTAATTGAGGCATATTTCAACCAACAATGGTCCTGTCTAGGCCTGTCAAACGGATAAAACGGATATATCCGTGATCCATATCCAATGGATAATTATCCATTGGATCATTTAATTAAATGGATCAAATGGATAATTATCCATTGGGCCTAATTATCCATTGGTACCATTTAAATGGATCAGATACCCATCTATCCATTGGTACCATTTAAATGGATCAGATATCCATTTATCCAATGGATAAAACTTATTGATCTATTAGATCAATGTCTAATAAATCGCATACTACTTTTAACTTAATTATTCCGAGTTTGATTTTACTGAGCTGAACTCAATTGTATTGAATTGAGATGGCGTGAAAATATTAAGTTGATTTGATTAATTAAATTTGATTTTATTTTTTTCTTAATACCCATAATTTATCAAAGATAAATTAAATTAGGTTGATTTGATTGATACTAGGTTGATTTGATTGATACTAGATTAATTTGTTTGTTACCATGTTACTTTTAAAATATAAACGAGCCCATGCAAGATTAGTATTGACAATGGTATAACTATGGTATATAAAATAATAGATCGTTTTTATTAGTACTATGTTAGTTTGATTTATACTAGATTGTTTATTAGGTACCATTTTACGTCGGAAATGGAAAAATTAATTTAACAAAATTTGGGAAATGTAACTAATAATGTCATCGCTATGGAGTGTAAAATATTTGATGCGGTTTGATATGTACAAGATTTTTTTGTTTTATACTAGGTTGTTTGTCTGGTACCGTGTTATATCGAAAATAAAAATAACGTTTAACACAACTTATATAATATTAATAATTGTATCAATGTCGCATATGAAGCAACGGTTGATATTTGATTTATACTAGGTTGTTTGATTGTAACTAGGTTATATGTGTGTTTGAACCCAATGGGTTGTTTGATCAAAATTATCCAATGGATAACCGTTATCCATATCCATTTAACCCGTTTATCTAATTATCCAATAAGCTAATTATCCAATAAGTCTTTATCCAATAAATTAATTATCCATTTAATCCATTTATTTTTTTTATCCAATAAGTTCATCATCCAATAAGTATTATCCAATGAGTTCAAATTGTAAATGGATATGGGTTATCCATTGGATAACTTATCCAGTTTGACAGGCCTAGTCCTGTCCAATAGTGCTTATTTCCAGCACCTCCAGCACCTACCAGCACCTACCAGCATCCTCCAGCACTTGTCACTATTCACATACATGAATGATTTATTTTTTAAAAAAAAATAAAAAATAATTTTTCTTTAGAATTAGTTTCAATATGTTGTGTACGAATTAATCATTCTTTAAATATATAGTTTCATAATTATGTACATAATAATTATACAATTTTAATTTAATTTCAACACCCTCCAGCACCCTCCAGCACCTTCCAGCACCAGCTACCAATTCCAGCGCCTTATTGGACAGGGCCAATGCCACTAACCATATCCCAAATGAATCATGTGAAAGATAAAAAGTGACGTATAGGAAGAAAACTAATGACACTACCTACTTTTAATCGTGATTGTGAATGTGAATATTGAGCTTTAAGTTTAGTGGAATGAATAGTTTTTTATATATTGGGAGGCTTATATATGGTGATAATGATGAGGAACTTCATTGAATATCACCATAAAATTGATATATGTCACTTTCATTTTTTTATTATTGAATTGATGAATGAAATGTAGCCATGCATGATGCATCTTGCTTTTAGTTTTTTTATCCTTTGCATATTTTACTACTTCACTTATACATACTACAAAATATCATCACCTCCTATTTAAATATATATTATATGAGTACGATGTAATTTTTTTTGTAAGACATCTCACCAAAACATATGATAGGGTAATTTTATTTCATATGCCCATTTTTGAGAAAGTATTGTGTGAAACATAAGATTCATATTCATTGTGCTAATTCTTCTCAAATCTTTTTCTATATCATTTTACATTATCATCCACCACCTTGCCACCTCACCAGTCACCATCGTCGTGAGCGACCAAAAAATTAACGCCAGTGATCCGAACCTCCCAACTACGCTCAATATAATCTTTGACGATTCCTAACATCAACGCTAAAGACTCAAATCTCACCACCCACCACCACACTGCCATCGAAACCAAAGCTCAATTCCAATGACCCTCAACCTCAATGTCAGTAAATCACAATTCATAGCTAATGACACAAGTTTCAACGTCGACAAATCACGACCTCCATGTGGGCGCAACCCTCAATAATGGAGACCTAAATCTCAATGCTTACAAATCGTAAACATCCACACCGGATTACCCAAATCTCAATGCTAGTAAATTGCGTTATCGTAATTGGTTGTTACGTCATCACTATAGGGAGCAATCTCATCGTAGAGCTGCCAACAGTTTGTTGTCGGACATCCAGATCCATTATATGCTCTACTTGACTGAATCTCCAGATTTTGTCGAACATTTATATCCGTTCTCCTCCACCGCCAGCCTTGATGTAGAGCATAGTAACATTTTGTAAAGTTAAAGTAATTTTTGAAATCTTTGTATAATGAGGACTTGAGTATCTTGACATTCATGTGACTTTAAGAATATTATCCAAATGAAAAAAAAAAAAAAAAAAAAGGTAAATAAAATGATACATAGCAGACAGATCAAACAAGGAAAATAACTACAGTAAGAAAAATGAAAAGCCAAATTTGAGTTTAATAGTTTGGGCAAATTCAGTAAAATAAACAAAAATAGGGGGACCCAGATGAGATGGGTCATGGGAGTGTGAGCTTTGGCAAAGTGCCAGATCAGCTGATTGACCGGTCATACGGTTTGACTGTGCGCAGAATTGTGTACAGTGTTCCTCTATCTTTCCGTAGATTCAAAAACCCATTTTTCTAATAATAACCTAATAATTAATCTGCTATTAATTGATTAATTAAATACACTGTTTAATGATATGCTTCGGTTGGGGCTTCGCTGTTCCCGGTCTCAAGGTTTGACGGACACAAAATTATATTCCTCGTTAGCGAGAGTGGGATCCACTAGGCCATTGGTGTCACAAGCAATTTGTTTTTATGAACAAATTCATTTTCACTACTACATGCCATTTGGATTTTGGAGCACATAAAAATAATGAAAATACATTATTATTAGAATAAGAATAATTATTCTATTAGTTACCATTACAAACAAAGGAGCTAATAGCAAGTTTTAACACTTGCATTGCATTATGATTGAGTAACTTGACTGCAACTTTCAGAATTTATATTCTCCCACTTTTTGAATTTATGTGAACTAATTTGATTTGAACTGAAATAATGAAGTAAAATTCATGCGTTAAGAAATAAGTTCCATAATGATTAAATTAATCCGTACTGGCGGAGACATTGGCGTTAGAGGAATATTTGGTTTTGGCGGAAGTTCTTTGCCGACTAGATCTCTACATTGTAGGGAATGCTTTCCATTTGGTGCAAATGGTTCGTCGGGACTCACATGCCCAGTCAGTCGTGAGTCGGCTCATGTTTATGTTAGACAGAATCATGTAGATGGATCCTTCCGGGTTCTACAATATTGTAATTTCGTAGCACATGCTCTGGTTAACTATGCAAAGTGAAGCTCCCTATGCTCTTCTTTGTTTTCTGTTATTCAATTATGAGTGATTTTAAAAACCCTAAAATATAAGTTATAGAAGGACAAAGCATTGATCTGAATTAAACGGATCTAATGTAAATTAAAGAAAGGGAAGGCGGAAGCAAGGGCACGTGGAGGCGGGAAGCGTGCGGCCTGGGCACCTCTGCGCTTTCAATGTTGTTCGTCACAGAATGCCTGAACCTCTTCATTTATTTAAATTTGAGTACTAAATTAAAGCATCTTCGATTCAATTAATGAAAGATCAGAATTATGGGGACTTGAGATTTGACCGCTACTATACTATTACTATTACTATTACTATTACTATTACTATTATAGTACCCTCATTATTCAAAGATGATTCGAATAAGTTGAACGGTATCACTTTATATATCAAGTTGAATGGGATCGTTATTAAAGCCTTGCTCTCTTGAAATTATTTCTTGTTGAACTAAACTAAAGTAAAATTTTATGTATTGCAAAAAAAATCAACATGGATGAATTAACTTGACTTCCATCAAATTATACTTTACCAAACTAAACTGATAAAATCAAGATAACAAGCCTAAAAGGCTAAAACTAATCTTGATCATATTTTAGATCTAGAGCACAAAATGGTCAAACTATATCACATTAGTACACCAGATCACATACACCACAATTATTTGAGTGATGCTTTGGGAGTGCAACAGTGAAGATGCAAACATAGTATTTGTGCATCTGTGCATCTCAAATTCTCAATGATTTTATATACTTTATAAAGTTCATAAGGCATGATTCTAAATAAAAGTACACATTTTCACCTTTTAAAATGCATAAAACATCAACCTGTGGAATTATAAATTAAGATTATGGAGAGGGAGTGTCTGATGTGGAATTATTTTACTAATTGGATAAGACGGTTTTTGATGATTTGACCTAGTTCAATAAAAAAATCTTTGGGTATTTCAAAAGCTTTGTGTATTGTTATTCTTTATTTGTTATAGTCTTGTAAATCTAGAAGATAATCAAGTTCACCAGAGATTATAGATATAAAATAGTTGGCCGGTCCACACTTATGACCGGGTTGATTTTATATTTTGAATTGAGTACGTTCAATGTCATGGATAGCGATACTTTATTTTTGTTCTAAAGAAAAATAACGCCATTTTACTGTTATCACCAATTTTAATGTGAACATCAACATCTTATACCCATATATTTATTAATTTTTTGAAATAAAAAATCTCACTTTGTATGCGGGATCAGCAAATGGCATTTGAGACTATGGATAGTCAAAAATATTGAATAATAGCGACTTAGGATTCATTTGTTTCGATAATTCAAAATTGAAAAAAAACAAAAGAGTGTCCATTCGGCCATTATTTAGAAATAAATCAAGTCGTTGAGCTAAGAAAAGTTGTCTTTATCATTTCACTGAGCCAATTGTTATGGTCAAATGAACAAACGAACATGCTTAATTATGATTTATGACCATTGTGTCTATATCCATTCGTGTTTTCTTAACTCTATCCTCATGCTTAAGGCCACTAGTCTAGGAAGTCGTTATAAAGTATTTATACGTTTATTACGAATCTGAATTATCACATTATATATTTTTTAAATATCTAGTGTACATAGATTATAGTAAAATTGATATCAATCAAACTGGAGTAATATATTTTAGAAAAAAGTTCCCCTGTACCCGAGTTTTTATATATGTATTAATATGACATTTCATTTTTAGAAGTGTTGATATACCCTAGTTTGTAATTTTAATTGCAGTTTAATAAATCAAACATGTTGATTTGTAAAGAGCAAAGTTTACAACTACAATACTAAAGCGGCGGCAAGAGAATTGAAAATGGAATACCTAAAATTATGAAATTTAAACCACGGTTAACACACGCGACACGAGTCAATTGAGACAAAAATGACTTATTCACATGATTTAAAAATTTTGCACGCAAGACAATGTAACACCATTTGATATCGATACATGTTTCTGGAGAGTCTAAGCTTTCACTGTCAAATTCAAATTCGTTGCAGGTTCACGAACTTCGCCCCGCCATCATATGGGACAAGGGGGATGCAGTAAATTTTTTGTTGAAGTCGCTAGGTGAGAATCTAAGAGGTGTTTGGTGAAAAGCTTTTTGGGGCAAAATTAGCTGTTTGAACCCAATTAGTTGTTTGACCAATTGAAAAGACTAATAAAAGTGTTTGGTGAAGAGCTGTTTGAGCCCAAAAAGCTAATTTTCAAAACGCTCAAAAAAGTAGCGTTTCTTATACATCTAATTGTCTTTCTCCTTTTATTTCCTTATTTACCCTTTCCTTGTACATTAATTATTTGACATATTTGATTGATTCCCTTGACAAACTAATTCATGTACCTTTCACTTCTTTTTTTACATTGATTTTTTTAATGGTTAGAAAATAATATTTAATATATTTCATGAAGCTTTATATTCCTTTTATGTTCATATACGTTTTTGGTTAAAGATAATTGTAATTTTACCAAATTCTTTAGATTTTTATGAATTAATTTTTAATGTTTATTTTTTGCAAGTACTTCAATTAAATTTGGTTAATTTAGTTAATAGACTGTAGGGGTGTGCATGAACCGGTCCGGACCGGAAAAATGGACCGGACCGGACCGGAAAGTAACGGACCGGAACCGGATATAAGGGATTCCGGTCCGGTCTCCGGTCCAAGTTTTTTAGGAATTCCGGGTCCGGTCCGGTCCGGTCCAAAACCGGGTATTTTCCGGTCCGGACCGGATGGACCGGTATTTAATATAATTTATATTTTTAAATATTTATTAATTAATTTATGTGTTATTTTATTTTTGGTCATTAATATTAATATTATTTCTATCAATTCAAATTATATTTATTGAAATTTATAGATTTATAAAGGTGGTTTTTAGTTGTTATAAAATTTTTACTCTCATTTTTTTGAACAATATTAATCTTTTGGGAGACCATTGCATCTTTTTTTAATATTTAAAAATCATGCAATCATGTTTCACACACTCTAATTTAATATAACTCATTTTTATTATAATTTTCATATTACTAAATTTTTTTGTAGTAAAAAAAGTTTAATATTTAACATAAAAATAAAGTTTAAAAAATAATATATTAAAATTCCGGTCTAACCGGTCCGGTCCGGTCCAAACCCGGAATAATTCCGGTCCGGTCCAAACCCGGAATAATTCCGGACCGGTCCCGGTCCAGAATATCCCCTTTCCGGTCCGGTCTTCGGTCCAAGATTTATGGACATTCCGGTCCCGGTCCAAACCGGTCCCGGTCCGGTCCGGTCCGGGTCGGACCGGTTGCACAGCCCTTATAGACATATAAGCTTTTATGTAAGTATATATAGATAATTTCATTAAAAACAATTAAGAGATTTGAACTAGTGATGCTCAATGATTTTTGTTTATTTTAATTAATTTTAAAGACCATAAATATATATTCATGTACTTGAATTTTATTAATATCTACCTATAATAACTTATATAGTATAATATTTTCTAGTTATTTGAAAATTATATAGAAATTAATATATCTACTTATAAAATTATTAATTAATGAAATATAAGTAGGCCCTTAAATGTCATTTTACCTTGTTTGTTAAACAAACAGCTATTAACTATCAGCTAATTTTACCAAACACTTTTATACAATCAGCTAGTATAAACAGCTAGTCAAATCAGCTAATGGAATCAGCTAACATTTAGCATCTATCAGCTAATCACCAAACACCTAGGTTTAGAATTTGGATTTCCGATGCAAGCATTTACTTGTGATGTTCTTAATAAAGTACATTTTGTGTGACTAACCCAAAAAATCTCCAGGTAAAGGATTTTATGAAAAAATTGATAACCTGGAAATTGAAGGAAGGAGAGGAGAAGTGATTTTTTAAATAATGTATAACTATATAGTACCAATACATATTTAGTTACTAATATATTTTCAATAATGTTATTCCGAACTATAATAACTAAAATATTGAGTTACATTTAATCCTTCAGTATTATTTTCACTATGGAATGTACCTTTTGTCATCTAAGATCACCATTATTATATATTAGATTAAAGTATTTCTTATTGATAACTAATATTAAAAACATAAAATAATTCAAAAATTAATAAAACAAGTTGACACTTTTGATTTGGGTTGGGTTGTTGATAAAAATTAAAACTGGTAAGATTTAGGCCATGTTTGCCAGAGCTTATCGGTAAATCAGTTTAGTTCAATTCAGTGAAATGTAATTTGATGAAATTTAGGTTAATTCAGTCATGCTGATTCCATTTTTCAATACATTAATTTTACTTCAGTTCAGTTCAGTTCAATTCAGTGAAATGTAATTTGATGACATTTATGTTAATTCAGTCATGCTGATTCCATTTTTCAAAACATTAATTTTACTTCAGTTCAGTTCAGTTCAGTTCAATTCAGTTCAGTACCATAAAGAAATAAACTCTACCAAACATGAGCTTAATTGTATAATGGAATGATGATGTGGGGGTAGGACAAATAATTTAAAATTGAAAAAGTTGGGTCATAAAGGTTGTTGATTGGGTACACGAGGCTTTTACTTTAGGTATAACTATTGTATTATGACATGTTAAGTGTGCAATAAAAACCTATAATACTATCTTGGTGATATAACTTGCAAAAAAAGAAAAAAACTATAACCATTTGATAGACTGGGTATTTTCTGCACCAATCATTATTTCAACCATAGATATGATACAAATGTAACGCTATTTAACCAAGAGAATGATCAATGAAATGAGTTCTTTTGGTTCTAGGCGTTTTTCATTTGATTTTTTTTACCTTCTGACATTTTCTGATCAAACTACTAACTGAAGTGTGAGAATAAATTTTGTAAATTAATTTTGAGAGAATTTTTCATAGACCCCCCGACGTTTGCTCAAGTTCCACTTTGGCCCCCCATCGAATGTTGCTCTCAATTTGGCCCCCCATTCGTTTTTCCATCATTTTGACCCCCTAGCCCTAACCTTGGCGTTAAATAATTTTTCCGTCAATTCCTCTAAGGGTAAGCTCATCTTTTCAATGAATACTTTAAGAGAGAATTTTATAGAGACCTCATAACGTTTTCCAAAGTATCGGTTTGACCCCCTATCAAATTTTAGTGTCAAAATGTCCCATAACCTTTAGGTTTTGCTTCATTGCGCCCCCCTGAGGCTAACTTGGCCGTTAACTTTTAAAAACCGTTAAATATTAGGGGTATAATAGTAATTTCAGTTTCATTTAAATTGAAAAAATATGTTTGGGGTTGGGTTTGAACTCGGGTCTACCCAAATAATAGATAATTATCCTACCACTATGCCATAAGACATTTTATTTTTATTTCTAAACTAAATTTATTTAAACTCTAATCCACGACCCATTTTTTATTCTCAATGTTTAAGCTCATGTGTATGCTTCTGATCCAAGACCATTGCAAGATTTTTGTGTTGCGGTTTCTGATGCCAAGGCAGCTGGTAGATTTATTTTGAGTTTTTCTCTCTCTATATATATATACTTCTTATGTATTTCATATAGACATAAATAAATTTTTTTTTGGTTTGTCAAATTGTGGATGAAGCATTTGTATTAGAAAAAATCTACAAAAATCCGAAAGAAGTAACAACAGGAGATTTCTGGTTCAATGACTGAACAAGCCTAA
The DNA here is from genome assembly GCA_963678965.1 of Cruciata laevipes. Taxonomy (NCBI): domain Eukaryota; kingdom Viridiplantae; phylum Streptophyta; class Magnoliopsida; order Gentianales; family Rubiaceae; genus Cruciata; species Cruciata laevipes. Next base: position 4,297,665 of record OY787639.1, read on the forward strand.
AAGCACAGCCAATATTGCAATAAAATATAATGTTACAGAAGTAAATTTAAACCAAACACCAGGATTAAACACTTTAGGAATCTTCATGGTTCGGTTTGACTTTGGAGTTGATGGAATGAACCCTCCGCAGATGGGGATGGGCAGTGGGGATGTTGAGAGAATGAGCTGCATATTAAAGATTAAATAAATTTAGTTTAGAAATAAAAGTTAAATGCCTTATGACATAGTGGTAGGAACTTTGTCAAACCCAATCCCAAACATATTTTTTCAATTTAAATGAACATGAAATTACTATTATACCCCTAATATTTAACGGTTTTTAAAAGTTAACGGCCAAGTTAGCCTCAGGGGGCCGCTATGAAGCAAAACCTAAGGGTTAGGAGGTCATTTTGACACTAAAATTCGATAGAGGGTCAAACCGATACTTTGGAAAACATTAGGGGGCCTCTATAAAATTCTCTCTTAAAGTATTCATTGAAAAGACGAGACTACCTCTACAGGAATTAACGGAAAAATGATTTAACGCCAAGGTTAGGGTTAGGGGGTCAAATTGATGGAAAAACGGATGGTTGGGGGCCAAATTGAGAGCAACATTCGATAGGGGGCCAAAGTGAAACTTGAACAAAAGTTGGGGGTCTATGAAAAATTCTCTCATTAATTTTTTTTACCAAACAAAACGCTAATAAAAATACTTTATTATTAGTGATTAAATTTTACCTGAGTACTACTTTTATTTATTTTAATCCTTACATTTTATCTTGCATAAAACCATTCCATCCATAAACCCCATCCATTCATACACCTACATATCTGCACAGCAGCAAGGGAATGCAATTAGGGCCTGTTTGCTAGAGCTTATTTCCACCATGCACTGAACTGAACTGAATTGAACTGAACTGAAGTAAAAATGATGTATTGAAAAATGGAATCAGTATAACTGAATTAAACTGAATTTCATCAATTACATTTTCACTGAACTGAATTGAACTGAATTGAACTGAACTGATCTACATATAAGCTCTGGTAAACAGGCCTTAAATCGAATTAAATAAAATGGAAGCAAGCGATGGATACTTTTTCGAATTTATTATTGGGCTAAAACTTTGGGCTCCATTCGAATTTTTTATTGGGCTAAAACTTTGGGCTCCAATGGAAGCTCTTTGAGCAACTGAGCATCAAGTCAAGTGAATTGCTAAATTACACCTAACCTTCGATTATTATATTATGCCTTTTATACTATTTAGAATACTAAATATTTTTTAAAATCTAAATATTATCCCATTATGTTACATTAAAATGTTAAGTTGAAGCAAGTTCAATAATTTTCCCAAACTCTTTTACTTTTTTTATATTATAATGGGTAAAATATCAGACTAACGTTAATCCTTAAAATATAGAGTAGTGATAAGAGAGAGGGATATCATAGGGAAAATTAACAAGGAATGATATGTCATGCTATGTGGGTAAAAATTCATCTACTTTACTTTCAAATCCAATCCTCCTATCATTTTCAATCCTTCAATCCCTTCCACTTTTAAATCTATCTTACATTAAAAAAAATTATTTATTTATTTCTCTAATAACACTCTATAATATTCCATTAATCAAATCCTTCATAGTTTACGGGAAAAATAAAAGAACAACTGCAGATATATATGAGAACAACTGCAGATCAAAGTAAAAAATGTGAGAATTCTTACCAATGGAGATATATATTGATCAGGTAAATCTAAAAGCTCAATTTCCTTTTTTCTTTACCATCCTTCTTTTTGTCTGATTTGAACGGTAATGAATAAGTGAGCTAAAATCAGAAAAGTATATTAACATTAAATTCTTGTATTCGTAAATATGTTGTCATGCATGATGGTTTTAGTAGCTGTACGGGTCTGAAGACAAAAGAAAACGTCCCTCAGGGTGAATCAATCATAGCTTCTTCGTTTGTCTGCATCCGAAGTACCTGGGCTTGTCTGAAAATTAAGGATTCGGTACATTCAATTATTAGGCATCTCGATTCTGGTTTCACAGTCTTTTTGATGCTATATTTCTTCACAAACCTACGCACGAGCTTTGCGGCTTTTGGGCCTTCTGCACTTTGGCACCATTTTCTCATCTTCTTGTCATCGATTTTTGACACCACCAAAAACCTACACACCTTGGATTTATTGGATGCCGAATGTCTTGATGAACTCTGAGTTGAGTGAAGAAATTTTCGACCTAGCTATGGCCAATTTTGTAGTAGTATAGGGCTAGGGTTCGTAGTGTTCCCCGTGCCGACTACCGTATGTGGTTGTGAATCCCCTTAACCTATTACAGAATTATGTTTATCAAGAATACTGTATTTACAAAGTCTTGGGACTAGAGTCTGAAATTAGATTAAAAAATATGGGTCTAAATCGTTTTCTTGTCCGACAACGAAGTTGAAATCTAATTGACATCACTTTCTCATGAAGGTGCTACATTTTTTTTATTAGATCTCTCGAACCGTAACCGTACTGAAACTATTAATCTGGTTGACGTGTAGATTAGTTATTCTTGTAATTCATAGGCTGGCTGAATTGGATTCCAATTTCACTCTGGGCGGTTTCCCAATAACCTGAATTGATATTGATTGTTCAAAAAACATGGCATCAATTTCTCGTAAAAAACCCCAATTTGGGCGATAAAAACACTTTTATTTAATTTTTCTCTTCATTTTTATATAAACTGACCGTTTATGTTATATACATCTCTTAACCCAATTCACTGACCAGAAACCTGACTTATTTTCATAACTTATGATAGGACAATCATACATGACTAACATTTTTATATTACCTTTTTTATTTTATTTTTTAATTCAGTCACAAGCTTCTTAGGTACCATATATATATGTGCGTGCGGTCTAGTAAGGTTTCCCGCCGTTGATCAGATCTTTAGATGTGTAGTTATGCATTTGTTAGTTTGAATTTTAACCTAATTTAAGTTATCTTCACACATTGAACATCATTGTTTCCATTTTGTTATTTCTTGTCCAACGCAATTCCAATGCTACAACTATTCGACTATAATTGTGAGATTATTTATAATATCAACGGGACCCTTAAATTTTATTTTTTTGGACATTAGAAGGAATTGATGTCTAGAAATCTCTTAAGATCTCGTGAAAATAGCTTCATTTCATTTGATATATATGAGGACTCTTGGAATATCTTTTCATTATTATTCAGTGCCAATATTAATTATTTGATTCTATAGTGTTTCATCTGGGCATTATTTTCTTCATCTTGTCGATGATTTTGTGCGCTCAAATGAGAGGCTAAACGGGAAATGTGACCCTCGTGAAATGACGGGTTCGGAGGCTTTCTATTGCTGCAAATGGAGAGGGATCTTTAAATTTCTTTTGTTTTTCAGAAGGACATCATGAATAGAACGCTTTTCAATTATTTAGTTTACACCAAAATAATAATTCGATTCTTCAAATATTTGGAATGATGCTAATTTTCATTTTCTTAAAATTTTTGCATCATAATACAAAACTTTGGTACTCTATAACTAATTTACACCCATATCGATTTATTATTAACAATTAAAATGCTTTTTTTTATAACAACTTTTAATGCACCTATCATTTGACAGATCTTATCCGATAAAAATATCATTACAATTTCTCAATTGAAACCTATCTCAATTGGTCTCACTGAATAATCAGACTTAATACGTAAAAGATCAATCTCAGAAGTGAAAAGATCAACAATAATACTAGGAATCAATTGAGACAATATTATCTCAATTGGTCTCACTGAATAATCATGTTTAATATATAAATGACCATGTTTGAAATTGAAAAGATCAATATTGGTTCTCAGTATCAATTGAGACATGTCTCGTAGGAGACTTTCTTAAATATCATTATAATTGAAAGTCGCCTTGAACCACTTGAGTTAGCTCAGTGGCCAAAGGTTTTGCCTTGGCTAGAAGAGGTCCAGGGTTCAAACCCCCACTCCCCCAATTTGAGCTGGATGAGATTCTTTCCAAGCCTCTCAAGTCTTCATCCCCTCCATCTCCAAGAGACGTGCTCAACTGAGTGACGGGAGCTGGATCAACTGACGTACGGAGAGCATCGGCGGGGTATAAGTGGGTTCCTTACCCCACTCAAATCAATGTGAGAACGGATGCCACTCGACATACGGGATCAGTAGACTAACCTAGAGTAGAATTAGATTAGAATAAAACAGAATTCCTGTATTAGATTCGATTTTTGTAAACGGCGTGTGTCCGTTAAAAAAAAACCGCCTTGATATTGTCCGGAACTAGACTGTTCGAAGGGATGTTCTTAAACGGTCCAATAGTAAAAATAAGTGGTCGAATTTACAATTAGAAGAATATTGCTTCGGGTCATTGCGGTGGCGGCTTAATGCAAACCAGTAGGGAAAAAAACAATTTCTCTATGAATCAATTGAGAAAATATTATCTCTCGGAGGTACACATTTTACCATAATGCCCCTATATAATGCCCCTATGATTTCAAACCTATTTTTTACCTTTAACAATAGAGAAAGTGTTGGGTGAGACCTGTCCTTGTAGAGACCAAGAGCAGGGGGAATGAACATTTACTGTTTCTGCTTGATCTTTTAGTCAGATTGTTTGATCTTTCAATCAATGTGCTTGAGTATTTTTATTTTGCCTTGATTTTTCAGTTAATTTGATCTTTCGTTCAATTTGCTTGATCTTTCGGTCCATTTCCTTGGTCAATTTCACCAACGACAAATTCAATCAAGGAAATCGGCGGGTTTAAAGCTCATCAACGACAAATTCAATCAATAACAGTCTCATATAATCTTTGGTCTCAATGGAGACATGTCTCAATTGAGAATTAGTATTAACGATATTAGAGGTATTATGGTAAAAATACGGACCAGCAAAGAAAAATGGACCAGCAAAGAAAAATGGAGCAACCCCTAAGAAATAGAATTTCATTTGTTTTCAACAGTTTTCTATTGCAATTCGCTCGTAACAACATTTTCTCGGATTGTAGAGGCGGGGTTATTAGACTAATCACATAAATGTTTTAAAAACTCATAAAATGAAGACAAATGACTTATATACATTGAGTTATACCTTAGTTGATGATATGCTAGATTAAGAACCAATAATCTCTACCCAAAAGAGCATCAATAATGAGTGGCACGTTTGCTTTTGTTGTGGATCAATTATGGTCACAAAAAAAGATGTAGAGTACAATACACATAAAATGCTAGGTGTCAATTTTTATCCCCACTATATTGTACTTAGAACAAAGTACATAGATAATCTTAATTGTAATTAGCATTGAGATTGGAACCAATAGTGCGGCAGCCGTCAGAATAAACCTAAGAGCTCCGAAGTTTCCTCAAATCACAACCCTAGTGTGTGTGCCCGCACGACATATTTTGTTGTATAGCAGTTGAAAAAAGTGTGCTTAATGCTCAATTCTTATCCTTAGTTGTGTGGTGTTTTAGGCCATTATTAGACGGTTTTGGTACTATTTTAAGGCTAAATTCTCCTCACTTGAATTTATTATTGGTGCCAAAGAATTGCAAGGCATGTGAAAACGTAGGTCCATAGCCATTTTCCACACTTTGGAGTCTTCTTTTTATCCAACAAGAATACTAATTATTTTTGCAAATTTGTGGAGTACATGAATTGAGCATCATCATCTTCAATAATCCTTCTTGATTGATCCCATTAGCTATTACACTAATCATTTGACACTCTAACACGAATTCAGAGTTTTAGATGCAATTTGGAGATGAGCGTTTGGCGGTTAGAGTTTTATTAGTGGATTTTATTAACTGTTTTAACTAGCAGCCTGTATTTTCGAGTATTTGACAAATTACAATTAGTTGATAACTATTTCATTATGCTCCTACGTCTTTGATTGTAATGTCTTATAATTGAGTGGGTGATTATGAGATGTGAGCACAACTAATTCCATTGCTAACCTCTCAAAATCATAGATTAACATCATCATTCAAGATTAGGTAATGAAACAACCTCAAGCCAACTACATATAAATTGTCTTCTAACACAAGATTATGATTGATTAATTAGGTGACTTATTATTTATATACACTACATAAAATCGACAACACACTTCGACTCACATCGGCTACTAGACAAATCACCTCAACCCATCTCATCTGGGACTACTTTTCATTTTAGTTGGAAGTGAGCCCACTTAAAAGTGGCCATAATTACTTTCCCAATTACAGGATAATGCTCTCTTTCCGTTCTCTTATTCAGGCTAATGCCGTTCAAGAACATTTAACGTTATTCTCGTCTGATTTGAACTGAATTGAACCAAATTCTACCCGATTTATCATTAGACTGAATCGAACTGAAATGGTAGTTTTTAGGCTTATTTATATACACATAATGATTGTGAAGAGGAATTTGGTATTGACATATTCATTTTCTTAGGTTGTTTCCCACAACATAGACAGCAGCAAAGTAACACAAACAAACTAAGCTAGTAGTACTAGTAATGATAAATAAACAAAAGTGAAACAAAAACAAGAATCCTTGGATATCTTCTTGTGTTTCTTCCTTTATACATGCACCATTGCCTTTTCTACCTACCCTCAATTTCATAGAATTGGGATATCAGCTTTTCTTCAAGAATCCAAAATGCTTCTTCAGCACAGATTTTCCCTGAAACCAAAATTGATTACAGTTGATGTTTAGGTTAAGATACTATTCACTAGGCGTTTTCCACTACCATGAAATGAATGTCGGCCTCAAAAAATAATAAACTATATTTGGAAATTTAGGACCAAAAGAAAACAAGCAAAAAGGACATATATAGAATATACCTTGTAATGTGTTGCTGAAAATCCCTGAGAGAAGCCTGATCCTTGCTCAACCATGAATTTGTCCTTTTTGGGCAATGCATTGTTCTAGAACATGAAAAACATGAGTTAAAACTCATCAAATTATGCTCCGTAACGTAAGTAGAGATAGAGAGACTGTTTTCGCAAAAATCCGACCAATAAGAAGAAAAACAGCCATGGAAATACGCAAATCACATGAAATGAAATTTTTCTCTTACCTTGGAAAAGGTTTGGACAGGGGAACTAGCAGTATCATCAAGCTGAACATTCTCTCCTCGGACTCCTTTCCGATGCTTTCCCTGTTTCTGGCCGGAAACCGAGATTCTCGAACTGTATCTCAAACTTTCATCGGAATAATTTTCCGGCTGATGAAAAATCGGCGGCCCCGATGATGCATCAGACAGCATATCTTCATCTTCGTACTCATATTCCTGCTTTCTCCGAGAATCGACGTTAGCGCTTCTTCTGTTGAACTGGTCATCATTGTGATCATCATCTCCATGGCTTGAATACTGGTCCAGGTACATGGTCCAGCCGGATTCGCATGCACCGCCGTACTCAGAAGTTGATGTGTTCATGTTCTTGAAGACACTGGATTCTTCTTCTTCTTCTTCGGTGTTTTGTTAATATGTAGTGTGTGAGTGTGTGTGGATTGTATATATATAGAGGGGTTGGAGATGTTGAGGGATGAGAATCGTAACAAAGTGTGTGTATTCAAAATCTTGAACTATTTTTGTCCTATGCTCTATCCTTTTGCTTCTTTTATTTTACTCCATCTGATTCTGTGGAGGGTCATATTGCCAGTTGGCTTGTTTTTCTTTGGTGTTTTGTGGGGGTGTTGAAAATGACTTTAACTTCCAAGTGTTGTGCACCTTTGTGTAGGTAAATTTAGTGTGAGATTTCTTCCATCATTTTGAAATTGTCATCACTTTTTTTTTTAAAATAAATGAATTTAGTCAATTCATGTTTCCCGTTTAATTCTGTCCATACATAAAATATATGTTAGGGTTTGACCAAATTGATCAACGACGAACATATGCACAAATTCCAACCGTGCAGACTCAGATTGTCATTGTCTCGTTGCCGACTCGTCGGCACCATAAAGACTATTTCTAGATCTGCCTCTAGTGATACTGATATGTGAGTGTAAGAAGGAGGGATAATATAATATATGATATAGGAAATGTGCGTGAATGATTTGATTATGTTGACTTCACATTCGACCTAAAGATTACATAGTGTACTAAAATACTTAGATCAACGTGCATTGCCTCAAACTATTGCGGCCAAGGTGAAAAACCTTGTCATCATGTCTTTCCTTTCTTGCATCCTAAACATCACATTTATTTTTTTAGTCCATCAAAGTAAGAATAAAAAGCCCATCATGCATTTCAAGTTTTTAACCATTTCAACGCCAAAACTTGCCACATACCCAAAATTTTGAAGGGGGACATTTTTGCCCGATATAGTGACGGGAATAAGTGAATGCCCAAAACCTTACTTGGGTGACTCTTGTTTTGTAGGGTACCCTTTGAGTCAGCTGGTCCCTTTCTTTGGTCTCATTTGCATTGCGTACATGCACTAATTTGCTGTCTTTGTATCTTTGCAAAATGCCGGTGGGGATTTTGAATACATCAGTCTCTTTCCCAAAAGGTAAAGATAGTCCAAAACTAGCAAGGGAAAAAATCATTCAAGTTTTAATCTGCGTTACATTTGGCCCTAATCATTTATGCAGCTAACTAATGTCAATGAGAAGGGAAAAATCTGTTGAGTTTGAATGGCAGCTTGTAGAACTCATCAGTCCTAACATCTCCGTCATAAAACATGAAATTCTCCAACAGATGCGATCCATTCGCTTTACCAGCTTCATCCTTGATGGGGTGAGGGAGCGTAAGATCCAAAGAGACCGCGATTGCAATAGCAACAGTAGCATTTGATGACATTAGGACCGTAACAATATCATTGAACTGCAATTTCAGATAAGTAAAAACACTCAAAGATTGGTTTCCGAATCAGATATGATTAGCAAAGTGTTGAATTCGATAAAATGCGTACCCATCTTGCTTTAGTATGAACAGGGCTAAATCCGGAACATTGCTGATACTCTCGGAAGTATTGTGGCAAACTGAGTCCCATAAAGAGGGAAAACCCTAAAATCAACTTTGTTCGAACACTGTTAAGGTTGCAGAATTGCAGAAATCCCAAGCCTCCAGAAGCTGAGAATGCAAACACAGAGTCAAAATCTTTTTAACTCTTTTTGTGCCAAACATGTAGAGTGTTAAGGAGAAGGTGAATGTTGTACTTACACACATAGGCGAACATGAAACAGTACAAGGCAGCCATGATTGACAAAGGTATGGTTGCGAAAACTATTCCCACCTTCCCTGATTAATCAATGATGTCGGATCAAGTGAGTAACAGAGCTATTTTCGAGGTATAATATAATTGAGTGAGTTGAAGAAGAAGAGACCTAGGACTGAGAGGAGGATCATGAAAATAGATGATATCTGAACAACTCTTCTACTTCCAACTTTAGTTACTGCCATGAGGCCAGCATTTTCACTGGGAAAATTGGTTAAACGAGTGAAAATCATATGTGAGAGAAGTATAAATGAAGCAGAAAAAGCATTTCAAGAAGATTAAAATTCATTACACTGATGCAGCAGCGCCAGTGGGGCAACCAAAAAAGCCGTTCAGTAAAGTCCCAACTCCCTGAAATGTCAAAGATTGAGAAAATGGGATATGTCAAACAGAGCAACGGAGGATTCAATATAAGAATATTACAGAAGAAAATTGTTTCTTACAAGCCAGCCAATTCCGCGGCTTATGATAGATGGTGGGACTGGTGTCGCACTTGCATATCTGGCAGATGCAAGAAAAGCTCCCGAGGAATCTACAGTAGCCACAATGGAGGCAAATATCATTGTGAATGCTTCTGTGATCCTAAAACTAGGAGCTCCCCACTGTAGTGGAAAAGGAGCATAAAACCTGCAAACATGATTTGAATAGCAATAAAAGCACATGTTTAGAGAGTATATGTTTCGATCAAGTTCCTACAAGCACACGTGATCTTGAAATCTGCACAGTTTATGACTAAAAAGCCTGCTGTTAAGATTAATTAAGCAGTGCATGTTTAGAGTATATGCTTTAATGACGTTCCTACATACACTCATAAAACCTAAAAATCTGCACAGAATATGACACAAAAATAAAAAAAATAAAAAACTGTTGAAAGCACATTAATTTGGTTTTTGATCACAAGCTAACTCATTTCGCTTCAGGATGATGAAAAATATTAAGGAATGAACTCACCAAGAAGACCCCTCAATGAATCCAGAGCTATCAGTACCACAGCTGTGATGCTTTGAATGGCGGTAAGCACCACTCCTTGTTAGTATTTCTGCATATAGCCAAACAATTGCAACTGAAAACAGCACTGCAAATCGATCAAATATCGGCCTTTTGAACTTTAGATACGCGGGAAGATACTGCAAGAGCATTCAGTAAAAAAGACACACTTTAAGTCATGAATATCAAGTCACAACCATCAAGCCACATTATTATAGGAAAGTAGTTGGTAAAGTAGTGATTAACACTAGAGATTAAAAGCTTGCCTGTGAGAGAATAAGCATGAAAATCAGTTCCGGAATCCCAATTTCAGCACACTTTATAATCTGCATAAAAATAGCTTAATTTACACCTCCCAACTAGTTGTCATTCTGAACCTTTCATAGTTACGAAAAAAGAATAATTAAGGATTAAAAAATCACTTACAAGAGGAAAACCTAGATTGTACAGGCCAAGTCCAGTGAAAGTTATAAGTGGAACCATGCAAAGAGGGCTGACAAACCTACACCAAATTGTAGAGGTAATTAGTCCTGGATGATTCGGTAGGAAAATAAACCTAGCATGTAATGTTTTCAGTAAATAACACACCTTAAAGTGTTTCTCCATAAGCTTAGAAAACCAATGGCCATTTGGAAAAAAGAAGAGACAATCAGAGCACCTTGTATGCCTCTCATTGTCTCTGAGAACCTCTGAAAATTTGAGCAGAAAGTCACAAACTTTGCAAGGAAACAAGAAAGCCAGGAGTTCTAACTCACTAGAATTTTACCTCTACAGGATCAACTTCTACCATTTCGATGGCTCTAGCTTCAATTATAGACATGACCGGAATCAAATACGCATAAGATCCAACCACTACTGATGATAATCTGGTGCCAAACATTGATTGCAGAAATGTATTCACCCCCGAGACAAACATCAAACTCTGTACAACCCTCGCCTTCTCAGCCTGCAGTTCATGCTTTGTAACATTAGTGAAAAAATATATTCAGGTAAGCAAAGAAAAAGAACAGGTGAATCTTACATTGCCGCCGCCCATTAGGGGTACGATCATGCTTGGAATCAACACAATGTTGCCGAGAGCCAAGATACAATGTTGGAATCCCAAAAGAAATGCTTCGGCTGCATTCATACACATACGAAATGTTAGAAAATCTCGTGCAAAATTTGTGCAGAATCATTTCCAGAAAGAAATGTATATAAAACAGAAAAAGAGGCAAAGGAACTAACGCCATGGAGGTGGACTGTTGAGACAGTAATCAACATTCGGTAGTTGCTCCATGGCTTGTGAGAAGTGTTCTTGAACTCAGCAGGAACCTGCAAATGAAATACGAGGAAAAGCGAGTATTGCTGAACACATATCATTAGCATTCCCATTTTTATGATTGGGCCATTAAATGCTACTGTTACTCTCAGGTAATAATTGTAATGCCATAATTGCCGCCATTAACAAATTGGAAGTTACGAATTTACTAATAATTTGAAAATAGTTACAAAGTCCGTAACTGACATTCCAAATGGTTTTCATTTTGCTTTAAAAGTTGGCAAATTGCTTGGACCCGAATTTGAATTCTAACATTGATGATGATGATATACTCAGAATGCTAAGAACTGAACAAGAGGAATTTGCCAGCTCCAATGATTGTCCAAACAATGCACATTAAACTACTCTAACTTGAACCTCCGAAATTTGTTCAACCGATGTCTCTCTACCTCTTTCTCTTCTGCTTAACTCGAAGGATCTGTATTTAAATTTTGAAAGAATTCCATGAATCAGAATTTCTGCCAAACATAAAGACTGGTTTACAGTAAGCTTAACCATAGCTAAAGTATCTTGTTTTGGCAGATAGAGTTAATGCATTCACCAGAGCCCATGTTTACATAACTAGTGAACAAAATAAAGATAACGCCTTGCAAATTTAGTAACCTCAAATGAAGAAATCATATAGCTAAAATTTTAATCAAACTTCAGCACAGAATAATCAACTACAGTTTAAAGACACCGACATTTTTAATTATCAGCCTATACTTAAGCAAAATTCGACATCAATATACGCCATAAGACATATAGCAACTACTACTAAAACTATGCATGTCATATATTAAGCTAAACATGACAATAATAGTACCTGGACTTCAATTTTCAGCCATGCTTGGTTCTGGAATCTCCACTTTCTTCATCCAAACAAGTCCAGTAACTCCAGTTGCAGCTCTTGGCTTCCCAAACTTTTTCCTTTCCTTCGAACCATAATGCTTCCTCCACAATGCCACATTATCCTCACTGGTTTCATTCAATGACAGAGAGCTCAAATCTTTTTCAATCTTTGTTGAAATATTGACCGAAAGCACAACTGCATCACCATAAGTTTGAGACCCCATCTCAGTCTTCTCCACTTTCCCTTCATTACCTTTAACAAGAACTACATCCTTTCCCACATTTTCCTCTAACCTAGAGCCTCCTGATTTTTTACGGTGATCAGCTTTCACTTTAAATCTCCCACCAGCTCTTCTTCTCCCACTTACAACTTCCGGCTTCACCTTATCAACACCATTTTCAGCCACTGGAATCTGCACCTCCTCCAATCCATTATCTCCCTGCAAAGTCACTTCCTTTCCCTTACTTTCAGGCACAACCTCCAAACTAGTAGCACCAATTTCTCCCAGAACCTCTCCATCCCTATCACCAATTCTAACAAATGTAGTCCTCCGTTTATTGCCACGAAATTTCCCCTTCTTCACTGACATATTTCCCTTACTGCTTTCTTCCTCAGAATCCTTTTTAATCTTTGTTGACAGATTATCAGAAACCATTCCCTTATCACCAAAGGCTTGCGACCCCTTCTCAGTCTCCACCTTTCGTGTTTCATTCCCCCCCACAAGAAGGCCTTCCTTTGCTACATTATCTGCGTGCCCTGATTCAATTTTACTCTCCTTAGCATCTCCCAATTTCCTCCTAGATCTCTCTTTACCTCTTTTTCTCCCCACTTTAACTGAACTATCCTTATCTGTGTTAGATTTCAGCAACTCTGCATTATCCTTCCTCAAAGCCACATTGCCCTCACTGCACAGATCCCTTTTAGCTTTCATCGACGGATTATCAGAAACCATATCCTCATCACCAAAAGCTTGAGACCCACTCTCAATCTTCTTTCGCCATCCATCTCCTGTTACAGAACCACCTTCCCCTACCACATTCTCCTCACACCTCGAACTCCGTCTATTTCTCGCAGAAAGATCACCCGAAACCATTTCTTTAACATCAAAAGCTTGAGACTTCATCTCAGTCTTCTCCCTCAGCCTTCCATTTCCCTTCATGGAAACACCTCCTGTCTTGCCATTCATAGGAGCTGTCCCTTTTCGCCGTTGGGCATTCCTCAGATTTCCACCTCCACCAACATTATCCCCAGAATCCTTGCGTGCATCAATTCTTGGTAAAACCTGTCCTTTAGAAGCCCCAGTTCCAGTAATTTGGACTTTCCCCTCGAACCCTTCATCCCCAAATTCTGCCCTAGCACCGCAATTCTCTTCCCCTGTTAGAATCTCACTAACCCTAGCTCCTTTCTGCTTCCGATTTCCATTCTTTCCCCTCCCACCACCAAGATCAGTCGCCGGAGCTCCGACGGTCAACTCCTCGGACGTGCGGTGGGTCCCATCCAGTCTCCTCCACTGAACCCTCTCCGTAGCCCTTTCTTGCCTCGACGCCGTCTCCGAAAGCTTCTGCTTCTCCTTTCGCTGCCGTTCTTCCGCCATCCTCTTCTCCTTTCGCTGCCGTTTCTCCTTTTGCCGCCGTTCCTCCGCCATCCGTTTCTCCTTTTGCCGCCGTTCCTCCGCCATCCGTTTCTCCTTTTCCTGCCGTTCTTCTGCCATTCTTTTCTCCTCTCGCTCGCGCTCCTCCGCCAGTCTTTTCTCCTCTCGCTCGCGTTCTTCCGCCAGTCTTTTCTCCTCCTTTCGCTTCAGCCAATGTTCTTGGAGCTGGGCAAGGGAGACGTAGTTTGGGGGCAGCGAAAGGGGCTTCTGGACACTCACTGCATCGGAGGATTCCATCGATGCTCAGACAAACATATGAAAACAGTCAACTTTGGGGAAGGCAAAATCACAGAGAATTGGAAATCGCGTCGTGAAAATCAGTAATGGAGGACAAATGTTGCTCCTTAATTGGATATTTCTGCCTTTTCGCGACGTCTTCTGAAATTTTTGCTGAGAAGGCCTTATTTTGAGGCAGTCAGTTAAATAGTGAGGCACAAGTCCGGCACATCCAAATTTTATAAGTTTTGGATCAAAATATAAAGATTCACCGATTCTCAATTAATATTTGTGTTCATGGGAATAATCATAGTTAATATATAAAAAAGGGCTTTTCTAACGAGTGTCCTTGGGCACTTGTTAACAGAATTAGATTCTATGGTAATTAGTGCAGTAATTAATGTAGTAACTGAATCATTTTATCTCACCTATTAATTAGGTGTTGTCATAAATTATACTCCTAATCCCAAAATATATAATTAAGATATGGATGAATATTTATAATACTTATCTTCAACTTTATGAATTTCTACATTTTCATATATTATAATCATTCAAATTTTAAAATTGAGAAGAAAATTATAAACTCACACAAAGACGAGATGTGCATGTAAAATAATGTAATGTTGATATTGAGTAGTACATTTATATTAAAGTATATTTTTAAAAAAATATTCAATGCTTAAAATCCCATCATATATTATGAATTGATTAAAATACATGGTATAAATGATGCATATTCATAGTCTGTGTATTTTATTTTTTAAAATATCATTCAACATATTGAATAACATTTTTTTAGTCTAAAGTAGTATAAGATAAATCTTTTAAAATTTTAAAATTGAAACGAAAACAGATAATTCTTTTAATTAATGGAGTTGAATGATATTAAAAAAAAGATTGATAAAATTATGTAAATTAGTATAAGAATTTTTTTTTAAATTTCAAAATTGAAACGAAAACAGATAAGTCTTTTAATTAATTGATATCTTCAGTATTCTTCCCGTAATAACTTTCGTATCTATTGCAACGTATCATTAATAGGAGAGATAAAAAGATTCTGTTATGCACTAATTTCTTTCGTATTTGTGGCAACATATCACTAATTACTGGCTACTGCACTAATTATCATAGAATCTAATTCTGTTAACAAGTGCCCTTGGGCACTCGTTAGAAAAACCCTATAAAAAATCATCTTAAAAATGAGAAGATCAGTATTACACTAAAGTTTTGGATCAAATGTAAAGATTGACCAATTCTCAATGGTTGTTGTTATTGCTAGAGCAATAATTAACTGTCAGAGCACATTTTAAATAAATTTCATATAATACCCTTCAAATTAAATCTCCTTCCCGAACCCCTCTTCCTCCATCGCCACCGTCGTCAATTGTGAATCACCCCTCTTACGGCATTCGTGCGCTTCATCAACAATCAGCACGCGGTAGCCATCGAGATCAGGTTCAGAGAGGAATTCACGAAACAGCATTCCGTCTGTCATGTATTTTAGGACGGTTTTCTTCGAGGTGCAGTCTTGGAAACGGACCGAGTAACCGATTTCGTGCCATAGCTTGACTCCCATCTCCCGAGAAAACCTAGTTGCCACGCTCATAGCGGCATATGAGTTTGCCCCATTTTGGTGAGCCCGGCTTCGTGGAGAATCTATGGAATCTGAGTGGTTTTTCTGAAACTTGTTTCTTCGACTATAATGAGAACCTGATCATTCACAGCTTGGATTCCCGCACCTCTATATCTCATCTTCGCTGCGATGCGTTGGGAATAAACTATACATAAATAGACTTTCTCCGCTTTCGTGAAGTACAACCGAGAAAATCCCACATTCATCAAAACCTATGAATTAAGTATAAATATT
The DNA here is from genome assembly GCA_963678965.1 of Cruciata laevipes. NCBI lineage: Eukaryota > Viridiplantae > Streptophyta > Magnoliopsida > Gentianales > Rubiaceae > Cruciata > Cruciata laevipes. The sequence continues at coordinate 4,313,751 of OY787639.1, forward strand.
TTGTGACCTTCTTACCCTTTATTCCCACTTGAAACTTCCATTTCCGACACACTTGCCTCAACCCATCAGCCCCTGCTAGGATATGTGCTAGTCGATGAATCAACAAAAAATCTACTATTGTAGATAGGAGGTCACAAAAGTTGATGATAAGAGATAAATACCCTGTCCAGTTCAGCTTATTTCCAGCACCCTCTAGCACTTGTCACTATTTAGAGACATGAATGATTGATTTTTTTTTTTTTTTAAAAAGGAATGATTTTTCTTTAGAATTAGTTTCAATATGTTTTGTACGAATTAATCATTCTTCAAATATATAGTTTCATAATTATCTACATCATAATTATACAATTTTAATTTAATTTCAACACCCTCTAGCACCCCTCCAGCACCTTCCAGCACCCTCCAGCACCATCTACCATTTGCAGCACCCTATTGGACATGGCCAAAGAAAGATAAAATTCTTTCGAAAAAAAAGAGAGTTGATGATAAGAGATTTTGGTCAGCCTTTGTTATCTATACTAGTCTTTTAAGTGTGTATCTATGGAGGATGAAACCTCCGTTTCAGGTACAGTAGCCGGTAACTAAACTAGGTTAATTTTCTCTCTCTCAGTTGACAACAACCAAGAAGAACAGCCACCTACTGCAAGTTTCTTCTCGGCCTGAATTTTATGACTACAAAGCCTCGACATGTCCTCTTCTTCGTAAGTCCTATAGAACATTACATCTCTTTCTAATCTCCTATGCCTATCCACTGTCACACTGGTCATTTCACTTTTATTTTGCTGCAGCATAATCTACTTCTTCCTGCACACCATGTGTTGATTAAATGTCCGGTCTAATTTTCCATCATTTTTGCTTCTAAATCACAGTAGTTCTTCTCCCACCACCTATTCTCTATTAAGGATGAAATACTTGATGGTCATTGCTCAATTCTCCACCTATTCTAAAATTAAAGAGCATAGAATATACTATAAGTTTAATTGGTAATGTTTATCATACAAGTTTAACTGATTATACAAGTTCCAGGTCAGTCTTGGAAAAAGAAAATCATAGCTAATGCCAGCAGTTCAATTGGTCATGCTTATCATACAAGTTCATCAGCAAACCAATAAGCTTGTTACAATCTTCATCAAATTCACCCCCTTTCACAACCTTCAAGCCAACCTCACCATTACTATTCAATACCCTTGCATTTATCTGGTAAAGAATTGTGCACGTGCTAATTTGATCATCTCTTCCTAGAAACATTGGCCTAACAAGCATCAATTCATAGAGAAGATCTTTGGCAATTGTGAAGAACTGTCCCAACCAGCAGCTAATGCAGGCACTTGATTCAATACTGCAACTAACTATGCCTTGACATAATCTACATTTTCAAGGCCCGGGGGTTTCCCGGGGTAAATACTCCAATGCTCAAGTCAGTTTGGCGAAGTGTATGAGTTTATGTGCGTATAGCATAAGTTGTAAGATAATTGAGGTGTACCAAGCCTCAGTATTTATAGGGAAGAGTCCCATGATTGTGTTAACTCCGTGATTGGAGGTTCTAGGAGATATGGTCCAATAAGCATGGTTATAATTGATATGATTTGATTGTGATTATCTTCTGGCGAGTATATCTCCAAGTCGGTTGAGACCGGACCTGACTGACTCTACCTCGAACTCGAGGGCTCGCGAGTCTCGATATGTCGAGGACCCTGGCATCAGATCGGAAACCAATATGGCCACAAACCCTCACATAGTATCCATGGGTTTCAGGTTTAGGCTAGTAACATTCACTATCCCATTTGAGTAACCTAGGATGCAAGAGTGTAATCAAGATTTACATGAATAAAAAACAGACATACGTGACACTACGGATCCGGGTTTGTGCAACCACCTCAAGCCTAGCTAGGATATATATATATATATAGGGGAGGGTTCCGGTGTGAGACTCTTCTTATGTGTAACATGTTTCTTATGTGTGACACGTTTAAACATGAGGAATTTAGTTCAAAACTTGATTATTTTAAAGCAAAACAAAATTTTTATATGTAATCTTAAAACATGAGGACATTGACACAAAACATGAACATTAACCTTACGTATGGGCAACGTGAGGAAATTGACACAAAACATGAACATTAACCTTATGTATGGGCATTACTAAAATGATCAAGGTAGAACATGAGTTGTTTTGCTTTAAAATGATCAAGTTTTGAACTAAATTCCTCATGTTTAAACGTGTCACACATAAGATGGGGTGCCACACATGATCCTATATATATATATTATATGGCTCACTTATATTTACTCAAGTTTTTACTCAAAATCCCGATCCTTAATTTAAGTATGATCCAACGGCTCACCATTTTTCTCTTCTTTTTCCATTATTTTTTCTTTTACAACATTATCTTAAAATAAAAACTTCTACTCTTTCTTTAATTTCTTTTTCTCCTTATTCTTTCTCCACCTCTCTACGACGACTTTAAACTCTGCACATCTTCCTTAGTCGGAGACACCCAATCATCTTCTTTGATACAACATAATAATAACCAATAACAAAATCATCGTCGATAATATTCTATACGGCAGCGCGGCGGATGTCCACTGGCCGTACAAATCAACATCGGAGGCTTAAGATTCCCCTCCAGTGAACGACGGCATGTCCTAGCGATGTCGACTGCAGCAACATCAATCTCGTAACGGCTGAGCGCGAGATTTGCGATTTCGAATATGCAATCCTCGACGGCTCCGGCCGCGAGCTCTGCAACACATAATTGGACTCCTATGGATGGGTCTGATCACTTAATCCAAGTTCTTCATGACTTCACAAAGAGACGATTCACTGATATAATTGAATTCAATGGATTTTCTGGTGTTGATTTTATTTTGGCTTGATTTTATGATTTGGATTTTTGTAGGGTTTAGCATCTGTATTGATTTAGGCGTGGATGTTGAAATATGATCTATAGAAATTAAAGTGAGATCAATGGTGGATGTGAAGGCTGTAGAGATAATAACTCTGATTCAAGGATTAAGGAGCGAGCTGTGATGGATGATGTTTAATTATAATTATAGGAAAAATAAATTAGAGGTATAAAAAGGAAATTTGATTTACAAGAAGAAAAAAAGATAATGGAAAAAGATAAGTAATTGGATTAGATGTTAATGAAGGTCTAGGATTTTGAGTAAAAATAAGTGAGTATATTGAACCCCTCCCTATATATATATTTATGTAAGGAAAAAAATTGATGCTAGCCATATATGAAAACGTGTTTATATCGACTTTTCGATTATCCAATCAGTTTCAGATTAGAGATTTTTGTATGTACATAATTTTGTTGATTTTTTTCAAGCACCACTATCACTGGATTAAATAGTAATGTTCGGCCCATACTTTTGTCGAAATCATGATTTTAATTGGGCTCAATTTGAAAAGTAAAATTCTACATCCCTGTCACGAGCTGGCATCAAGGCTAAGGGCAAATTAGTAATCTCCAGGTCAATGGTCAAGAGAGTCATTGAAGAGAGGATAAGGCTGAGTGGCTTCACCTTTATCCACTATTTGGTGTAACAGATTCTGTTAGATAGCAGTCAAAGCTATATGTAGATTATTCTCGTCTTTGGCATAGGCATCAATTTAGTGGGATTGATCAATTATGTATTTTGATTTCTTTCCTTTTCTATAAACTTCCCATTTTTTCCAGTAATTCAAAGAGAAAGCTTGTCAAGTGGTATCAGAGCTTCTTCGATCCTCGGCTTCAATGGAGAAACAGCAAGGCGAGCTATCACGGAGCTCCAGGAAGCGCAGGGACGTTTCGCAGCAGAGTTCACAGAGGTTCGAGCTGAAATTCAGTCGTATCAGTCATCGTCGGAGAAATCGATTCAATCGATTAAGGAGGGGATGGACGCGATGCAGTTGCAGCAAGAGTCCACAATGCATTCCTTTCAGCAACAAGCGGTGACGATGCAGATGATCCAGACGGAGCTCACAAAGTTGGCGGCGGCGCCGCCGAGCAAACCCGCGGAGGTATTTCTGAGTCCTAAGCATTCCGCTGGCGAATGATCATCGGGAGATGGTCAACGAGTGTGTGGGGAGAACTCTCGTGGCAGTTTTGTTGCAAATTTCCATGGTGATGAGTACTCGGCTACTGGGAAGAGTAGGGGAACGGTAAATCAGCCGATGCTTTCATAGGAGGTGCCCTCAGTGCAGATTCTCGGTCAGAACAAAGGTGAGATTCCGATCAGACCTCCTAATTTTGATATTCGCAATTTCTACCAGCATGATAGGACAAGGAATGATGCATATCCTCATCCTAGAGTAGTTATGCGTGAGAATGAGGAGCTATCTAGGGTGTTGATGCCTAATGTGAATGCTATGCATAAACCTGATTTGCTGAATTTGAATGTTAATGATACTGTTGTTGAGAGTAGAAATGTGCAGTGGAGAGATGCTCTGGGGTTTTCACAAGGTCCTGTGTATTCTAGAGTGGAGTTACCTAGTTTTGGGGGGCTGAATTCTAGAGACTGGTTAAACCGTTGTGACAAATTTTTCCTGTATTATCCGATGCCTGATGGGGAAAGATTGAGGACTGTTGAAATGGTGTTGGAAGGTAAGGCACAGATTTGGTACAATTCTGTTAAGACTACTAGGCCTTTCACTAGTTGGAATGATTTCTCCTTTGCGGTGGTCAAGAGGTTTACTGTGTCTGGATTGAATGATTGGTTTGAGGAGATACACAATCTGCATCAGAAGGGATCTGTCAGGGAATTTGAGGAGATGTTTGAGGAGTTGAAAGCTATGTTAGTATGTAAATATCCCCAGTTACCTGAGCAGTATTATGTGGGGAATTTCATCAGTGGCTTGAAGGAAGATTTACAGGTCTTGGTTAAACAGGATAAACCCACTACCCTTCATGAAGCTGTAGAATCAGCTTTAATACAAGAAAGAGTGTTGGAGATGTTCAACAGGAAGTTAAAAGGGGGATACCATGCTAGTGGGAGTTCAGTGGCACCTAAACCTCAGTTCCATAAACCTCAGCAATGGAATCAGAAACCTGCTTGGAAACCTCAAGTTCCAGCTAATGGAGGGGAGAGAAAGAGTACTGGTGAAGGGATACAGAAAGTAAGTGCTCAGGATATTCAATACAGAAGAGATAACAAACTTTGCTTTAAATGTGGGGATAAGTTTGTTCCAGGACATATCTGCAAACTTAAGCAGGTTCACTACATTTCAGCTGAGGAAGAGAATACAGAGGTGGAAGGGGACATTTGGGTGACAGAATGGAGCTGGGAGGAACCCACACAGCAAGATGGGGAAGAACCAGAAGAAATTATCCTCAAGTCCATTGGCACTGAAACAACTGAAGGTAACATGGCTAACACCATCAGACTGGTGGGGTATGTGGATGGTCTAAGAGTGACTATGCTACTAGATACATGGAGTTCTTATACATTTATACATCCATGGGTGGTTAACAAATTGAAGATGAAAACAGTTGCAACTAGACCCTTTAGAGTAACTATTGCTGATGGCAGCAAATTGGGAGGATCTGTTATGGTTCCTGAAGTGGTCTGGAAGATTCAGGACCATGAATTCAATTACAGTATGAAGATTTTGGATTTGGGAGAGCTGGATATGATTATTGGAGTTGACTGGATGAAGGTCTTTAGTCCAGTGGCATTTGATTTTAGGACTGAAGATGTGTTCATCAGTTATGAGGGAAACCAGTACCTCTTGCATGGTAACAGTGATCACACTAAATTCCATTTGATCAGGGATCAAGAAGCTAAGGAATTATCTGAGCTTAGAAAGAGGAAGGCTACTTATTCCCAGTTACACTATGATTACACTAGGGGTGGTTGCAACAGAGGATGTTTCAAACATGGCAGATATTCTGAGGCCAGCAGAGGGGTTTATGCTATGAGAGAGGAAGCTGAAGAAGGAGTGGAAACTGATGAGGAGATGGAAGCCAGTTCTGGTCTCAAATTACAGCAGCTACCTCCAGGTTTGAAATCAGTTCTTCTTGACTTTGTTGATGTGTTTCAAGTGCCTAAATCCTTACCCCCTCAGAGAGAAATTGATCACCAGATACCTTTGAAACCTGATTCTGAACCCTTTAAGCTCAAACCATACAGGTACCCCCATGCCCACAAAGAAGAAATAGAAAACCAGGTTCAAGAGATGTTGCAGAATAAGATTATACAAGATAGTGTAAGTCCTTTTTCCTCTCCTGTTTTACTTGTTAAAAAGAAAGATGGTACATGGAGAATGTGTGTTGATTATAGGAGATTGAATGAGATTATTGTTAAAGACAAGTTCCCTATTCCTGTTATTGATGAGTTATTGGATGAATTACAAGGGGCTGTTATTTTTAGTAAATTGGACTTAAGGGCTGGCTATCATCAGATTAGAGTTTGCAAATCAGACATTCCAAAAACTGCTTTTCAAACTCACCATGGTCACTTTGAATTCATTGCTATGCCTTTTGGCCTTACCAATGCTCCTGCTACTTTCCAAGCATTAATGAACAAAGTTTTTCAACCATTTATGAGGAAATTTGTATTGGTATTTTTTGATGATATACTAGTGTATAGTAAATCTATGGAGGAGCACATCTTACATGTTCAGGAGGTCTTGACTGTTATGAGACACAATCAGCTCTTTGCCAAAGGATCCAAATGTGTTTTTGCACAAGAAAAGGTGGAATATCTGGGGCATATCATATCTGGACAGGGAGTTGAAATGGATAATCAAAAGATACAAGGGATTCTTAATTGGCCTCAACCTAGAAATGTGAAAGAGTTGAGAGGATTTCTGGGGTTAGCAGGGTATTACAGAAGGTTTATTTCTGGATTTGGGGTGATATGCAGACCTCTGCATGATCTGTTAAAGAAGGACTCCTTCAAATGGGAGGAAGCAGCAACCACAGCTTTTGAAAAATTGAAAAAAGTGATTACTTCTGCTCCAGTATTAAAGATGCCTGATTTTCAGAAGCCTTTTATCATTGAGACAGATGCTTGTGACAATGGAATGGGGGCTGTGTTGTTGCAAGAGGGTAGACCAATTGCGTTCTTGAGTAAAGCTTTCTGTTTGAAAAACAAGGGTCTTTCAACCTATGAAAACGAGTTGTTGGCTTTGGTTATGGCAGTAGATAAATGGAGACACTACTTGGTGGGGAGTAAATTTATCATCAAAACTGATCATCACAGCTTGAAGTACCTTTTAAACCAGAAGCTACACAGTGCTATTCAACACAAATGGATGACCAAGTTACTTGGGTTGTCTTTTGAGATACAATACAGAACTGGCAAGACTAATGTGGTGGCTGATTCTCTTTCAAGGAAGCCAACTGATTCAGATAGTGATGGAATAAGAAGAGATGAAGATAGTGGAGTTGTGGAGGGCACTCCAAAATGGGATGAAGGGGCTGAACTGTATGAGGAGCCAGAGTTGATAGAAGAAATAGTGTGCCACAGAAAAGAGTTCACTACAACTGCTGTTATTCCTACATGGCTTGAGCAACTGGAGTCTAGTTATGTGGGGGATCAGGAAGCTCGAGAATTAATTGCTAGAGCTGCTCTCTCTCAACTTACAACTGAATTTACCTACTGTCATGGAATTTTGAAACAAAATCAGAAAATCTATGTGGGCAGTGCTAATGGAATTAGAGGGGAGATTCTAGCAGCTCTTCATTCTTCTTCCATTGGGGGACATTCAGGTCAGAATGCCACTATTAAGAGAACCATAGCTCATTTCATTTGGCCTGGGATTAAGAAGGACATCATTGCTTTTATACAGAGCTGTGAAGTGTGTCAAAGGAACAAAGCTGAACACTGCCATTATCCAGGGCTATTGCAATCTCTTCCCATTCCATCTCAGTCATGGAGTGATATTTCCATGGATTTTGTGGAAAAATTACCCATGTCACAAGGCTTTGATACAATGTTAGTGGTAGTGGATAGATTAACAAAGTATGCTCATTTTCTGCCTTTATCTCATCCCTTCACTACTAAACAAGTGGCTCAGATCTTTATGGATGAGATATTCAGGTTACATGGGGTGCCTAACTCTATTGTAAGTGATAGAGACAAAGTATTCACTAGTAACTTTTGGAAGGAACTGTTTGGAAAGATGGGAGTACAGTTGAAGTTCAGCACTGCTTACCACCCACAAACGGATGGTCAAACAAAAAGAGTTAACCAAGTACTGGAAAACTATCTAAGATGCTTCTGTGGAGATTGTCCAAGCAGTTGGAGATCTTGGTTAAGCTTGGCTGAGAGGTGGTACAACACCTGTCATCATGTCAGTATTGATATGTCACCACATGAAGCACTGTATGGAGTAAAACCTTTGAATTTACCATTGGGATTTCAGAATGACTCCTTCATACCAGCTGCTACTGAGATGCTCAAGACTAGGGATCAGATTCAACAGAAGCTTCAAACTCAGCTGAAGAAAGCACAAGAAAGGATGAAATTTTTTGCTGACAAGAAAAGGACTGAGAGAAATTTCAAAGTGGGAGATTGGGTTTTGTTAAGAGTTCACAGGCATAGGCAGTCATCATTACATTCTACAACTCAGGACAAGTTATTCCCAAAGTTCTGTGGTCCTTTTGAAGTTGTGCAACAGATTGGGAATGCTGCTTATAAGCTCAAACTCCCTGTAAGCAGCAAAGTGCACCCTGTGTTCCATGTTTCTTTACTGAAGAAATTCATTGGCACTTTGCCTGCTACTTCTACAGACCCTCCTGTATTGGTTGACGAAGAGGTCTTCAACTGGGAGCCAGCAAAAATTTTGCAACGCAGATTGGTGAACCAGGATAACAAACAAGTGGTTCAATGGCTAGTTCAATGGAAGGAATTGCCTGTAGAGGAAGCATCTTGGGAGGAGGCAGAGGTAATTCACCATCTCTTTCCTCATCTTAAATTTTAAAATGTGGGAGATGTTGCTACGTGGCTGGGATTTCCAATTTCTGCTATTAGTTGTGTTCTGCATAAAATTGAGGACAAGTTTGGTTTTAGAGGAGGGGATTGTCACGAGCTGGCATCAAGGCTAAGGGCAAATTAGTAATCTCCAGGTCAATGGTCAAGAGAGTCATTGAAGAGAGGATAAGGCTGAGTGGCTTCACCTTTATCCACTATTTGGTGTAACAGATTCTGTTAGATAGCAGCAAAGCTATAAGTAGATTATTCTCGTCTTTGGCATAAGCATCAATTTAGTGGGATTGATCAATTATGTATTTTGATTTCTTTCCTTTTCTGTAAACTTCCCATTTTTTCCAGTAATTCAAAGAGAAAGCTTGTCAATCCCTTACATTCAAATTGTCTGAAATTTTAGCCCCATAAACATAATCGTTTGGTCATACATTTGTTAACGCTTTGCGACATTGAGTATCCAAAAAATAACCCAGATGTGAAAAAGATTTCTTTACCACTGATTTTGTAGAAAAGTTAACGCCGCTTCTAATTAGATTAAATGTTTTCCATGAAGAAAAAAAGACTACTTTATACTATATATATATATATATATATATATGATGATTAGAGACATGCTTTGAAGTTAGAGAATTGAACGATAACTTGAAAATGAATTAAAATGAGAAGAATTTGATATTTGAAATATATTGATATTTAAAGGAAATGTCTAGTTTTTGTCAAATGCACGAGACCCTCTTTAGTTAAAGACTACTTGTTTGTTTTATACGTAGTAATGGGCGGGGGAATAAATGAATGGCAAATTCATGGGTATAAACGGAATCACCCTATAAATAGATTCTTTTTATTTACTAGTGCATTTGAATTTCTAGCACTTATCCCACACAGTCAAACCCAGCCCTAAAATCCTCACATGCTTTGATATTTTACGAGAAAAACAGCATTCAAAATTTCAAACCCATCCAAAAAAATGCATGTCAACAAACCCTAAAAACGAGCCACGTGGCGAGTGAGACGTATTGCTGCCTCATTGGCTAAAATATGAGGCAAAATTGAAGAGCAGTTCAGCATGCAAACCTACCGTCTTCCTCCAATGGAAGTCATCTTGCCTTCCCTAGCTAGGCAACCAATGAGCCATATATATGCAATGTATAGTTACCTCGTTTTTCTAATACCGACACCTTATTCAAATTTAAATACATTAAAAAAATTCAAATGTACTAAATAAAAAGAATCTATTTATAGGGTGATTCTGATAGGGTGATTCAGTTTATACCTCATGAATTTTATTTACACCCCTATATATGTTCCACAAAGTCGAATCCTGAAATTTTGATTGGCCAAATAGTATTACTTTGGATATATTAAGAAGGTGATAGTTACATTTTCAATGTGATTTACATGCATCTTAGAGCATCTCCAATGCAAGCCTCTCAATCAAAAATATTGATGGCCACGTAAGATTGATACTCTAAAATTCTAAAAATCTTCTCCAATCCAAGCATTAATTAAGGAGTCAATATTATGTGTCACATGACATGGATTGAAGGCATCAATTAAGGGGTCTATACATTGATGCTCATAGACCCCCCAACGTTTGCTGAACTTTCACTTTGGCCCCCATCGATTTTTGCTCTCAGTTTGGCCCTCCAACCATATGATTTTCCATCAGTTTGGCCCCCTAGCCCTAACTTGGCCGTTAAATCATTTTTCTGTCAATTCTTGGAGGGGTAGAATCGTCTTTTTCCGTCAATTTTTTCCCAAAAGCCTATTCCCAATTTCTCTCCTTTTTTATCTTTTTATTTCTTATTCAGATTTCCCATTAAACCCATTTAATATATCTTATCGAAAACCTTTAATAATTAACAGGAAAATTAAAAAATTGAGAGCAAAAAGACGATTCTGTTAAAAAAAACAGAAAAGACGATTCTACCCCTCCAAGAATTGACAGAAAAATGATTTAACGGCCAAGTTAGGGCTAGGGGGCCAAACTGATGGAAAATCGTATGGTTGGGGGGCCAAATTGAGAGCAAAAAACGATGGGGGGCCAAAGTGGAAGTTCAAAAAACGTTGGGGGCCTATGAAAAATTCTCTCTTAAATTATTTAAATATTCCATATTTGAATTTGAAAAATAAATGCAATATTTAATTCAATGATATTTTTGTGACGATTGATGGTTGCATTGGAGAACCAAAGTTCAAAATAAAAGTTTTCAATCTTACATCACATTGACGCCCAATACCATATTGACAATTGAAACCTATTTTCACTCGTGACCCTCTTACCATTGGAGATGCTCTTACTTTCAGGTTAAAGGAATGTAAATAGCAACAACATATAATGCGTGTAAATAGTAACCGCAAATGAAAATATAGTCAACCGATGAGAAAAGACTATAATAAAAAGTGTGACGGAGAAATAGAAGTGTGAATGTGTGCAGATGAACACGTAGTGGATGCATAGGTGTAAGTGTGCATGGCATGGATGAGTCCGGTGAATGCCACGGTGAAGAAACGGGTTAGGTAGGTGTTGGATATGTCAGGGTGCAGATTCAAATTTGTGTTGAAACGGGAGCCTGCCTCCACCAATGCTTGCTTCTACGTAATTCCCATTATAATTAAACCAACGTGTTTTCCAATTTCGAAAATTCAAAAACCATTAAGTTTAGTCGCTCTTAGTGCATCTCCAATACAAGCATCAAATATTTAAACTTCATTAACCATGTCATTTTAGAGACTCTCAAATTAAAAAATAATCTCCAATGCAACCATTTTTTGAAACCTATAGAGGATCTCCAACCCTAAAGTCATTTTAGAAAGTCACTTTGTCCAAATGACACATTTTAAATGAAGATGTAATATGATGTAATAAATTCAAACAAATTGAAGGTGCTCTTTTAACTTTCATCTCCAATGCAACATTCACAAACAAAATTTTAGTATGATGTGTTAATTTTTGAATGGACAAAATTAAATTAGAATCATATACATTTATGAGAGGTCCCACAACAATGTCTAAAAATAAAAGTGAAAGCCTCAATTTGACGGCTCCTCTCAATATTCAAGGTCTATTTGATACTTTTAATTAAAAAGTGTGCCACATCATATTGAGTTTCATACTTGACATTTGCATTGGAGAAGATTTTTACTTACAAAGGGCTCCGGATCCTCTACACCACTTTGGTGTTCCATTCTCTATACCATCAACCAAAATTTGACACTTGTCTCTTTTAACTCAACTATTTTAACCATGATTGGTATTTTTTGAATGGTAATAGTCAAACTAATTAATTTTTATTTCGACTTTAGATATTCCAAATCAGAAGGTCTTCTGCCTCGCCCATCATATTCTATTTCCGACACAGCAGCTCTCCACGTCCATCGAGTCCGGGAAACAAAAGGTCGAGCAGATCGCCGACGAGTTCCTACAGGATCGAGATTGAGAATTTTGACTACGACATCCTTTTCCGGCACAAACTGGGCTTGAACCGATACGTGTCTGGGATTTCCGGCCTAGCGGATCCCTCGCGTCTGACTCTTGCGGCGCCGGAGGGGCTGCTGACGGACAGGCAGTGGAGAATACCATTTTTAATATTGGATAAGTTCGACGCTGCCTCCAAAATCAAGGTGATCAAGGAGATTAGAGCGCTTACTGATTTGGGATTGAAGGAGGCTAGATATTTGGTTGAAAAAGCGCCCAGCGTGGTTAAGAAGAAAAACCGGTGCCGTATTGGAATAATAGATACATAAATGCATTTAAATATGCACCGAATTTACCAGAAATGTGCAATGGGAGCAATGGGTGGAGATCGATTTTTGTTGTAATCGGAACAAGGAAGAACTCTTGTGTGCATTGTATATTTGATCGGTTTTTTGTTGTAATAGTTGGGATTTTTTAACTCAGATTTATGTATTGTATATTTGAATAATTTTGATGAAATCAACCATCATTGCAAACTCCCAAACCCTACTATATATATACCTCTACCCCTCAATCAAACCAGAAAAATCACTCATCTCATCTTTCCACACTGCCGCCACCACTGCACAGACCGACGAGATGGAGAAGAAGGTGGGAGAGATGGAGAAGGTGGGAAAGAAGAAGGAGGAGGAAAGAAAGCTGATGTGGTTTGAGTTAGGAACCAAGAAGATCTTGAGGAGCAGCTACTACGTTACTGTTCTCTCTCTCCTCCATGAAAAGTGACAAGTAGGATTTCCATCTTACTTGGAGGAGAAGGGGAAAGATCATGTTCATGTGGATCAGTTTCTGGAAGAGATTGGACTTGATTCAAGTGAGTCACTTGAAGTTCTAAAGTTGCTCTCTATTGGCATATTGAAAGAGATTTCAGACTTTTCGGATGATGAAGCAAGGCTGATTTGTACTACTATTTGCTTCGTGATAGGACGTGCTATCCGTCATCCTCTCAAATTGAAGAACACGGCAGCTTTGAGACATAGCAATGCTTTGAAGAATGAAGAGTTGGTTGCAATATGCAACACAACTAGCACCTATCTCTTTGGCCTAAGTGCCGGGAACTACTTTGTTGTTTGATTTCGGCTATTTTTGGTGTTTAAGTAGGAAAACAATGGTATCTTTATGTTTAAGTAGGAAAACAATGTACGAAGACGGGTTCCTTTCTATTTCATTCAAAAAAAATAAAAATTTGAGGTTTCAATTGATCAATGATCAAAATCCATATCAATTATCTCCTTCTCTAATTTTTACTACTGATTCAAGAGTGGCATGGTGATGCCGGAGAAGATGAATGAATGGTGTTATCGGAGAAGATGTATATGAATATTTAAAAATTGATATGGTAAGTATATTTTTTTGTTTCAAGTTACAATACTATCTAAATATAGCTAAACCATGGTTAAAAATAATTGAGTTAGAAAATACAAGTGTCAAATTTTGGTTGGTGGTATAGAGAATGGAACACCAAAGTGGTGTAGAGGATCTGGAGCCCTTACAAAGTCACTTAGTGTGACATGTGTATTGACTTTGTTTAAAGTGAATCTGGGATTGGAGATGCTCTCCAATGAGGAGATTAAACATGGAAGTGAGAAGATCAACAATAATACACCGAATAGTATGCTTAATAGTTAAAATATCTTGATTGAAAGTGAGAATTTTAACACTTGCCATAGTATCAATTAAGACGAGTCACATGAGATATACCTAATTCTCAATATACTAGTTATTTAAATATCCAAGGATATCTTTGTTTGTTTTGGGATTTTAGACAATTAAAGTGAGAGGTTTAAAGGTGATAGATAGATGATAGTGAAAATAAAAATAATTTTTTTTGAAGGAGAATGTTTTTTGTTGAAAATATTCAAATTAAAAATAAACATTAAAATGATGGGAGCGTAAATGTTAATTACATTAAACGAATAGTTTACCTTTTGAATTTCTGAATTCCCCCTCATATATTTAATTCATATATGTACTATGAATATTAATATTAATATGCATATTAACAATTAAGTTATTGGATTTTTATATTAAAAAAAATCAATTTTTCAGAGGCAGCCTCACCTAATTGGAGTGCACGGAGGCCCAAACGAGGCACAAAATGGAGGCGGTTCCGCGTTTTCTCAAAGAACCGTCCCAAATGGCTCATGTTACGAATTCGTAACACCCCTCGGAGTGTTGGGTAAACGCGGGGTACCAGAGAAGCGGTTCATTGTCATTTTAAGACGGTTCATTGTCATTTTAAGGCGGTTTTTGTAAAAGTGCCGTAAAATTCATTGTCTTACGATATCGTAAGAGTATTTACACAAACTTACAAATTCTTAACAATTTTTTATAACCTTACGAATTTTTAAGAGGCAGCCAGACAGACTTACGAATTCTTAAGAGAACTTATACAGACTTACGAATGCTTAACAAGAAATTGTGCTGACTTATGAATTCTTAAGAGTACTGATAGACTTACGAATTCTTAAGAAAATACTTATATATATACTGACTTACGAATTCTTAACATTACTTATGCAGATTTGATGAACTGACTCCGAATGTTTGGTTTGATGAGTTATTGTCGAGGTTTGAATCGGGTGACTCTGTTATTACACGTATCATTAAACATACCTCTCCTATACCGAGATAGGTTGTCAGATCAAACGATATGCATGTATTTGCTGTCGTTGTTGACGTACATGCCCATTATATTTAATGAAGAAAAACATGTTGCTATGTATGTGAATTGGAAAAAAAATTCATTATCAATGTAAACCATTATCATATAAATATGATGAAAAATATACTATTTTTGGAAAATAAGAATTATTTTGGTTGTGATGAATGGTTAACGTATTATTTTGCATGATACCAGATACAACTAATAGCCTAATTTAAAAACAAGAAAATTTTGGTTGTGATCTCAAAACATTTTGCATAAAACTAAATACATAATTTAGGAGTGAAATGAAAATCCGCACATATGCACACCCTTGTTGCCCAACTCTTCCTCCCAATTCCCACCTCACCTAATAAAATAAATTAGAGCCATTTCCTTAAGTAGGGGTAGTTTTGTTAATATTTCATAATTGTATGTTATAAATTTAGTTTTATTGGGTAGAGGTTGCAATGTTGAATTTTATACCATGTTTAATTTTAAAAAATTAATATTTAGTTTACGTTGACTTTGTGTAAAATTATAATTATAATAATATTTATGGTTAAATAGTCGTTACCTAACCTTTAGTCTGATTGACATGTAATTGCTCTGGTGTAGGGATGGCATTGGGCGAACTGGGCGTGGATAGTAGACTATCCATGCCCATCCTCATCTAAAATTTTACTATCCATCCCTGCCCATTTACCCATGACGGGTACAAATTTAATATCCATGCCCATCCAACTGGATATCCATCTCATCTGGGTATCCGTGGATATCCATGCCCATGTTATACCCACATATCCATCCGACTTATTAATCCATATTTATAAAAAAATTAACCTAAAATCTATTAATTATCATAAAAATTTAAATAAAAGCACTAATAATTCAAATATATTATATTAATAGAACAAAAAAATTTATAATATGCTAATCATTAAGTTATAAAATTCTTTTATGTTTCAAAATAGACCAAACATGCTTAAAAAATACTAAAATTAATAATATTATTAATATAAATACAAGTAATACTATTAATATTATATATAACGGATATTATACAAGTATTATACAGACGGGTATTGGGCGGGTATGGGGCGGGTGGGGCGGGCGGGTATGGGGCGGGTATAAAATCAATATCCATACCCACCCATTTACCCATGGCGGGTTTGAATCCAACATCCATACCCATGGCGGGTATAAAAAACTCATATCCATACCCGCCCCGTTGGGCGGTTGGCGGGCGGGTATCCACCAAATACCCGTCGGGTGCCATCCCTACTCTGGTGTCAATATTTCCAATATAAAAAATGGTAGAGGTCAAAACCAAATAAGTAAAAACAGTAGGTCAAAATACAATAAATGATTAACAACTAACCTCCAAATATTATAAAAATCTAGAGTGGATTATAGTGTAGTAATATAGAAGGGAAAAAATTGAAAAACGGAAGCAGCAGCACAGCAAAGTGTGAAGTGTAAGCATGCATGTTAAAACCTCTCCTCGATATCCCACATGTCCCTATCTCCCAACACGTACCCACACACATCGCCGCCATCTGTCCTTCCTTTCCCCCTCCTCCCCATTGGCTCCTTCCCACCATAAATTCTGCCTTCTTCCACAGCCTCACCGCTCACTTCCATATCTCTTCTTCCTCACACCACAGAGAGCTCTGAAGATGATTCAGACGGTGAACCCTAAGTTCACTCATGGCGGCGACAAAGCCAAGACCGCTGAGATCATGTCCCGCTACCGCCCCATCGCCCCCAAACCCGAGTCCCCGGCGGAGCAGAGTGATGACAGCGGCGGCGGCGGCGGCGCCGACACCACCGGCCTGCCGCTCGGGATCCGCCGCTCGCCGTACTTGATGGCCGTCTGGAATGAATTGCAGGCCAGGCCGACGAGGACCAGGAAGAGGAACAGGCCTCTCGGACCGCCGGTGCCGGAGATTAAAAGATCTAGGTTTTGTAATCCTCCTCTGTCGACCTTTGTCCCGAGCGCCGTCGTCGCTGGGTACCAGCCGGTTCTCCTCCACCATCTCCACCCGGTGAAATGCGGCCTGCAGATTCCCCTCACCGCCAACTCTTCCACCGTTGCTGTGTCGGCGCCGCCGGTGGTGGAGGTGCCGGTGGAGCTGGAGGTTCCCAGGGAGGTGGACTTCGTGCACCAGCTGGAGAAGGTGATCAGGCCGATCAGCAAGAAAGGCGGCGTGATATCCCCGACGGCGGTCAGGCCGGTGGGGTCCACCATAATGGTGGGCATGATTGAGCCGGCGAAGAAATGCAAGAACAAGAGCTGCAGCATGAGGTCGATCAGCCGGAAGAAGGCGGTGCTGATGAAGAAGGCCGACGTGGAGAGGGAGCTCGAGCTCGAAAGTCTTCCGGCAGTGGTCTCCGACTCCAGCCACCGCGTCCGCCTGACGAATCCGGCGTACAACGAGATGGTGGGCCAGCCGGAGTGCCCGTGGCTGGACATCGACATAGGGCGCCGCCGCACCGGCGCTGCATGCAGGAGGATCGGCGGCGAGGTGGTGATGACGATGGCGAACAAGATGAAGGTGGAGTCGAACGAGGCGTTCAACAGCTGGGTCCGCATCGAGTGGGGGAAGAAGAAGGCCGACGGCAAGGTGGAGAACGTGCTGGTGAACGCCTACACGGAGGCGACGCGGCTGGCCTGCGATTCCGACGACTACTTTATCCAGTGGAGGTTTCATGTCGACAAGGAGAAGGACGGCTCCGGCTCCAGCTCCGGTTCCGATGATCACTCTGCTGCATGAATCTGTGAATCTGTGTTTTTCTAGGGCCAATTAAGCTGATGTTTTCTTTTGATTATAAATTCGGATAGATAATAATGTTGTGTGTCTTGTCTTGTATAGAATAATCGGTATCAGCTTTGTCTTTGTCTTTGTCTCTGTTAATTTCGTTCTTCATGGATATATTAATGTAATCTTTAATTTTATTTCTGTGTTTCACCAGCGGTTTTCAATCTAGTTAATTACTGCATTTGATATTTTTGATATTCTAGTTCAGTCAGTAAAATTTAGTTCAAATTCTACTGGGCTGTTTATAGGGAGTCTACTGTTTTAGCTAATGCAGTGGACGGAGAAATCAAAGCCGATTATTATATATGCAATGGGAATTATGCATATTGCAGCCAATAGCAATTCACACGATGATTTCGAGGTAGGAAATGTCTAGAGGATGAATAGTATAGGCTGAAATATTGGGGACCTGATTCAAAATGGTTAAATATGCACGAACCCTATTGAACCAACAAGATGAACTAGAAGGCTGGGGAAGCTTCAAGCTGTAACTATTCAAAAAATCTCAAATGGTCTCACGGATATTTAGAATTCGATTACATACCTGACACGTTGATAACGTTCTACATTTTTAATTTAGGGTAAAATGCTTAGATAAGCCTCAGTTCTGGGATAAGTGCGATTACAACCCTTAGTTTTGTGAAAAAGCGATTATAACCATCAATTAAGCAAATTTTTGCAACAATAACTCTGCCTGTTTTGACTTCCTTTGACCGACCAATTTCTGGCATAAACCAAATGTCAAATGACAAACATGCCCTTTAAACTTCTCCCCCTTCTCCCTTTTTCGTTTTCTTGTTCCAAATACGATACGCAGTTTCACTCCCTTTTTCGGGCACTGGACACCGCCACCATCATACCGATTTCCACCATCCTAATTTCGAAGGCTCCTCCGTTCAGAAAGGCGGCCCCAAAGAGCCATGGCACGATCTTCAATCCCGCTGGTAGGGATGTTCGGTTCAATTACGAGCAGCGATGGTGAAAACAGGGCACAAACGGCTTGCTCGAACACATCATAATCCCACTTCTCCGATCATATTTCAGAGCGATCCCGAAACCTGGAATGTGCAAGTTTTCCGTCGATTAACGGTGGCTTCCCCGACGCCCCCTGAGCAAGCAGCCAAGTTTGATTCTTGATTCTTGATATAGAGAAGAAATAGAATAGTCATATTGTTATGTTAGAAATATAAAATAGAATGTAGAATAATAATCTTTTCCAATAATACTTTGTACTGTATGCATCTATCCGAAGATGGAAGGATAGATGCTCTTATGTATCCCTATAAATATTTTAATCATCCTCTTGGATGAATCGCCTTTGATGATAATAGAAGTGTCATTGTAAATATCATTATCACCTTTTATATATTTTATATTTTCTAACACTTGATTCTTGATTCGTGCCCTGTTTTAGAGTTAATAACAAAATCATGATTACCAGGGAAGGGGCTTGTGAGTGGGAAGGACAACTATATTGACCAGAGTATTCAGGACACGTACGTACACCAACGCAATCTGGCGAGCGAAGCATTTCATCTACATCGAAAACCAACACTTCTTGTTATTGGGAAACTCGTTCTCGTGGTTAATTACTCAAACGATATCAAGGTTGAGGATAGTTGTTCTTGAAGTCAAACATATATTGATTCGGTACGATGGTGTTCTACACCATGCTAGACAATTGTCATGGATTAATACACTTTAAATAACTAGAAGAAAAATAAAATTAAAGAGAATTAGTTGTTCATCATCTAGATTTTGACGCGGGAAAGAATTGTGTACAGCCTATGAAGGCATAGTGTGGATTTATTTTGTGTTATATATTTTTTAATATTAGAATCACCCTTAAATTACGATGTAATATTGTTTTACGTGGTATTAAAACTTTACCTTTCTTAAACGAATTACGTCTTGAATCACTTTTCTATCGTCTACGAGAAAGTAAACAAACTTAACCATGCATAAAGTTGGCTACACATGAGCTAGGATGCTCTCCCGCAAAAAGAGTTGTATATTTATTAATAATCTTTAAAAATAAACCCCAAACTAAGGAATATAACAGATGAGAAGGTCTCGTGTGAGCCCAATTCAATTGAGATCAGAGATCAGAGATCAATGTTAAAAAAAATTACTTTTAATTCCAACTTTTTACATTGTAAGCATGATTATTCGATTTATTATTAATTGCTGATCTTCTCACTTTCAATACTGATCTTTTACATATTAATCATGGTTATTCAGTGAGAATATGTTATGACATAAAAATTTCAAAATATTATTTAACACAACATATAATTAGGTGGACAAAACTATTTGAATGGATAATTGGTTTTTTTTTTTTTTACTTTTCACGTCCTTAATTTTACATAAAATATCTAATATGCCCTTTATATTTAGTTTCGAGTCCAGGTTTCCTTCTCACCTAAACAAAATTCTTCATTTACAATTTAATCCTTATGTGGACTACTTTCCCTCAATCAATTTATAATTTCCAGGCTTGTAACTCGTCTTTTTAATCAATTACCGAAAGTTGTTGTTCATATAAGAGATCGATGAAAGCTTCCTTAAAATTTTCAACATTAGTACACTAAATAGTCAATCTAATATCTATTTTTGTTTAATCTTGTGATGTTGTCATGTTGATGTTGTAAATTTGTTTATTTGAAGCGTTTGGTGTGATATTAGGACACTTTTAAAATATATACAGTTGATCAACATTATAATATTCTCGTATTTTTGGTTAATATTTTTTCTCGTATTATAATATATGTATTTTTTACTGAAATTGCTTTTCAATTATCTGCCAAGTCACTCCCATCAATTGGACAAGGCAATAACCTACATCTCAAAAGCTTGGCCCATTCACAGAAGCACAGATTCACAAGTATATAAGAGCAAGTCTAAGAGAGCCCCTATTATAGTGGTTTTGCTAGTTTTTATGAGTTTTGATTGAAAAAATGCTCCAAGAGATCCCTTAAATGAAATTTCTAAGTTGTAGAATGTTGTAGAGAGAGTGAATTCCTTAAAGTTGTAGAGAGATAAAGAAAATTATAGGGGTTGTGTTGGATTAAAATATTAATATTGTCCACTCCTCTTTCTTCTTATCCTCTACTATTCTCTATATTTCACTAAATATGATTTTAAAATTAGAATATCTAAAATTATATATAACAAAAAATTATGAAAACTATTTAGTATAAAAGTATGCATCACAATGAACATAACAAGATCACATATGACTATATTTAGTTATATATTTATTAATATATTAAATAATCATATGCTCCAATATAGAGGAGCTCTTGGAGTTGATAGAATTGAACAAAATAATTTAGAGAAACTACAAATGATCCCCTATCTTGTAGCAAAAAACGAATGAATAAACTTGATACTTATTATTACTATTGCATTTATTATTAATATTATTAATCTCGAGCCAATTCACTTGAAGCTTGATTAGAGATTGATACTTCCATGGACTTTTTGAGCTACGCCTCCGCGGTTCACACAGTTGCAGACGCAGGTTGAAGCTCTTAAAACCACCGTAAAAGTAGCCGCCGTGATGAACAGTGCCATAACCGTAGCCTGTAACAACACCACCCAAACCGTAGCTTCCACCATGATTATAAACTTCAATTATAGAAAGGAAAAAAAAGTTAATTATGATATAAGCCCGTAATAATACCAATATATTAATTTAATATTGAATTATGAACATATTAGCTCATGTTCTCGTGAACTTAGTTGCCGGTTCAAAACAGTTTAATTAAGTTAAGGGAAATTCAGTTTAATATATTCTTTTTTCTGATATATTAATTTTCACTTAATTTTAGTTCTATTCAGTTTATCGAACAATAAGCTCTAGAAAAGATTTTGTGCAACAAGATTTTGTTCTTAGTTGAACAGGACAAAAAACAGGGAAACTTTATTTTTCCGACACTTTACCTTACCGGAAAACTTTTCGTCAATCTTCGGCGCTACATGAGATGCAACAGTAGAGATAACAAGGGAGAAAAGAACAAGTGTCGCTAATAGCTGAAACGAAGAAGAAGAACGAAATGCCATGCCTAATTATACAACTTTTATTGTATTTGTATGGTTTGATTTTTTGTGTATAAGCAAGAGATTCATGCACGTATTTATAATAGTGGGATGAATATCACCGAATCGTAATTGTTTGGTTTGGTTTGGTATGGAGAAGGGCTCTGGTGATTAGGGTGTAAACGAGCCGATCCGAGCTTTGGCCTTATTGAACTTAGGCTTGATAAAAATTAGCGAGCTCGAGCTCGAGCTTGTTCGAACATAAAAACATCAACTCGAGCTCGAGCTTGATTAGCTGTAATGAGCTCGAGCTCGGCTCGTTAGTTCGGGTAAATCGAGTTCGTTCGAACAAGCTCGGCTCGTTTATATTAATTAAACCTTTTAAAAGCTTTTTTTTTAATAATTTATATATAATAATTAATTTATATATACATGTACAGGCTCGTTAAGGCTCGACGAGCTTATCAAACCATAGTCGTGAAGCTCGAGTTCGAGCTCGATTACTAATCAAGCCGGCTCGAGTTCGGCTCGTGTTCGTTTGTTTCGAGCTTGAACCAAGGTTTTATCGAACTGTTCACGAGTTTCTCACGAACAGCTTGGTTCATTTACACCCCTACTGGTGATACCGGTTTCAACTGAGAATGAGACTATATAAATATTGAGATATTAAGTAAAACCATCAGTGTACTATTGTTGATTTTTTTGCTTTCAAAACTGATCTTAATTTATATATTAAGTATAATTTTTCAGTAGACCAATTGAGACTGGTCTCAATCGAGAATTTGTATTTTGGTATTATAGGTTAGTAGTTTTTAGTTGAAAATTTTGTTACTTTATATAAGATGATCAGAAAGTTATGTGGTAATATTAAAAGGGGATGAGAATCACTCTAACGATTTAAACTTTTTATGTGGTATCAAATCTTACCTTTCTTCAAACTATTACGTCTTGAATCATTTTTCTATCTTCCAAAAGAAAAACGACAAACTAATTGATAATAATCACTTCTACAATTTAGGTTTTGCCTATTTTTATAATTCTTCCGTCTTGAATCATTTTTCTATCGTCTGGAAGTATTTTGTAATTAATATATTAATCACATCGATCGAGTTCATCACATTAATTAAGAATATATTTAGTTTTTCAAGTATTTAAGCATCGAAAATTCATAGTTAATGCTATTTTAAGGTTAATATTTTTGAAGTCAATAAAAGTATTTTTCAAAAGTTCAGGGTATATAATCACTTTCATAAGAATTCAGGGGTTTTCCTGCAAAAAGAAATAGAGAAGCAACTGGCAAAGTCTAGCAATCCCGCGAAGAATCCCAAGTACGGCATCGCATTCCCGAGGAAGGAGAGAGAAGAAATCCCCCACCTGATCAACCGTCTTTGCGCGGCATCAAATCCAACAGGCATCTCTAATTCTCCGGCGACACTCCACCGCCTCCCATACGTTCCGGCCACCGGGTATTGCTCTCATCGGTGTCAATTCTGCAGCTCGCGATTACAGTTAAAAGATGCTCAATTACGGCGACCAAACCCCCACTCGGTAAAGCTACTTGATTCTTCCTGCATTACCTTCATCAAGCTCGGCGGAGTTTACAATGTTTGCATTTTATACATTTTATCGTGGTTTAAGCTATTTGATTTTGAGTTTCTAGTGTTGGGAAATATACTGAAGCATTCTCGTTATGTTTGTTGATTAGTTTTTGTGTTATCTTGTTTAAAATAGGTTTGAGTTGTTGAGTATGGTGAGGAAGCATTCGGAGCTGCTAGTGAAGGGTTCTGTTGAGGAGGATGATGCATCGGATGTGGAAATGGACTCCCGATTCTGGCACGATATCATGGATCTATATTTCATCCAAGGCAGGAAGTCGAGGGGCCGGCAGGAGGATGATATGTTGTTCTTTGTTCGAAAAATGGTATGGATGCTGACTTGTTCTGTTGATTGAACATATTTTTCCCTAAGCATAGTTTGATGACATTGTGCTCTGGTTTAAGGGTGTGCCTGGGAGCGATCCAAACGATGATGCAGAGGGAAATTCGCCTTTTTTTGTACGCAGGTGGGCACCTAAGGTAAAAAAGGTTATATTTTGTGATGTGTGTATCTTTTCATGTATATTGACATTGTAAGTACGCACTTGCTTGATTTATCAGCTGCTGATGGGATGAATAGCAAAGTCACTACTGATGTCTTGTAGTTTTTCACAACAATAGTTTCTACTGTTTTATTCTATGTGTTATTTGAATCTTAACTGCTCATTTGCAGCTGTTAATTCATACAATTGAGGGATGAAACCCTGGCATAGAACATATTCTAAAACATTTCCCTGTATACATAAATATAGCTTTTGCCTTGAATTTTTATTTTTAACTCTTGGATAATAATTTTGCATCTCATTAAGATTAAAAAGCTTTGACTGGAATCATTTTATGTTTCGTAAAGCCTCAAAAGTTTTATCTAGTTTCTTTCCTTTGGGCATCTTGGTATGGTGAGAACACATAGAGAACGTATTCTTTACTTATTGGAAACTGAACCTTTACATCTTTGTTTGGCAGTTGGACGAACTAGTTGGTGAGAGTTCTCTAGCGGTGGATTGGAGGCGCTCATTTTACTTGAATTTGATTGCTCATACAACCTTTAGTATAACTGTTGCCATTTGCAGGTACTTATTCTCAAGTTTTTCAGATCTCAATATATATATTTCCCTTTTTGTTTTATATTAAGAATTTTAGGCCTTTTAAAAAGCTACAATTTTGGATCCTGGTTCATTAGATTTTCTAGATTCATAACTATTGTATCTTCACAAGTTGAGGTGACATAGTCTCAGCTTGTGTGTGGTTATGTGTCATGTGTTGACTCAAAATAATAATATGGATTTTACTCAAAATATGTGTTGATTTGAATTATGTGGCAGTCATAATCACCATTTAACACTCAATCAAACTCATTTACCTTTTTTGATTGTTTTGATATTGTCAGTCATCAGGTACTTCGAAACTACCAGAGTGGCCAAGATAGGCCACTGTCCCCTGTATATAAGGTGCTTGTACTCCACCTATTGTTATTTTTAGTACTTGATACTTAACATAGAAATTCAAGATATCCTGGTCACATCTATTTTAACCCCTAATTTTGGCCCATGCATAGGTTGTGAAGACTGTCTATGCATCTCCTAGTCGTATTAATTTCCATCTGGATTCAAGGAAGGCGAGTTTTTTCTGTTTCTGAAAAAACTGTTCTTGTATAGCTCAGTTTTCACTGATTTGCAGCTTACAGTTATGACTATTCATGCAGGAAGCAGAAACTCGTGCTGCCTATCCAGAAATATGTTTTGCTGTGGATGACTTCGACTCCACATTTGATGCTGTGGTAAATTCCTAGTCCTCTATATATGTTACCATTGAAAGAATACTATTCCCAGATTGATTTTTACTTGAAAAATTATGACATTGTTTTAGAGACTTGGAAGGGATTGTTGAACATAACAGCCCTGTCTCGTAATTCTTTTGTATACCAACTTTTCTTAGTTTCCTTATCCAAACTTTAAGAATGAATAAAAAGTGAATCTAATGTGCAGTTGAATATATTCTCAATGATATTTTCAGATGGACAACTTCTGTTGTTAAATAGAGAAAATGTCAATATTACTTAAATCAGTAAAATGTGTTTAGGTCATAATAGGCCCTGTCCAGTAGTGCTTATTTCCAGCACCTCCAGCACCTACCAGCACCCTCCAGCACTTGTCACTATTCACATACATGAATGATTGATTTTTAAAATAAAAAATAAAAAATAATTTTTCTTTAGAATTAGTTCAATATGTTTTGTACGAATTAATCATTCTTTAAATATATAGTTTCATAATTATGTACATCATAATTATACAATTTTAATTTAATTTCAACACCCTCTAGCACCCCTCCAGCACCTTCCAGCACCCTCCAGCACCTTCCAGCACCCTCCAGCACCTTCCAGCACCAGCTACCAATTCCAGCGCCCTATTGGACAGGGCCATAATCACTCTAAATTCTGATTCTTTTCCTACTTACCCTGTGGACTCACATTTATTTAAAAGTTGCAACTGTTTTGTGGTAGGAATGTTGATCTTGCTATGTATCATGCACAATCCATCCATTAATTCACTTAGTGAGACAAGTTATAAAAACACTCCATCTTTTTTCCCTGTAGGTCTTGACAGATGTAGATCATTGCTACTGTGTGATCCTTAATGCTAGTGATGGGGCGGCATTTCCTTCTGAAATTACTGTTCAAGATAAGATTCCTGGAGACGATTCATCCAACAAGAGCGACACTAGAGCAGGGAAGACAAAGAGTTCTAAGGTCTTGAACAAGTTTATCTTGATTTTATAGTTGCTAAGCATTTCCAGTTTTTAAATTTTATGATGTATTTTCTGGTTATCTCACTTATATGTGCTTCACAGTTCTGTGTGGTAGTCTTTTCATGTATCTTCTGTCTGGCAGAAACTTCATAGAACACAATGTTTTGGGAAATTTTCTTCAATTGATGATAGGTGAGTAGTAATGCAGGCCAAGTTACTTTCCTTTGATAAGAAAATATAAAAGTAAATTAGCTCCATTCTTAGGATAGTTCTCCTTGTTGGGCTCAAATAGTTGGTACTTTTTGGAGCATCAAGGAAAAGTGGCATTCACTTAGAGAGGGTACTTACTCCACAAATTAGGAATGCCATTTGAAATTTCTTGTTCCAGTGATGTCTGTGAATGTGGATATTGAATGCCACTAGCAAATTTTTTTATCCTGGGTTGATGAATACAGATATGAAGTCAATTTGAAATCTCAGCTGTAACTTTTGTTGTATTGGCTGTCTATTCTGTACTGAACATGATCCTGGGTTTCTTAGAAAAACTCCATAAAAATAGTTATATCTGCAACTTTTTTATGGATTGTATGAAAGCTAATTAGGTGCATCACATAATTCATTGGTTCAGCTGTACTGTTTCTTGGAATTGCACATTTTGGATATCATGGACATGAATTTGATGTGGCCTTAATATTGTTCATCCTTTGTGCAGATTACTCTCTTTTCCGGGTTTGTTAGCTATCAAATGGTTCGAGATGCTTATGATGGTAATTTTAGTTCCACAACTATTAAATGGCTTAGAACTGTGAGACACTATGATATTCCTTAGACATCGCTACAGCTCTATGTGGTCTTATATCCATGTTAGTCACACTAAACTTTAGTTTTCTGTAATCCAAATAGTGTAGATAGCAACCTGAATAGCGTAATATAAATGTTACTTCTTGTTGAATATGCATTTAACTGACTTCACATAGTGGGATAGACGCAGCAGTTTCCCGTTTCAGAGTTTTGTTTAGCCTTTCTTATTTTATTCTATTTATTGCTGCATTGATTTATTAATTGTTTTCTTTTCAAATGGACAGCTGGAAGGACGGGTTTTGGGAGCCTTGTATCACTTGTTCATTCACCAGGCAAAGCAGACAGACTTTACATGAAAGGTCCTGGAGGACGTGGTGAAGTTGAGGTGGCTGTTTCTGGTGTTGTAGGTACGCTTGAAATTCATTTGGTATTTATTTTCTTCTCTTTCCAGCAAATTGTTCTTTCCTCTTCTGAGGGTTAGGTTCATAGTCTCTGCAACAATTTATGTGTGTATGCGCTGATAGTAATCATGCTTTAATTGTGTTCTCATCATAAATTTCCATACTAGAGACGTTGAAATGCTTCCTGCTTAAGACGTTGAAATTTCCATATGTGTGTATGGCTGTTTCTTTTTATTGCTTTCAATGTATTGTCTTTCTTGAGGGTTGCTAGGCTCTGCTGCTGATCTCTCCCAACATTTTTAAGAATTACCCAGATATGTATATAAGGCTTGCATGTGATTGCATCTGTTAATTAATGGACCAACTGAATCTCTGAGAACCAAAGTTGGCCCTTAATCTGAATGTTCCCCTCATTCAGATCAAAGTAAAGAAGAATTGGATTCCGACAAAGGACATGGCTTTGCTAAAATTGTACGTAGGGCAGCATCTGTTGCTTCTGTTGCAGCAAAGCACGCATATGCAGCAGCTTCTTCCCACCAAAGTTCTAACGGGGAGATGCTTCCCCTGAAATGCTGCTTGATGTCCATATCATTGCCTTGGGAGCATATCGCTCACGATCTTTTACTCAAGGTGAGAGAACTCGTCTTTCACGAGAACTGAAAAAAGTATCTTTTTAGTATGCAGCTGACCTGTCTGCATGTTTTTTTGGTACCGAATTACCAGGGAAGCCCTCCAGTGAACTTGTAGGAGTCCCCATGGTGTGTGATATATCTGGAGCATTAGCTCCACAGACTGTTTGTGAATAAACTCTTTCAATGACTTTCCTGCCCCTGTATTAATTAGGCAGTAGGTAAGTTGTTTCATTATTGGTTTGTTGTAACATTTCATTGTAGGTAATATATAGTACTCAAAAGTTGTTCTTTTTGGTTACTTTTGAGAGAGAAAAAAAGAAGAAAGAAAAGTTACTGATCCCATCTAAGATTTTACATATGATGCAACTGTGACACTCTTCTTGTGTTTCACTGGTCTCCACCACTGCTTTTGAGTTTCTCCTTTCTGTTTGGCAGATGGAAAAAGTTGCCGACTTCAATTCTCTAAATTTCTAAACAACTACAGTTCAATAACTGAATCTGATACTTTTGGAATTCAGATTTGCTAGACCGGCACAGTCGTAAATTTCATCCATTCACTAATAGTAAACGTCTAAACTACTAAAGTGTCGGTTTTGGGATAACGGAATATGAACTTGTACGTACTTCCTCACCAACGAAGCAAAGTAATCATATCTCTTTCCTCTCACCAAACCAAATCCTTCCAATTCTTTCACATTTGCCTAAAAGATGTTTTTCTTCTTCAAAAAGCAAAGCCATGGATAAAACTGTCCAACCACCATCAACTGCCGAACATGCGCCCTACTCGTGGATAACAAAGGCAGGAATCAATCAGTGACCTTTTTCCACATTAAGAGAAAAAAAACACACACACACTCACACGCATTATTTAATGGAGAGATGGTCACGTTCAGTTGAACTTATCAGTATATTAATTCAGTTCAACGAAAATGAAATTCATAAAATTCAACTTTTTCACTTCAAAAACATTAATTTTGGCCCTCGATTCAGTTTTTCAAGACATTACTGATCAAAATGTTCAAAGAATTAATTTTCAGTTCAGCAAGAAATTAGATCAGTAGTATACATACTGGGGGCATGTTACCCTCCACTATGTGTTGGCCGTTTGGTGCCGCAAAATTATACAGAGAATTATTAAACTGCCAATTCCAGATTAGTAAAGCGAAATACATACACACCTGACCAAAACAGAGGCAGGGGAATATTCTGGAGTTGTAGTGGTAATGCAATCTAACGAACCAAGACAAGATCTGCTTTTTGGATTGAATCTCAGTTTACTTCAACATGAACTCGCGTTTGATTCCTTCTTTCCTTATTTTCGATTTGTTTAAGGCCGTCTTTAATTTACATGAAGCAGAATAGAAATGGAGTAGTTTAGTATTCATGCATGTTACGTGAACACAGAGGAAAAGATTACGAGGGTAATTAGGTAAGTGATAAGGAATAAACATAAACATAAAAGATCCGTCTCACTAGGGACAAATGTTAATCTTCTCACTTTTAAATCTGACTTTTTTACATATTAAACATGATAATTTCAGTGTATTATTGTTGATCCTCTTACTTTCATGTCTGATTTTCTAACTTTTAAGACTGATATTTTGCATATTAAGCATGGATATTCAGCGAGACTAATTGAGACGGGTATTAATTTAGAATTTCTCTAATACAAATTCTCATTTGAGACGTGTCTCTACAGAGACCAAGTACTATAAGAGACTGTTATCGTTGAAGTTGCCGTTGGTGAGGTTCAACCCCGCCATTAGATTTTAGGTTTCTAGTGTAACCAGCGCTCAGTCATCTCACATGGACAGACTTGAGACTGAGTTTCGGTGTGAGTTTGTACAAAATAACAGTAATGTACCAAGAATTATGAATGATCAAGAAAATTGCGGAAAGATCAAGTAAAATGAATGAAAGATCAAATTAGCTGAAAGATCAAGGTAAAAAAAAGAATGCTCAAGGGAACTAAAAGATCGATCAAACTGACTAAAATATCAAGCAAAAACAGTACATGATCATTCCCCTGACCTTTGGTATCCACAAGCACAGGTCTCACCCAAAACTCTCTTTAGTCAAAATATCATACTTTTCATAATAAATCGTTGTTGAGGGTTCGGCGGTTAATTAATTGGGTGAAACTTTTTGGCAACTTAATGATTAATTTGAAATAGCCTAAAGAAGATCTTGAATGAGACCGGCTTATGGTAGGACGAATGATAGTTCATGTGTTTAATGAATTTGTTCTTGTGTTTCACACTTTGTTAAAACTAGAGAGTATAGAGAAAGCCAAATTAGGTGGAACCTAAATAGATTAGCAACGACAACATTCTTAATAGTGTTCCTATAGAGCGTAGCCTTTTAAAAGGATTAGGGATAAGCGAACGTTATTCCATTTCACTTTCTTTTTCCACAAAACAATAATAATTTCACCTTTTCATCTATTCTCAACAAAAATAATTCGGGCGAGCACATTTTTTGGTATGGTAATGGTATACATGTGCACACAAAACAAACATCCTCAAAACTAAGAGATTTAATAAAATAATAATAAAATGTTATTTGGCACGGTTAAAACCAAAACCGTTTGACAAGCCTCTCACATATTAATCTCTATGTCAAGCTGTAATCTGTC
This sequence comes from Cruciata laevipes, assembly GCA_963678965.1. NCBI lineage: Eukaryota > Viridiplantae > Streptophyta > Magnoliopsida > Gentianales > Rubiaceae > Cruciata > Cruciata laevipes. The sequence continues at coordinate 4,344,464 of OY787639.1, forward strand.
AAAAGCTGCAATACCACTTTATTTAGATCTTGATCCATGTTCTAAATGCACTAATTACAAATAAAACACTATGTGTAATACTAGATCGAAAACAATAACATAAATTTCATGAAAATACCTTGATCGAGAACAAACATCCAATTAATTTTTAATTAGTTTACTTGTATATGGATTAATCAAAATGTTGAATTAATTAATAAAATAATTAGACATATATAGTTGGACACCTATTCCATGTTGTACAGATTCTCTTTTAAAGTAACTGCAAATGAAAGGCAAATCGAAATTGTCCAACGAATCCTTAAAAAAAGGAAATTTTACTGTTTTGGGTTGAAAACTAGAATTCTTTCTAGTTTTGTGATGGAAATTATAAAGCTTTCTAACTATAGGGTTGTTTTTGAATGAGTTCCAAGAATGTATTACATTCTAGTCCCTACTTTTATTTATTATTATATCTTTACCCCTATGGTTTAATCAGATGGATTTGATTCATCTGATTCTGTTTCACTGGAGCTAGAATCTATTTCTATGATGTAAACTTTTTCTATTTCATCATATTTTTCTTCTATGGGTTCATATCCCATTTTACATGCAATTTCTAACAATTTTATTTTGTTATTATCTTGCCTATTAGGACATTCATTAGCGTAATGTCCTTCTATGTTGCAAACCCAACACCTACAATTTTTCTTTCCTTTTGGACAGAATTTTTGTTTTTCTGATCTTGTGTCAGATTTTTTCTTAAAGAATTTTCCTGGTCGGAATTTCTTTTTCTTTTTAATAAACCTATATTTAGGAGATTTTTCTTGGAAAAGAATTTTTTCTTCTTTTTATATTCTGTTTTACAGCCATATTCTACAGGTATCTCACCCGAAATGGCACAACATTTTTTATTAATTTTTTTAAGTTTCTTTTGAGTTCTTATTAATTCACAGAATTTTGACAGTTCGTCTTTTACTATTCTCATAGCATATTCTAGACTGAAACTAGTAGTTCTACTACCTAGAGTTTCAGATCTAAACCTTTCTAAGGCTTTTTCTCCTACCAAAGGGATTTTTCTAAGATACTGAAGTATCATTTCTGGAAATTCAATTTGTTCTAGTTTGTAAAGATTTACTTCATAGTCACAATTGAATTCTTCTAAATAACATATATCACAGAGTTGTAGTTCTGCTAAGCGTTTCCTAGCTTTCTCTTGTACTAGTTGTTTTTCATGTATTTTATCACCAGTAAAATCGATTCCTAGAAACATAGTATATAACTCATCTAGAACTATATCTAGAATATTATATGGGATGTTGTTATTATCATTTGTCCAAATGGTGTTTTTTATAAATTCTTTTGCTATTCCAAGACTCTTATGTTCTATTAATAGCAATATAGTTCTTGATTCTGTATAGGCATCAGGATTAGTTTGAATTACTAAACTTAATTCTGCTGCCCATTTATCAATGATTTCTTTCCTATTATTTTGACAGTCAATATTTAGGAAATTATCATCTGATCCTTTTGAATTACCAATTTTGGATTTGGCACTTTCTGGAAAATACCATGGTTGATTAGCTTTTCTTCTTTTAGAGCCCATATATGAGCTTTCTCCTTCTTCTTTAACCTTATTCACGTTAAAGTTTTTAGGTATATCATCTGAATCGTAATCGCTAATTACTAGTTCGCTTATTTCAGATTCACTAGCTGATTCTTCATTATTTAAGACTTTTAGGTCTTCAAATCCAAACAGTTGTTTCAGTTTAGGATTGTTTTCTATTTCTTGGTTTGCTAGTTCATCATTTTCTAATTCTAGCAACCTAAGAGCATGGTCAAGTAAATCAAAGTTTTCTTCGTTTACCTGTAGTTCATCACCTTCTAGGTGATCCCAAAAGATTTTTTCTATCTTTGGTATATAATTGGTCATATTGGTTGTTTATCATTTTTACCAAATGACCAAGTTAATGCTTTAGGATTTCCAGAGGATCCTAATTCTGCATTTCCTACTCCATGATTGGGGTAAGAATATTTTCCTAAACTTAAAGGTTTTGGATTTTCTTCTGTTATTACAGGAGGTATTGAGAAATCTTTTTGTCCTAACGCTTCTAAGATTTCTTTATTGCAATTACATCCTAAAATTGTAGCTTTTAGTTCAGTAATGACTTTTGCGCCAACAGCTTCTAGTTGCTCATTATCATTAGAAGCTATCTGTTTAAGTAATGCTAGAATTTCATCTATATTAGTTTTTAAGAATTTGAAATCTTCTCTTAATTCTGTCATACTCATTCAAGACATTCGTTCTAATTGTCGACCTAAATCGTCAACTCTTTTTGAGACATTTAACAATATGTCTTTTTTACTGAGTTCGTTAAAACTTTTACGAGATGGTTCTCCAATTTCTAGATTGTTTCGTATTACTCTTGATTTATATTTTTCTCCCATTATCTTTTTATCTTTATCTATGTCAATAGCCCAAGAGTTATCTAAAGGAGTTATTTCGGAAAACTGTTTTTCTTCTACAGTTCCTACTTGTGAAAATACATCTTCTAATTCAATGTATTCTTTCTTTTTATAGTCAATACTGTGATGACTATTTGTTAAAGCATAAGCAACCAGATAGGTTAAGCTAAATACTTTATCTCCTTTATTCATTAAATTTTCTCTTTCAAATTTATGAACAAAGGATAATGTTTTGTCTAAATTTGCTGTATCTAGACTAATTCCAAATTTAGGATATACTGTAAACATGAATTTTTGGTAGGCTAAATTTCCTCTAGCCGCACCTAAAATGCAATCTTGTCTATCATTTATCCTATTATCCATTAAAACCATTTTAATTGGAGAATTTATTCCTTCTTAAAATTCTGATTTCAATAAGATTTTGATGGCACCAAAGTGTACCATTGTGATAGTGGATCGAATCTTACTATCTATTTTTAATAAATTTTCTTCAATCTCCTTTCGAGTGATTAAAGGTAAATATACTGCTCCTGTAGTATCTTTGATATCTACATGCATTTCTTTAGTTCCTACAAAATAGTAGATGCTGTTTTTCCTTTTTAATTTCTCTAAAAGAGATATATTAAAAATATTTTCTTTTCTTAAATTAAGTCTTGAGGACCTAATTTTTGAAAGTAATTCTTGTTTTATCAAAAAACTTCCGTTGAATCCTTGATTAGATTCAAAAGTTTGAACATTAGAAACGTCTTGATTATCATCAACTGTTTCTTCTATATCTTTTAAATGATTCATTTCAAAGTTGAATCTTTCAAATTATTATTAGTTTTTATGGCTCTGATACCAGGTTTTTGGTCTATCCTGCGGAATTTTGATTTTCTTTGATACATCTTATACATCCTTTATAGAAGTTTATATAATGAACAAGAGTTTGATGTTTTTCACAAAATCTTGTTCCAAAACTATACCTAGATTGGCTATAAGGGCCAACTCTACGGAATTTAGATAATTTCTTATCCTCTTTAGTTAATTCTCTGTCAAGAATTAATTTACAAACGTTTTTATTCATTTGAATGATTTTTGAAGGTTCATCCTTTTGCAGAATTTTGAAATTCTTTTATACATTTTATGCATACTTTACAGGTATTCATAAATTGTACATAAATTTGGATTTGATGTTTTTTACAAAACTTAGTTCCAAAACTATATCTAGATTGACTATTATCATTATTCCTATGGAATTCAGATAATTTCTTATCTTTTTTAGTTAGTTCTCTGTCGAGAATAGTCTTACAGATGTTTTTACTCATTTGAGCATACAAATATCCTTAATAAATGAAGATTTAAAATGTTTTAATACTTTAGAACCCTGAGTAATTTATGCAAGTTCCTTTTACCTTCTTTACTATATTATCAAGAGTGTATTTTTATCATACTTCATGTTTATAACTTAACCAATCCTACGAACTTTGTTTCCCTAAACGGCCACCTGCCTAAGCGGTACTTCCTATTCTACGGACTCCAGGTTTCATTATAACAGATAAGCATGTATACAACAATTAATAATAAGAAAGAAGATAAAGATTACGGAAGCTTACATGAAATTACAAGGGCCCTAAAGGGCTTTTTATTCACACATAATTGATCCGAAGATCAGACAGAAGCCTGGACGAGGGTCGTCTCCAGGAGATTACAGAGATTGAATTTAAAAGACAAGGAGGCTCAGAAGTGAGGGGCGCTCCCTTATTACAAGAAAATGAACTTCCTTTTATAGAGAAGGAAGGATCTGCATTATTAAAGAGGGGTGCGTCATCCCTTACGTACAAACGCACTTACATTATTGCATCTACCTAAAGCAGACGCACTACTGCATTATTGCATCCACTCAATGCAGATGCATTATTATCCCACTATCTGCTGTCACTAGAAGTGGAGGGGTCCATAGGACTGTCGGCAGCCCTGATAGTGGAAAGGTCACTGTCTTGATTGGTGGATGATCCACTTTCTTCTGAGCACTTACCGCACAGATAATTACTGCGGTAATTCTTCATCTTTTTGCAAAGATCTGGCATATGTTTTCCCAAAATAAATGGATTAACCAAAGTATTTTGGAATTTGACAAGCTTATCTTCATCAGCTTCGCTGATCTTTTTGGGCGACTTGCTGTACATCAAGATGGTGGAATCTTGATAGTTGACAAATAGTCCGTCTTCTGAGCTGAAACTGAAAACTTTCTGGAGCAATCCTTCAAGTCTTCTAGCTGCTAGGTTCAATAAATCCCCGGGATCTATCTTGCATTCCATTGTGGTGGATGGATGATATTTCTCCCCTTTGCAAATGCCGATTTGGATTAGATGCTGAGGATGGTAGATCAAATGACCTGTAGTATTCCAGTAAGGACCAGAACTATTTATTTTTAGAAAGATTTCTTGACCAGGTTTGGTACACTTCTTCCTAAAGTTTTTAATAGCACTTAGTAATGCTTTAGGGAAATGGCTAATCTCTAATAAATTAGAGCTAGGATATATAGTTCTAACTAATCCATACTGGAAAGCTTCAAAAACTTGCTCGGGATCAGCATTTTTGGTAAAGTTGTAGTAACTTAAATTTTTGAGATCCGTGGTGTAGAATTTTTCTTCTACATATTTGGATTCATCAGCCAGACGAGCATGCCTGTAGCAGTATTCAAATTCTGCTTCAGTTAACTTGTTGGTGAGTTCCGTAGAAGTTTCTTCTTTGGGTTCCATTCTAGAAGGAAGCCTTCCTAGAATAACCTTTGTATCCCTTTTCTTTTGAAGAGCTGCTGCAAAAGTATTTGGACGAAGGAATTCTTCATGAGTAACCAGAGAGAGTGGAGCAAGTCCTTCCATTCTGGTGTATAAATCAGCAGAAATTATGGCTTCCTGGAAAGTTTTGAATTTCTTATGGACAATATTAGACACTCCTTCGGTTGCCTTCTTGGTAAAACTCCAGTCGGAATATATACCCGCATTTGGGCCATTGTATACCACATAATATGGCATAGATTTTTTCGGGATTGGTATTCCCTCAACGGATTTCTCCGGTGCTAAAGTTGTAACTTTAGTCTGTGGGATTGGAATTCCCTGATTTGGTTTTAAAACAAATTCTACTGGTGTGACCAGTTTGACGGAAGTTTGTACTTCCTTCTGGATTTTTGGCAAATCCACAGCCTTCAACGGATTTGTTGATTCTTTACCAACTGCCGTTTGCGTTGGAATAGTCTTATCTTTCTCTTTTAAAGGAGAAGGTGATAAGATAACCTTTTTTACTTCATTTTCAGAAGCTTGTTCTTTACCTGATTTGATCAGGTTAAGGTACTTGAGCTTGGCTCGAACCAGCTCCAGTTCTTGGACTAAAAGTCCTTCTTGCAGTTTTAGCTGCTCCATTTCATCCATGATGGATGCTTCACAAAGAAACAAACGTTAGAAACATTTGTATTATTCTTTATAATCTTGCTGAAATTCTCTGGTAAGAAAATCTGCAAAATAATTCTTGGTACCTGCAATATGAATAACATCAAAATCATATCTAGATAACCACATTTGCCATCTAACTAGACGACCTTACTTTCTATCTCCTTTTAGATTTATTTTTAGAAAATAAGTAAAATTCTTATTATCTGTTTTTACTAAAAACTTGCAAGGAGTTAGATAAACAGAGAATTTCTTAATTACTCTAATAACAGAAAGATATTCTTTCTCGTTACTATGATAATTCTTTTCAGCAGCCTTAAAGCTTCCTGAAGTATATCGGAAAATGTATTCTTTACCATTATTTTCTGCTTTAAGAATTCCTCCCCAGAATAAATCTGATGCATCAGTTTCTATGATCAGTTTATCCTCAGGTTGTGGGTGATAAAGCTTAGGAAAGTTTTTTAAGCTTTTCTTTACTTTTACCATATAGTTGGTATCTGCATCTTTCCATTCCCATGGAATATCTTCTTTAAGCTTTGCTTGTAATGGTGCTCTGACCTGAGCAAGCTTAGGAATATAATCAGAAGCATAAGTGAGAATTCCTAAGAATCTCTGCAACTGTTTTTTGTTTTCAAGGATATCTGGGAACTTTTGAATATGTTCTAAGATATGATCTTGAGGTCGATGAGACCCCTCTTCAATTTCTAGACCTAGAAAATTGATTTTAGTTTTAAAAAGATGTGTTTTCTTTTTTGAGAGTATTATTCCCAGAGAAGCACATTTTTTAAGAACTGCCGCTACTTGCCACAGATGTTCTGTTTCATTATTGCTGAAGACTAAAATGTCATCAATATAAACACAACAGAATTTTTCAAAGGTTCTAAATGCATTTTGCATATGTCTTTGAAATATGGCTGGAGCCTGTTTTAACCCAAAGGGTACAACATTCCACTGATAATGACCTTGTGGACATGTAAAAGTAGTTAATAGTTGTGATTCTTCATCTAGCAATACTTGCCAGAATCCTGATTTACAATCAAAACTACTAAATATTTTCTTTCCTCTTATTAGAGTTAATAACTCATCTTTATTAGGAAGGTTATGGCTGTCTCCTATTGTAGCTGTGTTTATAGCTTTATAGTTGACAACCATTCTCTTTTTTCCTCTGCGTTTTTCAGCTTCATTTTCTACTAAGAAAGCTGGAGACATGTGAGGTGATTTGCTAGGTTTAATCACTTTTAATTCTAGCAATTCTTTAATTTGTTTTCCAAATTCTTCTCTATCCTTAGGACTGTATTGCATTGGTTTAACCTTTACAATTGTCTTGGGATTAATCAGTTTTATGGTTGCTGTCATCCAATATTTTGACTTGTTAGGGTCTATTGGATTTTCTGAACACACAGAATCTAGAAGTGTTTCTATTTTACAAAGTTTTGTATTTTGAAGCACAAAAAGTTGTTGTTCTTTAGTATATATATCCCCCCTCCTTAAAAGAGAAGCAATTTTATTAGGGCTAATATTTAGCGCCTCTGGTTTTGGTAATTTAGATTTCTTTTTCATATATTCTAAATAACCTGGAACTCCTACTCTAAGAGCTTTTCTTATTTTTCCTATATGTACAGGATTATTGTTTAGAGTGAAAATTATCCTATCTGTGTATTGGACAAATGGATGATACAACAGACAGAAATTATTTCCAATAATAAAATCTATTCCAGATTCTTGTTGATATATAGTTGGAATATGAAATATTTCACCTGCTATCATTATATTAAGATTTTTACAGAACTTAGAGAGTATAATGTGGGATCCATTTCCAATTTTTACTCTTATTGGCCTTTCTACATTTACCCAGTGTTCTTTGGGTATTACATTTTTGCTAGCAACACACATGCTTGCACCGGTGTCCACATAGCAATGTAACTCTATTAGTTTATATCCAGAAAATTTTAATTTTCCTTTTATATAAATTGAATTAGAGTTGGTAATATTATTCATTACAATGTTTGTGGGTCAATTTATGATTATCACAACATTTGAGGTGGAATGAGTAATATTCATAACTCTAGTTTGCATTTGCCACCTAGAATTAGAATTATCCAAATTTTGAACCTAAAATTTGAAACCTCTTTCATTTCAATCCCATCTTGAGAAAGTCATCGAACAATATACCTGAGAAAACGTTAAAGATAAGTAGAAATTATATTTGTCGTGGCATGTTTAAAATTATCTTTAATTATGTACGTAATCACATTTAGATAGGTTAAAATATTGTATAAATCGCAAAGTATCAATACCTCATTTGAAAGAGATGTCACTGATATACGACCGATGAATAATTTATTTAGAAAATTAAAGTGGAAAAACTAGAGTCCACTAGTAACTAAATTAATTAAATACTGGAGCTTTTTTATTTTGTCGTGCTCTGTATTTATTATTATTTAATAGTATTTCACCTTTCTGAATTTGTTGAACGTAAAGCAAACCACGCATTTGATCCCACATGGCTGGCTCTATTTGCCTGAAATCGTAATATTAATCCACATGGAAATGTCTTAATTTGTTTAGTTGGTTACTGTTTTTTGGTTTGATTCTTAGTCATTAAGTTAATCCAATTCTCTTACAAACAAAAAGCACACACACAACACCTAATCTCACGCACTCACATTCACATTGTAAGAATAAATATTTGACCATGAATCTATTTGTTAGCAATCCATAAAAAATCACTATTCTCTTCAATCTACACATTTTACCAACTTAGCTTTTTTCAATATTTTAAGCATACATTTGAATTAATAATATTTTCAACAATATAGTTATATGTTGTTATTATTGTAGTTGTATGAATATCCATGATTTATTTTGAAGATGAAACGCGTTTTTAGAATAAAGTGTCCTCTATACGCAATAGAAATTGCTCTGAAAATCAAAGTGCATTTTAGTGTGAAACGGAAGATTTGTTGATTTCTATAAATAAAAGAAATTAAAGGAAAAGTAACATTATGGATTGGCCGATAGTGCCCTAACTTTTACTATTTAAATCTTGCCTTGGGCCCACATATAACCCTTGAAACCTCAATAAATACCATGCTCTTATACCACAATTCTTCCCTTTTCCCTCTCCTTTCATCCTTCTAGTTTGTTTTTGGCTTAAGTTACATAAATATAATCATCAATATGATGTCCTCGGTTGAACCGATTTTCGGTTCACATTTCCCTCTTCCGGTTTTCGAAGATCAAGATCCATTCAGTGGAAATGAGCTTCTCGAGCTTTGGTCTCAAATCGAACCAGAGTTCCTTGATACAATCCATTCGGAGACAGGGCTGTTCCCAGGCCCAGCTCATTCCAATTCAACCACTTCCGGCTCAGAAGCGAACCGTTCGGTCTACTCGGTGGAGGAGAGAAAGCGCCGGAGAAAGATCTCGAACCGCTTGTCAGCTCGAAGGTCTAGAATGAAGAAGAAGCAGCAGGAGATGGAGCTCACGACCGAAATAAACCGGCTGGAAGACGAGAACCGGGAGTTACAGAACCTTCTGTCCTTGATCACTCAGAGAAACCACTCGCTCCAGATTGACTCGGCCCGGCTCATGGCCGAGTCGTTCAGCCTCTCGCACAAACTGGACGGTTTAACCAGAATCCTATATAGCAATGAATTATGCAACATCTCCAACAATACTCTGCGTTAAGCTATTATTAATATCCTTTAATGACCTTATTATTTACCAATCAGTAAATTATTACCCACTAATCAGTAAAAATGCCCTAGCACTTTTTTATTATTGCATGCATGCAGTAAAGAAAAGAGTGGGCAAACGTACCAACCTCACCTTTTGCCATCAGCCCTTTTTGGTCTTTTCACACACCAATTCAAGAAGGCCCACGTAAAATTATTATCATAGTGCCGAGTTTGCTTTTTTATGATGGTTTTCGATATTGATTGATCAAAGCCCTAATTTTCTCTGTTTTTATGTAACTAGATAAGGAATTAGCTATGGCTAGCTAGGGTCCAATGCCTAGGTTTATGTTGGAAGATTAATTGTCCCTTTGATTGATCTTTGTACTCATTACCTCTTTTGTAAAGTGATTTTGTTTCACCTCCTTTGTAAAATCTTGTTTAAATATGTGTTATTAATTTCAGTGTTGATATCACATGTTCAGTTGTGTATGGTTTGATCCTTGTTTTTTTAGCGATATATTCATCTTTATCTACACGGTCAAAATTTATAATCGTATCTACTCAACTTTGTCCCTAATATATAAAATCATTTTCTATTTTTAGTTTAAATCACCTACCCAATTGTGTTCAATTCGACACATAATTTTACGATAAATTCAGTCAGAGAAAACTAGCGTTATCTAACAAGTTTAATTCTGTTCCTTTACTTTTTGTTTGAGAAAACTAGCGTTATCTAGCTAGTTTGATTCTGTTCAATCTAGTTCAAAATCAACCAAAAAAGATCCGGTTCAATATGTAGTAAAAATTTTAGACGTGCAGTTTCTATCATCACGAATGTTAAAATGCTTATTGGAGTTTCTATGCATGGAGTGAATGAACCCCCACCACACGCTTAGGAGTGCTCCTTTCCTTTCTGAAAAGAACATAAAAGAGACATCTTAGTTAGGAATCCAATAATCACAACGAAACGAAATTAATGAATAACGAATGATAATGATAATTATATGCGTGCTTTGTGGAGAGCCAATACTTTAATTTGCTCCAAATGAGCCCGACTGAATAGATTAATCAGCGTCGGCAGTTCTTTATATACACTAATCACGTAGCATGGCCACAACATTAGCTACAATGCATGATTCAATTATTGATTAATTGATCTGTGTCTCTCGTATAACGGTTCTAATTGAGATATATAGATATCTATTCTTACTGTGTTGATCGATCTTCTCATTTTTAAAGTCAATGTTTTACATATTAAGTACGATCATTCAGTGCGTTACTGTTGATCTTCTCACTTTCATACATGATCATTACCTATTTGTTTTAATCTTCTTACTTTTAATTCCAATCTTTTACATTATTAAACTTTTAAAACCAACTGAACATCGATGTGTTTACGTTATAAATGAACCGTGACGGAAGTTAAAATGTACAGATATAACTGTAACGTTGAAATTTTGCGCGTTGAAGGTGTGTGGCGTATGAGGGTTCAACGCGGCGAAGGAAAGTGGCGCATGCATGGTGGAGGAGAGAATCTTGGTTTTTGATTTCCGACAGAAATAGGGAAACGGTCGCCAGAAAGTTGGAGATTCTCTTTTTATCATTCATCAACGAATTCGGCAACTAAACACACACTGTTGCACTATCTATATATCTTAAATTCTTGCCAAACTTGAGTACACGAAACTCTAATTATTTCATTTGATTTTTCAAAAAATGCTCGCCGCCACTTTATCTCATTGTATTTTTATTTTTATAAGTAGGTTTAACTATACGGTTAGTTTTACATTTAAAAGACTTGTTTTTATTATAATAATTACAAAATTATTAGGATCTTAATCCATAGTTTTAAAACCTAAACAATTTCTCAACCGACCACTAAATTTTAAGCTTAATGGTCAAACTACTTGTTGTAGTCAAAGGACCTAGTTTGGTAGGGGTGGTGTTCTCCTAATGGGAAGAACGAGGTATCAAAAATCGACGGGGAGCAATCAATTTCGAGAGAAAAATAAATTGATAGGGGATTAGCAATCAATTTCGAGGAATTGTTTTTATAGAATTGAGGATATGTATAGGGATTTTTTGTTTTTTTATATTGCTTGATAATTTTGAATAATAGATATAATTAATTTCACATTCTTAACCCTTCATGACTCGTCTTAACTATGCTCCAATCCGATTCTTAGAGTTTTCATCTTGTAGAGATTACCCTCTAATAAGTAGACAATATTAAGAGTAAGATAATCATAATACGGAAAGAAATGTGTACATTTTTTTCATAGACCTGATTTGACCTGGGACTAACACTAGTTGAAATAATAAGGATGTTGTTTATAACTCGGTATTTTGTTCTTATGATGAAATGATAAAAATACTTTTCCTTTTCAGTTCATGAAAAAATTATTAGTAAATAGACATTATAGTCATTTGATGGGAATTGTGTACTATTCCAGGCCTTCGCAGAAAAAAAATCTCGGCATATTTAAGAGATGGTAACTTTTCATTGAACGATTGACCTAAAGGAACTGCTTTGGACTAGTACTGTAAAAATCATCCCTAAATTACATGCTTCTGTATACAGCGACCATGTCAAAGTGATATTTCTCAAAATTTTATGTCGGTCCTCTAAAAACAAAAAAATTGAAAAAGATGCCATGTCGGCCCTATAAATTGCGGATTCGACCCCCTGTTATTTCAATGGAATTAGTTAACTATTGATCACAGTTTTGGTATTTGCAGCCCGTATATTATTTTATTTATAGACTAACACAAAATATATAGGTTAATATATAGGTTAAAATTATATATATATAAATAATAATAAATTCAGTTTTATACTAAAATTATATAGTGCAATACCGTAAAATATGGGTTGCAAATAGTAGAGCGATTGATAAAAGACTTGATCAGCTAGTGATTCTTTAACCCAACATTTTAGCTTTACCTTCTAAAACAAGATATTAAAGATCGTATTATTGTTGCACAAATGCCTTATCCAAAGCGATGTATCTATATATATATCTTTGTTGCACCAAATCTATCTTTCCGTTATGCATGAAACTTCAAGTTGATGTTGTATACTATATATTTCCCCTTGGATATAAAAGTTCACTTTCACAAAGTAAAAGAAAAAGGGATTCCGTAAAAAATAAACATATCTAAATCATATCTTATTGCTTTAAATACTCTAGTAAATCGTAATAGCTTGCGTCATTTCAAATATTAAAATGACGAACAATTACAATAATATAAAAGGCCAGTTTTATGTATTTTTATATTGAATACACAAGCTCGTTAATATAACTCATCGAGAGTAATACAATGGGTATAAGATAGTATTGTATGTTTACTGATCGGCTATATAACGCTCAAGTTTTACTAGTGCCGTCCGTATTTTGTCATAAAGTGACTAAAAAATTCTTTATAATTTGAAGCATTTGATTTATTTAACCATGCGTACTGTATAGTCTTGTATTTACATAGACACCCTTACGTGAATTACTTAATAAAACTTTTTTCAGCCCCATATCATACATTTACCCTCAAATAATACAATGGTAAAATAGTGAATACTAATTAAATACGGACGTCTACTAGTAAAATTGGCATGTCTATTAACCAACCCGATGTTTAATGCACAAAAAGATTTAGGCCTTGTTTACTTGACCTTATAAGAAAATAGGTTCAGTTCAGTTCAGTGAAATTACAATTTGATGAAATTTGGGTTAATTAAATCATGCTATTTTTTTTTCTATATATATTCATTTTTGTCAAATTCTCATTTGAGACCTGTCTCAAATGAGACCAAAGATTATATGAGACTGCTATTGATTGAATTTGTCGTTGGTGAGCTTTAAACCCGCCGATTTCCTTGATTGAATTTGTCATTGGTGAAATTGACGAAGGAAATGATCAAGAAAATTGACCGAAAGATCAAGCAAATTGAACGAAAGATCAAATTAACTGAAAAATCAAGGCAAAACAAAAATACTCAAGGACATTGATTGAAAGATCAAACAAACTGACTAAAAGATCAAGCAGAAACAGTAAATGCTCATTCCCCTGCTCTTGATCTCCACAAGAACAGGTCTCACCCAAGACTTTCTCTTAATTTTTACTTCACATTCGGCAAATAATAAATTATAGCAATATTTCTATCTCGGATCATTAGATCAGTAATGCGAACCTAATTATGAAGTAATGTTATTATAAAAGGTGTTTACGTTTGATTTTTAAGGGGCAAACTTTAACTCACCAATCAAGATTGGGTAGTGTGAAATGAATAAACCCTGGATATCACAACTTTTATAATTCGTAAAAAAGGGTTATATAAATGATTATAATACCACACTTTATAACGGGAGAGGGAGTAATCTTCTAATGATAGATTATCTATAACTAGCTATTAATATCAAACTTCATGTTTTGATAATATACTTTTGATCATCTTTATGCTTTAATGATGAATTACAGTAACGATTTATTAGAGAAAAGATAATGTTAAATGTGTTTTGGTTGAAAATATATAGTGAAGGTAAGGAATCATTATGCACAATTTATGCCATGGTTATGGTTCATGAAAGTTTTGCAAGGATTAAAATAATTATGTTGACTTGTTAAATGAATGGTTGTCAAAAAGTTTCGATATATAAAATGAGATAAAATAGGAGTTCTCTTCTCATTTTAAGACTTTGAATTAATGCAAAATATATAATACGAGAAAAAAGACAGGTATTAATTGAGATTAGTGAAAATTGTTGATATTTTCACTTTCAATTTTAATATTCAATATTTTTTAAAGAATTAAAGCACGTGTTGAAAATCGATATCAAATTTTCTCGTCTGTTTTTTTTTTTTTTTTGACGCGGCCACGTACAAGAAATATTGTTACGTCTGAATCTGTCTTTCTAGCCTTTGAAAGAATATGACTCCGTCCTTTTCAGATTCGCGCCAGAATGATATTGAGGCTTCATAAAATCCCACCTTAATTCGATCAGTAATCTTTTAGCAACTTTGATATCTTGACTTTTCTTTTTTCAATTCACCAAAAATAAAAATAAAAATAAAAATAAAAATAAAAATGCACTTGTTTACGTATTTATGTAGTCTTCTTCTTCTTGGTTAGTATTGACGGTCTTTTTCAAAGTATATGTTTCAAAGAGATCACGTATGCAAATGAGTGTAATAGAATAAACAGCAATACACTGGATGTTCATGTATATTATATAAAAGATCAAAATTAAAATTGAGAGAATCAACATTTAACCTTATGTCTTAATTAATACCATTCTACAGCATACAACATACGCTATATTATTTTTTTATATAAAAAAACACGATATGTATAATCTTGTTTAGGGGTATAAATGAACTGAACCGTTCGTGTACAACTCGCGAACAACTCGGTCAAAGTTCGTCTTCGAACTCGGTTTGACCAGTTCGAACTCGAACTCGAACTCTTTCATTTATATACGAGCTCGAACTCGAGCTCATAAGAGCCAGCTCGATAGGCTCGTCGAGCAGCTCGAATACAATTTTTATATAGAATTTGTATATAAATTAACTAAATTTTATTCATTAATACTTTAACGAGCTCGAACTTTCTAAAAGTCAGACGAATCGAGCTCGAACTAAAATGTCTCAACTCGTACGAACTCGAACTCGATCACGAACATGCAATACGAACTCGAACACAGATCTTGACTCGTTTACCGCCCTAATCTCGTGCCATGTGATGGAGGAACATGAAAGTTGAAATTCATGTATCTTAATTTGGAGCAATGGATTTTGCACCAATATTAATTGAACACCAAAAATTATGTTTAAGGACACATAAAAGTTGGTGACTTTGGACATGGAGTCCCATCCCATCTAACTCCACTGACTTTGAGGAAGAAAGCAAACACACAAAAAGATTTGGAGGGAAAAAGATGGATAAAATAAAGTGTATGCATGCACGAATATACTGTTCTTGATCCTCATTCAGACCTAATTAAACAATCATTTAAAAGCCTCATCATCTTACGTCCAGTAAATATATTTCTATGACGCAGGCCACTTTTGTATTTGATTTACTGGTTCATATTTGTCTTCGTTTGTATCATTAGTTTATAGTGGTTTGTTTGACATCATATAAGAGAAATAAGAGAGGGGGCAAATGTCTGTATCATTAGTTTTGGGTAGGACGGTTAAATTTAGACAGAGAACATACGTTGATGTTCTCACTTTTACGTGTGATCATTACCTATTATGTATTGATCTTCTCCGATTTAAAGTATGATTTTCTACACATTAAGCATGTTATTCAGTGTACTGTTGATTTTTATGCCTAATCATTTCCTGCTTTGTGTTGATCTTACATTCAAGTATGATCTTTTCTTCCCGTCAATTGTCCACTCAAATTTGAAGATTTGATAGAAACAAGAGAATGCATAGAATTTTCAATCCTTTCAATATATTTTCTCTATTCACCAATATAGAGGATGAATTTTTCTCACTATTTCAAGTATCTATTTTAGAGAATAGTATGTATGGAGCAGCTATTAGAGTTTAAAGGTGAGCAAAAGCTTCATATTTTACCAAATTCTCCCGTAACTGTTGGATTTGCTATTAGGACTTAGGTGTTCTTATTAAACTGAGTTGAACTAATGTAAAATAAACTAAATTTCAATAGAAAATATAGAATCTTCATGATTTAAAACTAATAACCTCAAGAGATTATTTTAAAAACTTATGTACTCAATCAAGCATTCTTAATGGTTAACACTATACTAAATCAGGAATGGTTTAGTGGTATCTTGTTTTCCTTTTGTAAATCAGTTCTTTTTCCCAAAAAAATAAATATCCATCGTGTTTGCATGGGCCATTTCCATTGCTCTTCGCTGTTTCCTCTTCCTTCATTTCCAAGTTTGCAGAAGATCATGAACACAAAAAATATATATTTTGCTGTGAGATCATCATGCAATACAATCCGGTCTAAAGACTTCTTTTTGACTAAGGAAGAAAATGATATGATTAAAAAGTAGGATTGTATTATCACCTAATAAAAAGATAGATATATATGATGGATATACATACATTTATATCCTTTATGGCTACTTTGATGGTCTTTGAGATTTGCAATATTTATTGGCCCCTTTTTATTTTGCATGATCATATGCATATGCATGTATATATTGGTGGTCTTTTAGTAAAGATTGCCTTTTTATAAAGTTGCAAGCTAGCTAGATAAGTCTCCATTGTTCCATGATAGTGTAAGGTGTACTTATCAGCCTATCCCACGTATATTTAGAGATGAATATATGTTTACTTGATAAATATTCAAGCTACACATTGTAGTTGAAGTGTAAATTTCAAATGTATCATGATATACATGTTTATACAAAATTTATATTAAAATTTTAATAAAAATACAAATCTGTCTATATTGATTAGTCTCCAATTACTGTGCAGTCATTAGCTCTTTTTATTTTGGCAAACCACCGTAGGTGGGGGGTGTATATTGACTTACCCAACCCTTAAAAATAAAGCAGTACAAAAGTATATTTACATATTCATAAACAAAAAAAAACTAAACAAAAACACAAAAAACCTAGCCACATAGGCATAGGAAAAAGGAATGAAAAGGAGATGAAAAAACAGTCTCAGGGTGAGCTGTTTAGTATAGAAAGGAACTACACAGGCCAAAAAATGTCATAAAAAAGAATGAGTTTGCAGAGGAAACTCATTATGTGTAGGAAAAGTGAGATTAACATTAACATAAAGAGAAACCACTTGCTTGTTAGTGAGTCAAAGTGAGACACATAGAAACACAGATTAGCCTATGATTTTCATTTATTTTAGTCTTAAAATCTTCAGTCTATAAGAACATCCTCTGCAGATAAACCTTCAACTTTGAGGTGAGTTTGGTGTGATCCTCTGTAATTTGCAGAGAAAGGTGCAGCAGTTATTGTGGACATCATGAGACTCAAAGAGCTTTCACAACTGACTCCAGTTGGCCTCCAAAGTGGCTCCATTTGCATTATCTTGTAGGTTTTAAGTGTGTACCTGTCATAAGAGAAATTTTCAGCAGTACCAGTACTATTGATTCAGAACTCTTATATTTGGGATAAAATCTATTTTAATAAGAGCATTGACATGAGCAGGGAGAGTTGTAATTGGACCAGAGGCAGTGTTTTGTAAGGAAGAACTAGCAAGTGCATCAGCCACTGTATTAGCTTCCCTAAACACATGTTATAAGTCATTGTTAACTAGTAGCCTATTGATCTCTTCTGCCAGATTGAACAATTTCCATTGAGCAGTTATTGGATTAAGAACCATGGAAACTCCCACTAGGCAGTCAGATTCAATAATAAAATCATGAATTCCTATTGATAAGACATATAAGATTCCATGTTTTATTGCCTTAAGCTCAGCTTCAAGTGGAGATGAAGCTTCTGAGTACAACACAGAGACAGCAACAACAATGCCCCATAAATTTCGAATTATGCATCCTAGACCACATTTCCCTTTAGACCATGATGCTTCAACATTTATCCTCAAACCATTTGTAAAGTCATTAGTTGTCATATAAGTTGAAATTTATTAAAATTCAGTTATTAATTGTCATATAACAGTTCAGTTCAGTCAGTTAACTTCAGCAAGAAATAAAAGTCAGATAAACATGGTCTTATACAAAAGTTAAGTTTAAATACGAAACAAAAATCCCTAAGAATGGGAATGTGGGCACTTTATTTGCTCCCTAAGCCTTTCAGTATTAAAATTTCAGATTCCTTACCTGCAATTTATTAGCATTTCAGAAGAGGTCGAATATAATTTAAAAATCATATATAATAACCTAACAATTATTTATAAATAATTAAAAAAACTGGGTCACCAATTCCTTACTCGGCGGACTTTTGGCTAAGATATGGAGTATGAATGTATGATCAAGTATTCAATTGTATTGCAGAGTACATGACTTTCTGTATTTCACGTGAAAGTGGTGTTCGAAGTTATAGCAAAGAAAATAATCATTTAATTCCTATTTAACTTTTAAAAATATTTAAATTCCTATATATTCAACTTTTGAAAGCCATCTCTATACCATTATATTGGGATGATCATGGGTAGGGTCTGGGTCGGGTCCAGTAATATCCGGACCCAACCCGTTGAAAAATAGTAAGATCCAGACTCGCCTCATATTCGCCGAGTCTTAAAAAGTAAGATTCGGACCCAAACCCGTTGGGTCTAAGGGTCCAAGGGTCTTAAACGGGTCCCTAAATTATTTTATAAAAAATTAAATTTTGGTATTAGAAATTGTTAAATAAAAACAAAACAATCCATAATACACATTAGAATAAAGTGTTAATACAAATTTGATGCTTTTAGATGGTTACTATATAACGTTGTTAAATTTCAATTAATAATATACAATAAAAACATCATTGGTAGCCAAAAAGAGCATAATAAGTGTAGCCAAAATGATATCTTATATTGTTAAAGAAGTCGAGAATTTGCTGCTAAGTATCAATGCCAGTCTTGAAGTGTTCTAGTATGTGACTATGATCCAACTAAATAAGAAATAATGTTTTGTTAGAAAAACTAGAATGTAAAAGCACATGAACTACATAACACTAAAGCGTCGAACAATATTAGGGGTCTGTACATGCAATAACAATGAAAAATGCACTCATTTTTACTGAATGAATGAAAATATGGGATTAACTTTTTCTAACCTTATCTTGTTGGTTGTTACACGTGTAATGAGTAAAAATAAAGCATCATACCTTATTTAGTCCATTCAACATGCTGTTTATTTAATATAAATATAGAATAATTTTATTAATTATTTATTTACAATATATAGTTTGACGGATCTATGGATCGGGTCTGGGTTGGGTCTGGGTCTTAGTATTAAGATTCGGACCCAACCCATTCATTTAATCTTGGATCCAGACCCGACCCAAACCCGCCGGAGCTTAAAAATTTGGATCCGTATCCGACCCGATGGGTCTAAATCCACCGGGTCTGGGTCGGGTCCTAGACCCATGCTCATCCCTGGCATTATATATATACGTGTGTTTTGAAACTGTGGATGACTAATACGTGATTGAATTAGATAGAGTGAGCTTCCATGAATGTGTGAATTAATTGGATAATCCAGTCAGTAATTACTAGCTAGGTCAAAATTCCACAGGGATGATTCGATCGGCTACTTTTCTTTTCCACCCTTGTTTGTGGAATAATCACTTCAAGTTGCTATCCATAAAAACAGTTTGACAATTTGACGAGACAATTCAAATTCCTGAAAAACAAAATCATTGAGCCCAGACACGTGATAATTAGACGTGTCAGTAAATATAATAATTGGAAAAAAAATAAAGAACAAAAGGATGTCGTTTTTTTGAACGGGTTATGGGCAAAATAAAATAAAATTACAGAGCTCATCTTCTTCGACGAGTTCACTTGCGGAAATCAACGGCCGAAACATATTTTTGATGACGGTAAAGTCACCGAATGTTAGATAGGCCTGGGCTCCAGTTCTACCACGGTAAAGTTGAATTTCTGATCAAAGCCCAAAAAATTAATTGAGTTGTGTTTAATTCTTGATGGGCTATATATAAGGTTTTGGACCAATAGCTTAAGCTAGGGTTTAAGGGTGTGACTATTATAAATATACATGACGTGATATTCAGCACGTAAGAGTTATGGAGGAGAAACTTGTGTAAGTGTTCTTCCTCTTTATTTAATGGTGAAGAAGGGGATTTGTTTGTAATTGAGGGTTTGGTAGATTATAAATAGTTAGAGTGGATTGCTTTATAACGCTCTTTAATATTCTAGTGGATTGGAATCGTTTGATTTCCGTTGTTTTTTCCCAATTTGGGTTTCCACGTAAAATCGTTGTGTTGTGTTCGTTTATTGTTTTGTAATTTGTTGATTGTGTTTAAGGGACCAAGAGGGGTTTTAGTCTTTGACTATGTATGAGGTCAAGGTTAAAATCCCCAAAAACTGATATTAGAGTTAGATCGATAGAGTGAACGAAGATCGAGATCGAAGAGGCAAGAAGATTCAAGAGACATGAGATTGAGAGAAAATTTGTCTCTTCAATCTTCTTGCTCCTTCGATCTCAATCTTCGTCCATTTCATCGATCTATCTCTAGTACCAGTTGTTGGAGATTTTAACCTTGATATATCGTATATAGTCAATGATTAAAATCCCCTTTTTGGTCACAAACACAAATAAATTATAAAAAATAATAAACAAGCACAACACAACAATTTTACGTGGAAACCCAAATCGAGAGAAAACCACATAAATCAAACGATTCCAATCCACTAGGATATAGAAGAGCATCACAAATCAATTCGTTCTAACTAGCAAACCCTCTACAAGCCAATCCCCTTCTTCACTATAGCTAAATAGGAAGAATAATTAGACAAGTTTCTTCCTACATAGCACAAATCCTATCTGTTTTATAATAATAGTTTTATTATGCAATAGTGAAGAACTAGTTAGAACGAATTTAATTTAATTCAATAGGATATAGAACTAAAAATAAGCTAAAATAAGCTTATTTAGAGCTTATTTAATTTTAGTTCTATATCCTAGTTCCTACCCTATTGAATTTAATTTAATTCAATAGGATATAGAACTAAAATAAACTTGGATATAATCTACCCTATTAAATTTAGCTTATTTTAGTTCCTACATAGCACAATTTAGAGTCATTTTTTCAAATTTTGGGAACTAGTAATTCAAATGGGATAATGAGAGGCACGTGATATATATGTGGAAAGAGTGTATTGAGGAATACGATTGAGTTTAATAAGATTTCTTTGAAATCAGTTCAATTTAATTTAGCTTATTTTAGTTCATTGTATTATTATTGAAAAATTTAATTTTGATAAATTTCAATTTAGTTACATCCCATTTTTAGATTTATTTTTATCTTTTTCAATTTAATTCAATTAGGCTAAGTTTATCCAAATTTGGCTATGTTCAATTTAACTCAGTTCAATAAAAAGGAATTTTTTCAATCAAAGGCAGACCTTTAATGGAGTTGAATTTTAAATTTAATGAAGCAAAACTCAATTAAACTTATCCAAAATTGAATAAACTTAACATAATTGAACTGAATTAACTAAATAAAAGTGAATCTAAAAAAATTGGATGATCAAACTGAACTGAACTAAATATCAACAAAATTTGTTTGGTCTTGATCACGAAGATGAACTAAATTAAATTAAAAAAAATTTGCCAAATTAAAATGAACTTAAATGAACCTATACAAGATTACAAAATTACAAAAATAAGGGTATCCGTGTCTTTAATTAACCTTATCAAGAAAATTTGAATTAACATATTCTAATATTAAATCACACTTTCAAATAAAGAAAGTTTCACCGTACTTAATGCAAATTTTCCATCAATCACCAAGTGAAATCAAGTACTACTAATAAAATCAGTTAGTCAAAAAATTAATTTTATTATTTAAAATAAAATTTAGGCCTATTATACTGAACTTATTTTGAACTGAATTGAACTGAACTCAATAAGTTGAAGAAAATAAGGACTAAATTGGTAACCCAAATATCTTTCCCTTTCTTGGTTGAACCAGATGAATTTCTTTATCTGGCTGAACCAAACGGTCCATCCGAACATTTGGATGAAACAAATTCAAACTACAAACTTTGCTTCTCAACCCGCCCACATAAATCAAACTTCAACAGTCATTCTCTTCTCTTTGTGACTGTAAAACAATGGAGAAGATATGCGTAGCAGTGAGGGTGAGGCCGCAGGTGAAAGAAGAAAGCCCCAACGGCGCCGCCGGAACTTTCTGGAGAGTGGAGGATAACCGCATTTCGCTTCACAGAGCTTTAGGAACTCCAATCTCCGGGGTTTCCTACGCATTTGGTACTGATCTTATCACTTTTTCGAGGATTTACTTGTTTTGTGTTTGAAATGGGTGATCAAGGTTGATTTGACTGATTTCGTTTGTAGATCACGTCTTCGATCAGGATTGCTCGAATTCTAGGGTTTATGAGCTTTTGACCAAGGACATCATTCATGCTGCTGTTGACGGCTTCAACGGTGAGAAATCCCGAGCTATATGTATACTTTGAGTTGATTGCGTATCATTTTTTTTCGAATTCGTTAATTCGATTAGATGGGTGAGGAGCATTGCTCAATTAAACTTGGAACTGTTATAGCTATCATAAATTGAAGTTGTTGACTACATTGATTTTATGATATGTGGAATTACAAGCTTGTGCGGTTTTATAAATGGAGTTTTTTGTGAAATAATTTCATTAGCCCCGACAAATTTTGTATGCAGGAACTTGTTTTGCTTATGGGCAGACTAGCAGTGGCAAAACTTATACAATGAATGGTTGTGAAAGTGATCCAGGTGTCATACATCGAGCAGTGAAAGATATATTTACAGAAATCAATCTGGTAATATGCTGAGTATTTTGCTTTGGTAAATGAATTTCACTACTGTTACATAACATGGAGTACATACTAATTACTAATCTTTTTTTAAAATGGACTCTAACTGAATGAGATTTTGCATATTCAGAGAACAGATAGAGAGTTTCTGATAAGAGTTTCCTACATGGAGATTTATAATGAAGACATTAACGACCTACTGGCTGTAGAGAATCAAAGATTGCCGATTCACGAGAGTTTAGAGGTGAGATTTTAAAATATGATTGTTGGTGCTATACAGTCGTTTTTCTTTTACATATGATTTCACTGGTGTGTAATGTTATACAGCGTGGAGTCTTTGTTGCGGGACTTAGAGAAGAAATTGTCAATAGTGCTGAACAAGTGTTTAAACTTTTGCAACGCGGAGAAGGTCCTTATTTTAGTATTTTTAGTCTACAAAGTTGTCCTCTTCTTTAAAATCACCTTCTTACAAGTCTCATAATAATTTGTGCAGTGAATAGGCACTTTGGTGAGACTAACATGAATGTTCGAAGTAGTAGATCTCATACTATTTTCAGAATGGTGAGTTACAAATCTCTTTAAGTTCCTTAACAAGTCCAAGTAATGCCATTCATGCTTATTTAGACAACCACTGAATTTTTGACTCAATCATTATAACTTTGTCAACCAGGTAATTGAAAGCAAGGGGAAGGAATCTGGCGATACCTTGGATGATGCTATTCGTATCTCTGTCTTGGTTAGCTCAATATACTCTACCCTGCCTATTCCGGAGTGATAATCTTAAAATTGGCACCATTCATTTTGTAAATATATTCCTTATCTGCAATAATCATCTGCTTATTGAGATAATTATCTGCTTATCTGCAATGCCTTTTGCTATCTTGCAATGTACTGGGCAACACCATGTTAAAAAGTTTCTCCATAGAATTTAACCAATCTAATCATGACTTCCCATTCTTTTATCTGTTGTCAAAAACTAATATTGCCTTATGTAATGCTAGAACTTAGTGGATTTAGCTGGGTCTGAGAGGATTACTAAGACTGGAGCTGATGGTGTTCGTTTAAAGGAAGGAAAGCACATTAACAAGAGCTTATTGATTCTTGGTAATGTGATAAATAAACTGAGTGAAGGTGGAAAGCAGAGGTAACTTTTTTTCTGCATGTGATGATTAATTCTTAGTTCTGTGGTTAAACGTTCTGACCACAATTCTTACACAGAGGACACATTCCTTATCGAGATAGTAAGCTCACACGCATACTTCAACCTGCACTTGGTGGCAACGCCAAAACTTCAATAATTTGTACACTTGCTCCAGAAGAGGTAGCCAGACATTGTTGCTTCATCTGAATGTGTCATTTTTTAATCAGGAAATCATGCATGTAGTGAGTTATGTCTAATTGATTTGTCCAGGTTCATGTTGAGGAAACGAAAGGAACTCTTCAGTTTGCTAGCAGAGCAAAACGCATAACCAATTGCGTTCAAGTGAATGAGGTATCCTTTTTTACTTTACTCTGAAACTTTCAGAGCACTGAAAAAATGCTTTTTAAAAGGGAACTGGATTTATATTTTTAAAGGAAAACAAAATATGCTGCTTTGCATTTGTGTGTTGGTATTTACTAATGATTGTATTGCTTGGAGTTAGTTCAATGTGTTCAAGGAGGTTTGGATAGATTATCTAGGTCTGCAGTTCACCTTATTAGATTTCTGGATATCTTTCTTAGATTTCTTAAAATTTAAGACGCTAACATACATGACGTATTCATGCTTAAATGTCATAAGAAGCTAATATTAGAATTTTGCAACCTTATTTTGGTATCACAGGCCACATTATGAAAGCATGTACTGGAAAAAAAAAGATAGGCAAAATGTAAGATGTGCTTAAAATTGGCTCAATCTTGGCCGTAGCAAGTAAATTATCATCTGTATCTATTATTCCTTCTGTACTATTTATTTATTTCTTGATTAGGAACAACAAACTTGAATCAGTCTACAGTATTATAGAATGTCATATATTGGAAGCCAGGGAGTAGGTTTCCTATTTGATTCTATTGCACCTTATCTCTGTCTTTGAGGATGTGAACTAATAGTTGGATATCACCAGATTTTGACGGATGCTGCCTTGTTGAAACGACAAAAATTAGAGATAGAGGAACTACGCATGAAACTTCAGGTGGTAACTGGTCATCATGCATATTTTGGGCCCAATGTTACAACTTAATCTCAAACTCCATAATATTACTTTTCCAGGGATCACGTTCTGAGGTGCTGGAGCAAGAGATTTTGAAGCTTCGGAATGATATGCTAAAGGTAATTTGTCTTTCCATATCAGATTTCATGGTTAGACTCATCTCTTATGGACTGTTATGATACCTTAATCATCAGTATGAGCTACAACATGAGAAGCTCGCTATGGAACTGGAGGAGGAGAGAAGGTCACAAAAAGAGAGGGATCAATGTATCATGGAGCAACAAATGAAAATTGAAAATCTTAGCAGTCTTGTATCTTTCTCAAGCTCTGATAGGGGCTCTACTCAGGTAGTAATTTTTTTAAGCTATCAGCCCATAATTTAAACTTGTTCAGTATTTGATTGTTTTTGTTTTTATTGTAAAAGAAACTGTTAATTCCATCTCTCCTCTCAAGTAAAATTGTGACTAGTCAATGTGACTAAACATGAAATTTCTTTCACAAGAATAACATGAAATCAATGTCAGGTAATTATTAACCTTAGAATCATATATATGGGCTTACATGTCAACATAGACTTGACTACACCCCGTTTATAACTGAAGTTATTGATGATCTTTTGAGTATCCTTCTATTTGGAAATTTCTGTGGTCATGCTGTTAACTAAAGTGCATTCCTGTCGAATTTGTTGTTAATACAGGGTTGTAACAAAGTAAGTCTTAAGGAAGAAAGCAGTGATAGGCACAGCTTCGGTGAAGAAGATGCTTTTAATACTCCATCTTTTAAGCCTGTTCCCAATGCCTTTGTTGTTAGACGGTCTCATTATTCTAATGACCCAGCCTTCAGTCCTCTTCCAAATACATTTAGTGATACTGTTGATGAGGACACGTGGATGAGAATGAACAAAGGCTACAAAGCTGATCTTGACTCACTCCATATGACCCCTGCTAGAAAAGTTCAATCATTTCCACCAGAAGATGTAAGTTTCGATCCTAATATTGTTGGTCAACCACAATGTCTGTTAGGAGGTTCATTTGACTTGTTTCCTGCTCAGGATTTATCTATGGAGGCTTACAAGCAAGAGATTGAAAATCTCCAAAGACAAATGGCCCTTGTTATGAAAGACAGAGATGATCTTAAGGTAGCATATTCTTTTCTAAGAGAAGATATATTTATGTGAACGATTGAATTTGATTCCTTTATAAACTATCAGTGAACATTTGAACTTTAAGACTTGTGAAGAATTTTCGACAGTAAGGTGATCATCTTGGCCAAAAGAAAATTTTTTTTTCCTGAAAAAGGCCAAAAGATTCCTTGGGTTAAACCAGAGAAATTATAGCTTTGTATTGGAGTTAAAATTTTAGATTTTAGTATCTTGATCATTGGAGCATGCACTGTATACAATTATAAAAGGAGAAGAGTTGTAAAATTAATCTGAGATGTGGTTTTAGTTCTAAATTGTGACTGAGACTGAGTGAGCCTCCTTTTTTTCATGTTTACCTATATGAGCTCTTCAAATTATTGAACGGCCACTGAACAAAAATGATCCCAGATTTTGCAATTAACTAACCAAGAAAATAAAAACTGTGGTCCATGCATATTAGAACTACATATTTCTGCAACTAGTTATTCAAATAAGGCTTATATGTCGGTTCTATATTATCTGTTTACCTCAATATACTTCCATCTGATGGAGTTATGCAATTTTCAGACACAGCATGCAGAACAGGTATCAATGAATAATCAGTTGATTAGAGAGGTCTCCATGCTGCAAAATGAGGCAATGGATATCCAGAAAATCCCTAGAATGATGTGCGAGTCAGTTGCGGATTGCAAAAATGTATATGTAGATGTTTTATCAGTTTTGGAGGTAACATCAATTTACCATATTAGTCCATAACATAATTACAGATAGCTTTTTGAAGAATTGGGTTGTAAATTGGAATCTCTTCTCTCTTTTCTTTTATTTTTTTCATCGTTGACAGAGCTTTGTAGATGATGAGAAGTCTGCTGCTGCAAAATTACTTGCTGGCTCAAGAGACATTGGCACTTGCCTTTTTTCGACATTGGAGTCTCATTTTTCCATGGCTGTGGGTAGTGACAGCTTCTCTACTGATAATATTTATTTAATCAAGGAGCAGTGCAGCCACCTTTCTGACAGGCTGAAAAGCACAATATCATCTATTGTTGTACCTGAAGAGACTTTGAGAAGTCCACCAAACAGCAGCAAACATAAGGTAGCCGCTTGGTTTTCTGAAGTATCAGTATTTAGCTTGTCCATTTTTTTCTTATTATTCACATTGATTGTGGCTTATTTTATGAGCACTTAGAGTTGATTGCTATAATTTGGAACTATATCCTACTCAACCCTAGTGCCTTGCATGTTGCTATATATTTGTAACAAGTGCCTGAAATTTCAATAAATTTTACCCCATCTTTATGCCAGTTATTGGATAGAAACTCTTCTTGTTCTCACTTTTTGTCAGTGATACAGAGTGAGTCTTAAATTTAGGCATTTATTGTTCAGTCATAATTGATTTTGGATGTGGGGCCTGGCCTTATATGTCTCACTAACAGGAGATATGGGATATCTGATGCTTTAATTTGCACTGCAATATAATTTTTGCTTTTCAGATCATTGACCATGAAGCTCCTTTAGACATTTACCATGAAGCCTTCATTTTTTAACACCCAAAATTTGATTGTCATATTTTTTATGCTTCCTGGTATGTCCTCTGTAGTAGCTAAGAACAATTGACACAGCCCAAAATAGACAATGGCCAGTTCTCAGATTGACGAGATTTAGTAAAAGCAGTATTACCCTTTTACATCAGTCTGCGTTTATAGTTGTTTCCCTTTCCCAAGGGTAAAAATGATACTGAACAGGTGATTTTCTTTTGAACCTCCATGATTCATTGGTAACATACTAAGTTATGTTAAAGAGACAACAGTTTATGGAATATGGCATTCTTAGAGTACATGTCATATTTTCCTGGTAGGAAAGTGTATATACTGCCCCTCCGTTTCACATGAAATGTCTTTCTAACCATTTATATATCAAATGTTTATTTGTGTGAAAGTATGGTGCAAAATCTTGATAAAATCGGAATAAACATGAACAAAAACTTATTGTGTGTACTGTGTCTTGTCATCCTCAAAAGTGTTTTACATCAGTGAAATGAGAATGCCTGTGTAAGAACGGATATTAGTTTCAAGACAGAATTAGGTCAAAAGATCCAGGAGCTTTGGACATTGATGTTAGATATTGTGGTGTACACATAGGTTAGATTTGATGATCCTCATATGTTGATTGGTATCTTAATGTGATCAAGGAACGGACATTGGGAGAAGAAATCGCTTCCTGGAAAACGAAACTGGACAGTGAAGTGAAAGCGGTCAAGGAAAAGTACTGCAACTTGGTGCAAGAGTTGAACTCTGCAAAAGATCGGTTTCACAGCCTGGAGATGGAGTTCAATGCTGTAAAGGAAGAAAAAGATGCCCTCCTCTCTCGGGCCACAGACTCTTCCCAGGCTCTAGCTTTGGTCACTGAAGCTAAGGAGAATGCAATCCAGAACTTGAGAATCGAGGCACAGAAGAGGAAAGATCTTGAAGACAGGATCAAGAAGCTGAGCTCAGCCTTCTTGTATAGGCAGAAATCATCGGCATCTTTTCGCACTGACTTCCAATCCACCATTGAGAGTATAAAGCACAGAGTCTAGCTTAGCTTCATCATCCAAAGCTCTTGGATCTTTGAGCTGATTCTGCTCCCTTGTTTGATCTCTATTTATGACTAGAATTTGTGTATTTAAGGACCCCCCCTCAAAATTGTCTCAGAGTCTTTGAAATTTGTCTCTAAAAGTTTGAAATTTCCCTCCAAGAATGATATTTGATCTCTGCTCAATATATTACTTAAATTATTTTGTTATTTTGAACTTTTGAAAAAAATACCCGGAAAATAGAAAAAAGTTGTAAATTTGAATCTCTGAAATAATTTGAACTAGTGGTCTCTGGACCATTAACATGAAAATAGGCTTTTGTACTTGGGTAGAGACACTGAGACAAGACAGATTCGGTGCCCATATTAGCCTTCGTTTCAATTGTGTTTCCTTGTTTTATTGATCTGGAGAATGTTTGTTTTGCTTATGATATAGTACCATCCCGCCCAAATTTAAAATGGCCTCTTTTTGTTACTTTGGTCTTATTGTTCGATTAGGTGATGATTCCTTCTCCCATGATTATATACTCATTATCACGGACACAAAATGGAAGAAAGAACAAGAACACTACTTTCTCAAATGACCAACATTATTTGTAATGAAATAGTTGTATTTTGATTGAGACATAAGGCGGCCAATGTTGATTTTCTCACTTTCGTGCATAATTATTACCTGTCATGTGTTGATTTTCTCACTTTAAAATTATCTTACACGCGCGGTGGATAATTTTCGACTTGTTAACTTCTGATTTGTTAATAATATGAGAAGGTCTCATA
Source organism: Cruciata laevipes (assembly GCA_963678965.1). Lineage (NCBI taxonomy): Eukaryota > Viridiplantae > Streptophyta > Magnoliopsida > Gentianales > Rubiaceae > Cruciata > Cruciata laevipes. Next base: position 4,374,127 of record OY787639.1, read on the forward strand.
TGAGACCAGTCTCAGTTGAGACCAAGAACAGATGTTGATCCACGGTTACAACTGCGCCACCTCCTTCCAAATCAGACAGGTGGAACACACGAGAGCACCGAAGCAATAATCCATGTAAACGTGTCCGGGCAAAGAAGCACTTGCAGGTGGCAGGGGTGAGCAGCGAATGCAATAAATTGGGTAAAACCAATAAAATGTCCATAATTCGAAAAACAGGCACCAAAAATGGCACGTCCATATCTCATGGTTAATCATATGCATGGACAGCTTTCTTCTTCTCTCTTTGCAGTTTGTGCCAATGAGAGATAATCTTGATGAGTATGGGTACTGAATGAGACTACTCCATCCCTGAACATGATGAACACCGCAACATGATAGCCATATACGCATTGGTTTACCTACTTGTTCATTATCTACTACCATTAGTCTTCTTGATCTTCTTCATGTGAGTTCAAGACATGAGAATGTGCCATGCCTTAATTCCTCTACATGTAACCTTATCCAAATCAGCGGAGGAGGTTGGATTGTCTGAGTGGGGGCGATTTATACCTATTTTTTTTCATATTTATGGGTTTATCTGACAATTTAGAAAGTTTATCAGTGTTATAAGTAATACTTTAAAAAAAATAGTATAATTATACATAAGAAATTAATAAATTGAAAAGGTTGGTGGCTCCACCTCTGATTCAAATACGAATTGAGGTAGGTGTTTTCTCCATTATCTTAAAACTAACAACTTATTATTTGAATCAAGACCCTTATCCAAATTAAAACGCATACTAAGAATTGAGAGGAAAGAATAGATAAAAGGTAATAGCAAATGACAAAGAATAGTGTTCAATTTGGCATCTGGTGGCAAGCACTTTGCTTGTTGTTTTAGGTGAAATGTGTTAAATTAGAGTTTGTATTTGATATTGCAGTCACCGGTTGCACTACCGGTTACCAGCCATGAAATTCGGATAACGTTAAGGTTCGAGTAGTTAGCAATAAGGTTTGGCTAAAGTTGAGGACCGAGTCACTAATGTTGATGGGACTTTTCCGGTGTTAGGTTGGATTGTTGGCGTTAAGGTTTGCCGACGTTCATGGTGGTGGAACGTGAGACGGCAGCAAGGTTGGACAAGATATTAAAGGAATTAGGGATTAGGAATTAATTTTACTTTATACTTATCGCTACGACAATGGCGGAACTACGCCCCCTATATAAATTCTGTTTTTTTTTTTAAACCCAAAATAATAAGGAAATCTTAGACATAAATAGTATCTTAGCTCAAAAAAATCCTCCCGTCTCTCACCTCTGACCTCTTATCCAGAAAATTCACCATCGATTACCGTTGTGCCCTACTTTAATTTTAATGATGGTTCCGCCACTGGTTACGAGCCATATATATAAGACCTACGTAGCTAAATTATTAAGAAAATTTCTACAAGTTAAATGTGTCCAGATTTGAAAAAAACTCCACTAGGGATTAATTAAATGTATATCATCTCTTCCCTAGTTTTACCAATAAACCGTGACGATTGTCCCTTTAGAGCCAAGGAAGAGTTGTCCTCAACCGCTTTTTGTCCCTTCTCAGTCCATGCTTTTTGGAGTTAGGACCATTATCCTTTAATACATTCATTCATTCTCATCTCTATAGAAACATTCAAATAAATAAAATAATGTAAACTTGCACTAGCTTCACTTGATGGAGAGTAGTAATTCGTAATTTAAATTTGAAGATTTCGGGTAATACACGACATCCAAATGACAAAAGAATTGAAGTGGAGATGAAAGCGATCCTTGAGATTGATTCACATGCATTGCATAATTCATATTTATTATCATGCACTTTTTAGCCTTTATATAGTACTATCCACGACAATGCGGTGGTTATCGGCTTATCGCCCACTTCAATCCTTGTTACAACTCCCAATCAATTAATTAAGGAACATGAACTCCCTAGTAAATGTGATTTATGGGACCTAACCTAACACTTTGTTCTTCTTAAACATGGTTATTGAAATGTAAAGGTGCTCATACTTGTCAAGGACCTCAAGGTAAGAGAAAATGGAGAAAATAACTCGAACCAATGTTACAGTATCAGATGCTGCAACATTGAAATAACTTGCTGTACTGCCATGAAAAGTTCAAAAGACTATAAAATAAAGATACATATGACAAATATCTCTATAAAACTCGGTGAAATAGACCAGTTATTCGTAAGAAAAAAAGGATCACAATGATCAAAGTCACTCGATTGTTCATATTAGCTAAATTTTACACTGATACTTAAGTACATAATATCTAATATTCAATCAATCAATTATATCATCTAATACAATTAGCTAATCGAATACTCTAATATAATAAATCATTAGCTATGGGGCCCTAAACCCCTAATCTAATACTAGTCTAAGACAAAAATATGAAACACCTGGTCTAACCATCTCGAGGCAACACAACTTTAAGTGCAAACTGCAAAGATATACATACCTTGAGATGGTTTGGATTCAATTTTAAAGATTGCATGACAGTAAGGTTAGATACCCTTTTCCTTATTGCATTCTTCAAATCCAAATCTCCCTTTGTCTTCACTTGCCCTTCAAATTTAAGTCACCCCTACCCTTAAAATCATCCCACCCCACACTTTACTTTTTGTCCTTCACTTTCTCTGTGAGATGATCATGTCCAAACAACTTGGAGAGTTCCTCCAAGAGCAGCAAGAACCCTTCATTCTCGAGGCCTATCTTCTTGAAAGAGGCTGTTCTTCCCGGAAATTCTCAGATGATCACTGTGTTTTTCCCGGCCATGTTGCCAGTTTCTTGAAAAGGTCAGTAAGTTCTGGTCTGAAGGGGAACAGAACATTCATCCCAAATTGCTCCAAATTGGTGAAATGCTTGCTCAAAAAGCTTGGCACTAAGGAAAATGCTGCATGTGATGACATCTTCTCCTCAGCTAGCAGTGCAACCATCTACAATTCCTGCTATGACAGCGATGAAGTTGATGATGCCTATATCAAGGTCTGTTTTTTTTACATGAAGAGTCGTGTTTCTGTAACTAAAATCTGTACAAAAAGCGCAATTTTTAAGCGTTTTTCGATGCATTTTTGCAGAACGGTGGAGCAGAGGAGATGTTTAAGCAACTTAGCCCAGATTCAGTATTGGAGGACGCATCTTCATTCTACACAAACAGTAATATCTCTTTCCACAAGCTTTCAAACTCTGTCCAGAAAACAGAGTCTAATTATAATTCATCTTTCAATTCATCAGAAAATCACGGTCAAAGAAGGCGGCAGCAGTTTCAGTTCTCTGCATTGCTCTCCGCACAAACATCATCATCAGAGAGGCAAGCATCAATCTGCAGCCCAGATTCCTCAGAGCAGTACTCAAGAAACATGAGGGTTCTGCAGAAGGATAAACAGCTGCTGCTTGACTGCGCGAGGGAGATGGTGGGGGAGATTCTGGGCCCCGACGAGCTGTGGGAGAAGATGTGCGATGATGTGTGGAAATGGAGCAGAGACGCCATTAATGAGGCCAACATGATTCGTCTGGTACGGCTTGACCTCGTCCATTCTGCTCAGCAATGGCGTAAGTTTGAGGTGGAGAGGGATGAGCTGGCGGTGCACATTGCAGATGTGATATTGGATGATATTAGGGATGAAATCATTCGGTCCTTGTAAATTTGATGGATGATTAATTAGTTTTTTTGTTTGCCTGACTAATTTGAATTAAATCAGGTTTTAAAATTTAGTCAAACAAACTCTTGCTAGTGGTGCACTGTTTTGAATGATATAACAAGATGACAATAGAGAAAATCGACATTCTAACTTACAATAGCGGGATCAGCATTCAAACTTTTTCTAGGGCTAAATAAAATTTACTCAATAAGTATACAAATTTTCATTGAGACATGTTCATTCAATAATCATAGTTAATATGCAAAAAATTGATATTAAAGTAAGAAAATCTGACATGAAAGTGAGAGGATCAACAATAGTACATTAAATGATCATACTTAATAGGTAATATAACATTGTTATAAATGAGCATACTTATCAGAGGAGATTTTCTCTAAATTATAAGTCTTTTTAAACAGTGGTAAGACATTTTAAAAGTAATATAACATTGTTTTGATATTAGGTGAAAAGAGTTGAAATTTGCTCGAAATGAAATTGGTTAAATGAATAATTGTATTAAGTTAAATACAAATTTGTCGATTACGGGTTGAAATTGATATATTTTCATTAGTGCAAGATTAATTTTATTTATTTTTCGATAATAGTGCAAGATTTGAATTCAACGTATTTACTGAAAAAAATAATTTTCATTTCTTGGCGACTATTGTCATTTTCATGTTAAACCAACTTCAAAATACAATGTCTAAGATTTCGGGTTAAAAACTCATATCATGTTACAACATTAGCTGATCAGTTAGTCATCAAAAAAAATAGTGAAGATTTTGTGAGTCAAGAGTGTCGATAAAAAATATAGCAAATATATGTAGCAAAGATCATAAAGGCTTTCATTTACGGTTATTCATCAGTTTGGTGTGAAGAAGATGAAGATGATGATGAGTTTGAATCGTCCCTACCACACGCGTTTATTTCAAGGAATGACCCCGCCATATTCAATAGCTCGATTGTCTTGTCATCAAATTTGCTTTCTGAATTCTGATCATTTCGTTTTTGACTCAAATGCCTGCCATGCATATACTATTGGCCAAATCATTATTCTCATTTTACTAGCAGTACTTATCTTAAGAAGAGGCTTGATATAATATGTCTCAATTTTATATGTAAAAAAAAAAGTTTTGAAAATGAGAAAATCAACAATAATACATTGAATTATTATGTTTAATATCTAAAAGATCGGGTTTGAAAGTGAGAAGATTAACATTTCTCTGTGGTCTCAATTGAGACTGGTCTCACCAAAGACCTTCTCCAAAAGTTATTGATGTTAATCTTGCCGTCAAATATTATTTTGGTCAAATATTGTCAATTACTGTGAAACATATTGAGCATTTCCTTCATTTATTCGTTTATCATAAAAGTTGTTCTTACTATTGTTTTTCCAAACATGCTTGCTTATAACTTATATATAAGTTAAAAAGAATTAGCCTCTATTAACTCACAACAATTTAGGCTCGCTAAATTCAATTCATTTAAATTATGTTTATTAAAAATTTAATGCACATATATGATATAGAGTTTAGTTTAATTTAATTTGGATATAATTAAACTCACTAAAGAATCCTAGGCATCTCCAGCGATATACAAATTGAAATAAACAATCTAGCAACCTCCAAAGCAAACAACCCACTGAAAACCATCATCATTTTGCCCACCACTCTGGTCACCAGCCACCGACCATCACTACTCTAGTCATCAGTCATCAACCACCAGCCACCACCACGACCACCAAATACTAAATCAGTTGACTATCATATCCATTTCTTAAATTAAATTAAAAAAAATCAAAGAGAATGAAGGAAAATTGGATTCCATATTAAATCAGTTGACCAAACGAAGAAAAGGAAATCACCCATTTTCTTTGTTGATTTTTTGCATTTCTTTGTGTGAACCAAACCCACCTAAATTGAAAGAAAGCCAAAATGGGCCTTAAATGCTGCCAAATATAGCCCAAAGTTTCTCGGCTCTGAGCCCAATTATAAATTCGAAAAAGATCGGGCTAAGTGTACGTTTTTCTAATCACCTTCCCCGGGTTTTACCAGCTAGGCGGGATTCCCGTATTCCCCAAATTCACAGTACTCGGAATATAGGGTTTAGCTTCTTTTTCAGTTCCACTTCAATTCGTCCGCATCATCAAAGGTAAAATTTATCGTCAATTTGATGTTTTCGCTGTTTCCTCGTGTGTTACTTTGAAGTTCATTTTACATACCTGGATCACTTTAGTTCATCGATGTTGAAAAGGTTAGGTTTACTGATTTTCTGGTGGAATTATGATTTTGCAGTTGTTATTTGGTGATTTTTACGTGCCTCCATGGCAAATAATCCCCAGGCATCTGGTGCACCGGTAGGTTTTCTGTAAATTTACCATTTTTGGAGCTATTCCGATAAATTGCTTCTAATGTTGTTCATGAGCTGGGTATCTTGTAGTGGTTGGGTATTCGCTTGTAAACGGCTAGGTTGTGTTAATTGGTGTTGGAGGAGTGAATATTGAGTAGCTCACTACTTGCTGCCTGTCTGTTTTTGATGGCTGCATACAGGATCAATGAAATTCTGACATAATGTTCATGTTTTTATGATTGTATCTCTATGTATATGGATCCCTCCATCCTAATAGAAGTGTCTACATTTTATCTTTGCATTCACCTAATGTAGACAAAATGACATTTTGAAGGTTGTTCTTTGTTACATATAAGTGTGTGAGTGGAAAAATTGTTGAGGAAAAGATTATTTTGGTAAAGTAAAGCCTTTTTGAGAGGACAGGGTAGAGCATAAACATTTTCTTTCGTGAGAGGAGAATATGAAAGTGGCACATAGTTGTTTGTTTAAGCACAGGCTACAGAATGCTTATAGTTTGTTATTTCTTGTTTCTAAATTGCCTTCTTTCTCTACTCTATTACAGCCACTTCGTCCGCCTATGGGAGCTATGGCTCCTCAAGGCTATGGAGGTCATTTTCCTATGCAAGTATGTTGCTGTTCATTTTTTTAACATAGTGGAAATTTATATAATTTTATTGATGGGTTGCTAAGAACATCTGTTGTTTGTTACAGTTCCGACCTGGAATGCATGTACAGCAGGGTCCACCATTTCCTCCTGTACCCAATGCTCAGCAGTTTCATCCAGTTGGACCTGGACAAAATGTTGGATTACCTCATGGTCAAAATCAGCACTCTCAGTTTTCTCAACATATGCAGCAGTTTCCTCCCCGGCCTGGCCAGCCTGTTAATGCTGCACCTTCATCACAGCCGATCCATAGTCCATTTATTCAATCAAGTATGCCGGTAACAGCTGGCTCACAACAGAGTATGCAAATGGGCCTCCCTTCAAATAATCATGTGTCTGGGTTAGGTGGTCCTGGAGCTCCGTTCTCATCATCATATACTGTACGAATTGCCATTCCCTTCACATTGAATATAATGGTCTTCTTTTGATATACTTATGCTATTGTTTATGTTATTATTTCAGTTTACTCCACCTTCTTTTGGTCAGACACAGAATGGCGTCAATGCTTCTTCACAATTTCAAACTTCACCGCAAGTTCTTCCACCTCCTCCCATGGGTGGTCAACCTTGGTTGCAGCCTACAAATCAAAGTGCCTCAAGTGTCACTCATATACAACAAGCTACCCCGCAACCCAGCACATCTGTTTCGGTTAGTATCTTTTTTGTGTTTTACTTTTTAAATACACACTCTTAAATATTTGCCTACATCCATTTCTTTATTTGCATGACTTTGGTGTTTGGCTCATTTGGGTTACTGGCCCGGTCTAGCCGTTTTCATATCTTTTGAATGTTAAAATCTTGTTGCTAAGGTTCACAATATTGCTCAACAGAACGCATCAGATTGGCAGGAGTTTGAAGCTGCTGATGGTCGAAGGTTAGTTATTTTGAGAGACTTTGGTTCTTAATTATAGTTTAAGTTTAATGTTTGGTGGTTGTTCAGATACCAAAATGTCCTTTTATTCAAATGTTCAGTGCAGTTTTCTTGTTTGATCTCTGATTTGGTATAATTTTTTCGGTACTTGTGGTCTTGAATAACTTTACTGGTGGTCATGTGCAGATATTATTACAATAAGGTCACAAAGCAATCTAGCTGGGAGAAACCCCTTGAACTGATGACACCTATTGAGGTGAGTTGCACACTAAAGAAATAACTGTTTTTTGGGAAAATTCTGTCACTTAATTGCATAAGTTAAACTTGCTTGAAATTTTGCTCTGTGATGTGTGCAAGTTGGATGTTGTTCATAATTGGGTCGTCTAAATTTTTTTTTTTTGCCTATTCTCCTTTTCTTTGCATGTTCCACTGTAGATGTCATGGCAAGTACCAGGAATATAGCGACTCATCTAGTGCTACTTTGAAAGTGGTTTTACTTTCAGAAGGCCGGCAACAGTTTATTACTTAGTCCTTTGTCACGTAGGATTTTCTTTAATGATGCACTTATGTGCTTAAGCATTAATGGATATTCTTATTGTCTAGCTTGTCACGGTGCTCGCCATTTAATAATTCAAGGAAATGCTGCTAATCGTTTCCATATGCTTGAGATAACTCATGGCATTTCCTGTCACGGTTATATTTTCTTTTAATTTCTTTTAGTTTCTTTCTAGTATATATTTATATGTTCAACTTGCTTTCAGCAATAAACCTTTGGGTTCCAGGACTGTTTATGTTCCCATTTGAATTATATTAGTATGTTAGTGGAATTAATAAGTTGCTACCCATGTGAGCCCCTGAGCTACCTTTTGTCCACCTTCACGTTGTATTCTAAATTCAGTGTTTCATTATTTGATACTTCTCTTCACTGTTGTGTTTCTCAAACTTTGCTAACTATTTGCGTTCTTTGTGCTTGATAGAGAGCTGATGCATCAACTGTTTGGAAGGAATTCACAACTGCAGAGGGTAAAAAGTGCGTCATTAACACAGACTTAACTGTTGATATAATTTCTTAAGTTGCAGCCCTCTTGTTCCTTGGGTTTTGGATATTATTTCCTGTAGATGTTTTATGCAGATTTTTGAATAATTGTTTGCATTTCCAGGTATTATTACAACAAGGAAACTAAGCAGTCTAAATGGACAATTCCTGAGGAACTAAAGGTTACTATTCAATCCATTATTACCATTTGATTGTATTTCTAAATTAATCACCAAACTCAACCTTTAATCATGCTCAAACAGTTGGCTCGTGAGCAAGCTGAAAAAGCAGCTTCCCTTATAGCAGCTTCCCAGGAAGTAAAATTGCATACAACTGTGTCTGCTGCTGCTACTCCACCCTCTGTGGATCAACCGTCCCCCGCTGTCACCTCAGTTGTATCTTCAGTGATGATTGATGCAACATCCACCCCAAATCCAGTAACTCCTGTTGCTACTGCAATCACTTCTCCAGCTGTGGCTGCTTCAGGATCACCAGCTGTTATAACATCACAGCCAACAAGTGCTATACCTTCTGTTACTGAAACTGTCACTCCTGATACTCCTAAAAGTTTGGACATGCACATGGATGAAAATAATACCTCACTTGCTGTAGAAAGTTCTGGAGGTGAAGCTTCAACTGTGGCTGATGAGGTTAGTTCATCTCCATTTCTTCTTCTTTTTTCAGTTTTTTTGTTGTTGGGGGTGTGGCTTGGCTGATCAACTTGCATCTGCTATTTATGTGTTTTATTGAAATAAACCCAGAGAATTTGTAAGCATCATTCCAGGCCTTTTTTTGTCAGCAGTCCTCTGTTCTTTTTTCTTTGAAGGTGGAACTATTTTACGGCCATGTTTAGAGATCTAATAGGTACTAAGTATATATCACAATCATCCAAGTTTCTATTGGTAGACTTGCAATATGTTGGTGGTTTGATTTTTTCTTCTTTTGAAATTCTCCCCTCTTTGAAGTTGAACCTCTTTTAGGAACCTATATCTTTATTATATAATTTTATCGCTGCAATCATATGAGAATATAATTGCTAGTGGTTTTGATATGTTCCATTTGTAGGGGGGAATGAATGGTATGATTGGTGAGGGAAAAGTTGCTGTCTCAACGCCAGAGGAGAAACCATCTGATGAGGAACCCCTTGTTTTTGCCAGCAAACAGGTATAATAGTGGATGGTCTTTTTAGTTACTTCCCAACGACTTTTATTCTGCATTTAACACCTTTGTTTTTCCCTTTTTGGTTTGGTAGGAAGCTAAAGGGGCTTTCAAAGCATTGCTGGAGTCTGCTAATGTTGAGGCTGACTCTACCTGGGAGCAGGTGATGTATTTGATTTTTGCATTCATGGTATATCTAATTCCATGTGTGTTATATTGATCTTGATACATGTCTTTTTCCAGGCTATGCGTCTGATTATTAATGATAAAAGGTACGGTGCTCTGAAAACTCTCGGTGAAAGGAAACAGGCATTCAATGAGGTGATTACTTGACCTGATATATTTGGCTCTTGAGTTTTTCCTTGTATTCTGCGTTCTTCTGATCTAATTCATTCCCCATTTATGTATCACCTACAGTACTTGATGCAAAGGAAAAAGATGGAGGCTGAGGAGAAGCGCTTGAGGCAAAGAAAAGCAAAGGAGGAATTTACACAAATGTTGGAAGTAAGTAGCTTGATGCATGATAGCATTTTCTTAAATTCTGATATAAGCTGGCTACTTCTGGATACTTTGTTTTGGAAGTAGGTAGTTGATACCGGTGATATATTTGTGGTGATATAGCCTTTAGACTTTATACCTTACCAAGTATGATAAGTAAATGTTCGTTCTATTTTTGATAGGCATAGGTTTTGCTAGTTTTTTCTTATCTGAATGTTGACTTTTACTTTCTGTGAACTTCACCACAGGAGTCTCAGGAACTTACGTCATCAACTAGATGGAGGTTTAATGATCTTCCTTGTTCATAGACTCCTTATTGAAAGACAATTTGTCATATTGTTATCGTTTACTGAAATACTTCTTGCTTGGTACACAGCAAAGCAGTGATGATGTTTGAAGATGATGAACGTTTTAAGGCACTGGAAAGAGAATCTGACCGCGAGGATCTCTTTAGGATTTACTTGGTCGATCTTCAGAAAAAGGTGAAAATACTTTGGTCTTTTTTCTTTACATTTCTCAGACTTAAAATTGCACCCAGGTGTTCGATATTGTAACACGATGCTCCTAATTTCAGGAAAGGTCCAAAGCTCAGGAGGAGCATCGTCGAAATAGGCTGGAGTATCGCCAATATCTCGAAACTTGTGGCTTTATCAAGGTTTCTTTTCCTCTCCATCTCCTTACAGAGAGTGCATCCTATCTCTTTGTGATTTTTATATTTATGCTGTTGTTTGATCTCCTTAGGTGGATAGCCAATGGAGAAAAGTTCAAGATCTCTTGGAAGACGATGAAAGATGTTCACGTCTTGAAAAATTTGATCGTTTGGACGTCTACCAGGTAAATTACTTCACTTGGTACTGAAGTTGTGCTTTTCATAATGCTAATAGTTACGCTATGACAGGAATATATCCGTGATTTAGAGAAAGAGGAAGAAGAGCAAAGGAGGTTAGAAAAAGAGCATTTAAGACGTGCTGAGCGAAAAAATCGAGATGCTTTTCGGAAGTTGATGGAGGAACATGTGGTTGCTGGGGAACTAACTGCTAAAACTCATTGGCGTGATTACTGTCAGAAGGTATAGGGTTGTTTACTTTTTTCACAAATGTATATAAAAAAAATCAGGGGATACAGTGTGGCTGGTTAAACCTGATAATGTTTACCTGTTGCTCTGCAGGTTAAGGATACTCCAGCTTATCAGGGTGTTGCCCTGAACACTTCTGGATCCACCCCTATGGATTTGTTTGAGGATGTTTTTGAAGTATTGGATAATCAGGTACTGGCCATTAAGTTTTGTGAAGGCAAACATTTGATTGAGATTTCATATTTAAAATCCAAACTAAGGATTTTTGGGCACATCGGTTCTTTATTTTCTTATTTTCTCAAAACTTGTTGCGGTGTTATTGGAATCTATAAGTTTAACTTGGTTCTTAAACCCTTTTGAATAGTTATGGATCTTAACAAGGAGCCTTTATAGGTATCTGTCTTTGTAATCATCTCAGATGCATCAGTACTATGATCCCACTGGGGCTAACCACATGCTAAATTACTTAATCTCTTAGTTTGTTTAATTGTATTTGTTTCTTCTTCAACTATCTTCAGTACCACGAGGACAAATCAAGTGTTAAAGATGTAATGAAGCAGGAACAGGTAAAGTGATCTAGACTCTGTTATATGTTGATAGAGATGGCTTATAGATCGATTAACTTTTTCCCTAATAATCGAGAACAGATTACTGCTACACCTACATGGAGCTTTGAAGAATTTAAGGGTGATATTGAGCATAACATCAGCTTAGCTGAAATATCTGATATAAATTTACAGGTATAGAATGTTGCCACAGTATCATTTTAATTCATTCATTGTACATGGTGCAAATCTTTAGTGTAATGATGTTGGTTGCTGCTAGATTCTTCTTTTAGTTTTCATGGGAACTCAATTTTGTTTTTAGTATTTAGTTTTTAAATACTTGGTCCATTGATTGAGATTTTCTTTATTTTTACTTTGTAGCTTATATTTGAGGATCTGCTTGAGAGGGCAAGAGAAAAGGAGGAAAAGGAAGCTAAAAAGCGTCAGCGTCTTGCTAAAGACTTTAGTGATCTGCTGAGCAGCATTAAGGTTTGTGTAATATTTCTAAACTGAACCATGTTTTGCCCCATATAGCTCGTAAGTATCTGGAAAAGCCCAACTCTTTTTGATTCGATTTTGTCTCAGGAAATAACTCCAACATCTGATTGGGAGGAATCACGGGAATTGTTTGAAGGCAGCTTTGAATATAGGTACACTTTTCTCCTTCTATCTTCATAGCTATGTTAGGAACGGTCGCTTGATTTTCTATTCATGATTAGATCCATTGGAGACGAGAGCATTTGCAAGGAAATCTTTGAGGAACATATTATTCACTTGCTGGAGAAAATGAAGGAAAGGGAGCGCAAGCGAGAAGAGGAAAAGGTGAATGACTTTCTGTATTGCTAGAGGTCCTTTTCATTCATTAGTGTGACTGTAAAGTGGAGATGCTGATCTTTTTGGTACCTGAATGTAGAAGGTTTTCAGAACCAAGCTATTTGAATCTGATATTGTTATTTCTGTTAGAAGGCTTATTTATTATTTTAGGCAGGAAAACTCATCTATAGTATGTTTTGCTATTGTTTGATTATTTTCTTGGTTTTTTGTAGGCCAAAAAAGAAAAAGAAAGAGAGGAGAAAGAGAAGAAGAAAGAAAAAGAGAAGATGGAGAAAGAGAACGAGCGTGAGAGGGAGAAAGACAAGGCAAAAGAAAGATCAAAGAAAGATGAAGCAGATAGTTCAAATATGGACATAGACGATGATGAGGACCACAAAGAGGAGAAGAAAAGGGAGAAAGACAAGGATAAGAAACACAGGAAGCGACATCACACTGCCACTGATGATGCAAACTCCGACAAGGAGGAGAAAGAGGAGACCAGAAAATCAAGAAGACATGGCAGTGACCGTAGGAAGTCTAGAAAGGTAAAGCCTGTTAATCTTGTAACTCTGTGAAGTATGATGATTCCTTTTGGTTATCATTGTAATTATTGTAATTGTTTGAAGTCTGATGGTTCATTTTCGTAATCCTTATCATTGTTCCTTTTGTTGACGATTTGCAGCATGGACATTCTCCTGAGTCTGACAGTGAAAGTAGGCACAAAAAACACAGACGAGACAGGGATGGATCTCGCAAAACTGGCAGTAATGAGGAGCTTGAAGACGGTGAACTCGGAGAAGATGGAGAAATCCAATAAACGATTCACATCAGATTCGTTCAACCGAGGGTTTTTTTTTTCATTTCTGAGATAACTACGCTCTTGGGAATTTTGTACTTGTTACTTGGGTGGCTGCCTTTTTTACTTTGGTAAAAACCATGTAGTAAACAGCGGTTTCCTCCCACACAAGTTTATTGGTACACACCATTAGTGTTGGTATTTTCAATTTTGGTTAAAATATCCAAAGGTGTTATGATGAAATTTCTTGTAAATGAATGTTTTACTGTTCATGATTAGATCTGATGGTGCGATTAATAGAGTTGAAGAGGAAAAGGTAATGTTTTCCTTTTTGTTATTGTGAAGTAAAATGCGTGCTTATCTTTTGAGTTTGATGGAGATGTGAAACGGTTTGGTCTTTCTGCCCAGTTCCAGTAATTGTTATTCGGATTATTTAGTTCATAAAAAACAATTATTACTAATTTTGACATTAATTAGGTGATAATGAAATGTATTCTCTGTTTTGTTTTAAGTTTTGACCTTAAGGACGATAGTAAAACATTTCGGCTGACCCAAAAGCTGCACATGACGGAATGGCTTTTAATTTATTTTTTAATGAAATGACGAATGAATCTTAGATGCTGCTTAGGAGATGACAAACAACGTTGCAGACTATCTGCCAAACCCAAACCTAGTTTGGTATATTCCCCAAAAGTTAAGCTTACTAAAATAAACAAATTAATATATTGCCTCTGGTTTCAAGATAAAATGTAAAGTTGGTCTACAAAATATATTATATATACTAAATTTAGATTTCCATTGGTAACTTGTAATATTAAAAAAATAATTTACACATACATATCATATTGATGTGGCAAATTATGTTAAAACGTTAGTCAAATTTAACAAACTGAACCATAAAATTTTCTTGTAATGATTAAATTAATTTGTGCCAAATTTGATTAAATTAAAAAATATTAAGAAGTGGGCGACATTAATGCGGGAAAATAAAACGGTCATTGGAGAAAAGTATTAACGAAATGACATCTGCGAAAACACTTGGTTGAAGCCGGCACTTAGTTAATGAGCAAGAACCACAATCACAATTCCGACATGAAATCAAGACAATATCTCCTTCATCATTCATATAAATCTTGATAACAACTAACACATCACCAAATTCTATGTACAGAAATAGAGAATGAGACAATTCACCAGATAAATGTAGAGAAAGAAATCTTGAATTCCATTTCTTGATCTTTCCTTTTTCAAACTTGATCTTTCTTGAGGAATTTCTGGGAAATTTTCGAAGAAGGGCGAATTTGCGAAACCCTAACAATGCTATTATCAATGACATTATTGCCTGAATGCTTACACGACAAACGAGACAGATTCTTCTTCATGATGCCAAATCCTGCTTCGTGATGAGTTGCACCTTTGCTGAGTGCACCTGCCCACTTCTGATCATCTCTCCCGGCGGCGCCGCCTTTCGTGCACTCAATATACGCTATCAGAAAAGGGTCATCTTCGTTCTTCCTCACACTCCTCCTCAGGGATCTGCTGCTCCTCAGCGGCGGCTGAGCGCCGGCGCAGGGCGGAGGCGGCAGCTTTATCACCGGAACATCACCGGCGCCGCCGCGGGTGGGGTGGTCGTCATGCTTCTGCTTGGAGGAGGGCGGCGGCGCTGTTCTTTTCGACTGAACTTGAGCTTTGCTTTTGCTACTCATTTCTCTGTGTGGAAAAAAACAGAAGAAGAAGAAAGAAAAGAAGGGTTTGCAAATTAGAATGAGATGAATATTAAAAGACCAAAGAAATAATATATTATAGAGAGGTGATCATGAACAATACGTTTTGTAACTGAAAATTAATGGAAATGATTATCCCGTCATGCTTAATTGCTTAAGCATATAAAACGTGAGAATATGGGTAGGTTGAACCTTGAAACCCCAAAAAAGAAAATAAAGAAAAATGAAAGATACTTTTTTGAAACAAATTTAACAAATTGAGAAACAAATTAATTATGGGTACACATCAAAGACTAATTATATAGGGACAAGAGAAGGTTGGTTTTGGCTTTTTTTTTTTTTTTTTCTCCAAAACAATCTTCCAAGTCAATAAACAAAGTTTCAAAGAAAATGACCATAACCATACCTTATAATATACATGGATTTGTACATTTTCATATTTATGAATGTGAATTTAGAATAGTACAGTAGAAAAGTAAAATACCTAGCTAAGGTAAAAGTAAAAACTAGTTTAATAACGTGGTTGACTGAGTTCACGCAAAGCTACTAGACCATGTTCTTCATGTTGTCCGATGACGTATATGGCGTGAGGCAACAACCACATCCATATTTATAGGCTCCAATTTTGGGTGATGGGATGAAGATATCGTGCGCTAAGAAAAATCTCGAGGCCTCTTTTTCGTGTGTTATTAAAAATTTAAGGTAACCAAAAATATCATTTTTAAGGTCCGATCGAATTGGTATGAATGAATGAATGATATGTATGGTATATGATGTGATATTTGTTGAAAAATGAAAGTATTAACAACTAACCATGTTTATTTTAATTTACTAAATTTTTTTGAACGGAAGTTTTTTTTAAAGAATGAATAAGATTACTAAATAAATTTATCTATCTAATTATATTATAGCGGAACCAAACTTAATTAGCTGGTGTACAAATGAGGTGGAGGAATAGGGAACATTTTTCAGAACAAGAAACGTATTTTACATGTGCGTTATATTTTATCAAAACCTTAAAACATTATTTATGGATGCTAAAATAAAAATGGAAATGAAAAATAGTGTCGTCTTGCATTCTACCACGTAGAATTGTGATTTACCATGTGTTTTCAAAAAAATTAAATATCTATATCTAAATTAAAATAAAAATGGAAATGAAAACAGTATAACTAAATATCTATATTCCTAACATAACGATATACGGAATATATTTAATCTCAATATTTAATTATGAGATAGACAACTTGCAATACAATGATCAATGTTGGTTAGTTTAACAGTTTGCCTTAATTAGAAGATGGATTGAATCAGCCATTTGCCATTCCAACTGAAAATGCATCACGCAGAGATTACCTAAATTCAGTCTATATTTTGTTATGAATAATAAATTTATCCAGTCATAATTATCATACAGTATAATATTTTGTTGTATTTACCATACATTTTATGTGAATTGACTTGATAAATAATGTGCCCCTCAAATAATAATAAAGATAAATAAGTAAATTCTACGCGTATAACACTAGTAAAAATGAACGTGCCTTTGGATCCTAACCGTCCATTTAGCTGGAATAGCAAGGATTAAGAAATTCTAAAATTCGATTGAATAGTGTTGTTGAAGAAGTCATATGCCAAACTTACATGTAATTAATTTACTAATAATCAGATTTATTTTCTTTACTTGGACGGCGGCTATATCTGCCAGCCACTAGTTTATTGTGATGCTGCTATCACCTAATTATATCATTAATATTATATCTAATGGTTATTATTAATTACTCTATCCTGAGTTCTTATATAATGACTATTTTTAAATCCATCATAAATTAGCAATTTAGCATAGATTTGAAAAACATAAACCATGTAATAGGAAGAGAAGATTGTGGTGAAAAAACATAAACATTTGTCATGCCTTCAAATGTTTTTGAGAAAAAAATGCCCCAATTCTATTACATGCTCGGGTCGGACTGCTTTGCAAGTTGCGTTTCATTAAATAAAAAGGACCTCAAATTTTAAAAAAAAATTGCTTTTGTTCAATTGAATTCAGTCCCTTCCCAATTTTTCCTCTTTAATATACATGCATAAAAATAAAATAAAAACAATATTTAAACCCTAAAAATTTACTAATATTTATAATTTGTTTCAGGCCCTAAAAATAATTGGGCTAGTCATGCTCCTAAATCCTAATATTGTAGGCTCCTGCACTTTTTCAGCGATTGTGGAAAATAAATCTTGTTTTACATGCACGCTCTTGCACTTTTTGTTGCAAAGCATGTTAGATCACTTATGAATAACATGTAATCTCCTAGATCATCATTGCAATCTTCCGACCAATTTGAGATGGATTCATCCATCTATAAATTGAAAGATCGATCTCCTTGATTCGTTCGATGCTCTTGATAATTTACATGAACATGGATGCACCTCCATTCAAACTCCGACACAACAACAAGGGTCAAGTTTACCATGTTATGGTAGACTAAAATCAAGTGCAATACGCAGACCCAATAATCCTAGAAGTATGCAATTCTAAACAAGTGAAATTAGACACGAAACAAATCAAAAGTACTCTCCTCGGTGACATATCAAGAGCTCGGCCGTCATTGATGATAATGCATTTACAACACTAAAATATAATCTTCAAAAGTTGCACTATGATATCTCCATTGAAGTAGCCAACATCCATAATCCCTTGAATCAGTCTCTCCTCATCAACTCGTGGTGTCGGGATGACGGGGCCCTGCGAGCGAGGGATATCGCCTTTTGCTCCATGAAATTTTCACGTCTCCCTCTTCTCCCACACTTATCACAACACACAATAACATAAACCATGAAAGCTGCTCGGATTCAAACCATGTCTCAGGCTGAACCAGGAGAAAGCATGTTGGGCTCAACTTGATAGCATCTGGATAAGGATCAGATAGATCGCAGTTGCCACTCTCCATGTAGTAGATGAGGTTGACCGTAGGAAGTCTAGATAACATGGTAGTGACCGTAAGAAGTCTAGAAAGGTAAAGCCTGTTAATCTTGTAACTCTGTGAAGTCTAGTGATTCCTTTTAGTTATCATTGTAATTGTGTGAAGTCTGATGGTTCATTTTCGTACATTGTTCCTTTTGTTAACGATTTTCAGCATGGACATTCTCCTGAGTCTGGCCGTGAAAGTAGGCACAAAAAACACAGACGAGACAGGGATGGATCTCGTAAAAATGGCAGTAATGAGGAGCTTGAAGACCAATAACCGATTCACAACCGAGGTTTTTGGAGCTCACTCAGAATGGGTCGCACGACAGTGCCGACTCACCCCATTTCTCTTACAGAAGGGGCCGACCCGTTAACCCATCATAAACCCAGCAACGCATCTATATAAACCCAATCCCAACCCCAATCCCAATCCCATCCCATTCCCACCCAAATTCCGTATCTCTCTCTCTCTCTGTGTGAGTCTCTGCCCTCTCTCTCTCTTCTCTGCCCATTTTCACCCTCTATTTGGTTGTTTTTCAGGAAGGATCACCAGGTCTCCATCATCACCACCAAGTCTCCATCATCATCTCCATCAGGTCTCCTTCTGCCTTTTGTGTTTGTTCGTAGATCTGTTCTTTGGGGTATCTGTTATGGAGTATCTGTGGTGTTTATGTTCTGATTTTAGGTATATGATGTTGGCAGCATGGGAGGAAAGGTAAAGGTTTAGCTGTTTGATCTGTTTAGATCTGTGTTGTGGGGTTATCTGTTCTGGTTGTTTATAGTTAAATTAGCTGGTTGATCTGTTCTGATTTTGAGGATATGATGTTGGCAGCATGGGAGGAAAGAAAAAGGTGAAAGGAGGAGAGTGAAAGGGAAATGGGAAGATTTATAGCACTTGCTTTGTTTGCAAAGTGCAGTTCGACGGGATGTCCACGGAAGCGCTGCACAGGCATGTTGAAGCGTGCCAGAGGAAGAAAGATCTGGAAGCCAAAGCAAGAGCAGCAGCACGCGAGAATGACGGGGCTGCAAAGGTACATTTTCATCTATTGTTTTTAAATATTTTGATTGTACTGAGATAAATAACTTTTTTGCCTAATTATTGCAGAAAAATGATGAGAAAAAGGCCCAAGCTGCAAGGAACAGAAGATGAAGGTATATTCACTTATTTCTGATGTTTGTTCAAGATATTTTAGTTCCAGTAATTAGTGAATCATCAGCAGTCCTGGTTATTGAGGCCCATTTGGAAAGTAGTATCCTATAGTTGTACTCTTCCTAACTTAATCTGTTGGTGCTTGCTTTGTGTGCATTTTTATATATTTGGCCTATCAGCTCGCTAGGAAATAAGTGGTGTTGCTGATGAATACTTGTGACTGAATAATTATTGTAAATTTTTTACAACTGTGAATGTCTAAAATTGGAAAGTAATCAGTGATATAGTAGAACAGTGAAACTTGTAATTATTTGAAAAAATCTCTCAGATATTTGGATAAGATACTTGTAAACAGTCTTGGAGTCTATTTGGATAAGATTTTTATTGGTAAGCTTGATTATACTTGTATAAAGCATTTGATACTTGGGAAGTTATTCAGCTTTGCTACTCTAGGAGAGTTCTTTCAATAACTTGTTTGCTGCCATTACAAGGCTGAACCAAGAACCAATATGTGCTTCTTTATTATCTCTTGCCAGGCTTCCAAAGTGAGAATATTTTGATATTCCCTTTTTGAATGATTTTGTGCCTTTTTGCTAGTTCCTGTTAGAGAGTAGTATTGGGCCTTGAGCCCATATTGTATTAGTTAGGGTTTATATGCCTTTGCATATTAGGGAAAGGGGAAAAAGGAAGGGGAGAAAAGGGGAAAGGGGAAAGGGGAGAAAGGGTGGAAAGGGGAGAAAGGGTGGAAAGGGGAAAGGACGAGAGGGAAATAGAGAAGAGAATGGGAAGGAAGAAATTCAGAGAGAGAGAGAGGGAGAGAGAGAGAGAGAAGTGGGCGATTGGGTGGGAATGGGATGGGATGGGATTAGGATTGGGGTTGGGATTGGGTCTATAATTGTTTATTGTAGATCTGTTCTGATCTGTGAGTGTTTAGGTTAGTGTTTAGATCTGTTCTGTGGGGTATATGTTCTGGTTGTTTACAGTTAGATTAGCTGTTTGATCTGCTTAGATTAGTGTTTATGATCTGATTTTGGGGATATTGTTTTGTGATGTTGGCAGCATGAGAGGAAGGGGAGGAAAGGGGAAAGTATGAGAGGGGAAATGAGGAGAGGGAAAGAGAGAAGGGGAGATAATAAGTAATTGCTCCTATTGCAATGGGGAGTTCAAGGGGATGTCTACAGAAGAGCTGCACAGGAATGTTGAAGCATGCAAGAAGAAGAAATAACAGCACCACAAGAGAATCTCGATGATGCAAAGGTACATCTTTATTTATTTATTTTAGATATTTTGATTGTACAGAGATAAATAACTTTTCTGCCTAATTATGGCAGAAAAAAGCTGAGAAAAAGGTCTAAGCTTCAAGGAACAGAAGATAGTAGTATCCTAAGTGTAAGTTTGTTTTATTTGTTGACTTATTTTTGAGAATCAATTGTTTAATATCTTCTCTGCTTTGGAAGGAAAAATTGAAAATTAGAACTCGGGATATTAGTTATTGCCTGACTTTAATTATGCCTATGCACATTCACATTAGAGCAAAAAATTTCCTCATCATAATATGTGAAGCAGGAGTTGTGGTTAAGAATATAGATACATAAAACTGAAGAGCTTTTGACTTGGTTAGAGCAAGTCCAACAGCTTCATTAAATTTGGGGAATATGGGTTTTTTTTGTGCTCCAACTGGTTCCCCAACTCATTCTCCAACTTGGAGATTTTGAAGAGGGAATGGATTTGCTTCCCCAATTATGTAGAGAGAGAAAAAATTTGGGGAAGCAAATATTTAATGCTCTCGCATTAATTTTGTGAATTATTCCCAAAACTTTTCGCATTAATAAATATCAAATATTTATTTTCTGCCTCTTCGTCGTTTCAGACTCACTTTTTGCGCTCTGCAAAACTTTTCGGCTCTTCATCACCCTTCCATGGAAAGCTCATCGAGGTGAAAAAAAATACAGAGATTGGCAATCACAAAACCAGGTTTGATATTTCTTTCATTGTGAATCGCCCTTCCATGGAAACCTCACCTTTCTTACATACATGCGCATGAACTAATTTTTTATGTTTTGCATATGAACTAATTTGGATTGATGGTGTTTTTGTACGAAAGTTTTGTTTTTTTTCCGAAACCCTTTGTTTTTCTTTTTCGAAATATTTTTTTTTCTTTTTCGAAATCCTTTTCAATACGGGACAAAAAAGATTTGCCTTTGATTTGCATATTCCCCTTTCGGAATCCCAGCGAAGTTTTGCCTCAATGGTAGCGGCGATGAAAAAGTTTTGAATTGGGAAAGGTTTGGTTAATATTGATTGTTCGAAAATAATTTTAAAAAAGGAAAAAAGGGTTGATATTAAATGTTATTAAATGACAGATACTACAAGATGGGGATGTTGTTGGGTTTGGGTTAAAAAACATAGGGAATATGGGGATGTAGCACTCTATCTTGGGGATTCTTGTATTGAAGCTGTTGGACTTGCTCTTAGAAGTCCAGTTTGAGAGTAACGTATCTCAAGTGCTCAGGCCAGTGAAAGTAGGCACAAAAAACACAGTGCTCATGTCGTGATCATGGACATTCTCCTGAGTCTGACAGTGAAAGTAGTCACAAAAAACACAGACGAGACAGGAATGGATCTCGTAAAACTGGCAGTAATAAAGAGCTTGAAGACGATGAACTTGGAGTAGATGGAGAAATCCAATAAACGATTCATATCATATATGTTCAACCGAGGTTTCCTACTGTGAGGAGCTTAACTGTTGCTACTCCAGTCACTTCTCCAGCTGTGACTGCTTCAGGATCACCAGCTGTTATAACATCACAGCCAACAAGTGATATACCTTCTGTTACAGAAACTGCCACTCCTGATACTGGCGAAAATGATGATTCTGGTGAAAATGGAAACCCTCCACTACACCTACATAATGATCACCAGCTTTGTCCCAGCTTTGTTTCACAAAGTCGGAGGAAGATTTGGTTCGCAGTGCCAGACCCCATTCAGCTGAGAAGATATATTAGTGAATCGTCATCAGAAACGGATGTGTGCCAGTCCTCCTCCTCCGTAGATCAGCACAGTCACAGGATGATGCCTGGTAATGAGTCTCTTGGTTATACCTACTCTGAATTGCAGCAGGATGAGGTTCCAACTCACCCCGTTTCTCTTCTAGAAGGATAATCTCACTCCTAATGGGCCGCCATTAGAGTCAATAGATAAACCCAGTCCCAAAAATTGGCGGGAATAACCCAATTAACCCAATCGCCCACTTCATTTTCCCCTATATAAATCCAATCCCAACCCCAACCCCAATCCCAATCCCATCCCATTCCCACCCAATCGTCCACTTCTCTCTCTCTCTCTGTGTGAGTTTCTTCCTTCCAATTCTCTCTCTTCTCTTCTCTTCTCTTTTCTTTGTGAGTTTCACCCAAGCTGATTCTCTCTATTTGGCTATTTTTCGGGAGCTAGAAGGCATCACCAGGTCTCCATCATCACAGATCTCCATCATCTCCATCAGGTCTTCATCATCTCCTTCTGTTTGTTTGTGTTTGTTCTTATGATTTGAGGAGGGATATTTGTTTATTGTTAGGGTTTCATTTGTTTTTAGGGTTATATTGGGGCTATAATTGTTTATTGTAGATCTGTTCTGATCTATGAGTGTTTAGATTAGTGTTTAGATCTGTTTTGTGGGGTATATGTTCTAGTTGTTTACAGTTAGATTAGCTGTTTGATCTGTTCTGATTTTGATCTGCTTTTTCCAGAAAATATTTAAGAATGGAAGCACTCAAACCTTAGGGAACTATAGTAGTTATTAACTTCAAATATACTCACACTAATGTTATGAAATATTTAATTATAAATGTAAATTTCTTAAATATATAAGTATATTTTCTTAAATATGTAATTCATTTCAATATCTTCTGAATTATTTATTTAGAATTTCTATATTTACCAAATATGTTTACACTAATTAAGTTATATTTTAAAGTACGTAAATCTTCTTAAGTAAGTGCATTAGGTTTGCCTACACCTTATACAAAATATATATACACGATTTAGATTTAGGAAAACAATATTTTGTATAAGGTGCATGGTGAAATATTTTGTTCTCATGTTTTATATATATACACGCCGTCGGTAAACTTATCCTTATTGTAATTATTTAGAAACAACCTTCACCATAAACACTAGGCGTGCATCTTTACCATGGACAAACACGATTCCGACAAAGAGGCGTAGGCGGCGAACCTGCAGTATTAATCAAACAAGACGATGATATTACTAACCTTGAATCCTTGATGCAGACAAATACAAGAATAATAGAGGAAGATGATGGAGTATCAGTGGACTGTAAATCCCTTAGACCAGGGTTTTCTCGCAATGCATAGAGAACTAATTAACCTCTGCCGGAGATTTAAACATGTTTAAAAAAAACGCTCTAGTTAGAGATCTCTAATTACGTTTGAATTAAAAAAGATGAACTATTTATGGATAGACAAGTTGCAATAAAATGATCAATGTGGTTGGTTAGTTTAGAAGTTTGCCTAATTGTAACATGGATTGAATAAGCCATTTGCATTTCCAACTGAAACCGTCTCAGATTTACTAAATTCAGCCTATATATATATATATATATATATATATATATATATATATATATATATATATATATATATATATTGTCATGAATAACAAATTTCTGTAGTTCTGTTGTATTTACCACATGTTTATGTGAATTGACTTGATAAAATTTCCTCGACTTCAATATATGTACTGATCATCTCTCTTTAGTATATATAGGTGAAAATGATCATAATGATAATGAAGAGAGCCAGTTCCTTAATTTGCAGCAGCGGAGCTCGAAAATCCCATGGTAGACGAGGAAGACATGAGCTCAAGGGTTTTGTTATCTTAGTTTGTATGTGCGAGAAAGCTCCGCAGCTCGAATCCATGGCAGCCGAGGATATTCTCAAAAGATGCATGAAAAACATATGCATCGAAATTGGGAAGGCTCATCGACTCCGCCACCACCGTTGCATATTCACAAGCTGTCTCCGATCGAGCTCGCGCGTTGCTCCATATCGTGACACTTGCCCCAAAATCGGCTCTCAGATGTCATCTCAAAAAACTTGTCTCCGAACCGCGCTCGATGCAGTGCATTGCACCATATATAGCTCTGCTGGCTTTGTTAAAGGTGATTCAGTCGAAGAGTTTAGGTTTTTGAAACTTTATATAGCACCAAGAGCTTGCTGGTACACTGAAGAGTTCAGGTGCGCATAGTGTAAGGTCTAAAAAGTGTGTTGGACCAGAAGCAGGCGGTGTAATCTCCGCCGTGAAGGCGAAGATGCCGGAAGCCACGTTCTCCGCCGTGTAGTAGCGGCTCCCTTTGGATGACGTCACTCGGACGTTGACCTTTTTGTTGGGCTCCGGGTTGACGACGCTGTACTTTCCGATCGTCATCGCTTCGGCCTTGATGCCCCCATGATGCATTTGTGGCTACCGGACTGCATGCAGCTCGAACTAATTATTATTCAAAACTTATGTTGCATAAAATTGAAGAAGGATTCTGAGGAGACTGTCAGATGAGTCGTTTGTGTAGTATCATATAATTATGGGGCATAATTATCATAGAACATATTAAAACAATGTGTCATTCCTGGTGCACTTGGTTGTGGAAAGACATTCATTAGTCAAGCATTGTCTAAGGTGAAACATAAAACATAAAGATCAAGTCATTACTAAATTGATGATCAAGTCAAATATAACTTGCAAAATATCAATCAACTAAAACACCAACACATATATCAATTTAGACAAATATCAAGTAAAAACATAAATGATCAAGTCATATCCAAAGAGTATTAAAAGCATTTCATAAGCAAAAAACATCAAGTAATATACATAGATGATGATCAAAAGAATTCATAATAAAATCAAGTGATAATTAAAAAAATCAAAGAAAAAATTAAAAAATCAAGTAATAAACATGGATGATCAAGTCATTACTACAAAACATCAAGCTCAAGGGTTAACTGAAAAAGATCAAAGAAAAGATCAAACTCAAGTGCTAACTGAAAAATATCAAAGAAAGGATCAAACATAAAAAGATCAAGTAATAAACATTAATGATCATTTCAATAAGTATTGCAAAAGATCAAGCTCATTTGATAAATGAAAAGGATCAATCAAAAATTCAAAAATATCAAACAGAAAAAAATCAAATTCATTTGATAACTGAAAAGGATCAAACAAAAATTTAAAAATATCAAATAGAAAAAGATCAAGTTATAAACATATATATGATGAAGTCATTACTACAAAAAATTAAGTAACAACTAAAAAAGATCAAGTTATAAACATATATGATGAAGTCATTACTACAAAAGATTAAGTAAACACTGAAAAAGATTAAAGAAAAAATCAAAAGATCAAGAAATTAAGGGAAAAAAATAAACAATAGCAAGAAATTATTAAAATCATTTCATAATCACTGATCACCAAGTAATATATGTAAAACATTAAGATCAAGACATTATATAAAAAGATCAAGTATAATTACTTAATCAATTTCTAGCTAAATTATGTTATCGCCAACTTATCAACCCATGATTCCGTTCAGTTTGACGGGACGGTGGTGGGAAATTGAAGCCGGTTCAACACCAAAAAAATTGGGAGGAATCGCGTTCAAATATCGGAGCGGGTCGAGGGTTTTGGATCAACAATATATACAATGATCACCATATACTTAGGACATGGGTATGATCTCCGATGGATAATATGAAACATAAGAGTGAAGAAATCCTCCAAATTGTATGTTGATGGTTTCAAATTCCCCTTGCAAATCATCAATGTGTACCCACATCCCCCTCCTGAGCTTGAAAACATCAACTCTTTTGAGACTCGAGGTAATTTTGCAGCCAAATACACATACCATGAAAATATGGTCCAACCACGAAACTTGAAACTTGCGTGTTACATGGAAGCTCATGATGAGCCCTATTTATACCTTAGTTTTAGCACATTTTAAGACTTGTTTTTGAGCAACTTTTGATATTAAATAGCTCATTGTACATTAGATTCGTAATTGCAAGATTCTATGATAATGTACATGTTTTGGAGTATTTGGATAGAAATCATTGAAGGCCTTCTATGATCATACCATGGAGTCGAGACTCAAAGTTCAAAAGTTGAAGATTTGGTTATAGAAGTGGCGAGAAGACCACCTTGTTGAAGGTGGTAGAAGCTGCCCAGAAAAGTGTCGCTCGTTCCCAGAAAGTGTCGCTGGAGTTTGAATGAAGTGTCACCGAAGATGAAGAAAGTGTCGCTGCTGCTCAGAAGTGTCACTAGTTGCACAGAAGAAGTGTCACTGAATAACAGCGACCAAAGAAAGCGTCGCTAAAGTTGCGGCCCACTTGCCCACTTGAGCTGAATTTTGAGGCTATAAATACCCTTTATCCCCTCATTTCTTGGCCGAGCTCCCCAATCCAAAAACCCCATTTTCCCTAGTTTTTCTTCCTCTTCTTCCCTTTTCTTCCATTTGATTTGATGAACATGTTAGTATTATTTAGGATTATTGTTGTAGGCTAAAAACCCATCTTGGGGGCATGTGATTAGACTTCTATTATGGGTTGAGAACTTGTTTGTGTAGCTTATGAATGTATGATTTGCAAGTGAATGATTGTGTTGTATTTGGGTGTTTTGATGCATGATATGGTTAGGAACGATTTCCTAGCTATAGAAATGTGTTGAATCTTGCTAGAAACATGGTTGAAATGCTATCATTTCCTCTATTGTTGAGTAGTAGATTTATGAGTTAATTACATTATACTATCATTTGTATTTGCTCTTGAATCCATTCACTAGTGTTATATCTATGTTAATTTCGCTATCGAATATCATGGGTAATGTTTATTGAGTCTCTAATTGGTAATGCCATCGATGAATTGGTTTAAATGCTATCATTTAGGTCATTTGTCGATGAAAGAGTTGTGGTGATGCTTTCGTCATCCATAACTATAATAGTGAGATTGAGAAATATATCTCTATGATTAGAGGTAGATTCCTATGATAAACAATCATCATTTCTAAAGCAATACGTCATAGTTTGAGGAAGAACCCATGGTAGAAAGTCGAAATCACATGCACCCAAGACTTGCATTCTAGATAGTTAATCTTTAGTTAGATAATTGCATGATAATTTAGATTTTCATTTGCTTTGCATCGTAGTGTTTTCTACAAAACCAACTTCAAAACACCCCTTCTTTACCTTACTTTCTATATATCTATAAGTATGTGTTTATAATCTTTGCTAAAACGCTAAACAAACTCCTTCTCCTTGTGGTTCGATCCCTACTTCCCACTATCTACTCTATAGTAGTTAGAAGTCGTAGGTGAAATATAAATGTGTTTTAATTGAGTGAGATTCCCATTTACGACGTGGGGAAAACGCTTGTCAGCTCACACTTCCGAAACGCTAGAACAGAAGCTAACCACCCCATAGTGAATTTCTCAAACATGTTGGTTTCGAGTACTCCTATATCACGACCCATAAATCCATACACTCTCTCACGACAAACACACGCACCATGCAACACATTGGAACCATAGCGTTGTTCAAACCAATTCCCCCCTAACCAAATGAGTGTCGTAGGCCTTGTTGTCGAGAAAAACAAGAGAGCCCAGCCACTTTCAGATGGTGGTGCGGTCATGACACAAAGTGGTTGTAAATCATAGGTATCATCTGGCTGCAGCTGATAAGGTCGCAAATGGACGGACTCAGAAGACCTCAGTTCACCATAACAATCGACAAATAAGGTCCTACATCAACTCGAGCATCTTGTATCACTACCCACTCACCATAGCAGCAAATCACACGTTTACCTGTCATCACCAACTCAAGTGTATACGTGAGATACCTTGTGTCATCAAGAAGGTTGTAAAAGCTGGTCTTCCTCTCTGACTTAGACTTTCCGTATGAAAACCCATGAAATGGTTGTGGGGTTGGAGGATTGAATGGAAGTGAAACAGTAGCTCTAGTCCTTTTCCCCTCTTGCACTTGCCACATGGATCTAAACAGCTTCCACAGTTTCCACGGCTTCCAAAAATGCCATAAACTATCCTTCACCTCCTCTGAACCATCCTCAAAAACAGCCGCATTCTGCACTTTCACCTCCTTCGAACCATCCTCATAAACAGCCGCATTCTGCACTTTCACCTCCTCTGAACCATCCTAAAAAACAGCCGCATTCTGCACTTTCACCTCCTTCGAACCATCTTCATTAACAGCCGCAATCTTCAAGTGTAGCCTTGAAAAACAAATTAATACAGTATTACAAATTATGGGAAGCTGAATTATGGATTTTGGGGACTTATATGCCTTATTCAATCCATAGGAGAGTTGATGGAGGCTTGGAAGCTAGACCAACTAAAGAGCACCACAAGCATCACTAGTTGTAGTTGATGTTAATGTCCTTTTTTTTTACTATATTGCCCTTACTATTGTTATAAGAGAAAAAAAAACTCGAAATGCAAGGCTACACTTGAAGATATTATGGTATATCACCTTTAATATCCTCCCCTTTTGTTTTAGATAAGGTTTTCCTAAGCTTATCTCTTTACCAACTCTTTTTCTCTACACCTTCCTGCCTTCTTTTGTTAGTTCCCCCCTTGTTTGGAACTGTCTTTATTATTTCCCTTGTGCTCTCTGCACTTCTCCTATTTTCTCTCCTTTTATTCTACCCGAAGGTTCTCTCTTTCCTTTCTTTGTCCTCCTAAATTTTCCTCCTCCTCCTCGGATATTCTGACCTTTAATCTGATTGCCCTCTTTTTTCTTCTTCTTTTTTCTTCCCTGAATGTTCTTCTGTTTGTTTTTCATCAGAATTATTCCTTCTTTGTGATGTCCGAGCCCTCCTTGTATTATTATAACTAACCCTTCTCTCTTTTGTTGCCCTTCCCGAGCCTCTGTGCTTCTGTTATCCGAGGATCTTTCTCTCCGATATCTCTCCCCTTCTTAATCTTACTCTTTTTTTTTACATCTTCTTTATGATTTGATCTTACTCTTTCCCTTTCTTCGAATGTCCTAGATGTCATCCGGACCTGTCCTATTTTTTCCCTTTTTCCTTTCTTGCCTATCCACTTTCCCTCTTTTCCTATTCTCTCTCTCTTTTTTGATTTTTGATTTTAGAATCCCCTTTCCTGTGTCCTTCTGAAGGTGTTCTACTTCGAACCTCTCCTCTTATTATCCCTTGTCTTCTTCATTTTTCCCTTTTGACCCCTTTTATCCATTCTAATTTTCTCCATGCCTGTCATCTTCTCCCTCTTTCTAAGTGAACTCTCTTCCCTTTCTATGTTGTTGCTCTCCTGGTTACCTTCTACTCTCATTCTCCTCGTCCGAGCCGTATCCTGTGGGATTTCTTGGTCTTCTGCTTTGAATACCTCTTTATCCGTCGTTGTAGCTTATCCGATGTCATATCCTATCTGATGTGATCCTTCAATTCCTTTCCTGGCGTCACCAATTTGTTGCGTAGTTACCTTCCGAGAATGCCTATAACTGAGCTTCTATTTTTCTATTGCTCCTTCCTTAAGTTCACGCCTCTGTAAGCCCTTTAATCTTGCCTTGTTTGCCTCCTCTCCTATCGTCCTTGCATGTCACCTGCAAAGAAATTCCTCAAAAGTGGTGTTAGTTACAACATTCCTTTGGTGCTATTTTCCTTCCGATCCCCTCTCTATCGGACCAATACCCATATGTTGTCTTACGGCCGTACCCCTAGGCTTTTCTGGTATCCGACCCACGCTAGCAACAGGGCCCCCTATTACTCCGACTATACTCCTCTAACCCTTTTCCTGTTTAAATCCTCTATCGACCCTTTCTTTCACGACATCTAGTCCTCGGGAAAATCTAAAGCCCTAGCTTTCTCGTATCCGACCTATGCTCATGAGCTAACTCTAACTGATACCCTAAATACATATTCCTTCCCTTATATACCTCTATATTCCTAATCCTTACGCATATCATAACCAGTAATAAGCGTAAATAATCTTGCAAGAAACTTTCATCTATCATTCAAATAATGATCAATATATATACCGTTTTATACCTACATACCTCCACCTTTGAGCCTCCTCATCTCTAGGCGGGTCTCGGGTTGGTTGCAACCGCTGAATTTCCTCTTGCACGATCTTTCCTTAGCCGAGCCGTCCTCCGTCGAGGTATCGCTTGTTTTCCAAGCAGCTTCCCTGAATGCCGAGCTTCATGTGTCATTCCGAATTGTGGATAAGACCCCTAATGTTGGGTCCCACCGGGCGTGCCAACTGATGCGGGGCAAATCCGCACTAGTAATCTGGGTCTCGGATAGCTGACGTATCCGAGAACTTCTGGGTGTTGATTGTTGATGAAGTATGGATGCTGCTCGCTGATCGTTCTTGACCATCCGAGCTCCTTTCCCTCAGACTAGACCTACTTGGAACCTGTTCTCCGAGGCCTGCAAAACAACCCCCCCCCCCTCCCCCCTGGCGCTACCCCGGGGGTGGTAGCTCCGGTGTGATGATGAGATTTCGTGCTTTGAAATATAAAAACTCTGTATTCAAGAGTTAGAGAACTTACTTGGAATGGTTGATTGTGGCCTCTATTTATAGGCGTTTTAGGC
Organism: Cruciata laevipes; assembly: GCA_963678965.1. Classification (NCBI taxonomy): domain Eukaryota; kingdom Viridiplantae; phylum Streptophyta; class Magnoliopsida; order Gentianales; family Rubiaceae; genus Cruciata; species Cruciata laevipes. Next base: position 4,405,053 of record OY787639.1, read on the forward strand.
CTGCGCCTTCTCATCACACGTCAGTCGTCACCTCTTTGTACCTCGCTGTGGTCCTGGTCACGTGACTGTACAGCCGAACTTCCCTCTTAGCTGTTTCTCACGTGCATCAGAGATTGCCTGGAAGGTCTCCTTAGCCAATCACCTTTTGTATTATCATAATCAAACGAAACTTTAGGATTCATGCATGCAAGTATTTTTACATACAGGTGCTAGACAAGCCTCCTTTGCCATCCAATTGGTCTTTTTTGTGACGGTAGTTCATCATTCACCAACACGATCTTTTAACTATTTATTTTACTTGATATGTGTATGGTTAAAGGTTGTCCATATTATCTTCCACAAATAATTAAAATTATATTACAATAATAAATTAATATATTAGATAGTAAATAATGTTTAAAATTAAAAAAATCTATAATAATAATGTCCAAATTATCATTTTCTTCTCATTTCACTTTTTGTTAGCACTATTGAGTACTTTTCAAAAAAACAATTATGACAGGGAAAGCTTGTTCCAAGTGAAACGGAATTGCACCTTGAAAAACAAAATAGGGTTTTGTAAAAAAAAACGAGATCTAGCTCTTGAGAAAGAGGTATTAGTTTTAAAAAGATTAAACTTGTATTGAATTTGTACCTATTTCTTGGCAAAAAATGTTTCGATGCATTTACTTTTTGAGTTCTACGTGACAGAACCATCAAAAATTATTATTGGGCTCAGGACCCGGAAAACTTGGGCTCTAGTTGGCAGCATTTTCAAAGGCCCGTTTTAGTTTTCTCTCAATTTGGCCTAACTTTAGGATGGTAAATATTAAATCCTTAGTCATTAATCAATAATGACCAATTCTTGGGTGAGGCAGCCTCACCCAAGAGGCAGGACCAAGTAAATCTTATTTTTGGTGAGGTTTGTTGAATTGACATCGAGGTTTTGATGATGTGACATGTTTGATGAACTGACAACGAGGTTTGACGAGTTGGCGTCGAGGTTTCGATGAGGTTGTAGTGAGGTATGATGAGGTGGAAGCAATGAAATTTCCCTTATTTTGCCTTGTCTTATGGGTGAGGCTGCCTCATAGGAGAATTACTCATCAATAATTTGTTTACTACAATTTATTTCATATTATTATTATAAGTTACAGTGATATATGAAGAATAAACTCATAAAATGTTCAAAAGCTACCACAAATACGCAACTACAATACCGTTCAAATGTATCTCAAAGTCTCAAACGATACCACATATACGTAGTTTAATATTGTTCAAATGTATCTAGAAAACTGCCGAAACAAAATGCTGCTCAAAATGAAGCTCTTTTTGTTTTCTTTTCTCTTTTTTTTAAAAAAATGGGTAATAATCTAAATGGACCCCCAATAAAATCACACCCCCTTACTCCAGCGAAAACCGAACCCAGGACGTTTGAGAAATTCTACAAGTGGTATGGGATATTATCAATTCCCCAAAAAATGAAACTCAAAAACACAAAATGTTAGAGATGCTCTGCCTATGATCACAACTGCAACGCAAAATGTTACAAACTTTTTCTTTCTAATGTAGTCCAAATTCTTGGTGGAAATTTTTGCTACTCATGCGTTCCCCATCTCACATCATTTACATGATTGAAGCTTTGCTTTTTATGGGATAAAATCAAAATAATTAAACATTTCAAAGGTGCATTTGTAAAATCATGACCCGAATTGATAACCTATCATAAGTTACACACACATGACACACCTATGGTTACACAATCACATCAAGGTCAAAATCATCAACAAAAAAAAGAGATGGATTCCACAAAGAACTGAGTCATATGTGCCCAAAAGATGAAAAAAGATTAGTACAATAACAAACAAATGTTAACAAATCCCATATATGGAAAGTCAACTCCTTCGTAGACTAATAATGATCAATACACTTCACTAATCGTTTTCAGATTGGAAAGTTAAAGAGCAGGCAGTGCAGGATACAACAATGTCGAACCAAGAAGGCTGCTGCAATGGCTGGCTCCGTCGTGCACCGCCGCCGCCGCCTTGCTGGTCACCGCCCTCGGGCTGCTTCCGTTGCTGCTGTTCGAGCGAGACACGAACGCCGCCTTCTGCAGAACTCCAGTGGGAGATGCGGCGGTTCCCTCCCAACCGTCGGTCATCAGGTTCAGGCTCCGGCTGTCACTGGTGTTCGTCTTACTGTGTAAGACCTCAGCGAGGGGCCCACCTCCCATGGACGATTCCCAGGTCACCGGAATCCAGTTCCCCTGTTGGCTCTGGACAGCAGCTCTCTTCTCGTTGACGATGGTGCCAACTCCCAACCTCAGTGGAGAGGCGTTGACATTGCTGAATTTTTCGTTGGTCGGAGAAGATGTCGATGACATGAAGTCGGAAGGGATTGATATGGAGAGCTGAGTTCGGTCGGAATGCAGGTCGATCTCCGGCGCCGGCCATGAAATGGTGGGCCTTTCTTGCCGATTGCTGTTTGGCCAGTCGTCCATGAACTGCCGGAGACCGGAGCTTGCCTTGCCGCCGCCGTGATCGTTGCCGGAGACCAGTGAGCATCTTCTGTCGAGAGGATTCAGCAGCGAGTCGGAGCAAACAAGGCCAAATTCGTCCGGCTGCTTCGAAAAGGGATGCTGGCTTTGGCTTTCCTTCAGGTTAACGTTCGAAGAAATGATTGACGAACTGGTCGGATCTTGATATGTCTGGCCACCGGGATTTTCCTTCCCCAGAAAACTCCTGTTATTATTACATTCATCATGTCAGTCAGACAACTGCAATAGTATATACATTGATTCAAATAACACCAAATTAAATAAAGTCTCGGAAAAGTATCCTAACCAGACAAATTTAACCAGTTCAATAATCAAGACATGAAAATAACAGTGACAGTATAAAATGGACATTTACCTGTCAAATTGTGGAGTTGAAGCACATTGAGTAACACAACTACCACCACTAGGCTGGAGGTGAGATAACGCGCCTCCCGTAACCACCGTGACTGGCTGGGGGAGAGCCGGCAGAAACTTCCCGGCGGCAGCATTACTGGCCGCTCCGGTCCCTGTTCCAGTTACGGCTCCGGCAACAGCTTGTCCTTCCACAGGCTTTCTTGAACGATGGCGGCCTCTGTTCATATGCCGCTCGCAGTACTTCTGGTCCACGACGGCGTCCCTGGAGCACCGCCACTTCTTGCCGTCGGTTCTCCGGCACCGCCCCGGCTCGGGATCCGAGCTGTTCGAATATCCCAGATGGAAAGCACCCCACCCAACTGCAACAAACAAGACAAAACCCATCACATTAAATCATTTTCCGGCCACAAAAGACAATAAAAACCAATTTTCCGGCTCAAGAACTCACAAGCATTAGGCCGGAGTCCGGCGAAGCTAGTAAATCCGGCAGCATCGAGAGCTTTTCTGATCGGATTTAAAAGGTAAGAAGGAATAGGAACATTAGCATTGATGTACTTGTAGATCAAAGCTTGATGTTCCAGTTCCATCCACTGAGAAGGAGTAAAAGGCCCCCTGATTCCATGCACGTTTCCACCATTGCCATAACCTTAAAAACCACACAAAAACGTCAGAATCAGAAATCCACATGTCTGCAACAAAAAAAAAAGCAAAATCAAAGGACTTCATGCAAAAACCTGAACTAATCGAAGAATGGTGGTAATAAGGCAATGCGGCAGATTTGGGGGAGGCGAAGCTGAGCATCTGGCCTTGCTGAGCTTCACTAGATCTCAACAATGGAGCTCTCGAAGCAGAGAAAACCTCTGCAACAGAAACATTAGTCTTTCCGAGCTTGAACCCCCTCGAATCCTCGTCTTCTCCGCCGCTCCAGGACCTTTCCTGCTTGACGAATGCAGGGCCAGATCCGTACCATCTCTGCTTGGCCTCGGTTGAGCCCCCGAAGTCCATTACACACAGTCACACAGTGGGGAAGAAAGCTAAGCTGGCTATAAAGTGGGGAGACAGGGGAAATGGAACATTTGGGTCATTAGGACATTTACAGAAGCAACAAGAAGTCTTTGAGAAAGGACATGTTGAAGAGCAGAATAGTATATAAGTAGAAGTAGAAGTAGAAGTAGAAGTAGGTTTAGCGAGTGGAGTTATGGCTGAAGCAGACCTATAAAAATCATCAGGAACAAGAACAAGGAGGGGTTGATTTAATTTCTTGCAATTTGGTCAGGGAAAAACAGGGGAAGGCTGCCTACTTGCTTATACATGTGTGACAAATTAATTACTTGTGTATGTGTTTTTTTAATTATTTGGTCCATTTCTTAAGTGGTTTATGAAAGTTGACCAAAAAATGGTTTTTTTTTTAACACAAGCTTTAATTAAAATTAAGACAAAGAACGAGTACAAAAATGGTTAGAAATGGAGGAAACTTCTTTATAAATAAAATGTGTCAAAACAAAATTAAATTATCAAAATAGAAACTATGATATGCTGGTTCAGGTAGAATAGTTCAATTCATTTATTTTTTAGATTCTTACTTGTAATCAACTCTTGATTGGATAGAATTGAAATGTCTATTAGAATGAAGTTTTATTGAAATATATTTATTTGCTCCACCTGAAATTTCACCGATTTAGTTGGTTTGATTGAAACATAAAAATTTATTGCAGCCATACAATTTTATTTGTTATTACCATACAACATATCTATTCTTAAACATAATTATTAGTAGTCAAACATGTTCTTATTCTAAAGTGAAAACATGATCATAGTAAAAAATGAAGTGAGAATATTTTTTATAAAGATGGAAGGAAAAAAATAAATTAGGGACACTCAACAACAAGCATCCAATAAATCTACAGAAAAATGATGTGCTAGTAGTACTACATGGGGAGTGTAGCCCATAGATATCTAATACAGCTATTATTGTATTTGCTCTAAACAAACATAAGTACGGTTTTTTGCTCGTGAATTGGTTTTTTGCTCCTTTTAAACCCTGTGAGGATTTTCTTGTCTTTTCCTTTGGTCTTTCCAGACGATCAATTTGGAGCTTTCTTTGGTCCATTTCGTTAAGTATCTTTAATTTTTGCCTAGAATGAGTTATAATTAAATTGTGTGAAGTAGAATGAAAAATGATCATTAGCGAATGACTCAATTAGTCATTTCACTCAATTGTCAATGTCAAGTGAAGTGAAGTGTGCACTACTAGTGATTGTAGCTGGGGGTAAAAAGATCGAATTGTCTACCTTCCAAATATGGAAACAAAGTAGAAAAGTTCACTTCATTTTGAAGTTACCGTTATTTTTTATGTGCCTATGCCCGTTGATATAATTACAGAAATATTCCATCTTTTCCAAAATTTATATACGTACTCATTAAGGCTTCATGCCAATGTTGGCACGTAAACAACTCGTAAAATTTTGTTACTCATTTACTTGCAGATATAAAAGTTGCCACATGTTGTATAGTTTGGATTATTATTATACTTTAAGTTTTGTCTCTTTGTAAATTAAAAAAAAAAATCAAGATAATCATAGGTTGTTTTAGTTATATAATGTAATAACCTATCAGACAAAAGGACTTAACAGTTAAGATATGTTATTAAGCTAAACATTGTCGATTTAATTCATATTGCTAACTTGTTGAGGTTTAAATTTGCTTTTCCTTCGAAACCAAATTCCATCGCATATCAATATCATCATCTTCTTTCTTTGTTCATTAGTTATTACCAATTATCTAAACATATCTATATATATTACGATCACTTGTTAGCAGTGTTCTTTGAAATCCAAATGTGTGCCGAATCCTCCACATAGATACATTCTTTTATTCTATAAAATTTTTAACCATTAAAACTGAATTAATTAACTTCCGTATAAAACTACTCTAAATATTGTATATTGTTGGGAGTACCATACAATGAAATGTCACCTGCACCAGCTCACCTTGATCAGAAAATTAACCAACCCGATCATGTTTATTAATTAAATAATGACACTGGAATTCACTAATTATATGATTATTAAACATCTTGCTCGTGCCCATGGAATCGGAAGATGTCATCGTATCTTAGAAATAATAATTAAAAAATACTCCATTATTCTTAATCCACCAAATTTGATTACAGCAGTTTGATTAGGTAGTTTTTCACACGAACACGAATCTCTTAATTGGTTTTTGATTGCTCACTTTTTTTTATATCGCATATGCGGTCAACGGTAGTCATACTTCACTAACGGAAATTTTCTTCTGTCATTTTCTCCCCGAAAAATGTTTTGTTTGTTTCTTCGTTCAACAGTGGTTGAAAATTTTGTTTTTGGAATTTATTTATTGTCTTACATTAATATTATACAATTGAAAATGAACGAAATTATTTAGGGGAAAAGAAAAGAAAAAAGAACAGCTACTTTAGTAAAATTAAATACAGAATCTTGATATCGGTATCACCAAATAATTTTATTCAAACAAAGGACCCCATCCAATTCATTTTTGGTGGACACCATAAATGATCAATCTTTATCCTTCAGAAACGCAAAACAAAAATTTATGTTTATTTCGTTATACTTGAATAGAACGAACTTTAACTATTCGTTGTACGTACTTGTAATAATTTTGGATTGTAATACGACCGAGTGTTTTCGGAGAAGAACTTTTTTTCCTGTTGGGGGAATGTCTGATTCCAACGGTTAATGTGGTTGCTCGGTAAAAGTAAAATAGAAAATGCGTTTCATTCATGTTGTTTGACTCCTTATTTTTTTAACTAGATAAATTATCAAAAAATATATATAATTTTGATATTAATAAACTTAATTTTATGAAGATTCCAACAATAATAGATATGATAGTATTTTTATTCATTTATACATTTAAACATTCAGTCAAAATTTAGTATGTTTGACTGATAAAAAGATTCTGTACAGAAAAGAGTATAATAATTCATTTAAATTATTAAGGCATTTGAACTTTGAAGTTGAAACTAAATATAACTTGATGAATTGATGGTGTACTCACTATGAGTAATTACCTTTATCATAAAATCAACAACAAAAAATATTTAACGGGGGAGGGAGGAAATTAAATTAGGGAGAAGTGACGAAATAAATTGGTAGAAATCACGTGCGTTTCGTGAATTGGTGATAATGTTTTCAATCGGTAACAATTATTCTGGCGCGTCAAGACAAACTTCGGAAAGAAAGCAAGTGGGATGGTTGCATGGTACGGACGCGCGTGGGGGTCCCTACTTTTGCCAATTCATTTTGCTATTGCTATGGCCCTGTCCAATAGCGCTTATTTCCAGCACCTCCAACACCCTCCAGCACTTGTCACTATTCACATACATGAATGATTTATTTTTTTATAAAAAATAAAAAATAATTTTTCTTTAAAATTAGTTTCAATATGTTGTGTACGAATTACTCATTCTTTAAATATATAGTTTCATAATTATGTACATCATAATTATACAATTTTAATTTAATTTCAACCCCCTCCAGCACCTTCCAGCACCAGCTACCAATTCCAGCACCCTATTGGACAGGGCCTATGCCTCTCTAAAGTTACAACCTACTCCAATTTATAAAAAGAATTATTTATAATATATTAATAACAAAAACAACTATCACATGATAATTATTTTTCATAATATATACTGACAACTATCATATGATTTTATTTTATTTGTAATATATACCGAAATTCTTAACTTTTCACACAATATAATGTCTAGAAAGTTAAAATCATTTCATCTCCCTCGGTTTAAAGTCAAAAAACACCACCGTTCGTATGCTAAAACAAAAACTTCCACATCCTATCAAAACTATGTTTTGCTAGTTGAAACTAGACCGTTAATTGAACTTACAAATTAGCAATAATCTTTAGTTAGAGTTTAGTTTGTTTTAACTTAAACACGTCTAGTAGTGCATAGTTGATGGATAGTTTGTAAGAGATCTTAGAACAACTAAAATAGCTATAATACTTTGTATATTATAGCCAAATTAGTGAAGTGAATAATTCATGAATTAAACTCTCTAATGTGAAGTATTGAATGTATGTTATGGTGCCTGTTCAGTTGAACTGAAAATGTTCTGATTGGCGTTGAAGGGTGTTGATTGGTGCTGATTAATTTTAAGTGGTGATTGAATAAACTGAACTGTACAGATCATTATTAGATTCTAAACTTCTCAAACAATATAAACTCGAACACATGCATATTTATTTACAACTACAAATTTTATAGCTCTTGATGGTGAAGATTTATCATCAAATAAATAATAGAGATGAAGTCTATCATGATAAGAAGATAGTACTAGTAGTAGAATGAATGTACATGTATGTGGGAATAGTAATTTGGGTGGGAAGGGATGTGGACATGTCAATGGGGGGTGGTGGTGTGGTGGAGCTGGGCCCACCTCAAATATGGTCCAATTGTCCAAACATAGTCTACGCTTCACGACACAGGAATTTATGTGCTACTTTCCACACTCAACTCACGCACTCTCCCACTCTACAATTATACTCCCACCCTTTACTTCATTTAATCTTACCTTTTTCATCCTCTCCTTCCCCCTTTTTTGTACTACCATACGTATTTATGAGATATTTTTTCCAATCTTAGGTTTTTGATTGAGCACATGAACAAACGATTCAAACTCATATGATTACCAAGTCATTATTTAGCGCACTTATTTTTCACTTAGAGGTATACTTTCAAATAATAAGTAAACTTCGAATGTAGCAATAATAGTTTAAAACGGTATTGTTATTATCAGTTTCTTGCGATTAGAAAGTGAAGTTAAACTAACTGCATTTTGGAAGATTTAGGAGTAGTTCAACTCTAGGAATTGATACTGATTTGATTAAATTGAAGTTAGGGTTTGAATGGTTCTAATGAAACAATGCTTAACAAATTTAGGCCTTGTACAATTGAGTTGAAAATGAGCTGATTGAAACTGATTGGTGCTGACTAGTGATGGTTGTTGCTTAAAGTAGCTGAAAAGTGCCTGAAAATGAGTTGATTGGAGAATAAGTTGAACTGGACAGAGCATTAATGAAGAGAAAGTCTTGGGTGAGACCTGTCCTTGTGGAGACCAAGACCAGGGGAATGAGCATTTACTGTTTCTGCTTGATCTTTTAGTCAGTTTGTTTGATCTTTCAATCAATGTCCTTGAGTATTTTTGTTTTGCCTTGATTTTTCAGTTAATTTGATCTTTCGTTCAATTTGCTTGATATTCGGTCAATTTTCTTGATCATTTCCTTGGTCAATTTCACCAACGACAAATTCAATCAAGGAAATCGGCGGGTTTAAAACTCACCAACGACAAATTCAATCAATAGCAGTCTCATATAATCTTTGGTCTCATTTGAGACCGGTCTCAAATGAGAATTTGTCATTAAGGAAAGTGAAGTGAAAAAAATGAATTAACACTGAGTATTGAAATTTAGTAAAACTGTAAATTTACACAACAGTAAATGGCAAACCATGTATAGTGTTTATTAGTTATATAGGGAATAGTTTGTTTTTCACACTATTCAAGAATACATGGATAATTGAATATAGAAGATTTTATTACTCCACATATCTTCCATCGTTTTCCTGCTCATGTCCTTATAACTTCCTTGTCCTTAGTATTTACTATTTACCTGTGTAACATTCACAAAATTACAAAACAAAAATCCAGAAAATTCAAAGAAGACAGCTCTGAGCTTCTCATAAAATGCTTGAAAATCTAGGTTGAACGATTACACAATAACTACGAAGAGATATTAATGGCTGTAAATTGTAATGTTGGTGCTAGGGGAGGCAAGGTACGTAACCAATATTTACTTCCCATACCAACCATCAAATAATTGACGTGTTTAGGAGGAATTAGCGACGCTTAATGGCATTTAGCGACGAATAAAAATGTCCGAGTATTTCTAACACAAAGGCGAGCGAAGGGAGAATTGAGGGACGAGGGAGCCGCTTCCTCCTGGCCGACAAGATGGGGTGGGGCCCACCCTTGCAAAATCACCTTTGTATATTTGCCCGCTCCTAACGTCACCTCCCCCCATCTGTACCACCATTATGCACCGGCCCCTCTCAAAAACACCCATCCTTGTGATATTTTTCAATGCACTTTGATTCGATCCTCTTCGTTTTTAACCTTTTGCTATCTTTTTTTTTTTCACTAGTGATTAGCCACAAAAGATGTATTTAGATGGTTTCGAGAAGAGTTTTCAAACTTGACTACCGTTTAAAACTAAACTATATTTTCATTGATATCAGTTCAATGTGAAAAAATGACATTCGACCATTTAAAGTGGTGGCAAGTTGTTTATGTTTCATGTTTCACATTGTAAAAACACTTTCAAATTCATTTTGCATTGCAATTGATGCAGAGTTTTAAGCCTGAATTTGACAGATTTATAAATTTTATACTTATTAGTAACAGTTAATAACATTTTATTTCCTAGCATTAAACATTTTTCCGAAGAAATATGCATGAAAAGTTTGACAACTGATGTATTTTTCGTCAAAATTCCCCCATTTACGGTTTCATCAAATACAATCTAAATATATCTGGTCTAGATAGAAAAAGTATCCCATGCAACTAGTTTCTTTAACCTAATGGGGTTTTGACTTTGGTCATTGATCATCATATAGTTGGGAACAAACTTTTCCTACTAAAAGGAGAAAAACTAAGCAACCAATTCTTGGTGAAGCTAGTTGATTTTGGAAACAAAATGTAGAAGAATAAGCATCAATCATTAATAGGGGTAATAAACCAAACTACATGGGTGTAAGGTGAGCACGTACCTACCCGAAAAACCAAAGGAAAGAATGCAATAATAGCGATGGGTGAATATCAACTAATTATTGTACTGCGCTACATTCCATATGGATTGAATTTGAATTCATATCACAACAAGATTAATGGAGTACAATTTGTGTGGCTAAAATGGCAACACAAAAGTCCAGCAAAAGATTGACAGATTCCAGCTAATTTAGGAGCCATGCATGAATCACTTCTTGTGACATGTTTATTTGTTGTACATGGCACAATCTGGATTTGCGCATGTATTAGAAACCATGACAAAAACAAGAATAATTAGGGTTTAAGGAGATCAAATCTCACTTTGGGGTGAAGCAAGTTGATGTGTTGGGACCATTTTTATGGCTTTTTTTTTTGCTTTGCTTTGTTCTTCAATTATTATGCATGGGTTGGGACTTGGGATATAAGAAGAGTTTGTACATCATTGTCCTACCGACAAAGATTAGATACATTTTTCTTTTTTGCATATAAGTTCACCTTTTAAGATTCCTAATTGAAACAAAATTATTAATTGGTGATGGGATATAATATAGGTTGAATATTTCAATAGAGTTAAAGTTCGGGATAGTCTGGGCTCAATTTCAAACACATCCTTTCAAGAGACAAGCAGATTTGAATTGAATGAAACTGAATTAGATTGAAGTAAAATTAAGTACACAATTTTGTTCATTTAAGTCATATTCCAATTCAGTTGTAATTCAGAGAATTTTAACAGAGTTAAAGTTCTGGAAAAAATCGATCCTGTTTCAAACACATCCTATTTAACTTATTTGAACACAATAAAATTGAACTCAACTGATTTAAATTGAATTAAATTGTTGAAAAATGTGTATTCAAAATTTACTGCAGCTTGGCAACCTGGTAAAACATGAGCAATTGGTAAAACAGTAAAATCCAAATCTTAATACAGCTTGGCAAGCATCAGATTATTTAGTTAGATTTGGTAGAAGCTACCAGCAGCTACTAAATATTCCTCCACGATTTTCTTCGCCTACGAAGCTTTCCTCTGAAACACAACAGAAGCCATCAATAGTACTCATTTTTAAAAATATTTCTTTTCCTTTTTATGTTTTCAATGCATGAGACAATAAATACATTCAATAGTACCACAAAATGCCAAAAAGAAAACTGAAATATCACCCCTGCCTCCTCAGGAAATTTATGTGTAGAAAAATATAAGTATTTAATCAGTTTAAATTAAAAGAAACAGGTAAAATGAGAGTAATCTAAGTACGATGAACGGATATAAAAGTGGAAATGAAAGTATTCGTCTAAACAATCAATTTCTCATTTTTCATTTTTTAAAAAATACACTATTTTATTCGGATCAAACTTTTTGGAGTTGATGTAAATTATGTTACGTTACATTGATTAATTCTGCTACGTCTGCTACCTGAAATTATTTTACTACAGTCATATAGGGTGTTTGGTAATTAGCTGATAGCTGTTAGCTGTTAGCTGAGCTGATTTGACTAACTGATTGTATTAACTGTTTTGACTAACTGATTGTATTAGCGAATTGTATTAAAGTTTTTGGTAGAATTAGCTGATAGTTGATAGTGGTTTCTTTAATAAACCAAGTAAAATGATGTTAAAGGACATAACACATTTTGCTTGATCAATTATATGTAATACAGTAATATTGATCTATAATATTTTTATCAAGTATAAAAAAAATTAGTTATGAGTATTTTATATTATAAGATTTTTTATATTATAGGTTGAACATTAACATCATTTATGACAATTTGAAATATTCAAATAAGCAAAAAAAATGTTAAATGTCATGCTATAACTAATATTTGGTTTTTAAAAAAATAGTAGCATAATTATCATTAATTTTAAATTATTAATTAACATACAACCAATATTTTGAATTAAAATTATATTTTTTTGAAGTCAATAATAAATATGCTACACGAACGTATGTACGTATAAAATATCTAACTAGTTAACTTTCAAAATATTTGACACGCGTATAAAATGATTTTTAAAGTAGAAGAAATCAACGATGAAAGTTAAATTAAAAGGTCTGATCGACTTAGAAAAGAAAAAAAAATTACACAAATTATGTGGTAAAATAAGGATAGAAGTTTCATTTTAGATAAGAAATACAATCAGCTCTTTTGAAAACGCTCATTTTTTAGGTCCAAACATCTAATTAAACAGGTCTTCACCAAACACCTCCATAATATATTTCTGAAAATATATCATTAATTGAGTGGAGTATCTTTTGAAATATCTGGCGTGTAATAGTACTGTACAGTAGTGAGAAATGAGATCAGATAATAGTAGTATCTCCGTGACAAAATGCAAAGATCCAAAAAAGTTACTGACAGAAGAAAGCAAAAAATATCGAGTAGTAACTTTAGCATTTTCATCCAGTTTCAAACGAACTACTATTTGACCGGGTTATTTTCTTCTACTTAACTTATTTAAACTAAAATTAACTATTTTACATTAATATAAACATATGAAGAAGACAAATTTAAGGCTAGTGAACAGGTTGAGATCGGTCGAGTTTGCAAATATAATAAAATATAATTTTAAATTTAAACAGTGAACGAGATTGAAAATATTTAAAATACAATATTTGGATGAAAGGTCGCAGGTAGACTAGTGTCAGTTGAGTATGCAAATAAATGTTGATCATCTCACTTTTAAGCATGACCTTCTTTTAGTTTATTATTGCTGATATTCTCACTTTCAAGTTTCAAGCATGATCTTCTTTCAGTTTATTATTGCTGATCTTCTCACTTTTAAAATTGATCTTTTACATACTATTAAGAATGATTATTCAGTACCAACCGAGACAAGTTACTATTGAGAATTTGTCCATTTTAATATGTCAAAATACCGATTTGGCTTGATTTAATGCCCTCCATGTACTATTTTGTTTTAATAAAAAACGCCATATATACTGTATTTAGGGAAAAATGAAAATGTAACAATTAGAATATTGAAAAAACTGGTACAGTAAAAAGAAGGCGACAAGATGAGAATATCATTGAAGTGTTGAGTTGACAGAACAAGGTTAACTTTCAGAAAAACCAGACTTTAGATTTATAGTATTTTAGTATTTTATAAAGAGAAAATCTTGTGTGATACATGTCCTTGTGGAGACAAAGAGCAGGGGAATGAACATTTACTATTTCTGCTTAATCTTTTAGTCAGTTTGTTTGATCTTTCAATTAATGTGCTTGATTATTTTTGTTTTGCCTTAATTTTTCAGTTAATTTGATCTTCAGTTCAATTTGTTTGATCTTTCGGTCAATTTCCTTGATCATTTCCTTGGTCAATTTCACCGACGACAAATTCAATCAAGGAAATCGGCGGGTTTAAAGCTCACCAATGACAAATTCAATTAATAACAGTCTCATATAATCTTTGGTCTCAATGGAGACAGGTCTCAATTGAGAATTAGTATTTTATAAAATAGGATGGGAATTTATTAGGGAGTTGAAAAAGGAAGGGTTGTCTTTGCTGACTTTAGGAAAGAGGAGAGATGGACCTTCTTCCACAGCTATCTATCTACACTACACCTCTCTACGTCACGTCCATCATTGCCCATTTGGCTTTGCCCTAATTTACTTCTTCCTCGATTTTTTCCATGCCTTGGACTTTAGAATTACGACACTGCATTGGGAACTGGTATATATTTTAGTTCAGTTTTTAAATTTCCAAAATAGTTGCATTTGAGTAATCCTTCCGTTTCTACCACTTTGTCACATATGCCAATATGATTTGTTAGGAGCTTAAAAACTTCTCTATATTATCTTTAATAAATAATAAAATTTATACTACTACAATATTATACTAATCAACTAAATACTAAATATAATTTAAATTAACCATCTATATAGTAATCATAGGTAAAATATCATTTCTTTCTCTTTATCACTTTTTTGTTGGCACTATTCACAGTGCCAAAGTGAAAGAATGAAAGAAACAGAGGGAGTATAAAAAACTATTCAAAAATTGACGTAGGAATCATATCGTATGATCGTATCATATTAAATCTTTTTGGAACGAAAATTATACCAAAAAACATATACAAAGTCTTGGGTGAGACCGTCCTACCATAAACTTATGGTAGGACGAATGATAGTTCATGTGTTTAATAGATTTGTTCATGTGTTTCACAGTTTTGTTCATGTATTTCACAGTTTTGTTTGTTATAAGCTGGATTCATGTGTTTGACAGATTTGTTCTTGTGTTTCACAATTTTGTTTGTTATAATCTGTAACAATATGTAAATGAATTAACAAAGATGTGAAACACATGAATAAATCCATTAAACACATGAACTATCATTCGTCCTACCATAAGCTTATGGTAGGACGGTCTCACCCAAGACCTTCTCAAAAACATAATTCATCACTAGTACTAATGTACTAGCATCATGCTGGTTCGGACATATAAGATCGTTTAGATTTTTGAAAGAACATCATCATCATGGTGAATTCCATATTTGTGAGAATTTCATAGTACAATATTTCAATCGCGTCACCTAGCGATATTTTACCAGTGGTATTCATTATACTGTCATTGTAAATTGAATTTGACCTATATATAATGACCTATTTTAAGTTGTAATGCAAAAAAAAATCAATGAATCTATTTATACTCAGCTACAAGCCTCCAAACTTCAAAAAGGGTAGTAATTTAAATCATAAAGATTACACTCACGGGTGCAGTTTAGTGGTTGAGACATTGGTTCAATTGTCCTGATATTGTGAGTTCGAGCCTCAACAACACCGGTGTGAGGATTTCTTTGTTTCAAGAATCTCTTGTACGAAATCTGCAGTGGGTGATGCAGGTCTGATCACAAAGATTCATGACTTGTTCAACCGAATAATTAAATCAATGCAATAAAATTGTGAAAGGCTTTAGACTACCGATGCTTTGAGCATAAATACAGAAGACCAAAATCTACAAATTCCCAGAAAAAAGTGGGTAATTCTAGAAAGCATGTCGTATTGGTCAAAATAAACAAGAATAAAAATGTGCTAGGACTTGCCATGCCTGTCCTTGTGTTTCAACCACATTTTCCTACAACTACTCTCGATGACATGACCCTAAAGTTACGTAGTACACTATTCTTCTCTAGGGTACCCTACCCAAATTTAATTATTTTGGTATTTATGCAAGCAATAAAAAAAATATGCACAAGTTTTCACTTCGTTGTCTTCACCTGCATCGAAAAACTTTGCACACTAATGGAGTGTTTAGTGTTGAAAATAAGAGTTTGATTATGTTTAACTTTTGTTACCCACTTAAACATGGCATTCTTATTAGCAATATTAATTTTGTTTTTTTGACATTATTGATGTGCAAGTTCTAAATACTAACCGAAACATAATAATTTATCATCAATTTTTAAATACTAACCGAAAGTATTTTTGTGGGAATTCTTTATTCATTTCAATTAAAACTCATTAATTGATTTAGTTATCAGTGAAATAAACAAGTTAATATTAGATGTTATTTCAAAATGTGTTTAGTTGGATGCAAAATTAATAGATGGAGGCGTGCATGGGAAAGCTTTGATTTCGAAGCCACATGGCACGTGAATGAATCGTAGGCATTGATGGTATCGAGGGTTAGTTAATTAACCTGGATTACATGTAGCCCGGAGAAGACAGAAGACAGAACACAAAACACACTCTCTTTTGGATCAAATTCCCACACACTAATGCATGAGTTAGTTGTGCATTAATTTTAATCAACCTTTGCCACTTTGAAGTTTGCTCTTTGATTTCCGTGACTCGGCAACCGAGTCATGCATGTGTCCGGACTCCGGTGAGTATTATATGCATTAAAATTGAATTTATAGAGGTAGCTAGGAGGGACCTAAACAAATTAAACTCATTTTAATAAACATTTAATACTAATTCTCAATTGAGACATGTCTCCATTGACACCAAAGATTATATGAGACTGCTATTGATTGAATTTGTCGCTTGTGAGCTTTAAACCCACCGATTTCCCCTGCTCTTGGTCTCAATAAGAACAGGTCTCACCCAAAACTTTCTCATCATTTAAAATACATATTGCAATAGTGGAAGATTTTCAAATTACATGACTTTTTCTATAACTATTGGAGAAAAACGAAGAATTTCTGAGTTAAGATCACAATTGGGCTTCGATTTCTAGAATCAGATCCTAATGACGGAGATTCTATCAATCTTAGAATCTCCATCATCCACTGGGCCACTGTCTTTTTATCCCTGTAGACTGCATCGGGCAAGGCATGAAGCAGTGTGAAACTTATGGATGCAAAATAAATAATTTTTAAAATGTTAATTGTGTTTCTAGTCGATTGGATTGCAGTTGTTATCATCGGATTCAATTATGTGTACAAAACACAACATGAAAAAGATGAAAAATGAATGTTTGAGAAGAGATATGGCGTGAAAGACAACTTTGTAAACCCAGAATTTGGAGACCTAAAGATGACAAAAGTTTGGGTAACACAAAGTGAGATTTGTGAAGCCCCATGAGGGGTTTGCTCATTTTCCCATCGCAATTTGACTAATTTTATCATTAATTTATCTAATCAACTTACCTTGAGATGCTTCTCTCTTGAATCTGTCCACACTATATTAAGGGATTAGATCTCTTCTGTTTCAATTATTTTGTACTATATATCTATTTCATAATGCATAATTAACTAAGCACACAAGATGTCCCCACTTCTTTTCTTACCTCACAATCATCTTATATCCAAAAAATTTGGAGGCCTAACTATTTTTTTATGCACAAACACGTATATACAAGGAAATTTTATGGTTATCATTAAAAATACAAATTTACACAATGATATTATTTAATAAAAATTGAAAATAAAGATAAAATCAAACAAATAAGTTAAAATACGGTTCAAGAATCATTAGGATTTCTTTTCAACTGCTATCTTTCGATGCGGTTCTTGTAAATTTCTTTTCTTTTTTGTCATTTTAAGAGCATGGGGAAGCCAATATACATCCCCACCAATGGTGGTTTCAATTAAAAATTAAAAATTAAAAAATAAGTTAAAATACTTGATAGAGCTTAAAATATCATCAAGTAAAGTTAACGTGAAATTACGCGCATCATCAAAGTTGCCTAGCCTTATCTGTTTTACGGAGGGTTCACACTCATTTTTTAAATAATTTTAAAATTGAATGTGTTGGAGGTTCCATCTCTATGTACACGCCGCTACTAATTTATTTATTTATTAAACTTATTGACATATACAAAAAAATTCATTTTTTTGAACTAGTATTCAAATGTCACTAATGGAATTGTTCTTAAATTCGAAATTGAGGAATAATAAACTTCACAACCTTTAAAAAGGAATGTGAACATGATCTTTAGAACATTGGCTTGTTGAAAATGTTGCCTAGATTAATAGTGTAAGTTTGAAGAATCACTATTCAGATATCTTGTGTTCATGGGGAAAATATTTGGTCAAGATCTTCTTTCATAGGTTTAGGATTCTACCATAGCCATATGGTTGCTTATGTAATATTTATAAACCTTAATAATATATAATATGAACCCAATATTTTAATCACGTAAGTGAAATAGGTACTAGTAGCTATAGCTTTGGTTCAACATGAACATGCATGAGAGATGACATATTCAAACCTAATGTCACATGCAAAGATCATATAAAATTAGGATTAAATTAAGGGATTGATTAACTTAATGATGGAAATGGGGATTCTTACGTGTGAAATTGTAAAATGATAATAATAATTTGGACCCAATTGTGGAATATTCGCACGCTTTAGACCATTTGGATTAGATTAGTGTCACTAATTGCAAAGGTCATGTGAGAAGATCTTGGGATTGAGCTTCTCTAATCTCCCCATTTCTCCACTAATCATCTCATCTTTTTTTTCTTTTTCTTTTTTTTGAAGAAAATCATCTCATCTTTCTTCATTCTCATCTTACGTCACATTTTCACAGGAGATCATATACTTAATTGAATGAGATAGATCATATGAAACGGGCCTCACTTGAATATAAAGCCCAAGAAACTTGTTTTATTTGAATGGGTTACTAAGAATTCATGCACAACCAAATAGTTTGGGCTTTCTAATGTCTAAGCCCGAAAGTCACTAGACCTGTAATTGGTTCCAACTTCCAAATGCCCAAATTAGAAAGTTTAAAAGTATAAAAAATGTTTTTTACTAAAACTTTTAGATAAGAAATTAATGGTCACATTTTAGGTAGCAATCATATTTGACTGCATATTATTTATACATTGTTCGGATAATATTATTCAATGTAGTAAAATACTAGAACTCGTCATAATATTGGCATATATGATTCAAATTGAGTCAATTGCCCTCTTTTTTTAAAAATATATAGTTTGAATTAAGTTCCAGACTAACGCCCCCCCACCCAACCCCAAAATTGTCGTAATCCAATGGGAAAATATATATATTTTTAAACTTATTATACGCAACAATGTTTAACAATAAAAAGTTAATGTAGAATTTAGTTAAATCTGAAACATTCATTTAAAAATTATTGAAGCATTCATACTTTAGACATAAGTGATGAGCACACCACTTCATTTTCTTTCAGCAATTAAAATTATAATTCTAATGCACTTATTTTACTAAAACGTCGTGAATTCGGCTATCAAACACATTTAGGCCTGTTTACCGGAGCTTATCTGTAGATCAGTTCAGTTCAATTCAGTTCAGTGAAAATGCAATTTGATGAAATTCAGGTTAATTCAGTCATGCTGATTCCATTTTTCAATACATCAATTTTCACTTCAGTTCAGTTCAATTCAGTTCAGTTCAGTTCAGTACATCAAGAAATAAGCTCTAGTAAACAGGGCCTTAACAGATTAAGTATTGCAATTATTCAATTAAGACATTTCACTAATTTGTCGGGTCAAGTAACTTTAAATTTTAATTAAGTATTAATTCAATAAAACACGCATTCACTCCCCCGACTTTCCCATGAGAGAATCAGAGCCCGCCTTCATCCTAAAACCTAGAATTTTTCCGGCCAATTCACGAATGATTGTGCAGATCTTCCTAGTCGGATCGTACATGGATTATACTCAATCACTAATAATTAGTGGTTTAACATTGAGAGAGGTTGAAAAACCGATCCAAATCATTCTCCGTTTGAGAGATCTAAGATCTGCAGAGGCTGAGATGGCTACGTCTCCGCCGGTGGGAGCGGGTCACGTGGCGATCAAGTCTCCCGCGGCTCGGCGATTCGATGAGGTTATTCCTAAAACCAGGGGGTTCAGGCAAGGTTTTTCGGCGAACCAGCAACTAGGCGAGAGATCCGGTTTTGTGCAGATTATTGGTGATGCTTTCCTGTTGGAGCCGCGCAACACCGATGGTGGCAATTTGCTGGTGGAGCCGCGACACAACTTTTTGTTTCTGCAGGTTTCGCGTGTGTGGTTTATGAGAGTGCGGTTCGCGTGGAGGGTTCTGGACATGGGGCGACATCACTCCTATGCACGGCGTCACTCTGTGCACGCGTCTGTCATGTTCGCACGACTATCTGCAGGCTCGCATCACACACCTTCGGGCGGGTCTGGGCTCGCAAATTTTGCAATACCCGTGCACGGGTCGCCTGGGCACCAGTTCGCAGGTCAGCGTGACTTTATGGTGGAGGTAATGGTCTTTGATGAAGGCTCGGGGATGGATTCGTCGGCCCTGCAGAAGCTCAAGGGAAGTGATGATGCACTACAAGAAATTTGGTCTTTGGTGACCAAAACTTTAGTGACCAAAATTATTTTGGTCACCAAAGGATTATATAGTGACCAAAAGTTCTGGTCACATAAATTTGGTCACCAACCGAAATTTTAGTGACCATTTTAAATTTTGGTCAGTAAATTGGTCACCAAAGGCCTCCTGATATTCGGTCACTAAAATTTATAACTGTTTGGTGACCAAATTTGGTGACCATAATTAGTTTGGTCATTAAAAGATGGCAGGTGACCAATATTTTTTGTCACCAAAAATATGGATGATTTAGTGACCACATATTTTGTCACCAAATCTATACCGTTGGGGGCTTAATTTTCTTTCTTATAAGAACATTGGGCCAATAATTTATGGGCAACGGTTTTTGACCATCAATTATAAGCTTTACAAAGGATTATGACTAAATTACATATTCAGATTATTTAAAAAATTTGTATAATTTTTAATTTTTAATTTTCAAAATTTTAAAATTATTATTAACGAGAATTTTTCATTGATTTTTCCAGACAAATTAGTAAAAATGGTACATCATAATCACAATACTTTTGACTAGCAGACATTTTGTATGATTACAGAGAATTTTATAGTTCCATTGTATTAAAAAGCACAAGTGAAGGTCGTTTTGGTTTAAACTAGATAATGAGATTATAATATAGGGGTGAAAATTAAAGAAGTAATAACATATATTTACAATCTAGGAAACATTGTTGGTTAACTCATTAAACATTAGACTTATATCTCCAATTCCTTTCATGCTGAATTGATGAAGTAAACTAAACTGATTTTGATGAATGTGTTGATATATATTATTAATATAACTAAATTTAAATTACACAAAATTAGAGCATGACAAGCATTGCACTATTATAGGTCATGTCCAATTCAGCCGAGATGATTCTGGATGTAGATGATCGATGAGATGATTGGTGCTGAAAGTAGATGATTGCTAGGTGCTGAAAACATATGATGATTATGAGTGCTAGCTACGTGGAAGTAGATGATTGATGCTGAAAGTATAATTAGGCCATGTTTGCCAGAACTTATCTGTAGATCAGTACAGTTCAGTTCAATTCAGTTCAGTTCAGCGAAATGTAATTTGATGAAATTCAGGTTAATTTAGTCATGCTGATTCCATTTTTCAATACATCAATTTTTACTTCAGTTCAATTCAGTTTAGTTCAGTACCATCAAGAAATAAGTTCTAGCAAACAGGGCTTTAATGTTGAAAGTAGATGATTACGTACATATGAAAATTAATGATTAGAATAAGTTGAACTGAACATGGCAATAATGTTGTACGGCCCTGTTTACTAGAGCTTATTTCTTGATGTACTGAACTGAACTGAACTGAATTGAATTGAATTGAACTGAAGTAAAAAATGATGTATTGAAAAATGGAATCAGCATGACTGAATTAACCTGAATTTCATCAAATTACATTTTCACTGAACTGAACTGAACTGATCTACAGATAAGCTCTGGTAAACAGGGCCTACATCTCATTAAACATTAAGTTGTAATTAAAAAAGTAAGTACTCTTAGGCCCTATTTGCTAGAGTTTTTCTGTAGACCAGTGCAGTTCAAATACAACAAAAGCATGATTTCATTCACTTCAATTCAATTCAGTACAAAAAAAAATAAGTTCTAGCAAACAGGCCATACTTACCACACACACACACATGATCCCTTGAGCAATCAAATTCACATTTTTTACATTTTTAATATAGTGGAAGTGTATTAGATTATTTAAAAAGAAAGTGGACTGTTGCCTTGTTTGATAGAGTTTAATTGTTACTGAACTGAACTGAACTATACTGAATTGAAAATAAATGTATTGAAAATTTTTTCAGCATGACTCAATTAATCTGACTTTCATCAAAATTGTATTTCACTGAAATGAATTGAACTGAACTGAATTAAATTAAATTGATTTACTGTTAGCATACAGGGTCTGCATTGTTTGCAAAATTGAACCAAATTAAATTTATTAAGAAAGAACTAAATTTAATGTATTTAAATATAAAATTAGTAAAATTAAAATAATCTCAATGAATATGCGAAAATAATGAAGTAGGCGAAAATAATGAAGTTGAACAGCACTAAGGCAAAAATAATGAAAAGTTAGGCGGGAAATTTAGCGCCCAAGTAGTTGATAAATTAAAAACTGAAAAAAATAAGTTGACCTTGACTATTCATCTAAAATCTGGACAATACAAGGAAAGACGGAAAAAGAAAGGGTAGAAAAAGCCAAGGGTTTCTGGGACCTATGGAGCCTTCCGCAATTTGGTCTCTGGAACGGCAATCTCTTTGAAACTTTACCATCTCTACTGTTGCGTTCATTTGAGATAATTTATCAATACCGCTGCTCCACATAGTGCTGTTCTTCCGAGGTAATTTAATGTTTGATTTTTGTTTTCTTAATTTTTTTGATTCGAAGTATGAAATTGAAACTCTCTTTTTGCTTTGGGAAGTTTGATTTGGGTTCGATTTATTAGTCTAAACATGGTTGACAAGTTAGAGTTTGTAGAATGATAGAATCTCTTGAAATGCTATGCTTATTTTACATGAACTTTTTTTTCTTTGTTGCACATTTAGATATAAGTGGTATTATAATGGACAAATCTTGGATTGAAATTTCCAATCGAACACAAGACAGGAGATATAAGATGGGTGTTGAAGCATTTCTGGCTTTTGCTTACAGAAATAAGATAGACTTGGATAACATACCTTGCCCTTGTAGAAAGTGTAATAATTATCGGAGTTGGTGTAGGGAGAGTGTGTTTAAACATCTTCTGCAATGGGGTATGTCATCTGAATATATTGAATGGATTTATCATGGTGAGAATAGTTCTAGTGATCATGTTGATAATGATCCAAACCACGAAACAAATGACATGGAAAACGATGAGGGGTTCGATGATGGTGTAGATGACCTGTTAAATGACATAGGTATGGGTAACTAGGGTGAAAATTGGCAGTCAAATGAGACTGAAAATTCTGAATCCAAACCTGAAAAAGATTTGTTTCATGTTTTAGTAGGTGATTCTCGTAAGCCTCTTTGGGATGGGTGTAAATTTTTTTTTGTGATGATACAGGAAAATGGGAACTCTAACAGGATATGTTCATAACACTGCTAAGCCAGAAGGGTGCATAGCCGAGAGATATATGGACAGGGAATGTTTAGCATTTTGTGCTATGTATATGAGCAGCATTGAATCTAACCTCAAACGAGCTGAGCGTAACGACAAGGTTAACAATAGATAAAGTGGCATTAATATTTTCTCAAGCACTGCACGCACTTTGGGGGGTGCAAGGTCTTTTAACATTGAAGAGAAAGAACTTTTCAAAATTAACTTGTACATTTTGCAAAATTGTGATGAACTATAAGAAGTAATCAAGTAAGCTTACTTTATTTTCACTCACTTGTTTCATTTCAACTGCTGGTATCATTTATTATTATGCTACAAAAACTACAATCATGTTTTCTGCTCCTTCATTAGAAAAATCCAAGCTTCGCTGATAATCGTTCAATGGAGACTACAATCAACAAGACCCTTAGCAGTCTCCACAAGAATACACAACACAGATTTCACAAGTACTACAAAACCTTCTCTTCCAAAGAAGAAGCAATTAAAAATCCATACAAAGGTTTTGAGGTCAGTGATGAGAAGAAGGAACAATGGAGAATGTTATGTGAAAGATTTGATAGCCCCGAGTTTAAGGTTAGACTTTTTTTCTCTTATTATCATTTCTCTCTTGTTTACACATAAGAGCATTCTAAAAAAATATATTATGTTAGGACTTCAGTCCCAAATAATAGTTTATACTTATTAGACTATTTTAACTGTTGTAATGTTAAAGTTAGAAAGATAGTATAAGTCACAGTGCTTTGTTTGGTTGGAGCTTTTTCTACTAACTAAATGGGACTTTTTTAGCAAGTCTTTTAGCTGATATATAATTATTTATGTATTCGCATGTAATTCTTTAATGATCAGGCTTTGAGTGAAAAGAACAAAACCAATCGTTCCAAAAATAAGATTGCATCAACAAATGGTTCAAAATCTCATGCTCGAAGCATTGAAGAAATGGTTAGTTACTAAAGTCCTTTGAAATGTCAGTTTAGAGTAAATGTACATTTTTTTCTGGAATCATGATCTTTATAAATACTTCACACTTTCCAGAAAACTGGTGGATTAATGAAAAATGCCATTCAACTTTGGGAGGAGTTGCACTATTCCACAAGATTGAAAGGACCTGTCAATGAAGATGCCAAGCAACTCTTGGCAAATTAATACTTATCTTCAGTTCATTCATTAATCACTAGACCTCTTAATGATACTTATCATTTATCATTTATCGTTGTCAAGGTCACTGGTAAACTTCCTGGTCAGCCTAAGTATCGGTCCAAGAAACTGGCTAAGCTTAACCATCAGTTTCAAGTGCAATTGGAGGCTGAAAAACAAAAGTCACTAGAAGTTGCAGCGGAGAACACGCGCCTACAAACTAAAGTTGATCTAATGAAGTCGAAAATGGATATTTTGATGGCTGAATATGAGAACAGAAAAGGTTCAACAGGTGGAAGCGATTCACTTTCATTTGACACTGATGAGTCAGAAGTAAGTAAATTTTTCCTTTGAACAAAAATATATAAGTCCATCTAATTTTATTTTTATGTCTATGTGTTTAAATTATTTCTACCTCTATATGTGCAGTTAGATTTTTTTACATCTATGTAATAGCATTGTTTGTCTGCACCTTAGCTGGATATAAAGCTGAATCTATATGCTCTAGGTCTGCCACTCTTTTTGGATCTTTTACTTTGCCCTCAAAAGTTATTCCAATTCTGAACTTTCATACCAGCCATATTGTGTGATATATCAATTCAATGACTGCCTTGTCTCGTGCTTATTTGAACCAACTCTAAAACAATCCTTGAAGGATGTTAGAACTCCTTGGTTAAAATCAAACCGTAGAGATGAAGCTCTTATCTGGTTTCTTAAAATTTATTGTGATCCAGTAGCTTATGAAATAATACTTGCAATTTTATTTTTCAGTGAATCATCATGATACATTCCGACGGAAACCGTTGCATTAAAGCTGCAAATATTTTGGCTTGTAGGTGCTCTTTTGGCTTCAAAGACTTGGTACATCTATACAACCATCCTCTTTTGAGATTACCATCCTTGGTAAATATGTAGCTCGTTTATCATATTTTGTCGTAGCTATGTTAGTTCGTACTTTGTTTTGGAATAGTGGCACACCTACCATATATTAGTGGTAAGGACACTTAATTGGCATTAGGAATCTAGTGATATGCAAACTATATGAGGGATGGTTGTATCTTCTCTTTTTAAGTAAGAGAATTGAAATATTGAAACATATTGCAATGGTTTTTTACATATGTGTGTTTGAATGTTGGTTGTTAATTACTAAGTAGAGTTTGGTAATCATAGATGTTCTCACAATAATGGTCACTAACGGTATGACAACAATTAGTCAACCAAAATTTAGTGACCATAAGTTGACAAAAAATTTGGTCACTATTACAAGATATGAAAGGAAAATTTTATGACCAAAATTCTGGCCACCAATTCAAGAAATGACATCTACGATTGAGTGACGAAAATATTGGTCACCAAATCATGTAAACATAGCCATGATATGGTGACGAAATTATTGGTCACCAAATCATGTCCCATACCCATGATTTCGTGACCAAAATATTAGTCAGTAAAGCATTGCACGAATTCCATGCTTGAACTCTTTAGTGACCAAATGAAGAAATTTAGTGACGAAAATTATTGACGAAATATTTGGTCACTATTTAGTGACGAGTTGACTTTGGTCACCAGATTTGCCTTTGGTGACCAAATTTAGTGACGAGGTTGAAAAATGGCCTTTCGTGACCGACCTAGGGTGACCAACTGGTCGAATCACTTTTTTGGTCACTAAAGGTCAAAGTCAACGGAAAATGGCCCTTTAGTGACCAAATTTGATCTGTCACTAAAGACCTAATTTCTTGTAGTGATGTGTTGCAACAGGAGATGGGTCTAGTTGATGGCCTAGTCGTGTTTGATGCTGCAGTTGGATTATATGCAATGAGGAAATCTGACATACTCGTGGGGAGTTCTAAGGGTAAAGGAAAGAAACTTGCGGGACATGGTAAGGTTCGCAGTCGAGGTAAAGGCCGCGGACAAACTGGTATGGCGCCATGACAGGACACGAAGGTGGTAGCCTTGAATGGCAAGAGGAAAATATTGGGACATAACGATGACGAGGGTCAGAATAGTAACGTCGGGACAAAGAAACTAAAAGCTAGCAAGCTTGTTGATGCTTCTTTTGGAGAATTGTTGACCAACATTCCGGCGGAGACTGGCATGGTATCCCAGTCCCGCCAAGATCCATGAGGAACCTAGCTTGAACTGTCGGGATGGTCTTAAAGCTGAACCAAAAGATCTCTTGACAGTTCAGGAAATGCGCACCATCGTGCGCCTATGTCTCTTTTTAATTTTTGTTATAGTTTCATTCCAGTCTTTTATTTTAGTATCAATAAACGACGAGGAGCTATATCTCGTTGCAGTAGGAGCTGATGCCCGAGGGTCTTCTGGAGGCATTTAATGGGAGAAAGAGGATGATGAACCCTTTTGGAATCCCTTCGCTGTAAGGAAAATTTGTCCGGATGTCGAGACAATGCCAATGGAGAAGTTCACATCTGAGTTAGGGATTAGTACATTTACAGGGCCATGTTGGTCGCCTTGTTTTTCAATATTTTATTTAGCTCAATCCCTTGGCGTTACTCACAAAGTCGAGCACCCTATAATCTTAACCATGTTCAATCGCGGCTGGACGATTGCTAATAATTTACGAAAGAAATAAATATTTTATCTTTAAAAAAATAAGTATTAATTCAATTAAATTTGAGCGTTAATTAAAATGCACCATGCGTTAATTTTGCAACTTTGAATTGGTCGTGTCTAATTTTTTTTAATGTCAAACTTTGTTAAAAATAACATTTGTCATTTACATATTAAAAATCAAAAACAATTTGTCGGGTCAAACAAATCTAATCATTTCAACAAATTCGGCTTTTCTATTTTCAAAAAAATGAAAAAAAAAAATCGGCTCTTCAAGTCAATTAACGGCTAGTTTTGTTCGTTTATTTTATATTTGGATCTCGACACGACTCCAACAAAATAGATTTGGGAGATGACAACTTATGTAAAAGTTGTATTCATAATCTATGTAACTTAAAAGTAGATGGTCATTAACTAGTCGCAAAAGTATAAAGATAAGTTTACTTTCCATGACTTATCGTTTTCAAAATGTAAGTTGAACTATGTGGTTTCATGTTTTAATTTCACCCCATTCTCATGGGGCAATGCTTAAGGGAGTGATGGGAACATACAATCGACAAGTGTACCACGAGAGTCATACTTCACTAAAAAAACAAGTGTGATTTACGCACCTATTTGCTTTATTTACAAGGTTATATTGGGTGGTTCTATTTGATGGGATTCCAGCGTTCTAGCGATCATGTGACATTTCTGGTGGTGACATGGAGGGTCTAACGGTGGCCTAATAGTGGGGTGGTGTCGCGGCAGTGGTCAGACATGGTTGTCAACGATGAAGTTATGGGTGTCACTGACGAGGTTTTGGCATCGCTGACAATGGGGGATTGGTCATCAACAATGAGATTGGATAACCAATGGTGTAGTATTGTTCGACAATATTAAAGTTGGAGTCGATGAGGTTGAGGTTTCATCGGTATTTAGGTTTGTAGTTGACGTTGAGGTTTGGTTCAGGGCTGAGGTTTGTGCTAACATTGAGGTTTGACCAATGATTTGGGGCAACGTTAAAGTTTAGGTTGTCATTGTTGAGATTTCAGCTTTAGCAATAGCGGGGTGTGAGATTGTTGCAATGTGAGTTTGTTGCAAGGTACTATAGTAGATAATGAGATAAAACAATTACGGGAAGAATAAGGAGAATGGACTAATTTTTACTTTTTTACCCGAATTATTATTATATTATATTTTGTCACTTTCATCACATTAAGGCCCTGTTTACCAGAGCTTATCCGTATATCAGTTCAGTTCAGTTCAATTCAGTTCAGTTCAGTGAAAATGTAATTTGATGAAATTCAGGTTAATTCAGTCATGCTGATTCCATTTTTCAATACATTATTTTTACTTCAGTTCTGTATATCAAGAAATAAGTTCTAGTAAACAGGACCTAATTGTGTGACAAAATAAAATAAAAATTCAATTAAAAGAAGCCAAATAATTCAATTTGTGGTCTCATATTTATTCACGGATTCTATTTCCTCACATTAAAACCGGTTTAGCTCGTTTCCTCTCCCTGATTTCTCCCCCGTTCTCACTCACAAAACCCTAACCACCCCCACCACTCCCATCACCATCATGCGCGTGTAATTAGTCAAATTCACCGCTGTTGTAATTACTGTGCTCTGTAACTGCTGCTGCTTCAATTGTTGTAACAATGGAGGAATTAGCGGACCAGAACAAGCTTTTTGTCGGCGGCGTTTCCTGGGAGACGACGGAGGAAACCTTGAGAGCCCATTTTGAGAAGTACGGCACCGTTCTACACTCTGCCATCGCAATGAATCGACTCACTGGGGTCGCCAGGGGCTTTGCTTTCGTCACCTTGTCCGACCCGTCCGAGGTTGAAGCTGCCCTCAAAGCCACCCATGAACTCTGCGGAAGAACGGTTCGTGATCAGTCGAATTTTTGGTTGATTGTTTTGTTTATATTACAATGCAGTAAAAGTCGGATTTTTTGGGCAATTTGTGTTAATGTTGTGTTTTTGGGTGGTTCTAGTTGATAATTTTGTTTGTTTAAGTCTTAATTTTGATGTAGGGTTCGTTTTCTATGTACTTGTTTTATTCGTTTTTACCTAGGTTAATTATATGCAAGTTATGTTTTTGGTTAGGCCATATGTTCTCTTAGACTCAACTTCAGTCAGTCACATCACATAGAATTCAGTTTCATTGTAATTAGCTCAGTTAAGTCTCAACATGAATTTTTGAGATTCAATGTTGTATGTACCTATGTTGAAATGGCTATGTTTGAGGTGGCTATGTTGAAATTGCGTTGAGGTTTTTGCTGCGATTTCAGGTAGAGGTCAAGAAAGCGATCCCAAGGGGTGAGCATCAACCGAGCAAACATAGGAGTATTTATAGGTCTGACCAGCCATTCAGGACGAAGAAGGTCTTTGTAGGGGGGTTATCAGCTACCCTAACTGACGATGAATTCAAGAACTACTTTGAGAAGTATGGTAGGATTACTGATGTTGTAGTGATGCGTGACGGTACAGGCCGGCCTAGAGGTTTTGGCTTCATAACTTTTGCAACAGAAGATGCTGTCGAGCAGGTTTTGCAGAACAATTTTCACAAACTGAGTGACAAATCAGTGGAGGTCAAGAGAGCCGTGCCTAAAGATAGCAGTTACAATGGTTATGTGTCTATTGCGAGGGCAGATAATGGTAATGGTAGAACTTCTGGGTACAGTCCTTATCAGGGGAATTACCCACCTTTCAGTCCTAGTGGCTATGGTGCTTCCCCGGCTTATGGACCTTTTCCGACTTATCCTTATGGACCTGGGTTTATTGGCGGGAGTTATCCGTACTCAGGATATGGGTATGGCTATGGGTATGGGTATGGCTATGGGTATGGCTATGGAGTTTGCCCGTGGATTGACATGAAGGCAGATGGTTCGACACCGAGCACTAACCCTCCTCCCTTTAGGATATGATCGACTCTCCTGCCTTTAGGATGACTGGCAACAAGGCTCTGATGTATAGATGACAATTGATTTCATACTTGTTGACGGGGCTAGTGGCACTTGATAGTTACATGGGATGGGATTGAGGAAGGTTGTCTGAAGGCAATAGTGTGTGTGTTTTAAATTATGACTTCTGCTCTTGAAAACAATTAACATCGCATGTAATGTATTTACTTAACTTGTGATTGATAATCTGGTTAACTCTCTGGTTTCGAAGTTGTTTCTTGTGCTGCTTTCTATACTATACTTTAGGTTTAGTTTATCTTGTTTTGGTTTGCACGGATTGTTTGTTCCATATGATCTCTTCGCTGGGAAACATGATGCTCTTCTTAATTGTTGTTGGATGGAAATGTAGGTCACTTGTTAATCTGTTTTTTCCAATGGCTAGATTTGCTTTGTTTCTAGGCTTTGTTTCTCGGTTTATTCATATAGAGGTGGTGCTAAAGCACATTTAGAAAGGTCAGAATGCTAGTCATTATATTCATCAGATTTCACCTTCTTGAAGTTTCATGATTGTAAATGCATATCAGATTTCTCGACGATGAAGCTGAAAAGAGTGATCACGATTGCACCGTAAACTACATTTTAATTGATTTCATAACCTTTTTTGTTTCTGAAGTTGAAAGATTGAAGTTTGAAGATTAGAAATCCGACTACACAATTGCCAACCGGTCAAAGTCTCTGTTTTGTGAACCATTGAATTTAAAAACCAAGTGACTGTGACTGTGACTGTGACAGCAACGTTTTCTGGCACTTGTTAACCTCCAAAAACGAAGTCCCCAATAAAAATTAAAGCCTCATTAGCGCCATATCCTTTCCCTTCTCGCACAACAGCCATACGCTTCGGAAAATCCGAGGTACCAGGTGTTCGATAATTTGCCTCGAAGAAACCGATGACTCTGATGAGCGGCCCAGCGGCAGCTGGCGGTGGAGCCGCCGCCGCTGCAATCTCATGCGCTCACCGGTGTCCCCTGAAATCCACTAACCCAATCGCTCCCTTATTCTCCCGCCAACGGAGGCCACGCAAGTACCAGTCCACTTCCACAGCCACAGTCCCTAAGCCGCTCACCGTCGCCAGCGCGGAGCCCACCGCCCAGACCACCGCCGATACTCCGCCGGCCGGGAGTTCTTCAGGCGGCCGAAACACGTCGGGAGTTGATAGTAATCCTATTACTTTAGTGGGGCAGGGAGATGTGCCACTGGAAGGTGTTATTCAGTTTGAAAATTCGTCTTCTTCTACAGCTGTTGCTGCCATTTCCAAATGGGGGTGAGATTTCTTGAATGCATTCTAGCTCTTTCTTTTGTTATCGCTCTGTTTTGGCTTTAATGTAAAATGGGGTGGCTGGAATTCAGGCGGGTAGCTCTTCTGGCTGGTGGAGATGTGTTAGCGTTGGTAATGTTCTCTGCCATTGGGAGATTTAGCCATGGTTTTCCTGTTTTCGACTTGGAGACTTTGAAAACTGCTGACCCTTTTATTGCTGGTATGTTCCGTTGCTTCCTCGTATAACGTCAGCATTTTAGATTATGTATAGCTAAAGCTATGAAAGGTGGATTTTTTGATGTCTTTACTTGTATAGCTTTACTCAGGGATCAAATTTAGCTAGTTTTGATTGAATGAATAGTAAAATTACAGCGTTTACAGTGTGCTTTTAAGTTACTGGAATGTGGAGTTTGAAATCTGAGTGCTGTTACCTCTACGTGTTTAGGTTGGTTTTTGGGGGCTTATTTTCTTGGAGGATTTGGGGAGGATGGCCGAGGAATGAATGGCAAAACCAATGCTATTACTGCCGCTGCCAAGTCGTGGGCTGTGGGTATACCGGTAAGTCCTAATGTTTGGTTGTAGGCTTGTAGCTGTTAACTTAGTATTGTATTACAATGCTGTGAGCTAAATTAATCTAAATGCTGACTAGTTTTGTTAACCTTTGGAAATCCTATCTTTATGAACGAGACATGATTCTGGCCTTTTGGAGGTTAGGACATAAAGCTTCTTTTTCTAGATTCTTAGTAACTAGGCTTTTGTTTTGGCTAGAGTACCATAGTGTATGAAAGAAACTATTCACCATAATTTGTGAAAGACCTCTCCAGGTTAATGATTCTTTTCTAGGTTTCTTCTTCCTTATCAAGATCATGATGCTAAATAGGTTGCTAAGATTGTATATATTGAATTGGTGTTAGTTAGTAACATTCCAGATTGCTAAAGCAAGAGAAATATACATGTTTGGAATTTAGTTTGAAGCAATAAACTTTTGTGTGATCAATTAAAAGTGAAAGGTAAAAGAATTTTTGCCTAAAATGAATGAAATCACCAGCTTGTTCAGTAACAATTGCATTTCATGCTCTGCATAAATGTAGAAGGATGAACATTGATTTGTTCCAGTGGAGTATTATAATAGCATGGTCAAACTGTTGACTGTTGTCGATGAAGTTTGGATATATAGGTTTTTGTTTGAAACTCGGGTCCACTTTTTACTTTTCTTTATCGTTAAAGCGCAACTGACTTCAGTTTTCGCCTTC
Source organism: Cruciata laevipes (assembly GCA_963678965.1). Classification (NCBI taxonomy): domain Eukaryota; kingdom Viridiplantae; phylum Streptophyta; class Magnoliopsida; order Gentianales; family Rubiaceae; genus Cruciata; species Cruciata laevipes. The sequence continues at coordinate 4,437,841 of OY787639.1, forward strand.
TTTGTTGACAGATCGGAATGTTAATACGGGCAGCATCTCTAGGACGTGTACCAGCAGCCAACTTTGTGGGTGTAACGATGGGCAGCACTGCTGTATTACTTATTGGCTGGAGAGCTCTGCTCTCTAGCTTGATAGCTCAAGACAAAAAAAGCAAGGATGATGCCTATAGAAGGGGGAACCCCTTTGAACTCTTTGAGGTATGCATTCATTCTTTTACACACTAAAGCCCAACTCTTGAAAAATCTTTCAATACCTATCCATCAGTGTTCTGGTCTCTTACACACTTTCGTGAACATATGATAAAGTACTTACCAGATGAAAGTTATGAGAGCCTCAGATCACTTCCACTTATATATGCATATAAGTAACATAGCAGCCTTGCAACAAAGGCTTATGCTTTTCATTACATCGAACCTATTGTATGTATTTATTAAAGAATGTCCTCTAAACCCCAAAAGTAGTCGCGCAACCTTTCACAGGGCAGAGACCATCAGATGATGGTCTGATATAATGTTCTCAAATTTCAGTTCCTTGCTAAATTATGTGGCTAGATGGACCGTAATTTCTGTTTCGAAGGACTTTCCTTCCAGTGTAACTTTCGTTGAAAGCATGATTTCTTATTAATATATGTCCACGATACTGAATTGGTGTGAGGAACCTGCATAAGATGGTTTGAACGTGGTCATAGGAGACTTTTAGATGATCAAGTACGTTGTTCAAAAAGTAAAATAAATTACTTGATAGGAGAGTATAAGAAAGACATTATGTTCACATGTAGATAACACATGATGTCTCAACCAAGCATGTGCATTATTCGAACACATGATTGTATAGATGAATAGTGAAGTTTTTAGTAGTTGCTTCTTGCTGATCTGCAACAATCTTTTATCTTTTGCAGTTGCTTACGTCTCTGGTTAGAAGGTGGTGAGAGTAGTAAGCTTGGTTCAAATTTTGCACTTGTAATTATTCTGAGAGCCACAACCACATTGATTGTAACGTATTCTGTAACAATAGATGTTGTACACTACAGTATAAGATCTATATAATTTAATTTTACGATAGTGTTGAGCTTGGGTTGTTCTGTAACTTGCTGAGTGTATCAGCATTCTCGAGGCAGCTCAATACAACAATTGTGAAAAATCAGAGTGTCCATTTTGTTCGGTGTTTGCGATGATATCATAGAAGCTTTTCTGAGCCGGAAAAAGCTCTCTGGTTCTGTCGAAAAGATTATTGAAGGATATCTCCATTCTGATCTAATATAAATTACTTTGAATGCTTCCGGACTTTCCTAATGTGAAATCTTATATAAAAACTGTTATTCCATAAAAATTGGAAAATCAAGAATTGCGGACATAGGCCCTGTTTACCAGAGCTTATCTGTAGATTAGTTCAGTGAAGTGAAGTGAAGTGAAAATGTAATTGATGAAATTCAGGTTAATTCAGTTATGCTGATTCCATTTTTCAATACATCATTTTTACTTTAGTTCAGTTCAATTCAGTTCAGTTCAGTTTAGTTCAGTTCAATTCAGTTCAGTTCAGTACGTGGTGGAAATAAGCTCTAGTAAACAGGGCCATAGTTTTTACATTTTTTTTTTTAATCTGATGTTATACTTCCATTCTTTTCTATTTTGTAAGATGTGTTTGAGATGTGATTTCATAACACTCCAAGATGGAATTTTTCGAACTCGCGCTTGATGTTTATCTTGATCTGCCTCCTCCATTTCACATTAAATTGCTCCGTGCAGATTGGTCACTTCAGATTTGAACTTAAACTCTTCTTGTTAGTTAGCAGCAGAGTGGTTTTCTTCTTAAAACTGCAACAAGAAGTGGTTGATTTCGGCGGGGTCCAGTTATTTTGGCCCAACCAACGAATTGGGTTATTTAGCCTTTTATTTTAGGATTCAAGCTGTTTAGGTGAGGGTGTGAAAACGGTGCTTGAATTTCAACTGTGTAGAGCTTTGATTGAAGAATAATCTTTCTCATTGAATGTTTGACTCTTAGGCATAAGTAGTACAGTACAACTTGGCCACAGCTTTTTCAGAGCAACAAAAGCCTACTACTAGCTGTAGTAGAGATGGTATAAATAGATTAGTAGCTGGAATTTGACATCAAATGGGGATGTCTTAGTAGTAGTATTAAATTAAGGTTCAAATAAATACCGTGGTTCAAATGTGTTACTACTATAATTTTGTATTATTGAGTTATTGTTTGATTCATATACCCCTTTGTTGAACTACAGCGTCGTTAATAAATATAAATAAAGTTATTGATAATAAATATACAGCATATTGAACGGCCGTAAATGAGATAGATGATATCTCACTTTCATTTTTGTTTATAACTTGATTTGTGTTGATCTTTTACATAATCAAGACATAATCATTCGATGTATTACTGTTGATCTTATCACTTTTGTGTTAGATCTTATCACTTTCAAATCTGATCTCTCTCGATGATTTGTACATATATAAAAAAAAGGGGGACTAAAAAGTGTAATGTTATAGGGCGGCGGAATAGCAGTGAACTGTGGTGAAAAAGTGAGCGTCCCATCCGGGAAACGGTGTTGCGGCCACCGGGGTTTGACTATTGCATTCATTGCTGCGGCTTTGAAACTGTCTACTACTGTGCTTGCTCTATCTTCTGCAGCGGGAATCTAGAATTGTTTTGATGACGCCCAGATTTTCTTCTGTATTTCCGGGCGACCCATGTGATTTTCGAGCCTCGGGTCGGGTCCTTTTTCCGTAACATCATCGTATTAAAAGAAGGTTATGATTGTACATGGTAATTATAATTGACTTTTAAGACATGTTTGTCGGTGTTTTTTTTAAGATTAAGTTTAGTTTAGTTCAGTTCAGCGAAACTGTAATTTAATGAAATTTAAGTGAATTCAGTTATGCTGATTATTTTAATACATTAAATTTCACTTCAGTTCAATTCAGCTCAATCCGATTTAGTTTAGTTCAGTTCAGTTCATCAAGAGATAAGCTCTAGCAAACAGGACCTAAATATGATTTCTTATTCAAATTAACATAACCATAAATAGGATCAAGAGACATATTAAGCTGAGAAAAATATGAATTCCTATTTGAGTGAGACATTTTTATCTTCTATTTTGGGTCATTAAAAGATTTCACTATTCGATTCACAGTTCAGATTAAATTTGAAATTATTGAACAAGTAAAGATAACAAGAGCTATATTAATTTTATCATAATAACGAAAAAGACTCAATTGCAGTATAGGAAAAAGAATACAAACTAATTTCTTAAAATTAAATGGGAATAAGGCTACTCCTTTAGGATTTTTTCCCGGAATAATCAGTTTTCACTCTCTAATTCCGAAAATGTCTTTTTTGGGGAAATTCCGAAAGTAGGTAACTCGGCAAATGGTTTGCCGAGTTTATCAAAACGACGTGGGCCCTGTCGTTTTGATAAGTGAACACGGGCTGATGGATTTGGCCGCGTGGCCTGCTGACGTGGCTGGTAAACTCGGCAGTCAATCTGCCGAGTATCTATTAAATTAAAAAAAAAATCGGGAATAAATCTTCAGATCTGGAGACGCGCAGCAGAACCAAAACAGAAGGGAAAAACAGACGCGAACAGCCAAAACCAAAAAAAAAAACTAGAAGGAGATTTTGTTTCGCTCGAAAATTTGAGCCGTCCAGATCGCCGGAAAGTGGGTCGTTTCTTGCGTGTTTCCATGGGTGCCGGGTAGGTTTTTTTGTTTTCAAATTTGAGTTGTATGTTTTGATTTTTTTGGGTATTTTGTAAAATATTTTGTTGGTTATGATTCGGTAAATGAAGTTGCGTGATTGGAGTGATTGGAGTGCTTGGGTTCAAGTTTGAAGCTCAAAATTATTTAGAATGGTAAACCAATTGTTTCTTTTTTGATGAATTATTTTAAGAATGAATTTTAGATTAATTTTTGTGTGATTGTTTATGCATGATTAGGATTGAGGAAAAGTTGAGGTATTGGAGTGCTTTGATTTCAAGTTTGTCTTCAAAAAGGTATGATTTGTACTAATACAAAGTGATCAAATATATTGGATGATGAAAGTTAATGTTGAACTTGTTAGGATATATGTTGTGTGAATGTTGTCTTAGTTTTAATGTATTTTTGGATTGATAGGATGGATAATGTTATATATTATATGACATAGTTTAATTAATTTTATTTGGATGATATGAGATGGATATTTAGATGTGGATGATATTTAGATGTTGAATAGCGTTAAACTTATAGATTGTTGACTATGAAACCATAATGTTTACAGTGATATGGCGAATAGGCAAGTAAGAGTTGTTTTGTATAGTGGTGGAGAAATTACTAAGGATCAAGGTTGTGGGTATAGTCTTTCTCCACAACAAATCATCTTCGTTGATAGTAAAATCTGTTTGCGAGATTTCAAGTCTCTGGTATATTCCAAGATCAATATTGATCGATCAATCTATGAAATAAGATTGACATGTCGATATCCTTTGGATAGTGGTTCTAGTGCTTCTAAAGAGTATCTTGGAATTCCCATTAATGATGATGATGCATTGAGAGACGCTTTGGAAATTCCGAAGCGCTTCCATTTGTCTGTTGTTCAAATTTATGTTGTATGTGATGAGAGGGGTCCTTTTCTAGGGTGTTCCACCTTAATTTGATACTCTGTTGTCACTTCACCGCAATAGAGGACGAACCGGCCTTAAAGGTCGTGACTGGTCGCATCGACATACTACTTACATACTCTGGTGGAATGCCCGTGCACAATACATAGTTCAGGGGCAACCAAATTATGATGTGATGCACTATAACTCTGAATATATGTTATGGTATCGCCCTAGGACTCGACGACTGATAGGCAATCCTGCTCACCGCCCTAACCATGGTTTTAGGCCCGTTGCCTCATTAGCTGAGTTCTCTGTAAGTTTTAGATTTTTTTAAATATGACATATCATTATTAGGCATTATACAAAATTAATTAGTTGATGTTTTTTTTTGCAGGCTCGTGGATTTCACCACATATATGATGTTGTGACTGGAGCTATGAATAACCTTCAGTTGCAAGACCCGGTGACCCGAGCTACTTTTGAGGAAATTAGGGACTACTCTTATAATTCCCTACGTTGCATGAGCGAGGCTAGACGTATTGAACAACCCCCTGGTGAAGAGCAATACGAACAAAGTGATCAAAGTGACGAAGATGAGAATGGATCATCATCTCAAAATTCAGAATTTCGTCAGTTCTCACGACGTCGTATTTAGAATATTTTCTTGTTTAAATTTGTGACATTAAAACACTGTTATCCTATTTTTACTTTCTATGATTTGAACTAGTTCTACATATCTAATTTATAACAATATGTTTTAAGATCAATGCATTTATTGATTTATACATTTTATCGTCATTCATGTATTTTCTAACATTATATTTACGAGAAAAAATTAATCGATGGATGAACCGAGTTAATTAATGGATGGCTTTGTATTTTTCACTTTTGTTCTGTTTTAATGCGCCTCCAGATCTGGAGATTTATTCCCGATTTTTTTTTTAATTTAATAGATACTCGGCAGATTGACTGCCGAGTTTACCAGCCACGTCAGCAGGCCACGCGGCCAAATCCATCCGCCCGCGTTCACTTATCAAAACGACAGGGCCCACGTCGTTTTGATAAACTCGGCAAACCATTTACCGAATTACCTACTTTCGGAATTTCCCCAAAAAAGTGAACATTTTTGGAATTAGAGGGTGAAAACTGATTATTCCGGGAAAAAATTCACTCCTTTATGCATGAAATAGAGTAGACATAGATAAATATCCAACGTGACAATCAACTGTACATAAATAAATAGGCTTGAGTGGACAAAAGTAAATTATGGAGCTTTTACGTTTGCAAGAAATGGAACTTTTAGTCACAGAATGATCAATACTACGGATAATAAAAAGATTAATTCCTCAAAAAATGGTAATTTTCCAACAGATCTATGGAGATAATCTGCTTGGAAAATAAAAGAGATGATCATAATAAAATGCAAATCTGTGTATTCTTATTATATTTGGAATTGTGGAGTATGCATTATTTGGCGCATTACTTTTAGATTGGGAAGATTCGATTGGGAATTCTGGAATCAAAGTGAGGGTAAGGTTTGGTAATTTGAGGAATTGCATGCGTCCGCGAATTCCCGAGACAGTGCTTATTTCTGGCATTCTGCTCTCACTCTGCCTTCTTTCACATTTTTTTTTACTTTTTCCTAATTTAACCCTACATTCCCATCTTCATCTCCTTTTCCTTTTCTCAAACTAGCAAAATGTTGCTTTCCCAATCTACCTCACCTCCACTCAATGCTGATTGAATTACAAAATGATGCATGCATGACAGCATGAGTCTACAACAAAATTTGGTTATATTTTGGGTGAACGTAACTGAATTGAAATGAAATGAAAATTAACACTGGTAACTAGATGCAAGATTGATTTAGGAAATTACAAACATTTATACTTCATTCTCCTAAGTTGCACTAAGTTGATCTAGAATTACACGAGTATAAGTATAAAATGCATAAAATACTCTACTACGAAACTTTAAAATACAAAAATACATGGTTGGACCGAAGTGACGAGCTACGAAGATAAATGTAATCTTTATCTATTATGTGCATTTACTTACAAAAATATTATTAACTCCTAATAATCTTGGATAAACTACTACTGATCATGGATCAAAATGGTGTTCTTATGGTGTTGTTATGGGAAATTGGAAATGGTGGATGTCACCAAAAATTCAGAAGGTTTTAATGGTTTGATTCATTATCAAAAAGAAATGGACAAATGAAACATGTTTGGTCTTAAGAACATCATCTCGTAATGCAAGAACACAGCTGTTGTACCACTCTTTTTCCTCAATTATTTTTACCGCAGTACCATATGGCACTCTATCAGCCATTAAAGAGCAACACTATCAGTCATTAGCGATTAAAGCGACATATTGCACTTTCTACCAAGCTTCTAAATCAATTCCAACTTTATGAACAACCTTCCAAGTTTATGAACCACATTTTGAATTTTTGTTTTGCTAAGTGTAGGAATCTTGAAAATGTTTATCTAATCTTGAATTAATCAAATAATTAGGAGCACGGTAGCATTGTAGTATTGAGTAGTATAAGGCCCTACTTGTTGGAGTTTATTTTTTCCTGAACTGAATTGGAGTAAAAATGAATGTATTGAAAAAGGAATCAGCATGACTGAATTAACCTGAATTTCATCAAATCACATCTCCACTGAACTGATCTACAGAAAAACTCTGTGAAACAACATTCCCTCCTTTCACTTCAAAGTGTACTCTTATGTAATTTTTGGTCAAGATTGAGAAGATCTCCCTAAGATCAGTCTCAATTGAAATTAAACACAAATGTTGATCAACTCATTTTCAAGCGTGATCATTTAGTGTATTATTCCTGATCTTCTCACTTTCATGTCTGATCTTCTCACTTTTATAACTGATCTTTTACATGTTAAAGCATAATAATTCAAGCCTCAATTGAGAATTTGTCTTTCTTCTTAGGTTATTTACCTTATTTACTAGTAGTATAAAAGTATGAAAGAGAAGTTAGATGAGAAATGAAATCTAAGGTGTAGATTGTGGCCGTACGCTTTGGCATACATAGATGGTGACATATCATAAGTAGTGTGGCTAAGCTAATTAGGGAGTCCAGGAGTTATGCCTTTCTCTTGCCTTCCATTGAACTCACCACATTTGAACGTCATCTTTTCTAATATTGAATTCCCCCCTTCATCACTGATGATAACTACGTTTCATTTTCAGCATTTACTTGTCCTTAATTATACTCTACTCCACTTTCCATAAGTTCACTCAATTACTATAGCATGTGAACTTAAACTAAACGGAATCGAATTACATCGACCTGAACTGATGATGCAGAGATCGATAGTGGTCAATCGTCTTAGAATCTAGTAAACAGTCTATAATGTTATAGGATTCAGACGGTAAATTTTACTCCTGCTAATCTCAATTCAGTTGAGAAATTTTGTCCTAATTCTGCCACATATTAACATTACACTTAAATTGAAAAACAAGATGTGGAAAAGGAGGTGAGTGGTGAGGGTTGGATGCAGGCTTCGATTTCTTGGAAGCAGTAGTCGTTCTCAGTTGCTAAGATAAGGCATGCATGAGAGTATCTAATGCTTGAAATCTATTTTTCTATTTTGTCTTCATTTCTCACGTGAACTATATTAGGAGTACTTGTTACATTATTCATTCTTATTTATTTCATTCTCGTTTACCTCCTTCATGCAACTCAAAATATTTGTCTTACCTCACTATTAATTCGTCAATATATATAACAAAAATATAAATGAAAACATTAACATATCTTTATTTAAGTGTTTAATTTTTTAAAATAAAATATATTTTTATGATCTTGATAAGATATTACCTGATAATAGTCTAATATATTAACTCATATATATTAATAATCAAACAAGACGCTATGGCCAGTACGGAGGGAATACGATTTTCAAAATATGCTATTTAACATTCAAATTGTTCTTAAATTACACGAAAAATTAATACGAATATTGAATTGGCCAGATAAAAAATACAGTCTATTCTTTTTGACAAGATTAGTTTATATGTTTATTTAGTTTATAGTTTATAATCGGATACAATTTGAATTTCTTAAATATTTTAACTGTGTTTTTAACCGACATGCAAATAGAATGATGATCCATGCATGGCAAAAACCACGTAGAATTTGGGAGGTTGGACCGTCGGTCAACCTTAATCCATCGACAAAAGGGTAAAAACAGAAATGATGAGAAATTAGAGTTAGTGAAAGTGAAACCACGAGGGGCACTCACAATTATATTCTACATTAATTTTTAGTGGTAATCATATTTAATTATTTATGTATATAAAAAAACAATATTGCAATTTTGTCACTAAAAATAAAGATAGTGGATTTAGTCATGATTACTAAATAATCAAAAAAAATCCCATTCACCATCAACATGCACAATTATTTTCCCTCCAAAAAGAAAAATAATGTTAGTCTTGCCATGAATTTTCAAAAAACCAAATCATTTCCCTCAGAAAATCTGTCTCCACTAATTCCTTCATGCAATGCAATTCTGCATGCAAACATTAATTCTCTTATTATTTTCATAAAGAAAATAGAAAAGAAAAGATGAATTTATAAAGTTATCAATCCATTCCCATTCCACTTCCTTACCAATCATCACTTAATACAAAAAGAGAACTAAAAAAGAACCATCAATTTTTCTTTTTATAAATATTGCTTCCTTGCTAAGGTAAATCCCAATGCATTTTCTCTCCCTAAAAACATATTAGTACTTCCCCCCCCCCCCCCCCCCCCCCCGGTTTTTCATTATTTCTCCCAATATTACACCATTATGGTTGTGTTTGATATGGCTGTACTTATAAGCACAACTGATCAATAAACACTTATTTTGGAAGCTGCTGTGACCTTCTGCTTGGCTGCCAAAATAGCTTATGCTTTGGTGATATGCTGTTTTTTGGCAGTTTTCCAAACATCAAAAGTTGTGTTTATAAGCACAGCAGCCGAAAAGATCTTGACCATTCAATCAATATGATCCTTTAAGGGTGATGGAAAAATGTGTAACAAAAAAAACTTAGTGATAGAATGATAGGCTCGTACAAAACAATTAACATTACTTGTTTTAGGAAATTTAGCTCTCTATAGTGTGATGGTATTATTTCTTTTTAGAGAAAGTCTTGGGTGAGACCTGTCCTTGTGGAGACCAAGAGCAGGGGAATGAGCATTTACTGTTTCTGCTTGATCTTTTAGTCAGTTTGTTTGATCTTTCAATCAATGTGCTTGAGTATTTTTGTTTTGCCTTAATTTTTCAGTTAATTTGATCTTTCGTTTAATTTGCTTGATCTTTCGGTCAAATTTCCTTGATCATTTCCTTGGTCAATTTCACCAACGACAAATTCAATCAAGGAAATCGGCGGGTGAGCTTAATTCAATCAATAACAGTCTCATATAATCTTTGGTCTCAATGGAGACAGGTCTCAATTGAGAATTAGTATTATTTTTAATATCCAATTAGGTCATGAGATTCTTTATGTATTTATTATCTCTTTACGCGATTAAAATATATAGCATGATAATAGTAATGGAATAATGTTCTCCCTTGTTAATTTGAAGCATGATAAAATAAAACACATGAACGTAATGTAGAATAGCGTGATTATCGATAGCTTTACACATCCCACGTAAGTACATTCGCTAGCAATTATGCATTAACATGAAACACATGTGGAAGATGATGAACGAAGAATAAACTGCCCAGAATCCCATCGAGTAAAAGAACAAAGATCCTTTGCTTTGTGAACAATAACACCATTAATCAATTAACATCCCAAATAAAAGTGGGAAAAACCAAGATTGTAAGCTAGCTAGATAGCATAATACTGATAATAATCTATTAAAACCCTTTTTTCCCTTTATATTTTTTTTAAAAAATACATATTTTGAGGAAAAAATAGTTTTGATGGACCCTTTTTTTCATCTTTTATCATCATTCCAGGAATATTTGGAGCATGTTAGAGACCCACTCGTCCACTTTTTGTCTAGAGGCAGGTGTTGACTAAGAACCGATCGATCCAATTTCATTCCTCATCTTCAAAAATCTTAAATAGGTAAATTAAAGCATGATTGATCGATCACCTTCCATATTCTCATCCCTTTTCGGTTCTAAAGATTTGCTTTGCATGAATCTCCACTCATCTATTTGTAACCAAGTCCATCTTATTGCTCATTATTCTTGATCTAGTTGTATAAACCTTATTTTCATTTGTTAAATGTGATTTTTATGGTGCTTATAGTTTCAAGTTCAACGTAGATTTTGTGACGGATTAAGTGGTGTTGTAGTTGTAAATTTTTTTGATTGGCGCGTGATTGATGCGTGAACCGCTACTTTTAACTAAGAAGTAGCCCGGTACTAAAATTATTTACCATGCAAGATGTGGCCCTGTTCAATTGAGCTGAAAATGTCCTGACGAATGCTGAATGATGCTTATTGTTGGTGCTGAAAATGTGCTGACGAATGCTGAATGATGCTTATTGTTGGTGCTGAAAATGTGCTGATTGGTGATGAAAGATGCTGATTGAAACTGATTAGTGTTGAAGGGTGCTGATTGGTTTTAAGTTTTGATTGAATAAGCTGAACTGGACATGACCATTATCAGCAAGTTTTGGTTGCCTTTACCGACAGAAGGAGGTGAAGAGGTTGAAATATTAGCATTTTTGTTCAGGAAAACATGCAAAGCCTTGTTTATAAATCTTGCTTTCGTTAACTTAAAACAGGATTTGTTGTCCCATATATAAATTAAGATAAGTTATTAAATTATTGTGTATACATACCGAACGTGGAAACTGAGCACATATTTAAAAACCGTATCTTGAAATAAATGGGGGGAATCCAACATATACTTGGAACAACTGTTTGAAACCGATGTCTGCCTTCTACCATTTGTAATAATACAGAACAAAGCTGTTATTTTGGGACCCTTGTAAATGTTTATACTTTATACTCCCTCCGGACCAGCTGTATGTGCACCGTTGACTTTTCACGATCTTCAATACACGTGTTTGATTGTTAATATCTTTAACTACATATATTATCAAAATATAAAAATTTGATATTAATAAACTACATGTTATGACGATTCCAACAATATTAAATACGATAATATTTTTAATTATCTATGCATTCAAAAATTCAGTCAAAATTTAGCATAGTTGACTAAAAAAATTCTCTTGTGCGGAAACAGCGGTCTAGAGGGAGTACTAGAAAAGAAAAACATTCCCATGCACATAATAATGCGTTTGGGATGGATCGATCCAACATAATCAACCGAATTTCTTATTCGAAATGTTGAGGGATGACATATAATTGGAAGTTTTTTTGTTTTTTTTAAAGAAATAGTTTATATCATCTCAAATGCAACAAAGTTAGACAAAAGAAACTCAGGATTCAAGTCTCATGCATGATGATTAATATCATTGTTCTTAGCAAATCTAGCTACTAAATCCGCGCCTATATTATCTCTCTTTAGTATCTAGTTAGGCCATGAAAATTTAGTACGAATTATATTTGCTCGAATCTCCTCTACTATTCCGACACATGTCGTGTTCTCAACATCTTCATAAACCACCTGTATAAGTGTAACATAATCTCAAGTAGTATCCATTTTTATCTATTCGAGCTCTTCGGAAAGCCCGATCACCTCTTGAAGTGCTAGTACCCCTGCATAGGGTACTTCCACGACGTCCGGAATACGTCTCGCTACTCCTTAGTCAAAAACTCCATCTGTGCCCATTGTTACAATACCCACTCTAGCATAACCCTCCTTCAAACCAGCTTCAAATCAGACCCAATTCCCTTGATCTGGCGGTCGTAGCATGTTCCCTACCTCCAACGCCTCCGAAGCCTTCTCCGGCCAGTGGTTTGCATTTGAAAAATCTAACCATTGTTGCTTGTATTGAAGCCGCTAGCTGATCCGGGTTCATATTATCTCCCTAAAACAGGTTACAGTTCTTTTGAAACCATATTCTATCGCAGACCATGACTATCATTGTCCTCTTTCCATCATCGCTGAACCACATATCCATAACTGGAAGTTAGTATTGAATAATAATAATAATAATAATAATATAACATGAAAAGGTGCGTGGAAGGTTAGACGACTTCTTATATGATAGAATTGGTACGTGATAAATTTGAGTAAGGTATAATTGCACCATGGTCTTTTTTTAAAAACAAATTAAAAAATTGCACTATTGGCCAATTGGCCGTAACATGGTTGTAGTTAAATGGATGAAAGACCACACGTGTAATTGAACCGGGAAACGCTATGAACAAACTTAAGTACTACTCAGTAAGTGGGCACGAATAAAACAAATCATCATATTTTGCTTGCAATAATCACACTTAGTAAATATATTTATTTGGTTAATGCTGTGTGTAATTGTTATTAGCAGCAGCACCGCCACTTTATAAGCCTTTTGGAGTAGCGTTTTACATAAATTGTTGCTCTGTCATTCCATGCAAATTGCAATAGAAGAAGAAAAAAGCGTGGAGGAATTCAATCGAAGTAAAAAAGCAAAGCAAATGGGAATATAGAAAAGCCATTAAATGAGCCCATCTTTCTGTCAAATCTTCTCCCTTTTTCCTTCCACAAGTCTTTGTTTCAAATTTATAGTTTTTAACCCCCATTTACTAAATCAAATTACCAGTTCGATGGTAGTATGTTTGTGTTCTCTTCAACTTATCAGTTTGATCGGTTCAATTAATTTTATTTATGAAATTCAAGTTAGTTTAGTTATACAAATTTTATTTTTAGTATAATAATTTTAATCCAGTTCAATATAGTCCATCTAGTTTAAAAGGTGGGCCAAAGTGATATACGCACAACAATACTTGTGAAATTAACATGCAATTCAACTAAACTATTATAATGATAATCAACAAGTGTTATGATTATATATATTTGAAAAGGTCATCCGTGAGACCATGGACAAATGTGATCTTTTTATTTTCAAACATGATCTTTTACGTATTAAGTACGATCCGATCTTTTCACATTTATCTAAAATCTTGTCACTTTTAAAATTGATATTTTACAAAAATAAGCATGATCTTTTAGTACAATGAAATTTGAATATATATATTTTTTCTCACTCGTGATATTCTACTTAATTTAGTTATATTATTGATATTTCTACTATACTCACTTTTTTCTTGTCATCAAATATCAAACAATTTTACCTACATATATGCATTATATTGATTCACCATCAAAACCAGAAAACGAGAGACGTCTTATGAGCTGTAAAAATTGAAAGGTTGGGAAAAGGAGGAAATGAGAAGGCAATTATGGCATTAAAATTTGAAATGGATTCGGACCTGTTTGGCATAACCAGCAGACTGGAGTGTGTACAGACTACAGAGGCGTTGTACTGTATGAAGTGACTGGATGGGCAGATGTCAAATCCATATATAAAACCCCCGACTGTAAATATTTGTTACTACTAGTAACCCTCTTTTGCTCTAGTATTTATTTACTGCTACTGCTATGCTCTTCTGCCTTCTTTTCACCCCACCAGATTCAACCCGCAACTGGATCACATTTATTAACCGAGAGTGTTAATAAATCTTGGTTACTTTAATTTGCTAATTGAGTTTATGATAGATGCATGCTTTTCTTGACTGAGACCGACTTACCATAGTTAGATTTGAGATAATTGTTTAGATGATGTTTTTTCATTTATTTTTAGTTAAATATTCTTTCATTCTATTGGAAAAAAAGGCCCACACAACTATTAAGGTCGAATTGTCAACTAAAAATGTAACGTTTTTACTATTATAAAATGAGAGATTCAGTTAAAAACTGATATATTGAAAGATAAGTTGAGGATGTCTCCCGCATCAATTGCTATGACAAAAATCAAGATTTTGTTACGATTACAATACTACTTTTCCAAAATACAATCTATATTTTTTATATCTTGAAAACCACATTCTAATATAAAAAATACAATCTATATTTTTTATATCTTGAAAACCACATTCTAAATTGTATAAAAAATGTTATGATTGTATAAAATGAGAGATTCAAATATATATAATCATAACACTTGTTGAGGGAAACATGATCCGTACAACTAAACTGGGAAAAATAAGAAAAATCACAATTACGTGACAACGCACAACTAGATCATAGATAGAGCATATATATATATATAAGTAATTTGTATGGTATTCTAAATTAAGTGGGGTTTAAGGTTTTGAAATATGCATGAAAAAGATAATAAAGACAAAATCTATTATCCGTGCTAATCTTCAAGAGTTACACACAGATCCCCATGGATATTGGAGTATGGGATCAATGGCGGAAGTATCCCAGCAGCATTTTGCTCTCATTATTCTCGTTCGAAACCTCATTCCTTTTGTTTATAACTTAGTTTTAACTTAAGGGACCATTTTCTTTTAACCCCAACATTTTTTGTCACCTCCCAGTGCGTGACTGTGTGAGAGAGAATCTGATCTGCAGCTGAGTCTTGAGTTACTGTGCACGGATTATATAAAAACCCAACCATCCACACTTCACTTCTCTTCCTTTATTTATGCTGTCCTCATTCTCTTGAGTTTCTCTGCAACAAGTTTTCCTCAAACCAAAGCGTTTTTCATCTTCCTCCTCGAAATGATGGCTTTGTAATTAGTTACTTAATTCTCTCCTCCCCAATGATTGAGCTGCCTTGTGGAACAAACCTTGAAAACTCTGTCTGAATTCTGAGAGAAATATGAGGAGCTCCAACAACAATGGCCATCTTAATCATCATAGTAATAACAACACGAACTGGCTGGGTTTCTCTCTCTCACCCCAAAACCACCCTCCTCCTGTACCTCATTACCACCACCACCTCACCGCCGCCGCCTGCTACGGCGTTTCCGACACCCTCGCCGCCATCCACCAGAACCACCACCCCATCTCCGCCATGCCGCTCAAGTCTGACGGCTCCCTCTGCATCATGGAAGCTCTCAGAAAATCCCACCCTCAAGGTAAATCTTGTGTTCTTTCTTCTTACCATACACTGTGTTTTTATTACAGCAGGACCATATGATTAACCTCGTACCTCTTTGTTTTGTCTAAGGTTTGGGGGGAGGAGGAGGAGGATCGAGCAGCAGCTCTACTCCGTCTCCGAAGCTGGAGAACTTCCTCGGCGGTGCAAGTCCGAGCATGGACAGGGAGTCCATGGTTCTGAGTTTGGACAGCATCTTCTACAACAGCCAGAAGCTCGTGGATTCCGAGGAGCCGATTCATCATCCTCATCAGAACAATCCTTACTACGCCGGCTTGCAGTCCCATGATTTCTACGGCCTCCAAGAGGACAACAGCGCCAACTGGGTGGTTTCTCACTTCTCCGACCAGCAGATGAGCACTCAGAGCTCAACAATGGCGGATGACGGCGGCGCGTCCGGCTCCGGCTCGGTCGGATGCGGCGATTTGCAGTCCCTGACGTTGTCCATGAGCCCAGGTTCTCAGTCCAGCTGTATAACCGCTCCGAGGAACATTTCACCCACTGAAGGTGACTGTGTGGCCACCGAGCCCTCCAAGAAGAGGAGCTCTGTCAATGTTGCCCCTAAACAGCCTGCTCACAGGAAGTCCATTGACACGTTCGGACAGAGAACTTCTCAGTATAGAGGTGTTACAAGGTAATGTTTTTTTAACCTTTTTACCACTCCACTAATGTTGCTTCTGTCCAAGATTATTAGTTCCTTGATGATTTTTTTTAATGTTTCATGTTTGATTTTCAGGCACAGGTGGACAGGAAGATATGAAGCTCACTTGTGGGATAACAGCTGCAAGAAAGAGGGGCAAACAAGAAAAGGGAGGCAAGGTAAAGCAAACAATTGTTTTTGTTTGATTTTTTTAAGATATTTTTATTTTTGTGTAGTTTTTATACTATTCTCTTGGAAGTATTACTTTTGACCACCCATATTTGGCTCTCTTGTTCACGTTCTGACTTGCTATAAATTTGCTTGTCGTTTTCATGCTTGTCCTGGATGTGCCATTCCTCTCATTTGACCCCCTCCTCAGTTTATCTTGGTGAGTACTCTGGACTTCTTATGAATGTTTAATGTTCTTGCATCTGTTGCATGTGACAGGTGAAAGTGGTTTTTGTTTTTCATTAATTTTTGCGATTTCTTAGGTGGATATGATATGGAAGAGAAGGCTGCTAGAGCTTATGATCTTGCTGCTCTGAAATACTGGGGTGCTGCCACTCACATTAACTTCTCGGTATGGTTCGATAATCTTAACCTCTCTTACATTTGAAGAGTCGTGTTTGTAATCCTAAACAACGGTGTTTTTCGATATTGTTGTACAGCTGGAACAGTACCAAGATGAACTTGAGACTATGAAGAACATGAATAGACAGGAATATGTTGCTCACCTGAGAAGGTATATATTTGTTAATGCATAAGCTTGTGTCTTATCTTGTTAATTAAGGTTGTTGAACTAATTGTGTTATGTTTTGTATTGTTTAGGAAAAGTAGTGGATTTTCTAGGGGTGCCTCGATATACCGAGGAGTGACTAGGTAAATTGCAGTTGATTTTTTTTACAGTTGTTACTTTCACAATTTAGTCGATTCGCAGATTTGTCTGACTTTAAACTTTGTTTCTACATTGTTTGATTGCTAAGCAGGCATCATCAGCATGGAAGATGGCAAGCGAGGATCGGCCGTGTTGCCGGGAACAAGGATCTGTATCTTGGGACATTCAGTAAGTTCTTATGTTGTTGGTAATTAATAATTAGTCTCATTTGCAATGATACAATGTCATTTTGCATGAACTCATGCAATCCTGTGTTTTCATCATCATATGTCTCCTTTATTAGGTCCACTAGATTAACTTTTGTAAGGTTTGATTTTCTTAGTGGACTCAACTTTTGTAAGGTTGTCTTGACTTCTGATCATTAAACAGTACTAAAGGCTAATGAACATTATGACACAATTCAAAATGCATAATCTTAAGTTTGATTGCAAGTTCTCTGTCTGAACAACATTGTTTCATGTCTGTTAGGCACTCAGGAGGAGGCAGCTGAAGCTTACGACATAGCTGCGATCAAATTCCGAGGAGTTAATGCTGTGACAAACTTTGACATCTCAAGGTACGACGTTGAGAGGATCATGGCCAGCACCACCCTTCCGACAGGGGAGCATGCTCGGCGAACCAAACCGAGGGAGCCGGTTCAGGAGCTTCTAGAATACCCCATGCCACCTAAGACCAGAGCTGAGGAATGTGTCCAAACACAGAGCAATGTGAACATTGCTGACTGGAAAGTGACTATGTTTCAGCAGCCTGAACCTCAGCAGCATCAAAATCTCGCCCTGGATTCGTTCAGCGAGAAGATCCTCGACGCTGGATTCCACCGGAACCTGCCTTATGCCAGTGCAGCACACTTCTCGAACTCATCCTCTCTGGTTACCAGCTTGAACAGCTCAAGGGAGCCAAGCCCTGATAGAAATGGTGGAACTTTGCTGTTCGGAAAACCGAGCGCGATAAGCAATGGTAATGTTGGCTCTTGGATACCATCTGGAGTGCCAATCTCCTTGGCTCACTTGCCTGTGTATGCTGCCTGGGCTGATGTCTGAAAATGATCTTTGAATTCTTCTTGCATGGAGAAAAGATGGTTTAGGAAGTTTAATTAATTATGGTTTAGGGTTTTTTTTTTGTTGTCTTCTTTGTTTGATCAAGAAGTTAGTGGGATTAGATTAATGGGGTCTAGGCTCTAGTTATCTTGTCTGTAAACAAGTGTTTGGGGGAACTTTTGTTCAAACTCTACTTTGGCCTTTTTGAGCATTTTGGGATGCCAAGATTTTGCAAAATGGAGGGAAATGGTTAAATGGAAATGGAAATGGCCCCTTTTTGTACCTCTTTTTTGAATGGATTCATCATGAAATTCCCTGTGATCATATTGCCCATATGCATTATTGAATCTGCTTTTTATTCTGGATCATCTTTTTCCATAGTTGCAAAAACCAGCTCAATGATGTTCAAAAGGGTCCTTCTTTGACTAGGAGTTACACCACAACCTAATTTTTTACCACGATAAAAACCCTAGACCATCATCATCTTTCAGCTGATACAGTAATATTTTTAGGGTGTTGCTAAATGTAGCTCATCTTTTTACTCATGTAGCCCAAAATTTGGTTGAATATACCAAAATATCCTTCTTTTTAGTTATGGAAAATCTATGCTACTTCATGCTGGGGGCAATATAGTCATTTTTTGGGCTATATGAGCAAAATCTTGGGCTACATTTAGCAATTCAGTATTTTTGTACGTTGCTGAATGTAGTCCAAAATGTAGTTGAATATACCGAAATACACCTCATTTTTTGTACTGGAAAACCAAGACTACTTACTTACAGGGGCAATATGGTCATTTGATATGATTTTTGGGCTATAAGATCAAAATCATGAGCTACATTTAACAATTTAGTTTTATATATGTTTATACAATGTACTCTCTTTAATCGTCCACTCTGTAAATTTTTAACGTGTTAGTTTTAGAAGAACGGAAGAGAAAACCGCGCTTACGTGTTCCTTATGTGTTCCTCAATCTGCAAAACACCATGATTGATGATTCTGAGTGAGCTAGCTTTCCTTTTTCCCTTTTCTTTCACTGAGGTAAGGTAGCAGACATTCCTTCAAAAAGGGGTTGTGGAGATTCTTGTGAGTGAATGAGGACTTACATAATGGATTTACTTTGTTTGTATGGGTCATTCATCATTAGTTCGAGCTTTGTTCCTTTTTAGCAGAATATTTCCATCTTAGAAATTTCTCCAGCTTTTTTCCAAAAGCAATTCCATTTCATTTCATTTCGCCCCTTTAATTTCCTCTATTTAAAGCAAAAAAAACATTAAAATTAATTAACTGTAACAGGTAAAAAATGTGACATGGAAAAGAATGAGTGGTAAAAAGAGCAGTCGATATCATCCAGCGAAAATCCACGTTATTTCATTTCGCATTTTGATAATGAAATTCACCACAAACAATTAGTTTAAATTTCCAGCCACTAATCAAAGTCAATATTGTGGCCACTAATTTCGCAGGAAATTGGAATAGCTTTTGCTGTGTTTTAATGGAAGTCAAATAATAGGATGCAATATACTCCAGTATTTTAGATTTTCTGATGCGACAAGGATGATATTATGCCGGGTAAACTGGGAAAAAGAAGGCTACCAAATAAAGTAGTAAAAATTATGCACTAATGTAATGTTATGGTAATATTAGTGACATTAGTCTGGCATGAAGTTGGAGCCCAGATTTTTTTGCTATGTTAAGTGGCGATTCCATTCACAGTCTCTGTATGTACAGTAACTTTCGTGGATGTGCCGAATGTTTTATTTTGTGAGGTTTTTTCCTTTCAAAATAATGTTTTCTGTTTCGATAAAATTGACATACTTTTCATTTTTAAACGAATACCACATTTTAATAATTAAACTTTTACTATTCTACTTGTTCAACTATTTTTGCAATTTAACTTTTCAAAATGTTGGAGCTGTTTAATTTGACTTGATAAATAAATCAAAATATTATTGTATGCGTTGTTTTTGGGTTCATAATATCCCGTACTTTCACATAATCAAATTTTTATAATTTATATTTGCAGATAATTAAAGATATTGATGATCAAACATTTTGACTCAACTTAGGTCCTGTTCTCTAGAGATTATTTGAATATTTTTTAGTTCAGATAAAGTTTTTTTAGTTAAGATAAACTTTTTTTAGTTCAGATAAATGTTTTTTAGTTCAGATAAGTTCTGATAAAGTTTTTTTAGTTCAGATAAAGTTTTTTTAGTTCAGATAAATATTTTTTAGTTCAGATGAGTTCAGATAATCCCTTTTCAGTTCAGATGAGTTCAGATAATTGTTTTTCAGTTCAGATGAGTTCAGTTCAGTAAAAATTTTTAGCTTTCATATAAGTTAAGTTCAGTTAACTTATTTGTATTTTAGTTCAGTTCAGTTTAAATCAGTTCAATCTTTTGAGCTTAATTGTTCATATCAGTTCTGTTCAATTCCATTCAGTTTACTTCAGTTTCAATGTGATTTGATGAAATTTAGATTAATTTAGTCATACCGATTCTTTTTTTTCCAATACATTAAGTTCAGTTCAGTTCAGTTTAGCTCAACAACAATATAATTTGGTGCAATTAATTAAGGTTAATTTATTCATACCGTTTATTTTCATCACACTTATTTATTTTCAATTCAGTTCAGTTCAGTTATCTATACGCTTCAGCTCAACTCAAATCAATATGTTTAGCTAGCAAACATGATCATATTTTTTAACATTAAGGCCCTGTGTGGCAGAACTTTTATATATCAGTTCAGTTCAATTCAATCCAGTTCAGTTCAGTAAATTGAAGTGAAAAGTAATTTGATAAAATTCATGTTAATTCAGTCATGTTGATTCTTTTTTCAGTACATTAATTTTCACTTCATTTCAATTCAATCCAATTCAGTTGAACAAGAAATAAACTCTATCAAACTCTAAGTTATACTCAAATTATTAAATTTCAAATGTTTTGAAAATGTCATATTTATTTCATTTCAGTTCAGTTGATCTATATATTCCAATTCAACTTTGTTCTACATATTTTCATATTAAATGTATTATGCTAAGATTAATAAATTTCAAATATATTGAAATTGATCATATTATTTTTAATTCAATTCAGTTCAGTTTATCTACATCAGTGCAACTCAGTTCAGTATATTTTAATATTAAATGTATTATGTTATATTTAGATTAATGAATTTCAAATATATTGGAAATGATCATATATTTTTTAGTTAGTTTCAATTTAGTTCAATTCAAATTATCTAAATATTTCAATTCAGCTCAGTTTTTAAGTTCAAATAAGTTCAGCTAAATTTTTGAAGTACAAGTGAGTTCAGTTCAGATGAGTTCAGATAAAGTTTTTTAAGTTCAGATGAGTTCAGATAAAGTTTTTTAAGTTCAGATTTGTTCAGATAAAGTTTTTTAAGTTCAGATAAACTTTTTTTAGTTCAGATAAAGTTTTTTAAGTTCAGATGAGTTCAGATAAACTTTTTTAAGTTCAGATAAACTTTTTTTAGTTCAGATAAACTTTTTTAAGTTCAGATGAATTCAGATAAGTTCAAATACCGTGAAGAGAACAGGACCTTACAGTAAAACATAGTTGATATACTTCAAACAAAAGACAGTTACTACAACCACCACCTAAGACACTAGCTAATTACTTTGTTCCTAAAGAGGAAATATGTGTTTTAATAATAAGGTTTTGGTATCCTATAATGAGTGGAGTTTATTAGGCAGTGAAACGCAAAACCTGGCAATTATTCAAAACATAAAACAAACGGATGCCGCCAAACACAATACAATTTTTTGACAAGATTATTGTTTGATTATTTGCGTCGGCATTGCTCACATCACACGACCAACAACTACGAGAATTATTGGCATCTGATCATTTACTAATTCCGAATTATGCTATTTTCTTTGTATCTTATTCTGGTTGAATTTAATTTTACAGTTTACTTAATCATCCCTGATAACAGAAGTGCTGGAGTGTAAATTCTCGCAGTAACATAACTGTTCGAAATAGTCTCCAGCAAAGAGTGAAATTTTCAGAAACAAAAGCTGTCTTAGTTTTTTTTTTTTAATAAAATTTTTATCTAATTTTTTTCCTCTACATGGTTTGTACATGTCTTGTTTTCGTTGATTTGTGTTTATTTTTCTCGATCTTGTTGTACATATCGTGATTATGTTCATGATATGTAGTTTTCAAATCAAGTTTCCGAAACTGCATCGAAAGCTAGTGTTTTGGCTAATTAATCCTATCTGTTGATAGCCATCTAAATTACTAATGGTGGTGTTCGATTCGACACCCTTCTGGACTCATGTTCTTAAGAAAGTTAAGTTTCTCTCTTGGAACCTTGTGAACATCTTCTGAATTTTGTTTGTGATATGTGGTTTTGAAGGCGCATGATCAAATTGCCACCCATGTAATTGGCTGATTGATAGAAAATTTCAAAAATAAAAAATAAAAAATAAAAAATAAAAAAATTCATGGAGTAGGTAGAATGAGTTTCGGTGGATCTTTAACGGGCCAGGAATGGGCCACAGACGAATCTAGTGGCTTCACCAGACACTACAATTCGGTCCCAAGACAACAACAGAATACAAAATAACCAAGTATTGCATCGCCATTTTTCACCCAAACAAAACAATTTTTTACAGCATCATCATCATCCATTTTTACCCCTCCATTTTCCTGATGACGATGATGAAGAAGACGGGACAAAACGGGTCGGGTACAAAATTTGCAGCAGCGAAGAAGGGCTGTAGAAAAGGGCAATTCACAATCTTTAAAGCATGGATTTTCTTACACTATATGTTCCCTGCAAAGGGAGCTTGCCTCCTACCATGAAGCTGCTACTTCTAACGTTGCCATTTTCAAAATCGTATTCTATGGTCCCTCCTCATTTGGATCTCCACGTGAATTCTCAGATCATGTTTTTGGATTCTGATCATTGATTGGTTGTGGAAATTCAAAGTGTTGCGTTCGTGAAATTTGCAAATTTGACAAACGACTACGATTCAAATGTTTTGTCATTTACGTTTAAATGCAACTTAAGTGACTCCGCCTTGAGAATTCTTTTACTAGGGAAGGGTGAATAATTTTACTACTTTAATTTCACGTTTATAACAGATTGAAATATGGGTGTAGCTAGTAACAGTTGTGGTAGGGCTCGAGCCCTACTTAAAATCCGGTGATGAGTGTTGGGGCTTGGGGGTCGTCGGATTAGTGTTTGAAATTCTGACTATTGCAACTTTGAAGAAAAGGGTTGAAAGTCTTATTTGATATCCCGTTTTCAAACTTTTTTCCTTTCATCCATTAATGAAACAATGTCGTTTAACTTGAGGCAAAAAGTTTTTTAATTAAAATGCAGATTAATGAAGGGGTGATTTGGTGGAATCCCTCAATTCCAATTCCCAAACCAGATCATCTTTCTAGTTTGCTAACTTTACTCTACTTCTTCAATTGGACAACACCATCACGTTGCCAAATAGTATTATCAGCGCTACCCAAAAAAGATATAGTTCTGCCAATGGATAAAAATACATCAATTTCTGTTCATTTAGTTTGATTACTTCAATTTTTGATTTTTTTTTTTGCTCAGCCCTACTTTTGGACTATAAAATCATTTGCATGAAAGTTATAACTCTTTTAAATTATATATCCCAGTATTATATTTTCTAAATGTGTCACCAACTCATGTGTATTTTTATCCAGGCCATAAAGTAAAAAAAAAAAGTACTACATATTAGACGAAAAGGATTAATAAAGGGGTCATGTACACACAAAAATAAATACGTAGGGAAGAGCGAAAGTGACAATAGAAGTGAGCATGGGGATGCAATTTGCAAGGAGCGAAAGAGATGTCAGCGTCTGCAAATCCATGCCCAAATCTTATGAAATTAATAACCATATATATGATTTATGACATATATATATATATATATATATATCGCTTTATTCGTAGCTAAAATAAATAAATTTGCATGCTTCGTGCCTTTGTCCTACTGATCTTTTGTCAAGTTGTCATATATTTGCATGCATGCTCTGTTTTCTTTTCCTTTTCTTCACTTCTCCTCTTTCGTTTGCCTCTTCACTTAGTTGGCTCTTCTTTACTGAGCAACGACCACCATGCTACTTTATTTCCTACTATGATTACGTAAGATCCGTGGTGTAGTCGGGATTATCACGTTTTCACTAATAACAATTAGTTAATATAATATCTTCGGCGAGCTAAATAAAAATTGTACAATTTTGACTGGACTTTATTTTATTGTTATTTTTATTTTTTTGAAAAAAAAATAAAATTGACTGGACTTTTATTAGAAATATAAGATGAATTTGGGTGCAAAGCATCAAATACAAATCACACAAAATTGAGCTATGGTATCAAATACAAATCCACAAGTTGTAGGTTTCATTAATTTGGTGGAGAAAAGAAGAGATCCATGAAATATGATATGAGCTGCAACGCATTTTTAGTCGCAAATGAGCAATAGTTTTGGGGAAAAAGAGAATCTAAAGTTAATCAAGGATCAGATTTTTTTCCCACTGGGAAATCATCTATATTAGTTACTACTTTGTGCAGTTTTAACCCGAATTCATCATGACAATCCTATCCAAATTCACATTGTTCATACTTTTTTATTAAAATCTTCAATTAATGTCATTTTTACCACAAGAAGTACAATAGCTAAATTAAAGTGGAACATCATATGATCAGTATAAACCAGTTCGGCTTAAAGGAGCCATAAACTATACATACAGGCAATTATTAGGTGAAAGGATTTGTAGAATCTCACCGACTTCAAACAGCTGGAAACTATCAATCGAAAACCAAAAAATTATGCAAGAGCAATTGATTTCCTGAGTTCGGATCTTAGCTAATTTACACACACATAATCCTAAGTCATAGTGTTCCCAAGCAACAAAATGTTTATTCACCTTAAAGTTTTTAACATTCTGACTTTACGACCATCTAACAAAACATTAACTTTCCTTCCATTTCTTCTCATAAAACAGCAAGGCCTTTGTATAATGGAATTTGTGCATTCTGGGCTTACAATTTCTGGGGAGATTTTGGAGGAACTTAATCCATACTTGAAGAGTAGAAAGCTAAGGGCTGTAATTGATCCCAGAATTCCTTTTCATTTATGATGATGTTGTGAATGCCTTTAGGTACCTTGAAACTGGAAGAGCCAGGGGTAAAGTTGTTATTTCCTCCTTCCCCTCTTTTCTTCATTGAAGATAAACAAGGAGCAAATTCTGGTATTGTGTATTGTGTATATGATACAGATTTATCATGGATCTGCTATTAACTTAATACCTTTATTTGACTTAGTATCACAAACAAGTTGCGGAAATACAGACAACAAGAACAATGGCAAGATAGGCAAACATTCATGCACTAGCTAGGATCAGATTATTAACAAAGAGTTGAAACAGGGAACAAGTTTGGGAATCCAGTGCTGAAGATGTTGTCGTTTCTCCATGTAATCGAACAAATCAGAGAGAGAGCAGTTGATTTGCTTTTGTAGAATTGTTCCATCTCTTTGCAAGGTGAAATATATCAAGCAGTTAGCGTAGGTGAGGCATAAAAGGGAGACTCATGTGACACTTCTGCATTCAATAAGCTCAGTTAAGTACCAGAACACACCTCACTGTATATTCGGTGAAAGTGCAAAATTATACACAGTAGAAACACTCAGAAGAGCATTTTAAACCAACCAAATATTATGTCATAATTCACATAGAAATGTCATATATACGAGCACAAGAACAAAAACAAACAATGAATAGTTAGAAACATTTAATAAGATATGGTTGATTAAAGTAAGGGGCATTCAAAACCTATTTTAAGCAGCGAACAAAGTGCAACAGACCTAGAAATCAATTATCTCAAGGGTTGTAGCTTACTTTGACGATTTGAGGCTAAATTTGAAGGATTATAAGGGCATAAAAACTAACACAATTGAAGATACTGTTCATTGGTATGTCTTTAAAAGTTCATGTCGGCTTCAAACAGGACATACAAATTTCGGAACTTCAATTACAGTTTTCTTGTTTGTTTCTTTTATCAATTTTTTTTTTCCGTTTATTTCCTAATTATATGTCCGAACCTGAGGTTCTAGAATGTAGGAGTACTATTCCAAATAGATCTACATATTTAAAAATACAATTTTCAACTAAAAATTCCTACATTTTGTTATGTTATTCTGTAGCATTTACCCATACAAGTTCTTTCAAATCACTTCATAAACTGTAATCATCATAGTATGGTCCAGAATAAGCAGGAAATTTAGAATACTCACACACGAGGTATGCTGCTTCTGACAAAAGAACTTCCTTCAACCAGCTCCTCGTTAGTTGAGTAGCCTCTGTAGCGAAGCATCGCAGCATTGGCATGAATGCAGCATTAGCTCTCTATGATGAGAGCACCATTAGATATAATTCATCCTACAAAAAGGTACAAGATAAGTAGGAAACGAAAATCGTCGTAGTTAATAAGCACAGTTATCCATTTAGGAATTATAGCAAACACCTTTGGATGCATGAATTAAAGTTTAATTCATGTCCATTTTGACTGACCCGACCCGACTCAGACCAGCCCGCCCGAAAATTTTGGGTCAAGACCCAAGACCATTTCCGAACGGGTCAGTGTAGTTTGGGTAACAACACTATATAACAACACTATCATTCAAGAGCAGTTCCATTCAACAAAGGTAACAACACTATTTGCTCAACTAATTAAACAAAAAAACCACTTTATTGCATAACCAAGAAAAACAACTAGTTCATCATAACCAATAACAGATTAAGCATAACCAAGAATATAGAAAACTAATCTCTCTGGCAATTAAACTATGCCAACACTTGTTCATCATAAAATAAGCATTTAAGAGGAAGATTAAGAGGAATGAAGAACAATACCTGGATTTCAGAACATCGAACAGACCCAGACCCAGATGAATAATAAAATCAGAGAAATCGGCGAAGCCCTAGATAATCATCGCCGGAACGCAGAGACGGTTGGGATGGAGAGCGGCAGCGTGATGCAAAGACGTGGAGAGCGTAGAGTGACCTGCCACCGTACCTGAACGGGGACATTTTCAGGTTCTCAACACAACTGGATCTCTTTCCTTCGTGATTTTGTTCATTGTTTCCATATTTCTTTTTTGACAAAGTTTATAAAGGACTAAATTCATTATTTAGGCTCTAACTCTGCTGAAATATCATTTTCTCGGCCCCAACTCTAAAAGTGACCAAATTATAGCCCAAACTCTAATTTAATGTATTTTTTTGGCCCCAACCCCTCTCCGTTAACCTTTCCGTCCACATTTGGTTGACATGCACAGTTAACCCAAATTTTAAAGGGTATTTTTGTCTTTTTATACAAGTAAATATTTTCTTACCCACTTTCACTGAATTAAAATTAAGACAAACCTCATTTTTCCTCCAAAATTTACATACACCAAAAGCTTTGACGGAAATAAAGGGAAAAATTAATCCAACTAGTTTTCAAACTATCTTACTGGTGAGATTCATCAACACAGTATTCTTTAGATGGAGAAAATCAATCCATCACAGTTTCAAACTACCTTACGAGGCATACAAAATAGACCACATTGTGTCACTAGTTCAACAAAAAGTGGCACACTACAACATGATGATAATATAACCCACAGAGGTTTCAAAAGGTGCCAAAGCAGCATCACTATGATCTGCCCAAAACAAAACAACGACCTAACTTCTATTTCATCAATTCAAACAGCATAGAAAAGACAATGTGCAAAGAACTTTAGGTGCCAAAGCAGCATCACTATGATCTGCCCAAAACAAAACAACGACCTAACTTCTATTTCATCAATTCAAACAGCATAGAAAAGACACTGTGCAAAGAACTTTAATTATTCTCCGCAGAACGCCATTTATCTCCACGCAAAACGCCATTCATCTCCAATGTCTTAGCCGAAGAAGTACTTGCAATAGAGATTTTACATGTCAATTTGTTGTGGCCTGTTCCACCGCATGAAGAGCACATAATGACTCGTTTTCTCTATACAATTCAAAGTTCGTTATACAACAAAAAAGCTGAGATAAATAATGCACATCAACATGAATCAAAACAACACTTTTAAAATAAGGAATTCGAACCTTTTGAACTTCGGACTTGTGTGGTGGTGGTTGGTTCACAGCTAAATCCCGTGGTGGATGGTTCCCAGGTGGAGCTGCTAGAGCTGATGTCGGGTTCATATTAGTAGGTGTAGGGACTTGTGGTGGTGGTGGCCTTGATAATGAAGCAGAATTAACTGGACAATTTTTGATGTTATGTCCAGTCTGTGAACAAACACTACACTCATAAGCACGATGCTTTCCCACTTGAGACAACTTCTCACGTTCACCCTTCTTTTTAATTTTTTTGTTCTTTTTTTTCAGCTACAGTCCTCTTCCTTGATTTTGTTGGTCTACCACCAATCCTTATGTCATTTGGTGGCAGCATTCCACCATTTGTAGTTTTATACCACAAATCAGGACCATTTATAGGGTATATAATATACTTGTACGCAGCTAAGTACCTCTCCCTAGAGTAGCATAAATCTATGAAGTCTAGGGGCTCCTCTTTGATAAGGCTAATTGCTGCAATTGCATGTGGGCAAGGAATACCAGTCAACTGCCACTTTCTGCACCCACAAGTTTTTTCCCGAAGACGGACGTCATGTTGACCATATAAGCCTCGAACCTCATAAACAAAACCACCAGAATGGGTTGCAAAACACCTATTTGAATCAGCCATGTTCTTTTCCAACTTCATTCTCACCTTGGGTCCAAGTTGGCCTTGCATTCTTTCTAGGAAAACCCTCTTCTTTTGGAGCCTATCCATGAAGTAAAATCGCAGCGCCTCCAACATTGTGATAATAGGCTTATCTCGAGCTTGAAGGATTACCCGGTTGAAGCATTCACAAATGTTATTTACCAATATGTCGCACTTAGACTCTGTGTTAA
The DNA here is from genome assembly GCA_963678965.1 of Cruciata laevipes. Classification (NCBI taxonomy): domain Eukaryota; kingdom Viridiplantae; phylum Streptophyta; class Magnoliopsida; order Gentianales; family Rubiaceae; genus Cruciata; species Cruciata laevipes. Next base: position 4,467,027 of record OY787639.1, read on the forward strand.
AATAAGCTCTAGACCATTCACGAGGATCAGTCCTCTCAAGCAGCCACTGAAATGCACCGGGACTGACTCTTTTGATATCATTCATCTTTTTTGCAAACTGTAGTTCATGAGTACACTTTGCTGCTGCCCAAAGCAATTCCTTTAGTTCCAAATTAGCATATCCAGCACGTTTGAAATTATCGTACATGTGCCAGGTGCACAATCTGTGTTCTGTATCAGGTAACATGGTCTTTAAGGCAGCTTTTATGCCCTGCATATGAACACACAATTTTATAATAAAATTCTTAAGCTTTCTCGAATCAAAACAGATACTTAAACAAATACTTTCTCGAATTTTTAATGTAAATTTTACCTTCTGTTTGTCAGAGAGTATAGTCCATCTCTTACTGTTCTCTATATGCAAGTCTTCCTTCAAAACGGTGAGGAACCACAACCACGCACTTTTGGTCTCAATTTCAACGACTACATATGCAACTGGGAATATCTGGTCATTAGCATTAATACCAATTGCTGCCAACAATATCCCTTTCTGTGATCCCCTTAGATGACACCCGTCAATACCTTTCACAGACTTGCACCCTTCTTGAAAGCCCTTCTTGCATGCATCTAAGCAAACGTAGATCCTATGGAATAGTGGTTTGCCACCAGGATTATCCTCGGTTTGAAGTAGGACCGTGGAATTAGGGTTGGATCTTAACAATTCATTACAGTAATCTTGAAGACTTTCATATTGTTGCTTCCAATCACCTTCAATCTGTGATATGGCAAGCTTCCTTGCACTGAATGCCTTACCCCTTGAGATGTTTATGCAAAGATCACGTTGTGCTTTCTCAATAAGATGGCTCACCTTCATATCAGGCATTATTCTTAGGTCATCTTTGTACTTCTCACACAAATATTTGTAGTTTGTACACCCATGATTGAAAGTGGGTCTACAAGCATGATTCCGCTGAAGCGGTGTCATCTCCCATCTTTCTGTAACCTTTCTGTAGTTAATGTTGGCCATCCATTGACACTTCTCAGATGTTAAACAGTGTGCAGTACATCTTTTAGGGTTGGTCCTCTTAAACCGTATCCGTCGATGTTCAACCGTCCCATGATGCATGCATGCTAACTGAAATTCTTTTCTAGTTGCGAACTCCTGGTCAACTTCGAAAAATACATCCACATTTCCCTCAGGCATGCGAAATCTCGTGTGGCTTCTGATTTTCTCCTTATTCACATTTTCACCTTCGGAATCTGAGCTTGTCTGACTATGCAACTCTTCAGTTTCCACTTCATCTCCCGGTTCTACCCAATCAAGATCACTCTCTGCACCATCGTCTATTACCAGTTCTAGAGCACCTCTTTTATCTTCCATTTTGTCCAAAACTTTACTCCACTGATTTTTCCTTTCACCAAACAGCTCATCAAGATCTTCATCATCATCCAACTCATAGTCTGAATCATGAAATCTCTCCCCTCTCATCTGGATTATCAGAATCAGATTCCACTTCATTTTCTATATCTTCGCTTCCGGCCATGTTTTGTCTTTCTGTAACCTTCTCTCCTATTTTCACTTTTTGCTTGCCCTGTTATTTTCCTACAACCATCCAGTTTGAATAAATATTAACAGAACTATACAGATTTCATTTAGGACACACGCATGGAAACAAAAACAAAAATTAACAGAGAACACCAACATCACCAAACATTAAAGGACTACAATTTATCACTTGAAAGAATTCCATTCCACTGACATAAAACTAATCAAAATTCCATCCAAATACACATCTATATAACCAAATTCCCTCACCACATTTATACACATCTATATAACCACACAAAGACAAAGTAATTTCTCATGGAAGATATTCATTATAATCATAAACCACACAGTATTACACATATTTCATCCACACGACCCACACAAAAAGAAACTATTTTTAAGGTGATATGTACAAAATAGCTCCCAAAACCAACTCACCTTGTCTGGGAACATCGATTCGACATCCACCTAAATAGCAACCGTGCTTAGATGACCGACCATATTTTTGATTTGTGCCCGGGCTGCAATCTTTACTTCACCAACTCAAGTCTGCAATTTGATATCGCCGAACGTTTTCAATCGTTATCAGTGACAACACTCGTTTTTCAATTTGGGGACGGAGAAATTTTGGTAAGGGTTTCAATTTGGGGATGGAGAAATTTTGATAAGGGTTTCAATTTGGGAGCTGTATGTAAACGTTTTTTCAAGAGAATAAAAAACCATATCTTGACGCAAAAGGACAAGAATACCCTTCAAAAATACCATAGTTGACGGAAAGGTTAACGGAAAGGGCTTGGGCCGAAAAATTATATTAAATTAGAGTTGGGGCTATAATTTGGTCACTTTTAGAGTTGGGGCCGAGAAAATGATATTTCAGCAGAGTTAGAGACTAAATAATGAATTTAGTCTTTATAAAGTATCTATCTTATTTTGATTTTATGAGATTATGAGCTACCAGTTCTAAACACTTTGCTAGAATAGTTCAGTGGATAGAACAAATGAATTTTTTTCAAATATTAAATAAAAAACTTTAATTGAACCTAAATTTAAACTTAAATGTAATTTTTGTGAATTTACTATTTTACTCTGACAAAACAATAAATAATGATGAAATTGATACTAAAAATGACCACTTTTAATAATGAAAGTTTTGTTCCTATTTTAGTTTTTTAGGTTTAACATTATAAGGCCCTGTTTGCAAAAAAAAAATCAACAGATATTTAAAAAAATATTTCACTTTTAATGATGGTTAAAATTTTTTATACTTTATAGCCTTATTGTAAACTTCCCCATCATATTTAAAGTTGTATATTTTCAGTTAAACATGCACATTTCCCTTATTTGTTTGTTCATGTGCACACTTTCCTTTCTAGATTTGTTTCTTTTATTCGTTTTCACTCATTTTTTCCATTTAGGCCCGACTTTTCTAAATTGTTAGATTGAAGTGCAAATGTATTTTGTTTTGGGATCCCCAATCCCTAAATAACTGCCTGAGGGAAATACAGTGACAAAATCTCCTAGAGTTTTACAGACCATGTGATTCAAAAAGGAGCAAGAAAAACTCCTGAGGCAAATACAGTTGCATCCAAACTACAAAGGTGAAAAAACAATAGTTAATCTACCAAATTAACACTAGTTGGTAGGCATAAAGAGTAGATTATTACATCCGCAAGTTCAGACTTTAATAGCAGAAACAGATTTTGTGGTGTTCATGTCACATTACAGAATGAGCATGCCATAGAGCAATGAGGTATTCCAGCACTGAGATGGAAGACATGACAGGAATGTATCATCTCCAGTCTACAATTCAGCTTCACCAAGATGAAAATCCAGACAGCATATCATCGGTAGCATCCAAAGTCTTGTACACCTGTATTTTGAGAAAGAGAACATCAGTATTGTTTGAAGTGCAAATGTTAGCAGTAGTGTTGTTTGTATTGTTTACATGCTTTGATTAATGAAAAAGAGAGCACAAAGTCTTGCTGCTATATACAATACATTGTTCTTGTGATTAAATTGAGATCTTGACATTCTACTGGTACATGTAGCAAAAATACCAACACAAACAAATGCGATCAATGTAGCAAGTTAATCAATTTAAAATAAGAGCACAAAATGAAAGTTGGTGTCGTTAATTTCATTCTCCGTACTATATTACTACAAATCCAACATCATCAACATTTTTTTTGCTGAGAAAACGGAAAAAAATTGAGCCGAGACAGCTGTAAAGTTACCATGTGATATGACAGCTGCTAACACCGTTCCACACTCACATGCTCCACACAATGAGTAGCACTAGTATTGAAACATACTCAAGCCAGTTTTATGTGTGAATGAAATACAATTTGGGTTGTCTCTCCAAGTAGTCAACAGCCTGAAAGCTTCAAGTAAACCTCCTTGAAGTTTCCTGCTTCCACAATAACCAACCTCTAAACCTCTCCAATTGACCAAGACAAACACTTTTCACAGTGTTGCAAATATTGGCTCACAAATTCTGCTCTTGCAATCTAGAACACTTCTAATCAGCCACATCTAACTTATACTCTATTCTTCTTTTTACTCAACTAATCAAAAATCAAATTCTTTAGTGCTAATCCACATAAGTACTATAGATAATAACGATGCTAATACACCATATTATTATTCCCTTGACCTTCTAATAAAAAGGTAACATCAAACTTCACACTGCAAAGATGAGAAAGCACTTTTATGTTTTCCAATGGAAAAATCTCAAATTCAACATACCTCAAAGCAAATGTTTTAAACAGTCCCAATATTATAAACAGTCCAATTATCTCATATCTAGCATCAAACTTCAATACACCATATTATTATTCCCTTGACCTTCTAATAAAAAGGTAATATCAAACTTCAAACAGCCAAGATGAGAAAGCACTTTTAAGTTTTCCAATGAAAAAATTCCAAATTCAACATACCTCAAAACAAATGTTTTAAACAGTCCCAATGTTTTCAACAGTCCAATTATCTCATATCTAACCACATAAAAAAAGAATTATGGCAGCTAACAGATACAATGGTAACATACCTCAATGCATAACCATATGGATCGTCCTACTCCGCTGACCAAAAATAAGGTTGTGCCTTGATGTGTTCCAGATGACTTGGTGATAACCATGCAAAAAAACCACAAATGATGGCAGGATCACATGCGGTAGTTATCAAAGGTTTTTCATGCTCTGGAGTGCCCTCGACGACTGCAGGGAGGAAGGAGTGATATCAACCATCAAGATCATCTAGTAGACCAACTTCAGGGCGTCTAAGATGAATAAAAAAGTGTTGTAAACCAGCCTTCGAGGTCTCCTCTTTCTTCTGTTCTTCTTGCTTCTTCTTTTCCCCTTTGTAATCAGGTTGTCTTCGCAAAACCCTAGAATCATACAAATCTTGAAGGGTTTACCAAAAGTGTATCTTCTTGAAGCACAACTATCGGTGACCTAACCCGATGTTCACCATCGCTCCAGGTGATGGATCCCTCTACTTTACCATCTGGAAGATTGCTTATTAACTCAAACTCCACTTTATATGTCAATTCATCTCCAACACGTGTGAAAGTGAGTTCAGATGGAAACACAAATAAGTTGACACCAGGAGGATTAACATAAGCAACCCTATAACTTGAACACTGTGACCGTCCTCTCACAAGTTATCTTTTTTCCAATGGCATCACCCTTATCAAATTTGATGGAAAATGATGGCTAGTTCAAGTCACGTGCTAGTAACAATCCTTGACAAGGGTTCAATTGGTCCACCATATAACACAAATTGTCTTCACTATAGCCCAATGAGCGCAAGTAACGAGGTATACATTCACTATGTATACATATGTACACTAGTCTTGGATTGTGAGCCCTCACTCCATTCACCTGACCACAACCCATAGCAAAGACACTAGCCTTTTGTCCATCATAGTCTAGAATAATTATGCCATCTCCCGTCTGCCAATTAGTTGTTGTCATGATAGCCGACTTTGTGGTATCCAAAGGTCATTCATATGATACCATCAAAATGGCAGCAATACCAGTCACATGTGGAGTAGGCGAAGATGTTCCCGGTGCAAAATGATATACCTCACTATCAATATTAGAAGCTCCAAGTATATCATATTTTTCTGCTACAACATCTGGCTTCAGAACACCAAACATATCAAATGGTACTCCACGTGGACAACGCCCTCTAGACGACAGTTCAGCCACTGAAAATCTTGGAACAGGATCTCTCACTCTGGAATTTATTCTGCCAATTGGTTTGCGTGTCAGACGTATATAAATAGTCAACTTTACACCTTCAGAATCTGGTATACTCATGGTGGCATGACAATTGACACAAGAACACTCAGGATATCTGATGAGAATCAAGCCTACGCCACCATAACAGCTTATGAGCCGTCATGTGTTGACTACTTCCAAATGATCTTGAAGAACAACAATCGATCCTCTTATTTTTTTTCCACCATTCTTCTCAATGTCCTCTATGAGTTCACTTATTGATCCATAATCTACCAAAGGATAGTAGCTATTTGAAAAAAGTTCACGGGTTGGTAAATCGAGAATCCACTAACAATACTCTTATCTCCTAGACTCAGAGAAACACTGAATTTATTCTCTGACCTGGTAGCACCAATCATAAGACACCAAAAAGGTACTTTGTATAGTGAATCCATACGAGGCCCGTCATTCCCAACCAAAATACAAACCAAAATGTCTTTCATTGCCGCTCTACAAGTCCATTTTATCATCAAATTGTCATAAAAATCTTGCCATTCACCCTCAGTAGCAAGAGACAAGGAAATAATATCCACATCACGGATAACATGATACATGGCCTCTGCCATTGAGTAAACACATGTCACTGTTTCAAGATCATCTTCAAGATCAAGTTGGTCTTTAACCTCCGGAGTAATGTACTTCATCTCCTCTTTCTTTCCATCATTTGTGATCTTGTAAATCCTCAACCGAGCCAAAGGAGCAATCCCAGATATTTTTCCGGACACAATACTTGCAACATGACTGCCATGATCATACTTATCATAGTGTGTCCAATGAGGGACATCCACATGTTCACTAATCACACAAGAAGACTGAAATTCATTATGATTACGATTGAACCCTGTATCAATGACTTCAATGGTTTTTCCTTTGCCTTTATCGGTCATTGCGATTAGCCCTGGAAATAAGAGAATCACAAACCTACGTTACTTTCATCACAATATAAGAAGTTATGGGTACAAAATAACATCGTTCTCATTCAAGATACAAACCTACATTACTTTCAGTGGGGCAAATAAATCTAAAAGGCTCACAAAACACAACCAAATTAGGATAAAACACAAACATACATCACTTATTAATAATATCATATAAATTTAACTTCAATTCCAATGTTTGTGTCCAGTGTGTGCCCTGTGTCTTAATCTATTGTGAATTTGTGAGTATACCCTTTAGTTGGTTGATTAATAGCATCAGTTTCTTATTTTGGAGTGTACATGGTTTCTGATGGAAAAGAACTACCTCCAGTTGCTCTATCTTTCACATGAGTTGTCTGATGTTTTTGTTGTGTTCTGTTCACCGTGTATGCATTACAGTGGTTCTGAAATAAGTACAATATGGCTAACCTATGACATATATGCTCCTGATCCTTGGATTTTACGCAACTATGTTTCCATTTGTAATATACAATTATATTTTATACGTTGTGTCTAGGCATGTCAAACGGATAAAACGGATATATCCGTGATCCATATCCAATGGATAATTATTCATTTGATCCGTTTATTAAATGGATCAAATGGATAATTATCCATTGGACCTAATTATCCATTGGTACCATTTAAATGGATCATAAACCCGTTTATCCAATGGATAAAACTCATCGTCTATTGGATCAATGTCTAATAAATCGCATACTACTTTTGACTTAATTATTCCGAGTTTGATTTTATTGAGCTAAACTCAATTTTACTGAACTGAGCTAACGTGAAAATATTAAATCTCTGTTCTCATGAGCTTACTTTTTTCTTAATACTTATAATTTCTTAAAGATAAATTAAATTAGGTTGATTTGATTGGTACTAGGTTGATTTGATTGATATACTAGATTAATTTGTTTGGTACCATGTTACTTTAAAATATAAACGAATCCATGCAAGATTACTATTGACAATGGTATAACTATGGTATATAAAATAATCAATCGTTTTGATTGGTACTATGTTAGTTTGGTTTGTACTAGGTTGTTTATTATGTACCATTTTACGTCGAAAATAAATTTAACAAAATTTGAGAAATGTAACTAATAGTGTCATCACTATAGAGTGTAAAATATTTGATGCGGTTTAATATGTACAAGATTTTTTTGTTTTATAATAGGTTGTTTGTTTGGTACCGTGTTATATCGAAAATGAAAATAACATTTAACACAATTTATATAATATCAATAATTGTATCAATTATATCGCATATGAAGCAACGGTTGATATTTGATTTATACTAGGTTGTTTGATTGTTACTTGGTTATATGTGTGTTTGATCCAAATGGGTAGTTTGATCAAATTATCCATATCTATTTAACCCGTTTATCTAATTATCCAATAACTCTTTATCCAATAAGCTAATTATCCATTTAAACTATTTTTTTTTTATCCAATAAGTTAAAATTGTAAACGGATATGGGTTATATATTGGATAACTTATCCAGTTTGACAGGCCTAGTTGTGTCCTACATATATTGTTACATGTTATCATTTGCTGCCTATGGTTGAGGTCAAGGCTGGCCCTGAGGCCGGGCCGTATGTGCCACGACACAGGGCCTCGGATCCCTTAGGGCCCCAAAATATTTTTAAAACAAATCAGTAATAATCATGCTATGTTTACCATGAAACTGAATAGTAAAAACTTGTTAGATAAAAGGAATGATTCAATACTTATCCGATAAAAGGAATGATTAAGGAGATAAAAGGAAAGGAGAATAATTTAGGAGAGTAATTTAGTGTAAATTAAATGTTTTTTATACATAAGGATTAGGGAGAGATAAAGGGAAAGAGAAATCATTTAGGAGAAGAATTAGGATACTTTAGGAGAGTAATTAATTGGGATATTAAAGTGAATAATATTGGAAAAGATTAATTTACTCCAAAAGAGAACAATTGGCTTTATAATATTTCAACAAAATTTCTATTAAAAGAAAATTTTATGTTTAATTATCTTACTTTAAAAACAATAAATAGAGTAGTTTGTACGATACTAATAAATAAAATAAAACTAAGGTCTTATAGTTATAACCAGTGGCGGATCTACTTGAAGGCGAGGGGAGACGGGCGCCTTCCCTAAAATCCGGCGGCCAAGCAGAAACTACTGTTTCCGGCCGCCGGAAAGGCGCAGCGGCAGATCTGGAGAAGAGAAGCTTTGGAGAAGAAAGGCGCTGCGCGGCTGCGGTCTGAGTTTTTTTTTTATTATTATTGTTAAGAGCTTATTAAAACAACGTCGTTCAATAAGCCCTTTAAAATAAAAAATAAATATTTATTTTTAAGGGCTTGAATTTTGTGGTAAGATTTCAGCCTTCCCTCAAAATGTTTTCTAGATCCGCGACTGGTTATAACCATCTATTCTCAAAGGAGCTTATGAGCAGGACACCTGCGTACAACAGTTAGTATGCAAGGGCGGTAATTGACACATCCTTTCCTGTCGCATCCTCTGGCAGCATCTAGGGCATCTATCTTCGCCTTCATGTTTGCCTTTATCTCCAATTCCCGCCGCTCAAGATTCGCCTCCATCTCCCTCCTCTTCAATTCCCTCATTGCCTCAAAACGCTCCTTGCGAGCCTCAAGCCGCTTCGCATACAATTCCGCCCGCTTCGCATTCAACTCCGCCGCCGCCTCCTCCGCCTTTTCCATTATTGATTTCCCTTTTTTTTCTTTAATTTCTTTAAATCAGGTCAAACTCTGTTTTTCTTTCATATCAGTTCAATATAATCTTATTCGTTTTGGTAATGATTATGTAATATATTTTATTCATGGTAACAATCTAATCCTACAAAATTTCCCGAACTTTAATAAATTTACTAATTAACCAAAAATATTAGTTCAATTCATTATATATTTTCACTCCCTCGTTACTAAGAGATGTCTTCTGATTAAGATCACAAACAGCTGCATGCAAATTCGGGGTTATGACCTATGCTCATAACTGCACAAATCCACTTTATGAATGTATGATGGTGACGATTTCTTAAATGCTTGGGATTTTGATTCCATTTTCCATGCAGCTTTATATTTTTGGAATTTGAAAAGAAAATTTTGGAGAAATTGGTCCTCAATCTCAATAGTATATGTTTCAGAATTTGGAAGAAACTTTATAAGTGTGTTAAAAGTGTGATGGTGATCCAATGGTGTACGTACGTAGTATCACATAGGTATATTACTCAAATTCTGAAGATCAATTGAGACGCAGAGCTCCCGGGTTGATGACGTACAACTTCTCGGTCCATGCTGAAGGGAGAATCACGAGTGTTTTTGCAGATGACTTGAATCGATTCGTCGCATTAGCTTTGAAATTACCGTGGCTTTCCGGATTCGGTAATTATATATATATATATATATATATATATATAGAAAGAGGATCATGTGTGACACCCTATGTTATGTGTGACACTTTTCTTATGTGTGATACTCATCTGGGCCACTCAAATATTTAATCCAGTGGCTAATATTGAGTGACCCATTTTCGCGGGTCAAAATCTGGGCCAAAAGCCCATTTTCGGGTTATAACAATATTGGGTCAAAAGCCCATTTTCGGGTCACCTTACTATTTAAATTCTTCATGTTGTTGTTTATATCATGCACCTTTTGTATCATACCTTTTAATGCAAATGCCTCATGTTGTAGTTTATATCTTTCACCTTTTGTATTGCATCTTTTCCATACAAATACCTCATTTTGTAGTTTATATCATGCATCTTTCATGTAACACCTATTCATTCAAATATCTTATATTTTAGTTTTTTATCATGCACATTTTCTATTACGTTATTTAATACAAATACCTCATGTTGTGGTTTATATCATGCACCTTTTTGTATCACACCTTTTAACCTTATGTATGTGCATTGGACAACATGAGCATTTTAAAGCAAAAGGTGTAATACAAAAGGCGCATGATATAAACTAAAACATGAGGTATTTGAATTAAAAGATGAGTTGTTAAATCCTTAAAAATGAATATTTTCACACAAAACATGAACATGAGGAATTTAGAACAAAAGGTATAATTTGCAGAATTTTCTATTTTTTTTTTTGAAGATATGAAATTTTTGTTTTGGTTTAAAATGATCATGTTTTGAACTAAATTCCTCATGTTTAAACGTGTCACACATAAGAAAATTGTCACACATAAGAGGGGTGTCACACCGGATCCCTCCCCTATATATATATATATATATATATATATATATATATATATATATATATATATATATATATATATATGAACATTGCAATCGTTTTGATTACTACTGATTTGGTTAATGGCTCTGCGCGAGACAATGAGGTGCCGGTGGCGATGTTTCGGAATGGGTGGTAGCTGCTCTTGAAACTTCATAATCCGGTGCACTTTGACGAAACTTAATTTGAGCAAATAATCTGAACTTTGGCTAAACTTTGAGCACTCGCACTTTTTTCAGACAGTTGATTAAGGTATATTATTACAACTATTGATTATATGCTTACAATGTAATCAATGGATTATATGAGCAAGATCAAATAATCAATGGATTTGATGAGGTTACTTCATCCGAGACATGGAAAAATTGATATATCTTTCTTTGTTGTGAGGTTATTGATATATCTTTTGTTTGAATTAACAATGGTATGTGTGAAACCTACATCCTTGACTACATTTTCCATGTCTTTTATCTTTAATATATTAACTAGATTTGCATCGTATTCGTGATTTGCATCCTAACTTTACTTCCTTTTTATTCGTTTTTATTTTTTGCCAAATTATAATGCTCGAGTTGGCATACTTTTTGCCATGAGTTTAAGAAAATCATGCATGAATGATGTTTATATTTGTTTGTTCATGATATGCAAAACTATTGTTCTCTCTTGCATGAGCTTATCTTTTGTGGGCTTATTTATTGAGCATGTCTCGTTTGTTAATATTCCTATAAATTTTAGTTGATGTCAAATTATATATTTTCTTATATGGATATTTAAGCTAAAATTTTGTGATTGGTAGACGATGTTATGAGTCAAAGAAATTTGTTGGTGGCTTGCTCTAATCCGTTGTTTAACCTCTCAGGCTAGACTGTCTTAGCACTATTTCTTTTTTGGCTCATAGAAGCTATTTTTAAATTTCATTTTAAATATTTTACAGACATTTTGATTGATATTTTGCTATTTAAATATTTAATTTGGTGGAATTTAATTTATTTCAATCAGTTCATGCATTGTATTTTTTTTATCTTATATGAATGTTAAGAATTTTAGATGCTCATGTAGATCGCGCACCGCGCAAACTGCTAATGCTAGTTCAATTAAATTTATTTATATTTTTTTCCAGTTCAGTTTAGTATATTTAAGCCCTGTTTGCTAGAGTTTATTTCTTTATGTACTGAATTGAACTGAATAATATTGAACTGAACTGAACTTAAGTAAAAATTGATGTATTCAAAAATGGAATCAGCATGACTGAATTAACCTGAATTTCATCAAATTACATTTTCACTGAACTAAACTGAATTGAATTGAATTGAATTGAACTTAACTGATCTATAGATAAGCTCGGGTAAACCGGGCCTTAATTTTTTTTTTCAGTTCAGATAAATATATATTTTTTCCAGTTCAAGATATATGATAAATTTGAAAATTATTCCACTTCAATCTATATTTAAATTATTTCAGTTCAATTTAGTTTAATTCAGTAAGAAATAAAAACTCTATCATTCTTCAAGTTGGGCTTATGCCCTGTTTACTAGGAGCTAATTTCTTGATGTACTGAATTGAACTGAACTGAAGTAAAAATAAATGTATTGAAAAATGGAATAACATGACTGAATTAACCTGAATTTCATCAAATTACATTTTCACTAAATTGAATTGAACTCTGACAAACAGAGCCTTACTACCCAAGTTTCAGTTGGTTAAGCAGAAAATAACCATTTATACTTACACTTTGCAAGCTCTGGAATTTTAAAAAAAAGAAAAATAAAAACCATTTATACTTGGTAGTTGGTACCCAAATTTTGGTTGGAAAAGGAAAATACCGTTGGCACCATAGATATAAATTGGGTTGGACCTCCGTGGAAAAGAAACGAAAACAAACCTGACGAAAACAAACCTACAACAAAAAATTGAAAAGAAAAACGGAAAAGAAACGAAAGTTCTTCTGGCAATCAACATGGTCGGTTTCGAAGTTGGAGCATCTCCGTCCAATCCCGACGGCTGGGGTCCGGCAGATGCCGCCGGAATCCTCGGCCTCTCCGTTCCCAACTACTGTTCATGGCCTTCCAACGTCCCGTACGCTCCCTTTTCCCGGTCGGAGAAACTGGGTCGTATCGCCGACTGGACCCGCAATCTCCCCAACCGCGGCGGATCGAGCCACCCTACCGACTCTGCTTTCGACTTCTTCTCCGACGACTCCTTCGCCACCGTAGCCGCCGACGAGGACTCGTCTTTCAGCCTCGTGGACACCGCCGCGTCGAAATCCCACAGCAACGTCACAAAGTTTAACCCCAGGCGGCGGTTCTACCAGCACAGCCGCTACCAGCTCCCGCAGCGGCGCGACGAGGAGGTGGAGGCGAAGAAGCGAGAGGCCGAGAAGGACCGCGCGCGGCGTGACCGCCTCTACAACCTCAACCGCTCCAACAACTTCGGTGGTCCCCGGCGCGAGTCCGCCGTCTTGAAATCCTCCGTCGACATCCAGCCCGACTGGAACATGCTCGACCAGATCCCATTCTCCACCTTCTCCAAGCTCTCCTTCGCCGCCCCGGAGCCGGAGGACCTCCACATCTCCGGCGGCCTCGAGTTCTACGACCGCTCCTACGACCGAGTCACTCCCAAGAACGAACGCCGGTTGGAGAGGTCGTTCCCAAGAACGAACGCCGGTTGGAGAGGTCGTTCAACAACCGCAACCTTATCAAGGCAACAACCAGCGACGACCCAGTGATTCGCCGCCTCGCCAAGGAGGACAAAGCCACGGTTTTCGCCACCGACACCATTCTCTCCACACTCATGTGCGCACCGCGGTCTGTACATTCGTGGGACATCGTGATTCAGCGCGTCGGGAACAAGCTCTTCTTCGACAAGCGCGACGGTTCGCAGCTGGATTTGGTGTCCGTCCATGAAACCTCTCAAGATCCATTACCTGACGTCAAGGAAGACATAAACTCTGCACATTCGCTCAGTCTCGAGGCCACCCTCGTGAACCAGAGCTTCTCGCAGCCGGTTCTGCTCAGAGATGGCTACAAGGTGCGCTACGAGGAAGAAGAAGCTGCGTCCTCGGCTTACAAGTACCGGAGATGGAAGCTGGACGACGATACGTATCTGGTTGCACGGTGCGAGTTGCAGAGCGTGGTAGACGTGAACAACCAGAGGTCGTTTCTAACTCTGAACGCGCTGAACGAGTTTGACCCAAAGTTCTCCGGCGTGGACTGGAGGCAGAAGCTGGAGGCGCAGCGCGGCGCTGTGCTGGCGACCGAGCTGAAGAACAACGCGAACAAGCTGGCAAAATGGACCGCGCAGTCGCTGCTGGCCGGCGCCGACATGATGAAGCTGGGGTATGTTTCGAGGGTGCATCCTAGGGATCCTAAAAACCATAAGATTCTCGCGGTTGCTGGTTACAAACCGATGGATTTTGCTGGGCAGATTAATTTGAACACCTCTAATATGTGGGGGATTGTGAAGAGTGTTGTGGACTTGTGCATGAAGTTGAAGGAGGGTCGGTATGTGCTTGTCAAGGACCCGGCCAAGGCTCAGGTGAGGATCTATGAGGTTCCGGCTGATGCTTTTGAGAATGATTATGTGGAGGAGCCGTTGCCTGAGGATCAACAGGTTCAGCCGCCTGCTGAGGATGCGGATTTTTTTTGAGCTGTTTTTTTTTAATTTTTAGTTATAATAAATTTTTGATATATTAGAGAACGGTGTATTCTAGATACCGTGATTAATTTGATTGTGGTTCATTATTAACCTATTTTTAAAAAAAAATGATTTGTAAAAAATAAAGAAATTTTATCTAAATGCACGGTAGATTCTATGGCTATGTTTGGCAAGATTTTAGCTACTTGGCTAAAAAAAAGTTTTTGTGGAAGTAAAAGTTATTTTTAGGACTAAAAGTAGTAGATGATCATCTTTCAAAAATTGTACTTTTAAGCCAACTTTTGCTTATAAGCACAATTTCACCAAGTTTAATTTTAAGAGACAAATCCATATTTTCTTAATTTTCTCCTTTTCAATCTCCGACTTTAACTTTAAATACATTTCATTAATATAAACTCCATATTTTTGTTTCATGATGTGCGGATGAAATTTTAATGGACAAATTGCAATGTGCATATTTTCAATAGGATAGGATGATTATGAAATTGCAATGTGCATATTTTCAATAGGTTAGGATGAATTTCTACATTAGGTTAGGATGATTATGAAATCTAGTATTTTTCAATTTCTTATAACTGAATAGCTTTTATGAGCATGCATTAAGTTGTATTAACAAAACTAGTTTCAAGTTTCCGCATGTCAATGTAAGAATTGAGCTTTCGCTTTTTGTGTTCTAAACTTGTTTTTTGTGTATAAACGTTTTTGGATATTGGCATTTGAAAGGTAGGGCGATTAGTATTGGGTGCTATCTTTTGGAGTAATTCTTCTGGTTAGTGTGATTTTCTGGACTCATAAAAGTGCAGGGAAATGAAATCAATGCCGATGGATACGGCCCATCTTATTAATCACAAAGCCCAACCCATTCTGGCGAAGTACAAATCCCTATTTTGCACATTGGCCCTGTCCAATAATGCGCTGGAATTGGTAGCCGGTGCTGGAAGGTGCTGGAGGGTGCTGGAGGGTGTTGAAATTAAATTAAAATTGTATAATTATGATGTACATAATTATGAAACTATATATTTAAAAAATGATTAATTCATACAAAACATATTGAAACTAATTCTAAAGAAAAATTATTTTTTATTTTTCTTAAAAAAATCAATCATTCATGTATGTGAATAGTGACAAGTGCTGGAGGGTGCTGGAGGTGCTGGAAATAAGCACTAATGGACAGGGCCATTATCGTCACGTTATCATTAAAATACTTGTATAAATTGTGGATTTTGGGTAGTTTCCATCATTTTGGCAATTTGCCATTTAACATAATTAATGTTAATTTGATTTTTTTAGATGAAACAAATTATCGGACTACAATTGTGATAGATGAAATTGTGCTTATTTGTAAAACTATTTTACGTTGATTTTGTTTTTTTGAAATTTTGAACAATACATTTGTGTAATTTACATAGATATGAAATGACTGAAAATGTATCTAACATGTAATTTAAAAAATACAAAGTCTTGGGTGAGACCGTCCTACCATAAGCTAGGACGAATGATATTTCATGTGTTTAATAGATTTGTTCATGTGTTTCACAGTTTTGTTCATGTGGTTCACAATTTTGTTTGTTATAAGCTGGGTTCATGTGTTTGACAGATTTGTTCTTGTGTTTCACAATTTTATTTGTTATAATCTATAACGATATGTAAATGAATTAACAAAGCTGTGAAACACATGAACAAATCTATTAAACACATGAACTATCATTCGTCCTACCATAAGCTTATGGTAGGACGGTCTCACCCAAGACCTTCTCTTTAAAAAATATTGAATGTATAAAGTAAAATTTCGACTACAATAGAAATCTTTTGTGAAATTGTTTTATTATGAAAAGTTTAGAAATTCTCAAGCTACAAGTTAACTTTTCCGAGTTAAAGTTAGAATTTTTTTACTGTAAGTATGAAGATGTTAACGGTCAAACGTAATTATTTATACCGCGAAAAATCAACTGTGTCATCTTGGGTGAGATAGTGGGATGGATTATTGAAAATTTCAACTTAACCTTCGCCTTAGTGCAATTTTATAGCAAGCCAATGTTAAAATGATTGAAATACATGTTTCCATAATCTATGATAATTTGAATATATCAAAATTTTGGTTAATTTGTACGGCATAACAAAATTCAAACTTTGAAAGTTTAAGGATACATCAAGCTCATTGAAAAGGAAACAAGGAGCATCATATAACTTAAGTTGAGGCAGAGGCGGATCCAGAATTTCAAAAGTGGTGGGGCATTTTATTCTTAATTTTGTTTTTTCACTTTATTGCACAAAAAATAACTTAAAATGGAACAATTTAAATACGAATACATCAAATAAAAGGATGTATCTTAAACAAAATATCATTCAATTCAATTAAATACCCTTGAAATACTTTTAAAAAAACACTAATTATGTATATTTTCACAAAATTGATGGGGCAAAATAATAAATTTTAGAATTTAATACCTAAAAACTATATAAATTAATATTTTTTGGGTGGCAGTTGCCACCTTTGCCGGTAGGTGCCTCCGCCTCTGAGTTGAGGTCGAAAGTTATAACAATTAGAAAATATGTTTGTGAAACCGGTGTAAATGGAAACTAAAAGACAAATTTTGATTTTCTCATATTCAAACCTAACTTTATTAACCATAATTATTCAGTGTATTATCAAATCAAATTGGAGGGGTGGTCGGTGCCCGTCGGCGCTTCTCCCCGCCACCCGGCCATCCCTTCCACCCCCTGCCCCCCTTTTTCTGTCCCCAGCCACCCTATCCCTTCCCCCCGCCTGAGCCTCCATCCAGCTCCTCCGCCAAACTACGGTCAATCTGCCGACGCCGACGTCCTCGAAGCCGCCGTCTCCAGATCGGCGTTTACAATGGGGTTTTTTCTCGACTGAAGGAGGATAGACCGTTCGACGGTCGCCACCAAACCATCGACCGTAGTCCAACAGGGAAGCAAGCTCGCCTGGAGTCAGACACCTCATCACTGCCCTCGATCCGCCACAACACACGTCGGTAAGAAGGTTTATTTGATCGGAAATACTAGGAGGTCACGAAAAGGGAAGAACAAGAGTCTGGATTTGCCCGGATGCTGACGCTGAAGCTGTACGCGCCCCACGCGCCGCCGGTGGTGTGAACAAGTCGGCGTATCAACGCGCCGAGGCGCCTCGCCGACGATACACGCGCCACGAATCGGTCAACGCGCTCAGTGGTAGCGCGTGTTATTCACGCGACGCTTCGACACCGCCGTCTGTTGATACTGCCTGCTGCCTATCCGGGGTTTCATGAGATTTTGGCTCTTTTCTTTTATTTATTTATGTCAGATAGAATTGTGCTTTAAATGAGTCTTTTTGTATAATTAGCTGGACTAGTTTATCGAGTATTCTTTGCCTAACTGCTGTTTTCCCCTGAAACTGGACTAGCCGGATAGATGGAAAATCCCCTCGGCTTCGAGTCTGTATTCTGAACAGTAAAGGAGAAATCCAAGTCAGAGTAGTTTAGTCAACTTACTCTTGGCGATTCTGTGATAGGATCTAGACTGGTAGACTTGGCTGACTGGTTTCCGGTTGGTGCAAGTTATTGATGCTTTACCTGCTAGCTATTTAGATGCCCTTGAGCATTAGACTTTAGGTTGGCAAGATGTATTCTATCGCACTTTTTAGATGTAGGAATAGCGTGTTACCGCGCTTTAGATACAGTTTAGGTTTTTTAACTTATTCTGTAATCTGTCAAATTGCCTCCCTTTGAGGAGATTATAAGGTTTGAGGAGTCTAATAAATATCCTCCCACTTAGGTGGTTCAACTTAAAAAAAGAAGTATTATCACTGATTTTCTTATTTTCATGACTAATCTTCTCACTTTCACAACTGATCTTTTATATATTAAAGATGACCATTCAAGCCCTGTCATTTTCAGCTGCGAGCTGGATGATTAGTGCTGAAACTAGATGATTGGTGCTGAAACTAGATGATTCCAGCTGAAAGTAGATGCTTGGTGCTAAATTGAGATGAAAAACTAATATTTTGTAATAAATTATGTAAAATTATTTGATAATTTTTATCTCAGTAATAGAATATGACATATTGATTTTGAAGGTATAAATTAAATTTTAAGTAGTTATGGCAGAAGTGTGTAACACTATAACCTTACAAATTTGGCAATCAGAAGATGATGATGTTAGTGAAGATGAAACATTAGATGGAAGAGATTAGTAGTAGATGCAATTTATATAATTATTGGAAGTACTAATATGTATGCAACAATTGATAATTTGTATAATCATTGGTTCATTAGTATAATGATTTGTAATTTATTTATTTTTGAAGAATAATTGGTAATTGTGAACAATTGTATCGAAAATTACTGGTTCATTAGTATAATGTTTTGTAATTTATTGGGTTTTGAAGAATAATTATAATTGTGAACAATTGTATCGAATGGAATTGACCTGAATTTGCTTATAAACCCCAATCAAACATATTAAACTCCTACAAACGTTTTAAACAAATTTAAAAGGAATCAAGATGTCAATAATATTTTTTTACCAAATTTAAAGTACTGTAAGGCGCTAAACAAATTTATTTGTGTTCAAATGAATAAGTTGATGAAGGTAGATGATTGAGATGATTGGTGCTAAAACTAGATGATTGGTGCTGAAAGTAGATGATTCCGGCTGAAACTGGATGATTGAGATGATTAATGCTGAAACTAAATGATTGGTGGTGAAAGTAGATGATTCCAGCAGAAATTAGATGATTCTGACTGAAGATGATTAGAAGAAGTTGAACTGGACAGGGTCTCAGTAATGACCAATTGAGACAGACTAAAAAATTAAGCTTAAGGAACACATAATTAATGATTACTTCATCTCTGCGCATGCTTGAGCACTCCAGTTATACATGTATCTTTAGATAACCGTAATCCCTCAAAGTGGTTAAATAACTGTAAAGTCTGCAAAATGTTAACCTAAGTAATAATGATAATAATTGGATTTTACGACAGAAATTCATCATTCACTTAAGTTTGTTTGTGCGTAGGATGAAGTGAAATTCTGGGTTGTCTTCCACACTGTACCTTAAAATGAAGCAAAATCTGGGAACAAAAATAAAGGCAAAGTGTGCAAAACCCCGACTTTCCCTAAAGTGGGTACGTGGTCTTTAAAAAGCAGCTACTAATATCCTCTAGCTTCATGGACAAAAAGATTGTTATATGACTCACCATCTCACTAAAGCTAGCATCAAATCTATTGTTTAATCACAAGATTATGGGATCAAATTAATACAAATATAATTAATACTCTTTGTAATCGCGAGTAGAAAAGGAAATAGTAGTTGAATCAATAATTTAATTAGGGTTCATAAATATGCTATCAACACAAATTAAAACTCAAAATTTAGGATAATTGGACCTAAGTTTTCTCCCCATCTGATTTGAACTGAACTACTTCAGACTCAAGTAAATTAAGATATATTCAAAATTATTAATTTTATAACTAAATTAACCTAAATATATAGTATCAGATCATATAGTTTCATCACGGAAACAATCCAGATAAGGTGGGGAGAACCATGCTTAAGTCAGCTGCATTGATAAGTGATCCTCAAACATAATTTAAAATGACAAAACGAAAAGATAGTAAACAAATTAAAGAGGTGGTTAGGCATAATCTTAAGAGATTCTCCTGTTTAATTATTTGTTTAATAAACTAAGTATGATTGCTTATACCGGGCTCGCTTCGAAAGGTCCACCGGAAGTCCCCGCTTTGGGTGGCGCAGGCGTGGTGCTGTGTGCGTAGTTATCATTTGATTGAGGGCTTTTATTTTTTCCTTAAAATACTATGGACTTTGATTATCATTTATTCATGCTTCACACATGCATAACACAGCCCCTGTTTACTAGAGCTTATTTCTTAATGTATTAAACTGAACTGAACTGAATTGAATTGAACTGAACTGAACTGAACTGAACTGAAGTGAAAATTGATGTATTGAAAATGGAATCAGCATGACTGAATTAACCTGAATTTCATCAAATTGCATTTTCACTGAACTGAACTGAACTGAACTGAATTGAACTGATCTACGGATAAGCTCTGGTAATCAGGGCCACAATCCTTTCAATTTTTTATTATTTATTTTTAAAAAGTCAAACGTCACCTATTAATTTCATGGTCTTATTCTTCATTTAGTCAAAAATTTAATTGGATTGGCTATATAATAGTGTTGCTTCAACCATTAAAATTTGGTAATATTATTATGTTCCTACATGTTTGTGTTTCATTTTAAATATGAATATACGATACAGGCTCAAGAATGAGAACGAGCTAAAAACTGTAAATAGTGTACTTTTATACTTTCATCCTGATATTTTACTTTGGGCTTATTAATTAAACTAAATTGTAGTACTCTTTTTCAACTTATCTCCCTCGAATTATGAATTGCAAGTAAATTACTGGGTGTATAAACATTGAAAACGAATCTGGGGTTGTTATAATCGATGAACAAAATGTATTAATATTTAAAAAGAAGCTTCCAAAACCTGCGTTTGTTAACTTTGATGATGTAATTTTGAGAAAATGTAACTTTTACAGAATCAGCATTAGAATTTTGTTCGTTCCCTATGCAAATGATCACTCATTGTTTCTTTAGCTTCTGGTCTGCATGAATACATCTTATCATGAGATAGGGTTTTCAAACATTTCTTATGTCGAGCCCCAAGATTTTATGGAAAATCCCATCGTTATATATTTCTAACCTTTTATAATATTAAAGTAACTTTATTTCATTTTTCCTTCTAAAACACACCATTTAACTCAATGCCATATTTGCTCTATCTTTTTGAGATGTGGTTTGTCTTTCTTTTGTTTGTAAACCTTATTTTCCCTTCTATTTTAACTTCATCAATAAAAATTGTTTTTTTTAGTCTAAATTTGCTATAAAGCCTTCATTTTTACTCATTTATCATTATATATCTCTATTATAATACTTATATTTTCATGTTGTTGCTAATTGTATTTAGTTTGTATTAATTGTTTAGTTAGAGATAAAGCCAACGTCTCGTTTGATCTAAGAGAAGGTCTTTGTTGATCTTTTCACTTTCGATAATGACCTCTTACAAATTATATATTGACGATCATTCTCATTTTCATATATGATTTTTTCACTTATGATACTAATCTTTTAAATATTAATCATTATCATTCAGAATTCACTCTGTGAGGTAAGAAGTCACTGGATGACGTACAGAATCATTTGACAATTAAAAGTTTTGGGGTTGTGTACCGGGTCCTCTTAACATGTGCGCCATTCTTCGCAAAATAAGCGAGAGATTGGGCAGCTATATTTCTACCTCTAAGAATCTAGAAAGGATCCATGAAGCAATCCTACAGAATTCGGGCTCAGATTTCTTCTATAAGCTCCACACAACCTAGGGCCGCAGAATTCGTTGTGTGGAGAGTCTGGATTTTTAGAGTCTGATCGATACGCATTGCCTCCATGAGCCTGGTGGCGTTATCAGGCAATGACGAGTGCGGCGGTTTTGAATGATCAGACTGAATTCGGGTCATAAATAAGTTTGGAAAAAGTTTACTTAGATTTAAGGGACTAAAATATAATATTATAAATAAAATTTCATAACGGGTAATTTAGTAATTGTTTGTTAAATGAAATATGGAAATAGGGTTTGTGGTTTTGGGTATATGGGTTGTATAAAATTTATGATGGATTAAAAATGTCAATTACTATAAAATGGAGGGAGTATTGAGTTACAAGTACTTTGGATTCCAAATAATTATAGGACCCAATTCTTACATCACTAGTCAATTTCTAACCCCAATTATTTGTGCTGGACTGCTGGGACTCCAACTAATTAATCACACATTTCCATTTGGATCCCATTTCACGTAATAATACAACCATATTTATTAGTGTTTTCTCTATCATTTGATGTATAAACAGACATCTCAAATCTAAGCCCCGACCAATTAGTACAAAAGAAAAGAAATTTAAAAAAGAGGTTTAGCAGCATATGAATGATTTGGTATGACTTGAGTTGAGTTCCCACGTTGAGAAGTTAGGTGCACAATCTCAATCATCAACAATTACGTACTCCCTCTGTCCCCAATTAAATGTCTCACTAAAATATTCAATTTTTTTCACACCATGTTTATTTTGACATAAAATATCGTTGGAATCCTTGTATGATGTACTTTTTAAAAATAAAAATTATTTACTCTAATATTAAGTATAATTAGAGTTATTAATGGTCAAACATGATGCGAAAACAATTGACTATTTTAGTGAGACATTTAATTGGGGACGGAGGGAGTATAATATATGATTAAAGAAGCAATTAGTGTCTCTTAACCCGTTCACTTTGACTCCACAAGTTGGCACATTTTCCTTAATTAAGTACTTTGGAATGAAGTTTAAGACAACAATTAGTACTTGCGATAGTAGCTAAGCAGTCGCATAAATCAATAAGATTAGATCCAACACACATTAGGGTAATCTTTTAACTTTACAAGAAAATTGGCTTTTAAAAGTATGTATTATCTCATTCCCTTAAGGTGCCACTTGGTTCACAACAGGAAAAGACTAAAGAGTAAAGAGAAATGAATCAACATGTACAGATGGAAAATTCATGGGAAAAAACAGGGTAATTTCTCTTGGGTTTTTCTAACGAGTGCCCAAGGCACTTGTTAACAATGGAAATATTCCCTCCATAAATATAGTATTCGTCTTGGTAATTGGTATGAAAATTTATTACGTGATTTCTGCATTAATTTGGCGTGAGTGCATTAATTTTTACTTGGTAAATGTAAAAATTACACTACTAATTTATGGTAACAATGAAGAGTCCTAATTACACTCATAATTCATGGTAAAATAAGATATAAAATTTTAAACGTGGATAAGTTCAAAACAATAATTTTTTTTGATCATGTCACTTTTGAGTTGGGAAAGTATTCACATCTCAAAGGTAAGTTCAATAATTCAAATAGAGTATTAGTATTCAAAGAAGTTTAATCGTTAATTTTCAAAAACAATACAATTTTGAAATTATCCACGTACAAAATTTTATTTTTTTATTTTTTATACATCGTTAAAATTGAAACCGAATATTCGTTAAAAAAGTATTATATTATGAAATGAATATTTTCATATGATATAGCATTGTTAAAATTGTGATGTAAAAGGTAAAGAAAATCTTATTTTACCATAGATTAATATTGTAATTAGGACTCTTTAATACATTTATCAAGTAAAACTTAATGCACTCCCAACAAATTAATGCATAAATCACGTAATAAACTTTTGTAACAATTACCAAGATAAATTCTACATTTATGGAGGGAATCTTTCCATTGTTAACAAGTGCCCTTGGGCACTCGTTAGAAAAACCCATTTCTCTTTGGGTAATTTCTATTTTTGTTTGTTTCAAGTAACCTAATAAAATTAAGATTTCTTTCATTATCTTTATTCTCATTTAGTCCAATTCAGAGAGGATGAATAATAATGACCGTTAGAGTTGTGGTGATGATGAATGATGGTGGTGACAGTGGTCTGTGACGATTAAAGTAATGGTGGTGGCGGGGATGACAGCTAGAGTGGTATAGTAATGATGATTGACAATGGTCGGAGTAAAGATAATGATAGTCGGTAGTAGCCATACGTGGAAACGGGGGAAATTAAGTTGCGTGGACAATGGTGATAAAATTTGTGAGGCAGATGAATCATGCAAATGGGGGAAATGGAATGCAAAGAAAACTCAACCAAACAAAATCAAAATGCCAATCTTATTTCGCTTACATAAATCTCTCAACCAAACGGTCCCTAACGCCAAAAAATTTCATAGTGTTTCTCAACCGGTTGATTGCGTAAAAAAATTACACACACTCCAACATGTAAGGTGTAAACTTTAAATTGAAATCAAGGATCCATTTTTAAACTAAATTGAATTCAACTCACTGCTATCATTAAATTTATGTTCGGAGTTGATAATCACTTAGTTATCATCTTTAGATAAAAAGCACCATCATATGTTCTAGTTAGACTATCACAGTCCATCATATATTTACCATTGTAACTATACAATGTATTGATGTTAAACCAATTATATACTTTAGTTAGACCTAATACGGCTCAATATTTTTTATTGTTGGTTATAAGAAATATAGGCCATAAATGAAAAAAATTACATAAATACATCATTTGACTAACCTTTAGAGATTAAATAATACATTAAAAAAACTCAAGGTATATTAGGCGCATCAAACCCAATGCCATATCTCCTTATTGTAAAATTTACCAAGACCAAAAGCTAACAAGTTGTTTCTACTAATTACACAAAATAATGAAGGATTGACAAAGAAGGAATCAAGAATCCAGGCAAATGAGAGTTTAATAAGAATTTTCCAGCAAGATCACAGCCAAAGGAGGAGAGTTGACTGGATGATTCAAAGTTTGACCAATTTGGACGAACACAAATAGCAGTAGTAATTCATCAAGAATCAAAATCCCTTGAAGCAGACGCTGAAGCTAAGTTTGCACTAGACAAAGCTTAGCATAGACATCTAATCTACAGCTGGAAAACCATAAAAATAAAATAAAAATGTACGAGGACAAGCAGGTAATTATTGGGTGAGATGAGATTCCATTATTCCTTGTGCTAGTAAAAGAAAAAGATCGTACTGACATTAAACCTATTAACAATTCCGTGAAAGAAATTATCCACTGCGTCCCACCAAGCATGAGTGTCCATAGTTATCTCCTGTTGTCTCTCCCTTTCATTTATATCATCACAATTCAAATGCATGCATAATAATCTTAAATATGTTGAAATGAATCTTCTGTTGTTAAACCTGATCCGACTATCTTCATTTGATCCGACATGACTCAACCTTTTTATTATCATTTGTGAAGCGTAATCCGACTCAATCCGATTTAACACGGCGCACTCTGTTCAGTTGTATCCAAAGCGAGCATATCTAAACTAAATTTGCATTTCAGAATCCAGACTACAATCTTAAAGCACACACAATGTGATGTACACAACTGAGAATTGTTCTTGTTCCAAAGGTATCTTGAAATCAATAATAGTATGGCCTTGTTAGAAATGGGAGTTTGATTTGGTGGACCTCATGGAATGTGATGGAGCTGAGGCACAACATAATTGGTGTTTCCTCTCAAAAGAATTGCTTGGCTAATTCATAGTTGGCACTGAGAGAAAATTGAGTGTGTAACAGCCAAGATGTTATACCTACAGTTGGCAAAAAAATGTGTCAGTAAAATACAAATTAATTATTCAAAATTTTATAAAAAGGGAAGAAATAAAGCAAGCTTGGGCTTCAAGAGAAGAACCAAAACCTACCAAATAAAATGAATTTGTTACTGAGTTTTATGTACCTTTTGATATGTTATAATATTGGTAAAGATAATTACAAAGAGTAAAGTAAAAAAAAAGATTAGGTTCTCTGAGTAATAATTTAAGAACTGCAAAGAGCAGTTGAGGCAGTAGTTAAGTTAACTCACAGTCTGCTGGGCAGGTGTACTAAAAGCAGTCCTCTTTTCTTTAAGTATATGTTGTCACTTACAGCAATAATTGTGTACTGTAGTTTGATTCATTGACGTTTGATCCATTGCAAGAATTGGTTAATTGCATTTAGTGCTGTCCATTTTTCTTGGAGAATTTAACCAGAAAGATACCATTTTGAAAATTTCCCTGTTTCCACCATTCAAATCACTCCAAGGAATAAGTACAGTGCTTTTTCGGCAAATTTCTCTGGTGCCCACTTCACAAGATTGAAAAGGGCTCTGAAACTGGTAAAAATTTATCATCTTCTTCATCATCATTGATAATGTGTTGGTTTATGTGAAAATAGTGACATTTTGGATGGTGAGAAGAGAGTGGAAAAAGAGGGGAAAGAAAGGGAATCTGCTTTCTTTTCATTTGATTAGTAAATAGTGAGTGAGTGAGCTGTGTTATTTAACCAATGCCTTTCAATTTGTTCATTGTCTACTAGCTTTATGCTTACTTTTCTTGTCTCTCAGTAGTATATTAGATTAGACTTGATCCTAGGGTTCTTGAAAGTAGCTGTGGATGCTAGTATAGAGTAGATTTCATTTCATGCCTGAAAGATGATGCTTCAGGGAGAGATTTCTTTTGCTTTATAAAGCTGCCATTTTTATTTGTTCCTTCCTTGTTTGAGTCCTGCAACAAGTTACCACTCATAACTGTTCCTTTTCTGGTCAAACTTTACTTTCCCCCTTGAGCCCTGTATAAATCTAGTCATTCTTGTCTGAAAATCCTCAGAAATTTGGGGATTTGATTCTCAGAGGTATGGGAAAAGAGGATAATGGTGGAATGGGGTTTCAGCAGAACTGCCCTTCTTCTGGGGTAGACCCTTTCTATGGCTCTGGTTGGGACCCTATGCTGTCTATGAATCATGGGGAGAATTTTTGTGGTTCTGGGGTTGTTCCTCCTCATCATCCTCCTCAGCACAGTGAGTTTGCAAGCTCCCATTTTCAAGCTGCATTGCATCAACAAAACCAGCATCTTGCTCATTATCAGCAGCCTGATTCAGGCCTCAAGATTCCTTCTTTTGGGAATGGAGCATTCTCAGAAATGGTCAATTCTTTCGGGCTTCCGGAATGCGAGACAGCCTTTCATCCCAATCCCAGCTGCCAGGCTTCTGCTGAAGATGGAGTTTTGGGCAGTTCACCAAATGGGAAGAAGAAGAGGAAAGCACCTGATTCTTCCCATTCTCCATTAAATCCCAAGAAGGTAAATTTCTTGCTATCCTTGCTATATTTTCCCTACCTTGTTACTTATCATTTCCAATTTTACAATTTGGTGATGTTTTTGTAGAGTGGTGAAGAACAGAATAGGGATATTTCTGGGAACAGTTCAGATTGCTCAAAAGAACAGAAAATGGAGCAGAGTACTAGTACAAATTTGGGGAAACTACAACTAAAGGAAAGTTCCAACAACAGTGGGGATCCTTCCAAGGAAGCCTACATTCATGTGAGGGCCAAAAGGGGTCAGGCCACCAATAGCCACAGCCTTGCTGAAAGGGTATGATCCTTTCATTATTCCTTGGACTTAAAATTTCTATGATTTGGTATGGTTTTCTTGCCTGTGCTGAGCAAGAGGAATTCTTTCGAGTTTGTAGGTAAGAAGAGAAAGGATTAGTGAGAGAATGAGATTGCTTCAGGAGCTTGTTCCTGGCTGCAACAAGGTATTTTTTGCTACCTTTTCTTGATCAAGCATTTTTGTTTTTTCTGAAATTATAGGGGTAGTGAAACCGAAGCTTAACTGAATGTATGTATCTTAGATTACTGGAAAGGCGGTGATGCTTGATGAGATTATCAACTATGTACAATCCCTGCAACAACAAGTGGAGGTATGCTTAGGAAGAAATCTTTTTGGATAACCAAATGTTTTTTCCCTAGTTCAATTATAGCTCATTTTACTGATAATTGTGATAGTGTGCAATATTGTTTTGGGATAACCAAATATGCTATTCCCTTAGTTCATTTGACACTCATATTACTGATGATATGATAATGTGCGTATTGTTTGGTTTAAGTTGTTTGTTAGGCAGTCACCATGATATCTTTGTCATACCTGAAACCACATGAGTAATAGAGTATATGGCATTTTTTTTCACATTGATCTTTATGTTATGTATGTGAATTTTTTCGGATTTGCTTGGATGATGACTCTATACAATTCTAGCATATGCTTACCGGTTCCAACTAGATGCATAGATTGTAGTCTTATTAGACAGTAGGAGTATAGCTTTGGATAAAATGAATAGATGCTCTCTCTTTTACACTACCTCAATTTGAAGGGATTCGTTTACCCTATTTTTTTGCAGTTTTTGTCCATGAAACTAGCAACCGTGAATCCAGAACTGAACATCGACATTGAAAGAGTTTTCTCCAAAGATGTGAGTAAAGTTGTTCTCATCAGCTTGCATCCTATTCCTTGCCTCCTTGGACATATCCTTAACTTCTTGAAGTCCAATTTATTTTTTGCAGATACTTCAATCTCGAGGCAGCAATGCTCCTAACCTAGGAATGAATTCTTCACTCCCCTTTCCAGGGTATCCTCAGGGACCTTTCCCGGGTATCCCTGGAGCAACTCCTCCATTCCATCACTTGCCTCAGGTAGCTCAACTGGTTTTTTAAAAGAATCTTTTTACCGAATTTTCTTGAAAGTCTTACTGAAGAATCTAATTCCCACACTTATGCAGGCAATGTGGGACAATGAGTTTCAGAGCCTTCTGCAAATGGGATTTGATTCCAATCCATCAATTAGCAATTTAGGACCTAATGGTAACTAACAGAATTTTGCATATTGTGTGTGTGTTTTCTTTCCCCTGGCTTTGATTGTAACATCGGAACGTATGCATACAGCAGGGCCATCGAAATTGGAGCTTTAGGAGTGTTTGTGTTGTCCAAATTTTCGCCAATTGACAGCAGATTTGGTTTTCGACATTGATGAAGAAAAGAGTGGAAAAAATAGTTAAAGCATTCTTGAGATTGTATAGGTTCTTAGCTCCTAACATTTTGTTCTTCGACTTTTAGCAGAAGAAAATTTCAGCCTTCTAGATTTTTTACTATATCATGCCTGTAAATTCATGGCAAGACTCTTCTAGGTGATTGTTTGTTCCATTTGTGCTGCTTCTTGTAGATCATGATGATTCATTATATATAAGCTTAGTAATGTATTCTGAGTTTTGTGTGTTAAGAATAGCATTTTAAAAGTTGTGTGTTTCACAGTAACAATCAAACAAAATCAGTTTTCAATAAATCATTAAAAATCAATAAAAATTTTATCTTGTAGTTACTAGTTTCAACTTTCAAGGTAGGTCAAATGTCTTATAAATAGAAGTATGAGAAAAATCTCTCTATAAAAATAGCTCCACATAAACAGATGAAAGCATTTTATCCAATCCATCATAAACCTTCAAATATTTTACCCATATTTTCAATATTTTCCATAGACATGGGTTACCAATGTGGGCTGAATACCGGGCCGAAACATGCATGGCCCAAATGCTTGGATTTTCAAGATGTTTGAAATCAGGGTGTCATAGTTTTGGATATTCAAAATGTTTGAGATTGTACACCTTTTTTTTACCATTATTTGATACTACCAAACATGCTCGTATAGTTAAATAAATATAAGTAATAAAATTATATCGTCTTAATATATTATTTAAAATTAAATTTAAACTAATACACATAATGAAATATACTAAGAATTAAACTTTTCTATTAAATAGTCTAAGAAAAACTTTCAATTTGACAACAAAGTGAGCATGATCACTTGATCAGTGCGTAATCTCGGATTCTTTTCGTTGGGAATATTTGCTTGCATAGTATTGTATTGGATATATAAATAATTTAATTTGTTACTTAAACAAAAGTGTACGGAATTGTGGACTGCGCTTCACTTGAATTTGGTGAAATGCAAATTTTTATTTATTTTTGAAAACAGGTGAAATGCAATTTGAAGTGACTACTTGTTTTTGAAATAAGGACCAAATTGTGCGAGACAGATACTTGTGAGATTAAGGTGTTAATTAAATGCACTACTAAAACAATTTCATTGTGCACTACTTTTCTAAGGAAATGGAAATCAATCAATAAAGAGCATCAAAAGGTGTGATTATATAGCGTATCTTTAATACAAATTCTCATTTAGAGATTTGTGTCCGTTGTTCTTACTCAATAATCATATTTAATAGGTAAAAATAGGACATTAAAATAAGATCAACAATAATACATACTTAACATGTAAAAGATCAAATTTAAAGTAAGAACATCAACATTTGTCCTAGTCTTAATGAGACCTTCCCTATCTTTAATTCAAATCATGAAAATAAAGTACTGTAAATTTTATTTCAAATCACGAAAAATCATTTTCAGATTCCATTTTTTTCAGGAATATTTTGTCTCTCATAGAGCAGGAACTTTTCTATTCATGGAAAATCATAATTTCAGTTTCAGATAAATGCCTTGAGTCCAGAAAACTGAAGTAAAAGGAATGCATACTCCCTCTGTTTCTACAACTTTGGCACTGTGAATAGTGCCAACAAAAAGTGAAATGAGAAAGAAATGATATTTTAGTCATGATTACTATATAGATTTGGTTAATTTAAATTATATTTAGTATCTAATTGATTAGTGTAATATTGTAGTATAAGTTTTATTATTTATTATTTATTAGAGATAATATGGACTCTTTTTTAAGGTCATAACAAATACAATGAATGAATAGTTGAATATGGGTATGGGTGCTAAGGTGGTAGAACGGAGGGAGGATTTGGAGGAAAAAAAAAGAAGCAAAGAGTAATGATGAATTATAAGGTTTAGGGGAATATCATGAAAGAGTAATGTTCCTAGACAAGAGTCACATGTGGTTTAATATTAGTCAATATCCATTATATTGCTAAACCAACAAACTACATATTCAATGAAATGGACCATATTATTTCATTTTCGGCAAACAAAACCATGTTAGTTTTTAAATGCCATTTTGCTCTTCTTCTTATCCACATAGATTGGATTACAACACAAATCTAGGTACCAAGTTATTATTATGATATTTATTCATTGAATAGAATTATTAGAAGTGACATATTTCATACTATCATCACAAAAAGGAATGATGCCTTGGAAGAAATTGCACTTTTTTCTCAAACATTTGCTAATTTATATGATATACATACATTTGGTTTTTATTTATTTATTAGATAATTAGCAATAATCTAATGAGCTAATATTTCCACTTTAACAAAATTATCCCTCCTTATTGATTTCACAAAAAGGCTAAATTATTCCTCCTTATTGATTTCACAAAAAAGGCGACTTTTCGGAGCATTTAACTAATTTCCAACACTACAAACTTTTATTTTGTCTCGAGAATATCCACACTTCCAAGTTCCAATTATTCACCACTATAGCGACATCCTCAACAAACGAGACGACACTAAATACGTTGCCATCACCGCCAATTTCCCAAATATAAACACGAGAATCAAACGTCAGATCTACCTACCGATAAACAAAGTCATATGAACACAGAAATGGAGCTGATTTAGCAATATCACTTTATACTTGTGAAACATCATCCAGATTATTGCTTGCATTTTCTTGTCTGAGAATCATTTCGTGTTTCATATATAATGTGATGAATTCTGCTTACAAAAGAATAAAGTACCAAAAAAACTAAAGAATCCAAGAGCAGAAATCTAATCTACATCAGTGATGAACAGAACCATAGTTTAATCTGCAATGGCTTCTTCCATATGTCTTGCGCATCAGCCCGCCTCTCTCGATAGAGGCAGCTGAGCCTCGAGCTGTGGGTAAAGCGCGAATGGCAGCCCAAGCTCGGCTCCCAAATCGCGCAGTTTTTTCATCTATTTCCAGTATGATCAAGCTAACTCTGATTATTTACGCGTGCTCGATTTGTTACAACTGTCTCAACCGAATCAGTTAGTCAACCTGCTCACCGATCAAATCCAACCCAACGAGCAGGAACGACACTCCCTGGAACAGCAGGAAGTAGAAATGGATGCCCTGAGCAGACAAGAGGCTCCTAACAGAAGCTGTCAGAAGAAGAAATGCAAGAGCCAACTCCTTGGTGTAAATCCTGTTGTGCTTCTTCTTCAGAGCTTTCTGTTCTTGCTGTTTGATCTCCTCCCTCATTTCATCCAAATCAGGAACTGACGATTTCCTGAGATGCTGCTTTGTTTCCTTCTCACTCAAAGACACGAGATCTCCCTCGGATGATCTGCCCGACTTCTTGGTGACCACCCATTCATACGCGCTTCCTAGCTGAAAGAGGCCCGAGACCATTGCATTGAACTTGGTAACAGACATTGTGTTCTCGAACAGAAGGTAGGGCACGATGAAAGGGAACGACTTTGGGGCGGGAAGTATGTTGAGCATGGACATGGCGGCCGGGACAAAACAGACTACCCAATTTGGAAGCGTGGCCTCGGGGATGAACATGGTCATAGGGAGGATAATGCAGAACAGTGTGAATGAATAGAATGGGAGAATCAGTTTCCTCAGAAGGAAGAACAGGAATATCATGTTGAATTTCTTCCAAACACTAATCTGCAGCATTCCAAAATTACCAAAAAAAAAAAAAAAGTACGATAAGTACACAAACTATTAAACCGAGGAATGCACTAAATCTATCACCAATTCATCATTCATACGAGCCAACGAAACACACTGGATAGAAGTAAATTACCTTTGCTTTGAGAACAGCAGGCAAGCAGAGCCTAAACAATTGCATGGGACCAGAGTGCCATCTATGCTGTTGTTTTCTATACGCTTCATAGGATTCGGGCAATTCACATTGGCACTGAAGAATTCAAGAAAGGAAATGACTTAAATACACACAATTACTAAAAGTTACACAAATATGGAACTAAATCATTCGTAGACTAGTGAAAAAGTACCTCAACATCATTGATGTATATGAATTTCCAGCCGTGCAGATGAGCACGAACGGCAATATCCATGTCCTCAACGGTGGTTCTCTCCAACCACCCACCGGATTCCTCCAAGGCCTTTATCCTCCACACTCCGGCAGTCCCATTGAACCCGAAGAAATGCAGAAAATGTCCATTAACTTGTTGCTCCACTTCAAAATGGAAGGCTAAATTGATGTGCTGCAACTTTGTTAGTAGATTTTCATCTTTGTTCACAAAAGACCATCTTGCCTGAACGAGCCCTACTTCTTCATTATCCTACAATAGCAAAATAGAACCAAAAAATGGTTTGAATTTAAATTCCCATGCACTACCAAACAAGAGCTACATTAGAACAGGGCAATCAGAATAATTATGACATATGCTTATGTAATCAAGAGAAAGTTTCTCACAAAACAACAAACAAAACTAACATTTAGTGATAAAGCAACTAATACTCAATTTCTCGAAATGAAAATATTCCTATAAATACATTCAAATTAATGAAATTGCTGCCCTTTTGGTCCAACTCAAAATATAGTAACAAACAATCAGGCCAACCAAGAGATGACAAGTACCTGGAAATGGGGAACTGTTCGGCGCAGGAAGTCCGGGGTAGGCTGAAAGTCGGCATCGAAAATGGCAACGAATTCATAATCTTTGACATAGCTACAATTCATGGCAGACTTCAAGTTACCGGCCTTGTACCCTTCCCTGATCACTCTATGCCTATAAAGAATGTTAGCACCTTCCTGCTGCCATTTGTTCACTTCCTCCTTAATCAAAGACACAGTCGTGGGATCATCGGAATCATCAAGAACTTGGACCAAAATCTTGTCCTTAGGCCAGTCCAAATTACACACAGCAGCAATAGACTGCTGATAAACCTGTCAACAACATCAACGAAACGAAACTCCACTTAACCAAACATTCAAAATATAAAGCAAACCACCGACACGAAATCACAATCAAGAATCAACATTTAGTGAGAGTTTGAGTAGCAAACCTCTTTCTCATTGCACATAGGGATCTGAACAAGCACCATGGGGAAGTATCCGCCGCCATCGCCAGCCTCCAGATCCATTAGGTCCTGTTTGGCAACAGGCTTGATCCTCCTAATTTTGATCCACAGGCACCCCAAACAGAGAATAAGCCTATCCAAACTCTGTACCAGAAACAGCACAATGCAGGCATTGATCAAGAACTGGAGCGCCGGAGCGAGATACTCCACCCTAACCGTAATCCAGCCGGAATAAATCGAATCAAACACGCCCTTCACCGACACCGGATTAGTCAAGGTGTAGAGATACTGCAGCTGGAGATCCGCCGCCCCAAAGTCCCACCCTTTCACATAAGCAGCGATTTCGAAGAACAGAAGCAGAATCGACAGCCACAGGAAAACCTTAATACACGAGTAGAACCTGGTCCGGACGGTGGGATCCTCGGTGGCGAGGTTGTCGGCGCTGTCCGTCCTGCCGGAGGCGACGCGCCGCCGCACCAGGGAGCCGAGCGTGAGCAATGCGGTGGCTATAGAGGTCAAGCATCCCGCCGCCTTGTGGGCCTTGAGGAGAAGAACCCATGTGAGCTGCTTGGCGTTCTTGTTCCGACCTTTGTTCCGCATTGATAAATCCTCGTCTGGGTACATGAAATCATCCTCGGACGGCGATTCGAGCTCAACGATGGACCAGTTGTTGGGGTTGTCCATCTTCACCACCACCGGCGTTCCCCGGTGGCTCTCCCGACCGCCCCACCACGCCATTTGCAGGAAACAAACCTCAAAGATCGAAACTTTTCACACTTCTACAGCTCTGCTAAAGCTTCTTTCACTTGCTAAAAACGTTTGGACAAAATCCCATTTGTTGTTTTTTAAGGAAAATTTGAACTGGGAGTACTAGAACAAGGGGAGGCCAAACTCTACCATCAAATACAGCTTGCAAAAAAGGCTTCGAATTAAATAACAATTGTTGTTGTTGCAATGAGTAATTGGATGTTAGAGAGAGAAAGAGGAAAAAGATGGTCTAGAGAGAGAAAGACAAATGGTAACAGCTCAACACGTCTTTGATGAGATTTTCGGACAAGAAAAAAAACAAATCTTTTCCTCCGTCACAAAACTCAAATTGAAAAACCACGTTAATAATATAAAACCACCAAAATCACCCAGAACCTACGAAGAACAAGGTGCTGGGGATTTAAAGGCAAATCAAGAAAATCCGACAGAAAGATTAGATCAATGGGTTTTTGATCTATCTTATTCTTATCCGAATTCCACAATATAATAATACAGTGAGATGAAGATGGAGGTGATGAAGAAGGGACTTTTACCGAGGATCTTGACGCGTGGTCGGAAAACCTAAAATCACAAAATCTGGTGTGACAGAAAGAAGGATTTTTGCATGGAGTTAGGTTTTTGACTGAATAGCTAAAAGCTCCTTAGATTGAGGGATGATTGAAGATTCAGTTCCTGTAATAACAAAACATTTCCTCGTTTAAATTGGGACAGTATGGTAATAAAATCATTGATCAACCTTTTCAATTAATCTTCGCCTGTAAAAATGGTATAAAAGTCAAAATTGTGAGAAAGTAAAAAACGGAAAGTTTAAAAAAGTGTGTAAAGTTTATGATTTTGATTTATTCGTTTGGGTTTTTGCAGGTTTGGATCCGGGGAAACAGATCAGTTTTTGGCTTGGCTGTCTTTTTAAGACCAAGTCGAAATTTCCTAGATTTTTGGTGTTTTTTTAGTATCATTTTTTAAAACTCAATTTAAAATATGGCTGTGAAAACAACTCAATTAAATTTGTAGAACATTCATGTAAATTATGCTAATCTTTTGGCATAGGGAACTGTGCCAATTCTACACAGTATCAAGATCCTTTGAGAACAAAGATTGTTCATTAATTCATGCGGCAGAAAGTTCAATCAAATTGAATTATGTTCAATTATAACGAAATATGTACATAATAAATATTTAAAAGTTAGAAATAAAAATAAAATCACAAAATATACACTAGCAAGTTTAAATGTTCAAAATATTTAAAAGTGAGAATCAACTGGATAAATGAAAGTTTGGTAGATACCGACAAAACAATTATGTGATCTGTGAATGTACATTTGAACATTAGACGTGCCAACTTCAAAGATAGGTCTCTGTTTATTTTGTTTTCATATCTATTTCAATATATATTTTAAAGTAATTTTATCTTTTCAAATTAAATTTGGCAGGCAAGAAAATAAGATAACCATTTTTAAAAAATTCGTCCGTTGATTTAGAGATACATGAGAATTTCGTTGATTATGTTTTCATAATTTAATAATTAAACACACGAAATAAGGTGTTCATGGTTAAACAGAGCATTAAATTGTGTGGCTAGCTAGTTAAGGATGAGATTAAATAATCTTAATTTCAACGTTGTTTGGCTTGTTGTCTCCTTTAATTGCTCTCCAATTCCTATAGAAACTTATATTTCCGCTTCATGGTTAAACATGAATTCTAAATTTATATGCTGTGATAAGTAACTAATCTATTGCTAAACTAGACTAGTAATAAAGGGTGGTTAAAAATAGTGGCTCAAACTAACCGCCTAATTGTGGGTAAAGTGTATTCGGCGGGTCGATCAAACTACCATAACATTATGATATGACGAATAATATTTTATATGTTTACTAGATTTGTTTGTATTTCTAAACTTTGTTTGCATTTGTAATTTAATTAGTTCATTTTCACATGAACACATCTTAGAGCAAACAAAGCTTAAAACACACAATCAAAACCTAATAAACACATAAACTATCATTCGTTATACCATAACCTTGTGATATAACGGTCTCACTCAAGAATTTGTAAATACAGTGAACCAAGAATCACTATCCGGTAAGTCTCTTTAAAATGAAGGTTTTCTAGAAATCTCATTAAATTATATGTTAGTCCCATGTACGGTGGCGGTAAGATCAAACTTCTAATTAGTACTCCGTATGAGACTATCCAGTTTATTTTACCAACCTATAAACATTTGACAATATAAACTAATTAACATGAACTAGACTAGCTCGAAGAATCCATCCCATCATGTCTACAAATCTGGTTCGTTCGGGCGGGAGTGGACTCTCCCTCTCCCTCGAACCCGATCACTAAAAGTAAGTATTCAAAACTATTATATATGACTTAGATTCCTCTAAAGCAAATTCTCATTTGAGACAGGTCTCATCCGATCACTAAAAGTAAGTATTCAAAACTATTATATATGACTTAGATTCCTCTAAAGCAAATTCTCATTTGAGACAGGTCTCATGTCTCAAATGAGACCAAAGATTATATGAGACTGCTATTGATTGAATTTGTCGTTGGTGAGCTTTAAACCCGTCGATTTTCTTGATTGAATTTGTCATTGGTGAAATTGACCAAGGAAATGATCAAGAAAATTGACCGAAAGATCAAGCAAATTGAACTAAAAATCAAATTAATTGAAAAATCAAAGCAAAACAAAAATACTCAAGGACATTGATTGAAAGATCAAACAAACTGACTAAAAGATAAAGCAGAAACAGTAAATGCTTATTCCCCTGCTCTTGGTCTCCAGAAGGACATGTCTCACCCAAGACTTTCTCGAAAATTATCAAAGATTGATGGAGCAAAAGAATCCGTAGAAAAATCTACGAAATGGCATAATACCCTATTTCAGAGTGCAAAAATAAACCCAATTCACGACCAACAAGTCTTTCTCTCTCTAAGCTGAAAAGCTCTCGCTTCTCTCTAAAAACTCAGTGACTGAAACTCACGCGCCCCCCTTTTTTCAGATTCAATAGTGCCATAACGGCTTTTTTCTGACAAAAGCAAGCCGTAAACGGCTCCCTTACAGTGTTCCCTGCTCCGCCCATGGCGGAGCTACCGACTCAACCACCGCAGGATCCACCTCCCAATCCTTTTCTCGCCGCACTTCTAAACAGACCACAACCATTATACTCATCTCTGCCCAATACTCCGAATATCAAGCCGATCAATGAATTCAAAGGCAAACTTGCCTGTCTTTTCTCGCCGGAAGATGTCAAAGAGATGTCAATACCGTATCAAAATGCCTTAATTGGTAAATTTGAAAAAGGTAGACCATCGATGGACCGAATTGAAGCTTCAATGAAATCAATTGGCTTCATCGGAAAGTACCAACTCGGAGCTCTCGATCACAGACATATCCTGCTTCGTTTCATCTCAAAGGAAGACTTTCAGCGCTGCTGGATGAAGGCGCTGTGGAATATCAGTGGATTCCCGATGAGGGTGCTGAGATGGACACCGGATTTCTCTCCCAGAAGAGAATCTTCCATAGTTCCGGTATGGGTCACCATCAGAAACCCACCGGTTTACTACTACAATCAGTCAGGGATTAGGTATGTGGGTAACAATATTGGCTCCTTCATCAAGATGGATGCTGCAACTCAGTCCCTTTCCAGACCTTCTGCGCTCAAGATATGTGTAGAGGTAGACCTCCAAACCAATCTATCTCCAAACATTATTTTAGGTCAGCCTGGTGATAATGATGTCTATGATATTGAATATGAGGACCTTCCATCATATTGCTGTTATTGTAAAAGGCTAGGACATACACCACTTGAATGTAAGGTTTCCCAGCCAGGAGAAAAACTGCCTAGTTCTGAGCTGTTTGAAAAGCCTAGTACTGATGATAGTGAAGCCAAGATAACAGTTCATACTAATAGAGCTATCCTAGCTGTGAACAAGCCTATCCCTCCTAGGGGTAACAAACAGAAACATCAACCTCCCCATAGGTTCCAGCTTGTTCAGACAACCTGGAAACAAAAAGAGAAAAAGACTGTCACCAGGAAATCATCCCAAGCTATCATCACCTCATACTTCCAAAAATGTACAACAAACCCTGCCACCAACCCCTCTCTATATACTTCCACAGTTCAGAACTCATATGCCCCTGCAGATATCCCAAAGACTCATCAAGAAATTCCATCTGCCTCAGCAACCAAGCAACAGCCCCTACCAGTTTGTAATGACTCACCATTACATTTGGGAAAGGAAATAGAGAGTCAGGTTGCTAGAGAGCCCATGGTGCAGAATGAATATTTCATTACAAAAAGATCCAGGAAAAGAAGAGATTTCTTAAAGCAGGCAAAAGATGATTCAGCAAGCTTTTCAGGTATGGACATCCAACCCTCTGAGCATAATCTTATCACTGATAATTTGTTCATTGTCCCCCCAGAAAGAATAAACAGGTTTGATCCCCTCATTGAAGAAGTATCTGACTTGGAAACTGATGAGGAGGATAACAATTCCTCAATCCCCAACACCACACCTCACTCAGATACTTATGTATCTGCCTCTGATGATGAAGAGCACCCTCAACCTGCTCAGGTAAGCACAGCACAGGTAAGTGACCCTCAACAAGCTCAAAAAAAAGGGACCACATTTTTTACACAATTAAACCAAAAAATGTCAGGTTCTCTTTCAAAAAGCAAAATTTTTAGTGAAGTATGACTAGTACAACCTCTCAAGTTAAAACACTAGTTTGGAACATTAGAGGAATGGACACTTCTATGTTGAGACTAGAAAGAATGATACTTGAACATAGGTTTGAACTAATATGCCTCATTGAACCCCAACATAAAAACATTGAATGCCAAGTTTACATGAAACTACTTCACTTTTCAAATTTTCTGCATGCTGATAATGGTCAAATATGGCTTTTCTGGAAAGATAACTTGACTGTTGATCTGCTTCTTGACCATAAACAATTTCTTTATGTACATATACAGAGCCATAAGCTAAACTGTCCTATGAATGCATATTTCATTTATGGCCTTAGAAGTAGAAATGGTAGAAAACAGATGTGGAAGGACCTGAAAAATCTACCAAGTACAAATTCATTGTATATTGGGGATTTTAATGCAATTAAATCTGTAAATGAATATAAGGGATCCTTTGCCCCTAATACTGGTAGCATTAAAGATTTCAGCAAGTTCATAGATAATATGGCATTAGAGCACATTAATACATCTGGAAATACTTTCACTTGGACTAATGGAAGAATTATAAATCCAACTATTCAGAGATTAGACAGAGGTCTATGCTCTAATAGTTGGAAATCTAATTTTCCATCTTCATCCATCCAGATTTTTAATAAAGACTCATCTGATCACTGCCCTATGTTTTTATTGATAGGTAGTAACTGTCTCTCAAAGCCAAGGCCTTTCAGATTTCTAAATACATGGCTGAAAAGGGATGAGCTTCTTCCCCTTATTGATGACAATTGGAACCTTCCAATTCAGGTAAATGGTGTATCACAAGGACAAGGTATGCTCACTCTTTTCCTCAAACTACAAAGGTTAAAAAAGTTTCTCAAAATTTGGAATAGAACTGTTTTTGGTGATATACATGATAATGTCAAATTGGCTGAGGAAAACCTTAGAGTCCAGGAAATCAATTATGAGACTAGTCGTGCTGAATCAGATTTAATCGAATTCAAAAAATGTAAAGCACAACTACTCAGAGCTCTTAAAGAACAAAAACATTTCTGGAAATCAAAGGCCAAAGTTAAATGGTTGAAAGAGGGTGATGACAACACTCAGTTTTTCCATAACACTGTTAAGGAAAAAAGGAGTAGATTAACTATCACAAAAATTCAATCTTCTTCAGGTGTTTGGCTAGATGAACCACAGGATATAGAAGTAGAGGCCATATCTTTTTACCATAATCTTCTGTCCTCTTCTCATCATCCTGAACATGCCCTTTTTTATTCACACTTTCTGAGTCAAATCCCAACTGTGTTAAACTCTGAACAAAATTTGCAGTTACTTAAACCAGTTGAAATTGAAGAGCTGAAGAGTATTGTTTTTAATTTAAATAAAAACAGTACTCCAGGCCCTGATGGTTTCACTGCAAAATTTTACATTAAAACTTGGGATTTTATTGCAAATGATCTGTTAAAAGCATGTAATGATTTTATGTCTGGCTCTGATATGCCAAGAGGTATTGGTAGTACATGGATTACACTGATTCCTAAAAAAGATACACCTGTATCTTTTAGTGATTTTAGACCAATAAGCCTTTCAAATGTGCTTAATAAGATTTTTTCAAAGATACTGATGGAAAGAATTAAGCCTTTTATGCCTCACCTAATCTCTCCCAATCAGACTGCATTTATGCAAGATAGGGACATTTCTGATAATGTATTATACCTTAAAGAAATGGTTAGGCATTTAAATAGAAAGGATAGAATTCCCAACTGTCTTCTCAAACTTGATCTTATGAAAGCTTTTGATAGAGTCAGTTGGCCTTTCCTCAACAGCATTTTACTTAAATTTGGCTTTCATGGCAAATTTGTTAAATGCATAATGAGGAACCTTTCTCAAGCTTGGTTCTCAGTTCTTATAAATGGCAGTCCTGTGGGTTTTTTCAAGTCTACCAGAGGCATTAAGCAAGGAGACCCCCTCTCCCCTTTTCTTTTCAATCTGTTCTCTGAATCTTTTTCAAGAAGTCTAGCTTTTGTGTTCAGAGTGGGGAAGTTGCAATATTATGATGTCCCAGGAAATCTATCACCAGTGTCTCACCTTTCATATGCTGATGACACAGTGATTTTTTTCAAAGCTAGCAAACAAAACCTTATCTTGTTAAAAGCTTTTCTGATTAAATTTGAAGAAGTCACTGGTCAGAAAATTAATTTTGACAAAAGTGACTTCTTTGTGAGCAAACATGCAACTCTTCATAGAGTTAATCAGATCAAAGCTATTCTGGAAATGAGGAAAGGTTCTTTTCCATTCAAGTATCTTGGATGCCCAATTTTTACTGGAAAAACTCTAAACATTCATTTTCAGCCAGTTTTAGAAATGATAGATAAGAGGCTACATAACTGGAAAAATGTATGGTTGTCTAATGGTGGCAAACTTACACTTATCCAGTCTGTTTTGTACTCTCTTCCACAACACATTTGGTCAGTCATGGTTCCTACCTCCTCTACAATTAAACTGATAGAAAAGAGATTTTCTAAGTTCTTTTGGGGTATGACTGAGCTAAAAGCCAAAAAAACATGGAGAAAGTGGAGTAAACTATGCAACTCAACTCAACAGAATGGGCTTGGATGCAGAAGTATTTCTGCCATTATCCTTGCCTGTTCTGTTAAGTTATGGTGGAAATACCAAACTGGTAAAGCTCTGTGGACTGAATTCATAGCAGCACTCCCTCCATCTGCTAAAAACTCTCCTACATGGAAAAGAATATGCCAAGTTAACCTTTTTGCTGAAAGGAATTCAAGAGTTATACATGGAAAAGGACTTTGTAATTTCTGGACAGCCAACTGGACCAATTTTGGTCCCATGATTGATATTTGTGACCCAGAAATTACATCTATCCCTCTTAATACAACAGTGGCAAATTTCATCCAGGAAAAATCTTGTCTCATACCATCTATCTCACCTTTTCTCAATTCTGATTTGAAAGTTTTTTTACAGGAAGCAGAAATATGCCAGAGAGATGATAGGCTCATTTGGAAACCTGATGTGTCTGGGAATTTTACTTTCAAGTCTGCATACAGAGCACTTTGTCAGCAATCAGGTAACTCCGTTTCACTAACTAAAATCTGGGGGAAAAAAATTCAAAAGAAAACTTCAATTTTCATGTGGAGACTTATGAATTCACTCCTTCCTTTTGATGACATCCTCACACATATGGGTTTTAATCTAGTTTCAAAATGCTGCTTTTGTGATAATTCAGATTCCATTGAACATTTCATAAATGAATGCCCTTTCTCTCTGAGTATATGGAAGGATATCCTTCAATATGTTGAGGTCATTGACTGTCATTTTTCAACTTGTTGGAATAGACTATCCTATTACCTTAGCTATGTAGGTCAATCTTCCCTTCACTCCCAAATCATTCAAATGGTTGTATGTTTAATTTGTTGGAATATATGGAAAGCTAGAAATAGCAAGCTGTATGATAATAAGCCTCCTTCCAAATCAGCTATCTTTAAAGAAGTTAAAGAGATGGTTTATAATGTCTTCTATGCCAATCCTGTCTCTGTAACATCTTGTTTTGACAAAGGGCTAATTGAGAGGGGACTGTTCCCTGCCTCAATTAAAACACCAAGACCAAAGGTTGTTGCTATTAAATGGTGTAAACCTCCTGATGGATTCAAAATCAATGTTGATGCCTCCTGGTCTAGCACATCCACTAGGGCAGGAATTGGAATCATCTGTAGGGATCTTCATGGCCATTTCATATCTGCTGAATATGTGTTCATTGAAGCTTCCTCTCCACTTGAGGCAGAAATTAAAGCCATCAAGTTTGGCATTTTACATGGCCATAACTTAGGTTTGATCAAATGCATCATAGAATCTGATTGCCTCACTGGTATATCTATGATTCTGAACCCAATAACTGCTCACTGGAAGCTTTTTAATCTAGCTGATACCATTAAAACCAATTTGCAGCATTTCACTTTGCATCACACTTTTAGACAGGGTAACACAGTAGCTGATTTCCTTGCTAAATTTGCTTCCAAACATAAACTGTGTGCCATGATCAATTCTAATTCATTCCCAGTTGAGGCAAAGGCCCTACTGCTTATGGATAAAAATCAGATACCAAATATCAGAACCTTCTCTTGAATAGATGCTACTCATGTTGCCTTCTTCTATTTCCAATGCAGATATGTACAAGGAAGGAGTTTTTCCATATCAGCCCAACATGCAAAAAGGAATGAAATTTGGATGAGGACTCTACCTGCAACCTTTCCACTCCAACAATTCACACAGTTGCAGAAGCTTCATACAAGCTCAATAAGGCCTCGCTGTCCAAGGGTCATTTCTTCCCACCTGAAGACCTCCACCTCTAAGCAAAGTTGTGATTCGATTTGTTTTGTTTTCACAGAACCGCTTGGGGCTGCATGGTCTAAGGACAGGGTTTTAATGATCACTTTTATCTCACTGCCTAATGATCACTCTTATCTCTCAATGCCTTAACCTCTTTTATAGAGGTTGTAACTAGCTTTAGATGAGCTTTTCAAACTCATTTTTATATTTTCTCTTTTAGGAGATATGTTTCTTGTAAAAACTAAGCTATACGCTTATCCTTTAATTTTTTCCAGTTTTATAGGCTTGGGGAACCTAATGAAAATCCCTTCACCTTTCATAGGTGATTTAATTTTTAAAAAAAAAAAAAAAAAAAAAAAAACCTAATTAGCTGTTTCTTGGAATTACTGAATTTATTCGACCAAAAAAATAAAATATTTTCGGTTTTGATGATTTTATATATTTAGAAATATTTGATCAATTATCACCGTCATATACTGTTCAGCATTGGCTGACGAATTCTGGATACTTGGGTGTTGAGAAGAGATATGGTGTTGAGAAGAGATATGATTGGCCGAATATATGCAAACAAATCGCATCTGGCAATTTCGAAACGTGTTTACGTCACACTCTAATCCATTGGCTTCCCAATATTGAATGAAAGACAAGTACGAACGTGCTAATGAAATA
The DNA here is from genome assembly GCA_963678965.1 of Cruciata laevipes. Lineage (NCBI taxonomy): Eukaryota > Viridiplantae > Streptophyta > Magnoliopsida > Gentianales > Rubiaceae > Cruciata > Cruciata laevipes. The sequence continues at coordinate 4,511,627 of OY787639.1, forward strand.
ATCACACCATATTTGACCATTAATAAGATATAATATGTAAATAATATATTTTCACATGAGATACAGTTATAATCCTCGTATGATTTACTTTTAAAAAATCAAAATTATTTACTCTAATATTAAATATAATGAGTAGGATATATATTTGGGGATGGAGGGAGTATCACTTATGGAATGGGAAGTTTGAGACACATTCTGGTTGGTCGCTTAATTTTTATTTCTTTATATTTACAAAACATGAAGATGTAATTCAATATATTATTATTATTAAATCAGCATGAACCAAAAGTGCAAAATATTGTTAGAAAAGTGGCTCGAAGCTATTTATATTTTTTATGCTTTGCCGCGAAAGTCCAACTGTCCAAATCCAACCAAGATTTTCACAGCTGGGGAAAGCTAGAAAAGTGTATTAGGTCAATAAAAAGGTCAACGAAAATACCTTGACCAAATCATGGTTTCTGAATTCCAGATCCTAGGTTCACTCTTTCCAGAAGTTTGTAGGAATGTGATAATTATTGATAGCATACTAAGCGCGTTTTAAATAGCATGATATTTCTTACTTGGACTCGGTTTGTTGGTGACAAAATATGGATGAATATTCGTTCAATTTCATTTAGGTTAGGCGCAAAATCCCTATATATAGGAGCATATCATTTGTCCAAGCTACTTTTTAAAAATTTCATAATTTTTTATTCAAAATTGTTTAACTTTAACATTACATCAATTATCAATTCGTAATATTAAATATTTTATCGTTTTCATTCCTATATCTAGTATTGCATAGAATTAAAAATATTATTAATCAAACATTTTCTGAACTGACAAAAATAAAAGTGTATAAATATAATAAGTTATAAATATAATAACTTATTTTAATTATTCTAATATTAAAATTTTTAATGTTAACGGTCCATTAAAAACTGCAGCTCAAAGTCACGCAACAGCGACGGTGATCCTCACCGCACTCCGATCGAATTCACCGAGCTTTGAATTCTTTTTCCACACCACACGACTTATTCATGTCTCACACGTGAATATATAGTCAAAATTAGACCGATCTAGTTAGTACTTACGTATTAACCGACAGAGGCAGCAGTCAAAATGAAGGGAATATATTCAGATTTCAGATGTCCAGTTCCAATTCGGGTAAATATATATAATTTCACTACAAAGCAACGATTTAAGTACCTATATACTGTATGTTTTTTTTGGGGAAATATGGAATTAGTTATGAAATATGAACCACATGGACATGTTTATTACAAACACATCATTTCTGATATTTATTAATGTTATTAAATGGTATTTCAACTCATATGTTATTAGTCCATCTTAAATTTTGTTGTCTGAACTCAACTGAATTGAATTAAATTAAATTAGTATGGCTTAATTAACCAACAAATTACATTTTCACTAAACTAAACAAAATTAACATGAATTAACCTGAGGAAAAAGTCTATCAAACATGTGAGCACAACAAGCATATAAGCAAGATAAATTTTATTTAATTAATATGAAATTGAACAGCTGCCAAAATGTAGCTTGATTATGTGTTTTGTGGGGTCAGCTTTGGTAATTAATTAGTAACGTGGATAACGGGCGAAGTGCATGAAGGGCGGAGATGTGTCAAACGCGGCAAGGTTGTTTCGCTTCAAACCGTTGGCCGCAGCTGTGTCCACCGCCACCGCCACCGCCACCGCCGCCGCCTGTTGCGGCCGTATAGTCTAATTCCACGTCCGCCGCCGCTCCCAGAATCACATATTGTACATAATGAAGGGCAATGGTCCTAGATTAATTATTGGTTTATTCATCTTTCATTGACAATTGACAGTACGCAGCTGGAATCCTTTAATAACACACTAACTGGATACTTTATTTTATTATCTTATGGTAATTATTCTTTGATTAGTTAATCCCTCGTTCATCATCTCCGTTCATTCGACGAGTATATTTCCAATGGATGTGCTTTTAATATACAAAACAAATTGAGGTCGACCGGTCTTAATTGGTGATTAATTAGGTAAAATATCAGTTCCTAAATTATTATACTTGTAAATGTGTGGTTCAAAGTAAGAAAATCGACATTTGTCGATGGTTTCAATTGAGACAGGTATTTCGGAGAGCTTTTCCCTACTTTCAAATATAATTTTTACTTATACAGTTTTTTAATTGAAAAATGGGCAGCTTAAAAGAGAAAATCAACATTTATTCATGGGTATGCCACCTTAATTACTTTCAAATATAATTTTTAGCTAATTTTTTTTTTTTTTGAGTTCATCAAAACACAAAAAATATTGGGACATGGTAATCACATTTTTATAGGCCTACTGATCAGTTGACAATGTGAGAGTGTCTTCCTCAATCATTAAGGTTAAATATCTAAAAGAGAATCCATAATCTTTGCAATTAAGAGGTTCCTTTATTTAGGTCATTGTTAAGTCATAGAATCGTGTTTGTCGTTTATTACGTGAAAATTGAATTTTTTTTATCTGCCACCTTCAAAGAACTTTTTCAAATTTAAATTAAGCATCACCCTTTATCTTCTTAGATAAAGGCCCTGTTTACCAGAGCTTATCTGTAGATCAGTTCAGTTCAATTCAGTTCAGTTCAGTTCAGTGAAAATGTAATTGATGAAATTTAGGTTAATTCAGTTATGCTAATTCCATTTTTCAATACATCATTTTTACTTCAGTTCAGTTCAGTTCAATTCAATTCAGTTCAGTTCAATTCAGTTCAGTTCAGTACATGGTGGAAATAAGCTCTAGCAAACATGGCCAAAATAATCAGTTGAATAATCATAGCTAATGGATATCCATGGCCACATACACTAAGAGGTCGTTTGGTTCATGTGGGAATTAAATTCCCACAGATTTGGTAATTACTCGGAAATAAATTCCTCCATCAAAATACTCAGAATTTGGAAAAAACTGTTTGGTTGCATCTTCGTATTTTATAATTCCTAGGATTTTATTTACTACATGTTGTTTGGTTGACTTACGTATTTCTTTCGAATCTAACAATTTTGCAACTACATATCAAAAAGCATTCAAATGAACTCACTCGAATCTAACAGTTTTTCAACTATATATCCAAAAAACATTCAAATGAACTCAATCGAATAAAATATTCAACTTATTGTAATTTTCCAAATAATCAAAAAAACTCACTTGAATTTATAAAAAACAATTTATTGTTCTCTACAAAAAATCAAAAAATAATTATACTTCAAAAATAAAATCACAAAATAAGAAAATTTGATAACAATAAAATATTCCATTCTAAATCCCATGTTAATAATATGTATACGTACAGTTAAATAAACAAAAAACGTTATAAGAAGTTTAAAACAGAAATTGCAGCAAAATAAAACTGGAGGAAATAAAATATATATATATATATATATGCATGATCGTAGAAAAATTACGTAATGGTGGGGAGAAAATGGTAATTTCATATAAAAATTACGCGTATTTCATTTCGACCTAGGTAATACTCGGTAAGAAATTTCCCACGTTGTGTGGGAAATTGAATTTCCGCGGAATCGTCATTTCCAGCGTTTTAACCATTATACGCTGACCAAACAACAATCCAAAATCTTAAATACGCGGATTCTATATTTACTACGTTTAGTACCAAACCACCCTAAAGTGATGATTATTGGGCCTATGTATCATTAATAATGTGAATACATATGATGGAAAGTTTATATATTTAAATAAAATTAAAAAGTGTCGGTGACTAACTATAATGACATTTGATTTTGTCATTTTCATATGAAGAAGACGAGGAGACCAATATATCGTGCAACACTTCATATACGTACCAGGCTCATCATCACCTCTAATTAAATAGTTCTCTTATTTTCATGTCGTATATATGTTCTTTTATTTTGTTTTGAATAGTCTTTTTTTTTTTCTTTTTCCATGCGGGGAGATTGCAGAACGACTGAACGAGAACTGAAAAAATGATAAAACAATTGAATTGATTAATGCGAAGATATTTCACATATTTTTTTAGAACCAAGGTTTGTTTTGGGAAGGTTTTAGAACTTTGCTTTCATTTTTTACATGAAAAAAAAGCCTTACACTTTTCAATTCAAATGTTAGTAGTTAATTGAGATTAGAAACAAATATTAATTTTCTCATTTTCCATCCCGTTCTTTTATCTATTAATCATGATCAATTATTTAATATATTATTGTTGATTCTTTCACTTTTATATCCGATCTTATCATTTTTAAGATTAATTTTTACATATTAAATATGATTATTTAGTGAGAACAATTGAGCAGGTATCGTTTGAGAATTTGTCAAACTAAATATATTTAGAGTCGGTCTCTGAGTAGACCGTCTATATTCTGACAGAATATAGACCAATGATTAAGTTGTAAATAGTGTATAAGACAAAAACACGGAGGGACCTTTATGCAATTTTACAAAAACACGGAGGGACCTTTATGCAATTTTATAACATGGAACCTGAAGGTTAAAACATGAAGTTTTTAACATGTAACATGAAGGTTTTAGCACGAAACATGAAGGTTTTATAACATGGAACCTGGAGGTTAAAACATGAAGTTTTTAACATGTAACATGAAGGTTTTAACACGAAACATTAAGATTTTAACACGAAACATGAAGGTTTTATAACATGGAACCTGGAGGTTAAAACATGAAGCTTTTGGCCTTGTTTACTAGAGCTTATTTCTTGATGTACTGAACTGAACTGAATTGAACTGAACTGTATTGAACTGAACTGAACTGAACTGAATTGAACTGAACTGAACTGAAGTGAAAATTGATGTATTGAAAAATGGAATCAGCATGACTGAATTAACCTTAATTTCATCAAATTACATTTTCACTGAACTGAACTGAACTGAACTGAACTGAATTGAACTGAACTGAACTGAATTGAACTGAACTGAACTGAACTGATCTACAGATAAGCTCTGGTAAACAGGGCCTTTAACATGTAACATGAAGGTTTTAAAACGAAACATTAAGATTTTAACACGAAACATGAATGTTTCATAACATGGAACCTGGAGGTTCAAACATGAAATTTTTAACATGTAACATGAAGGTTTTAACACGAAACATTAAGATTTTAACACGAAACATTAAGAGTTTAACACGAAACATGAAGGTTTTATAACATGAAACCTGAAGGTTAAAACATGAAGTTTTTAACATGTAACATGAAGGTTTTAACACGAAACATTAAGATTTTAACACGAAACATGAAGGTTTTATAACATGGAACTTGGAGGTTAAAACATGAAGCTTTTAACATGTAACATGAAGGTTTTAACACGAAACATTAAGATTTTAACACGAAACATGAAAGTTTTATAACATGGAACCTGGATGTTCAAACATGAAGGTCTGGCACTATTCACTGGCACTGTTCATGCGCAGGTTACTGTAGCGCGTGAAAATCCTAATTTTTCAGAAATTGCAATTTGGTCCCTCCGTGTCTGTATAGTTAACATATCAATCCCGTCTATATTTTGATCTGAATATAGACGGTCTATTCCAAGACTTATCCATATATTTAATCAGTGAAATTCATGTTAGCTTTGATCGATGGTGGTGATTTCAAAAGTACCACATTAAATTTCATCCGCAATAAACGACCTGTGATCGCCGACCCTGAACGGGACTCCGAGGTCATCGGCCGTGCCACACCGCTGGAGAATTCAAGCGCAGCGATCCCATGTTTCGCGAATCGAAAGAGTAATACTTATGAGTTAGTCTCTTGGGTGACCGTCACTATATAGTGACCAGATTAAATTGCAAATAGGATATAAGTTAAAAAAACACGGAGGGACCAATTTGCAATTTCAAAAGTTTTTTAAAAATCACGCGCTACAGTGCCAAGCCACGCGCTACAGTGCCGATTTGCTACAGTGCCGATTTGCTACAGTGTCGAGTTGCTACAGTAAACATGAACACTTTAAGTTAAAACATGGATATTTTAACTTAAAACATGGACACTTTAACTTAAAACATGGACACTTTAAATTAAAACATGAACACTTTAACTTAAAATATGGACACTTTAACTTAAAACATGGACACTTTAACTTAAAACATGGACATTTTAACTTAAAACATGAACACTTTAATTTGAAACATAAAACATAAATATTTTAACTTAAAACATAAAACATGGACGTTTTAACGTGAAACATGTAAGCTTTAACTTGAAACATAAAACATAAACATTTTAACTTGAAACATAAAACATAAATATTTTAACTTAAAACATAAAACATGAACGTTTTAACGACACTTTAACTTGAAATATAAAACATGAACATTTTAAATTAAAACATAAACATTTTAACTTAAAATATAAAGCATTGACGTTTTAACGTGAAACATGAACATTTTAACTTGAAACATGAAAATTTTAAATTGAAATATAAAATATAAACATTTTAACTTAAAACATAAAACATGGACGTTTTAACATAAAACATGGACGCTTTAACGTGAAACATGAACACTTTAACTTGAAACATAAAACATGGACATTTTAACTTGAAACATTGAAGTACACTGTAGCAAACACTGTAGAAAAACACTGTTCACGCGCAAAAACACTGTAGCGCGTGATTTTTTTTTTAATTTTTAAAAATTGCAAAATGGTCCCTCCTTGATTTTCTTGATTGCACTATTTATAATTTAGTCCGGTCACTATATAGTGACGGTCACTCCCAAGACTTTTCCAATACTTATATATCCCCGCATTATAAAATGAAATATTTTATTATTTTGGCAATTCAGTGGGTAAGGATGTAAATAAATTATAAATATATATAAAGATAAAAAGGGTTAAATTATGCAATAAAAGAGTTCAAACTTAATTTCAATAATTTTTTGACCTTAACTTCTATCATACTCGCAATATGGTAATCCATCTATTCCAAATTATGATTCAGGTAATATTTTTCACACCCCAATAGAAATTTAACTTAAGAAACTTTACTTTGATATAGTGATGAATCAAAGGACATAATGCATAATAATATTAAGCATGCAACGCAATGGATAGTTGACCTTTGCAGTTGGTAGTGAGGTTTACACGCACGTTTGGACAAATCATTATCAGATAAATGTATTAATGAATATATTCCAACAAACCAGTAATAAAATTATATGCCGACACACTACAAAGCCTGCTCTGTTAGGTAAACAAAAGTATCTATCTATCTATATATATATATATATATATATAATAAATGATAATCAATGATGGCTGTGTCCTTAGAGATATCCAGGTGCAATGTTCTTATATTTCCCTATGTTTTTCATTCTGCGATAAAGTTTGAAAGGATCATTGTATCTTTTAAAAAATTTAGGCCATGTTTACGAGAGCTTATCTGTAGATCAGTTCAGTTCAGTTCAGTTCAGTTCAGTTCAATTCAATTCAGTTCAGTTCAGTTCAGTTCAGTTCAATTCAATTCAGTTCATTTCAGTTCAATTCAGTTCAGTTCAGTTCAGTGAAAATGCAATTTGATGAAATTCAGGTTAATTCAGTCATGCTGATTCCATTTTTCAATACATCAATTTTCACTTCAATTTAGTTCAATTCAGTTCAGTTCAGTACATCAAGAAATAAGCTCTAGTAAACAGGGCCTTAAAGTCACATTCAAATAAGTTTGTAAGAGCACCTGCAGTGGCAGACTGTGAATGAGATTTTATAATTCAAAGCTTCCACAATGGGGAGATTTATGCACTTTGAGAAATATCCGGAAAAAAAGAGACGCGCGTCCGGAAAAATGAAGCCCAAGATTTGTTACAAAAGAGCAAATAATATGAAAGACACGTTGGCCCTGTCCAATAGGGTGCTGGAATTGGTAGCTGATGCTGGAAGGTGCTGGAATGTGCTGGAAGGTGCTGGAGGGTGTTGGAGGGGTGCTGGAGGGGGTTGAAATTAAATTAAAATTGTATAATTATGATGTACATAATTATGAAACTATATATTTAAAGAATGATTAATTCGTACACAACATATTGAAACTAATTTTAAAGAAAAATTATTTTTTATTATTTTTTAAAAAATAAATCATTTATTATTTTTTAAAAAATAAATCATTCATGTATCTGAATAGTGACAAGTACTGGAGGGTGTTGGAGGGTGCTGGTAGGTGCTGGAGGGTGTTGGAGGGTGCTGGAGGTGCTGGAAATAAGCGCTATTGGACAGGGCCGTTGTAAAGAAAACTACGTGAATATCCACGTTGCGGTCGAGTGCTTTTTCTTTCTTCACAAATTTTTGTTTTTTCTGCCTATACCTATTAATTTCTTGGAGTGACTCTACATATTTATCCATGTTCAGTTCTTTTTTGTTGTTAATTTCAAATTATTTTTTATAAACTATATATTAATTAAAAAACAGATCACGAAAAACATTATTTATCAAAAATGGTTAACCTTCCTAATTATTATATTTTTTTTATTAAACCATCCAAAGGGATGGAGAGGAATTTTATTAGGCACCTCTAAACCATAAACTAACAAAAACAAAAATAAGGCCAAGGTGGCAGAGTAAGTTACAAGATTAGAGCACAAGCTCTTGAAACTTAGCAAAAGCTTCCAAAAGAATAAAAAATAGGCTAACTCCTAGCAAAAACTGACCAATCTAGTCTATAAATCCTTCCGAACAGTTTAGAGATCGAAAACGAAGCTCAAATTAGTCAAGAAGGAATGGGAACTAGTGATCAGAAGGATGGCATATAGCCAAAGCCTATATTTACATTTCTGATTAACATATGCAGGAGCATATGAGATATATCCAGTAGGACTGAGCATTGACATAATTTGATGAAGCTCCACAGCAAAAGGCCTGATTTGATTTGAACTGCAGTTAATGACAGTTTGAGATGTAATGTCCCTCACAGCTTTGGTCTGAAAAGAAAGTCATAAAACATTAGTAGCATCTGATCTGGGAAGTCTCAGAGAGGGAGTTCCCATTTGATCCAGTCTTATGAGACCTTGAATCCTATTAGGAAGAGAGGAGAAGGTAAAAGAAGCATCATGTTTAGAAATTAAACAAAATTTGGTTAGAGCATCAGCAGGCATGTTGGCTTCTCTATAAACATGAATCAGAGAGAAAGAGGAAATGAGTTGATGTATTGTATCTGCTAAGTGGAATAATCTCCAATGAGCAGTACAAGGATTGAGGACAGAGGAAATGTCATTTAGACAATCCGACTCAATAATAATAGGTTCAGTAATGCCAGTTCCATATCTTACAGCAAGTTGGATGGCTTTCAATTCAGCTTCAAGTGGTGAATCAGCTGAGGTGAAGCAACTGTGAGCAGCAATAAGACCTCCTATATTGTTTCTAATGAGAACACTTATACCAGCATTGAGGGAGGTAGAGGACCAAGAAGCATCTACATTAATTTTAAGACCAATAAATAGTAATTATAAATAGTAATTGATTTAATTAGACAAATAAATATGTTTCATAATTTAATTTTGTGACTTAATCATTTTAAATAAGAATATTTCTCCAAATTTATTTTATCATTCATAAAAAGTACATACCAAATAAATATGTTAAAAGATGGGAATGAAAACGATATATTAGTGATCGATATATTAGAGAAAGTGGGCCTCATGGAGTTGGTAAATTTGTGGTCTAATTGGAATGTTCAAAAATTTATGGGTGTAAAACTAATTAAAATTTAGTCCAATAGTTCTTGTAATTTATAATATGGCTCCTGCATGTATATAGGAGTATTAGTTATGGAACTAGTTTTAAAAGAGTGTTATTTTGGAAATTAGTTTCAAAAATAAAGTTACTTAGGCAAAAATCTTCATTTTTAACGCTGATCTTTTACGTTTTAAGGATAATTATTCAATAAAACCAAATCCTAAGTGAGAATTTGCATAGTTTGTTTATCGGGCAGGAATATACAACGCACGTTAGTTAATTACTAGTAGCTTGAGTTGTATATATTATAAAAGTATAAAAAATAAAACTATTTTGATTTCATAATTCTTTGGTTGAAAATAATTAAAGAATCGGCGGTCAATTTTAAAATTCAAACTCATGTTGTTCACCTTTTTCACGACCTCCAAATCAAATACACATAATGAATCTGTGAGTGAAGTGTAATATGATGCACATAGGCCCTAGGCCCTGTTTACTAGAGCTTATTTCTTGATGTACTGAACTGAACTGAATTGAATTGAACTGAATTGAACTGATCTGAACTGAATTGAACTGAACTAATTTACGGATAAGCTCCGGTAAACAGACCATAATCTTGAATCAAAATTTAAATCCCATTCACGACAAGTACTGTCGATGCATGCATGCGCCTTAGTCGTGCGGTTACACATATATGATATAAATCACATCATATTGATACTACTGTTTTTTTACACTCATCCTTCATTTTTTGTTTTTTTGTTTTCGTTTTTTGGTAGCAATTGATTGTGCCTCATGAATTTTCGCAAAAGCTCCATTTAATGTACATGAGCAAGGCTATGGCCTATGATAAAAAACATCAATAAAACGATATATTAGTGATGGATTTTCAAAAAGAAATATTAGTGATGCATTCTTGAACAATTATTATTAAACCTAATTGATGTTAAACTAATTATATATGCACGCACGCACGCGCGGTACCTGCAATCATAATGAATGGATTCCACAAGTAGAATCTGGAATTCCTTCGTCGGAACTACATGCGCTAGTCTTCCAATTAATAATACTCAATAGTTAGTTGTTCTTAGCGTCGTAAACGAGTCGAGTCGAGCTCGAACACAGGTTCGTGATCGAGTTCGACATCGTACGAGTTGAAATATTTTAGTTCGAGCTCGATTCGTATGACTTTTAGAAAGCTTGATCTCGATAAAAAATTGAGTTAGAACTCGAACTCGAACTCGAGCTAGTTAAAGCATTAATGAATAAAATTTAATTAATTTATATAATAATTCTATTCAAGCTGCTTGACGAGGCTATAAAGCGGTCTCGATATCAGTACTATGTCAGTTAATGATGGTGGACTCATACAGTGGCTTTCAATCCAAGAGATGAACCCATTCTGCCCGAGTTCTGGAACTTTGGGCATTATAGCAGGCCTCGTTTGATCGAGTATGAAGGAAAACTAGTACATATATAATATTAACCATACAACACAATGGACAAATCGTAGATAAGTATAGTATATATGAATATGCATATCAGGGCTGACCCTCCATGTACGCAACTTACGCAATTGCTTGAGCCCCATATAATTTTGGAAAAAAGGGCTCATTTTTAGAAAAAATATATAGTATTTTTATTAATTAAAACTCAATTAAATAAAGAAATTATATCATTTTCTATAATTATTTCCTTAGATATCGTATGAAATTAACTATAAATAAGAAATTTAATATTTATAGTGATTTTTAATGTATAATTCATAAAATATTTTTATATAAACCTAATTTTTAATTTTTCAGTTTTGAACACTAAAAAATTATTATTTTCGCTTGAGGCCCCCAAAATCCCAGGACCGGCCCTGATGCATATTCCAACAAACCATTAATAATATTAATAATAAATAGATGAATAACAAGTCTACTATACTATGCTTGTTACATAGTACACGCACACTTTAGATTGCGAAGTGATGAGTAAGCTTCATCGGATTAGCGAAATTACACAAGTAGAATTTGTAACTCCTTGGGTAATCGCCTTCGGAAAATCCAGCCAACACTAAAAAATTACATGTATCAACATTAATTACTCGTTAAAATTAATAAGAAAATTGTAGCGTAACATAAACTAATGACATTGACTTTACGGTCAGGCGCCAGCAGCAGGTCACCAACCTCCATTTGAAGGTAGCATTTTTTTGCTTAATCAAAAACATTCACTATCTTTTACTTTGTGTTATTCTTATAAATTAGTTTCTTCCTCAGTGATTTGAAGAAAGAAGAAGAAGAATTAAGAAGATAAAATTTCAGCCAAAACAGACTCCGGTAGCCTCTTGATCAGACCTCCGAATTAGAACTGCTCACATCAAAAACGGGAATACTTCTCAACTCCTTAAAAACCTTATTCTCTTCCTCCAATGTCTCGTGTCTCTCCTTCTTGAGGTCTCAAACCGTCTCTCTTAATGACTCAACATATTGGTAACGAAATTATCAGACTCTAAGCGTCTTCGTCAAATCTCGCACACCTCTGATTGAAGTGAATGAGAGTTTATATAGAACTCTCAACTATACTAGAAACCCTAATAGAAACTGATAAACTGCAGATTCTTTTCCAAAAGGATTACCAAGTTTATTCATGTTCTATCATGAAAGATTTCTTAATTCAGCATTGATTAAAATTTGAGATATTCCTGCAGTAATTTGCATTTAAGATTCAACTAACCATGTCAATGCGGATTTATATATATATATATATATATCAAAATTAGACTCGTTAATAATTTAATATAAGAAATATTTATTTAGGATGGTCCCGTTTGGTTACGAGAGGTTTGAAGAGCGTTTAGCTTTTTCATCTAAATATGGATAGTTGATTAGTCAAACAGCTAGTTACTGTGTTTGGTGAATACCTTTTTCTACGTAGCTGTTTTGGTGAAACCTCTCGTTTCTGAAACGCTGAAAAGAGCAGCGTTTACAAAAACTTCATTAGAAAAATATTACAAAATATCTTTTTTATCCCTATTTCTCAAGAATTTTCTTTTTCTTTATTTCATCAAAACCTCAATATTTTTTACTAACGTGACTTTTTGTACGAAGGCAACCGTACAAAACATTAATTTTGTATTTATTTAAAAACATCAATAAATAAAAATATTTTTTTATGCAAGAGTATAAAAAATAATAAACCTCACATAAATAAATAAAATTAAAGGGGCCACACATTCATGTTTAATCTAAAAATAAATTTAAAAAAAATATAGGTATAAACATTAATAATAAATAATTTTTCAATTTTCGAATAACGTAAAAAAAACAAACATATAGTAATAAAATTATTTTTCAATACTTCAAAACAAGTAACAGATACAAAATAAAAATATATATAATGAATTGTAATAATGTCTATTTTAGTCATTTAACACAATAAAATAGCTAACAGCTAATTGTTATTTACCAAACACTCATATACAAACCGCTAGTCAAAACGCTAGTCAAAACAGCTAATTAAATCCGCTAACAGCTAACAGCTGGTGGAATCAGCTAACAGCTAACAGCTGGTGGAATCAGCTAACAGCTAACAGGTAACAGCTAACAGCTAACAGCTAACAGCTAACAGCTGAATGCCAAACGAGGCCGATGTATCAAGAACATGCATGCTTTCTTAAATTAAACTTGCCTAATTAAACTTGACTGAAATAAGGTAATGACTAATAAATAAAGAATGAACACCTTTAGCCAATTTGATTCGTTGGAGAGATAAACCGGTCTGAAATTCTGAATGCTTGGGCCCGGTCCTAGCTTTTACCTAGTATGTTTATATATTCGTTTATATTATAATATTATATTCATGTTAAGTTTGAGGTCTTAGGCCCTGTTTACTAGAGCTTATTTCTTGATGTACTGAACTGAACTGAATTGAACTGAACTGAATTGAATTGAACTGAAGTGAAAATTGATGTATTGAAAAATGGAATCAGCATGACTGAATTAACCTGAATTTCATCAAATTGCATTTTCACTGAACTGAACTGAACTGAACTGAATTGAACTGAACTGAACTGAATTGAACTGAACTGAACTGAACTGATCTACAGATAAGCTCTGGTAAACAGGGCCTTACAGCTATTGAAATTAAAATATCCCAGACTGAACATCGATGTAAAAATTGCAAACAATGCAAATACAATCTATTTAAAAAAAATACGGACATACTAATAATATAATATTTTAAATAATATAAAAATAGATAAACAATATTAGTAATAAAAATACTTTTCGTTAATTCAAAAATAAATAATACACACTATATAAAGATAACTTATAAACCGCTATCAGTTATCAGTTAATTATTACATATCAAACACTAACATATAAATCGCTAATCAAAATAGCTAATAAAATCCACTAACAACTTAACAATTAACTGCTGGTCTCCAAACGAGTTTTTTTTTTTTTTTTAAATTTAAAACCAACTTAACTTGAGGGATATTTATTTGGCTCCCTAGACCAATAGTCTCGAAAAATCATGGTAATTTACAATGAGTCCAAGAAAAACCCCAACAAGTTGGGATGAAAAAACTTGAGGTTCAAGAAAATTTCCAACTAATTAATTGGGATGAAAAAACTTGGAAAAAAGCAAGACACCTGAGACTATAGTTCATAGGTTCTAATCTATATCTACTCACCCGATCCATATTTGTGATCAAAAGGTTGCCCAGTTGAACATAGGTTTGCTACGGTGAGGATAGCATTACAAGGAGCAGGTTTGTGATTATCAAGATGAACTTGACCGAGCACAAATTTGCCACTTGAATGTGATTAGAAACTACAAACTTCCCTAGTTGAGAAGTTCAAAAAATAGAGTTGTGGTGTACAATGAGCTGTTGCTCTGAGATGATAGTAAGAATCTCTTCTTTGCTGCATTAGAATGGATGCATGGTACAGTCCTTCATGTTTCTTTAATTATCATAGATGATCCATATATTGCAATCCGTGGTCCTCTATGTTGTAATGGTTGCTGCTCTTCACAGTAATGGTTATTCACCACAAGGCCATAGGCCTGTCTCCAAACGAGTCCTATTTCAAATTGGTTCACAAACATAAATTTAAAAAATTGGGTTAAAAAATGTCAAGGCTTTCCTTACGTCATATCTTAGTAGATTTTACCTGAAAAACTGGACGTAGCTGTGTTCATATATCACCACAAAGTTTAGATATATACATAACAGTGGAAAAATATTAAATTAAAATTTTAATTATTATATTACTAATTATATTTTAATGAAAAAAATCATTTAGAAGTTGTACATATGTATATATAGTTAGTTAAGTGTTTGTACCATTAGTTCCACTGTATTGTAATTTAATTTGTTAGCTAATATATTTAATATATAATCCATGAACTAATTAACTTAAAAATACAAACAAGCACACAAATATATCTGCTAAATGCATTAGAAATCATTCGTGCTGAAACTTTATATTTAAGATTTTGACATTATGAACTTGATCCGTACTGTACTTAACTAAATAATCCCTACACTCAGCCCGCCGCACCCATGCACGCACAGCGCACGTACGAAAACATACTGCCACTAAAAAACCTTGTTAATTCCTGACCAAAACAATGCTATTGTAGTTTCTAAGATCAATACAAAAGAGTACTCAAAATATTACTTAATTATTTCCCAAATCTTGAATGAGGCTAGGGTTCTAATTTGATTTGCTTAAAGTTCTAACTGAAATATTCTTCTTGTTGAAGATATATATATATATATATATATATATATATATATATATATAGAGTCATTCAAGAAGATAAACAAGACAATCAAATGTTCCAGTAAAGCCTGTGTCTTTTGCAGCAGTTGTTTAAGAATAAAATGTTCCTGTGAAGCACGGTTGGTCGGAAATGGAACCACACTGTATACAGATTACCCGAAAAGGAAGATCTCTGCAGCCGATGTTTGTATCTGCCATCCCAATCAAGAAAGTCTCCAACAATAACATCCAAAAGTTTGCTTTGAATGCATCAAAGATCCACATAATAGATTATGGCATATATATTAGTTTAAACATGAAAATTTAAACTATTTCTATAAAATGTAAAAGTATCTTAATTAGTTTCAACAAATTAAATTGAAAATGATTTAGTTCAAGGATTCACATGACTTATCAGTTACGCACGCACGATATCGAGCACAGTTTATAATTTATGAAACGTGTCGACAAATTGACTTTATAAAACGACATTTTCGAAAGATGGCGAATTGTGTATTTCCTGAAGAAATCGTGACCAACATTCTCAAGCTTGATGAGATTTCAACGCGTTTCTCCGGCGATGAAACGACGACGACACGGTTTTATAATGTAGAGACTAAATTAAGTAGCATTAATTACTGACTAATTTGTTTACCTAGATATTGGATTACCTTAATTTGAGCTTGATCGATTATCTAGAGTAGTTATATAATTATCTTTATATAATCTATTCACTGCGAAACCTTGCTCGCACGCACACAGAACTAATTTGAAATCTTAATAATTTGCTTTGTGTGACAAACAGTTGTATGCATATTTTTTTGAGGAGCATATATGTGAGCCTATTTTTATTTTTTCAATTTATTTCAGGCCTCTTAATTTACACAACTCACTGTGTATATGATCGAGTACAATAGAAAGGATTAATATTATATGTTTTTAGGCTTGGAATGGAAAATCTCTGACTCTGAAAGTTAATATTGGAGAGTGCGTAAAAAGAGTTTTGAACATTTTTTATTCATTGGAAATTTTATCTAATTTTATAATTGATAAGGATGTTTTTTGGTCAAGTTCTTGTAGATGGCAAGACTATCTCAAGGGATATTACAACAGAATACACGATTTTGTAGTTTTGCAACCAGTATTCAATGAAGATGCTTATTATGAAAGAAAGACAGCTGGTATTAAGTTGTCTTTTTCTGTTACTTCTTTTATTCTTTTCAGATCGGCTACTCATAAATTATTATAGTCTTTAAGAATTATGCCCGTGTGATTATCTATTCTCTCCACCTACATATATATGTAGGTGTAGTATTCTTCAAATCCATATATTTTTTAGGACCCAACATATTTAAAAATCTCGGGAGGACAGCAGATGTATTTGTGTGCTAACTGATGCAGGCATGACTCAGCACTGTAAAGAGGACAACAGATTTTGTACTCGGAATTGTCTATAGCAGAGCATGCGCAATACAGTAAGATCCATTGAACTTCATGAAACCTACACTGGGACATGAATGTTTAGTATGGTAACCTAGCCATAAAATTTCGGGAGAGGTGATTGTGCTTCAACTAATAGTATAGCTAGTCGGGCCAATTGGTAGTAGGCAATGCAAATCCACATAGAAGGATAGAAAAGATAAGTCATACTGTAATCTAAATCTTTTGCTATTAGTGGATATGGTTACAATACTGGGCAAGGCCCCGCAGACTTAGATGATATGCATCGAAATGCGTAATCAATTGCTGGTGTCATATCATATTGGAACATCATGATAGACAGAATTTAGTAAAAAACAATTGTTTGTTTTTAAGTAGATAGAATTTCAACGTTCATCTAAGATGATTTTGGATATAGATGGTTCTGTATGATTAGTTGTGAAACTAGATGATTATGAGTGTTAAAAGTAGATGATTGAGATGATTTATGCTGAAAGTAGATGATTATGAATACTCAAAATAGATGATTGAGATGATAGGTACTGAAAGTAAATGATTGTAGTTGAAGGTAATTTGTAGTTATCATGCTCAGTAAATTATCCCTCATATTTCTCTGTTCAAGTTTGAAATAAACCAAAAAACACATCAAAGCTTAAAACGCCATTAATGTATTCTCCCGGCCATTTGGCATGTATTCTCCCGGACACTACAATCTGACTCTACCGAATCAAAAATCCTAAATCACAAGGCAAGAAAACATCGTTTCTTTCTGGAAATAAAACAATCGGCGTTGCCCTATTCCTACCCAATTGGCGCCGCCTTGAAACTCGGACTTCGTGCGGGGAATTGCAGATTGTGAAGAAGAGATGCAATTTTATAGATAATTTCATTTTGGTCCCTGAAGTTTTACCTAATACTACTATTGCGCCGAATCCTAAATAACTACGGATTAACCCCAACATTTTGAAACCTCTTATTTTATGTATTTATATGGACTCATTTTGCCCTTCCGTCCTAATTAGGACTGTCTCACCGGAGACGCTCTCATCAGTTTAAGCACGGGGTTAACATTCTTGGTTACTTTCTTTTTGATACTTAGTATTGTACTTGTTATCTTGTCCTCTCCTTAATTTAGTTAGTTTAATCGAAATTTACTGTGTGAGACTTATTTCATATGAACTCTTAAACTATTAATGGTTAGAGCTGTCAATCCTGACCCGAACCCGATAAACCTGACACGATCGACCCAACCCGATCTGACACGTGATCCCACTGTAACCCAAATTTTTTTTAGGTTGAACCTAGCCCAACACAACCCGACCTCAACCCGATATATAATTTTGACCCGATAAATTCTGACCCGAACCCGATCTAAACCCAAACCCGAACCCGACCTAACACAAACCCAGCTAAGATTTTATGTTTGATACTAAAGCTTAGTTGTTAAATATAGGAAGTTAAGTAATTAAACTATATTTAGTTAGTATTTATAAAAGAGAATGTCTCCTGTAAAACTCGTCTCATTTGAGACTAGGACAAATATTGATCGTTTCACTTTCAAACATGATCTTTTACGTATTATGTGTGGTCATTTGGTGTATTATTGTAGATATTCTCGCGTTCTTATATCAACACTGATCTTTTACATATTAAGCATTACTATTATTTTTGAGACTATGACAAATGTTAATCTTTTCACTTTCAAACATGATCTTTTACATTTTTTTTGAAGGTGATCTTTAATTTGCATATTAAGTGTGATCATTTAGTATATTATTGTTGATCTTATCGCTTTCATTTAGTGAGACTGATTGAGAATTTGTCTTCATAAAAATTTAAATAAGGGTTAATTTTTTATACTTATTTTAATTATATGTAGAAATCTGAGTTAATGTCAACTTAGCATGTTCAATCCTTAGTTTTCTCATAAACTTAACTCATTAATAATTTATTATATATTTTTAACAATAATATAATAGTGATAATGACTGAAATTTTTACCCAAACTAATTACCCGAACTAAAATTTTGAAATCAACTCGATCTGAATTATCACGGCTAATAATAATTATCCAACATCGAAAATTTGTTCTTTCCATGTAAGTTTTGTGGATTATAGTTTTACTTAATTCGACTCAACCTGACAAACGAGTCTAACCCGACCCGACCCAACCTGACAATCAGCGATGACACGAATTTAACCCGACACAAACGCGACCCGACACGACGCGATAAAAAAGTTCGGACCTGAAGAAATCCGACCCGTATCAACCCGAACCTATCTGACCCAAACATGTAACCCGACACGCCAATCCGATTTGACACCACTATTAATGGTAGATGTTGGCCCGTTACACAAAACAATAAGATTTCAGACCTATCTTTGATTAGTTACGCCTATTGTAATCATTATATCTATGGCTCTTTTATGATCGAGAGTATATTGCCATCTATGGCTCTTTATTGATAAGTTTCTTGGCCTTTTGTCTAACTTCTTTTGCCTTATAGGTACTTGGGACTGGTAGGCACATAATCCTTCGGATTATCAATGATGTGGTTGTTGTTATTGGAGGCTTGTATATAATTTCTGGTTTGCTATATATGATTGCAATTGGGATGTGCTATGGGGTGGCTATCATTTGCGATCAAGGAGATTACCTACAACGGCACAACTGTGAACATGTTCATCGCAAGGCTTCGAGAAAGAAGAAATTTTACATGGTCTCTTTGAGTAATTGATTGGAGTATCCAATTTCTTTTTGGGATTTTCTGAGCTACTTAAGGGTGTTGAGCAAGTTCTTGAGAGGATAGTGCTCATTCTTAGAGGATGGATATCAGGACCGGAGAAGGTTGTGGAAATGTTGAAAGAAGATCCGGGTAAAATTGAAGTCATTCTCCAAGGTTTTTCGAAGATGGGATCTGGTTTCACCGCATTTCATAGTGGACTTTATGAGATGCTTGCCTCCAAGGCGTGTTTCACATATTTTCTTTTCATATGGGGATGTCTACTCTTCACTCTACTCATTTTGCTAGTCATCCTTTGGAAAGAATAGGTATGTCATCTCTTGTACTCATTTCACAATGGCATGTTTGGAATTTAGTTTGTGGGTGATCAATTAAAAGTGGTAATAAAGGAACTTTTTGCTTGAATAATGGGACTTGGGATTGTTGATAATCCGCTGGAAGTTATACCAGATGAAAGTCTCCAGAATTTAGCTAGTCGTTCTTCTGGAAAGATTGTTCTCTAGAAGTCTCCAAGGGAACATGTGATTGTTCTCTGAAAGTCCATAATTTTGCTAGCCATGACTTTCCAAGTGAACATGTGATAGTGTAAAATAGCAGATGTGATACCTAGTTGCTCATGTCCTCTGGAAGTCTCCCAGAAATTTTTACCAGATGAAAGTTATAAGCCTCAAAGTGATCACTTCATATATTCATGAATAGAAGTAAAAGCCCTGCATCAAAGGCAATGTTCCGTAAGTTTTTGTTTGCTGACTTGTGCAATTTTTTTTTATCTTTGTAGGTGCTCATTGTATCTGGTTAGAAGGTGGTGAGAGAACCATATAGAAACTACCAAGAAAAACATACATGATACCTATGATCTTTGGTTTTTACAATGTAATTACTAGTTTTGATCTTAATACGAGTTTCACTTTTTTTTTTGGAATAAGAATATTAGTCTCACTAGGAGGGAACATTAGTTCAAAGCAAGGTCTTGGAAGTGACATTGCATATACGGAGGAGTCTATTTTGCAATTTTAAACCTAGGGGGTTGTTCCATGCAGGTCCATTTTTCTCTTGCAGGTCCGTATTTTTACCATAATACCCCTAATACTGTTAAGCCAAAAAATGGGCTTGAAATCATAGGGTTCCATCAGGGGCATTATGGTAAAAATACGGACCTGCAAGAGAAACATGGACATGCATGGAGAAATTGCTTAAAATATTGGGATTTTCACGGTCACGTGTGTATTATTCTATGTCTACGTAGTTTTTACGGGCATGTGAATGGTAGGCTATTCCATACAGGCTTTGTAAAAGATAAAACCAAGTAATTTTTCGATACCACATTCTCTCACACCTCACCGTCCACTTTTTAAAAATTTCCTTTAAATAATTACAAGCATAATGCTACCGGGCGTTGCCCGATTAATTTAAATCTATTTGAATCTAATTACACTATATAATACAAAAAACGAATTCAATGATCACTACAACCTTATTGTATTTATATCTCAATTCTATAAAACTTTAAGAAAAACTATATTAGCTTAATTAACTGCATAAAGCGAAAATGTAATAAAAGATGTAACTCAAATGAACTATATAACATAAAATGAAATGTATTAGCTAATTTATTTGAACTGTATTTTATTTAATGCATAATTTGTAAATAATGGAAGGTCACAAAATTGAAAAATAAATTAGCAAAATACTGTAGTAATTAAAATTTCATGCAAATATTCAATTTGGGACTATGCTTGGTTATATAATATTATGAAAGATTATGCGATAGTTGTAGGATCTGAAATACATATATACCTTAAAACCAGAAAAAGGAGTTTTCTAACACAATAAGTACAATCATCCCTATTCTATACTTACTTTGTAATGATGACAGACCCTGAGCACTCAAGATGCACTAAGAACACTGTTGTATTGAGTTGTCGATAGTGATAGAGTAATTTTATTTTAATTACAATGTTGCCTAATTTGATTTTCAGTTACTAAGAACTCCAGAAAGTACTATGAAGAGATTGTAATTTATCAAAAAATAAATAAATAAGAGAGCATTTTATTTCAACCCCGGCCCCATCCTTATGGAACTGTGCATTTTCGCCTCCTATTTAATAAAGGTTCATTTGAACCCATGCTTTTGTTTTTGCTTCAATTTAACGTTCCCCAACGTTAACTCAATAGAAGTTTTGTGAACCTAAACCTATTAAATTGAGTTTAACTAACAACCGTCATATGTCTTACTTAACTTTCTAACAACGATAACTAAATTAAGTTCAATATTTCCATCATGTTCATTATTTATTTCCTGACATTCGTACCCTTCATCTTCCAAAAACATCATATTTCCAATTAATTAATAATAACTCATTATGTTCCCTATTGTTCACAAAGAACTTCCGCTTAAGGCCTGTTTGGCGGAACTTATCTGTACATCAGTTCAGTATAATTCAATTCAGTTTGGTTCAGTACAGTGAAAATGTAATTTATACCCTTCCTAATAAATTTCATTGATCCCAAGCGCTTGTTCCTGAATATAGTTTACAAAATGAATGAAATCAAAATACATTGTCACAAAGATGACGAATTATACAAATCAAATAAACACCATCACAATTCATATAATACACTTTTCATAAATCATCGAAAGGTTCAAATTTCACAAATGTAGGAAAATAAATGAATCGTGTTAAAATTGTCAAACATATATCAGAATATAATTACTTATGAACGGAACATATATAAATGACTTCATGCATGCATGGAACGTACGTGCACGTCTTCTTTATATGAATGAATCCACGTCTTCTTTTAGGGACATGGAGACTAACTATTCCTAGACCTTGTGAACTCAGTTAGGTCTTGCTGGTTTCGAGTTGAGAGAATTGCACACGTGATATAATAAAAACAGATTATAAGAATGAGATGCATCTAGTAATATTTAATCGTCTCTCGCCATATTAAGTTCATGATTCGAGAAATTCACAGTCCACACCAGTAATTTAAACTAAAAAATGCAGTATTTTTTAAATATGAAAAGTACAGGACCATTTTGTAAAATATTAGACTCTTGGAGCTATAGAAATTAATCCGGATTCATCTATTGAAACTGCACGTGAAAATTTTGTTCGAATAATTTAATATGCATGTTTTATCGAATTCTTTTTATTTTATATGTAAAATCAAATTGCATGTAAGGGTCTTTATTGTCAACAAAAAAAATGTGAGTTAGTTCGATTTACGTGCGGAAAAAAGATTTGTATTTTAATATATGTTAATTTTATTCGAATTATTCTAGTACTACATTATTTCTAAAGTCCAATCCAAATATTTTTGTTCATGCGCCTTTATCACACGCACAATATTGGTCCAGATTAATCCTTCCCCGCAAATACTTTACATATACTCCTCAAGTAACAAATAACTAATTAGGTTCAAATCAGTAACCTCACCGTGTTACTATTAATATTTCAACTAATTTCCTATTAGTATTTTTAAAATTTTTGCCTTTGCATTTAGTAAATATATATATATATATATATATATATATATATATATATATATATATATTCAAGTAGGATTTTGGTTATGAAATCCTAATAGTTTTAGATCTGAAATTCAAACCGGTCTAGCAAGGGCAAATCTACAATCATATAAACATGCACGGCTAGCTAATTAATTAATCTTGAATTATCATCAACATCTTCATTCAGCATATTCCTCTCAATATGGCGGAAAGGCGGGAAAGCAACAACAGTACAAATAGTAGTAATCCTCGCGTGATCATCATCGGTGGCCGGCGTTGCGGCGGCGCGGACCCTCTCCGACACCGCATTTAACGTGACGGCCGTGTTCACACCGACTATTCGTTAGGCTTCCGGTCGACCTCGGAGCATCGTGGTTACATGGCGCTAGCCCTTCCAATCCTCTGTATTCAATCGTCTCACGGTGAGACTTGCCTCTCTATAGTACCACTGGTGAAGACGACTCGGCTTTGTTCGATCATGATTTGGGGAGCTATGTTTTATATGACTCGAAGGGCAATATTCAAATCGATCAGAAGCTAGTTGCAGAGGTTGAAGACACGTTCGAGAAGATTCTAGAAGAGACAGTGATTTTACAGACATAATGCGTCGAGGATATCCCGATTTCTCAAGCGATTTCGATGGATTTCGAACGGAAACCGGAATTAACGTTGGAAGGGCTTGCTGATATAAGGTTCTTCAGTGGTTCCTGTGCAGAATGGAAGGCTGGTTCGCAGTCGATGCCGACACGATTTCGCTCAAATGTTGGGACGAGGAAACTTTGGTCGAAGGAGGGCATGGAATCATGGTCAAGGGATATTTACCGGTCATCAACGAGCTCCTGAAAG
This sequence comes from Cruciata laevipes, assembly GCA_963678965.1. Classification (NCBI taxonomy): domain Eukaryota; kingdom Viridiplantae; phylum Streptophyta; class Magnoliopsida; order Gentianales; family Rubiaceae; genus Cruciata; species Cruciata laevipes. Next base: position 4,535,605 of record OY787639.1, read on the forward strand.
GGATCCATATCCGGTTGAACCACCGGGTTACTAAGGTTGTCCGTCGGCCCGACGGCGTAACCTTAACCGTGGAAGATGGGACAAGCTTTGAAGCCGAAGCGGCTATAGTCGCGGTTCCACTCGGGCGTGCTAAAATCGAACCGAATCAAATTCGAACCGAGGCTACCCGAATAGAAGGAAGACGCCATTGAAGAGCTCGGAATCGGGATCAAAAACAAGATCGTTCTGCACGTTTTCTGGCCAAACGTTAAGTTCTTGGGAGTGGTGGCGAAACCACGTACAAGTGCAACTACTTCCTTAATCTCCACAAGGCGACTGGCCATCCCGTCCTCGTATATATACATGCCAGCTGGAAAACTAGCGATCGACATCGAGAAGCTTTCGACAAGGAGGCGGCGGATTTCGCCTTTGCGAACCTGAATATGATTCTTCCAGAAGCTTCTAAGCCGATTCAGTACCTGGTGTCTCACTGGGGCACGGATGAGAACACGTTGGGTTCTTACAGCTACGATATAGTTGGACAGCCCATGATGTTTATACGACTGTCAGAACGCCCGGTGGATAACCTGTTTTTAGTCGGAGAGGAAACGAGTTCGAAGTATCCGGTTTCTGTGCACGGTGTATACGCCGCCGGAGTCGAGGCGATGAATAATTCCAGGACAAGTGCTTGATCATGTAGCATCTGCTTGAATAAGAATCTAAATCGGAATATCCAAAGCTTTTGTCAGAATATCCGCGAGCTGCCCGTTGGTGCCGACGTGATCGACTTCCATCCTCTGTGTCTCTATGCACTCACGAATATAGTAAAACCTCGTGTCAATGTGCTTGCTCCTCCCATGGTACACAAGATTCTTGCAAAGAGTTATAGCTGACTTATTATCAATCAATAGCTTGAAGTTCAGTTCTTCCCGCTCAACTAACTCGGAAATAAGACGACTGAGCCAAACACCTTGGCAAGCTGCGGTCGCCGCCGCAACATACTCAGCCTCACAAGATGACAGAGCAACAATTTGCTGCTTTTGTGAATTCCAACTCACAATGAAAAGTGCAATCCCTGAGATGCTCTTCCGATCATCAACATCACCGGCGAGATCGCTATCACGGTAGCCTGTCAATACAACATCTTGTGCACCCGATTTGTAGCAGCATTCATAGTTCAGTGTGCCCTTTATGTACCTTAAAATCTGTTTAACTGCAGCCCAATGTTGTGAGCTTGGTGCCTCCATATACCGACTAGCAATCCCCACAGCATACGCAATATCTGGCCTTGTATTAACCAAATATCGAAGACTGCCGATCACACTACGATACTTTGTGGCATCCACAGCAGCACTGCCATCATTCTTGCTTAAGCGAAGTCGATTCTCCATTGGAGTATGACATGGATTGCTACCACTCATGCCTGCGAACTCCAGAATCTTCGCCGCATAAGCACCTTGGTAAACCGTGATTTTACCATCACCTTGACACACCTCAATCCCCAAGTAGTAACTTAGAAGACCAAGGTCACTCATCTTAAACAACTGCTTCATTTGTGCCTTGAACTGGATGATTTCTTGAACACTAGTCTGCGTAATAATTAAATCATCCACATAAACACCCACAAGCATAAAAGATTGAGCAGCACCTCTCCGATAAACCGCATGCTCGAGCTGGCTTTTCACAAACCCAAGTGAAACAAGGGAAGCGTCCAACTTGAAGTTCCAGGCACGAGGTGCTTGACGGAGCCCGTACAACGCCTTACGGAGCTTAAGAACCTTTCCATCATTTGCACTGTCGACGAAATCCGGCGGCTGCTGCACATAACCATCCTCCTCTAGGTCGCCATTCAAGAAGGCAGATTTGACGTTCATGTGGTGAACCTCCCACTTGCTATCAGTCACACCATCTCCATTCTTGCCACAGGAGCGAAAAGTTTTTCAAAATCCACCCTGGCGTTGAGCGTACCCTTTGGTAACGAGTCTAGCCTAGTGTTTCACAACATTACCAGCAGGATCATCTTCTTGGGTCTTTCGTCGTTTTTCCTTGTTACTCTAAAATATCAATTAATTGATTTCGATCTGTTGAAAAACAAAGAGAGTAATTATTCAGTACAATATGCATAATTTTACGTAACTAGATGCACGAAAAATAAAATAAACTTGGTATATATGCAAGAAGCTGCGGGATCGGACTTGAAATTTCTTGAAATTTTGAATGCCAAAATATATTACTCCCTCTGTATCAGCTATTTCTGCACATGAGACTTTTTCAGTCAACTATGCTAAATTTTGACTTAATTTTTGAATATATAGATAAATAAAAATATTATCGTATCTAATATTGTTGGAATCGTCCTAACATGTAGTTTATTAATATCAAATTTTTATATCTTGATAATATATGTAGTTAAAGATATTAGCAGTCAAACACGTGTATTGAACACCGTGAAAAATCAACAGTGCACATCCAATTGGTACGGAGGGAGTATTTAATTTGGACAATTCAAGCTGGAAGATTTCTTCATGCAAGATAATTAACAGAATACAAATTCTCAATTGAGACATGTCTCTACAGAGACCAAGGACTATAGAATATTTTCAGATATTAAAGACTTAACTGAAAAACACGCTTAAATTGAGGGACTTATTTGCAAAAAAGTTTGTTTCTTCTTCATCTTCTTTTCCCTGCCTTTGTCTGCATTTTCCATATGAAACCATATGAAACTCTGGCGAATTGCGGCAACTTTAATCTTCAGAAACCTGTCGATCCTCGATCTACTACCTCCCACTAGACGATGAGCCGAGTTTCTTTGGGGCAATACGTCAAACAATAACGCTTCCTTCTTCATCTCCTCCATTAATCCACCATTTTGCGTTCGGTTTGGTGCTTCAAGTTCAGATTCTAAGGCTGCCATGAGACGTGTTTTCACCTTTATTTATGAGGATGAACCTGTGATCGAGCTGCAAAATTGCCCTCTGAAAGTATACATTAAATGTGGGAGCGTCAAGGATGCCGAGAAGGTGTTCGATGAAATGCGTGAGAGAAGCTCTGCATCATATTTCATTAAAACATCAAGATATCACACTAAAAACTCAAACACATTAACTAAAATATCAAGACATCACACTAAAAGTTCAAGCACATTTAGTAAAAGATCAAAATATCACACTAAAAGTTCAAACTCAATGAGTTATGAATGCTCAAGTAAATTGAGTAAGAGATCAAGACAAAACAGTCTGATCTTTTTTATTTTTCTTTGATTTTTTTAGTTTGATTGTTTTGATTTTTTTCTTTGATATTTTTCAATTTGATCTTTTTCATTTTTTCTTTGATCTTTTGTATTTTATCTTTGATTTTTTTCTGTTTGATCTTTCTGATTTTTCTTTGATATTTTTTGTTTGATCGATTTGATTTTTTCTTTGATCCTTTTCAGTTATACCTTGAGCTTTTTCAGTTATCACATCTTTAATTTGTAGTAATAATAGATCATCTATGTTTATTACTTGACCTTTTTCTGTTTGATTTTTTTAATATTTTCTTTGATTTTTTTCCTTTATGACTTGAGCCTTTTCTGTGTGAATTTGTTCTTGAATTTGCAGAGCAGGTCCCTGAGCTCTATTTAATTATGAAATAACACTGAGTTTGTTGTAATTACATCTTGACCCCCGTTTTTATGTTGCTAGTTTTGTAGGATGCCTTTGCCCCTTGGTCTCCACAAGGACAGGTCTCACCGGAGATTTTCTCTTAACAGAATACATGCAATTTCAAAGTAGAATATTGAAGATGAAGCACTTAAAATATGAATAAAATAGTCATTTCATTCATAATATCATGGTAGCTAGATCAACAAATGAATGAAATACTAGCAAAGATCAGAACAATGCATGCAAATATATTAATTCTCAATTACGAATCTCTAAAAACAAACAAAACAACAACTTAGTTGACGCAAAACCATGCAAATCCTCCGCTTAGAAGAAGAAGATTCTAGCGGCGGCGGTGGGCGGAATTTGTAATTTAATTGCGCAATCTCTGGCTTATTTTGCAAAACACAGCAAATTGAAATTTTACAAATGAGATTGACCACTCAAATTCCTATCAAACGTCTTCAAAAAATCATGGAATGAATGAATTTGATATTATCTTTTAAAAATCATGCATTAAATATATATTTATTAAAACTATGTAGCATGTGTAATTTGTAAAATTAATGTAAAATTGTTTTAAAAACAATTAAAAAAGTAATACATATAATAAAAATCATACATAAAATTAATGGATAGCTTAGACAAAAAAAGGAGGTGAAATGTTAAGTAAAAATTAAGAAATGAACCAAAAAAAAGTGAAGATATTTTCATTAAAATTTACATCCCACTTTTTTATTAAATGGGTTAAATTGCAACACAGTTACCCAAAAATATTTTTTAAGTATTACACAATATAACGTCAAACCCAATAACGTTAGACGTGGGTCTTAAAAAAACATATGCAAAATATTATAATAGAATATTATAAGGTATTGCTACGGGCTTGCATTTAGTCCCTTCAAACCGGATTGGTTGGAAGTACGTCAGGTCGCGAGCACGGTTACATGTCCTTTTCTCTAATTTAGACTAGAGTTAGATATGCCAAAATTTTGAAATATATGTTATATATGGTACTAAAAAAGAAGGAAGTTAAACGAAATTTTATCCATTTTTTTTTTTTTTGGTATTACGGTGAGAATTGATCTAATAACCTTTCACTAAGTGCTAACCCATTTAAAATCTACGAATATATGTTGTAGGTATCATTTTGGAACATTAATTTAAACTGAGTGTCTTTTCAATTGATACAATTTAAAATAATCAGTAAAGAAAATTAAAAGACCTAATACTCTAACCTCTTTGATTAAATAAGAGGGAATGATTACGATCTTGAGTGACAATATGTGTAAAAATAAGTGAGTTCACTTCTTAAGTAAGAAAAGGCAGATGCAAGATGCTAAAATTAAATAAGAAAATTTTGAATTTGTAATTTATAAATTTTCATATGAAGTAAGGGATAAGGCGAAGCACCCAATGGTCTTCGTCACCAGCTCAAGCTCTGGGAGGGCACCAGTGTTATTCAGAAGTTTCAAATTTGAGAATTGGGAGCAATTTTGAGCATTGGGATTAGTTTCAGAAAGGAAATTGGTATATATAAGGTGCGTGCTAACATGCGCCGGTCACTTCCAAGAATTATTCATATGAAAATTTGAATTATAAATCACATCAAATATGGTTTGAAGTGGATCTGCATGAAAAGGTTTTCCGCTATCAACAACCAACTGTCAGTGTTTGAGTTGAAGATTTTATAATGGAACTAACCAATCAAGAGATGGCAACAATTGCAGTACTTTTGTCCCAACTTTGGCATCATAGGAATGTGCTACTGCATGGAGAGGATCATGAACTTAATTCACTACCATGTGTCATGTATGCTACCAAGCTAGTATCTGCTGAGATGAACAGAAACAAACCAAATGAAAGGATTCAAGAACAACAACCATATGATCATAGTCCAGCTCGTGGAAATACGTTATTCTTCGATGATGCATTATCTGCCGAGAAGACATATCTAGGTTGGTGTATAATATCTCAGGATGGAGAATGGCTATATGGAGAAGCTCAATGTATACCAAGCATATATCCAATCAAGCATGCAGAGGCTATTGCACTTCAAACATGACTACAAGTATCTCTATAAAAAGGGATAATTTATTGTTCAACATATTCAAGGAGATGCCCAAAGATAATTAATGCCGCCAACAACCATAACAAAGATCTTTCATACTTTGGCTTAATTATTGACGATATATCTGCACTAATAGGAAATCACCATTCTCCAACACTATCTTGGATTAGACGACAACATAATGTTGTTGCTCATACATAGCACAATTTGCAAAACATGTCATCGAGAAAAAAAAATCTCATTGGAATACAATCCCTCACTTTGTAACACCTTTCTTTAATTAATGAAATCCAACTTTTATTTTTTTTAAATGAGGGTTGCTTTTATTGTGTAGAGTTTGATCGGGACAAATTAATTCGTCAAATCATGCTGCTCGACCCGGGTACGTACGTATTTCCCAAACTGGTATTTTAGCCATATATTACCGCATTCCATTATGATAGCGTTTGTTCAATGGATAAATTACACTAACGTCACATTTGCAACAGATTACTGAACTTGTTACATGATCAGAATATGTAGAGTTTTAGAATTCCCTTCAACCAAAAATATTGTATGTTCCTATAGTTACTATTCGCGAGCAATTTATTTTTATTAAAATGTTGCATTATTTGATTTTTCAAATACTATCAACTCCAAAAGTACTACTATGGAGAGACTGTGTAATTTATTTAACAATAAAACAAATACTGTAGTTGACTCGTTTTAGCACTGATTTATATGATTTTTTCAACACGTGTAATGATTTTCAAGAATAAGCCATTTAGCAGTGACATATCTGCACATTGTATCCGACTAAGATTCAGACAACCTCTTTCAGGACCAGAAGTGGGAAATCTAGTACTATCTCATCGTGCCGTTATGGACCATGCTATATACATCACTGCAGATTGCAACAGCACTCGAAGAAACCGCCAGTACAATCATGACCATAGCAACCAGCCTATCATGCTTCGTCGCAATACTATGAGTATCACTGTAAGGACATAGGACAAACAAAAGGTTAAAACCAGGCTCATGTATTTCCAGATCATATAGACTACATTGCAAATGCAGTATATTTCTAGACTCACCGAAGAGCAATGGCAGCAGGAAAGATGTAACCGACAGAGACCGTGGCAGTGGCTCCAGTGAACTGGAACGCGTCCCAGATGCTAGGCACGCAATTGGCTCCAAGAAACACAAAGGCCATTAGAGCACAGGTCACTGCAACGAATCTCCGGTCATCATAAGCTAGAGGGATTGAGTTTTGGAAGAGAAGACCGTCAACGTTGAGGCGAAGGGAATAGAATACAATGGGAAAGACAAGCATCAAGTGGAGGACATAGCTCACTCTCACCACGTCGTTAAGCAGCAAGCCGTATGGGATCCCCAAATCGCCATCAAAATTGGAGAGAATATCATCTGATGTCTTATCCCCGAAAAGGAGAAATGCAAAGAAGCTGGTGGCTAAGTAAACAGATGTACACAGTGTGATTGATGTCCTTACTATGCCTTTCATCTCGGCAGAGTCCTTTAACTCATTCTCTATAGGATGAACTACAGAAACAATATATATATTAAGCCTAGTTCGAGATTTATCAAGGCATACATTTGCTAAAGATCAGACACAAATTTATCAAGGCATGCATTTATCAAGGCAGCACCAGCAATGGAAGAATTCTAATGTTTTACTGTTGACATGATTGAATGTAAATGGTATAATATATATATATATATATATATATATATATCAAGCCTAGTTCGAGATTTATCAAGGCATACATTTGTTAAAGATCAGAGCATACCGTTATGGTGGCAAATGTAGGCCATGACTAAAACAGGGACAGCTGTGAAAAGCTTCCAAAAAGATTCTTGATCAACTACATTTGGCATCAATCGTGGCATCCCTATGCTGCCGTTTAATAGTTTAAGAATGGCAATTCCTGCTGTAATCACCACAAAAACGACGGCCAGAGCGACAGACAAAGCTGATGTGTATCTTAAGGAATCTGAATGAAAACGTTCACAATCAACAAGCGTCAATGAACTTTGTCGTAGGATGTCTACAACTGGAGGGGAAAAAGATAAAGCATGGCAACACAAATGATGCAAATTCCAGGTGTAACCGTGTCTGCATAACTAAGAGATCATGTCCACATCCTCAACTCTCAAAACAGGTGTAACTAGTTAACTTGCAGAAACTATATTGAGCCTTTTCTATATTATGTATGCCACTGGTGAGAATGTACAAAGGTAAATTGTATGGCTGGTATTTTTATTGGTTTAAGAAACCTGCCCAATGAAACACTACACCAGAAAACTGTAAAAATGTAGTGATTCTTATATAGCTAGAATTGCCGATGCAAAGAGCATATCAAAGTTAATTGCAATGTTCTGTTAGACACGTAAGTAGTTGACCTAATAGCTATATACAGAAATTTCTCGCTCATCCAACATGATTTCTAATCAAGTAGGGGGAGTAAGGCCTCAAATCTATGTAAAAGCCAAAAACTGTTCATGTTCTATAAGAACAGCAGATATGCAAAGCTACTTCAGGAAAAGTGAGGCTCAGCCCTAACCGCAGTCACAACTATAAACTCTAACGCAATATAAATTAGAAGTTAAATTTCATTTCATAAACAATTTATACCCTTAACGAGCACAGCCATGGGTAGCATTTCAGTGTTCAAATCACAGCTATAGAAAATGATAATTGTGCTTTGATACATTAACAGGTACGCAAAAACAAGTTTCAGTAGTTCAGAACAAAGTATTAGCAACAAAGAGAAAACGAAATAACTTGAGAGGATGCTCACCAACACGCTTGAACGATATTAGAGGGGCAAAAACGAGAAGAGTTGTTAGAAGCAGCAACAAAGATCGTTTGTTCCACCAATACTGACCAAACCATTCTTCCAACACACCTGGATGATGCTGTCCTTCTGAGAATGACCCTGATAGCACATCACCTGCAACGAAGCATATCATCTCAAACTTGCTCTTAGCTTAAGGATTTTTTATGCATACCAGCATTACTCTCACTATGCAAAGTAATCAAGTTCGAATGTACCAAAGTGCTTAATCACATATCCAGCATTACTTTCACTACTTAAAGTACTCAAGGACTGCAACGAAGCAAACCATCTCAAACTTTCTCTTAACTAAAGGATTACTCTCACTACGTAAATTACTCAATTTCAAATATACCAAAGTGCTTAGTCACATATCCAGCATTACATTCACTACTTAAAGTACTCAAAATCGAATGTGCTTAGCAAAAAACATGCCATATTTTTGCCATTGATTTATCACATATACCAGCAACTAACATACATTTTCCTACTCCACACATAGATCTAAATCAGTATAGAATTGCATTGTTGGAAGAGAAAAAAACAGTTTTGAGTAGTGGAAAGGGAAGACAAGTACCTATGATGATCATGTAAACAACAAGAGTGCCAACGTTGTTGATCACGATACATGCCTGAAGTAGAGTCCGGCCGGCGCCGCCAAAAGCATCAAAGGCGACACCAGAATAGGTAGAACTCTTGGACGCCCTACTGAATCTCAATATGATTTCAATTGACTTCTCCGTCAGCAGTCCGCCGAGAATGATGAAAATCAGGCCGGGAACCATCCCCAATTGTTTTAGCGTCTCCGGCAGGGCCATGATTCCGGCTCCGACGATCGTCGTCGACAGATTGAAAACGGCACCAGAGAATGATGCGCCATTGACCTCGAATCCTCCGCCGCCCTCGTCAAGCTGAAGAGCTCCGCCGCCGTGCTTGCTCGGAAGAAGCGGCGACGATGATCTAGGGCTCCGGCGAACCTTTCTGTCCATCGTCGATTGAGGAACTATTCAGAGCGAAATTGCGCGGGAATCGATGTGGACAGTGAGGCGTGGGGCCCGGTCAATCTCGACCTGGCAGTTTGTACTCCGACTGTAGTGACCGACAACGTAACGGCCACTGCCGTTTTTTATAACGTCTCAATCAGATCATTCACATTTACTACTCCTACACTTCACTTGCCTAATTTCGCCAACCTCTAATCTCTATATTCCAGTTATGCATTTTTGTATTGTCAACAAATTCGAAAAACAAAAAGTTACCTCGGGGGTGGACTACCTCCCCACGTGTCAGCTTTTCGTTAATCCATTTGTAAATTCGGACAAATAATTGTTTACCAATTTTAATCTCTTTATGGATACGTGAGCTTACGCGCGCTGTAAAAATTATTTTGTAAAACCACCACGATTTTTTATCGTTCCATTGCCCGCCGGTGATCTGCAGCCCAGAGGGAGTTGTCGTCCGATCTCGACCCCGGATATTTATTTGTACAGAAGTTATCATACACGCTTTGCCTGTTCCAAAATATGTTTGGAAAACCGTGGGCGTTACGCTTCATCGCCAGTGAAGAAGAAAACGCTGCAAACAAGGGCAACCACGTCAGCTCCATCCCATCCATCCTCCACTGCCGAAGGAGATTTGGGTGATTTGGGTGTGCCGTCCGTTTCAATCGAGAGCAACGTCGAGGAATAGTAACAATCATGAGGGAGATTTATCCCAAGTTATTTTCATTTTAGAGTTGATTTTCATTAGTTACATGTATTAGTTACATGTATTAATTCAAGATCCAATTCTGTACAAATAAATATCCGGGGTCGAGATCGAGGACGACAACGCCCTCTGGGCTGCAGATCACCGGCGGGCGATGGAACGATAAAAAATTGTGGTGGTTTTATAAAAAATGGATTAACGAAAAGCTGACACGTAGGGGGAGGTAGTCCACCCCCGAGGTTGATTTTTAAGCCTCCCAACAAATTATGCATTTTGACAAAATACTAAACTAAAGAGTTAAGGGGATAAGCCATGTTTACTATACCTTATTTCTTGATGTACTGTACTAAACTGAATTGAATTGAACTAAACTGAACTGAACTGAAGTAAAAATCGATGTATTGAAAAATGGAATCAGCATGACTGAATTAACCTGAATTTCATCAAATTACATTTCACTGAACTGAACTGAACTGAATTGAACTGATCTACAGATAAACTCTGGTAAACAGGGCCAAAAAGTGATAAACATGATGTTTCAAAAAACCCCAAACAAATAAATAATTAAGATTCAAAAATATCTCAACTATTGATGCACGTTTACTTTTATTGATCATTGGTAATGGTATCTCTAATAGTGGAAATTATAAGTTATAAAATTTAGAGTATATATTATAAGTTAAAAATATCATTACTTTTATGTCTCAACCAAAGGTGTTTAGTTGACTTTTCAGAGACAAATTGAGTCGATTTAGACCATTAATATCTTCATTTTATGTTTTAGAATGATAATATGAAAATATATGATATGATGAATATCTAAAAGTATTTTATATATATATCAACTCTAAATATATATTAATAGAAATTAATGGTCAAACTCCGCTCAGTTTAAGTTTGAAAAGTCAACTAAGCAGTTTTAGGTGGGACGGTGAGAGTATGTAATTACCTTAGTGGATCCATAAAAGTTCAGAATGATTTCTTTTAGTCTCATTTAAATATTTTATTCTTATTTGGTCCAATAAAAGTCATTATTCATTTTATTTGGTTCTTTGATTAGTCAACTAACGAAATATTAGTGTTGACTAATGGAATTTCTGAAATTAATTGCACAAATAACCTCCATTTATATTAAAATGTCAAATTAACCTTGTAAACTTTGAAACAATTAAACAATCAATTAATCAAACAAAATATCGTGTGAAAGAAGTAGTGCCTGCTTGGTCCTGATTTCCGATAGGAATTGTCAGTCACTTGATATTCAGGGATGACTTGATATCCAAGGATGAGCTGGTTTGCTGTACTCTAGAAGAAAGCTTCGTAATCAAGACGTGGAGGTCAATGTTTCTCCAAAGAAGGAGACTGGTCAACTAAAAATGAAACAGTTGAAGATATAACCTCAAAACCACAAGCTTCATCGCAGATTCCTTGAGATGTACTAAAACCCTCATCGGTAAAGGAACATGGTGATATCTTTCAAGAAGAAGCTACTATGATGAAGAGGGTGGCAAAGATGTCGGTTGATGAGATCAACATGATAGCCAAGAAGGCTAGGAAATCTGTTCTGCTACTCAAGGGGAGTTTGGGTCATCCAATGGAGAAACAAGTGTTAAAGAGACCTTTAGTAGGAAGTTCTTTGAAGAGAAGAATGAGGCTATATATCTAGGAATGATGATTATAGTAGAAACGAATTTCAACTTGGAAGCCTTCAATGATAGTGAATTTTCTAAATATAAGAAGGCTCTTCAACTATCTTGGACATGTGTATATTCAAGGCAAGATGATTGAGATTAATCTATTATTAAAATTAACAATGACATTGTATATATCTCCCTAAAAGGTGTATCATTCTGTAGAAAAGTGTTCTAAGATTTTTTGGTTCAAAAGCGTAAAGGTGTATCATTCTATAATGTTTTTGCTGTCTTTTACCATGGATCGGATCGTATATTCATCACCTTTTGTGGCTCGTAATTTCCATGAGACACTTGCAAGTAAGTTTGAATATGTTTCAAATGGTTGTAAAACTAGGAGCTTATATGTGTACTAGAATTTGAGAGTATTGCTTGCTGATTATGTCAATTGTGTTGTTAATAGTATGGCTTGCATTCATATGTAAATTTTAGTTAGGAATTTACGAAGTATAATAGGAAAATTTACACAATTTACACAACCCAATCCCAGGGACAACACAATTTACACAATTCGTATATTCATCACCTGATTATGTAACCTCAACTACTAACATTCATCAAAAACCCATGCATATCAAAATCTAAAATTCACCTCGCCAGCTAAAATTCACCAATATTATCGATACGTACAGAAACCTCTTGGAAGAAAACCTCATTGAAATTATATGAAACATCATAAACTAACAAACATACCTCACATAAGCAAACTGCCTCCAACAAACCTCAACTGATAAAAAAATTATGGGACATGAACGAACATGGACGCAATTTAGGGATTTATCAATATAATTTTTATATTTGCAGAGTAGGACCTTGTCTAAAATTGATATCTTAAGTTCTTTCCCCTTTCACCTTTGTTGGCACTATTTCCATATTTACAAAAATATGGTAAAAAGGTAATTGCCATATATAAATCATTATTTGTTCCTAAATCCTAATTTAATTCGGAGAAAGTCTCAAATAAGCGCAATTTACGGTAAGGGCATATCAAAAGGAGACCAATTTTTACGAGACTGGGTATTATTATACAATCATTTTAATTATTTGAGTTACTTTTGTCTGAACTTGATGTAATTATACTTGATTTTGATCTTTTTTGGTTTGATCTTTTCTATGATTTGATGTTTTAGGTTTTAGAATTGTTGTTTTAATTTATTTTAATTGATCTTTTAGATTTTGGGCAATATTTTTTCACTTTATTTCCTTGATCTTTTATGTTTTATGAACTAAATAATTAAAATAAATGTATAGTCACTTCGAATTTTGTTGAATGTGATCTCCTTTTAACATGCCCTTATTGTAAGAACAATATTACCATTTACCACTCACCATTTCTTTAGTAGAAGTTATAAATTGTTCTTTCTTTCTAAACCCTTAATCTTATTTTTTTATCAAAAGAGTGTAATATGTAATATACTTATTCATATAATTTATTATTTAATCATTTTCCAAATACTTAACAAACTTCATTATTTTATTTATTATTTTTTAACTAATTCTTCTACATATTTAAAAAAATATTTATGAATTTAGCCAATAGTTCTTTCTTTATTAAATCAACTCTAACTTTTTAGTTCGAAAATTTTCAAATAAGGGCATGGTAAGAGCATATCAAAATGAAACTACTTTCTACAAGATTATGGGTTACTATACAATTATTTTAATTATTTGAGTTATTTTTGTTTGAGCATGATGTTTTACACTTGAGTTTGATCTTTTATTTGGTTTGATCTTTTAGGTTTTGAGCGTGATGTTTTTTGTTTTTGAAAAATATCATTCATTTCGTTTGGTTATTAGGTTTTGGGCAATATCTTTTCACTTTATGGCCCTGTTTACTAGAGCTTATTTCTTGATGTACTGAACTGAACTGAATTGAACTGAACTGAACTGAACTGAACTGAACTGAACTGAACTGAATTGAACTGAACTGAACTGAAGTGAAAATTGATGTATTGAAAAATGGAATCAGCATGACTGAATTAACCTGAATTTCATCAAATTACATTTTCACTGAACTGAATTGAATTGAACTGAACTGAATTGAATTGAACTGAACTGAATTGAACTGAACTGAACTGAACTGATCTACAGATAAGCTCTGGTAAACAGGGCCTATTTCCTTGATTTTTATATTTTATGTCCCAAATGATTAAAATAATTGTATAATAACCTCAAATCTTGTAACCTTTTAGACTGCCCTTATTGTAAGCATGGAAGTCATGGCGTCCGCCGAGACCCGCCAAATGGACGACTAGTCGTTATGGCGGAAAATTTCCATCGCCGCAATTGTTCGCCGTGACTTTTAGCGCCGTGTTAAAACGACGTTGTTTTGGTGAATCTTGCAAAGTAAATTAAAATATTTGAACTAAAAATGTTAAAATTTTACCCAATTAAAAACATACTTAAACCTTATTAAATAGAAAGACCAATTAGTTATGGTCTAATATCTTATATCTCAATGTTAGAAACGAGTTTACTCTCATTTATATTAAAATTAAACTTTTTTTTTCTAAATTATGATATTAGGATAAATATTTCAGTATAATTTTTAAATATATATCCTAAATATATCTATAATTTAATATATTAACAAAACGCCGTGAACGCCGCAACGTAGCCGCCGTAACGACTAGTCGTTCTGGCAGTCGACTAGCGTCGCGCCTTAAAAGTGCGCCGTGACTTCCTTGATTGTAAGAGACCTTACAGGAGACGCTTTCTTTTAGTTTAGTTTTAACAAAATAAATATATTTTAATTTTTTTTTTCATTTTAAATAACTTCATCTTCTTCATTATAATAAATATATGTATATATGGCAAAATAAATTCACTTCAACGAACATGAATGATTGGTAAGATCGTGGTGAATGTTGTTTTAATTTAATAATACTTATTGTTTTCAAATTAAATATTTCATATAACATCTAAGCTTTGTATTAGTGTTAAATTGATAAAGTGTTGGAATTTGACTATTTGTGAAAATATAGTAAAATATTTTGTTTTTTATAAATACCATCCCATTAATATTCTGTTGAGGGTTAATATTAATTTCTATATATAGAAGATGGATAAATGGGTGAGATTACCCATTTGATTTGTTTCTCTCAGATATAAATTAATAGCCAAGAATAAGGTGTGAAATCAAATATTTCCCAACTAGATAGGAACAGGAATTACTTCCATAAATCAAATTCCTCTAATTATGTTCTAATTTATACCACCGATCCAAAATTAACTCAGATAATCATAGTGCTGACAAGATAATTACGGATTCCATATTACATATAAACCTAATTGGAAACAAAGCTGTGTAAATTAGTACAGTATATTAATTTCGATTGGATTAATATATTCCATACCTGAAACGATAATTTATATCATTGTATATCTGATTGATCCAAATGATTTGTAATTATGAATAATAAAGACGATAATTAGAGCGTTACTTGCACAGTAATTCTAATCTGGATAGAATTTTATTCTCATCCTAATCGATCATCTCTAAATTCCTTTTTACCCAATACAATATAAATACATTCATCCCAACCTCAACATTCATCATCAACCTCAGCTCATACATTTGTTTTCTGCCTTCTCTTCGCATTCATCAACCATGGCTTCCATCCCTCACTGGATGAACCTTCCTCGTACCATTCTCGGAGCCGTCGGTTAGTACATATATCTCTCTTATTCCTCTAGCATATATACAATGTTGTTCATAAACATTTTCTATTTTACTTTTACATAGATTCTACGCTTAACTTAATTACAATATATTTAGTTCGGATCAAATGTTCATTTAAATCACTTATACGCGTCAGCTGTTACTATTCCATTCACATCAGTTCAGATCAGAACTGATCATATGTTCATTTACATCACTTATACAACTACTAATTTTAGTTTATATCCGTTCAGATCAGATGTTCACTTATAAGACTACTAATTTCAGTTTATATCAGTTCAGATAAGATGTTATTGCTAAAATTTTTTGTTTTTCAGGGAATGTCATCTCCTTTGGGTTGTTCTTGTCTCCGATGCCAACCATGGCGCGGTTTTACAAGAAGAAATCAATTGAGGAATTCCATCCGACCAACTACCTCGCCGGAATAATGAATTGTTGCTTATGGATCATGTACGGAGCTCCGGCGATCCATCCCAACAGCACTCTAATATGGACCATCAATGCAGTTGGTCTCGTGCTCTACATGATTTACATCAGCGCCTACATTTGGTACGCCATAGTCGCACGCAAATTTAAGATGATGAAGATATCCCTCGCCGGACTCATCGTCATCGGAATTGGTTGTGCTGCAATCTCAGTCCCAACTCTTTTCGCGGTCGACAAGATACTCACTAGGACGACCATTGTCGGCACCATTGCCGTCGTCTTCAACATCGGCCTCTACGCGTCGCCTCTGAGCGTTCTGTACCAGGTTTTCAAGGAGAAGAGCGTTGAGTATCTGCCGTTT
The DNA here is from genome assembly GCA_963678965.1 of Cruciata laevipes. Taxonomy (NCBI): domain Eukaryota; kingdom Viridiplantae; phylum Streptophyta; class Magnoliopsida; order Gentianales; family Rubiaceae; genus Cruciata; species Cruciata laevipes. The sequence continues at coordinate 4,552,003 of OY787639.1, forward strand.
TGGGTCAGTTTGGCCGGATTCTTGAACGGAGTTTGCTGGACGACTTACGGTTTCTTGCCGGTTGACCGGAACTTGTTGATCGGAAACGGGCTCGGCGCGGTTTTGTCTTTGTTTCAGCTCATTCTTCACTGCATCTGGGGGCATCCTATTCAGGACTTCTGTTTCCCGTTTAAGAAGATTTTGGGGCTTCGCTGCGGCGGTCGAGCCGCGGAGAAGGGCGGCGATCAGCCTGAGAAGGCGGTGCAGTTGGAGAATGTCGTCGTGGCTAAATAGATTTTTCTTTTATTTTCCCGTTTCACACAATAGATGGTTGAGTTTTTTAAAAAATTATTGATTAGTTATTTTGTTAGTGTGGACTTTCATACTCCACTTTTTATTACATTAATTGTAATTTTTCGGAAACTTGTCTTTTCCTTTTATATATATATATATATATATATACACTAAGCGTTTGTTTTTTATTTTTTGTTGTACTTATAACTTTTCCTTCTTTTTTTTGTACTTATATAACTTATATACTTTTTAGGTCATTTTATTTACAATATTTTCTTAATCAAAGCAATACGATAATGTTTATTTACATTCTTTTCTTAAAACCTGAACAAGCTCTCCGGGTATATATGCATAAATAGACGATCTTTCAATTCTCACCATATATACATCAATAACTGGAAAAGACAACAAAAAATAAAAGCTGGAATCTTTTGAGTAACCGATAATGATAATTATGGGAAATCCAGCCAAAAACAATTATGAGAAATAAATATCAGGCAAACTGTTGATTTTGATTTGGGCTCTAAAAACTGGAAAACGTAAAGTAACAGCTGGAATTTTCGAATTACCGATATTGATAATTAGAGATGTAACTACAGGCAAAATGTTGATTTTGAGTCAGACTCTACTGTAAATTATAACGTCAAACTCTTAATCATGGTTACAACTGTTGACTTTTAATCCGGGAAATTTATTTTATTATTAGATTGTAGAACTATTTGAACTATTTGACTTTGATGCCTGCCCTTCCAAAAATCATCCTTCCAAACTCTCAACGTAAAAACTTGCTTATTCCAATTTGTCCGAATAGGTAAATTCAGTTTTGCCGTTTCAAGTTTCAACACTTAACATATTTTCCGGCAAAAAAAACTGAGAAACAGACACTCAAAATCTTCAAATGATAAACATATGCACCAAAGTTCCAAAACTGAGGTAAAAAACCATTTTCCTTACAATCACAAGATTTCTGAGTCACAATATCGTTAACAGAAAAAAAATTCCCAGAACAAAACATGCACAGATCAGAAAAACACAATCTCCATAAGTTGTCAAACAAAATCCTACTTATAATGTAATAATAATACAGGCTGATTAGTGATCACAACTCAGAAGTCATTACTTTCTTTTTCTTTTGGTAGTTTTCTCCTTCTTGTCTGAATTCAACTTCGGCTCATCGGGATCAGTGGTTTTTTTCGATTTAGCAGCTACAGCACAGCTCCACAGAGCCCTCTCAACATCAGACGGCATAAACGCTTCCTCTTCTGTCGATAGCTCCTATCATCACAAAATGAATCTTATAATGCCAGGAAACAGAAACTTTGATGCCTTGTTTTGCCATAACCTTAACATGCCGAGAAACACAAAAGGTTTGCTGTCTTAACAATGTTGGGGAAGTTGGGCATTTAGACAATACAGAACAAGAGGACCATGTAGTGTTCATCAGTTTCTTAAAACACCAAAGACATTAAAATTCAACTGCTACTGTCAATGTGCATCTAAAAGACCTAAACTACGAAACAATTGACAAGAGTCGTGCATATTCTCTCTATTGTTAAGAAACACATATGTTTCTTGTTATGAATCTTAACACGCCAAGAAACATAAATTTTGATGCCTTAGTATGCTAAAATCAATCTTAAAACGCTGAGAAACACAAAGGTTTGATGCCCTAACAATTTTGTGCTTTCAGACAATACAGAACAAGATCATGAGGTTTAACAATGTTCATCAGTTTCTTCAAACACCAAAGACACCTAAATCCAACTCTTACTGTCAATGTGCATCAAATAGACCTAAACTAGGAAGCAACTGAGAGGACTTGAGCTCAAAAAACACATAAATTTCAATTTGAAAACAGATAATTTCAAAGACCCAAAGATTCTTATGTAGGCATCAAACATCAACTATACGTATGCAATCGACACAATTCAGACATCAATCAAAATCACACAAGAAACAGGAGAACACACCTTGGCTCTGGTCTGTAACTTCTCCACAAAGATTATATAACTCTTCAATGTATAATCCTTGGAGCTGCCAATTGCTGCTTCCATAGCCTAAATCGAAATTGAGTTTAATCAAACGTAATCAAACACGAATCAACCTTAACAGTAACAGAAACCGAAATAAGAGATCGACCTCGTCGGACATGAAGGGGGCAACACCGGGGGCATAGGCGGCGAGGACGGCGGAGGCGGTGGCGGGCCCCACCCCTTTCAGGACGGTGAGCTCCTTGACGGCCGCAGATATGTCAGGCAGGAGCCCGAACGCTTTCTGCGAGGCGGCCTGCACAACGTCGTCGTTTAAGGAAGAGATGAAGTCCAGAAGCCTGGGCCTCCATTTCCCCCGGGTGAGCTTCCACTGCATCAGCTTGGCGAGCTCGGCGGTTGTGATGTGAGGCTTAGGGTTTCTCTGGTGTATGAGAAGTGGAAGCTCTTGTGTGTAGAACTGGTCGAGGGAAACAAGGTTTGGTTTGTTTAGGGTTTCGATTACGGATTTGTAAGAGGATAGAGCTGACCGCCATTGATTTACATCTGCGCATTCCCACTTCATTTTGATTCTTTCTCAGGAGTCCTAATTGCAGCGGGAAATGAGTCCTAATCGAAGGAAGAAGAAGGCCATTTTGGTTTTTAAATGAGTATCATATTATTGTGAAAATAATATCGAGTATAAATGACCAATGTCCATTGTCGTCTAATTTTTCTTAAATGATAATGTAATTCTTATTAAGAAGGTCCTGGGTGCCATAATATTTTATGTGTTTCACAACAGTTTTGTTAGTTTGTTTACATATGAACACAAATTATAACGAACAATGTTAGAAAACATACGAACAAATCTATCAAACACATAAATTAACTTATAGCAAACAAAGTTGTGAACAAACCTATTAAATACATAAACTATCATTCATCATACCATAAACTTATGATAGGACGTGTTGGTGTGTCAAACCCAAGTCCCATATCGGAAGCGGAGAGGGCAATTCCTCAGCTTATATGGAAAAACTCCACCACATTAGTATGAGGTTTTTTGGGAAATAAGCCCAATTGTGAAAATCGTGCGGGTTAGGCCCAAAACGGACAATATCATACTAATGGTGATTATGGTTGGCTCGGCAGTCCCAACAGGACGGTCTCAAGTTAAAGACGGGTCATTCAATAGTAGTCGAAATTAGTGAGTTTCCGAATTGTATATATGTTTCGAATAAGAAACTTTAAACTCTTGTTTTCAAGACCTTCATGTAATTGACTCTATGTGATATGTATTTTTTTGATTGATTAATTTAAACTCAAAATTGTTGTAAAATTTGTTTCTTGTAAAACTTCATCTCTTTACAATCTCATATCTATACCCTTTTTCACAAAACTAATCTCTCAAAAATCATTTCCCGCCCATATTTTTCTCCGAAATTCCTAATCATATTCTCAGTGAAAATAGTATTAAATCATAGATAGAGTAGTGGTGTTTAATCATATTCTGCAGCAGATTGTGCTGAATGACGGGTATGATAACGTTGTTGAGCTAATTTTGGTGGGATGTGTTAAATATTGAATAAGATTGTAGTGTTATATCAGCATTGGTGTTAAATAATGAATATCGATTCCGGCAATAGCGCCGTTCTAATTCTTAACAAAATCCATCCTTTGAACCCACCAAATCGCATTAGAATTAAAGTTGCAATGGATATTTACGTCAAATAACTGGTCTAAATAGATTACTTTTATTAATCTTCCAATACTAATAACTCTAAAATAAAGTTTACTAGTGATATTTTCAAATGCTTATTAGTTATTAGTATGACATTTTAGAATGGAATCATAATTTCATGAGATGGATCAACTTTTTCTGCGTATTAGACCATCTTCAAAGGAGATGTAATTTAAAGCAAATGGAGGAAGATGACAAAATTTGTTGCTCCAATGGAGCTGCATTTTACCGCCCCAGCAATCCAGCATCTACAGTACGCTGCAAATATACAGCGTACTGTAGCAGATGTATATATATATATATATATATATTTTTTTTTTTGTTTGTTTCTTTCTCTTTTTTTCTTTTGTTCCAATTTATTTACTTTGTTTCATTTTTTTTTCTCCTTTTTATCTTTTCCTCTTTCTTTTCATTTTTGTGTTTTTTTTACTCTGTCTTTATTTTTTTAAGAGAAAAACCTTAGGTTATTTAATTTTGTGTAATAATTATATTCTTTAATTCTATTTAGTTACAATTAAATATATCAAGAGAATCACAAGAAATTAGTACGTATTATATAAATTAAAATAAGAAATATATTTGAATAATAAGAAATTCACATCAAACCTCACAATTTATAGAAAAAACTCACAATACATATTTGATAAAAAACACACCAAACACTCGACAACAAACATGAGAATGTAGGAAAATTAAAATAAAACAAATTTTGCAAACATGAAACGATAAAAATTATAGATATAAAAGTACTTGGTTGTAAAAAACACTGTAGCAGTTGTATTTTAGATTGAACCATTGGAGTAAATACACTGTAGAAGTTGTAAAAAACACTGTAGAAGCTGTATTTTTGCTCCAAATCATTGGAGATGCTCTTAGGAACATAAAACTGTAGCAAAAAAGACTTGAAAAGGGGCGAAGAAAACTGCGCTAATGGTTGTGTTACTTGTGTATACATGTCGGGCACGGTCGTAATTCAAAATTTCAAACTAGTTAAGCACGAACTCTTACACTAAGCAACAAAATAATCCTTATAATTATAGGTATGACCAAACTGCCCTTGTTCATTTCAAAATGTTAAATATTAAAACATAAATCACAGTCACCCAAACGAAGATGCTGGATCTGAACAAAATTTGGTCCCAACTCCAAAGTTTAATCCATTAATTAATTATACACACACTATATTAATCTCACCAATTTGTGGAACTACTCTGCTTTACAGATATCATTATGCGTCACTAATCCAAATTAATTAGTTTAAGAACTGTTATTTGTTGATTAGCTTAGCTTTATAATACTATGTTCGATTTCTTAAACCCTCAATTATTACTTACAACTTAATCATTGTGCATATACTATAGTTATTTGGTGATTGTTACATGCATGCAGAACTCATTTGCTCTTGCAGAACCAGTATTTGACCATGTTGCCTCTGCTAATTTGCTCATGTAAGATCGTGCATTTGGCCATATAAGGGCAGTATAGTCAATTTCGGTCTTGCAATGAGTAAACCGGTCCTTCATGAAGCAACACTCATTTATTTATGTGCGGTTCATAATTAACTGTTTTTTGTTTAGCATAATCATGTTTCACAAAATATTTTTGTTGAATTAAAATGCAACACGAATTAAGATACTCCCTTTGGGCAGATTCCACCTTAATCTGCACACTTAAACTGGTGGGTTGCTAAATACACTCATGCATTTACTCACTACATCCCTATTTTACCTTTAAACTACAAAAAAAAGTACCCTTTAGCAAATCCATCTCTTTTCCCATTCCGATCCCTCTGACCTAAAAAATCTATGATCGAACAAAACCCTTTTCCGATCAAAATTGACCACCATCCCACATCCAATCGACGGCACAATCCATCTCCGATCAAAATTGACACATCCCACATCCAATCGACAACACAATCCATCTCCGATCAAACTTGACGCATCCCACATCCAATCGATTGCACAATCCATCTCCGATCAAGTTCTCATCCACCTCTGATCGCGTTTATACATGAAAGTTCTACACGTGAAGCATCGATCAAGTAATGTTTCTATCATTTCTTCCACCTTGCTGACCTCACCTCCTCGCCATGCCGCTAATAGATCCAATTTTCATCGTTGATGACCCAATCCTCCTACGACTGCAACTTCAATGTCGACTCACGTCATCACTAAACGACACAATCTCACCACCGTGCAACTTCATCGTCGTCGTGCCATTGCAACCAAAATCCCACCAAAGTATCTACCTATTTGCAATACCTGTTTGTTCCTTCATTATTTCGAGGGCAATATATGCAATTCCAAATTTCGATCACCACTGCTACTTTGCTAATATTTCTAATGCCATATGACACTTATTTCTAACAACTGCTATTTCGATCACCACCCCACCTTCACATCTATCAACTTGTTTCTTGCAAATCTATGTGCCATAATTGCATAGATTAATGGAATAAATCTAGATTCACATCAACCACTATCAACCTGAATATGTCACCATATGCAACCGCCTCTTACTCCTACTTCGACCACCATCAACCTAAATACATCGAACAAGTATCCCCGCATAATTCCAACAAGATTGTGGTGCGGTGGATCGTCGAAAAGAAAAGAATTGGGGAAGATGATGTTTCATGTGCTTTTAAATCAGCCCATGTATTAGGTCAAGTCCTTCCCCATTACATTTAACTCAAACAAAAACTGTCACAAAATTTTGATTCCTAGAATCAGTGGCGGAACTACGCCCAGGCCTCCTAGGGCCTGGGCCCTATATTATTATTATTTTTTTGAACAAACCCAAAATAATAAGGAAATTTTAGACTAAGGTTATAAACGAGTCGAGTCGAACTCGAACAGACCTGTGTTCGAGTTCGAGTTCGTATTACACGTTCGTGATCGAGTTCGAGCTCGTACGAGTTGAGATGTTTTACCTCGGGCTCGATCCGTCTGACTTTTAGAAAGTTCGAATTCGACTCGTGAACTCGATAAAAAATCGAGTTCGAACTCGAATTCGAGCTAGCTCGAGCTTGTTAAATCATTAATGAATAAAATTTAATTTATTTATATAATATTAAATATAAAAATTATATTCGAGCTACTCGACAAGCCTATCGAGCTGGTTCTTATGAGCTCGAGTTCGAGCTCGAGTTCGAGCTCGAGTTCGAGCTTGTATATAAATGAACGAGTTCGAGTTCGAACTGGTCAAACCGAGTTCGAAAACGAAATTTGACCGAGTTGTTTGCGAGTTGTTCACGAACGGTTCAGTTCATTTAGACCCATATCTTAGACATAGACAGTATCTTAGCTCAAAAAAAAATTCGCTGCCTCTCACCCAGAAAATTCACCGTCGATTACCGTTGTGCTCCACTTCAATTTGAATCCTGGTTCCGCCACTGCCTAGAATGTCTTTTAAATTTCATGATGCAGAGAATGTTTATTAAATTTTGTAATACTGCGAATATTAAAATTACAGATCTAGTGGGAGTAGTAGTAGTATCATTGTTCCGTGATATCACGTGATCAAGATTCAAGATTCAAGCTTCAGAGGCCGTTAAAACAAGAACATTTACGTGAATTATTTATAAAACAAGAACATTTACGTGAATTATTTATAAAATAAAACAAGAACATTTACGTGAATTATTTTCAACCGCACGTACTAATTCAAAAAAGAGGAGGAAAATCAGAATACTCAACCTTTGGGGGGCATCTTCCAGAAAATAAAGAAAACAATCAAGTGGGCCCCGGACCGAAAAGTCCAAAACCTCCTCGTGGTCACAACTCACCAAAACAAACACTACACTCTCGGCGCTGGAGCCACATGCCAGCGCAGCAAAACACACACAGAGTAGGGCCAGATGCGAATATAATCCCTTTTCCAGGGATCTCTTCGACAAATTTGCAAAACCTACAAAAACGGCATTCTGTTTCTGAGTTGTAGAGAGAGAGAGAGAGAAAAGAGTGACCAGGAAAAAAAGCGGAGTTCGTGAGGCAGAGAGAGAGTGGAGCGGCGCCGTCGTCGTTGTCGTTTGGTATCTCCGGCATTGCGGTCAGCAGGCAGGCGGCGATATGGATAGTCAGCAGCTGTGGGAGATTGTTCTGGCGGTGGCGCTGGGCCTCGTGGCTGTGTACGGTATTCTAGCCAGAAATGGGCGGCGGCGAGCAGCTGAGGCAGCGGAGGAGGCTCGCGCCACCACCACCACCACCACCAACATTGACGGAAAATTTAGATCATCCGACAGCAACAGCTCCGGCGAGGATGTCGACGTCATCATCGTTGGCGCCGGCGTCGCTGGTGCCGCTCTCGCTTACACTCTCGGAAAGGTACGCACTTAATAATCATCGCCGTTCGAATCTATTTTCTTTCCTGTAATGAAATGTGTTTGCTTTTGTTTGTCCTGTACGCTAATAAGTCGGCGATTTGTGGATGATGACGACATGATGATGTACATTACTGTAAAATTTCACATTTTTGTTTTATTTGTTGCATGTATCTACGTGAAATTAAACAAGAACAAGATGTAAACTTCAGCTTTCAGTTTAATTATTATAAATTTAGATTTTTTTTAATGATTTTAGTGTAATAAATTGTTCTTACACTTCAGGATGGACGCCGGGTGCATGTGATTGAAAGGGATTTGACAGAACCAGACCGGATTGTCGGAGAACTTCTTCAACCGGGTGGCTACCTGAAATTGATTGAATTAGGACTTGAAGGTAAAAGTTTGGTGGCCTAAAAAAGTTTGGTTGGAATTTAGTGTTTACTCTGTTTCTTTAGGGCTAAGTTATTGTATCAGACTCTTTAGGGGCCTGAAATGTTGAATTTTTATCGGTGTAGATTGTGTGGAAGGAATTGATGCTCAGCGGGTCTTTGGATATGCTCTCTTCAAGGACGGTAAAAGGACTCGGTTATCGTATCCTTTAGAAAGCTTTCACTCTGATGTAGCAGGGAGAAGCTTTCACAATGGCCGGTTCATTCAACGTATGCGCGAGAAAGCTGCAACTCTACCTAAGTACTGCTTCTTTGTTATAAGTGTTTTTGATTACTATATTGTCTTACATATTCTTTGTATTTTATATTTAGTTTTGACATAAAGATATCTTAATCTTTTTCTGAAGTACTTGTTTTACTCTTGTATTGATGGTTGGAATTATAACTTGTAAATCAAACAGTGTCCACATGGTGCAAGGAACAGTGACTTCTCTTCTCGAAGAAACCGGGACTATAAGAGGAGTGCAGTATAAAACAAAAGCTGGTGAAGAGTTCACTGCTTATGCACCACTGACGGTGGTGTGTGATGGATGCTTTTCAAACTTACGCCGCACTCTTTGTGACCCGAAGGTGATAATTCTTACAGTAACTGACTCCACTGTTATCATTTTGTCGAGATTTTAATTTAAATGAGTATTCACTGATGATGTTGTATTGTATCTGCAGGTCGACGTGCCATCTTGTTTTGTTGGCTTGGTGTTGGAAGACTGTAATCTCCCGTTTGCAAATCATGGTCATGTTGTCCTAGCAGATCCTTCACCTATCTTGTTCTATCCAATCAGCAGTACTGAGATTAGGTGCCTTGTTGATGTACCTGGTCAGAGGGTACCCTCTATTTCAAATGGGGAGATGGCTAAATATTTGAAGACCACTGTGGCTCCACAGGTAATAACAGTACTTGGTTTTAGTTTGCACGAAAAGAAAAGTTTTACGTTCTTGAGTTTCTGACCAATTTTCATTTGCATACTGGTTGTTGTAGGTCCCTTCTGAGTTGCACGATGCGTTCATTAATGCAGTCGAGAAAGGAAAGATTAGGACAATGCCCAACAGAAGTATGCCAGCTGCTCCTCATCCGACTCCAGGGGCTTTGCTCATGGGAGATGCGTTCAACATGAGGCACCCCTTGACCGGAGGAGGAATGACAGTTGCTTTGTCTGACATTGTTGTGCTTCGCAATCTTCTGAGGCATCTTTCTGATTTACACGATGCACCTACTCTTTGCAAGTACTTGGAGTCGTTTTACACCTTGAGGAAGGTATGTGGCACTGTAGTACTGCTTGATTCACTTAAATTTAGCCATTTGCTGTCTCTTTCATACAAGAAACTCTTCTTTCACCTTTTGATTTTTCAAATGGGATCGATTTTGTTATTGAGTCTTATTGCATTTATTCTCCAATGTGATTTCCAGCCCGTGGCATCCACAATCAACACATTGGCGGGTGCCCTCTATAAGGTTTTCTGTTCCTCTACTGATCAAGCAAGAAAAGAAATGCGGCAAGCATGCTTCGACTATTTGAGTCTGGGAGGTGTGTTCTCAAACGGACCAGTATCTTTGCTTTCTGGTTTGAATCCTCGGCCATTGAGCTTAGTGTGCCATTTCTTTGCCGTTGCAATATATGGAGTTGGTCGTTTGTTGCTTCCTTTTCCATCACCTAAGCGTCTGTGGATTGGAGCCAGATTAATATTGGTCAGTATCTGCTGGTTTGTTTGCTATATGTAACATACTATAGATGTAAATTTGTACACTCTTCTGAACTTTGTGTTTCTTTCTGTTTGTATTTGCAGAGTGCTTCGGGTATTATATACCCCATCATCAAAGCGGAAGGAGTACGACAAATGTTTTTCCCTGCAACTGTCCGTGCATATTATAGGGCACCTCCTGCTGAGACCATGTAGACAAATGAAAGCCGATGCTACATGTCTTCGCATCCAAGTTTGTTTATGCATTTGCAATCCAATGTTCTAAGTAAAGAAGAAAGCAGATGCTATTGTAAACTCTTGTGAAGTGTGCTAGTATTTCATTTTTGTTTGCTCCTAGGCCTTTCTTTTTTGCTTTCCCTTCATCCTCTAGCATTTTGATTCCTTTGTAAATAAGTTGATAATTTTAAGGTACATTTGAATCAAGCTTTGAGGAAGTGAAATCTTGGTGCCTGACTATTTGCCTGTCACTTAAATTCTTTACTCTACCAGACTTTTACTCCTGAAAAGTACTGCTCCATTCTTTCCCAACACAACATTCAACAAGCAAAATCTATTAATAAAGAATGAGATTTATACATTGGAAATCGGACAAAATTACAAGTGTAGTACTTCTCAATCGAAGCAGTCTAATTTTCGTGATCATCATAGATATCGTGTTCATCCATTTATTACAGTGAACAAATATGACACCAATAGGGCCTCCCTTTGGTGTCCTCTACATACATGGATGGGGAAAAATGTTCCTGACTTGTATATCTCACGCTCTAACTATATGGTACGGGCTACGCTGCCTGATGACCTCTCATCTCTGCAACAAAGAAGTTGGAATGGAGGCCCTGGTTAGAAACTGCTGTTTTCTGCTTCTTAAATTAGCCCTTTTATCATTTCTTCTTTTCTACCTTTATGGCTTCATAAGCTGCCAGTACTTCCCTGAATTTGGCTTCGGCAACCTCTGCAACCACAAATATTAACTATAAGGAGAAGGAAGCATTGCTCTATTTAGTCTAGACAAGCAGTAAATATGATGATTGATAAATGAATCTTTTAACTGTCACGACTTTGCACCTTTATTGGTCTGGTTCTGATCAGGATGGAACTCCAATGCCTTGGCCCTAAAAGCTGACTGCATTGCAAGAAATTGTGTGGACAAAATAAGTTATCCCAACTCAAGAAAGATCACATACGGTTCCATGCAAAAATGGAAATTCAATAACAATAAGGGACAGGCTTGAGTTTCTATCAGAGCATGAAACTTCGAAAATATATCAACCAATGATAAAAATGGTGAAATCGTTCGCAGCTAAGGATTAAAAATAGAGTACGAATACGTTTGGCAATATCAGCATGACATTTAAAAGCAAACAGGAAATAGTCCTCTTTAAAAATATTGAAAAACCAACCAATTCTATTCTGTTTTTGTCATCTGCAACATCAACCAATTTCGACCATTCCTTCAACAATCACCTCAGTATTTAATGACAGCAATACTAAATTATCACATGGTTTTTCTCCCATAAATGTAAAAATGCTGATGAGCAAGAGTAATGAAAAAGCACTGGATTACCTTTATCTCAGCTTCTGTATACGGTGTTGTCCTAGACCTGTTGGAAACAAGATCACAGTGTGTGTCAAATTTCAAATCAGCAACTCTCAGATTAACTAATAAGATTTGCCGTACACAAACAAGGGGTAACACCATTTTCATACTAAAAGCAGCATAATATATATCTAAAGTTTTATAGGAACTTATTAATTGTTTGGTAACAGTATAGGTATATCATGGAGAATCTGACTCTAAAACCACGTGACTTATCTCTGTTACACCTGAGTAGTATACATACTCTAATGCAGAATATCAGCACAATGGCACTCTTATAACGATGCAAAAACTTCAAAGAAAAACTCTAATATTTAAATGCTACTAAACTTCTCAGATTCAATAATCAACCAAGTCAAATACTTGAAGGGAAATTGAGTAAATACAAAGACTGTAAATGAAGTTACTTTACCAAAGAAGGCCTCTAACACTTAGCCTAACCTGTCAAGACTCGTTGTTTAAAACTTTGTACTAGTGCTAAGATAGAAATTTTTATTTTGGCAGTAGTAAGTTCTAGAACTGAAACATTGACAAACAGGTTGAAAATTGTATTATGGTCGGTTTATTAATGAAACAATGAGTTACCGGCTAACCTGTCAAGACCCAAAACTGAGTAATGATGCGACAATGGATGGCTTCTGGTGTAACGAGGAGGGTTCTGGAAATTAGGCCCTTGATTCCTGCTCGAAGTATCAGCCTTCCAATACCAGTCATTTCTCTGGAAATCTTGGTTATAAGCACCACTTTGAGCCCAACTCTCATAACTTCTTTTGTACTTATTTCTTTCTCGATTGAACACACTCTGCATTCTCCTAATACGCTCCTGCAAACAGTAAATTAGATCAGTCAATCATGAAACAATCCCCAACAGAATTAAACACACTCACTTGAAAACTGAACAAATAAGAAAAAATATACATATAACGAGATGACTAGTAAGAGGCTACCACTCATAAAAATATAATCTTACCACTCTCTCCATTTCTTCTTCGTACTCTTCCTGCATCCTACGGTTGTATCTCTTCCAAGATTCCTCTTGAAAACTTGTTCTGAAAGAACCACTTGAGGCATTCTTCCAGGATGCTTTCGACCTGCTCAACTTTTTCACAAGCAATCAAGTCTGTCATTAGTTAAGCAAGCCTTCATCTTTCTGTTCCAGCTAAGCTCCCCAATTATCCCCAAGTAGGCCCGTAATTACAATTTGAAGGAAACAACTTAACAATAGCGTATTACAAAGCAAGTAATATTCATCATCAATGGTAACACATAGAATGAGCAGTTGTGAGTACCTGAGAATATGCCCAGTTAAGTGTATTCCGCAATTGAAATATCTGCCAAAATCCAAATTCAAATAGTTAAACCCGGATAACCAAAGCCAGCATTCAGTATTCGAATAAGTAACAACCATAGGCATCCACAAACAAACTATAGCAATAAAATATTAACAGAAAATACAAGCAATTGTCATCAATACAACCAGAACTAAGGCCTACTCATCTTTAGCCTAGTATTGCTGATAAATGCAATCCACAAAAAACACAAAGACTTAAATTTTACACTCGGCAGAAGCTCAACTGCTAACAAATGAATCTAAAAGACTAAAACATAATCCCAATCAAGCATTATAGCCATCAGAAAGCTGGAAAAGGGAAAGTAAAGGCAGCAAATTTTTCAAAAAAGCATGCAACAAAACAATTGAAAGTTGAAAACTGGATGAAGAGCATACGGCGGCGGTGGTGGCGGTGGCGCCAATCACTCCGAAGAGGAGAATACCCCATATTTTGGGGTCGCTTTGAGCTTGGCCGGAATTCTGAGGAGGCCGCGGCGGAGTTGGATTGACGTCATCCTTTTCCCGTCGATCATCATCACCTTTTTCTTCATCTTTAGCCATCAAAATCTCTTTCTGAGGGGGCTTCGCCTTTTTCCCTTCGATGACGCGGTCGACTTGGTGTATATATATCTATACAATTTAATAATATTTTCGTAAGTAGCAGATTTATGATTTGTTCATTCATTCATTCCTTAAAATATGTAATTTCAGATTTAGTTTTATACTTTATCTTGTTTTTCAGATAAATTTTACGATAAAGGATATATTACCATTGTGAGTTTTCAAAAAAGTGCAAGTTAAATCAATCTTAACTTACAGTAATTATAGAAGTCCTTTTTTTTTTTTTTTGAGTTGAACTACGGTAGAATTAAGTAGTAAATTTTATCAAAAAGGATATTTTGATTAAGGGATAGGATCATTTAACATCCTTATTTTTACACAAATGTTTACACATGATCCTAGCCCTTGATCAATTCTGATCTCTAACCAACACGTGTCCCCCTCAATTTCCAAGTCTAGTATTTTCCTACTTTTACACGAGCTGAAATTAGAAAAAAAGTCAAACGCGTCGGTGGAACTTTCTGTCTTCTGATCGCCTTCGCGTGATTCCGCCGCCGGAACTCTCCTATTCCCCCTCCTTCTGTACAGTGAAGAGTCGTCGCCGATCGGAACTTTCTACCTTCGCGTGATTCTGCCGCCGCCTTCTTCTGTACCGTGAGAAATCGTCGGCCAGAGGTTAGTGATGATTTGTATGAGTTTGTTTGTTTTCGAATTGGGGTTTTTTTGGTGGGTTTTTCATTTTGAATTATTTTGCAGGCGGGGAGTTCGAGGAATCGTTGAATGGGGAAGGATACTGAATGGCTTCCCGAGGGCTGGAAAGTAGAAGTGAGAAGGCGAGGTACTGGGAAGGTAGACAAGGTATCGATTGTTTTTATCCCTAGAAATGATTTGTGTTTTTGAGATTTTTGTTGTAACATAATCCCTAGATATGTTTTATCACAACTGAAGATATGTTTTGTGCTGTGATTATTTTGAGTACTGTGGTTACAACTAATCAAATTAAAGCTTAGATAATATGATATTTTTATAATTAAATGCTTCTCCACACATATTGAACCCTTTCGACCCCATTTCATGTGCACCTGTTTGCATGGCCCCTCCCTATAAATCTATAATAAGGATAGAACCAGACTCTTGTGTATCAGACTACAACTTATAATTACCATAATTAACAACTGTTATGATTCTGCACCAGATTTTTAACTAATTCAAATCCACAAACCTGCACCATTTCCCACCTGGAAAATCTTGCATTAGTTCTTGCGCTGATTGGTTTCAAAAATGTGCATAATACTCGGTGATATGCTCTGCTCAGAACTGATTTTTTCAAAATACAAAATGGAATCAGGGAAGTGCTGCCCAAAAGTGTTTTGATCACGAAACTACTCTGATTATTTTGCCTTCTTAAATGAGCTGAAGATATGTTTTGTGTTGTGATTATTTTGAGTATTGTGCTTACAACTAATCAAACTAAAGCTTAGAGAACAGGATGTTTTTATGATTAAATGGTTCTGTATTCAGTTTCTACTGTCATGTCTTGGAGACTTGGACTAAACTAGTTAATAGTTCTCATTTGAAGTAGGATGATAGACTTTTTGACTATTATTTCATGCTACGCCATGCTAAATCTTAAGGAAATAAAGGATTTATGTCACAGGGTGAGACATTCTGTGACATCTGAAAATTTTACACTCTATGCATTCATCTGCATTTTCCCTCATTTTCGTGGTCTTGATGTTGAACTGTAAGCACATTCTGCAGGTTCCTTCCTTGTGGATCCGAACACCAGTATGATTCTGAAGGTTAGTCTAAAATGAGGTTTTGTGAAGGTTATGTTTTGAAGGTACAGAAAGTTCATTTATATTATATGTCGCCGATAGTGGTCATGTTTTATATTAAATGTTGCGGTGTTTTGTGTATATGATTCGCAATGCCTTTTCAATATGATGCTAATATGTCTTTTCTTATCTTCTAATGTGATATGTCTGAAACTCAATAATCTTAAATGAAAAACCTATTAGCTCAAATGGCAGAGCGTTGTGCAACTGTACATTTGCACAAAAATGTGGGTTCAAATCCCTCATAGGTTGGTTGTATTTTTTTTTATCCCTCATAGGTTCGAGTCCCTCTGAGTTTGTGCAGTACTATCACTATTTCAAGCAAATAGAACTGAATCACCACATCCAAATTAGACTTACTCCATGAATGCCATGATACATAAACACATTATCATTCACAAAATTTAAGAGCCACATATGAGAGTAAACATATACGGAAAAGAAAGACTGATGTATTATGAAAAGAACACCTGTGTGCACTACCTAATATTCTGCCCATTCTGCTTTAGAATAACCTCTTCAGTCAGTAATAAGAATCAAACAATGATCTCAACTGAAAAAAATTATAACACATAACTGCAAAATTATCAAGTTGGTTTTTTTTTTATCACAAAAAGATATTATACTCCAGAACAAGAGATTCGATTTCGATTACAATTACAATTACAGAACTGGATGAGAAGACTAGAGCCATGCTGAAACTGATCGAGGAAGATGCAGATTCCTTTGCTCAACGAGCAGAGATGTACTACAAGAAGAGGCCTCAGCTCATCAGCCTGGTAGAAGAGTTCTACAGAACACATCGTTCCTTGGCAGAACGATATGATCTGCACAGGCCTGAATCCGGAACACCACACGTCATGAAACAGCCGTGGGAATCGCCATTATCCGTCACCAAATGCAGTAAACACGAGAATGCGAAGACATCAAACCCGAATTCCCCCAAGAAATCATTTGACAGCTGTTTGGAGCCTGAAACCTATGCATCACAATTTTTTGTGTCCAAATGTGGTGGTGATAAACAAGAGAAGGAGAAATCATATGACAGCTACTATGAATCCGAGGAGGACTACGACGAGTCTTATGTCGAGGATCCTGAACCTGAACCTGAACATGAACCAGTGAACAACAACGAAGGAGCGATGAAGCTAATGCAAGAAGAAATGGAGAAGCTTAGAGAAGAGAACAAGGCGGAATTAGGTGGTGGCGTTCCGATCAGAAGACAGAAAGCTCCGATAAGAAGACAGAAAGGTTCCATCGAGGTTTGACCTTTTGGTTTTTTAGCTTGGCTAAAATTAGAAAAATAAGAGAATTGGAAAATTTAGTAAGACACATGTTAATTAATTAAGGAGTAGATCAAGGCTAGGATCATGTGTAAACATTTGTGTAAAAATAAGGATGTTAAATGATCTTATCCCTTTGATTAAACTAAGGTATAGAAAAATTCAAGAGAAAAAAGTCACACTCTACTCCAAAGTGTTTGATTACAAACTATAATCAGTAATTATATAGGTCCCTCTCTCTATCATTACTCAATATTCCATCACCTCACAATTAGTTTAAGGCTGCTGTTATTGCCAGAGCAATATTTAGCTGCCAGAGCAAAAGTGATTGTTTTTCCCAAAAATACCCTTACAATAATATTTTGTTAATTAATTATTTTCAAATATTGATTTGGGCCTAGTCGAAAAAGCGCATCCATCCATGACCGTAAATCACCGTCGCCGATGAAGAAAACAACTGGAGTTCACGAACAACTTATATTCTTCTGTGTTGTTTTTAAAAAATCTCTTCACCAGTTATTGATGAAGCTGGCAAAAAAACTCTTCTTCGCCAGTCATTCAAAAAGACAAAACTCGATCTTTAGTTCTTGGATGAGAATAGTTGCAGGTTTGTGAAGGAGAGAGCAAATTCGATCAGTCGGATTTGGTTGAGCGTGGATTCATGGTAGTGGGAATTCTGATTGGGCAGTGATAAGGGCGGTTACAACGGTGGTGTTGCGGTTTTGTGGATTTAAACCAGCCTTTGAATTCGACCAAAACACTATCAGTTGGGCGTTGAATTCGATCTACCATAGTGATTGGGGTTTGATGGGGGCAGTGGTGAGGATGTTGATGTAGTGGTGATGGTGATGTTTGGGGTTTCCAGGGCATCTGATTCAGTCCGCCGTGGTGGTAGGGGTTTGATGGGGGCGAGGGCGTAGATGTAGTGGCGGTGGTATTGTTTGGGACTTCCACTGGCATCTGTATCAGTCCGACAAGGTTTTGCAGATTATTATGGGATGGTGGTGATGGGAGACTGGGAGTCTTAGGGGCGGGTGGTGGTTTTTGATGGCTGGTGGTGAGTGGTTGTGGCCGGAAGAAGTGGCGGAGATTGTTTTGGGCCTAGACATGATCAGAAATTCAGCCACCTCATAATTATAAAAAATATTTAAAAACTTAAAGGGTAATTTAGGAAAATGCCTTGTTTTTTGCTCTGGCAGCTAAATATTGCTCTGGCAATAACAGCAGCCTTAGTTTAAATGAAAAAACATCCAATTTAAAGTATAGTCGAATTCAAACAGGTTCCGAACCCAATATGATAGAAATCCAAATCAACTTGATTTGACCCGAAAAAACGAGTATGACCCGAATAATTTTTACCCAAACTCGAGATTGACATTTTTATCCAATAATTCCAGGTTAAGGCCGCCCGATTATTTGGGCCATGTGGTCGTAGAAGCCCTTAAAAGGACCCAAACAAATGTCGGTGTAGAAAACCGTTGGTTGGATGAAGGAGGCACACAAAAGTCTACGGACGTGTGAAGTAGGGCTGTAAACGAGTCGAGTCGAGCTCGAACAGACCTGTGTTCGAGTTCGAGTTCGAGTTCGTATTGCATGTTCGTGATCGAGTTCGAGCTCGTACGAGTTGAGATATTTTAGTTCGAGCTCGATTCGTGTGAGTTTTAGAAAGTTCGAGCTCGACTCGTGAGCTCGATAAAAAATCGAGTTCGAACTCGAACTCGAGCTAGTTCGAGCTCATTAAAGAATTAATGAATAAAATTTAATTAATTTATATAAAAATTCTATATAAAAATTCTATTCGAGCTGCTCGACGAGCCTATCGAGCTGGCTCTTATGAGCTCGAGTTCGAGCTCGTATATAAACGAACGAGCTCGAGTTCGAGTTCGAACTGGTCAAACCGAGTTCGAAAACGAACTTTGACCGAGTTGTTCGCGAGTTGTTCACGAACGGTTCAGTTCATTTACACCCCTAGTGTGAAGTGAAAGGCGCCAGAGCCAGTTTATCTGGTTAATTAATTAATCTGCAGTTAGCAGGCACTTTTCCTCCATTTCTCTGTCATTTGACAAATCGAACTCAATTCGATTCGCCTAGAATATAATGCCGAGTAAATGATCAATCAGAACCTCTGCAATGGCAATGGCAACACGGAGGCCAATTAACCCATCTCGGAGAGTCCAGGGTGGTATTGCCGGACCTGCAAATCCCTTCTCCGTTTCCAATCCCTCCAAATCCCGATCCTCCCCGTTTCTCTCACTCGCCCTCGTCATCCTGGTATGCTCCGAACTCACGTTTTTCATGTTTGGGATTGTGAATTTGTGATAAAGGCGTTTGCTTTTGCTGGATGTTGATTCTTGTTTTTATGGCCTGCAACTTTTTCAGGGAGCTTTTCTTCTTATCGGCTATTTCTATCGCGGCCCAGGTCCGTTTTTGCTTTTGCTTTTGTTTCATCTCGTTTTATAGTTTACTCGGGTCGTTCGAAATCCTAAACTGTTTGTGATACAAATGCTAGCAATGCTAGGCTGTGTCTGTATATCCATGTTTTTGTTGGTTGCCTGATATTTCACTTCACTGATGATGATCAACCTGTAAAAATGTCTACTTGTGGTTGTTGGAAATAGTAAAGGATCTCCAGACTAGCCAGGATCTTGTTTATTAATTCATCTTTCTTTCAGTTTGGAATTTTTGTCTAAGTTATTATGTATGATATAAATGTTAGCAATGCTAGTCAGGTTGTCTTTATAAATAGTATTTTTGTGTCCGAAATGGTCCTCAATTTTCACTCTACTGATGATGATCAATTTTTCCTTTAAAAGGTTTTCTTTCTGGTTTATATACTCCCTCCGATTCACTATAATTGGTCTATTTTTTTCTTCCTTTTTTTAAGGAATGCTTGAGCTTAAATTTCATATAGTATATGTGTATCAGTATCATCATTTTTGAGATACTTTTGAAAACTACATGTTATGGAGAATCCAAAAATGTTTAACACGATGACACTAATACATATATGCTATATCAAAATTTAGCTCAAACTTTCCTTAAAAATAGGGAGAAAAAAATAGGCCAATATCAGTGAATTGGAGGGAGTACATGGCCATGTCCTAGTTTGAAGTTTCTGACTTTCAGGGGCTGTACTTGTATGACAATGTTTGTGCCAGTATTAAAGAATGTGTGTTTTAGTGGAAATTTCTCCAGAATATGGTTCATTTGCTATGTATTGATAGATATTTTTGCCTTACAGATGGTTTTGGAATCAAAGGAACAGTCAGCAAAGTTGAAGGTAATAAAAATGTTGTTGGCATCTTTGGTTCTTGAAATTTTCATGTTTACTGGACAGTTTGTTGATAACGTTCTTCAGGGGTAATCACAGTCTAGGATCTAGGTCATCTGAAAATGTCTAGGATCTAGGCATTTAATACTGTCATTTATATTGTTGCTTGCTTCTTTATTACTTCCTTTTCTGAGCCTGTTTAATTTTCTATAACATATCTAAAGTTATGAGACAAATCCAAAGAAAACAATTTGCTTCCATGTTTCGAGTTTTGATAATCTTTTTCGCAGTGTGATGTTAATTGAACCAATCAAAAGTAATTCTTCTGGCATGGCAACTGTTTAAGTTTGAGGTTTTTAGCGGAAAGGCAACTGAGTCATTAACTAAAAATAATAGAATCCTTGCATTGATGGCTCATTTTTACTACTAGGAAGTAGAACTGCAGTATGAAACTTCATCAATTGGACTTCTGTGTAGTGTATGCTAAGAAAGCCTGCATGTGAGAAGCACTCTTATTGTTCGCGGAACCCCCATTTGCATAGTTTGATCAAACTCTAAGTCTTAAACCAGTTAATTTCATAATTTTGATGGATTGACTCTCATTCTCTTGTTACAGGTGACTTCTCATGTACCCTAGAGGTCCAACGAGCTATTCCCATTTTAAAGAAAGCATATGGTGATAGCATGCACAAGGTGTTGCATGTGGGTCCAGATACCTGCTCAGTGGTTTCTTCTCTATTAGGGGAGGAGGAGACTGAAGCTTGGGGAGTGGAACCATATGACATAGAGGATGCAAATCGTCATTGCAAGAACCTTGTTCAGAGGGGTCTTGTTCGTGTGGCCGATATAAAGTTTCCACTTCCATACAGGGCAAAATCATTTTCCCTTGTGATTGCCTCAGATACTCTGGAATACTTGTCCCCGAAGTATCTAAATAAGACACTTCCTGAATTGGCTAGAGTCTCATCTGATGGTCTTATCATTTTCACCGGTAAGAATAATATTAAATTATGTTGCACTTGGGAAATTTCCAACTCTTCTTTCATTTTTGAGTATGTAATTTTTTTGTCCTTATAATTTTCTAATGGCAATTGGAAATATTTTCAAACCTCCCATTTTGTTCTTGTATGACAGCTATATACCTTTCCGGCTTTCCGAACTTCATTTTTTACTTTGTGAAACACAAGTGTTTTTGTATGCTATTTTGTTATGAACTGAATCAACTGATACATTGTATTCTCTTACATTCCACTCACCACATCACCAGCAAACTATATATCTTCTATTGATAGTTATTTTTCCGAATCTGTAACCCCAAGCGTATTTTCATTACACTTAATGGAAGTATTTTGCAGGACAATGAGTGTGTGAGGAAAACCTTAGGAATTTTAGCTCATAAGCCATGAAGTTGCTAGATGATTTAACATATTTTCTTGCAAAAACACTCTTTTGACTAGATATACACGTGCATGTTTTGATACTCTGGTTTCAATGGATTGCAGGTTACCCAAATAGTCAGAAAACAAAAACTGTGGATAAAATTAAACCAAGGCGATCCGTAAGTCTCTGACTTATATGCTGCTGTAGTGTGTATTGCATATATTCCTTTTACCTTACTTCTTACTCGTATATGCTAACTCATTCAGTACATAACCTACCTCTTATGGATCATGGTGAATTAGTGATACAGATCATGTTATTATCTATCATTGTAACTTAGCTTCGACTGACAAGTTAATAATTGTTTTGAGTTTCATACTGTTTTTTTGGCTCATACCTTAGTTTTTCAGGCTTAGTATGATGTAATATTTATCTGGGTAGATGAGAGAGGAAATCCCTTCCCTTTAAATGATATTTGTAACCCACCTTATAGTTTTGATTGGCAAGTACAGCTGTACCTTCGTACTTGAAACACCTACGTAACAACTAATCTTTCATTACCATGTTGCGTCTACATGGATTATGTTTCAGTATTGTGTATTTATCATAATTCGGTAATAATTTTTTGAGACCTTTGTAAGTGCGATGAACCTAGAGCCTAATTAAGAAATAGAAACAGAGAACGTTAAACCTCTGGTTTGGATATGTTTATTACGTGATGATGTTGCTACTGTAGAAATCTCTAGTTTTGCTGTAAACCTGTAACCAATGATGGACAAAAAACGGTGGAATCAGTCTTTACCTTCTTTTATGTCAATGTGTACTGGCATCGATCATTAGAATAATGTAACTAGAGACGCTCTCTTGTTTTTGGAATCGTTGTGTTTGATACCTTGCATTCCTCTGCTCTGTTGTAGGTTAAATTGAGAAGCGCAACATGGTGGGCCCGATACTTTGTTCAGACAAGTTTAGAGGAGAATGAAGCTGCTGTCAAGAAATTTGACCAAGCTGCCGAGAAAGCGTTCTACAAACCAGGTTGCCAGATATTCCACCTCAAGTCATACAACTGATGTTAATCACTCCCTCTCGGCAGAATATCAGGTCCTATAATAGTTAAGTTACAACATCTTCTGTCCTAGAGAAACCATTCGAAAAATGGTTCACTGTTTAGCACTTTCTTACATACCTTTACAGCAAGAGAGAGATCAATCAATCATTCAACTGCATTGTAAATGATACTAACACCTGCTCTGATGCAGAAACTTGATTTATCCATGGTAAAACAACCTTTACGTAGTTTTTATCCTCGGTAAGATTTGAAAACCGAAAGGTTATGTTCTCTGATGCTTAGAGCAACTCCAACCCCAAACACTATATTTGGTGTGTACCACACCAAATTTGGTGTTGCTACAGTAATTTTACTCCAACCCACAACACCAAATTTTACACCAAAAAAGAATATTCCATTTTATACTATTCAAAATATATTTTTTTATTACTTTCTTTTACTTTTATTTTATGTTATAATTGAAACAAAAATAATATAATTAAGTTTTAGCTACTATGCATTTTATCACATTACATAGGACTCCAATAATTCAATTTAAATTACTAGTTAAATGGTACATAAAACTTTAATATCAAAATTGTATTTGATTTAATATGCGAAATAATCACTTGAACTTATCCAATTTTATTTCATTAATTATGAAAGTAACTGAATATATATAATAATAAAATATATGTATCCATTGATTCAAATTTTAAATATGTTAAATACATTTAAATAAACTCAAATTATTTTCGATCATAAATAGTTATTATTTTATCAATTACTAATACTATAAAAATCTAAAAATAAAAAGATTAAAAGAAAAAGGAAAACGTTGAAGTTCTGAATAAAACAAAACAACAAAATGGTAAACAATGAAGGCCAAAGAAAAGAAATGGAAGTAAAGATTCAAACTTGGGAATAAAATATACATTCTCTATATATAAACCTCATATTTGGTGTTTCACTGTGCACAACGCCAGAAATAGAGTACGCGTTGGAACTGGCCAAATTATAGCGCAGACACAAAATAAATCCGTTAGACACATAACTCTCTATATATAGCGCACGGTTGGAGTTGCTCTTAGATGTTGGAAACATCGTTGCTTCATTCTTCGTGCTGTAAATGACCATCCCTGTCTTGTGAATAGGGATGGCATTGGGCGAACTGGGCGTGGATAGTAGACTATCCATGCTCATCCCCATCTAAAATTTTACTATCCATTCCCGCCATTTACCCATGACGGGTACGAATTTAATATCCATGCCCATCCAACTGGATATCCATCTCATCTGGGTATCCGTGGATATCCATGCCCATGTTATACCCACATTCCCCATCCGACTTATTAATCCATATTTATAAAAAATTAACCTAAAATCTATTAATTATCATAAAAATTTAAATAAAAGCACTAATAATTCAAATATATTATATTAATAGAACAAAATAATTTATAATATGGTAATCATTAACTTATAAAATCCTTTTATGTTTCAAAATAGACCAAACATGCTTAAAAAATGCTAAAATTAATAATATTATTAATATAAATACAAGTAATACTATTAATATTATATACAAAGTCTTGGATGAGACCGTCCTACCATAAGCTTATGGTAGGACGAATGATAGTTCATGTGTTTAATAGATTTGTTCATGTGTTTCACAGTTTTGTTCATGTGTTTCACAGTTTTGTTTGTTATAAGCTGGGTTCATGTGTTTGACAGATTTGTTCTTGTGTTTGACAGTTTTTTTTTGTTATAATCTGTAACAATATGTAAATGAATTAACAAAGCTGTGAAACACATGAACAAATCCATTAAACACATGAACTATCATTCGTCCTACCATAAGCTTATGGTAGGACGGTCTCACCCAAGACCTTCTCAATATTATATATAATGGATATTATACAAGTATTATACGAGCGGGTATGGGGCGGGTGGGGCGGGTGGGTATGGGGCGGGTATAAAATCAATATCCATACCCACCCATTTACCCATGGCGGGTTTGAATCCAACATCCATACCCATGGCGGGTATAAAAAACTCATATCCATACCCGCCCCGTTGGGCGATTGGCGGGCGGGTATCCACCAAATACCCGTCGGGTGCCATCCCTACTTGTGAAAAATCCGAAGTCGGTGTGTGTTCTTGACAATGGTGCTCCACACAGATATGACCTATGTCTACTGGAACACTGTGGCCTTGTTGGTCTCGTATTCCTACGGACTCTTGCCCTCCATCAATCATAAGCACATGTGATACCCAATCATCCATAAACAGCAGTTTTATGATTCAAAATCATTCATAAACAGCAGTTTTATGGCTCAAAATCATTTATAAACAGCAGTTTCATGTATTTAATATGCCGTGGGGACGAAGAGATCGATCACCATTGGAATGTGAGGACTTTATAGTGAAATCAAGTATATACCCAAATAATGTGAATTAGTTTAACCACAGAGAATGGACATCAATGACAAAATATTATCGTTTCCAAGAAGACTATTATCAGACCCATATATAAGGAAAGACTTAACCTTTAAATTTTAAAATTGAATTAATACGTTAATAAAATTCAATATTTTTTTTTTTGAAGAAATTCTTTTATGGTACTGGGAAACGCCCAGAAACGATTACAATGAATGGAATTGGCATCTAATTCGACTAGTATATTACAAGAACAACCGAACAAAATGTCAATCAGACTTATAGTCACAAGTCTGTACTATTACAGTTTGAGAGATCCAATAAAAAGTGTAATACCCCTTAGGGATATTATCTAATAACTGCTGAAACCACATCTTCTTGGCATAGAGGAGCGTCTCCCGCATCAATCACTTCGCCAATCAGGGATCTACTACAAACGCAACAACACTTGATCCAAAACATGATCAATGTTCTTCAAACTGCAAACACCTTGAAACCCATAAATCATGACCAGAAACACGATCTGTATAATCAGATCAGAACAATAGACACAAATCATAAAACACGATCCTTATAATTGGATCGAGAACAAAACTTCGACATAAATCAAGATCTAGTCGAAGAACTTATTATGTGGATTGAAACCCACTTATTCAACGGTATTAAAAACAATAAACAGAAGAACGATTGCTTCCCCGTCTCCCCGTTATGGGAAGATGGGGAAGAAAATTGAAGAAGAAAAGAAGGAGTTTGGGGAGGATTTTGAGAGAGGGGCGGGTAGGGTTTTGGGGAGAGGTAAGTAAACATTATAAAATTCAATACTTCAGTAACACAAGTTACACAATAAAGTCATAATAGGTCGTTACATTTGCCAAGTTTTAGATTTCAATTTATGGACAAATACCTAACAATATTGACTGAACCTTAACAACATTGACTTGACTAAGTCATATTAACGGATAGAATTAGTAGGGCAAATTCTCAATTGGGACTTGTCTCAAATGAGACCAAAGACTATATGAGTCTGATATTGATTGAATTTGTCGTTGGTGAGCTTTAAACCCGCCGATTTCCTTGATTGAATTAGTCGTTGGTGAAATTGACCAAGGAAATGATCAAGAAAATTGACCGAACATTTACTGTTTCTGCTTGATCTTTTAGTCAGTTTGTTTGATCTTTCAATCAATGTCCTTGAGTATTTTTGTTTTGCCTTGATTTTTCAGTTAATTTGATCTTTCGTTCAATTTGCTTGATCTTTCGGTCAATTTTCTTGATCATTTCCTTGGTCAATTTCACCAACGACAAATTCAATCAAGAAAATCGGCGGGTTTAAAGCTCACCAACGACAAATTTAATCAATAGCAGTCTCATATAATCTTTGGTCTGTCTCAAATGAGAATTTGCCACAATTAGTATATAAATCACATGGTAGCACATTCTATCTCACTAGGTAATGAACAAGTATTAATGTAATGAAAATGGGAGAAGTATTTTTTTTAATTAGTAAAATAAAGTATTGAAAGGTAGATTTACATTTAATATACAAAATTACTAAAAGTAACAATCAAATATTTCTTTAAGCCAAACCAGGAGTGAAAATGACAAGTTTGTAATTCCCTGCTTACGTGATCTAATTCCTATCGTGTTCTAGTTTTAATTAAAAACAACTAATTAAAACTGAAAGTGCGGAATTTAAAATGAACACGATATGATCACCCAGTTCAGTGCAATGCACCTACGTCTGGGGGGCCGTAGCCCGTGGTAAAACCCTTCACTAGCTGTAATAAAGTTTTCCCTGTCTATTACAAGCTACTGGCTATATCAGCAAGCCTATCACACTATCAATTGGCTACTCTAGCATAGATAGCTGTTACAGTGATTACCTTCTTTTCCACGAAGGTGCGGCAAGGTTCTAAACCACCCGAGCTTCAACACACGTCCCAAGTGTTTTGTGTAAGGTTGAAAAACCAGGACTGCGTCGCCTTGTGCTCAAAAGATAAAAACCCTGAATTCCAGAATTTCTGTGTAAAAACAAATTGCTTTTGCACGCGACTGATGTCCATCTTTTATAGCTCATTGCCATGTAAAAACTTCCTTTCACACGGCTCTTGATTCCTTTCTTCAATAGAATTGTATTCCAAATTAAAACCTTGAAGAAAAGGAATTTATGTGTATCTCAACGTCTTGTAAATGGAAAACCAATCTCCACGAATATATCCATTCTACTTCAGCTGCAAATCACGTTGTAGACACCCATTAGGACTGTAGTTTCCATAAACTCCATCACACAATATTTTCCTTCCATCTTCAAAACCTGCGCTGGAGCCTGGAAAATATTCTATCTTTTTCTGCCAACTGAAGTCATGTTGCAACATGACCTTCCACAAAGCAGCCAACAAAATCTGGACTTACAATCTCCCCCTTTGGCAATTTGTGGACCCACTACAGCAAAGACTCTTACTGAATTCAGAATCCCAGAGAAAACAACAGCTTCTACTTCATGCATCCATTATGAAAAACAAACAAGGCAGAAAAGATAGAATCACCAATAAACTACAGTCATCCAAAAATTCACAGTCACAATATCTCCCCCTGGGGCCATAAAATGCCAAAGGGCCCGAATCAAAACATCCATAGTACACAAACAAAGCAGAGAAGGGGAGAGAAAAAAAAAAAAGACAACCATCACTGAGAATCATCCTCAGAGTCAGAAAGAACTTTGCCTCTTTTCCAGGCAGGAGTGACTGAAATCTTGGCTTTCTTGGCTCGATGCTGCTTCACAGGACCTGAAGAGCGAGCTCTCTTTGAAGAACGGGAGGGAGCAGCAGCAAATGATGTTGACTCCAGTGGAACAGAAGAATCATCCCTCACATTCTCCTTAGCAATGGCAGCCAAAATCCGAGCCTTATTATCCTGAGCTTTCTTCAATAACTCACTGTGAAATACAATTTGATCCATATGCAGTTGAATCTGTTTCTCAGCAGCTCGCAGCTCAAATTGACTTGACAGCACTACGTCCCCTGACATAAGTTCCTGATCCCAGGGCAAGTCCAACACAGTCCTGTCCAAGGATTTAGCAGTGAACCCAAACTTGCCAGCTGGAATCAAGCTTTCCACATCAACCTCAAAGCCCTCAGCCATCAGGAATGCTGTAATCAAGCAAGGATGAGGCAATGCCTCAGTGCATCTGGAAGCATCAAGAGCTCCAACAATCCTTCTGAGAATATACTCTCCCAGATTAACTTCACATCCCGAACCAATACCAAAGAGAAGCTCTGCCTGATCAGGAGTTAAGGTGGTGGTATTGGTGGTTTGCATCCAACAGTTGATAAGGACCTTGAAGAGCAACCAGAATCTGAGAGTGAGGGAACTGGTAGGCACATAACCAGACGGCCAAGTGTTGAATTTCCCAAAGGTCAGTGCTCTTGCAAGCACATTATTATCCACATTGTAATCCCTGGGATAAATCATATCCGAGCCTTCAAGGAGCTTAATTCCCAGTACTGAATTTAATTTCTCGGGAGTGAGCTCAACTATTCTCCCCCTGAAATATACCTTCCCTGACCAATCAGTCCCAACCATGAGTGTACCCCTCTGAAGATTGCTGTAGAATTCCAGAACCATGGCAGGATCATAACCTTGAAATACAGTGGCTGCTTGAACATACCCAATTTGTCCTAGGAAAGTATCAAAGCCACTCTCAGCACACTTCTTGATATCCAGCACCTTTTCAACAAAGAAGCCCCTTGAACTTAGAAGATCATAGTGCAGACTAGCTGTGACATTGTAAAACTTCTCAGAGTGTGCCAGAGACAACAGTTTGGCCCGAAGCATCTCAGCAAAGTCAGATGTATCCCCATCTCCAAAATTATCCTCTAAGTCATCCTCTGGATCCTCCAAATCAGCATAATCCTCCTCATCTGGAGCATTAGTCTCAACAGCTGGATCCTCTGCATTAGGAGCTTCATAAGGAGATGCAGGAGAGAGCAAGTCCTGCTCAATATTGATATTATCCAAATGAATTGGAGAGTCTGGAACAGTGAGCTTAATTGGGCTGAGTTCAGATAGGTCAGGCACATTTGCAGCCCTAGATGGACTAGCATCCCTAGTCACAGGACTGGGATTAGAAGGTACTGAAGATGAGGGTTTTCCTGAGCTAGAAATCTCCTGCTGTCTTCCAATTACAGTGGCAGTTGTGGTAGAAGGCCTCCCAGCTGTCCTTCTGGATCTCCTAGAGTAGTGCTGGATTGTAGGAGGTCTCTTGTGCACAGGTACAGGGATAAGATTGGTAGGCCTCTTCAGAGCAGGAGCTGACCATGTGTTAGACTTCTTCTGGTGGTATCTGATAGCCACCCTTTGCTTTAGAGATAGCAAGACACCATTCTCTGAAGAGCTCCCTAAGGAAAACTTCTTGGCCACCCTTGGTTTGAGCTTGTTCAAGCTTCTGAGTTTTGAAACAGGAAGAGGAACCTCTGTATGTGACACAGATTTGCTTGAAGGACTTTGTGCCTCCTCCTGGGATTGAGAACTCTGCTCATTAAGATCATCAATTGGTGCTGCAGTTTGCATCTCTGCAGACACATTTAAGGGGCCCTGGACTTCATCATCATGTCCACCCTCCTGATCTTCAAGAACTGCAGTCTTTGTTTGGGCCTCAGATTCTACAACTTCAGTTTTCTGAGAAGGATTGGGGGAATCTGGTGTTGCAACATGAGAGGGATGCTGAACACTTGGTAATTTTGCAGCAGATACCACTGGTTTCCTCAGACTTTGCAAAATATCTGCAACCAGCATCTCACCACTTACTTCCTCCTCATCATCCGTTACAGCCTCAAAGCAATCCTCAAGAGTTAGGCCATCTGGCAAAAATAACACTGCTCCAGTCTCACCATGCCTTAGAAAATCTGTATGTGCAGCTGGTTCTGAGTAAGAATCTCCTGGAACATCATCAGGAATTCCAGATGCAGTGACTCTAATCCCATCTAGTTCATCAGCAGAGGCAGGGTGTCTGAAGGCTCTTAATAATTGGGGAGAAGGATCATCCTCACATCGAGGTGTGGCTTGAGGAAAGTTTGTGAATCGCTGCCTCCTTCTGCCATCATTCCATATCCTTCCAGCAGTCATTTTAGTTCTCCTGGAGACCATTTTTGTAGGAGATGAACCATCAGAAACAGGACCAAAGGAGACTCCAGGAGAGGTGGCAGAGGTTGGAATAACAGCTGGACCATGAATGGTGTCATGAACGGTTGGAGTAATATTCTCCTGTGACTGTGCCTGTGCTGTTGCAGGAGCCTGTTGCCTGAGCTTGAGTCGCTGGCCCAAGATCACGTGATCCAAAGGATCAACAAAATCAGCACACCTGGAGATGATAGAGTCAATGCTTTCATGCCCTCCCTTCTGAGAACCAGAATCATCCAGGACTATGGGGTTATCACTGGTGTTGGTGAACACAGACCTCAGCTTGGTGTTTGATCTGGTGTGATAGGGCCTACTCCTCACACAGGGAATCTTTGTGTTTGGAGTCCTCTTCGGAGGCTCAGAGCTGCCATCCCTGTGCTGACTCCCTGCCATAGATGTACCTCTTGTAGAATACCTGGAAGAGGAAGATGGCCTCATGTAAGGGTTAACTTTAGGTTGAGGCCTCACAAAAGTGGGTTTATAAAGATCAGAGGTTATAATCACATCTGTCTTAGGGGGCTTTGGTCTCATCTGACCATTATAAGAGCATCTGTCAGGGTTGCTCCTGGTACCCAAAGCATTATGCAGATAATCGTCTAACCCTTTAGCATATTCCCACACATCCAAATCGTTATAATATTTTTTTAAACGCTCTGCATCTCTAGAACCTGGGGCAGGGATAAAATTTTCTGGAATCGCATCCAGTGCAGGCGATGGGGGTGAATCAGGCAGGGGTATAACAAATCCAACAAGATTAGCCTCAGGCTCAATCAATTCAATACAGGGATCCCATAAACCCTGAACCCACCGAGTATCAAGAACTCCCCCTAAATCTGTCCAATCTGAACTAACAAATCCCAAACTTAATCGATCACACTCACGAAAATACATAGTAATGCTAGACCGACTAATCCAAACACAGATCACAGAGTTCACAGAAACCCTATTAATGGCCTCAAGACACCGGAAGTAACCAATAGATCGAGAAGACCAAGGTAGTACCTTAGGTAGATAGCCGCGGGTTTCGACTGCAATGAAGAATCCGAAGACGAGTCCGGTGAGCACTGGAGAAATTTCCTGAGGAGAGAGACCACAGATTTCGTGTTGCAATAGGAATGGGGACGGGTTTCTGGCTGGGCGCGAATGAAGAGGGGAAAACAAGTTTTTCCGCCTTTTTACGCGAAACTTTTAAGAAGGCCCAACGGAAAAATAACACATAAATTGTGTGGGCCCCAGCTGTCTCCTACTAGAATATGCGCCTATCTCATGCGCCATAACCTTTCATGTTGCAACACGACATGCAACCTTCATCCTTCACTCTATTTTTGGTATTTTCTGACTTTAACCAAAAGAAAAACAAAATCTGAAATAGCAACTATACAAACAGGTATACTTCAGTACCTTAGATAGTACACACCCCAAGATGCTGTCTTAGGGCTTCAAATGTTGAGGCATCCAA
Source organism: Cruciata laevipes (assembly GCA_963678965.1). Lineage (NCBI taxonomy): Eukaryota > Viridiplantae > Streptophyta > Magnoliopsida > Gentianales > Rubiaceae > Cruciata > Cruciata laevipes. The sequence goes on from OY787639.1 coordinate 4,583,848, forward strand.
AGGTTTAGTGAAGATATCTGCAAATTGGCTCTCAGTGGGCACATGTTTGAGTTCCACTTCCTTTCTCTCAACTAAGTCTCTGATAAAGTGGTGTCTGATATCTATGTGTTTGGTTCTGTTATGCTGAACTGGGTTTTTGGAGATATCGATTGCTGATTTATTATCACACAGAATAGTGAGACTTCCAAGTTTAATACCATAGTCTCTGAGCATTTGTTTCATCCATATCAGTTGAGTGCAGCAACTCCCAGCAGCTAAATACTCGGCCTCAGCAGTAGATAAGGATATTGAGTTCTGTTTTTTGCTATACCAAGACACAAGATTCTGACCAATAAAAAAACAACCTCCCGTGGTACTCTTTCTGTCATTTGCATTACCAGCCCAATCAGAATCACTATACCCATACACTTGATAGCCCACACCCTTCGAAAACCAGATACCATAGTTAGCAGTGCCAGAAATATATCTAATGATTCTCTTTACTGCAGATACATGAGATTCCTTAGGTGCAGCTTGAAACCGAGCACATATTCCAACACTCAGAGAAATATCAGGCCTGCTAGCTGTCAGATATAAGAGACTTCCAATCATGCTTCGATAAAGTTTAGTATCAACAGGCACACCTTTCTCATCTTTAGTTAACTTCTCAATGGTAGACATTGGAGTTCTAACTGCCTTTGCATCTCCAAGACCAAACTTCTTAACAAGATTCAAGGCATATTTTGTTTGGTTGATAAACAGGCCATCATCACCCTGTTTGACTTGTAATCCCAGAAAATAAGATAGTTCACCAACCATACTCATCTCAAACTCAGATGTCATCAATGACACAAACTCATTTACCAGATCTGTAGAGGTTGAGCCAAAAACAATATCATCCACATAAATCTGAGCTATTAGAATATCTGTCCCTTGAGAGTACATAAACAGTGTTCTATCAACTCCCCCTCGAATATAGCCTTTGTTAAGTAAAAACTGAGTGAGCCTGTCATACCAAGCACGAGGAGCTTGTTTTAAACCATATAATGCCTTTTTGAGCTTGAACACATGATTAGGAAAGTGAGGATCTTCAAACCCCTTAGGCTGTTCAACATACACCTCCTCATTAACAATGCCATTCAGAAAGGCACTCTTAACATCCATCTGGTGCAGCTTAAAGTTCAACACACATGACATGGCTAAGAGAATTCGCACAGATTCAAGTCTAGCAACTGGGGCGAAAGTTTCATCGAAATCCACACCTTCAACCTGAGTATATCCCTGAGCAACAAGCCTGGCTTTGTTTCTAGTTACTGTTCCGTCTCCATCGGATTTATTCTTGAAGATCCATTTCGTACCAATGACATTAATTCCTTGCGGACGAGCAACTAACTCCCATACATCATTTCTTTCAAACTGACTCAGTTCTTCCTGCATAGCTGAGATCCAGTATTCGTCCAGTAAGGCTTCCTTATGGTTCTTTGGCTCGATCAAAGACAGAAAACATTGTATAACATGGCGGCTTCCATGGTGCATTTGAGCATAATTCACAGGGGGCTTTCCTCGGGGATTTTTCTGTCGTGGAGTAATTCTAGTGTCTGCTCGTGTTGCTTCTCCATCAGATTCATCTGAATTGTCAGACTTATTTTCAGTGTTTGGTTGACTTGATTCATCCAAAGGAGGTGTTGGTGTTACACTGGGATTTTCTGGGTTTGTATGCTCAACTTCAGTAGGTTTAGAAACTTGACCATCTCCTGGAGTCAGAAGTGATGTTGCAACATGAGAACTGGTACTAGGTTGTTCAGAAGATAGATTCTTTGGACCTTCAATATTCTGAGTTGAGGGTCTCTGCTGTAACTCCATATCATCAATATCTTCTGGAACCCTATCTGGCACATCCTTAATTATCACATTAATAGATTCCATAACAGTCCCAGTACGTCTGTTAAAAACCCTGTACGCTCTACTGTTCATCGCATACCCAAGGAACACCCCCTTGTCGGATTTAGATTCAAATTTTCCCAGTTTCTCTCTATCTCTGAGAATATAACACTCTGCACCAAATACATGAAAGTGAGCAACACTTGGCTTCCTTCCTTTCCATATTTCATAAGCTGTTTTCTCGGTCCACGGCCTCAAATAGACGCGATTAATCACATAGCAAGCTGTTTTGACTGCTTCATTCCACCACCTTTTAGGGACACTGTATTCGGCCATCATAGTCCTCGCCATCTCTTGGATTGTTCTGTTCTTGCGTTCTACAATTCCATTCATGGGAGCTGTGTAAGGAGGAGCATAGATATGGGTAATTCCATTAGCTGAGCAGAACTGAGCCATTGCATCATTTTTGAATTCCCCACCATTATCGGTTTGAATCTTAACTACCCTCTGATTTACACTGGCTTTTTCATTATTCAGGCGTAAGACCAGATCTCGAATAACACTCACTGCCTCAGATTTGTCCGTCAATAGCTCAACCCAGGAAAACCTTGAAAAATCATCCACACATACAAATATAAATCTCTTCCCCGACACACTCAACACATTTACTGGTCCCATGAGGTCCATATGCAGAAGTTCCAGATTTTGGGATGTGGTAATTTCAGTAATAGCCGGATGAGGTGCTTTTGTCTGCTTTCCCTCTTTGCATGGACCACAGATCATATCCTTCTGATACGTGATTTGAGGGAGTCCACGGATAGCCTCAATTCTAGATGCTTTACTCAGTGCTTTCGTGTTTGCATGTCCCAATCTACGATGCCACAAGATTGAGTTATCACTCTTAGCACTAAGGCATGTAATAAAAGGTTCCAAGATGTAACAGTTGTCAGATGATCTTCTCCCAGTAAGTACAGCACTAGACCCTTGCTTGACTGTACATAGAGATTCATTAAAGTGAACTGTCATCTGATGATCACACAGATGGCTGATACTGATTAGATTTGCCTTGAGATCTTCTACTAGCAATACATCATACAGCACAGGAAAATCTTGAATTTTAAGTTCTCCCTTTCCAATAACCTTACTGATCTTACCATCTCCAAATTGTACTGTACCACTCCATGACACCATGTTGCTTAACAGATCTGGGGATCCAGTCATGTGCCTTGAGCACCCACTGTCAAAGTACCACGTGTTCCTGGCATATACATTATAGCAGGTGTGAACTACAAGACAATTCAGTGAAGATTTCGGTACCCATACCTTTCTAGTGAGTTTCTTCTGTTGATCAGGCTCCATGTTGCAACATGAGGTAAATTGCTTTCCTCTCATAATATCTCTCAGCAGTTTCATGCATCGAACTTCATCATGTCCTTGTGACATGCAGTAGTCGCAACATCCAGGAGGGGTCTTCCTTTCTACAATTCCCTGAGATCCTCTCTTTTCTGAGACAGGTGCACAGTTAGGCTGATTTCTTCTGAATTTTCTCTGACTGTTAGATGCTTGATTTCTTGCAGACACAAACACTGTTTTGGTCATCTGAGAGTTTGACACCTTGCTGTTAAATCCCAGACCTTGCTTGTTACCATCTGTCTTTCCCATCACCAAGAGATCATTTAATTTTGCAGTTCCTGTGTTCAGTTTATGAATGGTTGCTTCAGCTTCCTCAGCTCTAGCAATTGCAGTTCTCAACTTCTTCCCCAGATTATCACAGTCAATGGTTCTGGCTTTAGCTTTTTCTTCAGCACTTACTGTTCTTGAAGTCATAATCTCCAGCTTCTTAACCAGGATATCAGAAGCTACTTCAGCATCTTTAGCCCTTTTTGTCATTATCTCTAGCTTCTGTGATTTCTCCACATCATCCATGGGTTTCTTTCCTTATGAGATTTCAAGTTTCTTTTTCAGATCAGCAAGCTCCCCTTCAGCTTTCTCAGCTCTTTTTGTCATGGATTTTAGACTCACGGTTAATTCTTCAATTTCCTGCTCCTCAACCATTGCATCATTCACTAAGGTATTGACCTTTACTTTCAGAGACTCAATTTCTTCTGCAAGGCTTGTCATTTCAGTAGCTTCAGTTTGACTAATTTTTAGACTTTTGATTAGTTCAACTGAGTTTTCCCATTCCTTATACAGATCATCATATGCACTTTGGAGATCAGTGCTTTCTGATTCATCCGGAACTGGTCCTGATTCCACAACTCTAACTCCAAAAGACACATGTTTTTCAGGCAGAATCTCATCTTCATCATCACTCCAGGTTTCTCCTGATGTCACAAATGCCTTAGGTTGATTCAAAAAATTCCCACACTGATATGCTAGATGTCCAAAGCCATTGCACTCCTTGCACTGAGGTTTACCAGCATGCTTAGTTCCTTCAGGACCTCTTGGAAGATCATCAACAGTCCTGAGTCTAGTTTGAGTAGAATCTCCTCCTAGAAAATTTTTGACAGCATTCTGAGATTCTACAGATTGACCTCCTTGACCTTGATAGGGCTGATTTCCCTGGTTCTGATAAGTTTGATCTCCCTGATTTTGATAGGGCTTAGTTCCTTGGAATTGAAAACTCTGAGTTCCCTGGCCTTGATTCATTTGGGCTTGTGCACCCTGTTGACCTGGAACCCCTCTGAATTGACCTTGATTGCTTTGATTCTGAGCACCTTGATTTCCTCTTCCTTGATTGCCAGAATATCCTCTTCCTTGGTTTCCCCTCATGAATCTCCCAAAGTTTCTGGCAAGTAATGCCATTTCATCAGAGCCAATATTATCTTCCTCCACCTTTCCTTTACTTTTTGATGTTGCAACATGAAATGACAGAGCCTTTTTATCCTTACTTTTCTCAGTGCACATCTCAGAAGTCTTCATAAATCCCAACAGCTCATCTAGAGTAACAACGTCCAGTTGAGCATTGATCTCCAAGTTCATCACTAAGACTGAAAATCTCTCAGGTAATGACCTCTTCACCTTGTCCAGAACTTGAGCCTCAGTATATCTTTCACCAAACTGATGTGCTCTATGAATTAAATCTTTCAATCTAGTGCTGAACTCATCAACTGTCTCATGTTCCAACATCTCCAGGCTTTCAAATTCAGATTTGATCATTCCAAGCTTGATCTTTCTAACAGACCTGGATCCTTCATGTTCCTTCTCGAGTGCTTCCCAGGCAGCTTTGGCAGTAGTACACCCCGAGATGATTCTGAATTGATCATCTTTTACTCCATTATAGAGAGCGCCTAGCACTTTGCTGTTCAGCCTCTTCATAGCCTTTTCTGTATCAGTCCATGGAACAGGTTTAGGCATAGTTCCACCAGCTGGATTTGGTATGGTAGGTGGACTGTATCCGATCTCGATCATGTTCCAGGCATCATCATCAAGTTGATCAATGAAGATGCGCATCCTAGTTTTCCAGTCTGGATAACTCCCATCAACTAGTAACGGTGCCCTTGTGATGGATCCTCCTTCCTTGGCCATCGTAAGCAGATCGTTCACTCACCTCGCAAGAGGATTAAACAAGTGATTAAGCTCTGATACCAAATGTAATTCCCTGCTTACGTGATCTAATTCCTATCGTGTTCTAGTTTTAATTAAAAACAACTAATTAAAACTGAAAGTGCGGAATTTAAAATGAACACGATATGATCACCCAGTTCAGTGCAATGCACCTACGTCTGGGGGGCCGTAGCCCGTGGTAAAACCCTTCACTAGCTGTAATAAAGTTTTCCCTGTCTATTACAAGCTACTGGCTATATCAGCAAGCCTATCACACTATCAATTGGCTACTCTAGCATAGATAGCTGTTACAGTGATTACCTTCTTTTCCACGAAGGTGCGGCAAGGTTCTAAACCACCCGAGCTTCAACACACGTCCCAAGTGTTTTGTGTAAGGTTGAAAAACCAGGACTGCGTCGCCTTGTGCTCAAAAGATAAAAACCCTGAATTCCAGAATTTCTGTGTAAAAACAAATTGCTTTTGCACGCGACTGATGTCCATCTTTTATAGCTCATTGCCATGTAAAAACTTCCTTTCACACGGCTCTTGATTCCTTTCTTCAATAGAATTTTATTCCAAATTAAAACCTTGAAGAAAAGGAATTTATGTGTATCTCAACGTCTTGTAAATGGAAAACCAATCTCCACGAATATATCCATTCTACTTCAGCTGCAAATCACGTTGTAGACACCCATTAGGACTGTAGTTTCCATAAACTCCATCACACAATATTTTCCTTCCATCTTCAAAACCTGCGCTGGAGCCTGGAAAATATTCTATCTTTTTCTGCCAACTGAAGTCATGTTGCAACATGACCTTCCACAAAGCAGCCAACAAAATCTGGACTTACAAAGTTAGCCCTCAACTACAATATTTTACAATAATAATGATGAAATCTAATCACTAAAGAACTGTAAAACTAAGTATCAACGTCCACAAGAGTATTAGTAGATTGATATTCATGAACAAGAACTGAAAAATAAATCTTTGCATTCTATAGTAAATCGCAAAGCAATCGTTATACAGATTAGCACGAGACTTTCTCGTGTATTCAGAAGTACAGACATGCATACTTGCATAGTATGCCCTTAGAGCATATTCCATCTTTCATCACCTTCTTCCCTAAAGTTAAAAAAGAAATGATCGACATAACTGATATTTCTCCCCCATATAAATGTTTATAATATATGTGTTTATATAATTAGGTTGATGTTTCTTGATAATTTGCTGACGTATATTGCACTATAGCTGATATTATGTATTTACTTGTTGAACATTATGTTATTTTAATTTATTACTAATTAATGTTGAATTTTTTATTCACGTCGACTTTGTGTAAAAAATATGTATTTTTAACATTTATAGAAAAGTGGCCTTTATCCAAACCTTATCGATCTGCCTCACTCTATCTATATACATGCTGTTTATGCATAGAATTTTTCGTCATTTTCTAAATTTTAACTAAATATTTAAAGGGATATGTAAGCAAAAATACTATCGTATATATCTAATATCAATTACTACATATATACGTCATGATGTATAAATTATTAAAAAATTCTCAATTGATCGAGACTCGTCTCATTGAATAATCACATCCTTAATAGGTAAACAACCAGTCTTAAATGTGAAAAGAACGGACATGGATTAACAATAATATACTGACTTTAAAAGTGAGAAAATTAATATTTGCACATATTCTCAATTAAGACTTAAAGACCGATTCCTCCATCAATTCATATATAGGCAATTCATATATATACATCAATATCCATCAATGTGAAAAAGAAAAAGAAAACTGTGCAACACAATTGGTATATAGGCAGCACGTGAATATCAGGATGTGTGGTTAATTTTCTTTTTCTTTGTTCCGTGAAGGAGCTGAGAGCTAGGCAGACAAGATCCAATAATTGGTTCCATTTTTCATTTGACTAAATTTGAATCACTAAAATGGTGTCTGTAAAACCACATCAAAGCAACAAAAACTCAACTTTTCTTTCTGTAAAAACTCAATCCATTCGACATCGTCCTTTCATCCATGCACTGAAGATCGAGATGTGGATAAGCATGGAGAGATCGATGATTCAGCAGATTGGATAGAATTGCCATTTTCTGCAAAACATGTTTGGGGATCTCTGCTAAAAGATGAACAGATATCATCGTACACTGTTTCATCACCTGGTCGATCTAGGATTGGCCAGTTTATCTCTCTGCATATAACCACATGCATTTTCTGCAAATTTGCGCGTCGTACGTTTGGATAAAACGAAACAAAAGTAAATCATGATGCTCTGTCTCTGTTTATTTGACTTTGAGCATTCCCTTCTCTTCAAGCCTCCGATCGACGATAGACCACGCACTCACCCCACTCAAGGCCAGCTGGGGGAAAATATCTGCATGTTCAAACCTCGTTGTCGTTCAATAAATTATACTTTATTTTACGTTTCATTCCAATCTTGCTACATTGAGCTCATGATCGATCAATTGAGAATTTTTCCTTTCTATCTATCATCTAGATCCACCCTAGGAAGTTCGTAATTGAATTGAACTAAAATATGAATATTCACGGAAACAACTTAAAGCACATACTAAATCTCAATTCCGATTATCTAAAATCAATTAAACTGAACTGAAATACAGATAGATAAAGCACACTCAAAAGATAAGAAGACATGTAGGAAATAGGGAGAGATGAGACAAAAGATGAAGAATTCGAAAAAGGGCAGGCTGCTCCCGAAGGTTGATCCCGGGGAATGGGGTGCCGGCCTTTTTGTGAAGCATCGAATTATGGCCTAACATGCAAATGCTCCAAAATCTTATCATTTCTTCAAAAATTGTATACACGAAAATCAGCAAATCCTTCAACGCGGAATTACGTCATCAATCATCGACATTATTCACATATATATCATTCCACGCATTTTTCACCTACAAATAATCCTATAAAAATATAGTTTAAAATACATAGATTGATAATACATATGTATTTATAATATATATCAAATCAGATTATCCTACAAAATCAGTTTATGATTAAACGAAAAAAAAGAAGTAAATATGGATCGAGTTTAATTTGTAGTTTATGTTCCAAGGGGCCAATTGGTACGTAGTTGATAATTTGTCAATGTTTTTCCTATCCTCCATAAAGGCAACCACATGACACCTTTTCTTTCACGTACCTGTCTCTAGTTTATGCATGGTAAATTATATTATTATTATGAGAGGGTCTTTGTATATTATTTTTAAATTTTAGTTGTACTGTTAAAATTAGATGATATTTTTGTAATTTTTAAAAATGTTTCTAATCTTCTCCCTTTTCTTAATCTTACTCATTAAAAATTATATATTTTAATATTAATACGACTTCACATGCAGAATATTTATCAATAACAACAATGGATCATGATGTGATATCGTGATGGACCACCTTGGTTCCGTTTCTGGAAGACGCGTTACACATAAATTACCAACAACATTAACAACAAATACTCTCATAGATTCATTATGATTTTAAATCAGATTCATTATGAATGTGAGATTATAAAACATAAATGAATAAATATATATATGTTTGCATCCTAGAAATGATTTTTGTTTTTATGAGGAAAGTCTTATTTCAGATTTTTATTGTTCTATACATTTTTTTATAATGTTATAGAGCTTAAGAGCGTTTTGAAAAGATAATTTAAAATAACTTCGTTGCTACAATAATTAATGGGGAACAAGTGTTTCTAATTCAAAATATGTACTTTGTCCTTCTGATTATATTGGTTCTATCTGTCTTTTATTAAATATATATATATTTTTATTTTGCAATACAAAACAAAATAGATCATTTTGCCAATCCCTTAGATGTACGCGTTAATCTTTACTATCATTGGACCCCGCGATCGGAAATTAGTGAAAGCGCCAAACCTATTAATTTAACCAAAACTAATACAAACATTAATGAGCATAAACAATTACTAGACTAGTCGGCTACAACGTCACAATACATTTTCCCTTAATTAGAATTTGTCATTTCCTTCCAAAAACAAAGTTGTCATTATAGTATATAATGACAAATTTTCAATTGAAACATGTCTCAATAAATTTTATTGAATAATCATGCTTAATATGTATAATATCAGTCTTAAAAGTAAGAAAATCAGACATGAAAGTGAGAAGATTAACAATAATATAATGATTAATCATGTTTAATAGGTAAAAACTTAGAATTGATAGTGAGAAGATGAGCACTTATCCCTATATTAATTAAGACTCACAGAAGACCTTCTCGACGATATTTAGTATTTATGATATTTTTTTAAAAAAAAATCTTGAATGATAAGTTCTTACACGAACTTGGTATGAATTATATTAGATATTTTAAGATATCATATAGCCCGTGTATTAACGATATTTGACATAGTAAATATTAACTAATTAAGATGCAAGCTTTTGGATATGTTCTTGAATCACACAATATTTTGGTAGTGTGAAACATTATTGGAAAAAATTGACTAAAAAGTACTTAATCTAACTAAGGGAGTATAACATTCAACATACTAATAATCTATCTTTTGATCTTTCAAATTTAAACAACACTTGTATCAACCATTAAATTATTCAAACAACTATTATTATTTTGAGATTTATCTCTTTATGTATTTCAGAACCTAATTAAATATTTGATTTTGTACCTACAAATCTTTCGATGGTTCCTTAAACATTCGGGCCGACAGATCTATCGGTATCAAGAGCAATAGCAATATTGTTTGACGCAGTACGTACATACTAAAGAAGTATTATATCTTGACTCTCATTAAGAAGTGTTACAATGTCATTCGAAATCTTCAATTTGATCACATGTCAATGCACATATATGGATATAACTACCCAAATTGTTTGAAACATTTAGAAAGTTAAATTCTTATTCTCTAATGCTATGGATTCTGAGAATAATCTCATCGTATTACACATTTCCTGCCGGGGCGGTAAGTCGTGGAACCAATAGTAGCCATGCATGCATAATCTAATTATCAAACCACTTGTATTTTGGATTAACTTAAATTATTCCAAATGCTACGTACGTAGCAGAATACTTATGAATGTATTTTAATTAATATGAAATATCTATAAATAGAATATCCTTGGCCCATTGAAAAAACAAATACCCTAAAATTGATCCGACAACAATCTTTATGATTCTTCCTCTGGTCAAAGCATTGATGAACACCGTCCAATATCCATTTTGCGTCTCTATTTCTTTTTCCTATCTAAAAAAAATAAAAAATAAATAATTCCATGCATTCTCTGATATTCCCATTATAAATACCTCGGATTCTCCAAAGTTACAAACCATCCATTTTTAACATCTTTCTCAAGCTCTTTCCAAAACTTCTGTAAAATCCCTTCGATCACCGTTTAGATAAAAAGAAATAGGAATATACTTTCATGGATATGTTGTCCAAGAAAGCAACGTGCAAATCCCACGGTCAGGATTCTTCATACTTTCTTGGGTGGCAGGAGTACGAGAAAAATCCCCACGACGAGCTTCGAAATCCGGCCGGCATCATCCAAATGGGTTTAGCAGAGAACCAGGTATCTAATGTTGTATAATATATATATATATATATATATATATATATTTGGAGTTTGTATAATATACTTATAACAGTATCATGTGACATGTTTTGATTTCGAACTTTCCCTGTTTTTTGTGTCGCATGCAGGTGTCATTTGATCTTCTGGAATCATGGCTGGCAAGAAATCCAGAAGCAACAATGTTGGCCGAGAACATTAATCGCGGAGGATCAACTTTTAAGGAGCTAGCTCTTTTCCAGGATTATCATGGCCTGCATATTTTCAAAAAGGTATGCTATTTACATAATAAAATTTCTAAAAATATATATGTATATACATGTATGTATGTATATTGATCATCTTCTTGAGCTTGCCATTTTCAGGTATTGGTTGAGTACATGTCTGAAATACGACAAAACAAAGTAAAATTCGACCCGAAAAACCTCGTACTCACCGCCGGTGCAACTTCTGCAAATGAAACCCTCATGTTTTGCCTCGCCGAGCCCGGCGAAGCTTTCCTTATTCCGACACCTTACTATCCAGGGTACATTTCTTCTTGAATATTTAAACATCGGATTGATTTTAATGTTTTTTTAATAAAATAAATTGATCATTTGTTCATTTTTTTGTGGACAGATTTGACAGGGATCTGAAATGGCGAACCGGAGTTGAAATAGTTCCGATTCACTGCTCGAGTTCAAACGGGTTCAGAATCACAAAACCGGCCCTAGAAAAAGCGTACGAGGAAGCCAAGAACCTTAACCTAAAAGTCAAAGGTATATTCATCACCAACCCTTCAAATCCACTCGGCACAACTCTCACACGTGAGGAATTCAGCCTTCTCATCAAATTCGCCGCCGTGAAGAAGCTCCACATTGTCAGCGACGAGATATACGCCGGAACAGTTTTCCGTCCAAAAGATTTCACCAGCATAGTGCAAGCAGTGACCGACCTGAAACTCGGGAAAACCGACATCTGGACCCGAATCCACATGGTCTCGAGTCTCTCTAAGGATCTCGGTTTACCTGGGTTCAGAATCGGTTTGATCTATTCGAACAATGCAACGCTCATATCAGCCGCCACGAAAATGTCCAGCTTCGGGTTGATTTCTTCACAGACGCAGTATTTGCTGTCGAAGCTTCTCGGAGACAGGAAATTCAGGAAATGCTACATCGAAGAGAACCGAAAGAGACTCGAGAAGAGGAAGAACATGCTGGTTTCGGGTCTGGACCGGTTTGGGGTTCCGGTCCTGAAGAGCAATGCCGGGTTGTTTTGCTGGGTCGACCTGAGAAAGAAACTCGAAGGATTCGGTGGTACGTCATTTGATGGGGAGATTGAGGTTTGGAAGAAGGTTTTGTACGAAGTCGGCCTGAATATTTCTCCGGGTTCTTCTTGCCACTGCTCTGAACCGGGTTGGTACCGGGTCTGTTATGCAAACATGTCCGAAGAAGCATTGGAGCTTGCGGTCCAGCGGATGAGGGCGTTCGTGCTCGAGACCTCCAATGGAAATTTTACAAATGAATAATATTATCAAAATAATAAAAAAGCACCCCTTTAAACAAGCAATAATATTATTGGCTTGTAATAGTGTGGTGAAGAAACTATATAATATGTACGTACATTTGGAATTGTGGATGTATTTTCTTTCGTGAATATTTTGTGTTACTTACATTTGATGTGAAATAGTTGTGTAAAAATTTGATGTGAATTGTGAGGATGTGAATCAATTGTTACAAATGAGCTTTCAAATATCGAATTAGTTCCACCAATCATTCCCTCTATCATACAATCCTCTAATATATATAGCTCATCATAAGGGAAGTACTTTTTTTTTAATGGAAATGGACGTACTTTAGTATCCTAACATAAACCTATAAAAAAAAAAAAATTAACCATCAAGCTGGTGGGAGGATTAAATTAGCCTACTCAAACCTTTTCAACTAATTAAGAACCAAAAGTATACATGAGTGCTCAAGGTTACAATGAATAGAAGAAAAAGAGAGCCAGAATCACTACTAGGAGACCCCCCTATAGGCACCGGTTTTTGACCCCTCAAACAGCGGTTTTTAGGCCAAATTTTGACCGGTGCGTATGTATAGAGGTGCTAGATTTAGACTTTTCTTAGCAGCGGTTTTTGTACCGCTGCTACTTTAATCCCAACAAGCAGCGGTTTTAAAACCGCTGCTTTAAAACGGTACTAGATTTCTCTAGCAGCGGTAAAATATAGCACCGTCTGAATTTCGACAACCACTGCTAGATTAGTAACAATTTTAGTCCCCATAACTTTCTCATTTGCAAATTGACTATCAAAACTTTTTTATTTGCAAAAAAATTCAATACTTTTATACATTAACAAATCAGCCTACAAAGGTTTTTTTACTTACAATTATATTCTAAAAACTCTATACTTTCTACTTTTTACAAATTTACCCTAAAAGTTCTATACTTGCTCACTTTTCCCCTGCGCCTTGAGCAAATCCCATCTGCATAAATAAAAAGGTATTCATCTTAAAACTCTCCTGCTTTATCATCATCACCAGAAATCTCTTCATTAAAATCTTCAGCTGAAATCACTTCACTGTCCAACCACGTACCAACTTTCTGCCACCTCTGTCTCACCTTGTCACCTGAGCCTAAAGGCACTGTGGAAGAAGATGAGGCGCATGAAAATGCTCTCGGAAAAGCAGCTCAGAGATGATGAAGCCGCCTCTAAAGAAATGACTTTATTTTGTTACGTGCCAATAATCATAGGCTGGCTGGACAAAAAACAGTGGAGTCTTTATGTTCTTCATGAATTCGTGAGGAAAAAAGCACACCTGGATCCATTAGTTGTCAACATTTTAAATTCAGATCTCAATCCACTCTATCTTTCAGAGATTAAAACCCAAAACTTGTGAAAAATGGATAAAGAATTATCTTATAGACACCTGAAGCTGGACAACATCACGGTAGAACATTTCCACAGTAGAATTCCCAGCAATGTCCTTCCTGTAATAGACCACATACAGAAGTCATGATTTGCGCATGGTTCACTAGGCAGGCAAATTAAAAGCAGAAATGCCAATTTATTACTTCTTTACAATAAGAGGATAAGATCTAAAGACTTAATACTCGGCCTTTTAATTACAGGACGACCATTGACAAAAAGAAGTTAGTTAGCTCAGAAGCTCTATGAAAAAACAGCAGGATGAACAAAAGGACAAAGCAAGGAATCAATATACATCAGACGACAACAGCATATTCTACTGAACAGAAGACTAAAAAACATCTCACTGTGGAGAATGGAGATTCACCATATGTAAGTACAAATAGAAACATACTCATTCAGGAAAAGACCTGCATAAGCCAAGCACTTGACATTTGCTTCTTTTTGCAAAACCTCCCGGAAATTCATAATTCATAGAGGGTTGTGGTTAGAGCAAGTACTTGAATTCATAATGAAACTGGAAAAAGAAATAAATGTGACATACTCCACCACGACGCGTTGCTCTCCATTCAATGAAAAACACTGCAAAAGACGTGTAACTTGTGGTTTGCACTGAGTTTGCTTTCTACAGTTTTAAACAGGAGGAGAAAACTTCTCAAGCTGAAGCCCAAGATTCTGTAAGAAAGCACAATACTCAATCAGCACCAAGACGTACTTCCCACCGCCGACAATCAGCACCGCCACATACTTCTCGTCCAACACTTAGTCCGAAAATCGAGCACGGCATCCAACTATTCTAAAACCTAAAATGTAAGTCAGACATTTTATCAAACACTTAGTCTGCACATCAAAAATTGCTCACGTATACGTAAAGCCCACCGAATTCCGAACCAGGTCACCCCCGAAACGACATTGGAGCACAGAAAAGTGAGGAAACGATGTGCGTACCTGCAGGTCGCGAAATCGGGCGATCTGGGCGAATTTTGAAGCATCCATGAACGGAGGAGGAATGTGCGATATGTGTGGGAATTTTTGAGAGAAAGGGACGAATGTAGATTGAGTTGATAAATAGATTGACGGTTCAGATCTAAACCAAATAAACACATTTATATTTGACTTTTTATTTGTTTACAAAATTTATGTATATTTTTCTCTAATATTTCAAAAAGTATATAAATGAAAATAATTACTTTACATATTTTTGATGAAAATTGAGTACTGCAAATTTTTAGTAATAAAATGTCAATTAAGCTTTATAATTAACAATGCAATTACACTATTTATTATTTTTATCAAAAGTTAATTAAGTATAAAATATTTATAATATACAAGAGTTTTTAACCTGGTTCCATCCAAAGTTAATTAAGTATTTATAGATGAATATGTAAATTAATATTTGGTTAGTGCTTAAAGACATAAATTAAGCATTAGAGTTAAGTTAGATTCGAATTAAATTAAATTAAATTGAACTCAAGGTCACGTAGAAAGTCAAATAATATTGCATAACTAGACAGTCAAAGTCAATTTAGTTAGCGAATTAAGTAAGAGTTCACTATATGGGTTCTCCTAGCTAGTAGTATATTCAATTGTTCACTAATTTAATTGAAAACTTGAGTGTGACATCTTTTCCACAAACCACATTGCATTATATATGTATATTTGTTAAAAGGAAATACTAAGGAAACCACATATTTTCCACAAACCTAATAACCTAATCAAACACTAAAAGGAAATGCTAGTGAATAAATATTTGTTAAATACTAGTGAAATAAATTTCAGCAACGGTGTATTTGTGATCGATCCCACACCGATGCTTATTGTACTTCCAGCACCGATTTCGGTGGAGCGCTACTATAAACCGCTGCTTATTATATTTCCAGCAGCGGTTTTGGTGGAGCGCTGCTATAAACCGCTGCTTATTGTACTTTCAGCACCGGTTTCGATGAAACGCTGCTATAAACTGCTGCTAATTGTACTTCCAGCACCGATTTTGATGAAACGCTGCTATAAACCGCTGCTTATAGGGAAGTTTAGCACCAGATTCGGTGGAGCGCTGCTATAAACCGGTGCCTATAGGGGTGTTTCCTAGTAGTGAATTTAGAGTAGGAAATTCTTTTTAATCCGTAAAGTTAATGTAGAGAGAATTTCTTATGAATGGTTCATTATCCTGATATACCTACTCCTTGGTGTATCTGCAGTCAAATATGAAGCATTCAAAAGTCAGTTCTACCTCATCAACTGAGAGGATTTACATGAAATTCATACTAAGAAAACAATACAGCCAATAAGAGGGACATAGGAGAAGATGTGTGTCAACTCTGTCATGAAAGAGAGGCTATATATATCCATATCCAAGCACAACTGAGGATACTGCCTCTATGTAACCAGTTTAAATAAGCACCAGGGAAATTGGAAAGTGTAAGGTCCAGTTTTTGTTGGCTGCTTTGTGGAATGTCATGTTGCAACATGACTTCAGTTGGCAGAAAAAGATAGAATATTTTCCAGGCTCCAGCGCAGGTTTTGAAGATGGAAAGAAAATATTGTGCGATGGCGTTTATGGAAACTACAGTCCTAATGGGTGTTTACAACGTGGTTTGCAGCTGTATTAGAATGGAAATATTCGTAGAAATCAGTTTTCCATTTACAAGATGTTGAGGCACACATAAATTCCTTTTCTTCAAGGTTTTAGATTTGGAATATAATTTTATTGAAGGAAGGAATCAAGAGCCGTGCAAAAGGAAGTTTTTCCACGGCAATGAGCTATAAAAGAAGGACATCAGTTGCGTGCTTAGGTTATCGATCTTAATAGCAAAACTTCTGTAAATCAGAGTTTTATCTTTTGAGCGCAAAGGCAACGCAGTCCACGGTTTCTACCATAACCAAAACACCAGGGACGTGTGTTAAAGCTCGGGTGGTACAAGACCTTGCCGCACCTTCGTGGAAAAGAAGGTAATCATAGTAGCAGCTATCAAAGCTAGTGTAGCCATTTGGTAGTGTGATAGGCTTGCTAGATTAGCCGGTAGTTTGTAATAGATCGGAAATATTTGTTACAACTAGTGAAGGGTTTTTACCACGGGCTACGGCCCCCTAGACGTAGGTGCATTGCACTGAACTGGGTGATCAATTCGTGTGTCATTTAAATTCCGCACTTTTAGTTTTATTTGATTGTTTAAGTAAAACTAGCACACAAAATAGTTTTGATCACAGTAAGTAGGACTTTCAGAAAGTTCCTTAGAGTTGTCAATTTATACAAAGTGGGAAGAAAACTTTTTTGAATTTATGTAAAATCTTTGAGACTAGTTGGCAATTAATTCTAAATCACTAACTCTACATCTTCTTCCCATCGGCACCTCGGTACTAGAATGTGGATAACAATTGCATTTTACGTGGGGACAATGGGTCATCGTTTATATCTTTGATACAGGCTGTTTCAGGATGCTTTCTAATATGTGGTGTTGTTGGTTGAAACTTTCAAGTAGGGGTAAATGAATCAAGCTGTTCGTGAAAAACTTGTAAACAGTTCGACAAAAACTTGGTTGAACCTCGAAACAAACGAACACGAGCCGAGCTTGACCCGGCTTGATTAGTAATCGAGCTTCATGACTATTGTTTGATAAGCTCGTCAACCCTTAACGAGCATGTACATGTATATATATATTAATTATTATATATTAATTATTTTAAAAAAATAAGCTTTTAAAGGTTAATTAACATAAACGAGCCGAACTTGTTCGAACGAGCTCGATTTATCCAAGCTAACGAGCCGAGTTCGAGCTCATTACAGTCAATCAAGTACGAGTTCGAGATCTCGAGCTCGCTAATTTTTATCAAGTCTAAGTTCGATAAGGTTAAAGTTCGGCTCGTTTACACCCCTATTTTCATGAAGAGAAAGACGCAGCATGATAGTGAAAAGAGTGGCTCAGTCAAAATTTGAATGAAAGGTAGCACAAAAGTAAAATATATTTTAAAACTTTAATCTTATAACCTAAAACATGTTATATCTAACTTAAACCCCCAGTTTTATAATCTGCAATCTCTCAGTTTTAAAGTAAAACATCAAATGTTTAACTTAAAACTCTGCTATAATCTATAAGTTTAGTCTTTATCTTATGATCTATATCATCATCCCTTTCAATAACATATAGATATATAAATAAATAAATAAATAACATATATAAATAAATAACATATATATATATATACTACGCACGGGATGACCTTTTTTTTTTTTTTTTACGCACGGGATGACCAAAAGTTACCCTAGCTACGCACATAATAAATTTATATATTTTGTAATCAAATCTGTAAAGTCTTGGTTTGATCATCATCAATAAATTTAATTGTGTATATTTAAAATAAATATACTATTATTAAATATATCAACAAAAAATTTAACAAAAATTCAGAAGTTACTATTACCTACGTACTTGTTAAAATTGATTAAACATAGTTTGAGAAAATTGATCAAAATGTAGGAACGGTTTTTTGAGATTTGTAAGTGACCATGCACGAATATGGCACAAAATTAAGACCTAATTATGCACGAATATGGCACAAATTTTTTTAATTTTTTTTGATATTTAAAAGGTAAACTTTCTTTAATAAAATCGCATGAGTATGTATATATTTTTCATAGTCGAAATTACAACAAGTGAAATCAAACAGCTAGTTAGGTATTGATTCTCTCAAGAATAATCAAACAAAATGCTAATTAATCGGACTAATTCATATTGACTCATTAAACTATGAAAAGAAACGGAAAACAGTTCTATATAGTTTACCTAATTTCTAAATGAATGAGACAGTAAATACCTTTTAACTTGAGGTTGAAAGCCCTGAGTTTGTTTTGGTGTGCCTTAACTCTCTCAAGTTCCTGGTTGATGCCAGACAAATTGTGAATATATGAAAAGAGATGAAATCCATATATAGTAATTCACTTTCACTGATAACAATTTTACCTGAGTAAACACAGATTAACTATAAATGTTAAATGGTCTTTGGAATCATATTTCTTAGGAACAAATTTCTACCCAGATTTATGCTGAGTACACTAATTCAAAAAAAATAAAAAAATAAACTCATTCTAAAGCGCGTGCTACTAATTAGGCGCGTGCACTGCAACCCCTCAAATAATTCCCAAAACCTGCACGTATATTGCACACGACTTCTAATCTCTTTCCTTTTTTCTTTTCTTTTTTGAAAATCACGCGAATTCTAATCTCGTTCATTGATTAATGGATAAGCGATTGGTTTTCCTTTGAGTCCTTATTTTTTATTTTAAAAATACAAATTCTCATTTGAGACCTGTCTCAAATGAGACCAAAGATTATATGAGACTGCTATTGATTGAATTTGTCGTTTGTGAGCTTTAAACCCTCCGATTTCCTTGATTGAATTTGTCGTTGGTGAAATTGACCAAGGAAATGATCAAGAAAATTGACCGAAAGATCAAGCAAATTGAACGAAATATCAAATTAACTGAAAAATCAAGGCAAAACAAAAATACTCAAGGACATTGATTGAAAGATCAAACAAACTGACTAAAAAATCAAGCAGAAACAGTAAATGTTCATTCCCCTGCTCTTGGTCTCCACAAGGACAGGTCTCACCCAAGACTTTCTCTTTTAAAAAAGATAACTTTTTGGAAATATTACCATAACTTTTATATAACACATACATCATTTGTTCAATTTTCT
The DNA here is from genome assembly GCA_963678965.1 of Cruciata laevipes. Lineage (NCBI taxonomy): Eukaryota > Viridiplantae > Streptophyta > Magnoliopsida > Gentianales > Rubiaceae > Cruciata > Cruciata laevipes. The sequence goes on from OY787639.1 coordinate 4,603,441, forward strand.
TGTGTGACAAGGGTGCATAATGCGTGCATGATTTTCTTTTATGAGATCTCTATTTTTTACAATTAGTCTTGAATCTTGATTAGTAAGGATATACATACTGTAATTACGGTTGAACGTTTTCCAACATAATTATTATTAGTTAAAAAATAAAACAAAAAAGAGTGCTATGCCTATTATTAGAAATTTGTCACGCTAATTTAAAAATAATTTAAAATGAGAGTTTTAAAATACATGGAAAGAATAGTAAAAGAAATGTGTAATAAATAAGATTTTAGAATACTAGTATATGTACATCTCATATGTAATTAACTTACAAATCTTTGATTTTAGGTCAAAATAAAAATACTTCAAAAATAATTGACATCACCACGTGGTTTTTATCTTCTTTCTAAGCATTATTTAGAAAATAAATAAGGCAATCAATAGAGTATAGCATGGGGTTAGTGATTGCTTACGCTCATCATTGTAATGCTTTATACACTAAGGAACCACTAAATATATATTAATTATCATTTGGAGTCATTTTCAAGTGAAAAAAATAATAATAATAACGAAGAAAAGGAGAATGTGCGTTCATCTCCGTCCTACTTAGGGATGGCACCCGATACCCGCTGCTAACCGTCCAACGGAGCGGATATGGATATGAGTTTTTTATACCCGCCATGGGTATGGATGTTGGATTCAAACCCGCCATGGGTAAATGGGTGGGTATGGATATTGATTTTAGACCCGCCCGCCCCACCCGCCCCATACCCGCCCGTATAATACTTGTATAATATCCGTTATATATAATATTAATAGTATTACTTGTATTTATATTAATAATATTATTGATTTTAGCATTTTTTAATCATGTTTGGTCTATTTTGAAACATAAAAGAATTTTATAAGTTAATGATTAGCATATTATAAATTATTTTGTTCTATTAATATAATATATTTGAATTATTAGTGCTTTTATTTAAATTTTTATGATAATTAATAGATTTTAGGTTAATTTTTTTATAAATATGGATTAATAAGTCGGATGGGGAATGTAGGTATAACATGGGCATGAATATCCACGGATACCCAGATGAGACGGATATCCAGCTGGATGGGCATGGATATTAAATTTGTACCCGTCATGGATAAATGGGCGGGGATGGATAGTAAAAATTTAGAAGGGGATGTGCATGGATAGTCTACTATCCACGCCCAGTTCGCTCAATGCCATCCCTAGTCCTACTCCACATACACAAATTTTACCGGACAAGTAAATCAGTAAAAGCAAATGATAGTGAATAATTTAGAAATTCATATTTAAATTTCATCAAATAAAAACAATTAATTTAAAACATTTTTTTATTTTTATCATATTTGAAAAACAATTATATAATATAATATATATTGTGCCGACATGGTTTATATTGGAAAATAACGCATGCCGACAATTAAGAAAAGTGAAGCACCAAATTCCATAATTCCTCATAATTCGCTGGTGCTGATTTAAAGTATTTTTTCAAACCGAATCGACAATTCGGGGCGGTTTCAGACCCATATTCCCCCACTCGTCCCACGTGGCGGCCCCAGCGGGCCCGCAATTCATAAGAATCTCTCCCTCCTACAAATAATGCGCAGCACAAAATCCAAATCCGAATCCACGCATTCGTAATTCCATTTTCATCCCGCCCAGAAAAATCCCCAGAAGATTTTAGCCACATTAATTACCGCCTCCCATAAATTCTTACAGGAATCTAGGGCGAACAAGAATTCAATTCGGCGGAGATCGAAATTGGAGCTTGTCGGAAGATTCTCGTCACTGAATTCAAGAGCAACCATTAAATTCTCCGGAAATCCTGTGGAAACTCAGAGGCGGCTTGCTCTGTTCCGACAGCTAACCTGGTATGGATTATTACAGAAGAATTCTTGCTTTTTATTATTAATATTAGCAATTTAGCATGCAACGTATTCGAGATAGAAGGTTGATGAACAACTCTTGTTTGATTGTTGTTTAATTGTTTATTATTAGCATAAGCATATATTGATTGTTGAAGATAGAATGCTACAGTAACTTTTTACCAGTTCAAATACTTATTCAAAAAGGTTGGTGAATTGAGACTACACGTCAATCCCAGTCCCCACATATTTGATTGTGATGTTAAAAAAAATCTGTACCTATAATTTTCAGTTGGGTATTTTGATTAGAACTGAATTATCTCAATTATTGAACGATTTAAGGTGATTTTTGCACTTTGATTGGTTTCCTGTGTGGTTAATGTTACCATATTATGTGTTTCTAGCCAGAATAAGTGTGCTTATTGCTGTGAATGATGCACAGAAGGAAAGAAATGAAGTTTTAGTTTTCTTAACTGCAATGAATTATGAGAAATTTGTTTGTATCAGTATATTGATGGATTTGTTTTTTTGCACTTTAGAATTTTCAGTATCCAGACGAACACTAGGAAGTGCTGGGAATTTAGAAGTTGGAAAATGGTTTTGGTGCCTATAATACGGTGCCACATCTTTGGAGTTGGGCAATGAGACACTTATCTGTTGCTAATTTCATTGCCAGAAGATGTACTTGTCTGCTCTGTTGACATCTGCTGGAGTGAACATAGCAGTTTGCGTGTCGATTTTCTTTCTGTACTCTCTTTTGAGGAAGGAACCGCGCTTTTTAAATGTCTACTTTGGGCAAAAGCTCACCCAGGTGAAGACGAGGCGCAAGGATCCTTATTGCTTTGACAGATTACTTCCTTCTCCTGGATGGCTTTTGCGAGCCTGGGAAGCAACCGATGACCAGATTTTAGCTTCTGGGGGACTAGATGCTGTGGTCTTTTTACGGTTAATCGTTTTCAGGTAACTAACATCATGAATATTATTTTACATAATACTGTGTATGAAGTATAAAATGGTGTTTTTACTGCATTTTAACTAGAAAGAGAGGATAAGCTAAGCTGTCGAAGTTATTGATTAGTGAATGAAATCATGACTAGACCATATCTCTTTATTGTTATTTATGGATGTTACTTGCTCAATTGAGGGTGAATAAATTGGCATTACTTCACAAAGATTGAAGGATCTAGATTAGCTGTTTTATGACTCTCACCGTGAATATGTCATGTTGTTGTTTAGCTAGTGTTTCTTATCACTTGAAATAATGGCTGATATTAATCTGGAGTGAAGCATTTTCAGATTCATGTTCGTTCACCTATTGAATTTAAAGTGTATAGTCTATGGACATTTCTTGTATACTATGCCTTTTGCAAATGTTAGTTTACCTTCGAAATTAACTGGGTTCTTATTACGGTCTTTAACTTTCTTTTTTCTAGTCTACGGATATTCTCTCTTGCTGGTACTATCTGCCTTTTTCTTGTGCTTCCAATTAACTACTATGGGCGAGAGATGGAGCATAAAGGCATTCCATCAGAGTCCCTTGATATGTTTTCTATTGCAAACATTCAGACAGGATCAAGAAGGTATGATTATGTGTTATTCAAGTTTTGTATCTTTCTTTGACTGATATTTTTCACCATTTCCTGAATTTTAACTTTTGATTTTCACTTTCTAGGCTTTGGGCTCACTGCCTTTCGTTATACGTAATCACATTCTCCACTTGTGCTCTTCTTTACTATGTAAGTTAACAAACTAATCCTTTATCTTTTGGTGCTTACTGAGCTTATGAAACTATTTGGGTTTTCGACCCACAGGTTCTGATGATATAACATGGACTTTGATCTTATTATCAGGAGTACAGAACTATCACAAAGATGAGACTGGCATACCTCACTCAGTCTCTTTCAAACCCAAGTAACTTCACAATACTTGTTCGTGGCATTCCTTGGTCTCCAGATGAATCATATAGTGACACGGTCGAGAAGTTTTTCAGCACTTACTATTCATCAAGTTATTTGTCCCACAAAATGGTTTGCGAATCTGGTACAGTTCAGAAACTCATGGTGAGAAAAATGATTTGGCACTTTATATTCTGTATTTTCGTACTGGTTCAACTTATTTATCATTGGCTTTTCTTTTCTTACAGAATGATGCAGGGAAGATGTGTAAGAAGATGAAGACCACTGTTGCTGAACAACATTGCACCCCAAGTTTAACGCGGTGTGGTTTTTGTGGAGGGACTTCATCCTCTTTTAAAATGCTTGCAGTCGAGTGTGAAAGTGGCAAAACCAGTGGTGAATTGAATAATTCCGAGTCAGAGTTGGGAAGAACGGTATAAACTAAATAACTGTCTTTATGTATGTTTATGTGGTTTGTTGACTGTCCAGAGTTAGTAATTTTACATAGAAGATTATGAGTTGTGGTTAGGCGTTATCTGTTGCTTGGTTTTCTTTTTGAGGCCACTTTTCATAAAACTGCATCATGTTTGCAAGTTGCGGCATTTGTTGATCAAATAATTTTGATCTTTCTTGTCCACATTCTTATATTTTCTGCTGAAACTCAGGACCTGTGATAGTCTTAAGTTTTGTAAATTTTCTTGCAGGAATGTGCCGCTGCACTTATTTTTTTCAGGACACGCTATGCTGCCTTGATGGCCTCGCAGTCTCTACATTCTACCAATCCAATGACATGGGTGACAGACAAGGCTCCAGAGCCAAAAGATGTCTATTGGAGTAACATTGGCCTACCCTATAAGCTTCTATGGGTTCGGAAAGTGGCTATATTTGTGGTCTCACTGCTCTTCGTTGCCTTCTTCCTTGTGCCTGTTACTCTAACTCAAAGTCTTGCCAATCTTGACAAGTTGCAGAACACACTTCCATTTCTTAAAGGAATTTTAAAGAGGTAGGATTCTGATGTGTTTGAGTTCCATATAATTTATATGCCTAATATTCCTTGGCCTACCATGAGAATCTTCTAAATTATCTTAGGTAAGAAGAAGGGAAATGCAGGTTGCATGACAAGTGAAATTGATGTCATATGCTGATTATAGAATTGAATATAGAACATGATTCCATTCGATTCAGTATTTTGATAAGTCAGAGAAGATTCCCTTACTGTTAAATCCGACAATCCCCAAATGGAGATTCTGATTACTTTTCTTTCCCTTTTCAGGCAGTTTATTAAGCAACTGGCTACAGGATACTTACCAAGTGTCATACTGATGTTGTTTCTTTACATTGCCCCCCCTCTCATGCTGTTATTCTCTACTATGGAGGGTGCTACATCCCGCAGTGGGAGGAAGTTGAGTGCTTGCACAAAACTGATATGCTTCATGATATGGAATGTTTTCTTTGCTAACATTCTAACGGGAACTATCATTAAGAATTTTGTTGGGACAGTAGCTGACAGATTGTCCGATCCTAAAAATATTCCAAACGAGCTTGCTACTGCAATCCCATCCGCGGTAATTTTCATAACTTACAATATTTATCTTCGTTCTGATTTTCATGCTTTCCTTTGGTTTTTGCGAGTTAATGTATCATTCAGAGGTGTGTTTGTGGTTGGTGTTTATAACTTCTGGTTCTTTCAGATGGGTCTTATTAGTTTAGAATGTCTAAGAATCTGTGAAGTTCAATGAGATATATCGGTTGCAAATGACTTAAGTAAATTAATTTTTTTATACTGCAGGCTACATTTTTCATGACATACATATTGACATCAGGTTGGGCAAGCTTGTCATTTGAGCTTCTACAGCCAGCGGCCCTTATCTGTAACTTGTTTTACAGATACGTTCTTGGAAACAAAGACGAATCAACGTATGGGACGTGGACTTTTCCTTACCACACAGAAGTTCCACGACTTGCTCTCTTTGCAGTTATAGGCTTATCATGTTCCATTATGGCTCCTCTGATTCTACCTTTCCTGCTGGTTTACTTGTTCCTTGCTTTTCTTGTCTACCGTAATCAGGTTAGCTTTCTTTAAATAGGTTAGATTCTGAAACCAGTTTCGTTACATTATGCTGAACTTTTTCTTTTTTTTTTAACTTTCAGATTCTTAATGTGTATATCACAAACTATAACACTGGAGGACTCTATTGGCCGACTATACACAATTCGATGATATTTTCATTGGTGCTCATGCAAGTAATAGCTTCGGGAGTTTTTGGGATTAAAAGATCCACTAGTGCCTCGGGTTTCACCTTTCCACTGATCATCTTTACTCTGCTCTTCAACCAGTATTGCAGGCAAAGGTTTCTCCCCGTGTTCCAGAGAACTCCAGCTAAGGTAAATTAAAAGTTAAAATGGTTAAAATTCATTTCTGGATGTTCCCATTTCCATCTTAAGCGGTGGACACCTAATTGTCCTTTGACAGGTTCTCATTGAGATGGATTGGAAAGATGAGCAAAGCGGAAGAATGGAAGAGATTCACCAGAATATGCAGGCAGCATATTGTCAATTCCGATCAATTCCCATTGACAGTGACACAAACTCGCAGCAGACTGATAAAACAAATGCAGGTTCGGTTAACTACTGAACTATATTCTTTGCCTGAGGGAAAGCTATTTTGCTCTCAAGTTAATTGGTTCACGCTTTTTTTTTTCTTCTTCAGGAAACACACCTTCACAGTTCACTGGATTATGTATTGCGGATTCATCTCCAGAAATCAAAGAAGAGCCAGAGGTCAAAGACATGCATTTTATGTAGCCAAATCTGCTGTGATTTGTTTGATCGGTAAAAAATGCCGCTCACATTGCCGTGTGTGTTTGTATATGAGAGTAGGTTGAAGAGCATTTTCCGTCCCACTTGAGATTTTGTTAGCATCACTGTTATTGTTCCTTGGGTGGTTGTATTAGCTGTTAGATCATCTAATGATGAGATAGATTGGTTGTGAATTATACAACTTTTGTAGGCATAGTGTAAATCCTTAAAACAAACATTTCAACTTAATGAAGGTAAATTGCAAGTGTTCTTGATTTGTACTTAAAATCTCATTGCAACTTTTACCATCAACATTGGCATTACATGATTACATGACACAGCCCTAAAGTATAACCTGAAATGTTACATTCAAAGAGTACTAAAACTTTCTTAACAGACAAATCCTATAATCCAATTCGGCAAGAGCACATCCGAAGAGAAGGACGAGTGGAATGAACAGCTCTCTGTTTATCGAGATGGCATAGACGATATCAGACAGGAAACTCGTAGCTAATGAGGCTGCAAAGAAACCACTTCAATGTCTTCTGCAACAAAGTTACGAGCCGCTTTGTGACCAAGGGAACCTCTGGAGCACATCACGCAGTTTAATGGTAGCTTTATCTTGAAAGTCCGTGCTTACTTGATCTATACTCTACCGTGTTCAAGTTTTAACTAAACAGTCAACTAATTAAAACTGTAAGTGCGGAATAAAAGAGAACACGATATGATCACCCAGTTCAGTGCAATGCACCTACGTCTGGGGGGCCGTAGCCCGTGGTAAAACCCTTCACTAGTTGCAATAAATATGTCCGGTCTATTACAAACTAATGACTACTCTAGCAAGCCTATCACACTACCAATTGGCTACTCTAGCTTTGATAGTTGCTTCTATGATTACCTTCTTTTCCACGAAGGTGCGGCAAGGTCTTTCCCACCCGAGCTTTAACACACGTCCCTAGTGTTTTGTTATGGTTGCAAACCGTGGACTGCGTTGCCTCCTTGCTCGAAAGATAAAAACTCTGAATTACAGAATTTTGCTATTAAAATCGCCAATCGAGCACGCAACTGATGTCCTCCTTTTATAGCACAATGCCGTGGAAAAACTTCCTTTTTCACGGCTCTTGAATCCTTCCTTCAATACACTTCTCTTCCAAATCTAAATCCTTGAAGAAAAGGAATTTATGGTTGTCTCAACTTCTATTTATGGAATATTTCATTTCCTGAATATTCCCATCTTAATACAGCTGCAGAACGCGTTGTAGACATCCATTAGGACTGTAGTTTCCATAGAAAAACCGCACACAATATTTCCTTCCATCTTTCAAAAACTGCGCTGGAACCTGGAAAATATTCTATCTTTTTCTGCCAACTGAAGTCATGTTGCAACATGACATTCCACAAAGCAGCCAACAAAATCTGGACTTACATATCTAACTGAACCTTGAACTTAGGAGGATCATTGGAAGGCTGACTAGACAGTTTCAGACGACTAAGAGCAGCTGAGTTGATTTCTGGAATACTGCATTACAGAACACAGCACAGCCTGTTCCAATGATGCAAAAAAGGCTACCACTGGATTATTTAAGAAAACGATGACTTATTTCCCTGTACCAATTTATTTGAGATCTCTCTTCAAATTATTGTCTCAAATTATCCATTTATGTCCAAATTACAAAACTAGGATTCTTCATTAGCTTTAATTAATATCTCACTAGAACCCAAGTATTAACAAAAGTATGTCACTTTATAACTTGAACAAGAACTCGACAAAGTATCCTTGCCTTGTACTAGCTTAAACAACTTAAAAGCAATGACTTTCAGAGAATAGAAATGCAACAGACAAAGAATCCCCGAATGCTCCAACGAAACTCTCACAATCACACAGACTAAACACAATGCCCTAATCATACTAAGAAATCAATCTATTCTTTTTCATTTTGTACATCAAACACATTTATAAACACTTCAAGCCAACAAACATAAGACACTTCACTTACTACTAAGCAATGAACTGTGAGCTCAAATCACCAAAATCACTGAACCCATTATTCTGATAAAAAGTAATGCTCAAATGATTAAAATCCCCAAATCCCATAAAGATAGGAGCACAGAATAAGGGAAAATCCTTTGTAGCTCCACGGGAGCAGTGCTCCCCCACTAAATGCCAAGCTCATTAAATGCTTGGACCATGGGGTCTCTATTAGCTGGTCCTGGGGTCTCATTAAACAAATAACGCATCCCTCCTTTTAATACAATTCAAACGGCTCTCTACATTTTCCTTGTATCTTCTGCACTGGATTCTGGAAAACCATTTTTCTCATTCCGGTCATCCATGGTGGTCTCTTCATTTTCAAAGCAAAAATTCTAAAAAAATTGGAAACGACATCAGAGAGGAAGTGCGATCAAAGTAAACCGACCAAAACAAGGTAAGAAGTTAGTATTAATGTTTTTCATTTTAAGCCTCAAAACTCCAAGGAGTTTTGTCCTGTAATTATGTAAAGGGTCTCTTATTGTATAAATCTGTATGATTTGATGTCTTTTCAACTTTTTATGTGGGTGGTTGTTGTATTTGATTTTTTGATCCATAACTTAGCTTTGACGAAGAGAGTCTTTCTAAACTATCAAGATAGTGCTCCACCCTTTGTTTAATAGTATTACTGCAATTCTTTCTTTCTGATGTTTCTTATGGGCTTGTCATTCTATATGGTCACAAGTTGGGAAATAAGCGTCTGACTGCGTAAGTTTTATAGTATCACTAGTTTATACTAATGCGTCTCACTGACTAGCATGTACTTTCAACTAAGGCGTCTCACTGCCTTGCCTAAACCGTATCACCAGTTTCAGCTAAGGCGTCTCACTGCCTAGTCTTTATCGTATCACCAGTTTCAGCTAAGGCTTGTCAATGCGTAGGCTACATTTCGTCTCACAAGTTTCAGCTAGGGCGTCTCATGAGTTGCAACTAAGGAGTCTTACTGTGTAGTGTATATCGTCTGAAGTGTTTTCAATAGGCGTCTAAGTGGTGCCCCTGTCTAACTATTGAGTTTATATTTTGCTGTATAACAGATGGTGCTGATAGACTTAAACTACCTCCCCAGAGATGTTCCAGTCCGTGAGGGAGATCCTGATTCCGACTACGAGTCCTTAGACGGTGATGATTTGGCGGAGTTAGGTGGTGACACTGAGAATCCAGCTAGGGAGGAATTAGGGGGGAGGAAGATGACGATCCAGAGCAAGATATTTGTATTACCCCGCCAGTTATAGGCCAGGAATTCGAAACATCCGTCCATTCTCATGCATACATGCACTGTTACGGATACACGAATGGGTTTCAAGTTAGAGTCCTTGGCCGAGATAATCCAAAAAAATCCAAAAAGGTCCCTGCGCCGGAACTGCCTCCGGAAGTAACGCAACTGTCTCTAGGTCCTCGTGACACAGAAAAATATACACGCATTCGAATTGTATGCAACCTTGAAGGGAAACATGAGCCCAAGGGTAAAGATGGTGGTAAACATTTTAAGAGCAGCATGTGTGAATGTAAGATGATTGCGACTGCTCGCCGCCAAGATGATGGTTGGTGCAGGGTAACAAGATACAATCTTCAACACAATCATCCATTACTTCCCCACAGTACCAGATTCATGAACAGGTATCGAGGTATTTCGGATACAGACGAGCGTGCCATGTTGTTGCAGTAGCGCGCCAGGCTCCGTGCATCTCAGACATATAGTGTTTTTGCCATTCAGTACAAGGGGTTTGACAAAGTTTCTTTTTCAGAGAAAGATATGCGTAACCTACTGAACAGAAAATGTTTGCTAGAGATGGTAGAGGGGGATTTCCGTGCAATGGAGTGGATGTATCCTCCAATTTCTTCTATTCTTTTGATAGCGAAGCCACTACTGGAAGAGTAAAGAACATATTTTGGGTAGACGGTCGAAGCCGTAAGGCCTATGAAGATTTTGGAGGCACCATTTCATTCGATACGACATACATGTCGAATAGGTACAAGATGTTGTTTGCACCATTCTTAGGTGTGAACCACCATGGCCAGACGACGCTTTTCGGTTGTGCCCTCGTAGCAAAGGACGATGCCCAAAATTTCACGTGGTTATTTAAAGTGTGGCTCAAGTGTATGAACACGAAGGCTCCAAAATGCATAATCACGGACTAGTGTAGAGCCATTGGTGAGTTCATTTTTCCACTTTACCTTTTCGGCATTATTGTTAAAGAATATGATACATTTTACACCACAGCTCCAAATATCTTATGAAAAAAATATCGAATAAGAGTTTACTGCATTGTGTGTGAAGGTATTATTGGATAGGGATATTTGGTGGTTCATGTTTTCAATGTATAAGTTCAGTGCATTGCGCTGATGTCTGTTGTATCTTCAATTATCTGTTATTATATTCAAGCTTTTGTTTCAGGAAAGGCAATGGTCGACATTTTCCCAAATACTCGACACAGGTGGTGTATTTGGCACGTATTAAGGAACCTAAGGAAAAAACTTTGGCTCCATGACCGAATGGGCCAAAATTATCAGTTCGCTAAGAAGAATACTTCACGAGTCACTATCCGTTGAGGAGTTCGAAGCCGAATGGTATGCATGGGCAGATAGGTTTAAACTTCAGGGGAAGACGTGGTGTATTGATATGTACAAGGTGTTAGTAAATAGAATATTTACTGAATATTAGTTAGCATATTTAGAATATATTCTTTCTGTAATTATCTGTTATATTAGGTAATCTAGTTGTACAGACCTCTATTTATATGAATGAATACAGAAAGCTCAGATGAGCAATTCAGCCATTCAGCATTGCATTATAACATGGTATCACAGCCTTAATCATTTTTTTTGTATCTTTTTCTCTTTCTGATCCTATGGCCTCAGTTACTACTCCCACCGGTGATCAGACTCCACCACCACCACCACCACCACCACCACCACCAAAACAAAGCTTCCATTCCGCGCAATCTGTCACCAACATCCGAAATCAAATTCCCCTTATTCTTGATCTCCATAAGGTCCAATACCACACATGGGCTGAACTTTTCCAAATTACTGCTCGCGCACACAGCGTGCTTCATCACATTGACGGCTCACCTCGACCTTCTGATGTTTCTGAAGACACTTGGAACCAGCTTGATGCCATAGTTCTCAGCTGGATTTACGGTACCCTCAACGAGGATCTTCTCCTCACTGTCATCCAAGTCGGATCATCTGCGCGTGCTGCCTGGCTTCATGTCAAGGGTATTTTCCACGACAACAGCACCGCTCGAGCAGCCGATCTCGAAAGTCTTTTCATCAATGCTCGTTTAGATTCTTTCCCCTCCGTCTCAGCGTATTGCCAATATCTGAAATCATTGGCAAATCAGCTTGGAGATGTCGAGGCCCCAGTTAGCGAACAACGCCTTGTTCTGCAACTTATCAACGGGTTGTCTTCATCATACGACACTGTTGGCAGCATCATCAGTCAGATGTTGCCTCTTCCTTCGTTTTCCGTTGCCCGGAGCATGCTCACCCGGGAGGAATCTCGCCGGAGCCGCCACATGGAGAAGAACCATGCCCTGATTGCAGCCACTACTCCGCGACCGTCCACTGGTGCAGGTCCCGCCGCTGAGCACAATTTGGCTCGTCGAAACCGATAGCGCGGTCGTCAAAATTCCGGCCAAAACAACACAAATCGGCTGCCACCCTGAGCTTTCAACTCAGGTCCGCGACCCATGCAATCAGCGGCCTGGTTCCCGACGGCGCCGTGCGCTTACCCTACTGCCCCGGCATCCTCGGGCGGTCAGATCTTCCCCCCGGCGGCGCAGCCGACTCCACAAGCGCAGGGGTCTGGGCTCTTTTCAAGCCAGCAGCTGGGCCTCGGACCGTTTCAGCCCGCGACTCCTGGGTACTTTGCGGGTCAGGCTGCGGGTCCTGGGTACTTCGCGGGTCAGGCCCTAATTGGGTCTCATCTGGGCCAGCCAATTCTTGGGCCAACTTATCAGCATTTTGGGCCCCTCCAGCAGCAGAGTTTTGGGCCACAGCAGCCCAGTCCACCAGCATTTTCTCCGGCTATTAGCACGACGTCGCTGCAAACACCTTCCGACAATTGGTACATGGACACCGGAGCGTCTTCTCACCTCACTGCAAATCCAGGTATCCTTCGTACTTATTTTAATTCGAGTAATTTATTTCCCATTTATGTTGGTAACAGAAATAATATTCCTGTCATTGGTCACGGTTATGCAATTTTACCCACATGCCCATCTTATCAGCTAAAGAATGTTTTACATACTCCCGACATTGTTAAAAGTCTAGTGTTTGTTCGTAAATTTACTACTGATAACAATGTTAGTGTGGAGTTTGACCCAATCGGTTTTTCTGTCAAGGACCTAGAGTCGGGGAAAATCAAAACGAGATGTAATAGCCTTGGGGATTTGCACCCGGTCACCACCAACACCTTGCCACCCACCACCCTTGTCGCTTCCCAACCACCGTCATGGCATGCTCGATTGGGTCACCTGGGCGATCATGTTTTGGACCAGCTCAAGCGTAGATTTCCGTTCTTCAATAAAGCCACTTGTTCGGCTATTTGTTCTTCTTGTCAAATTTTTAAACATAGACGTTTTCCATTTTCTCCTTCTCATACTGTTACTTTTAAACCTTTTGATATAATTCATAGTGATATTTGGACTTCTCCCATTTCCAGCACTAGTGGGTTTAAATATTATTTGTTGTTTTTGGACGACTACTCTAATTTTACCTGAATTTTTCCTCTTAAACACAAGTCTGAAACCTACCACAAATTCGTGTTTTTTCATACAATGATCCAAACTCAATTCCAGTCCAATATCAAAACTTTCCAGTGTGACATGGGGGGTGAATTTGACAACAACCTTTTTCGTGCCTTTTGTGCCCAAAAAGGGCTTCTTCTACGTTTTTCCTGCCCTCAAACCTCACCTCAAAATGGGAAAGCAGAACGAGCTCTTCGCATACTCAATGACATTACCCGTACATTGTTAACCCATGCATTCCTACCTTATCGTTTTTGGGTCGAATCTCTCCAAATGGCAACCTACCTACATAACATATTGCCATCCAAAGCTATCAATAATCAAACTCCCACTTTTATCTTATATCATCGGGAACCCACATATACACATCTTCGGACTTTCGGGTGTCTGTGTTATCCTAACACCTCAGCCACTGCTCCTCACAAGTTGGCTCCCCGTTCCGTTCCATGCTTATACCTGGGTCCTTCTCCCGACCATAGAGGTTATCGTTGCTTGGATCTTAACTCACATCGAGTCATCACTTCCAGACATGTTGTGTTCGACGAAACAACTTTTCCTTTCGCCACTCCGTCTGGTTTTACCCAACCATCTAACAATGATATACCCTCACCTGATCCTTCACCAATTCTTCTGGATCTTGTTCATCAAATTTCACTAGATACCTCACCCATTCCATCCCCACCATCACCACCTGGGTCCTCGCCCACTTTCAGTCCGCCTACCCAGTCACCTCCTCTACCTCTTCCCCCTCCACCTCCTCGTCACCCAATGACGACACGCCTTAAGGCTGGCATTTCCAAACCTAATCCTCGCTACAACCTTTTGGCTTCTTCTACTCAAGTCTCCCCTCTTCCTAAATCTCCGCTACAAGCCCTACAGGACCCCCATTGGCGTGCCGCCATGAATGATGAGTTTAATGCTCTTATTAAAAATGGTACTTGGGACTTGGTTCCGAGGCCGGCTGGTGCTAATATTGTTCGATGCATGTGGCTAATTAAGCATAAGTACAGGTCTGATGACACACTTGAGAGGTACAAAGCCCGTCTGGTGGTTAACGGTAAGTCTCAACAAGTCGGAGTGGATTGTGATGAGACGTTTAGTCCCGTGGTTAAACCGGATACCATTCGGCTCATTCTCAGCATCGCCGTCTCTCGATCGTGGCCTATTCACCAGTTCGACGTGAAGAACGCTTTCTTACATGGGGATTTGCATGAGACTGTTTATATGCATCAGGCTCCTGGTTTTTCGGACCAGCGTTATCCAGTCCAGGTTTGTCTTCTGCACAAGTCTCTCTACGGGCTAAAGCAGGCACCCCGAGCTTGGTACCACCGTTTTGCTACTTATCTTTCCAGGATTGATTTCCGTGGCAGTCAGAGCGATCACTCGCTCTTCATATACACCTTCCGGAATGAGACAACATACTTGCTCTTATATGTTGATCACATCATTCTCACCGCCTCTTCTGATGCCCTGCTTTGCCTCACAGCATTGCTTGGTGCTGAGTTTGCTATGACGGATCTCGACCCTCTGAGTTACTTTCTTGGTGTTTCTGTGACTCGATCCGAGTCAGGCCTTTTCTTGTCTCAACAGAAGTATGCCAGGGATATCATTGATCGCGCCAAGATGACTTCGTGCAAGTCTGCTACTACACCCGTGGACACCAAGTCAAAACTTGCTGCTGATGTTGGGCTCCCTCTAGCTGATCCTTCAGTTTACCGTTGTCTTGCGGTGCTCTTCAGTACCTCACCTTCACGAGACTGGATATTGCTTATGCCGTGCAGCAAATTTGTCTTTTTATGCATGACCCTAGGGAACCACACTTTCAGGCTCTCAAGCGGATTATCCGGTACATCCAGGGTACTCTTGCTCTTGGTCTTCATCTTCAGGCATCCTCTACCTCAGCCCTCACTGCTTACTCAAATGCGGATTGGGCTGGCTGCCCAGACACTCGTCGGTCTACTTCTGGTTATTGTGTGTACTTTGGTGACAATCTCGTTTCATGGTCTTCCAAGCGCCAACCCACTATCTCCAGATCGAGTGCCGAGGCTGAATATCGAGGAGTTGCTAATGCTGTAGCTGAGACGTGCTGGTTGCGCAACTTACTTTGTGAATTGTGTGTTCCTCTTCAGCGGGCTACTTTGGTCTACTGTGACAACATCTCCGCCGTGTACCTTTCGTCTAATCCGGTACACCATCAACGTACTAAGCATGTGGAGATTGATATTCACTTTGTTCGCGAGAAGGTGGCTCTCGGACAAGTTCGTGTTCTTCATCTTCCATCGGCTCATCAGTATGCTGACATCTTTACGAAGGGATTTCCATCACCTTTGTTTCTAGATTTTTGTTCTAGTCTTTGCATTCGCTCTGCTCCTGTTTCGACTAAGTGGGAGTGTTAGTAAATAGAATATTTACTGAATATTAGTTAGCATATTTAGAATATATTCTTTCTGTAATTATCTGTTATATTAGGTAATCTAGTCGTACAGACCTCTATTTATATGAATGAATATAGAAAGCTCAGATGAGCAATTCAGCCATTCAGTATTGCATTCTAACACAAGGATCGACATAGGTGGGTTCCCGTTTATTTCAAGGATCAGTTTTGGGCGGGAATGTCTAGCACCCAAAGAAGTGAGGGAATGAACAACTTTTTCAAGCGTTTTGTTAATGTGGACACAACACTCCAGACTTTTGTAGAGCAATATTCCCGAGCACTTACAAAGAGAGCAGATGATGAAACAAGAGAGACTCATGATTCCATCTATAGTCCATATATATGTGCGGCAGAGTTTAGCTTTGAGCAAATGTTCCAAGCTCTGTACACGAATAGAAAATTTCATGAATTTCATAAACAAGTCTTGGACATGATGTATTGCAATGCGATGATACTCCAAGAAAATGATATGAGAATTGTGTACGAGGTGAAGACGGACAAGGTTTGGCAGGGGCGGACGAAAAGACGATGTTTCATTGTGACCGTGCAACGCGAGCCATGAGACTTAAGATGTGATTGCAAGAACTTTGAATTTCGGAGTATTTTGTGCTGTCACATGCTTCAAGTGTTCAACGTTGAAGGGAGACAGAAGGTTTCCTAAAAATTCATTGTGGATCATTGGAGAAAAGACTTGTGCAAAGATTACACCACAGAGACATGTTATTATGCTGATCAATTGAAGAGTATCCCTCCTGAAAAGACACGTTACAATCTGATGGAACAGAGGTTCCAGAAACTTGCATCTAAGGCGATGATGGATGAAAACTCTTACAACAAAGTATTGGAGATGATGAACAAGTTATGCTTGGAGTTGAAGCCCGAGCATGATCTTCCTCCCAGATTGACAAGAGATGATGCAGGTAACATTGTGAAGCAATGGGGGTCTCGTAACAAATCCAGGACTAGACAAGCGGGTGGTGGTTCGGCTGATAAAGGACCCCGTGACCCCATAGACCGGAGAAAAAGGGGGAGAGCACCGAAACATCGTGCGGGCTACCAAGTGGACAAGAAAATAGAAAAAAAAAAGAATTTCCAGAATGCAGGCTTGGGATTTGACGATGAAGTTGATTGAAAGTTTTTGAGGATGATGATGGGCCTAGGAAATAAAAATTACTTGTTGGGTCTAATCAAAATATTGTTTATCGGTGTCTAGTTTTATTTCATTTGGGTCTATGAAAATATTTTTGTTATCTGGATTGATTTGTGACATTTTTCTGATTCATGTTGTGTCTTTTCCAGTTCTGGGCTTTTGAGTTGGAATTTTAAACAAGATTTTGGCAACATTAAAGATGATTGAACTTTTTGACAGTCAGAATAAAGATATGATTATTTTGTGCTTGTGATTGCTATGTCTTCACTGTGATTGATGAACTTGATTGAATGAATGCCTTATTATGCAGGATCTCGAAGAAACCTGGGTCTGGAACCTCCATTAACTGGGCTACCCCTTGGCAGCGGGAAACAGTGTCGTAAGAGAAAGGAAATGACCAACGTCATTTGGATACAGATTCTGGGCAATCGAGTGACGATTCGGAATATGTGACTAAAGAAGAGGTTGAGGAATCAGATGATGAGTCAGATGGAGAGGAAGAAAATGATGAGTTTGTTGGTGATGAAAAGGTGAAGCAGAAGATGCCAATCAAGGTCTCTAAGCCTCGGATGAGAGGTTGTGTCTCTAAGACTCGGATGGGAGCTGATCAGACCAAGGATCAAAAGAATGATGGTCCAAAATTCAAGCCAGTGTGCAGCCCTCACTCTGTCTATTCCGTTGTGCGAGAACTGAGGGATAGGCAGAAGGAGACAGTCCTGGAAACAGGCTTTGGTAGTCTCATGTCGATGCATCTTGAAAAAATGCCCAAGGCTATGACACAATGGTTAATTGATCTATTTAATCCGATCAACCAAGTCCAGTATAGTCAGCCAGGAGGAAAGGGAGAGCCGTTGTTTGAGGTAACTTGGGCCGATGTGCGTGACATATTTGTATTGCCACATAATCGTGCCAAGCAAGTTGTCCCCATCAGAAGAGTTACCAGAAATGTTGCTGAAATAAGAAAAAGATGGTCAGATGAAACTAATGGCGGCCTTCTGGAATCTGATGGCGTCGTCAACAAACCGAATGGTAAGGAGTGGTGTCCTGCCTTTACTGATGAATGTGGCTAAAATCAGGACCTATGATTGGTGTGAATTCGTCATGGACCGATTGTGCACTGCAATACAACAGTGGCAGATTAATAGTGAGGGTGGCAAAAATCAAGTGCATCTCGGAGGGTGCATTCTAGTCTTGCAATTGAGCTACCTCCATCCATTTCAGTTTAGAGGCCATTTCATTCCAAGGGAGTTGATGATGAAACTGGGACTTTCCTATAGATGAATCTTCTCCCTGTCATATGAACTTGCACAATGTGAACGGAGGTCAGACAGGCCGGGTTAAGCCCGCGTATGCTCCGACGTCTAATTAGAGAAGGTCTATTAGATCGGAGAATCATTGTTAATAGGTAGGAGCACGACGGTGCTACAGTCCTCAGGACCGTCTTTGGGCCGGTGCTAGTTCCAGGCCAGATTGGGCTTCTCATATGGGCCGCTGACTTAGACTAATATAGGGTCATATTTATCAAGTCCCCCTAGTCCATGTATATTGCCGATGTGCGATATGTATTGGACTAAGGTCTGACAGAATTGAATGGTATTCGTTTTCCTGGTCTGTTCGAGCAGACAATGGAACCGTCTGGGCTGAGGCGCGCGGTTCAAATTTTACGTCGCTCTCTCGCGTTCAACTATCTTGGTTGCAACGTTCGTGGTGGGCCCAGAGGTGTTTATTGGCATTAAAACTACCGCCCGTCTCCTTTCTCAGCACGCCATCGTTTATAACAAAAAAAGGGGCAAAAAGATAACTCTCATTCCCTTCTCAGATCCGACTTCCTTTCTAAGGTAAAACCCCCAAATCTTCTCTCTGAAATCTCTCTTTTATTTCTTCTTTCAGTTCCGTAGATTAGGGTGAGTACCATGGACTCCGTCCGATCTGCTACCGCTGACGAAGATGTCGTCTTTGCGCGGGAGCTATGCCGCTCTGTCTGCGGGCTCACCGTCGAAGAGGCTGAGTCTAAGGTCCGTCTGCCTCAATTCGGCCAAGATACGGTTATCGATGCCCGACGGGTTTATCCCGGTTTATTGTGAATACCTTTTTGCGTGCGGGCTTCGCTTTCCCGTATCGCCTTTCTTTAGGTCAGTTCTGCGATATTTTGACGCCCCTCTGCCTGCCCTCTCTCTGAACTTTGTTCGAGTTCTGATTGGATTCAAGGTCTTGTGCACTTTGCGCAAGGTCAAGGCTACTCCCCAACTGTTCATAGCCTCCTTTATCCGGTCAAGATACGGTTATCGATGCTCCCGACGGGTTTATCCCGGTTTATTGTGAATACCCTTTTGCGTGTGGGCTTCGCTTTCTCGTATCGCCTTTCTTTAGGTCAGTTCTGCGATATTTTGATGCCCCTCTACCTGCCCTCTCTCCGAACTTTGTCCGGATTCTGATTGGGTTCGAGGTCTTGTGCACTTTGCGCAAGGTCAAGGCTATTCCCCAGCTGTTCAGAGCCTTCCTTTATCCGGCCAACATGAGCGGCGGAGGGGGCTGGCTTCAATTGAAAAGCCGTGAGAAAATGCTGAAATTGGTCGATGACCGGCCAAAGAGGCACGATTGGAAAACTCGTTGGGTTTTCGTAGAGAATGAGTTGGTTTTTGGCGAGGGTCCCGAGGACACGACAGTTCCGATCCTGCCTCTGGCGATTCGTGGCAAAACTCCTCTTTCGGCTGAGGCATCGCGTCTAACTCCCCAGATTTCGAAGGTGGGGTTTCAAAGCTATAGTTATTCCATTCTGACTGATGACAGGGTCCTTCGGGCCGCTAACATGCCTTACTACGTAGATCAGATTCCTGATGAGGACTTGGGTACTTGCCTTCTTCATCTCTTTTCTAAGTTTTTGACAATGGTCCGGCCCATTGGCCGTTCCTTGTGCTAACTGTGCCTTTGCTTTCTTTTTTGCAGGTGTGGGCGCTATGAGGAAATCCCTGTAGTCCCTGATCGGAGAGCTGAGCGCTATGCCGCGGCCGCGTCAGGTCTTAGACAGATCAAAGAAGAAGGATCTGATGCTGACGATTCCCTAAACCTAAAGAGGCCGATGAGGATTTGGCCGAAAGCAGTGTGGACAGATGCCGAAAGGTTAAGCTCGAAATCGAGGAAGTCAAGGCGCATCGGAAGTGCCAGCGGACCGAGGAGATATACGAAGAGGATGTGGCGCAGTCCCAGTTTGAGGACGGGTTGCTGCCTCAGTTCCCAGGTCAGATCACACAATTGCCCGTCGAGTCCATTGATGGAGATGATCTGAAGGTTATCGAGTCCACGAGGGACCTTTATGCAAATAATAAATGTATTTAGGAGTCTTCCTTTTGGTCCTTGACTTCGGGTTCCACACGAACCACTGCAGAGATCGCCGAGTTGATCCCGAGTCCACTGTAATTTCTTGCTCGTTGCGATTATGAATCTTGCAAATTAGGAAGCAAAATGTAATCGGAATCGGAATCAGATTAATAGATCTGAACCGATGTAGACTACACTGCAGCAATAATAATAACAACAACGAGTCAGAGGCGAAGGCGGAGACACGGCGGTCCGGCGCCGATAATTACGGGTCAACTTGAGCTGCGAATCCGGTGGATACTTTAATTCCAGCGGCAGGGAGTACACCAATGGGCGGATCTATCGATCGGAGCCGTCAACCTGAATGAGATGAATGAGAAAATAGTTGCAGAAGCAAATTCAACCTGAATGAGATGAAGAAGATGACCAGCTGTCATGTCTTTTTATTTTTTTAATAGTTGCGATTATAAGAGTTTTTTTATTTTCTTTTTTATGATTAAAGTAGTACCCAAACGCTCGTTATCAGGGTTGGTTGAAACTCTATGGATGATAGTAAAGCCTGCTTTTAAGCCATCTTTATTCATGGGCTTGTCAACATGAACATTTGGCAAAATAAGTGAGAGATGGGCCCACGTGATTGTAGAATCCATCATATTATTAGACCAATAATCTTGAAAAAAAAATTTAATGGCCACAACAACATTTTTTGAACTTTCGGGCAACATATGTAAATATTTTTTCTACCACCCACATTGACCAAAAAAACCTTAAAATGGTAATTTCACATTTCGTGAGCCTTCAATTAGGTTTCGGACTCCTAAATTTTGAAATTCGACGCTTCCAACATTCTTGGAGGGACGTAGGTGAATAAAGTAAAAAGTTTGTATGAATGCCGAAATTGAAATCCGCTTGAAGGAATTTCTAACAAAAATCCTAACAACTAATATTGTACTTTAATACTATCAAATTTTAATTCGAATTACAACACTAAAGAGTCAATGGGTTAATCTCTTGAACCCTTGTATCGTAACTAGTAAACACTACTAGTGAGCACTACTGATTTGTTCTACACCACCTATTTCTGCATTTCAAAAAAAATCAAAAATTTGCACGAGCCCTAATTATACTATATTAGGAAATAATATTGAGTTGAAATTTCACGAATGTCCTTAATACGTTGAAATTTATTTTAAATACAAGTTTGACTATTGAAAACTCAAGGTAACGGGTGATTTACGCTCAGTTTGAAGTGTGTATTTGTCAAATAAGCGATGTAATATGTACCTTAACATTTGCTTGTACTAGATCAGGTATGGGTTGGCTAAATTTTAGTGGAAAATCTTGAATATATTGATTATTTAAACATGCACATCAGTTAAAAAAATGAAAATGAAAATTACAATTGGTAAGGTTTGAATTCGGGTGGGATCCAAGATTTCCAATATTCTGACAAATAGTTCTAATACAAATTTTTTAATTTTTTGGGTTACGAAATTAGGTGTTGTAGAACAAATCTATAGTATTTACTAGGTAAGATACAAATCTTGTAACGATGAACATAGTGATTCTGTATTACTGAATTTTAGATCGAATTTAATGGTGTTGATGTAGAATATTAGTTGTTAGTATCATTATCATATAAGTGAATCGATTTATTTCATTAATAAAGAAATCGCATTATTAAGAGTTAAATGACTTTGTTTTATTATAAACAAAGTAAATATATTTTAATAAATCCTGCAATCATATTTATAGTTTACATACACATATGTTGTTTAATTTGTTTATTTAAAATTTCTTAAATCACTAGGGTTTAAAATGAAAATTAAGGAATTTGATTGATGATTTATCATTATTAGTATTATTTAAAAGAAAATTCTTATTTACCACTCATTTGATTAGGCCCAATGCGGTTCTTGATAACCATATTCCTTACATTCCAGCCCATCAAGAGGAGGTGAATACTGAATACTATGGACCATTCAGATCGAAATTTTGGCCAAGTCGTACTTCATTTTCACAAATCAAAGGTTTATTTTAAATATTCGGAAATAAAACCTTATATTTGCCACATGGGTCGTCTTCCCCATTACTTTCTGCATCTGACTTCTTCCGGCCTGATGTCGGCACGGTGTCGCCGTTTCGATTACCTGGTAGAATTGATGGGACGCCATTCCATTGCTTAGGAAACGCCGTACCGACATCACAGTTATTTGAGTTAATACCAGAAAATTTGTCATCAAATAACAGTGTGGGTGGCTCCGTGACCGAATCTGTTTGGGCTTCGCGTCTTTTCCATTTCACCACTGGTTGCGGGGTTGTTTGCCATTTGATTGCGAGGTCCGTTTGGGTTCTCCGGCACCGGTTCCGATTCACGGCAGTTGCAGGTTCTCCTGCCCCGATTCAAGGTGGCCTCAGTTTCTCTGGTCCGATTTTAAACGGCGTTGGTGGAGTGACTCTGTCCCTCCGAGTCCGAGGCTAGTGCGGTTTGTTTCTCCGCCTCCGAATCTAAGCGGGTTTGGACGGTGGTGATGGACTTGGCCGAGTTCGGGGGCGAGTTCGGTTCCGTGTTTTCCACTTACCAATTAAATGAAAACAGTACATAAATTTTCCGAGAATTGAAAAGCAATATCTGATAATCTAATGGGTCATATGTATATTTGAATTGGAAAAACTAAATGGGGGCATATTCGTCTCATCATGTTAAATTTGGTCCTGCACTAGTAAACCTGTCCTGCAAATAGAACTCCTCTATCTTTACACTGCCATCACAAATCTCTGTCAAACCTAGCAACATAACCGAAAACCCCACCAAAATATCTACCCATCCTTCACAAACCAAACCCCCGAAGTGGTGGGGAAATCAAGAACAAGCCTACGCAAACTATTTCCACACATTATCTGGGTAATCCAAAGTACTCCATGATAGCAAACTATATGTCCAAGTGGGAAACCTTTGACACAATCCTTAGTTCACATCTCATAAGGAATATTAAGGATTCCATAAAAAGTAGAGCTCAAAGTATAGATATGACACCACCAATAAGTATACATTTAATTAAATTTCTGCAATACCAAAACCAA
Source organism: Cruciata laevipes (assembly GCA_963678965.1). Taxonomy (NCBI): domain Eukaryota; kingdom Viridiplantae; phylum Streptophyta; class Magnoliopsida; order Gentianales; family Rubiaceae; genus Cruciata; species Cruciata laevipes. The sequence continues at coordinate 4,626,779 of OY787639.1, forward strand.
CCATAACTGAATAGACAATCACATGCAGAGAAATTTAACAAACTTAAAGTAAAATAGAAACAATTAAAAAGTGGATGAAATGAAGTTCTCACCTTCAACCTCTGTCGCGGGATCAAAACTGGTCGTCGATTGGAACCAAACCACATCACCACGGGAATTAGAAGACGATGCCGCCGCCGTGGAAAATTGTCGTCGGCGGGGTTGCAGGAGTAGGTCGGGCGGTAAAGCGGTGGAAAATTGGGGATATGACTTCGTCCGCCAAAGGGATTGTTTTCGTCCGCCAAAGGGGAAGCTTATCAGTATAGCTATTTGTTATTTATGGCTTACCCCCTGTAATTAAGTGAATATTAAAAATTCTACCCATCCATTATTTAAGTCATATATTAATAATTCATGACACCCCAAAACTTTGTCTATTTGCAGTTTGCTGATCTATAAATTGTAAATCCATAATACTAACCCTGATTAAATTACAATTCTAATTTAACTTTGTATCTTAAATTTCAATCATGTTTAATATATAATTGATAAGATACACTCCAATTCTTTTAACTTTTTCAATTAATTTTTTTAAATTTTTTTACTGTTACAAATATTATTATATAATGAATTTAGAAGACGATGAACGATTTATGACGATGAATCATATTTTAGGATGCTTTTTCTTTCTATTTTCCATCTCCGTTCTCGGCACCTAATATAATTTTCGATTACATTTAAAAATTAATGGGGTTTGAGAGATATCACAATTACCACCTCTAGAATTAGAGCCAGTCTGATTTATATATAAACTGGCGGTCTAGGGTTTTGGCTTTGTGCCAATAAGCTAGTGTGTGTGATGGTGATGAGCTCACAATGACGGTTAACTCTATTATGATTTATGAGTATGATCTTAATTATTTGATTGTTCAAGTCCTTCAATGTGTTTTGTAAATTGCCCTGGCTTGCATAGTATTTATCAGTCATGGACATATATATGCTAAGATGTGTTCTCCTTGGAAGTTTTATGATTAGCTTTTCAATTCGTACCCTATTATTTTGTTGTATTTGTGGTGTGAATTTACAGATTTTTCTAACATTATAGAAACCAGATCATATCCGATCATGTTTGAGTTCAGTTTAGTAGAGCAGAAAGTAAACTCTAGCGAGTAGGGCCTTAGTTATACATTGTTGATTATGTAGTTAGAATCTTATATTTTCCTCGTTGACTGGGAAGATAGAATCTCTTTGTAGGTGACATTGTTAAACAATTGTATCTATAAATACCAATTTATTAATTATGTTCATGAAAAGTTATTAAACAGTAAATGTAGAACTTAAGCCGTGAGTTTTTAACAAGTCCTAGTCTCCACTAACTGACCGACAACATAATTCTAATGTCTTCTTCTAGTAGAAAAGTCTATCAATTGTTCGAGGAAGAAATATTCAATGATCTCTCCCACAACAAAAACCGGTATGAGAGACCATAATTCTATGATACCAGACCCAATATCGGATAATCCAGCCATCTATAAACGCTTGGAAGCCTCAACATCTTCCAGAAAAAAGTGCACACCACAACTCGTGCAAATCTTGGAAAATCCTCTCAACGCTCTTAAGATTCCAAATCATCCAAACAACCTACAAGCTGCAAGCTCCAAGTAAAGCACAACACATAACATCATCGCAGGCGCAATGAGCCAGATCAAGAACCTTCATAGCTAACTTTGCTCTTCGGTATAACACCAGATAAATCCACCAAAATGTTGGTCCATCTTTCACAAACCAAAAGCCCGAATAGATGCAAAACATATCGATTTGTGAACATAACAGATGGCAAGTATTCACATGTAGTCCAAATGATGAGGTTATTAGGATGGTAGTTGGACCTGGAGCTAGAGTGCCGAACACAACGGATCCCGCGAAGCCATGTGAGAGAATGTTTACATTTTAACAACTTGCTGATCAGCGATTCATACTCAAACTCTCCAATCTCTGTCTGCTCAAAGTCAGTATGTGCACCGGAAAATAGGTTTCCTTCGACTCGATATGCTCAACACTGGATTGTTGTAGTTGTTGTATATTGACGACGACGACGATTATGGTAATGGCTTGATCACGGAAATTTTGACGAGCAAAAATGTGCAGTTTAATACGCTTAGACTCTTGAAACTGAACTTGACACTGGGAGTAGGCTTGAAGTTGATCCCGAATCCGGTCCTGAATCATTGATGTTTCCGACCGTGTCTCTCCTAAAATATCTCATTATAAATCAACCATATATATGAGTGATTTGTTATTCCTGATATAAATTTCTCAACGTGTTTATGGTGCTGTAGATATTGCAGTTTAATCATTGATTTAAAATGGTAGATTATGATTGAATGTGAAAATCTCTTGTTAACCGGTTCATGATTCTCGTTGGTGGTTAGATATATACCTGAGTGAGTACTACAATTTTATTGAACATGTTATTTGTAATAAGTTAATTAGTCCAAAAAGCATTTAATTTGATTAATCTTTAATTGTCTTTTGGACGATTTCCAACATTAAAGAATAACAGTTTCACTTTGAGGCATGAAATATTCTTAATTCAACAATCAGTTATGCATTGCCTAGTGGTTGTTAGTCATTCCACAAGTAAATAAATAAATAACCACAAAGAACAACCCTATCCTCGTGTTTACTTTCTGTTTCCCCTCTTGTTCGTTTTTGTTTGTATCATCTCAACTCTCAGTATATAATTCTTACGAACAATGAACAAGACAACATTCCCCGAATCCCCCTTTCTTTACGTGTCATAAAAAGCTACCCAGAATTTATATGCCAAATATTGCATGATTGTCATAGATGCATGCATATATAAACTATTTTTCCTTTACAGTTTACGATGAGTTTAAACTATGCATAAATCTCAGTGTCTTTTGTTAGCTTGAAACTGATTGAATGCTTTGTTTTAATGGATACGTTCTTCTCCTCCTCCTTGGAGACAGAATATTGTAGTTTTTTTTTAAAAAAATTAAAAAATGTTTTCATTTGATTTAAAATTGATGACCAGCCTTTTCAGGGTCCATGCAAGACCATGGTATAGGACAAATGTCAAGGAATTAATTTCTCAGAGCACATTAGTGAGTGTCATTATCATTAATTAAACCAAGTTAATTTATCCATCCTACAAAGATACACTAATCCAAAATTCCAAAATCAAGGGTTTCTACTTTTCTTGGGTTATTTTTTTTAGGGTTTGTTATATATTATTGAGAAGACTAATAAAACTAAAATGAAATTAAAATCAATATTTTTACAAATTAATAATAAGACTAAGGCCCTGTTTGCTAGAGTTTATTTCTAGATTAGTTCAGTTTAATTCAATTCAGTTCAGTTCAATGAAGCGAAGTGAAATATAATTTGATGAAATTTAGGTTAATTCAGTCACGTTGATACTTTTTTCAGTACATTAAATTTTACTTCAGTTCGGTTCATTTCGGTTCAGCAAGAAATAAACTCTAGCAAACAGGGCCTAAATCATACAAGACTATATCAATACATATTTGTACTAAATTGAATGGAACGGAACTGAACTAAAGTTATTTTTATATAAATTTTGTGGAAGAATTATATGCATAAAAAGTGAAGTCAAATTTTGAATTAAGATTTTGGTTTTTTCTTAAGGGATTTTTGTGCTCGGTTTGTTCTTAGTGAGTAATATTCTGCTCCCTTTAGCTTTACAGAAAATGCGTGTTTCTTTTATACTTGTTTGTCAAGAAATTTTTTAACCCTTATTTTCCTGGCCGCCAGCGTAAGCAATGCCTTTTGCTTGGAAGCTTGTTAATTGTACGTAGCTTATCTGTAATCCCTTGGGATTTCTTGTTTGGAGAAATTCTCTTCTGTTCATTTCCTAATTCTTTATGCAACGCTAAAAAGTACTAAAAAACAACAGCAAAACATGAATTTTTGCAGAACATTCATGCGAACTCTGATGAACATGCTCACAGAATTTCTCGGACTTGCACAAAAACCCAGAGAATGTGAATGTTATCCAAACTAGGTTTTCCAAATCGATTTATAATTAACTTTTTTTTCTAGGGCAAAGGAATGTGAAAACTTTGATGCTTTGAAAAGGTAGACCATTCTCAATTGATATATACGTACTAAGGACAAATATTGATCTTCTCACTTTTAAATCCGACCTTTTAAATATTAACCATGATCATTCAATATATTATGTATTGCTGATCTCACTTTCATATATGGAAAATTCTCATTTGAGACCTGTGTCAAATGAGACCAAAGATTATATGAAACTGCTATTGATTGAATTTGTCGTTGGTGAGCTTTAAACCCGCGGAATTCCTTGATTGAATTTGTCGTTGGTGAAATTGGACAAGGAAATGATCAAGAAAATTGACCGAAAGATCAAGCAAATTGAACGAAAGATCAAATTAACTAAAAAATCAAGGCAAAACAAAAATACTCAAGGACATTGATTGAAAGATCAAACAAACTGACTAAAAGATCAAGCAGAAACAGTAAATGCTCATTCCCCTGGTCTCCACAAGGACAGGTCTCACCTAAGACTTTCTCATATATGGCTCATTTTCTCACATTCAAGACTGATCTCTTACATGCATGATTATTCAGCGAGACCTGAAAATTTGTCTTAAAACAGATATCATGCTCAAAACATTTCCTCCATATAAGTTTTGGTTTATATTCTTATTTTCATCCATATTCTTATTTTTAGCTGACCTGAAATGAACTAAAGTAAACTGATCTAAGTGTAGCTAAATTGAAAATACGATTGGCTGAATCTTTTGACTCTTTGGTTAGTGTTGGATATTTTAAATGATTGTTTTTTTTAGTTTTAGGGCCACATTTCATTATATTGGAAGGGAATACCTACCAGTTCTAAGCAATGTCAACAAGTTCTTAACAAACCATGACAATTTGCTTACCAAACAAATAGGCTTTCCTTAATTTTGTACCAAAAAAGTCAGCGAAACTTATATAATTTGCATCCTTTATTCTAAAGTTTTACAACTGTGTGTCAATAGTTTTTCTTAGGCGGAGTCGTTAAAGTTGGCTCTCCTGAAAAGTAACATCAAGGTTATATATACTAGCGCTGTCATTCCATATCTAATCATCAATGATTAATTAACGACTCGATATCAAATTCTTTGAAATTATATTATAACTTATAAATGAATTTATGGGTCGTCGAGATTGTCTAGTCTAGTTGCGATGATTAGAGGTGAAGTTGATCGGCCTAGCTATCTCTCTTTGACGGGGGATTTGATAATGGATCGGGCTCTTGCTCTATTACATGAGATGAGACTAGATGATTGGTTATACTATAGTATTGCTTCAGATTTCGAGATTTTCTCTATTTTTATGTAATATATAGAGACGAACCAATATATTTTTTTACGGGGATGGATTTTTCCTCTACCAATTGGTTGGATCGCATGTGCGATGATTTATTTCACGAGCGATGTCTTTGATTCAAGTCGCGGATTCAGTCCAGATTTTAGGTTTTACAATCGACGACACTTTTTTGGATCGCTAGACATATTGACGCTCTTGTTAGGTTGATTGACTTTTTATACGTAGTTTTATTTGTCATCTGATACTAGACGCTTGCTACTAGTGTAAAATGAAAATGAAATAACATATGACCCCTTTATTAAATATAATCCAAGCACTAAAACTCCACAAATCCCCTAAGCAAAACTAGATGGCCGGGTAGGAGTTATATCACTCACTATGCCCGAATAGTATGAGCTATATACATATCACTATGGCCATATTAGAATTTTCTTGCATAATGAATTTATTACGACTTTCAAATCACATAATTAGCAATAATTTAGATATTTTGGTAGACCCAATGACCCAAAATGTAAATGAAATTGTACCACGAAAGATTTTCCACATTCTATCAAGCCTTCTTGAGCACATCATAAGTTTGAATTATAAGTACCCTACAGCTATATCCCTCCAAATTAAACAAAGATTTCAGGAAGATCAAATTCTGATTATTTCATTTCAATCACTTAATTATTTTTTGATCATATCATATCAATATTGAACCATGTATCAATCTGTAAATCACTTCAACTAATCACGAGGGAAGCTCGATCGAAATAAATGATTAAAACTTCTCCATAAAGTTCATGTCGATCCATTACCTAAATGTCAACCTATATACATGATGGTATAATTCAATTAACCTATTGGAGTACACTCTATATTGATTACTATACTCAATTTATGTACATCACTAGTAGATTTTGTGGATTCAATTTCCTCCTATAATTTTCAATTAGAGACTCAAACATATAAGAAGTCAAATTTATAAGCTGAAGTCAAATTATAAGAGACGCATGGATCAAATCAAAACCCACATTAATATTCTGAATGAAATAAATACAGGGAAATTTAAACAAACCGAAATTCCTCAAAGGATTTATTAGGGTTTCCATGGATACATAACATGCAATCCGAATGAAACCATCCAATTAATGTCTCTCCAATAGCTACGTACCTTAATTAATTTACAAATTGAAGGAAAAAAAAAATGTACACAAATGAAATCATGACGATGATGCATGTTCATAATCATAGCCCATGGTACCTCAACTCCTGATCATCGCTACCACAATCTTCTCGCAGGTGAAGAGCAGGACTCTCGAAACCTGAATTGACAACGTTAACCGGCGCCGGAACAACCATAGAGCTCATCATCTCCGACCACGAATTGACATTATCCCCGCACAAGAACTCCAGTCCATCCAGTTTCTGAGGATTGCTGTACATCATCTCCTCGATCTCAGCCTGAAAAGTACTGCTGCTAGCCACATTAACGTTGTTGTACTGTGCTGCTTCCTGTAAATCCACCGGACCAGCATTCGACAGCATGCTGATCTGCTGATGATCATCGTAAAACGGCACCACCGTTGTCACAGTCGAATCGTCGGCGACGGGATTCACGTTGTACTGAACATGATCATCTTGATCATCGGAAAACCTTCCTCCGAGTTTGATCAGCAGCTTTCTGATGGACGCGTGATCGTTAAACCTCGGTTCCTCGTTTGAGTACGGTATCGGAGGAAGCTCCGGCCAGTAAGGATTCTGGTTCAGGTGGTCGGAATTCGAGGTAGAAGAAAGCATGTTAATGTAGCCGTTAATATCAATGCTGCCATTAACGTTATTCTGATGATCTCTCTCCTTCAGCTTCTGGCTGGCGGCTAAGCCGCTTCTTCGAGCCGCGTGCTCCTTTCTCTGCTTCCCCAGCAGCTTCTTCTTCAGCCGCGTGTTCCAGTAGTTCTTGATGTCGTTGTCGGTTCTTCCCGGAAGCTGAGCCGCGATAATCGACCACCTGTTTGAGCCGATCGAGAAAATTTAACTAAATAATTATTTTTGTAAATTAAACTAAATTATTGTTCTTATATGTTATTACCTGCTTCCTATGCTGATGTAGAGGCTGCAAATGATGTTGTCTTCTTCCTCGGAGAATCCTCCATGTTTGATGTTGGGACGAAGGTAGTTTAGCCATCTAAGACGACAGCTCTTTCCACATCTCTTTAGGCCTAGTTTTTTTAGTCCGAAAAAACACACTCAGTAAAATCACACACACACGCACATATATACATACATATATATATATATATATATATATATATATATATATATATATGTATATATACACACATACGTATATAAGCATAGGGTTAATTTCAGAAAAGGTACCGATTTTCTGAGGCAGGGCGATCCAGTTGCCGCCGGTGCCGTGCTGCTCGATGTAGGACTTGAGCTTGGCGTCTTCTTCGGGAGACCAGGGCCCTTTCTTGACATTGGCTTTGTCGCAGCAGGGTGCTCTCCCCATGATCTTCTTATTCTCTCTCCTCTTCTTATTCTTCTTGAGGTTTATAAGTCTAGTGTGTGACTGTGTGAGAGAGAAAGTTCTAGAGAGAGAAAGCTCTAGAGAGATGGGTTAATGGAGAGAATAGGTGGAAAAAGATGGAAATGTTTGAGGAAATATTTATAGAGATATGAAATGGATTTCAACATAATGTGACCCGGTGGTTTTCTTCTTGTCCTTCTCAAATTCAAGAATCACAATTATTCTCATTTGCACTAATTTAATGTGTATATCATTTTTTACTTTATTAATTAGTATATTATTATTATATATGTTTTGTTACTGGCTTTTGTGACGTTTTAAAGGTTGATAAAATTAGCGTCATGACATAATCGGTCCAAAGTGACCATATATATTCTTTCATCTTCGTGACCTAAATTAATTTGCCGGGTCAATTTACGATCAAAATCAAGGGTTAAATATAATATATACAAATTAATTTATATGTGCCCCGACTCGTATTCTAAAACCATCAATTTTATAGGCATACTAGTCAATGTACATGTGTCTATATATATACACCACCTACAACAAATCGACTTTTGAAAATATTGATAAATGTTAGGCCATGTGTATACTAAAGTTTATTGTCAAATAATTTATTTTCATTGCCTATTTATTTGCCATAATGTTTTTCTTTTACAACGTCTAGCGTCACCGGTCTCAGTCGAGACTAGCAACAAATGTTGATTTTTCCACTTTTAAATATAATTTTTTACCTATTAAATATGATCATTCATTATATCATTCTTGAATTTCTCATTTTCATGTCTGATTCAAAGAATACTGCAAGCATGAATATTTTAATATAAGTTAATTGTATACGTATTTCGATTCTTGTCCCTCTATTTTTACGACCGAAACCGCATGGATATATATATATATATATATATGTGCCCGATAATCCTAAATGTTTAACGTTGGTGGGAAGAATCCTATGCCCGAACTAAACAATTGGTTGAAAAGTCGAAAGTACCATCATGATTTGCTAATAATGATGATCACAAAATTTATCCAAAAAGAACCGCCTCGAAAATGTTACTGTACTTTCAATCAATTGCTTGTGAATACAAAATTCTACGACAAATAAAGAGGATTCTTACGGGTTTCAGACGTACACTCACAAATGCACCATTGATTGTGTCCTAGAAAAAGGATCTCGTTTGCTATCTGTATTGTCGTTTTTATTTTAAGTACAAAATTTTATAATTATTTGAAAATATATTGATTAAAATATTATTAATACTTTTATGTAGTAACATTAAAAAATATAAATTGTTTAGTATATACTAACAAATGTATTTTCATTAGAAACTACTGTATATTGGTAAAATACGATTTGTAGGTAGGGAAAAGCGGGAGCGGAACTGTGAAAGCGCAGGACTGCGATCGTTCCCCAAAATCAACCTAACAATCTAAACTAGAGAAATTGAAAGTTTAGCCTTAGTTCAATTTCATCTCTGGTTCAGTTTGAATTTCCGAGTATTTGTGTCTGATTCCGCCACGCGAGGGAGAAGGACAAAAGCAAACGAAGAAATTTTCCTATAGGGTTAGGTAACCAGTGACCTACAAATATGGAATATATGGTACCCTATAAGGTTCGGGCCGGCGGCTTAGTCAACAAAAAGAAAAACTGTAATTTGATTTGTTGTTTTCGAGTTTGCAGTTTCGAAACAGGGTTGGTTGATGAAACAGAAAGTGTCGCTTTAACGCAGTCAATCTTGCTTCTTCTTCTTCTTCGTCACTGTACTCATGCTACGTCGTCTGCATGCTCAACTGATTCATCGTGCACCTTTAGCTTTCTGTTGGAACATGCATGTACATTAATTTGTCATTTGAAAGATATTCCTTAACTACATAAATTTGTAGCGAGATAAGTGATTAGTTTGTGTGTTTATATTACTCATTTCTCTAGTTTAAACCACACCACTTTTAGTCAACTTTGTCAAACCATGTTTGCTCGTAAAGTGTGGTGCGCTTTGTTTTTGAAATATAAAATATTTATATCATATTAATACATAAAATTTTTATTTCACGGCCAAACATGTTTTAAAAAAGTTGACAACAAAAGTACAAGTTAAAGTGGGACTGAGTGAATATTATTTCATGACATTTTAGTTTCTTTAATCTCAAAGAAACTTATTTACCGGACGCTCCCCAAAATTCGTCTAATAGCCAGATATATTAGTATAGCCCATCGGAAGTTTAGATTTTGAAAAATAGCCTTTTTATAATTCAATTATGTTCCCTCCAAATAAATCTCGCTCCCCAAGTACTTGTCTCTACTTCTACCACTAGTGATATATCTTTTGAGAACTTTATGAAACACATGGCCAAACTAAAATAGCCATTTTTGTCTCGTCAAAAATTAAGGGTCTTGTACATGCATTTTTATAATAAAACGGACCTTAAAGATAACCAAGAATAAAGACTATGGCTACTGAATTTTTGTTCAAAAGTACGTTACAGTTTGTTGATCATGCTACTATATAAAGGTTAAATAATATTTTCGTTTCCTGTTTGAATATAAAGAAATTAAGAGAAATGAAATCTACAAATTTGTAATTTGTTGATGAAAACGAGCCACGGAATTATGATGTTGAAAGTGAAGATTAGCAAACCGGACAGATGTCGCGGCATAGTAAGATAAGATGCAAGACTCCAAGAGGGACTTGAAGTTGGCCACGTGGAAAATGGAGCAAAATATTTTTAAAAATACCAAATCACCTTGTATGATTCTGTTAATGTTATTTGTCAAGTTAACAAAGGCTATGTTTTTCTATCCTTAAGGTTTACTAATAGCACAATTTTAAACTCTAATATTTAAATTAAAAGCATTATAAGTATAAAAATTTATCAAGAGACGTATTTCAATTTCAAATCTAAGGTTTGTTGCAATGTTCCATATATAGGAAGAGTCAAGGCGGTGGAATATGATACAAGAACATTTAATGGTACGACAAGTAAGGTTGTAGTAATAAATAAGGTTCATGCATGAACTTGAAGTTGGGTGCTACAATTACCCAACTATCAACATCTTAGCATATCACAGTCTTGACTTTTAATTTAATTGAACACTCCCTATTTCACTACATATGTTCAGACACACTATATGTTAAACAATGTGATCGATGTTTATGTTCAATTTTTAAAAAAATTGTATATATACTTGCATTTAAACACGGTATGATCATTCTTATTTTACTTACTAGCTAGAGAGTTTTGGGTGAGACCTGTTTTTGTGGAGACCAAGAGACAAGAGATTGAACATTTACCGTTTTTGCTTGATATTTTAGTCAGTTTGATTGATCTTTCAGTCAGTTCTCTTGAGCATTCTTGTTTTGCTTTGATCTTTCATTCAATTTTCTTGATCTTTTAGTCAATTTCATTGATCATTCCTAATCTTTGGTACAATATTGTTATTCCGTACAAATTCATATCGAAACTCAGTCTCGAGTCAGTTCATATGAGCCGGTTGAGCTCTAGCGATACCAACATCCTAAAATCTAACAGCGGCGGCGGCAACTTCAACCGATAATGGTCCTTTATAGTTTATAGTTCTTGATCTCTGTAGTGACATGTCTCAAATGAGAATTTGTATTTACTGAAACCACGTATTATGAGGTGGTGGGAATTATATTAAACTCCCAAGACATTAAAGAATGGCTAATTTAGCCTCAGTTTTACAACTTATCGATTTCAAGATCCTTAAAGAATAAAGTTTATATTAGACTAGTTAATTACGTCATGTGGACATAGGCATTCTACAGATTAGATCTTTAACTAGGTCTAACATAATTTCGACATAGTCAACTGATCGATATCGCGAGCCTCACAATGTGGACATAGGCAGATCAATCTAGCGAAAGGACGAAGAATGTTTCTGCACTCGGCGGTGGCCGGTCATGTTTATTATTTTTCAGAAAAACATGTTGATGTTATGTAATTTAAGTTTGATGTTCCTTGAGACACCTTATTTTTAACTTAACAATTGGTTCTGGTTAAACATGGTCATATTTAACAATAGTACTTAAGATACCGAAACTGCATTGTCATCAGTTCTTTTAACACCACAACTACAAACGAAGGCTAAAAGTTTACAAAGTTTAAGTTCAAACAGGATTTTACAACTAATCAGTCAATCTGCACAAGCCAGCCCTTCTTGTCCTCAACATTGCCACTTTGAATCTCTACTAGCCTGCTGTGAAGCTTCCTCGACACGAGTTCCGGGTGCATCTTGTATTCAATCCTAAGCGAAAACAAACAAACGACGTAAATGATGAACAACACGGTATTGCTCAAACACTGAACTGGTAACAAGTTTTGAGACTTCGCTTTCTTACCTTTTACCATTGTGTGTGATGCTTCCCACGGTAGCAACCCCGACAGCAGTCCCGGTGCAGAATACTTCATCGGCATCAGCTAGCTCGTCTACGGGAATCACACGTTCTTCAACCTGGAAAATATCGATCAAATTTGAAATCGATTCATTAAATCACTAACATGGCCTATTAACCTATGTCATTGATAGGTTTTCTTTACCTGATATCCAAAATCGCGAGCAATGTCCATGATGCTCTTTCGAGTCACCCCTTCGAGGATAGTTCCTGTCCTAGCTGGAGTTGTGAGAACGTTTCCCTGTGTCGGGGAGACAGTTTGTATTACCTTGATGATGAAAATGTTGCAAGAGGAGACTTCCTCGATGTTTCGCTTGTTCACTGAATCGAGGTACAAGACATCGGAAAATCCCCTGCTCTTAGCTTTACGAATGGCTTGCAGCACCTACAGGTTCCAAAAACTGTAAAATCTACTGAACTCCATACAGAATAGCATCTATTAAACTCATCACAACCAAGAAAAAAGGCATTGACAATAAAATCTAGTTATTAAACAGAAAATTTATTCGGTTAACTTACCGGTGCATAGTTTGTGATGCTCTTAATGCCTCCAGCTCCTCCGTTCATGGCACGAGGAGTCTCATCCTCCACGTATAGGTTCAACGGGGCAGTTCCCTCCTGCACGACTTATTGTACAGATTAGGTCTTAACTAGTCAATTCGAGAAAAATGAGGCACTACACAAATTGCAAAGGAACAAAGAAGCTTAAGTGTGTACCTTGAAATAAGTCCCTACAGGCGAAGCATACACAAGGAATGTAACCTCGGGAGATGGCGCTAAACCAAGTATCGGTCCTGTTCCTATCAGCAACGGCCTAAGATACAGCGATCCTTTACCAGGAGGCGGTATCTGCTCCAATTCAAAACAAAACAGTCACAAAAAGACAACTTTTCTTAAAGACATTCCCAAAGAAATCAGAATTGAAGCTGAGCTGAAACGAAACAAGCTAAACTGAAGTATCAGGGAAAAGCAGGAATTGACAAAAAAGACAACTTTTTGAAGCCATTCCTAAAGAAAACAGAATTTAAGCTGAAATGAAGTATCAGGGAAAAGCAAGAATTGACAAAAAAGACAACTTTTTGAAGCCCTTCCTAAAGAAAACAGAATTTAAGCTGAACTGAAGTTTCAGAAAAAAGCAACAATATACAAAAAAGACAACTTTTTGAAGCTATTCCTAAAGAAAACAGAATTTAAGCTGAACTGCAGTTTCAGGGAAAAGCAAGAATTACCCAACGCTTGTTAGCTAGCGCGGTATCCTTCACAGCATCAACGAACTGCTCGATGGAAGGGGCAGGCATGCACATTCTCTCAGCACCAACCTGCATGCGTATCGCATTCTGATCAGGCCGGAACAGAAACAGCCCTCCATCCTCTCTTCTATACGCCTTTGTGCCCTCGAACAATCCCTGTTTCCAAATCATCCATTCAGCTTAAAATGCAATCAAAACCAATGAAATAAATGCATAAACACCATCCTATTCATGTGCATTGATTACCTGCCCGTAATTCAGCACCCCGGCAGAAGGGCTCAGCTCGATGTTTCCATATCGGGAAAGCTGGCCTTGTCGGAAACCTTCATCTTCGCTGCATTTCATGGTGTACATATAGTCCGTCGGCGTGAGATTGAATCCCAGATTATCCCAGTCGATATAAGGCTCATCATCACTGGCAATGATCATATACAAGTTTAGCAAGCACATTAAAGCATGGAAAAAGAACAGTTTTATTAAATTATGCCTAGAAATGATGATTAATTCTTGAATTTGGCAAATGAATCACCTTAAAGAAGATAGTTGCTGCAGAGAAGATGCAGCCTGGGTAGCATAACTGCTTGCTCCAAGCTACAAAAACACACAAAATGGGGTAAAAATACTGATCATTCATTTCCTAATAACAGTGTACTTGCAAATTACTGAAATAGTAGTAAAAAACCTTGTTTAGGTCCAAAATATTACCTAAAACATTATTTTATGCAAGTCTTGGTCTTTTCTACCGATATTTTTTTAATAACTTAATTTAACTTTAACTTACTTACACAAATTGAATATTGAAAAGAATGAGACTTATAGTCGTTAGTCTGTACTAATTTTATTTTACAAGTTGATTTTTTTTTAAATACCATGAGTGTTGACAGGGTTAACTAATCATATACTTGAAAGCAAGAAAATTAAATATTATAAAGACTACGATATTTATGTAATAGTGCAAACCATTAAAAAAAATTCTAAATTATTGTTCTAGTGTAAGCCAGTAATAAATTAGCACATGTATTATTCTTTTTTTATTGGTCAAACTTCACCATAATAGTATTTTCCTTTCACAATCAAAATTATTAACACATGCATAACGCTTAAGCGTGAATTATCTTTCTTTTTTTTTTTTTTTTTTTGAAAATAGCGTGAATTATCTTTCTAATCAAAATATTAATGGAGAACGTGGTGTCAAATTTAGTAAGTAGTGCGCATAGCAAATTTAAAATTATTTAAAATTTAAATTATTTAAAATCAAAATCGAATCACAATTATTTAAAATTTGAATCAGAAACGGAACCAAATCATATAATTTTTAAAAGATTACAATCTTCATTAATTATTTTTTTTACAAAATATCAAAATAAAAACTGGACGGTTTGAATAATAATAATAAAAAAAGATTCCAGCTGCATCTGAAATTAATGCGGGAAAGAAACAACATTGTAGTCAGCAATATTTATGGGCAAAAAAGGATAATAAATTCGGTTACAGCTGAGGTGAAGGTCAGTAGAAATAGAAATATTTGATCCCATTTCATTAATTATTCTCAACCAGCAGCATCAAAAATACGTCGTACTCTCCAACAACCATCTATAATATTATTATTTTTGTTGATATTTTTCTCTATTTTTTCTAATAAACAAATCGCTATTAGGAATTTTAATTTAAATGACAGCATGTGTATAAATAATTTTCTATTTTTCGATTAAACTACTTCAAATTGCATCCACGCCATCCAAATGTATGCCAAATAGTATATCAACCCAAAAAGTCGAAAACATTACTACAAGACAAAAATCAGAAACTGATCGAAACCACTTCATCTCTGTAGAACATTCAATTTTGTATAATAATCAACCAGAATGCGATAACCATAATTTTTTTAGTCAAAAACAGGTTAAAACTAGTGTAAAATGTGGTAAAAACTTGTTCGTCAACTTTCGGGTTCTGTTTTGAGTGATCGGAACAAACAATCTAATGATCGAGAAAAAAGACGATTTCAATCCTTGAATCAATGAAATGAAAAGAGAAATGGGGTTTTTTTTACTGACCTTTGATATGAGAGACGTGAAAGCAGAGGATTTGAACAGATCAGCACCACTTCTCCGGATCATCTTGTCGGAGCTTGATCGGAATAAGTGGCCGGAGCGGCGGGAATTCAGGCGAGTGAAATTGGGTGCATGTCAGGAAATGCCAAATCGAGAAAGATGGGAGAAATGAGGATATGAATAGAACTCATAAATATATATAGGTGGATGATGAGTGCATCTCTGTTAAGTACGTCAACCCCGGGCTAACTCTTCCACGTCAGTTGCCGTTAAAAGTCATTGATTTTTTTTTTCTTTCCTTTTGAGATTTTCAAAATCAGATTTTTAGATTTGGATTAATTAGGATGTTACTATTTGATATTTAAATCCAAGATATGTTTGTGAGTCAAAGAGAAGATATTTACACTTTGGTTCCGAAATTAAAACTTGACTAGTCAAATAATTATAGTGAGCTCGGTTCTCGAGAATTTATCTTAGTTCCATTTTGTTAAGTAAAAAAATAATTTATATTAAATTACAATTATATTTGACTTTTTTCAACTACACATTCAAACCAAAATAAAAATAAAAATAATACTGTCCGTGAATGCAAACGCGTACAATTTCCATTTTGGGTATCGGCCTAATTATGTTAGGCGGAAAGCAAAATGTTGCATTTATGAGTTTTATCAAAATCCATTCTGCAAATTGCTTCGACAAAATACAGATGGAGCTGAACATTTCATTTAGTTCGGAGCTATAACTTTTATGTACTCCATTTGTTTCAAAGAGATTTATCAAATTTTCATTTTGGTCCGTCCCAAAGAGATTTATTAAATTTCCATTTTTGGCAAAAAATTATAATATAAACTATCAACCTTCTCTCACATACTTCACCAACCCTGTCACCCACATCAGCGCCACATCAGATTTCTTAAAAACCGTATCAAAAGGAATTGTACACAAAATAGGGTACGGAAGGAGTATAATAACATTTGAGCTGAATTAAGACCAAGGGACAACCGTAAGTCAGGTGTACAATTCTCAAAGCACTTTTCAATTGTTCTCACCGATCAAAAATTTCAGTCTTGAAAGAAGATCGATCATAAAATTGAGAAGACCAGCAGTAATGCACTAAATGATCATGTTTAATAGGTAAAAGGGTTAAAAGAAAAAAAAAATCAACATTTGTTACTTATCTCAATTGAGACTTTTACAGAATGATCAATTGAATGGGTCGAGTTTAACGGCTCATAATTAAATTATTGGGTCTGCCGTTTCAAATTTATAACGGATTAGGTCGGGTTAAATTTGACAGATCGGATTTAAGACTGGCATGCCTACGAATTCAAGAATGAAATTCCATAAAACTAAATGTCACCCAAATTAACAAGTATTGGGCACAATATATAACCCCATCCATCAATAATTATGGTCTCCCCTAATAATAATAAAAAAGCATATACACTAGAAATAATTTCATAATCCTGTTTAAATACTTCATAGCTAAATCTAAATTAATATTTCGTTCTTGCTAAACTAATGCATTCCAAACAGCTAAGAAAATTACAAAAATAGATACTAATTAATAGTACTGGATGTGAAGTTTCAAGAGTTTGGAAAGTTAGTTTAATGTTTACTTTTGCATGTTGATGGATCCCTAATCTAGTAATCTTTATTGCATACAACATGCATTCAAAATTCCAGACACACACGTGGTATGTCATATGAATGGGTAAAAAAGTTTTTTTTTTTTTTTTTGAGCATGATGGGTAATTTCTATATTTTATATCTTGTGTTTGGTTTGTTTTATAATTGTTAGGGGATGTATCACAATAATGAAATTTGTTTGTATTGACAATAATATAGGATCCATAAGGGAGTAATATTGTATAAACATAATTATTACAACTCTTTCAAATTCAAGCGCTGAAATAACCAGAACGCAAATATTTGCAAAATAGGAATATGACTGCAGTTCGTGAAACTGTTAAAACTTGGCAATTTAAGGCAAAATATGGTTGGCTATTGCATGATATTCAAATTTTAAACCCAATTAAGAGACATTAGAATGCATCTTGGCACTCTAAAACACTAAATTGTCACTCAAAAGATTAGATATCTATACGTCGACCACTTTATTTCAAGGTAAGCACAATCAACACTTGAGTAAGTTGAAATATCAGAAAAACTAGTGAAGTCATTTCTGATGAACAAAAGTCATTTCTGAAGGGTATCGACCAAAAATGATTCAAAGTAGTCCAAAATATGGGTGTAAATGAACTGAACCGTTCGTGAACAACTCGCGAACAACTCGGTCAAAGTTCATTTTCAAGCTCGGTTTGACCAGTTCGAACTCGACCTCGAGCTCGTTCGTTTATATAAGAGATCGAACTCGAGCTCATAAGAGCCAACTCGATAAGCTCGTTGAGCAGGTCGAATATAATTTAAATATAAAAATTTTATAGAAATAAATTAAATTTTATTCATTATTGCTTCATGTTCTCGAACTAGTTCGAACTCGAACTCGATTTTTTATCGAGCTCACGAGTCGAGTTCGAACTTTCTAAAAGTCTGACGAATCGAACTCGAACTAAAATGTCTCAACTCGTACGAGCTCGAAGTCGAACTCGATCACGAACATGCAAAACGAACTCGAACTCGAACACATGCCTGTTCGATCTCAACTTGACTCGTTTACATCCCTAGTCCAAAATGGTGCAGTTAAATAGAACAAAAGTAAAGTTTGAGTATCTAAAATTCGTCAAAATTAGTTTGAGCATCCTCGATATAACTTTCTTTAACATTGAGTATCTTTTATGTAATTTACTCTAATGGGTATTGGAATATAAGAAAAATATGGGAGTATAGTGAGAATAAAGTAAAAAAATTATAATTATAATTTCTATCAAAAATTCAAAAGCGAAGTTGTGAGAAAAGGATGAATGCAATTGCATGATGATGTCAAAGGTTAATTAGAGCATCTCCAATGGTGTTATTTTGGGAGTTGCTTGCAAATTTTGAAAGATTACGGCAGCTGTTCAACCATTGTTTCTAATGCCACGTAATGTAGCTGGCCAAGCAGTACTGCCAGCATTAATTACGAGTGATTTATGGCAATATTTTAATCATTGTTTTTACAGAATGAAAAAAATACACGACGTATATTCTCATAATATATATGTATGGTAAGTAGAAAAACATGTACAAACCAAAAAACCAATTTGGTTGTGCTACGATTTGTACGTATATTCTCATAATATATATGTATATATGTTGGTAAGTAGAAAAATATGTACAAACCAACAATCCAATTTGGTTGTGCTACACGAATATTCTCATAATATATATGTATGGTAAGTAGAAAAATATGTACAAACCAACCATCCAATTTGGTTGTGCTACGATTTGTACGTATATTCTCATAATATATATGTATGGTAAGTAGAGAAACATGTACAAACCAACAATTCAATTTGGTTGTGCTACAATTTGTATATATAGTAAGTTAGAAACATGTCCTTGTATTACATCCATCCATTATTTTGTGCATTTATGTTTTTATAATATATAATAGCACACTTATTTTAGTTTAAAGTAAAATAATACATTTATTATGTATAATACGAAATAAATATATTTCCTTGAAAATTATTATTTTGTTTGAACTCGACCCATATAACTCCCTAACTTGAATAGTATAATTATTTATATTTATAATATAAAAGAACATAATAATTATTATAACATAAAATTAGATAAAATGAAATAATAAAATAATTTTTTAAAATAATAATAAATAATGTTCATTAGAATATTATACTTCTATTCAAATTTGATCATTATATAACTTGAGTTTATAATATTTACTGTCCACTTTTTTGTTATCGTAGATTGAAAATTATTTTGATATTTATTTGATAAATCTTACTTATTAAATATATATACTTCAAATTTAATTTTATTAAAATTAAAGATAATCATAATTTATATTAAAATATTGGTCAAAAATACAAATACGTGGGACCTATGAATTAATTATGGATGTAGCTCACCATTGTTGGAGTGTGTAGCTTGCCACATCATTGGCTTGGATAGTGATTTGGCAAGGCAAGCTATAACTTACCATTGGAGATGCTCTTAGTTGGTAGCTACTGTAGGAATTAATAGGAGGGTGTTCATGTGTGATGAAATCTTTGAAAGTGACACTTATTAAATTCAGTCGTTGATAGGTAACACCAACACCTAGATTTTTCTCCTTTATCATCATGCAACTAGGAGTTTCTCAACTTAAGTCTTTATCGGATCAAAAAAAAAAAAAAAACTTCAGTCTTGATGGCATTGTTAATATATGTTAAAAATAACTTTCACTCATGCCGCGGACTCTCTAAACCAAAAAAGACTTGCGTCCGCAAGAACCCGGTCTTGCCCGCCGCGTCCGATAAATTTAACCCGATCGAAAAGCACGGCCAAGAATTAGATAGCAGCAACCTTTTGCGCAGAACCATCACTACTATGGAGTTTGTCAGGTGATGGAGGGCAACGATGTTCGTTTCATGCTGGCGGGGAAGATTAGACTTCGAAACCGCTATCCCCGGGAGCGAATCCCCCGCGCGTTCGAAAAGGTGTGGAAACCACGGTGTCGTCTGGTGGATGCTCTCATACAAATGGATATCCCAGCTAAACGGCTCGAAGTGCAAGAGAAATTTGTGCGCGGTTGCGGATCTGTGAACGGGGCCGAGGCGGGCTACCAGTGGAGGGCGGGGATCCAAAGTCGAGAAAAATGTGGCAACAGGCAGCGGCCGAGGCCAAACCAAGAGCCTATGTTTTCTTTTATTTTTTGTTATTTTTCGTTTCAGTATTTTATTTTAGTACCAATAACAGACGAGAAACTTCATCTCGTCGTGGAAGAACCAGATGCTCGAGGGTCTTCCGCATGCACTTTTTTGGGACCCTGTTGGTCGCCTGCGCTTTAGAATCTTTTATATCTCATTCTCTAGCATTACTCACAAAGTCGAGCACCTACCTAATTAACGCATGGGGCTCGTCTTAGCCATGTGCATCTCGTCAAGGAAGAAGCAGATGCCCGAGGGTCTCCGGAGGCATATCATGGGAGAAAGATGTTAGAGACCCTCTTTGGAAGTCCTTCGCTGTAAGGGAAAGTTGTCCGGCAGTCGCGACAACGCCATTGGAGAGGATCACTTCTAAGTTAGAGGATAACACTTTTATGGGACCATGTTGGTCGCCTTTCACTTCATACTCTTTTATAGCTCATTCTCTAGTGCTCACAAAGTCGAGCACCCTGCTAGTTAACGCACGGGGCTCTTCTTAGCCATGTTCTACCGCTCCTGGACGTTTTCCAATGATTCACGAATGAAATAAATATTTATTTTCAAAAAAATTAATATGTGTTAAAAATAAATTTTACGTCATTTTAACCACCTCAGATTTTTAATTTGGAAAGAATTTTTTCACTTTACTTTGTGAGCATAAATAGTAATAGGGATAGGATCATTCAACACCCTTATTTTTAAACATTATCTTGACCATTTCTTAAATCTGACGGTTGAATTAATTAGCATTCCTTAACGTCCAAAAGTTTTTCCTTTTATTTTCTTATATTCATTTTACCAAATTTTCTCTCCATCCCTTTCCCCCCTTCATCACATGTTGCAGTCGACCTGCATTTTAATCCTCACGAATTCCCAATCCCAAGTTCAGTAACTAGGAAATCAATCTATACGTGTCAAACATAATTTTTGTGATTTCTTTCCATTTATTACCAGAAATGAGAAATCAAATCAAACCTAATTTAATGGGTTCTATCCATTCTTCACTGACGTTTTAATTTCCACCACAGACACCACCAATCCGCCGCCTAACACCCACCACAAAATTGAAACCTAAGAAATTGGCTTGTGAAGAGAACGGAGACATGAAAATAAGTTTAAATAGATTTAAATGTTTTTGCAATAGTAATCAATATAAACTTGTTTGCGGTAGATAGAAGGATAGAGATCAATACAAGGATGAAGATAGGGGATCCGTTGCCGTTTAGGAAAAACAAGGGAAGAAAGGATCGAAAGAAAATTAGGGAAGAAGATAAGAGAGATAAGGAAAAATAATTAAAGAAAACAAGAAAGCTGATTAATTTAAACCGTTAGATATAAGTATTGTCAATGGTTAGGATAATGTGTAAACATTTGTGTAAAAATAAGGATGTTAAATGATATTATTATCCCATAGTAATATATCTTTTTCTCCTTGTTTCTACAATTCTTATATACTCGCTTCTCTTATTTCTTCTGAATCAATGAAGGATTGAAACTCTACCTACCTCGTTGTTAGCGGATGAAGATTGTCGGGTCCAACCAACCCGATTTTGGAGCTGATCAAAACAGTACGTTGATAAATGCATCCAATATCTCCATGAAATTGCCAATTCATATTCAGTCCAATTACTAACATGAATACAGCCCAAATGCCCATAATACCTCAATAGTTGCCAAAAATCCTTTGTTTTAATATAGGTTAGTATGGATGACTAAATTAGATTAAGTCAACAACCTTAATTATTATGTTATTCAAAGTATTGGGTGATAACCCTGTTTGCCAGAGTTTTTCTGCAGGTCAGTTTAGTTCAATTCAATTCAATTTAGCTCAGTAAAAATGTAATTTTATGAAATTTAGATTAATTCAATCATCTTGATCCTTTTTTCAAATACATTAATTTTCACTTCATTTTAGTTTATCTCAATTCTATCAAGTTCAGTTCAGTGCAGCAAGAAATAAGGTCTAGCAAACAAGAACTAAGTTTATGGTCCGACGAATGATATATCATGTATTAATAGGTTTGTTTATGTGGTTCGAAACTTTATTTTTATTTCTAACTTAATTAGTTCAATTATAATATAAACAAATATAATAAATTAGTAAATGAAAGAAATCACAATGAAATAGCATCAATGACTCAAACACTTGAAATAATAGCATCACTTAAAACACTTTATATACATATCTACAACACTTTTAAATGATTTTTTATTAAAATAAATATCTAAGATACCAGTCTAAAAACACAATCATATAAACTAACCTAAAAAATATGAAAGTAAAGTGTGGTTCTATAATAAGATTATGGTCATACAGCCTCATAAGATACCTTCTCGTTAGTTCTTATGATTGAGAACTAACATAACAAGATAAAGGTGTAAATTTTTTAATGTTTCCATTAAAAGTATTAAATTAATTTCAAGTAATAAAACAAAAACAAAATTACAATCTTACCTTTTATTATTATTTTTCTAAATTTAAGTACTCTTTAATTTATGTATTTTGAAACACTAGAACATTTTGAAATACGCAACATTCACAGATGTAATGTATTCTCTCAAACTTATTGAACAAGGTTGGATAATATAAATCAAATTTAAGTAAAGTAAAATTAAAACCAAAAGGAACCAAAAGGGGTTTACTACATGCAGGACCATTTTTCTCATGCATGACTGATATTTTACCAAAATACCCCTGATATTGTAAAGGAAAAAAAACAACTCAAAATGCAAGGGTACACTTGGGGGTATTTTGGTAAAAAATCGGTCATGCATGAGAAAAATGGTCCTGCATATAGCAATTGGGAACCAAAATTGGCGTTGTTTTTTTTATTGAAATCAAATATCATTCATATGATGCTGGGAAACGCCCAACATCGATTTACAGTAGAATTGACATACAATCAAACCAACCTATGAAAAGAGTAACCAAACTACATGTCAACCAGACTATCCGTCTGTATTATTACATTATAGGAATCCAATAAAATTGTAATATCGCAATCGGGGAAATTAACTTGCTGCCGCGAAAACTATATCTGGTTGGCAAAGAGGAGCATCACACATCAACCACAAAGCCAATCAGGGATCTGCTATAACTGCAACACCACCTGATAAAAAACATGATTTATATTCTCCAAGCTTTCAGCCCTTGAAAGACACAAATCACGAACAGAAACACGATCCGCAACAGCAGATCAAGAACAAGAAACAAAAAAATACGAAACACAATCTGTAAACTAGATTGCGAGCAAAACTTCAACATGAACAACCAAACCGAGCATCATAAACACAAGATCTAATTGATCATATCGAAGAACACTATAAATGTGTGAATTCACACTTATTTAAAGCAAAAAAATCAAAAATCAAAAAACAAATAAACGATTGTTTTCCCATCTCCCCATGATGGGGGAGATGGGAAAATCGCCAAAAACTAAGGTTTTTTTTTTCCGGCGGCTAGGGTTTAGAGAAGGGAAGAAGGAGAGCCACTATTTCGTAAAATTGGCGTTGCTTAGATTTATAAATAGAGATGGATCGGAAGGAGATCGGGGCGTAAGGACGCCGATGGTCTCTTTCAATATGCAAACTTTTCATGAGAGAGGGAAGTTAGGAACGAAATTTAAATTATCTAGGACTTTTGTTTCATTTTATTGAACTAATTAAATTGATCCGATATTTTTTGAAGAATGAAACTTTATATGCTTTATGGAAAAAGAGAGGTTAGAAATAATTTCATAATACTATTTTAACGCTTAAATTAAAATATTCCTTTTTTGCTAAATTAACGCACGCTAAACAACTAAGAAAATTACGAACAAAGGTAAACAATAGTAATAGTACTGTGGATGTGAAGTTTCAATGAACAAAAAGTCTGGACATTTGGTAGGTGGGCAGCGAGATCAATCAACACATGAGTAAGTTAAAATATTAGAGAAGGTGACTGGGTTAGAGAGCCTCTATTATAGTCTTGCCTGAGAGAGTATAAAAGTATATCTAAAACCCCTAAAACTCTATGGTTACAGTCTTTCCTGAGAGAGTCTGAACATCCAATTTCATTCCACCCCGACATCTGTGCATTGAAACATAATTGTTCACCAAAAGCAGTAACCAAAGTGTAGGCAAAAATAAAGAGTGTGGACACAAATTTAGTGCATAACTAATATCATCAAATTTTTTAAAAAAAATAAAAGAGATAAATATTTCATATATCTTTCCAATACTAATGTGATAATATCAAAAGATACAATGAGATCATAAGTTAATACTCAAGAAGATGCTAGTTTCTAGTCTGTCTCATTACTCTACAAACACTACAATGCTACAAATCAGATGACACAAACAATAGCAGCATGTCAAGTGTAGACCGGCCTTGGCTTCCAAGACTTCTCTGGATCTTCCTCATCAACAACATGAGTCCTTGTCAGCTCCAGAACCTTCACAACTATTTGTTTTAACTCAACATCCGTAACCCGAACTGCAGTCGACAAACTAGGATTTTTTTTGACTTTCTTCACAAGCACATCAAATGTATAGTTTTGCCAGTCCGAGTCCAAGTCCAAGTTCGAGTCCCAGTACATCACTGAAGCCATGATTATCCAAACACATATAAGGGGAAGAATTAACTTCCAAATATGACGAGGGCGGGTCAAATACCTCAACCCTTTTACAACTTGAGACCACCCTTTACTTAGTTCCTTGAAGGGAAATGAATCATGTCATTGCTTTTTCAACCATACCACTTATCCTTAGCATAAAATACTTCAACCACCTTAGTCCTCACCCCTTTCACAATTTTCTTCATCTTTAAATAGCTTTAAAGCCACTCTTACATTGCCCTCACAAATCTCTGCCAAACCTAACAGCATAACCGAAAACCCCCACCAAAATATCTACCCATCCTTCACAAACCAAACCCCCGAAGTGGTGGGAATCAAGAAAAAACTTATTCAAAACATTTACAAATATTATCACGGTAATCCAAAGTACTCCCTGATAGCAAACTATATGTCCAAGTGGGAAACCTTTGACACAATCCTTAGTCCACATCTCATAAGGAATATTAAAGATTCCAGAAAAAGTAGAGCTCAAAGTACAGATATAACACCACCAATAAGTATACATTTGAAACAAATGTTGCAAAACAATCTTCAAAAACCACTCCATTAAGTAAATTTCTTCAACCTCTGCCGCGGGATCGAAACTGGTCGTCGATTGGAACCAAACCACGCTGCGGGAATTAGAAGACGATGTCGCGCCGTGGGAAGCAAGAATCCAACCTTCGAAAGTTCAATAAAGGGTTGGCCGATTGGGATCAAACCGCATCGTTTTCGTCCGCCAAAGGTTTGCTATCGGCGGTTGCAGGAGTAAGCCGGCGGTAGAGCGGTTGCAGTGGAAAATTGGGGATCTAATATCATCACAATTTGACAGACGATTGTACAACAAAATTAATTGAATGTAACTGTACAATTGAAACTTCTCCATCAAGTGCAGTTTGAACTAAAATTAAGTGAAACCCCATAATTTAAATGTAAAAAGAACAAGAGAACTCACCAAAATTACAAGGTGCAACATAGCAGTGACGTGGTATGAGACTCTTGATTTATTAGAACTAGATCGATGGCTAGCATAAAAGATACGACTTAAATATAGATAACAAAAATTTTAACGTTAAAGAATATCCTAAATAAATTAGTATCGATTGCGGATAAGTTCAATTTCCAAAAGAAATCTTAAAATGGCTTCAAAGATCAAAAACATGCTCTAAAACAAGAAAGTTCATTAGCTTCTGGCCTCACCACATCAAGTGTTGAACAATCCTGACTTCCATAGATCTTCCTCCCCGAGAACATGAATCTAGTTGGTCGGAGAACAATATGTCTATTCAAGCTCATCAACTTCTGATCTCAACACATCAAGTGTAGAACAACTTTACTTTTCTTGGATCTTCCTTGAAAACATGAGTCATCTCACTCGCAAGGACAAGAATCTTTATAGTTAACTCTTTAATTAGTTCAACACCCAAAATCTGAATCACACACTTCAATCGAAAGTGTCACGAGCTTCTCTATCTGCCTGCAGATGCGAACCACATATGCCGATATCCTTCTTCTTCCTCGTTTCAAGGAAGATACCTTCCATGCCATTTTCTTCTTCTTAGACTTCTTTTTACACCCACACTTCTTTCTTCTCTCGTTGTGTCTGGAAAGAAAGTATTTTAGTCTGAGTCTGCTCATTTGGTAGCTTTCCACAACAAGTTTATAACATCGCGCAATAATTTTAAAAGATTAAAAAAATAACAATAACTATATATATTGCAGATAGGCGATTAATTTAATTTAATTCAACAAAAATAAACTAAGTAGGGTCTTAATTAAAGGATATGAGAGATTAGCTTCTACGAACTCTTCCGTTTGAAATTGTATATAAAGTTATTTCACATTAAAGTGTAAAAGTTTTGTGCTGATTAAGGTTCAAATTAAGTACAATTACAAATTTTAAGTATATAATTGTAATCCGAGAACTTATAAAAAAGATATGAATCCATGTAACTGGGAATTAAGTTTCTTTGCATAATATTCTGACTTATATACGCTTCTCCGATCCTTTTTACACAAAGTCGGTGGCATTCTCTTGGAAATAATGATTAAAAATAGAAACTAAATTCATTGTCATTTTATCATCATCATCATCATCATCATCATCATCATCATCATCATCATCATCATCAGATAATAATAAGAATAGGCATGTTAATCAGATTAGACCTCTTTTGTTTTTTAAACGGATTACCGTCGTCATGTGTATGATTGTAAGTGAAAATTGCCATAACTTGCGAATTTAAATCCACGTTCCCGCATAATTCATCGATTTAATCACATGCATGCATTCCTAGGGATGATTTT
Source organism: Cruciata laevipes (assembly GCA_963678965.1). Classification (NCBI taxonomy): domain Eukaryota; kingdom Viridiplantae; phylum Streptophyta; class Magnoliopsida; order Gentianales; family Rubiaceae; genus Cruciata; species Cruciata laevipes. Next base: position 4,654,093 of record OY787639.1, read on the forward strand.
TTTTTGTTTTGAAAAACCCTAAAAATAATCTTAACTAGCTGTAGTATGTAGAGGACGAGTATAAAAAAATGTGACTATGACCTTAATAGTAAAAGAGTGTTATTTAAGTTCGTTTTACTACATGACAGCCGATAGTGAATTAAAGTATTGTTTAAAATAATACAAATTCGCCGATATGAAAGTAAGTGATGCGGGGAAATCCGCTCCAGTAAATGATGTCTCAGATAGTTGAGATATCTGAGTACCTTGAGATGTGGATAGCTGGTGAAGTGTGTAGACGGTTTGCCGAGAATGCCTATCTTGTCCGAGCACCTGAGCCTCAGATGAGATTGTTAAAGACATGTTCGTCCGAAACCTGCAAAATAAGCACCCGGAGCCACCCGAGGGTAGCAGCTCCGGTGTGATGATGAGATTTCGTGTATTGAAAAGAAAGATAAAACTTTGTATTCAAGAGTTAGAGAACTTACCTGGGATGGGCTGATTGTGGCCTCCTTTTATAGGCATCTTGGGCCTTATCCCGCGCCTTCTCATCACACGTCATCTTTTGTACCTCGCAGTGGTCCTAACTACTTGACTGTACTAACCGAACTTTCTTCTTAGCTGTCCATCACGTGCATCGGAAACTGCCAGGAAAAATCATTTTGCCCATCACCTTTGGTATTATCAGTAAGAAGGAATGAAAGTGAGAAAATCAACACTTGTTCTTTATCTCAAGGCTTTCGAAATGCACAAATAATTATATATATTTATTTCACACGGTGAAAAAATATCGTATTCTTTTTTCTACTGTTTTTACCCACCTCAAAGATTGCTGATTACCTAGTACTTAAGGGAGGGTTAAGCAGTAAGAAATGATGACAGGGGAATCATTGGACAAGACAGTGGATTGCATAAAAGGCAAAGAAAACAAAATGGTAATGGCGTAAACACCGGAACACACACTTATCTCTTTGCACCGCCAACTTTGTACGATTCACAAACAATCGCACAGAATCAAACGCCTATAATTCCTACAAATCCCTGCCGATGCTCATTTGCATTCCCACGCACCGTTGCCTCCTCTCGGTCCCTTTATGATTTTATCTAGACACTTTTTTGTGAAACCAGTCTCAATTGACACTATAGTGATGATTATGGATATTTTCATTTTCAAATATTCCGACATTTTACATATTAATCATGATCATTTAATTTATTATTACTAATTAATTTTTTTAGTTTTAAAACTAATTTTTTTAGTTAATGATCATTCAATGAAACCAATTAAAACATGTTTGAATTGATGATTTTTCATGTAATTTTATCTAATTGAAAGTTTGTAACATATGAGTGCCCTGCAGGAGCCCAGCTCCACGCCGGCCCAGTCCCAGATCCACAGAGCCAAACTCGCCGGAGACACGTACCAGAGTCCGACGGGGCAGCGCCGGAGCCCAGCTCCAGCCGCTCCATGGACAGAGCCCAGATCCCCCACGGGATCCCCTCCTTCTGGTGCCCTCCACGACGCACGTTTCAGCTTGACGACGACGCCGCCAGTCGCACCGGAGGCTTTGGGACATATCAGAGATGAGGCGGCGCCCAGCCGCTCCAGGCCGGTCCCAGATCCAGGAGGACTGACCAGATCCCCCGCGGGGTCCCATAGTCACCAGCTGGTACTCTCCTATGCCTCCACCGCGTGGCTTTTAGCCGGCTCGGGTCGGTTCTGCCGGTTCGAGTCGGGTAGGTAAATGGTCTCTTGGTTCTGGCTAAGCTAGAGGATAGGTGGATTTTATTTTCTGTTTTATTATTATAGTAGTTTTTATAATAAGGTCGGGAATATTTGATCTGGGTATTATTTGTCAACTTTAATTTACCGGACGGGTACGTTTCTGTTTCGGAGAAACTTTAGTTGACTTCAACTCTTGTTTATATTGTGGGTAAGGAGAAATCCGAGTCAGAGTAGTAATTATACATACTTATGGCGATATATCCTCAAATATAAACTAGATTTGTAGACCGTGGGAGTTAGCTTTGGCAGCTCTTCTCGTGTTAGATAATACTTTTGTTTCAATTTTCTATATTGTGTGCTATTTGCTATCTAGTTAGACCCGAACTGGTTGGAATCTGCACATAATATTGACCTTATAGTAGGGGATATGATTTGGAACCGGTTTTTTTTTGCGAAACTGTCCTGCCAGACTTGGGGAGTATCCTTGCCCATTTGTTTGTTATATCTCTTTTAACCCTTAATTGGCGAGAGGGGAAACCCCATGGACTTCTGGACTAGGTATCATTTGTGCCTAGACTAGTAGACTTTGATTAGATAGCTTAGAATGCAAAGTTAAGGTGCTACGCTTGTCAGGTAGTTTCAGACAGTAGATTTGTAAGATGTATTCCCTTTTTAATATAAGCCTTCGGGCACTGCCTTCGGGCAACACCCTGCTTCCGGGCGAAAGCCTATGAATTACAGCCTTCGGGCAACCCCATTTAGATACAGGAAAGATCAGAATTGCCTACGTTCCAGGAATTTTTCTGTTATCTACCAAATTGCCTCCACTTGTGGAGAAACAGCCTTCGGGCAACTTGTAGCCACTAAGACTGTTATTTGGTCTTATGTGTATTATGTACTGGTTTTTATTCCGGTTGAGGAGCAGAGCTCTCCAAGAAAACTGTAAATGTCATTCGCGCGCTTAAGAAATTCTACCATGGTTTTGAATGATCATTTCATGAAAGTCATTTTTATTGTTAAAAAATGTCATATTTTTCATCAAATATATTATATCCGATCAGGCAACGACAGATCTGACCGATTCCCATGAGGATATACATGAAATCATTTAAACAATTGGAGATACGTACCTAAAATATTGTTTTTTTTTGTAACCGATTTTACATTTATATTATTATATCCACCACGATAAGATGATAATCCATTATTATAAAGTTGCTGTCATCTGCTGGGTATTATTTATTTAATATTTGTAGGCTACATTTAACCTTTTCTTCATTTTAAGCATTTGTTTAATTTATCCTCGTAAGTAAATATATAATCTCATCCGTGCGTGTCAAGTCTGATGCATATCCATTCACATCGCGTACAAAAATATTTATTTGAGAGACTCACTCAAGAACTATTCTCGCCTATTATTGGAGATTAGGTAAGTTGATTAAAAATATAATTTGATTAAATATAAAACTAACTCAATTATATTAATTCATTTCTAATAATAGGGGTTCTTATTTGTTTATGTTAAATCCATTATAAGTAGGGAGATGTTTTAAATGGAATACCCAAATCATACCAACATAAGTTAGCGTTAAGGTTAGTCTAGTGGCCCTTTTAATTTCGATCGAATAAGAGACATTTATATTTAAATTAAATTTATTTTGCTTGCATATATAATAGCATCACAACGAAAAAATGTGCCCGTACATCATCATCATATTCTGATCTTTTAGTTCAATGAATCTAAGCAATATGGGAGCCGTATATTAAAAGAACAATTCGGTGAATCAAATGCTTTACGATCATTAGTCAACACATATGCTTATTTGAGAGAGAAATACAAATTATATATGCGTATAGTTTCATATATGTAAAGCAAATTATATATGCTTCGAATATGGAGAAAAGTCAAATTCATAAAAAAAAAAAACTAAAATTATTCTTCGATTATTTGGTCACTAAAACAACCTATCATTGTATATTGTTGACATTAAGAACCTGTAAAATTAAAAGGACCTTTTCTGAAGTGAGTAGGATTACACGATTGAAGCGGGAAATTAAGAAAGAGTCTAGACTAGAGTGTACAATAAAGTTGGTACAAATTAAAATGATTTCACCAAATTAATAAAGTTTGCTAGCTAAACCGAAGGAATTGTTTGGCCTACCATTGTCTCCCGATGTAGAAATAAAGATGGCGAACCATTCTGTTCCCATATCTAGCCTTTTCTTATGCTTATGCTGCACCCCACTTCATATTATCATTGGAACCATTTATATATTATTGGAAAAAAAAATTAGGACATATAGTTCAATTAGTAGTATCACAAATATAACTAAATTATATGTCAACCGGAATAAAATGGTAATACAATCATCAGGAATATGAACATACTAACAACGAAATTACAAATGTTTGATACAGAGAACGGTCTCTCACATCAGTGATTACGCCAGGAATTTTTACAACTTTTTTAATTTTTATTTTATTTTTGAACCATCGCACTATGGCAAAATTATTGACGACATCTCAACCCCAAATAAAGTACAAGTACAAAAGTTACTCGAAGTCTAATAAACCCGAAGTCTAATGCTCAAAATCTGATAAAATTGTTTGATTGCATACGTGCGGATTTTGTAATTCTTTCAACGGAGTATTGGTGAAACGTAAGAAGTGTAATAAATAGTAAAAGTACGCGGATTTGTAAATTACCTAGGAGAACCTAGGTAAGATATTTCCTACATTTTGTAGGAATTTTAAATTACGCGTAATTGTAAATTCCTACGTTTTATGTATTCTCCGTCAACCAAACAATCACAAGTTATTCAAACGACCCCTATATCAAAGTTTCAAAAAACAATTGATTAAAACTATTCGTTAATTGTAGATCCTTTAAATTAATTTAAGCCACTAGATGATTCATACTTTTTAAACATTTGTCAACCTAAGAAGACAAATGGAGATGGTGATTTTGATACGATTATTATAAACGCCATATAAGTCTATATATATTCGTTTTCTTTTTCTACTCATTGTCTCCGTTGATTTATTTGAATGTATGAATGATGACATAAATCATAATCGATTGTAACTATACTCCCCACTCTCTTATCTCATCATCACCATATATAGATTCGATTCCAATTTCCCCTACCACCACCATTCATGCATTTATAAATACCCATGATTAAGTTTTAGTTTTGAAATCCATCATCTTTTTTGTTTTGTTTAGTTTACTATAACCATGGTGTTTGATCATCAACTATGCAATACCATTCTTAGCCTTGGCCTAGGTTACATTAACACCACAAATCATCATCATGATGATCATAATCATAATAATAATCATATCATCCTTCCATCCCTCTCCTTAGCCTTGCCATCGGATCGAGAAACCCCAAATACCATGGATCTGAAGCAGCATCAGCAGAAGCGGCGCTATCAAAAGAACCATGATTCTTCTGGTAGCGCCTCTGCAGAGGCGCTGTCATCTTCCCATTCAAGCATGAAGAGGGAGATCAGCGGTGGTGATGGAGAAGGAGAAGGAGATGAAGAAGAAAGGGTTGATTATTCGGTTAAGAATAATTACAGCAATTTTGGCCATGATCAAGAACAAGACGAAGAAGGGCCGAGGAAGAAGCTCCGGTTGACTAAAGAGCAATCTTTCGTTTTAGAAGAGAGCTTCAAAGAGCACAGTACTCTCAATCCAGTAACTTTCTAACCCTATTTTATGTCACAAGATTTTCATTTAATTGTCCTGAAATATTGATTTGCTTTTCTTTTGACAAAGTTTAGTTAAAATTGTACTTAAAGTTTCGTTGCTTCTAATCTTAACAGAAACAAAAAGAGTCATTAGCCAACAAATTAAATTTAAGCCCCAGACAGGTGGAAGTGTGGTTTCAAAACAGAAGAGCCAGGTACATATTTTAGGAAATTCTCTAAGTTTTTTGTTTCTCTGTTGTGACTAAATCTACAGTCATAATTACTTTATAAATTTATTTTAAAGCAATCCATGCTTGTATATTTATAATTGAATATATAGTACAGATGAAATGTAATTAAAAAATCAACCGTTTTAGATCAATGACTCAAGGTTTCAGTTAAATATTAAAATTGAACGGTAGTTGGACTCTTTATTAATTTAATTTATAATCTTTGTTCTTTAGTGTTTGTTTATTATTTACTTAGTCCATGTTTGCTAGAGAATTTTACGTAGATCAGTTCAGTTCAGTGAAAATGTAATTTGTTGAAATTTGGGTTAATTAAATCATGTTGATTCCATTTTTCAGTTCAGTACATGGTCTTGGAACAAATTAATATTTGGACTTTTAGTGAGCTATTAATTAATTTATATTTATTGTGTATTTTTGCGTACGTAGGACTAAATTGAAGCAAACCGAATTGGACTTCGAGATGCTGAAAAAATGTTGCGAGACATTAAGGGACGAGAACAAAAGATTACACAAAGAGATGCAAGAGCTGAAAGCCATGAAGGCGCCGCTTCCATCTCCGGCAGCTCCGACGTTGTACATGCAGTTTCCGGCAGCCACCTTGAGCATGTGTCCCTCTTGCGAGTCTCTTAGCGCCGCCGCTGGCGATGGTGCTGGTGGTTCCGGTGAGAATCCTTCTAGAATGTCCTTCTCCAGATCGGCAAAGTCAGCTCGCTTCTATAATCCGTTCGCCAACCACCCTTCCGCCGCGTGCTAGATCCGATATTTTTAAAGAGTGATCATTAATACTTACATAATTAGATAGGACATCTTTAATTTAATTTTGTAGGAATAGTATATATGTGCTTACATATATAATAGTACATATATAAGTAATAATATAATAATAATAATATGCGAAACTTTAAAGTTGTAAGATGGTGAATTTATATATATGATGAGAAGACTTTGTATTTATATAAATTCCTCTGTATATCATTAGTACGCCTTTTTGGAATTCATTTGTAAAGTATATGCTTATACTACTACTATATTAATACTATGTGAAAAAAATTCATGTCCAGTTCAACTTATTCAATCACCAATCAGCATCAATCGTCACCCTTCAACACTAATCAGCACCAATCAGCACATTTTCTCCTACTTTTACCAATCAACACCCTTGAGTATCAATCAGCACCAATCATCACATTTTCACCTTAACTGGACATCTCCAAAGCATATACCATTTATTCTAAAACAATACCACACGAAGGTATCAGCTACCAATCATATAAAACCATACACCATAAATACTTAAGTACTTTTTAATTGAATCGCCTGTGTTAAAAAATTATATAATAAATTTAAATAATCATGGTACCTAACATTATAATATGGGTGATAAAATTCTTCTTCTTCTTTAACAAAAAATTGCTGGTACCTCTTTTATTTAAGGAAAAATAAAGGGAAAAAAATGTTCATATTCTATTTATTTCATTTCACTTTGTCGGACGTTAAATTTTGTACCAATTATATTCCTTGATATTTATAGGATGCAACTAAAAGTGAAAATACACCCGACATGGCGAACAACAAGATCAGATAAATGATAATAACGTCGGACCAATATTTATTCCCCCGTTTTTTCCATATTTAATTTCTCGCGATTTCTTTTATTTTAATGGGCTTTTAAGTTTTTAAGTTTATGAAGTAAGAGAAATAAAATAATTTTCTTTTGACACAAATATTATAAAATGTTTAAAGAAAAACTTTTATCCTGTTTCCGCATGTACTAATCGGCAATGCAAATTCCCTACCTAGCTAAGAATTGATGCTGAAGGTAAGGCTGTTCAACCGGGTCGACCCGGCCCGGACCCGATTTGACCCGGACCCGTAATGTTAAAATATCATAATCCGGGACCCGACCGGTTAGTTAAATTGGTATCCGGGTCCGGGTCGGAATTATTTCGGGTTTGACCCGGTCCGACCCGAAATTAACATTCTTTTTGTATTGATATTTTTCATTAAAAAATAATTAAATTTTTAATAAACCTTACATTTACAATCAACGAAAAACAATAAATTTCAAAATATCAAATCATGAAAAATAAACTCTCAAACATTCAATTACTAAGAATTTGTTTCAATTGAATAAAAAACAAAAAGTTTCAAAATAATGAAAAGTTTCAAACCGTCTATACTACAGACTACAGTATCTAACCTTGATAGCTAGGATTCGAATTATGCACAACACAATTAACCTAGACTATATAATGTCTAGAAACAAATTCGAAAAGAAAAATATATGTTATATAATTTAGAAGATATTAACTTAGTAAAGATAGACCATCACAATTAATATAATTACAATGACAACTAATATAATTACAATCATAATTAATATAATTAATGAAATTACAATCACAATTAATATAAGTATAATTACCATATCTAAATTATTAATATATATAATAAATACCGGGTCATTCGGGTTGGCCCGGAATAATCCGGGTTTGACCCGGTTCGACCCGGACCCGGAATCTAGAAAAAACATGACACGGAATTATAATTATCCGGGTCCGAGTCACTTATTCCGGGTTGATCCGGGCCATTTTTCCGGGTTGACCCGGTTCATGTTCACCCCTAGCTGAAGGTGATGGTGTCGGTGATAGAGTGAATGTCCAAATCAGTCTTATCAAACAACGATCAACTAATTGTCTAACAACAATTTCAAATTAAAATTAGCTTCTTATTTTTCGAATACTTGACATATTTTTCCCCGTTACTTGTAACATTCGACTATAATTTGAAGCAAAATAATTGCCTGAGCAGTTAAGCGTTATTTAGTCCGTAAAAATATATATCCAATGTCATTATCATGTGATCATCGTTGTAAATCTGACAATATCGTAGTTATTTTCACTTACAATCAAACTTCAAAAATTAATAATAACTTTTTTCGCCCGTATCTAATTTTTAATAACATTTTTACATTTTGTTGCATTCTAACAATAGTTTTTTTTATAAAGTGAAATGTACATGATTATTGCGGCTTCCCAATCAAAATAAAATATAAAACTGAAAAATTAAGTTTAAGTTTTCTTGTGAGTTCTGGTACTATACACATATTCAAGTTATACCTATAGAAACTTGGAAAGAGAAAAAAAATTTAAACATTTTGTTAGGGGCGCGGGTAACACCGTCACATATAGCCATAATCTACCAAAGCCCGATAAATCCATTAAATCAATTCAAAACACTTACATCCTCCAAAGCATGGTCACTCCATCTGCACATGGCTGCATCAAAAATGTAATTTGTACCGGCATTTATCGAGTCCGTCAGCAACACGCATATTGCAGCAAGGGTGACCGTGATAAATCGAATGAAGAACACGGCATGTTCTCGAGTAGATGTACTGGAGGTCCCGGAACCAGCAACGTTAGAGGGCATGCTAGGGCCGAGTACATGGAGAAGTTCATCAAGAGGATGTATATATACCTTCGGGCAGTGAACACGCAGCCACACCTTCAGGTCAGGGGTGCAACGCGCTATTTGATCGGGTCCGCTAGAAGATGGTGGGCAAAGTTGACTCTGAATGGGAGCATGGAGCTAGGCTTATCGTGGGATTCGATGAAGCTGGCCCTTAGATAGAAGTTCAGTCCGTTTGAGTGGACGAAAGTGAAGAAGGAGCCGATGGAGGTCGAAGAACGAGCAGAAGATACGACAATTGCTGATTGTGTTGGAAACGGGACTTGGGAATATTATGATTTTGTTCCCAATAAAGTACCCGTGGAGCCAGAGCAGTCCGACAAGAATTGGTTGTATGTTTGCGGGAAATCTCGCGAATATCAATTTGAGTGGGTATATCCGAGAGGTTATGAGGAAGAGATGAGCAATTACCAAGCAAGGTGGAACATGATGGATAATTTCCGATGGCTTTTGGAGTTGCCGGGGTCGGCAACATCTTAAGTGGAGGAGATTTGTTAGGACTTTAACGACGACCTAAACCGCGACTGAAAATTCGGTAAGAAGGCCTAACAATATTCGCCTAAGGCCATGGAAGGGGCCGAGGAACTATGGGAATATGGCACGGTCAGAAACCGTGGCCAAAACTGTGGGATGTTGGAAAAAATCGGGACCATGCCAAGTTCGAGGAAACAGATGGAAGGACCGTGAAGTCATTGGATGGGTTCGAAGGACCATGCCGAGGACCGGAGGATCGGATCCGGGACCAAGGCAAACCATGTCGAGTACCAATGGACCGGGGGCCAGAATCGAGGGAACCATGCCAAGTACCGATGAACCGGGAGCCAGGACCGAGGGAACCGGGCCGAGACCAAGGTGGACTGGGTTGCTAAGGAGATAGGCAGATTTGAGAAAGGATGTAACGGGACAAGTGTCGGGCATGCGCATCGGCAGTTTATAGACGGAGAAGGACACGTGAGATCGTGGGTGAAGTTGTAGAACCGTGAGAGCAATTTCCAGTAATCATCGATCGTGGGCCGAGAAATGCGGGATGGACGTTGCACTAAAGGTGGAACCGCCGGGCGGTTCCCAAAAACCATTCAAGAAGATGGGCGGAGACTCACGAGATCGTGGTTTCATCCGTCTATTCCACCGAGATGCCGAATGTCAAATTGGTGATTTCCGTTCTTCGTGCGGATGTTACTGCCTTGAAGCTCGAATTGGAAAGGAGGCAGACGAAGGCGGATGCGGAGGGCAATGTTGAAGCCCTAGGCCGAAAGATCGAGGGTCTCAAAGCAGCGCTGGAAATTATACCGGCGTAGAGTATACAAAAGAGTGGCCAAATGAGTATGTTTTAAAGTTCTCGAACCCGCGACGTATAATGGCGCACGTTGTGCGAACAAAATAGAAAACTTCATGTGGGATTTGGAGCAATATTTGACGACGACCAAGATTGTCAGAGGGCAAAGTGTGAATGTGGCCGATGTATATCTTACGGGGGATGCAAAACTTTGGTGAAGGACAGGGAATGGCAGCGAGACGGCCATCCCAATCACCAGTTGGAACGAGTTCAAGGCATGACTGAGGGAGCAATTCTTGCCGGCGAACTCATCCCCAAACTGAAATAAATAGCATCGAACAAGGGCGTTGTTTATATGCTGCCAAGGATACAATATGTACTCATATAAAAGACTCACCATTGTCGTCAAATGCTCATTTTTCATCCTCTTCGGAGCATCGGACATAAACCGGTTCATGAAAGTAAGCATGAATAGACCACAATCATGGGCATTTCCTTGTTGAGATACCTTCTCTCACAAAGACAAAAAATGTAAAATCATAATAAGTATGACTGATTTTATTATGTAAAATCCCAATAATTTACATTCATTATGTGTTCACTGATTTTATTAGGAAGAGAGTCCCACACAGATCTTGCAAGGAGGGCATCGGCAGCATCTTTGCCTCCTTTTGCAGTCACTTGTTTATTAAGAAACTGCAAATTTAAGCTTAGCTAAAGGTTGGTTTCACAGCAGTAAAGATGAACTTAAGTGAAGAAGTTATAGCAACCATAAATTACCTCTTTATGTCACTGAAAATAGTCTTGCTCTCGTGCAATCCAAAGGAGTCTAAGTGAATGAGTTTCACTTCTGAATGATCTTCCTTGTCTGGCATGCACACAATCACCAAACTCCAGTGATGACTATAAGGCACAAAAGAAGAGAGCAATGAAATTAGGAGGAGTTTGACATGTTCTTATACAAATGGGCATAGCATAGATGAAACTTACTCATAAACAATAGGCACAAATATGCTTTCTGAAATATATTCTCTTTCCTCAACCACTTATGTACACCGGTAAATTGTTCTTCACCCTTTTTCTGCCATTGAGAGATACAAGAAACACTCACACTCAACATCCAATAATTGAACCAACATTCAAATGACAGAAATATTTTATAGAGAAAAACAATATACTCATTCTGAAAGTACTACATAGAAGAGAGAGTCAAGTGTGAGAGGGGCTTCTGATTGTCGCATCCGACAACTGCCAACATAGATATATATACAATAAAAACATCCGGAAAATATGAGTGGAAGGGATGGACACGACAATAATGAATATAAGCAAAATATATTACCAACTCACCATATATAAAACTGCATTATGGAATCATTTATTTCTGCACCAGGTGCAAGGGAATTCAAGTCACGATCACTGATATTGATACTTCCAAAGCTGTTAACATGCACAAGAGAGAAACATCAGATAGAACATATTAAACATCTATATCCTATATTCTCTGTCTACACAAATGATAGAAATGGCTTTACCGAAGGAGTCCCTTAGAAGCCATATGAGCACCAGAATCATGAGAGGGGGTTTGATGAATGAACTGTAGAAAAAAAATTAATAAGAAAGTAATATTAGAAAAGAAGTGAAAAAAATATTTCTAAGAAACAATATTAGAAAACATTTGGAACAAATGATTATTAATGGTAATCAGAATGTGCAAGATCTTCAGGGTATGAAAGTATCTCAGTTAATGAAATAAGACATGGAATGTTCAAGTGGTGAGACTGAAGAGATTGCTCATAGAATATTTGCTATCACAACTCCACGAAACCACCCCTTCGGGGAGGTACCTAAAGAACATGGAACCTATTCCACTCTATCAACTTCTCACTATAGGTGTCCAAGAAATCAATATTATTGCATCCTCTGTTTTGGCGATGAGTGACTACAGAAAGTTCAGGAATATTGTGAAACTCATCCACCCCAAACTGCAAAGGAGCCAAATTTGGCAAATGGTCCTCTACAAACATGAAGTTGAAAATCGCGCCAAAATAGGCCACCGAAGTCAGATGGCCTAAAATATCACTCGGCAACCCCTCAAACAAAACTTGCTGAAATATATATAAATTATTAGTATCAATTATATATCCATCAATATCTCACCGTTCATTCACAATGTTATTCCTAAGTTCTAAGAACAAGCACACAACAAAATGTCTATCGGACGCCTATACCAGTTTACAAGCTGTACATTCTGCACATTGTATCATTTTGCATACAAATTAGCATATTAATTTGCAGCAGAATCCACCATTTTGTACTCACAAAACCCTTATAACCTATTGCAATTCGAACACATACACACAGTATTCCTCCACACATTTCAGTATCAATAGATAAAATGCAGTCACTTCAAAGTGGTTCATCTTGTTCCTTTCGATTACTACATTAGCACAACATTGATTCTAAATGGTTATATAGTGTTCTAATATCACAGTGATGCATATGTAGGATAAAATGAGTTACACTTATCAAGATATGAATTTATTATTGTTACCTCAATTGTCAAACCTTCAATCAAATCACTAACGGGATAATGCTTCCCAGTGTTTCCAAAACTGAAAGCATGAGTGATTGGAACGAATAAGCGGTGCTGACCAACCTCTCACCACATCCTCCGTAACATCTCCATCAATCATATTCCACAGTTTTGGAATACGGATAAGAAAGAATGCCTATCAACAAGAAAACATTCAGAAGAAAAAAATAAAGATTAAAAAACTAAAAGGCAGATAGGTTCTTACCAACGTTATCCATTGGCATCCATTCCCCCCCCCCCTCTTAGGTCAATGATGCCGCACCCCAAGCATGCTTGTCCACATTTGGTAATACCTCAACAAACTGGACATATGAACTAGTGATTCGAGAACCATATCTGTTTGGTGTGACCAATGAATGTATGATCACGAGAAGGATAGCCTTTATCCTCGAATCCCGGTCCTTGGATGTGTTTCTTGCATAACTGTGATGAGGTTCAATACCTCAGGGGGATATAGCTTGTTTAATTTGTAGCCTAAAACCAATTGAATCGGAAGACCCAAAAATATTTGATTATTGATTAAAGCATAGGAGCCTGACAGTGCTTTTATAGGCATCTTTAAGGAAATAACATTCTAAAATGAAATAGAAATATCTAATAACAATTACCATAACAAATAACCTAATTAGAATAAAGAAAAGAATAGTAATATAACTAAATAAGGAATGGAATCCCATATGATGGGATTCCATCTCTGATACCAAATGATGGGATTCCATTCCCATCTCTGAAGAGTTCTTCTGCATTTTAGGAAGCAAATCAGGGCATGCAACATGAAACTGTGAACATGTCACATTTCCAGAAATAAACTGAATAAATGTAAAGTGTCATACAACACACAAGATTGAAAATAGTATGGATACAACCATGACATGACCAACAAGTAAAATGGTCTCTTTTATAATAGACAAGGATTAGTAGAACTCAAATTCTGACAAGTGCATTGCAACCAGACAATGACTAAAAGAATACCACACATATAGTTTTTACAGCTCAACATAAACAAATATGTATGGAAGCAGACTTTCATGAATAACTAGTTTATCAATTCTGGTGAGTTGCGTAAAGTTTAGCATCCTTTGGTTAGGTTGAATTGATTTCCAGAAATGACAATTACAACTGTACAACAAAAGACCAGCCAAAATGTGAAGTTAAGCCTTTATTAAATCAAAAGTAAGCCTTTATTCTTAAAACTTGCACTACAAAATTCTTCACAACCTTAACATTTTCACCTATACTTCCATTCATCGATAATTTTATATTCTAAAAACACATTCCCTCAACCAAAACACCTTATATGCTTATGTAAAGTCACGTAGCAGGACAATGAATAAAAAAATGCACACAATAAAAAACAAAACTCTAAGACAATCATATGACATTTACTACTGCAGTTAGCTAATTTAGTCAGGAAATGAGTGAGTGTACCTTCGGAGAAAAGAAGAGAAAATAATCTTCTGGGCAAATTTGAATCATTGATGCGTATTAAGCGAAGTAGGCTACAATAGCCACTGCTTGTGTCCGAAATCTCCAAGTCAATGAGCTCTTTGAAAGAGTCATCCATAAATGTATACATGTTATACACGGTTTCTAATTTCTCACTGCAAAACTGAAAAATATACGAATGTGGATAAGGAGTTAGACAGGGATATTAGAAATAAAATTAGTACCAAAATATGCAAAAAAATAAAATAGAATTAACCTTCACCTGATGTACCGCTTGTTCTGCCATTTTACGAGTCGATGCAAATAACGACTTCAAGATTGTGCAAAGGAATTGACCAGGATGAGGACGATGAGTTCCACATTGTGCAAAGGAAAGATTCTAAAACATGTTGGACCATAACAAACCACAATGCAGCCCAAATTTCTACACGCAATTGCATACTGAAAATAAGGGATAAAAGTTTGCAAAACAACGAATGTTGATCCCCAAGATCTGGATATAAACCTCGTCATCATGTGCCTAGAGGATAACAAACCGCCGCTACCTCAAGAATTAACATAATATACTGCGTGTATCATAGACATCATCAACACTTTGTGCATAGACACTCAAAAATTACCAATAACCAATTATTCACATAAGCTTATCACAAAACGGCCCGGAGTATCAAGCCCCACAGGGACCGAGACCAGGAATGGACTTAGAGGTGCCACTGGTGCCTGCTTGGGGCCCGTTGCTGAGAACATCATCTCACGTCCACCCTGGGCAGACCTAGGGCCACCCCCAAAAAATTTAAATTTGCAAATTATGCCTTTGTAATATTTTATAAATATTAAAATTTAGTACTATATTTTTAGTTATATTATGTTATGGCCCCCCTCAACCTTAATTTCTGGGTCCGCCCCTGCGTCCGTCATCGGTCCCTTTCCCCGTGCCTGCCATGCCCGTCTCAGAAATCTGCATCCCCCCAGCCTCGTGTAGGGGTGTAAATGAACTGAACCGTTCGTGAACAACTCGCGAACAACTCGGTCAAAGTTCGTTTTCGAACTCGGTTTGACCAGTTCGAACTCGAACTCGAGCTCGTTCGTTTATATACGAGCTCGAACTCGAGCTCATAAGAGCCAGCTCGATAGGCTCGTCGAGCAGCTCGAATAGAATTTTATATAGAATTTTTATATAAATTAATTAAATTTTATTCATTAATGCTTTTACGAGCTCGAACTAACTCGAGTTCGAGTTCGAACTCGATTTTTTATCGAGCTCACGAGTCGAGCTCGAACTTTCTAAAAGTCAGACGAATCGAGCTCGAACTAATATATATCAACTCGTACGAGCTCGAACTCGATCACGAACATGCAATACGATCTCGAACTCGAACTCGAACACAGGTCTGTTCGAGCTCGACTCGACTCGTTTACAGCCCTAGCCTCGTGTTGTGCCTGTAGCCACGTTTCCAATGTTTCCTTAGGTTCAACTAACTCCTCTCGTGGCATTACAACTACTATAACATACTCTACCTTGTCTCTCCTATCGCCCTCCATGATGTGACCCAGACTCAACTTTGCAGCCGACGAAACGTTGCTGAGCACCTCCACCGTCCGACCTACATCCCGAGGTTGTTCCTCCAGGTTCGTAGTCTCCATCATCTCCTCGTCTTGAGGCAGCGTAGCAGAGGAATTTGCCTTGGCCTCCCATATTTCTTGACTGGCTTATTGCTCTCCCAATACAATTGGACGAGAGCCTTCTTCACTTTCTCTAGCTGATTCGGCAAAATCTGCTCCCTATTTTGCATATTCCAACGGTGCGCTTCAAGTGCCAATCGCTCACTAGTCGGTCTCCCCACCTGATGAGCGAATTTAATATAACGAATCGCGTCCCTCTCTCAAAATACTTCACCAAATTTTGCTCAAACGTATCTTGTACCCTCACGCTCTTGTCTCCTACCTGAACAAGATCATGAAACAAGCTTTTTGGACCCGGTTTGATCGCCTCTTCATTCACTTCCTTCTCTGACGTGGCCGACAATTTTCTTGGTTCCGCCGGAATCTTCCACTCACCATCACTATGTCTTTTAGTAAGTTGCGGCTTCTGGCTCCACGTCCCTTGCCCAAATGACCTCCACGCGCCATATCCCCTAAACCCGACCCGAGAATCCCGGGGAAAAGGCGAGGTGTAGGGTTTCTGTCGAAAATCCTCCGGGTACATATCCAACTCCCTAGTCTCCTCCGGTGCCGCATGGAACGCGTTGCACCCGCCGTGTCCATGCCCAATGATGCCACAGTACCTGCAGTATATCGGCAACTTCTCAAACTTCAAAGGCAATCTCACAATCATCCCTAAATCCCTTGTCGGTATGCTCCTTCTCAAAGGCTTGAGCACATCGATTTCGCAGTGAACCCTAATGTTCTTCCCCCTGAGCTTCCCATCTCCATCCTTTTCCACCTCCAAAAATTTCCCGATTTTGTGTCTGATCACCTCCGCCATTGGCACGATGAGCAAATCGTGCGAAACATCGTGAACGTGAACCCAAAACGGAACAATATCGAACGATACCTGACTCGGTATCATGCCAGGCAGTGGATCGTGTAGCACAATCAGATAAACATCGAAAACCCAAGGCTGGGTTTTTAAAACCCTTTTCTTCTCTCTGATATCGGAAAATTCGAACGAGAAGATATTGTGCCCTAGTGTCTTGCATTCCAAAGCGGGGACACCCCAAACCCCCTTAAAAATCTTCTCCAATTGCTCATGAGGAATCCGCCACGGCGCTAGGATTTTACCAACCAACGTAATCCTAACCACGTTTGAATTTTCATGACGAATCTTATCTGTTTCAATCAGATCTTCCTCCTCCTCCGCCGTAAGCCAGAGATCTCCATACTTCAGCGCTATATCCTCCATATTCCTTGCATGTCTCACGCCGGTGACTGTCTGGATTTATCACCGGAACAAAACAGTACCTTACGCAGGAAATTTGCGGCAAAGACTGCGTACTACTCTAAACCCCGTGGAAGGGTTAAAAATAATTCTCATATAAATCTTGCAGTGATTTAACTTCGAATTGTTAATTTCGATGACTATATATTTATAGTGCTTAAGAGTTATATGCTAACATATATTTACTTACAATATGCAATTTATTTATTTTAAATTCTAAATTAATTAGTCATAATATTCGACCCCAATCAACCAAAAGAAGTCAGATTTGTTCCGGTCCGACCCGTATTTGTAGCACTTATGGGCCTCCCATTGGTAGTATTTTCAACTCGGGCCATACTGTTTGTAGCATCATCAAGATCCTTTACATGCATGCATGATGAAACCATGCACGAACAGAATTTGCTAAAGCAAAAAATAAATGAGTATCTTGGTCTATAATTTGTTCTAGAAGGCTTAAACTACCTGAACTTGAATTAAACAATAAACTAGATACGTCCATTGTGTTTTTGTGTGTGTGCGTGTTTTTTTTAAAGATTTAATCCATTGCAAATTACAAAATGAGTTCTTGCTGTTAAAAAAAGAGCGACATTAAATAAATGTAATTACCACAATTTTTTGTTAACAAGTTACAAGATTAATGGAATTAACGGAGAGTAACTTCTTGTGTTTCTTTTTTTCTTTTGAATATTAATTATATTTTATGATTCTAGGAAAACCGATCAAAAACGACTGTTTAAATGACAAAGTAATGGTCATTTAAACTTGAAGTTTTATATCCAAAGATTTCCGAGAAGGAAATTAAAGAGATTATAAAACACCAAGTAAATCAATACATATATAGCGCGGATCGATCGAGATGACCTAATCAAATAGGCTTACCAAAATACACAGTTCTGCAACTCACAAACATCCAAATGACCAATATTACATGATCAAATATAAACATTCATTAAATCAAATTCAAAATCACTCAAAAAACATCGAAATTTTCACTAAATATCATCCATCATGATCAAGAGTACAACCAAAACTCATTCCATATTTAGAAACCCTTATAGATCATCATCCATCATGGCCCCAGCCTGTAAGGGCCTTCACCCATGTAGTGACCTTCCATATATAGCGCAGTGTTCTGGGGATGCAGCCCATCCATCACCATGAACTGCATATCCTCCGACGGCTTCCAATGCCGCTTTCTCTGGTTGATGAACCAGTTGTTTATCTGCTTCTGGTCCAGTCCAGTCGACTCAGCCAATGCCACCTTCTCCGTCTCCTGATTATAAAACACGCACACACACACTAAGCCTTAACTGAACACGATGGTGAGATAAACACGCACACCAGTCTTAACTGAACACGATGGTGAGATAAAAACACGCACACACACCATTAAGTGTGTGTTGACTGAACACGATAGTGAGATATGATATTAACGTACCGAGGGATAAGGCCATTTGTAGTGGAGCTCCCACCAGCTGAGGAGCTTCTGCCTGGCGTCTTTGGGGAGCTTGCCTTTCTTCTTCTTCTTTGAGAGCTCTTGCTTGAGGCTGCTCAGGTAACCGCTGTACTTCCTCAGCAGGTGGTTCTTCAGCTCGCGGTCTTCTGCGCGCGGATCGATCTCCGGGAGTTCTGTTTCGCCGCCGCTGTTATCTTGGTCCTCCTCGGATGATCCAACTCCTTCGCATTTCTCATCTGCTGATTTTTCCACGTTAGATGATCAGTAAACAACATAGTTTTACTAAAGATAAGCAGAATTTACTAGTGAATATAGTTTAGAGGAAAAGGAGTAACTATATGGGAAAAAGTAACAAATTACTCAAATCACTTCAATATTGATCTCCAGATTATGTGAACTGTAATTCGAACACAACTAATTATGTAAAGCATTCCTCCAAATTTTCAGAAACACCTTCTTATTTGCATTTCAAATATTATCCTTTTCTAGAGAATACACACCATTGTTGCAACTCTGAAACATTGTAGGCTTTCTAATTATGTATACGTATCTAATACGGTTTGATCACATATTCAAATCATCGTAGTATTCAATTGTGTCCTCGTTACAAACATATTTTGTCACATTTTACAAAATAAAGAGAAGTTTTAAAAGTCGGAAATACGTGACAAACGAAATAGATTTTTAATTTTGAACAGATCCGAATATATACCTTTGGACATTTGTAAAAATGTAAGTGCTCATTACAGAGTTTTAGCTAACGTGAACCTGTCTGTGTACAGACAATCATGCACAACACACTCTACAAAATATATGTTTTTCATACAGTAAAAATCAGAAAGAAATAAATGCGAGAAGAATCCTGACAATTTGCCATATTTCCAAGAACTAAAGAAAAGCAAAAAATGCAGACTCGGAAATGACAAAAGAACAATAATGTTGGTATAGTCAAGGCAAAAACATGCACATTGAGAGAGTAAACATTAAAGAGTGTCAGAAAGGCTAAGAAACCTAAAACGTTTCTCTTTATCTTCTCACTTGTCTGTCTTACTTTGTTGATCTTTGCTAAAAGGAACAAAAACCATACATTCTATGCAACTCGTGATTAGGGTTTTCACAAGGCGACAACCAAATGTTTTATTCAAAGACATTGTTTGATTTTTTGCCATTGGTCAAACTTGCAGGAAATGGAACAGAAAAATCTTGACAGAAGCTTTTATAGTCATCGGACAGTAGAACTATCAGTCACACACACTAACTTTCACAGAAATGTTAATTGTTCTTATTTTCCCTTCTTTCACTGATTGTTTCTTTCCATGTTAATTAATTACTTGAACAAATATACTCAATCAATATCCGACAAAACACTTCATGTAACGGATGAGTTACTTAATCCGGGTCCGGGTAAATTTAGTAATTGAAAAGACGAGGTGAAAAATGAAAATGTTATTACCATTGGTGAAAATTCGGACAGGGCCATTTCCAAGCATGTTGAGCTGAGATTCCACTCTTCTCATGAACTCCATGGCTTCTTGTAATGGTCTAGTGAGCTCATCTCGATACTTCACCAACATATCATAGTATGCTTCCTAAATAATGCATATATAATCACTTAAACATTACTAATCTCCAATCAAGAAAAATTAACAAAGGATGTAAAACTAAATTAAAAATTGAGAAGAAATTAGTCACCATGAACTGATCTAGTTCTGGATCCTTGGCGGCACCTCTCCCCGCCATCGAAGCTCGCTGCCTCGCCAGGAAATCCTGCCGGACGGCTGTTAGACGCGCCGCCACCTCCGGTGGAGCCCCCACCTGTAGATTATAAAAACATAGTTATGAGGTCTAGATTAATACACGATTGATACGATAACAAAATAATAATAATAATATTAGCTCATATCTGTCGATTTAGATTTTTTTTTTCTTTTTTTTGGTCTGGTTTATAAAATAAAGCTTTTGCCGGCGACAAAGCTTGTACCTTTTGGCAATCCATGTAGGCTTCCAAAAGGTCGGAATATTGAGGGTGAGCCACGATCTTAGCTTTAATGGCGTCTGCGTCATCTGGATTATCCTTTCCGTTCTCGTTTCCGTTTTGCTGCTGCTGCTGATGAGGATGATGATGATGGTGGTGGTGCTGATCTTGGTTGTGGGCCCGGATTATGGCAGGGTACTGAAACTTGTGCTGCTGATGCTGGTGGTGGTGAGATGAGCCGGCCTCGGTTTTAACCTCGGAGTGCTGATAGCACTCGCCGCCGGTGGTCTGCAGGTGGAAACCGTTGATCGGAAGTTGGGTCTGTTGGCTGTTTGCGCCGCTGCTGGTTCTTGCGTACACGGAGGAGCTCGGCGGCGCTAGGACAGGACCGCCGCCGCCGTACAGAAACCCGCCTCTCGCACCGCCGTTCTCCCCCAGCTGGTTGCCATATTCTTCCATTTTTTGACAGAAAAAGATTGAACCCTAACTCAAGAGCTTCAACAAAAAAAGCAGAAAAAACCCTAGCTAGTCATCCATAGCTGAAAGCTTTGAGGTTCGATGCCGTCGAGGTTGTTTTTGGAGCACGACTCGAGTGCAGAGATTTAAGCATCATAAAAATGGAGGGGAAAGTTGAGTGGTGGGTTTTTCCGGCATCATTTCTCGGACGTGGCCGGGGAAAATGAGATGTGGAGCGCGGCGGTTGACGGCGGCGTTGGGTGCAGGGAGGAGGCGGAGAGAGAGGAAGGGGGTGGCAATGAATGAGTGACAAGACGTTGTTTGGTTTGTTGAGGAATACTACTTATTAAAGAAATATGAATGGTAGAAAGATTGTGAGAATTGTTTTTTGGAATCACTGTGTATAAAAAGCTTGGCGATAAGGAAACCAGGTAGATTTTTCCACTTTGTTTATGTTTCTTGCATTTACTTTCATCATTCCTGCTTTTTATTTTTTATTTTTTATTTTTTCAACTTAGTTCATACTTCAGCTTACTGCTAGTTCAATTTAATATACTTTATTAATATAATTACGTTTAAACAAACACTTATATGAGTAACAATTTAATATTGCTTGATAATATTATAGCATTCATATGCTCGTTATAATTATATCAACCTCGTTTTCTCTTATATTTATTTCAATTTAATTTAGCTCTATTAGTTAGTTTGACTTTCTATAAAAGCTTATTTATTTTAATAAACTAGTATATTCATAGTACCATATTTATATATTATCATAATACGTTGTGAAAGAAAAATAATCTACAAAGTTCGTTGACAAATTTACTACTACTTATAAGTATATTGCATGTTAAGAGCTTTATAGCATTTCTATTCTTTATTTTATTATTAAAAGAGTTGTGTTTACCTTCATCCGTCGATGCTAAATCAGCAATGCAAGATTATGCATTTAACAGAAACTTTCCTTAATTATTTATTTTTGTAAAAAAAATCAATGAAATTCCAAAATAAATAGAAATATAAAGGACATCTCCAATGCAAGATTTTACGGTTACAAGATTGCTTACCCATAAAAATAGTTGAGAGAATCAAGTTTATGCAAGGCGAACATGAATAGAGTCAACCTTATTTAGTAACAATTAGATTTTGTAAGATTGATTAACTTACACATACGATAAAGGTTAACATATTATAAAATAGTATAAAATCAAAAAAAATATTAACAAAATTGCACATCCTTAATAAGACTTTCTGCAAGAAACATTCTCCAAATTAAATTTTTATGCTTCTCTATTAATTTATCTCCATAATATTCTTAATAGTAGTTAAGGAATTTTTATTATTATTATTGTTATCACTTTTTAAATGTAGTTTTTATGTACTTTTATAATGGACATCAAGTAATAAGTACTCCATCCGTCCACTTAGGTTAACACAATTTCTATTCTCTTGTATTTTCATTTTTGATACATTTCATTTATATAATAAACTTAAAGTTAAGTTCAGCCTCAATCACTTATTTTAATTTTCATTCTTCCTTTTAACTTACGCCATATAATTAATTTAATAAATTTATTGTGAATATTTGAACATTATTGTCAGGTCTACTCAGCGTAGAGCTAGGGACCGTGTTGGTAACCCCAGCTGTGGTCTCCCATGCATGCTGCAGGTGGTGACTTATAATGGTACGATCGGTGGTTCCGGTTTTGATGGTTCGGTAGCTCGTTGGTTCAAGCACCTGGGTCAATCGGGAAGGCGTCTTAGAGCTACGTGGATGAAGCGTGTATAGCTTCACTGTACTTACATGGATCTAATGTGGTGTCTTTTAGTTAGCCCTAAATTAGGACGTGTATATGTAATAGGTAGGTTATAATCTATTCTGAGTTAAAAAATATATATAATAAATTTATTAATGTCTGATAAGGATGCATGTACGACATGAAATATATGTGTCTGTGAGGCGTAATTAATGTGATCGCGCAATTTTGTAACTGCACAAGTATATTCTTAATGACTGTTTTCTAATATTATTATATCACAAAAAATAGTTTATGTATGTTGGTGTGAGTTATTGTAGTAATTATTGTAATGATGGATGTATGATAATGATGTTTAAAAAGAGATTAGCGATTTCATATTATTAATCTAATCAACTAGTTAGGAACGAGTTGTTGAAACTGATTATTTAGGCAACTTTCTGGAAAGTGCTATTGTCCATATAGTCGTCCATTTAGATTTTGTGTAATCTATAATAGTAAGGGTTCCAAATCATTCCGACAGCATATAAATAATGTATATATCTTCCAAATGTTTGAAATCCACTTCTTTACAAGATTTGTTTAGTCCCTAATTACATTTCCTAATTAACTAGCCTGTACGTGATTACATAAAATACAAGTAAATATCTACCACAGTCATCTCTTTGTTCATTTCTCTTTTTCCCTTTGTTTTCTTTTATTTTAGTTCAAAATAGGTGATATAACTATATTATCTTTTGAAGTTTTATGAAGTGCGTTGAATAAAGGTCTTCTAATCCAAAGTATTTTATTATTTTGTTAAAAATATATAGTTTATATCACAAGAGTTAAGTCTCATACATGATGATCAATATTACTGATCTTAGCAAATTTAGCTACTAAATATGCGTCTGTATATTATCTTTCCTTGGTATCCAGTTTGGCCATGTCAATCCACTACGAATTATATCTGTTTGAATCTCCTCTACTTTTCCGACACATGAAGCTGGGCTCACAACGTTTCCATGAATCATCTGTATAAGTGTAAAAGCTATCTCCATTAATTCCCACTTATCTCCATTTGAACTCTTTAGACAGCTTAATTGTTTCTTGAAATACCAGTGCCTCTGCATAGGGTATTTCTTCTTGAAGTATTTTAATACATTTGTTAGCTAAAGTCTAGTGATAGTAAATATTGTGTGAGAAATTTTTCCAGCATTTTTTATTTAAAAAAATTGATATATTGCAGTGATCAGAATTCAGAAATCAAATTATTTGCTGAATTATAGCTAATTTATTTTTATATTATATTAATAATTAATAATGGCGTATACCTCGTTTTCAATGCTAATGATACTAAATCCGTGTCTGTAAAAAATATCCTCCCAAAGTAGTTATATGTTTTTCGTTAAAATTCACTTTATTTTCATGTATATTTTAATTAATATTTACTTTTAATCATGTTTGATATGAGTAAAAACTAATTTTTAATAATATTTAAAAATAAAAATAAAAACCTCGCAAAATCCTAAGAGGTTGCAAAAGGAAAGTTGAAAATCAAGGGTCTTGCAGACAATTTACTGTGTAAAGTTATTTTTTCTTAAAGGTAATAATAATCTCATGCACTTTCAGGGTTGGTAAACTGTTAACACTAAAAGAAAAGTCTAGACATCGGAGACAACTAAACCAAAACGATCAATCAATTCTTATCCTCAATCCTCATTAAGTATAGTTTGCGACTTTAAAACGAACGGAATTCTCATATGCGCACCTTTAACAATCAAATCAATATATTGTGTCTGCTTCCAAAAAATAAAAATCAATTTAGCTAACAAATGATCTGGGAGATCGAATCTATGATGGTACATAAATTTTGGTATTTTAATCAAAACGCACTAATCAGATATTATGCATGAACATCGGTTGTGGATTTTTTGATTTTTTTTTTTCCTTTTGGGAAGGAAATTTTATAAATAATATTACACATGGTATATGAGGCAGAGTTACAACAAAAACCATTACTTGACTAATATTCCCTCCGTCTCACTGGATTATTTTGATTTTTAAAAAGTACATCATAGGAGGATTCTAACAATATCTTATGTGAAAATATATTATTTACATATTTTAAGTTATTAATGATCAAATATGGTGTAAAATTTTTTGATTATTTCAGTGACACATTTAAATAGGGATGGAGGGAGTATGCTTTAACAAAATCTATTGGGCTCCTGACCTAGCTCTTGACTACATATACTTTTACAAAAGTTATTGAAATCATTCTGTCACGTATGATTCTAATATCCGCTAACCAAAGAAGAGATTTTCGAGCAAGGTCTCAATCGATGCTGAAGAAAGTGCACCAATATCTGTGAATCAGACTTCGCATACCAGAATCTTGATGGCCATGCCAGCAGCCTTTTACTTCCGCCATTAAAGCTGAAGCGGTAGAGAAGGGCACTCTTCTTTTCTTGAGTTTTACTCACCGGCGCTGTTAGATTTTAAGATGTTGGTGTCGCTAGAGCTCAACCAACTCACATGGACTGACTCAAGACTAAGATTCAGTATGAATTTGTACAGAATAACAGTAATGTATCAAGATTAGGAATGATCAAAGAAATTGACTAAAAGATCAAACTGAAAGATCAAGGCAAAACGGAATGCTCAAGAGAACTGATTGAAAGATCAATCAAAATGACTAAAAGATCAAGCAAAAATAGTAAATGTTCAATCCTTTGTCCCTTGGTCTCCACAAGGACAGATCTCACCCAAGACTCTCTGTAAGTAAAATGATGATCATTCGGTATAAATAACACGGAATTCTGAACCACTTAGGAGAGGTCCAGGGTTCAAACCTCACTCCCCCAATTTGGGCTGGATGAGATTTCTCTCCTAGTCTTTCAAGTCTCCATCACCTCCAATCTGCAAGAGGCGTGAGTGACGGGAGCTGCATCAACTGGCGTATCGAGCTGCATCAGCGGGTGTAAATGGGGTCCTCATACTCACTCAAATCTGATTAGGATCCTTGTATTAGATTCGGTATTTGTAAAGGATAGTGTGTCTATTCAAAAAAAAAACAAAAAAACACGGAATTCCGATATCGGGAAGGTTACAAGTTTCAACAGTTAATAGTGAAAAGGGAAGGAATCGTTTTGCATGAAAGAAGGTTAAGGCATTGAGATGAGAATCTTCAAAAATTTCAGAATGGCTCTAAAAGATTAACTCAGCCTGCAGAAGCACCACGTGCGCACATACTAATTGACATCACTCTTGCTCAACCATCACACATCATTCATCATTTAAGTACTTTTTTTATTTTTTCTTTTTTTAAGATTTATATTCTTATAACAATCCTAATCTATTACCGTTTACAAGTCTCACACAGGTTCGACTCATATTTCAGTATTTGCATCTTTTGTTGCTCAATTGAACACGCTTCTTACCGTGGAAGAGATTGGAGACTACAATAGAATTTTAATAAAAATTTAATTTGTAAATCTTGAGTTGTACTCCCTCCGTCCAAAGGAATTTATCTAATTTCTCTTTTGGTCAGTCCCAAAGAGATTTACCTATTTCCTTTTTTGACAAAAAATTATGATATAAACTATTAATATTCTCTCACATACTTCACCAACCCTACCACACACATCAGCGACATATCAGATTTTTTAAAAACCGTGCTAAAAGAAATTAGGTAAAAGATAATGGGACGGAGGGAGTAATAAAATTCCTTGTATAGTAGGATCAGGAATCCTTATGTAGTGTATTTATTTCAAAGGAGAGACAGGAATGACATATAAAGGCTGGATCGATATGCCTTCTCCACTGTTGCTCTTCTGCCCCGCGACCCTTCCTAATCATTTTCACTTAGCTGGCCTATTTTCATGTATATATGGTACTCCACTACAGAATCATAAATTGTGAATTGTTTTGAAATTGAAAATTCGAAAAAGAAAATATAAGTGTAATGTGAATTATGAGAAAGTCACTCAAAGTCGCAAAAATATTAATTCTTCCATCTATTTTAACAATCTGTGTACCTATATTATCCCATAGGGTGTACGAGTGAATGATCATACTTAATATATAAAAAGATCGGGTTTGGAAAGGTACTGATCAGACATTAAAGTGAGAAGATCAACCGTAAAACACTAAATAGTCATGATTATGTAAAAAATCCTGATTGAAAGTGAGAAGATTAACATTTTTCATCAATCTAGATAAAAAAAATTTATTACTATCAAGTAACCAATTATGATATACACTTCGATTTTTATTAGTTAATTCAAAAAAAATTAACCACCAGATAACCGACAGCCTGACATATTTAGAGGGCGTGACTAATCTCCTCATCAACCTGTGTTGCGGGAATGACGAGTCTTTTGCTCCACTAGTACAGTTAAATGATCTTTCCTGTTAGGACGGTGTAATTTTGAATTGTGAATGCTTGGGGCAAGAAAGGTGAACAGTGGTAGATTTGAAATATTCGAAATGAGGAGCAGTGTTTCTGCAAAAGTATAAATAGACCTAATACGCCCGGGATACCCGCGCTACAAACCATGGTGGGGTAAAAGTAAAGAAGGGTGGTGTCCTACACAGTTTTCTCATCAACTTTCCAGTTATCGCAATTTCATCAAATGCAGATTTGACGTTTCCAACGCACAGACCAACGACTATGCAAATCCGACGAGTTTACTGGTCATTCATTTCTCCACCAACACTCTCATTTTACTGCGAATTAATCCAAGTAAATGTAAAACAACAATTTTGTTGGTGTTTAAGCTAGCATATCAAATGATTAAGGATACTTTTGGAACCTGTGTTAACCAAAACGTAAATTTACCATAGATGATATTTATTACGGATAGATATGATCATGGGTGCAGGTAGGGGTGAGCACGATCACGAGCGTTCGTTAATCGGATCGCGATCGGATCGGTTAAAAATCGGATCGAGATCGTTCATTTAATAAATGAGCCGATCATGATCAAAATTTTTTGATCGTTTAATAAATGAACGATCAACGATCATAGACATTAAAACTCGATCATGATCGCGAACAGATCGATAAGGTGATCGATATCGATCGATAAGATAATCGATTAATATAATATAAATATATACATCTAAATGAATTATTTTCTAGTAATTTGTTAATTTTTAACTTTTTTAAAAAACTTTTAAACTGATCATGATTGATCATTGATCATTTGATCGAGCCGATCGTTATTGATCATTGATCATCTGATCGATTATCTAAACGAGTCGATCGCGATCAGATCGCGATCATTATAATTTTTAAACTATCCGATCATGATCATGAATTATTTTGATCGCGATCGGATCGTGATCACCTCAAAATTTAAACGAGTCGATCATGAACATAGTGATGATCGTGATCGGATCGACTCGTTATCACCCCTAGGTACAGGACCCGATCCGGGCTTATACTCCTTCCTTCCGTTTCTTTCAAGTTTTCAACTATTCATTTGATTTGATTTTTTATGAGCTTGAAGATGGTTAGTATTACATTAACAAATTATCAAAATTATAGTATAACTCTATTATTTTAACCAATTAAAGACTAAATAGTGCTCAAATTCACGTGGTAATACATCCAAAATGTCACTTCATTACTTTTTCACTTTTTAATGATCCTATTCGTAGGATTAACTTGAGAGAACTACAAAACAATGAATACAAAAACAAATAAGAACAAAAACGCAAGTTTAGCAAACAAATCAGAGTTGTTATGACTTGATGATGTTGATCATCAACATAACAGTGCATGTAAATGAAAAGATCTACATGGACTTATATCATTCATGCAAGTCTTAATTTTAAAGTTAATTAATCAGAATTATTATCATCAGCTTTCATCATTAAAATTATATTGCCAGCTGCCTCGCATTTAGCCTCTACTCCATGTCAACGCCAACCGTCAATTTGCTATATATAGTTTTTTTTTTTTTTTTTAAATCGTCCAAAACAAATGAAAGAAAATTAGGAAGAGTATTCCACATGTTAACTACATGGAGCTCGACTTCACATATTTGGCCCCATCATGAACTACAAAATTATAATGTCATTAAATTTAGAAGGAACCCTCTAAATGATTCCGTTTTAGTATAAACGTACAATGCATACCAAGAATTTTTGCCAAAACCAAACCTTCCTCTAGACTCTAGAGCCAATGTCTCTGCCAGGATGGGATCGTCACTATGCGGAAACCATCTCGCCGCCGCACGAATGAAGGTGCCTCTAGATCAAAAATAAAGACTCTCGTCAGTGCAGTCCCTCGATCAATTCCCGCATCAAAGTAGATTATGAACTTGTCAGTTGCTGGGCGAAGCATGGTCTCAACAAGAGGGAGTCTGAGACATCATCCTGCCAACCTCGAGCCTCCAAGAAACGCCTTCGACTAGACAAAATTGAACCACCATGTTGTTCGAGCTAAGATGTGATTGCAAGACTTGGCGATTCCACTGAAACCAAATATCATCACTTACTGTAATTGCGAGTTCACAGAATGCATAATCCTTCTCCCTTAGCAATTTCTAAAACCAGACATCACCCCTTGGCTGGCTAAGATCCAACACATTAGACAAAATTCCAGTCGCTGCACAAACTTCTCTCGCATAACTACATTCAAAGAAAAGATGCATCATTGTGATAGCTTCATGCGAGCATAGCGCACACAACAAAGACACCTCAATAGTTCTCCGCCTTAGGCTATCCACTATGGCCAAAGAATCCAAGCATAAACGCCAACCAAAGTGTAGAGCCCGCTTAAGAGTATGCGGCTTTCTAAACCTACTCAAAAATTTCTTGCTTTCTTCATAGCCAAGAGGGATGGCAATAGATTTTGAATCCAATCCAAATCCGTGGATTATATTTAGAAGAAGTGGATCTATTTATGGACAATCTTACTAAGAAAGAAAGGGAGAAATTTATTTGGTTTAGGTGTCTTAATTATGCAATACTAGGGCCTGAAGGAGAGAGACCTTATCTTTTTTATTACTGTGGCTGAAGCGTTTAGTCGTGGTTTAATAAATCCATTTTTAACAAATTTGGATGTTAAAATTTTAGATCCAATGGATATATGTATCATGACAATATTGATCAGACATGAATTTTACTGCTCAAAATCCAAATCCAATCCATAAATCTATTTAAGGGATATATATAATACAATAAGTAATTAGTAAAAACAAATATAAATGTGAGATACATTTGCTAATTTTCCAATGATAATTATTGTGCATTACCATACTAGTAGTATCATAGGCGGACGCAGCTTGGTGTAAAGTTGGCAATTTTCACCCAAAAATTATTAGTTTTTTAGATTTTTTGGTATCAAATTTTAAAATTTATTATTTTGCATCATCACTTTTGTGAACATACACATAATTAGTATTTTTGTAAGTACTTCAAGGGTATTTAATTGAATTGAATGACATTTTCTTTTAGATACATCTTTTTATTTGATGTATTCGTATTTAAATAGTTGCATGTTAAGTTATTTTTTATGCAATGAAATGGGAAAAAAAATTATGAGCAAAATGCCTCACTCCTCTTGAAATTTTCGATCCGCCTCCGAATAGTATATATTATTTTTTATAATATATATTATTAGGAGTTATGTTTTTACCATTCGATCTACTTTTTACCACTTGGTCCATATCTGATCATTATTAGGCCCTGTTTGTCAGAACTTATATGTAGATCAGTTCATTTCAGTTCAGTTCAGTTCAGTGAAAATGCAATTTGATGAAATTCAGGTTAATTCAGTCATGCTGATTCCATTTTTTAATACATCAATTTTCACTTCAGTTCAATTCAGTTCAGTTCAGTATATCAAGAAATAATCTCTAGCAAAAAGGTCTTATACACGTTAAATTATTGTTCTTGAAACAATGATAATCACATGTTTATAAAGTCTATTCATATTTTTTTTTATTTTGAAAAGTCTACGTCAAATTCCACCGAGTTTGATGATGTAACCGTTATTGGACTTCCACCTGAGGCTTAATTGCTTCATGTATTAATGTTGATTTTGATTACTTTGTTTTTCTAATCATACATTTTTGACTTATGATTGATTTAATATGAACGTATTGCACTATAAGAATATAATATTATTTCTAACTAGCTTTGATTAAGTATCTCTTACTTTCACAACATTATATATTGTTACCGTTGTATTGGATTTACTAATTTGGGTTGATGCAAAGATTCTCCATATTATTGTAATTTTTACTATTCTCAGTTTTAAGATGCATGAAAAATATGATCTTTTGTGAGATTAATTGAGACTTGGGATAAATGTTGATTTTCTCACTTTTAAACTCAAACTTTTACATATTATTGCTTTTCTTCTCATTATCACGTCTGGTCTCTCCCTTTTTTCATAACTGATCTTTTAAATGTTAACTATATTTAGTGTAACCAATTTAAACCTGTCTCACACAAGTAAAACCATAAAACTGCCTTACACAAGTATTTCTAGCATGTGTATTTCAAAATGCCCAAGAATTACTAGGTTTGGTTTTTTTTTTTTTTGATAAACCTAGTACTAGGTATGAACTCCAATTTGTACCCTATTGTTTTTCTCATTCTTCAAAAATAATTTGTTTAATTATATGACTGAGTGGTAATTTTTTTTTTTTTTGTAAAGGAGTGGTAATTTTGTTTTTACATAGTTGCATGAGTTTAAAATAGTCAGAGAGAAGAGTGGTAGTGTTGACTGCACTGGCACTTCCATGATGGTATCTGACGAGATATATATTAGTATATATGCACTGGTGGTCCGCCGGGAGGATAAAGGGACCCTAGAGATGTGGGGCTGCCCTACGGCTCAGGGCGCGCGAAATCCGCGCGGGAGCTGTTTCCTAACCCTTTACTTTCCCTCTGTCACTCAGTCCCACTATACTTCCAGTCTCACTGAGATACTCTACAGTATAACTCTGACTTTTCTGTTCCTTCTCTCTCTTAACCCATTTCTATCCTCATTACCAGATTAACTTAACTTATGTTTTTAGTTACGGATATGAATCTTATAACAATTATTGAGATATTATTCTTCCTATGGTTCCTTACCTCCTTGAACTTACTTGTATGTTAAGTTCAACAAAAATATAATTTAATGATATTCAGATCAAATCAACTATACTGATTTTTTACTTACAGTACATTAAATTTTGCTTCAACTCATCACAGCAAAAAGAAAAGGTCAAGAGAACTAGGTCTTATACTTCTTCCATCCGCCCCTTGACATGCACACTTTGATTTTATCAGTTTAATATTCTTAATTATACATAAACACAAGTTATAAAAATTTGATAATTTTTGTGTATATGACATTACGAATCCGAAAAGATCTCAAATAATAATATTTTATAAATTCTCGTTTAAGACTTGTCTCCATAGAGACCAAGTACTATAAGGGACTGTTACGGTTGAACTTGTCATTGGCGAATTTCAACCCTCCGTCGCTGTTAGATTTTAAAATGTTGGTGTCGCTAGACCTCAACCGGTTCACATTCAGTATGAATTTGGACGAAATAACAGTAATGTACCAAGGATTAGGAATGATCAAAGAAATTGACTGAAAGATCAAGAAAATTTAATGAAAGATCAAATAAACTGAAAGATCAAGGCAAAACAAGAATGCTCAAGGAAACTGACTTAAAAATCAATCAAACAAAAAACGTTAAATGACCAATCCCTTGTCCATTGATCTCCACAAGGAGATGTGTCACCCAAAACTCTCTCATAATATTTTAGTCAATCTTTGAATTCAATTTATGATCAAAATTAAGTGGTTTTGATTTGTCAATAAACATATTTCGTACATAGCAATGTATATTAAGCACATGTAAGTTAAGATGATGTGCGAACTAAATTATAATTAATATAATAAAACTATTTTATTACTTTTACCATATTAAAAGTAATTTTAACCGCAATAGACGTCGGCCTTATCTTGAAAGAGGCTATGGCCCTGTCCAATCCAGCTTATTTTCAGCACTTTCAGCCCCTTTCAGCAAGGTTCAGCACGGTTCAGCACCTTTCAGCACATCTTCACCACCCTTCAGCACCTTTCAGCACCCTTCAGCTTATTTTCAGCACGTTTCAGCACTTGTCACTATTCACATACATGAATTGTTATAATTTTTTTTAAAAAAAATAGGAATAATTTTTCTTTTGGAAATACGACTTAATCATTCTTCAAATATATAGTTTCCTAATTATTAATCATTTTTCAAATATATATAAATAACAATTTCGTATTGGTAAACCAAATTTATAAATAAATATTTTACAACTATTGCAAACATATTAGTACTTACAATAATATTAAAAATTACATATACTACTAATCGCTATCATCTAATGACTCATCTTCGCCAACTACTGCATCTATAAGAGTTCCATCTAGAGCTCCAATAGCATGCTGCAACATATTCATCACATAAAATGATTTAAGTGGATAAGTCAAATATCAAATTACTGAAAAATCTATGACCAAATAATACGAATTTAGTAAAACACATTACCTCAAAAAATGGCCAA
The DNA here is from genome assembly GCA_963678965.1 of Cruciata laevipes. Taxonomy (NCBI): domain Eukaryota; kingdom Viridiplantae; phylum Streptophyta; class Magnoliopsida; order Gentianales; family Rubiaceae; genus Cruciata; species Cruciata laevipes. The sequence continues at coordinate 4,687,677 of OY787639.1, forward strand.
TATTGTGCATCGTTTGTAACCTCCGGGGGAGCCTCCAACAAATCACGATGAGCCCTAATGATATCGTGTGACAATATCACCAAAGCATTCACCACTTCTTTAAAGCATGAACCAATGGTGGTTGGGGAACACCTAAATCGCGATGAAGCATCACGATAGGATTGTCCCTTGGCCAATATCCATAAACACATAGCAACTTTTTCACCTAAATCGCGATGTTACATGTTTTTAAATTAAAATTGTAGGATTAATATAAATTTTTTAAAATATTGTATCTGAATATAAAATTAATATTAATAATATATAGATGATAATATATAGATGGATTATAGTTATTTTATTGGATATTATTTTATGATACACTTATACCAAATTAAACTTATGTTAAACTACTTAAAAAACATTTATTCAACGCATTTCAAAATGTAACATTGACATTATTTTATTAATTACAACACATAATTATATATATCATATAACTTTAATTTAATTTCAGTTTATTTTCAGCACATTTCAGCACCCTTCAGCTTATTTTCAGCACCTTTCAGCACCCTTCAGCTTATTTTCAGCACCTTTCAGCACCCTTCAGCTTATTTTCAGTCGTTCAGCACCTTTCAGCAAGGTTCAGCACCCTTCAGCAAGATTCAGCACCTTTCAGCAAAGTTCAGCACCCTTCAGCAAGGTTCAGCACCTTTCAGCACTTTTCAACACTTTTCAGCAGCTTATTGGACAGGGCCTATGAAGAAGTTATCTTAATTTTTGTTAAATTATAGTGGATGATTGGGAGTGGGACGAGCTGGTGTGCATACCCTACCTTAATGATCTTAGCCAAGCAAGAAGTAATTCCTCATAATTTTATAATCAGCACATGTTGAAAATTCTGAATCGATTTAGACTCATATTAAATCGATTTTTTTTTTGTAAGGATAAGACCACCGTTGGTGGGAGGATTTTATTGGCTTCCTCATGCCGTAAATAACTAAAAATAAAAACACAAGATCATTAACAACTATCAACCCTAAAGCAAGGGAAAATAGGGGTGGGATAACCACCCAAGGCAAGGACCCGTTGCCCGGAAACTATGTGCTCGAAAGCATATTCCTAAGCTTTCACCTGGAAACAAAGAGTTGCCCGAAGGCTGTGGTGCCCGTAGGCTGTAATGCCCGAAGGCTTACATCAAAAAGGGAATACATCGTACAACCTATAGTCGAAACTACCTAACAAGCGTAACACCTTAACTCGCATTCTAAACTACCTAATCGAAATCTACTAGTCTAACAAGACCAGAAGCCCATGGGGTTTACCCTCTCGCCAATGAAGGGTTAAGAGGGACGTAACAAACAAATGGGCAAGGATACTCCCCAAGTCTGTCAGGATAGTTCCACAAAAAGACCAGTTTCAAATCATATTCCCAACACTAATATACAACAATTAGATTTCGCCCATCTAGTGTCTTTACCTTTCTGATTAGTCTCGTGGTAAAAGAAACACCACAGTCCGTTCAGACACTATCAACTCAAACCCTCGGTTACTCGTCATCTCAGGGTTGTAGAGATTTCAAGAAAGCAAAATGAGAGGTTGAGTGCATGTGAAAACCATCTAACACGTACGGAACTGCTAAACAGCTCCAACGGTCTAAAGATCTAAAGCAAAATCGCCAATAAATAAGTTAACAAACTACTTATGACTTGGATTTCTCCTAATTGCTTATACAAGATCTTAAACCAAAAACAGTTTAACTAACAAAAGTCGGAAAAACCAAAATTGGCAGATAACATTTATCTAATTGAAGCAAAAGACAATGTGACTCATATATATTACTAAATTAAACCTAACAGAATAGAAAAATGAAAAAACTGAAAAACCATATAAAAGATTAGAGGTCCTCAATGTGCCGATTGGCAGAAAACCTGAAACCGCCTCCGGTGTGGTGGCGCGTGGACCACACGCGCGGGCGCCAACACACGGGCGTGTGACGCATGAGGCCCGTGCCAACGATGGTACGCGTTGTCAGCGCGTGAAACCATACCGGCACAGTGTGTAGGCGGCGGCGCGTGACAAGCGTGTCTTACGCCGCCTCCCATCCGTGCTTTGAGAAATTGCCGGATCTACCTTTCCCTATCTATGCCGACATCAACCCCATCTACATCTTCAAACCATTCAGCAGTGACGTTCGTCGGAGGAGCTCAGAGAGCTCAGAACATGTTCGTTGGAGCTTGGAAGCTCGGGGTGGCGGGAGATGCTTGGTCAGCCGGTGGGTTGCTCAGATCGGGCCCGATCTGAAAACTCTGATGCCGATTTCGGTCTCTGTTGATGCAGGTTGCTCAGTGGAGCGGTGGTCTTCCGATTGGGGTTGGAGGTCGTAGTTTGGCGGGGGTTTGGAGCCTCTGGTTTGTGGTGAGAGGGGGCGGTCTGATCGTCTAGTCTAGGTAGAGTGGTGGCGGGGGTGACCAGCTCGGCGGAGGTCGCCAGCGACCACCCCGCCGATGGGTTTATCGGGAAAGTTTTTCTCCTTGGAGAGAGAAAAAAAGGGGAATTATTAAATCGATTTAAACTCTACGTGTTGGAAATTGGTTTGAAACTTTTTGGTACGTTGGATAATCCAATTAAAAATAATCGTTTGGGTCTAAAATAAATGAAGGATAAAAATGTAATTTTATACCAAATCCAATATTTTATTAGCATTTTAGAATTTAGGTAAATATAAATCTTTCAAATAACTATTTACAATTTTATTAAAAGGATAATCAAAATGCATATCAACAAAATTGTATGTCGGAAACCGTACTCAAATAAGATAAACAGATCTAATAATTACTGAAACTGTACTCAGAAATATCAACCCACTCCAAAAACTGTAATAGTTGGCAAATATTATTAACTCGTGCATCAATCACAAGTTTTCATTATAGTATCAAATTGATAATAATAGTAAATAAGTAATAAAAATACCACATGTACCATGCAATACTAGTTTCTGCACTTCTCCGTGAGGCAGTGCTAACGAATTATTTTCATCATGAAAAATAGAAAAATAAAAATGATTTCAAAATAATAAACAATGATAATAGGTTAGGGTTTAGATGGTCTGATCTTTCTAATATAATTTTAAAATAATTTTTTAAAAAACAAATAAATTTATTTAAAATCGGCAAAGAAATCAAAATGGAAAGAAAATCGGTGGTGTGTGTAACACATTTTCCATCATTTGTTGTCACAATCAAATAGGTCAACTCTAAAAAAAATCTGTAGAAACTTTACATGAACTCTAAATTCTTAATCTAATTCTATTTAGAAAATGGATAGTACTTTAAGATAATTCATAATAGTTAGATTGAACAGATTGAAATGACCAGAATTATACTAATTGTACTTTCTGAACCCTGATGACCATTTAATTTCACTGCAGGTTTGAAGTCAAGAAACTGTAGTTCGGGCGGGGTAATTAAAGCGGGGGCAAAAGGTAAAAAAAAGATGGGGAGTGGGAGGCAGGGCAATGTAGCCCATGTGAGGGGTGGGTCCCAGGGAAACCAGGGTATGTGAGACAGACATGGGACTAGTGTGTCCGGGCAAGACTCATTTGGTCCAATAGGTGTCCTATCGGAGGGAAGATGGTGGGAGTCTTTCATCAGATGTGACTCCCAAATGTCCTTTTACCACCCGTAGGGTCCCCTACACCGCTGCTCCTTTCCTTTCCTTTGCTAATCAAATCATTGTTGATAACTAATGTAATGGCCCTGTCCAATAGGGTGCTGGAATTGGTAGCTGGTGCTGGAAGGTGCTGGAGGGTGCTGGAGGGGTTGAAATTAAATTAAAATTGTATAATTATGATGTACATAATTATGAAACTATATATTTAAAGAATGATTAATTCGTACACAACATATTGAAACTAATTTTAAAGAAAAATTATTTTTTATTTTTTTTTAAAAAATAAATCATTCATGTATGTGAATAGTGACAAGTGTTGGAGGGTGCTGGAGGTGCTGTAAATAAGCGCTATTGGACAGGGCCAATCTTTGCTCCTAGTATTTACTACTTCTTTACCCATGCATAGAGTTGCCAAAATTTCACCGAACCCGAATAACTGATGTTTAATACCCAAACCTAATTTGAATTGAGACTCGAATAGTGATATTTATTTTAGACCCGAACCCAAAATCGAACCCGACTTGGACCCGAAAAACACTCGAACCGAAATGAACCCGAATTAATCTTTACCCGAATTAAATTTAATAAAACCCAAATTTTACTCGAATATAATTAAAAAGTATATATTGTTTATATTATACAAAGTTATTAAAATAATACACTATTATATGTAACTTTCTTTATAAATGTACTTTCTTTTGAGCCCGATCCGAATTCGATTCAGAAAATTTAAACCCGATTCATATCCGAAACCAAAATAACATCAACCATAACCGAACCGACCGATATTTTCTAATATAACCCGAATGAAGCCCGAACCCAAACAGACCAGATCAAGACCCGATACCCGAAAAAAATAAAAGTAACTGAATCATACCCAACCCGATTGGATATTACCCGAACCCGACCGAAGACACCCGTTTGCCAGATCTACCCATGCACTCCCCTTTTCTCCCTTTTGTCCATGGATCATGGATGTGTAGTTCATATATATACAGCTTATTGGATTTGCATACACCTTATTTGAGCGGTAATAAGATGAATTGGACAGGGCCTAAGCCCCTTTAAACCGATCTGACGTTATGACCTAGCTCGGATTCCATCTTCATCCTACCTACACCTAACATTAACTTTGGATGACCCGACCCAACATGACTAACCAAAATAACCTAATGTAACATATCCTGGTATATAGAATATGACTCTTTTTAATCTGAGACGACTTAACCAAATTCATTTATACCAACATACGAGCGCTTATACGTTTATCAAATCTGGCACCCCTCCTATTTAAATCTTTTTGAGAAGTTTGTTTCAATTGAGACTAGCAATAAATGTATCACTATCTCAGCTATAACTGCACATTTTTTTGTCAATTTTTTCAGAGCATGTTTGACCGTGAATAACTTTATTTTTATACATTATTATGGTCTAAAATATCTATAGCTAAAAAGTAGAGCGCATTGTGAATCTAGCCATATCTCATATGATACTTTTTGGGGGTTGCTCCATGCAGATCCATTTTTCTCTTGCAGGTCCGTATTTTACCATAATACCCCTAATATTGTTAAGACAAAAAATTGGCTTGAAATCATAGGTTTCCATTAGGGGCATTTTGGTAAAAATACGGATCTGGAAGAGAAAAATGGACCTGCATGGAGAAATTACTTAAGTCTATTATAGCACATATGTCAATTGCAATTTAAGGTCAAACATGCTCAAACAAAGTTGACTTAAAAAGTGTGCAGTTTCGGCTGGGACGGAGGGAGTAAATCTTTTCACTTTTAAACTTGATCTTTTACCTATTAAACATGATTATTCAGTATATTATGCTGATATTCTCACTTTTAAGACTGATTTTGTACATCATAAGCATGATTATTCAGTAAGACCAAATGAGACAGATCTCAGAGAATTGATACAGATCTTTTTACTTTTCTTTGAAAAATGTCACATTTTGTAGCTAAACATTATACGTTGCCACAATCTTTCCGTTTCATTTTGTAGCTGGACTACTTATATCGGTCTAGATCAAAAGATTGGGAATATTGTGTTGTTGAGAATGCTTAATCATCCATTCTTGATTTGATGTCATATATATAGACATGGACTATATACAGTGAACAGTAACATATAGTTCAAACTTGTGGATTACGCTACAATTAGTGATGGTTACGGAGCCGTCTCTCCCATATCAACAGTAAAAAGGATGAATTAAGGGACTGGTTTAAGTGCGTGTTTATTTAAACAACTTGAAGTTACCTGGACCACTGATTTACTCTAAATCAAATAATAACAACAATCTTGGCTGACCCTATGGCCTATGGCCCTGTCCAATAGTGCTTATTTTCAGCACCTTCAGCACCTACCAGCACCCTCCAGCACTTGTCACTATTCACATACATGAATGATTTATTTTTTAAAAAAAAATAAAAAATAATTTTTCTTTAGAATTAGTTTCAATATGTTGTGTACGAATTAATCATTCTTTAAATATATAGTTTCATAATTATGTACATCATAATTATACAATTTTAATTTAATTTCAACACCTTCCAGCACCCCTCCAGCACCCTCCAGCACCAGCTACCAATTCCAACGCCCTATTGGACAGGGCCTATATATATGTAATCAACTCAGCTAGCATTGTGTCAATATCTTGTTGCGCCAATTTTGCTATCTCAGGTCCTCCGTTTCGGTTTAGCGTACATGTTTAAAATTTGATGAAAACAATATACCTATACTTTTTAGATAGTAGTATAAGACCATGTTTACTAAAGTTTATTTCTTGATATACTGAAATGAAGTGAAAATTAATGTATTAAAAAATAGTATCGGCATGACTGAATTAACCTAAATTTCATCAAATTACATTTTTACTGAATTGAACTGATCTACAGATAAACTCTGGCAAACAGAGCCTAAATAGAGGGTTGTTATGTAATGTCTATTTTTCGTTCATATCCATTTCTTTTACCAGAATGTCTTTGCTATTGTTAAGATAGAAAAAATAATTTAAAATGTAAGGATATAATGAGATGTAATGATAAATTTTAGCAATTTCTCCATGCAGGTCCATTTTTCTTTCGCAGGTCCGTATTTTTACCATAATTGAACCTTATGATTTCAAACCTATTTTTTGCCTTAACAATATTAGGGGTATTATGATAAAAATACGAACCTGCAAGAGAAAAATGGACCTGAATGGAGCAACCCCTAAATTTTAGACCCGCGAGATAAAAATGAAAATGCATACTATATTAATTGGATAAAATAACAAATAAAGTGTAGCAAGTATAAATTAATTCTATAATTCTTGCGCCGTTGTTATTTTCTTATCAATAGAAATAGATTACTTTTTATTGGTCATTTTACATGTTAATACGTTTGATTGTCCAAAATTCAATTAGAATTACGAAAGTCGTGTTTCATCACTATTTAGTTTATCGATTTGAGGCTGATTAAGCCCTCAAAAAGTCTTTTTTTTTTTTTTTTTTTTTCAATTTTCGGTTTTTTTCTTATTTTCGAATTCTCATTTTTACCCTATAAGAGTTATGTTTTACTATTTAAAACTGCTTGTAATGTTTTGGATTATTATCTTTTTACAATAATATTTTGAGAGTACTTCTTTCGGTTACGATAAATTAGAATTTGTGCTCTTTAAGATTGTTGGGGAAAAGGGTCCAATTGTGATAATTTGGATAGTCGATATGAGTCACGTAAACGCTTTCCTTAAAGAGTATTTCGACCCTATCAAAGCCTGGGTTACACGAAATCCCTAAAGAGATAAAACAATCGAACCTTATTGTTCTAGGCTTCGAACAAGAAAAAAGCTTCTGAGTATTTGAGTTTATGGATTGATACAAAAAATCATAAATGATCTTCACTGTGGTGAAAAATAATGTATATCTCTGTGTTTCTTTTCGTATCCATTTTATAGGAGAACAACTGAAACAGTACAATACAAAATGTACGATTAATTGCAGTAACCACAATAAAACTGCTAACATATATACCAAACACGCGTCTTTATTTTCATTATCTCCTTCGTGCACAATAAACAGGTGCAAAAATCAAGAGATACAAAACCACAGGTGACCGTCTAAAAGACATAAGGTTACGTACAATGTATTAAACAGTAAACTCGTAGAACAGTTTATACAAGTGTGCACCCCGCACCACCGACCTTGTTCTAACGTCCCGAGCTCACAATACTCAAATCCAAATATACTTAAATATTGTGTTTCACAAAAACACCAACAATCCTCCCCATTTAAGTATACTCCTTGATTCGGAAAATCCAACAATCCAACCAAACCAAACAAGTGCATAAATGAAAATGTCTTAAAGATTGAATTTTCATCTTAGTGAACTACACATTCCAAATGCTCGATAATCGGGGTATCTTAAAGATTGAACCCTTCAACTCATTTGAACACCTGAAGATAATCCACACACAAGTTCAATACAACTCAAAAGTCAAACTGACACTATACAAGCCATGTGTCCCTATCCATTCATGGGTGTATACATAGTCCAGCCCTGACTTGCTGAAGCGGCTGCACTTCACACTCCATATGTATTCGTGCTGGCTGATTATTTTTAATTATTCCGACTCCGTCATTACGTCTGAAAAGATAAATTTACAATATCAGTAGTACAAGTCTACAAATACATACTCCCTCCGTCCCCTTATAAATGTCCTAATGAAATAGTAAAATTTTTTCACACCATGTTTGACCATTAATAACTTATAATATATAAATGATATATTTTCACATGAGATATCGTTAGAATCCACGTATGATGTATTTTTTAAAAATCAAAATTATTTACTCTAATATTAAGTATAATGAAAGTTATTAATGGTCAAACATGGTATAAAAATGTTTGACTGAACAACTAGGACAACCTTTGGGGGACGGAGGGAGTATACAACAATATTGTATCAAGTCGGCCTCCAACAACTCTAGAAAACTACTATTATATAATCATCATATGCATTGACGGTTATTCATATGGAATGCAATTAACATCTGCATGATTAAAATAACTTTTGCAATATTTTTTACAGTAGAATAATTGATTTTTAAGGGTAAATGCATTTAATGAATAATAATTTAATATCAGGGGGAATGCATCGGAAAACAAACATTCGGATTCTTCTACTTACTCCCCATCTAATCTAATATCCATGATGTTGTCGAATAGTTTAAAATCTCTAATCGATTAGACATGACGTATTTTAGTCAAATGTTTGTACACATTTTCGTGTCAAATAGGTTTGGAAATTTTTTCTAGTCTGTCTAATCTCTTTTGTCTCATTGTTAGACTAGGGTAATAATTATACATGAAATATATTTACTTTACTTTTAAAAAAAAATTCGTCTTTTGCTGGGCTGGGAAATTCCAAAAATGGGCTCCATTTCGGTCCACTAACTATTTGTTCTCAATCTTTCTTGCTGTAGTAATGTTATTTAGTTCTGTGACAATTCTCAAAAAAGACGGGTCTCACGTGAGACCAAGGGCATTTTTGCCTTTTTCTCAACTCTTGTCTATTTACAAGAACAACCCACAAAGTTTGTAATAATTACATATTAACCTACAAACTTTGTAATGAGCAATATTACCAACTCAAATTCGATTTATATAAAAGGAAAATTAAAATTTTCTGGATATAAACAAATTGAATTACATTGCTATGTAGACACCGGAGCAAGCATGTGTGTTGCTAGCAAAAATGTAATACCCAAAGAACATTGGGTAAATGTAGAAAGACCAATAAGAGTAAAAATTGGAAATGGATCACACATCATACTCTCTAAGGTCTGTAAAAATCTTAATATAATGATAGCAGGAGAAATATTTCATATTCCAACTGTATATCAACAAGAATCTGGAATAGATTTTATTCTTGGAAATAATTTCTGTCTGTTGTATCATCCATTTGTCCAATACACAGATAGGATAATTTTCACTCTAAACAATAATCCTGTACATATAGGAAAAATAAGAAAAGCTCTTAAAGTAGGAGTTCCAGGTTATTTAGAATACATGAAAAAGAAATCTAAATTACCAAAACCAGAGGCGCTAAATATTAGCCCTAATAAAATTGCTTCTCTTTTAAGGAAGGGGGGTATGTATACTAAAGAACAACAACTTTTTGTGCTTCAAAATACAAAACTTTGTAAAATAGAAACACTTTTAGATTCTGTGTGTTCAGAAAATCCAATAGATCCTAACAAATCAAAATATTGGATGACAGCAACCATAAAACTAATCAATCCTAAGACAGTTGTAAAGGTTAAACCAATGCAATATAGTCCTAAGGATAGAGAGGAGTTTGGAAAACAAATCAAGGAATTACTAGAATTAAAGGTGATTAAACCTAGCAAATCACCTCACATGTCTCCAGCTTTCTTGGTAGAAAATGAAGCTGAAAAACGCAGAGGAAAAAAGAGAATGGTTGTCAACTATAAAGCTATAAATACAGCTACAATAGGAGACAGTCATAACCTTCCTAATAAAGATGAGTTATTAACCCTAATAAGAGGAAAGAAGATATTCAGTAGTTTTGATTGTAAATCAGGATTCTGGCAAGTATTGCTTGATGAAGAATCACAATTATTAACTGCTTTCACATGTCCACAAGGTCATTACCAGTGGAATGTTGTACCCTTTGGGTTAAAACAGGCTCCAGCCATATTTCAAAGACATATGCAGAATGCATTTAGGACCTTTGAAAAATTCTGTTGTGTTTATATTGATGACATTTTAGTCTTCAGTAATAATGAGACAGAACATCTATGGCAAGTAGCAGCAGTACTTAAAAAATGTGCTTCTCTGGGAATAATACTCTCAAAAAAGAAAACACAGCTTTTTAAAACTAAAATCAGTTTTCTAGGACTAGAAATTGAAGAAGGATCTCATCGACCTCAAGATCATATCTTGGAACATATTCAAAAATTCCCAGATATCCTTGAAAACAAAAAACAGTTGCAGAGATTCTTAGGAATCCTCACTTATGCTTCTGATTATATTCCTAAGCTTGCCCAGGTCAGAGCACCATTACAAGCAAAGCTTAAAGAAGATATTCCATGGGAATGGAAAGATTCAGATACCATCTATATGGTAAAAGTAAAGAAAAGTTTAAAAAACTTTCCCAAACTTTATCACCCACAACCTGAGGATAAACTAATCATAGAAACTGATGCATCAGATTTATTCTGGGGAGGAATTCTTAAAGCAGAAAATAATGGTAAAGAATACATTTGCCGATACACTTCAGGAAGCTTTAAAGCTGCTGAAAAGAATTATCATAGTAATGAGAAAGAATATCTTTCTGTTATTAGAGTAATTAAAAAATTCTCTGTTTATCTAACCCCTTGCAGATTTCTAGTAAGAACAGATAATAAGAATTTCACTTATTTCCTAAAGATAAATTTAAAAGGAGATAATAAACAAGGTCGTCTAGTTAGATGGCAAATGTGGTTATCTAGATATGATTTTGATGTTATTCATATTGCAGGTACCAAGAATTATTTTGCAGATTTTCTTACCAGAGAATTTCAGCAAGATTATAAAGAATAATACAAATGTTTCTAATGTTTGTTTCTTTGTGAAGCATCCAGCATGGATGAAATGGAGCAGCTAAAGCTGCAAGAAGGACTTTTAGTCCAGGAACTGGAGCTGGTCCGAGCCAAGCTCAAGTATCTTAACCTGATCAAATTGGGTAAAGAAAAAGAACAAGCTTCTGAAAATGAAGTAAAAAAGGTTATCTTGTCACCTTCTCCCTCAAAAGAGAAAGACAAGACTATTCCAACGCAAACGGCAGTTGGTAAAGAATCAACAAATCCGTTGAAGTCTGTGGATTTGCCAAAAATTCAGAAGGAAGTACAAACTTCCATCAAACTGGTTAGCCCAGTAGATTTTTGCTTAAGGCCAAATCAGGGAATTCCAATCCCACAGACTAAAGTTACACCTTTAGCATCGGAGAAATCCGAAGAGGGAATTCAAATCCCAAAAAGATCTAAAACATATTATGTGGTCTATAATGGCCCTAATGCCGGGATCTATGAAGATTGGAGCTTCGCCAAAAAAGCAACTGAAGGAGTCTCCAACATTGCACACAAGAAGTTCAAATCTTTCCAAGAAGCAAGAACTTCAGCAGACCTATATACTGGGTCATCTTTATTAGCACCTCTGGAGCTAGTTACCAATGGAGAAATGATGAAGCCTAACACCTTCAGTGCAGCTCTATTGTCCAAAAAGAAGTCATTAACCTCACTAGGAAGACTTCCCAGCAAACCAAGGGAAGACATGGCAAAATCTACAAAAGTAGATTACTCCGATGAAATAACGGAAGCAGGCTTCGAATACTGCTATCGATATGCAAGATCTGCCAATGAAGAAAAGTTTTTGGAGGAAAAGTTCTTCACTACAGACTCCAAAAACTTAAGTTACTACAACTTCACCAAGAATGCTAATCCCGAACAGGTCTATGAAGCATTCCAATATGGTTTGGTAAAAACCATATATCCAAGTCCTAATTTATTAGAAATTAGCCATTTTCCTAAGGCTATTATTGATACAATTAAGACTTTCAGAAAAAAATGCACCAAACCAGGGCAAGAAGTTTTTCTGAAAATTAATAGTTCCGGTCCATACTGGAATCAATTAGGATTATTGGTATATCATCCTCAGCATTTAGTCCAGATTGGCATTTGCAAAGGAGATCATTATCATCCATCTCAGCCCATGGAGTGCAAACTTGAGGCTAGCGATTTGCTACCCTTAGCAATAAAAAGATTGGAAGGTTTTGTTCAAAAACTTTTCAGTTTCAGTTCAGATGATGGACTGTTTGTTAACTATCAAGATGCCACCATCTTGATATACAGCAAGTCACCCAAGAAGATCAGTGAAGCTGATGAAGATAAGTTTGTCAAATTCCAAAATACTTTGGTTAATCCATTTATTTTGGGAGAACACATGCCAGATCTTTGCAAGAAGATGAAGAATTACCGCAGCAATTATGTATGTGGTAAATGCTCAGAAAGTGGATCTTCCACCAATCAAGACAGTGACCTCTCCACCATCAGGGCTGCCGACAGTCCTATGGACCCCTCCACTTCTAGTGACAGCAGGTAGTGGGATGATAATGCATTTGCATTGAGTGAATGCAATAATGCAGTAGTGCGTCTGCTTTATGTAGATGCAATAATGTAAGTGCGTTTGTACGTAAGGGATGACGCACCCCTCTTTAATAATACAGACCCTTCCTTCTCTATAAAAGGAAGTTCATTTCTTGTAATATGGGAGCGCCCCTCACTTCTGTGCCTCCTTGTTTTTTAATTCAACCTCTGTAATCTCCTGGAGACGAACCTCGTCCAGGATTCTGTCTGATCTTCTGATCTACTATGTGTGAATAAAAAGCCCTTTAGGGCCCTCTTGTAATTACATGTAAGTTTCTATAATCTGTATCTTCTTTCTTATTATTGATTGTTGTATGTATGCTTATCTGTTATAATGAAACCTGGAGTCCATAGAATAGGGAGTACCGCTTAGGCAGGTGGCCGTTTAGGGAAACAAGATTCGCAGGATTGGTTAAGTTATAAACAGATAGCATGATAACCATACACTCTTAATAATATAGTAAGGAAGATATATGGAGCTTGCATGAATTACTTAGGGTTCTAAAGTATTAAATTCATAAACTACATTTAATAAAGTATTGAAGCTTGAATGAGCAAAAATATTTGTAAATCTATTCTCAACAGAGAAATTTCAAAAGAAGATAAAAATTTATCTGAATTCCATAGGAATAATGACAATAGTCAATCCAGATACAGTTTTGGAACTAAGTTTTGTAAAAAACATCAACTCCAAATCTATATACAATTTATGCCTACCTCAAAATTCTGCATAAAATGTATAAAAGAATCTCAAAATTCTGCATAAGAAAGATTCTAAAATGAGTAAAAACATTTGTAAATCCATTCTTGACAGAGAATTAACTAAAGAAGATAAGAAATTATCTAAATTCCGTAGACTTGGCCCTTATAGTCAATCTAGGTATAGTTTTGGAACAAGATTTTGTGAGAAACATCAAACTCTTGTGCATTATATGAACATCTATAAAGGATGTTTAAAATGTTTAAAAGAAAATTAAAATTCCGCACCGACCACCAAAAACCTGGTATCAGAGCCATGTTTAAAATAACAATAATCATCTAAAAGATTCAACATTAAAATGAATCATTTAAAAGATATAGAAGAAACCATTGAAGAAAATCAAGAGGTTTCTAATGTTCAAATCTTTGAATCTAATCAAGGATTCAACGGAAGTTTCTTGATAAAACAAGAATTACTTTCAAAAATTAGGTCCTCAAGACTTAATTTAAGAAAAGAAAATATTTTTAATATATCTCTTTTTGAGAAATTAAAAAGGAAAAATAGCATATACTATTTTGTAGGAACTAAAGAAATGCATGTAGATATCAAAGATACTACAGGAGCAGTATATTTACCTTTAATCACTCGAAAAGAGATTGAAGAGAACTTATTAAAAATAGATAGTAAGATTCGATCCACTATCACAATGGTACACTTTGGTGCCATTAAAATCTTATTGAAATCAGAATTTCAGGAAGGAATAAATTCTCCAATTAAAATGGTTTTAATGGATAATAGAATAAATGATAGACAAGACTGCATTTTAGGTGCGGCTAGAGGAAATTTAGCCTACCAAAAATTCATGTTTACAGTATATCCTAAATTTGGAATTAGTCTAGATACAGCAAATTTAGACAAAACATTATCCTTTGTTCATAAATTTGAAAGAGAAAATTTAATGAATAAAGGAGATAAAGTATTTAGCTTAACCTATCTGGTCGCTTATGCTTTATCAAATAGTCATCACAGTATTGACTATAAAAAGAAAGAATACATTGAATTAGAAGATGTATTTTCACAAGTAGGAACTGTAGAAGAAAAACAGTTTTCAGAAATAACTCCTTTAGATAACTCTTGGGCTATTGACATAGCTAAAGATAAAAAGATAATGGGAGAAAAATATAAATCAAAAGTAGAAAGAAATAAACTTATAATCGGAGAACCCTCCAGAAGAAGTATTTCTAAAGAACCCAGCGAGAGAGATCTCTTGATGGGAATGTCAAAAAGAATAGAGGACATGAAAATTCAGCTTGAAGAAATGTCCTAATGAGTATTACAGAAATAAAAGAAGAGATAAACTCTCTAAAAACAAAATTAGAGGAAATTCTAAATATTCTAACTCAAGATGATAATAAGTTAGAAGCTGCAGCAGCAAAAATTATCTTCGAATTAACAACAATAATTCAAGAAAACCAGAAGGTAGTCTTAGAACAAAAAGACTTGAAAATAACTCCTTTGGGAGATGAGGAAAGACCAAAACCTATATGTTTAGAAAAATATTCTTACCCCAATCATGGAGTAGGAAATGCAGAATTAGGATCCTCTGGGAATCCTAAGGCATTAACTTGGCCATTTGGTAAAAATGACAAACAACCAATATGACCAATTATATACCAAAGATTGAAAAAATCTTTTGGGATCATCTAGAAGGTGATGAATTACAGGTAAACGAAGAAAACTTCGATTTACTTGACCATGCACTTAGATTGCTAGAACTAGAGAACGATGAACTAGCAAATCAAGAAATAGAAAACAGCCCCAAACTGAAACAATTGTTTGGATTTGAAAACTTAAAAGTCTTAAATAATGAAGAATCAGCTAGTGAATCTGAAATAAGCGAACAAGTAATTAGCAATTACGATTCAGATGAAGTACCTAAAAACTTTAACATAAATGTTAAAAAAGAAAAAGGAGAAAGCTCATATATGGGCTCTAAAAGAAGAAGAGCTAATCAACCATGGTATTTTCCAGAAAGTGCAAAATCTAAGGTTAATAGTTCAAAAGGATCAGATGATAATTTCCTAAATATTGACTGTCAAAATAATAGGAAAGAAATCATTGATAAATGGGCAGCAGAATTAAGTTTAGTAATTCAAACTAATCCTGATGCCTATACAGAATCAAGAACTATATTGTTATTAATAGAACATAAGAGTCTAGGAATAGCAAAAGAGTTTATAAAAAACACCATTTGGACAGATGATAATAACAACATTCCATATAATATTCTAGATATAGTTCTAGATGGTTTATATACTATGTTCCTAGGAATTGATTTTACTGGTGATAAAATACACGAAAAACAACTAGTACAAGAAAAGGCTAGGAAACGTTTAGCAGAACTACAACTCTGTGATATATGTTACTTAGAAGAATTCAATTGTGACTATGAAGTAAATCTTTACAAACTAGAACAAATTGAATTCCCAGAAATGATACTTCAATATCTTAGAAAAATACCTTTGGTAGGAGAAAAAGCATTAGAAAGGTTTAAAATTGAAACTTTCAATAGAAGAACTTCTAGTTACAGCCTAGGGTACGCTATAAGAATAGTGAAAGATGAACTGTCAAAATTCTGTGAACTAATAAGAACTCAGAAAAAACTTAAAAAGTTTAATAAAAACTGCTGTACAATATCAGGAGAAAATCCTGTAGAATACGGCTGTAGAACAGAATATAAAAAGAAGAAAAAATTCTTTTCTAAGAAAAATTCCTCTAAATATAAATTTATTAAAAAGAAGAAGAAATTCCGACCAGGAAAATTCTTTAAGAAGAAATCTGATACAAAATCAGAAAAACAAAAATTTTGTCCAAAAGGAAAGAAAAATTGTAGATGTTGGGTTTGCAACATAGAAGGACATTACGCTAATGAATGTCCTAATAGGCAAGACAATAACAAAATAAATTTGTTAGAAATTGCATATGAAATGGGATATGAACCCATAGAAGAAAAATATGATGATATAGGAATTGTATACATCATAGAAATAGACTATAGTAGTAGCGAAGAAGAATCAGAATCTGATGAGTCTACTTTGTAATATGTGAAACATAAAATAATTATGTTAAGACCCCTAACACATAAAAGGACAATTTTGTCCCTAAGTCTCAATTGAGACAAGTCTCACAAGAGACCTTCTCTTAGTTCTGTGTCAACCTTAACTTGTTCTGGTCTGTGTTGTAACGGGTCCATAATAACGTCGTTCTGTTAAAAATGCTAAAACGACGTTATTTTTAGCTAAGTAGATTACAGAAAAGATCTGATGTGTAATTCGAAATCAAGAAAATGGCTCAATAAGTAATTCGAAATTGAAATTTTGATCTTTGTATAGATATATGACACAATAATCAGAAGATTTCACAAATCAAAAGCAGGTAAACATGATTATCTCACTTGTTTTGTTTCTATGCCATTGTAAGATATGATCAAGACAGCAGAATCTGTCTGAAACAGGCAGTGGAGCATCATAATCATAGAGCAATGGAGATTTTCGCAGGCTCTTCACCTTTGTCCACAACAAAAGTCTTTGTGATTCTCTTCTTCCCGACGCGGATTTCCAGCTCATACGAACCTTGGAATCCCCGAAAACAGAACTGTCCATTTTCATCAACATGGCCATGAGCATGAGTGAGCCATTCATCCTTAAGAGCGAGGTATCTCCTTCCCGCCTCGTTCAAATCGCCTTCTGCATTCACCAGATGAGAGTTTTCCCTGCTCATGAACAGCTCCCAGAATCCCCACAGCATCACACCCTCCACGGCAGGATGAGCGTATATTTCCCGAAGCATAACCTCGAGATCATCAGCTCTGACATACTCATTGACAGAAGAGAAGTCGAGCTCGGTGAACCAGAGTGGCAGGCCAAGAATGCCAAG
The DNA here is from genome assembly GCA_963678965.1 of Cruciata laevipes. NCBI lineage: Eukaryota > Viridiplantae > Streptophyta > Magnoliopsida > Gentianales > Rubiaceae > Cruciata > Cruciata laevipes. The sequence goes on from OY787639.1 coordinate 4,705,155, forward strand.
CTTGTTGAGGGCATTGCGCACGATGGGTCCCACGGGGTTCTCGATATGCCCCTGGATGCCTACCCCTCCAACAGGGGCACCCTGCTCCTGGAGGTCAAGAACCTGCTCAATGTACTTCTCAGGATAAGACCTTGTGTCGCTGTAATCCTCCACGTGGTAGTCGTTCACGAACAGAATGGCAGTTGGATCGAGCTGGTTTGCTGTCTTGAACATGTTGACCCGAATTTCCTTCCCTAGCCGGTCCTGGAAGAACGAGCCGTGCAGCATCTCGTTGTTTACATCATAGTGTGGGAATTTCCCCTTGTAACGGCTCAGAAGCCCGGTTAGCCGGTTTTGGACAGCAGCTGCCAAGTCGGTCTTGTTGAGGTTTTTGATCCACTGCTGTACAACGTTGTCGACTTCCCAGAAGATGCAATGCCCTCGGACAGGAATGTTGTGGCTAGTGCAGAATTCCAGAAGTTCATCGGCTTCTTTGTAGTTGTAGACTCCTTGCTGTGCTTCAGTCCAGTACCATTTCAGTTCATTCCCAAAGACTGCCCAGTTGAAGTTCTTAACAAAGAAATCAGTGAAATCCTCGTTGTCCATGTTTGTTCTCATCAGACACGATCCGAATGGAAAGCTGTTCTGAGTCTGCTTCACTCTGATCAACGTTCCTGCTAAACCGACTGAATCTGATCCCGATAGCTTCAACACGACATCTCGCTTCCTTATCTACATCAAAGAACAAGTTTAAGGAAATGCAGCCTGAAAATTGAAACATTACCTAAGTTAAATAAATCAATAATCCTTAAATTATTACCTTATCGGTTTGCCTGCGCAAAGATTTGAACCTAGCTTGCCTGTCAACAGGAAAGATCTGCAATCCAGCAACCATGAAATCAATACCAGGAGCAGGACCCTGGATATAAACCATCACCTTAGACGGCTGCTTCTCGATCCTAAAAGCTCCACCGACTTCATGCCATCGATCATCACCAATCTCTACTTGACCACCATTAACCCACTGATCATCCACATTGAGTGCAATGTTCACATTCTGAGTAGCAGAAGAAGAACCTGAGCCAAGCCGAATCCATGCAGCAACCTGATATGTCAGGAAGGGCTTCACCTTGTCGGTGATCATCTGAGCGGGACCCATCCATAACTGTGAACGGTTTTTCACAAGAATGTAACGGCCACTCAACGGCTGATAAGCTCCAAGGGACTCCATCGCCATTGGAGGGAGTATATGTGGAGAACCATCTCCAACACTAAGGTTGCAGTTTCCAAGCGGAAACCAGCCATTTGTTCCATCACTGAGGTTGCTGTTAGAGATTATATTCACACCAAAAGCTTCATTCTGCAAAAGACCATCAGTTTAAAAACTAGCCAATTTTTTTACGAAAACCATATCATGGAGGCTGATAAAGTTACCTCAATCATTGGAGGAAGAGGAGGGGGTACTCGAGGTGCGTGTTTTATGACCAAGCTATTGAGAAGGATGTCGATTCCAGGTGGTGCACCTTCGATAAATATAGTCACCTGAGATGGAGAGCCATTTATCAGAAACTTCCCTTGCATTTGCACCCAATCTTTGTCACTTGCCTGCACTCTGTTGCATTAAATGGGCCATTTAAGTATGTAATTTCTAACCAAAAATGCATGAAATTTCTTTCCAACAAATGCTAATGAAGAGAATAAAAGGAAATGTGATATTCAACTTACTTTGCAACCCCTATGTACTGTTCTCTCTGATCTGTAAATTGAAGCCATAATGTGGCACGAACTTCTGTATTAGTAACACTGGGACCAAATAATCGAACAATAGCATCGACCTCATAAGCAAGCTTGCGGTTAGCTTTCCCTGTTATATCCTGCTGGATGCCGTGCCAGGTTTGTGTGCGTTCTGTAGCAGATGCAAAGAACTTTCCAGATTGTGGAACAACTTTGCCATCTCCCATGGATTCATGCAAGAGAATCTTGCAGCCTCTACCCGACCAATTGTTCAAACCATCATCAAACTTGAAATTAGATATTATGTTCTCTTCATCGGACAACTCTGATTTTTTGCACTGGCTCTAAAAAGTAAAAAGTAAGAAAATACACACACATTTATAACCTAGTATTGATAAGCTCAAAGGTGAGAGAACGAGACAAACTTACATCCCACGAGGTGGGGATAGGACCAGAAACTAGTACTGATTTTATAAGAAGATTCACGCCAGGTGGAGGTCCTTCCAGGTAAAACACCACCTTCTCAGGCATGGTTGACAGTGAAAATGTGCCTTCCACCATCTCCCAGCAATCTTCCGAAACAGATTTTCTGCATGAGGTTAAAATCATTAAAACACTAGCATTTCAAGCTAAAGGTACTAACAGGCATGAGAAAGAGAACATCTTACAATACATTACCTCCCAATGAAAACATAAGTTGTATTTGAGTCACGGTATTCTAGCCTCAACGTTGCTATGACATCAGAGATACCCTGAACCGCACCCTGTACACCAACATGTGCAGCTACCGTATATGTAGGACCCGCGGAGACACGGGCAGTGATATCTTGTTCCAAACCTTGCCATGTTTCCTTACGAGCTGTAACAACAGCGTATTTACCACCAACATCGTTTGGCTTTCCTACGATGCAACTAGAATCAGGTGAGCACACAAAGGCCTTGCACCAATTAGGATGCCAGGAATCAAGTCCTGCAGAGAAGTCATGGTTGTCGATAACATTGACAGTAGAAGTGCTTCTCGTAATTCTTAAGCTCTCATCTGAATTCTGCAAGGACAGGTCAATATGGAAACTATCAGAACTCCCACAAAGAGCTCTACATGAGGCCACAATCCACAGAAGGATACAACAAAAGGGAAAACGCAGAAATGCGGATTTCAAAACCAAACTAAACATCCACATGCAGAAGAACAGAATCGCGCATACGCCATATACTCGTGGTTTTAGCCTCTACAGCATCACATTAACAAATTACCCTAAACTAAAGCCGCAAACTTTTCACCCTTATCATTTATCTCAAATCATTCACAGCATTAAGCCATATGAGGTGGATTACAGCATTAAGCCAGGATTACAGCATTAAACAGAATACACAATAAATAAACTTTGGCACTCACATAATACCCACGCAGAATATAAAGAAAAGAAACAAGAATCATTCCCAGGCGCAAAGAACATGAGAGCAACAGAATCAGTTAGCACATCTTGGACAGCATGTTAAGGTATAAAAATGCAATCTTTACGTCTTAGATACTTTAAACAAATCGAAGCCCCACAAAAGCAGAATGTAACAAAAGAAATGATCTTTAACAACCAAATAAAGAAACAAAAACCCCATCAAAAACAAAAGGAACAAAAACCTCAAATTCAATCGGCACTTCAATCCCATTACTGCAATCACCAATCTTTGATGGGTTTTCCATATTCCTCTCTGAACTCTGAGCCTATGTAAACGAAATCAAAAAAATCAGACAAAATGTTCGGGGAAAACAATGAAAGATCTTTCCTGGCAACAGAAAACGTCAGAAAACAAAAGCTTCATTACCTGAAAGACGGGACGACTGAAGAAACTGAAGAGGCGCCCCATTATATACAACGTAAACAACAGAACGCATATGGGTCTTTTGAGCTTCTGAAATTCAAAGGTTCATAAATCATAAGTGAAGTCTAAGAAAAGCGCGGGACCGGCTCATGAACTGCCTTCTACTCCTTCATTTTGTCTCCACTATCATTAAATTTGGACTAATTTAGAGGATTTTACTATTGTTTTTGCTAACTTGCAGATTTGTATGCTTGAATTGGAAAAGAGGATTATTAGGTTTTTGGGATTAGGTTGTTGTTTGACTGAGAATATAAGATAGTTCTAGCATAACTATGATACTTTTCTTGAGAAATGGTTCGTAAGTCTTCGATTTCAAGCCATGTATCAAATTATCAAATGTTTGATTAGTTGAAATATGGCTTTCATCGATAAGAAATATTAAATAAACGAAGGAACAAGCTAAAAATTGACCATCAAACGATCCAAATTCCAAATCAAAACTTTGGAAGTTATAATTTATGTTTCTTTTTCGAGCCAGCTGAACGGATTTGAGCAAAATCAAATTCTATACCTTTTTCTCTTGTTTGTTTCATTCATTTCTCTTACATCTTCAAGAAGTTATGAATCCATTTTATAGATGTACATAAATTACACACATGGTCAATCCAAAGCCACCTCATTAGAGCCAATTAAAGAAGGGGTTTGGCTAATATTTTGCTTTATTTACAATCTAAAATAAAGTACATATGTAAATATATATTTAACAATTATTTTTTTTTGAATCAGATAGGTTCATCGATATTTTGAATTAATACTATTTTATATAAAATACAATTTTATATGAGATATGTATCAAATTACATGCAGCAATACATTTGAATTTCAAGAGGTTTTTTCACTTTTCAATGAAGCAAGCTTTTCATTTTTCAAGATTTTGTTTCTTTATTTTCAGCGCTTAAAAATTAAAAATAATAGTCAATCAAACTTAGTGAGTCAAAATCATGGGCAATAAAAGAGTTCAACATGCTCTCATCAAATTAATATGCCCCTATGTTGCGAATCTGCAGAGCTCAAAAAATAATATTTGAAATATGCTAAAAGAATCATACAATATTATCAAAATCTAAAAATATAACATCATTAATAAGTGAAAACTGAAAAGATTGTCAAAATCTGTACACAATAAAAATCTTTGCTATGCCATCCGAGTACTAAAAAGGTTGTCAAAATATAATAATTTTAAAATCCTTTAGAGGGGTTTAAAGGATTGTCAAAATCTAAAAATATAGATATCCTTTTTAAAAAACAAGTCAAATACATCTTTAATACAAGACACATGTTCTAACGAGAGCGGGAAAGAAAGCATTTCCAGGTACACTCAAGAACATCCAAAATCTCACTGGTTTCTATTCATTTTCATTTTCGGTTTCGGAATTCTCTCCGGCGAAAACAATGGCGGCGGCGGCGAATGTTTTCCGACGTGAGACTGGCTCGCTCTCAACACGTACCTTCACCAGCCGTGTCGTCTATTCGCAGGTTTCCATTTGTCTCATTCCTGAATTTCTGTGATTCAATTTTGGTTTCCGTAAGTGTTCGTGCAATGTTTCTGTGTATTAATTTTGGTTTGCTGTGTTTGATTTTGAGAATCTGTGTTATTCTTACAGGATCATGTACGCCGTTTGGATTCATGTCGGAAGATCAAAGAACACGAAGGAAACGTTAGTAGTGTGTGCTTCAACGCAAGTGGAGATAAGCTAATCACGGGATCTTCGGACAGAATGATAATCCTCTGGGATTGGGAAAGTGGAGCTGTCAGATCATCGATGTTATCCGGACACAGAAGAAGTATCAATCAGGCCCAGTTCATGCCGTTCTCGGGTGATCGCAGCATTGTTACATGCGGCGCAGATGGAATGGTATGTATATATCATCTGTTGAATGAGTTTTAATATGTTACTTAGAATCGTCGCTTGTAGTTTTAATATGCTGGATATAGTGATTAGGATATTGGGATCGATTTTGGCTGTGTAATTCTTGCCCAAAGTGCCCTGTTTTATTGTGCTGGAATTCCATAGTTAAATTTTATTTGCTAGAATTAGATATTTCACTTTTGAGAAATATCATGTGGATTATTTTATTATTTGACTATTAATATGATGTCTCCTTTTGAGTTAAATGAAATCTAACTACATCAAGTTACTCTTGTGTTCTTTTGAGCTTCATTGTTGTCTGGAAGTTTCTTTTTTGAATCATTAGGTGATAATATGAGCTGAGTTATTGAATGAGAATATTGGATCTTTTAAACCATTCATAATTGATATATAAAATGTGAAGTAACTTAAGTTACCAAAAAGGAGGTGATTGAATTTAGTGTTTTCTTTTAGAAAAATATTTGTAGTAACCTTTTTTTGCTGCTAAAGGTCTAGTTTTTCGATGATCATACTTATTTGTGGTATTTTTTTCTGATGAATGGTTTTGGTTTTGTTTCTGATGATTAATTTTGTTCCATTTCCTTTATTTTGGCAGTTAATCTGAACTTTTTTGATGATCATACTTCTTTGTGGTAGTTTTTCTGATGAATGGTTTGTTTTGTTTATGATGAATGATTTTGTTCCATTTCCTTTGCTTTGGCCGTTATTCTGAGCTTTTTTCTGCTAGGCCTAGTTTATCGATGATTTATATTTTTTTGTGGTAGTTTTTGGGATTGCTCCATGCAGGTCTATTTTTCTCTTGCAGGTCCGTATTTTTACCATAATACCCCTAATATTGTTAAGACAAAAAATGAGCATGAAATCATAGGGTTCCATCAGGGGGCATTATTGTAAAAATATGGACTTACAAGAGAAAAATGGACCTGCATGGAGAAATTGCTTAGTTTTTCTGATGCATGATTTTGTTATCCAATGCAGGTGAGGCATGTTCGGATTCGTGAGAGTGGAGATGTGAATTCTGTGTTACTAACACAACATGGAGGGCAAGCTCATAGCTTAGCCATCGAGGCTGGAAGCGCGCATACATTTTATACTTGTGGTGATGATGGCATGGTTCAATATGTAAGTTTGTAGTTTTAATTGAGTTTCCCTTTTCTATCAGTGAATCATTGGTTTCCCTTTTCTGTTGCATTTTTTTTAGGTTGATGTCAGGACACCAGCTGCTGCTGCTAGACAGCTTTTTGTGTGCCCAACAGTGAGCTTCAAGTATGTGAATGGCCTAACTGGAATCGCGACCGATCCAAGAAATCCCTGTGTATTTGTCATTGGGGGACGAGATGCATTAGCCCGAGTCTATGATGTCCGAAAGTACAGTGGACTAGCATTCGTCGACTCATTTTCTCCTCCACATCTCAGTCCGTATTCAAGCATCTCAGGACTGACATTCTCCAGTGACAGCGACCTTCTTGTGTCCTATATTGCGGAGCCGATGTACCTTTTCTCCAAGGATATGGGGATGGGACCCGATCCAACATTGACTTATGCTGCACTGTCTTATGACAGTGTAGCAGAAGGTGGTCCCACAGCTTTCAAGGGGCACATCAACATGCTCAGGATCAGCAATGTGAGGTTTATTGGGCCTAAGTGTGAGTATGTAGCGAGCACGTCGGACTGTGGTCGTATATATATCTGGAAGAAGAAGAATGGGGAGCTTTTTACAGTGTTGGATGCAAATGCACTGTTTGTTAACTGTGTTGAGCCTCATCCTCATGTTCCAGCACTAGCGTGTGGAACTGACGAAGAGTTGCAGATTTGGGCTCCAAAAGCCACTGACATTGACGAGGTTTGGATTCATTACTTTTTTTTTTTACTTTTAAAATCTGAGTGTCATTTTAAGTTACTTTTCCTTTTTACAAAAAGTATAGTCTGATTTGCTCTATAGCCTTCAATTAAATGTTGAATCTAGTGAATATGTATAGTTGGTTTAAGGAAGACTGAGAGTAATGGTCTTGAATGCCATGGATACTGATTTAGTCGTGCCAGTTAGGGGTGTTCATATGTAGATATCCGCCCCGCCCCGCCCCAGTGTAACAATTATCCGTGGGATGGGGCGGGTCAGGTCAATATCCGCGGGGCGGATTGGATTATCCGTGGTTGAGAATCCATCAAATACCAATAATTTGCCAAAAATAAATTAAATTAGGTTGATTTGATTGGTACTAGATAAATTTGTTTGGTACCATGTTACGTTAAAAATATAAATGAACTCAAAAAAATTAATGTTGAAAATGGTACCACTACGGAGTACTCCTATAGCATAATTGATCGGTTTGTGATTGGTACTACGTTACTTTTGTTTGGTACTAGGTTGTTGTTAGATAACATTTTACGTTAAAAATGAAAATTAAATTTAGCAAAATTCGAAAAATATTATTGATAATGTCATCAATTAAAATATTCGATGCATTTTGATTGATACTAGATTAATTTGTTTGGTACTAGGTTATTTGTTTTGTACTAAGTTGTTTGTTTGGTACCATGTTAATGATATCACTATAACATATAAGTATTAGATGATATTCGATTGATACTAGATTGTTTGATTAGTATTAGGTTAATAGTTGAATAAAATTTTCATTTCATGGATAATTATCCAATATCCGCTCTGATCCAACCCGCCCCACCCCATCTCGCGGATAATATAATCCGCCCCGCCCCGTGGGTTATTTATGATGGGGCGGGGCGGGTCATTTTTGCTCACCCCTAGTGCCAGTGACCTTTTAGCTAGATTGATACCGAATACCAGTTTGCATAAGTTGAAAAATTAGCCAATAGTTTAGATTTTTATGTAAGCTGCAAAGCTTTGTCCTTTCGACAAGTATTGGCCGTTTTATCTTTCGAGTTTTGGGACATGTATGGCACACCGATGTAGCTATGTTTGAGTTGAAAGTATTTATGGTCTGATGAAGTTCATACATTAGTCATAAGTTGGTATCATCTCTTTTTCTGACTGTAGACAGAGGTTATGTCGGTTTCTCTGCTAGTAAACTAATAGATTGCTTGTATTGGTTGAATATTTACAGCTTCCTGATGAGCCCTGAATCCAGGCTACTGCACATTTTGGAGAGATTTTCCGCTTTAGCGGGATGATGGTGATTCGGGACATTCTGATCGCGATGGTTTGAACATTTTTCCAACCTAATCAGATTTTCCAAACAGATCTGTCTAGCTTAATGGCAATGGTTGGAACAGTTTTTTGAAACCTTTTTTGTTGTTGTAGCTAGAAGGCGTTGTTTCTGATAATCATGTACTCTTGTAAGCAGTTTCATGCATGAAATATGCAGCAATAGGAAATCATCATCTAGTATAAATGGATCTTGAGTTTTTTCCATTGCATATTCCTAATGAGTTAACTCATCAAATTAATGATGAGGCTAGAGCAGAAGTGGATCATTGGCCTTTCCAAGATTAAATTTCTTAGTAATAACCCCATTTGGAGTGAAAATATGCATCAAATAAGATCCTTGATATCCCCGAAACGAGAATCTCCCATCTTGATCAATATATCCATCAGCATGACCTAGCCATTCTTTTTTCAGTGCAACAAATCTCCTCCCAGCCTCATTCAAACTCCCATCAGCATTCACCAAGAAGGCGTTTTTCCTGTTCATCAACAGCTCCCAGAACCCCCACAAAACGATGCCATCCACGGCTGGATGAGCGAAAGCTTCCCTAAACACGACTTCCAAATCATCAGCTCTAACATACTCATTATCCGAAGATACATCCACTTCTGTAAACCATATCGGGAGCCCGAGAGCCCCGAGTTTGTTGAGAGCTGAGCGCATTATCGGCCCGACTGGAGCATCGACATGCCCCTGGATGCCGATACCTCCAACCGGGGCACCCTGCTGTTTGAGGTCGACCACGAGTTGAGCATACTTCTCAGGAGAGGAAATGGAATCCTCACCATCTTCAACATGATATTCATTTACGAATAATATAGGACTCGAATCCAACTCGCTCGTGTTCTTGTACATTCCTGCTCGAATGCTATCACCCAACCGGTCTCTATAGAAGGAGCTGTGCAGCATCTCATTGTCTACATCATAGTGCCTGAATCGCCCTTTGTATCGGGTGACAAGCCCGGTTAACCGGCTCTGAACCGCGCTCATCAAATCGGTTGTGCTCAGTTCGCGGACCCACGGTTGGACCGCGTTCGGGTCCTCCCAGAAGATGCAGTGCCCTCGGACTTGGATTCCGTGGCTCCGGCAAAAGGTTAGCATCTCGTCGGCGTCTTTATAGCTCACCTGGCCTCTCTGCGGCTCCGTGGAATACCATTTCAGCTCGTTCTCGAACACGGCCCACGAGAAATGCTTGAGGAAGAAGCCGACAAAGTCTTCGTTCTCGATGCTTCGTCTGCTCAGACAGGATCCGATCGGAAAACCGTTTTTCACCTGCCTGACTCTGATTCTGGTGCCGTTTCCGACGTTGGACATCATCGGACTCGTGAACATCAACGTCACGTCCCTCTTTCTAACCTTGTTCGTCAGTTTCTTCAGCGATTTGAACCGCGCTTTCCTGTCCACCGCGAAGATCTGCAAACCAGCGACCATCAAATCAACGCCTGGATCAGGGCCCTGGACATAAACCATGACATCGTTAAACTCCTTCTCAATCCTAAAAGACCCCGAAATCTCATGCCACTTCTGATCATCATCATCGTCAGCACCGATCTCTGTCTTTCCTCCATTGATCCATTGCCCGTCTGCGCTGATTCCGACGTTAATCGGTTGCGGCCGGGTTGCGCCGGAGCCGATTCTAACCCATCCCGACACCTGATACGTCGCATAACGCCGGATTCTCTCCGTCACTGTCTGAGCCGGAGCCATCCACGTTTCCCGGCGGTTCGACACGACGATGTAGGAGCCGCTCAAATGCTCCTGGCGTTTTCCGAGCGACTCCGCCGCCAGCGGCGGAGCATGAACCGGTGCACCGGACTGCACACTGAGATTGCAGCTTCCAAGAGGAAACCAGCCGTTTACGCCATTATCAAGGTTGCTGTTGCTAATTATATTGACCCCATAATCCGTAACCTGAAGAAAAGAACAGTTTTTCATTTCAAACCGTGCTTTTCAAGTATGTGAAGAATGTGTGTGTGTTTTTCGTAAAACTCACCGGAATTTGTGGAGGCAGCGGCGCCGGAACCACCTCGTCGCCGGCAAGAGACTCAGACGCCAAAATCTGGGTTCCTCTTCCACTCCAGTTACTCAAACCGCCGTCAAAATCAGGATTCAACACCACATTCGAAGCGCCTGAATTCACCATCCCAGAAGTTGATGATAAAATGTTGGTGCAAATCCAAAGAAACAGCCAAATTCTATGCATTCTGATGAGCATTTTTGCTTCTTGATTTCTCAAACTTGCAATTTTCTTTCTTATACATACAAATTTATATACGAATTTTGCTGATGCACGAATTTATAGCAGTACCGTTACGCAAATCATTTTCCACGGATTCGAACGTTTGACTCTGCAAATACAGTAAAATAAAAATGATATCCATATATGTATATGCATTGCATGCCAAATTGAGTAAAGGTAAACCTTAATATTCACGTTAATCTGCAGGCGATATCACGTTAATAGTATCACAAGAAACTTTACCTTTTCCTTTATTGCGTGCGGTCAAGCGGCTACCCACGATTAAAATAACGGTGCTTTGCTTTTATAGTAACTTTTAACAAAACTTGCCGATTTAGATTCATCCATTTCATTTTGAGCTTTTTTTGGATTTGCCATAAGCATATATGAATTATTAAGGCCCTGTTTACCAGAGCTTATCTGTAGATCAATTCAGTTCAGTTCAGTTCAATTCAGTTCAGTTCAGTTCAGTGAAAATGCAATTTGATGAAATTCAGGTTAATTCAGTCATGTTGATTCCATTTTTCAATACATCAATTTTCACTTCAGTTCATTTCAGTTCAGTTCAGTTCAGTTCAGTACATCAAGAAATAAGCTCTAGTAAACAGGGCCTAAGCCTTTTCTTAAGTTTAGAAAGCAATTGTCCTTTTTTTTTAAACCATGTTGCATTGAATAGAGACGAAGTTGTCACATGTATAGACATGGTATTCACTTTTTTTGTCATGGACCAGAGTTTTTATTTACTTCCATAATGAGTTGGTTAACCGTTCACTCTTTGCTATTTTGGTGGCATACGTTAAAGTAAATAACTAATGATTTTTTATCAACTCCATAACATATTTAAATTGTTACCTTATACGTTTTTAATTATTATAATGCTCATCAAAATATACCCGTAGAATATTTCATCAAAATGAACCCCAATAAAAAAAAAGTTAATGCTAGTTTCTAGTGTCATAGTTGATATGTCTCATAACTCTACAAACATCATAATGCTACGAATCAGATGACCAACAAACCAAACCTTAACTTAGAATTAGAATACAAGCCTCAAACCATACCTTAACCAATGGAATCGGCACATTAAGTGTAGACCAGCCTTGGCTTCCAAGGCTTCCCTGGATCTTCCTCATCAGCAACATGAGTCCTCAACTCAAGAAACTTCACAATTAATTGTTTAAAGTCAGCATCCACATTTCAAGTAACTAACTGTTTTAACGCAGCAAGTCCATATTCCAAATAAATAAGTTTTAACTCAACATCCGTAATCCGAGTCAACAAACTAGTTTTTTTTGGCTTCATGCACATCAAATGTACCCTTTTCCCAGTCCGAGTCCTAGTACATCACTGAAGCCATGATCATCCAAACACATATGAGGGGAAGAATTAACTTCCAAATATGATGAGGGCGGGCAAATACATCATCCCTTTTACAACTTGAGGTCACCCTCTTTCATAGTTTTTTTCACATCTATAAAGAGTTTAATTAACACCTCTATATCAATATCCAGACAACCCAAAACATCGAGCAGTGAAACAAATGTCATCAAAACCATTAGTGCAAGTGGGAAGCACCTCTCATAGAGTCATTGGGAATGTTGAGGATTTTAGCAAGGGCATAAGCATAAAGGTGACAACTCCAATAACCGTACATATCAGTCAAATGTTCCAAAACAAGCCTCCATAACCACACCCTGCATCAAGTTATAGCAGCAACATCAATACACAGAACAATCAACTAAATCCAAATAATGCTCGAAATTAACGGTAGGAAGAGTTTTAGTGAGCATGTCTGCAGGATTCTCCAAGGTGTGAATCTTCTTCACAAAATCCAATGTTTTTTTATAATTAGAGTAGTCTAGTAAAGTTCATTAACTCATGCATATCGATCGATTGTTAGAGCATGCTCACTGTCTTCTAGATGAAATGTGTGTGTCTGGTATTAGAAGTGGTTCTTCTATTTATTCGGAATCTCCTAAAAGCATACTTATGTAAAGCTAATCAATCAGAACAAATCACATCGCTGCTAGGGCTGGCAATTTCAGACACGACACTGAAACCCGACCCAAACCGAACACGATTTTGATGGGTTTGGGTCAACACGAAACACGGCTTAGGTCAATATTAGGTTAGACACGAATGACACGTTTGACCTATTTAAAAATTACTATTGTAAGTTATTTTTAAATTTGAGCACTAACTTGTAAATGGAAAATTTTATTATGGAAAGAATTTGGATTTATTTGAATTAGAGTTACTCTTATGGATAAAATCAAATTAAAAGAAGAAATGAGGTGAGGTGATTGACTGATTGAGGGAGTGATTTGTGTATAAATTTTGAAATTGAGAGTGATTTTATGAAGAAAAATTTGGATATTATTTTTGTGTCATACTTTAATTTATCATGCATTTAACGTTTTAAAAGGTTTAAATTTCCACCCATGATTAATGGGTTTATCAGGTTGGGTTTAGGTAACCCGAGTTTTTAATAGGTTGGGTTTGGGTCAATGAAATATGACCCGGGATATTATTGGGTTGGGTTTGGGTTTATACTTTCAAACCCGACAACCCACGAACCCGAACCCGTCAACCCGCCAACCCGACCTGATTGCCAGCCCTAATCACTGCTTAGAGATGCCCGGAGAGCTGGGGTTCAACTAGATGCTAGCTCCCGGGTGCTTCAAAAGGATACTCAAGGAACCCTTTCACAAAGGACACATGAACCAAGAATTAAGAAAGATTCGAGACCCATTTAGGCCCTGTTTGGTAGAGTTTTTTTGTAGATCAGTTCAGTTCAGTTCAGTGAAATTGTAATTTGATGAAATTCAAGTTAATTAAGTCGTGTTGAATACATTAATATTCACTTCAGTTCAATTCAGTTCAACACAACAAAAAATAAACTCTAGTAAACCGAGCCTTAGTCCAATTGATGGCTACCGACGGAGAAAACAATGCGGCCTCCTCTTTGCATGATTTTTAAGAAAAAAACATGTATTGTATCATTTTTTTGAGGGAAATATACATTATTCGACATGAAATACACAGAAAGTCGCCCCAAGAGAGTAAGAAAATTATGGTATTACATCAATCGTGGTTGTAGTTTTTTGTAGTGAGCATTTTTAAAAAAAAATTTGAAGTTGAACAGAGGAAGCTTGTGTTAAACTCATACATAGTTTTAGCTTTTGTACAGTGGCTTTAATTACAACGTGGTTTGAATTTTGAGTGATAAAAAATGAACTAAAAAACGGAGCGAGCACTTTCTTCTTCAACAATGAATGAAAGAAACTACGAAAGCCAAGCCAAAAGGAAGGGTAAAGATAAACCCCTACAAATATTTTTCATCAAATACTGAGCTTTACAGTTGCTGACATGATACATTCATTGTGTGTAATTTCGATGCAGCAGAGGAGCTACAGACTTCAACTACAAAGTTGTTGCTAATTCAGTAATTCAAATAGCAGAAAGGATAATCACATAGAGTTTGCCATTCAACACTAGAAAAACCACGGCCAATATCGACCGTGCTATTGCTCCAAAAGAGAACTACAACTACAACAGTATATCAGTGTCTACCTTTACGCATCAAACGCTTCTCACTAACATCTTAATCCAGGATCTTCCTCCTGTGATTCAGAACCGTTAATCAAGAGAGAGATTAAACAACTAGTGCAATGAAATCTGTTAAAATTAACAAGGTAATGTAATGAGTGCTCACATATTCGACCAAGCTTCCATGTGCTTTTCCATGAAGTCCATTATGACCAAACAACCTTCCCTAAATGTATCTGATGCTCCTAGCAAGGCGGTTGAGAGGTAGCCTAGTCACATCCAACTGCAAGCTCTACTCATCCCATATGCAAAGAGAGAAATAACGCCAAGAAGGAAAGCCAGAAATGCAGCTCTTATGATCACCTCGATACTCAGCTCCAACATATGCAACATGGACTTGGATTAAAGCAAAAAAAGGTGAAAATATCAAATCATGAGTTAATAATATATCAAGTCATGATTCAAGCTACATTCCAACAATCATAAGGAAGAAATGGGCAAAAACTCTCATAGATGACAATTAAATAGTTTATGCTACTAAGCAGCTAGAGCTTGTCAACTCAGCTAAATATGATTAGGTTAAATGCAATTAAAATTTGGTTAAGAAATCCCATACAAATAGAGAGCACGGCAGGAAAGGGGGAAATTGGGCTGAGAAATACATGAATTTTGGTTGACCGTTTTCCGGCGAACGGAGGCGGCGGCAGTAGGGTTTGAGCTCAGAAATTGCATGGAACCACCTTATCTAGGGAGGCGGGAGCATTTTCCCGGTCAGAAAACCAGAGGAAATGAAACCGAATTTATTGATGGAAAAAAAACTTACATTATCGATTCACTTTCTGTACGGAGCCGCCTATGAGTGGAGGGATACACATCAGAAAGGAATTGGTGGGAAAATTTGCATTAGGGGCAGCGGAACTTTCTTTATTAGAAAGAAGAGTGTAATTTTAGTAAAATTTCTAGAAATGGCTGTAGTTAATTAATTCAATTTTTCTTAATAACCATATTTAACTAAAGACACTAATACCCTTATTTTTCTTATTTTTGTGAGTCTTCATCAAGACCATATAAATTTTGTTGCATTCAATTCAATTTAGTATGATCATCCAATTTTTTAGATTCACTTTTATTTAGTTTAATTAAGTTCAATTAAATTATATTTATTCAAATTTGCTCCATTAATTTTGTCTGATCCTAATGAACATGAACTAAAATAAACTTAACTAAATTGGACTGTTTTCAACCAAATCTTAGTACAATCAATGGAAAATTTTAATAAAAAAAGATGAACTAAAATTTAAAATTAGAACTAAATAATAGGGTTAAAAATAAATTTAAAACTAAATTGAACTGATTTGATTTAATCAAATAAAAGTAAACTTAGTAAAACAAAATTGAAAACTTAATTGAATACAAATGAATCTAAACTAAAATAATAAAAATAAGGGTAGTAGTGTCTTTAACTAAATATTTATATTAAAAAATAATGAACTAATTAATTACCGCCCTTTCTAGAAATTATGACAAATCTACACCTTACTTCAAAATAAAGAAAGTTCCATCGCACTTAATACAAATTTTCCCCTTTCTTTTCCCATTTCACCTAAGGCTACATGGGCCGGGTGGATCTCGAGCTGGTGTAATATAAATGGGCTGATGAATGCTTATTTTAGCTCATTGGCTCTTTATTTTTATTTTTTTCTTTTAACTGAACTAAAATTTATATAAAGAGAAAAAAATGAAGTTGTATGGTATTTCCTCTTATTTTCTATATTTAAAAATCACGAGGATAATTTATTATGCACCCCAATCCTCAATAAAAGTCTCCAAATCTCAAAATTAGAATAGGTTTGTACAATGTGCATTTAGACAAGTATCATATGCAAAAGAAGAGTAAACAATGATATCTCTTTTATTACTCTCATTCTCTTTGTCTTCACTCCTGGGTTAATATCGACAAAATGACAATGGCCTTTGATATCATTCGAGAGTAAATTTGACCTCCTATTTTCTTATCTTTACACCCCGTGTTAATAAGATGAGATAGCCTTCCGAATTTATCTATTGCATTATATCATCCCAATGATAATTTACTGTAAAAAAAACTAAAAAAATAAAAAAAACTTGTAGAATCCTTAGTTTTTCATCCATTGTGGTATATTCCTTGTAAAGTACTCTTCATGGTACTCCTTCTTGTATACCACAAAGTCCACAACCCTTGTGGCTTTCAACCTGATTAAAGATTAAGAGTGCTTGGTGGATAGCTGATTGAAATAGCTTTTTTGGGCCCAAAAAACTCCATTTTAGGGATTAAAACTATTCCCATTTCCCTCAACTCTTCTGGGATTAAAACTTTCGAAATCAATGACGGGCTAAGAGTACAAGAGCACTTTTTAAGAGCTCATGAATATATGAGCCCTTTCATAAAAATTCAATGAGTACGAGGGGTTTTGCTCAACTAAATAATTGGAAAAAATCCTATTAAGGGTGTAAAACTTTCAATATTCTTATTATAAATAGTTAAATGACTACTCTAACCTTTAATTGTTATTGCCACCATTAATCATAGTATTTTGGTTCTATAATTTTTAATTTGATAACATCATTCACCAACGCCATTGTAGTTAAACTAAACTAAATTAAATTGAACTAAATTTAGCTAATTGAAAGAAGTGAAATGACTAATATTTTTACTTCATTAATTTCAATGTGAACGAAACATTTGTGGCTGGAATTGATTTGTAATGAATTAAATGGAACTAACTACACTGAACTGGATTTTATTGAACTAAACTGAACAGGATTTAATTGAACTAAACTGAACAGGATTTAATTGAACTAAACTACACAAAAAAATAGACGTAGGGAGACATAATTAAGGTAATTAAATTTTCATTGACTCAAATATGGAAGAACTAAAATAATTGAATTCAACTGAACTTAATGAAACTGAATTGAAGTGTTACTACTAATTAAGTTCAATTATTATAATGTGACACTCTATTAAAGGGTAGAGTAGTCAAAAACATTATTTTAATCATAAAAAAAACTTATTTCACACCCTTAAGTAGAAAAAATAAAGGAAAATACTTAAATAACCCTCAAATCTGAATTAAGTGCTTAAATAAAGTTTTATAAAAGTGCTATTATAACCCTCATCCAGAAAATTTATGTAAATATAATTTTTCTTAAAGAAATATATAAAGTATAATCTTAAATGTGTTGATAGATCTGATTCAAACATACACTTGTGTGAATAGATAAAAATGGTCTGTAAATTTGAATTGAATAATATATATCGCCAAGATTCATTGGTTAGAAACTCATCAAAAGTATAATGTAACGATATAATTGAACTTATCAAAAATTCGTAGTTACATTTACGTTTAATCTAGAATTCAGGGTTATATCACTTTATTTTATTTTTATTATGCCTTAAATGGAATTTTCCCATAATAATTATGCTAGTAGCAATTTTTATGGAGCAAAAGGCGTAGCAATTTCTAAAGAAAGCGTATAAGCTACGAGCCGCCGCAGTGTTTCTCCTCCGCCCCTTCGCCACCGGTCCCTGTGCCAGCTCCGCCGGTTGTTGTCCCATCCTCGCCGCCACCACCACCTTCAACGCCTCTTCCACCATGTGTGCGACAATCTCCACCTCTACCGCCACCACATAATTCTCCACCGTCACTCATTCACCACCGCCACTGAACTCACCACTACCGCCAGCATACCCATCGCTCCGAATTGGCTATGGGATGAAGGCGTCTCCTCCGCCTCTCAAAGACATATTCAAGGTTCCAATTCATTGGAACTTTCTTAATTGGTATAAATTCTTGATTTTTGGAATTTTTTTAGTTAATGTTGGTTTGTTTGTTTTCATCTGCTGGGAAAGAAAGTTGTTATCTTCAGCTTACCTGTAAGATTACTGCCATCCCATAGTGTCATTTTACGTTGTCTAATTTTACTGTCATTTTACAATGTTCCTTTTTTATGCTAACCTGTGAATTTGGGAGTTGCTAGGAAATATGATCAGATAGCATAATTAAACATATTAGAATCAGGGTTTAATCCATATGTCCACTTGGCATAAATGCTGGAAAAAATGATAGCAGACTTAACCGTGTTAGTCATGATTGTTGATTGTATATCAGCTTTAAGAAATTGCCACACACACAATGATAAGAAAGATTGATGTCCATGTAGTGTTTTGTAATGACCAATCAGCTAAATATAAACTTGTGGTGGTATTTGTTGATGTATGATCATGTTCTCTCCTTTGTGCGTAGTTTTGTGTCGGTTATGTTGTTCGATAGGTATCTCTTGAGAATCTGTAGTGATTGGACATAAACATTAGTTCTAACCTTATTCCAGGGCACGTATACTGGAGTTTGTCAGCTCAGCAGGGTTTGAAGAGAATGACATTCTATGGGAAATTGGCAAGACGGACTCCAAAAATTTCTTCTGCTTTATTTCATTCATTAGCTCGAGGAAATGTGAAGAATTATGCGGTTTTCAGCAAAAAATTTGTTCCCAGAGAGATATTTAGGCCTTCCAGGCAATTCCAAAGCAGTTCAGCTTCTGAATCAAAGATTTTGCTCTCTGATTATTCAGAATTTAAGTGCGGGGAGACTCTTTCTTCTCTACCATTTGCAACTGTGGCTGGAACTATCCTTGTCCAGGCTCGAGATTCTGGGAAACTAAGTGAGCAGATAGAAGCTGCAATTGAGGAGTGCAGACTGAGTGATGCCTGGAGTTTGCATGAGCAATTTATGCACATGGAAGGCTTCCCTAGGAAATCTATTGTGAATAAACTTGTAGCAGCAACCGTAGAAAGTTCAGATGTTCAATGGCTGGAGAGGGCTTGTGAATTGTTTGAACAGGCTTTGGAAGGAAATAAGCTGAAACTCTTCGAAAAGGAAACTCTCATTTATCTATCTTTAGGATTGGCTAGAAACAGACTGCCTGTTCCTTCATCAACTATACTGAGGAAGCTTATTGAGGTGGAGCAGTTTCCTCCTGTTAATGCCTGGGCTACAATCCTAGCATATATGTCACAGACCTCACCTGGAGCATATATAGCTGCAGAGCTGGTTCTTGAAATAGGTTTTATGTTTCAGGATGGAAGGGTGGACTCGCGTAAAAAGTGTAATGAGCCTCTGATTGCCATGAAACCTAATGCACTATCCTGTAGCATTGCATTGGTCGGGTGCCTGATATTTAATACCACTAGAAAAGCTGAGCAACTCCTCGATATGATTCCTCGGATTGGACTGAAAACTGATGGAACATTGTTGATTATTATGGCTCACATTTATGAAAAGAATGGACGTAGAGAAGAGCTGAAAAAGCTCGAGAGGCAAATTGGCGAATGCTATGATTTAAGTGATACACAGTATCTTCAGTTCCATAATTGCCTGCTTTCATGTCTCTTAAAACTTGGTGATCTAGAATCTTCTTCTCAGATAGTGTTGGATATGCTTCACAGAGCAAAAAAAGCCCAAAATTCGATTGACGTGACTAAGTTATTAGTTGATGACACTGTGAAGGTTAATAGTTTATTGCCTGGAAGCCTATCTTTAGACGGTTTAAATCGTGAGAAACCAGTCAGACTGGAGTCTCTTACGTCCTTCCCTCTTTTGCCTTATGAGAGTTTTTGCAGAGACCGGAAGTTCTTGAAACTTATGCCAGAGGCCAAGGAATTGCTGAATGTGTCTGTATCCAAGTTCAAGAGGGAAGTTGAGTTGATTACTGCAGAGCATGGTATTCTCCAGCCAACTGAAAAGTTATATGTAATACTGGTTAAGGCCTTCTTGGAAGTTGGGAAAACAAAGGATTTGGCAGAGTTTCTAATCA
This sequence comes from Cruciata laevipes, assembly GCA_963678965.1. Lineage (NCBI taxonomy): Eukaryota > Viridiplantae > Streptophyta > Magnoliopsida > Gentianales > Rubiaceae > Cruciata > Cruciata laevipes. The sequence continues at coordinate 4,725,446 of OY787639.1, forward strand.
AGGTTCAAAAAGAAATGGGTCCAACTTCAGCCGATGATTCAGCCTTGTTGCATGTCATTAACTCATGCATATCGCTTGGATTGTTAGAGCAGGCTCATGATCTTCTAGATGAAATGCGTGTGGCTGGTATTAGAACTGGTTCTTCTGTTTATTCGGATCTCCTAAAAGCATATTGTAAATCTAATCAACCAGGAGAGATCACATCGCTGCTTAGAGATGCCCGGAGAGCTGGGGTTCAACTAGATGCTAGCTGTTACGATGCACTGATTGAGTCCCGGGTGCTTCAAAAGGATACTCAAGGAGCCCTCTCACTATTTAAAGAGATGAAAGAGGCTAAGTTACAAAGAGGTAGTCATCAGAAGCATGAAACATTGGTTAGGGATTCTAGCAAAATTGTTGAACCTGATTTAATGGCGAAACTCATGTTAGAAATTAAAGATGGCCAGAGCAATGACTGTGGAGTTCACGACTGGAATAATGTGATACACTTCTTCAGTAAGAAAAGGCTGATGCAAGATGCTGAAAATGCACTGAAGAAAATGAGGAGTTTGGGGCATTTCCCTAATGTGCAAACATTCCATTCTATGGTGATGGGTTATGCTGCTATCGGATCAAAATACAATGAAGTTGCTGAATTGTGGGGTCAGATGAAGTCTCTAGCTTTTTCCAGCAGGATGAAGTTTGATCAGGAGCTATTGGATGGCATCCTTTACACCTTCGTACGAGGTGGATTTTTCGTAAGAGCTAATGAGGTTGTGGAGATGCTGGAGAAGGGAAACATGTTTGTTGACAAATACAAGTACCGAACCCTTTTCTTGAAATACCACAAAACGTTGTACAAGGGTAAGGCTCCTAAATTTCAGACAGAATCCCAGATGCAAAGAAGAGAGGCTGCCTTAAGCTTCAAAAAGTGGGTGGGTTTGGATTAGACTTGTGAAGTTTCAGAATCCTATGACAGAGTATTTGAACTGCCACAACCAAGATCTAGGTTACTCTGGTCTTGAGCTCTGTATCCACGGTGAGTGTGAAAAGTTGTTTAGATTTTAATTGCTCTCTTTTTTTTTGCTAGAAATTGGATTTTAAATTTGTATTGTTATGTAGAGGTTGGTTCTGACAGGGAGAATCTTCGGGACGTCTCACATATCACCTTCAGGTAAACCTTTGCACTTATATTCTAGTATATGGCAGTGTTTGTAAGGTTGATGCTAAATGTAAGGGTGCAGAAAGAAAGGCCCGATTTGTTTCATTCAAATTCCATATCGGTCATCTCTCAGTGACATTCATCGGTCCAGCATCATCACGTTTTGATTTGTTCGGGTTTGGCTTGTTGTTCTGCGAAACTGGTTCATCGAAGTATTGGATGACACAGTTTAAAGTGCCAAATTGGTGAGAGCCTAGATAGTTGATGTTTTTTTATATAGATGCTTGTATTTGTAAGTAAGGCTCACTTGTTTTTGTAATGTAGGAGAAATTAAATGTGAAGGTGAAGAACATGTTGTTTATGTTGAAATCTGATCATTTGACTGATCAAAAATTGAAAGAAACTTCTCTTGAAACTTGTTTTCACAGGAGAAAAAAGTATCATGTTAAAATGAAAAACTTGATCTTAATAAAATATTAAGTTACACGAGTTTCAGCGATGCTTTTGACCATTCAAATCTACGGAATGTTCTTGATGAAAGTTCTTCAGGAATTGCCTTTCCTATTTCATACGCATGCTGTTTTGAATCCGTCTGTCCTTATTTTTTAACTAAAAAAAGCATGGTATAATTTGCTAATAAATTTAAATTATTTAAACATAAAATTAGTAACATAATAAAAATTACTTATAAATAATGATAAAGTTTATTATAAAGAAATATGTAAAACTAAAAATAATTTAGATGAATGCAGAAAATTCCAATATAATTATAATTTTTTTTTCAACTGAACTATTTTTTATTTAAATAAAGATAATCTGTAATAAGATGTTTTTCATATTTTAAAATTTTTTAACTAAATGATTCGATAATTTATAAGAGTCACATAATATGATTTAGGGTAATAACTTATGTATTTATAAATATCCAAATCTCAACGTTGGGATAACTCAGAACTCAATTCGGGGATCCAAACCTTATCTTAATATCGTTAACTCAAATCTCAATATCAGTGATATGAAAATCATTGTATTAGATTATTCATTAACATAAAATCTAGTCAAATATCCTGTATTTTTTTCTCGCTTAGTTCAAAATAGATAAATTTTATTAATAATTTCATTATTGAAACAATTAATGGAAGGGCGTTCTAGATTTGTTATGACTTCATAATTGGTTAAACTAAGTGTAATATTAAGAATTCGATCACTGCGTGGTTTCGTAATTTCCAACCGTCAAAGTTCCCCTTCTCCGACCAGTTTCGATTTTTGACTGAACTTTCCCAGCTAACACTTCAAATACGGATTACGGAAAACTCATTTTCATTTACATTAAAAGAAAAACAGTTCTGTTACTATTTACTCAAATCTGTTAAATGGCTTCTGAGGAAGTGGAGAAAGATTCGAAAATGGTGGCCGACGCAGCACCGGAGAAGCAGAGTCCGAAATCAGTCCTCGAAACGGAGGAGAAGATGAAGAGCCCTCCTCGTCGGCAGCGGCGGCGGCGGCGAAATTTTCTTCTGCGGCGGCTCAGCTGCGGCAAACTAGATGACGAAATCGCCACCGTCGATGAACCCACCGGGGACGGGAACTTTAACATGCAGGTCGCCGATCGATCTCCGACTCATCTGGTCGTCATGGTGAACGGTATTATCGGAAGGTCTGTTTTGCCTATTCCTTTGATTGGCTTCTAATTGCTGCGAGAAAGATTGCATTTTTATTCAGTTATTGCTGTGCTAGCTCATGATAATTTAGGGAATCCTCATTATTTTTGCAGTGCTGCAAACTGGGAATATGCTGCCAAACAATTCCTTCAGGCATATCCTCAGGATGTTCTGGTTCATTGTAAGTGTTTGTGTTGTGTTGTGCTATTTTGTGTGTGTCTGTTGAGTATGATCATTGTTTTTATAGTTTAACTCATAGATTTGAAGACAAGTTGGCTGATTTATTGTGCCTTTTCCAGGCAGTGATGCGAATTCGGCATTTCTGACATTTGATGGCATTGATGTGATGGGAACTAGGCTGGCTGAAGAGGTTGGTGGTGTGTTCTGTTCTTGATGCTATATTGCTAACGTTTGAGGTCATTTTTAAATGAGTGTTTCTTTCCAATTGTCAGGTGCTATCTGTTGTTCGGAAGCATCCCAATCTTCAGAACATATCTTTTATAGGCCATTCACTCGGTGGCTTGGTAACAAGGTATGCTATTGCAAAGCTATACGAGCGAGATTGTTTGGGGAAATCAGCTGGGGAAGATGGAGAGCATAAACTTGAAGAATCTGAAAACAAATTGAAAGGAAAAATTGCTGGACTCGAACCTGTTAATTTCATCACCTCCGCAACTCCTCATCTTGGTTCAAGGGGTCATCGACAGGTATACTTATCCCCTACTTCTCTCGACCGACAGGCATAGCATATCTATCTATAGTCATCTATGATCGAGTGGCTGTCATGAGCAATGCCCCCTTTTTTACAGGTCCCGGTGTTTTGTGGTTTATATACCTTAGAGAAAGTAGCATCGCACTCAGCCGGGATGCTTGGAAGAACTGGAAAACATTTGTTTCTTACTGACAAAGATGAGGGAAAACCTCCACTTCTGCTTCAGATGGTCAATGATTCTAACGAACTTAAATTTATGTGAGTAAAAGAGCAACATTGTTCATCTTATTTGTTCTTGCTTTGTTTCAATTCTAATATTTTTAAGGCTCTTATAATTGCTGTTGTTTTCTTTTTTGCTGGCCCTTCCAGCTCTGCACTGCAGTCATTCAAGCGGCGCGTGGCCTATGCGAATGTTCGTTATGATCGTATCCTACTTGAACCTTCTTAATTTATCTTTGTGCTTTTCTGCAATCATCTGAGTAACTGTCCATTTGATATATGAACAACTATATTGTTTTTTTTTGAGAAGTTTTAATAGAACTACTTGCTGAACTTAACTTCTCAGTTTTAATAGAACTACTTGCTGAACTTAACTTCTCAGTTTTAATAGAACTACTTGCTGAACTTAACTTCTCTAGACATGGTTGGTTGGAGTACTTCCTCTTTACGACATCGAAATGAGCTTCCAAAGGTATTGAATTGAAGATTGTAAAGTTTGAAAGTTGTTAAAGGATAATATGCTCTAACACAAACTTTTTTTGACAGAGAAAAAACCTGTTGAAAAATGAGGAGTACCCACATATTGTGAACGTAGAGAGTGCGAAAGTTGGCACTTCACCAGAAGAGAATTCTTTGGAGGAGGTTAAGGTGAAAGCCAGTGGATCTAAGACTGGCAGTATGGAAGGTAAATACTAATAAAGCTTCTAAGCTTTTGATCCTTTTGTGGATTTAAAATAGATAAGGAGAATGAATATATAGAGCTAAACCACGATACACTCTCCTATTTCAGAAACCATGCTCAGAAGTCTAACGAAACTGAGTTGGGAACGTGTTGATGTCAACTTCACTGGAACTATACAGAGATTTTTTGCTCACAACACTATCCAGGCATGTGTTTTAAGTACATAGTATCTATTTTTGCTTTCATCCATTTGAATATTTGATCAATGCTGGCCAAAAATGACTGTATTTGTTGGAAGGTTGAATTAAAGCTGACAAAAAGTATCTTATTGACACCATGTTCTTCAGGTACAAAAGTACCCCATGAACTCTGCTGGTGCAGATGTTATACAACATACGATTGACAGATTCCTTTTGTAGATGTGGATTTCCTGGTTAGTAGTAATTTGCTCTATTACCTTGTGGTTCAGGTTAAAAGGTGAAATTTCCTGCTGTAGAAATGAAACCACTCCTACTTTGAAGCTGCAGTTTCATATCCATGTATCTTATGAAGCCTAAGAATTTAGCACTACTCTTGGTCGATTACGTCTCTCCTTCAATTATAATACTTAAGGGATTTCTCTGATCGAGTCTTTAGAAAAATACTGCAAATGGATACTCTATGAAAGAAGATTAGCTGATTTACTTGGTCTCTAATGAACTAGTTGGAATTCATCACTTTAGCATCCATCGGAGGAAAGATAAAAACCCTTTAGTATGACCAGGCATTGCTGAGATCTCAGGCCTCATAAGATACTGCTGTGATTTTGTTGCTTAGAGTTGAACAGAAAGTATAGCACAATATAGCCAGTGTCGAATGAAAGGCTTAGATTATAGATAGATAGAATCTTGTTTGTAAATCGGCTAAAATGCATGGTTCATATTGATATTATCAAATCTTCTTTCTACTAGTTCATCAATGATATGAATTTTCCACTCAATTAATCTCTTGATGATCTTGTTCTTCTTACATGAGCATTCTTGGGGCTGTAATTTGGGCCCCACAACTGTTTTTTGGGGGCAGTAGATGGAATTATGGGTGGGCCTGAAATGAATCACCATAATAATTTACTGGGATGATTTGCTCATTAAATTCTCGTCAGGGTCGGTGCTGCTGCTGCATCAGCCTGGTCTCAACTTCACTAAAAGAAACAAATAACGAAAATAAATAAACTGAAATGTGAAGAACGAGTTGACTCATAAATGTGCACCGGAAATGCTTCGACTCACTATCAGACGCCAAGTTCAAGAAAACTGCCCCTTCGTTTTATCTCATTTATGGCATATTATATGGTTGTGAAATGATCAACAATCATAAAATTAATCACAAATTAGGATTATAACATAATTGTGGGATTAATACTAATCAGAAACTTGTGATTTTAAACACTACACATTCATAATCATGAGTCTACACTTGATTTTTGAACAATGGTTGAAATTCAAGAGTCTTGAAAAGTTACTCATTCTAATATTTTACTATTATCTTGAGTTGAATCTATCATCTTTCACCTTATTGAAAACCACCTTTGATTTTGATTTTGAAATAAGAAAACGAAAATAAGTTGCTGTAAAAAAGTGCACAACTTTTATAACAAGAAGAACGTATAGATGCAAGGAAAAGGCAATGGCCCATTTCTATGCAAAGAAAAAAGAGGTGAGTTGACTACTCGCAACTCCACAACCAGTAGAAGATCCACATGATGAACAATAAATGATTCTCTCTTTTTTTGCAAACTGGAATAATATTGTTCATAGCATAAAAGATAACAATAATGATAAAAAAACACACACGAGTGTTCCATAAAGGTAAAATGTTGAATATGACATGATGTTTTCAGAAATTGCAATTATTGTACCCGTTGTTGGATCCTTTCGAATTTTGGAAACTTTGAAAATTGATGAATTTTTACTATTTAAATTTTACAAGTCTATATTTAATTAACACGGAAAAAATCAAGAGTAGTTCTAAATTTAAATATAAAACCCAAATATCCGGAACCAAAATTAATACATATCTAGTTTTTGGATTCAATTTATACAAAAAGTTTAATGGGTAAAAGATCAGGGTTGAAAGTGAGAAGATCAATGCAAAATAAGTAATGATCAGGCATGGAAGTGAGATGATTAACAATAATACACTGAATGATCATGATTAATATATATAAAAGATCATACTTTGTAAAGTCTTGGGTGAGTTTCTATGCAAAGAAAAAAGAGGTGAGTTGACGGTGTCACCCAAGACCTTCCCAAACTTTGAAAGTATGAGATCAACACAGAGTAGGTAATGACAATGCATGAAAGTAGGAAGATCAACATTTGCTCTCCGTTTCAACTAGGATCGTCCTACATGAGACACTCTCATTAATTTGATTCATATGATTCGATCGGATGAAGGTCGAAACATCTATTTTGATGCCAAGAATTGGAGTGGAAGTTCTCGATGAAGATGATATTCATTAGAGTTAGGTCGAAACAAGTGAATGGTGTCGCAGTGACAATACTAGCATAAGGATTAGCATCGTATGAAAAACGTTGATTGGCAACACGCACAATTTGCCTGTGAAGAAATCCCGGTCATTGAAGATGGCATAGAACTCATACAAATGTTAAAGGGGCAATTGATCCTAATTTTATAGTTTCAAATTTGGTTGTAAGCATTCATGATAAGTTAACAAAATGTAATTTTGAAGATCTTTTATGAACCACTACAAATACGGGACGTTTTTCTATATCTTAAAATGATATAAAATTTCCTTCAAAAATTAAGTTATGCGTTGATTCGTGTTTTAAAAAATTAATCCAAATAACTCAATTCAAATTACACGATAGTGTTGGACCTTAGTCATCATCAATCATTAATTTGAAATAATTTATTTAAGTTCATTTTCAAAATCAACCAAACTTGAGAAAATCGAATCAAATTGAAAGTGTTATGCCCTGTTTACTAGAGTTTTTTTTTTGTACTGAACCGAAAAAACTGAACTGAAATGAAAATTAATCTGTTGAAAAGTAGAATCAACATATGACTGAATTAACGTGAATTTCATTAAATTACATTTTCAGTGAACTGAATTGATTCTTTACTCTCTCTCTTGAAATATTATCAACACTACTAGTGTAATTTATCTAGTTTTAGGTACGGAACTAATGCAGATTACCAGATTAGTGATGCTAACTGCGAATCAAAGAGTACAGAATACGACGATGTTTCACAAGTCATTCAAAGTTCATCAATTTCATAACACGACATTTCATTGTCCTAATTTCTAATCATCACAAACTCTGATTTGATTGGTGTGATTTGACAACATATCTAAAAAGCTACCACCATCAATACTGTAGCACATGAAATCACCAAACCTGAAAATTTCCACTGTTTGCCTGATCCAGCACTCCTCAAATTCATCACATTCCATTTACTGCATTAATTGATGCTGCATTTTTATTTTTGGTATTATTTCATCATTAGAAAACAAGAAAAAAACAGATTAATTTGGCAAAAAAGAAGAAAAGAATGGAGCTTGAATGTTTGTGAGGATCTGGTAATGTTTGTGAGGATGGAAGAAGGGTAATTAATAGCAGTAAATCAAAAGTAGGGGGGACAAAATGAGTGAAAATGGAGGAAAACGAAAGCCCATAATGTTTACAGTAACCTTTTCTTGTGATTCTTCAGATTATTCACCTGTCCTTTTTGCCCCAAATAATTTATTTATCCCCACTTTAATTTTACATGGTAATTATGGACACAGCATTTTGATTGTGTGTGAATAATTCACAAACTACTTTTCCTTGTTTTCCTTCATTCTCCAAACTGCTCACCAAACAGTACTAGTTGTTGTTGCAGATAGGCGACAATTGCACTTTATTGCTCCATAATCTCTAGAGTTTAACATGCCAATTAGTAGTTATTCCGGGTTTAATAACATCGGAGATTTTCTAATAATAAGGTCTCAACTCTGATGTGATGCTTTTGACCAGAGATAAATGATGATCTTCTCACTTTCAAATTCGAACTTTTACATATTAAGTTTGATCATTCGGTGTATTATTTATGATTTTCTCAGTTCATGTCTGATCTTCTTACTTTTAAAATTGATCTTTCAGTGAGACCAATTGAAACAGGTCTCATTTGAGTATTTGTATATTCGAATATTGGTCTCGAAGTTTAGCCATACATTATAATCGTTAAATTAGGAAATTTGGTTAATAACTCTGATAAATTCTAATATTGACTTGGATGCTCCGCCATACATTATAATCATCAAACTAAGAAATAATAACACACATCAGTTAGCGAAACCCTAAATCTTCTTCAATGAACAAAACATCATTTGAGAGATTTATTACGTGATATATCAGTTTCAGACCTCAAATACTTATATCTTTAACCCCTCTATGGTTAGTTATAAAATATCTATTTATGAACTTAGTATCACACAAATATAATATCCAAGTAAGTTTTACCATTTGATTCTACAATTTTAATAAACTTGTAATTTGGATACTATAAACTTGTAACCACACTAGTAATATATTAGTATTGTCCAAAAAAATTAGTAATAGTATGCATTTATGTTTAAAGAAGTATTCTCTCCTGGTGATGGTCCCATAAGGGGTAAGTGAGGGCTCATTTATTAAGAGGGTAGAGAGATCTCTCCCTTTCAAAACACTGTCTTTGCCAAGACTTCCTCTTTTCCTTTTACTGCAACTTTTGCAAAATTTCACTCCACATTCCATTATTGATTCATTCATCAAAATCCCAGAAAATAAGTCTGCTGCATTCAGCAAAAACCTCTTGTGCACTAAGCTAAATCTTCTCAGAGTTATGATTTTGCTGTTGCTGATCATCATCACTCATCATCATCAGCAACAACAAGATGCTCTGCTTCTGCCTCTGCCATTTCCATGCACTCAGATTCCCATCTGAATCTTTCTTACCACAATAAGCAATCGCCGCTATTAACTTCGTTTTCGCCGTTTCTGAACTTTCCCAATTCACATCATCTTCAATGGTTCTCTGCCACAGAATCCCACATCTCATCACTCTCCTACTCTGTCTTTTCCTCACCTTAAACCATGCCAATCTAATTGTTCAAGGTAATTACTGTGTGTGTGTGTGTGTTTCAGTATACATCCATTTTCCCCAGTTTATTTGGCTCAGATGTTCATGGTTCAATCCACAGGTAGAACAATTCCCAGGTTGATGAAGAATCAGAATCAGGACCAGGTGAGTTACTGAGTTTCATTCAAGAACTTCAAGATTGCTTTTTTATTTTGTTTTTGAAAATGGTTTTTCTTGATGATGTTGTTTTGAACAGAGGAGATTTGGGGTGATGGGGAGAGTGCTGATAGGATCAAGGCCACCAAGGTGTGAGAGAAGATGCAGGTCCTGTGGGCATTGTGAAGCAGTTCAGGTTCCAATTGCTCCTTTTGTGAAGCATTTTAAGGCAGCCACTGTAGCAAGCTCTAGAGGTGATGACATCTCCAACTACAAGCCTATGTGTTGGAAATGTAAATGTGGCAACTTTATCTTCAACCCATGAAAACCTCAAAATTTGCCCCCTTTTGTAACAACAACCTAATTTTCTTCATAGGTATGTATGTACTTATGGTAATGGTGTAGCACCACTAGTAGTATATAAGATAGGTTGTGTAATTTTGTCCCTCTTTTGTATCTTTTGCCAATGCAATTGTGTACCACTCCTCCTTGGGCAAAATATATGATAGTTTTATGTTCTCGATTTTCAAGAAAACCGTCTCCGTTATAATGTTGTTTAGCTTTATAGCGAATTTCATTTGGCAATGAGTTTAAATACGATGAGACCAGCACAGCTAAAATAACCTAAATTTCATAAACTACTGCTTTTTCGATGGTCTGAACTGATATATCGATAAGTTTTGTAGATTTTGCTTCTATATTGTTGGATTTTGTGTAAATTGAAGGGGTGTATTTTGTATTAAAAGAGGTTGATAAGTTTAGAAAGTGAAAATGCAATAATAATTTTGTTGGATGCATGGTGGTATGAGGACAAGAAGACATTGGAAATGGAAGGAGGGGAGGGTTTTTAATGGTGATGGGGAGAGGAGAGCATCAACCATTGTCAGATTTGCAGAGTCTACTTGTTTTCGTATCTTGCAAGATTTATTCGTTTATTTATTGCCAGAATATATATATATATAAATATTTCCTTCCTAGTATTACTCCAAGAGTTGGTCTCTGAGGAGACCGTCTCTATATAGAGACCGGACTAAATTATAAATAGTGCAATCAAGAAAATCAAGGAGGGACTAATTTGCAATTTTTAAAAATTAAAAAAAAATCACGCGCTACAGTGTTTCCGCGCGTGTACGGTATTTTTCTACAGTGCGCTACAGTGTTTGCTACAGTGTACTTCAATGTTTCAAGTTAAAATGTCCATGTTTTATGTTTCAAGTTAAAGTGTTTATGTTTCAAGCTAAAGTGTTCATGTTTCACATTAAAACGTCCATGTTTTATGTTAAAACGTCCATGTTTTATGTTAAAACGTCCATATTTTATGTTTTAATTTAAAATGTTTATATTTTCTATTTCAATTTAAAATGTTCATGTTTCAAGTTAAAATGTTCATGTTTCACGTTAAAACGTCCATGTTTTATGTTTTAAGTTAAAATATTTATGTTTTATGTTTCAAGTTAAAATGTTCATGTATTATATTTCAAGTTAAAGTGTTCATGTTTCACGTTAAAACGTTCATGTTTTATGTTTTAATTTAAAATATTTATGTTTTATGTTTCAAGTTAAAATGTTCATGTTCATGTTTTAAGTCAAAATGTTCATGTTTTAAGTTAAACTGTCCATGTTTTATGTTTTACTGTAGCAACTCGGCACTGTAGCAAATTGGTACTGTAGCGACTCGGCACTGTAGTACAGCTTGACACTGTAGCGCGTGATTTTTAAAAAATTTCTGAAATTCCAAATTGGTCCCTCCGTGTTTTTGACTTATATAACTATTTACAATTTAATCCGGTCTCTATATAGAGACGGTCTCTTCCAAGACTTTTCCTTACTCCAATTAGAAAAAATAAAATAAATCATTTATCATTCTGTCACTTATTATTTAATAAACTTGATTAAAATAATGTTCTGCGATTCATCGGATCTATGAGAGGACAGTGACTCCGTGAGTCATCAGCTGCGTTTCCTCGATCGGATAAATCCAAGGGGAATACGAGAGCGTGTACAAATTTACATGTGTCCACCTAAGACAAAATTCATTACTTCTGTTTGTCATAACATTTCAGGACTGTTTTATTTACACAAAAATATGTCATTTTATTATTTTTATGGCTGGGAATTTGTGACCAAAGTTTCTCAAATTAAATGTACTCCATTAGCTTAATGAACTTCATTAGTGTAGAATCTAGAATTGAACCTATTACATCTGAGTAATTCTGAAAAGAATGGCTTGCATTAATGTAAGCATTAGTTCTGAAAAATATTATACTTCCATTTATATTTTTTTTAAATGCATAGTTTACAATATGAGTAATGATAGAGAAAGGGAAAAATTATAGGGAAAACAAATAGGGAATGATGTGTCATTAGATGTGGCAATTCCATATCATCATTTCCAAAATAAATATTTTTTCTTTCCAAATACAATTCTATTCCTTTCTCATCAATTTTTCAACCTTTCCAGTTTTAAGTCTCTCTAACATTAATTTTTTTAAGTGTCTCTCATATTAAAATGCTATTTACAACAAAGTTTTGATCCTAGACAATTTATTTTAATTTAGTTTTGATCCTAGACTAAATAGGCCATGAATCAAAACAATTTTTTCAACCTTTCCAAATACAAAGTTTTGATTCATGGCCTATTTAGATTGTTATTATAGGAAATAAATATATGGAATGTTAATGTGAAAGTTTTAAAAGTTGTAGAGATTGAAGAATTGATGGTAGATTGAATCATTCCCTATTAATTTTCCCTACAAATTTTCCCTCCCTCTATCATTACTCTTACAATATATAGTACACTATAAGGTAGTGAGGTGGTCAGAGCTGGTGTTCATTTCAATAATTTATATCTAGGTGTATAATAGATCAAAATCAACATGATCAAGGTCGGATCCTAGACTCATACACATCGAGAATGTATGATGTAATTAAAATTTATTAAATTATCATATAATAATATTTTCTAGAACTTTTTAGTATATCAGTTCAATTCAAATTAGTTCAATTTAACCAATCAAGGACTAATACAAATAAGAGAAAATTCCCACTAAGGGCGTAATGAGAGTTTAAATTCCTACTAAGGACTTAAAACTTTCAATATTCCTGGTAAGGGCGTGATTCATGTTTTTAGCTTAAAAAAAATAGTTAGATGACTATTTTAACCTTTAAATGTTTTTTCTACCATTATTTAGTTAATTCTACGATACTTCATTCACCAAGACCATTTTAAAGGAATTAATAAGTAAATTTCCATTTCAATGCTGATATTCAAAGCCGAAATGCCTTAAGTGTGGATACTGGATAGAGAGCTACGAAATGAGCCCAACAGAAATCTAGACGATACCCCAAAGGCTGCGAGAAGCCCTACTGCTAAATCATCCACTCAACTTTTGATTTCACTTGGAGCTGGTAATGGAATAAAACTCTTCTATAAACTTGGAGTTTGATAAAAAAACATGCTTACATACATTTTCTAATGTAAAAAATGGTGAAATATGTAGCACAAATCCATATTTAACTTAAATTACAACTCAAAATTAATTATTTTGCAAATCACATACTCATAACCGGAATATGTTTCCATAATTATATATCATACACATTCAAATGAAATATGAAACGGTAAGATTTTTTGTAGGATCAGTCTCAATTGAGACCAAGGACCAATGTTGATCTTCTCACTTTCAAACCCGACATTTTAAATATTAAGCATCATCATTCAGTATATTATTGCTGATTTTCTCACTTTTATGTATGATCTTCTTGATCTTTTACATATTATGCATGACCATTCAGTGATACCAATTGAGACAGATTTCAATTGAGAATTTCACAGTAAAGTATAATACTCTCGTTTCTTTTATTAAATTATCTCTCACTAATAACGTAAGAGAAATAAGGAATATATTAAACATGACCATTCAGTGAGACAAATTATATATTTTTTTTCATGAAAAAAGAAAGAAGATAATTGGTCACACTGAATGGTCATGTTTAATACACTTGGGAATTGATAATAGATCAAGTGGTAAAACACTTGTATAATTACTAGAGGTCCTGAGTTCGATTCTCGCTGGGTAAAGGGGTGAGCTTTTACCCAATTTGGATTATTACCCAATTTGTTTTTGAAAAAAAGAAGAAGTTTATAACACATTTAGTCCCAGACACAATTATCACCTATCCGTTTGGAATAACTAAACTAAAATGGAATAAAATGCAAAATCATGAAAAGGCAAAAGAAGATCCGTATAGCAATTAAGTTCACTAATGGCCAAATAGAACGAAGCCATGTTTGAGAGCTTCTCTCTGTCGCGGAGTTTGTTTGATGATTCGAATTTAATGCCACACAAATTTTCCCTTCTAATTTGCCTTTTCATAAATAACATTTCGACAACATAATTGGTGAAATTGATTTAAAGAACATTTCTATAACTCCTATTTTATAAAACATGCATGTTTGTAAGTCTTGAAGCAAAAAACATGGAGTAAATTATCACCAAAATAATAAGTTGAGTTTTTTTTTCATAAAAAGTATTTTATTGAGTGGCAAATCAAGATTTTGATTGCCAAACATATAATATACTACATGAGATTTTTGACGTTTTCCCGTTCCTGAAATGACAACAAGTTCTTTTCTTAAAAAAAAAAAAATCAATTTTCAAATTTCGTAACCTTTATATAAGTCTTGTCACATACGAGATTCCAAAAAAACAAAATCATATAATTGATTTTTTTTATTTTTAAAAAAGCTAATATTTGTGGAGAGGGATAAATACGAAGGGTAGATAAGCTCCATTAATATCATTTTGTCCTTGCAGAGGACACCATAGCCATCAGCCTACCCTAAAACTCGAAAACAACACCGACAGAAACGTACAACACCACGCCACGGTTAGTTCAGTTGTAGCAGTATTCTTAGCAGCATCAAACTCTCCCTAACTACTTAACTCAAGATAAGTCCTACGTTAAACTTCGTGCTTATCATTTCGAAATCCTCGTACCTTAAAATCCCCAACAAAACACAAACTCCTTTTCAGAGTCTGCAATTTTGTTTTTGAAATGCGAAGAAGTTGAAGAAGATGTCGAAGCCATCATCAGCCAGTAGGATTCACAGATACAGAGGCTACTCCAGGGTGAAGCTCACGTTCAGCGTTTTCGTGTTGCTGCCGATTTGCTTGTGGCTGGTCTACGAGGCCACGCACGGCGGCTGGGTGGCGGGGAGCTCCAAGATGGAGGCTCTGGATGAGTATCTGGTGATGAACTTGGGGAGGAAGAGCCTGAACCCGAATCCTCGACTCGTTTCAGAAGATGCTCAGAAGCTTCGTGATGAGGCCGAGGAGGAAGTGATCAAGGTGGAAGATGAGGTTCAAGAAAAGGGTGGTGATCCAGAGGCCGAGGGCGAGCAGTTAGAGGATTTGATTGACGAAGATGATGGCGGCGAGGATTAGCAGAAGTTCATAGAATAGTGTCTAGGTTTTCCGGCATATCAAGAATCGAAGAACTTGAAGACCGGCAAAAACTGGGATGTTTTGGCCTATATGCATAAAGAATAAATGGTGGTTTCTTTCTACAGCATGTACATTGAACTCTATAGATATATAGCACTGGAAATGGATTGCGAAAGAAGCCAGAATTTAGTTTAAGTATACCAGAATCTAATGCAACTCTTTCCAGTAATTTTCTAATAGATGTTTCTGCATTCGAATCCTATATGTTCTTCAATATTCAACCAATCATTCGTAATCTTAGTACTCTCAAACGATCGTATCTAACCTTAAAATCCATTTTGACATCCTACTCAATTCAACTCACAGCTGTTTAACCTTAAAAAATCCTACTCAATTCTAAAGGGCACACACAACTAGTATGTCCGAATGATGCATCAGACCATAACTAGAAGATAATTTAGTGGTCTTGAAAGTTCAATCCGTGGCATTAAATTTGCCAGACATAATAACCAGCTAACTTTTGGGGCAATAATGAAATATAAATGTAGAAAGAGCCAAGAGCAAGAGTATTTTTATAAAAAGAATATGAGAACTGAGATGAGAGTGAAAATTTTCTGAACAGCAAATGAGAGTAACAATGATTCATCTTGATAAGTAACCCAATCAGGCTACAAAACTAAGAAAACCCCTAATCTTGCCTAGCACAGCACAGTTTTGGCATTTCAGTAAGAAGATAAAACTTTGAACTCATCTGCTCCGTGATTGCAGCTCTAATTACTTTTAGGCTTCACCTCTTGATGTGCATTCCATTCCAACAGCATCCACACTATCGACGTCCCTATACAGAAATGCAAAAAAAATCATGTTGAGTAACATGAGGAGCAGGGTAGATTCCACTCATCAACCACATCTGACCTATTTAGATACTCAAGGTAGAATCCTAGTTCAAATTAGGTCTAGCAAATTCTAAAGGTGATTAAGGAACTAGGCAATATGCAGGATGACAGAAATAAGTCTGCAGGTGTGAGATCATTAGAGTTCATTTCCATCATCATGAAGCACAAACGATTGAACTAATGACTATGTTTCAAGTTGTATGGCTCAAAGTACTATATATATATATATATATATATATATATATATATTAATCACCTTGTACATCTTATTTACATACCATAAATTCTACTGTATTCTACATATACTCATTTAATGAAGTCACCAACTAGAAGAATGTGAATATATAAGCACACAGTTGTGCGTTTTTGGTAAAAGGATAATACCTGCAAAGATGCCAACTGTAGTAAGATTCCCAATGGCCATAGTTTCATAGATCAAATACTCAGACAAGAAATGACCCAACGCATAGACGAAGGATAAGAATGTGGCAAGATACAACGGCTTGTTTTCCAGATTACGTGCACAGAGGATGCAGAGGGTGCACGTCAATAATGTCCAAACCCCAAATGTTCGTCCATGAACTTCAGTCACTACAACAGAGCAAAATATATTTCAACTTCAGACAGTTAACAAGGACAACCTTCATGAAAACTCAATAAAGCATCAGTTCATTTACCATATATCCTTTAAAAAAAACTGAAAAACATGACTCTGATCAATAACGGCATATAAAAATAAAGATGTCTCAATCAACAATCAGCCCACACTCAATCACTACCTAATTGAAACATTTTCATGTTAGTATCATACAACCTTTTTGGCTATTCAGAATTTCTCATCCACAGTGTGGAAAGTAGCATGAAAAGACATTGTTACTATGCAGGAAAAAACTCGAAAAAGAATGCACAACAAAGCTAAATTTGAACTCAACCAAAGATACACGGTGTTAATCAGCACAAAACAAACTACAAACATGCGATCACTTCCATTAGTACACTCCCTAGGAAGCTATATACAATTACCATAGACTTGCAACAGTTAGAGGCTCCATTTTACATTAGACTTTTCCTTAAAAGGCAAAAAAGGAAAAGGTTCTCCGAACTATTAATCCTAATCATCCACTGATCAAACCTATTCAGCTCATTTCAGACAAATAAGAGAGTGCAACATTGGCAAGCATGCTTTTCAGTGGAAGGCAGTAACATCAATGCGCTACAAAATCAGGTACAATGCAGTGAATCGGGTAAGTAAATCCCAATAAAGAACTCAACTTTATATTGCACTTGTGCCAACAAATCCAACAAAAGCCGTGATCAAAGGGATCTCAAGAAGCAGGTTCAACTTACTACAAAATAATCTAAACTAAAATCAAATCAAAAACCAAGAAAGCAGATTTTGTAGGTACTACATTTGCACACAAACTAACGACACAATCAAGAGCAGTAAAATGAACATTAAAATAAGAGTTGGAATTGCAGAGAAAGAAAGACGGTGAACTAAACTGGTAGTCTTGGAGAAAACAGCGAGGCGAAGGGCCCATATATCGATGAACCCGAACCAAACCGACGCCAATCGAAGTGAACCCACCAGCATTAACCACCATCCCAAGGGTTTCATCGTATCACTGTGTGACTGTGTGTGAACTGAATTGGCCGCCTGAAAGTCTTTCCGTTCTGTTCTGAGTTTGACTTTGGTCTCTACTCCAACCTGGTGGGCTCTTTATTTATGCGTGTTTAGAAACAACGTTAATTCCTTGGTCTGTTCCGGTTTCGAAGTTTTGGGCTCCTTTATATCTGATTTTTTTTTGTTTTGGGCTCCTTTATATCTGATTTTTTTTAACCACCAAGAATTGATAAAGTGAACATTTTAATTTAATTGCAAGGACCCCCTTTAACATGCCTTGTTTCATATTTTAAATTCATTGCACTTTTTAGAGATGATAGATGTATTATTAAGGAATTTCTTTTTTGAATGTGGAGGAGAATATAAAATAAATAAGTATAGTAAAAGGTGTGTTTTGTAGGAAATATTTGTTTAAGCGATGAGCTCGATTTAGCCAGATTCCTTACACTGTGAATTCTTCTTCGTGGCTGACTATTAAAAAAACAACACTCACATGGTCTCTGTGAGTCCGTGAGGGAATGTAAGCATCTTCGTTACGATAACTCTTCAAACCCAATCCATTTTCATGTAATTCCATCAACTTCGGTCATTTTCCAAATTTGATCATACGATGGTGGTCTAAAGCGGGCTCGATAAAGTTTTTGGGTGAGTTCTTGATTCGTGGCTTTATGAGGAGTATGGTTTTTTTATCTTTAGTTTATAAATATGAGACATAACCCTTGTTTGGATGTGATATATATTTAGAGTTTTTTTTTTTGAGGTGTGAGAAATGCCTGCCACAAACTCAGATGAAGGCTTTTCGATGACAACTCTTCAAAACCAAACCGTTTTACTGTAAATTTGATGATTCTTGTCAAGTTCCAGCCTTTAGTCCGTCAATGTGGTTTAAAACGAGCTCGATGAGGTTTTTGGATTGATATTCCAAATGTGGCTTTCCCAAATTAGGGC
The DNA here is from genome assembly GCA_963678965.1 of Cruciata laevipes. NCBI lineage: Eukaryota > Viridiplantae > Streptophyta > Magnoliopsida > Gentianales > Rubiaceae > Cruciata > Cruciata laevipes. The sequence goes on from OY787639.1 coordinate 4,744,035, forward strand.
CCTAGTGGTATGGTTTCAATTTTCGATAATATGTATTAAGAACGCTACTAATAGATAAAAACACATATATTTGATTTGATTCCTATTTTCTCAATTCTGTGTTGATTCAAAATGTGTCTACTTATTGTTAAAAAAAATGTGTCTACTAGATTACTTTTAGATATCATTTACATTCTACACCAATTAAATTTTAGTGTAGTTTTTCTCCATTGCCGCAAAATATTTTTCGAAAGATTATCTCATATCGTTTGCACATATCTTTTTAACATCTGTAGAGTCCAGATTTTTGTTGGCTAATTTGTGCAGATTCGATGTTGCAACATCGATTAGGGTTTAGCAGAAAGTTTCCAGAAAATTCCAATGCAGCTGTTAAATGGTATGAGGATATTGTGTGTTGGAATTTTATGGTAAATATAGTCCAGAGAATATCTACAACTGAGTATTTTTCACCGTGGAGATTTGATCATGAGCTGGATCGAATCTTTCCATATTTTTCAGATTGGAAGATATTCTTTATTCCTTATCTTCAGAGAATTTGAGAATCAAATCATCCATGATTGAAGGAAGGAGTTTGATGCCGTGAAGTAATCCTTTCAACCACGGCATAAGGCTTTAAAAGGGACATCAGCTGCGCTGCTCAAATTAAGGATTTTACACGCAACAATTCTGTCTTCAGAATCTGTTTTCAATCTTGAGCAAAAGGCAGCACAGTCCGTTTTACTTTATCACAACCATTTGGACGTGTGGAAGCCGGTGTGTTCGAAATCACCATAAAGCTCCTGGTGTGGGAGTGATCGTAGACTGGGGAGAACTAGTGGTCCGATTGGAGCGAGGGATCGCAACATCGAAGACTAGGAGAACTGGTGGTCCGATTGGAGCGAGGGATCGCAACCACTTAGAAATTGTAAAAGATAAGTCTGTAATCTGTCTTTTGACAATTTAGTGGAATGATTTCAACACAGGGCTACGGCCCCGCAGACGTAGGTGCATTGCACCGAACTGCGTGATCAAATCTGTGTGTCTTTTATTTTCTGCAAATTAGGTTTTTTCATGTTGCAACATCGTTTATGCAGTAAAACCTAAAACACAGATAGTCAGTATTTTAGACAACTTATTTGATCTGAATCTGGTAGATAGATATTTCATTTGGTATCAGAGCTGAGTCGCTTCTTTGTCCTCTTGCGAGGTGAGCGAGATCGACTATCTACCATGGCCAGAGAGGGAGGATCCATCTCTAGACCACCACTGTTGAACGATGGGAATTATCCCTACTGGAAGACAAGGATGGCAATGTTCATATCCCAGTTGGACGATGATGCTTGGGATGTCATTGAGACCGGTTGGGTGCCTCCAACTAGTGTGAATGAGGCTGGAGTTACAATCCCTAAACCTGCTCCCTGGTCTGAGGATGAGAAGAAAGGAAAAAGACTAAACAGCAAGGTGATGAATGCACTGTTTCAGGGAGTTGATGATGACCAGTTCAGATTTATATCAGGGTGTACTCAAGCCAAGGCTGCATGGGATGCTTTGCAGAAACGTCATGAAGGTGCTAAACCAGTCAGGAAGAGGATCAGTGGAATGATCAAGTCAGAATTCGAGAGCTTGCAGATGATGGAACATGAAAGCGTCAATGAATTCAGTGTCAGACTTAAGGACTTATCTCATAGGGCACACCAGTTTGGAGAACATTACACTGATGCGCAAATAGTTGATAAAACTATCAGATCCTTACCTGATAGGTTTGACAATGTAGTGTTAAATCTGGAAAATAACAACATGCTGGATGAAATTTCAGTTGATGATCTTTTGGGGTTTCTGAAATCTACAGAGATGCTTCAGGAGAAAAGCAAGGAGAGGAAAACCATGGCTTTTCAAGTTCGGCAGTCAAAAGCAAAAGGTAAATTGGAAGAATCTGACTCAGGAGATACAGAGGAGACTAAGATTGCACTTCTAACAAGAAATTTCAGCGAGTTTCTCAGAGGGACTAATGACAGAAAAGGATACTTTAATAGAGGAGGAAGAGAGTATCATAGTAGAGAACTCAATCAGCACAAGGATGATGTGTACCCAGATGGCTCTGGTAGAGGTGTTGAAGGGTCCAAATATGCTGGACAACCACAATGCAGGGAGTGTGGCGGTTTTGGACACATCAAGGCAAATTGTGCCAATCTCCGAAATCCCTCAAAAGCCTTGATTGCTACTGGAGGAACTTGGAGTGATGATGAAAATGATGCTCAACCTGAAAAACATGTGTCCTTTGGTGCAAAGGTCATAGATTCAGAACCAGTTGATCTGGATAGCGAAGACATTGATTTTGGAGGGGGAATTGACCTACAAACAGCTTATAATGAGCTATTTGATGCATGGAAGCAAGGTGTTGAAACTATCACATCTCTGAAAGAACATGGAAATGTTAATGATGACTCTAAGAACTTGATGGAAGAGATTGAAGATCTGAAGCAGAAGGTCAATACCCTGATGAATGCTGCACTAGTAGAAGAAGAAGCTGTTGATGAACTGACCACTAATCTTGAGTCTATGACAAAAAGGGCTGAGGATGCAGAGAAGAAGCTTGATGATGTAATGAAGAGGGTTGAAATTTCCGAAGGAAAGAAACCAGTTGACAAACCAGTGAATCTTGAAAAATTGGAAACTATGACAAAGAGGGCTAAAGATGCTGAGGTTGCTGCTGAAATTCTTGAAAGAAAATTAGAAATCATGACCAAAAGAGCTCTGGATGCTGAAGGAAAGTTGGTCCAAAGAACTGCTGACTATGACATGGTTGGAAAGAAGCTAAGGTCTATGACTACTAGAGCTGAGGAGGCTGAAGCAACTCTTCAGAAATTAAACAAGGGTACTGCTCAACTGAATGATTTGCTGATCATGGGAAAAAATTCTGGAAACAGACAAGGTCTTGGTTTTATCCACAGAGCACCACTAGCCCCAAAAACTCAGGTCAAGAAAGCGATCTTTGTTTCAGCAGGAAGTCAGGAAGCATCCAGCTCACAATTCAACAATTTTAAGCAATCTCGTGTAATGACTGGGAGTGTCGATACTCAAACTCAGACAATCTTCAAGGCCAGGAAGGTTCCTCCCAGGTGTTGTTCATATTGCATGATGCAGGGACATGAGGAGCATCAGTGCATGAGGTTGCTGAGAGATATCATGCAGGGAAAACAATTTTCTTCATGTTACTACATGGAACCTGAGCAGCAAAAGAAGCTCACAAGAAAGGTGTGGGTGCCTAAAACCTCTCTGAATTGTCGAGTTTAAGGTATCCCAAAAACCTTACATTGTTGTATAGTTGCTTTTGAAGTTTTGTTGTTATTTTGGTATTGTTTTGCTTTTACATAAACCTAAAAATACAAAAATATGTGAGTGGTACTGGTACTGGGTGGAAATTCTGAAAGTGCTGGGAAAATTTTCGATGTTGCAACATGAAACCCTAGAGAGCGGGTTTGCTGGTCAGACTGTTTTTGATGTTGCAACATGAAGCCCTAGTTCGCGCGCGGATAGTTAGTGGCGAGTGATGAACAGAAATGCGGGACTAGTACTATTTTTCAGCTGACTATTGGCATTCTATTGGAACACAAACTCAGCCCTCTAAACTCTCAATCTCTCTGGAATCGTCTTCCGCTGTCTATAAATTTCTCCAGAGATATTTTGCTGTGTTTGGTGTTCAAGTTCTTCTCGGTCATCGGATTTCCGTCACAACTCGAAAGGAACTGGCTTTGCATCTGAATGTTCGTGGTTGAGTTTCGTTCGGGTTTGTCGAGTATATCGGAGTTTGCTGCTGTATTTTGATTCGGGGAGTATAGTACTACGGATGAGTCTAGCTTTCGACAGTGTAGTAGGTTCAGTCTTGGCCCTGAAATGCAGACGATTACAAATTTAGGGGGAGAAAACCCCAGGGGTCGATTCACTCGTGACGGTGTTGCTGAGTCTGACTTTTACCCTGAACCTAATCGATCCGAAAGCTTCTCGGAGACCTCTACATGAGCTACCAAATCCCATGAGCCTGCCCTAGATGTGCTCCCCTGGGGCTGATGATGTTGTGGCTGAAACTGAATGGTTTGGCAGGGTGTATTTCAGAGGTCAGATACTTGCTTTCACCCCTGAGAAGATTAATGAAGTTCTCTGTGGAATAGGGATTGGTGCAGAGGTTGATCTGGGGAAGTGAATTTTCAGGACAATTCATCATGCCGCATCCATGTCTAATTACTGCCTTGTTTTGCCTGCAGACACTCTGCTAAAGTCTAAGTTTTTTTTGCTCTCACTAAATCCACTGCAAAGAGAGATGTGTTGGATCTTCCCAGTGAGGCTTGTGATTCTGTTCCAGCTTCAGCAGATGCTTTGATTAAGATTAAACTTAAGGCTGTGAAGATGAAGTTAAATTATCATATGGGTCAGATGGAGTTTCACTCTGAGATGGCTAAGAAGTACAGTGAGGATAGAGAGAAGTTGTTAAGCTCAATAGCTCAGCGGCAATCCAAGAAGTCCAAGACCAATAGTGCTAAGGATTCTGACTCACCTGTTCTTCGTCGTTCCAAGCGGAATATGTCTCCTCGTACGGATTAAATTCTGGTCTTTGGCAGTTCATGGTCCGAGGGGGAGTCACTTTTGGATTTTGTTGGATATTAATATTGGATGACTGTATTTTTTAATAATTCTCATTTTCTGCTACATTATTGATTTTCTGGATTTGGATGGTTTGATCTGTTGAAGTATTGCTATCACTCAGGGGGAGTTGATTATTAAAGGTTGTTTGAGAAGTAGCTGTTATTTTGGCGCCATCCAAAAGTTGTTTCCGGTCCACAAATTGCCAAAGGGGGAGATTGTAGAGTCCAGATTTTTGTTGGCTAATTTGTGCAGATTCGATGTTGCAACATCGATTAGGGTTTAGCAGAAAGTTTCCAGAAAATTCCAATGCAGCTGTTAAATGGTATGAGGATATTGTGTGTTGGAATTTTATGGTAAATACAGTCCAGAGAATATCTACAACTGAGTATTTTTCACCGTGGAGATTTGATCATGAGCTGGATCGAATCTTTCCATATTTTTCAGATTGGAAGATATTCTTTATTCCTTATCTTCAGAGAATTTGAGAATCAAATCATCCATGATTGAAGGAAGGAGTTTGATGCCGTGAAGTAATCCTTTCAACCACGGCATAAGGCTTTAAAAGGGACATCAGCTGCGCTGCTCAAATTAAGGATTTTACACGCAACAATTCTGTCTTCAGAATCTGTTTTCAATCTTGAGCAAAAGGCAGCACAGTCCGTTTTACTTTATCACAACCATTTGGACGTGTGGAAGCCGGTGTGTTCGAAATCACCATAAAGCTCCTGGTGTGGGAGTGATCGTAGACTGGGGAGAACTAGTGGTCCGATTGGAGCGAGGGATCGCAACATCGAAGACTAGGAGAACTGGTGGTCCGATTGGAGCGAGGGATCGCAACCACTTAGAAATTGTAAAAGATAAGTCTGTAATCTGTCTTTTGACAATTTAGTGGAATGATTTCAACACAGGGCTACGGCCCCGCAGACGTAGGTGCATTGCACCGAACTGCGTGATCAAATCTGTGTGTCTTTTATTTTCTGCAAATTAGGTTTTTTCATGTTGCAACATCGTTTATGCAGTAAAACCTAAAACACAGATAGTCAGTATTTTAGACAACTTATTTGATCTGAATCTGGTAGATAGATATTTCAACATCTCGTGTAACACTATCATCACTTCATTTTGAGGTTTATTTCAATCAAATATCTATTGCAAAGAGATCCAAACCCTACCATCTCAACTTTTAATTATTGAACATTTTATATTAATTACTCTACAACACTTAAAACCAATTACCATGGCCATGAACCATCATCTTTTGTTCCCTCCAAATTTCATGTTGTCTCGGCCTTGAAATCCTCTATTGGGGACCGGAGAATCCAAATGCAATATCTAGTTATCTACACATCCATCCTAGTTCTCCACAAAATTTTGATTCCATTTTAGAATCACTAAGATATATAATTGTTCTAAACTAGAACGTGTGTAATAATAATAAGAGTTAAGAAGGCAGTAATGCTATGAAAGTGATGAGTATTTTTATTTGAACTTAAACAAGAGCTTTACAATGAGAGCTTAACCATCGGGTTATTCCAGCTGTTCAAATCCCTAAGACACGTATTTCTCAAGCATTTTCTCTCTGGTTCGCTAGAATCAAGTTTCTATTTTTTTCGTTATCATCAAGCGTGTTTCATATCAAATGACGGGAGTTGTATTGATAGGTCAAGTGTAAGGGCATAATTCGGTGTATTTATATTGAAATTTTCACCCAACTCTACTCATAATAATGACGAAAATATCGACCACTCAACAACATACTGGAATATATTAGAGTATATTAGGATTAACATTGAACTTATGCAATGGCTATGCATCAACAATGGATCCTAATCCATCTCGAGTCAAGTTACACATATAATCCATCTTAAGTTTTCTAGAGGTGCGAGTATTATCAAATGAAATCATAAGTAGTGCCAGGCTGTCAGCATAACTATTTAAACCAAAATGTATGTTGGAGATCTTAATTATTTTTGAAGAAAAAATAAATGTTTTAGATATTCAGATAATATCTGATCTTTTTATTTATAGCTTTTGAGTTGCCAAAAATAAACGCACATCCCATTTCTGGGGAATGTCCTTTCAGGTTCAAGCGCATATAATTGTTTGTCAAAAAAAAAAAAAAAAAAGCGCATATAATAATTAATTGCTAGAATCGTAAGTTTTGTAAAGTAAAAGCTGGCGAATTTACTAATCATAATTGAAACATATGTACTTAACTTATACACCACATATCTATTTTATTAAAAATTAACAATAAACGTTTATTTTGAAAATGAAACGGTACATGATTTCTATATAATTGTCTTTCCATCTAGTTATTTTGAGCTTTGCTTACTCATAATCAATCATCATATCATTTTATCATGGTAATTGTTTTAAGACAATGAAACTCCTTTTTTTAATAACAAATACGGCTAATTACAACTGTTGATTGAGTACGCCAGTACGTATGCCTCATACTAAAGATTTCCATTTTTGTGTATTATTGGAAGTCTGGCGAAAAAACTCTGGATAATGACGTATTTGTCATAATTGTAGAGGATTGTATATGTATGACGGAATATCTAGGCAGCATTGTCACACCGTATCCATATCCATCCGAGAAGTTTTTGGGTGAGACAGTCCTACCATAAATTTATGGTAAGACGAATGACAGTTCATGTGTTTAATTGATTTGTTCATGTGTTTCACAGTTTTGTTAATTCATTTACATATTGTTACAGGTTATAACAAATAAAATTGTGAAACACAAGAACAAATCTGTCAAACACATGAACCCAACTTATAGCAAACAAAACTGTGAAATACATGAACAAAACTGTGAAACACATGAACAAATCTATTAAACACATGAATTATCATTCGTCCTACCATAAGCTTATGGTAGGACGGTGTCACCCAAGACTTTGTATATCCATTAATGTAACTTTCTAAGTTTTACAATATCACCATGGAGGTTCAACTTAAGTTCATGAGAGATTCATTTAGTTCCATTAATCTCAATTAAGTATAATTTAGCTACGCCTAAAAATATATTCTAAATCAATTCACTCTTTTTTGGTATGTGATTGTTTGTATAAAAAGTCATTAGAAAGGCAATGCTAAAATGGAATTAATGAAGCAAAATCTGAACATAAACATGGAAGTGGTCCACTTGAAGGTCATGAACAACAAATTTTATTCAAGAGAAAAAAAAACCATCTCAATTTGACTAAAGCCAAACCAAGAAATGGTAAAACCCATTACTTAAAAAAAACTAAACATCATTAGCAACACTCCTAACTATAAAACATAGGGTGCCCTAAATCACTTAACTTAAACCCCAAAACCCAACTCCCCAAATGTACAGATCAAAGGACAGTTTAACAGAACTACCATCATACCGTACAACGGTAACAGTACGATCACCTTAACTAAAGACGGATTTACAAAAAAACGACCCATCATCCCTTCACTTAATTTTACCCCCACTCTGTAAAAAACCGATCTCAGAACACAAACTCCGGCGGAGGGCACAATTCCTTGCGGAGCTTCTGAGAGAAAGGCCTGCAAGCTTCCTTGCTGAGATGAACAGCGGCTGAGAGAGCCACAAACGCCGCCGCATGCTCCATGCAGTTCACGTGTTGCACGCTGATTTCGACCATCGGCTTCTCATTTTCCCCTCCGCCGTTACCTCGACTGCGTCGCCCCTTGCCGGCAACGGTGACGGACATCACGAAGCCAATGGGAACAGAGTAGGGCCAATGCCCGTACCCGTAGTCGACGCTGCCCCTCGGGCTCACCGCCGGAGTGGAGGTGGCGCTGCCGGGCGTCGACTTCCCGTTGGCTCCGAGGTCGATCACGAACTTACCGCCCTTGCCGGTGCTGATTGCGGTCTCTGTCAGCACGATGGCGGTGGAGCTGTGTTCCGGGATCAGCTCGAAGCGGAACCCCAGCCCCTCGCCGCCGCTCTCCCTCCATGCCTCGAGCCGGCCCCACGGCTTCCATGTGGATTCCCCCGGGCGAAGGATAAGCCACGCACCCGGGTTGGCCCGGCTGACCCGATCTGTCCCCGGCGAAGGCACGAACGGAGTCACCATTGACGCCGCCGCCACTGGCGAGCCGGATAAATCATGCACCGTCACGGACCACCCCTTTCTCTCCCTTCCAGCCCTTTCCCTGTCACTCCCAAACGACCATACCCTACTGAAACTCTGCTCCAACCTAGGACAAATCGAATTCCTCAAAAGTTAGAGACGTTGGAAAAGGTTATTAAAAATGTAACAGTGAACGGATAAAAAACCTGGCATTTCGGTCGGGATTGGATCGGAACCCGAACTTGCAGGTGAAAACCGGCTGGTACACGCTGCCTTGAATCTGGAACACCTGCGGGCTGCATTGGGGTTCACCGCCGAACTGAAACACAAACCTCGGGTCGGGTTCGGACTTGACATTGAGGTGGAACCGGGTCGCCCCGAGATTGACCCACCCGTTGCGGAAAACTTCAGGTTTGTTCTGCACTCTGGCGAGGTTTAGCGGCACCGTCACCTTCCCAAGCAGCTTGCCGGACTTCACCCAGCACGAGTCCCTCGCGGTGTAAATAGAAACCGTGACTGCAGGACCCTTCGACCGGAAAAACGATTTTGTAGCCAGCTTCTCCATTTCAGACTTGTTGAGGTTGAACGTCGCTGCCAACGGCGAGTAGCCCCTTGCACGAATCATCCGTCCCACGCTGCCATCAGCCGGAACGCTGTCTGGAGAAATGTTGGGAACCATCGCGAACTGTGGAGGAAACCCCTTGAGCTTGATCTTGCAGAAGCATGGCACGTCCGACACCGCCACCGCCGGGACTTGCAACATCAGGTTACCGATGATCACTCTGACAAAAGGGCAGGGGTCCATCTTCTTCTTCACTGTCGGTGTATGATTCTGTGTGTGGAGTGAGTTTGGGACGATGGAGTATTGGTTTTAAAGACGGAAAAAGGAAAGAAAAACGTGAAATGGCTGCGGCCGGAAACGGAAAGAGAGTGTAACGTAATCACGGTCGTCGTTTCTTCATCGGTATCATCTACTGCCTGCGTTTTCCATGTGCGGGAACCTGCTTTTTCTTGCCTCCATTTCTGGTGTTTTTCCCTCTTTTGGCCGCACACAGACTTTAATTTTTACCAAGTTTGAATTTTTACTTAAAGTGGGATTAATTTTTACTTCAAGTGTGGCTATTTTGGGGGAGGAGGGCTTGTGGGGCCTGCTGGCGGTGGAGTACAGCTGCGTACAGCCTGTTGGATTTTTACCATGTGTGGGTCCCATCGCTTCCGTTCTCTCCAACTACCACGTCATCGTCACAGAGTCTGAGGCCCTTTTCCTATTTTTCTTTTTTTCTCACCATTTTCTTCTTTATTTACCAAGGTGCTTAACCTATTTTTTAATGTTTTATAATTAATTATATGGAGGTTATTTTTGTTCAATTATAAAAAATAAAGACTACATCTAGAAGGAGCAGTTTATTTACTTGTATCTTATTAAGATGTAACATTTCACGTGAAAATTTGATTGTGATTTTCTAACACTTTAACAAGTGTGATTTTCTTTTTGTCATTTATGTTAAAGAATTCATAAAACAGTGGGTGCTTTTAGAGTCATTTACGTGTAATGATATTTAAAATTAATAAAGTATGTAGTTTCTTTCTTAAACTAGTGATTGACATATTCTTACCAAAATGATATTTATCAGGTTTGAAACTTAATTTTCATATCATCTATGATACTTTCTTTAAATTATAAAGATTTACCCATCTATTTCTTTCACATACATGAGTTGGTGTGGTTGTATCATGTATATACGTCATTATAACGTAATAATAAAATAAACTTGTTATAAGTGAGAGTATTCTAGATCATACGTTAATCTATTAAAAAAGTAAATTACTCAAACAAACCACAAATGTATAACGGTGATTCTCGAACCACAATAAAATATTCAACTCTTTTCTCGAAACAAACCATAAATGAAATCTCTATATTTTATTTACAAGTTGTACTTTATTACTCAAGCAAACGAAAAATGAACCAGGATAATCCTCGAAACACAATTAATTTTTTTATGCATAAAAAAAAAATAATAATAATAATAATAATAATAAAAAGGTGAAATTGTGTTGTGACTTGTGACAAATGGCAAAGTGAAATTTGGAAAAAAGCCCAGGACAGTAAAAAGGCCCAAAAATAGAACAGATAAGAAACTGATTCATTCCATCCACCATTATCTTCTTCACTTGGAAAGCAAAGCAGGACAGGAAAATGTCAGTCTCCGCGACGTTCAGCTCTAGGATGATGATGGCAGCGGTGCCGCACTCACTCACGACCACCAGAACAACGACGGCGCCCAGAATTCCGGTGGGCGGCGGCACCGGCGGATTTGTGATAGAGGGCTCGTCGAGGCCGCAGAAGAAGGCAACGGCGCACCACAAGAAGACCCGCCCGCGCAAGACCCAGCCTTGGGATATCCGCCGCGGCCCCACCGTGTATGCACCGCTCCCGGACTTGCCGCCGGAATGGTCCTTGGTCGTCGACGCCGCTGCGGTTAGTCCTCCGGGCGAGCCTTCTCCGGCGACAGATGAGTCTGCGTAACGGAAAACTATTGCTCCTCTTGTATTATCATCATAAATGTTGGCAAATGTACTGTTGTGTTTTGAATGAAATTTGAGTTTATGTTCAATTTTCTGTCTGTACTTGTTTGGAGACCTATTTAAGAGTAAATTCTTGTCATCTCATTTAGCTTCATTTCGGTTTCTGGTATGTGATGAATCAGAAATAAGGTTAGAACTAAGAATGCTATGCATCATTCATCATCATTTGATGACTCGAGTATGTAATAACACCAGTAGATTACAACTCTTGCACGATTGTTCGAAAATAAGGGACTGAAACTGTCAACATAGACACAGAAACCAGTAGTACAATATTTTAACAAAACGGATTTACATCAAGATTAGTATTATTCGCATGTTTGTCCAAATTATTTCCATGTCTTGTAGCAAAAACCTAGTACCAACAACAGAATGGGGGAGGGGGAAGAGCAAAAGACTGGAAACTTTAGACTATACAAAGACGGAAAAGCCACTGAGGGGAAATTACTTGACGGATATCAGTATTCTTCTTCCCAGGTGATGTTGGAGCATCTTTCCAGCTAGGTGATAGGGGGCATTTTTCTCTCACAGAAGATTCTTCTCCAGATAATGCTGAGCCTTCCTTGATGCTGATTCCTTCTACTTGTTTCTGACTAGGTTCAGAAGAAAATCTGTAAATATGTGCTCATATTCCGGCATTTTCCCATATCCTGCCACCACAAATTTGGAAGAAGATTTCGTTAAGAGTTTTTGTGTAATAAGTTACCAATGCCAAATGCCGAGACAAATTAATTAAGAGTTGGCTCACCGGGGAAGTAGTTTATGTCTATCACATAGTACTTGTCCCTTGTTCCATGCTCTCGAATGATGTCCAAATTGAATAGCTGAAGACCCTGAGTAAAACAAAAGGCATCCCAAACAAATGGTTACTCTCATAATATTTTCCAATCGGTGAGTGATGTTCAAATGAGCCATGGAGGCAGTAAAGTACCAGTCTTCGGCGCAGTTCTCTTCCAAGCCTCTCAAGTAATGGTCGAGATGGCAGCTCTGCCAGAACCAAATGAAGTATAAGTTCATGCTTCTTCATTTTATTCCAGATATAAACATGTACACCAACTCATTTGTTTAATATGCTAGAACACAGGCATAATTTGTAAAAACTCTCATGCTGATAAAGTTGTTTCTAAGATTGTGCAAAATACCAAAGCTGGAGCAATTTGTTATCAATGTCAATGATGGAAATCAATCAAAACCATTTATTCATCCATAAAGGCATAAACGACCAAAATTTTGTAAATGATTCTTTAAAGGATAGCCAAATGAGTCAAAGGATCATGCAATGAAAGATGACCATGCTTGTTAATGTGCAAACGACAAGCAGCAACAACTGAGTCGTTATCTCTCAATGAAAGGAAAAACGATAAACAACAAATGAAGATAAATTCAAACTTATAATTCTAGAGAATGCGATGTCTACCTGCAACAGATGGATCCAGGTCAGCCTCCTCAGCAGATGCAGCGGCACAAGAAACCCTAGGGAAGTGAAAGACTCCAGCACTATTAGCCAACTGACGTTTGCTGACGTCAGGTAAAGAGTAACGACGGACAACCTTAATTGCTTCTCCAACAACATAAACCTTGAAGAGAACACCACCTGTAAGACAAAACATGTTCGACCATTATAATGGATCATATGACCTGCATGATAAAGGTATCAAAGCCTCAAATTCAACAACGATAGAGCAAATACCATGATTAATGAATTCCTGCAAAACAAGCGGAGGCTCAAGGTTCTGTAGAGAGTGCTGGTCATAGGCCAGCGACAGCTCATGTAACTTTGCAACAAGAGGCTTCACAACTGAACAAGGGAAATGGGAGAAACCTTTGTTATGAAAAAACAAATGTATAATGCCCATTCCAATACAAACAAATGTTAACCTAAAATTACTTAAATTGTTATTGAATCTAACACACCTAAAGGTAGCCTTAGTCCAGCGGTGGCAACAGCATCCTGGATCGAGGATGAATCTTTATTGATCACCAATTGCTTTGGAACACCAACACTTCCTGTGTATGAGAAGAACATCCAACTCATTAATTTAACATTAAAAATGAACAAATAAGATTCCCAAAATACTTCCAAATGCAGCCATTTATAGTTTGAAAAGTGAAATCTAAGTTACCATATGCATCTGACAGATTCAGATCAGCAACATCTTGAAGCATAGATTGTCGATTGTGCACATTCTGAATCGCTTCTGGAGGATCCAGGACCTTGACTTCTGGGTGTGTCTGCCAGTAATCCTTCAAAATGAAATTGAGAGAATAAAATACATTAAAGTTTATTCTGTGAAGTGGACTCATGATTTCCTAATTAGAGGGCATGATAGTAAGCTACACCAAATGAAAGAGTCTACTATAAATATCCTTGTTTAGAAAACTATCATTAGTTTGATCTTAGGATTCTTATCTAACCAGAAAATAGGCGCTTGCAACTTCAAGCAATGAAGGCACTAATATGAATTCATCAGATACATCTCCCAAGAACAAGAAAGATCCTCAAAGTGGAATATAGGCTTCAACCTCAATAATGAATCATGATTCACTGAGGAATATCCCGGCCTGAAAGTTATATCAGATGGGGGAAATTTTAAATGACATGACGATTCATGCCATACAGTTCCCTTATAAAGCAACAACCAGCTACATAAAAGCAATATAGGTTTGCATACAAGTATAAAAATCAAGAAAATGTTCAGATAACCAACCTCAAGAACATGCCGCCACTCCTTTCCAGATAACTGCAGCAAGATAATAAAAAGAACAATCTAACATGTCAAAGGCTGTCAACCAATAAAAGCTAATCATAAAAGATAATTATGAATCGTAAATAGAGATATTTTGGCATTGCGCACTAATACATCCAAAAATGTAAAACCTCTGGCATTGCACTAATTCACAAACCTTATGCAGCACAATATCAAAAGGCCCTTGATCAGAAAGCGGTCTGGTATGATCGATAGGAACAAAGAGTATTCCCTTCTTCCTGCACCATGAAAAATATCGTCAAAGAAATATTGTGTCTGACTGCCTGGTAACGGCATTGTACCTAAACTACAATTTCAAGGAAAATTTCCACTGATTGATATTAGCTTAACTAAATGATTAAACAAAAAAAATTCAATAATGATCTAGCATATTGTTACCAACATTACCATTTCAAGATCTCCCACCACACATACACCCCCCATAAACGGCTTGCTGTTCACTTCAATGATGATCACTGAACCCCACACTACAGTTCCTCATAAAAATAGAGACTTGATGATGTAAGTTTGCATAAAAAACCCCCAAATTTTGAATAAAATCATTTGATCAGTTGATTACAAATATAAATTAAAGAAAATGTAGCAGTCACCCAAGAAGTATATGACCTGCACGTTACTATACGTGTGTATTAAAATATCTGACGTGTGTGTGAGCATTCCTGATTAATTATTGACCACAAGACCAAAGTATATTCATCTCAGAATATTCATCTTCAAAAACTCAATCATCATTCATCACAGTGATAAAAATCAACCCCCAAATCCCTACTGAAACATCATCAATTTCTCCAAACAGATCAAACTCATGAAACTGCAACTTAAAGGCTAAAAATATGAATTTTACAACACTCCAACAACAGTGGATTACATAATCATAGACAATATACAAGGAAACAAGCAAAATTACCTAGCAAGACATTCCAATTTAGGCTGCAGAAAGCTCTTCACTTTCTTGGAGGTGAGAGCATACCCCACTACCACCGCCTTCATCGGCTGAGTAAGGCCACCGGCCACCGGAATCAGCCCCATTTCCGCCTCCGCCTCCGCTTCCTTCACCTCCACCACCTCTTTCTCCTCCGTCTTAAACACCTCACCACCCATTTCAACAAGAATTACAGATTGAAAAAATACCCTAACAGCTAAATCAAATATGGTGATCAATTCAATCAGAAATCTTTTTTCTTCGATCAAAGACTCGAGAAAGAAAGCTTAAAAGGAAAAGTTTCAAATCTTTGTCCAGAATTCTCAAATCAGTTGGTTTGGTGAGTGAAAGATTTCTGTAAACACAGGTATTTATAGGCATGAATTCACAGATGCGTTTGAGAGTTTCTTTCTTGAAATTGCTTTTTTTGGTTTTAGAAAAAATAAAAATAAATTTCTAGAGAGAGAAAGTGACGCTGTACAAAGGGAACTAGAATGTTTAGATGCAACGCGTGGAAGCCAAGCTGCTATTTAAACAGAGGTGGAGATGAGTAGGACCCGCCATTGAACTCGCGGTATGACGTGGATAACAAAATTTTTTTTAATACTTTTCTTTTATTTTTCGAAAAACCATTTTTTCTCTCTTTTTTCTTTGAGGAAAGAGACAAATTCTGTTATGCATATATCACACTTTTTATTTCTTTAATTGAGAGTATTTTGTGTTAGTACGTAAAATATTTCTAATAATTTATCATTTATTGGTGATGTATACAGAACTCTCCAGAGAGATATGAGGTAATTAATTAGTCGGTTCTTAAAAAAATGTTTAATGTAACCTCAGTTTTCCAAAAGTGTAAACTGTGAACAGTTCAAAATAACCAAATTACCATCTTTGACTTGATCAAAATAACTAAATTCACAGTTCAAAACTGTAAATTGATGTTCTTATAGAAAAAAGATATATAATTCCTTTTGTTCGTCTAATTAATAGAGTTTTTAAAAATAAAATGTCTGAAATGAGAGTAGTACTTTGAAGATTTGGCTTTAAAAATATAATATATAATACTAGTCTTTTTTTTAAATGCAAAAATACCATACAAAAATATGCAATAGTTTGTTAAAACTTATTATGCTACTTGACCACATAAAAAACGTCACACGCACACTTTTCCTTTCACTTAGTTAAAGACTTTTTTTTAATTAAAAAAAACATAAAAACTTTTTTTATTATTTTAGAAAACCCAAAATTTACCTTTTTCTGTTTGCAAATGAGGCAGATCAAGTATCTTCGTTTAGAGCTAAATGAACAAACCTAAATAACATACTTAACCCACTAGAACTTATTCCTTATTGCACTGAATTGAAACTGAATTGAATTTAACTGAAAAGTAATGTATTAAAAAAAAAGAATCAGCATAACTAAATTAACTTGAATTTCATAAAATTACATTTTTACTGAACATAACTTAATTGAACTGAACCGAACTGATCTACAGAAAATCTCTGGCAAACAGGGCCTTCATGTAAATCCATGTGCTCTCTTTTCTTGCTATTTCACTTATTAACGTGCTTAATTAAATTCTTTTACTATGATATTTAGGCCATGTTTGCTAGAACTTATTTCTTCATGTACTGAACCGAATTGAATTGAACTGAACTGAAGTGAAAAATAATGAATTGAAAGATGAAATCAACGTGACTGGATTAACCTGAATTTCATCAAATTACATATTCACTGAATTGAACTGAGCTGATTTACAGAATAGTTCTAGCAAACATGACCTAGTTGTAGTCTAAATAAAAATAAATCTTTGATATCTTAAAGATGTTTAATATAGTTGTTTGTGTGCTGTTAGATGGTTCAAATGCTAAGCCCTATTTTAGGGCGATCGCATTGAAGGGGTGTTTCTATTCATACATATTTGATCAAAAGGTGGGTGTGAACCATCTATTACATTATATGGATCTCATATTTCCTTCATAAAATCAATTGATAATATGTGATCATGTCGCCTTCAATCTTATGTATTAGTTAATAGGCTTGTAATCTACCAATTTGTATGGGAATATCTTAACGCCATCTTAAAAATGTAAATATCGCCTTGGCATTCATAAATGTAACATCATATGACCAATTAGGATTTCAACTACTAATTTTATGTGACATTTTTTTAAATAGGGGTGTAAATAGAATTAGGAGGGAGTGTAAATAGAATCACCATTCGTTTTACATATATATTTGAAATGATATTGTAACATGAGGAAGAAGACTGTGGGTGGCCGAAGGAAATGGTCGGTGGGTTTTGATTATGATGTAGTAAATTAGTAATCAGATATCTGAACGGAAGAGATGTATCAATGGGCTTTAATTTTGTGGAGAAGACAAATCTAATGGTGGTGATTAAATCCTTGATAGTATTTGGCTTACTGATTCAAGTGGAATGATCATCTATGTGTAAGATAAAGTTAGTTTAAAAATGTACTTTTAAATAATTTCATGGATCCGCTACAACTTTAACACCTCTAAATACAAAATATGATATATGCTCTTAAAAGTGCAAGCACGTTGAAATCCACAAATCACAATTTGTTCAGGCAGATCGAGAATAATAATACACAAATTACAAAACGCGATATGTTCGACATAAATTAATTTCTAATCGAAGAAATATTATTATGTGGATTTATCACTTATTTATCAATATAAAGAATCAATAAAGAGAAGAATGATAATTTTCTTATCTTCCCATAATGAGAAAATGGGAACGAAAATTAAAGAATAAGAGAGGTATGGGGAGAGTTTCGGGAGAGAAGGGAAGGAGGTATGGTTTAGTGTAATCCATGAAGAAAGTAGTGTTTATTTAACACACAACTTTAGTATACCGACCTGTTATTTGCATCATGTATAAAAACGAATATATTACTATTTTGATACATATTTTTTTATATGAGAGTATATTGATTCAACATAATTATTTTATCCAAAATTTTAAAATCTTGTTCAATACATATATATTAACATATGTTTTAATTATTATTTTACTGCAAATAAAGCAAAATATAAGTCACTAACAGCAAATCCCTTAGAATAAGTCTTGGAAGTGACCGTCACTATATAGTGACCAGGGTTATTTTGCAAAATTATTGACGCGGGCCCCTATATGCAATTTCCGGAAATTGCAGCCACGCGCCAATCTCCAGTATATATTGATTTTCTATTTTCCCCAATTTCCTCATTTTCCATTTTTTCTCAAAACCCTCGCGTTTCAGTTTCTTCGTTCCCATTCTCGTCGTTTCTGTTTCTTCGTTCGATCGTGCTGGTTTTCAGCTCCAATTCGTTGTAGTTTCAACGCCGCGCAGGTTCAATCGGTAGCAGCTTCAACCGGTGAATATTTTTTTTGTGTAATTGCTCCGTGCTTTTCTCAAATTTAGGGGTTTGTTATTCCGGCGGTTTTGTTTCAGTGATTTGGTTTTCTGCAATATTGTTTAGGTTTTGAAGATTCTATGGTGCGAACTCGAAATAATCCACGGGCAAGTGATTCTGGTGAACTTTCTGCGGATCTCGAAGGTGATGCTTAACTGTTTTTGTTATTTATACCGTGTTGTTTTATGTTTACGAGCCTTTTATGTGGTACAGAGAGGTGTTTGGGACTACTGTTGCTTTTATTTTAGTTGTTTTGAAATACGTTAGGGTTTTAGTAAGGAAGGTTGTTGTTTAATGGTGAAACATGTAGGCAATTATTTGAATTGATTCTCGCGCTGATTTTTTGTTTTTGTTTTTGTGTCTGTTTGAATTGATTCTTGCTTTGATTTGTTGTTGTTTTAGGTCTGTTCCTAAAAGGTTTATGTTTATCATTGAAAGGTTGATGTTTACAAATAAAAAATTTTTAATATGTGAAAGGTTGACCTTTAAGAATAAAAGGTTTGTTAGTTATGTGAAAGGTGTACTGTTTACAATGAAAGGTTGTTAGTTATGTGAAGATTTAGTGTTTACAATGAAATGTTTACTATTTGCATGAAAGGTTTACAGTTTACAGTAAAAGGTTTTTACTGAAAAGGTTTATGTTTAACATTGAAAGGTTGATGTATACAAATAAAAGGTTTTTAACATGGGAAAGGTTGAACTTTAAGAATAAAAGGTTTGTTAGTAATGTAAAAGGTGTACCCTTTACAATGAAAGGTTGACTGTTAAGAGTAAAAGGTGTAGAACAATATAAAGGTTGTTTAGAGTAGAAGGTTGGGGTTTAAGAGTAAAAGGTGTAGAACAATATAAAAGTTGTTGTTCATAGTAAAAGTTCATTGTGTTTACTGATTTGAAGTAGACCTGGGAGCTGATGCTGTCATTATTACATGGATCTAATTTGATGATTTTCTTTTATACTTGCAAAAGTGACGGTGTCTCTTCTTAGCATGTATAAGATTATTTGCTTTTCTGTTCTCTAAAAATATCACCGACCAACTTTAATATATTTGGTTTAGCCGTATTATGACATGATATTTCTGTGGTGATCAGGTTACATATGTGGGTTTGAATTTCGCTGTATACGAATCATTTCTGTGGTGGCCGGTTGGTTTATGCTTTGTCTGCATTTCAAACAGAAGCTTTGGCCATTTTAGCCGGGTTAGAGGCCGCTTCTTCGGCAGGTTTTGGATCAGTTTCATTACCAACTGAGTAGTGTCCAGTGTGGAGTTTGAGCATGAAGCTGGTGTGGACTGTGGAGTTTGAATTTCTAATCCATAGGATTCCATAGGATGTAGATGATTACAGCTACTTTTAGCTTTGTTAGAAATGTAAATCAAAATTAAAAACTACACTTCCACACAATCACACAACTCCAGAATGTGAAATGTTGGATATTTAAGAGTGAAAGGTTTAGTGTTATTTGTATGTCATTTTTTTAAAAAAAATTGTTGTTTAATAATGAAAGGTTGACATTTAAAAGTGACAGGTTGTTAAGCATTTTTTATCTTTCCACAAGTTTGTTTTTTAATAGTGAAAAGTTCACATTTAAATGTAAAAGGTTGTTATGCATTTTTTAATCTTTTTTAAAAGGTTGTTTTTTAATAGTGAAAGATTGACATTTAAGGGTGCAAGGTTGTGAGTTATTTGTAAATGCATTTTTTTGTATTTCTTAAAAGGTTGTTGAAGTTCAATGAAAGGTTGATATTTAAGAGTAATAGGTTGACATTTAAGAGTTAAAGGTTGTTTTGCATTTTTTAATATTTCTTAAAAGGTTATTTTTTAATAGTGAAAGATTGACATTTAAGGGTGCAAGGTTGTGAGTTATTTGTAAATGCATTTTTTGTATTTCTTAAAAGGTTGTTGTTGTTTAATGAAAGGTTGATATTTTATTTTTTTTGAAGTAAATGAAAGGTTGATATTTAAGAGTTAAAGGTTGACATTTAACAGTAAAAGGTTGACATTTAACAGTAAAAGGTTGACATTTAAGAGTAAAACTATGTTATGCATTTTTTAATCTTTCTTAAAAGGTCGCTTTTTAATAGTGAAAGATTGACATTTAAGGGTGTAAGGTTGTGTGTTATTTGTATATGCATTTTTTTGTATTTCTTAAAAGGTTGTTGTTTAATAATAAAAGGTTGACACTTAAGATTGAAAGGTTGGCAAATTAATAAAGCTTACCTTTTCCTAAGCCTAAAACTTCATTGTTTTAACTTAAAAAATGTAGTTTTTAGAATAAAGTATGATTATTTTACAAAAGTTAAACATTCTGTGTTTAAATTGAAACCTTGATACTTAAGTATTTTGTACATACATTTAAATCGACATGATATAAAACATTGATATTTTAAAACAAAACATTTGTTATTTAAGTTGAAACATTTCCTCCCAACTATAAAAATTCACCTTTAACTTTTTTAACATAAAAGCTCTCACTTTTAACTTAAAACATTGACACTTTATCATATAACCTATAATCTTTTTATTTTAATTTAACACCAAAAAATGATACACTGCTCAAGATTACATATAGTATCATTTTGGTGCAAATGGATCTGATGCTACTGCTAATCAGCCACCAACAAAATTGATTTATTAATCAGTCACCAACAAAATCAAGTCTGCTTTTGCTCAATTCTACAACTGCATATTTAAAGCAATTTTTCATTGAATAGTGAATTAACATAGACAAAAAGATCACGATTTACAGAAACCTACTCATCCCAATATTCCCATCCACAGTAAAACCGCTAATCAAGCAAAACCAATGTGCGACGTAACCAAAGCTCGAAGAAATCCAAGTTACAGATCGCCGGAAGCTGGGCGGAGATTCTGATCGATCGTGACGATTTCTGTTTACGGATGAGCGTCTCACGATCTGGTGATTCTGACAACAAATCTCCATATCAAACGGCGAGAGAGGCGACCGGGACGAAGATCCAGAGGAGGTGACCGGAGCGGAAGAGAGTTGGGAGGACGGAAAATATTGTGGCTATGGACGGGGAAGATGGGGATCAGATTGGGGAGGATTGGGAATTTGGTATATATGGCGCGTGCAAAAACGCGCCGGGTTGTAGTACGGGTTGATTTGACCCGCGAAATTTAGCTATTAGTTTCACTATTTGCAGTCTAGTCCCTGGTCACTATATAGTGACGGTCACTCAAGAGACGGACTCAATCCCTTATTATAAATATCGAATAATATTTTTTGAAATAATGTACCCAAAATTCTCGTTCACGATGTTACATCTATATTAACTTCATAAAATAATCGGCGGAGTCCCTCCTCTCTTTCAGATTTACTACAGTAATTTTGTTCTAAAAAATACACATAATATTTTTTAAATTTTTTTTTGAAGACACATAATATCTTTTATTGTTTTAGGCTTTAGCTACAAATTCAATACACTTCTCAGCTCATCATGAATCTTGTAATCTTTGGTTACGTATTAATTTGGTAGTTCAGGAGACGAAGGTTAGGAGATGAAGATGACGTGTTAGTAGTTGGCGCCAGGTTGGATGCAATTATATTGCCACGCAGATTGGATCTGTACAAAACTAGAATTATCTTCATAAATACGTGGCATCCTAGCTGGATGTTTAGCCATGCACAATTCTAGAGATAAGTACTTGACATCAGACAAGTATTACTTTAATCCTATTAAACTGGAATGTTCTTGATCAACTTGGGAAAATATCTTTAATACTTAAATGTTGCTAACGAACTGTGACGCATCAAAGAATCTCCTAGTAGACTACCAAATCATTCCACATAATCCTAGTTACTAATAATTTAAGTTCATGTCCCAATTAACTAAATTAAATCGATCTGAATCGAACATGAACCATTCGAGTCGAACATGAACCGATCTGATTGTCATTGTAGTACAGTTTGATCCTTATAATGTGGAAGATGTAAAGGTTACTTATAAATAAATATAGATTAAAAGTTTGTTTTGAAAACTGCTTCCATGCTTTAAAAAAAAACTATTTTTTATCGGTTCACCAAATCCAAAAACTGTTTTGCTTTAAAGTGGTAGCTATTTTTCTTATTTTCTTTTAATTTCGTTCTCAGTTCAGTTTAGTTTAGTTAGAATATGATTTGATAAAATTTTAGTTTTTAATTAATTAATCATATATTGAATCTATCTTTAACATATATATATATTTTACTTTATTTCAATTTATTTCCAATCATTACCGACTAATCTCATCAACGTAGCAAAGTCAATTGTTGTACAAATGTTCCATTTTTAACATTCTCTTATAAGCACAAATATTAGGAAAAATAAGTTTTGATATTAGGGCAAATATTATTTTCCTCGATCATGTTTAATTCACAAGCATGGATGAACGAATCAAACTAAGAAAAATCAGCTTGTAAATTAAAATCAAAAGACAGTTTTTATCCTCTCAAAAAATATGATCCACATATTTTCTATCCTCGTCAATTTCTGTCATTTGTAGACCACAGCGGGAAATTTCACGGGAATGCTCCACGCACGAATACGATCCAGCTGAAACACACTACAGATTGACTGGTCAGCGTCTGCAGAAGTAGAAATATGAATCCACACTTTCCTTGTACAATATTCATACAAGCATACATGATTTTCATAAATATTTTACCATCAATCAAGAACCCATCACTTTCCCATTATGTTTTTTGGATGTTAGGCTATGTTTCAGTGAGCTTATTTTTTCCGAATTGAACGGTACTGAATTGAAGACTAAAAAAATCAGCATGACTCTGGAATTAACCTAAATACCATCAAATTATATTTTCATTGAATTGATATCCGTTTTGTCTTTTTATACTTTTACCATTTTATTTTTATCTATTTTATTTTAAGTTAAAAAAACTAATATATGGTAAATATATAGGGGAAAGATAACTTATGCATTAAAAAATATAGTGAAAAAGTCTCATATAATATTATTTTTGTTTTTTTGAAGATAAGTCTCATATAATTCTAGTTCATTTGAAGTACCAACAACTCTCTCACTAACTGAACTCAAAAACTATTTATCTGAACTGATAAAAAGTGGGAAGTTGAATAAGTGCAACTTGGTAGCGTAAGTTTTAAAGATAAAAAAAACTCTAACGTACACTGTGCTACTCTCGAATCATTCAAGATAACTTAATCTGGAATTATAAGTTGTTTTAATCTATAGTTTCATTTGTGTATTTTAGGCAATCAAATTGTCGGTTATATATATATATATATATATATATATATATATATATTATGATATGCCTAATTAATAGCAAGAACAAATGTTTTTTTTCTTTCGAAACATCGTTTTCTTGATCGGACGGCCATTAGGTCAATGTCTCCCACACATGCACAAAGCCAAGTGGGAGGCAACGAAAATAACAGAAACCACAAATATTATACTTAGCAGTTAGCATCATATGTAAGCCAAAATTGCTTTTACTATATACTCGTTTACATCATATATATACATACTTGGTGCATAGTTAAGTCAAATCGAATTAGAATCGAAGGGCTCATTTAAGATCATGTTTTGAGTCATTTTCTTTTATCTTTGATGCCCCACTTTTTTGGAAGCATAAAATAACAATGCAAAGATGGGTTACCATCCAAATATTAATTTGTGGTCACCTTATCATTCATAATGATCGATATTTTTGATCCATTCTTTCTCTCCGATCGTTACATCATAACAGTGTTTTTCTATTCCATTTTCTGTTTCACAGATTCTACATAAAATATCAATTTTATAATTTTAGATTGCGACGATATTAACTGATAATATTATTGAATATATTAATAATATTTTTCTCTTCGAATGTCTCTTAACACTCCTAACAATTTAGCTCAAGTGATGGCTAAACATTGTTTTTTTTATTGTCGAGCTGATCAATAGATCTTGTTATGTTCTCACTACGCTTTAGGTTGATTGCATTTTGATCGAATTTTTTGTTGTAAACTCTCGTCAAAACTATATCTAACTATATATAAGAAGACAAGAGTTTTTTTACAAAATATACCTCTCTTGTTGACATGTGGCAGGACATCTCATCTGCCACCTCACCTCCACCTCATTTTTTACTCATCCCATTAATTCACAAACTTAATTCCTCACCTCTTCAATTTCACAAGAGTTCCTCCCATTTTTCCTTAACTCTTCACCTCTTCAATTTCATGTCTATTAATCCATTGTTTTCTTTAATGTCATTTACCCTCCATCAATTTTATTTTCTTTAATTCTCTTAATTATTTCCTGAACTTTATTTTTCCTTGTGACCTTACAATTTCTAGACCGGAAGCACCTTCTCATCTTCCTTTTCCTTTTGTTCTTCAATTAATCCATTGATTTCATTCTTCAATTCATTCAATTTTCTTTAGTTCCATTCATGCTATTAATCTTCTCAACAAAAGGCACCTCTTCCTCTTCTTTCTTTTTAAATTCAATTCCCTTATTCATTACCCTTTATTTGATGGCTAATAACCCCCTCATCTTCCTTCAATTACTAACCTCATAATTTGTTATTAAATCAATTCATTTTTACAATAAAACTTATGCAATTTACAACCCTTATAATATTTATGAAATTGTAGAGTAATTTTTCATATTCCAGAAGGCTATTGGCATCTCCTGTATCTATAAATAGGACTTACCATCTCACTTCTTATATGCTAAATTTAAATTTAACCATTCCTAATCCTTTTGATTCTTCTTTTGATTCTAGAACTTGGCCAACTTATCAAGCAGTTTCTAAAATTGGGAAGACGGGAAATGTGCAGGTTGGATGAATTGGTAGTTCGATGAATTGGTGCTACTCATGTATATATTGGTGATGCAAATCCACTCATTCAAGATGCAACACAAGCAATTATAATTCTTAGTTTTCAAACTGTATACTCAATCCAATCAATCCAAGTATTAGAAATAATATGATCTGTCTAGATAATATATCCCTTGAAAACACATGTTTGCTGTAAAACCTAATCTTTTTTTGGTAGCCATTATATGGTTGATGAGTGATGAGCCTTTATCTTCTTTTTCTATCTTGAAAGCTCAAGTTCAGCTTTACATTTGAATGATCACTAAACAAGAGTACTTCATGTTATAAGGTTTGAGAGGTGTTTAAATATTCTTTGATTTAAGATGTGATTTTCATCGTAATGCGGAGCATAGATAAACAAGTGACACTACCTTTCTTCATAGATGGGAAGTTATGTTTATAGACTAATTACTTTTATGCCAAAAAGATAAAGTAGATGGTCATATGATTAACAAATTATCACTGATAAATTTGTTAAAATTTTAAGTTTCTATGAAGCACTTTCAGTAATTTTATGCTTTCATTTATTCTTTCAAAACTCAAGTACCTATTTTCCCAAAAATAATTTAGAAAATTAATTACTAAGAGGTTAATTTATATGAAAACATAACATCTAAAAAAATAAAAAATAAATTTACCATAATGAAAGTTAGTGAAGTGGTAAAGGGCCACAGTTATCCAAAATAATATTTGGTGTGCCATACAATACACTTTAGTCTAATTTTTATACTAGATCTGCTTTATTTGAAAATAATCTATGAAAGAATTTTGTTTTAAACATATAATTATGTTATACTAAACCAACCAAATTCCGTGTTTTCAAAACATTTAGAATGCAATTACTTTTTAAGATTATTCAAAAATATAATTACACTGTAAGATAAATGTTACATACAACAATGTTTTCAATTATATATTCACGATATTATCTGAATTTATAAATTGGGCCATGATCGCGCCTTGCGCGATCTAACATGCTAGTTATTAATATATTATTGGCACACTCTCTAACATATATAGAACTTGAGTAATTTTAGAATCTCTAAGAAACTTCTCTTAAATAATCGAGAATATCTAATAAGTAGTGGAAGAACTAGATTATCCTTCTATATACGGATTATATCTATATCAATGAACCTTTTATGACCGCTTTTAAGATAATTTCATGGCTGTTATAACTCGATCATTTATTTCTCAACTAAATTATAAAACTCATAATTTTTTATTATTTCTTATTAAGAAAAGAAAACATAATTTTATATTGAGTATCATCAAAACTTTAACTTTAACTTCAACTTCAAAATTGAACCTTTAAGTCACTTTTCATACATAAAAAAAACATAGCATTAGTAAAATTGTTTATGTACCTCCGATCTTCTACACGTTTTTTAAATGTTGCTTTTCTTTTTGTATCCAAGGTGGGGCTAATCAGAAACTATCAATTCATCATATCATTCTATGTTCACACCTAAGATATTTTAACTAATCTGCAGAATATATACTTTATTAGCACATGTAACACGATACTTGCTACGAGAATTTTAGCTGGCTTTAGATTTGACGACCATTTTTCTAAAGAAACAAGTTTTAATGAAATGTAACCCGAATTCTACGACCACATATTAATGCAAAGGCCCTTCAAAGCTAGCCCAATCCATTTACTCACTTTTCATAATTTAGCATTCCCAGAAATCATCAAAATATACACTAAAGAACCTCTGTGCACAAGAATGTCAAAATATGCACAAAAAATGCACAAAGAACATCAAACTGTGCACAAACTATGCACAAACTATGCACAAAATAGGCACAAAGAACATCAAACTATGCACAAAATGCGCACAAAGAACATCAAACTGTGCACAAAATATACACAAACATCAAAATATGCAGAAAATTACATAAACAAAGACAAGTTTTTCATATGATGATCAAGGATATCCATAAAATTACAACTACAAAATTCAAAATAAGTCCAAATACAGTACATCATAAAGATCAGAATAAATCATATATGAATGTCTCTATGCTCCACGGCGGGTCTCGTCGAGCATGGTGCGCACTGTGCCATGATCAACTAAACCTCCTAGCCGCTCAGTAAACACTTGTTCCACAATCTTGTTCTTCTGCAACACAAGTTCAAAATTCACCTTAAATAAGCAATTTAAATACTACAAATAGTTACCGAAATTCAGTGAATTCTCGAAATTACCTTCCACAGACCGAATAGTCTCTGTAGCTCTCGAGCTGGACCAGCAGGAAGAGTCTTGCCAACTTTTGAGACAACGACCGCATAATCACCAAAATTTGGAGACAAATGCGAGGCGTTTCGGCGGATATCTAGAATATATACAACGTTAAATCAATTACTGAAATAAATTGTACGGATTATGACATATAAAACCAATAAGATCGATCTATTTACCTGGAAAGTAATCAAGTCCGGCTCTGAAACTGATCACCGCCTCAGGGGTGATGAGAGTGTTACGGTCCGCCGGCCACACCACGAACCACTTTGGATCTTCCGGGTCATCAACGCCGGTGTCGAAATCCGGGCTCGAAGGGAAGACCTGGCCGGGATTTTTCACCTTTTCCGACGTGCCCAAAATGACCCGGCACAGCACAACGTGCATCTCACCGCCCTCATCACGCTCAGCAAATATCGTGCTAATCAAATAAAAATATAAATTTCAAATCCATTGCACACTAAAATCCATTGCAAGTTAAGTGCACAAAAAAAAAAAAAACCCATTGCAAACTAAGTGTGCAAATATCGTGTTAATTAAATAAAAAAAATTCAAATCCATTGCACAAAAAAACCCATTGCAAATTAAACTAAGTGCACGAAAAAATCCATTGCAAACTAATTAAGTGTGCGAATATCGTGCTAATCAAATAAAAACAATTTCAAATCCATTGCACACTAATATTCATTGCAAACTAAGTGCAAAAAAAAAATCCATTGCAAACTAAAGTGTGCAAATATCGTGCTAATTAAATTAAAATTTTAAACAGTCAAAATCAATTGCACGCTAAATGCACAATCATACTACGTACCTGAATCGGGACCCGGAGACCGGAGAGAGGTAGGCTCCGACGCCGTGGTGGCTGCTCAAGTTCAGATCATTGGGCGATAACTCTCCGGTGGCCAAGAAGCGGCCAATGCCGGCGGGGTTGGCCCCGTACCACGCGACTGTAACTCTAGCGTCTCCCCTCTTCCGGCGGACCGCCTCAATCCGCCGGGTGAAGTCGGTATCATCCCGGATGCACTGGTGGATTCCGGTGATCTGCACGTATTCCGCAACCACCTTCCCGAGCCCGTCCAAAAAGTTTTTCCTTGCAACAACGAACCGATCTCCCAAACTCTCCATCAGAGCGGTGGTTCCAGGCCACCTTGCCGCCGGGATCATGTTGTTGCGCACCTCGTACTTCTTGTTGCTGGGGCCCACCATTTCCACCTCGGGATCGTCACCGTCCCTCCTCCTCCTCCTCTTGCTGGTGACCTCGCCGCTGTATTCGCCGTCGTCCAACGCCTTTAACTTTCCGGCGGAATTATCGGCGTTCTCGAACTCCGCAACGCCGAGCTCCCGAGCCGAATTGACGGCGGTTTTCGGAAATGAGTACTTTCCGGTCACATCGATCCACCCGATGGACCGCTCGAACCCCGACTCGAAATCAACCTCCACCATTCTGTAAAAGTCGAGCAGCACATTCCGGCCGGAAACGGCCACCTCAGCGGCCGGGACGCCGTCCTTGAAGCTGCGTTTTGCAATGTTCGAAACCTCGTCCGGGTAAGTGATCCACGACCCATTGACGTCGTAGAACATGATCCGGCTGATCTCGGCGGTGTTGCGGAAGTTCGCGTGGTTGTCGAGGAGGAACACCGTCTGCCGATCGGTCGCGAATCGGACGCCATTCGTGCTATCGGTGGAGGAATTCACGGATGAGGGCGGCGCCACCTCTTTTCCGCTGTCGTCGTCGGCCATTGTTGTTGGATTGGATCTTGGAGAAAACGCAGAGGAACAAGAAGAAGAAGATGGAAGAATCTGAATAGCTAATTGTCTGTTTTAGAGTTTGTTTTTTGTTTTTTGGTGATTTGGAAGTAGCTCGAGAGCACTGAATTTAAAGCACTGCGAGAGTGTACTGCTGTAGTGATTTAGTGATGAATTTACTATTTGGCCCTTTGTTCTCGTACTATGTTTTGCCCCATAATGTGGGGCCTGGTTCTGGGGTATTTTCGGGTGGGATGCAATTAAGTTAGGCATATGCAGTTGGTACTTGTTTTCCCGCATGGTAATAATCTCATTTCATTAATTCATTAATTTAGTCATATTTACACACTTTGACTGCTAATTCAGAAAATATTTAATCAATACCATATTTAATTATATACATCACAATTAGTAAAATTGGATAATCTGAAATAGGTGATATATATTATGAATCTAATAAAATCAAACACTATAATTTTCTAGATTATTTACTAATTCAGATCAAAGATTAAATTTTAGAAATTTTGACTTTATGAGTTAATGTGCAGAACTGGAAAGTAGTTGATTGTTGAAATTACTTTGTGTTGATGAGAACTTAATTACAGAAATTCAACAATAACAAACATTTTTTCCCATTTTAATGAAATTCTAATTCAAACAACTTTGAACATAATACACGAGTTTAAAATAGATGAGCACACAAAAGCATTAATTTGTAGATCCATCTTAAATTGGGGTTGATAGATAAGATAACTGTTGCTGAATCAAAAGATAAGGTAAAGCAATAAAAGTAATAGCTTCGTGAAAAATGACAAAATAACACAGCTTTTAAATTTCCAATATATCATTAGCTTTGAAAAACAAGAAAAATAGTCGGTGGAAACTTTTACAGTTTTGAAATTTATTTTCCGATTTTTATTTACAATAAAACACGTGTAATGCTAAACAAATGCATGCATGTGCATGCATGCCAGGTGGATATGGTTGAAGAAGCTAGTAGGTTGTACATTGAGATGGAAGGATCAGGTAGACACGATTGAAAATCCACTGTTTAATCATATAATATTTCATAAATTAATTAAATATTTAAAAATAAGAAAAGAAAGAAAGGTTGTTGGGAAGTTCGACGTACGTAGCTAGCTAGGTAGGATGCGCTTCAGGCAGTTGAATTGCTTGGCCGTTATTTTTCCGTCAAGATATGACAGAAAAATAACCGCCAGGTAAATGATTCCGCCGGATATTGGTGTATACATAAATTCTTACATTTCATCACAACGAACCGACAATAGTAAAAATGTTTTTATGCCTAATTAAATTTCTAAATAGAATTGATATTGAATCTTCCATTTTTCTTAATTATATAACTATAACATTATGAAAGAATCATTTGTTATAGTTTACTTAATATAAAACCAAATGATAAAGGTTACCTCTGTGCTGTGCATCATATACAGCTCAGCAAATTGCTGTTTTAAGTAAAGTAAAAGTGTGGAAAATTAGCTTGGTTTGACATTGACGATGAAATTAGCCAAAGTTTTTTTTTTTTTTTGATAAAAGCCAAAGTAGGTAACTGATAGATTTAATTTCAAGCCGTTAGATCCATGTGAATAGTGACGCCTTTTGTTGTCTTTTTTCCTTAATCTGTCAAACTCAGACGTTAGATATGTCTGCTACAGCTGCATGATGATGTATACTGTTACAGGTCTCGTAGATTAGATTAGATTAGATTAAATTAATTGTTCAAGAACTAATTAGCCCACAAATTAACGAAAGAATGTACATGTGTTCTCTAATTTGGTCTAAGCGGTTCGAGAAAGTATCCTATCTCAATAAATTATATTTATACCCCGTGACATATCTTTTTCTGAAAGGTTGAAAAAATAGGTAGAGGTGAATACATTTTTATAAGAAATTATAGGGAAAAAACCAAGCTAAGTATTGTAATAAATTAATCAACCAACTAGTAGATAAACAATACCGTTTTAAACAATCAAATATATACTCAATATGCATCATTTGAAAAAAAAAAAGTTTACAATTATGTCTAATGTAACTATTTTCAAAAGATTGTTGCCGCTGCCGCTGCCGCTTCCGAACCAGATGTTGATGTTTGAAGAATGACGATATAATTGGTTATGTTTAGCTTGGCTTGGCTTGACTTGTAAAATTTGGTTATATATCGGTTCTATATAGTTGTTAAAAAGCACTCATATAATTCTAGAAGACCCTATGAATAGTAGGGATCTTTTAAATAACAAAGCTCATTTTCGACCATGTTAAGCATAGGATGAGTTGGATGACGATGTGGATAAAAATGATGAGGGAAATTCGGAGGATGATAATTCCCGTACTGGAAATGATTTCGAGGGCACCAGTGAGGGTGAAAGAAGTGAGCAAGAGGCAGATGAATATGGTCCAGATGATGCCAGTAAATGCGGGCAAGTTCTCAGCATATATGAAGTAGTAAATATGTAGTTGGATTGTAAATATGCATAAAATCTTTACTTACTTATCACATATCTTATACCACAATCAATCGACCAGTTATATATAGGAATTTGCTCACCTTGTCAGGGATGCAGAGTTGCTAACAATTTAAAGTAACTCACAAATACTCCTAATGCACCAGACATGTACAGACTGCCAGTAGACCATGTTCATAGTCCATACAAGATTGTTGTTGATATTCCTGGCACAACCAGGTGGCTCAACAAATCCAAAGCTCCGACACGCAAACAATAGATTATCAACTACCAAATTGATACTTGGTCCAGGTAATTCTATCCTGAAACCATAAACATTTTTTTTTTCCATAAACATATTCTATGATGTTTGACTTATTTATGTTTATTTCCTCATTTCATAATGCAGTTTCTTGTTCTCCAAAAAGACTGAAGAGGATAAGACGAGGGTTTAATTTTTCAGTTAAATAACACCTACGTGGCTTTCTACAAGGAAAGTTCAGTGGCAAGGCAAAACTTTCTCGATGGTGTGCAAAACTTATTTGTGGCTTTTGACCTTATTTGTGCACTACTAAATTCTATCTTGTTTTAGTGAACATTGGACAATATTGTTCATTGTTCCAGTGATCAGAACAGTTCATTATAATTTTTTTTTCCAATTATATATAAAGGGCTAGATCCCCTATTGAACCGCCTCTCTTCATGGAGCAAAAGATATGGCTGATCGTAAGGCTTACCCTCTCTCCCTTCATCTCTCCACGAGATATGGATTTTCAAAATCTGACTGGGTAGTCTGGGTTAGCTTTATTTCGATAGATTTATTGACCGGTCTAGCTCTTTATTATAGTTTCTTGGTTGAAGGCACCAAATGGACTTGGTTGCCATTTTGTTCGAATTGGTAGAAGCCCTTTTTAAATTACATGGGATTACGACCTTCATGTTATGGTTTAGTTGAAGTTATCAATATGTATATGTGATGTAGCAGAAGCAATAACGAACAAGAGCTTTAGCAAATTAAACGAAACTTCAAAAAACCATCGATTCTATCACAAGAATACTTGGTACTATTTGGAATATGAGTTTTTAAAACCAACATCTCAATTAATAAAAAAACTGAAGAATACAATATATGATGACCATATTTATAGCCTGATATCGAGACCCGTGAGCCATCAAGTTCGAGGTTGAGTTAATCTGGGCCCAAAGCCCATAAGTCTGGTATCAACCGACTTAGAGATATATTCGCCTAATCACAATCCAATCACGATCATGCTTATCAGAAATGAAATATTCCTCCATATCTCCTGGAACCTCCAATCACGGAGTGATCACAACTATGAGACTCTTCCCTATAAATACAGAGGCTTGGTACACCTCAATCTATCTTACAACTCATGTTATACGCATACATGCTCATACACTTCGCGAAACTAACTTGAGCGTCAAAGTATTTACCCTGGACAATCCCTAGTTCTTGTCTTGCAGGTACGCCGATGTGATCGAAGAGGTTCATAGTTCATTCTAAAGGTAAATAATTCCAAAGAATAATTGTAATGGTTAAAAATAACTCCTAAATCTAGTTGAAATGAAGAAAACATGTAAATCATTAACCAAATTCAAACCCCAAATTATTTAGGTTCTGTGTAAGTGTCCATTCTTGGAATATTCCAAAGTATGCAAGAATGTTTCTGCATCTTCTTGATCCAGCATGCATCAATATGTGTATTAGAAATTGCAGTTGGTTTCTTATTATGGGAAATTATTCAGTCAATGCAGCTCAGAGCCTATTTCATTTAGTATCCTATTCTATGAAACTATGGATTGTGGGTTTAGAGGATGTTATGAATTTCTTGGAGCAGCTGCATGAAGAACTTGAGGTTTTTGTTTTAATGTGATCATGTCATTTCTTGATGATAATAATTAATTCTTGATGTTTTGGGTTTCGGTCTGCAGATTGCGGTCTCAGGAACAACAACTAAATGTTGGTCTTGGCAATGAAGTAGACCGGTCATCGTCATCACCAAGTAGGTTTGTCATTTGTTGTTTGTATAATCGTATCAAAAGTGAGAGTGATAGCAAAATTAACCTCCATACAACATGATTTCATTAAAATGGTGGTACGACACCGGTAGTGACACAAAGTAACAAAACATCACGATCCTCGTCTAAATGGGATTGGACAGAGGTACCTTCCGATATGCGAATTGTAGAGTCTTTTTCTCAAGCACGGTTTAGTAAATGGCAAACCTTATGATTTCTTTAAGGCTTCCAGAGGGATTAAACATGATGATCTAACTATCACCATTTCTGTTTATAATCCTTAAATAAGGCTTTTCCAGAAATCTATTTTTTTTTTTCCATTAATGGAATATTATGAGTTTTGATGATACAACTGTGTTTTTAAAAGCAAATAGATATAATTTGAAAAACCTAATTAATTTTCAAGTACTTATGAAAAAGGCACATGTCAAAAATATTTATTTGAAATTTCCCGTTTTACTTGTCAAAGCATGCACCGGTTGCATAAAGGAGGATGTACTAATATTCATCAAAACGTCCGCTTTTACACAATTAAGGTATCACCATTCGATAATTCTTTAAAAAAAAGAAAAAAAAAGTATCACCATTCTATAAAGTTTAGTGACAAACCTCTGCTTTCATCTCGATCGGACTAGTAATTACTTAATTTTAAAACCTTTGCTATAATCTCCAAAAAAGTTACACGAAATCTTTATCGATTGTTCATAGTAAGTCACACGATTTCTGAGTAGAGGCAACCATTAAATAATTATGACCAATTTGAATCATAAAATACATTTTCTAGCCTATATAGGCAAAGCATGTAATCCAGTCTTTTAAAAATTGCAAAACGTATTAACGGTTGTAGGTTTATGAGCTTAACTATTACAACAACATCATCAACAACATATTCCAGGAGATTAAAAAAAAAAAAATCAACATCCAAAAGAGTCTTTTCTATTAACATAAACAAAGACAAGAACATTCAACATAAGTTGAAATACAGTACATATAGAGATATTTAATCAAAACACCAGAAAGTATATATCATATATATAATGAATGTCTCTCCTTAATTGATGATAGCATGATGATCCAAACTCCGGCTAGGCGGCGGCTCTCTCAGGGCGGATTTCCTCCAGCATGGCGCGCAGTGTGCCATAATCAACAAAATCTAACAGCCTCTCCTTAAACACTTCTTCCACAATTTTACCCATCTACAAGTTCAACATTTACCACATTAGCAAATATTACAAATATTTATCCCCCTTTTTTTACACACCTATATTTAGTGAGGTCGTGAAATTACGTACCTTCCACATACCAAATAGCCTCTGTAGCTCTCGAGCTGGACCAACTGGCATAGTCTTGCCAAGTCTCGAGACAACGATAGCATAGTCACCAAACTTCGGAGACAAAAATGGTGCATTTCGGGGTATATCTAAAATATATCACATTAAATCAATAAATTAAATCAATCACATTAGCTAAATAAATCTATAGGAATTATAACACAAATAAAAAAAAACAACACCGAAATATATATATATATATATTTTACCTGGAAAATATTCAGCTCCGCCTCTGAAGCTGATCACCGCCTGAGGGGTGATAAGAGTGTTCCGGTCGGCCGGCCACACCACATACCACTTAGGGTTTTCAAAATCACTAACCCCGGTATCGAAATCCGGGCTCGACGGAAATACCTGGCTGATATCCGTCACCTTCTCCGACACCCCTAAAATAACTTGGCACACTACCATGTGCATTTCTCCACCCTCATCCCGCTCAGCAAATATCGTGCTAATAATTTTAAAAGAAAACAATATGTTAATTTCGTATATCAAATAAATATATATATCCTCAAATTATTTCACTAAAACACGATCATCCGTTAGTTAATTACCTGTATCTAGAGCGATCGGCCGGAGACAAGTAGACGCCGACGCCACGATAGCTGCTCAAGTTTAGGTCATTAGGCGATAACTCTCGGGTGGCCAAGAAGCGGCCAATGCCGGCGGGGTTGGCCCCGTACCACGCCATTGTAACGTTGGCTTCTCCCCTCTTCCGGTGAACCGCCGTGATCCGCCTCTCGAAGGCGGCATCCTCCCTGGGACACTGGTGGATCGCGGTGACGGTGACGGAATCCGCAGCTTTCCCGAGCCCCTTCAAAAAGTTGTTCTTCGCAACAACGTACTCATCGTCCAAACCCTCGATCAGGATCACCGTTCCAGGCCACTTTGCCACCGGGATCACATTGTTACGCACGCAGACCATATTGCTGGGGCCCGCCACGTCAGCCTCGGGACTCTTGCTGGTAGCCTCGTCGCCGTCGTCGTCCACCAACGGCTTCACTTTTCCGGTGACCTTCTCGACCTTCTGGAACTCAGCCACGCCGAATTCCCGAGCCGAGTTGACATAGGTTTTTGGAAATGAGTACTTTCCGGTCACATCGAGCCACCCGATGGACCGCTCAAATCCCGACTGGAAATCGACCTCCACCATTCTATAAAAGTCGAGCAGCACATTCCGGCCGGAAATGGCCACCTTAACGGCCGGAATACCATCCTTGAACCTGCATTTCGCAAGGTACAAGATGTCCTCCGGGTATTCGACCCACGACCCGTTGACGTCGTAAAACAGGATCCGGCTAATCTCGCCGGTGCTTCGGAAGTTTGTGTGGTTGTCGAGGAGGAACAGAGTCTGTCTATCGGCGGCCGATCGGATATAGGTGTTGCTGTCGGTGGCGGAATTGGCGGTGGAGGGTGACGGCGCCACCGCTTTTCCCATGCTTCCAGCTCCACCGTCGGCCATTGTTGTTGGATCTCGAAGAAATTGCAGACGAAGAAGAAGAAGATAGAAGAAGGAGATTAATTAATTAATTGTCGGTTTCAGAGTTTGTTTTGTTTTGGGTGATTGGAAGTAGGTCGAGAGCACTGAATTTAAAGCAGTGTGAGAAGTATACAATGTAGAGATTCGGTGGTTGAATTTACCATTTGGCCCTTTCTTCTCGTACTATCTTCTGACTCTAGTGGGGCCTGGCTCTAGGGTGTTTCCGGGTGAATCAGATTTGTTCCCTTCTGTCAGCTTCGACCTAATTTCATAAATTCATTTACTAGTTGATTGCAATTGCACAAAATTCAATAACAAATACATTTTACATTTTCATGAAACTTTAGTGAATTTTAATTCCAATTACTTTGAATATAAATAATCCCACGAGTTTAACGTAGACTAGCACAAACACATCAATTTGTACTCAAGGGAAAATGTAAGTTGTTGAATCAAAAGATAAGTTAAAGCAATAAATAAATAGCTTTGAAAGAAATAATAATAATAATAAAAGCTTTTGGAAAACAAGAAAAAATTGGCGGTGGATGCTTTTACCGTTTTTGAATTTATATTTTCAATTTTAATTACAATAAAACACGTGTAATGCAAAACAAGGCATGCATGCGAATGCAAATGCCAGGTGGATATGATTGAAGAAGCTAGGAGGTTGTACATTGAGGTGGATGGATCAGGTAGACACGATTGAAAACCATTATTTATGTGTAACCAACCTTTACTTTTTTAGACAATTTACTTTATTTACGTCATAATTATTATATTGACATAACACGGAATAAAACTGAAATCAATAAAATAAAATATGCTATTTTTCTCCGTTATATTTGTCTGCATAAAGTAAATGGGTTTCCATGAAAAATGCTAAATTTCTTAATATCAAATATTTATATATGTAATATATATCAATATACACGTAGATCAAGATATTAACGTTGAAATACGTGGCAAACTGCATGTATCTAGCAGATTGTTAATATTATCTATACAACTAAATAAACAAATGCAATAAGTATTAAAAGTTTAATATTTAAAATATCATATCAACACAGAACAAATAATAATTAGATATGAAATGAGAAGATCAAGAATAATACAATAAACAACACGCTTAATATATATCGCTTAATATATGTAAAAGATCAGAATTTAAATGTAAGAAAATCAACACAAAACCGTACTATCTATCTCAATTATGACCGTTTTACTTGTAGATGGTATATTTTTTTTACATGTTCTTTATTATTACATTAATGGATGATTAAGAATGCCGTATATAGTTGGGAAAATTGCTATTATAAGTAAAGATAGAAAGGTTGTTGGGGAGTTCGAGCTTAGGAATGCTTTAGTTCTGGAATCTGGATGCTGATAGTGATATCATACAATGGTGGCTAAATCTTTTTAAATACTTACCTTAACTATTACATTTCATCAGATCATGGCAATTAAATCATAAAATTAAAATGTTTTTGTGTCTGAAATTTTAATAGATCAGTTGATAGATGTTGTTTTTAAAAAAAATAAAAAAAATAAATCGTAAAATGTAGTTAAATGCTGGACTAGTAAATAGGATGCTGCCATCATAAACCACAAAACTGAAACTGAAAGTGAAGGTTTATCTTTTAAAGTAATAAAAAATGAATTTTCAGCGACCACATTAGAGTAATTGCTACTAATTAACTTTTGAGTTGGTAAACGTTGAAGGTTGAGATTAATATTCTGAATAAATTAATTTCGTTTAAGTCTATTCTGGAAAGTTAAAGAGCAGAGGAAGCATAGGTTGATCTCAGCTAATTTGTGTACCAGCTGACTTTTGATACAAGAGTCAATTTGAAGCCTTCCATTTTTCTCAAATTAAATTTTCAGATTTTTTCATTGAAAATAATTAGATAAACTGAAAGTTTCTATTAAATTATAAAAACAAGTGCATTTCACTATCCACCCCGATTATTTGATGATTGGGGAAAATAAGATTTGATTATTTATGCATGTATAGGAAAAACTTACAGTTCTTTTTTTTTACTTGGAATTATCAAATGAAATGGGAATCCTATAATTCATACAATTGGTATATAATTCATAGCATCCCTAGCTACTAGGACATGCAAAAACAATTTATTAAAATCAATTGCTGATTTGCTCGTAAAGATAAAGACTTAGAAGAGTGTAACCCTTTATATGTAGTTACACACTCACTATCCATAAACCTTATTTTGTATTTTGATTCACTAATTAAGACCTACTTGCATACCTCTAGTGTTTGATATTCATGAAATACTTATTAAACCAGTCAATATTGTTTTTCAATACTGTCTAGTCAACTTATTACAACTCCAATAAGCTACTGTAGTTCTAATTACAGTTATATTTTACGGTTTAAGGAGTCGAATAAATAATCCTTGGTTACTTGATCTTTTAATGAAAGTAATCGTGTTTGTGTTTTGGGTGTCATTATTAATTGTTATTTTTGAGGGTTTATTTAAGAGCTTTTAATTAGTAGAGTTGGTACACTTAGACCCTGTTTGCTAGAGCTGCACAGAACTGATTTGTTTTAAAGTACAAATTGCCACATACTAATGTATGGGATTAATTAACTAAGAGAAATTACAAATCCCCTGTGCATGGCTTCAATGAAGGAAGGATTATAACTTCCCTTTGCAGCTCCATTGTGGATAAGGTGATCCCCACTCCTTATGAAACCAAGGTAAGTACGTGAACCTCAACACCAGGAGTACAGTAATATGAGAAACTTTTGCACGAAAGATTTCAACAAGAAACTTGAATTATGAATGTTTTGTCCATGTTTGAGACATTGTATTATATGGTTTGATAAGGAATTAAATTTAAAAAAATACTAAGGGAATTAGTTTTAGAAATAAAGTCATTTAGAAAAAATCCACTCCATATTGGATTAAGGTGGTGTATTTGTTCCAACGTTTTTATAAAGGGGCTTGCAACTTTCGCGAGAAGTAGTGTAAGCCATTTTGTAGTTAAATCTAAACTTATATAGGTCGTGTCCAATTCAACTTATTTTCAGCACCTTTACCACTCTTCAGTACCCTTTACCAATTATCACCCTTCAACACCATTCACCACTTGTTACTATTCACAGACATGAATTGTTTTAATTTTTTTAAAAAAGTAGGAATGATTTTTCTTTTGAATTAGTTTCAATATGTTTTGTACGAATTAATCCTTCAAATATATAGTTTCATAATTATTTATCATTTTTCAAATATATATATAAATAAAGATTTCGTACTGGTAAACCAAATTTATAAATAAATATTTTTCTACTGTTGCAAACATATTAGTACTTCCAATAATATTACAAATTACATATACTACTAATCACTATCATCTAATGATTCATTTTCGCCAATATCACTACCTTCTAAATCACCACCTCCTGAATGCCAGATTTGTAAGGCAATTACTCTCACGCACTTCGTTCATAGCAGCTTTTCGATCATCAGTGTACAAACCTGAATCACTATTTCTTTCACCCTCAGGATGATCTAACATGGGAATGTCTAGTTGTTGCATTCGAATGAAGTTATGAATTGTGAAACATGAAGCAATTATTGCTTTTTGGGAATCAATTAATGTCAGTTTGGGGCATTCTTTTTAAGATTTTCCAAGTACTCTTCAACTAACCGAAAGCTCCTTCTACTTTCATTCTTAAAGAAGAATGTCGTTTGTTAAATGTTCCTTCATACCTTAAGGTGATGCGTTTCTAAATTGCGGTAGATGCCTTCGGATTATTCCATCACTATATGGAACCAAGTATCAAAGGGTGTTTGGATATCATGAATCTACCAAATAATATTTTCCTACACAGATTGACCAATACGTAAATACATTTATTATTTGTTAGGTAAGTTTATGTAAATTAGAAATATTACCTTCCGGCGGATGTGGAAAACCGAATGCTGGATTACCCAATGCATCTCTCCACACTGTTGTGTCGTGGGCATTCCAAATTTTTATCAAAAGATTTTATCAAGACATTCCAACTTTTTTTACCCTTGCGAGTGAAAAATGGTACACCTTGCTCATCACCAACAACTGCATCTATAAGAGTTTCATCTAGAGTTCTAATAGCATGCTGAAACATATATTCATCACATAAAATGATTCAAGTGGATAAGCCCAATATCACATTACATAAAAATCCATGATCAAAGAATAGGAATTTAGTAGAAAACATCACCTCAAAAAAAGGCCAATATCGTGCATCGTTTGTAACCTCCGGGGAGCCTCCAACAAATCACGATGAGGCCTAATGATACACTTATGACTAATTAAACTTATGTTCAACTACTAAAAAAATTTAATTCAATGCATTTCAAAATGTAACATTGACATTATTTTATTAATCACAACACATAATTATGTATATATCATACAATTTTAATTCAATTTCAGCATCTTTCAGCACTCTTCAGCACCTTTCAGCACCCCTTAACACCCTTCAGCACCCCTTTAACACACTTCAACACCTCTCACCAAATTTTGAGCTCTATTGGACCCTGCCATAATATACTCTCTTGAAGTGCTCTGCCTTCTAGAGAAACTTTCAGACTAACTAGTAGATTATCTGCATCTCTATGTAGATTTTCTCATGAGAATTAATCGTTTAGGGTATCTTTCTGAACTCAAACTGGTCTGATATTGAAACATTTTACCATATATGAGATCATTCACATATTTAATCTTGGGAAAATATGTATTAAGGGTAGTGGAACTTTCTTTATTTGAAAGAGGGGTGTAATTTTATCATAATTTCTAGAAAGGGCGGTAATTAATTAGTTAATTTTTTCTTAATATAATTATTTAATTAAAGACATTAATACCCTTATTTTCATTATTCTAGTATTATTCAATTAAGTATTCAGTTTTGTTTCACTAAGTTTACTTCTATTTAATTAAAATTTAATCAAATCAGTTAAATTCAGTTTCATCCCAAATTTTTAGTTTTAGTTCAATTAAATTTATTCTTATCCCAATTATTTAGTTCTAGTTTAGTTAATTTAAGTTCACCTTTTGATATTAAAAAAATAAATTGAGTTTATTAAGATTTGGTTGAAATCAGTTCAATTTAGTTTAATTTATTTTAGTACATCTTCAGACAAACTTTAGTAAAATTCAATTCAGTTTCATCCCATTTTTAGTTGTTTAAATTTAATTCAATTAGGTTAATTTATTCAATTTTGGCTAAGTTTAATTTTAAGTTAAGTTCAATTCAGTTTAATTAAAATGATTTTTTAAATTAAAGGCGAAACTTTAATGGATTTGAATTTTAAATTTAATGTAGCAAAGATGAATTTGAATGAACTTAATTTAATTAAACTAAATTAATCTAAATAAAGTGAATATTAAAATTTGGATGATCAAATTGAATGTCAACAAAGATATTCTTGTCTTGATTAAGATTAACTAAAATAAATTAAATTGAACCAAATTTAACTAAATTCAAATGAATTTATTGGAATTTTTTGAATGCTAATAAAGTGAACTAAACTTAATTTAATTGAACTTAATATAAATATTTTGGATGGAACTTAACTAAACTTATTTGACTAGAATTGATTTTAATTTAAACTAAACAAAAATAACCAAAACAAGGGTATTAGTGTCTTTAGTTAATTACTCTTATTTAAGAAAATATGAATTAATTAACTACTACCCTTTCTAGAAATTATACTAAAATTAAACTCTTCTTTCAAATAATGAAAGTTCCACTGCCCTTAATGCAAATTTTC
This sequence comes from Cruciata laevipes, assembly GCA_963678965.1. NCBI lineage: Eukaryota > Viridiplantae > Streptophyta > Magnoliopsida > Gentianales > Rubiaceae > Cruciata > Cruciata laevipes. The sequence continues at coordinate 4,786,368 of OY787639.1, forward strand.
ACTTTAATCTTTCGCTAATGCTTCTATCATTGAGTTCCACCATAAGAATAAAGATATCTTAGCAAAGTGCAAATTGGTCTCTCTTAATTAGGTAACCATGCCTAAAAAATACTTCACGACGGAGGCCGGTTTCCAGATGGGGACAGAGGGGTTTGACCAAATAGGCAAGTGTCTCACTTGTGGAAGGAAATTGTTCGGGAACTAAGGAAGACTCCATCGCCATAAGCATTTAATAAAAAGTAAACTCAACTAAATGTTACTATATCATTATAATAAAAAATGTTACTTAAATAAACTGAAATAAATTTAAATATATTTATTTTGGACTGATAAAAATATAATCATATTTATCTTAACTGAGATAAGTTTAAATATATTTAAGTGAACCGAATTGAACTGATATACAGAAAAGTTTTAACAAAACAGCTCTATATATTTTTGGAAAATCAAATACACTCATGCATACTCAGGAAAATCAAGATAAGTGACTATAGGAAACAAACAACCAACACCCCTCTCTATTTTTCTTTTTCTTTTTTAAAATTAATACTCCAAAAACAAGATATAAGTGACTATATTATTACCCATCATTCTTAAATCCAACACATCGATATCTTTTGTAAATAAGGTATATCACCTTTCTATTAAATTCAGTGAAAAACCTCTCTCCTTTCATGTTTGACTAGTTACTTCAGTTGAAAAGAGTTACACTATCATAAAATCACCCGCATCCCTAAATTCCACAAATTTTTAGCTTGACGAATTTGAACCAATGAAATTATTTTCTAGCCTATATACGCAAATTAAAACATGCATTTTAGCCTTTTTAAAATATACAAAACATGAATTTAATCATCACAGTACAACATCCAAAAGTACAACAACCATATCAACAACAGCATCCAAAATACAACAAAAGAAACATTCAGCAGAGAGAATGATAAGTTTCCCAGGCTTCAATCTTCATCCCTGCAACTTTCAAGCTGCATATCTCAGATCAGCCACAAATACCGTCGATGAACGCCTGCGCGATTTCGCCGCGACGGAGGACAGCCCTCAGCTTTTGCTTAAACCCTTCTGTTTTCATATTCTGCACCCCAAATTCAAGAACAAAAACCATTATATAATTATACAGATAATACACAATTAGAGGAAAAAGTCTATTAAAAGTCTGTAAAATTAAATAGTGTAAATTACCATTTTTGAATTAAGTAACTTGACCAACTTATTAGTCTTGACATCAGGCAGATCTCTAACAATTCTGGCCAATCCTTCTGGAAGAAATCGAAGTCTGGTTTCATCTAATAATTAAGCACAGAAACAATATTAATAAAGTACTATATATGTAAATAAATTGCAGGAGGAGATAATTAATTTACTTACCTTGGTAGAGGTAGTCAGTCCTGAAACTTACTACAGCCTGCAAAAAAACGTGGGTGCCCAAATCCGCCGGCCAGACGACATACAGCCTCGGATCGGACAAGCTGTCCACGCCGGTGTCGAAATCGGCACTCGACGGAGACAGCTGTCCCGGCGGAATCGACACCGCTTCCGATTTCCCCAAAATGGCATGGCACAAAATTATGTGCTTTTCGCCATTTTCATCACACTCACAAAGCAAAGTACTGAAAAATATTTCCAATTAATTAAAAAAAAAACAAATCTAGGTAAATTAATCAGCGAAATTCATTACCTGAATCTTGCCGAAGCCGTCGCCGGAGACAGATACGCGCCGACGGTGGAGGGCCGGAACCGTCGAACCTCGTTCGGTACCAGGATCTGGTCGGAGAGGATTCGGCCTACCGAGTTCGCAGACGCACCGTACCAAACGTAGGACACGTTTGCATCTCCCCTAGCCTTCTTCACGGTCTCGACTTGCCGGCCAAAGTCGGCGATCCGCGCATCACGCGTCGCGTTTTTCAGGCAGGTGTGAACTCCGGTGACGGTGGTAATTATGTTGTCATTTCCTTTGAACCAACTTAAGAACAGCCTCTCAGCAGCCTGGTACTCTCTGTCACCTTTACTCAGAGCCCTAGATCTGGGCCACTTTGGCCACATGAACACACCAGCAACTTCATTAATCGCCCCGGGATCTCCAACGTTTGATGAAGATCCAACCTCAAGTTTAACCCTTGGATCAACTTTTTCACCCCCCTCAATCTTCCTCTTTTTACTACCAAACTCGAGATAGTTACTCGAATTGACGAAAATGAACGGAAAGAAACATTTTCCAGCACGGTCAATCCATGCGATTGATTTTTCGAAGCCAGAATCCAGATCAACCTCTAACATACGGTAAAAATCTACAAGCAAGTTTTTACCTTCCACGCGGACCTCAGCCGCCGGAGCACCGACGGCGAACATCAGCTTCATACTATCCACGGCCTCCGGCGGGTAATCGACCCACATTCCGTCCGCATCAAAGAACAAGATCCGGAGAGGGGAGCTGGATCTTTTGAAGTTGGCCCGGTTCTTCATCAGGAAAGCCGCCTGCCGATCACCGGTGAATTGATGGTTGACGTCGCCGCCCTGATTCCGGCCGTTTATCAGAATTCTCAGCTTGTTTTTACCACCCACGGTTTCATTAGTGTACACCACCGCCATTTTGGATTCGCAAAAAATGAAAGAAGAAGAAGCAAGATGGGAGAAGAAAGAGAATTTTATGCTTTCTGGATTTTTGGCAATGAAATCAGGAGAGGATGCAATAGAGCTATCCCCTTGACTGTAACGGAAATTACCTAGATTACATACATACACCACTGAAACCGTTTAGTTGAATTTTCAAAGTCAAACGGAATCAAATTTGGTTATAAATATCTTTATTTGTATATTTTAATTAAATTTAGAAAATAATAATTTATAAATATAAATAAATATTAATTAATGGTAAAAGTCATTTAATCAGTTTGATTTTGAGCACATCATATATGCTCTAGAGGTTGGTGGAGGAAATGACGAATTTATCCCTCATTCTAGGGTATCTTGGGATTGAGTTGGTCATACGGCGGTGAGGTTCATGTGAGGGCTTGAATTAATTGGACCGGTCGGTGATTTGGATAGGGTTTGTCATTTTGTAGTAGTATTTCGAGAGATTTGTCATTTTTTTATTTTCAAAAAAAAAAAAAGATTTGTCATATTTAATTTGCGTAGTTTGGGGATTTTTATGTTTTTTTGGTTTATTTTCGAACTTAAGTCTTTTCATTTCTTACCTTTTGTGGATATGTACCTTTTCTTACTTCAATTTTTGTTTTCTGAACTCAACTAATTATCTTAGTTGGGATAAAGTTATTTTACAAAAATGACACAAAATTTGATACCATATCATAATTCATAAGTCATATAAGACATTCAATTCGTTTCTCAAATAATAGAAAATAAGTGCAATTTATACTTTACTCAAATAAGACATTAATTTGTTTTCTCCTATAAGATTGCATGTATCGATGATATTCATGATATAATTCACTTCTCAGCGTTTTAGACGATGTCTTTCTCAGAGCAAGTCCAACAGCTTCCCAAGTTGAGGGATTTTAATAAATTTAGGGAATATGAGCCATTTTTCAGCTCCAACAGATTCCCTATCCCACTCCCCAACTTGGGGATTTTGAAAAAATCTACATGTTGCTTCCCCAAATCTGTAGAGAGAGAGAAAAAACTTGGGGAAGCAAAAATTAATGCTTAGTGCATTTATGTTGATCATTTACCTCTCTTTATTAGTTTTATAATTCAAATACATATATTTCAAATATGATTATCTTTAATTGTATATAATAAATAATTATAAGAAATATATATTATAAAATTTTATATTTTGACGAACAAAACAAGATCAAACATGACTATGTTTACATGTTTATAAAAATTTGAATATTGTTATGTGAGATCTTGTTATGTTCGTTTTAATGCATATTTTAATAATATATATTTTTCACATTTTTATATCATACGTAATTTAAAATATTAAGATTCCAAAATATACTTGAATGATGAAAAAACAATAATAAAGAGATAAAATACTGAAATTTAATGCACATGCATTAAATTCTAATCCCCACCCTAGGGAAGCTGTTGGAGTTGAAGCAAAAAAAGATAGAGAATATGGGAATGTACTATATCTTGGAGAATTTTGTAGGGAAACTGTTGGACTAGCTCTTAGAATTAAAATATATAAATGCAAACGAAACACATTAGAGTAAAGAAAATTAATTATTTTTTTAATGGAAAAGATAAGGTTAAACCACCCATATCACAAATATTGATAAACGATTTGAAAAAAAAAACTATAATAAGAAATTGTATTTCGGATTTTTTTTTTGAAAATAAATATTTATTACATTCGTAAATTACTGGAAATGATCCAGTTGCGGTTGAACATGGCTAGGAAAAGCCCCATCTAGAAGGGTGCTCGACCTTATGAGTAACACTAGAGAATGGGCTAAATAGACTACTGAAGTGCAAGGCGACCAACATGGTCCCATAAATGTGTTATTACCTAACTCAGATGTGAACTTCTCCAATGGCATTGTCGCGACTTCCGGGCAAATTTCCCTTACAGCGAAGGACTTCCAGTGGACTTCTTCATCCTCTTCCTCCCATGATATGCCTACGTAAGACCCTCGGGCATCAGTTTCTTCCTCGACCAGATGTAGCTTTTCGTCTGTTATTGGTGTGAAAATAAAACACTGGAACGAAAAAATAACAAAAATTAAAAGAAAACAACCACGCACAAATTTCTCATGCGCCTCAAACCGTTTCGCCAGGGTTTCCAGCATGAGAGCATCCACCAGACGGTGCTACCAAGGTGGTTTCCACACCTTTTCGAACGCGTCGGGGATCCGTTCCTGGGGGTAGCGGTTTCGTAGTCTGATTGGCCTCAGCATGAAACGGACGTCGTTGCCCTCCGTCACCGGACAAATCACTTTCCGTTCGTCTGCTATCGGGGTTAAACCCCATATTCTTGATGCAATAACCTCCATAGTGGTGATACTTCTGCACAAAAGGTTGTTGCTCTCTGGTTCTTGACTTTGCTCTTCGATTGGGTTAAATATATCGGAGGCCGCGGCCAAGATCCTGTTGCGAATGAAAGTCATTTTATTTCTAAACCTTAGGCTTTAGAGAGTCGGCGATATTAGATCTCTCAAGAATCTCGGTGCCCTGTTCCAGTAGAAAGCGGAGTGGATTGGCGTTGGCGGAGTGGTCGCAGATCGGAGAGCGGCAGGGGTTACCGTCGCGGCAGAGGTCGCCGGCGGCCACCCCGAATTGGGTCTGCAAAGGAAGGATCTGCGGCGGCGGCCGTGAGAGATCGAGCAGGAATCAGTGGCCTTTGGTTCAGCAGCGGCCGTGAGACGAGCAGGAATCGGAGGCGGCGACCGTGAAAAAAAAACGATGTGTTTAGAAATTGTATTTCAGGTTAGATACAATAAGACACGCTGTATGCAAAACAAGATTAATTTTTCTAAAAAATCAACTTTAACGGTTTGGGAAACTTTGACTCAACAGTAAAAATGTATAATTTTTAGCTCTAACAAAATAAGTGATTTTTTTATAGTCCCAGTATAATAATGATATCTCTTTATAGCCCCAAACCATTTTGCGTGTTATATGTGACGTTTTTACTACAAATTACATGGCCAGCTTTGTACATGGTCAAATTACTGTTAACCTGATCTACATTATCCATATATAAGGGTTCGTAGATTGTGTATTTTCTCCAGATTCCATCCAAATTCCATTGACAAAACTTCTATTGAGCAGCGGTACCACAATGTGGAGCAGTCAATCAAAAATGAAAATTTCACTGGCGAGTGGAAAGTGACTGGTCAATAAGATCGATCAGCCGGTGAACAGTATGTGAAAGTACAAAATTGCCTTGACATTTGTAGTAAAACGTCGCATGTGACCCGCATGTGCAAAACCCTAATGGCAGAATGATAAAAATAGTATGGGTTATAAAGATATCACATTATAATGTTGGGGTTAAGAATTAAACTTTTAGTGTTGAGACTAAAAATCACAAAACAATCATTTAGATGTCTCAATGAGTATGTGGCTGAGGGTATCACTCTTTTATTGGATCTCTCATTTATAATAGGACAATTAGTATTATTAGCAATTAGTTTGCTTAAAATTGATGGAACGATGCCTATACTAGATGTTTGGTTTTACTTATTGTAATTGCGGTTAGTCGAATCCCAATATTATGAATGATATTTTGCAAAGAAATAAATATCATGAGAGTAAATCTATCATTTATATATATAAAAAATCAAAAGTTTTCCTAAAATTTATCTTTAAAGAAATTAAAACTCTGCATATTTTGCATCAATCCAAAAACAAGCTATCTTACATGACGTGTATTGCACCCTTGTGACATTCCCTATTTACATTTTTATCAAACTAATCTTCAACTTTGTGTGATGAGAGTCATGCAATGGAAAAAGTGAGGCGAAAGGGGCGTCATTGGAATTGTCCCTGATCATCGTTAGAACTCCACTTTATTAAGAAGGATCGTAACAATTTGTTCAATTCAGGGATGGTGATGGTTTCTTTATTTGCAATTTTATTTTTTAGGTCAAGAGACCTAAAAAAATTGTTGCTCTAATTACTTCTCATGGGAAACCTCTGAAGAAGGTTGAGATGATGTAGCATGCTTCTCAACCTTAGGAAAAACCAAATCTTCCCTAACCTGTAAAAAAAAGAACATGAGCAATATACTTGTTCTCCTAGAATTTGCAGCCAGATATTTCAAATTACAGCATGCACTGAGAAGAAATAGAAGTACAGGAGTGATGAACCCTAATTAAGGCATCCCTATGTTTTCAAGGTTGATTAAACCTCTAAGGTATGGTGGAGCTTCAGAGACATTCATGCTACAAAAAAGACTTTGAATTAAGTTTAGTAAGAAAATCAGCTACAGAGTTACTCTCCCTAAAAACATGAATAGTCTTTTCAACATAACATTGGAGTTCGTAGCATAGACTCAGAAAATGCCAGTGAACATAGAGAAGGTTTTTTGACCCTTTCAGAGATGAAAGGCTATTAATTTCAAGTGTAAAGGGAGCTCCAGAGACTAATCCTAATTGGAGACCAAACTGAACTGCCAAGAGTTTTGCATGCAAAGGAGAAGAAGCACAAGTGTGTCTCATTTGTATAGATAAAATCCTACCGCTAGTGTCTCTAATTACTACTCCCAAGCCAATTCTTTCTGTTGTAATGAAAGAGACTTCAACATTTATTTTGTGACCATAATCAGGGGGTGTCATTTAACTATTTTAACTAGTTTAGGCATTTTCTTTTCAAAATAGACACTAATCAAAGTGCAGTTAAGTCCCTAATTTTCAATGCATTTATAGTGAGTGGGGAGGAAGTAAAAATCATCAACATTTGTTTGATTGTAGACCCAAACAGAATAAAATCATGCAACATTTTATTCCTTCTACCCCAAAGATTCCAGAAAGTACATATCAAGGAAGTGGGAATGACTTTTGTATGGTTTTTAGATGCACCTTTGTAAGTCAAATAGTAGGATAACCTGTGTTGTAGATATAAAATGGGACTCAGGCACAGACAATGATAATACCAAATGCGTCATCCTGCAGGAGGAGCATGATGACTCAGCCACTTAAGGAAATTACCAGGAAAGTATATAGAGCACGTAAGGAGATCTTAGCCAGATACAGGAGGTACAGGGTCACATGATACAGACGTGAGGAGGAGAAAAGAAATGATGAGTCACTAGAGGAAAAGAGGGGTTGAACCAGACGCTCTAGGACGCCTATAAAAGGAGGCCGCAACCAGCCATTTCAGGTAAGTTCTCTAACTCTTGAATACAAAGTTTTATCATTCCTTTCAATACACAAAATCTCATCATCACACCGGAGCTGCTACCCTCGGGTGGCTCCGGGGGCTTGTTTTGCAGGTTTCGGACGAACAAGTCCGTAGTAGTCTCTTCTGAGGCCCAGGTGCTCGGACAGAGAGGCATTCTTGACAAGCAATCCAAACACATCACCAGCTATTCCCAGCTCAAAGCCCTTAGGTATATCAACTATCTGAGGCACCGTTTACTGGAGCGGATTTCTCCACATCAGACAACATTTTAAGCATTGATTTTTTTATTTTTAAAAAAAAATTTAAAGCCACCATTGGTGGGAGGTATATATTAGGCTCCTCAAACCCTTAAAAAAACAAAAATTAATACAAGAAGGAAAGAGTATGAAAAGAGTGACTAAGGGAAGATTACATAAAAATCTAGTAGTAGACTAAGTAATCTTTAGAATTTCCCATAATCCTTGAAAGTGATGCATTAAGGGTTCTTATAAATGGTTTATTTACCCTGATGCACCTCCACCCTTGGTGCATCTACAACCCAAAATAAACCATTCACAAGCCAGCCCTCAAGCATCAATTGAGAGGATTTAGGGGAAGACCAAAATGATTTGTTGCTGCCTTGCAAGAACAAAAGTGGCAGTGAGAAAATTCTTCAGTGAGTACATCATGGAAGTGGATAACATAGTGCATCCATGGGAGCTTGGATATTACTCAAGGGACTGATGATTTTGTCTTTGTGTGAGCTGGGACATTTCTGCTGCACTAGCCTCCACCTTTGTTTGAATACAAACAAAGGGTCTTCAGCCTGTACATAAAAGAAAAACAGCAGAATCAAAAAATACAAATGAGGTGGATGCTATATAAATAGTTTAGAACACCTAAGATAAGGAGTTCCAATTCTATCAAGGTTTAAAAGACTCTTTAAGCATTGAATTAAAGACTCTTAAATTACCATCGCATGCATTGAAAAAATGATCCACAAAGTCATGATAGTTAATTAAATACACAAAGGGCACTTTGAGGCAAGGCTAATACAAAACTTCATCAAGCATCATAAAAGGGAAGTAGGTTATTAAAAATCCTCCATACGAATATTGACATCTTGGTAGGGATATGAGATAACCAAACCTGATTAATTGTATCATGTTGTGTGTTGAAATTGGATTTTTCACTGCCTAGATGATTCCCGTCCGATCGCCAGATATTCCCTCCAATAGCTTAAGTTAGCATCTGATTGAAATATATGTATTAGTTCTCCCTGAGAACACTTACTTCTTTGCAAGTTGGCCTTAGCTATTTATATCCATTGTTTGGAAGATGCATTTCCTTCCTCTTCGGCCTCGCACGATCAATCATGCGTTTCAGGTTGAACGTGGAACATCCACTATTCTACAATTATCGGTCGTGTGGTTGACTGGCCGATTGTGGTGAGTTGGGCTTAATCACCTCTAGATTGGGTTTACTCTTTCACTTAGGGAGATGGGCTGATGGCCCAGTATACACCATTGTGCTTCTCTGGTTCTCAATTTTATGAATGCAGACTTGACATTAAACTGACCATTTGTTGAGGGTTCACGTACCAACACATCTAAGTGCAACTGATTGAGCTTGAGATCCTGTAAAAGAGAAAGGGTACTGGTAGCCAAATGAGGCTCCAACTCATACATGTAATTAGCTTTATTTTCCAAAATTTGTGCTATACAAATGTCTGGGAAAGGAGTTTCCTCCTCCTCAGGCCACTCATAGTAAAGAGCACCAGTTCATGAATAGTTGGAGTGCCAAAATGGAGACTAACATGTACCAACATTGACCCTGGAATGAGAGTTTGCAAATTTTGTGACTAGACAAAATCTCTTCCATATGAGAGAAGTTTTGTAGATGTCTAGAAGATTCCAAAGAAACCTAATCCATATTGTTTCATTCTTTTTGCAACTTCCACCATAACTTACAAGAGAAAGTTTTGATAATAGCTCTTATGTCCCTAAAACCAAGCCCATTTTCTTGCTAAGGGATGGTTATTCTTGACCATTTCCTCCATGTTTTCATGTGCCCAAATTCACTTTCACCCCAGAAAATTTTGAAGCAAGTTTCTCCATTCTTTTGATTACTAACTAATAGTGGGGGTTTTAAAACTGTAAAAACATGAATTGGGATTGATAAAAAAGCATGGTTGATGAGTATCATTCTACCTGTTGCTGTGAGCCATTTTACTTTCCAGTTGGTGATTATTTTCTCCATTCTCTCAACAACAGGCTGGTAGTAAATACTTAGGTTTCTACCTGTGAATACTTTAGTTGCCCGGTAGTAGATACTTAGGTTTCTCTGGTGGCAGATATTTTATTTGCAACTGTTTATTTCGATTTAAAAAATTTACTCATTTTGATTAATTATTGCATGAAACTAATTTCAATCATTTCATATTTTCCAATAAATTTATTTTGATATCTGGACTGAAGGGGAATGACTTCATTTACAATTTATTTAAAGTGATTTATAATTATCTTGTGACTACATTTCAATGTAAAAAAAGGAAAATACAAGTGTATTTACTCGTATTTTTTAAATGATTTCTAAGTGTATTTTAATTTTTAATGCTTTATAGATGTTTGTGACGTTTTATATAATCTATTGTGAGCTGATAGCCGATAGCCGATAGTCCCTCCAATCACCTCTACCACGTAGACCAATTCTGGAAACCCTCACAGTCATTGAGTGGAAGATAAAGCAAGGTCCAAATGTGGTTTTCTGAACTGAGCCTATCTCAGGTATATTATTTCTGGTTTAGTTGTAATGATCCTGCCTAGATATAGAGTAGATTCATAGATTTCTTCAAGTTAATCAAACTATGGTTTAGTCATGTAATGATCATGCCTAGATGGAGAAGGTTCATAGATTTCTTGAAGTTAATGCTTGTGTGATAGAGATCATTTGCAAGTTTTGTGTTGTTACTCACTTTGTTTATCAAAATGACTCTTAGCACTTTTGCATTGTATTACTTTCTACTCTTGCTTTTTATTTCTATTGGAAGCATTTGCAGCCATTCATATCCTTATTGTCATTGCAATGTAGTTTGTATAATCGAACTTAATTGTCATTTTCCTTTCATCTCCAAGCCTCTCAAATTAAGAGAATTATGGCTATATTATTAGCAGTGCTTAATGTGGTGGTAGCTAGTCCTTACATGAAATATATGGTGGTAGAAGTAACTATTTAGAAGTATCCTAGGTCGCTCTAACCAGTGTACAACTACTGAACTAGCTTGAGCCAAGCCACTGTTCTCCCCTGCTGCAGATAACTGATAATTGATTTTAACCTACTTTCGTTGACTGAGTATCATTATCTAATGGATCCACATTAATGCACATCTTCAGCATCCAAAATTAGGCGGAGAATTACATTTTAACGATGATACAGGATCGTTAAACACGAGATGCTCCTGCGTATAGTAGAGACTAGAGAGATTGAGATCTGATGCATGTGCACAATAATGTATCACAAGCATTTTCATATGTGGAGAGGGTGAGGAGCTGAATCGATAGTGTGATTATCACCGTGAGCTTATGGCCAATAAAGAAGTCGCGTAAACCGCTTGACTTAAAATCTACCAGTAGTACAGTTATAAAACAATTAGTCTACATCGATAAGGGAATTGGTCTACTTGTGCAAGATAATTAGGGTTACTTGTGCTAGGGAAATGGCATTTACTTGTACCAGAGAAGTCACGTTTACTTGTGTCAGGGAATTGGTGTTTATTTGTTGCCATGGTATTGACAAATCATTTTGATTTTGATATTCAATTTTTAAAACGAACTTAACACTTGATTATTTTATTCATTTGAAACAAAATCTTTTAAATAATTTTTTTTTATCGATAGAGAATATATATATATATATGCATCCCATCAAAAATTCTTGTACAGTTTTGACCATCACTCCTAGTCTTACCATACTCCTTCTACACAAATAAACGGATCAACATCTAGACATAGTCTACTCATATCCTTACAAAATTCTACAAATTAAACTCTTTAGTGTCATGCTTTTCTGCTGAAATATTCGTCTATTTCTTTCCTGCCAGACATGATATATAAAGCTGATTGCTCTATGGTATTTCAGTCTACCCTTCCACCTGGCCATCTTATACACCTGTTTCAAGAAGCCTCTGAAGGTCATCACCAACTTCAGGTTAAGACATTGCTGCAACTTCTGAGCATGATCACACTGTAAAAACAAATGTTGCACTGTCTCACCCAACCTGCCATAGAAAATACAACAGTCCACTTGGTTCTTCAACATCCCAAATGACTGGAGTCTTCCTATGGTTGACAGTCTCCCCTTTAAGAGCATCCAGAGAAAGAATGCTTGCTTTGGTTGTAGTCCCATTCTCCATATCAGTGGTGCTCTAGTATCCTTCTGAGTTACACCTTTCAGCAAAGTGTAAGCCATGGTAGTGCTAAATTTTCCTTTGCTATTAATGCATTGACTAAGACAAGGCAACAACCGGTCTTTAGTTCTGACTATCACTCCCCAACTCCAACTGTATTTGTGTCCTGCTAGATTGTAGCCAAGAACATCCACTCCCTTCAAGTAATACTCTTGGACCCACTTCACCCAGAGCACATCTTTTTTCTGGCACAAGTCCCAGACTAGCCTACACAATGATGCCACATTCCATAAAGATGGATCTCTTAGTCCTGCACCCCCAAGTAATTTAGGGAAACAAAGAGTGTCCCATGCAACAGGTACAAGCTTCCTCTTACCCTCTTCCTTTCCCCATAAGCAGTCCCTGCATTTTTCCACTATTGCCTTATGAATGCTTTCAGGCAGCTAGAATACATTTACCCAATGTCCTGCCATGCTTAACAGAACTGTATTTATCAGGTGCACCCTTCCAGCATAAGTCAGTCTTCTGGTATGCCAAGTGTTAATCCTGCCAGCAACTTTATCAACCATTTTTTCACAAGTGTTCTTGTCCCACCTCCCAGTTGATATAGGCAAGCCCAAGTATTTCACTGGGAGATCACCCTGTACCACATTAACAATTGCAGCCAACCAAGTCATCTCATGTTGAGGTATTTTGGAGAAATAGATCTCAGACTTCCCTGCATTCATCTCCAGCCATGTGATATGTTTAAAATCTTGTAAAACCATCTTCACCCCCTGCATAGATTTTTCTGTGGCTCTACAGAAAATAAGCAGATCATCTGCAAACATCAGACTGTGAACCCCCACCCTACTACACCTCTGATGATATTCAATATTTCTCAGTTTAATAGCCCTTTGAAGCATTCTAGTCAGGTACTCCATTCCAATAACAAAGAGCAGTGGAGAGATAGGATCACCTTGCTTAACTCCCTTTCTTCCCTTGAAGCTGGCTGTGTAGTTTCCATTCAATGAGAAACAATACTTTGTGCCCTATTACTCATAATATTGGTAACTATTTTGTAGACCACTGAGCAACATGCAATAGGCCTGTAATCAGTTGCCTCCTGAGGGCTCTCTATCTTAGGGATAAGAGTAACTACTGCCTTGTTGAACTCCACAGGTAGGACCCCATTAAGAAAGAAACTTTTCACCCCTTTCTTAACTCCATCCCCAACAACTGACCAAGCTTCTTTAAAGAAGTGGCTAGTATACCCATCTACTCCTGGACTTTTGTTAGCATCAATGTTCTGTAGAGCCTGCCATATTTCATTATCTGTCACCTCATGAATCAACATCAGTTGTTGCTCCATGCTCAGCACTGCTCCTTGTTGTGTGACATCTGCATCAATATCTCCTGTATCCACTGCCGTTCCCATCTGTT